>JAHFWI010000041.1:0-2881992 GCA_028554975.1 Himalopsyche kuldschensis
AATATTAGAATTGTCTATATTTAATATTTTTTTATTTGTCTATGGTATTAAATTCTTGACAGATGACATTAGTGTCAATTTTTTGGGTTTCAAAAGCATTTGCTTACTAATTTGACTGATTAATTTGGTGGAAAATTAAAAGTGTGTGCTACTTTAGAAAAACAAAATGGTAATCCTTGAAACAAAATTCCGCAGTAAATTGCGCTTAAGTTCTTCTTAAGTTTCTGATTGAAAAGATAAATTCCATAAAGTTAGGTTAATGATCTTGAGTTCCTAAATTTCTATTGCGTTTTAATAAATTACGCAATAGTTTTCATAGTGCCAATTTAATAATTAAAAAAGTCTTCAAGGTTTTAAGTGTTTGTTTAATTTAGTAATGTCGTAATTTCATCTGGATCTTATTTAGAAACTAACCTAAAAAGTCGGAATAATATTTTCACACTCAATCGATAGTCAAACATGAATCGAATAATGTCATTATGTATGATATTTACTGACTAGATATTTAAGAGTATTAAGAGTACAGTATTTTATTAAAGTATGCCTCTTTAGAGATTTTATTACAATCTTTTGTTAGCCAATTGGAGTCAGTAAAATAGCAAGATGAGGTTAAGATTTTTGGTTATAAGCTTATCAATCACTCATACAGCTCCAATAACGAAATTTTAAGGGAGGACATTCCTTATTTTAGTTCTGTCCTCCATTTGGATATTTGATTACTAATCTTTAAATCTCCGTATTCGAATAATCCCGTGCTCCAACAATATCATGCATTGTCTTATATCATACGTGTGTGCTGTACTGTGTCACCAGACTTTTTGAGTAGAATCGGGGTTTCACTGTAGTTGTGAATTCACAACCAAATCATGACATTTAAAAAAAAAAATCTTTTTGAATAATTTTTTTTAAAGGGCCGGATCAAAATATTTGGGAGACCGGATCCGGTTGGTGTATAGTAAAAAAGATTTTTGGCCACTGATGAAGGGCAGGGAAGGATTGAATCACAAGACATTTCTTTATTTATGTTCGGTGTCATTTCCTTTTTCTGGTTAGTGACAGTCAAAATTCATATCGTTTGATTTGTTATTTGTAAATATTTGACTGTTTCCTTATTAGAATTATGGTTCTCGAGTGGACACCCTCCAAAAAGTGGGTGACTTGCATCAACACTCTATTAATTCTTTCCCTTCTGCTCCGCAGGCCAGTTCGTTAATCATGGCAGGCTTAGGCCTGGCCACCGTTGGATTCGTCGGCAGATATGTGATGCGGCAAGTACCAAACATGTCTCAAAAGATGGCTGAAGCTTACAAAAGCATGCCTAAGCTAGACGCCGAGTCACTGGCGAATTCAAGATATTACAAAGGAGGCTTTGAATCTAAAATGAGCAAAAGAGAAGCATCCCTCATTCTAGGAGTTAGTCCCACGGCTTCCAAACAAAAAGTTAGCATATTTATTACTATTCGACATCAAAATTATTAGACATCCATTATATTTTGGTATCTTTCGATAGATACAGTAGAACCTCAATTATCCATACTAATTGGGGATGAAGATAGTCCGGATAAGGACAAATCAGGATGGTCGAATAAATCATAATTGACAAGAAAAGACAAGTATATTCAGTATAAATCATTTTTATTTCTTTAGATTAATACATACATAGCTTTAATAATAAATTATTTTTTATTAAAAAAATCAATTATCGATTTCTGCTTAAAGCTAGCTTTTCTTTTCGATGCTGCCAAATCACGAATACTTTTAAGACAAATAATTTGGCTTGAATAGCACTGTTCTTGACTCTCATTAAACAATTGGTAAACTTCAAGATTTTTTCACTTTGTTTTTTTATATCCGAGATCGTTGACGTTCCGACAACATATTTACTAGACAAAAACGTCCCGATTCACCACGTTTTAAAGCATCGATTATAACAAATTTGTCTTTTAATAAAACTACGACACGTTTTCTTTTCATTGACATATCGGTAACATTAAAAATAAATATTTAAATCGTGATCAATTTTTCAAGAAACAAACGTTCAATGCTTATCAAATTTGGACGATGACTGACCCATATTTTACACAGGACTAATTGTTAGAACAAATGCAACGATCAAAATATTAAGACTGCATTCCATCACATACGTAAACAGTGAACACAATTCGCCACGTGCATATCAGCAGATTTGTAATATTTTTGTTTATTTTGACTAATCCGGATAATCGAGGTTCTACGGTACTATAAATTGATTTGAAATTTTCATCTTTACACTATCAATGCTAGTAAAATAACTTTTAAGGCCGTCTTCTGTTGGAAATATGTACATGGAATGATTTGTCTAAAGATATAAATACATGCACACTAATATTCATGGCTGTGGAGTCGTGGTTTTTTGACTCCACAACCCTGCGTATATTAAATAAATTATTAAGTAAAGCTCTTTTGAAGATTTGATTGAAAAAATTATGCAAGAAACATGTTTTCTATTCACAAATAGTTAATTAACTAGTCTAGTTTCAATATATGAAAAATAATAACATTTCTATAAAAAATAAGAGAATGGCAATAGATAATAGATGACAAAATACTTGAACGTACATGTGTGGCCATACTCTTCAAAGGGGTTAAGAAGAAAAACAATTCTCAACTGTTATTTAAGTATAGGCTAGAAAATAAAAGCAATCTAATGCTTTATTGAATTGGTAAACCACCATTGTAATGAGGTACAAATATCAAAGTATTTATGTTAATTAAGATATAGTCGATTGCTATTTTGGCTTCGCACCAGTGTCAGAGTCCCAACGCTGATGGATTGAATATTCAACAAGAACTTTCTTTTTGCAGGTGAAAGAAGCACATAAAAGAATAATGTCTCTAAATCATCCAGATAGAGGTGGTTCCCCCTTGATAGCTGCTAAAATCAACGAAGCCAAAGACTTCATGGAAACTGGAAAATCATAATCTTTATATGAGTCTGTTAATATTAATATCGAACCCGAAACTTTCCATACGATCGAAATATAACCCCTCTGAATTCATACTGATGTACTCCAATACCTTTCAGTTGTCACCATATCACACAGACATTTAGTTACAGGATCCAAGGCAAGCTGCGAAACTAATAAATCTTTATGACGGTTGTAATTTTAGAAGTTATTTGATGTAACAACCACTAGATACAAAATTGTGAATTATAGAAAATTTTGAAATGTATTCCCAAATATATTTCTGATATTCTTTTACTTTTCATATTTTATTTTATAATAGATGATAAACATAGTGATTTGAAACAAAAGCAGAAATATTAGGGCAACTATTGTTGTGATTTATTATTAGTTACGATAAGGATTATTTATGTAAATAAATTGTTATATTCCATGATACATTGTTTTCTTTCTGAATGCTTTTAACCTTCGCTGCACGGTGATATGTATTTACTACAACTCGACTCTAATAATAAGAATATTTCTATTAAATATAATAGATACTGATCTGAGAATTTTTGTATTCCTCAGTAACGTTATTACGTATTAAATAAAATTACAGTTATGTATGGTTATTCATTTGCAGCGATGGAAATAAATAATTAGTGGAAGAATCGGGCAAAGAATGTTCCAATTTATGCGCGCTCTTGCAGGTGTTTAGCTAATTATGTTTTTTCTTCTTTTCAGACAGATTACAAAAATTGTTATATTTCAACTTCAACCATAGTCAATCAAAGCAATGTCTAGAAATATTCACATTTTTCCGGTTTTTAAATAACTTTTTCATATGGTGTAAGTATGGGGAGGGTTAATCCCACAATACCGTCAAACAGGGTGAATAGAGACAAAAACAAGGATTGAACAATTTTACTAAGTATCCAATGTAATCATTATGGTTAAGTAAGTTTATTCACAATGACTATAATACTATCTTTTGAATGACAGAAACGAACCAACTAAATGATTGGCCAAAAAAACGTGTTTAAGTTCGATGCCTGTGCATTCTTACTTTTTGACTCATTATAAACGTCTTTTTATTGCAAGAAAATTAAATTAAATCATGTTTTTTTAGTTAATAAGTACTGTAAAACGGGGTGAATAGATACTCACATAGAATAGAGGTTCATATGCATATTCCAATCATTAGAATCGATACTCAATAGAATAGAGGTTTATATGTATATTCCAATCATTACAATCGGTTGTTTTGTCTCTATTCACCCCAATTCAATGTGAATAGACATTGAAAAAAATTGACCGTGTCTTAATAATGATAGTGAATATTTGAAAAATATTGTCCTGAATGTGTAGTAGGACCATAGAAACACGTTTCAAGCCATTCATATTTGAAATATGTGGCGCTGGTATGAAGACACATAGTCATGAAGGGTAAAAAGTGTCTCTATTCACCCTGTTTTACTGTACCACTTTTTCATTTCCTTGATTTTAAGATATTTTGCTATATTTTTTGGTGTTTCTGAACTATCCAGATTATCCAAAGGAGAAAGGTTACTATTGAAAATGTTCAATCTCATTTATAAAACGAAGAATGAGTTATTTGTTTCCGATAGGTTGTTGTCTGATACAAAACAAAATATCTTGTTTTAAATACAAACCAGTAAAGCAAATGTTTTTGATGCTAGGGCATTCTTAAATGTTTGACTCGCAGATGTGTAGTTGTCAATCAACAGTGGCCAGGGTGGGTAATAAAGATTGAAAGCACATTTATTACTGAAATTCATTTATTATTTTGATCAATGAAATGTTTTACACTGACTAGATTAAATAAATTCAAATTTGTAAGATTACAAAACAAAAAAAAAATACTGATACTAACTTAAAACACCTATTTAATACAACGATATAAGATATTATTTAATTGCAATATTTTATATTTCAATATGAAAAAAATCACAATATATCCATGCGATTGAAGTTGTTACAAAATAACAATGTGCAATGTATTTTAAAAAAATCGACATTCAAGAAAACCTCACGTTTCTTTTTAATGTAATAAGGGTTCGACATATTTCTAGATTATGAAATAAGTTATCCAAATACAGCAAACTCCCCAATAGCACAGTGGATAGATTCTGTCACCATAATTTTAATAGTTGATAACTGTCAAATCTTTGTATGGTTTTAGGTCAACTTAGTGATGTCCAAGTATACATTGTCATCAAACTGGCAGAAGTTGGTAAGTAAAAAAATAATAATACAGAAATAAGATACAGAAGAACACAGTGTGGTTCTTGGGTTTAAATTCTTTGTCTGGAATAACTCGGTTGGATCATTTACTATACATGTTGGGAAAAAGTTAGCAATTGTTATAATTTGTGCAACACAAAATATCCCATGTGCAACATTCTAAGAGAAATAGTCAGTTTTGATGGAAACTTTATTTTTTTATTTTAAAATAATTAGAAAATATTTGGCATTACAGCTTACGCCAATGCGCCAAATATTCTTAGTTGTGAAGTCATACGAGATTAACTCGATGTATCAGTTGTGCACAACATCAACGATAAATAACCTACACCCAGCCCAAGATCTCTTTTTTCAGTTGAAAATATCTGACCTTGCCGGGGATGGAACCCGGGCCCCTTGACTGCTAGGACAAAGGGCGACCACAGGGACCGACTTAATTATTAACGAACAAGTAGTTGAATGTAACTCCAAAATTAATAAAAATAGTTTTTATTACAACACGGTGAAAAAATTGCCAAGTATTTTAGTTCTACAGAAATTATAAGATATATGGTTGATAGCTATTTCAGCTTCTGTCTTCGTTTATTAGTTCTGACGATGGCGTAAGCCGAAAAAGCTATCAACCATATATCATATAATTTCTGTGACACTAAAATACTTCACTGTATTATAATTGAGTTCTACTAAGTAAATCCCAATTCAATCAATAAATAGTTTTTATTGTTTATCTCATAGTGTGCTTTTATTCACATAGGATATATTGTGCAGGAAACGAAAATTTGTTGTTCATTCAGAACTATCAATTTGTTCTTACCAATTTTTGCCTGTATGGTGATGATACGGTCTGAAGGACAGAACCCTTTTTTCGCACGAGTTAATGGGCACACAAGTTATTCGAGCTTTGTTTGTACAACACAAAAAAAATATAAAATCTAATTTTTGCAGTTTCATATATTTTGTCGAACCCTTCCAACAACATATACAGTATATGTTTTGAATCATTTAATACTAAAATTGTTTGCCATGAACACCATAAATTTGGCAATTTCAATTAAAATCTCATAGAACGATAGCAAAATTGTTAAATATAATACATTTAAATTATTTGATAATAATCAACTCACCTTTAAAACACACCAGGTTGATTTTCTATCATCTCATGCAGTTATTTATGAGAACAGGATGGTATACAATAGATACATTACGGTATTACAAATTATACAATTTAAGGCAGTGATGCACAATCTATGGCCCACAAAAATGACAAATATCAATCACCTTTTTTTCTATAGAACTTTTCATGGACGATGGAAAATCAAATATAAAATTTTCAATTTAATACTTACTAAAAATAACGATAATTAAATTACTTTTAACCCATGCGATCTCAAACAATTTGTAAATTGATAAGTAGGCCCTTTTGCCTCAGTCGTGCATCACTGATTTTTGGTGAATAACAAAATCTGAATCGTTTGCGATAGTGACATCTATTGATGATAAAAATTAACAAAATAAATATGATTGTTATATTTATTTACGTTTCATAATTCAAGCTATTCTGCCATTCCAAGGAAGAAAGCAGTAACTCGCTACATTTCTGAATTTTAGTTATGAATGCCATTTGCTAAATATTTTCGATAGCTATATACGGTGCTCACTTTTATAGGAGTATAAAACTTAAAATCCACTGTGAAAAAATGGACATCTGCTAGAAGAATTAGAATTTCTTAGCAAAAAAGCAGCAACTCTAGTTTTCTTAGCAAAGAGGCAGTCAATGCAACTACTTACTGCTCGTTTACAAAGAAATTAGTTAATTTTCGCATCAACCACTTTTTATAAATTCAAAATATTAAAACTTCAAAAGACACATTATGTAATTTTATTCAAAAGTTTGTCAGTCACCTACAGTCTTCTTGCGTGGAACAGCAGTATGATAATACTTAGATTAACTTAGCTATATGCACTGGCTTAGAAAAGGTACAAAATACATCTTCTCACCTCTTTTAACATACTAATTTTATATTGAAGAACATTATAAAATAAGCATGTGAGAATAGAAGAAGATGTATTGTGAACTTCTCTATATTTATTCGTCTAGTTTTAATGGAGTTCTACCAAGCCAATGCCAATTTAATCAATGCAATATTTTTATTTCAATAACTATATTTAACATAAACTTGGAACAGCAGTATTGAGCATGACAGGCTCAGCAGTGATGCACAACCTGCGGCCTTCAATAACATTTCATGCGGCCCGCAATGACAAATATCAATCAACTTTTTTCTTCAGAATATTTTACGGACGATGGAAGAACAATATAAAACAATAAAATTTTCAATTTTATATACACTAGAAATTTTGATAATTTAATCAGTTTTTCTACCATGCAGCCCTCGAACTATCTGTGAATTGATTATCTAGCCCTTCTCCCAAAAAGGTTGTGCATCACTGCTCTACGAGAATGTGTAATGCAGCAAAAATATAAACTCAATTTCACTATCGCAAATGCTTTAGTGTTATTCTTCCACTTACAACAACCACAACTTTCACAGTTTTACCATCGAGTCTTAAAATATTTGGTTATTTTTTCAATCACATTGAATATTAAGCTATTTACATAATACATAAGGGTTGAGTAAGTTAAAGACAATACACTATTTTACAACTGTGCTAAATCTGGGTTACAACGGTGTTACAGCTGTGTTACAACTGTGTTACATAATAAGAATTATTTCAGAGAGTAAAGTAGAAACAGTTGATATAAAATGAAATTCTGTTCATTAACATATATATTTATTATAGATATCTATCTATATTTTTCTTAGACAGCTATGGATAGTGAAATATTAATTTCTGTTATTATATTTAAGAAATGAAATCATTTGACAAAAAATTAATTTATATATCATTAATGATTTAAGTGATGTTTGCATACAAATTTTACTGTAAATTTACATTGTATATTTTTCAAGCATATCTGCTCTAATAGTACATCTTGACAGCAGTTGTTTTTAAAAGAACTGGTAGTTATTTAATCGCTCAACTGAGAAGATAGTGATAGAAGTGTGGGACTTGGGCTAGTGCAATTAATAATATTTAGCTAATTGTAGGAGTTTGAGATATAAATAATACAGGTCTTTCAATAGGGACGCTCGATTTTTTTTAGGTTATATCAGCCGTGTTGTTGAAGTGATGTCTGTCAAATTTGCTGTCAATTGTTAAGTAGTGTACAGCAAATCACCATGTTGAACTACGTGTGAAAATCATCAAATTTTATTTAAGTCACTGCTCTGTTTCAAAAGAAATCTTTAGTGACGATGCCCGTTTTTGAATGAATGGAAATGTGAACAAGATTCCAATCCATATGAGATACACCAGCACCAAATACATCCCGAGAAAGTCACTGTTTGGTGCGGATTTTGATCTGGCAAAATCATCGGTCCGTACTTCTTCCAAAGCAAAACTGGCATTTCCGTAACCGTCAACGGCACGCTACAGATCGATGATAAAGAACTTCTTGTGGCCTTAACTGGATGATATGAATACCGATAACATGTGGTTCCAACAGCGCAGGCGCTACGTATCACACAGTGCATGCCACGATGGACATTCTACACGAGCGAGTGTCCTTATTGAAAGACCTATAGTTAATTAACCGCTTTCTCTATGCCTTGTTTTTAAGATCGGATGGGTTGGAGGGAATATACATATAAACAATAACTATTTTAAGTATTTTTGATTTGACATAAAATGCAACATTTTTGCTAGACAATATATATTTAGTATGAAAAACAACACAATATTTTTTAATACATTATAATTAGCGATCACTCGCTGTATTCCGGCAAATATTTTTTACAATAATAAATTATTAAAATTTCAAATATACATACATTGGTGTCTTATGTATCGGCAGTCATTAAATGTACAACAATAATAGTAGCAAATAATTATCAACCATGTTTAAGATTGAATGGGTCGAATACAATTTTTTTGAATTTGGAATATTTTTGAATTTGTCTTTGTAAATTTATCTACACAATAATACCCAGGGGAGTTAGTTCAATGCGCAATAGCATCAGTTGCCAGAGATAGCTCTTGTAATGGTGCATTGGTGCACTGATCACCCATTTATATTCAAGCAATATCAAAATAAATATACCATTTTTCACCAATGAAAAGTCTGTGTGTTGAAATTCCCATATGCATATTGCAGGAATCGATGATTCACAAATGTATAGCTAACGGTGCCAAAATAATAATAATAATACATTTATCAAAATCAGCCATCAGTCAATGACACAAAAGGGGTAGGACATATTCTGTAATGTACCAAACAGAGTTGAAACAGTGGCAGAATAAAAGATTTTGTGATGTCGTGCCAGTATTTACCATGCCACACGTAAAATTTCTGTTTTGTTAGAATGGTGCAGAGATCTCCCTGAGTCGAATTATGACAAGTGTTGCCGAATACATGTATCAAATTTCATTAGCTTTTCGCATATATATTGTTAGGTTTAGAAAGAGTTTAGTCCTTCCCAACACAGATCTTAAGCAGACGGAGGATGGATTTCTTGTATAATACAAATTTTATGCAATCCCTAATACTTTTGTCACCAGCCGCCACTGATTATAATAAAAAAACACTCATGAAACGGTAGAGAAAAAATATTCACAAATACTGACAGGAAGTCTCATGTGAAATTGTATATCTGTTAAAATTAATGGATCAATACCATTGATTTCTGTGTCAAGTCATGGCTGTTTGTGATGTTTAAAATTCCCTTCGCCCATCTCCTCCTATAGCCCTATCCTTCTCTTCGAAATAAAAGAAGTTGAGCAACTGAATAACAAGCAGTTTTTGTAGAAAACTTCCGTTGAGAAGATCGTTTTATACACAGCCAATAATTCAATTTTTGACACAGCATGAACACATGACAGCTTATCGGAAACATTGATTTTAAAATAAATAACTGCTATAAAAATATAATAAGACATAAATTGTTGGAATGTATATTCCTTATTTCTTTTACACAAATAGAAAGAATATTCAAAAAACTCTTGAGAAAATGACATCAACTTATTTCGTGATACTCTATCATATAATATATTAAATAGTGGTATAAGGGTAAAGTTAATGGAAGTCTTCCATAACATTGACTGGATATTTAAAAATGAAAATGAACTTTTGAAACATATATTTTCTTTTCATAGATAGATGTCACTGTTTCAAAATCAGAAGGGTTGAGTTAGTTATTAGAGACATTAGGCTATTTTACAACTGTGTTACATAATAAGAATTATGAGAGTAAAGTAGAAACAGTTGATACAGACTAAATTCTGTTTTTACATTTATTAATCATCGAAATTTTTATATTACATTTATTAAAAAAAAAACTATAAGAAAAATACCGAAGGAAATATTTTTTGATGTGTAAACACGTCAGTAATATCAAGAGATCAAAAGATATACCGTATAGACTGCCAAACAAGGCAGTCAGTGAGGAGTGACATCTAACTCTACAATTTGAAATTATTAAGTTTATGTCCACAAAAAAATTCTCAAGCAGAGTTAGCCTGTTCGGAGTTAGCCTATTTAACACGTTGAAGTCGGGAGGAATCGCATGCGCGTCCTTAATGAACAAACGCAGCAATCCGGGGGACTTGTGGGGTTTTGATTCACTGTACCGATCGAACTTATTACCGAACACACCGACAGGAGTCACTTCATCGTCCGTCGATGTGATAATTACATCAAATACAATTTTTTGCTTGAGTAAAATATATAAATAAAAAAAATCATTATTTATTTATTTCGTAAAACAATTCCGAATGGTAAAATTATTATTTTACAAAAAGGCCAGTATCCACTCTTACTGTTGGAACAATATTTTGCTATCTATCCTGTATTTAAACCATGTGAACTCCTCATGGAGTTTATAATGAAAAATCATTTATATTTCGTTAATATGCAGACCACAGTTGGAGGATCTTTGAACTAAAACATTTTTTAAATAGGGATAATCTTTCTCAACCCAACAAAGCAATTTTAAATGATGTAGCTTAAATAGCATCGGAGATATATAAATTTGACTGAAATACTTATCTTTAGTTTTCAAGAAATCGCCCAGACTGTAACTTGTTAATATTCACAATAAATACAAAGATAAACAATGTTTATGTTTGTTTGTCTGATAAGGATGGCCGACGCCCGAATAAGCTGAAATAATATATAATAGTCACGGCGGAAATGAACGTTATCTGTTATCAGTAGCACTTATGATAAATCAAACACGGGGTTTGAAGCACCTTTCAATTACCAACCCGTGGGGCACTAAATCATTCTTGGGTTCTAATACTTGATATCCGACATGTGAGAATTGGATTATTTCAGTGGCTATATAAATTATCCTCCATATACAATCTTACAAATTTTACTTCGGAATACTTAAATGATATAATTTATGATTTTGACTGAAGGTGCAAAATGTCAGTTTAGAACCTTTTCAAAGTATCGTAACGAAATGGTAAAAACCTATTCGAATAAAGACCGGCCGTTTTTTTTTGGTTGATATAATAAATAATACAAAATAAATTTCGCATCTTAAATATCTAATAATAAGTATTCTAAATCGGGTAATCTCCTACACTAGCCCTCTTTATTATATTGACGTATAGTCCAACATGGCCATTGTGTCAGTGTTACCAGTTTATGATCTATATTTCGACGTATTAGAACAAGTATAATTTGTTCCAATCACATCAGTCAGTAAAAATGGCTGTATATACAGTTGTAAGGTTAGGTTAGGTTAAGTAAGGTAAGTTTAGGTAAGGTTAGGTGAGGTTAGGTTAGGTTACCGTGTCAGTCTTACCAGTTTATGATCTATATTTCGACGTATTAGAACAAGTATAATTTGTTCCGTTCAATTTGGTCAGTAAAGATGGTAGTGTATACAGTGGCTGGGTTGGGTAAGGTTAGTTTAGGTAAGGTTATGATCTTTATTTAAAACTATTATTATTTATTATTTTTTCCAAAAAATATATAAATAATCAATAGTAATAATTCACGAGTTACTTATGCGTTTTCTTTTTGTACTGGAAACACTGAAACGGAGGCCATGTTGGATTATACGTCAAAATAATAAGGAGAGCTATTGTAGGGGATTAACCTAAATCTTACGTTTAGAGTGTATCGAAACGAAACGAAACTATTAATGATTCTTGAAATATATCTTAACTCGCTCTTAGTTTAAACATATTTTAGAATAAAATTGATATAAGTGAGTATGGATATAATATTAATCGGAAAGCAGTCACCAGTAGAGAGTTCTCTCAATCTCATGCGGTGAACACAAAACAATACGTGTCATGGTGTAATATAATTTGATCGCAGAATCAATATTTAACTATGCAAACTATCTGTAAACCTCATTATCTGTCGGACCCCCGTTCCAAGCGTTGTTTGGCGAGGCTCTCGCGCAGTTTCAGGATCGTCGTGTTCGACAGCGAGCCCGGCACTTTGAAAATGCTCTGAAAAATAAGACATAAAAGATGGTGAATATATATAACATGTCGTAGTTTGCATTGCAAAATTGCATGTTTGCAGGATCAAAAATTTTCATTGAAGCATGAAAACAGTTATTTTTGTTATCATAATGATACAGAAATAAAAAAAAACACCAACGAACAGAAGTAAAATTATCAGATAATTGGTTTTTCTTACATTTTGAAAATTTTTAATTGCCCTTATTAGAAAACAAAGACACATACGCTTGATTGATTTTATGTACATTATATATAAGACATACAACCTTCTTTTAGATATTTTGCTTTTTCACACAGATTAGAAATTTGCATACACATATATGGACAGTATAAGTAATGGCACTTAATGAGTTAACCTTTTGTATCCCGGACCATTTTTGAAAGAAATTCCAAAAACACCAAGGCATTTTTTTGAAAAAAAAAACGTCATTATTTAATTATTTATCTCAGTTAATGTTAACTTATCAGTGTTAATTTGTCATCTCATTTATGATGTACAGTGGAAAAAAAATGTGTTTTATATAGGTTGTAAAAGCAAACAAATAAACTAAAAAACAAATGCCACACACATTCAATGCTGAACCTTTTCTTTAGTATGCAGTTGTACACGCTAGGCGTGTTCTCAGCGTCCAATGTGTTAAAGCGTGTTGAAAAAACTGGTGCCAATAGCATGTGCACGCTGTAGCAAATATATTAACCACTTCCCCGGTAAATTATTTTAACAAAAATGTTCCAAATTTTTTTCGAACATTTAGTCGAAGACTATTTTTTTACATTTTTTTTAATTATAATTTTTTTCTTAGAATATTATATGTACATATTATATACATAATACCATATCATGAAATAGTCTCTTAAAATGTCAGAAATCGTGAAATTACATGAAACACGTATTTGTGAACGCCGAAAATCGAACGACAATTTTAAAATGCTCTAATGGGCGCACACGTATTTGCGTGAGTGCCGAAATTGGATTACTATTGTTTTACACGTATTCGTCTGAACGCCGGGGAAGCGGTTAAAAAACCATTTTACTTACATTTAACCATACTACTTATTTCTTTAAATTTAGTGCAAAAAATAGTTTTTTTAAATATTTGTGGATTGGATTTGGATGAGAAACAGAATTGAGTATGGTAACTAGATAGGCAATCGTTACCTGCATGAATACATGACAGTTGACGGCGAAGGAGTCCTTCACTATCGCCTTGAAGCATTCGGCTAGTGTCGAAAAGTCGTCGCACCGCAGAATTTGTTGCCTATTTTGTTTCAGCAGTGTTATGCACACCCGGAACAGAATCTTCGAGCCCTCGTAGAACAGGCAGTCCCATATTCGAAGGGCTGTCTCTGTCGGCAGGACCTCGGCGAATAAACATACAAACCATTTTGTGCTGATCACCGCCCACGGAAGACCTGGATTAAAAATAATAATGTCACTCAAATAGAATGCACTGTTTTGATGACAAAAGTTAACTGGTGACATCTCTGGTTCAACTCTTAAAATTAAATATGTGTGAATTATTCGGACGATCTCTGTTGTCTATTGGCAAGAGCTATGCCAGGTTCAATTCCCGGCAAGGTCAGATTTTTTCAATCGAAGAAGATATATTGTGCTGGGTGTATGTAATTTTTCGTTGAGTTGTTCACGACTGATTCATTATTTATCATCAAGTTTATCTCGTTGACTTTCACAATTAAAAATATTTGGCGCATTGGCATAACTACTAACCAAATATTTTTTGATTTAAAAAAAAAATTACCTTCCGCAATTGTTTTACGTGATCACAAAAGAAATTTGTGTAAATTGGTATATTTTTTTCGACATTGCTTATTACTTGCATATAAATGGGGGAACAGTGCACTATTGCACCATTTAAAGAGCCGTCCCTGAGACCAACATGGTGAGGGTTATGTAAAGGTAGAAATTGAGCTGATACCAAAAATAAATTATTACAATATTGGCAGAAGTTGAACAATAAGAAATTGACAGTCCTGAGTAAATATTGTCTTTTATGATTTTAAAACTACAAGTCTCGATATTCAATGTTAGAACATATATAGCTGCAATATCAAAATAAAAATGGATTTATTCTGATCAACTCATATAAAATTAGTGATTAATAGAAAGGGACATAGTTAATCTAATGAATTATTGACATATTTGCCTGTCGGTAAAGCAGCACACTTTGTGAGCATGCGCAGAGAGAGTGTGTGTGTGTGTGGTGTATAATGTAACTAGTAATGTATCAATCACCTAAACTTGTGACATGTTGATGGACGTCAGGCACCTTGATTTTAATGAGCTCCGAGAGGACCTCGATGTCGGTGATCAGCCCGTCCATCGTTCTCGTGTAGTAGTCGGGTAAGATTACTTCCACCAGGACTTTGAGTAGCCAGAAGGCGGTCTCCTCATTGTTGGTGACTAGTAATAATAGGCCTAGAAGAAAAACAGTTATAAACCCATTGATTAGTATCGCCGTATCGGTACGGCGGTAGTATGTTGTCATCTATTATCTATTGCCATTCTCTTATTGTTTTATTGAAATGTTATTATTTTTTCATATATTGAAACTAAGGGTGTCAATCAGTGATTTTTGGTAGTCAACTTATTTTTATTATATGTTTGAAATAAGCAAAAGAGTTTTATAAAAAGGTTAATATTTGGAGAAATCTGTGGCCATATATTAATGAGTGTAAAAATACATTCCTTTTTCAAAACATTTATAAATGGAATATAACAATATGAAAATAAACCAAGGCTGTGGAGTCGTTAAATACGACTCCAACTCTAATATTGACCAACGATTGACTCCAACTAAAAAAAAGTTTAATTTTATCACGACATTTTTTTCCTACCTTAATCACCGCCGCGACTCCGACTTGGCCAGAGTCTGAGACATCAAGGGGTTTTGGCATATAATATATAAAATTTGGCTATTGGCCAGATTGGTTGGTGGATATATAATTGAATACACATAAAAAAAAACGTGATGAAATTAAACTTTTTTTTGTCAGAGTCGTGTTTTCGGGAAATGCTGGAGTCAGAGTTATTTTATTTTTTACGACTCCGACTCCCTGCTTAATTTATTATTCTTACCCGCGATATAGTTTAACCCTTGGCAATATCCTACGTCTTTATTATTATGGGCGTAAGCGACCAACACATTGAACAGATGGGCTTGGTGATTGGCAGTCTTGTTGAAGTAAATGTTGTCGGGGAAGGTTCTAGGCAGATCAGTCTTGACGATGTCAACGAGCTCCTTTTCGAAGGGCGTGTCAAGTAACCTCTCGTACAGGTCCGGCGATTGTTCCTTTTTGAGCTCCGCCCCTGATATCAGCATCCATACTGCGCTTCTGTGGCCGCCTGGGAAAGATGTCATGAGCTATTTCAATATCATGTGATCATGTCGGCCAGTTTGTATAATGTGGAAGAATGAATTTAACAAAATGATTCATACTATATATATTTAAATTAATCTTAGATGGATTTGAATCGTTTTAATTTTGTAATTTTTCACGAGTTTTGTTTACTAACGACCGGGTTTCGCATTTCGGCATCTTCAGGCATTTCAAAGTGCACGAGTGAAATTCAAATGACGCGTGGTAAATAGTTTGTAAAGGGTCTTTTTATAAGGACGCTTAGTTTTGAAATGTAAATAAAACAAGTTGTTTGTGAGATTTCGACTAAATTTTAATTTCATTTGTAAGTATTTTACGGCATTAAATATGGAATATAGCATCAAATGTCTGCCAATATCCATTCATTATAAAATGGGCCATGTCGCTAAAGTTGACTTTTTTGACAAATTTGGGTAAACTTCCAACTGCTCCAGAACCCAATCAGGCGTTGTCTGTGGTCGTTTACCTGAAGTTCCTTGGTTAGTTTGATTTTATAAGGGTGCAGACATAAGGCCCGATTCAAAATTCGCCAAGTTGAAGTCGCAGAAAAGCCAAGTTCTTGTGAACGACAAGAAATAAGCTGCCTTGGGTTTTCCTGTACACTTTCACACACAGCAGCAATGTTTTCACCAGATATTGTATTTTGATGACGTACAGGTAGGTGTTGGCCGATTATTTACCAAACTGGTTGACTCAAATTTGGCCACTAAGCAATGAATAATCTACTCAGCAGGACAAAGTAACATATTTTGAGCGTCCCTATTGAAATACCCTTTATATAACCTTGTTTAAATCGTTTGAATTTTGTACTTTTCCATAAGTTTTGTTGCTAACGACCCGGGTTTCGCCTTTCGGCATCTTCAGGCATTTCAAGTGCACAGATGTACTGACTGACAGTTCAGTTCAAGTACATCTGTGAAATGCCTGAAGATGCCGAGAGGCGAAACCCGGGTCGTTAGATACAAAACTTATGGAACAGTACAAAATTCAAACGATTAAAATTTGATAAAACAAAGTTGAGCTGGGAAGATTAAATTGCTTATTTAAAATTTGCAAACTATTCAGCTGCGCCCTATTTATTTCTAATATTTCCTGGTAAAATAATTTATGATCATCCGTATTTTGATGCACAATTCTAGCCCCTTCATCTGCGTTGATGGTTAATGAGACCTGATAACAGGGTTCTCATTTTGAAATATTCTCTATGGATAGAAGGATAGGGTTAGGCACACCCCTACAAAACTCGATGACACAACATTTGATTACATTCAAAAAAGGAATGTGTGAGTTAGTTATTTCTGATATCATTTTGTTGAATACTAATAATGATATTCATTATTTGATTATTAATTGCAGATAGCTGTTTGACAACAATGGAGTGTCATTTTCAGTCAACCTAAAAGCTCTCTCAATAGTGATAAGTATTATCATTTATAGCAGAAGATTTTTATACATATAATGCACATAATTACTATTGACTTGCGGAAATAAAAATTCCTTTTATAATGAATGATAATTTTAATTAAAGCATTGAACATGTCAATATAACTGTTTCATAAACTAATAAATGTCAGGTCAGAGATGGCGAAACTATAGCCCGAGTGCCAGAGTTGGCAAGAAAAAACGTTTTATTGCAATGTGAATGATTTACAGATAGAATCAATTGAGTTTTTTTTTTAAATAGTAAAACAATAATATTTGGCATTACAGCTAATACCAATGCGCCAAATAGTTTAAATTGTGAAAGTCATACGAGATAAACTCGATGATAAATAATAAATCAGGCGTGAACAACTCATCGAAAAATTATTAACACTAAGATCTCTTTTTCAATTGAAAAAATCTGACCTTGGCGGGAATTGAACCCGGGCCCACCTGATCGTTAGGGCAAATCTCTTGACACTAGACCACAGGGACTGACGTATTACAGAATCAAAAACAGTGGAGCATTAATGGAACTGCTTGTCACTAGGTCATTAATCCTCTGTTTTTGGGGTGATAGCGATATGGATAGCACAGAAAGAGGAGCTATATTTATGCCAATTTATTTATTTCCAATGTGATTTGTGAATTTTGTAATTATTTATTATTCAAACAAAAAAAAATACAAATCATGGCATTACGGCTCACGCCAATACGCCATGCATTTGACAAATTTATTTACATATACATACATACTTGTATACACACAGTGACGGCTGGTGACGGGGTGCTGGGGGGTGCAAAAGGAAGATTCAACTATTTTTCCGTACTACGGAAGAGAAACAGTTGGTATTGCGAACATCTGAATTGAAAGTCCATGCTTTAGAAGTGTTTTAAAATCCAATGAATAGGAAAGACCTCTTGCAAAAATGGTTGAATCTTCCTTTGCACCCCCCAACACCCCGTCACCACTTTCCGTCACTGTATAAAAAAAATTACAAATTGTAGCCATAAGAACAGAGAGAAAAAATTAATAAAATCACATTAGAAATTTTAAAGATGTCAACCGAGTGAGTTCCGACAAAACAACTTTTATTATTAAAATATAGTATTCGCCTGAACTCACTCACGTCAATATGAAATATGTTGACATCCGAAGCAATGCCGTTTAAAATTGTTAAAGCTCTTCCCAGTGGCATTCCCATTGGCAGACTGGTTCTACCCCTTGGAAGAACAAACAACTCATGTTCACGATTCCTCAAAAAATTATCAGGAACATTCAATTTAACATTTTCAAGAGTGGTGGAATTCTCATTTTGGCCTCGGATAAGCTGAAAGAAATGTATATACAGGTATGTGTGTATAGACATATATATAAATAAATGTATATATTTTTGTGAAATGCATGGCACATTGGGGTCAGCTGTAATGCCATGATTTGTATTTTCTTGAATAAATAAATAATAAATAATGCTCCACTTTTTTAAAGAGTTTTTTTTTAGAAAAATCCCAAAGCATTTTTTTTGCAAAAAATGGTAGTTTTAATTCTATTATTTATTGGTTTCGTAAGTTAGGTATTCTTCTAGTTCTTTTGAAGAGATGCAGTAAACGTGTTAAAAGTGATAAATCAAACAATCATTACCTGGAATTCCTTTCCTCACATATCTCTTGATAGTGAGGCTTCTTTTCAACGATTTTCCATCTCCTAATAGATCAGACCATTTCTTCGACCGCCTTGCCAGCACTTTTAGATACACCGACATGAACTCTTCATAGGAAGAGTAGTCGAAACTCGGCGGTCTTTCGAACCCATACTCGTCAACTTTGCTGAAAAGATACAATTGAAATGGATATCGTTACAAAGATCATATCGCGCCTTCCAAACCAACGCGTTAGTGAAAAATCGCTACTTTTCAGGAGAGTAAAAGAATGAACAAATATTGTGTCAATTAGAACAACTTCGTTTCTTTGCCACTTCTTTCCATGTATTGGAGTTTTTTTTAAGAACATCTTTTTGGCAGTCAGTGCATATTTTTTTTGTGAACCTAACCTCTTATTTAATTCAGAATCACCAAAATGTTACTACCACCTTTTTGGCTTGGTAAGGACTATATTATTATACATGGTGGTAATTTTAAATATCTCAAGAGAACACAAGTCTCGCTTATAAGTAAACTGACAGTTTTTACAACAACAAAGACCAATTTTTTTTGGGCATCGCATCCCAAGTTATGGATATTTATGATACATCACCCTTTTCACTCACTTCTACTTAGTACCGCTATGTACATACAAAGAATATGAATCTTTTACTGTCATCCTTATCATTGCAAAAAACATACTTCAAGTATGGCTTTGGCGTTTCTCATTCTCTTTTCCAAGTACATTCATTGCCATTCAACTGGTCTCTTTATGAGGACTTTCTAAAGTACACATATAGAGTTTTGAACTCCAGTATAAATGATATCATTGTATCTGATTCTTTACAGCCTAGTGATATCTTATCAATTATACTATTATAACTGACATGGTGTGTATTGGTCTTTTTATGTTATACTCTTTCAAAACTGACGAAATGGTAAAAGTTAGCTTTATTCAGCCGGATTTACAGTGATGAATTGTGCCCACGCTGTGTCTCACCCTCTCCTTTGTAAGTTCACAAACAAATATCTAAATGTTTGACTATTCATTCATACAAGACGATAATTTATTAAGGAATTGCAATATTCTGTTTGAAGAAAAAATAATGTGTGGATTTAACATAACAGACCTTGCGGGCCACACCAAAAGGTCACGCAGAATATAATCAACCTGCAGAACATTGTTCTGGAAGCTGTACTTGATGCATTTTCTGCTATTTTTACAGTTTGTGAATAAAGCACATTTTCCTATATAGTGCATGTGAAAGACAATTTGTATATATATTCAGATCTATGATTTTCTGTTGGCACTTTGGTACAATGGTGATATAGAGGTTTGTATATTTAAAACTGAAACTTTTCTACTTCCTCGACTTCTTCATATCAATTTGTAATGTTCAAGTCAATTTAACTGTTTTGATCAGGGCTGTGGAGTCGGTAAAAAAAAGTCCGACTCCGACTCCAGCATTTACCAAAACCACGACTCCGACTCCAACATTGACCAAGAACATGACTCGGACTAAAAAAGTTGAATATCGTCACTTTTTTTTGGCTAATTTTACTATGTATGTGTAATAAATTAAATATAAACCCTACCAATCCGGACAATGGCCAAATTTGACATATTATATGCAAAAATAAAAAGTCCAAACTTTTCAAAATTTCCGACCCCGGTCAAATCGCTGCGATAACTCCGACTCCGACTCCACAGCCCTGGTTTTGATTCAATCTTGTGCCACTAGGGCATATTTACAAATTTAGAACTGCATAGTAAGGAGGAAGTAGAAAACCTTTTCCGATTTATTTTTACAGTGGAGTGCATGTTCTGTATTGTAGCTTTAATATTATGATAGCATAGAAGCACACTATTTATTATTTGTATGATATGTTGTGACTTCTATACTATCTGTCAATCATTTCACCCGAAAAAGTTCCTGTCAATATGTAGAAACAAAATACTGTAATGAAAATTTAAAATGTTGATTCATTCAGGATGTGAAAATATCTTACGGTTTTGGCGGAAAAGCATCATGATTACCAATATAAGGGGTGGAAAGCCCACGTAAATTGGTTGTATTGTGAATTGCCAAAGCCTATGAGAAAATTTTACCTGTGATTGCCTATATAAAAGATCGCAAAAGACATCGCATAGACGACTGATTATAAGATAAACAACGCATCATTATGGCACTGACGGTCTTCCGCGTCAAAATAAATTGGCTAACAAGTAGAAAATTAACCCCTTGACCCTCACAATTAACCTACAAAACGTAAACAACCGGCATATAAAGGTAAAGATTTGAATAAAATTTCGTTTGGAATTTACCTAAAACTAGAATTGGCCATCCCTTTAAAGTTTGGGCCGCCGTCTTCCTCGGAAAAATATAACTTATTCGGATTTTTTGACGTTTCCTGGTAGATAAGACATACTGATATCCCGGATACAAATTTGATGTACCTAGTCGTCACGTGACTCACATATACTGTCAAGGGCTTCCCTTTCACACTTTCTTTACAAGTAATACCATAGATATAATTATTACCTACCCATAAAAAGGCCCTGCCTAACATTCCATCTACTAAATCATCACAAATAAATAATTTATTTCTTTTATGCTTATAATAAATTCATAATAACCATGTACCTTTACGGTATTCCGGTACTATTCGTCCACTATATTTTTTTTATTTTTATATGGTAACACTATCTCAAGTGTCAAATAATATGTCAGAGGTGTAACAAAATAATTATCAAATTTAGTATTATTTTACGATCGAGTTTTACCAAAACTTGTAGTTGAAGTAAAAATGGGTCCTCCTCCTATAGTAACGGGACTATCCCCTAAAGAAGGACCGCCTGGAACTCGAGTCACTATTCGTGGCGAGTTTTTGGGAGTTCAATCGAATGAATTACTAGGTATTTTGTTTATAAAAAATCATTTTTGAATCAAGGTGTTTTTTAAAAGATGCACAGATCCATACAGCATAAACTATCATATTTCTTAAAATTTCGGTCCGTTGTCGAGTGTCAACGTCGTTGGCTTTGGTTGTAGACCGCTTGTGTTCGAGTCCCAGTCCAGGCAGCTTAATATTTCAATCGAATTATTGATGTCTGTTGGAGACATGGATGGATGTATGTGTGTCTAAAATTTCCTTAAATTGTTTGTTTCGGGACTCAAACCTGTGCCGACAACGTTGACCACTCTACAACATCATGATATTTTGATTTCAGGACTCACGATATGTGGCTGCGACTGCCTACTGTCTGCCGAATGGAAGAGTAAAAATAAAATAGTCGCAAGATCGGGACCCGGAAAAGGTAGAGGTGATATCATCGTTACAACACGGTCCGGGGGTGCAGGGACATCGACTGTACAATTCAGAGGTAATATTATGCCAACATGCACTTTTTCATTGATTGAATTGGCATTTACTTGGTAAAACTCCATTAAACATGGTGAAAAAAATAACAAGGTATTTTAGTTCTACAGAATTGATAGCTATTTCGGCTTACGCCATCGTCAGAACTAATGCTCTATTAGTAATCTCTTTTAGTAGCTTTTTGGTAATCTTTCAGATGAGTGCCTTAATCATAATTTTTGTATTTGACATATAATTCAAGATGGATGTCGAAATTGTTCCCTATTATTTAATTGCTGATGTATATTTCTACGTGTTAAAAAAAAAACCTAAACAAACCAAACCTAAACTAAACTTAACAAACCAAACCTAGCCTTACCCAAACCTGACCAAAATTAAAATTAAAAATAGCTAATAATTTAAATATATAATTTGATTATTCCACACATCAGCAATTAATTAATAGGGAACACTGTCGATATCCATCTTGAATTATGTGTCAAATGCAAAAATTTTGATTAAGGCCTTCATCTGAAAGATTACCCTCTTTTTTTGCCCTTATTAACTATTAGTCTTATTTTTTTTGACTTTTGATTGAAAACAATAATAAATTGATCAACTGGCAAGCCAAACTTATCTAATCACCACTTTGAGTCACCATGAGATGGAATAAAGTTTTTCATTTAAATCAGGAACTATTTATACCTGTCTGCATTTGTTCTTCTTTGTCTTGATATGTGTGATTTTTAAAATGCTGTTGTGACTTGCTGCCACTCTTGAATTTAGGGAAAAAAAAGACTTAAGCAGCACACTGGATTCCAGGCCAGTATTTAATGCAAACATTATCAATAATAAACGTTGAAAATAGTCCTTCATAGCATTCAATGAGTTAAGAATGTCTTATTACTGAAAATATTAATATTTGTTATTGACTATGCCAACACCTGAAACCGACTGAACGCTATCGTCTTTATGCTTAGCGGCATTGTGACTATTTGGCTAAAGAGTGTTGGGTAGTAATAGTTGAAGTATATCATAACTGAAATATTCTCATTACTATTTCTCAGGTTATCATGAATCATATGGCCCAATGAAGGAGAGCGCGGTGTGGGTAGAAGAAGGCGGCACTGCCCTTTCATGGGGGCGCAGGCCCCTGTCTCCCGCTTCATACGCCCCGCCTGATCCACTGGGGCTGTCCACGGAAGGGGATGAGAACAAATTTCCAGAAGACGATTTGCATGAGCTATTCCCTGATTGGTAAATTAGCAATTGCGTAAACATAATCCGATTTTTTTTTCCAGCGTGCTTTTATTTGACAGAACTAAATGATTCTACTTAGAAAAGAATACTGAATACATGACGACATGGTATGTTAACTAGGGTATTTTTCCATTTGCGATTTTGTCTGTGACTGTCAGCCGTACACAGTCTAAACCAAAAACCATTAATTCAACACTTGCATTCTACCAGTACAGTAAAACTGCATGCTGAGTTTAGAAAATAGATGCATTGCATCAGATATTGGTGATGAGATGGTTGGTTTGATTATATGAGGAAATGAGAGATCAGGGAACAGACCTGACACCATCCAGTTACGTGAGCATTTTTTGATACGAGATGTCAAAACAAGAAAATGCTGAGAATGCATCCTGAGAGGCTCTATCTGCTTGCCTCACCTTTTCATCTAACCGTAGCCTGTCAGACAAAATCCATAGAGTTTACTCGGTAAGACTACAAAATGCTGGAATGGCATTTTATAGAAAGAAGCAAAGCGATAGGTGGGTGATGCAGAATCTTGGTGGCCATATTCTCTACTTATGTACAGATATTTTCAGTTATTAATAAATTAATTTGTGTATGTACTATGAACATCATATAGATTTATCTTCATTTCTTTTCTTTTCTTCAACGTGTCTTCTGAATAATCAAAGTCACTGAACTTCCACAAAGTTACCGCCGAAACCATCGAAAATATTAATAAATTAATTAGTGTATGTACTATGAACATCATATAGATTTATCTTCATTTCTTTTCTTTTTCTTCAACTCTTCTGTTTTTTTTTAATACTGACAGATTGGAAAAACCATAAATATGCAATGCTCCTTAGCAATTAGGTTACACCACAAAGAAACTGCTGCTATAATTATGTTATCTGTACATGGTAGATTTTAATCATTTTTTTGAAAAAATTACTACTTAGCTCTGGAGACTTGGCTGCTGAGAATTTTCACCCCGGATGGTTTTTGCTGGAGCACCATCACGTAACAACGTTTGAAGACTTAAAAGCTGGAACACTGTTTTTGAAGAGAAAGGTAATCAGAATGTTTGATCTATAACTTTATTCGTATTGTTATTTAAAAGTTTGATTATTAGAATACGGTGAAAAAAATAATGTATTTTAATTCTACAGAATTTATTTTATATATTTGTTGATAGCTATTTCGGCTTACGCCATCGTCAGAACAAAAGTTAGATAGTTCTGATGATGGCGTAAGCCGACATAGCTATCAACAAATATATAAAATAATTTCTGTAGAATTAAAATACATTGTTATTTTTTTCACCGTATTATAATGGAGTTCTACCAAGTAAATGCCAACTCAATCAATCAATTGATTATTAGATATACTGAGATAGATTGAAACCTTGAAGACGTCTGAAAGACATTTTTATTTAAATGTCCATTTCCAATATGGACCATATGGACACCAAATGGATCTTATTTAAACATAAGTTGTTTGTTACTTGGTCACTCAACCTTTTTCTTTTTCAGGAAGTTAGGGTCGATGGGTGGGGTTCAAACAAGACTAGTGGTTAGCTATTCGCGTTGCTATGTTTATAATATTTTGTGGGTGGGAGGAATGTAGACACCATAAACATCCATGTCTTGGAACACAAATCCGCAAATCGTTTTGAGCCTGTGATCACCACAACTGAAGACAGCGATATTTACCACTTAGCTACATGCTCGGTTGCTTGTGTGGAAAAGAAAAAGCTGCCAAAAATATTCTTAAAATAAACCAATAACCGATGTTAATATTTAATACTTACTTTAATAAAATAGGTACAGTGAAACCCCAATTCTCCGTTTTTCAAGGGACCGTATAAAACAAACGATTAATGTGGGAAACGATGAATGCGGGAAAGTATTATATGTGAACTAAATGCCGGGATTATAGAAAATGAACGCACCACGCGGGAAAACGTATAATGCGAGTACGTAAGATCGGGGTTCCACTGTATTGGTTTATATGTAGACGAGGATCGGCTAATTCAGAAATTGTAACCCTTTGTAAATTTTTTGTATTTAAGGTTGACGTTCAAAAAGAGGGTCAATTGAGTTTCTTGAAAGCCAATACCGGGAGTGTTATGGACCAGTTGGACGCCCTTATACTTCTGAAGGACCGGTATGAAATTGATGTCAGGGAAGGCGGTAGAGAACCTCTGATAAAGTTGGAATCTGCTATCGAAGGTAGTTTGATTTTGGCAAGCGAGTGATAGCTGCAATAATGTAATGAAACACTGATCATATTTGTCTTCCACTTCTATTTCAGAATCGATGGTAGAAGCAAACAAACTCTTCGATGAAGTACTGGCGAGGAAAGACAAGGCTGATTCGACAAGAGCTGCCCTCACAGCGATGACGAGGTTCAAATTTCTATTTCAACTGCCCGGAAATATCGATAAAAATATTGCCAAGAAAGATTATGATCTTGTCATTAACGACTATGCCAGGGCCAAGAATCTCTTTGGAAAGACTGAAGTCCCAGTGAGTGTTTTATAATCTGCTTAATTTTTATAGTTCTGTAGGATGTATTCAGCGAAGCTACGGGGCACCGGAATGACGTGGGAGGAAGCGAGGAGGTTGGCTGGTGATAGAGAATACTGGAGGCACCGTGTGGTGGCCATATTGCTCCGAATAGGGAGCGGGTATCGAACCAAATATATTGACAAATTTATTATTTTTTTTAAGCCAACTGTGCGATATTGAAATTGGAGGTTGTGCCCGGGGCTGTGGAGTTATTAAAAAAATGCACGACTGACGATTCCGACTAGAAAAAGTTTAATTTCGTCACGTTTTTTTTGCTACCTTTCTTATGTATGTGTATTCAATTAAATATCAACCGACCAATCCAGCCAATAGCCAAATTTTACTTATATCAACCTCAAGTACATTCGTACTCAAGTCAGTTCAAGTACATTCGTGCAAAGCGAAACCCGGGTCGTTAGCGACAAAAATCATGGAGAAGTACAAAATTCAAACGATTCAAATTTAAATTGTTTACATTTTTCCAATCGTGTTTTTCCAGATTTTCAAAACAGTTCTCGGTGAAGTAGAAAAACGAATAGAGAACCTTCGCTCAATCCTCCACACAAAGCTGCAGAAAAACCCCATCTCGGTCGATGATCAGAAGCATTTGATTCGATCCTTAATGAACCTGGAGTGGCCCGGAGACGCGGCATGGGATGCCATTTCTAGTCGGTGTGACTACATCTCAAATCAGATTACGAGAACAAGAGACTATCATGTAAAATTGGAGGCATCAGATGATGAGCAAGGTTGGTATAATTGAATATATTTCATATCATATTCAGAGCAAGGTTTTCTTCATCTTCATTAAGGATTAGACCCCACAAGCCTGTATATACATACACATCACTCTCTGGCAAATCAGGGCTGTGGAGCAAGGTTTTCGGAATATTTCATCTTCATTAAGGATTAGATTTATCAAATCACGACTCTGACTGTAATTGTCCAAAACACATCACTCAACTCCATTGACTTCAAATAAACCAGGGCTGTGGAGTCGTTATGACTCCAACTAAAAAAGTTTAATTTCCGACTTTACCCAAATTTTACAGACAATAGCCAAATTTTACATATATGCAAAAATAAAAAGTTCAAACTTTTCAAAATTCCAGGCAAGAACCACAAAGGCTCTAAGGGAGGTCCGTCAGGAGAATGGTGGCCGGCCCGCGTGTCTCTCTGCGGCGCTCTGTGTCCACTCGTCATGGACACCATGCCCCATCTCTGGAAGCTAGGCCAAAGTTATTTCTGCGGAGAATTGAGAGGTGATAGGCATCAGGATAAACATGACAAGTTCAAGGTAGTCATATTCTTACTGTCAGACAAATTAGCATTAATTTATTACAACTTCATTATAATATGGAGAAGATATCAGCGTATTTAATTCTACAAGATTTGAAGGATTTGGTTGATAGATATTTCGACTGGCATCAGCTATCAACTATATTCTTATTATATTATTGCCAATGTCTTCTTATTTCTCTTTAACTGTTTTCGGGTTTTGAATATGGTTGCTGCAATTTCCCTTGTTGTATTAAATGTGAAAGACATTGCTAATAAATATATGAAAGCATTAAATAGTCTAACCAGTCCCAATTAGTTATTCAAGTCCAAAATGGACAAAGGGCACGGTCCCACAGCGGTATTGATCCCGCCTGTCTCTTCTACGGTTCGGATGGATTAAGTAGTCTTGATTGACTTTTGATAGTATTATATAATGTCATAAGATTGGTAAACGTAATCTATTCTATAACCTATATATTGGTTTCAGAGAATGATCCTGGCATCAATTGAGCTATTCAGTCGAACTTTGCGAGGTGCTCTTCTTCCGCAGACGTTAGATAGATCAGCCTCAGCGGAGAAATCGATTTGGAGTACTCATTCAGCACCGAACCTTTGCAATTGGTTGGCACATTGCCTACGAGACGTCAGAGGAACTTATAGCTCACTAATGAGGCTCGATCTGCCTTCTGAGGCCTTGGATATAGTTGGAAACCTGATCCACGATCTACGACTTCATTGCATGATCGGTCTCTTGAAACAGGCCAATGAATCTGTGAAAGTTTTCCACAAGAAGGAGACATGGAAGGTTGAATTTGATCCCCAACATGGCGGAATTACAGAATTGGTAAGAAATCGTATTTATGCAAACCAATCATTTGACTTCTGTATACAAAAATGATTAGTTTTATCCAGGGCTGTGGAGTCGGAGTCGTAGAGTCGGGGGTTTGGAGCCGGAGTCGGAGTCAGTGTGGCGATTTGGTCGGAGTCGGAAATTTTGAAAAGATTGAACTTTTTATTTTTACATTTAATATGTCAAATTTGGCTATTAGCAGGATAGGTTGGTTGATATATAATTGAAGATTGATATATAATGAGTCGGAGTCAAACTTTTTTTTACCGACTCCACAACCCTGGTTTTATCCATAAAATATCTTGTGCAAAGTTTGAGTTTGTTACCATACTCCTTTGAGTAGAGTACAACATAAAATGCTTTGTCCATACTGAAAACAGTAACAGGTAACATTTTTCACTTTTAAGGTCACATTATTTTAAATCAAAAGTAACTTTAAAGTATCTAAGTTTAATTAAGTGAAGTAAAATTTTCTTCAAATTGGCAGATTACTAGTGTATTTGACATATTTTGTAAAAAGTTATTACATAAAAGTTTGTTGCTACAATGATTGATATGGGTAAAATAACCTGTAATAAAAAAATGTCATTGATTTACTAAGTTTAATTTTAAATTTCTAGTAGTTCCACCCGGATTCGAACAGTATTCGTAATATGTATTGATATAATCACAGTTCTACGACAACAAATTCAAAAATAATTAATGACAGATTTAAAATTATTCTGTTGTGAGCAACACTCATTTATTTTTTGAATAACGGGTCGTCTTAGCTGGGCGAATCTGGGCGAGGCGATCCGGCGCGGCTTTGAAAGCGGCAGAGTTTTAAAATATCAAACGGTCCTGGCCCAAGTGTCAGTATTTCAGGTAATATGTTGATATAATCACTCAGTTCTACTTGAAAAACAAATTCAAAAGCGTTAATTACGTTTTAAATTGACTGGATTCGCCTAAATTCTCTTGCCGGTTCGCGTCGCTTACCTAAGACACGGGGTAAGTTTATTTGAATCGTACGAAAAAAGAATATTAAACCACAACCAATCAGAATCGATCTATACACATCTTCCTTTGATTTATAAATGAGATTACACATTTATTTCTCAGCCCGGCCTTTTGGAAAAGATAATATACGATGTGATGATAGTGATAAAGGAATCGGTGCTAGTATCTTGTCCGAGAGAAAAACTGCTGTTTGATACGGCATCCGTTGCAAGCAGTACCTTGAGTGGTCATATCCAGGATATATTCACTGCTTACACCAAGTCTCTGGAAAAATTGGCATTCAGTCACGATGAACAGGTATGCTTTTTTACTTATTGCAAATGTATCGCTGACATCTTTTCCCTATCAATATAAAACTGTCACATTTCTTCAGGTAAACACTTGAAGACTTTTTTATACTTTTACAAAAGCAAATTAGCAACACAAATAATCTTCATGTATATCCAAGTTCATGTCAATTTATTGTCACTTTTGCCCAAATGTTTTTGTCTGTCTTGTTTATGGAAACACATACCATAAACAAAAACTAAATCAGCTCGTACATTGTGGTGATTTTTTGTCTGTTTATTGTTTATGTAAACACATACCATAAACAAAACTAAATCAGTACATTGTGGTGATTAATAATTACATTTAAACATTACAATACGTTTTAGATTATTTAACCATAGTTCATGTTGAAATATGTCTTTTTGTTAGGGATAGAACTGACTATTTTGATTAAATCCTGCATTGTTAACTAAAGGGAAGAGTTTGTTTCGTGAAACTTCTAAAAGGTTTCACAGTGGGCCATCACTGTAACCCAACAATCTCTGCAGAACTATGACAAGGAAGCATCAGAGAATCTTTATAGACCAAGAGCCATTATTCTTGATGACCCTCCATAGGTAGAAGCGTAAAAGTAAGCTAACTTCTTGAACTGCAGTGATTACGTCATCAGCAATGGGAAGGGAATGCAACTTGAAATAAAAAACTAAACTTAAAGACAAAGAAGACTAGAAGAATTTTGACGCCAACGAAATTGAAGCTCCATCAAATAAATATCCAAAAAAAACAATAAAAACAATTGAAAAGTCCACTGAAAAAACCCTGTCCACATTTTTGTTGCTAAATGACTGTATACATAATGATTTGATTAATGCCCAGGATTACGGCCAATCTCCGCTATCAGTTGTACTCGGCTCACCAGAGATGATGATTATCAGCAGCCAACTGAGAGACCTTGAAGGGCACGACGGTCAGTCTTCCACTCCGCTCTGGCAACATCGATTACTCATCACACTGTCAAATTGTCATTACACGTGTGACTGTGTCCTCCCCAGGATTGTGAACTTCTTTGAAAAGTGAGTGTAGAATATAACCAGGGACGGCTCTTGTAAGGTGCAATGGTGCACTGATCCCCCATTTATATTCAAGGAATAGTCAATATGAAAATAAATATACCAATTTCTCAAAACTTTACCCTTTTTGTCTTTTTAGGAACGGCTACCCAAAACCAATTATCCCTACGGAAACCGCCAAAGTCGCCCTGAGGACACTCGATAAGTCAATCATGGAGGCGTACCTGGAACAGAAAAGTGACCCGCTGATCGGAACTATTGAGCCGTCCATGTATATCGGGAAATTTGACTGGGATATGAAATACAAACCGACTGATGTGCGGCCATATGCAAAAGAATGCATTAACAATCTTATTGCAGTTCACGCAGAGGTAATTATCATTGCAGCCATTAAAACCTTCTCTTGAAAATCATTAGTTTTTTTAATACATTGAATACAGTTTATAAAAATATCATCTGGTTCGAATTATACTTATTATTTCATGTATAGTTTATAAATTGACTGAATTTTAAAACATTAATGAAGCACAAATTATAAGTACATTGCTTTTGCAATGTGACAAAAGATTTAAACATTTTAGGCATTAAAATAAAGAGAGCAAAAAACTACATTAGAAATTGGCAAAGAAGTCAACCGAGTGAGCTCCGACAAAATCAACTATAATACATAAAAAATAGTACTCGTCTGAACTCACTCACGTCAATGTGAAATATCTCGACATTCGAAGCAATACCGTTAAAGCTCTTCCCAGTGGCATCCCTATTTGCAGACTTGTTCAACCCCTTGGAAGAACAACTCATGTTCACGATTCCTCAATTAATTTTCAGGAACATTCAATGCGACATTCTCAAGAATCCTTTTAAGGCATTCACTGGCATTATAATAAAAATAATAACACATTTTTAGTACTTATTCCACATAAAATTATTTGGGTCAGGACTGGTTTCCGAATAAAATTATGTAGTGAAAGCTGAACTTAATACATCTTCTTGCAGGTTCACAGCATATCTCCGTCATTGGTGCGCGCCGTGTTGTCACAAATAATCGAAACGGTCGGCCAGGAAGTCTCAAGGTTGATGGCCTGTTGCCGAGACCAGTTCTCCCAGTATGGTGCACTTCAAGCTACCATCGACATTACTACGCTGCGAGATGTGACAAAGCTGTTGCTCACACAAAATGCAAAGTAATAATCCGCCATTATTTTTATCTTCTGTCTATTTTGACATGTTAATCAACCTCAAGAAAGCGAGCGGCGTTCCATTAGATCTAGTTTGACAACTAATGTTGGGTATTAACTCATTGTATTCTTATCTTCTTTTTTAATAATTAAAATCCTTCATAGATGAAATTCTAGTCCCAACGCTTGGATGCCTCTTATTTTAAATATTCTGATCTGACCACAAAAAAAAACAGTGCAAATTATCTGCTTCCTTCCAAGCCACAACAAGATCCTATAGCTTCGTCTAATAACTCCTATGATTGGTCATCTGTGACAACAAATACTATTGGCTCTGCTGTGGTAACCGTATCACTGATAGGCCGATTACATTATTGATAGATATTCAAACCTCCATCAAGTGGCTGGTTAATTCTAAATGATAGAAGCCAAAATCAAAATCTCTGTTAAAATGTTATTTCTTTTGTTTTTGTAGGAATTATTTTGCTGATGCATTGGAATCCATTCCACAAATTAAAACAAGTGAAAATAAAAGGTGAGCATTTCTATTTTGATTTTTCTATTCTGTACTGATTATAGAAGAAATGTTTTCGAAAGATAGTGAAAAGGGAATTAGTTTTATTAGTTTGGTAGTGTGGAATTTAATGTAACAATAAATTTTTAAATAATAGTGTATGTTTTTCGAATATGACAGTGGTATAGTATATAAACCTTCCTGTATGTCCTTAATATTAAAGTGACTTACACAAATCGACTGTCAAGCTTATTCATTTAATTTTTACTATATTTGAGTTGTCCCCCAAGATTTTTTATGAACTCGCTCCAGTTGTGATTCTTAGGCAAAAGATTTCAAGAATTGGGTTTCTTGGAGTAAATTAGAAAAAGTAAGCATCCTAGAGAGTTTCAATTGCATTGCTGATACATCGTAATCATTATCAAGAGATATGTGATTTAATCAATTTTATGTTTGTTATTATAATATAATCTATTCTATCAAATTTATTTTATCTGTTTCAGACTTAAAGATGAGATAATCCAAGAATTCCACGACAGAACCAAATTACAAATGATGTGCTTTAAGAATTGCTAATATTATAATATAATCTATTTAAATTATGTCTAAGTAACCATATAGTTGCAATAATATAAATTCAATATAAAAAAGAATGAAAATTGTTTGTTTTGAATCTCCATTTGCTGGATTTGAATTGCCTGAACTACAGTATTTATTCATCTCAGTTTACTGTGAAACAGTGTAATCCTGTTATGAAACAACATATTTTACAATTGTTTTATGTTAATTCTATACATGGCATTCTGATAAATTGAGATCTCACATCCATCTGTTCCTAAAAACGGGATATAATAAGAGCAATGAGCTAACCACTATTCCTGTCCTTGTCCTATCTTTTCCATGCCTACTCTCTTCGAAAAAGACAGGTTGAGCAGCACCAGCAGAATGTTGATGTTGAATAAGTAGCAAGTGACTAGCAGCTGTATGTCTTTAACATGCCACATTTAGTTAAAAGTCACGTCAACCATTGCTAGGGAAAAAGCTATTTTTCGTGCTGCCATCTTTTGGAAAGGTATTTGAAGTTGTTAGCTCACCCAATGATCTGAACTGCACTGCTAAGGATGTATTTCGCAGAAGTAGGAGATATTAGGAAGTACAAAGCAATTGACTGGTGACAGAATCATGAAGGTGCATCTAGGAATGTATATCGTCACAATTCCAATCCAAAATGAAGCCAAGACAATTATGTAGTTAATCTAATATATAAAAATCAATGTTTGTTTGTTCGAATTTTATGCGTTACCATACCTTTCGTCCGATTACGATAAAACTTTGTCAACTTATAGGTTGGACTTGCGCGAAGGTTATAGGCATAGTAAAATCAACTTACAGTAGGTCTTTTATATAAAAATCAATGTTTTTTCATATTTTATGCGCTGCCATACCGTTCATTTTGACAACTTATTGTTGCGCTTGCGCAAAGGTTATAGGCATAGTACAATTAACTTTCAGTAGGTCGTGCGTGTGTAGTACCATAGAAAATCGGCAAATGATAATCAAAGATAAACAGAAAACGGCAAATGTCATCGATACCGATCAATGTTAGTGAAATTAAATCGAAATTATTTATCTAAAATATTGTGCATCCGAAAACACTTCAATAAACACAAACGCTTTCTTTCTTTGAGTGGCATTGCAACGCTTGCCGGGTACCTACTAGTGTTTCATAACAAATGGTTTTTTTGCCAAAATAAAGAATCAAAACGGTTATACAAGAAACTCATTTTTGTATCTTTGCATCAACTGCCAGTACACAATATATAGGCCAAAGAAAAATGTTTTCAATGTTATGTATGTTGTGAAATTCGAATAAAACACACAATTTATTTAAAATATGTTTTTTAATATCAAGCTCGCATGATTTGTGGTAACAATTATAAAATAATAATATTGTCTAACCATAACATGATATATTTTTTAACAATTTAATATCGAAAGATTGACTTAGGACGCCATGATTATAATATCTATTTTAAAAATAAATAATACCATTCGATTTTTTAAATAATTTGTAGAAAAAATAAAAATATTAAAGTAGCCTCAAATATAATTGACACGAAACAAAAGTTAATGGAAGATATTTATTTATAAAAATAAAAGAAATGCTCTCATTCTAAAGAAAGAGATCTATATTAAGAATTTTGTATTCTTTTTTTAATTATATTAAATGCATCAATTTTGGGTTTGGTACCAATTTTTGGACACGGTAACTAGGTAATAATGCCTTCAAACTGAAATGTAGGATTGACAGTAGGTTTGTTTGCTTATGAAAATGTTTTAATGTTTTTATCAACGGTTAATTTATTTCCAAATGCATTCATCATCGCTCAGTTAATTGATGCATAAATACACTAAAGTTACATTAAAATCAGTAATCTCCTACATTACCCCTCAATATTATTAAGATGTATAATCCAACATGGCCGCCGTGTCAGTGCTTCCGGTACAAAAAAATGCAGTGAATTATTATTGTTAATTATCTTTTTTGGAAAAAATAATAATTTTAAATAAAGATCATAAACTAACCTAACCCAACCACTGTATACACTTTTCTTAAAGTTAGTATTTCTTTTTCATAGAGTTAAATTACTAAAATTACCCAAATAAAGCTATCTTAAAACAAATCATACTTGTTCCAACACATCGAAATATAGATCATAAACTGGAAACACTTACGCGGCGGCCATTTTGGATTATACGTCAAAATAAAAAGGAGGGGTATTGTAAGAAACTACATTAAAATCTTACAAACGGATAGACATTTCACAATACACAGTGCTATTCAAGTCCTGCTCAATTAGCAGCGATATAGTAAAATGACTAACTACTGTTGAAATACTATCCAATGTTAGTCAATATATTAAAATATTTGGTGGAGTATACAAGCAAATATTGAATAAATTACTTTTATGAGTCCATTGTTTTACAAAGTGACACTTAATCTAAAAATAACATTTCAGGATGAGTGTCAAGATAGAAAAGGAAAGTGAAATTAAATATATTTATGACACAATGTAAAAAAATAATATGATAGGGTACGTCCATCAACCAGCAGACTTCTGCAATCTGTGTATTTACTTACATTATAGAGTAAAAATACAGTTGTATATTCATTATACATAAAGGACATGCAACAAGTAAAAAAACAGACATATATTAGAATGATTTTGAAAAAAGAATACTGAAATCAAAAAATATTTGTACAACCTCTGTCGGGTTGGTATTGCACCCTGTAAGGTACATAAAATATTTCTGTGTTTTTTTACAATTATTAAATGTTGTTTCTGTGTTGTCAAAATTTAAATGAGCTGTAAAAAATAATTTACCACATAGATATAATCGAACACGATTTATCGCCTCATTCCCAAAATTTCAAGAATTAACCCTTTATAGGACATTTTACACTTTTTACGTTACGTCTTCGAAAAGTATGTAAGTCAATGTCTTCTCTTTAAGGATAATAAACATATTGCATGGCACCACGCAAGGTGGTATTTTAAACTACCACATACGTATTTCATAAATAACAAAAGCACTGGTCATATTTAGATTGAGTGGTTGACACATATACTAAAGGATTTTATTACAAACCATATTGTAAAAAAAACAGTCTTTAAGACAAAATCATAAGAAATATTGATCTTAAAGGAGGTGGTATATACATGTACCACTTTTTACTAGGTGTCCTAAAAGGGTTAATTAAATTAAATAAATTAAGTCTGCGTATCGTAAAGTCTGTATGTGCAGCGGGTAATTAAATCTATAGGATTACGGATTATTTCGGACACACGCATAGTAAAATAACAGTGACGAAAAATGTCGTCATTCCCATAGTAAAGACTTGATGAAACATTTCATAGTCCGTAATATTTTGTCATACTCGCTACAGTTGCTTTTTTTGGTATGACGAAATATTTCGTCATACCCGGTTAAGAGGTTAAACAATATTAACATTAGAATAGAATTTTTCACTGATAATAAGAATGCAATATTATTTTAATTTAAATTTAAATGCTGAATATCAGGTTCTGCGTAAATATACTGAGTGGACGATAGACATCTATAAAATTTCCACTCACAAGATTACAGATGTTCAATAATAAATTAGATATAAATAATTATCTTATTGATTCTATTTTTTAAGTGTCCTTCTTCTTGGGTGCTAAATAGTCATTGTACATTGTGTACAGGATGCCACCTGTGAGTGCGCCGATGACTGTGCCTTGCGCGATGACCCTGAACTGCATGAGGTACACGCTTGTGCTCATTCCTCCCCTGTGTTTAAATCTGGAAGCGCCGTAACCGACAGCTCCCATGAGACCCACCAAGCCTGAAATCGAAAAGTAATATAAGACTTTTAACCAGGGCTTTAGAGTCGGGGCTTTTTGGCCAGAGTTGGAGTCGTCGCGGCGTTGGGCGTAGGCTAAGTGTCGTAGGTGGATTTTTATGTCAGAGGGGAAAAAAATTATTTAGTATTAACTGCTGCTGCACACTCGAGTGAACCCTTATAGAAGTCAGAGTGTAATCTTTGTGTTAAAAAAAAATTGTGGCTCAGATTAAATGAACCCATAAGTAAAAAAAAATTTCCCAATGAGTGATATTTGCTATCTAACACAGATAATATTGATCAAACAAAACATTTGTATCAATGGTTTACGGAGAATTGATATCAGAAATGAATAAAGGTCTTCATTTTAGAAATGAAATAAAGTGAAACCTCTATCTATCGTTCTTTGAATAATCATTTTTCCGTATGTGTCATTATTTCTTGGAGCTCCGAATTAATTTCATACAAAACACGCAAAATTAGATTGCATCGATCGTTTCTCTATGCATCATTTTACTGCATTAATCGTTTAAATTTCACAGCCAAAAAGCAAATGACAATTAAAGATTATACAATACAAAGTATATTTTTTTTTGTCTCCATGCAGTTTACTTCTTTATTTTCTTACGATATTTTTTATTGAAACATTTAAATATTAATGTGTTTTTTCTATATGCATTTATAGTTTATTTCTAAAGGTCCATTCAAAAAAGATAGATAGAGGTTTTACTGTATTGTATTCTATTGACATAAGATTACGTTATTTACCCATTGAGCCTTGCCAATGTTAAATTGATAGGACAATCATGAGTGGGTGTGGTTATTAAAATATGCATGTTAGAATTTACATTGTTAAAAAAATAAATGTGTGAAGCTGTTAACAATTATTATAGCAAAAAGTTACACCCCTGTGGGTTATATGATTATGACATTAATTATTTTTATAATTTTTTTTTTTTTTAAAACCATTTTTGCTCCAACAATGGTATTATAATTGTGGCAATGGGGTGTTTAAAAACTCTCTTGTGAAAACGGTCAAGCTACATATATCGGGCAGACAGGTAGAAACTTTGATGCAAGAATCAAAGAACATATAGGAAGTCAAAATTATGATGCAATATTTTTTTTTCAATTTATCACAAATAATTGATATTGTCGGCAGTGGAGTGGTCAACGTCGTTGACTTTGGATTGTGATGCCTTCGTTTATAGTCTACAATTCATGTACTCATATTCCAGTAATTTAATATTTGAGGAAAATTCTAATGTTGGAAACAGTGATAAAGTGATTTTTCTTCCAACTTTTTCTCCGTTTCTCAATTTTTTTGATTTTTCTGTTGATTTGTATCTATGATGCTTCTTCACACACACACCCTAAACAGGATGTAGAGAGAGTGATTTTCTTACTGGCTGATCATTATTAGCCTCATCCTACTCACTCTGAAAAGAGATTTTGAGTGACTGTCTGCTCAGCCTTGAATTTCAATGAATCAGTTGAATGATAGAAATATAATTATGTTTTAAATTTATGACTGTCATATGAATGAACATTAGGTTATTAACTATCACTAGATAAGATTAAAAACATGTTTTCTCAGCAAATTAAAATACGATTTATTTTCTGCAACTAACTAAATCCAAATAAGCAAAGCACATTGAAATAGTGCATTAATACATACCGACAACCATAAATGGCGATTCCTTGGATTTCCTTGCTAGTTTCTCGGCATGGGACTCTTCATTGTATTCAAAAATTGGAGGTTTCATGTTTTCTGCCATTTTGTCAGACATTTAATCAACACCCTGTTAAATAAAACACATGGTTCAATTTCACTATCATATCTGTTTCCAATTTGGAACATATGGAATTCTAATGAATTTCTACCATGTTTACTGGTTGTAATTTAGTTGGTAGAATGATAGTTTTAAGACAGAACTTATAGATTAGCTTGTACTTATGACTCGTTAGACTCCATTTTTAAGATTCAGATGGGTGGTAAGCTTGTAGACTAAAGTGACATCTATACTTTTGGACACAAACTATAGGTTCCCGTCTTGTGGTAAGATGTTTATCCTCCTGACCGGATTGATCTGAGTTTCAAGACCCAGCAAAGTCACATTTTTTTAAAAAAATATTTAATATTTGAAATCTTTGGAAATAATACACTATAATAAATAGACAGTAATATACCATAACACATATTAAAGATGGAGACACTATCGTTATATAGTATGTAATTGAAGTAAAAAAAATTGATTCTAATGTATAATTGTTTGACTTTCAAATTTAAGTAAATATTATTTTTTAAAAATCATTTTCAGAGGTATTTTCCAAATAGTCGAATCCAATATAGACCTGGGTACTTTTCTTTGAGTTGATTTAATATACAAATACTTTTAACAATGTGTTTATGGGCCACATTTATGAACATGCTATTTTGCATCTAATGGCCAATTGGCCCAAGCACAAGTTTCTGCACTCCTAGTGTTAATATGTCATTAATATTTTAAAGGACATATACTTCGATATTCAAGGACGTTTGGCTCAATAAAAATGAGTAACACAAAAACATGTAATCCAGACTATTTTTGTATGTAAAATAAAATATTAGTTTCGAAATTTGAATTCTATATATTTATTTGACACTGACTAAATCGAGTTTGTTATCAGTTGAGAATTGTAAGTTGCAAAATGCATAATTTAAATTTAGAACAATTTCTCGCTCCTAAGTCACCTATCCCCCCCGCCCATGTTGATTCTATTCCCACAGGATTAATTAAAAATATAATGTTTACTTTCGAGTGACGAAAATTAAAATATTATTGTGCAATACAGTGCATTTATTATCCAGCACTTAACAATTTATTAAATGCAAGAAAAACTTCACATACTTTGTAACGAGCTACTGTGTCTACGCTGCAATACTAATAAGTATCATTTAATTTACAATATATGTACATACTTAGTGACTACCTACGTAGGTAGCAAAGATATTTACCTGCCAAGAAATTAAATTTATGAATGAATTACAGGGAGATGATTGTGCAGCATTTTTATATTAGTTGACTACCTTATTTGAGTGTTGAATTTCAAATTTATAAATTATTAAATAGTAGAAATTATAAAATATAATCAATTTTTGAATGCTTCGAGGTCATACGTATTTTCTGAATTGGCTTTGAAAGAAAATAAAACGATTTAAATATATATATTAGCAAATGAATATGACAGAAATATAATGTACGAGTTACTCACCTCTTCTTCGAAAATGATTTGAACTATACGTGAGAAATCACACGGACGTACTTCGAACTTCAAAGTATTAAATTTGTGCCTCCAATCAGCTGTTTTAGCCGTCACAATTATTAATGCTGCCATATTATGATAAAGTCCATAGACCATAGAATTGGTATATTGAAATAAGTATGGAGAAAAATTGGTAGGTACATTGAAATAAATAATATGGATTAAAAATAAGTGATGGGTTTTAGCGTTTTGTCATAAAAAGTACTAACAAATTATTACAACTTGAATTTAATACCAAAACGTGCTTAATTGATATAATTTTCGACTTATTTATTATACTGTTTTAGAGATTTGTCACCACACATAAGTTAAAATAACATTATGTAATAATTAGTTTTTTGCTCATGCAAGTTTTTAAGCCATTACTGGCAGCTTCCGTTATGCATTATTCCCTGTCAAATAATTGTCTATGAATCTAGTTTAAAAATTACGTCTTGTGGGAGATTCGCCAATTGTAAGTAACTACAATTTTATAACAAAAAGTGATTTAAATTATAGGAAAAATACCATGTCAACTTTCATGAACGCTCAAATATGTTTCTCAATAAATGGTTACTGTTTTTAAACATTATTTATTTGGAAAAATTTTCGCAATATATCTCAGAATCAATGTCAAGTTCAAACTGACACTGACATTATTTCATTGGAGTTTATTTTTAGCAGGATATTAGTCACACGATAGGTCGCTAATGAATGAAAGAAGTGGGCAATATCACGTGAAATGAGATTTATCTTTTTTACAATCTCGTGCTAATTTCATTACATAAGGTAATTAAAACCTAAATTGTTTCCGCGAATTTTTACGTAATGACCTTGCATATACGTACCTCATTTTTCCCACTTGTCTGTCATACATATGTCTTCATCAGCCAATTTCCAAACATATGCTATTATTTGTGAAAATTATTCTATTGCATCCATTTCACCGAGATATTATTGTAAATGCATGAACCAAGTAATTCACTTTCTTTTTCGTATTCGAATTTAATTCTTATTCGAATCTAACTACCATTTTGAAAATTAAAATTCTAAATTCAAATTATTAAACACTTAACTGTAATCAAAACAACTCAAAAAAAAAATTCCTTGCCATTAAATTCCAATGAGCTCAAAATGTAAAGCATATGGACTACAAATGGAGTTTATTTTCTATGATAACTGCTTGTTACTTTGTTAGTTGTTATAATATGACTAATTAGCGAATTGCCCTCGCTATGCCCCGTTTTGGATTGGATGTGTGCGGATGCAATCAATATTTCAATTTAAAAATGAAACTGACCGTACTGGGACTCGACTTAAACAAAGCCACTCACCACGGTCTTTATGTTTTCACCCAAAATAACACTATCTATGCTCTTCTTGTCATTATAATTTTGAAGACAGTAATTATGTTAATCTTTTGAATAAGTGAGTCGAAATATAACTCTGCCCCTTAGATACAGAAACCAAACATATTTTCTCTACTTTTCAGGGGAGCCAAAAAACAGGTTTCAAGAGTCATCAATGTTACCTATTTTTTAACAGATACAAATTGTCTTTTCATTATCTTTAATCTTTAGCGATGCTTCGGGCTTCCGATTTCTTTGTTGAATATAAAAAATGTTAAAATTTGTTTTTATTTCCAGAACTTTTCAAAATGTCGAACAAAATTTTCGAATACGAGTATGAATCTCAAGCTGAAAAACTTGCAAGAAAGTCAAAAGATTCGCCATTCATGGTTGTCGGTATGTATTAAACTGCAGATCCAGAATATAATATAATAAAGAATAGTCGGTCCCTGTGGTCTAGTGGCAAGAGCTTTGTCCTAGCGATCAGGTGGGCCTGGGTTCAATTCCCGGCAAGGTCAGAATTTTTTCAATTAAAAAAAAATCTTGTGCTGGGTGTATGTTATTTATCATTGAGTTAATCTCGTATGACTCACAATTAAAAATATTTGGCGCATTGGCAGGAGCTGTAATGCCTAATATTTTTTCAATATTTAAAAAATAATAATTTGTTTGCGAAACTGGTCCTGATAGTGATAAATGTAATAGTGTAATAGATTACAAAAAAATTGATATTATTTTTTAACCACTTCTCTGGTAAATTATTTTAACAAAAATGTTCCTAATTTTTTTTATTTTTTTAATTTGAAACATAAATATTATTTTTACTAAAAATTTTTTTTTGTTTTTTTTTAAGTCTATTTTTACATTTTTAAAGAATATTTTTTCTTGTATTATATGTACATATGTATTATATACATAATACCATATCATGAAATAGTCTCTTACAATGTCAGAAATTGTGAAATTACATGAAACACGTATTTGTGAACGCCGAAAATCGAACGACAATTTTACAATGCTCATATGGGCGCACACGTATTTGCGTGAGTGCCGAAATTGGAACACTATTGTTTTAAACGTATTCGTGTGAACGCCGGGGAAGCGGTTAATATAATTTCATTGAGGTGATTTTTTGCTTCGTCTAATAACGCTTCATGTAATCTACACTAGTTTTTCAGGTTGTTCTCGGTATTTATAAAAGAAAAAATTACAGCTATGTGCTAGGCAATTTTATAACAAATGAAACAAGTACAATCTGTATTTGTTTTTTAAAAAACATATAAAAACCGGTAGAAACTACTTGTTTATTTTGGCTTATCCTTTAAAAAAAGTTTGTCTGTAAAAGGGTTAAATATGTCAGGGTTGCTACTACAAAAAATAAACGAATAATTCGCTGTGTTAAAATAGCTGCTTCGTTGACATAAAATACTAAAATACGGAAAACAAATACTGTAATTTTTGTTATGTACACATAAATAATATTATAAAAATCTAACTAAATGTGTATTTTTTTTTAGGCTTGCTGGGTTGTGTGACAGCGTGCGGCATCGGTGCATACAAATTCAAAACAAAAGGAGGAATGAGTACCAGCGTGTTCCTCATGCAGCTTAGAGTTATAGCTCAAGGCTCAGTCATAGGCTGCCTCACACTTGGCCTGATTTATGGAATGATCAACGAACACGTAATTACCAAGAAAACACCTTAATATTACGGTTTCATAGGAAAACAACAAATTTAGCTATTAATAGTCAATTATAAATTTATACTTTGCGGCGAGAATTTAAGAAATATTCAAATAAAAAAAAATGGAACTCAACAAAGAAAAAGGAAGGTCAAACAAGGCTATTTATCTCCATGATAAGCCAACCAATTTATTACCAAAGTATTTCATCATCTATTTTTCACATTATTGCATAATCCAAAATAAAAGAGAAATGTTTTAAGTGAACCTTCATAAAATGGAAAACATTATATCATCACAATATTCATATTCTTAATGGCATTATTTTTTTAAAAATTTAATTGAAGTACGAGTTTATTGTATTATTAAAAAACTTATGACAATTTAATTCGACTTGAAAGTTTGATCTGCAAATTAGCTCACTAAAATAAACCTTACTTTTAATTTTAATATAGATATTATAACTTGTAATCTCTGACAATACAGTTTATGTAAATGTGTGCCACAAAAAAAATTGGCAATTAAAAATACACCTTAAGTCTTAAGGCAACAATATTTCTAATCATTTATGACAGCTAACCCTGCAAAAAGCAGCTTTTGAATCTAACATTAAATTCTGTTCAACTGTAAAAATTATCAAAAACTCCCTGCTGATGTTTAAGATGTTAAAACCTTCAGCAACTCATGTCTGTGTTATGTCAAGATTTTAATCTATTTACCTTTTCCTAATTATGCAAAACAATGTAAAAATTATATTATTCAAGCTGTTGCCAATCTATATTTTGATATTACAGTGACACATAAATATTTAAATTACTTTTCATAATTGTTAATGTAAATAACAATTGAAATAATCCATTATTATGAAAAGCATTCTAATTTCATAGACAAGTTTCGAGTGTTCTAGATTTAAAAAATGGCTATGATTCAAACATGGCAATAATTTATGTAGATCTGAAACCCTTGATTATTGTTAGTTTCTGTTTCCTGTAACAATACTTATTCAAAATGATACTGAAAAAAGACAATGTCAACTCATCTAAATGATATTGAAAATCTTTTAATATTTATATCATGACTTTGAAATAATTACCTTCCGGTCAAGGTATATCTGGTCAAATTTGTGATGTGTACTAGGAGATATTATTTATTGCTAGTTTTATATAAAATGTGATATTATATTATGTTAATGTTTATAGAGGAAAATTATGCAAATAAAAACTGTTAAGTTAAAAACAATAAAACATGTAAAAAAATATATATTTTCGGGAAATAAAATTCTTATTTATATTTAACTGTTTTTATATTTTAGATACAACATATCTAGATACACGTGCCAGAAATTTTCTGACACTGCCATCTGTTGTGTAATATCACTAGTTTTTGAAAGTGTATTTGGAACACTCATACCCTCTTTTAATGTGGTCCAAGTTGCATTGAATATTCTCTGAATGTCTTACGGCATGCCATTATCAAACCTCTATGATGTTTTCCTGTCTTCGGGAGATGCTAAAATCTTAAAATATAATCAAATAAAATATAATATAATATTGAGGTTATTATTAGCAAACATGGCTCATTCCACAAACATTGAAAAATTAACCTTAAATGCCATTTGGAAAAGAAAAATACACATTTTATTAGTAATTAGTAAGCCTATAGTGTCGTAAATACTGGTTACATACCAGATAATAACAGGGATATCGATAAATAAATCTAGGGTTTAATCTGAACTATTATATTCCATTAAAAAGTCCTGATAATTATTAACAAACCCACTTATTTCACTGAAACTCTTTTACATACAATTTTCGCTAATTTATATACACTACGTTAATAGCAATTTAACTAAGTGATCTACTTTTATTTTTGTATATAAACGATACAAACTGTTTACCACTCTTCAACCAAATCTGAACACGTGAAATGCCTGAAGAAGCCGAAAGGCGAAACCCGGGTGGTTAGCAACAAAACTCATGGAAAAGTACAAAATTCAAACAATTCAAATTTGATATTGAAATTCCATCAAGCACCTTCAGTCTAAATTCTTAATCAAATAGAATCATTTGAACTATATCAACTTGTCTTCTAATAAATGAAAATAAGGACTGTACATCTACAGTGAGTGGTACAATTTTATATTCAATTTGAAGATAAAGATACGGTAGTCCATCTCTTGAGCTAGTTGTATAACTAACTGTCGTTTGTTTCGCTATTTAGATCACAAGGGGGAGATGATGTTCATAAATGAAACATAAATATTTTTTTTTTTGTTTTTTTTTAATACACTTATCACAAAAACAGCACAAGCATAAGCACATGAAATGTTGGACACGTTTTCCAAGAAATAATACATTTTAATTTGGAATGTTATTTTATCTCCGTAATTAAAAAACTATTATTTAAGAAATTCGAGTTAATAATAAATACAATCAATTACATAAAAAAGACAACCATAATGATGTAAGTAAACGATAAGGTTACATTATATCCATAATACACTAACCCATTTGCATCAATAATGGTGGTCGCCCACGTTAAACAACTTATCAAGATTGTCTTCAATTGAGCAGTTGTGCAGAGATAGAACCAACATGGTAGATTGTGTTATTATGCAAAATAAGTCTATGTTCTGTACATACATATAACTACTCTCAATTATTCTAGGCAAAAAGACAGTGATACACAACCTGCAGTCTGAAATGACATTTCATGTGGCCCAATATGACAAATATCAATCACTTATTTTTCTTCAGAACTTAACACGGACGATGGAAGAACATGTCCACTAAAAATGATGATAGTTTAATCACAATCACAACCCATGTGGCCCTTGAACTATCTGAAAATAGATAAGCTGGGCCTTCTGCCAAAAAGTTTGTGCGTCACTGCAATACAATTCCAAAGTAATTTTCTGCAGCTATACAACATTTGCTACAGACTGCTGTATTATAACATAAAACAAACCAATAAACAATATGTGAAAATAAGTAATTGTTTTAATTTTTGATGAGCTCATATTCTAACTATTCGCATTTTTGACCATATCAGCAAATTAACCAACGTGTCAAAAGATGCAAATGGGTTATTTACAAAGTCACAGTACAACAATTAAAAAAACTCAACAACCACACATTTTTGTACAATGCTAAGTTATATTTGGAAACATAAAGCATTGTTTTACAACATGTAACAGATATTTATTATTTCAATGTATTCTATAATATCTTTATATATCATTCTAAACAATTAATCATCTGGTTGGTCCATAAAAATATCACTGATTTTAATTTTGATTTTGTTTAGATGTATGTATGTCATTCTCAAAAAATAATTGAATTTACAATAGATCGTCAACTTAATATTGACTGTATTTTTCTATGTTAATGTTGGATGGATTTTTCATAGTCATATCAACAATTATTCAAAAATATTTATGCAGAATAATGTGTAACAGATAGATACATAATCTACACATTTCAAATATATTATAGATTTACCACCATTGCTTGACTGCCACTGAATTCAGAACTAAAATTTTCCCCATAGAGTAGATATCTTCAATAGTCAGTTAGTTTAAAAAAGGATTGTTTTTCATTTATATATAAATCTCACACAATGGTGGCGCCCTCACTAACTAGCTGTCAAGTTATAATGGTACATCTATAACAGTTAACCTTGAATGCTGTTTTGAGTCATTGAATGTTTGTAAACAATTAAGAACTCTCTAAGATAGATAATACAGAAACATACTTGTAAGACAGTGGCTCAAGCTGTGTTTTTAGAGAGGAAACAATGGGGTTAAGAAATAACAGATAGAGAGCTGATTATTTTTTACTATGCATTGTTTACCCAGATCGAAAGCATGAATTTCTTTCAATATATTCCGTAAATCAATTGAAAGTCCACTTGAGTGTGGTAACTAACATATCTATATATTAATGCAATTGTTTTTTCCAGAATTCAACGTTTACCCGTAAAGCGAAAGATCAAAAATCACCGCATTGTGTTTTGTCAGTGAAAAAAAAAAACAGTGAATTCTTTGTCACTTATGTATATAGGAACTAAATAAATTGTTGTATTATCTGGTCACACTCTTCCGAGGGACATAAATAAAAATATATAAATCTCAATTATTTCTACCTTGTACGCTGTACCATTTTCAATGATACTTAAGTGGTATGAAACCTTTTCTATCTAACTTGTAAACACCTAATAATAAAGCACTTTGATGCAAAAACTTTAAGCACACCTAATCACAGGAGAAAGCATTGGTCTATGAAATTAGCTATCATTTAATCACTGGAATAAATCATGAATAGAATCTCCTTACTTCCGATAGTAATATTTCAAACGTAGTTTCATCAATAATCATGAACTGTTTCGCTCTTCTGCTAAAGTAATAGATGTCGCCGGTGTAAATATCAAACCATAGCGCGTGAATGTGAAGATCATGTGATTCCAGCCTTTTCTTTAGAAAGCCGTACGATGCTATGTTTTGTAGTTGCTGAAGAGTGTTTACCTGAAATAATCAAAAAGATTTGAGGGTTAATTAAGCAGCAAAGATTCCTTACCGAGTCTTTGATGACGGAGATTGTAAGGGGCAGGATAGCAAGGTTGTCAACATTTTGAGAGCATGTTATTTCATTACAACAGAGTTTCTATGGCCCAGGGTGCCTAGAAGCTATAAGCATGTGACCATTAATGAAAAAACACAATTGAATTCAAAAAAGTATTTTTGTAACTGCCCTCATAGGTTTCCTAAAAATGTTTATTGTAACAAATTAGAAATTACATCGTACATACACATTTCTTCACTTGGGCTTTATTTTTGAAGTCCGTTTCAGCCCATATTGGTTGAGATAGAAAGCATAGTAAGGTTATATTACATTACTAAAGTAACCTAAGGCTAAAGATGCTTTTTAAAGGTTCGAAACACGTGTCACTATTTGCTATACAGTGCGTGTAATAACTTTGTTATCAATTTCATTTAATATTAAAATGGACTTCCAAAAGGACAAATCCATGAAAAGTTTTTAAAATATACCTACTTATATTTGTCTCAATTGATCTGTCGGCCTGCAGATGTAAAGATGAAGACATGAGAGTGTGTGTGTTGTTGAACGAACGTTGTAATGAAAATATAATTATGAAACAATTGAAAATTCAACTGCGCATATATGTTTATACAATAATTCATGTAACTTACTTGTGACAGTTTATCTTCCGTTGAAAATTTGTCATCTGGGTCAATATAAGCTACGAATTTTCTCATTGGCGTTTCAGCAGTAAAGATCATTGGTTTTTTAAAATCTCCATCCATCTCCAGAAATCTATCCAAGCTTGTTTGTGCGTGTGTGCATAGCCATGACTTGAGAGGAGACATTCGTCGATTTTCCTGAAACAAAGCAACAAAATGGAGTTTTTTCTTAGAAGTTTAACATTACATATAAGAGTGGGGAAGAATTTAAGTCACAATTTTGAAGTTATCTCAACTCTCTTTTACAGAATTTTGAAATAGCTCGGTCTACTAAAAGAACATAATACTATATTTTACAAAAAATATTTGTTCTAACACGATTCCAGAAACAACAAATGACAATTAATTACCTTTGATGAAACTTTGCTATCTTTTAATTGGTATAAAAGATTCATGGCTTTGCAGTCCGTATGGCCACATACGATAATGTGACGAATATCATTTACGATGCACCCAAGCTCCAAAGCGGCAGGTTCACAGCTAGTCTGCTCATCAATAAAATGCTGTGAATGTGGAATTAAATTGCCCGCGTTTCTTACTGTAAATGAAAAAGTATAAGCTGGTATTAAATCAAGTCATATTAACACTTTGTTTATGGGCCTTTTAATTAGCATGTTATTTCGTATCTAATGGCCAATTAGCAAACGCACAAATTTTTGCACTCCGTAAGCATTGTGTTAATAATCACATGAGTTGATCAACAACATATTCACATTGTTCCAAAACTTACATGTAGAATTGATTGTATTTTTTTTTTGGATGCAGTATTATTTGTCATCTTAAGTCTTGATGTGCCCTTGTACATTTGAAATGTGCAGGCAAGTCTGTTACTCAACGTTCATATGATTTTCATTTACCAAGGGTTTAAAAAGTAGATTTAAAAAAAAAATCTAAATGCGATTATGAGCAGGTTTTGATCATAACATAATTTAATAAAAAATAGTTTCAATTGATGTATTTTGCTCTCTTTGATTCCTAATAATTATAGATCGTTATGTTTTATAAAGATTTTAAATTAATTTTTTATTAATTATGAATTGACCTTAGATTGTAGCTCTTGATGGATTTTATAAAATGTTTACTGGGTAATAACATACTACTTTTGGAATTCGTTAAAAACATACTTTCAAATTTTGTGGTGGTCTCATGTTTTCTTCACAAAAAAAATTTAATACCGTCTCAAAAAAAATATTTAAAATATGCCAGTGTCTATGAAAAAAATAGATCGATAAATGCATGCAATCATAGATAATGGGTGCTGTCAAAAGTCACAAGTGTCAAAGGCCATCGTAAAAAAATAACAACACAAGGGTATGCTTACCAACGAACATATCCCCAACACATGTTTCTGTAAATCTCGTAGGTATCATTCTACTGTCCATGCAAGTGAAGAAAACTGCTTTTGGCTGGAAACAGAATTAGTATACAATTTAATTCATGTATAGTCTATTCAGAATATGATTTGTTTGATCGTCGGAAAGATTACCGCATATAAACATACTCTTCATTATAAAGCACGGCAATTCTAAAATGATGAACGAATGTCAAATGTTCAAAAAAATGATGTAAAGGTAATTACTCGATGAATGCAAGTGTGGATTCACTAACCTGTGGATTGTCTTTCACTTTTTGGAACTGTTTAACCATTACGTCTCTATCTAGATACCGGTACCTCATTATTCCTCGAAGAATCCTGTCCATTTTTTCGCAGTTTATGTAAAAACATTATTAAACACTACACACACTCGTCGCGACGTTTGGCGGTAAACAACTCATAGTTATATGACACACTTCTCGTAGTAGCGAAGTTTTACGTATCTATTTCGTCATATTTTATTTTTTGTAAAAGACATTGGTATGAATGAAAATCCAACATGAAGATATGAAATATATTAAATAACTATTAATATTTTACTGGCGTCATGAAATGTATACCATCTACAATATAATGATCAATCTAATTAAGTCTGTATGGGAATGGGAGTTATTGGCTAATTACTGCAACAGTCAATTTCAACATACGGTCAAATTTGACGGACGTATGCAATTTAATTAAAACTTTTACTTATCATATGAACCGACTTATAATTAATAACTTTCGAAAAACACGCTCGAATCCAGATGAAATTTCAAGTTAAAATTATTGTTTAATACGAACTGCTTGTTATTCAGTTTTTCAAACTCTCTTAGTGGAGAGAATAAGGATAGAAGGGTGGATATAATTCGACAAGACTATTAAGAATCGGAAGAGTGGGGACCCTCTCCCCCACCCAATCGTTAGGGCTAATTTAAAACATCACTGAAATCTATACCAAAAATAGTTTCACAATTCATTTGTAAGATCAATTTATGGGTGTCAGTACCGGGATTCTAACCCGTGAACACGACAATCGAAGATCACGGCGTTGACCACTCCGCTACAGACCAGGATCTTATTGATAATGATGACCGCGAAATCCGGCCGATTTTTCTAGTCATGAAATACATGGGATTGAAAACACGAAATCTAGGAATTTTCGCGATTTCAATCTGACCTTTCAAGCCGTGACGCATATCGGAAAATGGAAAAATGTCTCAAATATTAAACGTCTAACATTAGGTGCCAAATTAAATAATTTCTTATAGGAAATAGAATAACGTGAATTTTTGTATTATTTTGAAATAATAATTATAATGTCTTCCAATATTACAATAGCCCTTATAGTAAAAATATATTTTCAATTAATCATTTTTATTATTTGGACACGTGTTTTAAATAATTATTTGCTTAACTCAGTTGCATTTTTGACCCAGCGGTTAAAACAAGGCTGTGGAGTCGGGGTCGTGGAGTCGTGGTTGTTTGGTCGGAATCGGAGTTGTCGCGTCGTGGAAAACTTTGAACTTTTTATGTATGCATATAGCATGTTAAATTTGGCTATTGGCCGGATTGTTTGGTTGATATTTAATTCAATACACATAAATAGGAAAGGTAGGAAAAACAACGTGACAAAATTTTACTTTTTCTTAGTCTGAGTCGGAGTCATGTTTTTGGGTCGGAGTCGATGCTGGAGTCGGATTCGTATTTTTTTAACGACTCCACAGCCCTGGCTTAAACTGATAACCTTTTTAATTACTCCAGGTTCCACCATGATTCCAATTGGAAACCAAAATTCATTCAACATATATATTATTTATAACGTAACGATGTAATGTAACTAAGTACCTATTCACTAAAACTATTTTGTTGAAATCGAAAAAAAACTTTTTGTTTTCAGAATATTATCTCACGTCGTATTTATGTTTTTGAGAAATATGACTTCTAACATAATATTTTCGCTATCAACAAATCTATTTGCTATGTAAATTAATTCTTAATCAAGGTTCCGTCGAAAACAGGCATGGAAAACTTGTGGTCATTGAATGAACTAAAATTTTGAATTCAAATATTACTTTACATGATTTGGAACAAGAATTTATTAGAGTTAAAAATAACGGTTAGCCTTCCAAAATATTAGCTGCTGCCAAAGTTGGTTCAACGCAGGTTCATTATTTTGTATCTTAAATTTTAAGTAAAAACGACGATTTAGATCAGGGGTCATCAGAAATTTAATATTTTAGCGTAAAACAAAGAAAACGTTGAGTTACATTAACTATCATATCAATGTGGACATTCCATTTTTTAAACTTTGAGAAGACCTTTATTCCGGCTCCCTCGTAATCGAGAAGGAGCCTCCTATCCGACACTCAGAAAGAGGGATTTTGGGGACGGAGTAGGAGAAACATGGCACTCTTATAAAGAAAAGACGATCTCAAAGCGTTATGTGGTTGCGGTTAGCATCCATTATTTAATTGTTTATAGTTTACACAGACGTTATACAACACACAAATATTACGATAGCGAAGAAGATATCAGGAATTTGACTCGAATTTAATTCTTAGGGAGAGGATTAGGCGCGTGCATTCTCAATGCCGTCCAATCTCTCACTGCTGTATGAAACAAACGGTTACTTTAGAAAGAAAAAACAATGGCCGTTTCAAAAATAGTTAACACATGCGCCCGCCGATAAGGGGTTATTTATCGCCTTACGAACTTTTTATGAAGCACATGCATTGTCGGGCGTCAAGAGATAAGAGAAATTGAAATAACTCTACATTGCATCGCTATAGATTGCAATATAGATTATTATAAGAATGAATTTATTTCCTGATATCGACTGACTCATTGACTGAGGTGAACAATAGATCGTTCGAGAGAGTTCTGATGACCTACCACATAAGGCGGTGTCAACTTTTATGCACCTCATTTACACTAGCAATTTCTATAATAGTATATCGATGACTTAAAGAGTAATTTTGTTAACTCCACTTTTGGCTGAAAATGATTTAATAATGCCATCTTGTTGTATCATGCAATGTGCATGTCCCGTAAATTTTTTCTAACCAAAACTTTTTTGAGTGCATCGGAAAAACGTTTTAGGAAAATTTGATAACTCCATTGTCGTTCTTCAATCTACTCTGCTAATTATCCAACTCCACCATTTTCTATTGTCACCATTCATTCATTCGTTGTTTTTCAGCGGTGGTACAAAAATATCGTTTGAAAGTCCTATTTGAAATTTTTCCCGATCGGTTTGAAAATACCAAAATAATCAGTTCTCCTCACCTCTCCTGCACAATTGACAAAAACGGAGACAGAAAATTTACTCTATAAGCCATCGATATTGATGTTAATTATCATGTAATTGAATAGTAAATTTGAGACGAAAAGGTTCCCTACCAATACTAGTCCAGGGCTGAATTTTTATTAACACCTGCTTATCCATGCGGCTCTCGTAAGATTTTAAGAAACTAAAAAGTTAAATATTTCACTCAATATAGTCAGTAAGTATTTATAACTTAAGGTATTCACAGAAAAAATAGTTCTTCATTCAAAAACAAAATCAAAAATTCAAAAATATAATGATTTTTACGCAAAATCGTTAATTTTCTCTAATGCCAATTGATTTTGCAGACTTTAAATCTAAGGATGCGATAGATATATGCACAAATAAATGTGTTAGAAAGATACACATTTGAAATACCTTAGAGAGAGACATACCGAAAATCATCCTAAGTTGAATAGAGAGCGCAAATATTTATAACTTTACAGTAAATTTAAAAGGTACCAAAGGAGGCTGTCTTCATTCTTTTGTTATTTTTTATAATGTGGCATTTGCCTTGGCAGAAATACAACAGTGCCGAAAGTTGAGCCTTTACTGTTTTGAGTTTGTTTGTGTAATATGTTCAAGTCATTATTTAATCTTTTATGCCAGAAATGTAATAAATAGATTTTTCGTTCAAATTTGCATGTTTTGAGATTGCACGTATACTTCGTACGCACGTGTACTATATTATCTTTTCCCAGATTGTAAAATCAACTCAAAGCATAGGATAATAAAATAGTGGATAACCTTTCAGAGAATTATCAAAGAATGGCAATAAAATTTAAAAGCTTTGTGAAAAAGAAGCCGCTAAAAATTATATTTATCATAAAGAAATGACATTTATTATGAGTACATACTTTTAACTATTTCCTTAATCTTTTACGGGTAGCAAATTTAATCTGTAAATGCAAAAATTGTTTACTATGATGATTTCGTCACAATCTTAAACAAATTTCATTATTCTTTCAAAAATCATTTTTTGCAAACTTGAGCACTAAAACACAATAACTTTTGTTTTATTCGATACTAAGTATTGTAATATTTCAAATTACTTTTTCTAAAATTATATTTAAAATCGTAATCAATAAACTAATTTTGTAAGATTGGAAAAGAGATAGCTCCTCAATTGAATTTCTCAGTTAAATTGTATTTTGTGTAAAATGATAATATATTATGTTTCTACCTCTGATGAATTTAAATAAAATGAAATATCCAATACTGGCAAACAATGATTAAAAATATTTTCCTATTTTCCACTTATTGTTATTTGTAATTGTATTAAAATACGATTTCATCACAGCCGTTGAAATTTTAACAAAATAATTAGTAAATGCGAGATTGTATCCATTCGAAAACAATATTCTCTTGCCATATATATTATATTATCAACCAAAAACACTATTGGTAAGAAAATGTTTCCTTTTTATGAATCGCAATAAATATAGCGACAGCCGGAATATTACAAATATATTATTATGGACTATCCAAACAGCTGTATAGTTCTGGTAATATTACGTCTCGGCGCATCCCCGTCGGTCAACAAATAATTATGATGGCCTAGGTTGCCATATGCGGTAGGGCGTCAACGGCGGACGTCGTCAATGCAGACAGTCTGAGACATTGCAATTGCGATGCTGGATTCAAATATCAAGCACATAATGATCGCAATTCATTCCAGATGATTTTCTGCGCTTAATCCGTCATTTTAAAACAAATTAAAGGTTTAAATGATAGCAAGGATATATTTATGAGCAAATACACATTTAAAAAAATACTTTTTGCTTAAAATAGGGACCTTTTATGACGATTGCTTGCCGGCGCTCGTGAAAGCGCCCCATGGTGGAATACGACAGATTATTTGCATGGATGGAGAGGGGTTAATAATCTTATCAAAAAAATATGATATCTCCGAAAACGATAAGAACACATAGTAAAATAATTCAGGAAACTATCTAGATATTATTTTGTCAACACGAAACTCAATATGAAATCTAGGTCAATGGACAGTGGCAGATTAGCATAATTTGTGAAGAAAAAAATGCTAGAAGAACATCTTTAAGCATGGAGAATTTACAAAAACTTGCACATTGAGTTTACATTAGATAAGTTAAAATAGGTAGACTCAATATACACGTTGAAGGTGAAAATATCAAAAAGTACATGTTGCTTACAACAGTGATTCCCAAACTAGCAGAAATTTGCTGGGAAAAGACCGATTTGAAATTCAAAAAATCGGATACGACTTCACAGCCCTTATCAAATCACAAATAATTACTACCCATATTTGACTCGGTAGATGAAGCACTTGAATGAAACGAATTCAATCATATTTCTTCATACTTAAACTTCCACGTACATTATCATAAAGCTCAGGCACAGTTTCGCTAATCGCGAGCATTGTCAACTGATGAAGTGGAAGTGGTTCAATGCAACGTGTTTTATTTATTTTAAATAATGCCTTTCCAACAAGAAGTGACAGTTGACACCTTAAAAGTGACTTCAATCATCTTCGGTCCCAAACCTATTTTTTGGATATCAAAAACCTTACCTTTAGTAACCTGGTTGCTTAGAAATAATACTAAAAGTTTGTTGGATCAATAGATAGTAACGATGTCATAATATTTCGTTTATTACGGTCGTGCACAAAATTCTCAAAGTACACAATACACTCAAAATACACAATGAAATTACCGTTCACAGTTGATTTAAATATTTTAAATGTTTACAAACGTTCGTCAGGCGAAGATTGTAGATCAAATATAATTTCCGATAACTTCGATTGGGATGGACATCACCCGGAAAAGTTGTCAAATTTGTGTGTCAGAAAAATTGCCGAAAATTGGGCAGATAACCCTGTGAGTGAATTCCCTCTTGTAAAAGATCGCAATTTCTTACTTGAGATATTAGACACCAGACTTCCTCTGCCACTCTTGGCAGAGTATATAACTGACGACGCTTTCTGGAAACGAGCCTACGCAGAACGATGGCCCAGTCGTCTCGAGGAAGGTGTACCGTATGTTCAATTATACATGGAAGCTCACTGTTCAGAAGAGTTAGAAAATATGCATCCGAAGTCTTATGATCCAGAAAAAATATCAGAGTTGGTGAGAATGTGTGCTCCGCATGTGAGGAGTCTAGCAATACGCAGTATGGTTCCGTCGGATCCTCTTGAACAAAACGAACGATCTTCATCATTAGAGTGGTTGCATAATGAAGAAGATTTGACGAAAACTGCAGCGGAGTATTTTAAAAACAAGACCAATTCTAGGTACAGGGATCACATTCCATTGAGTGGCGTTGTCAGCAGTTTGACTCTCTTAACAGAGCTCCATATTACATTTGGTCTTCGTTCGGTGGGAGCGCTTTATAGGCGAGATATGTTTCAATTTACTCCAGCTGATTTGAAGCATCTTTCGCGTGGCCTAGAGAAGACTGCGCATTTGAAAATATTGAGGATTACTCGCAGTGATTTGGATTGCGGAAAACTTAAAACTATTCTCCGAGCTTTGGGTGACAATAACTTTATAAAAACGTTGGATTTCAGCCATTGCAAGATTGGAGATATCGGCGCTCTTATGCTTGCGAAGTATAGCTTGAAGCATCCAGGATGTAAAGAGATAATTCTTGTAAATAATCAAATAAGTGTCAGAGGCGCCGAAGGGTTCGGTTATTCGCTAAGCCACCCAGTAGGACGACTTCTTACGTTAGATTTACGCATGAATACACTTTTAGGTTCAGCCGGAGCGGCTTTTATAGCGTCCGCGTTGTTGAGGGGTAGCGTGTTGCAAAACTTGAATGTGTCTGGGTGCGGAATTACGACGGCCAGAGTAGATGACGCGCCAGATTGCGGACAGCTATTTGCCGCGGCGATTGCAGCGAGAAAAACACCATTACGAGACGTAGATCTGAGTGTCAATGAATTGGGTATCGCGGCCGGAGCAGCGTTGGCGGGGGCGCTAGAGTCCTGCGGACCAGGAGGCGGCCCAGCTAAGCTTGGCGTGAGATCAGCTCGTTGTGGAAAATGGGAAGCACACATCGCGAGGTTGACATTGAGAAATACGGCCAGAAGACAGCTGGCTGCGCGCAGATTCAAAAGCGGTGCGACCAGACTCTTAGCTGCTGCTAGAGTTGCCAGAGGTTTCGGAATTATCGAAGCAGATCCATTGCAGCTCGCCAGACATTTAACGACGCGTCCTTCAGCTGTATCAGCAGTTTCTCTTCTCTCCTTTGATTCATTTGCTCTGCCAGATCTCGGTGATTTGGAAAGTCTCAGTTTCAGTGTTCAGACTTTGAAGAATCCGCTTCCCTCCTCTCCGGAGTCCTCCGTAACCGACGCATTGACTTCTCGAAGGTCCAGCTACCACGGCAGCACGAGTAGGATGCCTCCACTTGCCAGTGAGGTTAGAAGAAGTGCTTTAGTCAGGAGGAGTTCGATAGACGGAAAAAAGCTGCAAGGAACTCGTAGCGCTGATTCCCAAAGGAGAATAAAGATTTTTGTGTCCAACACTAATATTGGAGCACAGGGGAATAATATTTCAGATTGATTAGACTTTTCTGAACTGGAGTTCAAACATCAAGCACATAACGAAAGTCTCATTATAAATTGAATAGCAAGTACAAAACTCAACATTTACTTACAACATATTATGGTTTGTTGTCATCATTACTACTTTCACCTTTTATCCCGTTGACTGCTAGCGTGTGTTGCAAATTGATATTCAACAATAAATACGAGTGGTGAAATGGGGCGGGGGTACACGGGGTTGGCACGTCCACTCCCTTTTCTAGACAATTTGATAACTGACGTAAATACCTTCATAACAAAATGATTTTTGTAACTTGTATTGAAAAAAAGTTTTGTTGGAAAATTATCAGTGCGGAAAGTTGATCATTGCGGGTAGGAGGTAATAAAATATCATTTAATTATTGTTTCAAATAATATATATATATTCCATATAATTCTTTGGAGGAGTATTATCTAACCAAGTTCCTTTCAGAAATGCTTTCAGTGAAACGAAGAAGAAGAATTGAAGTTTTGAAGCCCAAGCATCACTTTCAAATTTGAAACATTTTTCACTTCTTCTTCGGGACCGAGTTGATAACTCTGACATCTTCAAGACTATAAACTATAAAGATTTTTTTATCAGAACGTATTTGTTGCATAGGTCATTTGAGTCACAAGTCACAAGGGCTGATTGGGGTGGACATTTTCAGCAGTGAACTTGATGTTTTGTTTTTGATCTTTTAATTTCTACATTGTGTTTTGTTGTATGTTACATACAGGAGGTAGTTTTCAAAAGTGGTCAAATGCATTTGTTGAAAAACTGAGAATGTGAGATATTTTCATTATTTTTCCTCATAAATTTGTGTTTACTATCAATATTTTTAAAATATGTTTTAAATTAAAGAATTACGGATAATGTGTAATGATTCAAACTTTTTTAAAAAAATCTCAAAAGTTCAATCTAAAACTGGCAGTTGAAAAAAAATATTTCCTGAATTTATGTGCTGTATTTATTATCTTTGTCAAATGCATGGCGCACTGGCGTCAGTTGTAATGCCATGTATTGTATTTGTTCCTAATAAACAATAATAATAAACACCTTATCCCTTTGCACTCGATAGATTTTTTTTTCTTCCAGCAACTTGTCAATAGATTTGAGAAATTGATTGATATCGCAGGGTTTGCGTAACAGTCCGGTCCGTGGCTTGCGTGCCGGACCGCCCGGGTTCGTTTCCCGGTACGAGCGGATTTTTTCAGTCGATAAATCTGTTCAAAGGCATGGGTGTATGTGTTGTTGAAAATCCATTCCCACCTTTCCGATCCCAAAGAGTGACGCATAGTGACAGCGATTAGCTAATCACTAGTCCTGTCTTAGTCATTGTATCCTTTCCATCCCTACTCTCTTCGGAAAAAAAAAGCACAACTGAGTAACAAGCAGTTCTCTTAGCAAAAACATATGTTGAGATAAACTTCGTGAGGAGTCCATATGCTCCAAGTTGCGAGTGGACATGGTAAAAAAGTTCCACATTATGACATGGCACTTTAACTAAGCCACACAATCCAATACATAAGGTATTTGAAATAAGGATAATTTAAAATTAATAAATTATATTTTTCCAACCAATTTTTACAATGTCGAGCAGGACTCAACGTAGGAGTTCTAGGACTTAAAGTGAAATCCATTATTTGTTTAGGTTTTTTTTTATTAAAAATAACGTTTTGTACATTTTGACAATCTTTCTTAGATTAAAAACATATATTTATATAATAGTAAGCCAAGTCTTAATATCTATATACAATCGTATTCAAATATTATATAGATGTAAACAGGTTCTCTATATTTACAATATTCAACAAATTTAAATTTGACAATTATTGCAACAAAAATATTCATTAACAATGTTTTCAACTAGGTGCGGCCTACGTGACAAAATTACTTTTTTGACTAGATATGAAAATAAATAATGTGTTGAAACATTCCGATTTCAATTAGCACTATTTCTGTCAAAGCAATCATAAAATTGGTGCATGCACCGTGTAACGATAGGGAGTATTTTATAACGCCCATTTGTACAATAGTGCATTGTACAAATAGCGAAATCGTCTAAAGCTATATTCAACATGGATATCCAAATAAGGCTACTGTATCCTCTTCGGGCCCCGGGTATCAACTATGATACTCATGGTCAGTGGCGGCTGGTGACGGGGTGTTGGGGGGTGCAAAGGAAGATTCAACTATTTTTCCGTACTACGGAAGAGAAACAGTTGGTATTGCGAACATCTGAATTGAAAGTCCATGCTATAGAAGTATTTTAAAATCCAATGAATAGGAAAGAACTCTTGCAAAAATGGTTGAATCTTCCATTGCCCCCTAACACCCCGTTACCAGCCGTCAATGCTCATGGTTTTTATTATATATCAGCCCGGCTGTTGAATTGAACGTACCAAAACAATTTTTTTCATGCTGCATTATATACATAATATGTTCAAATAATTCTTATTGAAGCAATAAATTAAATAAAAGTGTATGATATTAATGTCGAAGCATTTTAAATGCTAAAAAGGACCAACTTCCTTCAACAACAGTGACTTCTATACTGACATGAAATTTTTCAGATATATTCAGTTGGTAAGACCGTTCTACATCCGGGCTGATATTTTATAACTACCATGAGTATCATAGGTGATATCCGGGGCCCGAAGAGGGTATGATAAAAGCAAAACAAAACATGAATTTTGTACAATGCAAAAATTGATACATAATAAAATTCCCATACTATGATCATCACATTTTGTCAGTAAATATTGTTCACGTTTTACACTAGCTAAATTGAATATGGCAAACTAGTTTTATTCTTTCTGTATGATCAACCACAACATGGTCTCGTAATACTAGAATGTGGTATGGGTTTCTCTTCTTAGATGGATATCCAAATTGTTTGATTTGAATGAAAACTGTGTTATTTATATTCAAATAATGAATTTAATTATTTAAATGATTAAAAAACTGTATTTTCTTGGTAGAGTCTGAATAAAAATGTATGTATTTAAAAAACAAAAATTCAGAAATAATCATTGAGATGTTAGTGAAATTTTTACGTTCAAATAAATATCATTTTTGAAACAGTAATTTTTGCCCACCTTTAAATCAAAACATAGATCGATTTTTAATATCTGTTAATTAGCAAAATAAAAAAAGACATTATGATAAAACCGAATCTTAGTTATTGGATACATGTGGTATATAATTCCAAAAGAGTAAAAAATAGAATAGTTTCAAATTTAATATACCATTAAAAAATACCTTATTATAGAAAATATACTTTAGTATTAATTATTTTGATAATAATGAGGTACTCGATTTGTTATATGCTCAATATTGGGTGAGTTTCAGGGTAAGAGCCTTGCCCTAGCGATCGGATAAGTCTGGGTTCAAGTCCCCGCAAATCCAATAACAAATTTAGATTTTTTAAATCTGAATTTGAGATCTTGGCGTATCCATGTGTTAATGTGACGTAATTTCTTCGTGTGTGATTTTCGAGTGCATTCAAAAAACATGCACGGCTGCAGAATGAATGCAGAAAACGCAAGTAACATCGACACCTTACTTTGAAGAGGTTCTAACTGTTCTTGACACTGTTTTGAGATAAAAGTGTGCAGATGCAGTGCAACTTCGGAATTTTGCTAACTCCGTTATTCAACCATAGATAATTCTGAAATACACATACATATATGATAGAATGCGGTAAATACAAGCTTTTTCGACCAAAAGTGTCAATTAGAACTTTTCAAAGTAAGGTAACGACATGTTAACTACAAATTAAAGAGGTACTGAATAAGTGTTATTTTTAAATGAGTATTTTTTATTAATTTATGTATCAAGCATATAGCATTAACAGCGCCAATAATAATATACGATTGACATTTTTTTTTAAATATAATAATTAAATAAAACCCAGAATGAAATAAAAATTAAGTTCAGTGTTAGCTATACTAAGGAAACAGCGTAGAAGAGATTGTGTCTGTGTGACCACAAAATATATCCTCTTAATTGTTTTAACCTATCAACAAGTTCACTGTAGGTATTCCAGTACCACTAATATGAACACATCTTTGTAAGAGAGTATCGTAACAAACACTACCAGAGTAAGTATCTATCTCAACCGATTGTTATTTTATGTTGCCGAGCAACACAATCCACAGTTAAACCACGTGGCTTCCACGGGTCTCCAGCGTGACTTCAATTTTGATATCGTAGGGAACGAAATACGTTAATAGACTGGGTGCATTGATATTTGCGATACATATAATCAATTTGAATGTTTCGTGTCTCGAGTGTGGTAAGATGGCTTTTTAGACATCCATTCTAAATCTACTTAATATGTTTATTTCAGGTGTAAATTGCGGGAAGAAAAAAATGTAAAACCGGGTATTAAATGTACAATGAAATAAGACTACAGAAGTTGCACAAGATTATTGAAAGAAAGGAATTGATTTGTAGAAAATATATAGTAGAAATATGTAGTAAATATCCCTTTTTGCTAATGTTTGTAACAATTTTAAGATGCCAATGATTACAGTACAGTGAAAGAATCTGATATGAAATTAATTTGAAAATTGCGAATCAAAAGAATTACATGTGGTCTAGGTTAATGCTGTGGTTGCGGATTCAACGGTACTGCGGCGCGCTAGACGACACCTTCTCCAGCTTCTCAAAGTGCTTGCGGGCGTTTCTAATGTTAATGAGTGTGGCCTCTGACGGTATCGCAGATTCCGACATCACCACCATGACGTACGTGTTGCTCGTGAAGCCGTCGATGAACGCTGCAAAAGCACTGTTGCGTACCTGTAATGAAGACGGCAAACATATTAAGTCCCAACACAGCTAAGTCCTTAGATACTTCAACCTTTGCCAAACATTTACTTTTGGAGAATCATGAATTCAATATAGATATAGGAGTTGACCTATTACATAAAAACATAGGCAAATATAAATTGTTTTATCAAGAAATATCAGAGATAAATAGGGCTCATATAAATAGTTTGCCAATTTTACACGAACAACTCAATCTTCCAAATTCGACATTGTTATACCCTTTTTAATAATTATCATTAATTAATAATTCAAACACTTGAAATCAATAATAATAGGTCGGATAAAACTCTTGATTTAATTATCCATATTACTATGTTATTATCTGGTAATTAGTATTTGCGATACTACATTCAAAGTATCCGATTATTATAATTTACCCACATAATTCATTGAAACTCATATACATTTTCACTGATTCATATACAAGGTAATCCCGGAATTAATGTTGTTTTTTTAATATGCAACTTTGACTCGGTGTGTTTGGGTCTGTTGCCTAGTAAAGACGTGTTATTGTTTTTCTCTTCTCTGTGATTCTTTACCTGTCTTTTAAACAAAAACAAAACAGTTCTACCCAATCCAATTCTATCTACAAAAAATGGCAGAGACGTGTCCTTCGGAAATACATTTAAGAAGCTGTATGCTGATTTTGTTCCATTCAAAAAAAAACTGCAACAGAAGCAACGGAATCCATTTGTGAGATTTACGGTGATATACTGGACGTAAGGAAGTGCCAACAATGGTTCAGAAAATTTCGCTCGGGCAATCTCGATTTGAAAGATGAGCCTTGAAGTGGACAGCGCAGTCAAGTGGATGAAACAGCCCTGTAGGCGGAAATTGAAGCAGATCCGACGATGACCATCGATCAAATTATCCAAGAAGGTCGGGACATCACGATCGAATACTCATCGCTATCTAGAGAAACTGGGGAAAGTTCAAAAAGAAGGCATTTGGGTTCCTCACGTGCTCCTCAGAAAGCCCTATTGTGTGTGTGGTGGGATTCGAAAGGCGTGATCTATTATGAAGTGTTAAAACAAGGACAAACTGTTACTGCAGCTCTCTATTGTGATCAGATGGACAAATTAAACACAAAGTTAAAAGAAATTAGACCCGCTCTTATGAATAGAAGAATGTTATTCTTCAACATGACAATGCCCGACCGCACATTGCCGATATTACACAAAAAAAATCTATGACCTTGGTTTTATTGCATCCGCCCTATTCACCGGACTTGTTTCGTTCTTTAGAAACGCAATTAAGGAACAAAAAATTCAACAATATTGAATCAACCAAAGACCTTTTAGGAGAAAGGAATTTTAGATCTTGAAAATAGATGGCAAAGAGTCATAGACAACACTGGTAATTGCTTTGTTTAAATAAAATAATAAATAATTAAAAAAATCAAATTTAAGTTTTACTGTAAAAAACGACATTAATTCTGGGATTAAATAATAGATTACGTTAATAACAATTAAACTTAGTGATCTACTTTTATTTTTGTATATAAACGATACAAACTGTTTACTACACGTGAGTTCAAATACATTCGTGCACTTGAAATGCCTGAAGATACTGAAAGGCGAAACCCAGGTCATTAGTGACAAAATTCATGGAAAATTACAAAGTTCAAACCATTAATATTCGATATTGAAATTCCATCAAGCACCTTCAGTTGAAATTTTTAATAGTAGTATTTATAGTATAAATATTTATGTATGTTTTTTTTTGACATGCATTATGTAAGCTAATTGCCAAATGAAATATGTTAATATTTCTAGTCAAAATTATATGACATGCGCCTATGATCATGTAATGAAATATAATACATACCTCCATGCTCTGGAACTGGGCTGCAAGTTTAGAGCACGACAGTTTGAACTGCTTGATGATGTTGGAGACCTTCTCGAACCGGTGAAGATCTTTATGCGGCTTCCGCTGACAATGCGATATGACCAGGAAGGTGGCCCTCTCAAACAGCAGGACTTCGTCTGCGTCGACAATGTTTGCGAACTGATGAAGGGAGTTTTCCAGGGCTTTCACGTTTGGAATCAACATGTAGACTATACTTGACCATGCCCTGTGTGAGAAAATCGAAACAGCAGAATGAATGTAGGAACAATGCATCTAGATCAGTGATGCACAACCTTTTTGGGAGAGGGGCCAGATAATCAATTCTAAGATATTTCGAGGGCTACAAGGGTAAAATTGATGAAATTATTGATATTTTTAGTGGATATTAAACTGACAATTCTGTTGTTTTATATTGTTCTTCTATCGTCCGTAAAAAGTTCTGAAGAAAAAAGGTGATTGATATTTGTCATTGCGGGCTGCATGAAATGTCTTTGAGGGCCGCAGGTTATGCATCACTGTTCTAGATTGTCAGCTTAAAGCCATGTGACAGCCTTGTGCTATTCTGCTGAGGAAAAGTTGAAATCCAATTGCGGAGAAATCAGAAACATCGCAGACAGAGAATCCGTCACCTTATAACTGACTGGTTGAAAGCAGGACTAAAGAACCTAGAAGAGGGATAATGCCTAAAAGATCTGGTCTTCATAACTTACTTGTAGAGAGTCTCATCCCATATGCTTGTTCTGAATGCTGTGCAATCCAAAGGCTTGGATAGTCTTTTCAAATCTTCTTCGCGTTCTTTAAATATCACATCTCTCTGTTCCTCGGCTACCAGATCCATTTTATGAACTAGACAGAATATGCGAGCTTCAGGAGAATTCTAAAAAATAACAATCGCTCGTTAATACAAAGAAGTCAACTGTCATTTGCTGTCATTCGAGGAGCGTTAATTTCCATTGACCACCTAATTTAAAAAGCATCTTTTGATGGGATTATTATTATTAACACAATGCTTAAGGAGTGTACCAATTTGTGTGTTCCTAATTGGCCATTTAATGCGAAATAAAATGCTAATTACCAAAGTGATTAAAAGGGCTGCAATACAGTGAAAAAATTTGTGTGTTTGCTAATTAGCCATCAATTACTAGTTCATAAAGTGTTTGCATCAAGTATTTTATGATTTTTCGGTCTCTGTGGTCTAGTGGCAGGAGCCTGGCCCTAGATGGGTTCGGGTAAGTCCTGGCAAGGTAAATTTAAAAAAGAGATCTTGGACTTGGGTGTATGTCATTTTTCATTGAGTGGTTCTTAACTGATTCATAGAATTTACTTTGTATGACTTAAAAAAATATATTACTAAATAAAAAATATATGATCTTTCTTTTTATAAAATTTCCCTTTTCTACATCTAACGATAAGTCATTGTGATATTATAAATATATATATTTTTATAAACCATGTCAGTTCCCAATGTGGATCATATCGACCGACTTCCTACAGTTTATCTCGACAAATTTCTTTTCTATGAATACTGCTTGTATCAAGCACTCTTTATCGAAGAGAGTAGGGATTGAAAGGATAAGAGGACTAAGACAGGAATACATAGTGGTTAGCTAAATGCTCTCACTACGCGCGACTTTTGGTATTGGAAGGGTGGGGAGGGATTTTTAACAACACAAACACCCATGCCTGCGAACAGGATCAATAATCCAGGAACTCGAACCCGGGAAGTCCATCACAGAAGCCAACGACGTTGACCACTGCACAGCATAATATTATTAGATGGGGGTAAAATGAGGTGTATATTACATTTAAGATGGCCTCCAGACACGTTTGATAGTAGTGCATGTCTTTGTCAAGGTCCGGGCTTTCCACATCAAACACGTAGATTAAAACCTCCACATTCCTGAAGATATTGTCCCTCTGCGATGCAAAGTAGTTCTCCATGAAAGCCTCTTGACCCCCGCAGTCCCACAGATTTAAGACTAGGTTACCCAAGAAGCGGACGTGTGAGTGCTCGACGTCAACTGAAAAATTTAAGAGAATATGATGAGACATCTTTTGTTATCTTCAGATTCTATAAAAATAATAAAACATTACATTTTTCTGTTAATTTCTGTTCATTTCTTTTAGTATTGTGAATTAAGATGTTTTAATAAGATTGTGTAAAAAATTCTCATTCATATATGTTATATTAGTTTAAATATGGCCATAGAATCTATACACTTTTAAGGTGTTCACTGTCAATATTTGGTGGAATAGCATTATAGTAAAAATAATAAAACATTTTTACTACTTAATCCAATATAAAATTTAAAATAACTTCGATTATTCCACGTATTGTGTTACAAATTGTGACAAGTATTTCGCCTCTTTCAGAGACATCTTTGGACTTACTATCACAAAGTTTGCTTAAGTAATATAGTAGCAAGATTGATTCTAATATTTTAAAATGAATTTTCCCTTTTACGGGAAGCAAGGAGGAGGGTTATAGCATACATGAGTGTTCTACAACCTTTTTACATCCGTAGACCGATGACAATTGGAGAAATTGGCGTCAACCGGATACGCATATTCACAGTTACTTTTTGTAGGGTTTAAATAAATTTATTAAAAAAACAAACGAATTTAGTTAACATACATCACAGTGGAATAGTTTGTAAGGCAGAGATAATTATTTTTGAAGTTACCAAGAAATCAAAGCTCACAAAGCTTTACAAATCGATTTTCCTAAAAAAATCCGAGGCATAATGGGGAGGAGATATGATATTTTTTTACTGGTGGAAACCTATTATAAATTATTATGAAAGGGCAAAATGTTGTAAATAAAACAAATAAATATACTGTGACCATTAACATGTTTAGTATTTTAGGGCAAAGGTCACTGGCCATTATAGGTGAACTTTGATATAATAGATACAGATATAGAGAATCTATTTTGTGGGGAGATTAGGGACAAATTGAACCGGTATAATACTGTCAAATAAAAAGCTGATATAAGTTTAATGTGTATGTATTTTTCATTTTACTTATTTGAAGAGTTTTTTTGCTGAATTGTGTTTTTTTTTTACCATGTCCGCTCCCAACATGGAGCATATGGACTCCCCTCGGAGTTTATCTCAACATGTTTTTGTTTCTACGAAGTTGCTCAACCTCTCTTTTTTCGAAGAGAGTAGGGTTTGAAAGGATACGAGGACATGGAAAGGACTAGTGGTCAGCTAATCTCTCTCGCTATGTGCCCCGCTTTATTGGGATCGGAAAGGTGGTAAGGTATTTTTAACAATACAAACACCCATTGCCTTTGGAAAGAATAGATTATTGGACTGAAAAAATATGCTTGTACCGGGAATTGAACCCGGGAGGTCCGACACAACGTTGACCCCTGCACCACGGACCGGACATCATATAACCACATTAAAATTTTGAAATATCTACTAACTGGCCAAGCTGAAAGACAAGCTAGACATTGAAGTATCTATGATTAGTTATAAATTGACTAGTTCAAAAATCAAGTCAACTGTATTAGTTGCAATATTGTGTTTGGAAAGAACTTGTAGCTTTGGCAGAAACATACTATTAATTCTGTCAAGACTAAATTTTAGATAAAATAAGATAATAACAATAAATTAAAAATATGGACCAGCTTATTGATACAAAGCTTGTAAATCGCTTCACACCTAAACATTTAACCTAAATATTTTTGAAAATGGAATTAAGTGCTGCATCCCCAAATAAAATAATAATAAAGATTCCTTTCGTTCGATTATCGACCCACACTCCTCTTGCTTCCTGTTATTTTAATTGGCTATAGATTATTGACATGGTATACAATCATTTCACTATCAATAAAAGCAAATGTGACTCACCATCACAATGATATGAGTAATTAGATGCAGTAATAGAATGTCAATTTTGATACTAACTTGTGGCGCCTAATCTTCTTGTGTCTCTGGCTATGTAATTTGCGAATATTATGGACCTCATACTGGTTTTACCAGAACCACTTTTTCCCATCAATAAAACCTAAAAAAGACGATATTTTTTTATTGGCAACTGCGTAGAATAAATAATAACATATTTATGAGATGCATTATTGCGATAAACGAGCTGTGTTGTGATGAATAGGCGGATGAGGATCTAATTTGCATATTATTCAGTGTTAAATAATTTTAGGTATATTTTATATTATGGATGTATAAAGAAGTAATTTTGAATCAGATTATTAAAATTGCGTTACCTTTTTCTTCATTTTGTGATTATTTATGTGTATATTCTTATTTGTTAAAAATTATGGTTACTTTATCTCTGAAGCTCTTGGGGTGACAAAATTGACAAATCCTATAGCGCTAATGTCAAAATACAAGACGTCATCTTGTGTTGCTAGTGGTAAGGTCTGTGTCTATGAGTCTTTTTCATAGGATAATGGTTAATTTATTATTCGTTATATTGATTCTGACTTAATTAATTTCTTAAAAAATATTTTTCCATCGATTCTTTTTGTGAAAATATCTCATAAAATAATAAGATTGATTAATTCATATAAATAACAAATTAATAGTATAAAGATATTATATATGGCTACACTTTGTACTGGTTTCAGCTGTGTACCTCTAGTCTTATTTATTCGTTATTGATTTGCTTATGATGACTCGGTACTTTATATAATATACATTACTAGTAGCTAGTATATACATATTGTGAACTACAGTAAAAGTACAACGGTTCTTGAGACACTTCAATCCTGAGTTCTTTCTCTTACTCAAATCCCCGCAAGTAATTATTAAAAAGCAACAGGACAAGTGGATTGAAATACTATTTAACTGAAGTTTCGAACACATGCAAATTTATAAGATATGCTTTCAGGAAATTTGTAGTTGCTTCTTCTCAAAATATGAAAATAATTTGGTTTAGATTTAGGTAATGATTTGAAATCACTACCCGTAATCATATTACGGGTAGTTACTTTCGCCCCACCAATAGAACGTCGTGTCTTCTATATTTTGACAGGTGGTAGGACGTGTTGGGACTGGAAAGGTTAGCTTCTCGCTATGGACGTCGTGGAAGGCCACAGAATGTTTATTTGCATCGAATGCGTAAATTACTAACAGTGACCGTTTGTCTTTGAACAGAGTCGTTGTCCGACGCCGCCGTCATGTCGCGGCACAGAAATGTGCGATCCATGAATTACACCGATGAATACGACGGGTATGATGATGTTTACGGCCATTCGGTTGAGGACGACAGCCCCCTGTCCCCGAGCGACGCCGCCCAGTGGATGTATGACCGGGGGCGCGGGCAACAGGCAATGTCAGAGTATTTCGAACAGCACAAAAACATCGAAGAGGAAGACGAAGACGCCGAGGACCAGAAGTGTGAGCCTGGAATGAGGCGCGACTCCTGCGATCTGAAAAGCCTCCAGCTGAGCGATTTGGACGAGGCGAAGTTGATGTCGTGTCTGGACGAAGTCAGAAGCGTTCTCGGCGATTCGGTGCCTGAACAGATCATTATTAAAACTGTCTTAGCTCAAAACTTCGATATTACTAAGTCTTTAGATAGTATACTGAATTCCGACAAAGAAAAACAAATGAAAGCGAATAAACAAGTCGAAAAAAAACCCAAGACTGCGATTACACTAAATGACAAAATATTTTCAACTAATGCAAAGGTGTTGACTCAAAATCAATCAACTACAGATTTACCTATCAAGGTTATAGCTTCAACAGTAGATTTAAAAGTGCCACACGTTGTGAAAGGCTTTAAACTTGACGACAGCAACCGTCTGTCGAGTAATACCGCATCACCTCGATCTCAATCACCCGCTTCAGGCAGAGGAACTCCTTGTAAATCTCCCGAACCGACCAATGCCATAGAAGATAAGCTTATTATAAGACAGAAAGAAAATAAAATAGACCCGGCCGTTCAGTATAATACCGAAAGGGGATCCACTAAAGAGCACCTCTATGTTATTGTCATAGGGCACGTAGATGCGGGGAAGTCTACGCTGATGGGTAGATTACTGTGTGACCTGGGAGAAGTCAATCAAAGAACTCTTCATAAGTACGAGCAAGAGAGCAAGAAGATTGGCAAGCAGAGTTTCATGTATGCTTGGGTTCTCGATGAAACCGGCGAAGAACGTGTCAGAGGTATAACAATGGACATCGGGCGCGTTCAGTTTACAACAAAAACAAAACAGATAACTGTTTTAGATGCTCCCGGTCATGCTGATTTTATTCCGAATATGATAGCCGGCGCAGGACAGGCGGACGTGGCTCTCTTGGTCGTCGATGCCACCCGTGGTGAATTTGAAACCGGATTCGACCTAGGCGGACAAACTCGTGAACACGCTTTGCTCGTAAGATCGCTGGGAATCAGCCAATTGGCGGTAGCCGTAAATAAGTTAGACACTTCCAACTGGGCCGAAGAAAGATTCAAAGAAATCTGCAGTAAATTGAAGGTGTTTCTGAAGCAGGCAGGATTTAAAGACAGCGATATAACCTACGTTCCTTGCTCCGGCCTAACCGGTGAGAATTTGATATCACCGCCTACAGAAAATCAACTCGATAAGTGGTACAAAGGACCTACACTTATTGACGTCATTGACAACTTTAAATCACCGGAGAGGCCCATTTCAAAACCTTTCCGAATGTCTGTCAATGATATATTCAAAGGTACAGGTTCCGGTTTTTGCGTGTCCGGTAGAATCGAAACGGGTGTCCTTAATGCGGGGGATAAAGTTCTCGTAAGTCCCATCAAAGAGCCGGCGTCGGCTAAAGCTGTCGCTATAAACGATCTTCCCCAGACGGTAGCGTTTGCAGGAGACCAAGTCAGCGTCACGCTATCCGGGGTCGATATGCAGAACGTTTTCGTTGGATTTGTTCTCTGCGATCCGTTGTATCCGATATCCGTCGTTAGCCGATTTGAAGCAAGGATAGTTGTTTTCAATGTCAAAGTGCCTATAACTAAAGGTTTCCCAGTTCTACTTCATCACCAGTCGCTGATTGAGTCGGCAAATATCGTTAAACTTACCGCTTTAATAAACAAAAGTACAGGAGAAGTCTTGAAAAAGAAGCCTAGGTGTCTGGGTAACAATTCAGTTGCTCTAGTCGAGATCGAAGTCTCCAAACCTATCTGTATGGAGACATTTAAAGATATAAAAGAACTCGGAAGAGTGATGCTCCGGGTTGCTGGTGTCACAGTTGCTGCAGGACTCGTTACTTCCCTGGTCAAATAAATATTTACAACATAATTATTATAATAATCCACTCTATTTTCTTCTGCATTGTAATTTGTGGCAAACTTGTGTACATTTTTGCTTATCTCTGGTTTTTTTATGGATTCATGTATACTGAAGATTTTTGAGTTTTTTTGGATGTATACATTTACTAAATGTAAAATTATTATTGATAACGACATCATTTAAAATATACTCTGTTGAACAAAAGATTGTGTTTTTTTATCCTCCATTTTATCTCCTTTTTTTAATCACAAATTTGATAATTTCTAATCATAAATTATTAATAAAACACCTTAATTTTTTTGGTAATTATATTCGTTTTTTTTGTCTTCGAGTCATTTTCTTTCATAGTGAGAAAGCTGCTACTTACAAAGTAATGTTAGAGTAGGAGAACATGTGATTCTTATATTTCCATAGTGACTTCTTTTGGAACAGAAATTGGGATATGAATTTGATTTTTCCCATCATATCTTTTATTATGTCAATGCCACTAATGTACTAAACGTCCTAACTCACACTGAATTAATTCTGCAAAAATGATAATTGTTTACTATTTATGAAAAGTACAATACCGACAGCAATGTGCCATGCATTTGACAAATATAATTAAAATAGTATATACCTACACATGAGAATTTCTTTTAATAAATATATTTTATTTTGGAATAAGGAGTAGAATATAAGGACAAAAGATGTCACTAATATACATAAAACAAAAGAGGTGGTATAGAGGTGGCGTATTGATGTGCCGAATGGCCTTTGTAACTGGTGACTCAAAAGACTGACGCGAAGAACCGGTTAAAAAGAAAATAAGTTTGTTTCTGATTAGGGACATGTATGTAAAAATTAGATGCATGTCAGTTTATAACACGTTCTGGAAAAATGATTGCATGTCACAGGAATAAGAAGAGAACAGGACGTGGTGGCCATATGATCCTGGGAGGATTATATAAAAAAAACAATTGATATTATTTCACTTATTTTATTTACACATCTTAAATATACATAGCAATATTGCTTTTTACTTGGCTGGTATAGTTCTAATCGAAGTACATTTTATAGTAATTTATTTTATACTAACAGAATTATTTCTACTATACAATATATAATTTATCTTTGTACAATGATTATTAGTTATAAATATAATATAGTTAAAATAATTTCAATATTGATTGTACACACATTCATTATAAATGACTTATATAGATAAATGTTTGATATATTTTAAAATTTTACACAACACAATTTTGATGACTTCATGAACATGACTTCAAGATTATTTGATGACAGCAAGCAAAAAAATAAAATGAGAATAATCATTATTTTAACATAATATGCAAATTATATTTTACAAACTTTTACTGTTTGTTTCTGTCAATATTAATTAAACCATGCGGTTTCTCTGCCATTAAAAATTGTGAAGTATATAAAATATGAAGTAGTACAGAAAAATGTAATATAGGAAACCATTTGGTTGACAGACTATTTTGGAAAGTACCTGTGAAACATACCAAAGCATTTTTTCACAAACAAAACATATCCAATATCCTTTTTTGATAGCTGTGAGTGTTTTAGGAGTAACTGTACAAGACTTGGTGGCATGCACTCAAGTGTGCAGAAAATAAATCCATCTAAATAAAAGAAAAGCTTCTGTCAGTTGAAGTCTACTTGCTCTTCTTATGACGTCGAAAATTCTATAAAAGTGTGATAATTTGCTTTATTAAACAGAAAGTCAGCGTGACCAATGGGTCCAGTGTGCGGTTGGAACGACTTGCGCAGCTATTGCACATTACATGAGACTTTGATATAATATGCATTTACATGTTGCCCTATTGACTAACCGGACAAGATCAAAGAGCTTGGCAGCGAAACCATGCCCAGTGATGAATTAGCTTGGAGTCAAGACTTTGGTTATCTTCATTCCCCATTTCAATTCACCAATCAATACTCAACTATCATATTAAATAAAGCAGAAATTGAAATGAATGAGTAAATACGCTTAGCGCGTTAATAATATTCACTCAGTGAATATTATTGGAGTTTTAATATTCTATTACATAAACATCTACAGTGCAGGGCTCTGTTAAAAATATCATTTGATAATAAAACCTCATTCATAATCTACTTGGTCCAGGTTTTTAAAGAATATAAATATTTGGAAGAATTTTTATGAATCCACGGTCATTTAATGACAGATGCTATAAAATCTTTAATACAACTATTACATATTTTATACAGAAGCCTACGTATTATATAAACTAGAGGCCTGGTGGAGCTAGAGCTTAGTCTTTGAGACTCAGTCTGATCTGTGAACCGCATTCGGTTAAGTAAAGACAATTGGGATTCGAAACCAGGCTGGGGTTTGGTAAGGAATTTATGTGTTAGAAAAATATTTTAAACTATATTTGGGTTATATATTAGTCAGCATGTGGCAAAGCTTATGATAACAACATTCTGAAATATTTAATAATTATTGTTAGACATTAAAATCAATTGATTGACTTGAAGCCGAGCAAAACCCATAAAATTGTTAGTTAAAATTTAATCTGAAACTATGTTTTATTTGCAAACGACTTAATTATATTCACATAAAGTGTGAATATAATTCAATACATATCTGTTTTCCATTGGTATTTCATTGTACCAGAAAATGTATTATTAAAGAAAAATAAATCTGAAGTTGCGTAACAGGTTTGATTTAACAAACTATCGCTATCTGCTGACCTCTATTGTATAAACACAGAAACACAAGATGTCAATGACTTATTTGATGTTGAATAAAACAATCTTTTTGCAAAAATGTTTATCTAATTCCGAATTGACAGTTAGCTAGAATTGGATTTGAATATATAATAGTAACATAATAAATTAGATTTTGCTCAGAAAGATGCCCTGAATTGCAGTATTTCTATACTGTCTGAGTAAAACCTATGCTTTGTTAAGTTGGTCATCATGCACACATGGGCTATGGAAATGCTTCGTTTAGTTTGTAAGCTTTTAGTAAAATGTGAATTATTATAACATGGTATAAGAGTGTCTGTTTTTCAATTCTCACTTTAGTAAAGTACATAAACCACCATTAAGCGGTTTAAAATTATGAACATCATCATTGCTCTCACAAAATAGAGTTATCAGAAATGATAATTTTTAATAAATTAAGCATGAATATTTCTGCGTATATTAAACAATTTATTCTACAAAAATTATACCAACAATAACTACTGTTGAGCGATGATTAGAGAGTCTTTTAATGATTTAATTATATTTCTTTTACAATGTTATATTTTTACATTTAATTTTGATATAAATGTCTTATACTATATTCAAGTTTAATGATTTTTTTGTGCTTTGTTTTGTGACAGGGCTTGAAATAAAAAGCTATCTAGTACAGCTATGTCCTACAGAAATCTTGAGTGGGCGAAATAAAATATAGCTGGCTCTATTATTTGACAGTTTCATTGAATCTCATATAAACTAAATCTTGAAAATATTTTTTTGCCAAATACAATTTTCCTAGGGCATGAAACAGGTTTATTTTTCTTTCTAAAAGAACTGCTTGTTACTCAGTTGCCCAACCTCTCTTTTTTAAGAGAGTAGGGGTTGAAAAAAAATAGAGTAACAATTACCAATCGCCCTCCAGAATTTTTAAATTGGGCCATCTGTTGGACATATCTGATATAGTATAACACATACATATAATTATGTACTGATAAATAAAAAGACTTCACATTATTATACGGAGGATTTTTGTTAATACACAAATTACTGACATTTTAATAAAAACATTGATATTTCATTTTTTTCAAAATAACGCGTGCTGCCATAAATTATTCACTTCATAAGAATTATTATCTACTGCAAAATTTCATGTCATACATATTATAGTGTTTCAAAATATAGCATTATAACAATATAAAATATTTTTAAGCTCATTATTTTATTATTTTAAGGATGTTAGGTACATTTTTGGTTTTCACTATTTCTATGGTCCAGTTCTACTTATAAAATAACTAACTAGGATATTGTATTGTTCTAACAAACAGCAATATGTCATAACCCACTTTTGACAGTTGGTGGATTATTACATATTTCTGTTGGTAGAGCGACGTTTTAAAACTACACAGATTAAGTAGGTAACTATCAACTGTATTGACACTGGGAATTTTAAATGTTACATTGGGTAAATTTTACAATGGTAGTTTTCTTTCTTCATCTTCTTTTGCCGTATCCGCCCCAAGTGTGGCACTTCCGTTATCTTTCAACTGCAAATAGCTTCGTTTCTTTTAGAATGATTGGTAATTGATAAGTTTCATCAAATATACATTATATCACCCCTTCCAAGCCAAAAGTTGGTGACAAATCGCTAATTTTCAAGTGAGCAAAAAGAGTGAACAAATAATGTGTCAATTGGAACAAATTCGTTTCTTTACCACTTCTTTCCATGTATTGGAGTTTTTTTTGAAGAACATCCTTTTGATGGGAAGAGTTGATACTAGTGCTCAAATTATTTTAATGTCAACTGTATTTTTCCTTTGAAATTAGAACACAAAAATCACCATAGACAAAGTTGATGAAAACAGAAAGAAGTTTACTGTTTTTACAAATTTTTGGTATCTTTGATTTGCAAATACCGTGTACTTATTGATATTATATGATTTTAGGAAGATGTAATGTGATCTGAAAACATCAAAAAAATTCTAAAGCAATGTCAGGACAAGACTTCGTCACCTAGATGAAAAGAACCCTTATCCGGTTTTACGCCAGAAACGTATATATACGGTCTACAATTCCGTGAGCGCAGTGCCGACTATAGAAAATGCGCGTCCACTTAATACTGGACAAGGTCAACGATTTTATAATTCAAACATTTTATACACATAGCGACATCTCTTAGAATCACAGTCCTATACTTACAGTTGACATATTTTGTATTATAATCAATGTAATATCGATTTTAAAAAGAGCTGCCTTGTATTACCGAAATCCGTCAATATCTTTTCGAATAAAATCGCGGCCCTCGGTGCACGACCGTTGTTTTACCTACCGGTATATAACGGGTTAATATATATTATGGTAGCATGGAAAATCCAAGAATCGATTTGGTTAGCGTTTGATTGCCGACTGCAGTTTGTCTCGTATATTCATTATAGAGACTTAGATGAAAAATATAGTAGATATTGCCAACCGCCTAATAACAATCACATTTAAAAAGTCTATACTGTTATTGTTCGTAAGTCGTATAGCATTCTACAGGGAAAATTTAATAATAAGCATAACTCTCCACAAACTGATTGCAGTTGGGATATCTACACTTGCGGAGTGACAGCAACCTGACCCTGGGCGGTAAGGCATCTCGAGTTCAGCAGTCGTCATCGTGTATCTCCATGAGGGAGTCAGTTCTGGGCGAGCAAGGAGTCCGCGACATGCGTCCGCTCGGCGAAGACGGCGTCCTGGCGAGAAGCGGGGCTCCTTGAAGAGAAATGGCGAGAGGAAGAGCTGATATGTTGGCGGCTCCTCGACCGGCGTGACCGGAACGATAACGCGCTGCTCTTCCAGCTCTTAAAATTGAATTGTGAAAAAGAGTCAATTAGCGAAGAAGGTTTTTTTCTACAGTTAAGAAAAAATATAAAACTAGATATAACATCAATAGGAATCCATATATCAGGAAGTAGTTTTCAAATTTGGTCGAATCCATTTGTTGACAAACTGAGAAGTTGAGATATTTTTATTACTTTTTCCTCTTATGGTTGTGTTTACTAGTAATATTTTTAAAATATATTTTAAATTAAAGAATTACAGATAATGTGTACAAATGCAAACTTTTCCATGTGAATAAAAAGGGTCTTAAAAGTATAATCTAAAATTGGCAATTGAAAAAAATAGCTTTGGAATTGACCAGTTTTGAAAAATACCTCCTGATATATCTGTTAATTATTAATTTGTAACATAAATTAAGACGTCATGGAAAAGGTTTAAGGCATTTGAACAGTATTAATGTTCAAGTCGAAGTCAGAGATAAGAAACATAAACTCGATTTTTAACAATTTTTATGTAATTATGAATGCTACTTGAAACAAAATAATATGTTACGTTATGTGTAGAGACTCCAATTATTGTCGTATCCAGTAGTACAATTATAAAATACTCGAGTAGTTTCAGATCAGTTTATATGATACTATTTCTTATTTAAATACAACATACCGATGGCATCGGCAGAGTAGAAGCCTGATAAAAGCTGCTCTGAATGTCTTATTGAAAACCGTGTAAATGATGGGGTTGATTGTTGATGATACATATCCCAGCCACAAGCAAATATCCACAATATGCTCTGGAATAGTAAATAGAAATAGTCATAAATATGTAAATAAGATTAGCCATTTTATAATTAAAAATAGTTGTGTTTCTCGGTGACAAAGTTTCTTCTGTTATAACCAGTGTTTTGGAATCGGATTCGTCGCGGCGTTTTGGCCGGAATCGTAACTTTTGAAAAGTTTGAACATTTTATTTTTGCATATTATATATAAAATTTGGCTATTGGCCGGATTGGTTGGTTGATATTTAATTGAATACATATAAATAGTAAAGGTAAGAAAAAAGCGTGTCGAATGTTTTTTTTTTTTAAGTCGGAGTCGTATTTTTGGTTTATGTTGGAGTCGGAGTAGGAGTCGTGTTTTTATTAAATGCTGGAGACGGAGTCCATGTACGACTCCGCAGCCCTAGTTATAACTATCAATGATGAAGATGAAGGGGTATAAATCGTAAATTGACTACGTAAACAAAGTAAAATCGTGATTGAACTTTAAAGTACAATATAAAAAGATTTACCATTTTTAGACTTGGCTTCACTTCTGCTGAGATTAGCGTCATTAAGACTATATATGCTCCACATTGGGAGTGAAAATGGTATAAGAAGTAACAGTATATTCATAACACATATCTTCTGAAGATGCTTCGCGAAAAATGCGATACAATAGTAGAAAAGTCAGTGAAATAAAAAAGCTAGTTAAAAATCTATTTACCGAACAACAAAGAAAATTGCTCACCAGGAACGTCACACGATGGACACGCAGCGAAGAATATGTTAAGCAAAAAAAATGGCGCCCAGCAACACACAAACGAGAAGAAGACAACTCCAAGTACTTTTGTTGCCTTTTGCTCTGTCATCACTGCATTTGCTGAAAGGGTTCTTGCCCTTTTATTGCGGTTCGCTAGGAATCTGTTAAATACATTAAGATTATAAAACGAACATAGAAGTGGTGCAGTAATGAGAAAAGCAATACCAATACAATGTCCAACAGCATAGTTAAAAACAATGTGGAAATATATATACGTAATGATTATAAAAGCTAAGTTTGCTACATTTGCAGACCACTGGTTGAAAATCGTTGCTCTAGAGTCAGGGACGGTTCTTGTAAAAGTGCATTAGTGCACTGATCCTTTGCTTATATTCAAGCAATAAACAATTTCAAAATACATAAATATACTAATTTATTCATTAAACATCCTCAAGTGTGTGTTTCAGAAGTGATCTTAACACATGTTGTGGCGGACGGCACTAAAATTATAATAATAATAAAACGTTTCAGTCAACTGATGAGGGGTGCATATTCATTAATGTCCCAAGGAGGATTATCACAGTATGCAGACAAATGATTTTCTGACGTCATGTATGTAGGTATTTAGCATGCATCACGAAAAAAATTTCTTTTGATAGTTTCTTCATTCGGGACAGAGCTACCCCTGGAATTTAGACCTTCTCTGTATAGTGAATATTCTAATATTGGTAAATCAGGTTGTTAAATTTATAAACTATTAGAGCACGCGCCAACCTGAAACAATTGCGTGAGAGTTTTTATACTAAAAGGGAACATTGATGAGGGTACTACATTTTCACCTTAGATTAATGTTTGACGGCGCTACGAGTGGAAGGCGTAGCGATTTAAGTCTAGCGCTTCGTGATTCTCTGGCGATGCTATCCGGAGTCTGTGTCGACTGATCTCGTCTACCGTCTCCGCTTCCTGCTGCTCCGTTCCCGCACCCCATCGCTGGTTGCGTCATACTGCCACGTATTCCACCCGTGAGACATCTGAAAGCAAATACGACATCTTCATTTGAATCAAAATAGATTACACAGTGATGAAATATGAATCCAATGGTGTTAGATGGTCAAAATATTGACTGACGTTAGCGTGCTGAACGCTTGCTCACATTCTAACCCAGAGATCGATGTGTGGGTAGCTTACGGCCTGTAAGATAATGATGGTAGATGCTGAGGCCAGTATACCGGCCTCTCGGGTATACATGACGCTTTTTGAGGACGTTTTACCGGCCTGTAGCGTTCATAGGGTTATCCGCCAACATCTTGAATCTAAGAATTTTAGATTGTCTTACTGTTGCATTTATTGAGTAATATAAAAGACATAATACGGAAAGAAAAATAACAATGTATTTTAATTCTACATAAATTATTTTAAATATTTGTTGATAGCTATTTCGGCTTACGCCTCGTCAGAACTATGTTTAAAAGATGATTAAAGATAGCTTATATACCCTTGCTAGACAGGGTGCCTCCTACAATCTCTTTCTGTTGAAACATCTTAAAATAGTAATAATCATGTTTTAATAAACTTGAATGAAGGGTTTAAATGCATAATGACCTCGGTACATGTTATTTAGTATATGTGTCAGACCGAAAATATCCATTCGCGCAAACGAACATGTTAGATCCTTTAACAATGGAAAAACTGATTCAAAATAACACAAAACTCAGTGATTCGTTTACATTCGTGATTGGTGCATTTAAATTGCATGGCGGTTTTGAAATTAATAGGTATAATCAGTCCAATGAAATTCTTAACGATCAGATCACAATTAATAATTTGTTAAAACCATTAACAAACAATAAACCTTAAACAATTTAAAATATATGCACTTGTGCAGATTTTAAGTGGTTTCGATCCCCAAAATACCCAAATTATTGTTTCCCACCATTGTTTTAGACCAATAAATCAAACTTATTTAAATTCTTTCATGTGACGTCGGTATGGTTTCAACAGAAAGAGATTATGGATAGAGGGGCACCCTGTTCACCACTCAAAAGGTATATAAGCTATTTTTAATACACGTTTTAAACATATTTTTTCTCTGACTTTTCACGTAAGCCGAAAATAGCTATCAACAAATATATAAAATAATTTATGTAGAATTAAAATACATTGTTATTTTTCTTTCCGTATTATAATGGAGTTCTACCAAGTAAATGCCTACTCAATCAATAAAAGACATATGTTAAAATATTATTCATTATCAATATACTCACCTATCAGGAGCTCCACTGGTTCGCCATGCAAGATGATGTGAAATCCCACCTGCTCCTCCGCCCAATCTGAAAATATAAATGATTATATGAGTACAATAATCATGTTTTTGTTTATCAAATGAGGGGTTTAAATGCATAACCGCCTCTCTCAACAAAGTCAAATTTTCAGCAATCGAAAAAAACGATTTTAATCTTCAAGTATAATATTAAAATAATTTGCAAAGGGAACACAAAACGTTTGTATGGTGACAGGGCGGTAGGTCAGTGTTCCCTGGCTCGTGATTGGTGCATTTAAATTGTGGCGGTTTTGAACTTCACATATGGTGGAGAGAGGCGGTTATGCGTTTGATCGTCATTTTCGATGTCGATTTTAAATGGTTAAGAGGTAATTTTACGTTGGTTTGAAGATTCAAGGCATAGAACCGGATCATTAATCAATCATTATTTCAAAAATGATAATGTATGGATAGAGGCGGTTATGCTTTTACACCACTCAAATATAGTATGTATAATGTTTCGGCCCCATAGACACGGAGAAACCAAACTATTTTTTCTCTACTTTTCAGAGGAGCCAAAAAACAGGTTTCATCAGTAATCTATTTTACATATTTTTTAACAGACCCAAATTGTCTTTTCAATATCTTAAAAGGCAATGCTTTCACTTTCTTATTTCTTGTGAAATATAAAACAGTAATTTATTCATGTGTGTTGTTTTAAGGTTAAGTGGAGCTATGAACAAGAAAGTGATATAAATACACATTAAAAAAATAATAAAAAATTTTTAGTACTTTTTCCACTGATAATAATCGAGATACATTTTTTTTATTTTAAGAGTCCAATTTACAATTTACCCATAAAAATACCGTATACCTTCGAAAGCAGTCAGGGTCCGGTCTCCGAGCTTTTCGTCTGAGAAGCTGAACAGTGAGAGCATAAGTGACGACCATGGCCACCATGGGGACGTAGAAGGTCACTAACGATCCAAGGACCCAGAACATTCGGTTGTTTATGACGCATTCTTGAGCTCTTGGCATTATGTTTGACTTATTTATGATCCCTGAAAAAAGGTAGACAAGAATTAGTTGCGTTGAAAGATGCTGAAAATGGACAAAAATATTTACAGGTAATAAAACAAATATTTTATCAGACGTGTCAACTGTCAATTCTTAATGGTAAGCACTATATTTAAACATCAATCTTTGCGAATATGATCAGTTGACAATAATACTCCCTATCTACAGCATATGGATCCCCAATAAAGTTAGTATCAACAAAGGTTTTTCCACAAGAACTATTATTACTCAGTTCAACATCTTTTCTTCGAACTGAGTTGAGATAGAAAGCACAAGACATGGCTAGCACATTCCGTTTTTTACTGTCAGTTGCTGAAACTCTCTCACTCTCTTAGAAGAAAGTAAAGATAGAAAAATAGAAATGTTACCTATTTTACTTATAAATGCATTTTTTACCAACTTTCCCTGTATGGGAAGGAATTTGTGCTCATAAATATATGATGTTTAAGCTGTGCCATTGGATATTTGGTTCATACAAAAATAGAGGATTTCGACTGAAGGTTCTTGATGAAATTTCAATATTAAATTTGAATCGCATTGTAACGGTTTTTCGCTAACAATGCAGGTTTCGACTTTCAGCATCGTCAGGCATTTCAAGTGCGCGAATGAGCTTGGACTGACGCGTCAGTTCAAATTACAAGATAAACCATTGTTCCTGTTCTTTGAACAAACATTCACAGCTCAAATGGGTTTTGTATCCAAACCATAGAGGTTATTCAAACAAAGTTTTCTATTTCAGATTTCATTATTTCAATGAGCACTTGTTTAGAACCTATGAATTATCTATAATGCATACAGAAAAAAATAGAATCTAGTTTTTTAATGTTTGATTGAACCCAACAAAATATTTGATAAGTTTTAAAAATGGAGAGAATCAATCACTTCAGTTTACTCAAGCGGGGAATAGAGATGCTTGATTAGTTACACAATACGTGGAATAATCAAAGTTATTTTAAATTTTATATTAAAATGAACTTCCACAAAGTTACCGCCGAAACCATCGAAAACATTAGAACTTACCGAGAACTGTGATGGAGCTGGAAACCAGCATGCTGAGTAACCAAACCAAGGCCACTTTGAATCCCACCATCCTCTTTGTAGCGCTGTGACGTGTTCTCAAAGGATTTCGAATGCCTAGATATCTAAAACACATTCAATAGATGGTTAGTATATCTTGGAGATTTTATTTATATCAAGAATATTCTTAACCACTTCAGTACCGTAAGGACGTCGAGATAATACAAGATAATTTTCCCAAGTGACATCTATACACTGTCTATATAAAAATGGTTGTTCTGTAATCAGTCAATATTGTTGAAAAAAGGATTTTTTGGAAGTCGGGCGGTAGATGTGATCAATAGGACCATTTTGCTTGGTGCTGAAGCGGTTAATAGGTTAACTGTCACTACTTGGTGGTAAGACATTACGTTTTACAACAACAAAAAAAATATCTAAAAGTTTATCTCAACATGTTTTTTTCTACTAGAACTGCTTGTTACTCAGTTGGTCGATCTCTCTTTTTTCGAAGAGAGTAGGGATTGAAAAGATACGAGGACTGGTGAGTAGCTAATTGATCTCGCTCTACGGCCATTTTTGGGATCGGAAAAGTGGGAAAGAACAACATAAACACCCATTGCTTTTGAACTAGATCAATTTAACGACTGAAAAAATCTGCCTCAATCCGTCACGTAAGCCAACGACGTCGACCACTACACCATGTACCGGGCAGTAGATTATAAATATGATAGTAAAAAATTGTGCCGTAAAAAGTAATGCCTTTCCACCAAGAAGTGACGGTTAACCCATTAAGAATGATTCTTGATATTTAAATGTATTGAGAAAAACCTAGCTATAAAACTTCTAGCAATTGAGGAAGGTTTAACTATTACTAAGCTGGTACGGTAAAAAAAGGGTATTTATTGTTATGTCAAGTGCTTTGTTGAATAAAGAATTGAATTGAAGGTATACGGATATCAGATAAACTTATAAGAGGGTTAAAAACTTCAACCCTTAAAACTTTACTTGGTATTTTTTATAAGGAGAACCGTAAAACGGGATGAATAGAGACTTTCAGGTGAATAGAGACAAAAACAAGGATTGAACTTTATCAAAACATTACTAAGTATCCAATGTATTTTTTAATATTTATATATTACTAGTATTGCTACCCGGCGTCGCTCGGACTAAGCGACCAATAATTATTTAATCTTATATCATTCGATTTAATTATATCACAAAATCTAACATCCAAAATAGAGTTAAAAATAAAATCACAAACTTTATTTAATTTGATGACAGCCCCATTCTCGCCCATTAAAATGTCCAAATTCAAGGAAAAAATCTAATTTGCTGTTAAAGAAATGTCAAATAATACCTTCACGTAAATAATAAACATTATTATTAATAATAAAAGCCGGGAAAAGTTCAGTAGAAGACTAATTTATAACATTTTGACTAAATAAAAACTAAAATTGAAGCAAACTTGTATAAGTTCAATGCATTTACATCGTTACTTTTTGACCCCTTATAAACTTCTCTTTTATTGCACTAAAATTAAATTAAATCATGTTTTTTTAGTAAATAAGTACCGTAAAACGCAATGAATAGAGACTCTTATAGACTAGAGGTTCATATATTCCAATCATTAAAATCTGTATTTTTATCTCTATTCACCTGCCAAGTCTTGATTTATCCTCTCCCGTCTCTATTCACCCCGATTCAATGCGAATAGAGACATCGAACGAAATTGACTGTGTCTTAATAACGATAGTGAATTGTAAAATATTTTCATGAATGGGTAGTAGGACCACAGAAACAAGTTTCAAGCCATTCATATTTGAATTATGTGGCGCAGGTATGAAGATATATAGTCGTGAAGGTTAAAAAATGTCTCTATTCACCCCGTTTTACGGTATTTTTCAAATAAATGACATCTCACCTGTAAATAGCGATATGAAAAACCACCCAATTAGATAGTAACGCAGATATAGATGAAGGCGTTCCCACTTACCTGCCTAATGAGATGAAGCACATGTGCATAATGCTAGCAGAGCAGGCTAACACGTCACAGGTCACATAGACGTTACACCATACCCACCCAAAAGGCCAGTAACCTGAAACAAAGAAAGAATTAGCATGATTCAGTATTCTACAATTATATCAACCACTAAAGCAGTGATGCACAACCTTTTTGGGGGAAGGGGCAGCTTATCAATTTTCAGATTTTCCGATGGCCGCATGGGTTAAAGTGACTAAGCTATCGATATTTTTAGTATATTTTCTCACATTTCACTATTTCGCACATTTGCTGCGGTCCGTCCTCATACGGGCCCAATATGCCACGCTGACTTGATCTCAACCAAGGCCAGATAAATTTGCAACATCATATGGGGAACGGGATACTCTTGCTTCCTCTTCAGATTCAACGCGAAGTAGATTAAACTCCACGGATTCTCAGTATACAGATACATAGGATCCTTAATATCACTCTAACAAAGTGGCTGAGCAAGTCACATTTTCTTTTTTTTCTTCCATTCTATTTTTCTTCTCTTCAAGCACCTTAGTGCATGGTTAAAAGATCAGTCACGTGCAGCTCTGTCTCAGGCCAAGTAAGCGAGGAGTAAATTCGTTACTTTTTTCTTGATCGTATAGCGTTATGGAAAACGGCTGTGAAAAACGGCTGCACACACATAACGGAAGGGTGGTGGGAGAACCAACTTGTTCACCCAAATATATATTTCGCATATTTTAAAAAATTTGTTGTTTTTTGATTTTTTGGAGATTATGTAAAAAAAATTTTTTCGATAACTCATAAAACTTCATACGATTGAAACAATGATGAATATAATAGAAGATGTAATAAGATGATTGAATTTCACTATCCCCTCGCAAATGAATATCTAAACGACCAACAGGAGTAAGAGAATTAAATACAAAATTAAAGTGAGGACGAAAAACCATAAAAAATCATCAAGACTTAAACAATAAAACATATCAACGAAGCTTTTATGCATCTCGATCAGGGCTGTGGAGTCGGTTAAAAAAGTCGACTCCACAGCCCTAACTCCGACTCCAGCATTTACCAAAACCACGACTCAACATTGAAAAAAAACACGACTCAAACTCAGACTAAAAAAAGTTTAATATTGTCACTTTTTCCCCCTAATTTTCCTATTTATGTGTATTCAATTAAATACCATTCAAATTTTCCGACTCCAAGTACGACTCTGGCCAAAACGTCGCAACGACTACCGACTCCAAATCCCTGGACTCGATACATTTTTGTAAGAACGTGATCCCAATGGAGAACGCATATCTCAAGTGAATAATATCTAATAGCTCGAAAATATATCTCAAAAAATAAAAAAATACCCACACAACTTTGAAATCGCACAAAAAGAGGTTTGAGTGTAAAGTGAAATAAAGGAGAGGTGAAAATCGTGTGACGTCATTTAAGGTCGACCTCAAATGCTTTATTATACCTACATATATTTCAGTTCAAATTTAAAATGGCGATTAAAATAATGCCTTGGCACGCAAAACTCACTCAGGCAAAATGGCCGTCAATTCGACATTTAAAAAGTGAACGGAAAAATAGCACAACGCTGCCAAATTTAATGAGTCTGCGAAAAATTTGGGCAAAGAGAAAAATTAAAAAACCGTTCTTTGGAAGATTTATCGCATGTGATTTTGGCCAGCCTTTTGAAAAATATCCGAATAATGTATTTATAATAAAATAAATCTTTAGAAGGTACCAAAGTAGTTAATTATTTTAAAGGGTAAGTACTTGTGATTAATTTGTAGCTGTGTCGAAGCCGTTAACAATATACCACTAGTCCTCGACTAACGACCGATATACGTTTCAGAACTTTTTCGTAATTCGAGTTTCATACAAAATATGCATTAAAATAAATCGTGTATGTACACAAATACATTAACTATTAACAAAAAGAAGTATTATTAAATAATATCTTTAATAGGACAGGTTGCTTGCCACTGCTTAAATTATTTCCAATTTAAAGGTTTCATATTTTAACTATGTGGCGCAGGTATGAAGATACATAGTCGTGAAGGGTAAAAAGTGTCTATATTGACCCCGTTTTACGGTACACATTATAATTTGATGAGTTGATATTTTATTATTTTAAATTTTGATTAAAATTTTGTTGAAAAGTTGAAAAAACTGTCGGGCTCGGGTTGGGTCTGGGTAAGATGTTCAGGAATGAGCCTCGGGCTCGGGTTGGGCCGGGTAGAATTTTTAAATTACGGCCCGTGCAGACCTCTAGCAAGGCCAAGGCATTATCTAAAAAAATGTTAAATGTTTTTTTTTTGAAAAACATATACAAACTGCTTGGATAATTCCTTAAAAAAGTCTGCTCGTAAAATGGTTAATAATGGGAGCCCAGTTATGGGGTTATAAACACAGTTGATAGCTATTGCACCCTCGTCAGAATGAAATAATTTTCATTCTAATATCTTTCAGTGTTGTTTCAAATAAATAGATAAATACGTTTTAGAATGAAGTACATGATATGTGTATTTGAAAAATGTCTGCCTTAGAAATTGAAATTAATATTACATTTTTAATTCAAGTTCTGTCAGATTTCTCCGACACATCTAAGTAACTTTGATATGCCAAGTAATAAATAATACTCATTCAAAATTGACAAGTGTGAATTTAATGAACTATGCATGTTTTTGATACAGTTTCTGACACTTGACGTAGACAGTGGCTCCCTCACTGTTCGCCGAACATCTAATATTAATTTATATACAGAAATTACATGTCTGCCAATTGTTTGTTTGAATTAACAACGCAATTATTTAAAACAATGCTCCGGTAAAGATGTTTTGGACGGTTTGATAATTTGTAAACGACATTGTTAAATTATATTACGTTCTAGTTATGCGGCCCTTAGGTTCGTATCGTCATTAGAATGATAATACAAATATCTTGAAGGTTAATTGTCATCTAAATTGCTTTAGATATTTTCTATTGTTGAAAATTCGACCTTTGCAACGTCGGTTTACACAAACGAAATATTGTGCCACATACTTGAGGCTGAAATATTCTTCTGACGATATATTGCTTCATTGTTTAGTGTTTTTGTGACATATAACAGTTCAGGCGTGTCCAACCCACGACACATACTATTATGTGATACAGCTCAAAAATAGCAATAGTTTTTTTCGACTCCATACGACTGCGCTACCTCCAAACTTACGAATGCACTAATTTTAAATCAGATTTTAAGCAAAAACAAGAGACAGCTTTTTCATTCACATTGCAGAAGAGAGAAGAGAAAAATATTCTAATTTAAAAGTAAAAAACATCACTTCTCAAGTGTTCACTGTCGACACTTGTTGGAAAGGCATTATGTACATCTAATATGTAAAAATAAATTTTCGTTTATTTGTTCTTGTTATGCGTTGCCATACCGTTCATCCGATTGCAACGACACGATAGGGTAATAACTGATTATTTAGAGAATGGAAAATTGTGTGTTATAAACAAAAAACCAATTTCAAACGATTTATTTGTACCACCGGTGAAAAACTACTAATAAATGACAGGTGACAATATAAAATGGCAGAGTTGGATAATTAGCAGTGTAGGTTTGAGAAAGACAATGGAGATATCAAATTTTTTAATAGTTTTTCCGATGCAATTAAATAAGTTTTGGTTATAAAAAATTTACGTGTCATGCACATTGCATGATACAACAAGATGGCATTATTAAGTCATTTTCAGCCAAAAGTGGAGATAGCAACATTAATCTTTACGCCATGTCGACATGTCATTCGAAATTCGTCATTTATCGTACATTATTATCATCGATGCCAATCAATGTGAGTGAAATTAAATCGACATTATTTATGGCAAGCGCTATTTTTTTTTGAAATTGAGGAAATCTTGAAAAAATTTAAATCGAGAAAATTGTGGAAAATGGAAATTTGAATTTAAAGTCAGTTAGGTATCAAAAAATCAAAAACACAATTGACCGTTAAAATTTAACAAGAAAAAACTATATTCATTTTAGATTTTCGTATAATTTATTCCGCTCGCAATATTACCAATACGGTTTCCTTCTTACGTATTTATCCCAAAGGCTTCCAGTATGGTTTACCTTATCAGTGCATAACATAAAGGGTATAATATTTTGCAACGTTTCCTCGGCACTTTTGCCACGGGACTCCGGATAATCCACGGCCGATTGTACCGCTCCGTTTCTTCTGAAATGCGATCAATTCATCTGTAAGCCTTTTTTATCCGTCGTAAATCTGATCATACCCCGTCCCACGAGCCTCTAACTGCCCAATAGCTATATAACAGTGATTGCAAACATTTTTGATTCGAGCTAGGTCATGCGTTAGCAGTGACGGATCTAGCACTTGGGAGGCCCCAGGCAGAATATAATTTAGAAGTCCCCCCAAAAAAGGATCTCAAAATTTCAAAAATAATTTGATGTGACCGAGAGCATGGCTTGAACCATATAGGTAACCCCCGCAGTTCACTAGAAGCAATTCAGAATGTGATCCTGGCACACATTCTGAATATTTATTATATTCTGAATATAAAGCACACCGTACTTTATGATTTATGTACCATCGGTCTTTCAATATCACTATCATCGGAAATGGATTTCCGATGTGACATCATAATATTTTCTACATCAAATATTTTTACGTTTTAAGCCAGGGCAGTCGAAGTCGTGGAGTCAGGGTTTTTTGGCTGGAGTCGGAGTCGGAATCATCGCGGCTCTTTGGCCGGAGTTGTGCTCGGAGTCCGGAACTTTTTATTTTTCCGAATTTATGTCGAATTTGGCTATTGGCCGGATTAGTTGGTTGAAATATAATTGAATACACATAAATAGGAAAAGTAGGAAAAAACGCGATGAAATTAAACTTTTTTTCATTGACAGCTGTCAAATTTAATTTCAATGTCAGCGTGGAGAAGAATATAATTTCACTAACAAGTGCCAGTGAGTATATATTCTTGTTATTAAAAATAAATTTTCACTAGTGAAAATGTATAAGAATATGCTTTCACTGAGAACATAGTTTCGCTGTAACATATATAATACATAAAAAAGAGTAGCATTAAATATCTTGAATCAATCAAATTCAAACAGTTTGTAATCAGTTGACAATGCTCGCCATGAGCAAAACCGGTCCTGATCTAATAAATTTTATGGGTAAAAAGTATTGACAGTGAACACCTTAAAAGTGAGTCTGTAATTAGTTTAAGCTTAGTACACTGAAATAATCGTGAATATTTTGAGCTGTATCTTTCGCTGTGTCTTTCCTAATTCGATAAAACTTTTCCGAAACAAACGCCACATTACTGATAGGTTTGTCACTTGGGGTGTAGTTGATGGGGTAAAAAAGAGGTGATGTTTTCCCGCACAGCTCTTTGTGAAGACAACAGTTACTCTTTAGACAGATGCTCAGCACAAATTCGAATAGATCGCCGTAATACGATTGTGCTTTCATCTGCCTTTTGTTATTTTTCAGCACATCCCTCCCGTACCCCAAAAGCAGCCCTTAACAGAACACCCACTTGACATTCTGTAGAAATATACTTCTCGATAAACAAAGAAACAAAAGGTTTGCGTGCTGGAAAAAAACCTGGTGGTTTTTTTATTAAATATTACAGTCGGTAGAAAGGGCTTCACTCTTTTCTTTTATATTTGATATACACAGAAAGAAATATGGAGTTTTATTGGCAACTAATCCATTTAAAGCAACTATTGCTTAACCTTTAAACGCCAGTGCACTTTTTGCAAAATATCCGCGTGACCCGTAGCTCTTATATCTCTTAAACTATGGAAAGTAAAATATTAAGGTATGGAAAAAATCTGTATCCGCATGGAAATATATTATATGGTGTGAATAAAGCAGATTTATTACGGTCCCCGGATATAACACAACGCATATCCCAAGAGTCAACCGTGTAACGCAGATGTTTATGTTCCTCATTATGGCAAATATATTTTATAAACTGAAAATTAAATTATGGATCGGTATCTCAAAAACATTATTTATGAAAGCTAATATTCATGTGTTGAATACTTTTATCATAAATCAGTGTAATCCGATAGCAAAGTGCACCATAATCACTGGTACCATACGGGACTGTAGGGCTTTAAAAGTTTGGTGGCCGCCACGATCGGACGTCGCGAATAAATTCGCAAATATTGTAAAGTATTAAAAAAAAATTATGTAAGAATTTTTATGATATTTTTCATTTCATAGATTGTGACATCTATATATGTATGCATTGTCTCTAGAAAAATGGATCGTCTGTCATCAGTCAATCTAGTTGAATTAAGAATTTATTTCAATATGACCATTTTTCTCGGTACTGAAGCGGTTAAGGATTTCACTGGTTCATTATCTTTCCAGCGAAGGATACGATTAGTGAAAGGGTTAAATACAGAATAATAAAAATGACTGATTTATTTTCAAAGCTCTAGCGAATCAATTCACGTCACGCCACTTCCTAAAACAGTTCATATGAAATTGCAAATTACGGCTAAATCGGGAACTACTGCATTTAAAACTGTGCGAGGAGATAATTATCAGATGACTTTGGGTCTGTGACAGTTTCATGCAAGGCGGATCGCGGACGCTTTGGACAAGAAGTAGATTTTACGCTTCCTGGATAATTTTGGCGCACTCTATGATCTGTCAGCGCATCGCCAGCCCCGGTCTACGGCTCTGGTTTTATGTGATGACAATCACGAGACGTATAATTTATAAGTCCTGTAACCAAGGTTCGACTAAGCTGAGAGGATTGTTGCGCGGATAATTTAAAAGCCGAGCAGGCCACTCCAACAAATGCGCGAAGAATAAACGATTTAATTTACCGTATTTAATCTATGTAATATATAAAAATCAATATTTGTTTTTTTGTTTGTTCGCACCCTATCTATATATCCCTATATACCGTTCATCCGATCGCAATGAAACTTTGAGAAGCTTTTTGCTTGCACTTGCGCGGAGGTTTTATGCATAGTAAAATTACCTTACAGTAGGTCTTTTATCTAAAAATCAATGTATTCCATATGTTATGTGCTGCCATACCGTTCATTTTGAGAACCTATTGTTGCACTTGCGCAAAGGTTATATACATAGTACAATTAACTTTCAGAAGGTGGCGCGCGTGTCGTACCATAGACGATCAGCAAAAGACAAACAGCAAACGTCAAATGTCATCGATACCGATCATTAAAATCGTTCGTGAAATTAAATCGAAATTATTTATCTAAAATATTGTGCATCCGAAAGCATTTCAATAGACACAGACACTTTCTTTCTTTGAAAGCAATGCAACGCTTGCCGGGTACTAGTTGCAATAAGATGCATCCTTATCAATGACGAAAACATAATAAAATCTTTGTTTTAATTAACAGACAAGTCAAATAATGACAATATAAACCATTTGAAGTAGGTAAATTTGATATATGACATAATCATTAAGAAACTTCATCGGATTCACTATCTATTATAATTTGTCTGAATCTCAATCTTCGAGGAAAAGATCTTCTTATGCATTTTTGACATTTATTAAAAGACGTTTTAAAATTTCAATGACGGATAGGTACATGAGTCTTTAAAATCGAAGAAAAACAAAATAATTCAGGATTTCGACTGAGGGTGGAATTTCAATATCAAATTTGAATTGTTTGAATTTTGTACTTTTCTATGAGGTTTGTCGCTAACGACGAAAATAGAAGTAGATCACTAAGTTAAATTGCTATTAGAATGCAAATTAGCGAAAATTGAATGCAAACAAGTGTAAATGAATTAAGTGGGTTTGCTTTAATTATAGGGTTTATTGATTAGTATTCTCATAATTCAAACAATTAAAATTTGACATAACAATATGACGATTTTTTGTGTAGCTGTCTTTTAACACTGGTCATAAAATAGAGATGGCACTGACGTAGAAAATTCATCATACACTGACGTTTAATAATAAGTATGTAGGTACATGAAAAACTCATTTGTAAAATTGATATTTACCATGTTCGACATACCTATCTGAAAGTTCACATAGTTTATACTAGAATACAACCAGAAACCGTGTAGCGGCGTATGAATGTTGCATAGTAAAACATAGAATAATGTGTCAAACTTGATTATTAATTTGAGTTCCAAAGTTTGTCGCCGGTGTACAAAGTTTTCACAAGATGTCGTTAGTTGTTATAGTCACGTGACTTTGACAGCGGTTAATAATTCTTAATATTCAAAATTATGTATAATATTTCCACTCGACATTGTTTTCTAGCCATGTAATTTCAATTCGCATCAAATATAATTATAATATTACTTGATTGCTTTCAGTGAAAACAATTTTAATGGAGCCATTTTAACTTTATTATAATAATTCGATCAATAATGGACACCTCTTTTTTTCGACGAAAATATTTTCTTATTGTAGCTTAAGAAAAGAACGATGGCTAGTAAGGCGCAGTTTAAAACATGATTCAACGATTTCTGAGCCTGTAGCCGAGTGTTTTGTATATTATTATCGTAAAACTTGCATAAATTGTTCTTCGTCATTTATTTTAACAATATTACATAAAATTGTTTTTGAATGAATCACAACTATTAATCAACGGTTTATTTCAACTTAATATAATAAATATTCTGTTACAACACAGGCAATTAATACTTTTTTTAAATTCATTAGAAGGAATACTAAAACATCATCTATCTATTACTAGAATAATGTATTTCTAGAAAGCAGCCAGCTCTCTTAGATCAACGTTCAAACCTGATGAGACAAAGTACATTCTATATTTCGTAGATGTCCATTAATTTAATGTTCAGGTACGCACTCACTTATCCAATGAATAGTTAAACATCATAGTAATTAATACAGATGCAGGACAGTGGTGTACAATTATAAATTACAGCAACGACTTATCTGTCGTCATAAGGGAAACTGACAAAAGTAGAGACAATCTCAAATCGACAAATAATGGGTGTTAACTTTTTAACTGCCAGCATGTGCATGTATGGCGGTACCTCGCACGCCATGAATTTTACTGTAAAAATAAAACGTTCTAAATATATCTTTTTCGAATGTTTATTTGTAAAAACTTGCCGATTACGATGCGATTGTGCCTACATTTATCCATAATAACAAAATTAAAATATTTATGACTCATCGGTTACAATTGATTTAAGTAAGTAAAATCCCGCTCAAAGCGAGCGTTTAAAGACGTAATTTTTTGTATGATTGGCGTGCAGGTCATGGAAAATTTCGCGTCTTAATTAAGACCTTAAAAAAATGCTTAATATTAAGTTTTCGTTGACTTACGCGATTTTTCAACCCGAAAACCTTTGGAACCAATTAACCGCGTAAGTCTACGACTTCCTATGACTTTCATTCTCTTTTCAAATTACGTTGTCCGTGCAGTTTTATCCACACTACGAAATATAATCCCCTTTTCTGTTTATATTAATATAGTGCACGCCACTGTCTTTAAGTTTATGCAAGGCATTATAATTATTATCATAGATAACCGTACATATTATATAATTTAATATGTTGTTAAATTGTGCGCGCAAAGCGAACCATCTTCAATGTCACCTGTAAATTCGCAATGAAACGGAACTGGGGCGGAAAGATCTAATCCGATTACACCTGTAACACGAGCATGAACGGAAACTGATAATTCTAGTACAGGAGCAATACAAAGGGGAAAGGTGGTTAATTTGAGACAGCTCTGAAATTTTTAAATTTTCATTTTATAAATTTTTGCCAGACAACACATAGTACCCGCGTTTTATACCGATAAAGATCGCGTACACTGTGACTTCTTTAACAGTTCACTTGAGTGTGCGACAGCCATTGACACTAAATAAATGTTCTCCCCTCTGATATAAGAATCCACCTACCGCACTTAGCCCACGCGTTCAGCCTACATCATATTAGGGAATTAAAAATTTTCGAACTCTGGCAATCTTTTTTTTTGTCATTCAGGTCATTCTCACAGCGCCACTCTTTCGAGTGCATAAGTAGCGTGGTCAGTCTGTAGAATAATTGTCACAGAGTGGTATTTATCGCTTCTATTGTGGAGACTGCCAAGCTTTTTATATAGGGCAGATAGGTAGAAACTTTAATAATAGAATTAAAGAACGGCTAAAAGTAATTATATTTCCAAATTCTCTTATCACTTTATAGATAACGATCATAATTTTAAAAAGAGTAGTAACGTAGAAATACTTGACCGAATAAATAAAAATGAATAGTTAATAATTTTTAGAAATATGTAAAAGTTTCAACTGTAAGGAAGTATAATATCCTAAATAAGACAGATTGCTCGCCATTGCTTAATTTATTTACCATTCCCAATAGATTGCATCAACTTAATAGTTTTGCCCGGTCCATGGCTCAGTGTCAACGTTGCTGGCTTGCGTGCCGGACCACCCGGGTTCGATTCCCGGTACGAGCTGATTTTTTCAGTCGATAAATCTGTGTTTAAAGGCATGGGTGTTTGTGTTGTTGAAAATCCCTTCCCACCTTTCCTATCCCAAAGAGCGACGCATAGTGAAAGCGATTAGCTAACCACTAGTCCTGTCCGAGTCCTCGTATCCTTTTCATCCCTAATCTCTTCGAAAAAAGAGAGGTTGAACAACTGAGTAACAAGCAGTTCTCGTAGAAAAAATATATATGTTGAGGTGAACTCCGTGAGGAATCCATATGTTCCAAGTTGGGAGCGGACATGGTTAAAAAAAAATCTAACGTCGATAGTAGTATAATTATTCTTTGTTTTCTTTCCATCCACCCCTCCTTGCTTCCCGTAAAACGAAAAAATCCCAAAATACATTTTTGCAATAATTAATTTTAAAATATTAGAATCAATCTTGCTTTATCACTAAAGCAACCTTTGCGATTGTAAGTCCGAAGATACTGATAGCACAATACGTGTAATAATCTGGTTATTTAAAATTTTATACTATACTAGTATTGCTACCCGGCGTCGCTCGGACTAAGCGACCAATAATTATTTAATGTTATATCATTCGATATAATTATATCACAAAATCTAACATCCAAAATAGAGTTAAAATAAAATCACAAACTTTATTTAATTTGATGACATCTCCATTCTCGCCCATTAAAATGTCCAAATTCAAGGAAAAAATCTAATTAGCTGTCAAAGAAATGTCAAATAATACCATCACGTAAATAATAAACATTATTATCAATTATAAAAGCCGGGAAAAGTTCTGTAGAAGACTAATTTATTACATTTTGACTAAATGTCTTCGCCGATAAAAATTCAAACATATTTTCTTTCATATTCGTTTTTATGGCAACTTAATGACCAACAATGCAAAACGGAATTACAGAACCACAGACATATGTACATACGCCGTTTCGGTTATATATATATAAGATAAATGTGATCAACTTATAAATAAATTTCACAGTAAAAATAATCCTTCTCAATCTCCTCTCCCTTTGCCTTCCATTTTCTAACATTACAAGTTGAAGTAATTTGTATTCTCATGGAATATAAAATTCGGGTTGGTATTGCTTTTTTGTTTTTTAATTTTTTGAAATGTTAATAAATGTTAAAATGTAATGTTTATTCAAGTGACAGTAAAAAAAAAGATTTCAAAAAGAAGAATGAATGTAATTTTCATATACCGTAGGAAACCTTTGCTGAAAAAAAGTCCGAAAAACCCTCTAAAAAGCAAAATTGTGAAATACTGCGCGTACAATATTATCAAATGCAGGGATCGGCAACCAACAAATGGCACATTATTAATGATTCAAATGGTCTAACAGTTTTTTGCCGAAATTTGTAAGATTCCAAAAAAACAACTGAACTTCACATCGCCTATGAAAGTAGATTCAAAGTTTCAGATTTCGAACTCATTTTGAATAAGCCAGGAAAAAAAAATATGTTGCTCTCCAGGACGTAGAAAAACTTTAACTTAATATTTCAATAGCAACTACTATAAAATATTACGTCACGTGATTTTTAACGAAATTGCTTCGGATGTCGACATATTTCATATGGACGTGAGTGAGTTAAGACGCAGTTGATTTTGTCGGAACTCACTCGGTTGACTGCTTTGAAAATTTTCTAATGTGATTTTATTAATTTTTCCTCTCTGTTCTTATGACTACAATGTTTTCATCTTGTTTTTAATTAATTTGTGATTTTTATTATGTATTAACAGGTATGTATGTAAATATATATAAATAAATGTATTTAAATTCGTCAAATGCATGGCGCATTGGCGTCAGCTGTTATTCAATGATGTGTATTTTCTTGAATAAATAAATAAATAATCTTGTATTTCCTAAACGTCACATGTTCACATTCGAAAAAAGTGGATTTCATTAAAATATTTAACCTAAATGAAAAAATCTATTTTACAAGAGTTAATTTTTTTCCATGTCAGCTACCAACTTATGGACTCTTCTCGGAATTTATCTCAACGTGTTTTTTCTGCGAGAACTGCTTGTTACTCAGTTGCTCAACCTCTCTTTTCGAGGAGTGTAGTGGTTGAAATGATACGAGGACTAGGAAAATACTAGTGGTTAGCTTATCGCTCTTGCTGCGTGCCTCGCTTTCTTTTTTGGGATCTTAAAGCTGTAAGGTATTTTTCTCCAGCTCCAAGCTCCATTAAGAGCCAATATGATCTACACTGATAGCAGGCATGATTTTTTTCTATGAGAACTGCTTGTTACTCAGTTCTTCAACTTTTTCTTTTCGATGAGAGTAGGGATTGAAATAATACGATGACTAGGACAGGACTAGTGGTTAGCTAACCGCTCTCGCTTCATACCGCCTTTTGGGTTCGGAAAGGTGGAATTTTTAGCAACACCCATTGCCTTCAAACACAATCGATTTATCGGCTGAAAGAATCTGCTCCTACCGTGAATCAAACTCGTGCGGTGCGTCACGGAACCTAACGACGTTGACCACTGCACCATGGACTGGGCAAACAATAGTTAATACCTGCCATAAATATAAATTTCATTTACATGAAAGATTTTCATTCAATTTTTTACAGGAAAAATAATTTTCACTCTCTTGAATAATTACAAAAATGTAACTGGTTTCGAAATAAGCGATTCAATTGTTGTCGAGCCCTGATCTTAAGGCAAACACACACTCTCGAGAAATGGTTGTGAAAAAATGAAATAAACAGGAAAAGGAGGAGAGAAACAAATGAACGGGAAATCAGCCGATTTCGTTCATGATGGTTCTTGCTTACAAGTTTTTACGCCAGGATCGCGGCAGTGGTGTGCTTGATACTTGATAAATAAAATACATTTTATTGCTAGATACAAACTTGAATCTTTTTATTCAATTGAATTAAAACATTTAACGACTGTTTATCATTTTTCAGGACAAGATAGACATATCAACTTTGAATTGTTTCAATTTTGTACATTTCCACGAACTTAGTCGCTAGCGACCCGAGATTCCCCTTTCGGAATCTTCAGAAATTTCAAGTGGATGAATGAACTTGAACTGACGAAGAACAAAATTCAAATTTGTTTTTCGCGAAGGTCATTTGGGTCTCCAGTCGCAAGGGCTGATCAATGCACTACCTATTGAAATGGACATTTTCAGCAGTGAACTTGGCGCTTTATACATTTATACAGACTTTTAACATCTGAGCGAATAAGAGAAGAAGCCACTAATTATAGAATACAGAATGATTTTTCCAGTATCGATTTTACCTTGATTGTGGCAAGTATTATTATATTATAAATATATTATATGTATATTCCTTATAGTACATATTCTGAAATAAATACTAGTAACGTACCACGTACTGTTTATGTCCATCATTTCATTATTTTGTTGTATGAAATTCAACTAACGTCCATTTCGACTTACGTCCTAGGTGGTGGAACGGAACCCCGTCGTAAGTCGAGAACTGACTGTATTGTGTTATATTAATCTATCAAATGCATGGCGCATTGGCGTCAGCTGTAATGCCATGTATCGTATTTTTCTCCAATAAATAACAAAACATGCATACTCTGTACTGCTGTATATCCGATCAGTTGAAAATTCTCGCGATTAGCGAAACCGGTCCCGATTCAAATAAATTGTATGTGGAATAAGACAAATTTACTATCCGTTATATTTCAATTGAATATCTGTAAATTGAGTACACACGTATGATTCGATTATTTTATATACGTAGCCAAATAAGTTTTGTACAATCTTTTGTTTTCCTGCTAATCTTTGTTTGTCTCCTGTAATACAAAAACACGCTACTGTTATTTATCTACCAATTTTGCTGACTGTAAGATCGTAAGGAGATGAGGTTTTACCTCGTCTAAAGGTAATACAAGTCGCAAACTCTCGTAAGGACTAAGTAATATAGGTATATATATATTGTACAGTCACTCAGTCCGAATATTGCAAAGCACTTACGAATAATATTGTTCTATTTGTTTTCTAGGTAAAACTATTTCTATGAGGTATAGGGACTATAGGGTATATATGGGACCGAAGCGCGCCGACTGAAGCGCGCAATTTATTATTTTTATAAATACATATATTGATTTATTACATTTGTAAATTATATTTCATTATTATAAAAACTGTTAAAAAGATTGAATAAAAACACAAAATATAGAGAAGTACAAATAACAAAAAATTATAATTTATTATCGTTCACACATACAATATATACAATAATACAAATAACATACATAATTATAAAAAAAAAACATACATATTTACATTTACATATTTATATTGTTAGGTTAGGTTAGGTTAGGTTAGAAACTAGCAGTCAAGTAACATATAAATACAACATTTTTAGGCATTAATAAGATCATGGAATTTTGCCAGAATGAAAATAAATATATCTGGCGCGCTAATGTCGGCGCGCTTCAGTCCCGCACGCTAATGTCGGGGTTGTATTGCGCGCGCGCTTGTGTCGGCGCGATTATGTCGGCGCGCTTCAGTCGGCGTGCCTATATATAGATATCGTGAAATGGAGACGCATATTATCGTGAAAGTAAACAATTAGTCTTACTTGAAACTAGCAAGTCGAGTTATTAATGTTGTAAGGCAGTGATGAACAACCTGTGGCCCACGGACCGCATGCGGCCCGGAATGACACTTCATGCGGCCCAATATGAAACTTATGAAAAAAAATAATTAAACATTTTTAGTACTTATTCCACATTGAATTTATTTAGATCAGGACTGGTTTCGCTCATCGCGTTCATTATCTGACTGGTGACTCAAATGACCAACGCGAATAATAAAAAACAAGTTTTTTTTTTATATAACAGATAAAAAGTATTCAATCAAAATAAGAAATAGGCATATTATTTGTATACTACCAACGTCAGAGTCTGAAATTTCTTTCATTCATTGTCAACGAAAGTTTGCCAGTCCTCAACTTTGTGCTGTTTTCATATTTTAAATAATCTTTTAATGGTTTGGTCGCTTGAAACGTCAAGAGGTTGCAGTTGGCATGTCACGCCACCAGAAAAAACAAACAATTCTCTGTGTATTTCGACAAGATTATCTAGTTATATGAACACTAAAAGAATCAAAATCAGCGCCCTTGTAATACATATAAAACACGCCCTAAATTAAGAAATACCAAAACTTGTATAGAATAATCGAGAAAATTCTGTAGTAATTATTTAATTCCTTTTCCTCCGATTGGTTTTTTCAATGATTAGGTTAGAAAATAGTCTATGTATAGATAATAAAGCACAAAACCATAAACGTTGATTAAGAAGCGTGCGAATGTTTTGAGATGGAAGACTATATTGAGGGTTGTAAAAGCATAAGCGCCTCTATCCATATATTATCATTTTTGAAATAATCATTGATTAATGATCCGTTCTATGCCCTGCAATCTTCAAACCAACGAAAAATTATCTCTAAGCCATTTAAAATCGACATCGAAAATGACGATCAAATGCATAACCGCCTCTCTCCACCATATATGAAGTTCAAAATCGCCACAATCTAAATGCACAAATCACGAGCCAGGGAACACTGACCTATCGCCCTCTCACCATACAAAACGTTTTGTGTTCCCTTTGAAAATTATACTTGAAGATTAAAATCGTTTTTTTCGATTGCTGAACAATTTGACTTTGTGGAGAGAGGCGGTTATGCATTTTAACCCCGTCATATAACCACTCTTCATCTTAATTGTTAGACATTTTGAGATATTATTACATACAGCTTACTTGACTTGCCAAATATAGCTATAAAGAAAATTGAAATCGTTAGTAATAAACGAATAGTTTGATAGTAAAACATTTTGGCAGTTAAACAGTTAGCTTATTATATTTCGTCACAGAGCTTCATTATATTGCAAAAGTTTTCTCTGAGTACTTTGTTTAAAAGTAATATTGGAGAATAATTTATGTATTATAGTTTCAAGAAAATTTCTTGATTGTTATTCCTTATGATAGGCGAGAAGTCTATTCAAAGGAATATTGGTAAATTATGGATATATGGTCACGGACAAAATTTTTATAAAAAATTACGAAAAATAAGCTCATTAAATGAAATAAATGTAAGGCTTACGATTTTTTTTGTAATTTTTCATCTTAAATTTTTAAATTTATTATAATAGAAGATCCTAAAGAATACTTAGCAATTATTATGAAATCGAGTTGTTTTAATTTACAGGAGCAAAAATGCAACCATAAACTACACAAATAATAATATTATACAGATAGAGACAGTCACATGAGTTTATTATTTGTTTAAAATAAAAAGAATAATATTATTATAGGCTAATATTAAAAAACAAATTCTTCTTTCAGAACTCATACAACAATCAGTAATATTCTTCAGATTTATTCATTTTGATTCCACATTTTATAATAATCCACAAGAACTCAAAGAGTAAAGTCAAATCATGAAATTATAAGCCAGTATGTATAATTTATTTGAGCTTAGCTCGAGGGGATTGGGATTCTGTCCCGTGACCATATATCCATAATTTACCGGAATATTGTACAAATTGTGAAGTATGGATAATTCTCTTCGTTATCTGAGAAGTTTTGCGTTGCAATTAAACATCTGTTTTTGATTCATTTTACACGCTTTGTTACTATACAATGATCCTCTAAAACAGGTGCCTGCAGCGAATACAAGAGTAGTTTTTCTAACGGGGTAATCGGCACTTTATGACGCTCAAAAACTTTCAATTATGCTTATTTTTATTGAATTATTTGTATCACCAATTGTTTGTCATAATTTTATTAGAATTAGGTACTTATTTATTGTATGAATGACGCTGTATTTGTTTTATTTTTTATCAGTTCGCGATGAGTGAGACTGGTCCAAAATAAATGTAATGTGGAATAAGTACAAAAATGTGTTATTATTTTTTAATATAATTCCATTCCAGCAAGTTAAGTAATGATATTCGTATAATCGATGGCGTTTTGTAGTCGAAGAACTATGTAATTGTTTTTTTTGTGAATCGTTTAATCCTTTAAGTGCCAGCATGTGCATAATGGTGGTACCTCGCACACCGCGAATTTTATTGTAAAAATAAAACGTTCTAAATATATCTTTTTTAAATGTTTATTTGTAAAAACTTGCCGATTACGATGCCATTGTGCCGTCATTTATCCATAATAACAAAATTAAAATATTTATGACTCATCGGTTACAATTGATTTAAGTAAGTAAAATCCCGCTCAAAGCGAGCGTTTAAAGACGTCATTTTTTGTATGATTGGCGAGCCGGTCATGGAAAATTTCGCGTCTTAAGACGACTGTCGCAGCTTTCCGTTTTTAATTTTGTACTTTTCATGTTTTGTCGCTAATGACCCGGGCATCGCCTTTCGGCATCTTCACGCATTCCATGTGTACAAATAAACTTGAACTGACTTGGCCAGTTTTTATAGAAGTTCTCTTTGTTTCACACGATGCAAATAAATGGTTGCTGAGAAATGAGCATGCTGATAACTGTGTTGTTGTGAGTACAATACAAGAGTTAAAATAATGCTATTTACAATTTATTTGACAAGAAATAAAGCGTATTTAAATAGAAAAAAATCCAATTCCGTTTTTTGCAATGTCTTGAAAAAGGAACCACCGAAAACAAAATCAAACAGATCACGTCAAAAAAAAAATGTGGGACCGCGTTCCATTACGACTGCCATTTTATACGGTGTTAAAGCAAATTTATGGAAAAGGGCATAAAAGTGAAACTCGGTGCATTAAGGAGACGAAGTGTTCCGAGAGAACTGGATACCTTACTATGAAAAGGTTCTAATTGTCATTTTTTCCTAAAATGACATTTTAGTCGGGAAAGCTTGTATTTACCGCATTCTATCATATATACATAAGAATTTCAGAATTATCCATGGTTGGATAGCAGGATTAGTGGAAATTCGGATTTGACTGCATCTCCACGCTTTTTTTACTAAATTTATTTGTCAAAGTTCTAAGATTGTCATCATTAGATCTTTAACATCATTATTTCTCAGCAATAGTTGTGAAAAAATATGCTTAAAATAAGTAATTTTTTTAAGCATATTAGAAACATTGAGGATTTAGACTGAGGGCGCATGACGGAATTTCAATATCAAATTTGAATTTTTTGAATTTTGTAATTTTCCATGAGTTTTGTCAGTTGTCAGTTCAAATACATCCGTGGACTTGAAATGTCTGAAGATGCCGAAAGGCGAAACCCGGGTCGTTAGCGACAAAACTCATGTTAAAGTAAAAAATTCAAAAAATTCAAATTTGAAACATTTTTACATGCTCATTGTTACAATTCAAACACTCATATCTTACAACAGTGCCAAGAGCAGTTAGAATCTTTTCAAAGTAACGTGTCGAACTGTCGTCGAGAATCAATAATAAATCCGCACTCAGCCTGCCTTAAGACTCGGTGTATATTTTATATTCATCGCGTTAGATTTTCACTTTCTCGGGTGATATGAGCTTTTACAAGTTACATGATCGAAGTGTTGAATGGTTTCCGAGCTTTGCAAATTTCGCAGGAAGGCGCGAGCTTCAGCGGGCGAAAGCACTTTGCCTTTTACGACTTTTATTTTATCAGTTTTCTCCTTTTCACTGGGTGTCTATTTATCTTGTGCCTATATACCAGTGGCGTGTGCCTCAACGTTGATCGGTACTCATTTATACGAAAAAATTAAACATCTTCTGCAATCGATTCAAGAACATGTTTAAAGACTGTAACTGACTGTAAAGACTGTGACTGTGTTAGTCGCTTGTTTTTTCCCCCCTTTCCCATATATCTATATATCCTATTTCTTGCTGAAACTATATGTGATGTCCGCCAGGTGGACACCTAGTTTACTGGCTATTTATTGCTAGAGAGGAACCAGACTAAATCTTTGTTTCTCTTTCCCGCATGTCAGCTAGCCAAGTATTGAATTTCTAAGAGAATCTGTCAGCTGAGGGCTTTGTATGGAGAAAACCCTAACGAGAATGCTTGTCTTGTAATCATTAAATAAGTTTAAATTCTTACCAAGAATTGCTCGTAATGTTTACGTAAACTCGAGGAGTTTACATTTCTTACAATAGAAATGCCCAGTCCCTTAATTTAATCGATGAGCCTGACTCGTAGTTTAAAATGTATATCTTAGGGCGTTAATTAGAATGCTGGCAGGGCTGGTGGCTTCTTCCACGCTTGCTTCCATTGTTAAAGAAATTGCTGCAAGAGAAAGATGAGTGGAGCATAAAGTTTGAGACATTGTCCTGGCAAGGTTCTAAGAGTCATAAAGTTTGTTTTCAAATTTTAAAATTTGTAATTTTCACAGCTCGGTGAGTTGGAGCGAGGTGGGGACCCTGCTTTAAGCTTTCCATGAAACTGGCACGGTGGAGGCGTAGGGTCTTTTTGATGTCTGGGCTTTTATACCACGCTTGGAGATATCGCGTACTGGCGTTCTTCCTTAAGTCTGTTATTATGCGTATGCATTTATTTTCGATCTTCTCGAGGAGAAGAAGTTTATTGTTGGGGATGTTTACAGACCATATGGAGAGGCGTACAGCCTCAGTACAGTGATCATCAAGCGAACGAGTAAAATAGAACTTTGCAATAGTAAGTTTGAAGATGCATCTTAAAGGCAACACATGAGTTACGAATAGTTGGACAATCTTAGTTGTTTTAAATTTTAACTCGTATCTAATATGACATTTGACACACTTTTTTAACCATATATCCACCAACGTGGAGCTCATGGACTCCTAATGTTGTTTTTTTAAAAGAAGTTTTTATTAGAAAACTGCATGCCGAACAATATTTTCTAAATAGAATAGGGATAGAAAGAATAAGCCTGGTGGCTAACTAATCAACCGCGCTATGCCCCGTTTTAGAATAGGATCCATAAGGAGAGATTAATATCTCCGAATAGAAATAAATAATTGGATTGAATAATGAGCCAACCCGCACTGGGATTCGAGCCCGTGCTTTCCGCGAAATCGACGACGTTAACACTACGCCACAGACCCGACCCACTGGTTGACACTGTAGATAAATATTAATTAATACCAGCTGAACCCTATTTTTACGATAGGATGTGCGGTAAGGTATGAGCAACTGTGACGAATGTGTAAATTCAATAAATTATCATCTCTAAAAAATTTACTTACAACCAATCCTCATAAAATAAAAAAAAACATTTTAATTATATTGAAAATGATTGTTGTAAAAAAACGAGTAATTGTATCACTTTTAAGGTGTTCACTGTCAATACTTGGTGGAAAGGCATTATAATAAAAATAATAACACATTTTTAGTACTTTTTCCACATGAGATTTATTTCATCAGGACCGGTGAACCAGGACCGGACCAGAACCAGGACCGAGCGAAACCGATCCTGATGAAATAAATCTCATGTGGAAAAAGTACTAAAAATGTGTTATTATTTTTATTATGAGTAATTGTATGTCAAATGGGGGATTAAAATTTCGATCAAAGTTTGAAGTAACAGCGAAGAATAACGACGGTTTCCCTCGTTTTTTCCACGCCACTGATAATGGGGGGCAGGTAATCGAAGCTATTCGCCCTCCGGATCCGCTGATTCGAGAGACACTGTGCATATTGGGTGTCGATAAATTACTCGGCAGTGTTGGGTTACTTCCTGCTTATAAATTTATTAATACCGAACAAATAAGCATTATTATCATAGTATAAACAATTCGTCAACAAACTCCACTCTGACTTCTTTAACAGTTCACTCAAATGTGAGGCAGAATAAATCAATTTTCTCCCATCTGACATAAGAATCCACCTACACACGCGTTCATTCTATGTACATATATCAAATTAAGGAATTAAATTTTTTCAAACTCTGATTATTTTTTTTGTGGGCCTCATTCAGGACATTCTCACAGCGCCACTCTTTAGAGTGCATAAGTAGCGTGGTCAGTCTGTAGCTGGAAAAGAACAGTATTAACCTTTCCTTTACAGTACCAAAAAACTTCTGCTTTAGTGTAGTCATTACACATCATGTAAAGATTATGTTTTTTAAGTGGTTCAATGCATATGTATAACGGACATTACAAATACACTATCTTTGGATGAACGAGTTGGTTATTCCACCACCATTCCGTTATGTGTTTGCAGCCGTTTTTCAGAGCCACCTTCCATAACGCTATACGACCAAGAAAAGAATCGAATTTACTCCTTAATTACTTGGCCCGAGACAAAGCTGCGCACGGGACTGATCTTTTAACCATGCACTAAAGTGCTTAAAGAGAAGAAAAATAGAAAGGAAAAAAAAGAAAATGTAGCTTGCTCAGCCACTTTGTTAAAGTGATATTAAGTATCATATGTATCCGTGTAGTTTAATCAACTTCACGTTGAATCTGAAGAGGAAACAAGAGTATTCCGTTTCCCATGTGATGTTGCAAATTTATCGAATGTCTCAAAATTGGCCTTGATTAAGATTTAGTCAGCGTGGCTTATTGGGCCCGTATGGGGACGAACCGCAGCAAATAGCTGTTCAGCATTCACCTCGAGGCAGTCCTACAAAATACTCAGAGAAATGGCTTTAACCAATTCAAGTCAAAGTCGAAATGTTTTATAATTGTAGTTAAATTTCCCGAAAACATGAAAAACATCAGACAATGACCGGTTCGTGGTGCAGTGGTCAACATTGTTGACTTTCGTGTCGGACCACCCTGGCTCGATTCCCGGTACGAGCAGAGATTTTTTCAGGTGACAAATCGTTCGATTCTAATTGAAGGCAACAGGTATATGTGCTGAATAAAACTTCTTCCCATCTTTCCTATCCAAATAAACGGCGCGTAGCGAAATCAATTAGCTAACCACTAGTTCTCGTATTCTCCCAATCCATATTCTCTTCGAAAAAGAGAGGATGGGCAAATTATTAACCAGCAGTTCTCGTAGAAACGAAGCATGTTGAGATAAATTCCGTGAAGAGTCCATATGCTCCAAGTTGGGAGCGAAAATTGTTAAAAAAAAGCAAATGACTAACACGAATAATCCAACTCAAACGAATCTCGAGACTATCTAACAGCGTATGTCATACGTCATCGAGTGAGTGTGCGCGTGTCATTGTCACGATGAAAATATGCCTCTCTTTCTTCCGCGTTGACGTTCGTAAGTGATCAAACGTTCAGTTATGTCCCGCAAAGAGTAAAATGAATAGATATAACACACTTTCGCACGCATTTACTTGTATTGGTGTGAATTCTTTACAATAACAATGTATTTTAGTTCTACATAAATTATTTTATATATTTGTTGATAGCTATTTCGGTTTACGCCTTCGTCAGAAATAGTTCTACCAAGTAAATGCCTACTCAATCAATGAATTCTTTACGTTCAGAAAATTGAAATTGAAAATTTCAAAAGAGCGGGTTTCGACAAAATCTCTATCTGTAAATGTATATGGAAGGAATACTCAACATCTTAGCCCAGAATTCCTGGCATTTGATATAGTTATTTCAATTATAAGAAGCTATGAGTATTAATTATACATCTTAGGAAAGCAACTGTTAATAAAACATAAGTAAGTACGTAATTAGGTTCTCGGATTAAAGTTATTTGTCTCGAGTAACTCAACTAAATAACTTACAAGAAAAATTAGGCAGGTAATTGTTTCTGCCTATTGGTCCGCAGCTTTATTTGTGTCAGATCGGCACAAACCCATCTACTATATATACGTATGTATTGATTCAATAATTATTATCTACCTCGCATAAAATATCGAGGCTAGAGACTTGATCTTTAAATATAAAATTTCCATTTTCTGTTGACTTGCAATTACTGACCCAGATGATAACATAAGAATATTTAAAATATATAGAGTATTACTCGAGTATTTTGAAAAATTCTCGAGTATCGAGTACTTGAAAAATGGACGAGTATTCTGGAATTTCTAGTATTCGATACTTGAATTGGAGTCTCTAGAGCCAAAACAAACAGCTTCTGTCAGCATGGTTAAGATTTTATTCCTATACAGCATCTCAAAATAATATTGAAATATTACAAATCATTTTTTTGTACTTTTACCATAGTTAATTCAGTCTTGTACGAATGCGATCTGATAACTTATTGAAATAAAAAATATTCACGGCTTTATATACTGAGGATCTGAGAGAAACATTTTTTTGATTTATGATTCTTTTAAATATCACATTGTCATTGTTGTAAAATAAATGCACATAAAAAAAATATGTTTTTATTAATGACAAATCCATTACCATCCAAGGTGTTCGGATCAATTTTATAATTTTATGTATTTGGCACTCACCGTCATAAATGAGCTCTAGTTTTGTTACTTGATATTTTTTTATCCTCTAAATTCGTTTCAATAAAATGATTTGAATTCTATGCCGTCACCAATGCGTAGCGCAGTAAATTATTTATTTTCTACGAGCATCCAGTGTTCCAAAGATGACACGTGTAGGTAGACAGAATATTACGATTTTGTTAATAATAACTACAACTGAACAATCAGCTGAAAATGCTCTCATTGAGCGAAACCGGTCCTGATCCTACCACATTAGCTAAGTGGCAAATCTGGACATACAATGTATTAGTACAATGCTTTTCCATTAAGTATCGTATGATTAAGACGTTGTTTGAACTCAATGAAATTTAATCGCATATCTTTGTAAAAGGTGTATGTAAAGGGTATTTCAATAGGAACGCTCAAAATATGTTACTTTGTCCTGCTGAGTAGATTATTCATTGTTTAGTGGCCAAATTTGAGTCAACCAGTTTGGTAAATAATCGGCAACACCTACCTGTACGTCATCAAAATACAATATCTGGTGAAAACATTGCTGCTGTGTGTGAAAGTGTACAGGAAAACCCAAGGCAGCTTATTTCTCGTTGTTCACAAGAACTTGGCTTTTCTGCGACTTCAACTTGGCGAATTTTGAATCGGGCCTTATGTCTGCACCCGTATAAAATCCAACTAACCAAGGAACTTCAGGTAAACGACCACAGACAACGCCTGATTGGGTTCTGGAGCAGTTGCAAGTTTACCCAAATTTGTCAAAAAAGTCAACTTTAGCGACATGGCCCATTTTATAATGAATGGATACTGGCAGACATTTGATGCTATATTCCAGATTTAATGCCGTAAAATATACTTACAAATGAAATTAAAATTTAGTCGAAATCTCACAAACAACTTGTTTTATTTACATTTCAAAACTAAGCGTCCTTATAAAAAGACCCTATATAAAGACAAGGAAAGATATTTCATAGAAGCACTTCAATTATTTGGATAGAATAATAATTGATGTGTAGTAAAAAAAAAACAATAAAGACACGAGATCCAAATTAAAAAATCTATGTATAAACATGTCTGACTAATGATTCCAACTCGACACTCCACAGTTTAATAAAACGAAAGTCTATGTAAAACTCTGTGTTTTGTTGTGTTGGTTTTTTTTATTACTACAGTTATCTCCCGTTTAAATGGGGGAAGGATGAAGCTGAAAAAACATTTATTAACAAGCTTGAAAACACGATTCTATTACTGTCTTTAATGTGTTTGTCGTTTGATTTTGAGAATCGTTTGAGCGACTTGTATTATCAGCACGATTCAGCTAATTTTTTATTACAATTATTATTTGTCGATATTTATCGTTAAAATTATCAGTCACGTATTTTTGTAGGGCTGTGGAGTGATTAAAACAAATAGACTCCGACTACAGCATTTACCAAAAGCACGACTACGACTCCAACATTAACAAAAAACACGACACCGACTCCGACTTAAAAAAGTTTAATTCAATATAAAATTTTAAATAACTTTGATTATTCCACATATTGTGCTAGTAGTTGTAAAGTTTAATTTCGTCACTTTTTTAATCAAATTTTCATATTTATGTGTATTCAACTAAATATTAACCGATTAAAAGCCAAATTTCACATATTATATGCAAAAATTAAAAGGTTTAAACTTTTAAAAATTTCCGAGTTCGTATACGACTCCGGCAAAAATGCCGCGAAGACTCCGACTCCACAGCTCTGGTATTTTTACCAAAATACGACTAATAAATTAAAATATGACTGACATCCCTTTCTTTTGTACTTATTCCACTGAGACCGGTTTCGCTCATAGCAAGCAGTATCAATTGACCTTTTCTTTTGGTAGACTGACAATATAAAGATATCTAAATCACGTTGAAATCCCGATTCACTTGAATCCTATTCTAGCCACTTTGATGTTATCCTTCATCGACATTTTCAAAGCCTTGTAAATGTGTCACTTATTCAAATTTTATTTTGCATTATAACCATTGGAGTTCGATAAGTAACTACAAAAACAGAGATTTTCTTGGATCTGACTTAACATATTTTAACATAAAAAATCATGCACGGCTACTTGGAAATTGCATTTCAAAACAAGTCGTTGAGAACGGTATGTAAGTCAACCGCTCAACCTTTCTTTCAGATAGGGTAAGGATAGATTGACGAAAAAGACTTGTAATATAATAAGATTTATATTGAGAAGACCTTTATTCCGGCTCCCTCGTAAATCGAGAAGGAGCCTCCTATCCGACACTCAGGAAGAGGATTTTGGGGACGGAGTAGGAGAAACATGGTACTCTTATAAAGAAAAGACGATCTCAAAGCGTTATGTGGGTGCAGTTAGCATCCATTATTTAATTGTTTAGGATTTACACAGACGTTATACAACACACAAATATTACGATAGCGAAGAAGATATCAGGAATTTGACTCGAATTTAATTCTAAGGGAGAGGATAAGGCGCGTGCATTCTCAATGCAGTCCAATCTCTCACTGCTGTATGAAAACAAATGGTTACTTTAGAAAGAAGAAACAATGGCTGTTTCAAAAATCGTTAACACGTGCGCCCACCGATAAGGGATTATTTATCGCCTAACGAACTTTTTATTAAGCACATGCATTGTCGGGCGTCAAGCCAGATAAGCAATTTTATTTATGGGTTATTGCACTTAATATGAGATACCGTGCACTCGAAGTGACACAGCCAGATACATTTTTGGAGCGAGCCGCCCGTATTACAAGAATGAATTTATTTCCTGATATCTTAAACTCATTGACTGAGGCGAACAAAAGATCGTTCGAGAGAGTGCTGATGTCCTACTATACTAGGAGGTGTCAATATGAATTCTTTATTTCAACGATAAAAATGGATGTGATAGTATATACAAATGGTCAATTCCTTAGCCTTCAAAAATCAATTGAAAACTTTGTCATAGACTCCTCAAAACATAACGATTGGTTCTGTAAAATATTTTTAATATACTAAATAAATAGAACTTTATGATCTTCTGAACTATTTATCTTTAATTGGATATATTTAATCTATTTACTTTAGGGTTAGAGCCTTGTGATATTAAGCCCATTAGGAGACAGAACACTGTCCGTGGTGCAGTTGTCAACGTCGTTGGCTACCGTGTCGGACCACAAGCTGTATATGGTGTTCACTTTTACAACAGTATGATAACTAAAACACTCATTGAAAAAATGAACAGTTGAAGGATAAGAATTTCTTTGCAAAAAAAAAGCAATTTGAAAAGAAGCATTAGATGCATCTACTAATTAGTAATGCTTGTTTACAATCAAATAAGTTCATTTGCATAAGTTCAACTGCTTTTAATATATTTTTTTTTCTACAGGAACTGCTTGTTACTCAGTTGCTCAACCTCCCTTTTTCGAAAAGAGTAGAAGATGAAAAGATACGAGGAATAGGACAGGACTAATGGTTAGTAAATCGCTCTAGTCTTATCTAATCTAAGCTCTAATCGTCGCTTTGTTAGGATAGGAAAGGTAGGAAGGGATTTTTAACAACACAAACACCCATTGCCTTTGAACAGAATCAGGGCTCGAGTCCAGGTAGTTCTTCACGGAAACCAATGACGTTGACCACTGCACCACGGAGGGAAAAATTCTAAATACTTAAACTTGAAAAACACATGTGGTTTATCTCAAAAGTTTGTCTGAGTTACTTACTGCCTTATTGCTTGGAATGGCAGTTAACTGTTTACTATATTTATATATAATAGTTTGTGTATTGGCATCGAAATAATCTGAGGATTGAAATCAGAATAGCCAATATCAATAAAAAAAAACGTAAAGGTTGCAAAAATGGCAGAAAAAAAGTAAAACTACTCCATAAAAGATTGCAAATGGTCCGAGAACGGCCTTTCAGAACTGATGAACAATCTTTTAGAAACATTACGCTTAAATTGTTACATTGGTGTAGATAAAAGCCTTTTTTTGGACAATAGGGCGAAATAATTTACAGGGAATTGATCACAACTTCAAAATTCTTTGTCATTAAAAACAATTAAAGAAAAAAAACTAATAATTAACGACGTGTATTACAGTTTTAAAGTATTTCTCAGTCAAGTTGGCTTCATTCAATTTTTTAGTTTCATGAGCGTTATTACAGGTTAATTTATCACTTTTAAGGTGTTCACTGTCAACACTTGATAGAATGACATTATAATAAAATTAAAACACATTTTTAGTACTTATTCCACTTATGGAATGTGGAATAAGTACTAATATTTTTTGTGGAATAACTACTAAAATATGTGTTATTATTTATATTATTATAAGTTCATTTATATTTACTGCCCACAAAAACACACGCAACTAGTTTTCCAGATATTCTCTATTGACTATACTTCTAAACTAAAATTTTGAAACCCATTAAACTCACTTAATTACTACCTAAACGACACAAGTTATACAAGCATATTCATGGGCCCGCGACGAGACACGAACGCGCTAGGCATAACACTTTAGCAAGCCCGTGATGTACAATATACACGCTGCCATTTTGGTGAGTTTCTCTAATTATTGCATGAATAAAAATCCGTCAATTATCGATTTTTTCGCGAGAATAAAGAAGTTTTCCTTGAGACAAAATCTGGGTTCCCGCATTTCATAATAATATCTCTTAATACGCTCGTTAGTTCGCAACGCGTCGACTAGCGAAGCACATATCAGTTACTTGATCAAGTATTTACACTATAAATAAGATATTTCATTTATTGTTATTGAATCAAATCTCATAAGAGTGATAAGAAGTGAAAGATTAATATTTTTTGACAATGTATGGTGTTGAGTTGTGCATAGATTTTCGCGAAATTTTATAGGAAGAAGTATTTTGGCCATCTTCTATTGTTTGTGGGTGCTGTTTACACATTAATTCTATTGGAATCTTGAGCCCTGTGCTGTAAACCTGGTGTTTCAGTCTCAGCAATTTTGTTGGAATATGAATGAGTTGAAAATGATCACGATGATAGATAAGAATCCCGCCCATGATAGAATGTTTATTGAAATTTTACAAAAACATGTAGGATATTAATGGTAAAATAAGATAATAAAATTTTCACCTTTTTACTTGTGACTGTTAATGTTTTGTCGAGGGAAATAAATTACCTTCACGAGTGCGCCGCTGTAGCGCCGCTCTAGCCTAAAGAAGGCTTTAGAATTTTCCACGTGGTTACAGACGAAGAATGATTCGATCTGACAAATCACAGTGTTGAAGGTGGAGAGTGGGGTTGGTCAGCGAGGGAAAAAGTCATTAAAGGTATATTCATCATCACCATAACGACCGAGAACTTTAAATCATTGGTTTTATAGCGAAGATCAGAAATAGTATCCTATCAATAGGGCTTATGAAAGGTTACAGGGAATTGGGACTTTGTTTAAAGCTATTACGTTTCCAGTCAGTCAAATATTGTTAAGTTCAATCAATGATAATAAAAAGCTAAGTGTTCAACGTCATTGTGTCATTTGGTTACGAAGCTTGTGGTACAGACAGGTTCAAAAGCTATGTTTCCATTGATACATTGATAAGGATACAGGAAGAACTTTGACGCCAACGCGCCTTTGAATTTGAAGCTCCATCGAGTAGATATAAAAAATTGTAAGCAATCAATAATATATTTTTGTGAGCTTCAAAAGCGGATAACAAAAAGGCGATCCAATTACTCGACATCTCAACTACTCGAGTATCGGTTGGTAGAATTTTAAAATACTCAAGTAGTTTCAGATGTACCATAATATATATTATTAATTCAAATTTGTGTAAATCAATAAATGATAGATACATATATAATCTTATTTAATTTCAATACTAAATTAATTTCAATTTACACAACAAATATTTAAAAAATGAAAAAATGATTTTAAACTAGTTCGTAGTTTCGTTTCTATAATTCCCACAGAAGAAAAATCTCTTTGTTGCTATGGGCGTCGGTTTTATAGTGAACAATGAATTGTAGAGTACATCTAGTTTTTCTGTCCGCTGTTTAAATAATTTTAACTTATTTTCGATGGTTTCGGCGGTAACTTTGTGGAAGTTCATTTTAATATAAAATTAAAAATAACTTTGGTTATTCCACGTATTGTGTGTATTATTAGTATCATTATGTTATTGCATTGTTTTGATTCTATCACCCCCTTCCTTGTTTCCTTTAAAAGGAAAAAAACCCGTAATCCATTTTGTAATTTCATAATTTAAAATGCAAAATGTTAGAGTTTATCTTGCTTCATTACTCAAGCAAACTTTGCGAAAGTAAGTCTGAAGATGCCTCTGAAAGAGTCGAAACACGTGTCACAGTTAGTTACACAATACGTGGAATAATCAAAGTTATTTTAAATTTTATATTAATTTTAACTTATTAATTAAAATTTGGAAATAAATCTTCATTTGAAGCTACGAGTATTACTCGAGTATTTTTTAAAATACTCGAGTAGCGAGTGCTTGAAAAATAGACGAGTATTTTCGAGGAGTCTCTATGATCTAATCGATTATTGCTTTTCCGCAGTGGAAGCTTCTACAAAAGCTCCTCATAGTAAAGTGCTACCGCGAGGCACTGGCATTACAGGCTGCGTAATTTGTTTGTATTTATTGGCTTTTTAGGGAATGCAGTGAATAAATAAATGCCTCAGTAAACGATGCTTAAAATTTTAACTATTCGAAATTGTTTAAACGATATTTTTATGCTCGAAGAGAATCTGTAGGGAAATCTCAATAAGCGTTGAAGTGACCAGCGGCGTTCTTAACTGTTCTAAAGCTAACGAAACACCGGTGGGCAACTACTTTTACGGCGTCAAGAAATAATATTTCTCTATTATCACATCGAATATGTATCCGAGATCTCTTAAGGCTCACAACGTGAATATAAACTTTTCGTTTTAATATTTTTCTTAAAAGATATTCAACAAAAAGTGTATAGAGGTTATCAGGGCTGTCAAAACTTTTGATAAAATATTCACAATATTTACGTAAATATTATTTTGCATGTAGATGTGTTTCAAACGAATTGAATACATATAAACTATTAATAAAAATAATAACACATTTTTTAGTACTTTTTCCACATCTGATTTATTACATCAGGACCGGTTTCGCTCATGGCTAGCATTATCAACTGATAAGAAATACAATAAGACAGTGGTATTTATGCAAAAGTTAAGGATGAAAACAAGGGACAGATGGTTACCAAATGAAGATACTCGAAAATAAGCATACTTTTGATATCACTAAAAACTTTAAAATCCTGCATATTATTAATAAATCTGTAAAACTAGATAAGTTAGAAATCCTTGAAATAAACCGACATAAATTTATGAATAATTGTAATCTTTTAAATGATCAATTAGTCTTCGTTTCCTCGCCATTACTATACCCAATTCACTAAACCAATTCTTATTGTATTTTTTTCTACTTTTATTTCTAATTTTTTATTTTCCTTTCTTTGATTTTAATAAGAATTGATATGGCTTTTATTCTGTTACAGGCACTGACTCATTTGAACTCATTACCGGGACTTCCATCTAATTATGGATGACAGACATTAGCTTTATTTTAAATTCACTTAATATTTGGGCTTTTACTTTGTTAATGTACTTAATTGATTTTTGATGTGTTAGTTAACATATAATTTTGCATTGCTAAGAGGTCTTGAACATTTATTTTTAGTCTATTTGTCTTGTAATTTAAATTTACTTAATTGTTTGTCATACCTTGTTTTCATCCTTAACTTTTGCATAAATACCACTGTCTTATTGTATTTTATCAGTTGATAATGCTCGCCATGAGCGAAACCGGTCCTGATGTAATAAATCAGGTATAAAAAATGTGTTATTATTTTTATTATAATGCCTTTCCACCAAGTATTGACAGTGAATTAAAATCGACAAAAAAACATTTTATGATAGCCAATCGGGGTGCAAAATTGACATAATATTATAAAATATGTGTGACATCCCTTATCGACGATTTGCAAATACGCTCTAAAAGCCATGCGGTATAATAATTAACATGGGATTGCTTTCATAAGGGATCAAAGACATCTAAGCCCTTAATTAATGTTAGTAGTTTTAAGGTATTGTCCTTTTTTAATTTTTGAAAAAGTCATAGCTGGCAACAAGTTAAGAACAAACTCATCAAACTGTTGAGCGATTGACTGGACACTTTGATTACGGTGTCATACGCTTGTATATTTGGAGGGGATTTTTTAAAAAAAAATCAAGAGCAGGCTTAAAAATCAATCATAACGTGCACGCCAATGCAAAAAATAAACGGTCCGAAAGGGTTGCAATTGGCGCTGTATTCTTTAGAATTGCGCGATAAAAAAAGTATTACGCGCCCTAAGTGCCCCTCCCCCAGCCAGTTGATAAAATACCGCCCCCCTTTTCAAGACTCCGACCCCCCCTCCTGGGACAGTGGCAGTCATAACCATAAAGAAAGTTGTAAAACGTGATAATGATATTGGAAAAAATATAAATTCAAAAGCCGCTTGAGAATAATTTTTGATTTGACGGCTTAACGCTTCGAAAATCTTTATTTGTAGAGACAAATTGGGTGATTTTTATGCGAATGCCTCGGTTAAATTCAAATTGAACATCACCATATTCTATTTGAATTTATGTATTCTGTCTGCAAATAAGTTTCGCTAATTTTATTACTGTCTGAAAAATTTATTTATTTTCATTGATTTGATTACATTGAACAAATGAACGTCATGGTTGAAGATCAAAATTTAAATCATTTTTAATCATATGGATATAATAAAAAAATTAATAACACATTTTTTAGTACTTTTTCCACATGAGATTTATTACATCAGGACCGGTTTCGCTCATGGCGAGCATTATCAACTGATAAGGAATACAATAAGACAGTGGTATTTATGCAAAAGTTAAGGATGAAAACAAGGTATGACAAACAATTGGTAAAACAACTAAGCAAATAAATTAAAGCAAATTACAAGAAAAATAGACTAAAAATAAAATGTTCAAGACCTCTTAGCAATGCAAAACTATAATCAGTTGATAATGCTCGCCATGAGCGAAACCGGTCCTGATGAAATAAATCTCATGTGGAAAAAGTACTAAAATGCGTTATTATTTTTATTATAATGCCTTTCCACCAAGTATTGACAGTGGACACATTAAAAGTGATCATATGGATATGTTCCCACAGAAAAACTGTAAAAATAATTTGCAGAACACTGAATAAAATCAATCAATCGAATTCGTGATATGAAAATTCAAGAAAATCTAATGCTTCACTTGTCGTTTTTTCGACTGTATACATATTTTTCGATTGAATTGGCATTTACTTAGTAGACCTCCATTATCACACGGTGGCAAACCAGCGATGTAATTTGGTTCTGAAAAGTATTTATATATGGATAGTTGATTTTCAATCAATGACCGTATCAATCGAAAGTATCCTCGTATTTGTATTTAGACAATCCCGGAATAATGTGATTTTATTATAGACTGGAACCCCTGGATTGCAAACCGTAGTGGTCACCAAGAAAACGATAACATAAATATTAGCTGTAATAATTTATTGATATAAACATTTTTATCTATTTCTTTGTCTATTTATTACTAAGAAAAGTGAAACTTCTACTTTAATATCTATAATTTATTAAAACAAATCCAGTCGTGGCGTCATTTTTCTTTCAATTACTTTCATAATATTAACAGAGCTAGGCCATTTCTCAAGGAATGAATCATACTTAAATCGCCTGTTTGAAAGGAATATATTGGAAAATTATACCGTTTAAACTAGCTGTAACTTTTTTAGTACTATAACAAATACTTGAATTCATATACTTAAGATTAATTATGTTTGATATGTAATAAATTCAATATCGACACTAGCTTTGTGTCTATTTGACGGAGCTTCAAGTTCTATGGCGTTGGCGTCAAAGCTTTTTCGTCTCTAATTAAATGTTTGTTTTTTTTTGCATTCCCTTATAATCGCTGGCAGGAGGACGCGATCGCTATCGTTCAAGAAGTCAGCTTACCCTTTCGTCTTTATCTATGGAGGTAATCGAGATGAATGGGTCTTTGTCTATATCGATTCTCTGATAATTCTGAAGACGAGAGATTTGGGAAATATATGCATGTGGAAATTTTGAATTGAATTTGTTGCTATAAATTTGTTTATGGTTCTTTAAAGATAGTGAAAATTTCAACGAATTTGTATGCATAGAACAGGGGTGGCCAGACTTTTTTGCCCGCGATCGACTTTCGTTTTGAAATTATTGGCGGTGATCGACCAACATTAAAAGTAGTAATTTAAAACATATATTAATCTAATTGCCAACCTTTGTTTGATTCGGGTTTAGAAGGAGATTTTCGTCGATAATTGGCTAATTTCGAGATTTTAGCGTGCTGTCCATGTCACACGACTTGTCTCGCACGCTTCTTGGGACGGACACCAGAGATTTGTACAGATCAGATACGCGATCGACGCTTTGGCCACCCCTGGCATATAACATAGAATACATAGAAATAGATAAAATTACTGTTTTGTCACAAATAATTTGAAACACCACATTACGTTATATGTCCGAACTTATTCGTTTTCATATAAAAAACATGAGACAATTTTTTACGAAATTAAAATTATGTTTGCTGTTTTTAATTTTCTCATGCTAATAAGTATGAAAATTTTCATTAAAATTGTCGCGTTTTTAATATTATGTTTTTTGCACAAACGTGTGCCTGCATACCTTTCCGACGAAAAAACTAATTAAAGTTATTGTATAAATGCAAGGATCTCGTATAGACTTTTCAACTGATTATTATGACCAAGCTTTTCAGATGTTCACTGTCAATACTTTGTGGAATGGCAATAAAGTAAAAATAATAAAAACAAATAGTACTTATTCCTCATAAAAAAATATTGGATCAGGACCGGTTTCGCTTATAGCGAGCTTTATCAACTGATAACAAATACAAAGATACAGCGATAATTATACAAAAGCTAAGCAAGAATTATGTGGACCAAATGTGGAGCAAATGGACTCCTTACGGAGTTAATCTCAACATGTGTTTTTCTACGTGAACTGCTTTTTACTCAGTTGTTCAATTTCTAGGTAGAGGGTAGGGATTGAAATGATAAGAGGATGGACTAATAGTTAACTAATCGCTCTTGCTTCGCTTTTTTTGATATCGTAAAGGTGGGAAGTGATTTTTTAAACACTACCAACACCCATTGCCTTCGAATAGATCAATTTATCTACTGAAAAAATCTGCTCGTACCGGGAATCGAACCCGGGCGGTCTGTCACGGAAGCCAACGACATACGACCACTATACCACGGACCGGGCACAATACAATAATAAAGCAAATATGTATGTAAAGTAAATTATCTCAATTTACGGGTGTCTATTGGTATTGATGCAATTGCTATGTTTGAGGTTGTTTTAAACGGTTCTATGACAAAACAGAACATGACAAAACAGAATATGAACCTAACCTAACCTAAATATTCTAAAAATTCATGTTCTGAAAAGTCACGTTCTGTTTTGCATGGCTGTGGAGTCGTTAAAAAAAAGTCCGACTCCGACACCAGAATTTACCAAAACCACGACTCCGACTCCGCTCCGACTAAAAAAAAGGTTAATATCGTCACCGTTTTTTCCCTAATTTTCCTATTTATGAGTATTCAATTAAATATCAACCCTATCAATGCGGCCAAAAGCCAAATTTGACATATTAAATGAAAAAACAAAAAGTTCAAGCTTTCGCGCCGACTACGACTCCGACTCCACAGCCCTGCTGTTTTGTCATGTTCTGTTTTGTCATATTCTGTTTTGTCCGGTTACCGTTTTAAACCACCTATATTAACCTGGTTATACTTAAAGAAATGCTTACTAAGCATTTGAACCTTCGGAAGAATCGCTTGTGTATGTTTTGTTAATAAACCTACTACGTGAGTGGAAATGTTTGATGTCTTAACATTAATCACTAGAACAAGGCAGCAGGGACGCTTCTTAAATATCAGTCGTTCTCAATATAGGGCACACAGGGAAAAAAGTTTATGAAACACTGGCGTGGATAAAACACTTTTAATGCTCAATTTTTCTTCAGAAATATATATGTAATATATGTATATTAAAGTAGGGTTTTGCTAGTGGCTTACGGTATATTAACTTACATGTTTTTAGAATATTTTTAAGATTTGGTATGATTTATCATAAAATAACCACTTACTTTTAATTTATCAATGTATGTACGTCTAATTCCAAGCTGAGAAAAACCCTCAATTATACTAATAAGCAAGAAATCTATAAGACCAAACTATTTTCTTAATCTTATTGCCTGGAAAAGGCGGTCCTGTAGCCGAGTGATTGTACGTCTTATTAAGTTGTCGTTTCCAGAAAAGACAAACAATCAATACCAAATCTTAAAATAAGAGGTAACGAAAACAATATCTCTATAACTAGCCATTGTTTACTAAAACATCAATCTCTCAAAAAAAAGAGATTGAGCGACTGAATAAAATCCAATTTTGTTATTATGATTATAGTAATAGTTCATGCGACGTAAATATCCTCCATGATCCAAAAAACCGTGTGACAAGTCCGATGTGTTGGATTTATATATACAAAAATTATTTTAATATATCGAAACAAATTTGAATCGATTAAATATTGCAATAAATTTCTTAGAGTTTTGTCGCTAACAACCCGGGTTTCACCTTTTAGTATCTTCGGGTATTTGAAGTGTACGAATGAACTTGAACTGAAACCTGAAAACTCACGCAAAAGTGCAACATTTAAAATATTCAAATGTTATATTGAGATTCCACCAGGCAACGTCAGTCGCAATTCAAAATTATTTTTGTAATTCAAATCTATTAAAAATAATGCACTCAAAGGTATTATTATATATCACGTCTAGAGACTCCAATTACTCGACATCTCGTGTATCGAGTAGTAAATTTCGAAAATACTCGAGTATACTCGAGTAGTTTCAGATGTACTAAAATATATAATTAATTTAAATTTGTTTATAGGAATACATAGATGATAAATAAATGAAAATATTTAATTTCATTCATCCATTTATTTCAATTTATACAACAATAGCCGGCATGCATTGAAATGTCACTCAAAGAAAGAAAGTGTAATAACAATATTTAAGATAAATAATTTCGATTTAATTGATCGGTATCGATGACATTTGTCTTTTGACTATTGTCTACACGCGCCACCTACTGAAAGTTAATTCTACTATGCCTATATAACCTTTGCGAAAGTACAACAATAAGTTGTCAAAATGAACGGTATGTCAGCGCATAAAATATGAAAAAACATTGATTTCTATGTATATAAAAGACCTACTGTTAGTTTATTTTACTATGCATATAACCTTCGCGCAAGTGCAAGCAATAAACCGACAAAGTTTTATCGCAATCGGATGAACGGTATGGCAACACACATTGATTTTTATATATTAGATATATATATTTCTTTGGTTCAAAGTTTTGTTTTTATAAATCTCGCAGAAGATCATTTTAATTGAATAATCATTGTGGAACTAAACTCTTGGCTACTTTTATAGTTTTTATAAGTGAGTGTCCATTCAACCAATGAAATAATTCTGTTACTAGGTATAAACAAATAAAAAGGTTAGGAACGACTCTAGTACGTGGTACACATTCGCCGCTCCCTGGCAGGACGATTAAGGTAATGCGGAGAATATCAATCTTTGGGGCGCGTGTTCATTAGGGGGTTCATGTATGCCGGTTTTATCTTTGGACAAAAGAACAATAAAAACACAATGGGTTCCCACTCTTTAAAGAGATTCTCATTATTTTTCATCCGCATAAAAAAGGACAATGATTTTATTTAGGAAACGACAGATGGGGCCACCAGCGGCTAATTTTGATAATCTACAGACCCTCATTGAATATAAATCACGCTTAAAATTTATTTTGAAATATCGTCTTCCATATTACAAATTGTTTTTATTTGCAATATGTAAGTACATATATCAAGATTACAATTTTTAACATATTAGCTGGGTCCGTGGTGCAGTGGTTGACGTTGCTGCCTTCCGTGACGTACTTCCCGGGGTTGAGTCCCTGTACGAGCAGACTTTTTGGTAAATTATGGATATATGGTCACGGGACAGAATCCCAATCCTCTCGAGCAAAGCTTAAAAGATTTATATATACTGGCTTATAATTTTATGTTTTGACTTTACTCTTTCAGTTCTTGTAGATTATTATAAAATGTGGAATCGAAATGATTAAATCTGAAGAATATTTCTGATTATTGTATGAGTTCTGAAAGAAGATTTTGTTTTTAATATTAGCCTATAGTAAAATTATTCTTTTTATTTTAAACAAATAATAAACTTATTTGACTGTCTATATCTATATAATATTATTATTTGTGTAGTTTGTGGTTGCATTTTGCTCTGTAAATTAAAACAACTTGATTTAATACTTATTGCGAAGTATTCTTTAGGATCTTCTATTATAATAAATTTAAAAATTAAAGACGAAGCCTTACATTCATTTCATTTAATGTGCTTATTTTTCATATATCTTAAAAAAATTCTGTCCCGTGACCATATATCTGTTCGAAGGAATGGGCGTTTTTGTTATAAAAATGCTTTCCCCTTTCTGATCTCAAAAGCGGCGTGTAGTGAGAGCGATTAGCTAATCACCAGTCCTATCCTAACCCCGCATCGCTTGAATCCTTACTTTCTTCTAAAAAGAGAAGTTGATTAACTGAGTAACAAGCAGTTCTCTTAGAAAAAAAACATATGTTGGTTAAAAACATGGCTACAAAATCATTATTATAATTATGTTGTCATATACTCTTTCGATGGATTCGTCCATAACTTTGTGGAAGTTCATTTTGATTAAGAATATAATGTATGTTATGACATTATTAAAGTAACCTTGGAGATTATTAGTCTGATGATGCATCTGAGAGAGGCAAAACGCGTGTCACTAATAGTCACACAATACGTGGAATAATCTAAGTTATTTAAAAGGTTACATCACGTTATTGTTTTATTCAATCAGCTAGGAAGCGTATGATATCCACCACTGTCTGTAGTACGGATTAAATTGCCAGTATTATTTATACGAAAGTATGTATAAAGGCACAATTGTCTAATAACTGACCAACCAACAATTTTTAATTTTGAACCTTTTCTGCATATCAATGGTTTAAAGAGTAATTTTTTCGACTGCAGTTTTGGCTGAAAATGACTTAATAGTGCCATCTTGCTGTATCATGCAATGTGCATGTCTCGTAAAAATTCTATTCAAAACTTCATTTAAGTGTATCGGAAAAAACGTTTTAAGAAAATTTGATACCTCTATTGTCGGTCTAAAATCTACACTGCTAATTATCCAACTTCGCCATTTTGTGTTGTCGCCTGTCATTTATTTGTTGTTTTTCAGCGGTGGTTGAAAGGGTTTTTTTTGTTTACAACACATAATTTTACCCTCTCCTGCACAATAGACAAAAAACAGAGATAGTAAATTTTCTCTTTAAACCATCGATATGGATTTTTGCACTATGAATTTGTCAAAATTTAAATATTTCAGTATGGAATATAAATAAATCTAGAAACAACTAAAATCAGTGTGTTACGAATATGGAAAACAAATTTTCATCTTCTATAATATACGTTTTATGCAATTTTAAACTGTGGCTTATTGATGCTATTTAATTAAAAATAATCTGCCAGAAAAAAGTGGTACATATTGTTTCATAAGGTTGTATTTTCCTCTTAAATGGCTGTATGAGACCCTTACACACAAAGGCTTCACTCATTAAGTGGGTAGCATTTAGTAGTACATGCTTACGAGCAACCATATTACGAATCTCTATATACTAGAGCAAGGCTATGTACTGGTGGATAAAAGAAGATAAAATACTATGGTCATTTCATTCAGAGCTTGAAGGTTGAACGATTATATACATATATTGAAGCTTTCAATTATTTGTCGTGTGATATGTTAATAATTTTGACCACCACATGATGTTTTTTTGAAGCCAAAAACATTTTATATTTTTCACCTTACTTTGAAATTTTTGCCTAAAATGATCTTTTGGTCGGAAAAGCTTGTATTTAACGAATTCTATCATATACATGAATTTCAGAATTATTATTTATTTATTTATTTATTCGTAAAAAAAAAACAAAATATTTGATTGACTAAGTTCTAAGATTGTCATCATTATTTCCATCATTAGATCTTTAAGCTCATTTTTTTCAGCTGGTTTGTTTTATTTTTCATTAATAGACGACCCTTCAAAATGTTGGAATACAATTACAGTAGGCATCCTGACATCACTCGCGTTATTGATTCTGGTAAAAAAGTAATGACGGAAAAGAGAGCAAAGCACTTCCTTTGAGAAGTCCCTCTGTCTGAACATAGCTGAATATTTAAGAGTTGACGTATTACTATCACTATTTAAATTTTATTATTGAATTAAAAAGTAAAGCTAAAACAGGGCAATAAGTGAACTTATTAAGGACTAGATGAATTGGGAGAAAATCTGAAAATTAAGATTGATATATTCTTTCTTCTGTGTGGTCTATACTCTATTGAGAAGAAAGAGCATTGCCTTAGAGGTCACACCAGTTTTAGTTTATGTACTGGCAGATTTTTTCAATTTATATTTGGTATCTTAGACATGCGTGACTGTGACTTTTTTTTCTCCTCAAGTTGATTTCAAATATCTTGTGTATTTATTGTTTCTTGTGATCTATAAAAATAATTATTATGTATTTGATATACCCATATATAAAATAAATTATAAATTTAAAAAGTTTTTCATGAAAATTGAACCGTGAAACGTATTTTGAAATTGAAATCACTGTAATGAACCAATAAAATGTTTGACTACAATAAATTATAATGTAAGATTCCGACTGAAATTGGGTGATGGAATTCCAATATTAAATTTTAATCGTTTGAATTTTCTACCTTTCGAAATCTTCAGACATTTCAAGCGCACAGATAAACTTGAACTAACGCATAGTAAATATTTTGTATCGTACAAGTAATATCACTAAAAACAAGAATGAAAAGAAATATTACGTCAATTGAAAGACATCAGTTGTCACAATAGATTTTTAACAGGCTATCATTTCAAACGTTCCAATAAAGTAGACGCATTCTGAAAAATAAGGAAAAACTAAAATTTTCAAATGAAAAATCATCTAAAATAAATCACAATACGAAAGCAAACACACAATCGAAAAAAAGATACTTGAAAGCATTGCAATGTATCGAGTGTTCTCTATTAAAGTTTATGTTCTTGGAGACAGTACAATAAATCAATTCGCTACGATATATCGGCGTAGAACCAATTTTTAAAGTTTTCCCACGAGTACGGTCACATCGGCGTAGCGGCGTAGAACCAGCGTAGCTCTGCGGCGAGAAACACACAAAGGACTTGAAGAGTCTACGGCGGTGTAGCAACGTAGGCCCATTTTTTTGGTATCAACGTAATTTTTCAAAATGGCAAACGGGAGTACCCAAGTACATTAAAGACCTAAAATAACATTTGCTTACATTTTTTTTTCAATGGTATATTGTATTTATTATACGGTAAAAAAATAGCAATGTATTTCCATTCTAGAGAAAATATTTAATATATTTCTATTTCTTCTTACGTCATCGTCAAAACTATGTTTTAAACCTGCACTTAATCATCTTTCTATACCGTTGTAGACAGGGTACACAATACATCTTCTTCTCTGTTCCACCACCACCCTAGTTTTATATGGTAATAACAATGTAAGCCGAGATAGCTATCAACAAATATATAAAATAGTTTCTGTAGAATTAAAATACATTGTTATTTTTTTCACCGTATTATAATGAAGTTCCACCAAGTAAATGCCAACATTGGCGAACTTGTTTATTTTATTTTCTACTATTATTATCGAAATGAATAGTTTTATAATACGGAAAGAAAAATAACAATGTATTTTAATTCTAATAACTTTTTGAAATACGCCTTCGTCAGATAGTTCTGACGAAGGCGTAAGCCGAAATAGCTATCAACAAATATTTAAAAATAATTTATGTAGAATTAAAATACATTGTTATTTTTCTTTCCGTATTATAATGGAGTTCTACCAAGTAAATGCCTACTCAATCAATGAATAGTTTTACTGTAATAATTTCGATGGATTTGGTAATAACTTTATGAAAGTTTATTTGAATATAAAGACACGTGATTCGGCTTCCTTGGAGGAATCCTTGGACTTAATATCGCAAAGTTAGCTAAAGTTTGTCCGAAGATACATTTGAAAGAGGTGAAACCTATGTTACAAATAGTAGCACATTGTGTGCAGTTATCAAAGTTATTTAAATTAGTTGTATTTTAAAATGCTTAAATTTTCCTTTTTGTTTGTCTGTTTTTAAAGTTTGTCTTGTTATTACATTTTTCGTCCACTTTTAGTAAACATAAGTTTTTTTATAAGCCCTGGTTGTAAACAACTTGAAAATTATTTTTGCATAGCGTGAAGATAACAAAATGGTAATAAGAAACAGCTAGTAGTTAACTCATTAACTCTCACAACAACGAAATACAGAAAATGTAAAAAATACCAACTATGTTTGACAGAATGCTCATTTATCATATGCGCGGTTTTTAAATGCTTAAAATTAGCCCGTAAGGTGAAGTTTTAACTCCAGTTCAATCGTCAGTTTAGACTGCCAATTAAAAGTCAACTCAATATTTATGGTTGAATATGAAAGCGTATTGCCATATACGTTTGCAACATTGGCACAAATAGATTCACCTTATAACATGACAGGTCCTTAATAAGTTCTTTTAAATATCATTTGTAGATCAATTAAAACAGACAACGTAAAAGAATTGTTTACAAATGGTTGTACTTTGATGTCTTATTGTTACTTATAAAGGGTCTTTTTATAAGGACGCTTAGTTTTGAAATGTAAATAAAACAAGTTGTTTGTGAGATTTCGACTAAATTTTAATTTCATTTGTAAGTATATTTTACGGCATTAAATATGGAATATAGCATCAAATGTCTGCCAATATCCATTCATTATAAAATGGGCCATGTCGCTAAAGTTGACTTTTTTGACAAATTTGGGTAAACTTCCAACTGTTCCAGAACCCAATCAGGCGTTGTCTGCGGTCGTTTACCTGAAGTTCCTCGGTTAGTTGGATTTTATACGGGTGCAGACATAAGGCCCGATTTAAAATTCGCCAAGTTGAAGTCGCAGAAAAGCCAAGTTCTTGTGAACGACGAGAAATAAGCTGCCTTGGGTTTTCCTGTACACTTTCACACACAGCAGCAATGTTTTCACCAGATATTGTATTTTGATGACGTACAGGTAGGTGTTGGCCGATTATTTACCAAACTGGTTTACTCAAATTTGGCCACTAAACAATGAATAATCTACTCAGCAGGACAAAGTAACATATTTTGAGCGTCCCTATTGAAATACCCTTTATAATATTATGTAATTTTTAAAACCTTAACACTCAAACACATTATTTTCTTTGTGTTTATTCATAAATTTACACGCGGGCTTCAGACACATGCATATTTTGATAACCATGTTGGCTGTTGGTTCTCTTTTGCATTATTTGGTCGAATTATTTATTCATATTTAACATGACACCGCGTTTATGTGAAACCTTTTAAACAACAAGCCAAAGAAAAATAGAAATAATACTAAAAACTGCATTCGTATGATATCTTTTTGAATAGAAATTCAAGCGTAGAAATTGCGACAAGCTTAACATGAGCTCGATTTCTACAACAAGAGAGCTTTTTCAGCTGTATTGTTTTACTTCATAAGAGCTTAAAATATAGCTGTAAATAATAAACACAACTGAAAGATTTTGATAAATAACTAAATTTAGACTTTTCTTTTTTAGCATTTATTGGTTTTGATACCCTTGATAGAAAGACGTTATAAAGCATAAATGAATTTTTTTAACCATGTCAACCTCCAACTTGGAGCATACGGACTCCTCACGGAGTTTATCTTAACATATATTATTCTCACTTTTAAGGTGTTCACTGTCAATACTTGGTGGAATGGCATTATAATCAAAATAATAAAAAAATTTTAGTACTTTTTCCTCATGGCGAGCATTGTCAACAGATAAGAAATACAACGAAACAGTGATATGTATACAAAAGCAAAGCAAGAATTGCAAGGTAGGTATGACAAACAATTGGTAATACAAATATGCAAATAAATAAAACAAAATAGAATTTAATTAAAATTTTGTAGACCTCTTGTCGCTTACCAATTTTTTGTCAAAAGTTGTAATTCTTGCTTTTTTTTTTTATATATACCACTGTTCCGTTGTATTTATTATCAATTGATAGTTCTCGCAATGAGCGAAACCAGTTGTGATCCAATAAATTTTGTTTGGAATAAGTACTAAAAATGCTTAAATTGTACGTATACGTTTATTGGTGGCTGCATCTTTATATAAAAATGTTTCAAACTATCAAATAAAACAAAGTATAAACTATAGTTCAACGTTTGTTTGGCGTAGAATCTCCGGTCTGAAAGTAATCTGAGATAGTGCTGCAGATTATTCAACAGAGCGAAAACGTTTTCACACAAGGCCTACTCGAATATCACCAGCTGTACCGCTAAGTATAACGTCATGTGTATCCTCCACCATTATAAGAATTGAGAACTTTTTGAATTGTCCAAGACAATAGACAATTTTCAATCGAATTGTTTTCTATGCTAAAACAATATGTCAGTTTTAATATTTGTTTTACGCTTCTGCTACGACATCTCGCGCAGAAAGTAAAGCTTATGACAGTCTTAATAATTTAATTATATTCTTCCAACATGCGACGTTTTTGAATTGGAGAATTAATTCAATGATAGCATGGCAGAATTGTTTAATCATTTGAAGCTAGTACTGGTGACAGAGTTTCGTGTCAGCATTCCCTCAATGTCTGAATACAGATTAGAGACAAATAAACAAGAGAAATTTTAAAATGGTATAATATGAGTTATTACCAAGTGTCAATCTCACATTTCGAAACCATTTTGATTTGCAGATAACGTTATTAAACAACATTTAAATATTAATAAAAATTAGATCAGGACCGGGCTCGCTCATGTCGAGCATTGTTAACTGATAAGAAATACAAAGAAGCAGTGTTATTTATACAACAAATTTGTACAAATATCACTGTTTCGTTGTAATTCTTGTCAGTTGACAATGCTTGATCCACTAAATTGTAATGTGGAATAAGTACTAAAAATGTTTTAATATTTTTACTATAATGCCATTCCACTAAGTATTGACAGTGAACACCTTAATAGTGATATTTTCAATTCTTCGGACTCTACATTCTACAAGTGAAAGCTTTGCACAGAAAACAGTTGCACAGAAAAAAACAGCTCAATATTTCACCTGTAAAAGCCTTCACCACTTTACTCCGTTTTCATCAGTTTGCCTCCACATTTCATACATAAATGCCTTCATCATTACATCTGTAAATGCTTTCAACAGCCTGCAAATGTATATGTATCTTTTAACACGTCCGCTCCCAGCTTGGAGCATATGGAAACTTCACGTGTTTATCTTAACATGTTTTTTTCCTAATATAACTGTTTGTTACTTAGTTGCTCAACCCTTTTCTAAGAGAGTAGGGATTGAAAGCATACAAGGACTAAGAAAGGACTAGTGGTTAGCTAATCGCACCATTTTTTGGTATCGGAGAGGTGGAAAAGGATTTATAAAAACACACCCATTGCCTTAGAACAGAATCGATTTATCGACTGAAAAAATCTGCTCGTATCGGGAATCGAGCCCGGGTGGTTCGTTACAGAAGCCAACGACTTTGACCTCTGCACTACGGATAAGGCTGTGCATAGTTAAACGATAAAGTAATAATATAAAACATTGAGTATTTCCATGAGTTTGATCGCTAACGAACTGAGTTTCGTATTTCGGCATTTCTAGTGCACGAATGAACTGCAATTCTACACAAAAATGGGTCGTTAGCGACAAAACCATTAAGAAAATTAAAAATTCATACGATTCATATTGTATGTAATGAATTATACCCAAAATATTTCAATTTGGTTATTTACTAAATCCTCTTTTCGAGCGCCAATTATGTCTTCTACCCCAATTACACCCGCCACCGCAATTAAGTTTACGAACCCTGTCCTTGGGAAAAGAAAGATAAATAGAATTAAATTAATTCCTATGCCATTTTGATCAGTTTGTTATTAGGAATTATCACAGCATCCATGTCATCGAATCCTTTTTACGAAAAATATATCTGAACCAGGGCTGTGGAGTCAGAGTCGGAGTCGTCGCGGCGATTTGGCCGGAGTCGTACTCGGAGTCGGAAATTTTGAAATGTTTGAATTTTATATGTCAAATTTGGCTTTTGGCCGCATTGATAGGGTTGATATTTAATTGAATACACATAAATAGGAAAATTAGGGGAAAAAAGTGACGATATTAACCTTTTTTTAGTCGGAATCGTGTTTTTGGTCAATGTCTGAGTTGGGGTCGGAGTCGTGGTTTTGGTAAATGCTGGAGTCGTAGTCGGAGTCGGATTTTTTTTCACCGACGCCACAGCCCTGATTAATACTTTTATTTATGTCTAAAAAAATAAACTATTCATTTTTAAACCATTTTTTATTTGCTTGGTGAAACACGTGTTCACGTGAAACACAATTCGTGGAATAATCAAAGCTATTTTATATTAAAATGAGCTTCCACAAATTAACCACCAAATCCATCGAAAGTATTAAATAATCTGTTTATTAAATAATTGTTTTGATGCATTCTATAATTTGTCCGTAAATTCTTTACAATTGATATTTAGTATAATATATTCGGTAAAGCGATATGAAAATGACAATCACTGACTGTTTTTCTTTTAACGGCTTAGTTTATTTTTGTAGAAAAAACGTCTAAGTGTATTATCCCTGACGTTAATTTAACCTTTCTTTTTATGAAAACATCGTCGATATTTAAATATCTTCTGAGAAGACATGTGCGTTGCTCATTATCATAATGGCAATTTCCCTGACAGAGCCAAAATGTATCCAAAGAATTTATTGACCCAAGGGACCGATTTAAAATTAGGTTCAGCTTGTACGTTATACCGAAAACTAACTGGGTAACGTACATATTTGAAATATCTTGCTTAAGATAACAATGTATACTAAAAACACACTTGTATTGACGGTCTTTTCGCCGAGTGATAAACGTGCATGGATGTTTGTTCTATTCGGTTGCGGAGTCCGTGTGCTAGAATCCCATTAAGGACAATGCTACAAAAAGTAATAAAAATAATAAACAAATTTTTAGTAGGTACTTATTCCACATACAATTTATTGGATCAGGACCGGTTTCGCTCATGGCGAGCATTGTCAACTGATGAGAAATACAACGAAACACAGATATTTATACAAAAGTTAAGCAAGAATTACAAGGTACGGCAAACAATTGTTATTACAACTAAGCTTGTCAGTGAATACTTTGAAGGGGCTACAAATTGTGATTGTTTAATTACAAATATATGTTTATGTACGTAGAAATCACAAATGGTTTGATTTTTTTTTCAATGTGAAAATGTTATGAAAAATTGTTGAAAACAAAAGGAAAAAATGCACACTAGCGTAACAGAAACTTATACAAAACCTTAAAATAATTTATGTAGAATTAAAATACATTGTTATTTTTCTTACCGTATTATAATGGAGTTCTACCAAGTAAATGCCTACTCAATCAAGACATTTATTTCAATTTGAAAAGGGTACATTTCACAAATAATAGAGAATTAAATGTCTCAAATTTTAAATTGATTCGATGTTTTGTTTTTATAACTCCACGCGTAAGACTCAGTTAAGTGCAATAGTAAACGTTGTTGGCTTGCGTGCCGGACCGCCCGGGTTCGATTCCCAGCCAAGCGGGATTTTTCATTCGATTAATCTACCCAACGGCACGGGTGTTTGTGTTTTTGAATATCCCTTACCACATTTCCTATCCAAAAGAGCGACGCATACCGAGAACGATTAGCTAACTACTAGTTCTGCCCAAGTCTCCGTATCCTTCCATCCCCTACTCTCTCCGAAAAAAAAGGTTGAACAACTGAGTAACAAACAGTTCACATAGAAGAAAATATGTTGAGATAAACTCCGTGAGGAGTCCATATGCTCCAAGTTGGGAGCGGACATGGTTAAAAAAAAAATGGAAATAAATTTTCATTTATAAATTACGAGTATTACTCGAGTATTTTGAAAAATACTCGAGTATTCGATGCTCACACTGGAGTCTCTACCTAGTACGCAGCCATTGTGCTCACGTAAACTTTAGCAACAATGACAGCGTAGCTTATTTCGCCTGGCTTATTCCATTTTATACATCCAATATTAAGCGGTCTACGTTCTCATATATCCCGAAGGACAGGTGTTAAGGTTCGTTGATTAGGATGGGAATACAGGTAAGAGCCTGTCAAGGGCCGTTTGTTTTCCAGGCGTGGAAAATTGGCTAAAAATCCGTGACACGAATAAAAATTTATATGAAAACTGTGACGGTCCAAGAGATGTAAAGTATTCAGCATTTGTGTTTCCATAATTCAGTCTCTTGTATATATTGAGAATACCTTTATTCCGGCTCCCTCGTAAATCGAGAAGGAGCCTCCTATCCGACACTCAGGAAGAGGGATTTTGGGGACGGAGTAGGAGAAACATGGCACTCTTATAAAGAAAAGACGATCTCAAAGCGTTATGTGGTTGCGGTTAGCATCCATTATTTAATTGTTTATAGTTTACACAGACGTTATACAACACACAATACGATAGCGAAGAAGATATCAGGAATTTGACGCGAATTTAATTCTGAGGGAGAGGATTAGGCGCGTGCATTCTCAATGCAGTCCAATCTCTCACTGCTGTATGAAAACAAACGGTTACTTTAGAAAGAAAAAACAATGGCCGTTTCAAAAATCGTTAACACATGCGCCCGCTGATAAGGGATGATTTATCGCCTTATGAACTTTTTATGAAGCACATGCATTGTCGGGCGTCAAGAGATAAGAGAAATTGAAATAACTCTACATTGCACCGCTATAGATTGCAATATAGATTATTATAAGAATGAATTTATTTCCTGATATCGACTGACTCATTGACTGAGGTGAACAATAGATCGTTCGAGAGAGTTCTGATGACCTACCACATAAGGCGGTGTCAATATATATATATATTTACCATGTCCGCTGCCAACTTGGAACATATGAACTCTTCACGGACATGCTCCTCTCGACATATGTTTTTCTACGAGAACTGCTTGTCACTCAGTTGCTCAATTTCTCTTTTTCGAAGAGAGTTGGGGATGAAAAGGATACAAGGACTAGGACCGGACTAGTGGTTAGCTAATCGCTGTCACTGTGCGTCGCTCTTTGGTATCAGAAAGGTGGGAAGGGATTTTCAACAACACAAACACCCATGCCTTTGAACAGATTTATCGACTGGAAAAATTCGCTCGTACCGGAAATCGAGCCCGGGCGGTCCGGCACGCAAGCTAAACGTTGATGCTGCGCCACAGACTCTATATATATTAGTTATATAATCTTTTTAGTTAGAAAGCACTGTCAGCAAAGGTTCTACACCTTTTTCTAGTATAACATTGTAGAGAGAGCTTCCCGGGATTTGTAATTTTTTTGAGGATACGGAAATAAAAAGTATTAATGGTGTATTCAAAAAAATATAAAAAATATTTTTTCCACCTGTTCCACAGTAAATATATTGAGATCAGAACTGGTTTTGCTCATCGCCAGCATTTTATGTTGATAAAAAAAACAACAAAACAGAGTTCACTTTTAAGGTGTTTAGGGGTTTAATGGTCTGGGGGGTGTTTTATTTTTTTTAGCATTTGGGGGCGCTGCACGAGTTCAAGTGGGCGTTGCGTTGTCTTGTACATCGCGACTTGTATGAAATTTTAATACCAGATAGAATAATTTATCCATTTTTATCAGTCAAAATTTTAAAGAGCAGTTTATTGAGCTACAAATTGACTGTGAAGCTAAAATAGTATTCAATCAATGTGATTATGATATTTTTTTGGGTCCATTTTCGCCATAAATACCTTATTCTGTGGAAAGAGGTAAAATTACCCATCGTAGCATTTCCTTCATCATATTTAGTAGAAAAAAGTTTTAGCGCAGTAACGCATAATTTAAAAAAAAATCCCGAAATCGATTACAGATAAGCCAAAGAGGAGATTTCAGACTGTATTTAACTAAACTTGAACCTGATATTACAAAAATAGCACAGTCACATGAGGCTCAAGGATCACATTTTTTTTAAAAAGAGATTCTTGATGTTTATAAAAATAATAAATTTTTATAAAATAATCATGTTATTTATTTGTTTTTCAATTTTTTTTGGGTTGGGGGGGGGTTAGCGCTGGATAATTTTACTATGGTAAATGGGGCGATTCTTTCAATATGGTTAAGAATCACTGATCTAGACCAAACAAATAGGAGGTAATGATAAGAAAAATTTGAAAGAAGTAGTCCAGTTTGAGGTCGTTTTATTTATCCATTATATCCTTAATTATCATTTATTATGTTTTGGCAAAACAAAATTTAGTGAATGGACAGCAAATAAACAAAGAAACACAATTAGACATATGCATCAAAAAAGTATAATTGTTTTTGCATCTACAAATACCACATTATGACATGTTACAAAATTTAACTAAGGCAATCCAATAAATACGGTTTTTGAAATAAGGATAATTGAAAATTTATAACACAATATTTTTCAACCAACTTACATTTGAATTTTTTGAATTTTGTACTTTTCCATGAGTTTTGTCGCTAACGACCCGGGTTTCGCCTTTCGGCATCTTCAGGCATTCCAAGTGCACGGATGTACTTGAACTGACGCGTAGAACAGCTTGTATCGCTTATATACAAAAATATAAGTAGATCACTAAGTTAAAAGGTTATTAAAATGTTAATTAGCGAAATTTGAATGAATACAAGTTTCAATTAATTAAGTGGGTTTGTTATAATTATGGGGATTTTTGAAAATATTAATGACCAAATAATAACATAAGAATATTTGAAATAAATCTAGGGTTTTATTCGACCTATCATTAATGAGTTGATTGATTTCAAGACTTTGAAATGATATTAAGTGAATTGATATTTAATGATAGCGAGTGCTTGAATTGTAAATAAATGACAATTATTAATAAATGAAAATTATTTAAAAAATAACAATTATTTAAGAAGTTATAACAATGCCGAATTAGGCAAATAGTTAGTTCAAAATTGGCAAACTGTTGAGCTGAGCTCGATTAATCTCTAAGATTTCTTGATAAAATAGTTTAAACTCGCCCCCTGTTAGTATGTTATAAATCAATGCCTGAGTCAAAATTAAACGTGTGGTTTTACATTGTCGACGACGTCATTGAATGACACGACATAAGGAGTTGTAAGAGTTAAAAGGATATTTTTACTTTGAAATAAATAAACCGAGCTGATGGCAATATAATAAATCACAATTTATTTATGAATATGGATATAATTCTGTGTGTATATGATATTTAATAAACGTATTAACAGGTTGAGTGATATCCGCTGCCCTTGGCTTGCATTCGGCTTCGTTTGTCTTTTTGTTTACGCTGAACGTTGCATCGTGTTGGATTTGAATATTCATGAGTACATATTTCCACATGAATACTCTATGCATTTTCAATCGATACCTACGTGTCATTTCACGTTAAGATACTTTGGACTAATAACCAAGAGCTATGGCCATTTCAAGATTTAATTATATTTGTTGAGGTAGCGAACGATTATTTTAAATCATATACAAATTTCCTCTTATTGCTTTCATTATATACTGTGATACCACTGTGAAGTAATAATTTTTCCATACACGTTTTTTTAAGCCATAACACAGTTTACCTCATATGTATTATGACATACAGATCAATAAACGAAGCACATTGCGATCGAAATACTTTTTTAATTCATGTTAAGTTTTATTCCTTAGAAATATTGATTTCTGTTTGGAGATATGGATGTCTGTGTTGTTTTAAATTTCCTCTCACACCTTTTTAATCATCAAAACGGAACGTAGCCAGAGCGTTTAGCCAACCATTAGTCCTGTCCTAGTCTGTCCTTTCTTTCTTCAAAAATAGATTTTGCGCTCTGATTCACTTACAATTACATTAGATAAATAACTTCCCAGCTTAAAAATTTCCACTGTCAATATTTGGTGGAGATGGAATATCTGTTAGAATTATTGGGATGCGTGGCAAGAGTACATTTTCTCCTTAAAATTGTAGCTTTAATGATGTTGTTCATTTTTTTTTTGATTGAAAGCCTTGTACCGTTGCAAAGTCGTGGTAGATTTATATTTCGGAGAATAATGATAACTACGTAAATTGGCAATGTTAAAACTTGCGGCGGCATACCTGGCAAATCAAGTCAAGTTTTTTTTTAAATTGTTTGCATCGTAACATTTTTTCGCAATCGGATGAACGGTAATGAACTTATACTTAGGACAAACAAACAGACACACATTCATTTTAATATTTTTAAATTACGTGAAATATCTTTGCAATTGTAATAAATGATTGAATACGTGAGCGCGGAATTTAAATAGTCATTTTAAAACTGTTTCGAAGTGTTGTTTTGAAAATGGATTTACATTTAAGAGTTTTAGTGACAATATAGCCAAAGTAATAATATTTTTTATATTGCCAACTCATCTTTCACGAATCGGTGTGTTGCGTAGTTTATTCCTTGTCACATTGTCCGTTCGTATGAAATGAAGTATACGTAGATGATATTTTACACGCTTTTCATTTGTATATTGTAGCGTGTTGCTCGTCAATAATTCATACACCATTTAATACAGAACAGCTGAGCTGGTTTAATTGTTGTCAGGCAGTATTTATTTCAAGGCGTGCATCCATTACAGTTCAATTGGACGGTCAGTTAACTATGTTAGTTTGCAGTGATATGTCAGAATTACCAGCAATTTAATTGAGCGGAGAATGATTTATAAAAACGTTCCGTATTTAAACTTTTGGTTTCGTTGCCGCCGAGATAATGCGGATAGATTTTTGTATGAATACAATTGCACCGTTATATGTTCAAATAACCCAATGATATCATCATAACATTGATGAGTTCCCATTGGTTCTATTTATTCCTGGGAATAGTATAAAATTAAAGCGATAACAACTTCTAAACATTCGTCTCGTGCACATTTTTGCTTAAAGCTTTTGTTAAAATTAAAATAATTATTGTATTGCTGGTCAGTGTCTGTCAATCTTTTGAACTCCACGGCACACCTTAAGAATTGATTTTTTAACTTTACGGCACACCAAATAAATATCATGATAAATTTTATTATTCTTAACGAAAATAATAAAAAAAGAATGCTACCCAAATGTGTGGTTCGTTAACATCTTTGGCTTTTAGTTTAATTTTTCACAATTTTAATTTGTCAATACTGTGGTATAGTAGCAAGAGACTTTGCCCTAGAAATCAGGTGGGTTTTTTTTTCGTTGAGTTTTTCTCGACTGATTCATTATTTGTCATCGAGTTTATCTTGTATAACTTTAGCATATTTGGCGCATTGGCATTAGCTGTAATACAAAAATATTTTTTATTTTAAAAATAAATAAATGATTGATATCTTATTATCTGGATCATACTGCTAATTTTTAAGTGTTCTTTAATAACAATTTTATAATTGGGCATCCAAGCGAAAGCTCATAATAATATAATACATAAAATGTTGTACAACATACTCCAAGCGGCACACCGCGAATGTCATACGCCACACAATTTGACAGATACTGATCTCGATAACATTTATAAAGGGTATTGAGTCAATTGGGAGAGGAAGCGAAATTCCTTAAGGATAGACATGCAAACAGAGATTTGACCTCACTACTCCGCAGGGAAATGTGAAGTGAATATAGATTTGTACGGATATCCTTACCTGTCCTCTTCAAGATTGCTCACGTGTGGCACAATTACCACATGCTTCAGGTGGCGACCCTGTTAAATTGGACAGAACACGTAGGGTCTGGACTGGAAACTCGACAAATATTATTTCGGCTCTTTCGATGGCTTCATCGTTAACTTTGTGGAACTAGATCTTAATATACAATTTTAAATATCTTAATATATTCCACATGCTGTGTATATATTCGCCTCAAGATAATAATATCTTGTTAAACAGAAAAGATCGCGTAGAACACGGGTTCCCAACCCATGAGTCGTGACCCCAAAGAGGTCGCAACGAGTTTTTTTGGGGTCGCCAACTTATACAGTCAACTAACAAAAATATTCACTCTAATGCATATTCGCTGTTTTTTAATAACCTAATTAAAAATGCCCTTTTCAATTGCCTTCGGGGTCACGGGTCAAATGGCTTTTTATAAAAGGAGTCGCCACCCGAAAAAGATTGGAAACCTATGGCGTATAATCATTGCCACAAACTAGTACCTAACGCTTCTATTGTGGAGACTGTCAAGCTTATTATGTAGGGCAGACAGCCTTTATTATTAGGAATAATGAACAAAAGATGTAACATTTTTTCAGAGTTTGTGGATCACTGAATCGAAAACGATCAAAATTGTAATCGGAGTAGGAATGTTGAAATATTGCAACAAGTAAATGAGCAGTTAATAATTTTTAGATATAAATACAAGTTTCAACAGTATTTTTAAATAATATCCTAAATAAGTCAGGCTGCTCATCAATGGTAATTTAGCACGTGAGTTAATATATATATTTTTTAACTATATCCGCTCCCAAATTGGAGCATACGGACACATCACGGAGTTTATCTCATCATATGTTTTTCTACGAGAACTGCTTGTTGCTCAGTTGCTCAATCTCCCTTTTTTCGGAAGAGGGTAGGGATGGAAAGGATGCGAGGACTAGGACAGGACTAGTGATTAACTAATCGCTGTCACTATGAAAAAATCCGCTCGTACCGGGAATCGAGCCCGGGCGGTCCGGCACGCCAGCCAACAACGTTAACACTGCGCCACGCGTACGTTAAAGTCATTAGTTTGTTTGTTTCTATCTAAATTGGGAGCGAAGTTTAAAGAAAGAATATTGTGTATTATGATTGGAATTTTAGTTATTTTAATATCTATAAGTTATGAATTGACATAATTTCTTATTCGTTCTAGTAATATATGGATGGTTTGTGTAAATAAATCAATTGTTTGCACCGAGTGTTATGTTTTCATCTTCCAAAAGGCATTCAGGTTATATGAGTCGCAATGCTTTGCGATCACGTAGAAAACACAGTCTGCCTTACCCCTAATTGACTAATAATCCAATATGACCATATCTTGACAGATTAGCTAGTTTATAGTACATTCCAAGAAAGAAGACGGCCGAACGTATTTGTAATTGAAATATTTAATTTACGGTAGCATTGAAAAATCTTTAATTTTAAACGAATGGCTTTGATTGCAAAGCTCATGTGCTCGAATCCCAGTCCAGGCAATTTACTGTTTCGATCGAAATATTGATTTCTGTCCAAAGTCATGGATGTTTGTTTTGTCTAAAAATCCCTCTCACATCCATCCGATCCTAAAAACGGGACGCAGCGAGAGTGATTTGATAACTACTAGTCCTGTGACCTAGTTTTACCCATTACAGTCAAACCTCCGAAAACACTACTCCGTAAAACACGCTGCCCGAAAATATTCGGCGCAAATCCCCCGATGGCACGGTCGCATTTTATTGTCGTTGCTATGTAACGTTGCCGGCTGTTATTCCGGGGCGGATGCCGATATACACACACGGCCGACCGTCTCTACGGTGCATACTCTCGCATACACTCAAACAACACGTGCCAGACAATACACGTCTGCGTGCTGACTTCCTGTTTGCTACATTTTGCGAGCGCTATGCATTGTATCACCTAGCAACCAAATATATTTACGTAAATATTTCGTTCAAATATTTTTTTGCAAAACTCATATATAATCTTAGTTTGCATTTTTCGCGGAAAAAGACAAAGTCCCTAATTTTGTATGAGTTTCACGCCCCCTTTTACACTACTTCTTATATTACGGTCCCGACTATAGTGTTAGCGGGGGTTTAACTGTATATGAGTCCATGTACCCCACGCTAGGAAAGGACATGGTTTAAAAATGTCTCATCCATGATTATACTCTAATGAGAATTGTTTGTTTTCCGTATTTCACTCAAAATAAAAATGGTGCGTCAAGATAAATTAAGATGCATAGAAGATTATGTTGGATTGAAGTGTAGCAAAAAAAGTTTCTGTTTCCACTCTCTTCGAAAAAAATAAGCTTATCAATGTTGTAACAAGCACTAATCGTTGATTTCTTGTTGAGATAAACTAAATAAGAAATCCATGTGCTCCACACTGTGAGCGGGCGTGGTTAAACAATAAACAGCGACATATTTTGCTTCAATTTATTTGCTTAGTTGTAATACCAATTGTTTGTCATACCTTGTAATTCTTGCTTAACTTTTGTATAAATATCACCGTTTCGTTTTATTGCTTAACAGTTGATAATGCTCGTTATGATCGAAACTGGTCCTGATGCAATAAATTGTATGTGGAATAAGTAGCAAAAATATTCAAAACTTAAACATCAACAAACACATAATATAATTTTTCTGAAAAGTCATTTTTAGGCTTTTTGCTTCAAGCGGCGCTATAGTAGATCAACTTACTTTGATTCAGCTTTAATAAAGATCTATCGTACAAGTAAACACATATACATATAAGTTATAAAGCAATATACGTATGTGCCTTCACTAATAAAGGGTTACAAAGGACAAAGAAAATGGCGATTATTTTGCTTAGGATATGTTTGTAGTTAAATTGCTGCGATTTTATCTTCATCCTATTATACGAATTCCAATTAAAACGGGATCTCGCTTAGCCATTGTTTTGATTTGTGTATTGCTTACGTTTAAATGTAGATATTTTATTTATAAATAGGGTTTTTTCCCAATGCCCACGTCCAATGTGTATATCTGATATATTGTCTTTGCAGAAAACGTGTGGAAAAAAGGAAAAAACAACATGTCCGTTCTCATTGTAGGGAATTCGGACTTTTTATGGAGGTTATCTCGACAAGAGACTGCAATTATTCGACATCTCAACTACTCGAGTATCGAGTAGTGAAATTTTAAAATACTCGAGTAGTTTCAGATGTACTAAAATATATATTATTAATTCAAATTCGTGTATATAAATAGATGAAAAATAAATAAGCATATCGATGGCTTAAAAGAAAATTTGCTATCTCCGTTTTTGTATGTAGTGCAGGAGAGGGTAAAAACTGATTATTTTGAGAATGGAAAATTGTGTGTTATAAACAAAAAAAACCCATTTCAAACGATTCATTTGTACCGCCTGTGAAAAAAAGCTAATAAATGACAGGTGACAATACAAAATGGCGGAGTTGGATAATTCGCGGTGCAGATTATAGAACGACAAAAGTGATATCAAATTTTCTTAAATCGTTTTTCCGATGCAATAAGTTTTGGTGATAATTTTTTACGGCACATGTACATTGCATGATACAACAAGATGGCATTATTAAGTAATTTTCAGCCAAAAGTGGAGATAAAAAAATGACTATTCAAGCTATCGATATTTAATTTCCTTCATCCATTTATTTTGATTTAGGAAACAAATATTTCAAAAATAGGAGAGAATTAAACGTCTCAAATTTTAAATTGGTTCGAAGTTTTGTTTTTATACTTCTTGCAGGACAAAAAAATCTCTGTTGCTGTGGACGTCAGTTTTATATATATATTTTAAATAAGTAAATAAAATTTAGAAATAAATCTTCATTTTTACATTACGAGTATTACTCGAGTATTTTTCAAGATACTCGAGTATCGAGTATGAGCTATGCAACCGAAGCTAACGACGTTGAAACTCGACCAAAGACACGATCAAACATACTGTTTTAAATAAATATTCACATTGAAAAATGGACGAATATTCTCAAGTATCGAATATTGGATACTCGAATTGGAGTCTCTAATCTAGGCAGATGTTGTTGCGCGAGAGATATTTTCAGTCGCTTGTAATTTATTTTTCAAACAAAGAAGGGATAGAAGAACAATGCTGAAACATGACTAGTATTTATCTTTATTGATGTAAGGGATGTCGCATAGAATCATGTATCCGAACAAAACTACATCGATTTTAAAATAACTCACCGAGATGGGATAGCTTGCGCTTTATAAACTGATAAAAGTTTTAAATAATTGAATTCGTTAGTACACATATATTAAACAAGTACAGTAAACCCCCCAATAATGAGCTCCCCGCTAATGAACCCCCCAATAACATTTGCGGCAGGTTTCCGATAATGAGTTAAATCCCCCGAATAATGAAAAAAAATAAAACAGGTGCATCAGACGTATTTACGCGGTGATTCCTCCGCATGTGGCAGTCAGATGAAACCAGGGATATTCAACAGATATACAGTAAGATAACATACTGATAAAGATATCAATGAATATATAAATGATGACATGGATTTGAATGAAGAAGATTTGATTGCCTTTGTTGGTGAAAATAATAGTACTACGAGTGAAGAAAGCTTACAAATTGACTTGAATGAATCACATAAAAGTTTCAATTCCGAAATTTGAATGAGGGCTTAAGATTGTTTAATAATTTAGAAACACACTTGACTCAAAACGATATCCCAAAAGAGCGATTAGACGAATTAAAAAAATACTTAGAAATATGCAAAGCCCAATATATTAAATTGTAAAGCGAAATGCGGGAAAAATTTATTTTTGACAATAAAGAAAATAATCCAGTTAATAATCTGAATTATAGAGAAATTGAGGAACTGGTATTGGCAACAAGAAAGTCTCGATGGAACTTAATATTAGATGATAGAGTGAATAATTAAATATGTAAATAGTTATATAATTTAAGACGTTTATCGTCTTTTCTTTTTTTTTTGTTTTCAACAGTTATGATTTGTTATTATTGATTATTGTTACTTACACACGATTAACACACGGATTTTATTGTTAGTTCTTCAGGATTTTTGTCAGTGCATGACGTTTGTGAATCGATATTAAAAAATCTCCGCAAATAATGAAAATATATAATATTACTATATACAAATCGTATACTGATTTATCGATTATCTTGACAGAAAAATACTTTTAATAATAAAATATTTTTCTTCACTTTCACCCCTTGCGGCCCGCGAAAAATTTTAAATCGATAAATTGGCCCTTATCTAAAAAAGCTTGTGCACCACTGGTCTAAAATAACAAAAGCCAAATATTCTAATTTTCATTTTACAAAGATTGAAATATCGCGAAAAACGTGGCGCTGCACTCGCTTATTTGATGAACTATTCTGCAGTCATTGTACACCTGAATTTTAATTGTTTCTGTATAATTTTAAAAATAAATTACGTTCATGGATTTTATATCATACAAAGTTCATTTTTATTCCAAACCTATGTAATGATTTTCGACTTTTAGTAATTATTTTTTTCGATATCTAAAATTTAATGAAGCTGCAACTTATTAGTTGCGTGGGCGTCAAAGTTCTTCTACGTACCCTTCGTGTCTAAGCTTAGTTTTTCTATTCAAGTGACATTTCCTACCCCTTGCTGCTGGTAGGAGGTCGCGATCGATACAGTTCAGTTTCACGTACTTTTTCGTTTTTACCTGTGGAGTGTTATTTAGAAGAATGGCTCTCGGTCTATATCAGTGGTTCTCATGTGCGGCCACCAGAGGATTTTGCTGCGGCCACCAACAGCTTGATAGATAATATTGATATTTAATAAAGATATGTTTTTACAAGTTAATTTGTCACCAAAGACACTGAAAGTTTAATATTTTGTATGCATTGTATTGTGTATCAAGAATTGTTTGTTCGCAAAAACTTTTACACATACATGCTTTTTTACATGGTATTTTAGACAAAAAGGCTCAACAAAAAAAAATTGTGCGGCCACCAGGCATTTTCGTAGGACCACTGATGTTCCTCATGCGGCCACAGCCAAATTTTACGTGAGAACCACTGGTCTATAACGATTCTCCGATGCCTTCTCGTCATAATATTGGAGATCGTTGAGTCACTGTGATATCCCACTGCCTTGTGAAACTTTTAGAGGTTTTACGAACGAACTTGCAAATAGTGGGTACACTTAAATCTTTATGCAACAGTAAGCCACAAACGAAACATGGAGCATCGAACAATGCCTATATTAGTGGGGCGTACACCATAATTGGACGTGTAATTGCTGTATATAGGAGAAGTTTACTCTTTGGGGAAAGTTTGCTCCCAGCATTTAACACAATAATAAAAAATTCGATTTTGTACACGTCACTGGTGTTTTTAAACTTCAAACAAAACCAAATTCGAACGATTAAAATTGGACATCGCAATTCCATCAAGCAACTTCATTCGAAATTCTCAATTATGTTTAAATATAAATAAAAAAGTTTCACAGTTTTTCAGTTGGTGATCACTGCAAAGGAGTGAATCTCCATCGTTTTTTCCCCGAGTAGATTATTTCCCGCCCTTCTCCCTACGACAGTCGCTCGCTGCAGATTATTAAATTAAATTAAATAACATTATTATTAATCTCGTATTCGCAGCTTCCTCTTTGAAACGAATCCCGATTTTCTATCAACGAATTTCGTCCGCCGACATCTGCCCCCTCTCACGGGTGATTTATTTACTCTTGACATTAAAAAAATCCTTTTTAATATATTATTTTCGATGCGAAAACCCTCTTGAAGATGCAGACGTATTTTATTACGAATTCATATTAAAAAAGTAAATTGATCTCGCATTCTGAAATAAGAAGGATATATGAAAAAGCGCCAGGAGTAATAAAATAAGTTATGATTCATAAAAAATAGATTTTGCTTTTTTCTTACTGCCAATCATTCTCGTCTTGTCAAAGGACATAGTAATGTTCCCGCCATTTCCAGCACCTTTGAATGTTTTGCAGTAATTTCCGGAACCTTTAATCTGGATTTAGTAAGGCTGTGGAGTCGGAGTTGTTAAGTCGGGGTTTTTTGACCAAAGTCGGAGTCATCACAGCACAGCGTTTTGCCGGAGTCGTACTCGGAAATTTTGAAAAGTCTGAACTTTTTATTTTTGTATATTCTCTACTCTCGACGGCTCGACGGCTCGTATTTCAAATATCTCGTATGTTAGGCCACTCGAATCTCTAGGTACCACTGTAATATGTAAAATTTGGCTATTGGCAAGAATAGTTGGTTAATATTGATACCGCATGATGTTGTAGGGTATCAGAACTCTCTCGGACGATCTTATTATCACCTCGATCAATGGTAATAAGACCAAACTATTAATTATCGCGAATAAATTCATTAAAATGTTAAATTTGCAAAACCGACATGTTAACGCATCCCTGCACAGCGAACGCACCCCAGCACAGCAAACGCAGCAATGCTGTTCTGTTCACCGAGGAGGAGACACAAAATGCGCAGAGAACAGCGACTTTGATTTTCAAAGTCGGTCATCAGGCAGTCTTAATTCAGCCCTAATTCAAGTCGTTACCGTTCAAGCCGATAGCCGTATCGCCCTCCTGTCTCGGGCAGGAGGAAGTCGCAATAATCGTTTGGTTTTACGCAATATATCTGTGTTTGTAATCAAAAATGTACTCTGATTTGAGAAAAATAAACTAGCCGACTCTAGGATAGAGTTTCGGCAAAGAGAAATTACCGATTGAAATCTATAGAGATACCTTTCCTCCCATCCTATCCCTAAGTTCCGTCTCCAAACGCCGTGGAAGGATGCTGTCTGACGCCAGTCAGATGGAGAAGGAACCCTGGTCGTCTCAATATATAATTGATAATACATAAATATGATAGGTAGAAAAAAATGTGACGAAATTAAACTTGTCTTAGTCGTGTTTTTTTGACCGACTCCACAGCCTTGGTTATCACAATTCAATTGATGAAATAGGCGGTACGGAGATACAAGCCCGTGTACATCACTGCAGAACTTGACCTTTCTTCAATTAGAGCAGTTAAAAATAAAACAATAATCAAACTTTTATAACAAAAATAGTTTGAAGATACTTTTGCATACAGAACCATGAAAGTTTTTATTGTACAATTTGTTTATGGGCCATATGACTGACATTTATGACTGCCGTAACGCAGGCAAACTAGTATACATTGTATTGTGATGTACGGAATCTCTTCACATACTCTTCACATAGTGATATTTCTATGTTTTTCTTGTCAATTTATTTAAAAAAAACTTCCAGATAGTAACTATATAGTAATATTTAAATCTTCTTAAAGAATAATGACAGTTCATAAATCAGCGTCCTGGTTAGCATTTGTTTGAGATTCCTAATTCTAATTTGGAACGTTCGTTTATTGTCTTTGGTTATTGTTACAGCTGTCAAATGAATTAAATTAAAAACGTGACGTGCAACGTTCAATGAGACCTTGTCGAAATCGCCCGGCAAACCGATTCTGTTGTTATCGGCCTATTATGTGATAAACTAGACTAAATAGTTGCGTGAATGGGAAACGGTTCAGAGCGCTGAACGGCTGTAGCGATAAGAAAACAATCAGGCCCCCAACAAAGCCTGCAGTCCTTTCCATTCAACTATTATCGCAATATTATTTTGGCACGTGCGAAATCACGTTTTACCACGGTGCGACAATATGTCGACATAGATATGAAGATAATAAATGATAAAGAAATACTTTTTAACCCATCAGCGACTGGTGCAACATATGATATCTTAACCCTTATGCGCTACCGTTTCCAAGTATCGATTCATCCACTCCATTTAAAAATCTATGTAAACTTATCGGAAAATCATTATATACTCATCCTATCTTCTTAGGTTTTAATAGAACTGAAAAAAAATATACCCAAAATGTAAGATTTAAAAAAAAAAATTGTAGGGCTGCCACAAAAATAAAAAATATAATTTATGAATATTATTTCAAAACATGTAAAAAGTTTTGTTAAAAATCGTGAGAAACAGTCGAGTATTTGTATTATTATTATGTTCAAAAAACTCATTTAGTGGTATAAATTTTGAAAGACGGAACTGTATCAATATGAAACTCTATCATAAATGTATTTAAATGTGTTGATATTCAGATATTCTTTTATCACTCTGTCTCAGTATGTCAATCGAATAAGCAATGCCATAAAACAGTGCCAGCCCTAATTATATAGTTTCACTCAATTACAAATAGAATGAAGATGGCTTAACATACTGATGTCCTCCAATAGAATTTCATTCGAAAGAACTTCATAAGGTTTCATTAAAAATATGATAATTTTATAAAAAGTGGCTTTTGCGTGCCTGCACGTCATGGCCTCAGAAAGGTTAATTCTTTTGTTGTGTTAATTAATTAGGTGTGGTAGCTCATTTTAATTTAAATGAAAATATAATTTTGTTTATTCAACAGTTATTGAAAGTATTGTTCAACAAATAGTGACACATTTTCCGGTGTGAGACGTGATGGAAGAATTTTAATGAAAGAAAGAGAACAGGATTTTGGTGTTGTAGGTAGGTATACCCATAACATCGAACAGTATTGATGTATCAACTGAAAAAATACTGCTCTTACTAGGAATAGAGCCCGTGAGGTCCGTCACAGAGGTCAACGACGTTGACCACCACACCACGGAACCGACAAAAGACCATACATAATCAGAAGGTAAATTTCAAATGTGGTCAAATCCATTTGCTAAAAAACTGAAAATGTGAGATATTTTCATTACTTTATTTAAAATTTTGATTTAAATTGAAGAATTACAGATAATGAGTAAAAATTAAAACTTTTCCAACTTAATAAAGGTCTCAATAGTTTAATCTAAGATTTACAGTTAAAAAAATAATATTTTGGAATTGACCACTTTTGAAAATTACCTTCCGATATATGTACATATGAAACTATCAAACTTCTAGCATACTATTTCAACAGTTTCTGTGTGAGAGGTTCAGAATTCGATTTCTCATGTATCATGTACACGTATCAGTAAGCTAACAAAATAATTAGCTTCTGGGTTACAGTTGGTGCACAGAGCCGAATCAAGGAAGTCCATAACTCATTTAGTTAAATATCCTACCAAATAGACTACCGAAGGTTCCCACTCATACATTACATTTTGCCTGTCAAATACCTGTATTACATGGTACGATCCGACAAAAGTCCAAAGATTTTAAATGTCAATTCAATTTCATTCGAATTCGAAAATTTATCTACGAATATTTTTCTTTAATCTTAAAAGCTTTAATTCATTTTTTCCTTGAAGCTTAGTCTTTGCCACAGTCATATGAGATGCCAACTGCAAGGGCTGTTTGTTTTATCAATGAACTGCTGTAAATATCGCTATTTTTCGAAGAGAGTAGGGACTGAAAGAATACAGGAACGAGAATAGGACTAGTGGTTAGCTGATCACTCTCGAATCGTGTCGCTTTTTGGGATCGGAAGGGTATGAAGTGTTTTTGAACGAAAAAAACCACAGGCAAAAACGTTCGAACACAATCAATAAATCAACTGAAAAAATCTACTCGGTTCTAGATGGTCCATCACGGAAGCTAATGACCTTGACCGCTGCACCACGGACCGGGCAGATTTTTAGATTTAAAGTCTGTGCTAATAGTCCGGAGTACTCAAGACTAAAAAATAAAATCCTTTTTACTGCATTTTTTTCTTGAAGCTTAGTCTTCGCTACGGTCTTACGAGATGCAAACTGAAAGGGCTGTTCGGCTGACATGAAAGACGGTCATATTTTGCAACGAGTGTTGTGTATTGTTTTTCTTATGTGAGTCTTTAAATTAGTGGTATTATATTTTTTTTAAATATAATTTGTTAACTCCTTCATCGAACCGTTTTTAAAACGAGAGGCGCAAAAAAACACTTAATTACAATTAAAATTAATGGTGGTGGGTATTCTCATTTTGGCCTCGGATAAACCGAAAGAAATATTTGGTCAAGTTGTAATAGTTTACATTATAAACGAAGATTTGATTGCTAATATTCAACCCAATAAGTTGTCAAACAATTCGAGTCGCACTGCACAATTCCCTGTGACATGGACTCATGCGAGTACAGTGTGGATCGGGTTAAGGTGAAAATACCCGAGTTCGAATAATGTCATTGCTATGCAATATGTGTTACCGGTACCTAACTCTAAGAGTAATGCATACGCGTTGGATTTATTTATCACCGCCTGTCTACTGGCTGTGTCAAACAAAATTATTATTTATTGATATATACGACAAATAATACCGTTTTTCTCCGACTATATGACACATCCTTGTATTTATTATCATGCAAACATTATCAAGCCAAACAAATTTTGTACTTTTTTATGAGTTTTTCGCTAGCGACCCGGGGTTCGCATTTCTTCATCTTCAGGTATGTCAAGTGCACGAATGAAATTTAACTGACTCGTAGTAGATATGTAGTTTGTATCGCTTATATGTATATATAAGAATACAAGAAAGTCACTACGTTAAATTGTTATTATCGTATTCTGGAAGAAAAAGCGAATGTTTTGATGTTAACGAGTCTCGTATAATTTCGACAGAAGCTGCTCGATCGATTTTCATTATAAAATGAGAATCGTTTGAATTTTGTTTTTCCAAGAGTTTTGTCGCTAACGACCCAGGTTTCATCTTTCGGCATCTTCAGGCATTTAAAGTGCACGAATAGACATGAACAGATGCGTGGTAAACATTTTGTATCGTTTATATATAAAAAATACTAATAGATCTTAGTTTAATTTGTTATAAATGTAATAAAGATGAATAAGCCAAAGCTTTGATGTTAATAAGTTTCAATGAATTATATGAGTAAATAATAAGTATCAGGTATCTTCAATGGAGTATCGTTAAGACTAATTACCCGATAATAACATGTAAGTGCCTATGAATATAATAGGTGGGTTTTATCCAACCTATTATTAAACAAATGATTAATTTTAAATGTTAGAATATATATTTAATGATACTTATTTAAAGGGGTATAAAAATGGTGAGTTTGGAAGATTGCATTGCTCATTTAACATTGGCAAACTTTTAAGCTGAACGTCGCTTGGTTTTTGTTGCATGTTTTATTATGAAAAGTTTTTCACGACTCCGACTACTTCTACGGCCAAAACACCGCGACGGCTCTGACTCCAAAGCCCAAGATGTCGTTGTTATCGCTGATCGTTGTTATATCAACGTAATCATGCAAAAAAAAACTTGAAATAAGTCGTACATTCTAAAAATTCGTTTGATCCAATTTAAAAATGTATATCATTAAATAATCAGTAGTTTTACTACGTTTGTTATTCCCGTCTTCGTGCAAATTCTTTTGTTATGAGCGTATTTTTTGCGCTGTTTGGTGTTAAACAGTACGCCGAAAAGGTGATATAAATTTGAGATTATTGAAATTTGTCTGTGGTTATCAAAGTAAAATAGACGAGGTCACCTTGAATTAGGCAAAATTAAACTTTGGCGGCCGGAGTAGGTCATGTAAATTCTCGCGTAGACTCGCTCGAACGGTAGATTATGTCTTCGGCTCGGCGTAGCGATGCCAAATCTAGGTGTCACGATTGGCATAATTTGTCGATATCTGATATATTGATATTGTAACGGCCACGTAGGTGAAAGCTGGGAGCATGTATGCAAGTGCAAAAACGTCGTGTAATACAAATCCGTGCTATACAAGGCTTGAAGTTCATACAAAATTAGGGTTTGCGTTCCAAAAAAAATATCGAATTGCGTATTTCCTTATAAGGTTCCAAAATAATTTGTAATTCCCTCTTGAATTTCGAACTCCGTGCCATTATAGGATTATTTCCAAAAAAATAATCTTATTTAATAGCCAATTTCATGCCATCATTTTTAATGTAAAACATGTAGCTACTGCTTTTTGAGTCATGAATTTTGGTAGGTTCATCCAACATTTTGACTAATAATTCTTCTTCGTTCAATGTTCGAATCCCCAATATTTCTTGGATATCATGAATATCCATGTCATAAAAACCTTCTCCACCAACACTACGACAAATGTTTATTGTAATTTTATTTTTTCCCCTTAAACCGTTTTTTATATAACGTGTTGTATAAAATCATTTTAACGAGGCCCAAGTGTATATCCAATTAATAAAAACCAAATAATTTTTATTATAATGCCTCTCCATCAAGTATTGACAGTGAACACCTTAAAAGTGGTATATCAAATTGATTGAACTTTACCAACCATTACTTTACATTCCCAAAAAACACAACAGATCGAGTTATAAGTACGCTTCATGCAAAGATGGTGATTTATTGCATATATGACATATGAAAAAAATAATATCTTTATATGAAGCGCAGTGACTACACATCACCGGGTTGGATGTGTTTTTTTGTGATGGAAAAGTTGAAATTAAATGTTAAATAATTAATCCAGATTGTCAAAAATAGCCATAACACTTATGCATATTACATTTGAACTTTTCTATGTGCCTTTAAAGTTTAATCGCATTATTTGCTTTGTTTTTTTGTGGAACTATCGTAACTTGGCCTACTTCACCTCTCAAGGGATCATTTATTGTCTATTTATCTATCTATATATATAAAAATGAATGTCTGTATGTATGTCCGCTATGGACTACTAAACCGCTCGACCGATCGATGTGAAACTTTAAAAATTTATTGAGTACACTCCCGCAATGGTTTTTGGCAAAACTTTCTGGCGTACACTCAAATTGACTCAAATTGAATTGAATATTTGTGTAATGCCTTTCCTTCAAATTTATTTTAGTTGCTGGCGTAGCAACGCACGCAGGTTACAGCTAGTTATTTTATAAAAGATAGGAAGTATGCACTACGCGTCAGGTTTAGTTAATTCGTGTAATTGAAATGGAGTGAAACTGACTTGATTGCTACTAAGGCTAACTTCATTGCATTTGAAAAATTTATTCGGGAATAAACATAATGTCGGTTCTTCACTAGAGTCAATAAATCTGTCTAACACGACGGGCTCTCAGTATACGGATTATTCAAAGGATACTCTGTATCAAACTTATTTCAGTGGCTGAGCTAGTCACTCGTATTTATTTAATTTTATATTCTCAAGCATACTAGTGCATGGTTCAAAGTCAGTCCCGTGCAGATCTGCTCGGGCCATGAATGTGAGGGGTAAATTTCTTTTTTCCATGTCGATAGCGGTGTGTAAGACGATCCTCAAACTCAACTCAGTGAAACAACACACAATCAAAACGATTCAAAAAATATATGCGTTTAGCATAATTTTATAGACGCCAAACTAAATGAAAAAAAAACTTAGCCATAGCTGTATTTTTCGTTTTAAAAAAGGTTGGTAGCACACATATATAACTTTGGTTGCAAAAAAGACAAAGGTGGATCCACACCTGCTATCCTATGAATATATTTCAAACTTAAATTGGCATGTTCGCACGCCGAACAAACTATCCAGGAATTCGTTTCATTTCGTCGCGTTTACGGCCAAAGCGTTTTGCCAAAGTTTTGCCACAAAATATGAAATATTACAGTGACAAAAAAATGTGCAAAAGCAGAATGCTGCCAGACAGAATTAATAACGATGGAAAACTGTATATTATTGCGGTATCGTTGATACGAGATACAAACTATGGTAACTACTTTTATGGAGTGAAGATACAGCCTTTTATTGAGGATAAGAAGTGATTTGTAAGTCATCAAATTGGCAGCCAAAAGCGCTGAAAAAATGATGTTTTAAGTTGATTTATGTATAATATTTATTTATGTTCAGTGGAACCCCGATCTTACGTTCTCGCATTATACGTTTTCCCGCGTGGTGCGTTCATTTTCTATAGTCCCGGCATTTAGTTCATATTTAAAACTATCCCGTATTAATCGTTTGTTTTATACGGTTCCTTGAAAAACATAGATTCGTGGTTTCACTGTATACAGATTTTGCCCGGTCCGTGGTGCAGTGGTCAAGGTCGTTGGACCATCCTGGTACGAGCAGATTTCTTCAGTCGATAAATCGATTCTTCCAGAGCCAATGGGTGTTGGTATTGCTAAATATCCCTTCCCACCTTTCCGATCCCAAAGAGCGACGCATAGTGACATCGATTAGCTAAAAGCTAGTCCTGTCCTAGTCCTTGTATCCTTTTCATTCCTACTCTTTTCTAAAGAGGGAGATTGGGCAATTGGGTAACAAGCAGTTCTCGAAGAAAAAAATGTGTTCAGATAAACTCCGTGAGGAGTCCATATGCTCAAGTTTGGTAGTGGACATGGTAAAAAATAATCCTGAGTTTGTGAAAAAATGGATCTGCTAAAAGTATAAGAATTTTTCTCCAAAAAGCAGAAACTCTATTTTTTTACAGAGACAGTCAATGCAACTAATAACAACTTGTTAGCAAATAAATAAATTCATTTTCGGATCCAACGCTTTTTTAATTCTAAATTCAAAAACTTCGAAAAACACATTTGGTCATTTTTCTCGACAAATTTTCACTGTCACTCACTAGATACTACTTAATACATTATTTCTTGGAAAGGCAGTACGAACAGTTGGATATTTTTTTGCGGCCAAATTAAAAGCTTATCATTCTTGCTATGGTTCCTTTTTAAGGATAGGATCAGTGAGAAGTAATTTAAGAAATCACAGACAGTCAAATAATCGAAGGTTTTTAAAACAATCTTATATATAAAACCGAAACGGCGTATGTATGTCTGTGGGTCTGTAATTCCCTTTTGCATTGTTGGTCATTAAGTTGCCATAAAAACGAATATGAAAGAAAATATGTTTGAATTTTTATCGGCGAAGACATTTAGTCAAAATGTAATAAATTAGTCTTCCACTGAACTTTTCCCGGCATTTATTATTATGAATAATAATGTTTATTATTTACGTGAAGGTATTATTTGACATTTCTTTGACAGCAAATTAGATTTTTTCCTTGAATTTGAACATTTTAATGGGCGAGAATGGGGCTGTCATCAAATTAAATAAAGTTTGTGATTTTATTTTAACTCTATTTTAGATGTTAGATTTTGTGATATAATTATGTCGAATGATAACATTAAATGAATATTGGTTGCTTAGTCCGAGCGACGCCGGGTAGCAATACTAGTTATACATAAAAACAAACTATGCCGAATTGAAACATCAACGATACATATACTATCTTATTTTATGGAATTAAAAAGTAGTTTAAATCATTTTCTAATTATATTTTTCCCTCACCGTAGATAAAGATTTTTCATGAATTGTGAAAACTTTTCCAATTTTACCTGAGGGATAGTTCAGTCTACACGAGATTCTTATAAGTTTCTGCGCTCGGTACAAAAATCTCAAACATTTCAATGAGAATTATCAAATATGTCACTAAAAGAGAAATAGTTTAAAGTTAGTCGGTGTTTTTAAGATCCACGCTATAGAAATTTATCTACCAGGGCGGTGGAGTCGGTAAAAAAAAATTCGACTCCGACTCTAGCATTTAACAAAACCAAGACTCCTACTCCGACTCCAACATTGACTAAAAACACGACTCCGACTAAAAAAGTTTAATATCGTCACTTTTTTTGTCTAATTTTCCAATTTATGTGTATTCAATAAAATATCAACCCTACCAATCCGGCCAATAACCAAATTTGACATATTTATTATATGCAAAAATAAAATGTTCAAGCTTTTCCAAAATTTCCGACTCCGAGTACGACTCCGGTCAAATCACCGCGACGACTCCACAGCCCTGTTATCTACAATTAATAAATAAATGTCTCTACTAAAATTAAAACATGTGGAGTAAAAAAACCTGACATCAATAAAGTTGCTTATCTTATTGATAATAATATTTACTAATTTTCTTCGTGTATTAAATTTGAAAAGTTTAATTTTGATATTGAAGTTCCAACACTTATACTCATGTGATAATTTAAATAAATCAACATTCCACTCTTTCTAGAAAACATAAATTGAACAAATTATTCTAAGCTTCTTATGTTAAGCCATAAAAATCAATATTAGAAATAGATTAAAGTTAAGTGAATCGAATAGTAAATTTAAATTTTGTACTTTTCCATCAGTTTTATCGCTAACGACTCGGGTTTCACCTTTTGGCATCGTGCACTTGTCTGAAGATGCTGAAAGGCTAAACCTGGGTTGCTAGCGATTCGATACTCCAATTCGAGTATCGAGTATTAACGATCAAGTAATTTATATTTTTTAAATGGTTTGCCGTTGACTATACGATGCGAGAACTTCTTTTGTAATTTTTGCTTCGGGTCCTGCTGACTGATCTTATCGATGACAAGTTTATGATGACGATAGTACTCGAGTATTTTAAAATTGTACTACTCGATACTCGATTAGTTGAGATGTCGATTGGAGTCTTTATTAATTGGAGTCTCTCTCTACTAGAGATAATAATCGCGAGAAAGTAAAAAATTCAAACGTTTAAAAATATTTTAAATAATTGTATGATTGAACAACGGTAAAGATAACATAAGAATAACCAAAACTCCGCTGTGTTCATTCTTGCCGAAAACCTAAAACTCGCAAATCCTCGATTTAAATGTTCACTTTGTTATTTTGCGCCCGTATCCGAAGATCTCGTACAAAATTTATCGATGCACTCACTTGCCTTCGCACGATGTTTCCCGACATTCTCGACCCTTATCGATAATATTCTCCGATAAATTCGCCCCAAAAGAATATCTCGCAACACTCATAATGGAATCGTGAGTAACGCATTTATTGTTTGTCTCACTATAGAGAAAAAAACGATTTTTAACCAAGTGGAACTCGATAAGAATGAGTTGCTTTAAAACCGTATCGCTTTGAGCAAAAAATATGTAGCGTCATCGAGTTAACTATGTAGTATCTCAAGATGGTATTTTTGCGAAGAATATAGTTTGGAAATTGGTAGTTTGGCAATCGTTTTTCCACCATTCACAAATCTGTAGATAATATCTATTTTATTTATCCATGCAGTGAAAATTTATATGGTCCAAAATAAGAGATGATAGATTCCTCCACACATTTTTGATTTTCTATATTTAATTTGACAAATATTTAGAACTAAAACACAAGATTCAAAGGTAAAAATCAGTCAGCTTAACAGCTGAAGGATGTGTCCTAAAGCTACGTATAAATAAAAATTTGGTGGTGGAGCCTAAGGATTCCACCTCAGACATTCGAATATTTGATATCCGGATATATTCGGCCTTTTTTAAACTATTCGATATTCGGATATTTGGGAAATATATTGTATTCTTATTCGAGGAAAGATAACATTACAATTTCTCCATATTTAAAGAATAATTATGAATATCCAAGGGTAGTGGTTTTTTTTCCTTCGCCCAACTCGGTTACTATCAATATCTTATCATAACAATTGATTTTAACGAACCGGCTAAGACTCGGGACTAAAAAAACCATTATTGCCGTAATTTCATTCATTAGGCAGCTGCAAATTTTAAATATTTTAATACAATGGAACGGTATAGAAATGTGTATTTATATGTTTTGTCTCTATCTAAGATTTTACAGAAGTGTGAAAAGATTTAGTCTTAAATTATTATAAAATGTTTATAAATGAACAAGGAAACGTTGACTGTTGACTCTATTTTTGTGCGAGTTATACGATTATTTATTAAAAACTTAGAAATCGAGACCACTGTCAGCTTGCAAAAGTAACTGGAAATTTATTGTTTATTAAAACATAATTTTGTTCATAATTCTAATACTATTGTACAACATTTTTGCCATGTCAAAACTATACGGATATCCGAATATATCCGGATAGTTTGAGTTTTACTATTCGATATCCGAATAGTTGAAAATGACGAATAGTTGGAATCCCTAGTGGAGCTCCTCGTTTCGTATATTTTTTTTGTTATTGATTGAATTGGCATTTACTTAGTAGACTCCATTATAACACGGTTAAAATATTAAATAAACAAAAAAGATTATAACAAGAATTAGGATAATATATTTTTTTAGTATTTATTCTAGATTAAATTAATTAGATCTTGATCAGTGTCTCTCACACCGACCATAATCAACTTATAATGTTCGCTATGAGTGAAACCAGTCCTGATCTAATAAATTGAATGCAGAATAAGTACTAAAAACGTTTTATTATTATTATAATGCCATTCCATCAAGTATTGATAGTGAACACATTAAAAGTGAATTATTATGATGTAAGGTTCAATAGATTTCGGCCAAATATAGGTTTAAGGATAAAAGTTATGATTATCTTTTAGCAATATGGAAAAATTCTTGAGATAAGGTGGATTTAAATTGTCACGAGCTTGAAGTTAAAAAAGCGGACTATCCAGGCCCCTGTTAAGACCAGCATCGAAAGCAAAGATTGACCTGGTCTGGACATGTACTGAGGATGCAGGGGAGCCTCCGTCGTCTCGTAAGCTGCAAGACATTGGACTATCATGAAAGGGGATAGAGAATATAATCTAAGCACCGCTTGGGGGCCACATGTTCCAAATAGGAAACGGAAATATAACGATGTGAAAATAAACGGTGATTTTATCTAAAAATAAAAATGGTTGCTCGATTCTGTTACCTTTTTAATATAGTTGGGTCAGAAACTTTTGAATCTTTCTAGGGATTATATAAAACATGATCACTTTTAAGGTGTTCACTCTCAATATTTGATGGAATGGCATTATATTACATAATACTTATTCCACATTAAACTTATTGGATCAGGACCGGTTTCGCTCATGGCAAACATTATAAACTGATGACGAACAACTCAATTGAAATAAAAAAATATAAAATACTCGAGTAGTTGCAAAAGTACACATTTTTTAATTTTTTTATCCATGTCCGCTCCCAGCTTGGAGCATATATACTCCTCACGGAAATTATCTCAACATATGTTTTTCTACGAGAACTACTTGTTGCTCAGTTGCTCAACCTCTCTTTTAGAGAGAAGAGATGGAAAAGATACGAGGACTAGAAAAGGACTAGTGGTTAGCTAATCGCTGTCAATATGCCTTGCTCTTTTGGATTGGAAAGGTGGGAAGAGATTTTTAACAACACAAACACCCATTGCTTCTGGGCAGAATCTGAAACAATCTGCTCGTACCGGGAATCGAACCCAGGCGGATTGACACGGTAGCCAACGACGTTATTATTACATGTTAAAATTATTTGCGGTTTTGTCGGCGCGGTAATGTCGCTGCACCATTACGAATAGTACTAAGAAGTCCTGGATTCGTAACGTTTTCAAAATACACGCTTCAATTAAATACTGACCCATTGAATACACGTCTGAAACATGATAATAATAAATTTATAAAGATCATACGATTGCGAATAAAACGAAAATAAAAAACTATGTAAAAATTGTTGAAAAATAAAATATTTAACCGCTCTTTGTGTGGTAGTAAAATTATCAGGGTAGTATAAAAATGAATAAAACATGGATCGTTTTACACATTTCAAATTGTGTTTATTAAGATCACGGCCTTGCGTTTCATACTAAAAATTGACCCAAACAGAATTTTCATTCTCCACGAGAGCTAAATGCACAGTAATAAAAAAGTATATTGAAAAATTTCTTTCATTTTAAAATGTCTTTTGATAGGCAGTAAATTTTTAATGTTCGAATATTTCTTGTACAGAATTCCAACTTTATTTATGAAAAAAAAATATGTATGAAGTCACCTTGAAGTGATAACAAAGTGTTTTACGATTAATGTTCCCTTTTCAAATATATATATTTATATAACACATTTTTTTTTATATGTCTTCCACATTTTATTATATTATGTAAAGATCAGGACCGGTTTCGCACAACGATCATTAAATTATAATTGGAAGTAGTATTTATATTGTGAGCACCTTGATATCCTTCCTTATTATTTTTATTAACCCTTTTAATCCCACGGGGCCCCGCGAATATATGCAAAGAATGCCAGAGACCTATCTATCGGCATCAGTTTTTTAACACGTTTCAACGGCAAATATTATTTTATTCATTTAAATTCTTTTAAAACCTTCGAGAAAAAATAATTGATTTCACAATACTCACATCATAACATGATGATATTTACTTATATTATCTCAGTAATCCGATCATAAAGCTTAAACAACTGTGTGAAAAGTCCTTATTACTGGAAGATATTAAATCCAGGAAATATTCTGGTGTATATCTTTTTGTTCATCGGAGTTTGCGCTGATAAAGAAAATTACCGTTAAAATTGTCATTATGCAAAATATATTCTTTATCATTTTATTTATTTATTTATAAATAAACTAACAACAATAAGTGAATCTTCGCTGAGATGAATAATATAGTAAAGAGTACCGTTTTTTTTTTGCAAAAAAATGCCTTGGGGTTTTTCATGGGCACTTTTAAAAAACATCTGGGATCCAGAAGGTTAATTGAGTTATTCAGTTGCGCAGTTGAGTTGCAATAAATAGTAAAATGTTTAATAAATAAGTATTTTAATCGATTTAAAGATTTTTTGATACAATAGTCCATAGTGAACATTGACTGTCTTGATAAATCTCCTCCGCTGAGTCGGGTCTCTCTACCACCAGGGTCTCTCTAACGTTTTTTTGCAATAGAACACATGCCGGAAATTTTGGCGGAACACTTCATGTTTGCGATACAAAAAAACAACAGAGTTTGATAAACCGGCTTGGGCTCGGGGCTAAAAAATACCTTTGATGCCGTAATTTAATTCATCCAAGAAATACCGTTGGGAGTAATCCAATGCAGCTGCAAATTTTAAATATTGTAATATAATGGAATGGTATTAAAATGTGTATTTATATGAATTGTCTTAATCTAAGATTTTACGCAAGTGGAAAAAGATTGAGTCTTAAATTATTATAAAATGTATATAAGTGAACAAGGAAATCTATGTTTGCGTGCGAGTTACACGATTATTTATTAAAAACTTTTAAATCAAGACTACTGCCTGCTTGCAAAAGCAACTGGTAATTTCTTGTTTATTAAAATAGTTGGAATCCCTATTATTCACCCTAGGCATTAGAAATTTGTTAAATGTTTATTGATTCTTTCAATTTATATTCCGAATCTCCACCAGTATCTAGATCCTTGACGTAATAAATATCAGTGAAGATGGATTCACCTTTGAATTTCAACCGTTCCAGCACCAGTGTTCTGAGGCACATAGTTTGGGAATCACTGATCTCCAGCACTCGTAGGTCCCGTAACACCCCCATCCAAAATGATCCATTTTACAGAATATAAATTAAAACAGCTCCAAACATCTTAATGCGTCCCATAATTAAGGGACCGACATAGTGCCAAGGTGGGCCCCCAAATCCCTTAAAAGGTCCTTCAGCTTATAATCTTGATTTAATAAGAGATGCTAAATTCTTAATAAATAGTGAACGTACTTATAAACTTAGTTTACTCATGTGTCAGGTAGGTAAGGTATTCGAGGAGTATTTTCTTAGTCCAAAAAGGTATTATTTAGCGATTCAATTAACAGATTACTCTATTTCCAGAAGATTCTGCATGCCGTCCAATGAATAACGTAATTCATCAGTGGCGTAAGTAAATGAGGTGTAGAATACGTTCACATGAGACTAGAGTTCCGAGTACATTCGAGTATCGTGTACTCGATACTCGAGAATACTCGTCCATTTTTCAAGTACTCGATACTCGAGTATTTTGAAAAAAACTCGAGTACTACTCGTCATTTATGAATGAAGATTTATTTACTTATTTAAAAAAATATAGACTTAGTAAAAGGTTGGAATAATTTAAACAGCAGACAGTAAAACCGACGTTCACAGCAGCATAGTGTTTTCTACTGTGAAAATTGTAAAAACAAAACTTCGGACCAATTTAAAAGTTGAAACGTTTAATTCTCTATCATTTTTGAAAAATTTGTTTCATATTTTTTTTTTTTACCATATCCGCTCCAACCTTATGGGCATATGGATTCTACTATGGAGTTTATCTCAATATATATTTTTCTACGAGAGCTGCTTGTTACTCAGTTGCTCAACCACTCCTTTTCAAAGAGAGTAGGGATGGAAAGGATACGAGGACTAGTGATAAGCTAATTGCGGTCACTATGCATCGGTCTTTGGGATCGGAAAGGTTGGAAGAGATTTTCAACAACATAAACAACCATGCCTTTGAACAGATTTATCGGCTGAAAAAATCCGCTCGTACCGGGAATCGAACCCGGGCGCTCCAGCCCGCAAGTCAACAACGTTGACACTGCGCCACGGACCGGACTATACGGGATGTATTAATGATATTAAATAAGCTTATTTATGTATTTAACATCTATTTAAATACACAAATTTGAATAAACGATATATATTTTAGTACATCTGAAATTACTTGAGTAGTTTCATATTTTACTACTCGATACTCGAGTAGTTGAGATGTCAAGTAATTGGAGTCTCTACATGGGACCATTCAACGCGATATTTTAACGTATACGGTTTTTGTCGAATACAGTGCACTCGTTCACACGAGGCTGTCCTGTCGATAATTTTCGTATCCCGTATTCTTTGTATTTCGACCAACTGTAAGTGAATAGTTATCATGGATTCACGTATTGCGGCACTTTTATCCATTTAACATGTGTTTAATATTGAATTAAACACATGATAAATCTCAGCATAAACGAAGTCGCAGAAGAATCTGGGTAAATCCTCAAATACGAGGCCGAGAAACAAGATTTTAAAACTAAAATCTGACAGGTTACGAACGGAAATTTTGACAGTTAGCTTTGATTATTCATTTGTTAGACTGAATGATTCAACGCTTTCTGGTTTAAATACAACAATGATATAAAAAAATCCCTTTTTAATGATTCCATGACAATCATTGTCGTAAGTGTATTAGAGCCCTCGGCTGACAGAATCTTTTAGAAATGTAATACTTAATTAACTAGCTTACATGGGAAAGAGAAACGAACATATAGTTTGTAACCACCCTTGCAAGAAAAATAGCCAGGAACCTAGGTGCCCATATACATGGTTTCAATAGGAAAGTAAAGGTAGGAAGAACCTTTCTTCGCTGTCATAACTCGGTGGAATGGCGTTATATAAAAAAAGTGCATTTTTTGTACTCATTTCACAATAAATTTATTTGGATCAGAACCGGTTTCGCTAATCGTGAGCATTTTCAACTGATTAAAAAACTAAAACGTGCAAATAAGTCTTAGAAAGAGTGCTTTCGCACCCCACTGATAGGGGGCATTGTATGAAAATTAGGGTTTCACTCGACAGAGGGGTCCACAGAACTTTAGCCTGGATTAATATTATACTTTATTATGGCCCTACAATCCGGGATTTCTACAGATTTAGTTATTTACCATGGGATCACAAGTACGGACCAAAGACAACGGTAAGATGAATGCTTTGTCTTCCAAATGGAACATTTTCATGGTGGATATTACGGCCAGAGATATTGAAGATGTTTTGTCTTTGGGAAATTGTCTCTGGTTTATGGACCTTGAGGATATTACATTAATATAAATGCTCGCCGCAGTAAAATTGTTTAGTACCGAATCAAGCAATGATACTGATGTTTAAAAGGATAAAGCAATTTTATTAGTAATTTAGAGATAAGGTTCTCATAAGGCGGCGTGATGAATGCAGGGCCGGACCTGATAAATTTAAGACCCGCGCTATATTTAATAAAGAATACGAGATTGAAAACTATGTTTGTAGTTAACGCAAAAAAATGCAAGCTTCACTTGTTGGATGGTTAAGCTCAAGTTGAACTTCAAGATAAATTAAAATTGATTAATATCACAGGGTGTGCGTATTTATTAGCATGGTAAAACGATTTTTTTAAACTTGGAACATATGGACTCACGGAGTTTATCTCAACATATATTTTTTACGAGAACTGCTTGTCACTGAGTTGCTACACCTCTTTTTTTCATGAGAGAGTATGTTTTGAAAAGAAACAAGGACTAGAACAGGACTAGTGGTTAGCTAATCGCTCTCACGTCACTTTTTGGGATCTGAAAGAGGCTATTTTATTTACAAGGAATATAAGCGAAATAAAATAAAACAAATAGACATTTATCGGTTTCTTTGTGAGATTTATAAGATTTGCGATTTTTTTGTATGCTTGTGTAAGGTTTCACAAGCTAACCCTCTGTTGAAATTTTTGCTCTTGGATGCCTCATATTTGCATATTATTCATAATACACCTTTTGGGTTAAAGTAAGGATTTTTTAAGACAAATTTAATTATATTATTATGAACAATATCAAAGAAAAGAATACAGTGAAACCTCGATTGTACGTTTTTCAAGGGACCGTATAAAACAAACGATTTATGCGGGAAACGATGAATGCGGAAAAGTTTTAAATACTAACTAAATGCCGGGACTATAGAAATTGAACGCATCACACGAGAAAACGTATAATGCGTGAACGTAAGATCGGGGTTCGACTGTATAATAAAAAGGTTGAGAGCAGTGACGGCTGGTGACGGGGTGCTGGGGGGTGCAAAAGGAAGATTCAAATATTTTTCCGTACTACGGAAGAGAAACAGTTGGTATTGCGAACATCTGAATTGAAAGTCCATGCTATAGAAGTGTTTTAAAGAACTCTTGCAAAAATGGTTGAATCTTCCATTGCACCCCCCAACACCCCGTCACCAGCCGTCACTGGTTGAGAGCCTTTGGTTTCATATAAACATATGTATATTTCAGTGTTAATTATTTAGAAAAAGATACAATACAATTCCGCTCGAAAATTCCACTGCGGACTTTTGAGGTTTCGCTGTTTTTACATTGCATAACTGATACACAAAGAAGAACGTATTATGTTTGTAAATTTCAACTCATATTTTTCATTTTGCATTCTCTTTTTAGTTTCTGTAAAATCTCGTGCATCCACCAAGATCGCCAAGTCGACGGTCCGACACTGATTGAATTATTCTCCGAGATTCTAATTCATGCGTATATGTTATATAAGGTTCGTTTTTTGAATACACTCTGCCCCTAGACTTTTTTATGAATACAAATGAATTAATAGTTGGTTATCTTTGCCGTTGCTACAATTTCTGGATAATTGTTTTTTTATTTATTCACCATGGTACTTAAGACTAGAACACGAACTGTGCTAATCGCTCTCGCTACATTCTATTTTTAGGATCGGATGGGTGTTGGCAAAAGTTTTTGGTAACACAGTGATGATAGAAAACAAAATAAGATTTCAATTTAGGACACAATTTCATTCCACTTTAGTCTAACAAACAAAAAATTATTAAAGTTGTTTATTGAGTTTAAGAAAAGGAAAATATCATTTTCGGCTTCACTGTGGTACATATTTGATATTTTAATGCAATGTCATAAAAACTTTTTGTATTTTTTTCAAATGCCTCATTTAGTTTGGTCGTCAAAAAGGCATTTGAATGAATTTATTTTTGAAAGTTTTAAAAACTAATGGATAATGGTGATACTACCAGCGAAAGGTAACCTTTAGATCTTTTGTGAAACTGAGGTTGAATCTCGCAGAACATATACATTTTTATTAAATCATGATTAAATCGAAAAAGTATCTGAGAATCGCTTTAGACTGATAACCATTCTTCTCGATGACCCTCCACTGGTGAAAGATAAGTACGCTGACATATTGAACTGGCTTCACTATGGATTACTCTTCACTACACTGAACGCGCCCCCCTGGCAGCAACAATGTGAATGTAATGCAAATTGAATATGAAAACTAAACTTAAAGACGAAAGAGACATCTCTCAGAACTTTAAGCTCCATCGAAAAAAAATACAATAAAATAGTTTTTTAAATAAATTAAGCCTTATTTAATGTGTTCTTTTGCCAAAAGATAGTTATAAAAGATACTGTGAAATATAGAAAAAAATACTTGATTGTTTTTGCCATCTGATTACATATTTCTATTTGCGTAATTTTTCATGTGTCATGAATAGGGTTTCAAATACCGGGCCAAAATTTTCATTCCGGGAATTCGGGATTGCAATAATTCAATCCCGGGATATTTGGAATATTTTTTTAATGGTTGATAATTATCATATTTATTCAATATTAGCCATGTTAATATTTCATGAAAAATATTTAGGTATAGTTGATGTCACTATCTTTCTAGGAATATTATATTTCGGTTGTTTATCCATTACTGAAGAGCGAAAACATTCGTTTGAAAAATAATGTACAAGAGTATCGGAGAACTAATTGAAATAAAAAATATTTCCGATTATGCAATTTTTTTTTTAAATTTCACATTGTTAAAATAAGGACAAATTAATAGAAATAAAAAAGGCTTTTTTTGTTTTCAAATCAATCCCAAAAATCAAGGGATTATGTTTTATAATCCCGGTATTGAAAATTCTCGGGATCCCGGGATTGAAAACCCTATTCATGAACACAATCTTGTGACAGTTTGATCAAATTAAAATCATGTTAAACAACAGTTTGATTTAGCGTAAAATGTTCACGATCATTAGTGATTGAAATGAAAATAATTCAAAAAAGATCATTATCAATATTTTATTTTTTTATTTCGTGATATTCAATAGTTTATTACGAATATTTCGCATTATCGAAATTGTATACACTCGACCTTTTTTGAATCATCCGGTTAATTTCTCTCGGATCCGTCTCTTCTGAAAATAAACACCCTGTATATATTACAGGGGCGTTCAACCGATTAAATTCTGATGAAAAATATTGCGCTGAAGTTTTTCCACGCCATTTTACGTTTGCATATTTATTTACTTATCACGAAAAGAGAATACGCAGAATTCTCTCAATACGACCTGAATTGAACAGATAAATTTTCCTTGAAAATGGCATAAAATAAACAATGAATTTTGAAAAGAAACAGGAAGAAATAAAATAAAATTCCTACTAAATACATCATATTTGACCTACAATTGTCAGTAACGTCAGACGTTGTTGACGCGTAAGTAGAGACTCCAGTTACTCGATGAATCGTTTGAATCTTGTACGATCGTTTTAAACAAAAAAGTAAACAGTAAGAGTAGTAAACAGTTTGTATCGTTTATATACAAAAATAGAAGTAGATCACTAAGTGAAATTGCTATTAAAATGTAAATAAGCGAAGACTTTATGTAAACATGTTTCAATTTGGGTAGTTATAAATCACACGTCATACGTCAGTTCAAGTAAATCCATGCACCTGAAATGCTAAACCCGTGTCATTAGCGACAAAACTCATGGAAAAGTACAAAATTCAAACAGTTAAAATTAGAAATCACTAAGTATATTATGGAACGGTAAGAAAAATAACAATGTATTTTAGTTCTACATAAATTATTTTATATATTTGTTGATATCTATTTCGGCTTACGCCTTCGTCAGAACTGCTATACGAATAGTTCTGACGAAGGCGTAAGCCGAAATAGCTATCTAAAAATATGTATATAAAATAATTTATGTAGAACTAAAATAAATTGTTATTTTTCTTACCTTATAACAATGAAGTTCTACCAAGTAAATGCCTACTCAATCAATATATTATAAACCACTAAACGGCCCGGACTAGGATTTGAACTCTTGAGCTTTGTCGCCGATGCCAGTGACGCTCGACTACGCACACAGGTTGTGTTTTTATAAAACGATATATGTGAAAAATAAACGTTTTGATATAATCGACTCCAAATTAGTAGTGACTCCAATTACTCGACATCTCAACTAATCGAGTGGTACAATTTGAAAATACTCGAGTAGTTTCAGTTGTCCCAATATATATATTATTTATTTAAATTCGTGTATCTATGTATATAGATGGAAAAATAAATAATTAAGCCTATTTAATTACATTAATACATTTATTTCAATTTATAAAACACATATATCCAAAACGATAGAGAATTAAACGGATTTAAGTATATATATATTTTTTTAATTAGTAAAAAAAATGGAAATAAAACTGGAAATAAATTACTTGAGTATTTTTTCAAAAACTCGAGTATCGAATTCAAATGTCTACTCCAAATACTGAGAAATTTTTCCTGAAAGCTAAACGTTATTAATTTCTAAATATTTTTCACCCCTGTTCCATCGGATATTATTACGTATGAAAAAGTCAAATTTATGTTCAATTTGGACGTAGTATGAAGTAAATTATGTTATAACTGTGTTCGTATACATAACGAATTCAATCGAATTTATTACCAGTCGAAAATTATTTGTATGTATCATAAAATCGTATCAGAGCACGCGATAAATAAAAATTCCTCGACGCATAAAAAAATAAACTGGTTCCCTCTGAACGTGTTATTATTTTAAAGTGAATGAATTTTGAATAGAGAATTTCATTCATAGAACGAATTTTCATTTAATTTTCTTGCTGAAAAATAATTTAAATCAATTCTGTCTTTAAAGGTGTTCACTGTCAATACTTGCTGGAATGGCATTATAATAAAAATATTAACACATTTTTAGTACTAATTCCACATTAAATTTATTCGATCGGGAACGGTTTCGCTCATGGCGAGCATTATCAACTGATAAGAAATACAACGAAACAGTGATATTTATACAAAAGTTAAGCAACAATTACAAGGTGTTAATTTCAATTACAAATAAATGTATGTAACCATGTCCTCTCCTGTTGTTGACAATGTGGACTTTACGACCACTGTTTGTTAAATAATTAATTAACTCTAAATTAACTATCATTATTTGACCGCTGCTGAATTCGCAACTAAAATTGTCCCCATAGAGATGATATCCTCAAAAGCCATTCATGTTGTATTTTTTTAGTAAAAATACATGTACATACATACATATTTATCTTCTTCTATAACTTTACTTGGATCTTATATATAAAACCGAAACGGCGTATGTCTGTGGGTCTGTAATTCCCTTTTGCATTGTTGGTCATTGAGTTGCCATAAAAACGAATATGAAAGAAAATATGTTTGAATTTTTATCGGCGAAGACATTTAGTCAAAATGTAATAAATTAGTCTTCTGCTGAACTTTTCTCGGCTTTTATTAATATATAATGTTTATTATTTACGTGAAGGTATTATTTGACATTTATTTGACAGCAATTTAGATTTTTTCCTTGAATTTGGACATTTTAATGGGCGAGAATGGGGCTGTCATCAAATTAAATAAAGTTTGTGTTTTTATATTAACTCTATTTTGGATGTTAGATTTTGTGATATAATTATGTCGAATGATATAAAATTAAATAATAATTGGTCGCTTAGTCCGAGCGACGCCGGGTAGCAATACTAGTATTATATAATAATAAGTTGACAGTTCAAGTTCATTCGTGCACTTTATCATTCATGCCGAAAGGGAAAGCCAGGGCCGTTAGTGACAAAGCACATTGACAAGTACAAAATTCAAACATTTAAATGAATTACTATTAATTCAACAAAAGAGCCGATAGTTGGTAGAAAAGCAATATATTAGGCACAGTAAGATATGTTTAGTATAAAGCAGTCCCACAATATTCCTGGTTGATGTCAACATTTTTAACTTATTACAAACAAAGTTTAAGTGGATTTAGAAAACAGTGATATTCGCAACCCTGCGAAACCAACCCTGCATTTAAAATAGTTCTAAATTGCAATCCGTTTCAAAAAGGTTAATTTACTAAAGGGAAGGCTTTTGCGGTATGCACGGGGATGCTACGGTAAAAATTGCAATCCGAGCAGTGGCCTTAAAGTCCCACAGCGGTTTTAAATTCTGCTTGCGCCTTAAAAGTCCAACTTTGTCACAAAGAGAGAAAGCGTCCGCCCGAATGAATTCAGAATATGTAGCCAACATACTACTGGCGAGAAAATATTTAAACATCGAATTTGATTCGTTAAAATTTTGACCAATGGGTTTACGATTAATTTGAAAAATACCAATTCGACCACCCTCGTTCGATGTCTTGAATCATGTATAATTTATTTTCAACATATGCAACCTGTCGTATCATTATCCTTAAAGATGAAACTTTGACTTTCCGATTTATTATTTAAATCACTTTTAAGGTGTTCACTGTCAATACTTGGTGGAATGGCATTGGAAAATGATAATCATCATCAGCTTCAGTTCATAATTCTCGCCATGAGCGACACCTGTCCTGTAATTTATTTAAATGTTTGAATTTTGTACTTGTCAATGAGCTTTGTTACTAACGGCCCTGGCTTACCCTTTCGGCATGAATGATAAAGTGCACGAATGAACTTGAACTGTCAACTTATTATTATATAATATCCAAGTAAAGATATAGAAGAAGATAAATATGTATGTACATACATATGTACATATAATTTTACTAAAAAACTACAACATGAATGGCTTTTGAGGATATCATCTCTATGGGGACAATTTTAGTTGCGAATTCAGCAGCGGTCAAATAATGATAGTTAATTTAGAGTTAATTAATTATTTAACAAACAGTGGTCGTAAAGTCCATATTGTCAACAACAGGAGAGGACATGGTAACATACATTTATTTGTAATTGAAATTAACACCTTGTAATTGTTGCTTAACTTTTGTATAAATATCACTGTTTTGTTGTATTTCTTATCAGTTGATAATGCTCGCCATGAGCGAAACCGTTCCCGATCCAATAAATTTTATTTGGAATAAGTACTAAAAATGTGTTATTATTATTCAAGTATTTTTTTTACCATTTCCGCTCCCGACTTGGAGCATATGACTTTTCACTGATTGTTTTCAACGATAACTGCTTGTTACTCAGTTTCTCAAACTCTCGTTTGCAAAAAGTGTACGGATTGAAAGGATATAAAGATTAGGACAGGACAAGTGGTTAGCTAATCGCTCTAGCTACGCGCCGCTTTTTGTGAGGAAAGGTAGAAAAGGATTTGTAACAACACAAACACCCATTGCCTACGAAAAAATTTGTTCGTACAGGGACTTGAACCCAGGCGGTCCGTCACGGAAGCCAAAAACGTCGACCACTGTACCACGGACAGGACGATATTATAATATAAATAGTATTTTTTTTATAATATACATATGTATTATAGAAAATGATTTTGAAATGTATTGAAATATCTTTGTTTCCACTTTTTATAGTGATATATATGTTTCTTTGACACATACTGTATTATTTTGTATCAAGTGGCCATTCATAACTCAAAACCGGCAAAAATCGAGGTACGGGCTTCTTGAAGGAAGGAGTTGAATTAACGCACCAAAAAGCAAAAGCAAAAAATAAATCATTTCACATAATATGGAATGATATTAATCTTGCAAACTGACAAACGCAAACATAACTTTTTCCACAAGTCACGGATATTAACCGCATAAACTAATCAATTCAATGCCGATATGGCTCAAATTTATTTGAACTATATATTCTTATAATGATCGCGGCCAGTTCCGCTCATCACGAGCATTATCAATTGAAAGTTTCAATCAATTTATAATGCGGTTTTTTTTGAACATCAAATTGAAAAAAGATTAGACAGTGTATTTTGATTGGTAATAAATAATAATTGGTGAAACAAAATGTACACTCAAACTTCTTTTTATGCGATTTAAAAATTAGGCGTTATTTTTAATGATTTTTTTAAATCTTTAAAGTAATTAACAGCGCGTTGTTTGCATACTGTTGGTGCGAAGTCCAGTATTTCACCTGTTTATTAGAATGTGACCTTGCACATGTTATGTTCCAATATTAAGTCGTAGATTCTTTTTTGTACGATTTTCCGCGGAACGCATCTACCACACAAAAAAGGTTTAGGTGTATCTAGAATTATTCTTTGAAAACTTGTAATGTGAGATTAATTAATGATTTCACGTATTATACTAATAACCAGATATTAACAAAGGAATATTGATAAATAATTCAAGGGTTTTATCCCAACTATTTTTATAGTTTTTTTTGATTTCAAACTAACCAACGTTCAGTCGAAATTCTTAACAACTCTTATAGCTTGGCACATTCAATAATACATCAATCTAGATATATATTTTCATAAGAATTATTCATTATCAAATAATGTATTGGGTAACGTGTTAATACAGCCTTCTTTGTAGGCGTCGTAGCAAAGACGACGTTTACGTCTCGAAAGCTGCAACGTGGAGATAAAATATCACACTTAATCACATTTAACGTTCTGACATATTAAATTTGTAATGGAAATTCTTTGTAGCGCTAATTAGCAATTGAAAGAGACGAGAGTGAAATGGTCTGATATGATATTAAACCAAATTTTTAAAAACTTATTTTTATACGACGTTACCTAGTCATTATTTTTGCCAACTTTTATTCCGTTTTTTTTCCACAAAGAAATAGGTTGAGATATTTTATTTTTAACTACAGTCAGTTATCGACTTATGATGGGGCTATGTTCCACCACCTAGGACGTAATTCAAAATGGTCGTAAGTCAAATTTCAGACGAAAAAATAATGAAATGATAAAAAGTGCGAGGATAATTAGTGGTATATATTTCAGAATAAGCATGTATAATACATACCTTAAGTAATCTTATATATAAAACCGAAACGGCGTATGTATGTATGTGGGTCTGTAATTCCCTTTTGCATTGTTGTTGCAAGTTCAAACAATCGAATTGATTTCGCTCGCGAAAGTTTCGACGGTAAATTTGTTTCGTTATCAATGTGCGTGTATAGACTCCAATTTCTCGAGTATCGAGTAGTACATTTAAAAAATACTCGAGTACTCGAGTAGTTTCATATGAACCAAAATATCTTATATATAAAACCGAAACGGCGTATGTATGTCTGTGGGTCTGTAATTCCCTTTTGCATTGTTGGTCATTAAGTTGCCATAAAAACGAATATGAAAGAAAATATGTTTGAATTTTTATCGGCGAAGACATTTAGTCAAAATGTAATAAATTAGTCTTCTACTGAACTTTTCCCGGCTTTTATTAATATAATAATGTTTATTATTTACGTGAAGGTATTATTTGACATTTCTTTGACAGCAAATTAGATTTTTTCCTTGAATTTGGACATTTTAATGGGCGAGAATGGGGCTGTCAATATATGAAAGGGGCTGTGAAATGTCAATGCCAGTCTGAAATGTTCAATTTAATTCCATTTTAATTGACCTAGACTTTTGAATTTTGAAAAAAGTTGTTTCAACTTGGCCCGTCTGAATTTACGCGCCGAGGTGAACATAACCCCAAACTGGTGCGAGCGAAGCCGGGTTCGAATACTAGTATACTTATAAAATATTTAAAAATAGTGAAAATTACCACAATCAATCTAAAATCGATACTGGAAAAATCATTCGGTATTCTTTAATTAGTGGATTAACTCCTCCTCTTTATCATCAGATATCAAAAGTCGCCAGGACCAAAATTTTGATACGTTTTTGGGTCGTAAGTCTGAATAGTCGTAAGTCAAGAACTGACTTAATTACTTTTACTAGTCTACAAGAAGCGCTCGTTTTTTTTTGATATCTGTTTGACGGTGCTTCAAGTTTTAAGACGCGTTGGCTTCAAAGGTTTTCCAGTCTCCTTCGTCTCTAAGTTAAGTGTTCTTTTAATGTTATTTGTTTGCATTTCCTTTCGTCGTTGATGAAATGAGAGCGCGACCGTTACAGTTAAAGAAGTCTGCTTACTTTATCGTCTCTACCTATGGAGGGTCATCGGTGTTATATCGATTCTCTGGTGCCTTCTCGACATAGTTCTGCATGTAAAAAAGAGATCCTTGGTTGGTTATAATCAGGCTCAATGCGTTATGAAACTTTTTAGAGGTTTCACGTATGAACTTTCTACGAGAAGCGCTAGTTATTTAGTTCTTCTACTTCTCTTTACAAAAGATAGAAATATAACACAATTAGTGGTTAGTTATTCTCGTTGTATTCCGGTTCTAGGATGTGATGGGTGAAGGAAGTTTCAGGAAATACAATCATCCATGACCTCGAATAGAAATTAATATTTAAATTGAAAAGAATGAAGTTGTTCGGACTGGAATATGAGCCCATGAACTATGCAATCAAAGCAACTGAAGTTGACACTCGACCAAAGACACGTTAAAAATACCATGTTTTTAACTTGCATACTTTTATGTAAAACTAGTATTGCTACCCGGCGTCGCTCGGGCTAAGCGACCAATAATTATTTAATGTTATATCATTCGACATAATTATATCACAAAATCTAACATCCAAAATAGAGTTAAAATAAAATCACAAACATTGTTTAATTTGATGACAGCCCCATTCTCACCCAATAAAATGTCCAAATATAAGGAAAAAATCTAATTTGCTGTCAAAGAAATGTCAAATAATACCTTCACGTAAATAATAAACATTATTAATAATTATAATAAAATCCGGGAAAAGTTCAGTAGAAGACTAATTTATTACATTTTGACTAAATGTCTTCGCTGATAAAAATTCAAACATATTTTCTTTCATATTCGTTTTTATGGCAACTTAATGACCAACAATGCAAAAGGCAATTACAGACATACATACATACATACATACATACGCCGTTTCGGTTTTATATATAAGATATGTTATTGATTGAATTGGCAATTACTTGGTAGAGTTCCATTATAACAAGGTGAATAAATAGCAATGTATTTTAGTCCTACAGAAATTATATTTTATATTCCGACGATCTGAGTTATGACGATGGCGTAAGCCGAAATAGCTATCTACCGTGCACAATGTAATTTCTATACTAACATTTCATTGCTAATTTTTCACCGTGTTAAAATATTTAATGTTTATATTTATTTCCCAACAACCAACATTGTAAAAAGTTACAATTATTGTTTTTTTTAATAGAATGAATTGTTCAATGTATCGCTTAAAAAGGGGACATATTCAGCGATAAGTTTTAAGTACATAATCTTATAGCTTCAATATTAAAATTCATTAAATAAAATAACAAAACAAATAACACAGAAATTTCGGAACACTTATCGGTTCTTTCCATAGCGAAATAGCACCGATATATTATTTCGTAAGGTTTTCTTTCTAGTGCATAACTACATTTTCACATTGTTTACCATTCATAGAGTCCTAACGCTGTTGTTTGTCCGCCTTTTCCCATGCAAATTTTCCCATGTTTTTATAATATTAAAAAAGGTTCAGATTGTGTTTATTTTTATTTGAGTATATTTTTATATGCACATATTTACAAAGCGAATGAATTCCGAGAACTGTATGCAAACATCGTATGCCAAATATAAAATGTGTAAATAGCATTGCTTAATAATCAATTTTGATGTTTATTATTACGAAATTTCGAAAAAGATTAATTCAATTAACTAAGTTTGTTTCGTTAGCAAAATTTTGGCTTATTTCACGTGTTTACTCAAATATAAATGCTTCTTGATTCATGTTCTATTTATAAGGTCAGAATTTAGATTTCCAACGACATTGGAAAATCATATCTCTTACTAGGTACAATGAATTTTCATTCCCTATGTCGATTAACGGCACTTTTGATTTAGTAATTCAACAAAAATTGATCTTCCAAGAAAACTTGAATTCATTTTTCGATGAGATTAAAATAAAAGGGTAAAATTACGGAAATTAAGAATAAAAGATTTCCTATTTATTAAATGCACTTACCTGTTGGTTTTTACATTGTCAATTATCATTCTTACTTAATTGATTTTTTATGTAATAGCTTGTATTGCTAAGATGTCTTCAACATTTAAATAATGGTCGTTTTTGTTTTTATTACACTTTGATTTATTGTAATACCAAATTCAGTCTTTCTTACAAAATATCGTTGTAGTTTTTTTATTGTGTATCGGTAATGCTCGCTATAAACAAAACCGGTCCTGATTTTTAAATTTTATGTGGAATAAGTACTAAAAATGTCATTTTTTAATCAGGTTTTAATACAAGCGATGTAAAAATAAGCTAATCTCTTTGAAAATAAGCAGTAAGTAGTTTCATTGACTGCCTCGTTGCTAAAAAAACTAAAGTTGCTGCCTGTTTCCCAAAAAAATCTTATACTTAAAGCAGATGTAAATTTTTCACAAAAGATTTAAGAGTTGACAGTGAACACCATTTAAAATGTGTTTTTAATTGTTATTATTTTTATATTCAAGTATTGACAGTGAACACCTTAAAAGTGTTTTAATTGTTATATTGCTATAAAAGTGCCCCGTCCGTGGTACAGTAGTCAACGTTGTTGGCTTCCGTGACGGACCACCCAGGTTCGATTCCTGGTACGAGAATTTTTTTTCTGTCGTTAAATCGATTCCTAAAAGGGACGCATAGCGAGAGTAATTAGCTAGCCACTATTCTTGTCCCAGTCCTCGTATCATTTCAATCCATACTCTCTTCGAAAAAAGAGCAATTGATTAACAAGCAGTTTTCGTAGAATAATATATGTTGAGATAAACTCAGTAAGGAGTCCATATGCTTCAAGTTGGGAGTGGACTTATAATATATAAAGCTTTCAAAAATATTTAGCAAATGACATTCATATATCAATTTCAGAAGCTACTGCCCTTTTCCATGGAAAGGCAATATATAGCCTCATTCATGAAAGGCTTCCTGATTAAAAATACTCCAGGCTGCAATTTTGGGAAAATCATTGAGCAGAATATTTTATGCTTCCGGCGATTCGTCTCTCAAGGGTTTCCGCAGCCTACTAATTCCGGCTTCGTCATTGAACATTTTACATGAACCTCTTTAGAGGATGCATACTTAAAGTGACCATACGTCCCGTTTGGAACGGGACCGTCCCGTTTTTTAGGTAGCCTGTCCCGTTGTCCCCAAGTACAGCTTCGGGACGTCGAAATGTCCCGTTTTCAAAAAGAGGGCAACATACGGTAACAATTTTAAATTGTAATAATAATTTGAACCATAAAAAATTAATCATTGAATACATTGTATGCTTGCCCGGAACAAATGTACCCGAAGAAAGAGTCTTTTCACATATGAATAAGTTGTGGACGACAGAAAAAACACAATTATAAGTCGGAGTCCTTAAAGCGATGTTGTTAGTTAAAATAATTTTTAAAATATCCTGTCAAGAAATCTTTTCTTATTTAAAAGCAAACCCAGTTATACTTAAGAAAATTTGTCAAAATCAGAAAAATATAAAACAACATAATTTTTTTCATATGTACATTATTTACTCCCTGTTATTTTCTTTATCAATATTCCTTTTCTTTTTATTAATACATAAAAACTATGAAAAATATGTGTTTTCTTGAATGTATTTACATACTATTACGTAAAAATTGGTAGATGTCCCGTTTTGAGGACAAAAATAAATGGTCACATTATGCATACTGCATGCGGTTAACTGTCTATACCTTCTTATATATATAATATTATTCGTTATTCAGCTTAAAGAAGAGACTGTAAACATTTTTCTTTTTAAATGTGTTTATTTTATGGGTCAGTATTTTATTCAAGTTTTGGTCAGTTAAATTAAATAAATGGACAATAATATCAAATTTAAATCATTGAAAAATGGCAGTGATCTTATTTATGTATGTTTATCTCTAGTGTCATTGTGAATATTGATTGAAGGTGCTTGATGGAATTTCCATACCAAATTTGAATCGTTTGAATTTTGTCCTATTGTACGAGGTTTGTCTGTAATGAAGTCAGTTCAAGTTCATTCGTACACTTGAAATGCATGAAGATAACGAACGGCAACACCCGGGTCTATAATATGTTTATATGGTCAGTAAATATCATATATTTGCTTGGCTCGTGGTGCATTGGTAAATGACTTTAAATACCGTGATGGACCAACCTGGTATGAATGCTGTAACAGAAGATTTTTTAGTCGATTTATCGATTCTGGTTGAAGGTAATGTGTGCTTGTGTTGTTAAAAATCCCTTCCCACCTTTCGGATCCAGGAAATTTGATTAGAGCGACTAGCTTACCACTAGTTCTGTCCTACTCTTTGAAAAAAAAGGTGTAGAAAATAAGCAACAAAAGCACTTCTCGTGGAAACAATGCCTGAAGATATGAATTAGCGAAAATTTTATTTAAACAAACGACTTTCAATTAATTAAATGGGTTTGTTTATAATTATCGGAAATTTTAAATGTAGTAACGCAAATACTATGACCAGATAATAATTTATTGATTGAGTAGGCATTTACTTGGTAGAACTCCATTATAATACGGTAAGAAAAATAACAATGTATTTTAATTCTACAGAAATTATTTTATACATTTGTTGATAGATATTTCGGCTAGAACTATGACGAGGGCGTAAGCCGAAATAGCTATCAACAAATGTATAAAATAATTTATGTAGAATTAAAATAAATGGTTATTTTTCTTACCATACCAGATAATAACATGGAAAAGTACAAAATTCAATCGATTCAAATTTGATATTGAAATTCCACCAACCACCTCCAGTCGAAATTTATAATTATAAGCAACACAAATTATGTGCCAAAATGTGTATCGAAAACATGTTTTTATAAGATAATGATTATGAAGATTTTAGTAATAGTTTTGATGATGTGATATTGAAATAAATTTATACATAAATTAACAAGAGGACTTTCGATGGCTTCGGCGGTAACTATGTTGAAGTTCAAAGCAAACTTTGCGGTTGTAAGTCTGAAGATGCCTCTGAAAGAGGCGAAACACGTGTCACAGTTAGTAGCACAAAACGTGGAATAATCTTTTAAGAAGTTATTTTAAATTTTATATTAACAAGAGGACTTTAATTCGATTAATGTAAATTTTTTATCATCGATATAACCTTTACGCGATTTTGGCTATCTAAGCAAATTCAAAAATATGACATTGCTGTTGTAAGTTTTTGTCTTGTTTGGCTTTTGTTCGTCAATATAATTTCATTAACCCATTAAAAACCGCCGCTGTGCGAAATTTTCGACATTTTTGAAGGGGCCCACCTTAAGGATTCGATATTCAATATTTTGTGAAGATGATCCTCGACGGTGCTCGATGTTGAAAAGGTTTCACTCTACCCGCTGACGTGATTGAGATGTGAAATGTCAAAGTTTGAATATTCACAGCACAGACTGCTATTTTTGAACTCCGTCGCGGATCTTTTGCGATTGCAAAAAGCGGAAGAGCGTCGAAACGGTTATCTTCTGAAATATAAAAATCTTTGTTTGTTTGTTTGTATTTTATGATTTGCCATACCGTTCATCAGATTGCGATTACAAACGATTACAAAATATATTGAGTAGTGTAAAGGGTTTAAAGTGGTCTTGTGTATATCCCTACCCTCTCTGAAAATTTCTTTCTCTCATTCAACATCTTTATGAGATGTGTATTTTTTATTATTTGCGACAGTGTATCTTAATTCTTTTGCATTATCTGATATATAAAATCTATATTTGTTTGTTTGTATTTTATGCATTGCAATACCGTTCATCCGAACTGTCAACTTATTGATTGCACTTGCGCAAAGGTTATTTATAGGCATAGTAAAACCAACTCACAGTAGGTTTTTTTTTTTAAATATAAAAATCAATTATTTTTCATATTTTATGCGCTGACATACCGTTCATTTTGACAACTTATTGTTGCACTTGCGCAAAGAAAATATGCATAGAACAATTAACTTACAGTAGGTGGCGCGTGGGTCATACCATAGACAATCGGCAAAAGAGAAACCGCGAACGTCAAACGGCACATCTCATCAATACCGATAATTGTTAGTGAAATTAAATCAAAATTATTTATTTAAAAAATTATGCACCCGAAAGCACTTCAATAAACACAAACACTTTCTTTCTTTGAGTGGCATTGCAAGGCTTGCCACTTAAAGAAAGAATGGCACATGGTAAATTTTTTTTTTTGAAAAATTTGACGTCAGAAAAAATATGTGCAGATGCAGTGCAACTCCGGAGTACTGCTTACTCCGTTATTCAACCATAAATATTTCTGAAATTCTTGTCCATTTTTGAAAATTAGCTCCTCATTATATGAAAGAATCCGGTAAATACAAGCTCAATACCAAAAGATCATTTTGGGCAAACATGACAATTATAACCTATTCAAAGTAAGGTAACGATATGTCTTTTCATTATCTTTAAAGGAGATGGTTTGGCTTTTTGATTTATTTGTTAAATATAACATAGTAATTTATCCTAATATGTTTTTTTGTAGCTAAGAAAGGAAGTGATTTTAATACGCATTGAAATATCTTTGTATCCACGTATCACACAGTTTTGTATCTAGTGTCATTCAAAACTGAAAACCGGCAAAAATCAAATACGTTTCTTTAATCCTAACTGGCCTTAGTACTACTTGTGAAGAGCCTCGATAATAGTGTTGTAATGAAAACTTCAACTGGAGCAACATTTAATTCAATGCGGAAAGTCTGGGACTCACGGTTGTACTCGGTCAGAACCAAGTGCCACTTATTCGACGCATGCATACTGACCGTGATGCTTTACGGTTGTCATGGCACATCACAAAAGCACAGGGTAACCGTATACTGTGCTTCGAAAACAGATGCCTGCGGCGAATATTAGGAGTACGGTGGTTTGACTTTGTCAGGAACACCACCAAACCAGCCCCTTATTAATTACGTCCAAAATTAAGAGGTAACAATAGACCTGGCTTGGAAATGTGCTGCGGATGCCCTAGAAGAGCCTGAATCCTGCCTGCCTCTTCTATCAACCTGATGGATCCCGACGCCGCGGAAGGCCTCTGATGACCATCCATAGGATGTAATCATGGGAACTACGCCGACGCCGGGATGACCTGTGAAGATGCGAGGAGGTTGGCGGGAGACAGAGAATCTTGGAGGCACCGTGTGGCGGCCATATGCTCCGAATAAGGAGCGGATATGGAAAAAAAAAATGAAAACTGGATGTAATTTAGTTGCTTAACTAATATATTTGAACGAGGAATAAGGTAGTTATCCAATCTGGCTCACTACTTCTCACTGTCAGGGCCAGCCATAAATTTAGTGGTAAGAAATTTAATTGAATAGACTTTGGGCACATAGCCATGAATCATTTTAAATTTAGATTTATTACAGTGTCCGTTCGATACCTGAACCTGTTTTCCCAAATCTACTAGTATCGCAAGAGTGTGTTTTACTCGTCGAAATGACTGGCATATGTATTCAAATTAAACACAATTGTATAGGGTTGATAATATGATTTTATATCAAGATCATGATCATGCAATTTAATTAATGATTAATATTCGTAACCAAACCCATTCGAACCTTAAAAAAGGACCGTAAAGAGAGCGACTATCTTACCAATGTCATGTTCTATTCACATCTCGTCTAAACCTACTCCCTGCGAAAAAGAGAGGCTGAAAAACTGAGTAACTAGTAGTTTTCGTGCAAAGGTTTTATTGATATAAACTCCATTAGAAGTCCATATGCTCCACATTAGTGCCCACGCCCAAATGATCCTAAAAATGGGATGTAGCTAGAGTGATTAATTTACTACTTATCCAATTCTTGCCATATCCTTTCTTTCTGTACAATTTTTTAAAAAACAGTGTTTTAAAAACTAGCACCGGGTTTCTATATATTGACACCGCCTTATGTGGTAGGTCATCAGAACTCTCTCGAACGATCTATTATTCACCTCAGTCAATGAGTTTAAGTCGATATCAAAAAATAAATTCATTTTTTATAATACTCTATATTGAAATCTATAGCGATTCAATATAGAGTGATTCAAATTTGTAAAAGAGACATTTATGCGGACGTCTCGCTCTAAATGTTTCTTGACTTTTTCACGCCCTGAGTGTATGGTATTTCATGCAAAGTTCGATGGGCCATAAATAATGGCTTATAGGGCTGACGTATAACGGTATTTTTGTAACGGTTGCTACCTAATGGAATCCGCATTTTTTCATACAGTTGGCAGTGAGAGATTGGACAGCATTGAGAATGCATGCGCTTGCCAGATAAGTCTTACAGTCGTGGTTGAGGGCTTCTCCCAACTGTATGCCCTGGAAGTAGCTTGCAAGCTCCTAATCCTCTCCCTAAGGATAAAGTCTAGTAAATTCCTGATATCGCCTTTGCAATTAAAATAGTCGGGTGTTATGTATTGTAGAACGTAACGTGTATTGTTAATCTATCTGTGTTAAATCCGTGTGTAAAGTCTGGGAAAATTCGTAACAATTAAATAATGGGTGCTGACCGCACCCACATAATTTGCTTTGAGATCGTCTTTTGTTTATAAGAGCACAATGTTTCTCATACTCCGTTCCCAAAATGAGTGTCGGATAGGAGGCTCCTTCTCGATTTAAGAGGGAGCCGAATCAAGGTCTTCTCAATATATTGCAAGTGGGCATGTCATAAAAAATGTTTACTTTCAAAAAATTAAAGACACGTTTAAAGTCTTTAAGAATCACAAAGCTTTTTTGATAGATTAATTCATATTAAGCAGATTGTTATGGTATATCTTTTTATCAGAATAATATTTATTATCTTTCAAAAAACTTTTTTCAACCACAGCGTACTCCCTTGTTCTCAGTGACAAAGACTTTTGGGTTCAAGTATTGGCATCTTGTATATCAAATTTTAATTCAAGTCTGCTTGTTTTCTGTTTTCTTTCATCGAGTTCTTCTTTAATTTTTATTTTTACGCAATCTTTGAATTCAAAAATCAAAAATATTTTGCACATTGTTATGGATTTAATATTTTTTTTTCGTACTCATATCTTTGCTTCACCTCACTCTTGGCTTTTAAATGATCTAACTGTCAAGTCTTTTTGTAAATGTATTAAATTTATGAAAAAAAAAAATATTTGTTTTGAACCCATAGATTTATAAAATTCGTTTCGTTCTCTGTTTATCTGCGAAACTGGTCTTGATCAATTAACTGTGGCATTCATTGATGCAAAAAAAATGTATGTTAACTCGTGTCAATATAAGTGACACAATACGTGGAATAAGCTAAGTTATTTTTAATTTTATATTACAACTAGTATTGCTACCCGGCGTCGCTCGGACTAAGCGACCAATAATTATTTAATGTTATATCATTCGACATAATTATATCACAAAATCTAACATCCAAAATAGAGTTAAAATAAAATCACAAACTTTATTTAATTTTATGACAGCCCCATTCTCGCCCATTAAAATGTCCAAATTCAAGGAAAAAATCTAATTTGCTTTCAAATAAATGTCAAATAATACCTTCACGTAAATAATAAACATTATTATCAATTATAAAAGCCGGGAAAAGTTCTGTAGAAGACTAATTTATTACATTTTGACTAAATGTCTTCGCCGATAAAAATTCAAACATATTTTCTTTCATATTCGTTTTTATGGCAACTTGCAACAACAATGCAAAAGGGAATTACAGACATACATACATACATACGCCGTTTCGGTTTTATATATAAGAATAAAGTCACATGAAACAATTCAAATTACGTGCATTGATATTTTTAGTATTTTTACCAGGGTTGTGGGGTCGTTAAAATACATACGACACCGACTCCAACATTGACCAAAAACACGACTACGACTAAATTATTTTTTAATTTCGTCACTTTTATCCCCTACCTCTCCTATTTATATGTATTCAATTATATATCATCCGACCAATCCAGCCAATAGCCAAATTTTTACATATTATTGAAACGTCACGTTTAATCATAAGCTAATTATTAATCTTTTTCAAAGAATACAAATTTCTTTAGGCATTAACTTTCGAAGGAAATATTTATTTTTGTTTCACCGTCACCATTTTAATGCTATAATTTAGATATTTTTAGTCATCAATCATCATTTTCTCCCAAAAGTTTGGGCTTAAAAATTAAGAGTTTATTAGCTTGTGTATAATTTGAAAACATAGGTAATATTGATATTTGGTGAAAACTGTATTTTGGCTCCATTGAAAAGAAAAATGAATTTGGATACTCTGCTTCTAAGGGTCTGAATTGTATTATTTTTTTATAAGTAGCAAAAATCACTATTAGTTTAAACTTTTAAAAGTAATTGCTTTCAAATTTATGTCAACGATATAATCTAAGCTGAATAAAGAGTAAGAAAAGAAGTTTTATTCCGAATAAAGTTTTCAATAATATACTGAATGGCTATATCGTTGAGAATTATGTACATATGTAAAAAATATCGACAAAAAATTCGCTATCACTTAAAATATTTCAACGCAAAGGTCGAATATCACGAATGAAAAAAAACACCCATAAATTACGCTGCAAAGTTACGAGGCAATGTGAGACTATTACTGTTAGGTTTATCTGAAACTTACCCAAAGAAAAGGCAGAAGCGGGAAACTTTGACTCACTAAGGTTAAATGTTTTGAAGTGAGTAGAAATGAAATTTTCTCTCCGGCCGTAAATGCATCATTGCGGTCCCCGGAGCGTGTGAATTGCGCCGTGAGTTCTGTTTTGTCCGCCGCAAAGGGGTTAAGAAGAAAGCGCTAATAAAGAGAACCATTTTGTCCTATCTTGCGTAAGATTACGCCGTAAGGGTGGAAATGATAGAAAGGGTTAAAGTGTACCCGAGGCGACGTAAGCCGGTTCTTTGAGAATACCTTTTGTATTTGCATGAGTGGCGTGAAAGTAAAATAAGCTCTACGAATTTTTCAAACCAACTTTTCTCAGGAACGCGTCGGATAATATCCAGCAATTTTTAACATATTATTGAAAAAATGGCTTTTGTACTTAATTTGGATTCACTCCGTAAGTTGAAAAGAGAATGACGTACAGGACTGGATATTGTTTGTATGCAAGAAAAACGCTTACTTTGTCATCAATAATAAATTTAAAATCAAAAGAATTTTGTACTTTTCCATGTGTTTTGTTGCAAAAAATCAAGCATTCTTATTTTGACATGTTCAAACATTTCAAACGTGAACTGACGCTGGCGATAAAAATCATGGAAAAGTACAAAATTTAACCGATTAAAACTCGATATTGAAATTTCATTAAGCAATCTCTGATAAAATACATTTATAAAAAAACGAAGCTTTTTTTAATGAATCCACAATTTTATAAAATCATCGGTACCGGCTTCGCTCATCACTGGCGTTCTAGGTTAATTATGGGGGATGCCGATTATGATATAAATATAATGCCTATTTACTAAACGTTTCAGTTTGATTGTTATTAATTTTATTATTTAAATTAAGAATCCAATTTTACAAAAACAATAGAAAAAGAGATTTTTTTTACATATTACGCATTAAATTATTTTTGGATCAAGACCGGTTTCGCTCATGGTGAGAATTCTCAACTGATAATAAATACAACAGTACAGACTTATTTATACAAAAACGAAGCAAGACTAATAAAGGTGTGACAAACAATTGGTGAAACTAATTGAGTAAGAAATTTAGTTTATTAATTTCTGAAAATACAATATTAAATGGGGAATTTTAAAATTAATTTTTAATGTCGATTCGCGGGCAAAGTGGGGCAGAATACCTTTTCAATCCAACGATCATGAGGATTTTGAAAACAATAACACCTTAAAAAGGAGCCAACTGTCCGATTAAACGAGTTTCAAAATGACTACTGAAACGCAGAATGACGACACAAAAAAACCATAAAAAATAAAGTGAAACATTGACAGATTAAAGAATAATTCGTTGGATATGTTGATCTGAAAATGGTCAAATACATTTATAGCCTTATCAGTTGATAATGCGTGCTATGAGCAAAATCGGTCCTGATCTACTAAATTTTATGTGGATTAGAATTTATTTATTTTTTATTATAATGCCATTCCACCAAGTATTGAACACATTAAAAGCAGGCCTGTGGAATCGTTAAAAAAAAGTACGACTCGGACTTCGACTCCAGCATTTACCAAAATCACGACTCCGACTAAAAAAAAGTTTAATTTCGTCACTATTTTTCCTATTTTTCCTATTTACTATCAACCAGCCAATCCGGCCAATTGACAAATTTTACATATCTTATATATAAAACCGAAACGGCGTATGTATGTACGTGGGTCTGTAATTCCCTTTTGCATTGTTGTTGCAAGTTGCCATAAAAACGAATATGAAAGAAAATATGTTTGAATTTTTATCGGCGGAGACATTTAGTCAAAATGTAATAAATTAGTCTTCTACCAACTTTTTCCCGGCTTTTATTAATATAATAATGTTTATTATTTACGTGAAGGTATTATTTGACATTTCTTTGACAGCAAATTAGTTTTTTTCTTTGAATTTGGACATTTTAATGGGCGAGAATGGGGCTGTCATCAAATTAAATAAAGTTTGTGATTTTATTTTAACTCTATTTTGGATGTTAGATTTTGTGATATAATTATGTCGAATCATATAACATTAAATAATTATTGGTCGCTTAGTCCGAGCGACGCCGGGTAGCAATACTAGCTATATATATGCAAAAATGAAATGTTCAAACATTTCTAAATTTCCGACTCCAAGTACTAGGGCTGTGGAGTCGGAGTCTGAGTCGCCGCGGGGCTTTGGTCGGAGTTTTTATTTTTGCATATAATATGTCAAATTTGGCTATTGGCCGGATTGGTAGGATTGATATTTTATGAATACACATAGTAAGGAAAATAAGGAAAAAAAAGACTTAATTTTTTTAGTCGAAATCGGAGTTTGTTTTTGGTCAATGTTGGAGTGGGAGTCGAACTTTTTTTTACCGACTCCACAGCCCTGCTGAGTACGACTCCGGTAAAAACGCCGCGACGACTCCGACTCCACAGCCCTGCTTAAAAGTGAACATTTATATTTGAAATTTGGGAAAAGATTAAAACAAATATATGTCAGAATAAACCAAAGACAAAGCAGAATGATTGATCGAGATTACTCTGGGTGTTGATAAAATGAAACGTTGATTATTTTCCATCGCAAATCGTAAAATTATACCAACAAAGTAATAAAATGAAATGTGAATTTCAAATATCTTATTCGGGTATTTCACAGTAATTTGTCATTTATAATTCAATGTTGACATTTTGTCATATATAAGCTTAGAATGGAGGCATACGGTTAATTAATTTTCAGTCATATTTAATTAATCCAATTAGGGCATGCAAAACTGAATGAAATTATTAATACCGGTATTTTGATGTTTTATTATAAAATATCGGCATAAAATATATTATAGGTATAGTGAAAAAATAAATAAAATAACAGTCAGTTTGGTAATAAAAATAATAAAACTTTTTAGTACTTATTCCACATAAAATTTATTGGATCAGGACCGGTTTCGCTCGTGGCGAGCATTGTCAATTGATGCGAAACTTGAGCGAAACCGGTCCTGATTCAATAAATTTTATGTAGAATAAGTACTAAAAATGTTTTATTACTTTTATTATAATGCCATTCCACCAAGTATTGACAGTGAACACCCTAAAAGTCAGTTGGTATAACATATCGAATCCATGAAGAAAAGAAAAAGTAGTTATTTTATTACAAAACCTGATGTCAATATGATCATCAAATTTTACCGCATTTTAAAATTAATATTACTACTGATATGTTATAATTGTCATATGCTGATCTTAATTTATTTCTTATGGGTCGGGTCCGTGGTCGAGTGCTAACGTCATTGGTATCGGTTGAGGAGCGCATGCGCTTGAATCCCAGTCTAGAAAGTTTCATTTTTCAATTGAATTGTTGAATACTGTTCAGAATCATAAATCAAATGAGTCATGAGTCACTCATCCGATCCTAAAAATGGGACGCAGCAAGAGCGATTACCTATTAACTTGTTCTGTTTTAGTTGTATCCTTTATATCCCTACTCTCTTAAATGAAAAAGACAGGCTGAGAATCAGAGTACATACTAGGGACTCCAATTACTCGACATCTCAACTACTCGAGTATCGAGTAGTAAAATTTCAAAATACTCGAGTACTCGAGTATACTCGAGTAGTTTCAGATGTACCGAAATATATTTTATTAATTCAAATTTGTGTCTATAAATAGATGATACATAAATAAATAAGCATATTTTATTTTATTATTACATTTATTTCAATTTATGAAATATATATTTCAAAAATAATAGAGAATTAAGCGTCTCAAATTTTAATTTGGTTCGAAGATTTGTTTTTTTATTCCAGCAGTAGAAAAAACTCTCTCTGTGGCTGTGGACTTCGGCTTAAAGTTAAAATATCAATTTAATTGTGTTATCTAGTTTTTCTGTCCGCTGTTTAAAACAAAGTAAAATTTGGAATTAAATCTTCATTTATATATTACGAGTATTACTCGGGTATTTTTCAAATTACTCGAGTATCGAGTACTTGAAAAATGGACGAGTATACTCGAGTATCGAGTACTCGATACTCGAATTGGAGTCTCTAGTACATACCCATCATGGATCTTTATCTCAAAAAAATGTTTTTAGCGACAACTGATTGTTACTCAGTCACTAAACCTCTGTGAGAGTAAGCATATAAAACTTAAGGTTAAGACAATAATAGTTGTAAGCTAGCTCCTTTTACAAGATCGGACGGGTTTGAAAGATTATTCTAGAATCTAGAACCTTCAAACGTAAGCCATAAATCAACCGCAAAAAAATCTGATTGACCACTGTACTACGGATCTGATAAACAGTACGTATAAAAGAATGAATAAAATCAAAGATTAACAGCCATCATTTCGAATTTTCATTTCCCTGGCGATTTGGTAATTACAAAACACCCGTATTTTGAATTTTCAAAACCAGTATTTTATTGCTGGAAAAATACAAGAATCCCGGTTTCGGTAATACCGCTGTCGCAGACCCTTAATTGGACGTAAAGCACACTTTGGCACCCCAAGTAATAAACCCCAACCAAGTTGACTATGCGAACATATTCTGGTTGTTTTCTTAAAACACTACCGGCCACTGTCAACCCGGCTTACTACTGTCGGATTGATTATGAAGATATATTTGATCGATTATAATTGTTTGTAGAACATTATTTGACTGGTTTCTCTAGAGGAAATGGGTCAGCCATAACGGATTAATTCATATCGATATTAACAGCCTGGCTTTGTTTTAACACGTCGGCGGTACATTGAAACCAGGGAAACCTCTATAACAGGGGTACCAAACCTAATTGGACCCGAGAGCGCATTCAAAAAAAAAATGTAGGGTGGCGGTTTTTTTCTACGAGAACTATTTGTTACTCAGTTGCTCAACCTCTCTTTTTTGAATAAAGTGAAAACTCGTTGAAAAAATTGTCAGTGTAAATTTTTTCTTGTGCCCTTTCTTGAACACAATCTGCAAATCATGTAGCTATTTATAATGTATTTAATTGGCACATAAAAGGTTTGACTATAAAGAAGACCATTGGCTCAATAGTCGTAAACTGCAGAAAACTCGAATGTGTATGACGTTTAATTCACTGTTATCTGCCATTACCTTCATATTTGGGAAATGCACGATAGACTTCACCTGTCGATATGATATCCACAAAACTAATTTGGCAAAAAAGTTAAAAATGTTTCGAGCTTTCGTTGGTGGACACACAGAAATCGGTCAGTGGGCATGGGGTTTGGAACTCCTGCTCTACAATATCGTTTTTGAAGGAACCTATAGAAATAAACTATGGTTGCGGGAAACTAAAGAAAAACACATTAATATTTAAATGTTTAGTATGTATTGAGAAGACCTTGATTCGGCTCCCTCGTAAATCGAAAAGGAGCCTCCTATCCGGCACTCAGGCAGAGGAATTTTGGGAACGGAGTAGGAGAAACATGGTGCTCTTATAAACAAAACAATCTCAAAGCGTTATGGGGTGTGATTAGCACACATTATTTAATCGTTAAGAATTTACACAGACGTTATATTACACAAGTACATAGAATTTGAATACAAGACAAAACACAAATATTACGATAGCAAAGAAGATATCAGGAATTTACTAGAATTTATCCTTAGGGAGAGGATTAGGAGCTTGCAGGCCACTTCCAGGGTCTACAGTCTCAACCACGACTGTAAGACTTATCTGGCAAGCGCGTGCTCCCTCCCTGCTATCCAATCTCTCACTGCTATTGTATGAAAGAAAGCGGTTCCATTAGGTACCAAAAGACCGTTAAACGTCACCCCATGGCCCATCGAACTTTGCATGAAATACTTCGTATCTCATGCACTCAGGGCATAAAAGAATCGAGAGACATTTAGAGCGAGACGTCCGCATAAATGTCTCTTTTACTAATTTGAAATTACTCTATATTGAATCGCTATAGATTTCAATATAGAATAATATTAGAAATGAATTTATTTCCTGATATATAGACTGAGGTGAAAAAGAGATCGTTCGAGAGAGTTCTGATGACCTACCACATAAGGCGGTGTCAGTATGTACATACATATTCTAAAAATGATATATTTCTAAGGTATACTAATTTGCTAAAATAAAAAAATATCGAAACAAAAATAAAAAAAGAAGCTGAACGGAGACAAAAAAATATACTATTTAGATATTGTGTTTGCTTTTTGGCTGCCAAATATAAACGATTAATTCGGTAAAATGATGAATAGAGAAACGATCGATGCAATCTATGTTTTTTTGTATGAAATTAATTCAGGACTGCAATAAATAACGATACATACGGGAGAACGATTATTCGAGAAACGATAGATAGAGGTTTCACTGTATATATTATATATTAATGGGAATTTGGCTTCAAATTTTCCCAAAAACATGTCAGCAAAAGAGCTAAATCTTGTTTGATTCAGGGGTAAAGGATATAAGAAAAGGATGGAGGGTAAGCGGTTTGTAGTACTTAGATATACAAATTAAACGGTTGAAAATCTGTAAGAAGACTCGAGCCTCTGACCCATAGCCACGTAATAAAAAGGCTAAAATTTTGTTTATTTGCAACATAATTATGAAGTACCTACTAGAGACTCCAATTCGAGTATTAGTACTCGATGGTCGAGTATAATCGTCCATTTTTTAGGTAATCGATACTCGTAATATATAAATGAAGATTTAAGATTTAATTTTATTTTGTTTTAAGCAGCGGACAGAAAAACTAGATAGCACAATTTAATTGATTGTTAACTTAAGTCCACAGCAACAGAGAGTTTTTTCTATTACTGAAATAAAAAAAAACAAATCTTCGAACCAAATCAAAATTTGAGACGTGTAATTCTCTTTTATTTTTGAAATATATGTTTCATAAATTAAAATAAATGTAATGATAAAATAAGCTTTTTTATTTCTGTATCATCTTTTTATAGCAGGGCTGTGGAGTCGGTCAAAAAAAGTCCGTTTCCGACTCCGACGCCAGCATTTACCAAAGCTACAACTCCGACTCCGACTCCAACATTGACCAAAAACACGACTCCGACTAAAAATTTTTAATATCGTCACTTTTTTTCTCTAATTTTCCTATTTATGTGTATTCAATTAAATATCAACCCTATCAATGCGGCCAAAAGCTAAATTTGACAAATTATATTAAATGCAAAAATAAAAAGTTTGAACTTTTCAAAATTTTCCGACTCCGAGTACGACTCCGGCCAAAAAGTCCCGACTCCACGACTCCGACTCCGACTCCACAGCCCTGATTTATAGACACAAATTTGAATTAATAAAGTATATTTTAGTACATCTGAAACTACTCTCGAGTCTTTTAAAATTTTACTACTCGATACTCGAGTAGTTGAAATGTAGTCCCTTATAGTCCCTAGTACCTACATAACATATTGTTATTAAAGGTAGCTTTCTAACGAATGTATCAACTAGTTTTCTGGAGATAAGAAAATACGTATTTATGGTATTAGATCAAACATTAGATTGATACATTCGATGGATTCGGCGGGAACTTTGTGGAAGTTCAGTATATAATATAACTTTGATTATTCGAAGCATTATGTAACTAATTGTGACACGTGTTTCACCTCTTTCAGATGCATCTTCGGACTTAATATCAAAATGGTTGCTGAAGAAATAAAGCAAGATTAATTCTTGTATTATAAAATGATAAATTACAAAAATGGTGTTTGGGATTTTTCCTTTTTACGGGAAGCAAGGAGGGGGAGGACAGAAATAAAGCAAACAATATTTATATTACTAATGACGTTAAGATTACAAAATTAGTAACTAATGAGATGCAATCATTTGAGACGGGTTAAACCCATTGGAAATAAATTAAGCAGTGGCGAGCAACCTGTCCTATTTAAGATATGTAGAACATGTTTTCAAATATCACTAAAATGGATTTTGTATTTGCATTTCTGAAAATATTGCAAACCTATTAAGTAGATTAATATCACCCAAAGATGTACCAACAACCGCCTGCCTTAGGTTCCTATTCCACCCCGAACGTTATGTCAATATTGAACTGCGGCAAATTGGGTGGTTACCGTCGAAGGATTTAGCCTTAATGCAGTTTCGCGATCAGCGGCTCGATTCCCTGATTGGACGTTATGTGAATTGAAGTGAACTGAATAGGATATGATTCCAAATTCTAAATCATCGATGTTTGTGATGTTTTCCTACCATAACTTATCCTGAAAAGCAGTACATTAAGAATAACGAGGTTAACTTAGATTTATTAAGTATCGGTTCAGTAGGCGTCCAATCAAATATTAAAAAAAATCCCTTATGGTATAAAGCATAGCAAGCAGTGACGGCTGGTGACGGGGTGTTGGGGGGTGCAAAGAAAGATTCAACCATTTTTGCAAGAGTTCTTTCCTATTCATTAGATTTTAAAACACTTATATAGCATGGACTTTCAATTAAGATGTTCGCAATACCAACTGTTTCTCTTCCGTAGTACGGAAAAATAGTTGAATATTCATTTTGCACCCCCCAGCACCCCGTCACCAGCCATCACTGATAGCAAGGTATAAAATCAGCGAAGGAAAAGCTTCTATATTAACTTCCAGTATGAGTAATGAAAATGCAAAATCGATATAAGATGGCAATAATTATAAAATTTAATCAATATTATTTTTAGAGTGTTTTTTGACCACACTTATTAGAATAACTATCCGTTGAAATATAAAAGATTACATTCTTTCAATTTGACCATGTTTATAAAGAAAAGAAAATACAAGCTTCTATGAAATATACCTACCATTGATTGAGTTGGAATTTAGTTGGTAGAACTCCATTATGATACGGTGAAAAAAATAATCATGTATTTTACAGAAAATTTCCGTAGAATTAAAATACATCTTTATTTTTTTTCACCGTAGTATCAACCTGTGTATTATGTGCTTATGATATATTTGAAAAATGGTAGTGATCATATTTATGTATGTATATTTCACATTGTAGTGAGTGAGTTCAGACCAGTACTATTTTGTGAATTATAAATTGATTTTTTCGGTACTCACTCGGTTGACTTCTTTGTCAATTTTCGAATGTAATTGTTTTTCTCACTCTTTTTTTTGTACGCCATCTTTTGTTTATGTTTTAATATTTTTCATATTGCAAAAGCAATATATACACATTAAAATAAATAAATGGCTTATGTCAATTTGGATAATTGACTGAAGGTGCTTATTGGAAATTCCATATCAAATTTAAATTGCCTTTGAACATATGTATGAGTTATTTTCTTTTATAAAACTATTTGGCATTACTACTAACGACAGTGCGCCAAATATTCTTTAAAAATTGATGAAAAATAGAAATTTTAATGAATCATTCGACAAAGAATGACATATGTACACCCATGTCCGAGATCTCTTTTTCGATCGAAAAAATCTGGCCTTGCCACTACTGACAGACCACAGAGACCGGCAAAGTTTTTGTCGGTAAAGAAGTCAGTTAAATTTCATTCGTACACTTGAAATGCCTGATGATGGCGAAAGATGAAACCAAGGTCTTCAGCGAATAGCGACAAAGCTCATAGAAAAGTAAAAAATTTAACCGATTCTAATTTGATGTCTGTTACAATTTTTTTACCGTTTTTTCGCAATGTCGGTTTAATATGATCGACGGAAATTTCAGTAATCCTGTAATGAAATTCTAAGTAACAAAGGAAGTTGAAAAGTCAATGGAAATTGTTAAATATTACGTCTAATGGGGTTACTTAAAATAGTTTACGAATCACTAATGCAAGTCGATTTCCACGAGTGATTGATTACAGTCCCTTTGTTGCGAGCATTATTCCTCGTCCGGCCCTGCCTTGTAATAGCATAAAAACCGGATTTTGTCTTTTTTATTTGAGATATCTAAAGAAAATACCTTTATGGAAAAATAGAGAACGGCGATTTATATGTTGTAAAGATTCGCCGCACGAAATGTGAGCGATCTTTCATTTGAATTTTTTTTTACATTATTACAGAATCGTACGGAAAGAAAAATAACAATGTATTTTAATTCTGCATTTATGTAGAATTAAAATACATTGTTATTTTTCTTTCCGTATTATAATGGAGTTCTACCAAGTAAATGCCTACTCAATCAATATATTACAGAATATATTTTTAGATTAGATACGTAAAACTTTTGAATTAAATAAACGCGAATATTCTTTTTAAACGGTTTCGAACAAGCATGGTTTTTAAAAAAATACTGATAATTTTTTATTATATGATTTCACTGTTATTTTAAATTGTATGTAAAACTAGCGAGTACTTGGCATGCAATGCAACGCCACTCAAAGGAAAAAAATGTTTATGCTTTAATTATGTTAGTGCTTTTGGACACAAAATATTTTTTTTCTGTCTGATACGTATACGAATAAATCAGAAGGCTTTCCAACGCGTGAGCAGGCCACTTATGATTTGCCATGAAGCTGAAAGCCGTGGCGCGCAGATCGCTTTCTTTGGCAACCTTTCTCATATGTAAAATGGCTGTACTAATAAAGAAACATTTGCGAGCATCTGAACCACAACTCACCAAAGTTTCATCGCTATCGGATGAACGGTATTGGAACGAAAAAACCTGCATGGGCGTCGACACAATAAATCAATCGGATTAAGGGTATAGGAACGCATACGGTGCAAACAAACTTCCATTTTTATGTCCTTCCACAAAGCCACCATCCATCATATACATCAAAAGAATAGTTAATGTAAGCTTGAAAATAGTCTTAACGAGGGCGAAAGCCGTGTTCCAATTGAGTTCTATTAAAGTAAATATCACTTTAATCAATTTACCTTGACAAGTTAGCTAACCATTATTTGCAAAGAAATATAAATTAATTAACATTCACTAAATTTATCGGTTTCTTTGCGGTTTTTTGTTCGTATGCACGCCAGATTGTGCAAGTTAAATGGTTTATGTACTTATTTTGACAAAGCGTGAAATATATCATTTGTTCAGCGTGTTTATTTTAAAAGCTCAATTTTTGTGGATCTAGCTTTAATACTGTTTTTCAAGAAGCGGCTTCGATCGTTTTTGTGGTATTTAAAAAACATCTTTGATATAAGTAACAGAAAATATTAAGTCTGGTTTATATATTGTACTATAACGGTTTCACTTACAATAAAAAAAATATTCAATTCAGGGTTTACATTATCAGAGAAGCGATTAATGATGTTAATTCATGCCAAACTACTAGAAAGAATGATAATATATATATTTTTAATCAGACCATTAACATAATTAATGAAACTACAGTAATTAGATTTTTAGAGTAGAAAATAAGAGCTATAAAGATTTTTTGAAAACCAGCAGGACATTATTTGAAAATCGTACAAAGTATACGATTCACTCCTGATTAGACTATAATTCGAGTAACGAATTTTTTTTTAAGTACTCGATACTCGAGTATTTTGAAAATTACTCGAGTAATACTCGTAATTTATAAATGAAGATTTATTAACGAATTTAAATTGTTAGTTTTAAAAAAAATATAAATAATGTTTAACAGTTGCGTTTAACTGAGTCTAACGTGTAGATTTTACTGTCAAGAAATATATTATTTAAAAATGTTTTTGCCGTTGACTATGCTTTTCGAAATTCTGCTGGTTCTGCTGAATTTTCGTATCAATGACAAGTTATGATGATGACTGTCTGTGATGACACGAGACAAAATAAAATTTCATATATCCTTGTATGCATCTGAAACAACTCGAGTATTTTGAATTTTTACTACTCGATACTCGAGTTATTGAAATATCGAGTAATTGGAGTCTCTACTCCGGATAGATATATAATATGAACATTTATAGCGGCCCACATAATGCTGTGATAACCTTAATCTTTTTCACTTTAATATCTGTTTTTATTTAATTTACTTATGTATAATTATTTTATTTAAGTATACATTGGGTCCGTAGTTGATTGTCGGCGATATAGGTTTCGGTTTCGGAGTTCATGGGATTGAATCCCAGTCCGGGTAGCTTAAATTTTCAATCGATTTTTTATTGAAAAAAATATATAAATTCCGCATTACAGCTAATGCCAATTTACCAAATATTTCATACGAAATAAACTCTATGAGAAACTTTATGAATACATCGAGAACAACTCAACAAAAAATGACATGTCCAAGATCTATTTTTCAATTGAAACAATCTAGCATTGCCGGAACTTGAGCCCAAACCCACCTGATTACTAAGGCCAAATTCTTGCCACAAGACCACAGAGACCAAAAGTATCAATCTATTAAGATAAGGAATTTTGACTTTCTTCTTTCAATCAAAAGGTGAGCAAACTACAGTGATGCCAGTTCAAGAGGTTAGCTCACCCTTTCCTTGTACTTATGGAGAGTCATCGAGAAGAATAGCTCTCAGTCTATAACAGTTCTCATTTGCCTTCTCGTCATAATTCTGCAGGTGAGAGATCGTTTGGTTACAGTGATGACCCGCTGCCTTGTGAAACTTTTTAGAGATTTTCCGAACAAACTCGCAAATAGTGAGTATTCTTCATATCTCTGTGTAACAATTACGCACGTACCATGGAGCCAGTGACGGCTGGTGACGGGGTGCTGGGGGGTGCAAAAGGAAGATTCAACTATTTTTCCGTACTACGGAAGAGAAACAGTTGGTATTGCGAACATCTGAATTGAAAGTCCATGATATAGAAGTGTTTTAAAATCTAATGAATAGGAAAGAACTCTTGCAAAAATGGTTGAATCTTCCATTGCACCCCCCAACACCCCGTCACCAGCCGTCACTGCATGGAGCATTATATATTTTCTGGCGTATTGTCAATTATTGACTGTGATTTAATTTGTTTTTTTAATTAAAATCAATATAAAAGGAGCATGAGAAAACATACGATACCTACGAAACAGTAAATATATGAAGTAAATAATCAATGCTTGATTTTTTTTATACTAGGTTCCGAAACGAATGAAAAAAACAGCAATGAACACGCGACCACGGGAAAGGTTAATCGATATGAATAAAAACAAGTACCGTAAAGCGGGGTGAATAGAACAAAAAAAAGGATTGAACTTTAGCACAACTTTCCTTAAGTATCTAATGGGTTTTTTACTATTTATATTTAATTTTTTCAATGACTATAATACTATCTCTCGAGAGACAAAACCACGCCAACTAAATAATTGGCCAACATTGAAACGTACGTGTTTAAGTTCGATGCTTGTGCTTTTCACTTTTGGACGCCTTATAAACTTATCTTTTATTGGACAAAAATTAAATTCAATCATATTTTTTTTTGTTAATAAGTACCGTAAAATGTGATAAATAGAGACTCGTATAGAATAGAGTTTCATATATTCCAATAAAAACAATCTGTTGTTTTATCTCCATTCCCCTGCCAAGTCTCTATTAATCCCTATCTCGTCTCTATTCACCCCGATTCAATGTGAATAGAGACATCGAAAAAAATTGACTGTGTTTTTAATAACGATAGTGAATATTTGAAAAATATTACCATGAATGTTTAGTAGGACCATTGAAACAAGCTTCAAGCCATTCATATTTGAATTATGTGGCGCAGGTATGAAGATACATAGTCATGAAGGGTAAAAAGTGTCTCTATTCACTCCGTATTCTCGATACCATATCACCGTACGTGAACTTTTACTTTTAAACGCGATCGTATAGAACAACTTTGTAAATGTGATGTTGAACAAGATTATAAGGGTTGTTTTTAATCTTATGGCTGGTAAAAAATTCTTCGATTAGAAATGTGTCGAATAAAAAACTTGTAACATATGTATTTTCGTGAAAACTTTCAACGCTGTTTTTCACGTGTAACCCAGACAAGATAACAAACTTTTTCAACAAGGCCAGTAGCGTTTTTTTAACGTCATAATAGGGAGTCAATGACAGGTATTGGTTTGAGTATTTAAAATGTTTTCATTTGCTATACTAGACCTAGAAATTTCCACTTATTCCAGTTCCCTGTAGAGCCATCGCATTTTGATTGATTGTTTAATAATCCAAATGGAAAAAAAATATATTATTTGTGTAATATTTTTAAAATATATTTTTGCCCACCTTACGTATATTTAATGTGAGTTCAATTTATAATTTAGGATTCACATTGAATTCAATTTCAATTGTAGAAAACCATCAGAATTTGTATTTTTGTCAATTTAACTGTAATAACCAGGGCTGTGGAGTCGGTGAAAAAAAGTTCGACTCTGAGTCCGACTCCAGCATTTACCAAAACCACGACTCCGACTCCAACATTTACCAAAAACACGACTCCGACTAAAAAAGTTTAATAACGTCATTTTTTTTGCCTTATTTACTTATTTATGTGTATTCAATTAAATATCAACCCTACTAATCCGGCCAATAGCCAAATTTGACGTATTATATGCAAAAATAAAAAGTTCAAACTTTTCAAAATTTCCGTTTCTGACTCCGACTCCACAGCCCTGGTAATAACATACCACTTTTAAGGTGTTCACTGTTAATACTTTGTGGAATAGAATTATATTACAAAATAATAAGAATTTTTATAACTTATTCAACATAAAAAAAATTGAGACCAGAACCAATTTCGTTGATCGTTTTACAGATAAATATGTGAAAGTTTGAATCGTGTGAATTGGCTTAGTTCAAGTTCATACGTTCACTTGAAATACATGAAAATGCCAAAAGACAAAACCCAAATGACTAGCAACCAAACTCATGGAAAAGTACACAATTGAAACGATTCAAATTTTATATTGAAGTTCCATCAAGCATCTGCAGTCAAAATTCAAAATTCTAATAATATTTACCAGTTAGCTTATACGTGCCTAAATTTTTGATAAAACATGTCACTAAAAAACCTTAGTGCTGTAAGAGGGTTGACTGTATTCGTATATAATAAATAAAGAAGATGGACGCCATTGAAAGTAGGTAAAAAATTCAAGATGTCTAAATGTAGATAGAACTTGGAAGTAAAATAAAGTCTAGGGGAATCCCGCTCTTGTCTCGCTCTACAATCGATTTTTTTTTTATTTAATCGCAACGTTTTGCCTCTGACGCTCAGAATTCAATTCGAAAACAAACTTAACCCTTTTCGCGCGGAATTGAAAGGCACAAAAACAAACCCGCGGCACCCGCTTCACCGAACAATGTCAACACAAAGTTAAAGGAAGGCGCCCGGTAGATAACCCAATAGATATGCAAATACAGGGAAACCCCGAATCGACGTTCGGAAAAGGGCCGACAAAAGTGTAAATCGAGAATAAACATTGGTGAAAAAATATTTTTTTCACTCCCACTCCCAATGTGGAGTATGTTGCCTCCCAATGTAAGGTATCTCTGAATGGTTTGACAAAATTCCTCATTTCTTAGTTAGAGTTATTATGAAAAGATAATAAGTCTTTGTCGATAAAAAATAAGAAAAAATTTTGCACACGTTACACAAAAAATGGCAGGACCGGTTTCGCTCATCGCGACTATTTCACTTTTAAACATTTTCAACTAATAAGCAGTCGAAAATGCTCGCAATGAGCGAACCCGGTCCTGATCTATAGAATATAATTTATTGGGGAATAATTACAAAAAACATTTCAATTTTTTAAGACATTTCCTTTCTGACAAGTATTGGCAGTGGCCATTTCAAACGGATACTAATAGTGGTTAGTTGATTGTTCCTTCAACGTACCGTTTTTTTGACCGACCGTTTCAAACACAAATCAATAAGTCCATACGGGGATATCAAACTTCGAGTATCTTTTTGAATCCAACATTGATGTACAGCTTAAAGATAAGCTATTTTTATAAATTACTAGCCAGTACCCGGCAAGCAAGTAACAATGCCACTCGAAGAAAGAAAGTGTTGATGTTTTAATTGTGTATGGCTTTACTGATTCAAAATCCTTCAAAGGTATCCACACAATAAATCATCATGATTTTTATATGTATAGATAGATAGAAAATTACAAAATCTTTGTTGGCATCCACACAATAATTCACCGAAGCTTTATCGCAATCGGATGAACGATTAGGGAACGTAAGAACCTTCCCGGACGTTTACACAACAAATCACCAAAGTTTCATTGCCTTCAGATGAGCCGTATAGCATCGCATAGAGTACGAACAAACAAACAAATATTGATTTTTATATATAAGATTTTATTCCAGAAACACTACGTTAAATATATTATAATTAAAACCTATTTATACATCAGTTTATTATGTTGATTTTAATTAATTACAAAATGCTAAATAAATCTGTCTTTAATAACAATTAAACTTCTTCGTCGAGCTGAAACTAATTAAGATTAATTCAAATCAAACCAAAGCAAACAAAGAGTTATATTTTTTTATTATTGAAGTCTCTCGGGATATACTTCAGTAGATAAAGTATTTTATATCCACAATTTCAATTCTTTAATTGACAATAATGCAAATTTGATATTGGCATTGTTCGATCGTGGGTCCTCAATCCACATGACTGCAGTGATAAGAACCATTATGATGCAGAAATCGACAGCTATAATCAGGATGCAAAATTGGTTCCAAGAAGTTTAACCATACCACTCCAGGCAGTTTTGTTTTCCAATTGAATTATTGCTTCCAGTCCTACGACATACATGTGTTGTCATATTTATTCGATCCTACGATTGAAATGAAGCCAGTAAAGAGAAGAGGAGCTCTAGTCCTGTCCCTGTCTTATCTTTTCTATACCTAAAATACTGAAAAAGAGATGTTGAGTAACTGAGTAAAAAGCAGTTCTTGTAGAAAAACTTCTGACGGAATACACCACACGAGGAGTCCATATAACCGACATCGCGAGTGGAGTTAAAATTAATTATAAATAATTGGCTGAAATGCTATATTTCCAAAATATTGATAGATATCAATTTTGAATCGTTTGAATTTTGTACTTTTCCATGAGTTTTGTTGCTAACAAACCAGGTTTCGTCTTTCAGCATTTTCAGGTATTTAAAATGCACTAATAAACTTGAACTGACATGGAAAAGTACACAATTCAAACGATTCAAATTCCAGGAAAAATTCAAGCAAATTTGAAATTCAAGCGATGTCCAAAATTTTTCAATAATAGATAGATACGTAATTAAAAACAAAGTTTTAATTGTTCTTAGTACCTACGGTATCGTGGAATATGTATATTTTTAAATAACCAAGATTTTAGATGAAACATTTTGTAAAATGATTAACGAAATAATTTTGTTCACTTCAAATATATTAACAGAAAGACATTCACTATTCATAATAATCTACCAGAGATATGCTAAAAATAATGTTGTTATATTAAAATCTCAAATACTGTGCACATAGCAAAAGGTAAGACGCCTGTCGTTGGGATGGAAAATGCAGAAAATGCAATTTTAATATTTCAAAAAATTCCCTGGCATTGTCAATTTCGATGGGAAAATTGTTTATTTGAGAAATGACAACAAACTTCATAGCTGCATTTGTGATTGAAACGAAAGCAAATAACTCGAATATTTATGTATTATTTACTAACAGTAAACATAGAAAAGCTTAAATGTCAAACAAAAAGCTCAGTTTCTAGAATAACGCTGTATTTGTTTAATATGCTTTTGTTTTTATGTTCCTGCAACATAATACTAAATAAATAATCCACTTTTATAAGATTCTGTAGACAAAACTAAATTTTATTTATATCTGCCAATTCGAGAGATGTCCGGTCCGTGGCGCAGTGTCAACGGCGTTGGCTTAAATCTGTTCAAAGGCATAGGTGTTTGTGTTGTTGAAAATCCCTTCACACTTTTACGATCCCAAAGAGCGATGCATAGTGACAGCGATTAACTAATCACCAGTCCTGTCCTAGTCCTCGTATCCTTTCCATTCCTACTCTTTTCTAAAAAAGAGAGTTTGAGCAACTGAGTAACAAGCAGTTCTTGTAGAAAAAACAAATGTGGAGATAAACTCCGTGAGGAGTCCATATGCTCCAAGATGGGAGCATGGGAGCGGACATGGTTAAAAAAAAACGAGTGAACTTGTGTACACTTATTTTAAATACGGTTATTATGTCAGCATTTTTGACCGTTATATGATGCGTATATTTATATTCGGCATCATCAGGCATTTTAAGCGCTGGTGACAAGCAGTGTGTGAGATATTTAAATATATTTTTTTCCCAACGTCCACTTATCACACAATCTCCACAATCTTAAGATTTGTTACTCAATTGATAAACCCCTCTTTTTAAGTGAGTAGAAATGGAGAGAATATGACAGTCGATAAGACAAGACTAGTGGTTTGCCGGGTCCATGGTGCAGTGATCAACGTAGTTGGCTTCCGTAACGGACTTCCCGGGTTCAAGTCTCTGTACAAACCGCTTTTTTCAGTCGATTTATCTATGCTGTTCAAAGTTATGGGTGTTTGTGTAGCTTAAAATCCCTACCCACCCTTTGGTGTTCCCGTACTCGGTAACAAACAGTAGTAGAACAGTCGAGAATTAGAAAACAACATATGCTCCATAAGAAGTCCTTGTGGTAAAAAAGTGCTTGGCTAATCAGTCTCACAACTTGCGTTTTTAAGAAAGGGTGGTTGTTGGAGGGAGTTTTAAATAACACACATCCATGTATCCGAACAGAAATCAATAATTCGATTGAAAAATGAAACAGTCCGTAGTAAGGAGCCGATGACGTTGGCAATCGACCACATACCCGACAGGGATTAGAATAAATGATGCCTAGTACCGTAGGTGAGTAATTTTAATAGCTGTGCAATTAACATAATACTTGGTTTTTAAGTCAAGTATTTGATTGCATGAATGGAATCTGTAATTATCATCAGACTATAAAATCGATTAATGGTTTTTTTTCTAATCAATGGTGTTTTTATTAATCCTTATACTTATTTGACTATCTAACAATTAGTTATTATTGATATACTATATCCGATCCGTTTATATTTTCAAAATGTTTACGGTAAAAAGATATTCATCTTTTAAGACCGGTCCAATAATCTAAGAGCACGACTGAAGGATTATCTATAACCCGAAGCGACCGAAAACAATTTGATTTGTTTTTATTTGTTCGGGAAAAATATCACGTTCATATTGAAACAATTAATCTCATCGATGAAATCTTGGCACGGGTTGAATAATTTTTATCAGTTTTGAAATAAATATTTAATTAAGTTAATTTGAATTTAAAACGGGCAGTAATTTAAAGTTACTCAATAATTATGGAATTTGTTTTTTTGGTCTTGACATCATTAGGATGGTAAATCAGTAAAAGTTGGTGGTGCAACAAACATTTATTTAACAACTAGCTGTACCCTGCGTGCGTTGCTACGCCAGCATCTAAAATAAATTTGAAGGAAAGACATTACACAAATATTCAATTCAATTTGAGTCAATTTTAGTGTACGCCAGAAAGTTTCATGGAAGTATACTCGAGAAATTTGTAAAAATTCGATATCAATTTTTGGGGGAGGGGGTTGTTTGGCGGGGTGGGGTTTGCGGAGCGTATGGGGGGGTATACCAAAAACCTTCGAAAAAAGTGAACTCGAAAAATTCTTAAAGTTTAAAAAAAAAAATTTGGGGGGGATGGTTGGGGGTGGTTGCGGGGTGGTTGGGGGAGGAGTTGGTAGGCCAGAAACCATCGCGGGGGTGCACTCAATAAATTTGTAAAGTTTCACATCGATCGGTCGAGCGGTTTAGTAGTCCATAGCGGACATACATACAGACATTCATTTTTATATATATAGATAGATTTTACTCCACTTTAGGGTCAAAATGACTTTATAATGCCAACTTGTTGTATCATGCAATGTGCATGTCCCGTAATTTTTTTAAAGTCAAAACTTATTTGAGTGCATCGTAAAACTGTTTTAGGAAAATTTGATAACTCCATTGTCGTTCTAAAATCTATACTGCTAATTATCCAACTTCACCATTGTCTAATGTCACCTGTCATTCATTCGTTGTTTTTCAGCGGTGGTACAAAAAGAATCGATTGAAAGTCCTATTTGAAATTTTCCCAACCGGTTTGAAAATATCAGAATAATCAATTTTTACCCTCTCCTGCACAATTGGAAAAAACGGAGATAGTAAATTTACTCTTTAAGCCATCGATATAAAAAAACAGTTATAGTACTTAGATCGAGACCGGTGTCCCTCATCACAAGCATTATCAACTGATGATCATGTTGTTAATGCCAATCTACGTATTGACAGTGAACTGCAAGTGAAAACGTTTTTTACAAAAAACGCTTCTAGGTCAGTTGCTCAATCACTCTTTTTTTTCCGGAGAGAGTATGGTGGGTAAAAATCAAGACTAGATAGAGGTAAGAAAATCGATCTCGTTTCAACTTGTTTATTTTGATCATATAAGTGTGGCAAAAAAATTGACGAGACGAAAATCCATATCATTGAACAGAAATTAATAGTTTGATTGAAAAAAAAAGAATTTTCCTGGACCGTGGCTCGAAACTGTATGCTCCGCAACTGAAGCGACCGGCGTTGAAATTAGACTACGAATTTTTTAAACATTGATGAAATTTACATTATTCTATTTATTAGACATATGTATTTCATAAAACCTATCTCGATATTGCTATTTATGATGTAACGTTCTTTGTCAGAACGACTGTTTCAAAGATATGCTCAGCTTAGGATTTTGACTGAGTGTACGGCCTGAGTGCCAATCGTTTTTTTTAAAGCGTAGCGGACAAACACATGCTACACAAATGCCGGTGGCCTGATTTGTAATAAAGAGGCAACCTAAATTGGTGTGTCTGCTACGCTGTACGCTACGCTATAAAGGGCGCTGACACTGAGGCCTTACACAGAAGGTACTTGATGGAATTGAAATTGATCGTTAAACTTTTAAATTGATAGTTTAAATTTTGTACTAATTTGTCGATTTGTTCATTCGTGCACTCGACATGCCTGAAAATGTTGAAAGACAAAACCCAAATTTGATATGCTCAATTGTTATTTGATATATATTTTTTTAATTTGCATAGTGATAAAATATAAACAAAATTATGTGGGGTTCACAAAACGAAGATTTTTTACTATATAAATACATATGTACATCAAAATAGCTTTTTCATAAACTTGCGAAGCTTATGAAAACTATTTTGTGTAGTGAAATTTTAAATTACTTTTCATTCGCTATCGAGGAATATTTGAAAATTTTACAAAACTTTATGATATTTACTGAATGAAAAATTATACTGTTAGATTCTGTGCTCGGTAAATATTTTGAACGGAAGGAGTTGTAAGGAGTTTATGATATTTTGATATCATTCGAGTGTGCACGATGTACGTCGTAAATGTTTCACAAAAATAGAGATAGAAAATGGTAAGGAGCTACCAGTTGTTCTCAAATACGTGTATTTAGTGCTAATACTTTTCATTTATACGATATTACTCAAAACAGAATTTTATGCTAATGATATTTTTTCATTGATTCGATGGGTTCGGTGGTGGCTTTGTGGAAGTTCATTTCAATATAATATAACTTTAAAGTACATTCGTGCACTTGAAATGCCTGAAGATGCCAAAATGTGAAACCCGGATCGTTAGCGATAAAACTCATGAAAAAGTACGAAATTCAAACAATTCAAATTTGATATTGAAATTCCATCAAGCACTCTTAGTAGAAATCGTTAATATAACTTTGATTGTTCCATGCATTGTTTTACTATGTATGACACGTGTTTCGCCTCTGTCAAATGCACCTTCAGACAATCTTACTATTACAAATTTTGCTTAGGAATAAAGTACGAATGATTTTAATATTCTAATATAAAAACGAGAAGCAATGAGGTGCGGATAGAAACAAACAAACAATAATAATACTATTGAAGATGTTAACATAAAAAATATTAATAAATGGGTTGCATATATGTGAACGTGCTACAAGACGAAGAAAAAGTTCAAGCGGAGAGCTAACCTTATCTATGTACTTATGGAGGGTCGTCGTGAAGAATGGTCTTCTGTCTATAACGATTCTCTGATGCTTACTCATTATAATTCTGCTGAGATATTAAGAGACTGTTAGGCTACATTGATGGCTCACTGCTTTGTAAAAATTTTTAGAAGTTTCACGAAGGAACACTTAAATAGTGGATGTACTTAAATATGTGTGTAACAGCGATCCAAGTACGAACCATCATATATTTGCCGTAATGACTTGTTCTGAACAATCTGGAGAGTCTTCAGATGCTTTTGGTGAGCGAAAACCAATTCTGGTGTAGAATACACTATAATTGGACGAGTTATAGCTGTATATAGGAGAAGCTTACTTTTAAGGGAAAGTTTATTCCTAGAAACATAAAGTACAATTCTGCTTTTGTTGAATTAGCTTGGCGCTTTTCAATCTAAGATAAATTCCCTGTATTTATTATGACGCCTCTATAAATCATTAACTGAAGTTCCATCATGCATATTCAGTCGATATTATAAATAAAACAAACTTGATTAAGGAAATATCTCTTAGTTATGTTTGAAAATAGTTTTATGGGCGCCATATTTCAGTGACTTCTCCGCAATACATACAACAGATATTCTAAAAGTTTTGGTGCATCTACTGATTAAACTTTTTAATTCTTCAGTTATATTCAAATGCAAACAAATAGAGTTAGCTTTATTACGGGTCGTCTTAGCTGGGAGAATCTGGGCGAGGCGATCCGGCGCGGCTTTGAAAGCGGCAGAGTTTTAAAATATCAAACGGTCCTGGCCCATGCAAGTGTCATACGTAGGCGAAGCGGTCCGGTCAGGATGGCATATGTCGCAAAAGTCGCCTCAAGTGCGCACTCATGGCGCACGTAATATGAAACGGTCCAAGCTCACCAGAGCGTTAATTGCGTCTGGCCGAGCGATGGCACATAAGACCTTTGATCAACTACGTTTTAAATTGACTGGATTCGCCTAAATTCTCTTGCCGGTTCGCGTCGCTTACCTAAGACACGGGGTTATTGAATATGGGTTTTTTATCAGCAAGCTTTTGCACCCGGGGAATGAAAAATTACGATTATTTAACGATACAAATCCGCTTCAATTTTGCATATTTAGTAAATGTTTATAACTTATTCATGTCAAGTTGTATTGAATAAATTTGTACGTGCAAAACAACGAATTCTATATTACGTAGTTATGTCATAAGTATTTGGTTTGAGATTGTTTAATATAAATTAAGACAAAATGAAGACAGTTAAATGTTTGAAGCTTGTTTTGTAGCCGAATTACCAATATACTGCTTTTCCAAGCAAGAAATCAGTAAATGACTCTTTATATCATAAAATAGAATCAATGTTTTTGTTTTTTTAGTTGCTTTGTTTTGAATACTATTGATGTTATTGATGCTATCATGTATAATACATACATGCCATGTATAATGGCATTTCAAATCTGTACTGACTGTCTGTGATTGATGATATCTCATTGATGTAATCATTTCTTTACAAAGGTACAGTGGTACCTCGAGATGATGAAAATGTGGCGTTATGGAGCAGTCGTAAAGCGCTATCTATGCCTTTCGTATAGGGTAAGTCGGTTGCGCGAAAGAGATGGAGAGAAGTATGTTTTTATAGTAGGTCCATAGCGTTTGACAGTAGAAGTAGAATCTAATACCAACACAGATATACATTTACGAATTTTCCACTAATACATTCATATGCCCACAAAAGTGCGTATGAATACAGGTAAATTATGGAAATATAGCCACGGGACAAAATCCCAATCCTCTCGAGCTAAGCTCAAAAAATTTATACATACTGGCTTATAATTTTATGTATTGACGTTACTCTTTGAGTTCTTGTGGATTATTATAAAATGTGGAATCAAAATGATTAAATCTGAAGAATATTACTGATTATTGTATGAGTTCTGAAAGAAGAATTTGTTTTTTAATATTATTCTTTTTATTTTAAACAAATAATAAACTTATGTGACTGTCTCTATCTGTATAATATTATTATTTGTGTAGTTTGTGGTTTCATTTTTGCCCCTGTAAATTAAAACAACTCGATTTCATACTCATTGCGAAGTATTCTTTAGTATCTTCTAAAATAATAAATTTAAAAATTAAAGACGAAACATTTCAAAAAAAATCGTTTAATATGCTAATTTTTCATAAATCTTTACAAAAATTCTGTCCCGTGACCATATGTATATCCATAATTTACCTGAAAACATACCAAATCGCACACAGATACCCGGCCGTTCCTCGTATTTCAAACTAAAACGTCGTTCGCTCGACGGCTGTATCTCGTATGCTAGGGTCTCGTATCTCGAGGTACCATTGTATTGTAAGAGTTGAAGATTTTATAATATTACAATCAAGGCAAAGATATTATCATAAAAAGGGTTGGAAACATAAAAACGTCAAAGAACTTTTTGATGAAACGTTGAGAGCTTTTTAATTGTTTCAGTGGAAAATAAAAATGAAAAGAAAATTGTTTAAAAATTCATTTAAAAGACGTGAAAAATGATATCAAAGTTAATGATTGCCCAAGTTTTAAAATATATTTCTTCGCCTGCATAGCTGAGAAATAAAATAATACTGATATGTACCCTGTCATACTATCGAAAAGTTATTTTTCCCCAAGTCCAGTTTCCGATTGATGGCCTTCGAGGAAAGTTGTGAGTGAAAATTCATGTTTGGAAAATCGCTTTCCATTCGAGCGTCGCACAGTGAGATCTTTTGCGAACTTAACTGACTGAACTTTATGTCGCAAAAAAAGGATGACTATTATTGTTATAACATAATCTTATATATAAAACCGAAACGGAGGATGTATGTTTGTATGTCTGTAATTCCCTTTTGCATTGTTGTTGCAAGTTCAAACAAACGAATTGATTTCGCTCGCGAAAGTTTCGACGGTAAATTTGTTTCGTTATCAATGTGTGTGTAGAGACTCCAATTACTCGAGTATCGAGTATTACATATATAAAACCGAAACGGCGTATGTATGTCTGTGGGTCTGTAATTCCCTTTTGCATTGTTGGTTATGCCATAAAAACGAATATGAAAGAAAATATGTTTGATTTTTTTTATCGGCGAAGACATTTAGTCAAAATGTAATAAATTAGTCTTCTACTGAACTTTTCCCGGCTTATATTAATAAAATAATGTTTATTATTTTATTATTATTTACGTGAAGGTATTATTTGACATTTATTTGACAGCAAATTAGATTTTTTCCTTGAATTTGGACATTTTAATGGGCGAGAATGGGGCTGTCAATATATGAAAGGGGCTGTGAAATATCTATGCCAGTCTGAAATGTTCATTTTAATTCCATTTTAATTGACCTAGACTTTTGAATTTTGAAAAAAGTTGTTTCAACAGCGCCGAGGTGAACATAACCCCAAACTGGTCCGGGTTCCAATACTAGTAAGTAATAAAACTTTTGAAATATGTACTGTCAACTTCTTGGTGGAATCTTGCCATACATACTATGAAAAAATCGATCAGCTTTCATTTGTTTTCTTCCAATTGAACATATGATGAATGAATCAAAACTAAATATATATAAAAACAATATTATAGTATATTTCTTTTAAAAACTCTTTCAGCACTAAAAATGCAAAATTTTTGCATTAGGTTTGCGTGAAAGGTCGTAATCTGTAGCTGAGAAAAAATGTTAAATGATAACCTTGTTTATTCCACATATTGTATACCAAATAATGACACGTGTTTCGTCTTTTTAAAAAGTATCATCTGACCTACTATCGCCAAGTTGCTGTAATTATAAAGTTAAGATTGATTTTAATAATCTAACATTATAAATGACAAAATGAAGGTTGAGATTTTTCCTTTTTTCTGGACGACAGAAGGACAGACTAGATACAAACAAATAAACTTGTTTTATTACATTAAAAAATAATAAAATAAATAAATATAACGAAAATGATCCTGGTTAAAATAAATTTATTTTGGAATAACTATTTTTTTTTATATGATACTTAAACACCTTTTGAAGTGTTGTTTTATTCTCTATGAAATCTAGATAACATGTTATTCGGAAACGTCTCTCTTTTTAAAGATGTATTATACTATTCCAACAATTGTCACGTAAAATGTAGGATGAAGCGGCAGTGCCAAATTTACACAGTCACTGATGTTTTCCAATAAAATTTAAATCTCAATTCATACTGAGTAGCAGATTTAAAAAAAAAAAAACTGTATTAAACATAAACGAATGTGGATTTGGCCATTTTTTGTTGTAATTGAACCCACTGTGAGCCGTTGTATAAGTTAAGGTTCTGTCACGCTAAAAAATTGATGCGTTTTTTTACATTTATTTCGTGATCGCTTTTGTTCAGAACATCGAAATAAAAGAAAGGTTGAATTGAATATTTGGTAGAAAGCTACACAGTATGCCACCATAGTAATGTAATAATAATCACCATTAAAAAGCTTCTATCGAGAATTGGAAAATCACAAAAAACATGTCACTAATGTATAAGGTATTTTTTTTGATAACCAAGTCATCGAAACGGTCGAAAAGTTTGTGTTTATTGAGTGTTTAGTGAACGCACGAAACAGTGAAAGTGATGAAGTAAAAAAGAGAATTATAAAAAGCAAAAAAATATTACATATAATGACGTTAAAAAGCCTCAATTAGATATGCTCTAGTGTGTATACTAGAACAGTGGTTGTCACGTGAAAATGTCTGGTGGCCGCACCAAATTTTTGTCTGAGTCTGTTGTGCTTGAGTTTTGTCAAATCGGCCTAAAAATGTTTGACGATTTACTATTGGTATTAATTGCATTCGAAATGCTTCATTTTTTGAGTATTTGTTGACAAATTATCTGGTAAAACCACTTTATTTTTAATTTTTAATATTTACTATGCTGCTGCTGGTGGCCGCACATGATAACCACTGTACTAGAAACATGAACGTTATGCTTGTGTGTGTGATGCTGATCAGCTAGTAATTGATTTATATTTAATATTTTAATATTTTAACCCTTTTTATTGAGCCACAAAGATGATTACAAACTAATCAAAATTCAAATGTACACAAGCATATTGAAAGAATCTGTTTACCTCAATTTAATACATAGAAAAGACTTCTATATTTAAGTCTACACGTTGGTTGTCCCACCATTTTTTGCGTTATACGTTAAGAATAAAACAAATTTACGTGTCGTTGACTTTCCCCAAATAGAGATGTACTGCAATGATATTTTAACCACACACGACGGTGCTTAATTTTTCCCTGCCGGAGGGTGAAACAGTTGACCACCACTGCCACGTTATCTTAAATATTTATTTTAATATTAGTGATACAATGTGTAAACTTTTGGTATTCTTAGACCAATGTTTTTTTACACATTTTGCAGAAAAAAATATGATTTTTACTAACCAGTTTTGTCGTAATTAAATAAAAAAGGAAAAAAGTCAGATTGTTATTGGCCGAAAACCATTTATAGCCTAGCAAAAAATTTCCAGGATTCAAACTTCACTTCCCATACGCAATAAGGTAACGTTATCTTATCTCAAAAGCGCCTCCTTCAAACGTACCCTTTGAATCAAATGGATGTGTTTGATGTCAAATTAAAAGACGTAGATTAGCAATCGCGCTCATATTATTGATAACGCCAGTCTGTCATGAACATCAACGCGAACAGGTTGCCTCTTTCATGCCTGACTTAAAATATGAATAATTATACGACTATTGATTTTACTGTATTTTTTTTGAGCGATGTATAAAGCTACGTTAAAGCATAATACAATATTTTTTTAATGCAATCAATGCTAATAAAGCCATACCGCTGGGGTTTTTTAAGACCCCCCTTAGGATCACGCGTTATTTTTCAGGGACTGGAATGCTAAGTATCTTGTATGTCCGTAAACTGAGAATCCGTTGTGGCGTTGAATCTATAGAGGAATCAAAATATACAGTTCCCCATTTGACCACGAAAATTTATCGAATGCATTAACGTTGGCATTGAGTTCGTGTGTGGAGAGACCGCAACAAAAGGTTCTGCTCATTCGGCTTAAGTCTCGGAGCGATTCCATAGTACGTGATTATTCCACAAGTAAACTGGCCTTTCAAGTAACTGTGCAAGCTTAAACATTTTATAATACATAGAATTGTTTAAATATATTAATGGTTTGACTTACCTAAAAATCCTGGAATGGCCCCCAACGGCATGACAAAAAGACTGACGAGAAGATCAGCAATCGCCAACGAAAGCAGGAAGTAGTTGGTGACATTCTGAAGTCTCCGGTCCAGGCAGACGGCCAAGCACACCAGGATATTACCCAAGCCACCAGCAATAATAAAGAATATCACAAAAAGGAAACTCCAGTCATATTTTAATACTTCTTCACCGATTTGTGTATTATTGTCTCCCCAGGAACATCGCACGTCGTCCAGAACACTTGATTCTTCCATATAGTCCACACTGTCTCTTAACCAGAATGATTGGTTCATGAAATGAACGCCACTCGAAAAACACTCCAAGGTTTTCTTAAATTTATTCGCAGACTTAATCGAGCATAGTTCGTCGGGTTCAGATGGTAATTTGAGCCACAATGTTCGAAGAGCAGTCTCAAAAACCATGCCACTGAACGACATGTTGAAACTGGTTGCACAATCCGAGGTTGTCCAATTTTTTGCGCAAGCATCACAGTTGTACATCGTGTCATTCTGATAGTCAATGTTGAGTGAGCAAGAGAATGATGTGCTGGCGTTGAGAGAGCTTTGAAGGCCCGTACAGTCGATACCGGCTGTTGCGATTTCGCCAATGGAGCATATTCTAAGTCGTCCAGATGTAAGACGACATCCTAGTGATGAATTGCTGAATATGCTCTCGTCCATTGTCATTGTATTTTGATATCTTTACATATTAATCTTATAAATATTACCACTCAGTTAAAATGAAATTAAATATTAATATGTTGCATCACAATTCGGCATTGTCATACACCACGATCTTCAAAGATGAAGAAGAAGAATTTTTTAGCATTATTTTGAAAACTGCTGGAGAAATAGAAATAGAAACACATTATCTCTTTTCGTTCATTGAACAAATTATAAAAAATAACTACACTATTTCCATTTATTATTATTTAAACAACTGAATGTCTTTTTTAAGTTCCAATTTTCAAAAGAAAATTCAGTTTTCGATCTATTTTTTAAATGGCCACTAAATATTTAATAACTTTTATTACAAAACTCATTTAATTTCATAAATTGAAGTAATTTGCTGATATGTTATAATATATTATTCACATTAAAAAACTGGCTCGTTTTTATTGTGTGTTGTATTGAGGATGAAAAAACGTATCTGAAACAAAAGAAACAAATATTTTTAGAATATAAATCATTTTTTTGTTGCATAATAATATATTAAACACATATTATATGTTACTAGCCAGTACCCAGCAGACGTTTCAATGCCACTTAGAGAAAGAAAGTGTTAATGTTTCATATATATATAGCTGTATATGTGAAAAGCATGGATTTTCCAAATTCAGTCCACACACTTATAGCGATTGTCCCTGTGCGCTAATAATTTCAATTTAATTTCACTCACATTGATCGGCATCGATGGTAGTAATGAACGATAAAATTGCGAATGACATGTGCCGTTTGCTGTTGTTACCAGGGCTGTGGAGTCGGACTCGTCGCGGCGATTTGGCCGGAGTCGTACTCGGAGTCGGATATTTTGAAAATTTTGAACTTTTTATTTTTGCATATGATATGTCAAATTTGGCTATTGGCCGGATTGGTACGGTTGATATTTAATTGAATACACATAATTATGAAAATTAGGCAAAAAAGTGACGATATTAAACTTATTTAGTCGGAGTCGGAGTCGTGTTTTTGGTGAATGTTGGAGTCGGAGTCGTGGTTTTGGTAAATGCTGGAGTAGGAATCGAACTTTTTTTCACCGACTCCACAGCCCTGGTTGTTACATGTGACCCACATTCAGTGGTCAACGTCGTTGGATTCCGTAACGGACCACCCGCGGTTGAGTCCCGGTACGAGCAGATTTTTGCAGTTGATTATGTTTGAAGGCAATGGGTGTTTGTGTTGTTGACAATCCCTTTCCACCTTTCCGATCACAAAACGCGGCGCGTGGTGAGAATAATTAGATAATCACTAGTCCTGTCTACTCCTCGTATTCTTACAATTCTATCAAGCAGTTTTCGTAGAAAAAAACATGTTAAGATGGGCTTGGGCGGTAGTCCTTTCATCGGTATGAGTGTTAAAATTGTAAAGTGTTGTCGGATTCTTGATGGTGGTCGGCCAGAGCGTTGATACAATAACCTTGAGTGGAATTTCTTTTTGGTTTATAGTTTTTTTTTTGGAGATTGTTATTTATTATGATTTTTATAAATATTCATGTCAGCTGTGTTATGATTCGAGAGGAGGTCAAACGCTCTGGGTGCCATGCGATTTGGAAGTTCTCTCTTTTTGGGTTCACTCCGGGTCACGCGACGTCTGCCAGGCTTGGTCGGATTTGGTTAAGATTATCTCTGTAAGGAGTCCATATGTTCCAAGCTGGGAGTGGACATGGTAAAAAAATAAATAAGAAGGCTTGTCTCTCGCGTTGTGTATCATTAGGGTCGGATGAGTGGAAAAAAATTAAAAAAAACGCGGATATAGTCATGGTACGCTTTTAAATTTTTTAATATAAACTAACTGAAAAACTACTTTATAAAATTATCTGGGACTCAAACTAGTGGTCACGAAAATAAAATAAAAATAACATTCACTAATCGACAATATACATATTGACACCGCCTTATGTGGTAGGTCATCAGAACTCTCTCGAACGATCTATTTTTCACCTCAGTCTATGAGTTTAAGTCGATATCAGGAAATAAATTCATTCTTATAATAATCTATATTGAAATCTATAGCGATGCAATGTTGAGTTATTTCAATTTCTCTTATCTCTTGACGCCCGACAGTGCATGTACTTCATAAAAAGTTCGTTAGGCGATAAATAATCCCTTATCGGCGGGCGCACGTGTTAACGATTTTTGAAACGGCCATTGTTTTTCTTTCTAAATTAACCGTTTGTTTTCATACAGCAGTTAGAGACTGGGTAGCAGCGAGAGAGCACGCGCTTGCCAGAGAAGTCTTACAGTTGTGGTAAGCGCTGGAAGTAGCCTGCAAGCTCCGAATCCTCTCCATAAGGATAAATTCCAGTAAAATCCTGATATCGCCTTCTCAATAATAATAATAATAGTCGTGTATTATGTGTTGTAGAACGTAACGTGTATTGTTAATCTATCTGTGCTAAATCCGTGTGTAAAGTCTGTGTAAACTATAAACAATTAAATAATGGATGCTAACATAACGCTTTGAGATCGTCTTTTCTGGTACCATGTTTCTCCTCCGTCCCCAAAATCCCTTTTCCAAATCGATTTACGAGGGAGCCGGAATAAAGGTCTTCTCAATATGTATTCTGTATTAAAGATTTGTTTAGATGTGTACCGATTTTTGTCTATAAAGAAAGGCGTCGAATTTTATTCATTTATGATTCAATAAGTAAGGAAACGCTTTGGGTTCAGTGCTGTATAAAACAATACACAATTCAAAAGTCTTGGAAAATGTTTTTTTAAGTCTAGTTATTTAGTTCCACAGCTGTTATATGAAAAAGTTCGTATTTATTTAGGCATCCGTCCATCACTGTGATAGCTTTCAAATATTTTCAATAATAATTTTAAAAACTTCCGATAGATTTGACGATAACTTTATTTATGTTCATTTTAGTAAAAAAAAAAAGTTTGCTATCTTTTGCCAGGCTGGGGGTGAAACAGTCGACCACCACTGCTACTTTATCTTAATATTGGAAATACAATGTGTACACTTTTGGTATTGCTAAATCATTGTTTTTTACATCTTTTGAAGCAAATAAATTTGATTTTAAGCGACTATTTTCGCGTTGTTATTGGCCAAAAACAATTTATATTGTCGATACCAATTGCCAGTATTAAATATTCACTGCCCATACGCGATAAGATAACGTTATCTCAAACGCGCCTCATTCGAGCATTCCAAATTAAAATTCTTTTTACATTAAAAGGTGTAGATAAAGTCGGTTTTGATATCGCGGGGTTGATAAACGAGGATCAGGTCATTCATGCGTGACTTAAAATATGAATTATTATAGGAATATCCATATTTTTTTTCGAAGTACCCTGCGCGCGTTGAACTCTAAAAAAATTTTAGGAAAGACATTTAAAAAAAAATTCAGGGTCAGTTTGGTAGGTTGGTGGGTGGTTGTAAAAATTGGTTGGGGGAGGGGTTGGTAGGCCAGAAACCATTGCGGGAGTGTACTCAATAAACTTGTAAAGTTTCACATCGATCGGTCGAGCGGTTAGTAGTCCATAGGGGAAATACAGACAGACAAACATTCGTTTTTTATATATATAGATATATAAAGATACGTCAAAGCATAATCAGTAATTTTTTTATTGCAGTTTATGCCAATAAGGCCATATCATTGGTGTCTTTTTTAGATCCCCTTTCGGCTTACGAGCTATTTTTCAAGGACATTCTTTCGAAGGTTAATCCAAGTACCTTTTGTGTACTACTAGTGACACGTGTAAAGCCTATTTAAGAGTTGTCTTCAGACATACTGTCGTTCGATAATGTATAACTAAAGTACAAAGTAGTGCTACTATAATTTTACGAAAGTAAGTCTGAAGCTGTTTCTTAATTAGGTGAAAGACGTGTAATTATTTGTAACGAAGCACATGGAATAACAAAGTTATCAATTTAATATTACCAAAATAGTTCTATTAAAATTCAATATTTTTCCGGTTCTGTAGCTAAGCGGTTTTCGATGTCGGGTGTAAGATCATAGATTGAAGCCATCATATGGAAAATTTCCTGAATGGATTCGAGTTCAAATGTTTTTGAAGTATTCATTTCTTAACACCTATCCGATCCTTAAATTGAGATCCATTGATTACGAAGTGATAGTGATATGCTGACTACTATAATTTTCACCGCATCCTACTATCGGAAAACGAGAAAATGATCGATTGAGTAACAAAGAGTTATCGTTTATAAACGGTTTATATGCTCTGGATTAGGAGTGCGGAGAAAAAAAATTAATTAGCAACTTAATATCAGCAAGTTCCCGTAAAAACTATCTTCTTTCTAGATGTTTCGTGAAATGACCAAATGCTCCACATAAAAAGCGTATAATTATGTATACAAATCAATATCTGTTTGTTAGTTTGTACTCTTTGTGCTTCCATACCGTTCATCCGATTGCAATTAAACTTTTTGCTTGTACTTTCACGGATACTATCGGCATAGTTAAATTAACTTACAGTCGGTCTTTTATACTAAAATCAATGTTTTTTTAAATATTTTATGCGCTAACAAACCGTTTATTTTGAAAAATTATTGTTGCACTTGCGCCAATTTAATAGGCATGGTACAATTAACTTTCAGTAGGTGGCGCGTTTATAAAATCTGCAAAGACAAAAAGCAAATATCAAACGGCAAATGTCATCGATACCAATCAATGTTGGTGAAATTAAATCGAAATTATTTATGTAAAATATTGTGCATCCGAAAGCACTTCAATAAACACAAACAAACTTTCTTTCTGTGAGTGACATTGCAAAGCTTGCCATATATATAAAAACGACGATTTTTTAACGTACAGTATCCCTTTTCATCTCTATGAGCTACGCATGGCATTTTATTGAGGAATTTATACACCACTGGTGGAAAATAAATGACAGCGATTCTTCGGAAAATTGAAACGGGCGACTTTACGATTCAAAACATTCCTGACAAGGGGACACCTTCGACTTTTAATATCGGGTTCACAAGTGAGCGGAAACGAGCAAGAAATGCCTCCATTGTAAGAATATATCCCTTTTTATACTTCCTGCAAAATAACTGACCGTTACTTTAAGTGTAAATGTACATCCGTCAGTCAGGGATAAATCTAGAAAAAGTCTATTTTTAAAATGTTCTTCTGACAATTTTTATTTCAAGCGTGAGTAAATGCCAAGTCTTTGAACTTTCGCATGTATTCTAGCTGAGAAATGTCTTATTAATGTTTCTGTTTGCTGGAGACTTTGAATGAGGAAAACAATAAATAAAACGTGATATCAAATACTGATCGCGGGCTTGACAAAAGTGATAATTTTTTTACAGACAATTTTAAACTTGAGCTCACTGTTTACAAGAGTTGCGCATGAAGCTTTTGCTACAAGGTTTAGCAATTTTAAACGGTTTTTCTTCGGATGTCAACATATTTCACATGGACATGAGTGATTTCAATACTTTATACTCTCGGAACTCACTCGGTTGACTTATTGCCAATTTTCAATGTAATTTTTTCACTCTTATATAATTTTTTCTTCCAATATTTTAATCTTTTTGACGTGAAAACGTCTTATACATCGATAAACGCCCGCTGCACGCACGAAAAAGCATGACTCAATGTCCCGTTTGTCGCGTTACGTCGAAGGATAGCGTGCGAGCGAGAGCGCGGATAAGCGATAGAGAGGCACGATCGGCCTACCGTTTGGATTGTGCCGCATCTATCTCTCTTCCACTCGATTGGTCGATGCGTCTGAGTAGAAAAGAGACAGCGGCAGCACACAACTTATACACCTACAGTACCTACACGTGATCTGTTTACAACTGTTTATAAAGTGAAGTGAAATGATGGATGAAGATGATGGCTCCCCCCCCGGGGCTTGCAAATATTGACAGGCACCTTCGCCTGGACGCCTTTCGCGCCCATGCAGTGGAGGAAGCGCTTCGGGTCTGGCAGACGCGGTGGGACGCCTCCCTAAAGGGGCGGCAAACTTATAAATTTTTTCCTGCCGTCAAGTGGCGAATGGAAGTCTCAAGAGGACTTTTTGTTAATCATTGGACCAGCCAGTTCATATCTGGCCATGGTGGTTTCGCTGCCAAGCTCTTCCAGCTTGGCCGGAGGGTAGATGGGCCGACATGCAAATGCGGCGAAATACAGGATGTTGACCACATACTGTGGGATTGTCCATTAATGTCGGGAGAAAGAGAAGAGTTGCTCAAGGTGGTAAGACCTTCTGTCGGACCCACGGGACATGCGGACTTGGTGGCTAGTAAATTGAATTACGCGGCCTTCAGCAAATTTGCGGCGTCGTACGGCAACAGAGCGGACCTATTCGTATAGTCCCCCGCTTCGCGATCGGAAACTAGAGTCATTTCACTGTTTTGCATTTTTAATATTATAAACTTAAATGATAGAGACAATCAGCACACTTAAGTGCAAGCCTCCAAGTACTTGAGCTTCTGCTCTCGGACAATTCCTGCGATCAAAACAGATACGCTTCACGTTGTTACGCCACGGGACACGTCTGCTGAAACCAGAACGTACGGCCGTGGCGGGTGGTGTTAGGGAACAACGCATGTTTATATTACAACAACAATTGCGGCAATAAAGGTAATTAATTCTTGCATATTAAAAATCTGATTAACGTATAACAAATATACTTTAAATAAACAATAAATTATCAACGATTTCTTTCGCAGAACCGCCTAAAGTCACACCATGGCAGACCAACCTGACGAACCTGTGAATCTCACGGATCTGCCTAGATCTATCTAGAATAAATTGCTAAAAGCACATTGTTACTTGTAAATAAACTGTTCATCAAAGTAATAAACATATTTGAATTAATGAGTGCGAATAAAATATATCAATAAAAAATTGTAGATTTCATTTCACTCCTTCTTCGTATCCATACAACATAATGATAATTCAATAAAAATGATTCCATTTTATTCATAAAAGTATGAAATCATTTCATCAATGTTTTCTTATGACGTTGTCACGTTAAACTATCGTCCGTAAACCGACTTTATTTTACATTGCAAAAGGATTAAACATGTAATGTGTGATTCTTGTAATGTACATATTAAATAAATAAATAAATAATCTATTGTTCACTGTGCTTCCATCGAATTCGTTCGTGAAACCTCTAAAAAGTTTCATTAGGCTGTGGGCACCTTCACGGTAACCCAACAATCTCTTGCTTGAAGAATTATGACGAGAAGGCCTCAGAGAATCAATATAGGCCCAGAGCTATTCTTCTCGATGACCCACCCTAGATAGAGACGCAATATTAAACTGACTTCTCAACTGTAGCGATCGCGCCCACCTGTCGGAAGCGATAGGAAGGGAATGTCAACAAATAAAATTCAACAGTTAAAACATTTAGAAACGAGGAGACTGGAAGAACTTTGGCGCTGACACGCCTTAGAACTTGATGCTCCGTCAAGCTGATATCCAAAAAAAAAATTGAATGAAAGATATAAAAGAGATAAAGTGCTTCGGTTGGCGACATAAACCACATGAACATCAGTGATTTCTGACGAGTACTTTTTTATTTACTAAAATAGATTTTGTCTAAGCTAACTTACTTGTATTCTTAGTAAATTTAAAATGTTGTCTACTTATTGTTTATTAAGAAAAAATATAACACATTTTTTTACCACTGACGCCAATACGCCATGCATTTGACAAATATAATAAAGACAGCAGAATGGTAAATTTAAGAGGAAAAACCAATTGCAAAACAAAAAAACCATGTTTACTGCTGTAATGTCCACCTCAATTGATTAGCCGATTCGCTCTTGTGACTGGTGACTCAAATGAACTACGCGATAAACAAGTTCTGATAAAAAAAAATGTTTTTCTTTGGCTGCGACCTCGTAACCAAAAACTTCTGCAAAATAGAGTGAAAAGTTTTGTCTTTTAAATTAGAAGCGTTACGGTTGAATATATATTTAAATAATGTTTTAAGAACAATATATAATTTTAACAGAATGTACAACAGATGATAAAAATAAACACAATTTTCATTCAACTGAGTTTATAAGTAAACAATAGATTAATATTATAAACTTTACAACAAAGGAGCAACAAAATTTATTTTCACTTCCATTCCAACCAATCTGGTATTTATTTCAATAATGCTTTGTAAAATGGATTAAAATCACTGTGATTGACTGTGAGCTTTATGTAACAAAGGGACGGAGGCTTCTGACGAGTGAAAGCTCCGGCATACCGATGAGTCGATATTAGTCAAGGAGAATAATTTACAAAAAGCACACTGCGCAAACATCATTTACCTTTAAGCCTGGAGAATAATAGATTTATTGTTGTTTAAAATAGAGCTTTATTCAAAACGTCTTCAAATTTAGAAAATAAACATAATACGTATGTTATGGGACAAATATTTAAATGCGTTTCTTGTAAAGCATGCCCAATGGAATATAAAACATAAAGTATTTTAACAAGGATTGGCAGTTCAATCTCGATTGTAAAAAAATATATAGGATACACAATTAAAGATGTGACGTTGTTGACAACCTAATGTTTTTCAATATTAACCTTTAAACGACCGAGCATTTTTTGAGACATATCAGCGCGACTTGTAGCTGTTATTGAAAATAATTATATCTCTAAAACAAGTCAGCCTAGGTATATAGGTAAAATAAAAAGCATTATAAAAATAAAACATTGCTTATAATTTAAGAATAAAAAGCCAGCACCACAACTTGTACGCTTTCTAATTATATAGGAAAACAAATAAACGAATCCATTTTAGCTACAATTGTTTTGATAAAAGAATCGGATAAATTTCTAGGTATGGAAAAAAGTCTGTATCTGCATTGAAATATATTGTATGATGTGAATAAAGTTGATTTATTACGCATATCCCAAAAGTCAACCTTGAAACGCAGATTTTTATATTCCTCATTATGACAAAAATATTTAACGAAACCGAAAATAAAATTATAGATCGGTATCTCAAAGACATTATTTATGAAAAATAATATTCGTGTGTTGAAAATTATCAGAATAAATCAGTGTAATCCGATAGCGAAGTGCACTATAATCACTGGTTCCATACGGGACCGTAGGGCTTTAAAAGGTTAATATTCGGCTATGGAATCAGTTTCAATCTACGCACAGAAAATTCAAAAAATCATTCAGTCCTTTGACGAATTTCTGTGACGATTATATTGCATCCTACTCATATGTTCATTAAAACAATATATATGGAGAAAACTTCACCAAACAGTCGGGTTCTTTTTTATAGCATTATCCGTCGTTTCTTACCCTTTGGAAAAATACAACTTGAGCTGAATATTAACTGAATATTAACTTCTATTGAGATCCTTTACGAGTAATCTTGTAGAAATGCATAAGGATAGAATAATAATATGCGGCTACTAGGACCGGTTTCGCTCATCACGAGTATTTTCAACTGATGACAATTCATGAGTTGAAAATTATCGAGACTATTTTTAAAGACTTGCAAGTATTTGCAATCAAATAATAACTACATTTAATAAATTTATAAAATCATTGAAATGATTTATTTGAGTCAATTAAAAAACGCACGCAAATTTTCCGCCCTTGGTATAATTTTTTTTATGCAGTAATTACGGAGTGTTATGATAGTTAACTTTGAATTGTTTTGTAAAGTAAAGAAAAACAGCAACTAAATAAACTTTTAAAAAGTTTGTTTTGTTGGCTTATGATTTTTAAACAGGCAAACCACGTAACAAAATAATCGGTTTAACTCAGTCATTCCCAAAGTGGTCTCTATCGACCCCTAGGGGTTGATTTCGACCTGGAAGGGATCTACGTCAGTGGAAAAAATTTGGGGGTCTATGAGATGTGATTGAGGGGTGACGATAGATTTAAGGTTACGCCTGACTAAATTGAAGACAAACAATGAAATTTTGCCATCAAAGATTCAGGGCTCATCTATCCCATTAAAAGCACTGTTTTATATTAGTATTATATTATGTCAAAATGTTAATTGATTTTTACTTTGTATCGTTTTAATTAATACATATTTAACTATAAACAATTTATTTGGACATATTTTTTTTATTTTAAAACATTCTACTCAACAGTAAGCCCCATCAAAGTGAGTAGCTATAATTTAGAGTTTCGACTAAAGGTGCTTGATGAAATTTCAATAAAAATTTAAATCACAAAAATAATAAAACATTTTTAGTAGTTATTCCACATACAATTTATTGGACCAGGACCGGTTTCGGCTCTAATGTTCGACATGAGCGAAACCAGTCCTGATCCAATAAATTTTATGTGGAATAAGTACTAAAAATATTTTATTATAACGCCATTCCACGAAGTATTGACAGTGAACACCTTAAAAGTGAAAATTTGAATCGTAAAAATGTTGTACTTTTCCCTTAGTAGTTTTGTCGCTATGACCCATTCCACCAAGTAAGTATTGATTTCTTGAACACCTTAAAGTGAAAATTTGAATCGTAAAAATTCGAAGATGCCGAGAGTCAAACCCGAGTCGTTAGGTACAAAACTTATGTAACGGTACAAAAATGAAACGATTCAAAAAAAAATGAGTGGCTCGGTGTCAAATTCAAAACACATTTAAAGTTGATTAATTTGTGAAAAAAAATATTATAGTTCTACAGGGGGAAAAGTTTGGGAACCTCTGGTCTAACTTCATACAACGTTACGAATGATAAATGGAATTATTATTCAAAACGATTCGATTTTAAGCTCTCAGTGCATTGAATGGAAGTATATTGATGGCTTCGAGTCACCGCCAAGAAAGGATTATTGTGATGAAAAAAGAACTGAATGAAATCTGTAATGGTCTGATATCCACGCCAAATTGATTTGAAAACCAGTTCATTTTAAAGAGATAGGAGTGACGTAGCGGTTCTATACAAATTTTCGACTATCGTGCATTGAAGCCAACAATTTCACGATATATACATGTACCTACTGCCAGATTAATATTTTTTTGGATTTATTTGGAACGAATATTTTTTTACGGGAACTGGCTTTCATTCCGTCGTATTTAATAAATAGTAAATGAATATTGTATTCATTTAAATCTAAAGTGGTTGTTAGGCAGTGATGTACAACCTTTTTGAGAGAAGGGCCAAATAATCAATTCTCAGATAGTTTGAGGGCCACATGGGCATAAATGATTTTTAGTGAATTTAAAATTAAGAATTTGATTTTTATATATTGTTCTTATTTATATTACTAACCGGTGCCCAGCAAGCGTTGCAATGCCGCTCAAAGAAAGAAAGTATTTGTGTTTATTGAGTTGCTTTTGGATGCATACTATGTTACATAAAAAAATTGGTTGTCTGTAAAGTCGGTTTACGGACGATAGTTTAACGTGACAACGTCATAAGAAAACATTGATGAAATGATTGCATACTTTTATAAACAGTTGTAAACAGATCACGTGTAGGTACTGTAGGTGTATAAGTTGTGTGCTGCCGCTGTCTCTTTTCTACTCAGACGAATCGACCAATCGAGTGGAAGAGAGATAGATGCGGCACAATCCGAACGGTAGGCCGATCGTGCCTCTCTTTCGCTTATCCGCGCTCTCGCTCGCAATATTTTTTATGGACAATGAGTCATGTTTTTCGTGCGTGCAGCGGGCGTTCATCGATTTATAAGACGTTGTCACGTCAATAATTTCACTAACATTAATCGGTATCGATGACATTTGTCGTTTCACATTTGCCGATTGCCTACACGTGCCACCTACTGAAAGTTAACTGTCCTGTGTCTATAACCTTTGCGAAAATGCAACAATAATTTATCAAAATGAACGGTATAGGATCGCATAAAATATGATTTTTTTTTTTTATAAAAGACCTACCTACTGTTAATAATTTTCGGAAAAACGGTGCAAGTGGCAAAAAGGGCAAAGTGGGATGAACAGATAAGGGCAAAGTGGGCGAACAAACAAACAAACAAATATTGATTTTTAAATATTAGAAGATATATATTCATTCGTTGAATGTATTAGGGTGAATTCAAGTGAAATTAAAACAAAGTTTAACGATTTTCAGGGCTTGATGAATTTACCATTTCATTCCGTTCGATTGTCATTTATTTGGTTGTTTTTGCTTTGGTTATCGACCGTCGAACCGTGCAGCTCTCTTTACGTCACTGGTTTTATTTATTGCGTTCGTATTATCTCTCACAGTTAACTGATATTTAATTAAATTAATTAAAGACACCGGCTTCCAAATACGTTTGATTTAAAATTGGGACACTTTAACGTTGTGTTGGGTTTAAAGGGTAATTAGGATCCAAATACTTACATATACATATCTTAAATACACACTTTCATTGTAATACATATTCAAAATACTGTAATATTTGACTTGCTGTAGAATTTTTAACTTATTCAATATTTTTTACAATAAATAAGTGGTGTGTCCTGTAATATGGATGACATTTACAACAGTACTTGGTAGAGTGGCATTATAATAAAAAATAGTATACAATTTTTAGTACTTATTCTATATCAGATTTATTAGACCAAGATTGGTTTCGCTCATAGCGAGCATTATCAAGTGATCACTTTTCAGGTGTTCACTGTAAATACTTTGGTGGCATTATGATAAAAATAATAACACATTTTTAGTTCTTGTTCCACATTGAATTTCTCGAGAACAGGACCGGTTTTGCAAATACGAGAATAACCAACTGCTTGAAAAGGAAGTGAAGTTATTATACTCAGTATATTAATATTCTTAAGACTAACAAGTATAGTTCGGACGAGAATGCATCAGAGAAAAAGTTTCACAAGGCTGTTGGGCATTCCCTGTAACCCAATGATCTCTTTTGCCTGTAGAATTATGACAAGAAGGCATCAGAAAATCACTATAGACCGAGAGCTATTCTTCTCGATGACCCTCCATTGGTAAGAAGAAAAAGTAAGCTGACCCCTTGATCTGACTTCACTAGTGATTGCCCACCACTACAGAGATCCCGCCCTGCTGTCAGCAACGATGGGAAAGGAATGCAACATGAATTTTAAATCTAAGCTTAGAGAAGAAGGAGACGGGAAGAACTTTCACGCTAATGCCCTAAGAACTTGAAGCTTTACCAAATATAAAAGATTTAAAAAAAAATAGTTGAGATGGGATGAAAAGATAATATATCGTGATAAAGTATTTAAAAAAACTCCCTAAATGCCGACAGTATATATTTATCCATGTCCCGGTTCATGGTGCAGTGGTCAACGTTATGGATGCCGTGATGGACCACCCAGTCTGAGTTCCGGTACGAGCAGATTTTTTCAGTGGATAAATCGATTCTGTTCGAAGGCAATGGGCGTTTGTTTTGTGGAATGTCGCTTCCCAACTTTTTGACCCCAAAAAGTGGCGCTTAGAGAGAGCGATTAGCTATCCACATCCTATCCGAGTTCTCATTATCTTTCAATCCATGCTCCCTTCGAAAAAAGATAGGTTGAGCAATTGAGAAACAAGAAGTTCTCGTAGAAAAACAAGTTGAGATAAATTCCGTGAATATTCCATATGCTCCAAGTTGAGAGTTGACATAGTAAAACAAATCATTTTATAGTTTTATTTACTTAATTGCAAGTGTGAAAAAAATCTAATTTTAAGCTACTGAGTAATAACACAGTTTTTGGACTTCTATTAAGCAACACTTTTGAGGGCATATGAATGAAAACAAAATGCGTGTATTTGTGTGAAATACATATTAAATCAGGGCTGTGGAGTCGGTATAAATAGGTTTGACTCCGACTCCGACTCCAGCATTTACCAAAACAACGACTCCGACTCCAACATTGATCAAAAACACGACTTCATCTCCGACTCCGACTAAAAAATGTTTAATGTCGTTACTTTTTTTGCCAATTTTCCTATTTATGTGTATTCAATTAAAAATCGACCCTACCAATCCGGCCAATAGCCAAATTTGAAATGTAAAATGAGGAGCTAATTTTCAAAAGTGGACAAATCCATTTGTTGAAAAACTGAAAGTGTGAGATATTATATTTTCATTACATTTTCCTCATAAATTTGTGTTTACTGTCAATATTTTTAAGATATGTTTCAAATTAAGGAATTACGTATAATGTGTAACAATTCAAACTTTTCCATGTGAATAAAAAAGGTCTCAAAAGAATAATCTAAAACTGGCAGTTGAAAAAAAGTATTTTGGATTTGTCCACTTTTGAAAATTAGCTCCTCATATGCAAAAATAAAAAGGTCAAACTTTTCAAAATTTCCAACTCCGAGTACTACTCGGGCCAAAAAGCCCCGACTCCACGACTCCGATTCCGACTCCACAGCCCTGTATTAAAATCACAGCCCGTAATAAGAATAGTTTGAAAGAGTAGTCATATCTGAGGTCGTTTTATTTAACCGTTATTTATTTAATAATCATTTCAGATGTTTTGGTAAAAAACCTTAAAGTGACAGGGCGGCAAATAAACAAAGAAAATCAAACAGACCTATGCGCCAAAAAAGCTCTAATTCATTTTTCATCTCTGTGAGAACAATAGCGTAACTCCTCTATTGTTTTGACTGAAACAATATTATGCAAAACAAGAAGAGTAATGCGTCGTAATATTGGCCATCTTCCATGGTGAAAATTTAATACGGATAGCACTAAGACTCGTCCAGATGGTAATAAGTCACTATTTTCACTGCCTTACTCCCCATTACGTGAAATTGATTATTGGTTCGATTTATAGAGTCGTAACTCGTATCTGAAATTATGGATAGATGTGATGAGCGAATACCTTTGCAGTAGAGGTCTGCACGGGCTCGGGTTTGGCCCGCGGGCCGGGTAAGGCCGGGTAACGAAGGTTTGGATTCAGGCCCGGGCCGGGCTCGGACGCAAGCATACATAAAAATATAACAAAAATCGGGCCATTTCCGAATGAGCTCACTATTATCGTAAATCTAAATTTAATACTATAATAAACTTCACGTACTCGTATTAGTCATCTTTTCGACGCCTTGTTCGTTATTAAAAAACATTCTCTCATGAACAATTATTTTAGTATGTTTTAATGATGTCTGCTTCATCGGCGTTTGTACAATACGCAGAATGAATTTCATAATATGATCCTGACTTCAGTATGTCGTATATGGCTATTTCGATCGGTCGCAATTCGATTTGTTAGGTTGATTTTTTTTAAATTTCCCTGCAAGAAATGGGCGTCGAAAATATTAAGACAAAACCGAAGAGTGGAGAATATGTTTCTTCGGTTGAAGCCCATGGGAAAAGTGAAGTGTGGAAATCATTTAGTGAAATCATAGAGGTGGCTACAAACAAAAAAGTTGGATACGTTGAGTGTATAAAATGTAAATGCATTTTCAGCTTTTCTAGATCAAAAACTTCTCACTTGAGTCGTCATTCCTGTATAACAAACAAAAACTAATTCTAATTAGGAAGACATGTATTTCGCACAACTGCACACACACGATAGTTGGTGAGTCAATTTTTAATTTTTATTTGAAAAATAAAATCGGATTTTTTTCAAATAAAAGCAAATAAAAGGCAAGATTGAAAAATGTCAGGCTCGGGTCGGGTTCGGGTAAGATTTTTGGAAATGAGCCTCAGGCCCGGGCCGGCGGTCTTCGGGTTCGGGCCGGGTGAAATTTAAAAATTTCGGCCCGTGCAGACCTCTACTTTGCAGCTATCCTATACATATACCAGAACAAAGCTAGAGTGACTAGCTAACTAGAGTTGTCTTTGCTTTACAATTGATTATATATTGAGTAAGTTATTAGTACAAAACCTATGGCTTAAATTTTATAAACTTTTTCAGTTTATCACTTCTATGGTGTTCACAGTCAATACTTAGTGGAATGGCACTATAATAGAAATAAAAACACATTTTTTGTACTTATTCCACATACAAATTATTGGACCAGGACTCGTTTCGCTTATGGCGAGCATTATTAAATGACTAAGTAAATAAATTTAACCAAAATAGACTATAATTAAAATTTTGATGATCTCTTAGCTATACAAGCTTTTACAATAAAAATAATAACACATTTTTAGTACTTTATCCACATGATATTTATTTCATCAGGACCGGTTTCGCTCATGGCGAGCATTATCAACTGATAAGGAATACAATAAAACAATGGTATTTATGCAAAAATTAAGTATGAATACAAGGTATGACAAACAATTGGTAAAACAACTAAATCTCATGTGGAAATAGTACTAAAAATGTGTTATTATTTTTATTATAATGCCTTTCCACCAAGTATTGACAGTGAACACCTTAAAAGTGAACAAGCTTTTACATTTTGATTCATAGCTAAGTTATTGATTGTCTATTGATTTTTCAATTTATTTGCTTAGTTGTAATACCAATTGTTTGTCATACCTTGTAATTCTCGCTTTAACTTTTGTGTAAATGTCACTGTTTCGTTGTATCAGTTGATAATGCTCGTCATGAATGAAACACGTCTTGATCCAATAAATTTTATATGCAATAAGTAATAAAAATTTGTTATTATTTTTATTACTTCTTCAGTTCAGTTAGTTCTGACGAAGGCGTAAGCCGAAATAGCTATCAACAAATATATAAAATAATTTATGTAGAACTAAAATACATGGTTATTTTTCTTACCGTATTATAATGGAGTTCTGCCAAGGAAATGCCTACTCAATCAATAACTTCTTCAGTTGTTTTGCTAAAATTCCAAACAGGATAATTTAATTATAAAATACATCACTTTCAAAGATGCCAACTGTACAATCTTGGTGTAAAGTCACTTACATATTTAAATGAAAAAAAACACAAATTATGTTTTATAATATTAATCATTTACCCGTTTTAAACGTCATGCGCCCGATTTTTTTGTTCGACGATGGCCTTTATACAAGTAATGGACATCTATTTTTGTACCGATAAGTTTTTTTGAACGCATTTGACAAACCAAAATGTCTAACCCTGTGGCTTAGGTAGGCGAGACGAAGCGCTGCGGTGCGCTGCGGCGACGTGTAAAAATCAATTAATTTTAAACGTAGCGGACTAAAGGTCGTATGTGCCATCGTTCGGCCAGACACAATTAACGCTCTGGTGAGCTTGGACCGTTTGATATTTTCAAGCGATTCGCGTGCGCCATGAGTCAGGCACTTGAGGCGACTTACGACATACGCCGTCCTGACCGGATCGCTTCGCCCACATATGACACTTGCATGGGCGAGGACCGTTTGATATTTTAAAACTCTGCCGCTTTCAAAGCGCGCCGGATCGCTTCGCCCACCTAAGACGACCCGACCCGTAACTCTTGTTAAGAAAAAACATCGCTTCTTTTGCATTCATACGACACAAAAATATTTTTTTCAGTGAACAACATAACGAGTGCACTCTTCATACTATTCTGGTGTTGAAAAAACAAACTGAGTCGCGTGTTCAGTTTGCGTGTTAAATTATTTAATACTACGCAAGTTTGAATAGTATAAAATAAAATAATTCGCAGTGACCGACGTGTGAGCCTCAAGGAAAACTTTTTGACGATATTCGTTAATTTGACACGATCACGAAACCGTGATTAACCCCTTAAACTATTTAACCATTTCAACAGTTGTTTTGTGACATATATTTTTGGAATTAACTAATTAATATTATAAAGGCACAATCATGCATCTCTCTTTTTCATAAGCTGATAGTATTGAACGCAATCGACCAGCTTGAAATATTTTTTACAGGGACTTGTTATTCAGTTGAGCCATATTATAAAAAAAGAGAAACGGTATAATAGATTAATTAAGATTAATTTCGACTGAGGGTGATTGATGGAATTTGAATATCAAATTTGAATTGTCCATGAGTTTTGTCGACGGGGTTTCGCCTTTCGGCATCTTCGTGGTATCATCATTTACGTCATGGCATAATCATTCGGTATAATAGATATCAGGAGATGAGACACGAATAGTATGATAGTCTTTGTAAAGGGTCTTTTTATAAGGACGCTTAGTTTTGAAATGTAAATAAAACAAGTTGTTTGTTTGATTTCGACTAAATTTTAATTTCATTTGTAAGTATATTTTACGGCATAAAATATGGAATATAGCATCAAATGTCTGCCAATATCCATTCATTATAAAATGGGCCATGTCGCTAAAGTTGACCTTTTTGACAAATTTGGGTAACTTCCAACTGCTCCAGAACCCAATCAGTCGTTGTCTGTGGTCGTTTACCTGAAGTTCCTTGGTTAGTTGGATTTTATACGGGAGCAGACATAAGGCCCGACAAAAAATTCATAAGTTGAAGTCGCAGAAAAGCCGAGTTCTTGTGAACGACGAGAAATAAGCTGCCTTGGGTTTTCCTATACACTTTCACACGCAGCAGCAATGTTTTCACCAGATATTGTATTTTGGTGACGTACAGGTAGGTGTTGGCCGATTATTTACCAAACTGGCTGACTCAAATTTGGCCACTAAACAATGAATAATCTACTCAGGGACAATGAACATATTTGAATATCCTATTGAAATTTTTATTTTGAAAAATGTGTTTAAACTGGAACTAGAATACGTGGAAACCAAAAACGATAAAGTTTACATTCAGCTTTAGGCCTGACAATTTAATTAACTTTAGTGTAGAGTAAAAAGATTCTTGGATATTCACTATAGCATTGATGGTTTGGCGTTTGTTTAAATCATAACTTAATTTGTTAGTCAATACATTTAAATAAATAAAATATACAACATTGCACTTATTCCACATATAAATATTATGATATGAGATCAATACCAGTTTTTATCAGCGATCGTTGCCATTAAATTCTTGAACTGTCAAATGCTCGCGATGAGCGAAACAGGTCCTGATTTTAATCAGAATATATGTATAAATATTACTAAAAAATTTAATGTTTGTCTTAATGTTTTTCCACCAATAAGTGACAGTTAACACCCTAATAGTGATTAGTCAGTATAACCAAAAATGGAAACGTTTCAATGTAAATTACTGCAATACTAAATTGTTTTAAATCTTATATATAAAACCGAAACGGCGTATGTATGTATGTCTGTAATTCCCTTTTGCATTGTTGGTCATTAAGTTGCCATAAAAACGAATATGAAAGAAAATATGTTTGATTGCGAAGACATTTAGTCGAAATGTAATAAATTAGTCTTCTACAGAATTTTTCCCGCTTTTATTATTAATAATAATGTTTATTTTTAAATATTTGTTGATAGCTATTTCTTTGACAAATTAATTTTCCTTGAATTTGGACATTAAAATGGGCGAGAATGGGGCTGTCATCAAATTAAATAAAGTTTGTGATTTTATTTTAACTCGGATACGGAAAGAAAAATGTAATAAATTTTAATTCTACAGAATTTTTTATATATTTATTATTAGCTATTATTTTATTTATTATTTAGTTGAAAGTAGTTTTGACGAAGGCGTAATTAGATTTTTTCCTTGAATTTGGACATTTTAATGGGCGAGAATGGGGCTGTCATCTAATTAAATAAAGTTTGTGATTTTATTTTAACTCTATTTTGGATGTTAGATTTTGTGATATAATTATGTCGAATGATATAACATTAAATAATTATTAGTCGCTTAGTCCGAGCGACGCCGGGTAGCTATACTAGTATAATATATCCATTAAATTGTTTACATTAATTAAACAAAAAAGGCCTAGGTGAATAAGTGACAAATTCTATTTGTCGATTTTGAATTGAGATTCTCCAGGGTCAACTGATGTATGTATATATGTATAGAACCTGTTCAGTTGAAGTGAACATCTTAATCAGTGCTTTGATAAATGACCCTTATGGTATATATGTGACCGAACAGGATGCATGCTGATAACGAGTGGTTTTGCGGTTAATTAAAAATACAGTTTTGATTGAAATGTTTATTATTTGAAGATTAAATAAATATAACAGTTTTCAAAAGATAATGATCATTTAGAGGTCGGTTCTCAATGTGAAGCATATTGACTAATTATAATATTGACCTCAGAGAAGTTTACTAGTAAGACTTCTAAATACTCAGTTTCTCAACCTCTCTTATTGAAGGAATGTCAGCTCATCGCTCTCGCCGAGCTCCGTTTTTAGGATCTTATATATGTATGTAGAATGGGTATTTTTTGTATATTTATTTGATGGAGTTTAGATTTTATCAGGGCTGTGGAGTTGGAGTCGGAGTCGGAAATTTTGCATATAATATGTTAAATTTGGCCATTGGCCGGATTGGTAGGGTTGATATTTAATTGAATACACATATTATGTCGGCCCCTGTGGTCTAGTGGCAAGAGCTTTGTCCTAGCGATCAGGGGACCCGAGTTCAATTCTCGGCGAGGTTAGATTTTTTCAATTGAAAAAAGAAATCTTGGGCTGGGTGTATGTCATTTATCGTTGATTTTGTGCACAACTGATTCATTATTTACTCATTGAGTTAATCTCGTATGACTTTCACAATTAAGAATATTTGGCGCATTGGCGTAAACTGTAATGCCAAATATTTTTTTAATATTATAAAAAAAAAAAAAATATGAGAATAAGGCAAAAAAAGGTGACGATATTCAACTTTTTTAGTCGGAGTCGTGTTTTTGGTCAATATTCGAGTCGGAGTCAGAGTCGTGGTTTTGGTTAATGCTGGAGTCGGAGTCGGACCTTTTTTACCAGACTCCACAGCCCTGGTTTTTATATTTAATTTGCATCCTTTTTCCATCACTGCTGACAGTACGGCGTGATCACTGTAGCGATCCATAGTGAAGCCAGTTCATTAGTTGAGCTTATGCATATACTTACCCGTATACCATATCTATACGTACACAAATTTAAGTATATATATTTTTGTATATACATCCGATCCTCTTTTTATCCGGGGATGTGTTCCAAGGACGACCGTGCAAACAAAACGCGTAAAAAGATAGAGAGTAGAGTAGTACAAAAACCTACGTGGTCGTAGCCAAGGCCAATCAATGTTCTTTGTCAGAACTTGTTTGTCACGTAGGTAATTTGAGTCGCCAGCCGCAAGGGCTGTTCGGCTGATGAATGCAATGCCTGAAATCTTCGCCAGTGAACTTGGTTCTCTGTTTTTATATATTTTCTTTTTGTGTAACTAATATGTTTCTGTTCTGTTTCATACATTTGTTTATTTTTATTAATTTGTCAAATGCATGGCGCATTGGCGTCAGCTGTAATGCCATGTATATAATTTAATTTTTTACAATAAATAAATAAAAATGGTAGATACGTTCCATTACATAAAATCGACCCAAAAAGGATTTTGTTTATTATTTATACGAACAAATATTTTTAAAATTTAAACAAGTAATAAATTTAGCAAGTTTTAAATTTGAATCACATTTGACAGTGATAATTATGTATTCATTCCTTGTTGCTATTTGATAATCAACGTGAACGCTTACTGCCTTTTCAGTGTATAGATTTGAAAAAGGAGTGTCGTCAGTATTTATATTAAAGGTCTGCCTAGGCTGATATTTCATCTGGAACAATCGGATTTATGTTTCTATTTTTTGTGTACCCGGCTTATGCCCGGCCCGGACCCGGGCCTGCGGGCCTTACCCGATCACGTGCAGACCTCTAGTATATATATATTCTCATTGTTTGCTGCGAACAGAAATCAATATTACGATTGCAAAATGAAACAGCGTTAACACCGCCCTCTTATTTATTTGGTAGTATTTATTCTTACCGTGAATCTTTTCTGGATAAATCTTTTATTGAAGATCACTGTAATTAATTTTCGAAACCAATATCCTTTTAATCCTTAAAGTGTGCTCATCTCTGAAGCGTACCTGATGCAATCGAGTGCAACAGACCGGGTTGAGCGGATTGCTCTCGTTCAGCAATAAGTATTTAAACAGTGTTCCAAGTGGTCAAGATTCAAGTGCAAATTGTTAACAGGCTGTTTCAAAAGATTTAAAAACGATATATACTTTTTTTATAAATGAGAATAAAACACCGATATATCCGAGCTCGGGGAACGATGGATGTATGGAAGAGGACAGCCCGATAATTACCATATAATATTATATTGGTTTACTTTAATTCATTTTTGCTCTCAAAGAAAATATTACCTCCTGATGTCACTCAATCACTCTTTAGATTGATGAGAGTGGCAATAGAATGGATATATCACTTTTATAAGTAAATAAGCACTATTTAGAGTAAGTTATTCCTCCTCGCTACGCCCTGCTTGAGGTACTAAAAAAACACCCGTTCCTTCAAACAGAATGAATTGATATATCGAATGAAAAAAATGCTACTTGAACTGTGATTTGAGATCTTGAGGTCCGTTACGGAAGCCAGCGACGTTAACCAATGCTCCGCGAGGTGTATTAGTCAAAGTCATCGGGTTGTGAATAAGGCGTAGCAAGAAGGACTTGCTAATCATTAGTCCTGTTCTAGAACTATACCTTCATTTCCCACTCTCATCGAACTAAAGAGAGATTAAGCTACTGACTAACGCACAGTTCTCGCAGTTCTCAAAATGTCGAGATACGAACATTAAGAGCCCATATATGTACTTTAAATTGAAATCAGACATGGATGAAAAAGAGTACTTAAATATATGTAGTCGGTCCTTGTGGTCTAGTGGCAAGAGCTTTGTCCTAGCAATCGGGTGGTCCGGGTTCAATTCCCGGCAAGGTCAAATTTTTTCAATTGAAAACAAAGAGATCTTGGGCTGGGTGCATGTTATTTATCATCGAGTTAATCTCGTATGACTTTCACAATTGAAAATATTTGGCGCATTGGCGTAAGCTGTAATGCCAAATGTTTTATTTATATGTATCTGAGAGTAAAATTTTTAGCCATTGAAATGTGTAACACAAATACTATAATTAATAAAAATAATAATACATTTTTAGTACTTTTTCCACATAAAATTTATTTGATCAGGACCGGTTTCGCTTATGGCGAGCATTGACAAAGCGAAACCGATCCTGATGAAATAAGTATTGACAGTGAACACCTTTAAAGTGAATATTATAGTAGTTTCAAATGTTAATTGGAAGAGCTTTGTAAAGAAATGTTTTTATTCATATTCAATAGGTGTATTTAATACGGTCAAAAATCTGTGTGTAAAAAAATCAGTCAGAATTATTAATTTTGTAAAAAATTTGGTAGTGATAGAAATGAAAAGTGTACCTTAAAAAACTTAAAAGTACTTTAAAAGCTTTTGTCAAATGATATTGTTAATTCAAGTGCATTCGTGCAATTGAAATGCCTGATGATGCCGAATGGCGAAACTCGGGTCGTTATCAACAAAACTCATGCAAGTGTACACAATTCAAACGATTAAAATTTGATATTTAAGTTCCATCAAGCACCTTCAGTCGATGTTCTAAATGAAATGATATTGAAATGTTGTATAATTACAATACGGTAAGAAAAATAGCAATGTATTTTAGTTCTACATAAATTATTTTATATATTTGTTGATAGTTATTTCGGCTTACGCTTACCGTATTATAATGGAGTTCTACCAAGTAAATGCCTACTCAAATAAATAAATTGTATAATTACGTTATCTGCACATCAAACTGGTTTCGAAAGGTGACATTGCCACTTGGTAATCATTAATATTCTAACAATTTAAATTTTTCCTGGTTATTTGTATATTTAGCTGTAACCTGGTATGCGTTGAGCGACTGCTGACATGAAGCACTGTCACCAGTATTTTTTTCAAATAATTTTGCAATGTTGCCATGTTATCATTAAATTATTTCTCTAATTCAAAAACGTCGTATGTTAGAAGATTAAAATGCTTTTCATAAATCTTGATCAAGACAAAAGAACAGCTAGCACGAAGCAAACAAAAAGGACAGATTCTGAAAGATGTACTTTAATAATTAACACGCAATGAGTCCATTAATCAGGACGTAACGCGGCAAAATATTGTCGCATATGCCATCCGACATTCGCTGTTGGAAATAATTAAAATTTATCTGTGAATAACTTTTGTCAAAATTGTGGGCTATATTCATTTGTATTTAATTTAACGTGGTAGGTGTCAAATGTCTAATAAAAGCAATTAATTTCCGAGCCACGTCCGCTCCAGATGTGGAGTGAATACAATCAGAATGGCAGAGTTCAATTGAGTAGGGTTTACCAAACCTTTTCTGTGATGGAACACTTTGCAAAACTGGTTGACTGGTTTAAACCTTTTAGCCTTGGCAACTGTCGTTAAACTGACAAGTTAACCGGTCTGGTAAAAACAACATCAGTGGAGATTGATCTTCTTTTTCAATTTTCTTTCAATAACCTTTCACACCTACAACTCCTGCTCGAGTTTGTAAAACTTGGTTGGAAAATTATTATTTATTAATTTTTCATTATATTTTCTTCTAAAACCGTATTTCTCAGATTGTATGCTTAAAAAAACTTTGTAATGTGGTATATTTTTCTGTATTTTGTTTTACCATACTAATAAATACGCAAAATCTGTGATATGAATCAATTTTTTAAATCTATTGAGGAGTTGCTGGAAGGAAAAATAATATATTGAGGAGTGTAAAAGGTTAAATGTATTGCAGAGTATGGAACCCTTTCAAATTGTCACGGAACACATATTCAGGTTCGTGGGAGCACTGGTGTTCCGTAACCACTCGGATCTTGCCTTTCAGCATTTTCAGGCATTTCAAGTGCACGAATGAACTTAAACTGTCGGTCAGTTGTTCGCTTTTTTTCTACCTTTATTTTCTTACTAAAACTATACGCGGAGTTGGCGATGCGGGCTCTTAATTTCCTGGCTATTTTTCTTGCTAGGGTCCGTACAGACTAAGTCTTTGTTTTGCTTTCCCGCATATTAGCTGGCTAAGTAATGATTTTCTAAAAGATTCTGTCATCTAAGGGCTTTCTTTGTGGAGAAAAAAAAAACGAAATTCAAACGATTAAAATGTACTATTTCAGTTCCAGCAAGTTAATTTAATTGAAATCCTTAGTTAAACAAAATACTAATCAAAAAATACACCATATTATAATTATAGTAAAAAATGATTATTGTTTTATAACCACACTGTAGCTGTGTCTGATAATCAATCTAGCCTCAGGTGTAGAGGCTATGTACGTGATTGCAAGTAAATACATTTCGAAACTTCGCAAAGAAAGCACTGCCTCTATACATTGTCTTGAATGCTTCACAGATTAATCAATGCAAAGGTCAAAAAGCAAGTCGTAGAATTGTTTCGAACTTTACTTAGCTTGGAACTTTAGCGAGATTTCTTGTTAGGGTAATTTTTGCCCTTTTGATTGAAAAGATCATTTTTTTCTATTAAAAAATAATAATTAAGCAATTGAATTTCTTAATAATTATGCAAAATTTAATCGACTCGAGTTTATCTGCTTCCATAAGGATTCCAACTGATGGTGTATAATGGAATTTATACATCACATTTCAATCATTAGAATTTTCCACATTTTCAATAGTTTTATCACAAACGACCCAAGTTTAATCTTTTTTACATCTTCAGGCATTTAAAGGTTAAACTTTTCTTCATATTTTTTATAAATATAAAATTTTAATTGATTGAATTTTCATCAGTCAGTAGTAAGTACATCCGTGCACTTGAAATACCTGAAGATGCCGAAAGGTGAAACCCGGGTCGTTTCAATTCAAACGATTCAAATTTGATATTGAAATTCCATCAAGCATCTCCAGTCGAAATTCTTCATTTTATATATGTATATATATTAATTTTTGCCATAAAAGTGAGCACGCATGTTGAATGTGCCGCTTAACGGTTGTAGTCGTGGCACATTACAAAAGCACAGGGTAACTGTATACTGTGTCGCAAACAAATGCTTGCGGCGAGTATTAGAAGTGCTGTGCTGATTGGTATGACTTTGTCAGGAACACGGAAGTAAGAGAGCGGATAAACCAGCTCCTTATTACGTTCAAAATAAAAAAGGGACGATGGACCTAGCTTGGACATGTGCTGTGGATGCTCCAGAAGAGCTTGAATCATCCCTGTCTGTCGTCCCAGAATGACGTTGATGACCATCCACAGGATGAACTCAACGGAGCTACGGGAAGCCGTGTTGACTTGGAGGGAAGCGAGGAAGTTGGCGGGCGATAGAAAATTATCAAAGGCCATATGCTTAGGAGTGGTTATGGAAAAAAGTAAGCACCACATATAGCTTTCAAAATTACATGATATATCAGCATAAGTTATAAGCCTGGAATATATAATTAAATACTAAATATTCGTATGAATATTCGTAATTATTCTTTTGATCAACTAAAAAACTACACGCAATGTGTTACAGATAATCTTGCAAGAAGATAATTTCGATTACCTTTAAACTTAAGTAATTACTTTTAATAGAGTTTCTTAATTCACTTTGTTTTAAGAGTTAACGGCTTTTCGTTTTCCTACCGCTTATTTTCATGAGAAAATTTGTTTTCTAATAACCAAAGTTAATTTCATCATTTCGGAACCTTAAGTCACGTGTCGAACGGTCGTCGTAAACCATTGGCTCGCATACTAATTTGTCAGAATGCATTTTACTAGTTTTGGTAGTAAATTGATAAAGTTAATCTGTCGTCGAGTGATTACTACTGGGGTACTAATGGGCTTGAGCTTCATTACTAACAGTGTGATTCATTCAATGGACTTGGCGGTAATATTGCGTAAGTTATTTTGTTTATAAAATATTTGAGATTTTTACACTTATTGTGGTTACTATTGTGACAAGTTCGCCACTTTCCGAGGCATCTTCTAACTTACCATCGCAAAGTTGTTTAAGGGGGTTCCCCCAAGTGACGGTCGGTTTTTTTAGCTTTTTTTGGGATTTTTTTTTGACGAACCTTATAAGACGAACGAAGAAGTTTGAAATTTTACCATATGTTTATTGAAATTTTAACAGTAAATAGACTAAAATCTTCATCACAATGTGTGGTGCACCACTCCAAACGCACCCATGTCAAAAAAAGGTAAACGGCCTCCATCCGACCAGCTGATTGGCTTATCGGAAATGAAAAAATCTAACGGCAGCGTTTTAATTTATAAACCTGTAGAAATCGTTTGAACAAGGATCTTTTGAAAATGTGGAAAATTGAACAATTGACAGGTTTTTGAAAAAAAAAGTTTAAATATCATGATTTTTTTCGACTATTTGGTTACGTAAAAACAAAACGGCTAGAAATCCTAATTAAAACGATGACAAAACATGTTTTTAACATACCATTAAAATTAAAAACCAATCGGTTAACCCGTTCTTGAGATATCGTGGAGACTAATTAGGAAAACACAGTTTTGAGAAAAACGCGTTTGAAAGTTCAAATACGAATTAAACTATGAAATATTTACTCCCCATCAATCTGCTATGCCTCGTCCATAGATAATTCTTTCATCTTCCTGTTTTAAGACTTTTGAAGCTGCTGACTTTTGTAGTGGCAACTTTAACGGGGACTTGGGCGTTAGCCTCGTGTTGAGGGGAGTCGGTTTCTTGGTCGCCCAGAGCGGTGATGCAATAACCTCGAGTGGAAATTTTTTGTTTTATAGTTTTATTGGGGCTATGTTATTTATTATATTTTTTATAAATATTCATGTGTGTTATCAGCTGACATCTATTCTTTATCTCTTTTTTGTTATTTAGACTCGAGAGGAGGTCAAAAGCTCTGGGTGCCATGTGGTCTGGAAGTTCTCTCTTCTTCTCCGGAGGTCGAGGTGACATCTTCTTCTTGCTGGTCCGGGTCACGCGACGTCGGCCAGGTTTAGTCGGATATTGAAGCTGCTTGCTTTGCTCTTGCTTAAATTTTGGTTTGTTTCATGAATTGAAATTACATGTGTATTGAAAGTTCTCATGTAACAAGCCGAAGCGTCAAAATGTGACCGATGTCCCGCCTCGAAGCAAGTGTAGTCTAACTGCAATAACTTTCCATCGACTTCAAATATTGTAAAATCACTTTACCAGCATATTATACACATGTTTAAGAATCAATCTATGCAACAACAACAAAAAAAAAGATTGTTTCAAAATATCACATGGGTTGACCCCCTTAAGTAATTAAGTTTTATTAATAAAGTTAAGCTTAAATAATTAAGTTAAGTTACATGTAGAAACTATGCGCTAGGTAGTCCGAAGATGCATCTGAAAGAGCCGATTTTTGTTTCGCCTTTTCAAGAATCAACTTCTTTTAAGTAAGCGTATAAATCGTCTAGAATATTGTGGATTTTGAGGTTAAGTGTGCCTTAAAAGAAGCTTAAAAAATGTTTCAGATTACTTTCAGATACTTATTTAGAACTGGCTTGCAATATTTTGCGGTTATGTTGAATCCCCAAAGCCATGATGCTGAAATAGAGTAAAGCCACCCTACCAACATCTTGCTCTCCCTTCGGAAAATATGTCTGGTGAGAGGCGTAGGGGCTGGGAAGCATCCAAGAAGCCTCCACCGTTGAAGCTACTACCTCTACGGATGGGATATTTACACTGTTGGTCGAATATTGCAAGATTTACTACGCCTGCCCGAAAGACATAGCTACGGTTTGATAAAAGTAATCGAGCGTAGCTTTTCAAATAAGATTCCATAGAATATATATATATTTTTTAACCATGTCCGCTCCCAACTTGGAGCATATGGACTCCTCACGGAGTTTATCTCAACACATAATTTTCTACGAGGACTGCTTGTTACTCAGTCGCTCAACCTCTCGTTTTCGAAGAGAGTAGGGGTGGAAAGGATACGAGGACTAGTGATTATCTAATCGCTCTTTGGTATCGGAAAGGTGGGAAGGGATTTTCAACAACACAAACACCCATGCATTTGAACAGATTCATCGACTGAAAAAATCCGCTCGTACCAGGAATCGAGCTCGGGCAATCCAGCACGCAAGCCAACAACTTTAATACTGAGCCACGGACCGGACAAAGAATAGAATATATATATGTACATATGTTCATTAAGAAGTCAAAAATTATAAGTTTTTTGTCATTTTCACGTATTGTTTTTTGTTAACAATATTTTATATCTTTTTTGCTACTAAGTTTTCTGTATTTTTTACTACATTAATAACATTCGAGAAATGTATGGCGCATTGGCGTCAACTGTCATGTCTTGCATTATAGTTTGATTTCTCATAAACAATGTAAGTAAAATATTGTGGGTAGCTTCAAGGGTCAGTCAGCTTAAATCTAATCAAAAATAATTTATGAAACAACCTGGGATTGAGTTTAAGCCCGTAAGCGAAGCCAATGATACTTTCAATGGTTTCGGCGGTAACTTTGTGGAAGTTTATTTTATATTCAAGAAATGATAAAGCATTCCAAGCATTTATCAACATTCAAAATAGGTCGTCGTAAAAGTGTCTATTTATAAAGATATCTTCAAAAAGGTATTAAATATAAAAATAAATGTTTGTTTATTTGCTTGTTTGTCCCGTGTGCGTTCTTATACCGTTCATCCAATTCCTATAAAACTTTGATGAGTTGTGGTGATTGTTGTTAGTTAATTAGTACAGCCATTTTACAATTGCAATTACAACTTGGTGAAGAAAGCGATCTACGTCATGGCTTATTATGTAACAATGTAAAACTATTGTATATCCACAAGCACTTTAATAAAAAGAATTAACTAAACACTTTCTTTCTCTGAGTGGCATTGCATGCCGGGTACTCAATGGTATATTATAAATCAATGTATATTTGATTGATTTTTTGCAATAAACTTTTATCAAGCGCAGGTTTTAATAAATCATTGAATAAACTCAATATGTTATATAAAGCAGACAAATATAATGACGTCAATAATGCGACGATTTTAAAAGCTTCACGATAGTTCTTGCTGAAGCTTTTTTTCTAAAATTGACGTCTCAAATTCAATGAATAGGAAAATTAACAAGTTGAAGAAACTCCCTGAACTGCAAAATGATTATCGTAGCAAGTTATTATGCTTCGATTATTTCACCGTACTGACACCTGTTTTTGACGTAGCGGTGCTACGGTCGTAGCAGAACTTTCCGTCGTAGAGCGTTCTGTTACAAAGTACTTGTTCTACGTTTCCAGATGAGCGAACTGCTAGAGAATGGTTTTTTATATTGGAAAAGATTTTGGCATAGTAAATTGACATTCTATATTTATGAATATGAATGCATGAATGAATCCTATATAATATAACTTTAATAAAATATACAATACGATTTTACAAACGTACTATTTTTCTGTCTGTGATTGTCTCTCCATGATACGGATGCTTAGTGAAAAAACTCTGGTAATTGATATCAACAAGCTTGGTTAAATCTCAACTAGGTGAAAGAGTTCTGAGGACCAGGCCGGATGAAAGGAGTTGGTGGAAAGGGCGTGAGGTTGATTTGATCTTTGTTGATTACATTGTAAAAAGTATGTATTCATTTAAAGCATAAAACTTCGGGACTATATTCGTATTTCAGATATAAGTATGATAAAAAGAAAGCTTTTATAAGTTTTTTTTATAAACTATATCCACTCCCAATGCAGAGCATGTGGATTCCATTTATAGTTTATATCAATATGATTTTTCTACGAGAACTACTTGCGGCTTAGTCTCTCTTATTTGTAGATAATAAGATAGACAGGATTAGAATATAACAATACAAATAGTAAGATTTTAGTTCTAGTTAAGACACATTTTCAGGATCACAGACATCAATTGCCTTCGAAAAAAAACAATAATTCATTTGATAAATAAAATTGTCAGGTATGGGATTCTAATGTTTCAAAATATAGTCAAGGATCCGTGTAGTTTATGTATCATTTAATTGTTAGAACTTCTAGTAGTCGACGATGGTTTCTAGCTGTCAAAATTCAACATTTTTATATAATTACTAGCTGTACCCTGCGCGCGTTGCTACGCCAGCAATTGTAGGGAGGGGAAGGGGGTGTTGGGGGGGGGGGTGTACGCCAGAAAGTTTCGCCGAATTGTAGTCGAGAAATTTGTAAAAATTCGATATCATTTTTTGGGGGGGAGGGGGGTTGTTTGGCGGGGTGGGGTTTGGAAGGCGTATGGGGCGGGTATGCCAAAAACCTTTAAAGGTGTGAACTCGAAAAATTCATAAAGTTAAAAAAAAAAAATTGGGGGTGGAGGTTGGGGGGTGGTTGAGGGGAGGGGTTGGTAAGCTAGAAACTATTGCGGGAGTGTACTCAATAAATTTGTAAAGTTTCACATCGATCGGTCGAGCGGTTTAGTAGTCCATAGCGGACATACACACAAACATTCATTTTTATATATATAGATAGATATAGATAGATTATATGGGCACGTTAAGTGAAATTCACATTTAAATATAATAAAAAAAAATTATACGATACATGCTTTATGGTAAGCAACAGACAAGCCTATTTATGGTACAAGTCTAAGTATTTTTTTTCAAGTAAACGACACATATTCTAAATATTTGAATGATTTAATTGTGATCTACACTGAGAAAAGACAAACATTCAGTGGAATCCCGATTAGTAAGTAAATAATTGTTATGACCTTTCGCAAACTATTATTACTTTATTTATTTATAGAGCACATCTCTACTCCGTAATTTGACCAATACCAGTCGATGGAAAAGGCAAGCCACGCTGAGCCCATCTCAAGTCAACCACAGCACGTTTCATCGCCATTTCCATATCAATAATCGCAAATCACACAACTCGAAAATTGAAAATAGTTACGATTTCATTCTCACAAATTATTATTTATAATGATTTGATAACCTCTAAGAGGACAATTAATTAAATCACATTGATAACATTCTTAAAATATATATTTCTGAGCTTTTAGTCGAGATTAAAACGTAGTTTTCTTCGGTTGTGGTTTACAAGGGTTCGACTCCTTTTGGATTTGAAAGACAAGTGAAAAACTATTTTTTTAATAGGTTAAAGCAGTGATTGCCAAACGGTCGCTCGCGAGCTACCGGTAACTCGCAGTGGCATTTTCGGTAGCTCGCGAAGGATAAATTTGGAAAATCCATGCTTCTTACATGGACAGCTGCATGTGGCCTACTCACACGTTGGAAAACCTTCTGATTTATTGTTGTGCGCGCACCAGACAGAAAAAAATATTTTGTATCCAAAAGCATTTCAATAAACAGAATTAAAACATAAACACTTTCTTTCTTTGGGTGGTGTTGCATCGCATGCCAGGTACTCGCTTGTTTTCTTTATAAATACGTAATTAAAGTACGCATTTTATGTTTTATTGGACATCCGATTTTACTTAAATAATGTAATAATCGTATGTAAAAAGCAATATACAAAAGTAGCTCACCAGACAATTTCAATTTCTGAAAGTAGCTCGCATCCTGATTGAGTTTGGAGACCACTGGGTTAAAGGATCGTGTTTTAAGGCATTGATACCTTTGTTGCTAACATTCCATCCCATTTGATCATAATAATGTGTAAAGAGAAAAATTTCAATAGTTAAACCCTTTTTACTTTTCCTCCGCTCAATGTGGAGAATGTAAAATGTTGACCGAGTAAATAATTTATTGGTTACAAAGTTGTTCAGTAAGCCTTCATGCTCTTAGTGTTTACCTACGTGGTCGTAAGTTGATAGTCAGATTTATTATTTGAGTCATTAGTCACAAGGGCTGTTCGGCTGAACGATGCACTGCTTATTAAAGTGAAAATTATCAGCTATGAACTTGGAGTTTGTTCATTATTTAAAGCTTACAAAAATGGTAGTAGATAACAGGGCTGTGGAGTCGGAGTCGTGGAGTCAGGGCTTTTTGGCCGGAGTCGGAGTTAGAGTCATCGCGGCGATTTGGCCGGAGTCTTGTTTGCTGAAGTTTGAACTTTTTATTTTGCATATAATATGTCAAATTTGGCTTTTGGCTGGATTGGTAGGGTTGATATTTAATTGAATACACATACATAGGAAAATAAGGCAAAAGAAAGTAACGATATTAAACTTTTATAGTAGGAGTCGTGTTTTTGGTAAATGTTGGAGTCGGAGTCAGAGTCGGAGTCGTGGCTTTTGTAAATGCTGGAGTCTGAGTCTACCTTTTTTTTACCGACTCCACAGCCCTGGTAGATAATGTTATTATTCTTTGAAACATTTAAATATTAATTTTTGTATCATTTTAAAATATTATTTAATTGATTGCAATGGTAAATCTAATTGTTTCATGACAGAGCGAGTCTTTAACTACTGAATAATAACCAGTTTTCGTACTTCTTAAGATGCTTCATAATAGGTCATTATGTTAAACGTTGAGAATACACACAAATACAAACCAAATATTATATATATATGAATTTATTAGAATTATTACTTAATAAATAGCCTTACGTTTAAATAAAGGATAAACTTGTTTGTTAAACCTTTCATTTGGCAAATAAGATTATTTAAAATGAAATGTTTGTTTAAGTAATATCATTTCACAACAAAAAATATCTTTTTTTTGCAAGCTGGTTGTATTTTTAATAAACTTCCAGGCTGACTTGCACAACTAGAGTATGTTTTATCCATTAAGAAATAGTCTGTTGCTATTTCGATCAGAAAGCAGATGCTGTGTATAATGGAATATAAACATATCAGAAAAAAGGCTTTTAGTATTTTATAGGGATGCTAATGGTGTGTTAATATAATTTATCGTAATCGCAAGACGCCGTTATTGTGTTGCGTCGATTCTTTACGATGAAGCCTTGCTACGTTTACAGCTAAGTTCTATAATAATATGAAAATTGCGTATTGAAAATGCATACAAAAAATTATTAAATTATTCGGCATTAATTGAAATGTCACTCACAGTTTTTTTTTATGAAAAACAATATTGTGTAAAGTTTAAATTAATAACTACATATGTTGCGTAAATGTTGACCTATTTTCAGATTTAATGTTTCGCAAAACGTCGATGTTTTATTACGTTTTTAATTGTAATCTATTTAAAAATGCACTCACAAGAAATAAAGAACTGAAAACTCTACAATAAGAATCATTTCTGACTTACGTTTCGAAGTCAGTTTTTGTCAGTAGTTAAAAATATTCATATTACTGTGTCACAAGTAAAATTTCCAAGTGGCTACATTGTAAACATCAGGACTCTACGGAAATATCTCGTGGTCGCAACCAAATTTTTGTTTTGAGTCTGTTGTATTTCATTAAATATTTCTCACTGTTAAGTCCACAAATTCTTTGCTTTTAATACCACTAACATTGATCGGTATGACATTTGCCGTTTGGCGTTTGCTGTTTGTCTAGAGCCGATTGTCTATGGGTCAAAACACGCGCCTCCTACTGAAAATTCATTGTATTATGCCTATAACCTTTGCGCAACAATAAGTGCAACAATCCGTTGTCAAAATGAACGGTATGGAAACGGCTGTGGACTTCGGTTTAAAATATGAAAAAAACATTGATGTTTATAAAAAAGATTTATATATAAGTTGATTTTAATATGCGTGAAAAAAACCTTCGCGCACTCGCAAGCTATAAGTTGACAAAGTTTAATTGTACTATGCCTATAAATCAATGAGCGGTATGGCAACGCATAAAATACGAAAAAACAAACAATGATCTTTATATCACTTTTAAGGTGTTCACTGTCAATACTTGGTGGAAAGGCATTATAATAAAAATGTAATATGATCTTTATATGTTAGATTATTGAATTCGGTTCACGATCTACTCGCTAGTTTGTTTGTTTAATAATAGTTTTCAGATCGATTCGATAAAACTACCCCCAGACAGGTGTATAGGTAACGGCCGTTCTCGTTATCCCGATCTCGTTAGTCGTTAGGGGGTGTAATTAACAGAACAGCTAACGGCGAGACATCTACCTGTTGGCGAAATAGATTTAGTCGTCTCACAAACAGATCGCAGCAATTCGTCACGGGATTTTTATTATTATGTAGTTATAAATTTGAAATTTGAGTTTTGTCGCTAACGACCCTGGTTACCACTTTACTTTAATTATTAAATGAGCTTAGGTTCAAGTCTCAGTAAAGTTTATATGATGATTCAAATTTGAATTGTTTGAATTTTGTACTTTCCCATGAGTTTTGTCACTAACGACCCGGGTTTCGCCCTTGCGGCATCTTCAGGCATTTCAAGTGCACGGATTTACTTGAACAATTCAAAAAATTCAAATTTTATATTGAAATTCCATCAAGCACCTCAGTCGAAATCCCTAATTATATAATATGTATAAATATTTAACCATGTCCGCTCCAAACCTGGTGAATATGGACTCTTCACGGAGTTTATCTCATCAGATTTTGTTTTTTTATCGAAAACTTATTATTTCTCATATGCTCGACCACTTTTTCCTATGAAAGTAGGGATTGATAAGATACGAGGACTAGGACAGGACAAGTGGTTAACTAATTGCACTGGGCTACGCGCCATTTGTTGTGATTGGAAGGGTGGGAAGGGATTTTTAGCAACAATCTGCTTGTACAGGGGCTTGAACTCGGGTGGTCAATCACGTAGGCCAGCGACATTGACCACTGCGCTATGGGCCGGCCTGTATATTATAATTTTAAATAAATTATGTACAGTGCATGACACTAAATCTAAAGCCAATACGCATTGCACTTTATAAATATTATTAAGATAGTAAATATAGGTATCTTATATATAAAACCGAAACGGGGGATGTATGTCTGTAATTCCCTTTTGCATTGTTGTTGCAAGTTCAAACAAACGAATTGATTTCGCTCGCGAAAGTTTCGACGGTAAATTTGTATCGTTATCAATGTGTGTGTAGAGACTCCAATTCTCTTTATCGCATTTTTTTATATTTCAACATATATAAAACCGAAACGGCGTATGTATGTCTGTGGGTCTGTAATTCCCTTATGCATTGTTGGTCATTAAGTTGCCATACTGAATGTAATATGAAAAGAAAATGTTTTTGATTTTTTTATCGGCGAAGACATTTAGTCAAAATGTAATAAATTAGTCTACTACTGAACTTTTCCCGGCTTTTATTAATATAATAATGTTTTTATTTACGTGAAGGTATTATTTGACATTTATTTGACAGCAAATTAGATTTTTTCCTTGAATTTGGACATTTTAATGGGCGTGAATGGGGCGAATACCTTCACGTAAATAATAAACATTATTATTAATAATAAAAGCTGGGAAAAGTTCAGTAGAAGACTAATTTATTACATTTTGACTAAATGTCTTCGCCGATAAAAATTCAAACATATTTTCTTTCATATTCGTTTTTATGGCAACTTGCAACAATAATGCAAAAGGGAATTACAGACCCACATACATACATACGCCGTTTCGGTTTTATATATAAGATGATCAATGCCGTTTTCGCACATTGAGAGAATTTTAAATTGACCAACACCCGCCCGGAACATTTAATACCATTTTGTAATTGCTTCAAAACAAATTCTATTATCACTTTGTTTACAGGCCCATTTAATTAGCATGTTATTTCGCATTTAATGGTCGGTTAGCAAACGCACAAATTTGGGCACTCCGTAGACATTCGGTTAATATTAAAGATACATTTATTTAAATTGTTATAAGCAGGTAAAACAAAAGCAATACACTTGGGCTTCGTATAACACGGTTTTACACAGCACGGATTTTTATACAGCACGCTTTATATAACACGGAATAAAAAAAATAAAAATACAATAAACATTTGTCGTGGTATTGGTGGAGAAGGTTTTTATGATATGGATATTCATGACATCCAAGAAATATTGGAGGATCGGACATTGAACGAAGAAGAATTATTTGTCAAAATGTTGGATGAACCTACCACAATTCATGACTCAAAAAGCAGTAGCTACATGTTTTACATTACAAACAGTAAATGACGGCTTGGAATTGGCTATTAAATAATTTTTTTATATTATTGAAAATGAAACTATAATGGAAAAGATGTTCGAAATTCTAGAGGAAATTACAAAATATTTTAGAACCATAAAAGGAAAAACGTAAAGATTTGTACGCTAAAAGCAGACAATCGCTAATTGCCGAAATTTTTAATGCTAAAACCACGAAAATTCCAGAGTCTCAAATGAAAACTAAAATCTCGAAAAAAGTTAAACATTCGATACTGAAGAATTGTATCTCCGATAAATTTTCTTTCAAAAAAAATATGTAAAACCTAAAATGTGAACTGAAAAAGTATGGGGTATTACACGACGTTTTTGTGATACCATATACCCGTGTTATATGAGGCCCAAGTTTATTAAATTTCTTAAAAAAAGGTGATCCATTAATGTACGGATTATGGTGTTTTAAGGCTTAGCAGAATCGTCTAGAAAGTTTATTTGTAGAATACGCAACCACCGGAAATTGCAAAACTCTCGCATAACATTTCGATATCCGTTGCCGAGAATAGGCCCAATTGAATTTCCAAGAAAAACTTTGAGAGGAAAGAGTCCATTTTTAGACTTACTGTTTTGATGTGCGAAATAACGGATGCAATGTTTATTGGTGGCGATGCACAAACTTGCGAAAAAAATATATGAATTCAACAAGTTTAAATTGAGAAATAAGATTCACCTTATTTTTTTTTGTGTGTGGCCACATTGCATAGGCGTAGCATTCAGTGTTGCCTATCGACACTTGTTGCCGCAATGGCTTTAACGATGGCACCGTCTCGAAAAGTCACAACGCAGCGTCATAACGTAAACAATTACTTACTATCGATGGTTTTGGCGGTAACTTTGTGGACGTTCATTTTAATATAAAATTTAAAATAACTTTGATTATTAGTTTGTCAAAAAATTCTTTTCAATAATCAAATATTATTTAAGTTCTATTTTAAAATTACTTACTTACTTATCGTACGCCAAAATAGCGCTGCTAAATTTCAAATTGATTTTGGCATTTACGCTGCGTTATGACTTCACTCAGCGCCATCGTTAAAGCTATTGCGGTAAACTTTGATTATGAAGCAAGTGACGCTACGCCACGCCAGAAGCTACGACTTTCACGGTGGCCGTAGCTTATTGTTTTTTTCTCTATACAAAATACATACACCATGCGCTTCGAATGTAGATATTAATTTTCATAAAAAATGGTTGTCTGTAAAGTCGGTTTACGGACAGTTTAACGTGACAACGTCATAAGAAAACATTGATGAAATGATTTGCTTTTATGAATAAAATGGAATCATTTTTATTGAATTATCATTATTTTGTATGGATACGAAGAAGGAGTGAAATGAAATCAAAATAATTTATTGTATATTTAAGACGTTAATATGCAAGAATTAATTACCTTTACTGCCGCAATTGTTGTTGTAATATAAACAGAAAACCATTAACATTTCACTTCGGTTGGCCGTAGACTAGGTGTATGTTGTGCTGCCGCTGTCTCTTTTACAAAATCGACCATAGACCATGCGGCTTCAATGTAGATATTCTATCGCTCATTTTCGCACGCTTGCCTTGGGCGTAACGCGACAAACGGGACAATGAGTCATGTATTTTCGTGCGTGCAGCGGGCGTTCATCGATTTATAAGACGTTGTCACGTCAATAAAAAGTGCTACTTTTTTATTTCACTGGTTGCGTAACTAGGTGTGACACGTGCTTCGCACGTGTTAAGCATCGTCAGTCTTAATCAGTTGTAAGACTTTTTGATAGTGTAGATATTTATAACAATTCTTTACTTGGTCACAACTATCATTTAATGTCTTATATGAGGGCATGATTTGCCAGGAGCGACTCGTTCCCAAAACCATAATTCTCGGAATAATGCATTAAATGCTTAATTTACGACTAGTTTGATTTTTTTATGGTTGATTGTTAATGTAGCATAGTTTAAATATATTGAAAAAGACAACTTACTTATTACTAAAAAAAAACAAAATTACATTCAAAGGCTAGTATTTTTAAATTTTTTGTGGAACGAGTCGTGTTCCTCTCATAATATTTGGGAATATTCGCGATTAATGAAACCGGTCCTGATCTTTTCAATTAATTTAAAATGATTTAAGTGATCGAACCTAACAAACGATCCACGTAAAAGCATACATGGGCATTCCTACCGGCCCGCGGGCTGGATTCGGCCCGCCGGGCTATTTTGTCCGGCCCTTATACATCTGGGCAAAATAATTGAAAAAGAAATTAAAAGTTCCAGGGAGGATTTTTTTTTTGAAACCATTTTCTAGTCTATCAGTTCATACAAACAACACATATACAGTCGTGGCAATAGAAATCCTCCACCCTTCACAATTCTATTCATTTGCGAAAATTTCCTCGAAATCTTTACCGCTTTCCATTTTTTTCCTTTCCGATTGTAAAGTAAACTAATAGCCATATTTTGAAAAGCATTTGAGATTTGAAGGCTTCAACGGCTGTTTCGGATTTCTTTTGGCGCGACTGTAATTCCCATGGAGATAAACTGAAGGCACTAATAGAGCAATATGATACAAAGCTTGCTGACTTCCAAAACAAAAGACTCCACATTCGCTATATTTGCTCTTCTGATAGATTCAGATGTAAAAAATGTTCCAGCAAATTTGCAGATGGAACTTATTGAGCTTTAGGGGGATTTATTGCTGAAACCATAATTTAACAACATAGCTTTGGCGGATTTTTATAAATTATATTTGGTGGATGAAAAATATACAAATGTCCGCGTATTTGCAAGAAAAATCAATTGTATTTTCGGCAGCACATATACGTGCGATCGAAACACACTAAATCAAAAATTCGAACGAAGATAACAAATGAAAATTTCGAAAATTCTATGCGATTATCCTTAAGCAATATCATCGCCAATATAGAGAGTCTTTTAATTCAAGTACAAGGCCAATCTTACTGTCCAAACTCAACCACACTCAGCCACACAAAATTTTGTAATTAGTAATATTAATATTATGTCGTTCATTATATAAATAAAAATATATAAGATGTAACAACGTGTTTTATTGAATTACATATAACTTTTGTGTTGTAATCTGGTCCGGCCCTTGACTCGAAGACGGAATGGCAATCCGGCCCCAGACCTAGAAAAGGTTGCCCATGCCTGACTTAAAGCATTCAGTTTCACTTTGAGATTTAGTTGTGGAAGATTCAAAATAATTGACTTCCTTTTCATTTGTTTTATTCGGAAAGATTATTATAATGTTATGGTAATTGAAATCAAGTTTGTTTTCTTTTCAGGTGAACAATCAAAACTCTTTTTTCATTCGAAATTTAAAAACCAAATTTCTATTTGTTAATTGAAAAACTCTTTTAATTATTTATGGATTCTCATTTGTCGTTTTTGTATGGATTATACAGTTTTTTTAACAATTGATTGCAAAACAATAAAAAATTTTCACAGATTTTTTAATAATGCGGATTTATCATGACATAGGAACAAAGCTTTTTGTCGCGAGAACAATGGATCATTATTTAATGCTTGATAACTATTTATTCACGTAGTTTGCATTTTTTTTATTGCAAATACATTTTACAAAGTTTTATTTACTTTCCCAGCGGAGTGTTTCAAGAGTTTTTGTTCTTGTATTTATTTACCTACTGATACTACGTGAAGCCTACAGACCGAGCTTTCAGGTATATTTATTTATAGGTTCAGTACAGACTAAGTCTTCTAGGGATCGGAAGCAAACAACTAGCCGTGAGGTCGATGTGTTGGGCTTTTATCCGAATGTTCAACATCATTGAAATCAATTGCAGTGCTCACTGGCTCGAATCCTAGTTAGAGTTTCGCTCTATAGATCGATTTATAGACACGATGATAAAATAGTAATGTACATATTTTAGATCTACAAAAATTATAAGATATAAAGTTTAAACTATTTAGGCTTACGCCCTCGTTTGGTGTAGGAAATGTGTATTATTACAATATAAAATTTGGATGCCAGAAAAGAAGAGATGATGTTTTGTGTACCTTTTCTACACCAGTATATATATATTGATCTGTAAATGTATGCTAAAACATTCTGACAAAGGCGTCAGCCGAAATATCTATCAACTATATATCGCATAATTTTCGTAGAACTAAAATATATTGCAATTCTTTCAACGCGGGCAATCATTTTTTTTGTCAGAACATGTGCGTCACGTAAGTCTTTTGAGTCACCAGTTGCAAGGGCTGTTCGGTTGATGAATGCACTGCCTGTTGAGGTGGACATCTTCGGCAGTGAACTTGGTGCTTTGTTTCAATTTTGTAATTGATATGTTTCTGTTCTGTTTCATATTTTTTTAATTTTGTGTTATACATATGTTATGTTATATTTTTATTCAGTTTGTCAAATGCATGGCGCATTGGTGTCAGCTGTAGTGCCATGTATTGAATTTTATTTGTTTCCAATAAACAATGAAGATCCCCCAAATAAATGCCAATTCAATCTATACATCGATTTCAGGAGCTGCATTCAAAGATATGGATGTCGTAACTTCATCATTTCATCGATCCAAACAACGAGGTCGTGTGATTGTAAAAGCTTTGTTGCTGAATGTAGAACTTTACTTGACGAGACTTAGAACTTAAAGCTCCATCAAATATGTAGATATAAAAAAAACATTTCTACTTTACTCGTAATATTTTGTTCCCACCGTTACTTTACCATTTCATTTTTCCTTGCTAATAGAATTTCTCTGTTTCTACCTGAAGAATTTTACTCTTGATTAAAAGAAAGGTAGATTTTAATTGTGTACAAAAATAAAAATAAACTGCTCGAAGTATAGTGTTTTGTGATGTTATTTACTTGAGAAAGCTAACAGATACCGCATAAATAAAAAAACATAACGAGAAGCAACATTCTACATCAACGAGTTTATTAAAAAAAAAACGGGATAACAAGGAAAGAGCATTAAACTCCTTTCACAAGCATGCAAAACGACGCTCTCTGAGTTAATTGAGATTTTTTTTTAGTATTTAATGACCAAATAAAACAATTCATTAACGGAACGGTGGGCGGCAGTAGAAAAATGGTATACGATATTTGAGGTAAGATTCCGAGGGTTCAAATGAATAAACCAGGGCTCCAGTATTTACCAAAACCACGACTCCGACTCTGACTTCGACTCCGACTCCAACATTGACCAAAAACACAACTCCGACTATAAAAGTTGAATATTGTTACTCTTTTTGCCTAATTTTTCTATTGATGTGTATTCAATTAAATATCAACCCTTCCAATCCGGCCAAAAGCCAAATTTGACATATTATATGCAAAAATAAAAAGTTTAAACTTTTAAAAATTTCCGACTCCGAGTACGACTCCGGCCAAATAGCCGCGACGATTCCGACTCCGACTCCAAAGCCTTGGAATAAAGTAATCAATGGATTCAGCGATAACTTTGTGGATATTTATTTTGATATCAAATTTAAAAAACGTGACAACGTCATAAGAAAACATTGATGAAATGATTGCATACTTTTATGAATAAAATGGAATTATTTTTATTGAATTATCATTATTTTGTATGGATACGATATTTTGTATATTTGTTATACGTTAATCAGATTTTTAATATGCAATAATTAATTACCTTTATTGCCGCAATTGTTGTTGTAATATAAACAATGAAAACCACATTAACATTTCACTTCACTTTATAAACAGTTGTAAACAGATCACGTGTAGGTACTGTAGGTGTATAAGTTGTGTGCTGCCGCTGTCTCTTTTCTACTCAGACGCATCGACCAATCGAGTGGAAGAGAGATAGATGCGGCACAATCCGAACGGTAGGCCGATCGTGCCTCGCTATCGCTTATCCGCGCTCTCGCTCGCACGCTTGCCTTCGGCGTAACGCGACAAACGGGACAATGAGTCATGTTTTTTCGTGCGTGCAGCGGGCGTTCATCGATTTATAAGACGTTGTCACGTCAAAATAACTTTGATTATTCCATGTTTCTAATTTTGACACAACACGTAGAATGATCAAAGTTATTTTAAAACTACTTATTTCATCCATTCTTAATGTGGGGCAAATTAACTTCCAATGCAGCTTACCTTGACAGGTTTTATTTCTACGAGAATCGATTGTTACTCAGTTGTTCAATCTCTCTTTTTAGAAGATTGGACTAGAAAAAACTCGGTGAATTGTGTAGGATTTCATAGTTAAATTAATTCACCAGGTAAAAGGTAAACCAGTCCGTGGTTGAGCGATAAAGGTCGTTAGCTTCGGTTGTAATCTTTGTAAGGTCAGAATAATTATTTGATTTTTCCATGATTTCTGTTCGAAGGAAAACAAAGATGTTTGCAATGCGTACAATTCCTTTCCACTTATACGATCTAGGCTAGGAGTGCAGTGACAGCGAGAAGCCAATCACTAGTCTTGAAGTTGAGCAAACTCAGTAACAAGCAGTTCTCGTAGAGTACATTCTGTTGAGATAAGCTGCATCAGTATTCCATATATTGATTGAGTAGGCATTTACTTGGTAGAACTCCATTATAATACGGAAAGAAAAATAACAATGTATTTTAGTTCTACATAAATTATTTTATATATTTGTTGATGTTACGCCTTCGTCAGAACTATTACTTAGTTCTGACGAAGGCGTACGCCGAAATAGCTATCAACAAATATATAAAATAATTTATGTGGAATAAAATACATTGTTATTTTTCTTTCCGTAGTATTCCATATGCTTAAATTTTGGCGTGCACAGTTAGCTCATTAGATTCAGAGAAACCTAACAACTTTTTCTCATCTTTTAAGGATTCCCGCAGAAGAAAAAAACTCTCTCTGTTGCTGTGGACGTCGGCTTAAAAGTTAACAATCAATTAAATAGTGCTATCTAGTTTTTCTGTCCGTGGTTTAAAACAGTATAAAATTTTGAAATAAATCTTCATTTATAAATTACCAGTATTACTTGAGTATTTTTAAATTACTCGAGTATCTAGTACTTGAAAAATGAACGAGTAGTCTGGTACAAAATGGAGTCTCTACTTGCGTGTAATTTGATTCATAATTTTGGATGGTCAATAATGTAGACTTTTGATCCAATATATTTTTAAAATAAGCTCATTTTAGGTCTAAAATATAGCACGCGGAACACTTCAATACTATCCGAAGTATTTAATTAGTGATTATAAAAGGCGTAAAACATTTTGTATGCTTATTTTAATGGCAACATTAATTACACTGAAGCTTATCGTCAAATTGCCGAGAGCTTTTCCTTTGTCTCCCCATCTTAAGGCTATACCTTTAAGATACGAGGTGACTTTGATATTCTCTGCGATCGCGTCTTTCGAGAAACGGAATCTTGCATATATTTTTACAGGCCCGAATCGAGAAAACTATATTTTTTCATTTTAATATGAGCCCCGGAGAGGTGAGTGAGCCAAGACTTACGGGGTCCCCCCTGTATGACGGCCGGTTTTTTTTAGCTTTTTTTGGGACTTTTTTTGGGCATTTAAGACACAAAGAATATGATACTGCATTATGTTTACTTTTTCAAAAAATGCTATTTGGTTCATTTAACTTCTAATGGGGTCATATATTCCCAATATCACTTTTAATGTGTTCACTTATATTTGCCATTGACAGAATATCCTTCTTTATAAAAGTTCAATTCAATGTCACCAAGCTGGATGATTCAGCTAAAATTCGCTCATCGAAAGTGGTGGTGTCCAATGTTACTCAATTATAAATTTAGCATTAGACCGCCCGTAAGTGCAGTATAAAGCTATTTTTCCTTGTATTTTCATAATATTTGAATTCAAAATTATATAAAGGAAGTGTTAAGAACACATAATAGTCAAAAAAATGCAACTTACTATATCGAAAATAAAAAAAACACATGAAAAGTGTCCAAAGTTACCCGAATTGACTGTACTAAAAATGTTTTATCATTTTTATTCCCAATATAACATAAATTATTTTTTGGAGAACAGTCATATTTGGTTGGCATCTCAAGATTGTCATATTCCGTTGCATAAATAAAAAGATTCACAATCGTACCAGTCCATCCCTGTCTTTCAATAACTTCTAAAGTTTTTGTTAGTTACAAAGCGTTTTAAATGACACAGCGACTGTTCGTGAATATCATTTTCATCGCACCCTAACGGCAATGCTGTAAAACTATTCAAATACCTTTGAGCGAAAGCCACTTACTTTCAGAATAATAATATATCTGCGAAGATATCCCTGACTCAAATCAAATTAATTGGACACCGCATTACACGGGACAAACTTAACAGTTTAAATACCGGCCCGAATCAAGTCAAACACCTGGTACGCCCGGCTTATTTTCGAAAAGTACTATATACAAATAAAACTTTTTATTACTGAAAAGACTATCATAAATCAATTCTGAATCGTCTAATTGTCTTCTTTTGTGAAGAGCCTTTTGATAATGTTTTTTGAATGTAGTATCGCAAATACTAATAATACATAAGAATATGGGTAAATCTAGGGTTTTATCCGACCTATTATCATTGAATAGATTGATTTCAAGTGTTTTAATTTTTAATTAATGATAATAAGTGTTAATTGGACACCGCATTACACAGGACCAACTTAACAGTTTAAATCCCGGCCTGAATCAATGAAGTGAAACACCTGGCACACTGGAGTATTGTTTTTCTTATAAGGTTTTTGAAATATACTATTTTCAAATAAACAAATTAAAGACTATCATAAATCAATTATGAATCGTCTAATTGTCATTACTTTCTTTTGTGAAGAGCTATTTGACAATGATTGCACATGTATCGAGTTTAAAACATTTGTTTTTTGGGGCAAAGTTGGCTAGTTTTACTTATAATATACATATTATTTTATAGTTATGTTATTAGCATCAATATATTATATTGTAAGTGATATTTCCAGGAACTGATTGGTCGATTATACAATGTTACAAATTGAAATGACCTATGATATATAATTTGTAATGTCAAGTCCCAGCAATGTCAGGTTTATCTAATCGAAAAAAAGAATTCAAACATGGGTATTTGTCATTTTCCGTTGAGTTGTTCTTGACTGATTGATACAATTTTTTAATTTATTATTGCAAATAATAACAATAATACATAGGAATATCTTTAAATAAATCTAGGGTTTTGTCAGACCTATTATATTATTGAATTGATTGATGAGTTGTGTATAGTGTTTGAATTTTTAATTAAATATGTTTATTTAAAGGATCAATGAGCTTGAACTTGGAAGATTGAGTTGTTCATTTAAAATTGGATATTTTATGATTAAAATAACATATCAGCAAGAAAGTTTCATATTAACGATGTAAAAAATGAATATCCTACATGAAAAATAAAAACGCTTAAATGTAAAGAAAATATGAAACCACGATGTGATTAAACGTAATTGAAAAGGGATTTATTTGGTTTAAAAAGGATTAGGATTTTAAATTTGGAAATTCATCACGATCGATCGTTTTCGTTACTTTTTCTGCGTTTGGCATTCGTTATTTTTTTTGTTCTCCGTATAAATTGACTGCCAAAAGAGGGCGCGTAATTCTTTTTCGACTGTCAGTCTTAATTCACACGAAGAAGGAAGTCTGCATTGATATAATATATTCACCATGTCTTTTAACAATCACCGTATAAATTCTTAATCATTTTCACTGTCACAGCTTTGCAAAAAAATTTTCTTTCTACCTTTGCAGGAAAGTTAAGGTAGGAAAAAAAAAATTACAAATCTGTGACAGTGAAAATGATTAAGAATTTAAACGGTGATTGTTTTCTTCTGGATTTTGTTCGCGTATCATATGAAATTTATTGTATGTAGGCAGCACCTTGTAAAATAAAATTTTCCACCATTTTATGCGCAAGTCAGCCATTTGCCAATGTTTGAAATAAATTCAGCGATAACTTCAATGTTTGGAAATAATGTATATTGTAATCCAATTTTGATAGGAATGGACAAAACCGCAATGGTACAATACATTTAAAGCTTTGCTTTTCATCAGTGATGCACAAACTTTTTTTGCACAAAGACCAGATTATTAATTTTCAGATAATTTGAAGGCTGCACGGCTAAGAGTGATAAATTTATTGTTATTTTTAGTGTATATTAAATTACAATTTTTGTTATTTTATATTGTTCTAACATCGACAGTGAAAAGTTCCTTACAAAAAAAAGTGATTGATAATTGACGTTCCGGGCCACAGGTTGTGCATCACTCCTTTACATTTTATATTTCCAACCTTTTCAGCAACAGCGTAAGATTTTGGAAATGAGATTCTTTGCACTTATCATTTTTTTATAAACAAGGCAAACAAAAATGAGTTCATTTTTGCATCAACAAAATCAAAATACTCAAACTTCAAACAAAATCTTAAAATCATATTACACAAAAGTCACTTACTGTCTTTTTGCTTAGAAACGCAGTACACACGTAACACTTGTGTGGAAATACGAGCGAAAGAGCTTTTAACACATTGACACCTTACTTTGAAAAGGTTCTAACTGCTCTTGACACTTGAGATATGAGCGCTTAATGTTTCGATTGATTAAAATTCACTTGTAACAATGAGCAAGTAAAAATGTTAAAAATTACATATTTTCGGCATATTATTTCACAACTCTTGCTGAGAAATAATGATCTTAAAGATCTAATGATGGAAATAATAATGACAATATTAGAACTTTATCAAATAAATTTAATAAAAATAGGGTGCAGATGCAGTGCAACTCCGGATTTCTACTAATTCCGTTATTCAACCATAGATAATTCTGAAATTCATATAAATATGAAAGCATGCGGTAAATACAAACTTTTTCGTCCAAAAGGTCAATTTAGACAAAAATGACAATTAGAAACTTTTCAAAGTAAGGTAACGATATTGTAACTAAGCTTTTAGAAAGCTGAATAAGAAAGATAACAAAAAAGGTGCCTTTCCGAATCACTTAGTTAGAATGATATTAATTATCTTGTGCACAGTAACTCAGTGAGTGACCGCTTAGGAGATAAATCTTTTTCTACTGTTAAACACCGGAAGCTTTTCGGCCATTGATACATGATTTTTCCCCGGATCAGTTCAATTTAAATACATATATTGGAAGACAAGAGTTTCCTCTGACATATAGTTAAGTTGGCGCTTAAGGGGATATTCTGGTCTATATTTTCAATGTTCAAATCTTTATGAATATGTCATTAAATTTTTTTTAAATTCCAATTATTGTCAGAGATATAGCTACTTTAATGACGTAGAATCTAACCGATCAGGGTGGTTTTAACTTTGCCCGAAACTTTAAGCACGTTTTCAAGGATTTTTTAAAAAATGGTAGCCATGATATCTCAAGTTCTACAAAACCGATTTAGATGAAAGTTAGTGTGCACATTATTTATGGTATATACAAGGAAAAATGGATCTTTTTTTTCCCTTTTTTAATTGCATTTGAAAAAACACCTAAAATTTGTGTCTCTAGACCAGAATACCCCCTTAAGACCCATATATTTCGTCCTGCACAGTTTTTTTTACAGCAAGACACAATATAAAATTTTTCAGTCGATAAATCTGTTCAAAGGCATGGGTGTTTGTGTTGTTAAAAATCCCTTCCCACCTTTCCAATCCCAAAAAGCGACGCATAGTGACAGCGATTAGCTAACCACTAGTTTTGTCCTTGTCTTCGTATCCTTTCCATCCCTTTTCGGAAAAGAGAGGTTGAGCAACTGAGTAATAAGCAGTTATCGTATTAAAATATACGTTGAGATTAAACTCCGTGAGGAGTCCATATGCTCCAAACTGGGAGCGTACATGGTAAAAAAAAGTTATACAATAATTCATTTGAGATATTGTCCTATATTTTGAATTTGAGCACTTTAGTGTTTTCCTTATTAAAATTGTTTTATATATTGTATTTCAAAATTTGATTTCCTTTAACAACGAAGACATCGTTATTCTATTTTCTTGAAAAATTGAGGTCGCTAGTTTCATAGTGAAAATATTGCTGTAAATTTTGGTAATGTTATTCTGTTTTAATCATTTCTTTAATTTTCCTCGGAAGCGAAACCAATTTACCGTTTTTTCTATCGCGGTATAAAACAAGCCTTTGTCTACGACAAAGCACAAAGCAAGATGTCAGGCTCCCAATAGGTATCTGCTGCTATAAAATTGTTTGAAGCTTTGTATTGTTATACAGCCTTTTACCTTTCGAAAGATGCGATGCAAAATACGCGCTTTAAAAGGATGTTCAATGAGTAGACAGGAAATAAAATATTTTGCTCACAAAGAAACGTTTCAAATATATTTTTATACTGTTTAAGTTTATTATTTACGTTAATATCAATTCGAAATTCTATTTTACTTTGTAGATGGCATTCTATTAACCACAAATAAGTTTCCTTACGTATATCAATCTTTTAAAGTTGTTGGATGGGTCGGCAGTAGAGTCTCCAATGCGAGTATCGAATACTCGTCCATTTTTGAAGTACTTTATAAATGATGACTGATTTCCAAATTATATTTACTCTATATAACTGAATATATAAATATGTATATTTTTTAACCGCTGCGCTTAACTGAGTCTTACGCGTGGATTTTACTGTCAGGTAATATTTTTGTGTTGTAGATTTGCTCTTGACTATACTATACGAGAGTTTCTTTTGCTACTTTATTTGGGTTTTCTGACATATCTTATCAATGACAAGTATATGATGACAAGTGACATATAAAATATTGAAAAATAATCTATTGATTTGTCGACTCATGGATGCAGCTGTGGGATAATCAATTAAATAAGCTTATTTATTTATCATCTATTTATATACACGAATTTGATTTAATAATTTATATATTTTGGTACATCTGAAACTACTCGAGTATTTTAAAATTTTACAAAACGATACTCGAGTAGTTGAGTAATTGTGATCTCTAGTCGGTAGGCAAGTGGTTAATGCTTTTTTACTTTCATCTTATTAGGTTGCAAAGCTCTCAGATTCAATAACACGAAACAAACCATGTATAGTTTTGTTTTTTATTTGGAATTGCATTAAAACACAATGCAATGTTTAACTTCCCTTTCAAACCCATTGAACAGAGAATGGCATAAAAGATTCTATGTAGAAATTAAAAGAGCAAAAACAAAACGCCGAGTTCACTGCTGAAAATGTTCTCCTCAATAGGAAGTGATCAGAAAGAGACCAGACAATCGACTCTTGTGACTGGTGGCTCAAACGATGAAGTTCCGATAAAAAAGTTTTGGCTTTGTTTAAAATCACGTAGATAAAAACTGGAAGCATGCAAGTTTATAGTCTTAAGTATCTCAGGATTATCAGCTCGGCTCCGAAGAAGAAGAGAAAAAGACATAGAAAAAAGTGCTAGTACAACAAATGGTAAGGTTACCACCGGTCTTGATACGCCTCGTTTTTAAAGGATGACTGATAGTCGGTTCAAGTGCACTTAAAATGCCTGACATGCAGAAAAGCGAAACCTGAGTCGTCAGACCAAAAAATGCATACATATTCAAATTAAAATAGTTTCTCCATGATAGTTTTAACTCTTAAAACTCTATTTATATTTATTAACAATTTGCAACATACCGCAATCAGGCGTCTCAACGTATGAGACGCTATCAGTCAACGGGTCAATGAGTCTTATAGTATCAAATAGTATAACTATCCATTTTTATACTTTTCGATTAAAAATACCAAATTCGTTTTGTTTAGATTACGTTAATAGCAATTTTACTTAGTGATCTACTTTTATTGACGTGACAACGTCTTATAAATCGATGAACGCCCGCTGCACGCACGAAAAACATGACTCATTGTCCCGTTTGTCGCGTTACGCCGAAGGCAAGCGTGCGAGCGAGAGCGCGGATAAGCGATAGAGAGGCACGATCGGCCTACCGTTCGGATTGTGCCGCATCTATCTCTCTTCCACTTGATTGGTCGATGCGTCTGAGTAGGAAAGAGACAGCGGCAGCACACAACTTATACACCTACAGTACCTACACGTGATCTGTTTACAACTGTTTATAAAGTGAAGTGAAATGTTAATGTGGTTTTCATTGTTTATATTACAACAACAATTGCGACAATAAAGGTAATTAATCTTTGAATTAATGAGTGCGAATAAAATATATCAATAAAAAATTGTAGATTTCATTTCACTCCTTCTTCGCATCCATACAAAATAATGATAATTCAATAAAAATGATTCCATTTTATTCATAAAAGTATGCAATCATTTCATCAATGTTTTCTTATGACGTTGTCACGTTAAACTATCGTCCGTAAACCGACTTTATTTTTGTACATAAACGATACAAACTGTTTACTACGACAAAACTCAAACGATTCAAATTTTCAAATATAAAATTTGATGTAGATATTCTGGACCGAGACGAATGGTGAAGGGTGTCACTTTTTTCATTCTAAACTTCCCTTATTACGAAAACAAAAGCAGCCCAAAATATTCCGAGTGTTTTAGAAAAGTTATTTCGCTTCTTGGATATGACGGAAAACTCGAAGAGACTCTTTCGCGAAATGGGCTGGTAGTGCGTACCACTTCGGAATGGCACATTTCTCGCTCCGTGGCTCGCGTCGCGCTTTCCTTCCCTCGCCTAGCGTGATTTGAATAAATTTTGAATGTCGTTCAAGATAAACTTTTACTTTTCAGTCTGACTATGTTCAGATGAGCGATTTCGACATTAACTATACAGAGCCTTATACGTTGGGATTTTTTTTACAGAGATTTAGGGAAAGAAAATCATTTCAGATTTTAGCATTTTTTTTTAGCCAAGCATATGGACTTCTTACAGAGTTTATATCAACAGATCGTCCTTACTAGAGACTCCAATTTCTCGAGTATATTCGAGTAATTTCAGATGTAAATATGTATTATGATTCCAAATTTGTGTATATAAATAGCTGGTAAATAAATAAATAAGCTAAGCTCGTCATCATAAACTTCTAATTGATAAGATAAGTCAGCAGGCATCCAAAGCAAAAGTAACAAAAGACATTCTCACATAGTAAAGGGTCTTTTTATAATGACGCTTAGTTTTGAAATGTAAATAAAACAAGTTGGTGTCTGCTCCAGAATCAGGCGTTGTCTGCGGTCGCAGCATAAGGCCCGATTCAAAAAAGTAAGTCGCAAAAGCCAAATTCTTGTGAACAACGAGAAATACACACAGCAGCAATGTTTTCACCAGATATTTTATTTTGATGACGTACAGGTAGGTTTGGCCGCTAAACAATGAATAATCTACTCAGCAGGACAAAGTAACATATTTTGATCGTCCCTATTGAAATACCCTTTATAATCAACGGCTAAACCATTTAAAACAAATATATATTACCTGACCACGCCAAGACTCAGTTGAACGCAACGGTTAAACACAATAGTATAATATTATGGATATTTTTTTAAATAAATAAATAAAATTTGGGAATCAATCTTAACAAGTATCGAATACTTGAAAAATGTAGGTGTATTCTCGAGTATCGAGTTTTAGATACTCGAATTGGAGTCTCTTGTCTAACCTTAACTAACCTAACCTAACCTTACGACAAGGGGTGTCGTCAGTTCAAATACATTCGTACACTTGAAATTTCTGAAGATGAATAGCTATGAAGGATTCAGTTATGAATTTCAATTTTCTTTTCGCTTACGATCCGGGTTTCACCTTTCGACATAGTAGCACAACACTTGGAATAATCTAAGTTAATTTAAATTTTATATTTATTAATAGTTTTTTTACTGAGCGCTCAATCATATACGATTCCCATTTGCAATCTTTTAGTGAAGATTTATCTGAAACGCAATATTGTTGACAAAACAACATATTGTGCGTTCTTGCTTTTGCGAGTACTAAAAAAAAACTTGGACGTGTCTTAAAGAATACATGTACAAACAATCAATATCTGTCACTGTGAATGTTGTAGTCCAGCTAATTTGACACATGACTGGTTAGTTTATACTTTATTAGTAAATTGCTGTTTGGGACGAACACTTACAAAAATTAAATAACGATAATAAAATCAATTTGAAATCAAAATATAAATTTGAAAGCTAATTGAGCCCAATTGCATCAACAGAAGTTTATTTTAATCTTTCTATTCAATGGCAACTTCATATTTTTGTATGGGAAAGGACCGATTGCTTACATCAATAAATTTTGATCTGAAACTAATCGACACACTCGCTAATAAAGAAATAAAGGAAAATGAATTGCAGCTACACATAATGAAGGAAAATTGCATTTTAGCGTGCGAATATAAAAAATGATATTTTAAAAAATAATTATTACAATTTTACCACAGCGAGCGAAATCGGGCAGTAAATATGCATTCCTCTCCAAGCTGTCATTGAACTTAAATTTGACCGCACCATCTTCAGCCCAATGTTTGTCTGTGTTTTTTCTTTTATGAAAGGGACTACTTGCTGATTTTGTTTCATTGAAGCAAACCAAAATTTTGGGCCGGCAAATCATCGACTTTGGCCAATAATTTCCCTGATTAAGACCAGTGAAATCATGTTGATACATTTTCACTGAGAATACAGTTTCACTGTAACATATACATATATAGTTTAGTGAAACAGTTGGTTTTTCCACCACCTCTCGTTATGTCTGTGCAGCCGTTTTTAACAGCTGCCTTCTATAACGCTATATGATTAAGAAAAGAAACAAATTACTCCTAACATCGCTGCACAGGACTGATATTTTAACCATACACTAAAGTGCTCAAAGGAAAGAAAATATTTAAGGAAAAAAAGAAAATGTGACTTGCTCAGCCACTTTGTTAAAGTGATATTAAGTATCCTATGTATACTGAAAATCTGAAGAGGAATCAAAGGTATCCCGTTCCCCATATGATGTTGTAAATTTATCGAATGCCTCAAAATTAACCTTGGTTGAGATCGAGCCACTATGGCTTATTGGGTCTAAAGACCAACGCTGTAGGCTATAGCCTAAAAGACGATCATAAATTTTGGCGTAGCCGGGCGAGACTTGTATCATAATCAAAGGTTGTCGTAATGGCCTTAACGATGGCGCCGTGTGAGAGGTCAAATAAGTTTGAAATTTAACTGCGCTTACTTCGGCGTACAAATTGTTAACGTTATGACGCTGCGTATCGACTTCTCAGACGGCGCCATCATTAAATCCATTGCGGTAACCTTTGATTATGAAGCAAGTCTCGCTGCGCTACGCCAAAATTAACGCTGGTCACTGTGACCATACGCTTAGACTATTAACGCTCGTCACTGTGGCCATAGCCTTAGAGAAACTTGAGAGAGCGACACAGTTTACAAATGCTAAATGCAGATGCTGGATATGGTCAAATGAAATAACATGCTTCAAATACAAAGTGGTGGCTGTCTTAAAAACCGTTTTTAACCATGTACGTACCGTTAAACCGATCCCTCGATATAGCCAACCCTAATTTACCAATCCTATTGACGTAATTAAGTTTAAAATTATGATTTCAACAACCCAATGAAAAGCGCTACTGAATGTATTTAAGATAAAAATATTCGAATTTAAAATAACTCAAGTGAGCATTTTCCTCATTGAAATCCTTTGATTTTCTCTCTCAGTACTTTCAATTCACTGACCTGGTATTCATTTTTAAAACGAATTATCTCTTTCACTATTCAAGAGACTTGTTATTTTAACAGACGAACCAAATTACGTACATACCAGATGGCCATCAGCTGAAAACAGAACATTAATTACTGTCCGTTTATTTATTAATATTATTGAAGCTCTAATGCAAGCAATCATTTCAACTCAGTTACTTTGACCTATCTTTTTTTATAAATCATAAGGATTAAACGATTGGTTCAGTAAAATAAAAGTTTTTTATCTCCATTTTCTGAATATGATTGAATTTAAGACGAAAAGAAAGTATAACATACATCATATTTGGAATACAACATGAAACAGTTAAAAAATTGTTGTATTCATAATAGTGTTAAGTAATCAAAGCTGAAAAATTAAAACATTTCAATCTAAATTACCGTAATACTCAAGAAATTTAAAAAGAAAATATGTTGAATACAGCCATTCAACTGAAATACTCATGACTAGGGTTTCCAATCCCGAGGATTTGCATGATGAATCCCAGGATTATAAAGTTGATTGATTGAGTAGGCATTTACTTGGTAGAACTCCATTATGTACGGTAAGAACATGTATTTTAGTTCTACATAAATTATTTTATATATTTGTTGATAGCTAATATAAAATTTAAAATAACTTTGATTATTCCACGTATTGAAATTTAATTTATGATTTAAAAGGCATGATTTCAGACTTACTATCGCAAAGTTTGTAAGTAATGAAGCAAGATAAATAACATTTGCATTTTTGAAATTACAAAAATGGATTACGGGTTTTTTTTCCTTCTAAAGGAAACAAGGAAGGGGGTGATAGAATCAAAACAATGCATTAACATAATGATATTTGCAATCAATTAGATTGGGATTTTTCCTTTTAAGGGACGCAAGAGAGGGTTATAGAATCGAAACAAAGCAAACAAATATATTTCTAATGACGTTAAACATTACAAACTAATAAACGAGAGCTGCAATCAATTAGTTACTCTTTGAATTGGAAATAATGTTGAGAGCAACCTGTTCTGTTAAGAATATTATTTAATAATATATCTTTTTTATTAAGAGTTTTATTTATTTCTAAAAATTCTAGACTATTCATCTTTAAACCTTTTATTTACTCGGTGGAGTATTTCTACATTACTAGTCTGATTAAAATTATGGTCATTTTCTATTAAATGATTGGCAAACTCAGAAAAATTATTACTCTTTAGACATCTTATATGTTCTTTAATTCTAATATTAAAGTTTCTACCTGTCTGTCCAACATAAGTCGCTGGACGTCTCCACAAGAGAGTCGATAGATACCACTCTGTGACGATGCATCTACGCGATCTTTACTGTTCAATAAAATTTTTCCTAAATTATTTACTGTGTAAAACGCGGGTTCTATATTGTCTGGCAAAAAACTTAACTATCTTTGACGAAATGTCTCCTAAATAAATGATTCTACGCCAGTGTTTAATATTTTCGTTTGCTTTCTTTCTCCTGAAAAATATTATTAACTATGAGTTCTTTAACTTGCTTACGTTTAAGTAAGTTAACAACTACATCTGTGTTATAACCATTATTTACAGCTATCTGTTTAATAATGTTTAACTCTAATTCAAAGTTGACTTTAGTGAGAGGGATGTTAACTAATCTATTAATCATTGCATGGAATGATGAGAGCTTTTGTGACCACGGGTGAATCGATTGATGGTGAATGACTACATCTGTATATGTAGGTTTTCTATAAATGGCAAATTCTAATCTGTTGTTATTATTAATCTTTAATGTTAAGTCAAGAAAATTTAAGGTTTTTAGTTGCTCAATCTCTAATGTGAATTTAATATTTGTATGCAATGAATTTATGTGACGTAAAAAGGAATCTAACTGTCTATCTGTCCCTGTCCAAATACAAAAGATATCGTCTACATAACGATACCAAGTTTTAACATTTTTAAGTAACGCGTGATTTGACTTAAAGAGGTCATTTTCAAAATGATCCATAAAAAAAAAAAAAACTGGCGTAGAATCATTTATTTAGGAGACATTTCGTCAAAGATAGTTAAGTTTTTGCCAGACAATATAGAACCCGCGTTTTACACAGTAAATAATTTAGGAAAAATTTTATTGAACAGTAAAGATCGCGTAGATGCATCGTCACAGAGTGGTATCTATCGACTCTCTTGTGGAGACTGTCCAGCGACTTATGTTGGACAGACAGGTAGAAACTTTAATATTAGAATTAAAGAACATATAAGATGTCTAAAGAGTAATAATTTTTCTGAGTTTGCCAATCATTTAATAGAAAATGACCATAATTTTAATCAGACTAGTAATGTAGAAATACTCCACCGAGTAAATAAAAAAGGTTTAAAGATGAATAGTCTAGAATTTTTAGAAATAAATAAAACTCTTAATAAAAAAGATATATTATTAAATAATATTCTTAACAGAACAGGTTGCTCACCTCTGCTAACATTATTTCCAATTCAAAAGAGTGATCACCCAACCTAACTAATTGATTGCAGCTCATTAGTTTATAGTTTATTAGTTTGTAATGTTTAACGTCATTAGAAATATATTTGTTTGCTTTGTTTCGATTCTATAACCCTCTCTTGCGTCCCTTAAAAGGAAAAATCCCAATCTAATTGATTGAGTGATTGCACCTAGTAGTATCATTATGTTAATGCATTGTTTTGATTCTATCACCCCTTCCTTGTTTCCTTTAGAAGGAAAAAACCCGTAATCCATTTTGTAATTTCATAATTTAAAATGTTAAAATGTTAGAATTTATCTTGCTTCATTACTTAAGCAAACTTTGCGATAGTAAGTCTGAAGATGCCTCTGAAAGAGGCGAAACACGTGTCACAATTAGTTACACAATACGTGGAATAATCAAAGTTATTTTAAATTTTATATTAAAATGAACTTCCACAAAGTTACCGCCGAAACCATCGAAAATATTGTTGATAGCTATTTCGGCTTACGCCTTCGTCAGAACTATGTTTTAAACGTGTATTAGAGATAGCTTATATACCTATGCTAGACAGGGTGTCCCGTACATCCTCTCTTTCTGTTCAAACAATACCAACGTCACATGGAATTCACAATATGCAAATCATCTCACAGAAAAAACACATGACCCAAATTCGGATTGGTTTGTCGGTTTTTCGGGATTGATTTGTCATCGATAAAAACTTGTAATAATAGTTATCAAATTTATTTTTGATGTAATAGCTTGCATAAGAGCTAAGAGGTCTCCAACATTTAATTATAGTCTATTTTTCTTCAATTTATTTGCTTAGTTGTAGTACCAATTGTTTGTCATACCTTGCATTTCTTACAAAACTTTTGTATAAATACCACTGTTTCTTTGTATTTCTTATCAGTTGACAATGCTCGCCATGAGCGTAATCGGTCCTGATCCAATTCATTTTATTAGGAATAAGTACAATTTTTTTTTTATTATTTTTTTCAATAAAAGCATATTTATTTCCATTAATGTGTCTTCATTTTAGTGGTGTGAAATTTAAAAAAAATGTGCATAATATATATTTTTAATTTCAATTAGTTATAATTTCAATAATTTCTTAAAACAATTGCAAAACTATTAAAACTAAATTAAATATGACCACCGTTACCGAACCCAAAATCGTTGACCACTCACCTAAAAATCTTGACATGAATATAATTGTAAAAAATATGTCCATCATAAATTATTATATAAAACAACGACCATGGAAAATTTTCCCTCTCGCGTGTACTAGAAATGATATAATATTTATAATTTATTGGAATAAAAGGTGGAAAATTCATAACAATTTTATGTATCCCCTCGGGGATTGATATGAAACAAGTTTAATTCAATAATGGATGCAGTAAAAAATTTTATTCGTGTTTTGGTGGTATACTGTTTACAAAATGGCTTTAGTCAATTTCAAATCTCTTGTGCAGTTATTTAATTAATTCCTCTGTTAATATTGATGTGTCATTTTCGTTAATCAATTTATGTTCGCCGTATTTCTACAGCAAGTGCCAGAAGTTTTATTCAAAAGGACAATTTATATTCAAAATGAATTCAACGATTGTTTTTTTGAAATATTATTCTGGTTCTTTGAATTATTGATGTGTCTTTTAAACTAAAAATGCGAAATTCAAGAAAATTCACACATGTCGATATTATATAGCAATGACAAAAAGCACACACACATATTGTCCACTTTTAAAGGTGTTCACTGTCAATACTTGGCATTATAATAAAAAGTTTTTAGTACTTATTCCACATACAATTTATAAGAAAAGGACTGGTTTCGCTCATAGCAACCCTTATCACCTTCATTATCTTTGCATTATCAACTCGTTGATCGAAGTCGTCACAATGAGCGAAACCGGTACGGATCAAAGAAATTTAATTTGCAATAAGTACTTAAAATATTTGTATTATATTTAACATGTACATTGTCACTACTTGGTGGAATGACATTATAATACAAAATAATAAAACATGTTTAGTACTAACTCCACGTAAAAAATTATTGTATTAGGACCGGTTTCGCTCATGGTGAGCATTATCAACTCATCAGTTCTCATGGCAATCTATGGCAGAATAGATGGTTAGCCAATTGATATTGTTACACCTCATTTTTAGGATAGGATAAGTGAGAAAGAATTTCAAACACCACTGAAATCCTTATCTTATAAAAATCCAGAAATCAATTGAAAAATAAAATAAATTATCTGCTCGTGGTGGGATCTAAACCAGTGAACATTGCGCCGACGTATAAAAATCAGCTACAGGGCCGAAAGATCTTGTCTTCCTTAAAGTGTCATCCATTTTTTTGTGAGTTTTTTTTATTCATTTAATATATATATTTTTTAACCATGTCCGCTCCCAATTTGGAGTATATGGACTCCTAACGGAGTTTATCTCAACATATGTTTTTCTACGAGAACTGCTTGTTATTCAGTTGCTCAACCTCTCTCTTTTCAAAGAGAGTAGGGATGGAAAGGATACGAGGACTAGCACAGGACTAGTGATTAGCTAATCGATGTCACTATGCGTCGCTATTTTTGGGATCGAAAAGGTGGGAAGGGATTTGCAACAGCACAAATACCCATGCCTTTGAAAAGATTTTATCGACTGAAAAAATCCGCTCGTACCGGGAATCGAACCCGGGCGGTCCGACACGCAAGCCAACAACGTTGACACTGCGCCACGGACCGGACAATTAATATATGCTGGATACTTAATGGGCCACCCTGTGTAATGGCTATTCATGAGTACAGTGTGCTTATAGCAGGATATTATATTTAACAGACTGTCAAATGAACATATTTCATTTACAAGTAATGTAATATTATAATTAGTCAACGCATGTCATCAATCATTTGACTAAATAAACTGTGACAGTAGAACCTCGTTGAAATTAGTTGAATAGTTTAGTTTTTGAAGCGTACGGAATTGAGGATATTTGAAATCGAGCTGCATTTCGATAAATACAAATACTTTGTACCGTAAAACGGGGTGAAAAGAGACAATTTTTACCCTTCACGACTATGTATCTTCATACCAGCGCCACATAATTCAAGTATGACTGGCTTGAAACTTGTTTCTATGGTCCTACTACACATTCATGACAATATTCTTCAAATATTCACTATCGTTATTAAGCCACAGTTAATTTTGTTCGATGTATCTATTCACATTGAATCGGGATGAACAGAGACGAGAAAGAGTAAATCGAGACAAAAATACAGATTTTAATGATTGGAATATATGAACCTCTATTCTATACGAGTCTATATTCATTCCGGTTAACGGTACATATAAACAAAAAAAAAGCATGATTGATTTTAATTTTCGTACAATAAAAGAGAAGTTTTTAAGGTGTCAAAAAGTAAGGATGCACAGGCATCGAACTTAAACACGTTTGTTTCAATTTTAGCCAGTCATTTAGTTGGTTTGATTTTGTCATTCGAGAAATAGTATTACAGTCACTGTAAAAGAATTAAATATAAATAGTAAAAAAATACATTGGATACTTAGTAAGGTTGTTCTAAAGTTCTTCCCTTGGTTTTTGTCTCTAGTCACCTGCCAGTCTGTATTCACCCCGTTTTACCGGTTTACACAGAGAAGAATGTTTATATGCTTGTGTATTTTTTTAATAAAATAATTGACAATCGGGTAACGATTTTAATCTGAACGGCCGAGAAGTATGGTTCTCTGTGTAAAGCGATTCTCAGATGCTCTCACGTCATAATTATGCAGAGGTTGCAATGTTACAATGATGGCCCACAGCCTTGTGAAACTTTTTAGAGGTTTCACGAACAAGCTCGCGAATTGTAGGTACACTAAAATCTCTGAATTACGCACGTACCATGGAGCATCACATATTTGCCGCGATGACTTATTTGGAATAATATGGAGATTCTTCAGATGTTTTTGGTGAAGAAAAGTTCTTGCTGATTTTGCGTACAAAATAATTGGACGAGTCGTTGCTGTATATAGAAGAAGCTTACTTTTAAGGGTAAGTTTTCTTGTCCCTGTAACTGAGTGTTATTCGTCGTCATTTTCGGTTAAGTTGTTCTTGATTTGTTGACTACATTGTTATTGGTTTTGATACGTCCCTTTGTTCTGATAGCTCTGTTAACTAACACAACTATGTAGCATTATATCGATCGCTACATCAATACAACGGTTGAAAAAAATACGTCATTGAAATCTCAAACATAAGCTAATTAAATACATTCGATGGATTCGGCGATAAATTTGTGGAAGTTTATTTTAATATAAAATTTATACTGTTGGTTAGTTTGAAGATGCCCTTTGAAATATACGAAACACGTGTCACGAATACTAACAAAATACTTGGAACATGAAGAGAAATTATTTGTAATATTATTTAAAAATTCAAATGACTAAAACTAATACATTTAATAAATTAAAGGTCGTAAAAATCGTTTTATTTTTTGGTGAAGTGCCATGAGTCACTGCCGTTAAGCAGCAATGGTAGAATTTAAGCGCTGAAAAACTTAGATGCGCCTTTTTATTGCAACTTTGTTTCAGACAGTTAACATTGATTTGAATTCAATATACATTCACCCTCAAAAAAGTTAATAAAATTATTCATCAAAACAAAAATTCATTATTCATTTATTATTGATATAATTAAGTTTCATCTTTTACTTGCTGATTTAAACTATCGCTTTTTTAACAAAGAAGTTCTATTATTCGATTACCAATCAAAAATATCTAAAATATACATGAATATTTTCTGCGACAGAATCTTTAAATGTATTATTGCAGACAATGGGAATTTAACTTTTATATTACTTATTCAATCTATCTCTCGGGACAAATTGGCACGACTCCTTGGGTAAAAATTTCATCATTCACTAATCAGTATAAATACAAGACACAACAATTTTTCTCTATCAAGCTAGTCAAAACAGTCAAATGGAATCATTCAACAAAAGCCAAATCCATTTATGTGAATAAAATTAGATTTTTTTGAAGAAGAATCGACCGTGGACATTTTTTATGAAAAAAGTATTATGTTTTTTTACTGAGGCGAGCTCTCTTAAAACGATTTTAAAATATGATTTTTTATAAACGAGCACTTCAAAGGAAAGTAAAGGTTTCTTAAAATATCGTTCTCACGATGGCGTAAGTAGAAATAGCTATCAAACACATATACACTTGGGCAAATTAGGGTTTGCGTTCCAAATAAAATATCGATTTACGTATTTCCTTATAAGGTTCCAAAATATTTGTAATTCCCTCTTGAATTTCGAACTCCTTTCCATCTATATCTATCTTTCTATATATATAAAAATTAATGTCTGTATGTATGTCCGCTATGGACTACTAAACCGCTCGACCGATCGATGTGAAACTTTACAAATTTATTGAGTGCACCCCGCGATGGTTTCTGGACTACCAAACCCTCCCCCCAACGGTTTCCACCCCCCATTTTTTTTAAATACTTTAAGGAATTTTTCGAGTTCACTCCTTCGAAGGTTTCTGGTATACCCCCCCCATACGCCTCCCAAAATTGATTTTTACAAATTTCTCGAGTACACTTCCGCGAAACTTTCTGGAATCCCCACTACAATTGCTGGCGTATTATAGAATAATTTTAAATAAAACAAATCTAATTTAATAGCCAATTCCAGGCCGTCATTTTTTGTTTTTAATGTGAAACATGTAGCAATTCGCTGCAACTGCTTTCTGAGTCATTAATTGTGGTAGGTTCATCCAACATTTCGACTAATTCTTCTTCGTTCAACGTACGATCAACCATTATTTCTTGGATGTCATGAATATCCATGTCATAAAAAATTTCTCCACCAATACCACGACACATGTTCATTGCATTATTTTTCCTTAAACGGTGTTATATAATGCCTGTTGAATAAAAATATGTCACAATTTCTACATCCGTGTTGTATAAATCCGTGTTATACGAGGCCCAAGTGTGTAATCTTATTTCTGTAAGACTAAACTACATTGCTATTTTTTCATATACATATTGACACCTCCTAGTATGGTAGGACATCAGCACTCTCTCGAACGATCTTTTGTTCGCCTCAGTCAAGAGTTTAAAAATATCAGGAAATAAATTCATTCTTGTAATACGGGCGGCTCGCTCCCAAATGTCTCTGGCTGTGTCACTTCGAGTGCACGGTATCTCATATTAAGTGCAATAACCCATAAATAAAATTGCTTATCTCGCTTGACGCCCGACTGCATGAGCTTCATAAAAAGTTCATTAGGCGATAAATCATCCCTTATCGGCGGGCGCACGTGTTAACAATTTTTGAAACGGCCATTGTTTTTTCTTTCTAAAGTAACCATTTGTTTTCATACAGCAGTGAGAGATTGGACTGCATTGAGAATGCACGCGCCTAATCCTCTCCCTAAGAATTAAATTCGAGTCAAATTCCTGATATCTTCTTCGCTATCGTAATATTTGTGTGGTGTATAACGTCTGTGTTAATCCTAAACAATTAAATAATGGATGCTAACCGCACCCAGATAACGCTTTGAGATCGTCTTTTCTTTATAAGAGTACCATGTTTCTCCTACTCCGTCCCCAAAATCACTCTTCCTGAGTGTCGGATATGAGGCTCCTTCTCGATTTACGAGGGAGCCGGAATTACGGTAGTCTCAATATATATGAATAATTACATGACATATTGATTTTCATTTTTTTTAAATAACGGTGAACAAAAATACGTCAAAGCATAATCAATCATTTTTCTATTGCAGTCTATGCCAATAAGGCCATACGACTGGGGTCTTTTCAAAGACCCCCCTTCGGCCTACGAGTTAATTTTCTAGGACAGTCTTTCGAATGTTAAATGCTTCTAAATTTAAAATTTGTATTAATTTTTTTCCAATTATTGCGCTCAGAATGCAAGCTCTCTTTGGCTCAACGCCGTTGTATGTACTCCATGAAAAGATATTTCATCTTCCATAATTATTAAATGCAATATTTTTCCGTGCCGAGAGTAAAAAAAAGCGTTTTTATTCAAAATTTATTCAATAGTGATGAAATATTTTAATGAAATTTGAAAATTTCCTTTGTATTAAAGATTCAAGTGCGAACTCTTTAACTTTTGTAGGAAAATGGTCGAATTGAATTATTAATTAAATTTAAAATTCGCGCAGTGGATGGCTGTGCTTTCCGTAGTATGTTTTTTGATTGTAGTACAATCAATTAACCATTCAAACGGACCTTAGGGTGTTTCACCAAACGAGAGCTTTGTTTTTTTAGAAGCCTGTATTTATTTAAACAGTATATAATTAAAATATTTCAGAAACTTATTTTTAGGGTCCTTTGTGCTGTGGTCAACATCGATGCCTTCCGAAACGAACTGAACCCAGTTCAAGTCCCAGTTCAAGTCTCAAATAGAGTATCATTTCTTCATTCGATTTAACGATTCTGTTTGAAGGAATCGGTGTAGGCAAAGGAATTATTTAAAACAATTTTTTATGGTACACGTTTATTTTCGATTAAGTATAAAATCGAGAGCAGTTGAGCAAAACCGGTTCTGATCTGTATTAGAATATAAGCTTTTAATTGAGTATTGTTATAGTGCTTCTAAAGTGTTCACTGTCAATAATTGGTGGAATGGCAGAAAATGAAAATAAAACACATTTTTAAAACTTATTCCACATTGGATCTATTAACCATTTTCACTCCTCAATATATTTTTGAGAAATTGATTGATATCATAGGGTTTGCGTGTTTATTAGCATGGTTAAAAGAAAAACCGAATAATATACCACACAACGACATGCTCCAAGCTTGAACTAATGCATAAAATCAACAAAATACCATTTTTGAAATTAGGATAGCTTAAAATCAATAAAAATATTTTTTCAAACTAAGTTTTAAAATGTCGAGCTAGACTCGATATAGCAGTTACGATCAGAACCGGTTTCGTTCATCGTACGTCTTTTCCACCTAGAAGTGACATTTAACACATTAAAAGTGAAATACATTGTTATTCCTTAAAACACAATTTAATACTTTTTTTCTTTAGTGTTAAGACGTTTTTTATTTCTTATTGCGTAAATCGTGTAAGCTTTTAATTACTGACAGTTTTATTTTGCTAGAAAGTTGTCATTGCAAGACATGTGATATAAAAGGCAGTGTCATAATATGACTTATCAGACTTTACGAGATAGTTTTCCGTGGTTCCCAGGCAGCTAGACGTCAAATTAAAAAAAATCTAGAAGTGTTCAATTGTATAAATATGACTGAAGAAAGACCCGCCGAAAGAAAATCAATATTGTAATAATTTCCGAGTTGGCAAACTTTGGCAGTGATAGAAAAACTCGAATGAAAAAAATACGTAAGCCATGATGGACGGGCATTGCTCGCAGTTGGTGGATTACGTAATCAAATTCTCTCTTTCTCCGAATAATCTTCACAGACTAAATTAATAATTGGAGTTTTACAAATAGCTTGGTAAAAATGATTTGGAGAATTCTGAGTTTCTTCAGAATGGGTGACAGGAAAAACGAATTTTCTTTACAGATTGCACTAATTGTGAAGTGAATTACAATTGTTTTGATAGTTTTCCGTGTCGATTTATCATAAAAAACTTCTCGGATATAGAACACGTTCTTAAGAAAATCTGAAAACAATTCCTATTAAAAATATAAATTAATTTAGCATAAAAGTACGGATAAATATACGAATACGATATTATAAATATAAATTGTCTTAGCATCCCCCAACAAATATTTCTTTCGGATAAATATACGAATACGATATTATAACATACATATATATCGTGGTTCTCAAAATAATGACTACGAAAATGTCTGGTGGCCGCACCAAATTCTTTAAAAATGTATGTGTTTGAGTTTACATAATAAAATACATCGAAATATTCTATGCCAAAAGACATAAAAATCCCTTTTTGGCTTAAAATAGAAGAAAATTTAATTTTACGAAAATAGGCATCCCCCAACAAATATTTCTTTCGGCTGTTGGCGACAAAACAAATATTCCCTCGAGTCGGTCCCCGTGGTCTGCAGTGGAACAACTGCTTTGTGGCAAGAGATCTGGAGACCTGGGTTCAATTCCCGGCAAGGTCAGATTTTTTCAATTGAAAAAAAAGACTTGGGCTGGGTGTATGTTATTTATCGTTGATTTTGTGCACAACTGATTTATTACTTATCATCGAGTTAATCTCGTATGACTTTCACAATTAAGAATATTTTGCGCATTATATTGAAGTAAGCTGTAATGCCAAATATTTTTTTAATTTTACAATTAACTATAATATTGATATTATTTAAACTGTCTGACCTTACGTCCCTGGCTATTTTTTGAGTTATTGTGTTCGATGAATCAGAGAATTTAGGATTTCGACTGAAGGTGCTTGATGGAATTTCCAGTTTGAATTGTTTGAATTTGTACTCTTCAATGAGTTATGTCGCTTAAGACTCTGGTTTCACCTTTAGGCATCTTCAGGTATTTCCAGAGCACGAATGAACTTGAACTGAAACTGAACTGTCGTTCAAGCTCGTTCGTGCACTTGAAATGCTCTGAAAAACGAAAGGTGAACGCCGGGTCTTCAGCGACAAAACTCATGCAAAAGTGCAAAATTATTGAATGTTTTGATGTAAGATTCAGATTACGATAGTAACAATTAAACTTAGCGACCTTCTTCTATTTTTAAACGTTAAAGCTAAAAAATATTAACGACGCATCAGCTGAAGTTCACTCGTGCACTTGAAATTTTTAAAGATACGGAAAGATGAAACCAGGGTCGATGAGCTTAGACTTAATGTTTAACGCGGCTTGTTAGCGACAAAAATGAAAAAGTACAAAATTAAAATTTGACAATTTTTTCAATTTGACACAGTTTATATCAGGGGAGGGCAAACTTTTCGGATGGAGGGCCAATTCCAAATATTCAAAATGAGCAGCGGGCCGCAAGTAAAATACAATTTTTAGATATACACCCGTACGTTCTTTACGTGAAACATTGGTTTAAAAAAGTGGCGCATCTAAAACAATCGCAGAAAAATTATCCAAAATACAAGAAAAAACAAAAATTGTTTTTCAAATTCGAACCAAAAATTTATTTTTTGAATAAAAAATATACCTCAAAATTCCCATTTTCATTCAAAAATAATATTTCTATATTCAGTTCGTATTATTTATTGTTAATTTAAAATATTTGAACGTCTGAAGTGCATTTATTTGACATAGTAACTCTCTGTGATAAAATTTACGACCGGGAAACGGTACTATTCAACGAATTTTATAAATGCATTGTGCTTAAATAAGTTTCAGAGCAGAGTCACCAATAATGTCGCATGAGTTTCCGCATCATTTTGTCTGTAAAAAGAAAAATCGCGTACCTACAAACAAATCGGTGCCGTCCAAAAAATCACGTAAAATCAAAATCACTGAAAAAAATCGTTTAAAAAGAGAGTGTCCTCTATTTATTATCACGAAATATATTTTTTTCAAAAAAAATATGAGGAATGAAGATTGCAATTTTTTTTAAAATTCAGGTGCTCATTTTGTAGATGATATTTTTAAAACTGCTTGTGAATGGTCATAGAAGAAGATGGAATCAGAATTAAGCTGAGGTTCATAATCAAAAATGTCTGTTCACATTTTTCGTACAAAATCTTTAAATTGGTCGAATTTGTCTGAATTAATATCATTGTAAAATTTGCAGATTTCGTCACTACGGACTAATTCTCTTAAATCAGTGTTACATTGCAGATCAATAATCTCAAGTTGTAGCTCTTTTAATACAGTTTTAAAATCTATTGAAAATGGATCGCTTACTTGTCACCAAATCTTTGTGAAAAATCGTCATTCAGAGCGTTCATAACACGAAGTTAATAGTATTTAACTGTGTCCAGAGTAAATGCAAAATCACAAATCCCTAATTATCAGTATCGGGAAAGTCCATTCTTCATTTCCAAAAATAAAATTATAATATTTTTTATATCCCAAACTCTACGAAGCACTTTTTCCAAGCAAAGCCATCGAATTTGACTGTGAAAAGGAATATCTGTATACTATACTCAATATCTTGAAGAATTTTAATTTGATTTTCAATATTTTTTTAAAAAATATATAAAAAGTATTCTTACTTAGAATTACGATTTATGTTGGCAGGCCGCAGTTTGCCCGTGCCTGGTTTATATGAACGTTTAAAAATTAGTGTCAAAGAAAACTCTTGAATGAATTTACTAAGCAGTCCAATCGAAATCTTGCAATTATGTGTGGCTGAAAAAAACTGAATAAATTCAAAAAACAGAAGAGACTTTACAGATTCAATTCAATTAATTTTAAATTGAAAAAGCCTATCGGTCAAATTTGAAACATTAATTAATTGCTGTTAGAAAATTACGAAAAGTTCTGAAGAACAAATCTTATTTACGGCTACGCACAAGATTAGAATTCAAAGTTTTACTAAATGTAAATTCGGCTCTAAATGCCTCGTATTAATTTAAATTAAAGGTATTCCTAACATTATGCGATAAAATGCTTCTTAGAAGCCTTATCAGAGAATTAATTATTGTGCAAATGACTTAAGCAAACAACAAGGGTGTTCATGAATAAAGCCTTAAATATTTAAGCCAAGTGGATTAGTTGGAAAGCTTTATGCATTGATTCTTGAATCTGTATTTCAAGATATGAATGTTTGTGATGTTGTCGGATTTTCCGACAATCCGTTCCATACAATCCTTAGAACAATCGATAATTATCCTTAAATACACAGATAATCCAGTTAGGCAACAATTTCCTTCGACTAAGAAATATTAATTTTATTATTATGTACCGTCAAACACAAAAACAAGGATCCTATGTATTTTTTACTATTTATATATAATTTTTACAACCTCTCGAATGACAAAACCAAACCATCTTAAATTAAGATTTGGATCCGAAATGCTTAATCAAAATTGAAACAAACGTGTTTAAGTTCGATGCCTGTGCATCCTTTTTTTGTTTTTTTTTGTTTTCCCTACCTTTACTTTCCTGCTGAAACTATATGTGGAGTCTGATAGGCGGTCTCCTAGTTTCCTGGCTATTTTTATTGCTAGGGTGGATACAGACTAAGTCTTTGTTTCCCTTTCCCACATGCAAGCTAGCTAAGTATTGACTTTCTAAAAGATTCTGTCAGCTGAGGGCTTTGTGTGGGGAAAACACTTAAGAAAAACCCCTTACGAGAATGATTGTCTTGGAATCATTAAAAATGTTCAATTCTTAGCAGGAATTGCTTGTAATGATGACGTAAACTTGAGGAGTTTACTTGTTGTTATAATAGACATGCCCAGTCCCTAACTGTAACTGAATCGACGAGCCTAGCTTGTAGCTTAAGATGTATCTCTTAGGGCGTTAGTTTGGAAGCTGGAAGGGCTGCTGGCTTCATCCACGCTTGCCTTCACTGTTGAAGAAATTACTGTAGGAGAAAGGTGGGTGGAGCATGAGGTTTGAGACCTGTGCATACTTACTTTTTGACCCCTTATAAACGTTTCTTTTATTGGACGAAAATTAAATTAAATCATGTTTTTAGGTTCATAAGTACCGTAACACGGAATGAATATAGACTCGTATAGAATAGAGGTTCATATATTCTAATCATTACAATCTGTATTGTTGCTTCTATTCACCTGCCAAGACTCGATTTACCCTCTCTCGTCTTTATTCACCCAAATTCAATGTGAATAGAGACATCGAACAAAATTAACTGTGTCTTAATAACGATGGTATATATTTGAAAAATATTGTCATGGATGTGTAGTAGGACCATAAAAACAAGTTTTAAGCCAGTCATACTTGAATTATGTGGCGCAGGTATGAAGATACATAGTCGCGAAGAGTAAAAAGTGTCTCTATTCACCCCGTTTTACGGTATAAGATAAACTATTTAATACGCACCAGTTTGCCAGAATGTAGTTTATTCGTTCACTTGAAATACTTGAAGATGCAGAATGGCGAAACCCGGGCCGATGAGATTGAACTGATGACAGTTCATTTAAATTCGTGCAGTCAAGACGAAGCCTGGAAATGATTTTAATTTAATCAAGCAAATGTGTTTTAACCTGTTATATGCCGGTAGGTATAAGAACGATCGTGCACCGAGGGCCGCGTTTTTCTTTGGAAAAATAGTGACGGATTTCGGTTATACAAGAAAGCTCTCTTTAAAATCGATATTACTTTGCTTATAATACAAAATATGTCAACTGTAATTATAGGACTGTGATTTTAAGAGATGTCGCTATGTGTATAAACTGTTTGAATTATAAAATAGTCGAATTGTCTTGTCCATTATTAGTGGGTGTAAAGTGGACCGTATATATACGCTCATTTTATATGGACGCCACTGCGCTCACAGAATTGTAGACCGTATATATACGTTTCGGGCATACAACCGGTTAATTTATTATCTGTAACTTATTGGTGGAAAGGTATTATTTTAAAGAAACTGACTCACGATGGTCAAAATTGGTCCTGACCTTTATCAAGTTTAGTGAAAGTAAAAACAGTATAAAATTGAAAAAATCAAGTCATACAAGTGAACGATTGGCCTATATTAAAAACATGACATTATTTAATAGCCTAACTTGACTTGACATTAATAGAAGCATATACCTAGAAGAAAATTAAACGAATAAAGCCTATCTTGTTTCTTACATTTTCTGTGAAAGTGTGAGAAAATCTTTCCATTGGAATGGAAAATTATTACCCTTAGAAAGACTGAAGACCTGAAAAATAGCATGTGATCCGAAGGGGGGTCTAAAAATACCCCAGTGTTATGGCTTTATTGAAATAGATTTCAATAAATAAAGTTAATGTATGCTTTAAAGTATCTTTATATATTGTTCTTAAGATATATATATATATATAAATCGATAGTGCTATCATATTTTAAGTCGCGCATGAACGGACAAGCAGTTCGTGTTTATCTACGTCTTTTAATGTAAAAAGCATTCATTTGATTTGAAACGTACGTTTGAACGAGGCGCGTTTGAGATAAGATAACGTTATGTTATCGCGTATGGGCAGTGAAGTTCGAATCCTGGAAATTTGTAGCGACGATACAAATGGTTTTCGGCCAATAATAATCCGACTTATTTTCTTATTTATTTAATTGCGATGAAGCTAGTCGATAAAAAAATATTTTTAAGGTGTAAACGATGTAAAAAACAGGGCTGTGGAGTCGGAGTCGGAAGCGGAGTTTTGGCCGGAGTCGTACTCGGAGTCGGAAATTTTGAAAAGTTTGTACTTTCTATTTTTGCATTTAATATGTCAAATTTGGCTTGTGGCCGCATTTATAGGGTTGATATTTAATTGAATACACATAAATAGGAAAATTAGGGGAAAAAAGTGACGATATTAACCTTTTCTTAGTCGGAGTCGGAGTCGTGTTTTATGTCAATGTCGGAGTCGGAGTCGGAGTCATGGTTTTGGTAAATGCTGGAGTCGGACTTTTTTTGACCGACTCCACAGCCCTGCTTGAAATGCCTGAAGATGCCGAAAGGTAAAACCCGGGTCGTTAGCGACAAAACTCCAAAAAAGTGACGACCTTTTCTTAGTCGGAGTCGTGGTTTTAGTAAATGCTGGAGTCGGAGTCGGACTTTTTTTTTCCGACTCCACAGCCCTGGTAAAAAAACAATGATTTAAGATTACCAAAAGACTACGTTGGATATATTGTATCACTAATACTAAACACTCTTAAGGTGTTGACTGCCAATACTTGGTGGAATGGCATTATAATAAAAAGAATAAAACATTTTTACTACTAATTCCACATAAAATTTGTTGGATCAGGACCTGATCCAATACTTATTAGGAATAAGTACTTAAAATGTTTTGTTATTTTTATTACTAATATTGAGATAGATATTTTAGATAAAGTGGTTGTGGTGGTAAACTGTCTTACCCACCGGGAGGGCAAAGTTAACACGGTGATTAAATTCTGTTGTTTCTGTTTTCAAAACTTATCCGCGCATGTTATTACTATTATTAAAAGTAATATTTATGTAAAGTTAAGCCCGTAAACAGCTCGGCGGATGTCAACTGTGACAGATAGGTGATTAACAAACCCCCTTAACGTACGCTACTGAAATATATTAAAATTAAACGTATGCTCGGAGTCAGAGTACAAAAAAATGACAGCCAAAACGGGGAGAGAAATAAAATAAAAATACAAGTATTTTTCGTAGAAGATTGGAATTGGGTTTACCAATCTTACAGCGTCGTTTCTCTATGATATTAGGCCCTAACCCAGGCAAGGAAATTTGCGAAAATTCCATTTAAATTCCGCCACCCAGTCGAGTAAAAAGCGGCTGTTTTCTGCTCGCGGTAATTTTAAATTTCCCTCCAAAAGTATTTTTATAACTACGAAAACAAGATGGCGCCGGCAACACTACCATTGTGAGTGTATCGACACTTTGAGGCGCGGCAATTTTTGAAAAACCAATGGTACCGATACATTTATAGTGAACATATTGGTGAACTAACTTATATTTTTTTCACACATTTTCAATTTTAATTTAATTCTTTGTTTACACCGGTGTTGTTTGGGCATAGCCTGGTAACTGCAAATTTTGAATTTACAGAAGAAAATATTCAACAAAAAATATAATATGAAAAAGTATTTCTGTAGAATTAAAATAAAATACATTGTTATTTTTTTCACCGTATTATAAAAGATTTTACCAAGTTAATGCCAATTCAATCAATTAATAAATTATTAATAGAATTTAAGCTATCCCACTAATCATCCAAATAATTACGTTTTTTATGAGTTCAAAAAATTACATCAAGTACCTACCTATCAACTACACTTTTTTTTCAAAAATCAGTTATCAGGTTATGCCCGAACACGACCGATATTTACAATATGCTACATTGTATGCCAACCCCATTTTTATACAGGAAATCCTCTTTTTATGTGGTTCTTGCGTTTCACGGGATATCACATAAAAAAGCCCGAAAAATGGTTTTAAACGATTTATTATCAATTTGTACTTGCAAAGCTTACCGTTCTTTAAATCTTGGCAGCTGTCGTTAAACTGACGAGACTTGTCAGCCAGTCAGCTCAGCTGATGAGAAAAGATGTTCGTCCACCTTTACCCAGATGCTTGGTGTCAAAAATATCAGGAACATTCAATTTAACATTCTTAATATTGGTGGAATTCTCATTTTGGCCTCGGATAAGTCGAAATAAATTTATTACTATGTACATAATTCTCTTCGAGCATTCAAATTATTGAAAATGAGCATGCCTAAGGAAAATTCGGTTGGATAAACCATGGATAGTACCCATATGTCCTCAAATAGAGAATTCTCCAACATTTCTTCTGATCCCTCTCTACCATAAGAACATATCATCTAAAAATGAACCACGTAATCTATATTGACTATGTTTTCAACAATAATAGGCATGTGATAGCAGTAGATAGTGATTTTTCGTGATCTCACAAGCAAGGCAACAAGTAATATATTAACAGTTGAGTCAGTCAGTTAAGGCAATATTCTGGTCTAGGATTCTTAAAAAGCCGTTTTTTTTATTACATATTTTCAATGTCAAAATCTTTGAAAATATGCCCCTACAAAACTTACCTTTTTGTTAAAATTGTCATTATTGTTAGAGATATAGGTACTTTAGTGGCGTAGAATCTAACCAATCTGGGCGGTTTTGAACTTTGCCCGAAACTTTAAACGCGTTTTTCTCGGATTTTTTCAAAAATAGTTGCCATGATATCAAGTATCTTAAAACCCATTCAAACGAAATTTGATGAGAACCTTTTTTATACATTCAGTTATAGTATTTACTAGGATTATCAAAAAAAAACAATTTATACTATTTAAAATTTTTTTTTTAAATAAACAAACATTTATTTTGACTTTGTTCTAGTATATACCAAAATGACATCTGTACTGATTAAGAATATATATATATTTTTAGTATTTTATGTGACGAGAACAGTTGCGATCGTGGCAACCCATGCCGCCCCATTTTTTTGAGACCCCCCACTTTACCAATCTGTAACTTAATAGGTTTTTAGTTTTTTGGTTTGAATATTTTTAAAACATTAATAAATATCTGTTAACAAAATGGACAAAATAAATAAAATTGTTATTACTTTTTTTTCTATAGCACTTGCAAAAACACCTAAAATTTCAGCCTCTAGACCGGAATACTGCCTTAAGTCAAACTTCCTATTTTGTATGTGAAATCTCTTCACGAGTTAATTGTATTAAATTTAAGATAATCATATATAAAGATTATCGAAATCCCCTTAAAATGACAAATAATTCATTTCATACTTATGGCGATAATCTGATAATCAATTCACACCATCTTCTGACATAATTTCCAGTAAGCAGTGCAAAATTTGGGGTATGTTGAGTTCTAGTTGTATTATGGAAAACCTTTGCAAAATTAAAGTAGTAAAATCATATAATCTTTAAGATGGCCTTCATCGTTTTAGAAAACTGCTTTATTTGGACACTTGGCTTACTTAAAGATAAAAAAATACATAAACATTCAATTTAATGGAAGCAAGTAGAGAGGTATGTAATTTTATTGAAGTCTCATGAAAATGTTCACTAAAATTGTTAAGGAAACCAAATAAATTCAACAGTATTGATTGATTACTTCTTTACTTCGGTATCAAATTTAGATTTACTTTTAAGTGTGTTGTTTAGACGCATGTATGTGTATTGCATATTTATATTTACATTTGTTTAAGTATGGGTATGGCTTACCGGAAACTGATATGCAATATTTTTACTACACACATACATAAATGCATCAGCCTCTTGAAATGGTTTCACTATGGAATTCTCCTCTTTACAGCGATCACGATCTCCTGTTAGGGATGAAAATTGTTATGAAAACTAAGCTTAGAGACGAAGGAGACGAAAAGAACTTAGACGCTAACGCGTCCCAGGACTCCATCAAAAGACCCAGAAATGTAATTATACAGGAGCTTTGTCGCTAAAGACCCAGGTCCCGCCTTCAACATCTTCAGACATTTCAAATGTATCACAGTTCAAGTTCATTCGTGGAAGCGACGGCACTTTCAGTTGAAATCAAAAATTATTTAAAATGTTTATTCGCGCACTTAAAATGCTTGGAGATGGCGAAAGGAGAAACCCAGACCATTGAAACATCATTTGATCAAAAAGAACAAAATTAAAATTTGATATTGATATTCCATCAAGCACCTTCAGCCTGAATCTTAAATTACTCTATTTAAAACAGCCTTAATGGTTTGTTAATTATTCTGTATTGTGAAGTATGCTGAAATTTCCCAGTGTAGGTTGGGTTCAGTTGGGCACGAGCACAATTGAGGAGCTAATTTTCAAAAGTGGACAAATCCATTTGTTGAAAAACTGGAAGTATGAGATATTTTCATTAATTTTTTCCTTATAAATTTGTGTTTACTATCAATATTTTTAACATATGTTTTAAATTAAGGAATAACGGATAATTTGTAACAATTCAAACTTTTCCATATAAAAAAAAGGTCTCAAAAGATTAATCTAAAACTGGCAGATGAACAAAAGTATTTTGGATTTGTCCACTTTTGAAAATTAGCTCTTCAATTATGGAAGTTATTTTACAACAGTTATAAAAATAATTCATTGTTTACCAGTACATCAAATTAATATTGACAGTCATCATTAGTGATTATCATGCCTATTGTGTAAATATGATTGATCGCTTCGCTGAGTATTGAGAAGCCTTCATTCAATTTCACACGACTGTAAATGTCTGACCGATCAGAACGATATATTTAATTAAGTATTTCGACTGAGGGTGCTTGATGGAATTTCAATATCAAATTTGAATTTTTTGAATTTTGTACTTTTCCATGAGTTTTGTCGCTAACGACCCGGGTTTCGCATTTCGGCATCTTCAGGCATTCCAAGTGAACGGATGTACTTGAACTGACGCGTAGTAAACAGTTTGTATCGTTTATATACAAAAATATAAGTAGATCACTAAGTTAAAAGGTTATTAAAATATAAATTAGCGAAATTTGACAAGTTTCAATGATTTAAGTGGGTTTGTTATAATTATGGGGATTTTTGAAAATATCAATGACCAGATGATAACATAAGAATACCTAAAAACAAATCTAGGGTCCTATTATGTAACAAATCAGGGGCGAGTTTAAACTATTTTATCAAGAAATCTTAGAGATTAATCGAGCTCAGCTCAACGGTCTGCCAATTTTGAACGAGCAACTTTATTTGCCTAGTTCGCCATTGTTGTACTCTTTTAAATAATTGTTATTTTTAATTTATTGTCATTTATTAATAATTGTCATTTATTTACAATTCAAGCACTTGCTATTCATTAATATTAGTTCAAAGGCTTGAAATCAATCAACTCATTAACGAGAGGTCGGATAGATATTTTAAATATTCTTATGTTATCATCTGGTCATTAATATTTTCAAAAATCCCCATAATTATAACAAACCCACTCATTAAGACTTGTATTCATTCAAATTTCGCTAATTTACATTTTAATAACCTTTTAACTTAGTGATCTACTTATATTTTTGTATATAAACGATACAAACTGTTTACTACGCGTCAGTTCAAGTACATCCGTGCATTTGGAATGCCTGAAGATGCCAAAAGGCGAAACCCGGGTCGTTAGCGACAAAACTCATCGAAAAGTACAAAATTCAAAAAATTCAAATTTGAGAACGATGTATATTTTGTACTGTTAATCTTTAGTAATAAAAACTCTTTGTTATCAAGAACCATATTTTTTTCCGGCTTGAAAATGATGTGATATGTTTGCAATCTACAACTTGTTTCAAGTAATACATTATTTAAAAACAGAATCACAGTATTATGATAATAAAACAATGCATTATTTTGGGGACATTAGGTAAATCGATGATAAGAAAACCCTGTCAATAACCCAATTCAATGCCATTTCGTTGTAAAAATAATAACAACAAAAAAATGTACATATTCCACAATAAATAAATTTACTAAGATCAGGTCCGGTTTCGTTCATTGCGAACATTTTCGTCGAGAATGCGCGCTATGACCGTGAAACCGGTCCTGATCGTCATAATTGAATTTTGGAAAAAGGAAAAAAAAATGTTTTCCTATTTTTTCATCTTTATTTATTTTTAATGCCTTTCCACCGAGTATTTATTGAAAGTGAACATTTTAAAAGTTTGTATTTGTCTTTAGTATACATATTCATAAACTATTATAAAAAAGGGAACGAAAAAGGGATACTATCTCGCATTAAATGTTTTAAACTATAATAACTATTCGCTATACAAATTCCCAAATGCTGTTTTGTTTGGACGGTTGTTTGAATTCGAAATACGAATTGTAAAAAAGCAATTGTATTTAAATCAGGAATGTGGAGTCGGTAAAAAAAATTACGACTCCGACTCTCCTATTTATGCATATTCAATTACCCTGTGGCTTAGGTAGGCGCGACGAAGCGCTGCGGTGCGCTGCGGCGACGTGTAAAAACCAATTAATTTTAAACGTAGCGGACTAAAGGTCGTATATGCCATCGCTCGGCCAGACGCAATTAACGCTCTGGTGAGCTTGGACCGTTTGATATTTTCAAGCGATTCGCGTGCGCCATGAGTCAGGCACTTGAGGCGACTTACGACATATGCCGTCCTGACCGGATCGCTTCGCCCACATATGACACTTGCATGGGCGAGGACCGTTTAATATTTTAAAACTCTGCCGCTTTCAACGCGCGCCGGATCGCTTCGCCCGGCTAAGACGCAGCGTTATATTTCAACCAACTAATCCGGCCAAAGCGCCGCGACGACTTCGACTTCACAGCCCTGATTTTGCTAAATGCTTCCAATACGTAATAAGTCTCTGATTGGTGCCAGGAAATGCACAAACCCACTTATCAATTTATGTAAACAAATGAAAACTAAACAAAAATGAGATAAACTATTTGTATCTTCAGCTAATGAAATGTTTATGGTTGTTAAATATCTTTTATTCGATACGTCTCCGGTCGCCAAAGTGTTAATCCGAATTTGCCGCCAAATTTGTTGTGTTCCGGGGAATATGAGTGGCGGACATCTTATTTGCCGTTTCGATCGGTCAAATGAAATACTTTCCCGCGTTAAATCTTGGCATCTTTTTATTCATTCATAATTTTGAATGCCCTCAAGATAATCCCATAAAATGGTTTCATGATTCAAATACATAGATATAGATACATTACTTTTTTTATTTTTTTCTTTTATTGTATGAATACATTTTTCGGTCGAAATTGTCTACAATTACATCCCACAAACAGAACGTAACGATAGCGATTAACTAACCTCTAGTTATGTCCTGTTCGTCAGGTCCATGATGCAGTGGTCAAAATCGTTGGCTTCCTTAAAGGAACGCCTGGGTTTGACTGCGATTAATAAGAAGTCTCTTTGGTCTAGTTTCAAGAGCTTTTTTTAATGACCAGGAGGATCCGGGTTCAATTCCCGGCAAGATCAGGCTTTCTGAATTAATAAAAGAGATCTTGGACTGGGCTTAAATAATTTTTCGTTGAGTTATTCACGATTGATTAATTATTAATAATCGAGTTTATTTCGTATGACTTTCAAAATTAAAAATATTTGGCACATTGGCATTAGCTGTAGTGACAAATATTTTTTAATTATAATTGACACAAAATAATTATCGACTGATTTTTGTGTGGTTATATATCCCTTCCCACAATTCTGATCCCAAAAGCAGCGCGTAGCGAGAGCTATTAGCTAACCACTGGTCCTGTACTAATTCTCGTATCATTTTAATCCCTACTCTGTTTGAAAGAGAGGGGTTGAGCTACTGAGTACTAAGCAGTTCTCGTAGAAAAAATATGTTACTAATAAACTAGTCACAAAGTCCTGTCCCAATCTCGACTTTTAACCAACAACTATGAGAAACAAAAAGGATAGAGCCAATAACCATAATATTAAATAGATTGATTTAAATCTTCTTAACGGTCATTAATGTGCGCGTGAATGAAAATACGGTTGACATACATACTTAATAAGAAACATAAAAAAATCAATATCGAAAAAGCTTGTATTTTGAGAAATATCAATTACATTATTTCCACAGTTCTGTATGCACTACTTTCCCATTTTCCAGTATCAAGGTTTTCTAGAAACACTTAAGGATTATCGAACAAGGGAAATGACGAATAAATACTGATCTAGGTCTATTATCACAGTGTTAATATGCAAATTAGATTAGAACCTTCACTGTTAACATCGCTTAGGGCAGGATTAAGTTGCCGCTAGGCTTAGGAGGCAAGTTAGATTTTATTGGGGAAGGTTACATTTACAGAGAATTATGAAAATATTAAGGAAATGTCACATTTATATACAAACTAGCTGTACCCTGCGCGCGTTGCTATGCCAGCAACTACAATAAATTTGAAGGAAAGACATTACACAAATATTCAATTCAATTTGAGTCAATTTATTGATTTCGTTAATTTTGAAAAAAATGTATACTCCTTATCAATTGTAGGGGGGTGGTGTGGGGGAGGGGTTGTACGCCAGAAATTTTCACAGAAGTGTACTAGAGAAATTTGTAAAAATTCGATATCAATTTTTGGGAGGGAGAAGGATGTTTGGCGGGGTGGGGTTTGGGGGGTATGCCAGAAACATTCGAAGGAGTGAACTCAAAAAATTCGTAAAGTAAAAAAAATAAAATTGGAATGTGGTGGTTGGGAGGAAAGGTTGGTAGGCCAAAAACCATTGCGGGAGTGTACTCAATAAATTTGTCAAGTTTCACATCGATCGGTCAAGCGGTTTAATAGTCCATAGCGGAAATACAGACAGACAAACATTCATTTTTATATATATAGATAACATTAAGTTTATTTTAGTTGCTGACAGCTGATATGTATGACTATATACATATAACTAATTTTTAATGTTTCGATGGTTTCGGCGGTAACTTTGTGAAAGATCATTTTAATATAAAATTTAAAATAACTTTGATTATTCCACGTATTGTGCTACTAACTGTGACACGTGTTTCGCCTCTTAAAATGTTAGAATCAATCTTGCTTCATTTCTTAAGCAAACTTTGCGATAGTAAGTCCGAAGATGATAAGCTTTTATAAATTCTTGTCCTCTTCCAATGTAGAAAATATGGCATCCTAATGGAAGTATCTCAACATATTTTCGAGATCTCTCGACGAGAGCCGTTTGTTGTTTTGTCACTTCACCTCTATTTAGTTCGATGAGAGTGGTTACAGAAAAAGATAAGGCTAAGACAAGACAAGTGGTTAGCTAGTCACTCTCGCTAAGCCAAATTTAAAAGATAGAATGGGAGAGAAGTACATTACTTAGCATCACAAACTCACATGCCTTCGAACAGAATCGATAAATAGACTGTAAAAAATCTACGAACCACAATTTTAAATAAACAGCCCTGTTTGTATTTAAATTTCACCAGTTGAAATGCCTTTTTACCAGACCGGTTTGTAAGTTGTCTATGATTTTTGTATGATGATGTATTTTAGTTCAACAAAAATTATATACCCTATAGTTGATGGCTATTTCAGCTTACGCCCTGGTAGTTCTGACGAGGGTGTAAGCCGAAAGAGCTTTATTTTATATCCTTTATTTAGAACTTAAATACATTGCTATATTTTCGTTGTGTTATAATAAAGTTCCACTAAGTATATGCCATTGCAATCAACCATTAAAGTATAATTAAGTATTTCGACTGAGGGTGCTTGATGGAATTTCAATATCAAATTAGAATTTTTTGAATTTTGTACTTTTCCGCCCGGGTTTCGCCTTTCGGCATCTTCAGGCATTCCAAGTGCACGGATGTACTTGAACTGACGCGTAGTAAACAGTTTGTATTGTTTATATACAAAAATATAAGTAGGTCACTAAGTTAAAAGGTTATTAAAATGTAAATTAGCGAAATTTGAATGAATACAAGTTTCCATGATTTAAGTGGGTTTGTTATAATTACAGGGATTTTTGAAAATATTAATGACCAGATGATAACATAAGAATATTTAAAATAAATCTAGGGTCCTATCCGTCGTCTCGTTAATGAGTTGATTGATTTTAAGCCTTTATTATTATATTACATTAATGATAGTAAGTGAATTGATATTTAATAATAGCAAGTGCTTGAATTGTAAATAAATGACAATTATTAATAAATGACAATAAATTAAAATTAACAATTATTTAAAAGGGTACAACAATGGTGAACTAGGCAAATATAGTTGTTCGTTCAAAATTGGCAGACCGTTGAGCTGAGCTCGATTAATCTCTAAGATTTCTTGATAAAATAGTTTAAACTCACCCCTGTTAGTATGTAACAACTTAATGCCTGAGTCAAAATTAAACGTATGGTTTTCAAGAATTAAATGGTTGGCGAAGGTGGAGGTATCTTTTTTTAAGCGAAAAGCGGCTAAATGCTCAGCCACTCTTATATTTAAGGTTCTTATTACACAATTACACAAACCCTTAATCCCAATTCGCCCTGTTGTTTCATATTTAAATGCCCCAGCCTATAAACTTTCTAGTAAAGCAAACTCACTTATCCGTCACCACAGTGGATTTAAACCATTATACAGCGTAAAAAACTCTTTAGAATTAGTGGATAAAATTAAAAATTTTAAAATCCCCGGTAACTCAAAGCTCATATCTTTTGATGTCGTCAGCTTATTCACTAATGTGCCGGTTAACAAATGTAAAAGGATCATCGAAGATTCCTTAAATTTCAGTAGAGTCAATCCAATAACTACTTCGGAACTACTTAATATTTTAGACGTTTGCGTGGACCAGAATTACTTTCAATTTAATAATAAGCTCTATAAACAGACTGACGGCCTTGCAATGGGAAACTGTCTGTCACCTCTTTTAGCTGAATTCTATATGAACCATTTAGAGAAAATCATTTTTAGCCATAACATTGAAGTCAAACCAATAGTTTATTGGTTCCGATATGTAGATGATATTATTTGTTTATTTAACGGAACTGATAGACAAATCACCAAATTCCATAATTTTATAAACTCTTTGGACGATAATATTCAATTCACCCTGAAGTCGGAGGACAGAAAATAAACTTTCTTGACCTTACTATAGACATTAAAACGATACCCACGATTTCACGATCTTTCGTAAACCGACTTTTCAGATGCTTGTATTCATAAAAACTCAGTACATCCAATGTCGTACAAATTAGCTGCATTTCATTCGGAAATTCACAGACTTGTCAGTAGGTAAATTAAATTTTGATCTTGAATTAAAAATCATTAAGCAAATCGCCATTAACAATGGTTATGATATGTCTCTTATAGACAATCTTTTATATAAAAAACGCATTAAGTTAGCACAACAAATCTTATACAAGGGATTAACAACGAAAGACTCAGGTGATATGAGGTTTTGGCGGAGAATTAATTACATAGGACACACCAGTTTAAAAATAAAGAAACAGCTCTCAGAAAGTGTTAGACCAGCTTTCTACTGTAAGAACTCTTTAGGTAAAATTTTGATAAATAATAAAGATGTTATAAATTATAAAAACAAATCTGGGATTTATAGATTGCAGTGTAGTGAGTGTCCCAGATTTTATATTGGTAAAACTGCTAGAACCTTAAATATAAGAGTGGCTGAGCATTTAGCCGCTTTTCGCTTAAAAAAGATACCTCCACCTTCGCCAACCATTTAATTCTTGAAAACCATACGTTTAATTTTGACTCAGGCATTAAGTTGTTACATACTTGAGTTTAAACTATTTTATCAAGAAATCTTAGAGATTAATCGAGCTCAGCTCAACGGTCTGCCAATTTTGAACGAACAACTATATTTGCCTAGTTCACCATTGTTGTACCCTTTTAAATAATTGTTAATTTTTAATTTATTGTCATTTATTAATAATTGTCATTTATTTACAATTCAAGCACTTGCTATTATTAAATATCAATTCACTTACTATCATTAATGTAATATAATAATAAAGGCTTAAAATCAATCAACTCATTAACGAGACGACGGATAGGACCCTAGATTTATTTTAAATATTCTTATGTTATCATCTGGTCATTAATATTTTCAAAAATCCCTGTAATTATAACAAACCCACTTAAATCATGGAAACTTGTATTCATTCAAATTTCGCTAATTTACATTTTAATAACCTTTTAACTTAGTGACCTACTTATATTTTTGTATATAAACAATACAAACTGTTTACGCGTCAGTTCAAGTACATCCGTGCACTTGGAATGCCTGTCGTTAGCGACAAAACTCATGGAAAAGTACAAAATTCAAAAAATTCTAATTTAACCATTAAAGTGTTTGGAGAAATGTGCTTGGTGGAATGGCGTTATAATAAAAATAATAAAACATTTTTAGTACTTAATCCACATAAAATTATTTGGATCAGGACTAGTTTTGCTCATGGTGAGCATTATCAACCGATCTACTTGCTCAGTTTGATAATTTAGTGGAATAAGTACTACATACTGATCACGCTACTTATGCACTGGAAAGAGTTGCGCTGTGAGAATGTCCTGGGTGACGCCCACAAAAAAAAAGATTACCAGAGTTCGTAATTTCCAAATTTGATATTGACTGAACGCGTGGGCTAAGTGCGGTAGGTGGATTCTTATGTCAGAGGGGAGAACATTTATTTAGTGTTAACGGCTGCCGCACACTTGAGTGAACTGTTAACCTTCGAAAGACTGTCCTTGAAAAATGACTCGTAGGCCGAAGGGGGTCTAAAAAAGACCCCAGTGCCTTATTGGCATAGACTGCAGTACAAAAAATGATTGATAATGCTTTGACGTATCTTTATACATCGTTCTATAAAAAAAATATATGAAAATCGATAATTTTCCTATAATTATTCATATTTTAAGTCGCGCATGAATGAGACATCCTGATGTTTATTCTAGACTGGCGCGATTGTGAATCGTCAAAACTGTGAATGCGACATCTTGTCTACAGCTTTAAATGTAAAAAGCATCCATTTGATTTGAAATGTTCGTTGAAAGAGGTGCCATTGAGATAAGATAACGTTATCTTATCGCGTATGCGCAATGAAGTTTTAATCCTGGCAATTGGTAGGAACAGTATAAATGGTTTTCGGCCAATAATAATCCAACTCATTTTCTTTTTTATTCAATTGCGACGAAACTGGTCTGTCAAAATCATATTTTCTACTGCAAAAGATGTAAATAACAATGATTTAAAAATAGCAAAAGTTTACACATTGTATAAGTAATATTAAGATATTTTAGATAAAGTAGCAGTGGTGGTCGATTGTTTCACCCTCAGCCAGGAAAAAGTTTAAGAAGTCAGAGTGTAAAAATAATTTATTATTTTTATTATAAAGCGTTGTCCAATATTTATCATGCCATTGCAAAGGTCTCATGCTTAGTATTGTAAAAGTAATCAGTTGATCGCAGTTGAGCGTTGGTTTTCGATTCACCGTACTATTTCCGGAAAACAGCAACGAGCTTTTCCGCCCTTATCCAACATATTACATCCCGCCAGCCGCACGCTCAGTACAACCTCAAACCGCAATTCACGATGACTAGCGGATCAGCGGGAAAACAACAAGGGGCGGGATTCTGGCCGCCTAGCTACATCGTACACATTTTCATAATTAATAATGCACCCTTGAGATTAAAAATGTTTGTAAATTTCTTTGACAACAAATGGTAATTTTTAAAGCTTCATTAAAATAATTATCTTAAAGTCTACGCGAGAAACGCTGACATAATTTTCTAAGTGCTGTATTTATATCTGAATGAAGTCAAGATAGAATATACAAATTTACGTAATGAAAATTAAATTCGAAATTATGGATACGTGAGGCGTTTAATCAAAGTAATTTATTAAATATTAATATCTCATGTTATTATGTAGTGAATCTTCTTTTATACGTATTCAACTGGAAAAAGCAATATTCTCTGTGGTTCACTTTAATTATCAAATAAGAATGGGTTCAAGTCTTAGTAAACGTTCTTATCTCTCAAAATCATTAGGACGTATTAATTTTGGTGAATGAGATTCAACCCAAAAATTGATTTATCTGTACCGACTAGGGATTCCAACTATTCGTCAAAATCAACTATTCGGATATCGAATAGTAAAACTAAGTTAAGCTATCCGATTATATTCGGATATCCGGATAGTTTTAAAATGGTCAAAATGTTGTACAATCTTACATATAAAACCGAAACGGAGTATGTATGTATGTGGGTCTGTAATTCCCTTTTGCATTGTTGGTCATTAAGTTGCCATAAAAACGAATATGAAAGAAAATATGTTTGAATTTTTATCGGCGAAGACATTTAGTCAAAATGTAATAAATTAGTCTTCTACAGAACTTTTCCCGGCTTTTATTATTTATAATAATGTTTATTATTTACGTGAAGGTATTGTTTGACATTTCTTTGACAGCAAATTAGATTTTTTCCTTTAATTTGGACATTTTAATGGGCGAGAATGGGGCTGTCATCAAATTAAATAAAGTTTGTGATTTTATTTTAACTCTATTTTGGATGTTAGATTTTGTGATATAATTATGTCGAATGATATAACATTAAATAATTATTGATCGCTTAGTCCGAGCGACGCCGGGTAGCAATACTAGAAGTATTATAATTATGATTTAAAACACATATTTTAATAAACAAGAAATTGCCAGTTGCTTTTGCAAGCCGACAGTTATCTAGAAATCTAATTTTATAATAAATAATCTTACAACTCGCACGCGAATAGAGATGTTGCACGATCAACGATTCCTTGTTCAATTATTAACATTTTATAATAATTTAAGATTAAATCTCTTCCCACTTTTGTAAAATTTTAGATAGAGACATTACATATAATGGATATTTCAATACCGTTCCATTGTATAACAATATTTAAAACTTGCAGCTGCATAATTAATGAAATTACGGCAATAAAGGTTTTTTTAGACCCGAGGTCTAGCCGGTTCGTTAAAATAAAGTATTATGATAAGATATTGATAGCACATATTTAAATATTGAGAAATTGTGATGTGATCTTTCCTCGAATACGAATACTATCGGGATATTATCCCAAATATCCGAGTATCGAATAGGTTAAAAAAGGCCGAATATATCCGGATATCGAATATTCGAATATCCGAGCTGGAATCCCTAGTAGCAAGTCGTAAAGATTCAAGATGTGCGACATCTCTGTCCAATGATTTAGTTTGATAAAAATAAATACTATTCAGAATAGATCTAAAGCATTTGGAACTTTTTTCCTTTATTAAAAATGAAGATAGGTATTTATTTTACAGAATGGATCCAAGTCAGGTACGTGTATGTTTTCCACACGTTTTCAATATGTGTCAAACTATCCGCGTGAAAATTTGAATGCAGAGTTTCTGAAACTCCTACGATATTTTGAAATCAATATTTTCTCAAATGTTGAGTTTTCTCAGAATTACATCTACACAAGGTTAGATAATGTTTGTTAAGCTTCGTCCAACTCAAAGAGGATTGACATCACAAGCAATCATGTCCTGAATCACAAATTTATCTGTAACTTAATTTGATATGCACCGTCTGTGGTGCAGTGGTCAACGTCTTCCGTGACGGACCGCCCGGAGATTTTTTAGTCGATACATCAATTTGTCCGGTCCGTGGCGCAGTGTCAACGGCGTTGGCTTGCGTGCCTGATCGCCCGGTTTTGATTCCCGGTACGAGCGGATTTTTTCAGTCGAAAAATCTGTTCAAAAGCATGGGTGTTTGTGTTGTTGAATAACCTTTCCCACCTTTCCGATCCCAAAGAGCGACGCATAGCGACAGCGATTAGGTGTCACAATTAGTAACACAATACGTGGAATAATCAAAGTTATTTTAATTTTGTTATGAAAAAGTTACGCTGTACTGAAAATATTTTAATTACGTGTATTTTTCAATATTTAACCTAGCCATCCCGAACACTATAGATTTTGTCCGAACAGCTACTTTACCTTAAATATCTATCGTAATACTAATGATACGATGTCTAAACTTTTGGTATTCGTAAATCATAGTTTTTTACACCTTTTGCAGAAAAAAAATATGATGTTCATTGGCTAGTTGCGCCGTAATCGATTAAAAAAGAGAAGAAGTCGGAATTTTTCAGTCTAATAAGCGATAAGAGAACGTGACCATAGTGAGTCATAGATAACATGAACGGAGTGTTTCATATCTGGCAACAATAAAAGGCGATAAGCGATAAGATAAGAGATAAGGTAATGTGACTTTGTGCACGGCTATTGGCTTGTTAGTCCACCATAGTGAAAACGTCGTCGTTTTCATGCGGGACTTAAATATGAATTATTATAGGAAAAATAGGGATTTTTATATGATTTTTTTTTTCAGAAAGATGTATAAATGTACGTCAAAACATAATCAATCATTTTTTTATTGCAGTCTATCCCAATATGGCCAAAACACTGTAGTCTTTTTTTAACCCCCTTTGACCTGAGAGTCATTTTTCAAGGATAGTCCTACGAAGGTTTTAAACAGTTTTTGTGCTTCTAATAAGTATAACAAATAGTTCATTATTATTTAATATATTGGCTTTCCATCTTAAGTCAGATATATTATTAATATCCATATGATTCGTAATTTTTTGTAATTTCTAGAGATAAATTTACTACTCTCATTTCGTAAGGCATTCATTGTCTACAAATAAAAAATGCCTTTTTTTTACAATTGCCATAACGGCCGCATAGTAAAAACGTCGCAGCATTATTCATATTTATGTAACAATGAAAAATTCCGCGAAAACTTTGCGAAAATATTTATTCTCCCGAGAAGAGCTTTCTTAGTATGAAAGAAAATACTTGTGCCAAAGTCGTCCGAAGCTCGTTACGCCTATATACATTATGCCTTAAATAATAATGCAAACGCAAAATGTTATATGTAAAGAGTTTTTGCATGACAATTTGTAAATGTAAATATCTTTGCTGAACAAAAAAAATATGCGATTCGTGAATTTATTTCTGATTTAGTTCCTTTTTAATCTTATATATAAAACCGAAACGGCGTATGTATGTCTGTGGGTCTGTAATTCCCTTTTGCATTGTTGGTCATTAAGTTGCCATAAAAACGAATATGAAAGAAAATATGTTTGAATTTTTATCGGCGAAGACATTTAGTCAAAATGTAATAAATTAGTCTTCTACTGAACTTTTCCCGGCTTTTATTAATATAATAATGTTTTTACTTACGTGAAGGTATTATTTGACATTTCTTTGACAGAAAATTAGATTTTTTCCTTGAATTTGGACATTTTAATGGGCGAGAATGGGGCGGGGCTGTCATCAAATTAAATAAAGTTTCTACTAACTCTATTTTGGATGTTAGATTTTGTGATATAATTATGTCGAATGATATAACATTAAATAATTATTGGTCACTTAGTCCGAGCGACGCCGGGTAGCAATACTAGTTATTTATAAGTGATGAATTACATTTCACTAATATTTTAATTTTCAAGGAGCGAATAGATCTATACTGAATGTAATTCAACACAATCTTGCTGTATTTAAGTCCGAAGATGGATCTGGAAGAAGCAAAACACGTGTTAAAATTATTAATCATAAGATATTTTAAGTTTTATATTGAATGTTATTCATTTTACTGTGTTGAGCCCATACGTACGTCGACACTAAAGACTCCAATTTGAGTTTCAAATACTCGATACTCGAGAGTATTCGTCCATTTTTCAAGAAATCGAGTAAAAAAGAGTTTTTTTCTAATACGGTAAGAAAAATAACAATGTATTTTATTAGTTCTACATAAATTATTTTATATATTTGTTGATAGCTATTTTGGCTTACGCCTTCGTCAGAACTATGTATTACATACCCTCTCTGTTCAACCATCCCAACCCAAATGGAAAAATTAAATAAGTTATTATGAAACAACGCAAAATCAGCAATGCAAGTAAATGTTAATTAATTTTAAATTGTTTTTTTTTGCTTGTTAAATGCTTAAGAAGCGGCGATGTATTGATTGTTATCTGATCATTAAATTCAAAATTTGAGACGTTTAATTCTCGTCATATTTAAAATGTTTGTTTTAAAAATTGAAATAAATGGATGAATGAAATTAAATAAGCTTTTTGTTTATTTATCATCAATTTATATAAACAAATTTGAATTGATAGTATATATTTTGAAACATCTGAAACTATTCGAGTATACTCGAGTATTTTCAAATTGTACTACTCGATACTCGACTAGTTGAGATGTCGAGTAATTGTTAGTATAGTGTAGTGTAGTTTTATATACGTGTCTTTTTGACCGGCCCAAGGTGCAGTGGTCAACACTGTTGGCTTCCGAGTCGGACCGACTGGGTCCGAGTCCCAGTAAGAACAATTTTTCAGTTTGTTTTCTATGTCGAGGCCAGTTCGACATCGTATAGGTCACGCGCAACTCCGAGTCCTGCTCGACATTGTAAAACTTGGCTGGAATATTATTTTTAATCTTTATTTCTAAAACCGTATTTATTGGATCGTGTGTCTTAGATAAAGTTTGTTACATGTCATAATGTAGTATATTTTTCTGTATTTCTAATAAATAAACTGTTTAATATCGATCAATTTCTCAAATCTACCGGGAAGTTGCTGGAAGGTAAAGAATAATTTACGAGTGCAAAGGTTTAAGGTTTCCAAACTATGAAAAAAAAATGAAAACTGTAATGAGTAAATAAACGATTGGTTCGGAATATTGGGGGAAAAAAACTAAAATTGCCTCATTGATTTATTACCCCTAACTAGCCGAAAGCCTCAAAGGCGAATAAAGTATGGAGGGGATGAAAAAATACATTACTTTGGCTCAAATGATGTTATTTACGCTGGAAATAAAATATCGCAGTTAGGTTCAAGTCTTCGTCTATCTGACTGGGTCCAGCCCACCTGCGCCTCGTAAAATAACGGCACTTAATTGAACGTAACGTCGTTATAGCGATAACGGCCGCTATCTCATTTTTGACCATGCCTGGTACTACCCTTAGTTAAAAATTATGGCCGAAAAAACCTTAACACTCTCGGTCCGCGTTTGCTGCAAATCGATGACGGAATAATTGTGTGCATTATAAACTGGTGTTCTGGGATTTTAATGATTTATGAAATGCATGTTAATATTTTAGCATACACAAATGCCACGGTGACGTCCTCTTTCAGCCATGAGTTACCTACCGCATACTCCACGTTGGCGTGTTTGAGCTTACTTTTAAAAAATAAATATTATCTAATTTTTACGTTTTGAAATTTCTAGACTAGTTAGTAGGAAAAACATACGAAATATCGATGCATGATAGAATAAAAAAAATCGATGTTTTCGACATATTTAAAGCGAGGGTGGTAAAATAATAGAAACCATGTCGGTAATTGATTTCTATCCTATTTTTTTTAAATCGTTCGAACTTAAAAAAACATTAGTGTTGACAATCAAATCAAAAGAAAGAAAACAAAAAATATTCCCTTAGAAAACTGTACTCACTTCTTGTACGATGCATTTTTTTTACCATGTCCGTAGTTTATCTCAACATTTGTTTTTTCTACCAGAACTGATTTTTATTCAGTTACTCAACCTCTCTTTTTTGAAGAGAGTAGAGGTGGAAAGCATACGAGGACTAGGACAGGACTAGTGAGTAGCTAATCGATGTCACTATGCGTCACTTTTTGGTATCGGAAAAGTGGGAAGGGATTTAACAACACAAACACTCATTGACTCTGAGGAGAATCGATTAATCGACTGAAAAAATCCGTTCCTCGTATCTCAAATGTTGCTCGTATTTCAAAGCAAATCTTCGATTAATAGACAGCTCGTATCTCACATATCTCGTATGTTAGGGTACTCGTATCTCAAGGTACCACTGTATCTTTGATCTGACATAAAATGCAAAAGCGTTTTCATATTGAAGATAATTTACTGTAAAATTTTCACATTTTTTTCATCTATTGTAAAAGAGGGGTTGAAATAACAAAGGTTATTTTTTCTAGAAAATTTAACAAATTAAAACTGGAATGATAACTTTGAGTGGAAAAATTTTCATGCCACGTGACTTTTTAGGTGTTTAATTTCTTCTTTTTTGACATGGTAATTCTTTATTTCGCAATTTTTGTTAAGTTTTTTTAATTCTGAAAAGGAAGCTATTAACTGATAAAAAATGAATTAAGCGTTCTACTCGAATAGCAAAAGTAAGTATTATATTATGTAGTAAATTTCTAAAGTTCTAAAGGAATCAAAAATTATATCTATCAAAGTTTTCTACAGTTAACGCTCGTCTTAGATGGCTCACTGTTTTTCCAGGGACTGGCAAAATATGGAATTAAAATGTTACTTGAGAGTAGGGTTAGAAATATTGGTATTAGAAAAATCGGTATTTTAGCTATTTTTTCAACAACGATACACCGAACTTATCTTATAATCCACAAGAAGCCAGTGTGTATAAATTTTTGGTTTTTCTACATATTGATAGCTTCCTTTCCGTCTGTCCCCATAATACTATATTTTTGTATTTTATGGTTGCGCTTTTGCTATTTAAATTTTAAACTATCGGCTGAATATTACACCGTGAATAAGGGAATATTAAAATCAAAACCTAAAACGCTACATATATAAATATCCAAACAAATGTAAAATTGTCTGTGGTAATATTTTCTAACTTTTGTCTTTATGTTTATGGTTCATTTTGACGTTTCAATTTTAAGATTGCCCAGCTATGAAGCTGATATTATAAATGACATAATTATGACGTATGATATTATGACTTGATATAAAATACACCGGTTTTAATAAGAAAAATACCGGTATAAAGCTAGTAAAAAGTTATCAAAATTTTAATGGCAACGTATTTGATTTTGACCAGATACGGCTAAAGGAGCGGACTACTTATATTTAACTACGATATTTTTATTGCAGAAAATAAACATAATCTCCCTTTGATAAATCCTTAAAGGGGCATTATCCAATCTAGATTATTTTAGGAATATTCTTGAAGCTCGTGGATCACTTTTAACATTGAAACATTCTTCTCTTCTTCTTTTGGGGAGTTAGTAACCCTGACATTCTCAAGCCTATACAGTTAAATGCTCTCAGTTTTAAGTAACATGGCCGTTAGAATTTTTTTTTTAAATTTGTTTGTTGCTCCGGTTATTTGAGTCACCAACCACAAGGGCTGTTTGGCTGATTAATGGAATGCTAGAGAATTGAAATTTGTGATTTTTTTTACAAATCTCTTAAAATTTGTAAGCAAGTTGTGTTTTTTTTATGGTGAGGACAGAGGATCTGTCTATTTATTGATTAGTATGTTTTTTTTTAAAATAAATTATATATTTAGTATCTGAACTTTATTTGTTAAATACAGGGCATCCTTGCGTAATGACAACTCTGAAGCAATTTTATTAATCGACTTTCAAGTTTGGTCTTGCATTCATGATAAGTAAAATATATATCTGAATTTATTGATTGAGTAGGCATTGACTTAGTAGAACTCCATTATAATACGGTTAGAAAATTAACAATGCATTTTAATTCTACAGAAATTATTTTATATATTTGTTCATAGCTATTTCGGCTTACGCCCTCGTCAGAACTAGTTCCAGAACTAGAAACAGTTCTGACGAGGGCGTAAGCCGAAAAAGCCATCAACAAATATATTTTTTTTAATATTATTTTTAAAATATTTTTAAAAAGAATTTAAAAAAAATGCGCCGAATACTCTTAATTGTTAAAGTCAAACGAGATTAACTCGATGATAAGTAATGAATCAGTTGTGCACAAAAACAACGATAAATACCATTACACACACATATCATACACCCAGCCCAAGATCTCTTTTTTAAATTGAAAAAAAATGATCTTGCCGGAAATTTAACCCGGACCCCCTGATCGCTAGGACAATATTGCTGTAGAATTAAAATACATTGTTATTTTTCTTACCGTATTTTATCTGATTTTATTGCTTCCATTCACATTGTCGGTCCCTGTGGTCTAGTGGCAAGAGCTTTGTCCTAGCAATCGGGGGGCCCGGGTTCAATCCCCGGCAAGGTTAGATTTTTTCAATTGAAAAAAAAGATCTTGGGCTGGGTGTTATGTTATTTATCGTTGATTTTGTGCACAACTGATACATTATTTACCATCGAGTTAATCTCGTGTGACTTTCACAACTCAGAATATTTGGCGCATTGGCGCAAGCTGTAATGCCAAATATTTTTTATATTTAAAATTTAAAATTTATAAAATTAAAATTAAAAATTAAAAATTTATAAAATTGTGCTTTTTGGATTCGCTGTCCACCAGCTTAAGTCCCAGCACGGACAATTTGATTTTTAAACCATTTTATGAATCCGTGCATGCATGTCTTAGTATAAAATACTTAATTTAGCAGCGGTACAGGGTAAGCAGTAAGTCCACCAATGTTTTTAATGATGTTGATCTAGTAACGGCACCATACACCAAAATATCATGTTAATTATATCACGCTAACTTTCCAGGTATTAAAATACATTATAATGATTTATTCTACGTGAAAATGAAGTTATTATACAACACAACACACCTTTACTCTTCCGTCATACTAGTTAACAGTTTCAATAGTTCTCAAAGTGTAATAATTAAGCTAAATAAATTTTCAACATTAAAAAATTTACACGTAACTGTCGAAGTGTCATGTGAAAGATTCTAGAATAATCGATTTCAAATGAGTCAGTAGAAAATTTAAGCGCGCCATAAATTGATGGTTTTGTTGGAGCTTTGTAAAAAATATTCTTCAATAAAAAATCAAATCTGATATATTAGTACATTCGATGGTTTTAGTTGTAGCTTTGTGGAAGATCATTAATATAGAAAATTTTAAATAACATTTATTATTCTACGAATTGTGTTACCAATTACGAAACGTGATTCGTCTCTTTCAGGTGCATCTTCAGACTTTCTATTGATTGAGTAGGCATTTACTTGGTAGAACTCCTTTATAATACGGAAAGAAAAATAACAATGTATTTCAGTTATACATAAATTATTTTATATATTTGTTGATAGCTATTTCGGCTTACGCCTTCGTCAGAACTATAGTTCTGTAGTTCGGAAATGTAGTTCTGACGAAGGCGTAAGCCGAAATAGCTATCAACAAATATATAAAATAATTTATGTAGAACTAAAATACATTGTTATTTTTCTTTCCGTATTCAGACTTTCTATTGGAAAGATGTTTAAGTAACAAAGCAAAATTGATTTTTAATATTTTTAAAATGGTAAATTACAAAATGGGGTTTTGAGATTTTTCCTTTTCACAGTAAGCAAAAAGAGGATGATAGAAACAGCAAACAATTATTATACTACTTATAAAGTTAACATGGCGATGAACAAAACAAGTCCTGATTCAAATAAATTAAATGTGGAGTAAGTACAAAAATTACAGTCAGTTCCCGAGTGAAGACGATTCAAACTTACGACGGAGACCAAAATTAAAAATTGAAATAATAAATTGAAAAATGATGAATGGCATATGGAACAAACTTTTAAAACGTTACAATAATATGAATTTTAATAGAGAAAATAAATAGGAGAAGTAACGAATATAATTTTTGACGTGACAACGTCTTATAAATCGATGAACGCCCGCTGCACGCACGAAAAAACATGACTCATTGTCCCGTTTGTCGCGTTACGCCGAAGGCAAGCGTGCGAGCGAGAGCGCGGATAAGCGATAGAGAGGCACGATCGGCCTACCGTTCGGATTGTGCCGCATCTATCTCTCTTCCACTCGATTGGTCGATGCGTCTGAGTAGAAAAGAGACAGCGGCAGCACACAACTTATACACCTACAGTACCTACACGTGATCTGTTTACAACTGTTTATAAAGTGAAGTGAAATGTTAATGTGGTTTTCATTGTTTATATTACAACAACAATTGCGACAATAAAGGTAATCAATTCTTGCATATTAAAATCTGATTAACGTATAACAAATATACAAAATATCGTATCCATACAAAATAATGATAATTCAATAAAAATGATTCCATTTTATTCATAAAAGTATGCAATCATTTCATCAATGTTTTCTTATGACGTTGTCACGTTAAACTATCGTCCGTAAACCGACTTTACAGACACCAATTTTTGTATGAATCGAGAACTGACTGTATTTATTTATAGTTTGCCGTATATTTTTAACATGGTGGTTCCAGTGCATAATAAAATATGGATATTTATTAAGTGTTTTTGATATAATGAGTGTTAATTATTATTGATTATTTAGTTTACCTTCTTTCGATTTTTACTTAGATAAATATTTTTTAAAAATTCTTATTAAACTAAAAATAGTTGTAATATTTTATTCTGCGACACGTGTTTTGCCCTCTTTGATAAAAATTATCAAACCAACTCCTTCGTTAAAAACGTCGATTCTTTTGTTGACTAATAAATAAATGTAAATCAAAATAGATTGAGACATTTTCTTTCATCTCGTTGTCGGGAAGGGGCGAGACACAAACGATAACTGTGCTAATTACAATGTCAATTATTTGTACAAAGACAAGACTTCTACGTTTTAAAACAAACATCCCTTAGAAAAAGCCTGAGGGTGCTTCTCGGAAAAGCAAAACACGTGTCGAAGATTTTAGCACAAACAGCGGAATAACAAAACTATTATATCATCATAAAATAACTTTGTTTATTCCATGTACACCCAAAACTATTTTTGTGCTATTTCAAAGTTATATAGGCTTTTTTTTGCGGTGTAAATACCAATCCCCCACATTAAGATTTTTTTTAACCAGGTCCGCTCCCAACTTGACTTCTAACGGAGTTTATTTCAACATATATTTTTCTACGAAAACTGTTTGTTACTCAGTTGCTCAACCTCTCTTTTTTCGAAGAGAGTAGGGATGAAAAGGATACGAGGACTCGGATAGGACTAGCGGTTAGTTATTACTCTCGCTATGCGTCGATGTTTGGGATAGGAAAGGTGCTAAGTGATTTTTAACAACACCCATGCCTTTGAACAGATTTACCAACTGAAAAATACTACTCGTACCGGGAATCGAACCCGAACGATCCAGCACGGAAGCCAACAACGTTGACACTGCGCCACGGACCGGACATTAAGATTGGTCACGGCTAAAAAAAACTACTTTGAAATTATTTGTAAAAAAAAAATTGATACTAAAAAAGCCTTTAATTAATTTTATCATAATCAATGACTGTGAGAATCGCTGGCTTTATTTTGCTGGCAACACTCCAGATTATTTAATGTTTCTAAGAGAGAAGAGAACTGTTTTAAAAATAAATTCGATAACATGCAAAAATACTCAACGAAGCACATGGTCAGTATGCTCATAAATAATTTTATCCACACATCAGTGGCGTGCGGTATTTATCTACCAGCTTAATAAACATTCAATATTAACCCGTACACAGTCATAATAAAACTCGGAAGTAGCTTTTTTTTACCATGTCCGCTCCCAACTTGGAGCATATGGACTCCTCAAAGAGTTTAACTCAACATATGTTTTTCTACGAGAACTGCTTGATACACAGTTGCTCAACCTCTCTTTTTGGAGAGAGTATGGATGGAAAGGATTCGAAGACTAGTAGTTAGCACATCGTTGTCACTATGCGTCGCTCTTTGGGATCGGAAAGGTGGGAAGAGATTTTTAAACAACAAAAATACCCATTGCCTCTGAGCAATATCAATTTATCGACTGAAAAAATCTACTCGTACTGGGAATCGAGCTCGGGCGGTCCGACACGGTAGCCAACGACGTTGACCACTGCAAGACGGACCGGGAAAAGTTAATAATGATTAAAAGCTGAAATATATTGCTCAGTGTGGTTGCTTTACTATCCCTGGAACGAGCAGATTTTTTCAGTCGATAAATCGATTTTGTTCGATGGCAATGGGTGCTAAAATTCCTTATTAAACCACCTTTTTCGATCCCCAAAAGTGACGTACTAGCGAGAGCGATAAGCTAAACACTAGTCCTGTACTGGTCATCGCATGCTTTCAATCCCTACTCTCTTCGAAAAAGAGAGATTGAGCAACTTAGTATCAAGCAGTTTACATAGAAAAACACATGTTGAGATAAACTCCGTGAGGAGTCCATATACTCAAAGTTGGGAGCGGAGATGGTAAAAAAAGAAATAAAAAGATACAGCGTTAAATATTGAATGCATAATTCGATCAAAACAACGTAACGCATAGTGAGAGCAATTAGCTAACCACTGGTCCTGTTCTGGTTATCGTATCATTTTATTACATAATCTTTTCGAAAAATAGAGCTTGAGGAAGTGAGTAACAAGCAGTCCTCGTAAAAAAATCATATGCTGAGACAAACTCCGTTTCTATGTGCTCCAGACTGAGAGAGGACATGGTTAAAAAAACAACAAAAACGTGGTATACCTTAATATAAAACTTTAAATAACTTTGATTGTTCAACGTATTGTGCTACTTACTGTGACACGTGCAACACTTAAGCAAACTTTGCGACAGTAAGTCCGAAGATGACTCTGAAAGAGACGAAACACGTGTCACAGTTAGTAGCAAAATACGTGGAATAATCAAAGTTTTTTTTTTTTTTAAATGAACTTCCACAAAGTTACCGCCGAATCCATTGAAAGTACAGTATACATTGATTATCCACACAAGAAAATAACGTTTATTTTATTTGATCTTGGAACTAGTGTTTCATATGACTTGAGTGAAAAAAATTGAGTATTTTAATAATAAGCACGGCATTGGTCTTTATTAGATTTATAAATAAAAGACAAATAACTGTTGAAAGCAGTTCTAAGCCACATGGTTACGCTCTTGGTCAGTGGTCGGTAACCTTGTTTTATTATGTTATTAGCGACACCACATATGGCTTGATAATAATAAATATAATTTTAGCACGGTGTAAAAAATAGCTATGTTCGGCTTACGCCCTCGTCAGAACTGTAGTTCCGACATCAACTTATAACTTTTGTGGAATTATAAAACATATTTTTTCATCGTGTTATAATAGAGTTCTACCAAGTGAATGCAAATTTAATCTTGTTAGTCCCCGTTTGCCCAAGCTATCAGGTAGGCCCGGGCTCAGGTCCTAGAAAGGAAAGATTTTTCAATTGAAAAAGATATCTTGAAAATGGGTGTATGTAATTTTTCATTGAGTTGTTCTCGACTGGTTCACACAAATTTACTATCGAGTTTATCTCGTACGACTTTCATAATTAGAAATGTTTGGCGCAATAGCATTGGCTGTAATGACAAATATTGGTAAGTTGACTTAAAATGAAATTAAATTTCAAAATTAAAAACTCAATCATTAATATTAATACTTTCAAATTTGAATCGCTTGAATTTTGTACTTTTTTGGAGTTTTGTCGCTAACGACCCGGGTTTTACCTTTCAGCATTTTCAGGCATTTCAAGCAGGGCTGTGGAGTCGGTCAAAAAAAGTCCGACTCCAGCATTTACCAAAACCATGACTCCGACTAAAAAAAGGTTAATATCGTCACTTTTTCCCCCTCATTTTCCTATTTATGTGTATTCAATTAAATATCAACCATATCAATGCGGCCACAAGCCAAATTTGACATATTAAATGCAAAAATAAAGAGTTCAAACTTTTCAAAATTTCCGACTCCGAGTACGACTCCGGCCAGAACGCCGCGACGACTCCGACTCCGACTCCACAGCCCTGTGATCCGTGATCCGTGCACCCAGATCCGTGCACTTGCAGAATTCATTAGAAAATTTCTTACAGTCATATAATAGTTTTGAGGCTATTTTCAACCATTTGTATTCAAATAACAGAATTGCTTTTATACTGTATTTAACGTTTCAAATTCTATGATAATGCGTATGTTTACTGAATTATCACCTGATTGCTATTCACATGAAGTTCAATTGAAATTGAATTGAACATTTCTTGAACACTGACATAATAGTCATAATTTATTAACTTCGATGGCCTTACATGCCACAAGAAACTAATTGAAATACCGCATAAAAGTGTGTATTTACAATGTGTAACGAGGCAGTGGTTGAAATGTAAAATTCTTCACAACCGGCTTTAAATCTAATGAGTCGGAAAAAGGGTCCACTCACATTATTTTATAATAAGTAGGATGACCATTACAAAAATACAATAATTGTGTAGTCTTCGACAGTTTAAATATTTTTATTTCTTTTAAACTTTAAAGTTCACTTCATCCAGATGTCAATGAACATATAATAGCAGGCTTGCAGCCGATCGGCCGATGTTTTTTGATTCAAATACAGTTTTACCACAAAGAAAAACAGTTTAATCAATTCTTTTTTAAATCAACTTGAGTTTTTTGATTCAGCACAATAGTGCTGGAGATTTCCGTTTCGCATTCTTTTCCATTTATCTGACCTAAGAAATGGATCGTAGCGACCAAACCAATAATCCTCTATACCTAGTGTAGTATTCTCACTCTTCCGGGAAAAGAGTTAGATCAACTGATAATTTCTAATCACTAGAACTGTTATAACCTTATCCTATTTTTTTAAATTCTTATTGAAGAAATGGTAAAGAGCCTACAAACAAGTAAAAAACTTTAGTTGAAAGAAGCACCACAAATAGTACACAATAAAAGGTTCTCTCTAGAACCTGGCATCGTTAAAAACTTAAGCAATATGAGATTTACTAAAATCCTGGTTTTCAAAACCATTGACGCTCTTTATGCGGAGAATATAGACTTATTATAGAAACAATATCAACAGAATTTTTATTGGATAACTGCTAACTATTCTGTTGCTCAACTTTTTTTCGATGGTAGTTAGGATCAAAAGGACAAAGCTGCGACATTACTAGTGTTTAGCAAATCGCTTTTGCTACGTCGCATTTGAGGATTGGTATGGGAGGGAATTTTATTCAAGACATAAATCCATGTTTCCGAACAGTAATCAATAATTTAATTGAGAAATGTAACAGCAGTGGACAGAAACCATCGTGGTTCAACACAGGCCTGACAATATATTATTATCAATCGATGCTCCGGTACATTTCCAGCACTGATTCAGATGCATAGCACAACCGGACCCATGAGGTTAAGAGTGCATTGCAGCGTAGGTCTTTATGATAATAACGGTTGACGTGACAAGGTGCCGTGGCGGTCACAAGTCAAGCGAAAGAGCTTCACCTCACGTAATGAAATGGAAATGAAGATAATTTTGCACTGAAACAAATAATAAATCGGCCATTATGTCAACATTGTAAACAACTTATATTTGCTTACATAATAAATACGTGACCATGTTAGTTTTGAGGCTTATTATCAAAAAGAAGAACCTTCAATCCGACCGGATTCAATACTGTCACTAAAACTATTGGAAAGGTTACTTAAACTCGGTAATGCACCACCTTTTTGTAAGAATAGCCAGCTAATCAATTTTTGGATTGTTGAGGACGGCAAGGGATTTATATCATTGTTATTTTTAGTGTATATTATCACATTGGCTTCGGGGAGTTCAAACAACATAAAAAAAAACGACGAGTATACCGTGTTCCCGTAACCAATATGTAAAATTGAAAATTTTTAGTTCTGACGAAAAAAAGGTGATTGATATTTGTCATATTGGGAAGTAGGTTGCGCATCACCGCTTTAAATTAAGATTTTTTTAAATATAATGCCCCCACTGTACATGTAAAACGAGACGCACTGCAGTACTCAAAAAGTCCAATAAAAGAGACTTATAACCCATTATATGCCGGCAGGTAAAAGAACGGTCGTACACAGAGAGCCGCGATTTTCTTTGAAAAAATAGCGACGGATTTCGGTAATACAACGAAGCTCTCTTAAAAATCGATATTACAAAGATTATAATACAAAATATATAAACTGTAAGTATAAGACTGTGATTCTAAGAGATGTCGCTATGTGTATAACATGTTTGAATTTAAAAAAAAACGGCGATCTTGTCCAGTATTAGTGGGCGTAAAGTAAATCGTATATATACGCGGATTTTCCATGGCTGGCACTGCGCTACATATACGTTTCTGGCACACAACTGGTTAATTAAGCTACGTTTAAAAACATAATATGGCTAACAAAGTTCATCGAGTCCGACAAACTCCGACAAGAGCTACTTAATCGGTATGTTATACATACATTCATTTATGGTTTGAATAAATAAAACAAATTTATTCAGTACTATTTACACATTGTATATACTACATGTTATTTAAAAATCATGAACGGTGTCACTCATTGCGACAATTTTAAGCTGATCTTGTCGTTGTATCGCATACTCTTGGTATTAATGTTTACTAAACATAGTTTTTTATTTATATTAATACTAGTATTCGAACCCGGCTTCGCTCGGACCAGTTTGGGGTTATGTTCAGCTCGGCGCGTAAATTCAGACGGGCCAAGTTGAAACAACTTTTTTCAAAATTCAAAAGTCTAGGTCAATTAAAATGGAATTAAAATGAACATTTCAGACTGGCATTGACATTTCACAGCCCCTTTCATTTATTGACAGCCCCATTCTCGCCCATTAAAATGTCCAAATTCAAGGAAAAAATCTAATTTGCTGTCAAAGAAATGTCAAATAATACCTCCACGTAAATAAAAACATTATTATATTAATAGAAGCCGGGAAAAGTTCAGTAGAAGACTAATTTATTACATTTTGACTAAATGTCTTCGCCGATAAAAAAATCAAACATATTTTCTTTCATATTCGTTTTTATGGCAACTTAATGACCAACAATGCAAAAGGGAATTACAGACCCACAGACATAAATACGTCGTTTCGGTTTTATATATGTACTACTCGATACTCGAGTAATTGGAGTCTCTACACACACAAATTTACCGTCGAAACTTTCGCGAGCGAAATCAATTCGTTTGTTTGAACTTGCAACAACAATGTAAAAGGGAATTACAGACATACATCCCCCGTTTCGGTTTTATATATAAGATAAACCTTTCCGCCCAGAATTGACAGTTGGCCCCGGAAAAGTAATTTATTCATGGGACTTAGAAATAGTCACTGGTAAACATATTCGCTTTTCAAACAACAGGTCCATCATGCTGTCAAGTGTAACTGGGTGTCATAATTTCACACTCGAAATATGTCGCATTATTTAATACGCAAATTTGCCAAATCAGAGCTACTGAAATTCTGATCCGCGGTCAGTAAAATAATTGTAATGTTGAAAATAAGAATACTATTGAGACGACCAGGGTTTCTTCCCAATCTGACTGCGTCAGACAGCATCCTTCCACGGCGTTCGGAGACGGAACTTAGGGATAGGATGGGAGGAAAGGTATCTCTGTATAGATTTCAATCGGTAATTTATCTTGGCCGAAAACTCTATCCTAGAGTCGGCTAATTTATTGTCTTCAAATTATTACATTTTTTTATTCCACACAAATACATTGCAGTAAGAACATTTTTAAACGCGTAAGACCAAATGAATAATGTGATATCCTCCTGTCCGAGACAGGAGGGCATATGGCTATCGGCTTGAACGGTTACGACTGACGCGCTTCGCGGTTATTTTATTTGACAGCCGAATTTATACTCCGTGATTCTAGTATGAAAAACAGCTCGACCAATCAACGCAAAGCATTCTCGCCTGAGCTGAATTCAACCAATCACTGCGAAGCCGTCGCAATGAGTCGGTTACATGAATTTATAACAATTTGAATGCATTTATTCGCGTTATATTACTCGTTTGGTCTTATTATTATTGATTGAGGTGATAAATAAGATCGTCCGAGAGAGTTCTGATACCCTACAACATCATGCGGTATCACTATTAACAGTCGATGCTGGCTTATCTCTTTTCACCATTATTTGCAGATGGATTTTTCTATGGAGCCTTTAAAACGAATATTATAATTTTCAGTTGCATATGAGCACCCACTGAAAATGGGATCCCTACGCTGGTGTGCAATATAACATTATTATGCTTTGTTGTCCGCCCCGTGGCGCAGTGTCAACGGTGTTGGTTTGCGTGACAGACCACCCGGGTTCGATTCCCAGAGCGAACCGATTTTTTCAGTCGATAAATCTGTTGCCCGGTCCGTGGGGCAGTGTCAATGTTGTTGGCTTTTGTGCTGGACCACCCGGGTTCGATTCCTGGTACGAGTGGATTTTTTCAATCTGTAAATCTGTTCAAAGGCATGGGTGTTTGTGTCGTTGAAAATCCCTTCCCACCGTTCCTATCTCAGAGAGCGACGCATAGCGAGAGCGATTAGCTAACCACTAGTCCTGTCCTCGTATCCTTGCCATCCCCTACTCTCTTCCAAAAAGAGAGGTTGAGCAAATGAGTAACAAGCAGTTCTCGTAGAAAACTATATATGTTGAGATAAACTCCGTGAGGAGTCCACATGCTCCAAGTATGAAGCGGACATGGTTAAAAAAAAAATCTGTTCAAAGGCATGGGTGTTTGTTTTGTTGAAAATCCCTTCTCACCTTTCCGATCCCAAAGAGCGACGCATAGTGATAGCGGTTAGCTATACACTAGTCCTGTCCTAGTCCCCGTATCTATTCCATCCCAATTCACTTTGAAAAAGGGAGGTTGAGAAACTGAATCACAAGCAGTTCTCGTAGAAAAACATATGTTGAGATAAACTCCGTGAGGAGTCCATATACTCAAAGTTGGGAGCGGACATGGTTAAAATACATGTTTTGTTGACTGCTCTTTACAATAAATTGACTTTCTACCTAACCTAACCTAACCGACACCAGCGCGCAATATAAGATTATTTTGTATTTTTAACTGATCATGTTGACACCGCCTTATGTGGTAGGTCATCAGAACTCTCTCGAACGATCTATTTTTCACCTGAGTCTATGAGTATAAGTCAATATCAGGAAATAAATTCATTCTTATAATAATCTATATTGAAATCTATAGCGATGCAATGTAGAGTTATTTCAATTTCTCTTATCTCTTGACGCCCGACAATGCATGTGCTTCATAAAAAGTTCGTAAGGCGATAAATAATCCCTTATCGGCGGGCGCACGTGTTAACGATTTTTGAAACGGCCATTGTTTTTTCTTTCTAAAGTAACCGTTTGTTTTCATACAGTAGTGAGAGATTGGACGGCATTGAGAATGCACGCGCCTAATCCTCTCCCTAAGAATTAAATTCGAGTCAAATTCCTGATATCTTCTTCGCTATCGTAATATTTGTGTGTTGTATAACGTCTGTGTAAACTATAAACAATCAAATAATGGATGCTAACCGCAACCACATAACGCTTTGAGATCGTCTTTTCTTTATAAGAGTACCATGTTTCTCCTACTCCGTCCCCAAAATCCCTCTCCTGAGTGTCGGATAGGAGGCTCCTTCTCGATTTACGAGGGAGCTGGAATAAAGGCCTTCTCAATGTATAGAAATTTACTGATCTTATCAAACCTATCTAAGAAAATTTTATCGAATGGAAAAAGAATTAGATAAGGATATACACCATGCGAAATTTTCAACTTTTGTTTCATATACATATGAGGTACATATGAGCGTTTATCCCCTTGATTATGATTTATTTTATATTTTTATGAAAATGTAAAGAGTATTGCGTGCTTATATCCCGCGCGCATTCGTCGCTTCACCATGAAAACTCATTTTCTTCCTAAGTTTTAGATTGTCTGTGACCATAAGTATAATAATTTATTTATTGGCAAAAAAAACTATATAAAATACATTGCATTACAGCAAGCGCCAATGCGCCATGCATTTGTCAAATTAATAAAAATTACATAATATATTACACAAAAATAAGAAACAGAACAGAAACATATTATTTACATAAGAAGACAAAATGTTTTAACAACGCATCAAGTTCACTGCAGAAGATGACCACATCAACAGGCAGCGCATTTATCAGCCGAATAGCCCTTGCAACTGGAGATTCAAAAGACCTACGTGACAAACAAGTTTTGACAAAGAAAATTGATTTGTCTTTGACAATATATTGACAACATATACATTAGGTGTCGTAGATAAAAAAATCAGGACTGTATAAGCTATCTAATAAAAAACAAACACTAAACTCATATGACCTTTTTCCTAGCAAAATGATGGTATACCAGTCCCAGGGTATAACAATGAAAAATATCAACAGGTTCGCAAACCAAAATTTAGTATCACTGCATTAGATGACAAGCCTCAAACTACCGACCATATCACAAAGGCGGTATACGTTGGCTCGGGTCATAATCCGGTCGGCCAACTTTCCGACAGCTAAATGCCGGCAAACAAACGGCCCTATCGGGAAACGGGGGGTCTGGTGGATAAATGTTTTAGCACCACAGGTGTTAACGAAACTTTGCGGGTTAAAACTATTACGGATTATCGATTTTACATCATACTTAAAATGCGTCCAGGATTAACAAATATTTTAATCTAGCATAATATACGTCGAAATATTAACCTGTATCATTCTTAAATCTTCGGTACCTATATCAAATTTTTTTTTCTTAAATGAATATCGATTTTATTAAGCATTAAGCTCTTCCTGTCTCCATGGTCGCTGAGATTTATTTAAAAGTTAAATAACCTTCCTGTTGCTAACTTCTGTGTGAACTTTTTAGCCGTGAGCAATCCATGGTGAAGCCAGTTCATAAGGTTAGCTCATAAATTAATATTCTCCTTTTTCAAACATAAAAGCTGAATTAAATACAAAAATTGCATTTCCAGTTTACATCACTTTAATAGAATGTGTGAATTGAGTTGTGCACATTGTGACTATCGATTTCTTTTTGAAACAATTGAGGGTATAAATCCTTTTGATTTTCTGCAATTGATATATACATACATACACACACAGCATTTTCGGAAGCAAATTGAAAAAATCATTTTCTTGATATGTAGGGTTGTTAAAGAAAATTGTTCTTATAAATTTTCTTGTCATCTTTAAATGCGTCTGTTTGGCTTCCTGATTCATCTGTTAATCATAATACAGTAATTTGTTCTACTGTGTTGGTTAAAGGTTTATTTTATTTTATTTATGTTATTTTTTTAAATTTAAAAATAGTATTTGGCATTACAGCTTATGCCAATGCGCCAAATATTCTTAATTGTGAAAGTCATACGAGATTAACTCGATGATAAATAATAAATCAGTTGTGCACAAAATCAACGATAAATAACATACACTCAGCCCAAGATCTCTTTTTTCAATTGAAAAAATCCAACCTTGCCGAGAATTGAACTCGGGTCCCCTGATCGCTATGACAAAGCTCTTGCCACTAGACCACAGGGACCGACCGATTGGAGCTATCAACCAGAATGTTATTTACAGAATTGAACTATCTTCGTACGCACTTCTCCTATTGATATGTCTCTTTGACACATAACGTATGATAAATATCAGAACTAGTTTCGCTCATCGCGAGTATAATCAGCAGGATGAAATCATCAAGAGCGTTTGCAACCCTAGGCGAACGGGTGGTGGTAATACATAAATGCGTTGCCGGTACGCACAGAAATTTATAAAGATGATTGAATCGGTTTTATTTTAGCTTTTATCAGTTTTCGCAAGTTGTATTAATATATCATGTGCAATAACTTACTTAGTATTTTTGATCAATTTTGTAAAATTTAAGTTTTTTGAATTTTGGACTTTTCCATGATAGATTCCTTGCGATAGAGGTCTGCACGGGCCGAAATTTTAAAACTTTACCCGGCCCGAGCCCGAAAACCTCCAACCCGCCCCAGCCCGAGCCAGAGGCTCATTTACAAAATCTTACCCGAACCCGACGTTTTTCATCCTTGCCCGAAAAAACACCGATTTTTTTTCGACAATTCTAATAAAAATTAAAAATAATTAAATATCACTCACCAATTATCGTGTGTGCAGTTTTGCAAAATACATTTATTATAAAATACTCAATATCTTTATGACTTAACAACATAAATTGATTACCAGCAAATATTAAGAAAAATCAACTTAACAAATCAAATTGCGACCGATCTAAATAACCATTTAAGAAATACTAAATTCGGGATCATATTATGAAATTTATTATGCCTATTGTACAAACTCCTCAATAGAAGACTAGTCATAAAATTAAGAACAATGCGTGTTGTTCTATCGAATGGATGTGTTCATAAGGGAAAATAAGGTTTTTAAATAACGAACAAGGCGCCGAAAAGATGACTGTAACGAGTAGGTGAAGTTTATTATAGTATTAAATTTAGATTAACGATAATTGTGAGCTCATTAGGAAATAGCCCGATTTTTGTTATATTTTTTGTGTGCCTGGGCCCGAGTCCAAACCGTCGTTACCCGGCCCGACCCCGTGCAGACCTCTACCTTGCGACATCTTAAGGAATTTCAAGTGCACGGATGTACTTGAACTGACGCTCAGTAAACAGTTTGTTTCGTTTATATTCAAAAAATAGAAGTGGATCATGAAGTTAAATTGTTATTAAAATGTAAATTGTTATAATTATCGGGAAAATATATTTTCGGGTAATTATATTTTTGAATGTAGTATCGCAAATACTAATGACCAGATAATAACATAGGAATATCTTAAATAAATGAAAGGTTTCTCATGGAAACTCATGGAAAAGTACAAAATTCAAACGATTCAAATTTCATATTGAAATTCCATCAAGCACACTCAGACGAAATCCTTTAACAATTTAATTAAATTGTGGGAAAATCGCATCTTGCTTGCTTTCATTTCACATTTTTTTTAAATATGTTTCATTGCATCGTTTTTAATTTTGATGAAATGTATTCTTTAAAACGAATGTCAGCTAAATTAATATTATATTATATAAATGTCAAAAAATATAAATGTATTTTAGAAAAATGTCAGGTATAATAAAGAAAAATATCACAGTGGCGTACGGCTCACAAAAATTTCTCATTACAAGTGTTCCAAAGCTCATGAATAATTTAAACATGCAAATTTTAAAGAGGGGGTAACATTTGCGTACGAAATCTGTCGGTGGGCCATTTCGCAGCTCGTTTTATTGTGTTGGAACATATGAGTGCGTACTCAAGAATCTGTTTATGATGTTCCAACCATAATAAAATATTATTCGCACATTTTAGGACCGTTAAGCGCTAAATAATATGAAAGACAATTATTATGATCAAACTACGTGTTGATAATGTCATACACGTTTCGCGTATTATTTCAAACGATAAAATCATTTTATATAATGGTAAATTGCAGGTAAAGTAATTGTTTATAAAACACGCCAATCACTAAGCTGAAAATTATAAATCCCAGGGACCTCATAAAAGATTTATTGCGTAAAAGATGACAGCTCACTTACGTCCACGTGGAATATGTCAACAAACGAAGCAGTACCGTAAACAATCGTTAAAGCACTTCCTCGTGGCAGCCCTAACTCGTCTGAGCTCACTCACGTCCATGTAAAATATTTCGATATTCAATACCGTTTAAAATTGGTAAAACTTTTCCCAGTGGCATATCTATTGGCAGTCTGGTTCTACTTTTTGAAAGAAAAAACAACCCGTGTTTAAGATTCTTCAAAAATATATCAGGAACATTCAATTTAACATTCTCAAGAATCACTTTTAGGGTGTTCACTGTCAATACTTGGTGGAAAGGCATTATAATGAAAATAATAATACATTTTTAGTACTTTTTCCGCATAAAATTTATTTGATCAGGACCGGTTTCGCTCATGGCGAGCATTGTCAACTGATAGTATTCATATATCCTTAAATATCGTATTCCATCTGTAGTCAACATATTTTACACTGTCGTGAGTGAGTTCAGACAAGTAATATTAATGTTTTAATCTTTTTTTACACTCTGAAAGCAATTAACATATAATTTGTGATTGTTGTAAAGCACAGGTATATATATATATAACTTTTAAGGTGTTCACTGTCAATACTTGGTGGTATGGCATTATAATGAAAATAATAAAATATTTTAAGTACTTTTTCCACATAACATTTATTGGATCAGGACCGGTTTCGCTCATGGCGAGCATTGTCAACTAAAGATCAGAAAATGAGATAATTAAATAAATCGAATATATAAGGATTATTAATTTGATTCAAATTTCAAAGTTTCCGTTAATCAGTCAAAAAAATTACGAAGCACAAAAATTAATTGCTAAAAAATTTTAAAAACACAATTATAACACATTCAAAGTAATCTCCAGTGTTGCAACTTTACGCTAAATAAAATGTGCCAAAGCCAAATGTATTGGAAAGTGCTTATTTTGAAAACGAATTGCGAAATGTCTCTAACATTATTTTTCTTTACAATTCCTTACGTTTAGTCAACTCTTTTAAATGCTATACATACATGATTTCAGTACGTACCGTACAAAATAAGATAGGAACTACCTTATTTCTTGGATTAAAAGACGAAGCCTTATTTTAAAATACAACTTACAGTACCTTATGAAAACTTTATTGAAAAGAACAAAGTAAATTTTTCGTGTTTACTTTTTTCTGAAGTTGGAATAGTTATTTGAGAACCTATTCACATATTTTATTTTAAGTTATTTTATCAAATAGAAATCATTCGACAAAAACAAAAAATACCAGTATGACTTTATCAGTGTGTCTAATGAAAGTTTTTTAAATACACAAATATGTATGAGAATAGAAATAATGATTTAATTACTTTTTAAAAATAACTTTTGCTCCAGAGTGTGTATGAAACGTTAAATTAATTGAAACACTATAAATTTACTGCTTTTAAATGAATAAAACACATTTTTTATGTTAAGATCAGAGCTGGTGTCCCTCTAACGGTATCAGCTGTTTAATGGAAACTTCAAACGGTATAAGCCGGGGATTCTTAACCGTGTGCCCGCAGAGTCATTTTCGTATATTTTCAAAATTGCACAAATATAAGCTTATTTATGTTATTTTGAGAGGTGATGATATTTTTTATGTAGCAATGGTCAGCTGCAATAATGGATTAAAATCCAATTCCAAGAATCCTTCACATACTTTATGAATTATTATTGTATTATTCATCAAGAATATGTGCCATAATATTTTCCTCTAAGCATGTCATGAATGTCGTTCTGAAAATAATCAGCAATATATGAACAAATCTTTTATCTCACAGAATATTAAAAGCTCTTTTAGAAAAACTTATATACCTAACATGGTTTTGTCAATATAAAATGCTCTTCGTGAAATGCAATGTCCAAGATTACTCGAAATGTGCTTTTTTATTTCTAGGATGTTTTGTAATTGTAAATAATTAGATAATGTTCCGATCTAAGATAAATAATCCAGTCACACAATATGATGAATGTAAAACATGTAAAGCTGTCAAGGGAATAATAATAAAATTAATACACACATAAATATGTACTTAAGTATTTCGACTGAGGGTGCTTGATGGAATTTCAATATCAAATTAGAATTTTTTGAATTTTGTACTTTTCCATGAGTTTTGTCGCTAACTAACAGGGGTGAGTTTAAACTATTTTATCAAGAAATCCTAGAGATTAATCGAGCTCAGCTCAACGGTCTGCCAATTTTGAACGAGCAACTTTATTTGCCTAGTTCGCCATTGTTGTACCCTTTTAAATAATTCTCAATTTTAATTTATTGTCATTTATTAATAATTGTCATTTATTTACAATTCAAGCACTTGCTATTATTAAATATCAATTCGCTTACTATCATTAATGTAATATAATAATAAAGTCTTGAAATCAATCAACTCATTAACGAGAGGTCGGATAGGACCCTAGATTTATTTTAAATTTTCTTATGTTATCATCTGGTCATTAATATTTTCAAAAATCCCCGTAATTATAACAAACCCACTTAAATCATTGAACCTTGTATTCATTCAAATTTCAATTTACATTTTCATAACCCTTTTAACTTAGTGACTATTGGTATAAACGATACAAACTGTTTACTACGCGTCAGTTCAAGTACATCCGTGCACTTGGAATGCATGAAGATGCCGAAAGGCGAAACCCGGGTCGTTAGCGACTAAACTCATGGAAAAGTACAAAATTCAAAAAATTCTAATTTGATAAATATGTACTACTTAAATCTTGTTTTTTTGTTAATCCGGCCTGCGCCCGTGATTCATCTCCAAAATCTCAAATGCGCCCGTCACCGCAATAAGGTTAAGAACCCCTGGTATAAGCTGTTAATTAATTTAATTTAAATATTTCATATTTATAACATCCGTAGTGCAGTAAGAGGCAAATTTATGACTAGATCTATGAAAAATAAACACACGAAAAGAAATGATTTTTTAAACTTAGAAGTTAAGATATTCGAAAGCAGATAATACTATTTAAAAAAATCAGATGTTTGTGTTTTGTTTTAAATTTATTTAATGTTTTAGAATAATTTTTGAACTGTATTGCGTGCAAAAGTCGACGCGGCAATGTCACTGCACCATAATGTTGTAGACTCTGAAACAAAATGATCGAACTAACAATTGAAAAGAGAGTTGTCATATTTCATTATTTTTGACTCGATTTGGCATTTTTTACTAGACTATATTTTTTTTTTTTGAATTTTGTACTTTTCCATGAGTTTTGTCGCTAACGACCCGGGTTTCTCCTTTCGGGATCTTCAGGCATTCCAAGTGCACGGATGTACTTGAACTGACGCGTAGTAAACAGTTTGTATCGTTTATATACTTAATTAAACTACATATATTATTTATGAACATAACAAGGGTATTATTTTTAAGACACATTGAATACATTGCCCCGGTTGATAATTTAGGTTCAGCTATTTTGTCAATGATGTAGGTATATTTTTTTACTAAACATACAAGATTTTCCTTAGCAATACGTCTTCGAAATCTTCACGATCTTAGAGCGCTTTGGCGAAGCAATAAAAACAAGCAAAGCAAGATAAAAAAAAAATAAACAGATAGTTTTAAAATGGTTTAAGAGTGTAGAGCTTTTTTGTGCTTTCAGATGTTCGAGCAATGAAAGCTCCCGTAAACCTGTCGCCCGCCGTATTCTTTTTAAAACCTCGCACCGTAAAACGAATCCGGCAAGATCCGCCCGGCTTTGTTATTCTATTTACCGGGATTCCCGGGCGCCGGGATTTCCACCCGCCGACCGCACCGCGCCAGATGGTCACGACCGTGGGGTGCCCACGATTTAATTGTTTATCGGGATGGTATTTAAATTAGCGCCGTAGCGAGAAGTATTGTGCTGTATTAATGGAAATAAATTACTCTTAAATGCTTTTGTTGTGTGCTTGCCTTTGTTTTGGGTAGTGGTTATTGAGCCGCGTATTAATTTCAAACGTTCAATTATACACTAGCATTGGAAATTTAATTCATTCACAGTACATTCTACACACTGAATCTTAATAATAGGGATTGCAATGCCGGTATTACTTACATCAGGATCCCGGTATACTGAATAACAGGTTTTTGTAAAACATTAAAAACCAGAATACCGGTTTTTGTCAAACCTTAAAACCGGTATGCAGGATATCGGGTTTTGTAATACCTGAACGGTATGCCGGGTATCAGGTTTTTGTAAAAACATAACAAAACGGGTTTTTCGGATAACGGTTTTTGCAAAGGCGGAAAACCGGCTTTACCTGTTACCGGTATTTTAGCGTTACAAATAATATCATTGATCATATTTATTGAAGAATGGATATTGATTTATTTGTCCGGTATTGTGTTTACAATGTGATCATATTAATTATCACATTCAAAGTATTTTTGAATAAATATCGCTTTATCTTTGTATTTCTCATCGGTTGATGATGCTCGCTTTGAGCGTAACCGGTCCTGATCCAATAAATTTAATGTGGGATAAGAACTAAAAATGTTTTCTTATAAATAACAATACTTAGTTGAATAAATTTACTTTACATTTTACGGTGGCGTTATGTAGAAATATATCGTCGACTTAATTCTAAATCGTCTAAGTCAGTTTACCCTTAGTGTTCAGGAGACAGCTAAAACTGAATATTTCAACTTAAAGAAAACCAAAATTTGAGAATCTCCTACAAAATCTTCTCCCCAATCTTCGGCAAAAAGAATCTGGAAGATTTTTTCTCTGTAAGTTGAAATATTCAGTTTTAACTGTCTCCTGAACCTTTAGGGTATACTGACTTAGACGATGCTAGAATTAAGCAAAAGAAATATCGTTTTAATGCAATCCATCTATCTTACTATATAAAAATCAATATTTGTCTGTTTGTTTGTGTGTTCGCACCATATGCGCTGTTATACCGTTCACCCGATCGTAATGAAGCTTTGACAAACTTTTTTTTTGCACTTGCGCAGAGGTTTTTGGCATAGTAAAATTACCTTACAGTAGGTCTTTTATATAAAAATCAATGTCTTTTCATATTTCATGCGCTGCCATACTATTCATTCCAACTTATTGTTGCACTTTAGCAAAAATATAAGACTCAGTACAATTAACTTTCAGTAGGTGGCGCGTGTGTCGTAGTTAAGACAAACAGCAAACGTGAAACGGAAAATGTCATCGATACGGATCAATGTTAGGGAAATTAAATCGACATATTGTGCATCCGAAAGCACTTCAATAAACACAAATACGTTCTTTCTTTGAATGGCATTGCAACCAGGGCTGTGGAGTCGGTGAAAAAACGGCCGACTCCGACTCCAACATTGACCAAAAACACGACTCCGACTCCGACTCCGACCAAAAAAAGTTCAATATCGGCACTTCTTCCCCTAATTTTCCTATTTATGTGTATTCAATTAAATATCAACCCTATCAATGCGACCAAAAGCCAAATTTGAAATATAAAATGCAAAAATAAAAAGTTCAAACTTTTCAAAATTTCCGACTCCAAGTACGACTCCGGCCAAATCGCCGCGACGAATCCGACTCCGACTCCGACTCCACAGCCCTGATTGCAATTCTTGCCAGGCACCAGCTAGTTATGTATAAATAAATACAAATTTCTAACGTTTAAAATATTAAACGTAGGTTACCCGTAGTTACATAAGAATTTAACGTGACAAATTGTATCCTTCACTCTTTGGTTTGAGTCTTCTTTAAAAAAATACGTTAAATAATTACAAGAGACGTAAAGGCAAGATTTGCAAACTTACATTTCGCCCCCTGTGTTTGATCGAATCGTTCATTCAACCATAAATTTACCACGTACCTAATTTGATCATATTAATATAATATCGATCAATGCTTTATTAAACCGTGAGTGAAAAGACACTTAATGATTATTGATTACATTACTAATGGTAGATATTTTGCAATGGACTGAGCGCGTTAGGGTGGTACCCGGAAAATTCGCAACCGCTATAATGCTGTAAGCTTTTGTAGCGTTATTTTATCATTGCTTCTTGCTTTATTTTATTATGGATTATTAATGATATTCAAATATTAAGTAACATTTTGTTCTTTTATATAAATAAATATATCGATAGACTTATAGGGATTTGGAATTATGCAAAAATTAGCCAAATGTATGTTGTGTAATATGTGTTCGAGCAATTGATTGTATGAATAATATAGAAAAGTAAATACTCGGAATCAACTTTATTACTGATAAATATATATATTTAGTTTTATAATCGTATTATACCATTATCTTATATATAAAACCGAAACGGGAAATGAATGTCTGTAATTCCCTTTTGCATTGTTGTTGCAAGTTCAAACAAATGAATTGATTTCGCTCGCGAAAGTTTCGACGGTAAATTTGTTTCGTTTTCAATGTGTGTGTAGAGACTCCAATTACTCGAGTATCGAGTAGTACATATATAAAACCGAAACGGCGTATGTATGTCTGTGGGTCTGTAATTCCCTTTTGCATTGTTGGTCATTAAGTTGCCATAAAAACGAATATGAAAGAAAATATGTTTGATTTTTTTATCGGCGAAGACATTTAGTCAAAATGTAATAAATTAGTCTTCTACTGAACTTTTCCCGGCTTTTATTAATATAATAATGTTTTTATTTAAGTGAAGGTATTATTTGACATTTCTTTGACAGCAAATTAGATTTTTTCCTTGAATTTGGACATTTTAATCGGCGAGAATCGGGCTGTCAATATATGAAAGGGGCTGTGAAATGTCAATGCCAGTCTGAAATGTTCATTTTAATTCCATTTTAATTGACCTAGACTTTTGAATTTTGAAAAAAGTTGTTTCAACTTGGCCCGTCTGAATTTACGCGCCGAGGTGAAGATAACCCCAAACTGGTCCGAGCGAAGCCGGGTTCGAACACTAGTTTGCTATAAAAAAAAATGTGTTTTGAAGCTTTATAACGACGTTTTCCGCACACTATGCGACGTTTTTGGTCAAAATAACACCATTGGATTCGTATTTTTTTCTCCAAGTGACACAATATTTTAAATGAGAATATTTTACACCGTTTTATAAAGAAACTTATTTCTAATAAACCCTAGCCAACATTCACAATTGTTCAATGCAACATATCCTTTGCGACATTAAATGACACAGGATATTTTTTTCAAGCACGGATTTATCTTTATTTATCTTGCAAAATAAATCCTATGTGAAAAATTCAAGGAAAATAAGTCAGTTTTAATGGAAGCATTATATTAATAACACTTTCCTTTTATGAATTACTAGTATTTCTACCCGGCGTCGCTCGGACTAAGCGACCAATAATTATTTAATGTTATATCATCCGACATAATTATATCACAAAATCTAACATCCAAAGTAGAGTTAAAATAAAATCACAAACTTTATTTAATTTGATGACAGCCCCATTCTCACCCATTAAAATGTCAAAATTCAAGGAAAAAATCTAATTTCCTGTCAAAGAAATGTCAAATAATACCTTCACGTAAATAATAAACATTATTATATTAATAATAAAAGCCGGGAAAATTTCTGTAGAAGACTAATTTATTACATTTAGACTAAATGACTCCGCCGATAAAAATTCAAACATATTTTCTTTCATATTCGTATTTATGGCAACTAAATGACCAACAATGCAAAAGGGAATTACAGACCCACAGACATACATACGCCGTTTCGGTTTTATATATAAGATATCAGTAAAATGAGTGCTTTTGATTACTGTTTTAATTACATATAATATCTAATAATATGATATGTCTCCACCAAGGATAAAGGCGAACGATATTAAATTAGTTTTGACAGCCCCATTCTCGCCCGTTAAAATGTCCAAATTCAAGGAAAAAATCTAATTTTCTGTCAAAGAATTGTCAAATAATACCTTCACGTAAATAATAAACATTATTATATTACTTTTAAGGTGTTCACTGTCAATACTTGGTGGAAAGGCATTATAATAAAAATAATAACACATTTTTTTAGTACCTTTTCCACATCTGATTTATTTCATCAGGACCGGTTTCGCTCATGGCGAGCATTATCAACCGAGCATTATCAGTTGATAATGCTCGCCATGAGCGAAACCGGTCCTGATGAAATAAATCAGATGTGGAAAAAGTACAAAAAAATGTGTTTTTATTATTATTATATTAACCCCTCTCCATCCATGCAAATAATCTGTCGTATTCCACCATGGGGCGCTTTCACGAGCGCCGGCAAGCAATCGTCATAAAAGGTCCCTATTTTAAGCAAAAAGTATTTTTTTAAATGTGTATTTGCTCATAAATATATCCTTGCTATCATTTAAACCTTTAATTTATTTTAAAATGACGGATTAAGCGCAGAAATTCATCTGGAATGAATTGCGATCATTATGTGCTTGATATTTGAATCCAGCATCGCAATTGCAATGTCTCAGACTGTCTGCATTGACGACGTCCGCCGTTGACGCCCTACCGCATATGGCAACCTAGGCCATCATAATTATTTGTTGACCGACGGGGATGCGCCGAGACGTAATATTACCAGAACTATACAGCTGTTTGGATAGTCCATAATAATATATTTGTATTATTCCGGCTGTCGCTATATTTATTGCGATTCATAAAAAGGAAACATTTTCTTACCAATAGTGTTTTTGGTTGATAATATAATATATATGGCAAGAGAATATTGTTTTCGAATGGATACAATCTCGCATTTACTAATTATTTTGTTAAAATTTCAACGGCTGTGATGAAATCGTATTTTTAATACAATTACAAATAACAATAAGTGGAAAATAGGAAAATATTTTTTAATCATTGTTTGCCAGTATTGGATATTTCATTTTATTTAAATTCATCAGAGGTAGAAACATAATATATTATCATTTTTACACAAAATACAATTTAATTGAGAAATTCAATTGAGGAGCTATCTCTTTTTCCAATCTTACAAAATTAGTTTATTGATTACGATTTTAAATATAATTTTAGAAAAGTAATTTGAAATATTACAATACTTAGTATCGAATAAAACAAAAGTTATTGTGTTTTAGTGCTCAAGTTTGCAAAAAATGATTTTTGAAAGAATAATGAAATTTGTTTAAGATTGTGACGAAATCATCATAGTAAACAATTTTTGCATTTACAGATTAAATTTGCTACCCGTAAAAGATTAAAGAAATAGTTAAAAGTATGTACTCATAATAAATGTCATTTCTTTATGATAAATATAATTTTAGCGGCTTCTTTTTTCACAAAGCTTTTAAATTTTATTGCCATTCTTTGATAATTCTCTGAAAGGTTATCCACTATTTTATTATCCTATGCTTTGAGTTGATTTTACAATCTGGGGAAAAGATAATATAGTACACGTGCGTACGAAGTATACGTGCAATCTCAAAACATGCAAATTTGAACGAAAAATCTATTTATTACATTTCTGGCATAAAAGATTAAATAATGACTTGAACATATTACACAAACAAACTCAAAACAGTAAAGGCTCAACTTTCGGCACTGTTGTATTTCTGCCAAGGCAAATGCCACATTATAAAAAATAACAAAAGAATGAAGACAGCCTCCTTTGGTACCTTTTAAATTTACTGTAAAGTTATAAATATTTGCGCTCTCTATTCAACTTAGGATGATTTTCGGTATGTCTCTCTCTAAGGTATTTCAAATGTGTATCTTTCTAACACATTTATTTGTGCATATATCTATCGCATCCTTAGATTTAAAGTCTGCAAAATCAATTGGCATTAGAGAAAATTAACGATTTTGCGTAAAAATCATTATATTTTTGAATTTTTGATTTTGTTTTTGAATGAAGAACTATTTTTTCTGTGAATACCTAAAGTTATAAATACTTACTGACTATATTGAGTGAAATATTTAACTTTTTAGTTGCTTAAAATCTTACGAGAGCCGCATGGATAAGCAGGTGTTAATAAAAGCCGGGAAAAAGTTCAGTAGAAGACTAATTTATTACATTTTGACTAAATGTCTTCGCCGATAAAAATTCAAAAATATTTTCATTCATATTCGTTTTTATGGCAACTTGCAACAACAATGCAAAAGGGAATTACAGACCCACATAAAATATAAAATATATAAAAATAGCTGCCAAAAAGAAGAATAAGCACAGAAAAATGATGTTTATAAGAAATTAGAATTTATTATTACTTTTATCAAAATATGTCTTGAATCTGTAAACTTTGATTCGAGTTAACCCGTTATATACCGGTAGGTATAAGAATGTTCGTGCGCCAAAGGCCACGATATTTTTTTGCAAAAATAGCGACGGATTTCGGTAAATCAAAGAAGAATTGATTATAATACAAACCATGACAACTGTAAGTATAGGAATATGACTCTATGACATGTCGCTATGTGTTTAAAATCAAAAAATCGTCAACTTTGTGTGGTATTAGTGGGTGTAAAGTGGACCGTTTTTTATGGCCGGCACTGTGCTCGCGGATTTGTTCACCGTCTATCAACGTTCGTGGCATACAACAGGTTTGAAAAAATACGTCTGCATGTTCACAGAAAAATCGTTTATAACAGAAGAATTGTAGTAAAATTTTATTTTATTTCCGATATACCGGTATTTCGGTTTTTAAACAACAGCCAAAATAGTGAGAAAATTGTGTTGCAATCGTTGACCGAGACACTCATTGCTGGGAATATCTGATCTTAAACGTGGTATATAAAATATATATTCCACACTATTTTAAGGTCAAGTTTTTAGTATCATATTTACGAGGAAGACACTGTACGAAAAGTTTGTCCGAACAACATATTACGAACAATAATAATATTTTATTGTTTCCTAGTTTAGTGCCACTTTACGTCTATAGGTGGAGTAATAAATTGTCGAACGATATTGTTCACGTTAACGGCCCCTACTTACATAGACTCGAGTTTATTATCAATGTAAAAAAACTTTACTCTTAAAGGAAAATGTCTTTACAAAGTGTTTTTTTTATCATATTTACTAAGTTGTATACGTCCACATCCATAACTAGGGTTTTTAATCCCGGAGTTATGGGATTGTGATTAGTCGATCCCGGGAACCCGGGATTTAGGATATTTGTTAATGCTCGATATTTTTCATATTAATTACATGTAATACGGCAAGCGTTGCAATGCCACTCAAAGAAAGACAATTTTTCAGTTTATTGAAGTGCTTTCGGATGCACAATATTTTAGATAAATAATTTCGATTTATTTTCACTAACATTGATCGGTATCGATGACATTTGCCGTTTGTCTTTTGCCGATTGTCTATGGTACGTGCCACCTACTGAAAGTTTATTGTAGTATGCCTGTTACCTTTGCGCAAGTGCAACAATGAGTTGTCAAAATGAACGGTATGTCAGCGCATAAAATATGAAAAAAACGATTTTTATATAAAAGACCTACTGTAAATTGATTTTACTATGCTTTTAATCTTTGCGCAAGTGCAAGCAATAAACTGACAAAGCTTTATCTAAATCGGACGGTCTGTATGGCAACGTATAAAATACGAACATACAAGCATTGATTTTTATTTATTAGATTAACTAAGCCAATTTATCATTGAAAATAAGTGGTATGGCTATCTTTTTTTATGAATATTATATTAAGATTAATTATCCATTATTGAAGGGTGAACATATTAAATTTAATTATTATATACGAGACTATCGGTGTTGTTCGAATATTATCTGATATATTTGGTTTTAAACAAAGTATCTTAGAGTAGCAATTTATTTTTTTTTAAATTTCAAATTGCTATTTATTTTTAAACAAGAGTACATGAACCTGTTAGGTGCCGGCTAGGAATAGTTTGGCCGTGCACGGAGGGCCGTGATTTTCTTTCAAAAAATAAAACCTAATAAATATATATTTTTTTGACATATATCACAAACACTATATAAATATACAATGTGTCATTTACGCCATAATTTATTCAAAAACCAAAACATCAAACGTTTCACAAAACTTCTGGGTAGTCACAACACTCACACAGAAAATACGTGAACGTGACTTTAAATCGGAAATGATTCATAGTAAATTTAATCTTAAATGTATATAAAAAATACGTTTAAAATTCTTAAGACAAATTAATAGTATTCCACTCAGTGGTATGCCTCAAAACTAGGTTATACGCATACCCTGCTAGTGACACTTTTCAACACAACGAAACAGCTCTTTTTAAAATCGATATACTATAGAACACTTTACAATATCTTTAAAGTTCAAGTATTAAATCACGCTTCCAAGAAATGTCTCTATATGTATGATATTTTAAAATTGTTATTAACGTTGTTCGTGGCCTTTAAACTACGTCTCAAGTACTACGTGTAAACACGCGCATTTTGTATGGCTGGCCCTACGAGCACGGAATTGTTTGGCGTGTAAACACGGCCGCGGCACCGAAGACATTAAATAACGTTTTTGTTGATGACAAATTCACTGCCATCTAGAATGTAGGGATCAATTTTAGAATTTTATGTTTTAAGCACACACTAAAACAATAGTCAAACTAATAGTAAACAATCATAAATGCGCTCTAGTTTTGTGACTTGATATTTTTCATCCTCTCATGTACCGAGCAAAATGGAAAAATTGATCACATCTACCGCCCGACTTCTAAAACAAGACTGATGACTGAAGAACCATTTTTTTTCTTGAGACAGTTTAGATGTTACTAGCTTTGAATACTAACATATCATAAGAATTCTTACAGGAAGATTTTTTAATATATTTTGCAATATTTGCTACGGTATTTGCAACATATTTAGTCGGCGGCCACCAGCGGCTTTACGGTACTGAAATGGTTTTAATTTACTTCAATGGCTTAAATCTATAAGATGCTGTCGTCAATGCATAACGTAGTTAAAAATGTATTTTCCACGATCATCCAGTGTTCCAAAGATGGTAGGTACGATTTTGTTAATAATAATTCTTTTGTATTATATTTAATAATCCCGGGGCTCATAAGGTTACCAAAATATTTGGGATCCCAGGATTGGAAACCCTATTAATAACTAGGATCTCAAGCTATTTTCAAGCCTTTGCTAAAAATTATCACGTATTTTACTAGTTTTCTTTGAATGTTTTCATGACTTACCGATAAAATGGTGTATTGATTATTTTGACTGTAAGCACATTTATCTATTTATATTTTCAAATTCTTTCCGCTCCTGTTGTTGAGCATCTTGATCAGGTATGCCCAACTGAAACCATTTGGAAGGCCAATCAAAATAATCAATGTCTCTAGATTGATTTCTTTTTTGTATAAATAATCAACAGCTCACAATTAAAATAGTTTTATTTAGAAGTTGCTCATCGCAGTAGATGAGTAAATTTTTAGCTTTGAGAAAAATGACTCGCATTGCTATGTGGTGTCAAATGCAGCTATAACACACATTGATTTCTGCCTTAATTTGGAATCTTCAAGAATTTTACATAAACATAAGTTTTTCTACCAGAACTGCTTGTAACTCTTTTGCTCAACCACTCTTTATCGAAGAGAGTACGGATTGAAAGGATACGAAGACTAGGACAGGACTAGTGGTAAGCAAATCGCTCTCGATACTCGAGAGGGCTGGGAACAGATTTTAATCAACACAAACCTCCGTTGTCTTCGAACAGATTCAATAAATCGACAAAAATACCTCGAACCCGTGAGGTCCGTCACGGAATTCAACGACGTTGATCACTGCACCACGACCAGGTATTTTATTATTTAATATTTGCATGTATTTTTTTTATAAAAATGGTGCAGCTAAACACGTGTCACTCGTAAAAAGTCCAAAGATTCGAAACGAATGGTTAATTTTATACCGACCATTATTATTCGGAGCTGAAAGCGTTGCAGTCCAACACGGGTTCGTGACCAGGAGGGGTTGGGAACAAATGGTTTAAGTGAAGCATAAACACTCGGGTCAATATTGTTTATAATACAAATTTCTTTGTTTACATCGTCAAAGTTTAAGTATTTCAACTGACAGTATTGAGCTGTGGTAAAAGCACTTGGCAGCTCTCGCATTGAAAATAATTACCATTCGAATATTAATAAGGTTTTCATCGTTTTTATTAAATAAACAAGTCTATTTTTAAGGCTCTTATAATATCTGCCACTTACTAGCGATGCAAATTTACATATTTCAGTTATTACTCCAACGTTTCGCGGAAGCGTCCCCGTCTTAATAAACAAAAGCAGTGCTGAAATCAATCTAGAGAATAATTAAGGTTTTCGACTGGGGTGCTTGATGGAACTTCAATATATAATTTGAATTGCTTGAATTTTGTAATTTTTTATAAGTTTTGTCACTCACGACCCGGGTTTCACCTTTCAACATCTTCATGCATTTCAATCAACTGCATCAATTGCATTTCAATCAACTCAGTAATAATAAGTAGGTTAAACCCCTACATTTATTTTAGATATTCCTATGTTATTCTCTGGTCATTAGTATTTTCTTGCATTACTAGTATTCGTACTTCATTCACAAATCCCGATAATGTGGCCCGTGGCTATTATAAAAATAATTATATTTCTAAAACAAGTCAGCCTACGTCGGTAAAATAAAAAACATTAGCAAAGTAAAAGATTGCTTATAATTTACGAACAAAGACCAACACCGCCATTTGTCCGCTTTCTAATTCTCTCGGTTAACAAATAAACGCACCCATTTTAGCTACAGCTATCTTGAAAAAAGTATCGGTCACCCCAAAGGATAAAATTTCTAGATATGAAGCAAAATCTGTATCTACATTGAAATATATTGTATAGTGTGAATAAAGCTGATTTTGTACGGTCCGCTGGATATAACACAACGCATTTCCCAAGAGTCAACCGTGTAACGCAGATGTTATTATTCCTTATTTCAGCAAAAATATTTAACGAAACCAAAAATAAAATTATGTATCGATATCTTAAAGACATTATTTGTGAAAGCTAATATTCATATGTTGACAACTATTATCATAAATCAGTGTAATCCGATATTGAAATGCACCATAATCACTTGGGCTTTAAAAGGTTAAGCAACTAAGTAACGGGTTGCATGTTGACTGATATGAAAAGATGTTTAAGAATTTTATAAAATAAAGAGGGTTTCATATTATAATCCAAGCTGGGGGGCGACCTGATAAAAAAATTCGAGCTTTTATTCAAATTAGAGAAACATGTTTTTTGTGAAAGCTTTTTTTTTCTTTTAGGATGTCGGAAACGCAATGTTGTTTAAATTCAATCCATTTCTTTTTTTTTTAAATATCTTGCTTACCATTTCAACTAACTGAAATTATTTTCCCTTTGGTGCACTTATTAAAATATTTTATTTAATACGAAAATAAAATGCGAAAAAATCACAAAGAATTCTATTTATGCAAAATGGTATGTTTTAAAAAAAGCGTTTTGTTATGTCTTGTGTATTTTTATATTAATTGTGGACATATTATTCAGTCGCGATTTCTATACGAATTCTATCCTCAACTTCTCCGATAAAGAGACAGGGAAAATCAGTCAGTTCTCGTAAAAAGTTTGCTTTATATGAAAACCATTACTTATGCATTTGACAGGTGGAAAAAATCATGGCTATCATGGGTAACAAACATTTCATAAATTAAATGTCAATTTATTTATTTTTTTGTGATTAGAATCCGCAAACACTACAACCGAATAGAACGTCAAAAATTAGTAAATCGTATGAGGGAGGGTATTTTGGTCAACACATAGATCTGTGGGATTTAAACCCGCGCTCCGCAACCAATGCCAACGACGTTGACACGCGACCACGGAATCTAATATTTTTTTATTTGGATATACGAGAAATTAATTGAGAATTTCGACTTAAAGTGCTTGATGGAATTTCAATATTATATTTGTATCGTCGCTTAAAACCTTAGTTTTGTATGCGCTATGCATAAACGATTCAAATGTTATATTTACGTCAATGAAAAACAAAGATTTTTTTTCCTTTTGAGGCGTTCACTGTCAATATTTTGTAAAATGGTACTATAATAATACAGTTTTAGTACTTATTCCACATAAAATTTATTGATAATGCTCGTCATGAGCGAAACCGGTCCTGATCCAATAAATTTTATGTGGAAAGAACTTTTTTATGAAAACTATGTCTTCACAAAGTTGTAGCACCTTTTAGGCATACACGATAATTGTTAAGCGATTTCAAATGATTGCGGATAGAGTAAGTTTTAAATTTTTTGAATAACTCCACGCCAGGAGTTAAAGAATAGCTAACTCTTGCTTTAATTCGTCAGAATACAAACATAAAAAAGAATTTGAAAGGTATATTTTAACGTTTTTTGACAGGCCAGCGATGGGTGTGAGCGAAGTATACGGAATACGTGAGTGGTGTTAAAAATAAACATGAAACTTTGAAAAGCGAAATTTGAATTCGAGATCGAGATAAATAAAGGGTGGTTATTGTTCGACTACATTATTAATTTAAAGCCCTCTAGAATATCAAATTATTTTGGCATCCTTTTCAAAATATCTGTGCAAGAGCTGTCAGGCTGATAAAGCCCAACATGGGTCCAGTCAGAATGATGCCTCGCGACTAGAGATTCCAATTCAAGTATCGAATACTCGATACTTGAGTATACTCGTCCATTATTCAAGTACTCGGCACTCGAGTTATACTCGTTATTTATAAATGTAGATTAAGTTCCAAATTTTAGTTTAATGCAATCTTTACATTAATGCTAAAAAGAATTTTTAGCCCCCCCATCGGATCACGAGTTATCAGGGCTGTGGAGTCGGTAAAGAAAAGTTCGACTCCGACTAAAAACAGTTTAATATCGTCACTTTTTTTCCTAATATTCTTAATTATGTGTATTTAATTAAATATCAACCCTACCAATCCGGCCAAAAGCCAAATTTGACATATTATATGCAAAAATAAAAAGTTCAAAATTTCCGATTCAAAGCACGGCTCCGGCCAAACACCTCCGACTCCAAAACTCTGACTCCGACTCCGACTCCACAGCCCTGCATGTTATTTTTCAGGGACCGTCTTTCAAGGATTAACAGCGGATAGGAAGACTTGATAGCACTATTGGATTCATTGATAAATTTTAAGCCGACATCCACAATATCAGATAGAGTTTTTTATACTGCGGGAATAAAAAAACAAAGTTTCGAACCAAACTAAAATTTGAGTCATTTAATTCTCAATTATTTATATATGTTTCATAAATTGAAATAATGCAATAAAATAATCTTATTTATTTATTTATAATCTATCTTTATTAATAAAATATGTTTTGGTACATCTAAAACTACTCGAGTATACTCGAGAATTTAAAAATTTACTACTCGATACTTGAATAGTTGAACTGTCGAGTAATTTGAGTCTCTACTTGCGACTGTATTAATAGGCAGTTTTCTTGTCAATACGATTATAACTCTTGACGTAAATGTGTCATATTTTAGTTGAATATTTAATGAGAGTGTAAAATATTTACAGTAACTGAGAAGGTGTGAGGGTGCTGAAATGGAAAAGATTGACAATCTGTGTTTGATTTAAATTGTCTTCTATTCATGAATATAATATTTTTTGACTTTGCAAAATGGTAGCAATCTATCCCAGTATATGAAAGCATGAAAATAAATGAAACAGGACCAGCTTAAGTTTTGTGTTGAATTGCAATAAACCCAAACATTTTTGTGCGGTAGATGCGTTCCGCGGAAAATCGAACAAAAATAGCTATGAATTAATATGGGAACATAACATGTACAAGGACGCACGAGTCGAGGTCATAATGTAATAAACAGGTGAAACGCTGGATTTTGCACGTGAACAACGCGCTGTTAATCACGATATTGCATATGTATGTATTATAAAGTCCCAAAATATATTGAAAAAAATAACAAAAAAAATGCATCAAAAAACCGCATAAATTTAAAACACAAAAAGAGTATTGAGTGTATAGTCAATTCTCATTTTTATGCGGAAGAAATAGCGTTTTTAAAAACAGCCAAAATTGCATAAAAAAGGTTAAGGATTAAAGACACATACCGACTGTTGGAAAGAAAAAAGAACACTTGGATGACTTCTTTGCCAATTTTCAATGTATTTTTTTTCCTTTCTCTACTGATGATAGCTATGTTTTAACCCTTTTTTAACATTGCTAAAGCAATAAACTACAATTTGTAATGTACATACCGTAGAAAAATTTTGTAGAACTCGAATAGATCGCTATTTTTTCACCGAGCTGTCAAATATTTAAAAATATAAATTTTTGAAATTCGTATGTCAAAAAACAGCATAACTTCAAAATTCGCATAGAAAAGGATTTACTTTTTTTATTCTCGATCCAATCATTGTGAGGAAATTCAACTCCAACAGTAGAACATATTATTAATAAATATATTCCTTATTTATCGCTAATCCCTGTCCATTCGTAAAGTATATCTTCAAACAAGGGTTGTCAGTTGAAGTAAACATAGGCTTTATCGGGGAAATTTCTCACTCATACATGGCTCCCAGAATCAAATGGGGATAAGAAACTTATCAGGGGTGTCAAATTACATAATGTAACTTAACTTTAACTCAGGAGTGTTAAAACTTTATTATGGAACCCAAGTGTGAGTTCTTTTTAAACCATGTCCGCTCCCAACATGGAGCATATGGACTCCTTACGGAGTTTATCTCAACATATATTTTTCTACGGAACTGCTTGTTATTAAGTTGCTCAACCTCTCTGTTTCGAAGAGAGTGGGAGATGGAAAGGATACGAGGACCCGGACAGAACTAATGGTTAGCTAATCGCTATCGCTATGCGTCGCTTTTTGCGATAGGAAAGGTGGGAAGGGGTATTCAACAACACAAACACCTATGCCTTTGAATAGATCAATCGAATGGAAAAATCCGCTCGTACCGGGAATCGAACCCGGGCGGTCCCTTGGCTTGGAGTTAATTTAACTCACGATAAATGTAATTTTGTCGATTGCAGTCATCAATGTCGTTGACTTCCGTGACGGACTTCATGGGCACTAGTCCCAGTACGCGCAACATTTTTTAGCGAGTGTTTGTGCTGCATTAAAATCCGATGCACATGGCGAGAGCGATGAGCTTAGCATTATCCTTTCTATTCACCCTTCCACCAAACTAAAGAAAGGTTACGCCACTTAGTAACAAGTGGTTTTTCTTGAAAAATGTATATGTAGATACCTCTATTAGAAGGCCATATGCTCCACAGTAGCCATCGAGAAGATTCATTTTTATATTGTATCATAAAAAATGTTTGAAGATACGGATGCCAGTGTTGTCTAAAATTGCTTCGCACATACGCCCGATCCTAAAAACTGAACGTAGCGATTATGTTATCTCTAGTCTTATACTCTCTATGCTTACTGTTTTAATAAGATTCTTATAATGAAGAGAGGTTAAGCAACTGGGTAACAATTAATTCTCGTAGAGAACTTTAATTGTGATAAACTTCATTTGGAGTGCTCTACATTATATAACAGATTGGAGGCGGACACGTTTCTAGAAAGAAATAATCTAAGCAAAATTAATTTACTTATTTATATATACTGGTGTAGAAAAGGTACACAATACATCTTCTCTTCTGTTCTAGCATCCTAATTTTATATTGTAACACATTTCCAACGAGGGCGTAAGCCGAAATAGTTATCAAATTTGAATCGTTGAAATTTGTACTTTTTCATGAGTATTGTCGTTAACAAGCCGGGTTTCATCTTTCAACATCTTCTGACATTTCAAGTGACAATATGACAAAGTCTCAAAATTAATAAAAAGTAAATTATAACTATAAATTGAAAAAATAAATGAATTGGGTCGATATGAGATTGATTGAAAACTATCTCATACGATAACTAAATAGAATAATAAAACACAATGGTAGGATTGCGTTAGGTTGGTAACAGCTGAAGAAAAGGATATTTTACGTTGGTACCAACACGACAAGAAAGTGTGTTCCAAGATGCGTAAATTGAGAGAGAAGGGAAGAGACTAAGTGTCAAATTTGGAGTGAGAAGGAAGTTGTTAAGGGCCTCCTTGAAATTATTACCGAATAGGCTGTTATATTTGCAAAACTTTTTTCTCAAAAATGGGCAATGGGAAGTAATAAAATGATAAGATTTTCGCGCACTGCTGTGTCACATATTTCGAATAAAATATTTTAATTTTAGCGCCACGCGAAAAATGAAAGAAATATTTGCCAACGGTTATGACAGCCATTCTGCTAACGTTTTTCGTCTTTATTTTTTTCTTTAGAATATTAAATTTAAGTTAGTTTAATATATCAATCTCCGTAATTGAGTCGTAAATGATTTTTCCCAATGGAAGAGCTTTCATATTTTTCAAAAGCATGAATTACAACCTTTATTTCTATCTGATATTTAATAGAAAATATTTTTTTAAGATTTTCACGGTCAATGCTTAGTGGAATGGCATTATAATAGCACCACATTTTTAGTACTTATAACTCATCGGATCTATTGAGATCAGGACCGGTTTCGCTAGCGTTATTTATACAAAAAATACCGACTTTCTCTTAGGGATGCTCACTTTCAATAGTTTGAATGCTCGAAGAGAAATGTACTTGGCATTATATTTCTTTCGGCTTATCCGAGGCCAGAATGAGAATTCCACCATTCTTCAAAATGTTAAATTGAATGTTCCTGATAATTTTTTGACGAATCGTGAACATGAGTGAACATGAGCCAATGGAAATGCCACTGGAAAGAGCTTTGACAATTTTAAACGGCATTGCTTCGGATGTCGACATATTCCATGTTGGCGTGAGTGAGTTCAGACGAATACTATATTTTAATAATAAAATTTGATTTTGTCGGAATCACTCGGTTGACATCTTTAAAATGTGATTTTATAATTTTTTTCTCTCTGTTCTTATAATAACAAATTGTAATTTTTATTATGTGTATACAAGTTCATATATATGTATGTATCACTTTTAAGGTGTTCACTGTCAAATACTTGGTGGAAAGGCATTATAATAAAAATAATAACACATTTTTAGTACTTTTTTCACGTGAGATTTATTTCATCAGGACCGGTTTCGCTCATGGCGACCATCAGTTGATAATGCTCGCCATGAGCGAAACCGGTCCTGATGAAATAAATCTCATGTGGAAAAAGTACTGAAATGTGTTATTATTTTTATTATATGTATGTATGCCGAAATCACGTAAGTCAATGACTTACTGTATTCACGTACATATATACAAAATGATTATACACATGCTTATCGTAAGGGCGCTATTTCTAACGACGCTAGTGTTACGTTAATTACGTTCCATTATAGTAAGCGGACACAATAGAAATGGGAAATGTGTCACTTAGGTTCCTTCTCAACAAATAATTGGAGTCAATTTCTTGATTCGTTCATTCGAGTCGCTCCATTGCATAACTTAAACATGTCGGTAAACCTGTAAAATAGTGAGAAAGTGATTCACTGGTACTAAATACAAAGACTGGTAGATTTACGTCTAGAAAACACCCACAGTCAATGTTTTATTTAAGCTGATCGCGCGGCCGCGCAGCAGTTTGAAAAACCCCGCGCACTGTAATCAGTGATGAGTTTAACAACCTGCTTTATAAATATTCGTTGATATATCTTGAAGATACACAATTAAATTAATAAAACATGTTTTATTGATTGAGTAGGTATTTACTTGGTAGAACTCCATTATAATACGGTAAGAAAAATAACAATGTATTTTAGTTCTGCATAAATTATTTTATATTTTTTATGATAGCTATTTCGGCTTACGCTTTCTGAGAAGAATAGTTCTGACGATGGCGTAAGCCGAAATAGCTATCAACAAATATATAAAATAATTTATGTAGAACTAAAATACATTGTTATTTTTCTTACCGTCAAACATGTTTTAACAATTTATTTCTTAATCGATGACCGCTCTCCGTGTGGAGTATATGGCCTCCTAATAAAGCATTTTAACAAAAGTTTTCTCCATGATTAACGCCGCGCATTTGTTGGATTGGCCTTCTCAGACTTTGAATTTACAACACAACTAACCATATCACCTAAGAGAGAACGTGGCTCTCAGCTAATTTCTTTGCTCAGTTGCTAAAAGTCTGTTTATTATTTGAAAAAGAGCAAGAAGATAAAGGTATGAAATAGGCATAGGAGAAATTGGTATGGTGGTAAGTTCATCGCTCTCGTTTTTATGATCGGATATTTGTAAGATGGAATTTTTTTAATTATATCAGGACTTGTTTGTCGCGTTAGTCATTTGAGTCACCCGTCTCAAAGACCGTTCGACTAGTCAATGCGCTGCCTATTGAGGTGGACATTTTCAGCAGTGAATTAATTTATACATTATCTGTTGAATGATTGTTGTTTTATGTTATCTAATGTCTTTATTATATTTATCAAATGCATGGCGCATTCATTGGCGTCAGTTGTTATACTTTGTATTCAGTTTTCTCCTAATAAATCGATTTAACTGTAGCCAATAGCTTTGCACTCGACCGCAAACCTGTCTAACCATATATCACATGTTTTACATCTGTAAGGAAGATGTGACTCAGTTTTAAAATGAGCTTTAACACTTTTTTCCCGATCGGTTAGAAAGAAGACTGGCACGTAATCTTAAAAATCTTATTTAAACCTTTTGCAGAAAAAAAAATGATTTTTATCAATAACTAGTATTGCTACCCGGCTTCGCTCGGACTAAGCGACCAATAATTATTTAATGTTATATCATTCGACATAATTATATTACAAAATCTAACATCCAAAATAGAGTTAAAATAAAATCACAAACTTTATTTAATTTGATGACAGCCCCCCATTCTCATCCATTAAAATGTCCAAATTCAAGGAAAAAATCTAATTTGCTGTCAAAGAAATGTCAAATAATACCTTCACGTAAATAATAAAAGCCGGGAAAAGTTCTGTAGAAGACTAATTTATTACATTTTGACTAAATGTCTTCGGTGATAAAAATTCAAACATATTTTCTTTCATATTCGTTTTTATGGCAACTTAATGACCAACAATGCAAAAAGGAATTACAGACCCACAGACATACATACGCCGTTTCGGTTATTTATATAATATTTTCATCACTATAACATAAAGAAAAAAATAAGTCTGATTAATACTGGTCGAAAACTCGCAACTATAAATTGTCAGGATTCAAACTCTACTGCCCAAACGTGATAAGATAACGTTATCTTATAACGAACACTCACTCAAACACGCATCTTAAATCAAATGAATGCTTTTTTCCAGGTCTGTGGAGTCGGAGTCGTGGAGTCGAGGCTTTTTGGCAGGAGTCGGAGTCGTCGCGGCGATTCGGCCGGAGTCGTACTCGGAGTCGGAAATTTTGAAAAGTTCGATCTTTTTATTTTTGCATATAATAAGTCAAATTTGGCTATTGGCCGGATTGGTAGGGTTAATATTTAATTTAATACACATAATTATGAAAATTAGACAAAAAAAAATGACGATATTAAACTTTTTTAGTCGGAGTCGGAGTCGTGTTTCTGGTAAATTTTGGAGTCGGAGTCGTGGTTTTGGCAAATGCTGGAGTCGAACTTTTTTCACTGACTCCACAGCCCTGCTTTTTACATTCAAATTGTAGATAAGCGCTCGCACTCATATTTATTACGTCAGTCTGGCATGACTATCAAAGTGAACTGGTCATTCTTTTCATGCTCGACTTAAAATCTGAATAGTTAAAGAAAGACTATCGATTATTAAAAATATTTTTTTGTAGAAAGACGTATAAAGATACGTTAAAGCAAAATATAATACTTTTTAATGCAATTTATGCCAATAAAACCATACCACTTGGGTATTTTATATACTCCTTTTCGGCAGACGCGTTTTTTTGGGAACGTCTTTTGAAGGTTAAATAAAATTAGATTCGCCAATCTACACCAGGCATGCAGTGTATTATTTTATAATAAATCTTTCAGCAATAAGTCATAGAAAATTTTGATAGTGATTATTTTATATGTGGACAGTACATATTTTGAGCCATGTTTATGATTCTGTCATACAAAAATGATTTATTTGTATTCAAGAGCATCCCAACCACAATTATTTGGCACATTATTTATATTGAATGACAGCTATTTGGAATGTGAACCAGTGAAGTATTTGAGAATGCACCATAAAGGAATTTATAATCAATATCCAATCTGCTACTATCGGTATGCTATGCTATGTTATAATTATTGTTATCTACGCCATGCCAAGTTGTCAAAGTTTTCTATCACTGTAGTTTACTGAATATATCAAATGATAATATTTATCAATTTGTCCGGTCCGCGGCGCAGTGGCAACGTTGATGGCATGCGTGCCGGACCGCCCGTGTTCGATTCCCCGTACGAGCGGATTTTTTTCAGTAGATAAATCTGTTCAAAGGCATGAGTGTTTGTGTTGTTGGAAATCTCTTCCCACATTTCCTATCCTAACGAGCGACGCATAGTGACAGCGGTTAGCTAATCACTGGTCTTGTCCTAGTCCTCGTACTCTTTCCATCCCTACTCTCTTCGAACTGAGTAACAAGCAGCTCTCGTAGAAAAAACATATGTTGAGATAAACTCCGTGAGGAGTCCATATGCTCCAAGTTGGGAGCGGACATGTTTAAAAAAATATATATAAAAATCAATAATTTCAACTATTTTTTGTACTGCAATAATAAAATGAAAAACAATTTTGACAAATTTGAATCGATTGAATTTTGTTATTTTCCATAAATTATGTCGCGATCGACCCGAGTTACACTTTTTGACATCTTCAGGAATTTCAAGTGCTCTAATGAGCTTGAACTGACAAGAATAGTGAATATGAATGAACGAATTAATTTGAACTGATAGGAAATAGTAGAGGACTAGTCCTAGTTGTTTTTTTTTTATTTTTCCATGATAAAAATAATAAAACATTTTTAGTACTTATTCCAGATTAAATGTATTAGATCAGGGCCTGTTTCGCTCATGGCGAGTATTATCAACTGATGAGTTTTGTGAACTTAAGTTCATGCGTTCACAAAATATTAAGTTAATAACATTTGTTCAAATTTAAATCATTTGAATTTTGTACATCTCCAGGAGTGTTTTCGTTAGCTACCGGGGTTTCGCCTTTTTGCATCTTCAGGTATTTCAAGCGTAGGACGAAGATTTCGAAAGATTAAACCCAGGTCATTAGCAACAAACCTTAGGAAAAGTACCAAGTACAAACTATTCAAATTTGATAATGTAATTCCCCAAGCACCTTCAGTTGAATATCTCAATTATTATTTTTTGTTGTATATAATTACATCTTTTCATGATGAATAACATATGAAATAAAATATACTTTATTGATTAAAATCAATCACGGACACGATACAAAATACGAATTTGCAAGAATTAACGCGTGACTGGACGCAAGGATAAAAAACAGGCAGTATGTTTTATAATTTTCTCCAAAGACTATTCCTCGTTCCGTCAGTTCAGAAAGCCACCGTATGGTGGATCATAAACTGTTACATTTTAAAAAGAATTTAATTTTCGGACACTTGGAATCTCAGCTTAAATAATACCTATTATATTGAAATTATTCTTTTTCATAAAATTGTAAAGGATTAACGATGACGGAATAGATATACGTGACAGAAAACATGAATTCATTTTATTACGTTCTCGCCTTAAATTATTGCATGAAATGTTTATTATATTATGCAGGATATTAAATACAATTTGCGAGTCCAAATTGTTTGGCAAGTTGTCCAGAATCAATTTACGATTTCTGGTTTCAACTATTTACATTTAGATATGCAATTAACGCGACGTTTTGAACATAAAGGACTGGATTTGCACGATTATTATTACTGAAACCTTCACAGGACATTCAGGCATGATGTGGTGTATATAAAGTTTACCCTTAGCTTTAAAGCACACCCTTATTTTAAAATATCAATAACGAAAACAAAAAGTTCACTTTGTTTTAACAAAGAAGTCATATAAAGCATTTATAGCAAGTTTCTTAAATAAATCCTTTATTATAATGATCTTTAGGTATACGGGAAAAGGATGTCGATTTTATTGTTATCGATCTTGAATGGTCAGTTGTGCATCGTCAACCAATCTTTGACATTGCGTTTTGGGTCAATTCATCAAATACACATATGTACTTTAGATGTATTGTGATTTTTAAATAAAAAAATAAGCATCCATATTTAACGCTTTAAACACCAAGCCAATTACATGGATTTTTGCCAAATGCTACCATTTTAAACCATCGATTTTCCATGATAATACCACGACACATACACGGAAAATCATTTCACATCCGAATTATTTTTGGTTTTCAAAGAAAAATGAAAAAAAATATCAAAATGTAACATTACAAAAATATTCAAGGGTATTTACGATACTTGGTTGCAAGCTCTAGTGAAATTTGTTAGCTTCATCTTAAATAAAACAAAAACAGCTAAGCATATCGTTATTTAAACAATCACATTGCCTTGAAAAGATGTGTCTACATTAGGTTTTTTTTTTAAAAAACGATATTTATTCATAAATGTGTTCATAAAATCATAGTGGCGTTTGCGTGCCCGCACGCCGTGACGTATGAGTGGTTAAATAATAATAAAAAAAGCTTTTTGCTTAGTGAAGAATTTATTCGATATATTGTGCTTTTCCATTCTTTGAAGAATAGGACAGCAACAAGTGCTGTAAAATAATTTTGTTATATATTGTGGGATGTTTTGGGTATTTGTTAATGTCATGTGAGACTGCATTACAAAAGAGCATTACACCTATTTTTAGAAATAGATTTTATACCAATATGTCGTTTTTGAATGTCAGTCAAGATGTCGCACGACATCACTCTAGAATAAATGCCATTCTTGAACATGTACTGTGTAGCACAGTGTTCCACGACCAGTGGTCCGCAGCCCAATGCTGGGTCGCAGAGACTTCCCGCTGGGCCATAAGCAGTATGCTAAATTTCAATCATTTATTATAAACTCAAACACTTGAAATCAATCAATTCAAATAAAACTCACAAATAATTTATCGACATTTCACAAAATTCATTGAAACAAATTCACATCAAAATTTTCGCAAATTCATATTGATAACGTTCATAGCAATTGTGTTTTTGTACATTAACAATACAAACTATTTAGTACGCGTCAGTTCAAGTACACTCTGACTACTTCAACAGTTCACTCGAGTTTGCGGCAGCCGTTGATACTAAATAAGTGTTCCTCCCTCTGACATAAGAATCCACTTACCGCACTTAGCCCACGCGTTCAGTCTATATCAAATTAGGGATTTTAAAATTTTCGAACTCTGGCATTTTTTTTTTGTCGGCGTCATTCAGGACATTCTCACAGCGCCATTATTTCGAGTGCATAAGTAGCGAGTCTGTACATTCGTGTACTTGAAATGCCCGAAGATACCGAAAGGTTAAACCCGAGTCATTAACGAAAAAACTCACGGAAAAGTACAAAATTCAAACGATTCAAATTTCATATTGAAATTCCATCAAGCAGCTTCAGTGGAAATTCTTGACCATTTCTTATTCAGAACTAGTGGTTTGGACTATTTTTCCTTTTTTTACCGGTCCGCAGGTGTAAAAAGGTTGGGGAACACTGGTGAAGCATACTGATTTATTCAAAATGTGTTGAATATGAAACTAACATATGAACGTATAATATATATACTAATATGAACGGACTACGTGACCAATAATTATTTAATGTTATATCATTCGACATAATTATATCACAAAATCTAACATCCAAAATAGAGTTAAAATAAAATCACAAACTTTATTTAATTTGATGACAGCCCCATTCTCACCCATTAAAATGTCCAAATTCAAGGAAAAAATCTAATTTCCTGTCAAAGAAATGTCAAATAATACCTTCACGTAAACAAAAACATTATTATATTAATAAAAGCCGGGAAAAGTTCAGTAGAAGACTAATTTATTACATTTTGACTAAATGTCTTCGCCGATAAAAAAATCAAACATATTTTCTTTCATATTCGTATTTATGGCAACTAAATGACCAACAATGCAAAAGGGAATTACAGACCCACAGACATACATACGCCGTTTCGGTTTTATATATAAGATATCAGTAAAATGAGTGCTTTTGATTACTGTTTTAATTACATATAATATCTAATAATATGATATGTCTCCACCAAGGATAAAGGCGAACGATATTAAATTAGTTTTAATATTTGCTACACCTCGACATGCCACTTAAAAGTTTTCTCATAACTTTTGCATCTCGATTCATCAGGGTGAATCAGCTATGAGTTAGCATCATACATCAACGAAGTTAGTGAACAATATGTACGTAATATATCAGGCATGTTTCTGTTCATTAAATTTGGATATTTGAGAGGTCGACACCTTACTTTGAAAAGGTCCTAACTGCTCTTGACACTGTTTTGAGATATGAGCGTTTGAAGTTTCGATTGATTAAAATTCACTTGTAACAATGAGCAAGTAAAAATGTTTCAAATTACTTATTTTAACCATATTTTTTTACAACTCTTGCTGAGAAATAATGATCTTAAAGATCTTATGAAGGAACTTGGTCAAATAAATTTGGTAAAAAAAGTGTGCAGATGCAGTGCAACTCTGTAATTCTACTTACTCCGTTATTCAACCATAGATAATTTATTGAACCTCGTTAACATCAAAACATTAACTAATTCATCCAGATTGCTATCGTAACAGTTGAACAAAGTGATTCACTTTTATTCTTATATATTATAGTATTCGAACCCGGCTTCGCGCGGACCAGTTTGGGGTTATATTCACCTCGGCGCGTAAATTCAGACGGGCTTAGTTGAAACAACTTTTTTCAAAATTCAAAAGTCTAGGTCAATTAAAATGGAATTAAAACTAACATTTCAGACTGGCATTGAAATTTCATAGCCCTTTACATATATTGACAGCCCCATTCTCGCCCATTAAAATGTCTAAATTCAAGGAAAAAATCTAATTTGCTGTAAAAGAAATGTCAAATAATACCGTCACGTAAATAAAAACATTATTATATTAATAAAAGCCGGGAAAAGCTCAGTAGAAGACTAATTTATTACATTTTGACTAAATGTCTTCGCCGATAAAAAAGTCAAACATATTTTCTTTCATATTCGTTTTTATGGCAACTTAATGACCAACAATGCAAAAGGGAATTACAGACCCACAGACATACATAAGCCGTTTCGGTTTTATATATAAGATAAGCGATACAAACTTACTTTACTTTACTAAGCTTCAGATCTAGTTCACTCGTATACTTGAAGTGCTTGAAGATGCCCATAGGAAAAACCCGGACCGTAAGCGATAAAAATTATAGATCCACAATTTTGTGGGGTTTATGGCCGTATTTTTTTATCGTTACTCTCTTCGAAAAAGATAGTAAAGGGAGTCACCAGCAGGTTTTCGTTCTTAGAAACTTCTGATGAAAATGAATGATAAGAGACTTCGTATTCTTCACACATTGGAAGCAAACGTGACTCGGTATAAAAAAGTGAAGATTATTTACTTGTGAGTAGATCTTACTTTAAAAGTAGTCGATTTTCAAATCAAGCCCTCTGAAACTCACCGATCTGAAAATAAAAAGAAAATGTAATTTATTAATCGAAATTTTGATTGAATGAGCTTGGAAAATGAGAATTAGAATTGTAAATATGTGTTTTATAATCACGTTTTTATATATATTTAAATTTTATTTGAACGCTGCTCGATTAATTTATTTTCAACACACGTTTTCACTAATATAAATTTAATAAAGCCTTGTTTTTCCACGTTTTGTGTTACAAAAGTGACGTGTTTTTATATTAATTGTTATTATTAACGGTTATATGCCAGAAACGTATATATACGGTCTACAATTCCATGAGCGCAATGCCGACCATAGAAAATGAGCATAGTATATTTATATACAGTCAACTTAACACTACTCATACTGGTCGACGATTTTATGTAAAATCTTGCAAAATGAACATTTAAAAAATCTTGAAAAATGAAAATGAAGAAAATCTTGAAATATGAATATTGCGTAATATTAAAATTGGGAAAATCTTGAAAACTTTAAACTGAGAAAATTGTTGGAAAATGTAAATGGTAATAATCATAAAATTTCAAGAAAATCTTGCAGCATGAAAATTGTTTTGTATGAAAAGTTAGAAAAATGAAAATTAAGGAAATCATGAAAGATGAAAATTGTGTAAAATTTAAATTAAGAAAATTGTTTGATATGAGAAAACCACTAGTACTGGACTTTCGATTCGTATATACCAGAGATGGCCAAACTTTTACCACCACGGGCGACTTTTTCATTGAAATAAAAGAGGAATCAGATATCTGTACATCAGTACACCAGACATGCGGGTGACTTGGAATAGCTACGCGATCGACGCTTTGCCACCCCTGGTATATACAGTGTGCCACGTTCATGTAGTTACGGTTCCTCCCCGTACCAGGTTAATCGAAAAATAACATAAGACGTGCTTTAAACAAAACCAAAGCTGTACCTGAAGTCATTTTAATGTGGTTTACTATTTCTTTTAAAAGTCTACTCGATTCTGCATTCGTACTAAAAATTCTCAGAAAGTTAGTCATCGTGGAATATTATATTATTGTTTTGTTGTTATATTTATAATCTCACATCCATTTTGGTATTATTCTTTTTGTATAATATAAGATTGGAATCTCTGGTCTGGGTTCAATTCTCAGCAGTGTCATTAGCAAATTCGCTTTTAAGGTGTTAACTGTCAATACTAATATTAATTAGAAGACATTTTTTATACTTATTTCACATTATATTTATTTATTAGAGACAAGAACGGGTTCGCTCATGACGAGCATCATCAATCTTGCTGTATTATTATCTCTCTTCTATTATGGTTTTTGTTGTAACAGAAAATTCGATTGGAATCTCTAATATGGGTTCAATTCTCAGCAGTGTTATAATCAAGTTAACATAGAATGTTTGCCATAGAGAAAACATCCATGGCACACATTCCACATTAAAATAATAAGGTTTAAGACCGGTTTTGCTATTCGCGAATATCAAAGCTTGATGATAAAACTCGCGATGCGATGCGCTCGCTCGCGATCAGTGACACCGGTCCTGATCCTAATAATTGCATTTGGCACAAGTACAAAAAAATAACTTACTATTTTGTAGAACGTTTAAATTGTATAGTTTTTTTTTGTTACTTTTCGAAATGATTAAAAACAAAATTCTGTTCCAAATATCTACATAACATTAAATTTATTGTTTGTCATCTCATTTAAAAAAAAAAAACACTATCATATCAATATAATATGTTTACGAGAACTGCTTGTTATTGAGTTTCTCGTCGAAAGTAACGACATGAGAATGGAATTGGAGTAACACTACGACGTATTTATTTGTGGCTTGATATTAATAGATAAAAGAGAAATGTAAGCATCACACATATCCATGCCATCCAACTAATATCTACAAATATTCTGAAATTATCTGATCTGATTATATAATCTAATCAATTAATGAAACTGTCTGTACTGGGACTCGATCCCGTGAGTAGCATTTAATAACAGAAACATATTCAACTGATATGAAATACAACGAAACAGTGATATTTATACAAAAGTAAAGGAAGAATTACAAGGTATGACAAACAATTGGTATTACAACTAAACATATAAATTGAAGCGAAATAGACTAAAAATGATCATTCATACTTAATTATTTTTTGATGTTAAAGCTTGCATTGCTAAGAAGTTTTCAACATTTTAATTATAGTCATTTTGCTTAAATTTATTTGCTTAATTGTAATAACAATCGTTTGTCACACATTGGATTTCTTACTTAACTTTCGTATAAATATCACTATTTCGTTGTATTTTTATCAGTCGATAATCTCGAAATTTTGAAAGGCTGTGGAAAAAAGTCATTTACCAAAAGTCGGTAAAAAAGTCATTTACCAAAACCACGACTCCGACTAAAAAGTTTTAATATCGACACGTTTTTTTCCCTAATTCTCCTATTTATGTGTATTCTATTAGATATCAACCCTACCAATCCGAAAAATAGCCAAATTTGACATATTAAATGCAAAAATAAAAAGTTCAAACTTTTCCGACTCCGAGTACGACTCCGGCCAAAACGCTGCGACGATTTCCGACTCCAACTCCACAGCCCTAGGAATAAGTACTAAAGATGTTTTATTATTTTTATTATATTGCCATTCCATTTAGTATTGACAGTGAACACCTTAAAAGTGAGTAACATATACAATTTTTTATGTTATTTAAAAATACGTGTGTTAGAAGCTTTGGAAGTGCTACTTTGTTCACTTGATGTATTTAAAGCTTCACCTACTTCCCAGGAGAGCCAAGTGCACTCTCAACAAAACACTTACCAAGTCATTGCTTAATAACACCTCGGAGATCTGGAAATTAAAATTTCAAAACGAAAGTGCAATATAAGTATTTTATGGAAAAAAATTCACTCTAGTTGTTGATACAAATAGGAAACGACACAGCACTGTACGATGGTAATTAGGGACTACAATTCGAGTATCGAATACTCGTCCATTTTTGAAGGACTCGATACGGTATACGCGACGTCCGTACGCGAAGGCCACCATTTGCCTTATGGTACTGAAACGGCTTAAGTTTTGTAACTGTATAATGATGAAACTTAATTTAAATTTTCGGCGACAAATTTTCACAAAATACTTATTTCGATGATGAAAGTTTGTCAAGATTATCGCTGACGAATTGTTTGCGTTGCGAAAAAGGAAATTGCTGTCCGCAGACGAATCGTATGTAACGTATAAACGCGGGGAACCGAATCTCAACTTTATCTGCATTCGGTTTTAATGACAACGTTTTATTAATGTGACCATATCGACCGCAAAATATGGGAAGATTCAAAAATAAAATTTGCCAACATATATTTTATGATTGGTTATTATCTGAGCCAATGCATCTTAACTGCATATTAGGGGATCGTATTTGAATACCATATCAACACCTTACTTTGAAAAGGTTCCAACTGCTCTTAACACTATTTTGAGATATGAGCGTTTGAAGTTTCGATTGATTAAAATTCACTTGTAACAATGCGCAGGGGACTAAAAATAGCCCAGTGTTATGGCTTTATTGGCATAGTTTGAACTAAAAAAAATATATTATGCTTTCAACCTGATTATAATCATGTTTATTATAGACTGGCGATATCAAAACAGTGAGCGTGACCTATGCAAATCTTAATCACCACCCGCCACGGCCTTACATTCGGTATCAGCGATCGTGTCCCGTGGCGTAAATAACGTTAAGCGTATCTTTGTTCTGTTTGCGAGTATCGGAGTTGTCTCGGGAGCATTTGCCCAGGACTTGGATGCCAAGGCACTCAAGTGTGCATTACTGACTCTAAATAATTAGCAAGCCCTAAACGTCACTGATTCTAGAAATGCTATTTAATGCTGTCATTAATGCAATCAACAAAAGCCGGTTACGGACCTACACGAATAGGTCCGTCCTTGCACCGTATGACGCCGCAAGTGAGCGTGACATACACCTTTTAATGTAAAAAGCATCCAATTGATTTGAATCGTACATTGAAAGAGGCGCGTTTGAGATAAGATAACGCTATCTTGTCGCGTATGGGTAGTGAAGTTTGAATCCTGGTAATTGGTAGCGACAATATAAATGGTTTTCGGCCAGTAATAATCCAACTTGTTTTCATTTTTATTTAATTGCGACTAAACTTGTCGATAAAAATCATATTTATTTACTGAAAAAGATGCAAAAAACAATGATTTGAGAATAACAAAAGTTTACGCATTGTATCACTAATATTAAGATGGAGAATTTAAGATAAAGTGGCAGTGGTGGTAAAATGTCTTACCCACCGGGACGGAAATGTTAAGGTGTTTTGGAGCTATTAACAGGAAAGACATTTTATTAGAAACGCATTGGGATATCTTCGTATCCACTTTCCCTATAGCATGCCTCTGACACAACGTTGAATTATTATTTTCTAGTGGCATTCATAACTCAATTATTTGCATGCGCATTTTCTCGAAAAGATTATAAAAGTGCGGTCACCCCCGGGAAGACATTCGGAAACCGGAAAATAAAACATCACAACGTTTCCTTATTTCGTTTCTCGTATAAAATATCTTAAATTCATTTGATTGCAAAAGACGTTGGACGTGTTTACACGTATACAACTTTGTTTAAAATTTATTTCAAAAGTTTCCAAGCGACCTCCAAATATCTCCCTCATATTCCACTAATGTTTTTAAACTTGAGCATCAAATTGTATACTGGAGGCACTTTAAAATATGATCATTGCCGGCTTGCAAAAACTTTGCTGTTTTTTTTTAAAATTTATTTAATCCGAACAACTATCTTCTTATATAATACTCATTAGTATTGCAACCCGGCGTCGCTCGGACTAAGCGACTAATAATTATTTAATGTTATATCATTCGACATAATTATATCACAAAATCTAACATCCAAAATAGAGTTAAAATAAAATCACAAACTTTATTTAATTCGATGACAGCCAAATCTAATTTGCTGTCAAAGAAATGTCAAATAATACCTTCACGTAATTAATAAACATTATTATATTAATAAAAGCCGGGAAAAGTTCAGTATAAGACTAATTTATTACATTTTGACTAAATGTCTTCGCCGATAAAAATTCTAATATATTTTCTTTTTTCGTTTTTATGGCAATTTGATGACCAAAAATGCAAAAGGGAATTACAGACCCACATACATACATACGCCGTTTCGGTTTTATATATAAGATATGTATGTGCATATATGTAGTTGTATTAGTGCCATTCGAATTTTCAGTAAAATTAATTTGTTTTCCATATTTAAACAGACAGTAATAACAAAAATAACAACACATAGTACTTGATCAACGTTGAATTTATTAAAATCAGGACCGGTTTCGCTCATCGCGTGCATTATCAACTGATAAGCATTACAAAGATAAATCGTTATTTATACAAAATTTAACGTTGTATTTTATTTTTTACCATGTCCACTCCCAACATATATTTTTCTACGAGAAATGCTTCTGTTCAACCTCTCTTTTTTTAAAGTGTAGGGATGGAAAGTATACGAGGACTAGGACAGGACTAGTGGTGAGCTAATCGCTGTCGCTATCGGAAAGGTGGGGAAGGGATTTTTAACAACACAAATGCCTCTGGGTAGAATCGATGTATCGACTGAAAAAATCTGCTCGTACCGGGAATTGACCCCGGGCGGCCCCAAAGACCCCAACGACGTTGACCAATGCACCTCGGACTGGATGGCTTGTATTTCTTATCAGTTGATAATGCTCGCAATTATTGACACCGGTCCTGATCTTAAAACATCTAATTCGGAATAAGTACAAATAATGTGTTATTTTTTTTTAAATATAATGCCATTCTACCAAGTATTACACCTTAAAAACAGTTAAAACCTTAAAATGATCTAAAATATGTTATTTTAAGTTTCCATGCATCATTAAATCATAAACTATTCACTTCTAAAATTTACTTAAAACGCTGATAATTTAAAGTGGTTGAATAAGGTTACCCCATGGTTAAACAAGATTTTTGAAGGATTGCGTGTACAAAAGACAATATTTTTAAACACCGATCCGCAAAGCAAATAAGGGTAAGGATTATGAAACCGCAATTTTATACTAGACTGAAATTAACTTCATAAAGTATTTAAACTGAAGGTGAAACTGAAGGTGAGTACTTTTCCATGAATTTTGAGTAAGTTTGAGAAATGTCCGTAGATGCCGAAAGGCGAGACCCGAGTCGTTAGCGACAAAAATCATGGAAAAGTACAAAATTCAAATTTGATATTGAAATTCCATCAAGCAAAATGAGTTAGGCATGAGCTCTGTGCAAAAATGATTTAACAGAATCAAGTTTTCGCATAAAAAAATTACAGTTGATAATAATAATTATAGCTCAAAATAAAAAAAATAAAACCTTCTTTTCTCTGTCCCTAGCTAAAAAGTACATAATATATAAATTAAGCGCCTTTTTTTTCTTTTACCAACCGCAACCTGCAATAAACTTTGAACGTAAATGTTTGACGACAAAGGAAAGTGAATATCATTTTAATGATGAAACTTTTTTACTTTATCTCAGATCGCAGGTATTTCGAAAAGGACAACCCTGGAAAAAAATAAAAAGTAACGAGCAATTGTTTTTTATGGTTAAACGCTTCATTGATATTGGTTTTAATTTATTTATTTAAAGGTGCCGGTTTTTATTAGTTTTGGTGGTAATTACTACACAATGTTATTATAATATAATTTTTTCCCATATCCGCTCTCCATTTGGAGAATATGGCCACTACACGGTGTCTCCTAAGATCCTCTGTCACATGCCAACCTTCTTTCTTCTTCCTAGCTCATTCCGTCGTCCCGTAGCTCCACTGAGTACATCCTATGAAATGTGGATGGTAATCAATGGCCTTTCGGGACGATGAGATCCACCAGGTTGATAGAAATGACAGGCATGATTCAAACTCCCCTGGGGCATACATAGCACATGTCCAAGCCAGGTTCATCGTCGCCTTTTTATTTTAGATGTAATAAAGGGCTGGTTTGTCCGCTCTCTTACCTCAGTGTTCCTGACAAAGTCAAACCACCGCACTCTTAGTATTCGCCGCAAGCATCTGTTTTTGAAACACAGTATATGGTTACTTTGTGATTTTGTAATGTACTATGACTCACAATCGTAAAGCAGTCAGTTTGCATGCGTTGAACAAGTGAAACTTGGTTATGACTAGGGATTCCAATCCCGGGCCAAAATTTTGATCCCGGGATTTCGGGATTGCAATAAGTTGGTCCCGGGATCCCGGGATCAGTCCCGGGATCTGGGATATTTTTCTTATTTATTTAATATTAGCTATGTTATTTTATCGATAAAAATAGCTTAAAATGAATAATACAATTTATTTTGGCATTTGTTTATTGTTCAATGTATAATGTACGTATAATTTTAGACTTAAATAGGGGTTAAACTTTAGGGTTAAAATGGAAAATAATAAAAATAAAAAAGTGACAAAATTAATTGAAAAAAAATATTTTGAAAAAAACGCACGTAGTAATAACAAAGCATCAAGCGTTTCATCATTTAGCCTAGATCTAATTTTTTTCCCAAACAGCCTACTGCTGAAAAAGCACGTTCAGCCTCTACACTTGTTGGGGGTATAGTCATCAAATATTGATATGCCAGTTCGAGGTGATGACCACGTGAGCCTCCATTATCAAATAACATCATCTCTTGGTTTATAACGGACATAAGCCTTGTACAATTTTGAATTTTTGGTTCGCATGTCATCAAGCTTATTGCGATTTCATCCTGTAACTGTTGTTTCATTGTTTCTTGTTCAATTGGGTGGGATGACTGCATTGAAGTAATTTCGATTGATGACTTTTCTAGTGGCTCTGATATTTCGATCATATCTTGATCTTCTTCTTCATTTAATCTTTCAATAAGTTTTTGAATAGCTTCTTTTATAGTTTTACGAGTTGTTTTGTTGTCATTGAATGATGAAGGATTAAATAAATATTTTAGTGTATCAGTTAAATCTGTTCGGCTTCGTTTTTCAACATGTTTTTGTAGAGAAATTAATAAATCTTTGCGAAACGCGATTACAGACATCTGGTCCTAGAGGTGGGACTGGTGGGAGTAATCTGATGCAACATACGCGTTTGTGTGACACGTTCCACAAAATATGTTTAAATAATTCGATCGTGCTTGATAAATCAGTTAATCCCGAAATTTCGGGATTGTGTTTTCTAATCCCGGGACTCATCAGGTACTTAAAAACGGCGGGATCCCGGGATTGGAATCCCTAGTTATGACCGAGTACAACCGTGAGTTGCAGACTTTCCGCATTGAGTTGAAGGTTGCACCAGCTAAGCCTGGTGCTAAATCGGATCGCAAGCTCTTTATGCGGGTTGCCATCTTCCGTGATGTGTACTCCCAGGTACCTGAAATGTCGAGTAGTGGTCTGCCTTTTCAGAATTAGGTACTATCATTATATAGATTTTTTATTATCGTACAATTTGATTTTAAATCTACACATGAATGTAAGTGTCACTTTTTCGCATGACTGCTTTCTGCGTATTGTTGCATAAAATTTATGCGGAATCCTGTCTTTTTATATGTATGATTGAAAACAGATGCCTGCGGCGAATATTAGGAGTACGATGGTTTGACTGTATCAGGAACACGGATGTAAGAGAGCGGACAAACTAACCCATCATTACGTCCAAAATAAAAAGGTAACGATAGACCTGGCTTGGACATGTACTGCGGATGCCCCAGGAGAGCCTGAATCCTGCCTGCCTCTTTTATCAAACTGATGGATCCTGACGCCCCGGAAGGCCTTTGATGACCACCCATAGGATGTACTCAGGGTAGCTACGGGACGCCGGGATGGCCTGGGAAGAAGCGAGGTAGTTGGCGGGTGATAGAGAATCTTGGAGGCACCGCGTGGCAGCAATATGCTCCAAATAGGGAATGGATATGGAAAAAAAATGTATGGTTATCGAATATCTGTTTATTTAGTAAAGTGTAAATATTTGCATGAACTAATTCTGATATGAAACTGATTTTGGTATACAAATCTCAAATAAAACTTAAGTGAAAATAAATCTCGAATTTAAAACACTATTTAAATTGGCACCTGGCAAACCACTTACACGTTCGTTACAGTAACTGTCGTAATAAATTCAAGCTCGTATTATTATCATCTCACTCGCTTTATAAAGTGTTGCCAGGTACATGCTGCCTTATGACAAAAATAATATTTGTTAGTGAAATCTCTGGCATTATTTCAGCTAGCAATTGGCTCGTCTAGAGATTGGATTACAGATGTGGTGCGGTGACCATGATATAGCTTAATATATTTAAAATTTTCAATAGTATAACTCTATTAAAATTAGATGCAAGAATACTTGTAGAACTCAGCACAACATTTTTGCTATCCTTACTTTCTTCTTAAAAATTGTAAATAAACTGAATAGGATTCTTTTAGTTTATTGATTGAGTAGGCATTTACTTGGTAGAACTCCATTATAATACGGTAAGAAAAATAACAATGTATTTTAGTTCTACATAAATTATTTTATATATTTGTTGATGGCTATTTCGGCTTACGCTTCGTCAGAACTATGCTTTAAACGTGCATTAGAGATAGCTTATATACCTATGCTAGACAGGGTGCCCCGTACATCCTCTCTTTCTGTTGAAACCATACCAACGTCACATGGAAGAATTTAAATAAGTTTAATTTATTGGTCCAAAGTAATGGTGAGGAAAAATAATCTGGGTATTTTTGGGTTATTTTCATCGTGTGAAACCACTAAAAATATGCAATGTCTTAAGTGCATCTATTTTTAAATTGTTTTTAGTTTATTGCTTGATAAAGGATTTAGAAGAGGTGAAGCGTTACTAATAATCTGGTCGTTAAGAATTTCATTGGATTGATTATACCATATTAATTTCTAGCTGTTCCAATGCATTTAGCTTAAGGCCTTTATTACAGGAATTTTAACAAATCGGGACCGAGTTTGGGTCGGATTCTTTTAGGTTTAACGTGTTCGTTTTTTCCATTTTGGGTTTAATCTCACAATTTTTTTTTATACGAGTCAATATTCATTTAGAAGAATCCATACAATCTTAAATATATTGAAAAATATTCAAAAAATATTAAAAAGCTGTAATGCCAATGCGCCACATATTTTTAATTGTGAAAGTCATACGAGATATACTCGATAATAAATAATGAATCAGTCAAGTAAAACTCAACGAAAAATTACATACACCCATGTCTAAGATGTCTTTTGCAATTGAAAAAATCTGACTAGGAAAAAGCTCTTGCCACTTAGACCACAGGGACCGACATAAATAGGTACATCGTGGAATAGTTAAGATATAAATTGATGTTGCTCATATTAGCACATAGATACCGAACCTAAGATGGTGAATATTTTTTTAAGAGAGCTGAAGGCACGAGAAGTCAATGCTCAACTATTAAAGATAAATACATATGGTTGGCTTGAATACGATTAATAAAAGCTGTCGCAACTACACGCAAAATTTTAGCTCGTATCAAACTGCAAAATGGATGATGACTAATCGAAGATAAATTTAAAAAAAGTTTCCATTCCCCACTGACATGCTTTTAAAAGTTAGTCTTGTGTTATTGAAGTGCCGTGTAATTTGATAAAGAGAAACGAAAGTCAATTTATGGGTACTAACTTATTATTCGCTAAAGAAATTGCTTATATTCGAAACAGGTGTAAAAAAAATGTTGTTTGGAAGTAGAATATGTATTGTACATCTATTTTGACATTTTATTTTTTTAATTTTGCAAAAACTGTCTGGCGGATTTGGGTAAAATGTATTTTCTTGGTTTTCTTCATTTCTTGGAACAATCTTGCAAGTGCGATGGCCTAAATGCCTTAACCCTTTATAGGACAGCTTTGTAAAACCTTCTGATTTAATCGTATACCGATCCTAGTGTGTACAAAAGCATTTCAATAAACAGAATTTCAGTATCAATACTTTCTTTCTTTTGGTGGCATTGTAATGACAGGGCACTCACAAGTAGCTTAAAAAAAAAGTCAAAATAGGTACATTCGATTCACAGAAAAGCAAAAAATATTTTGTATCTAACCCACAGAACAGCACAGAACTCATAATATAAGGTTGTTTAATATTCGAGCTAGTATGTTTTATTTTGGTCACCCGATAAAAATGCACGGACCGTCACGGGACACAGGGCTGAGCTTAATGTCATTTAACCTTTTTATTTTTCAGCTGCCGCTCTCAACTTAGCTTAAGTTGAATCTTTTTAAATGATTATTTTTTTTTGTTTTAACATTATACGAAATTGCAATGCTTTAACTGCGGAAGGTTATTTAACTTTTAAGACATGTTTTTTTAACGAGATAAAATGATTTGATTAAAAATTGTTTAAATGGGATACTTAAGCTCCAGGTAAGTAAACAGCGTTATTATTATTGTCTCTTAATTATAAACAGTTAATTTGAATCGTTTGAATTTTGTTCTTTTCCATAAGCTTTGTCGCCAACGACCTGGGCTTTGCCTTTCAGCATCTTTATGCATTTGAAGCAGGGCTGTGGAGTCGGTGAAAAGAGTCCGACTCCAACGATGACCAAAAACACGACTCCGATTCCGACTAAGAAAGTTTAATATCGTCACTTATTTTTTTGCCTTAATTTTCCTATTTATGTTTATTCAATTAAATATCAACCCTACCAATCCGGCCAATGGCTGAATTTTGATATATTATATGCAAAAATAAATAGTTCAAACTTTTCAAAATTTCCGACTCCGAGTCCGACTCCGGCCAAATCGCCGCGACGACTCCGACTCCGGCCAAAAAGCCCCGACTTCACGACTCCGACTCCGACTCCACAGCCCTGATTTCAAGTGGACAAATGAACTTCATCTGACTGATGGAAAAGTGCAAAATTCAAATGATTCAAATTTGGTATTTAAATTCCGATTCAATAGTTATAATAAACTAAGTGACCTATTTTTATTTTTGTATAAACACGATGATGCCCGCTACTAGCTTGGAGCATATGGACTCCTCAGAGAGTTTATATAAATATTTATATTTCTACGAGAACGGCTTGTTACTCATTTGCTCAACCTCTCTTTCGAAGAGAGTAGGGATGGAAAGGATACGAAAACTCGGACAGGACTAATAGTTAGTGAATCGCTTTCGCTTTGTGTCGCTTTTTAGGATAGGAAAGATGGGAAGGGATTTTCAACAACACAAACACCCATGCCTTTGAACCGATTTATCGAAAATCTGCTCGTACCCGAGATCGATCGCGGGTGGTCTGGCACGCCAGCCTACAACGGTGAACACTGGGCCACGGACCGGACAACACCGAACTATATTAACTGTTTACTATGCGTCAGTTCAAGTGAATTGTGCCATTTGAAATGCCCGAAGATGCAATGAGGCAAAACCCGGATCGTTTGCGACAAAAATCATGGAAAAGTACAAAATTCGATTTTGATACTGAAATCCCGTCAAGCACCTTCAGAATCATAATATCATAAGCGTGAAAACAATCTAGAAGACGTATGGTTTTAACGGTTCCGTGATAACTCGACACAAGTCAAGTTGACACATAGACAACTTGACACAGGGACAGAGAGCACTGACGCGGCTATGTTAGATTGTAATAACGACTTGATTTTTTCATAACCAAGCAGGACAATTTTACGTTATTATGTAGGCATTCACTTCCCCAGTGTGCCAGAAGGTGTTTCTTCCATAAAACACCCCCTTCGTGCAGTATTTTGACGGAGAACAAATAAAAAGAGGAGCGTTGTGTCAAGTTGTCTAGGTGCTGAATTGACTATGTGTCAAATTGTCATGTGTTGACGTGCCATGTGTCGACTAGCCTTGTGACGAGTGGTCTGGTCACCGGTTTTAACGATTAACAATCAGCCACATTACAATGTTTTCCTATTGTTTACGGGTTTAACACAGTCAATAAATTGAATATTACTGTCCGTCAAATCACTATATGTGGCTTGAATAAAAATTTCAGTACACAATATTACATTTACAAATGAAATAAAGTCAATCCAATATTATGTATTTTTCGAAAGGCACGGACTTTTATTTAGGCTTAGAAAAAAAGGTAAAATTCATTAACGTTTACTTTTGCGCCGTGAGTTTTTTTCAAAGTAAATAATCAATTTTAAACAGAAATTTAATTCCATAAGATCCGTTTGATCAAAGAACCATCTTTTTTTATTTTGTATTTGGACGAGTACAAATAAAATTCTACATTTTCTTTCATACGGAAAACCGTTCAAGAGTGAAATTTTTGTTTTTTGTTTGAATAAGCATTGAATCAATACTCCTTTAAACATTCTTTCACTGTTTCAAAGCATTTTACATTTGAAAATTTTCAAAATATTTTCATCGCGTTTAACAAGTTAAATTCAGACATTTCAAATAAAAACATTGAAGATTATTTGTTTTAGTAGCAAATAAATAACTATTCCATCACATAATATAAGTTTTCCATTTTTTTGAAAACAAAATACCAAGAAGCTGCAAGCTTTATTTTGATGAACTTGAAACCTTGGTTTAATTTGAATGATTTTCTGTAATGGCTCTTATCATATTTTTTAAAGCATTTGTTTGATTAATATTACTCAATTGTATTTATATGAGTAGTAAAAATAAGCACACATCTTTAGGTAATTACTCCACGCTGAATTTACTAAGATCACCACCAGTTTCGTTCACCGCGACTATTATCAAAAAATATGTAGATGTTAACCTTCGCAGGACTATCCTTGAAAAATTACTCTCAGGCCGAATGGGAGTAAAAAAAGACCCCAGTGTTTTTTGTCTTATTGGCATAGACTGCAATAAAAAAATGATTGATTATGCTTTAGCGTATATCTGAAAAAAAAAATCATACAAAAATCCCCATTTTTCCTATAATTATTCATATTTAAGTCGCGCATGAAAACGACGACGTCCAACGGCTATGGCGGACTAACAAGCGAATAACCGTGCACGAAGTCACATTACCTTATCTCTTATCTTATCGCTTATCGCCTTTTATTGTTGCCAGTTATGAAACACTCCGTCCATGTTATCTATGACTCACCATGATCAGGTTCTCTTATCGCGCTTATGGGCGTGGAATTTTATGTTAGCGCTTCCCAGCAATTGCTAACATCGACAATTAGACTGAAAAATTCCGACTTCTTCTCTTTTTTAATCGATTAGGCGCAACTAGCGAATAAATATCATTAATTTTTACTGCAAAAGGTGTAAAAAAACTATGATTTAATAATACCAAAAGTTAGACATCGTATCACTAGTATTAAGATAGATATTTAAGGTAAAGTAGCTGTTGGGACAAAATTTATACTGTTCGGGATGGCTAGGTTAAGCAAGGCTTAAAAGGTATGACAAACAATTGGTTTAATAAATATACAAATAAATCAAAGCTAAATAAATCAAAATAGACTCAATTAAATAGTTGGAGACCTCTTATTAATACAAGCTAGTACATTAAAAGCCATTTGAATAAGAATGATCATTTTATATAAAAAAAAACCATATTCATCGGTAAATCATGCCCGGTCCATGGTGCAGTGATCAACGTCGTTATCTACCGCGTTGGAGATTTCAAGCAGATTTCAGCCAATAAATGGATTCTGCTTAGAGGCAATGGGTGTTTTGTTGCTAAAAATCCCTTCCCACCTTTCCGATCCTAAAGAGCAACTAGTAACAAGAACGATTAGCTAACCACTAGTCTTGTCCTAGTCTACGTATCCTTTCAATACCTAATCTTTTCGAAAAAGAGAGGTTGAGCAACTGGAGTAATAAGCAGTTCTCGTAGAACAACATATTTGGAGATAAACTTCGTGAGGAGTCCATATGCTCCAAGTTTGGAAGGGTCATGGTAAAAAAAATGCATTGATACAAGCGAAACTGAATATCAAATATGTTAGTAAAAAAATGAGAAATTTAAAGCATGAAATGCATTTTCAAATAAATTTTAAAAGACATTAAACGTCGCCTTCAATTTAAAAACAGACAAAATGTTAATGGGTAGTATAATTGATAATATCTAGGAAAATTTAATTTTATAAACACCTCAGTTGATCGGGGAGCTCTTTAAAACGCTATTCCCATAGCTGTTTGAGGTGTATAGCGTGCCAGTGGCGTCCATATAATAAAATGACTTTTATTTTATCACGTTGGTCATTTAAATTAAACAATATTTTTTTTAAATATGAGTGATTAGTTAATCACAAGTACTGTACCTTGCTCTATTCTTATATCTTTATTCTCTTTAAAAAGAGGTTTAGCAACTGATAACTAACCATATATTATTAAATAATATTCTTAACAGGACAGGATGCTCGCCTTTATTAACATTATTCCCCATCAATAGAGTAATCACCCAACCTAACTGATTGATTGCAGCTCATTAGTTTATAGTTTATTAGTTTGTAATGTTTAACGTCATTAGAAATATATTTGTTTGCTTTGTTTCGATTCTATAACCCTCTCTTGCGTCCCTTAAAAAGGAAAAATCCCAATCTAATTGATTGATTGATTGCACCTTATTAGTATCATTATGTTATTGCATTGTTTTGATTCTATCACCTCCTTCCTTGTTTCCTTTAGAAGGAAAAAAACCCGTAATCCATTTTGTAATTTCATAATTTAAAATGTTAAAATGTTAGAATTTATCTTGCTTCATTACTTAAGCAAACTTTGCGATGGTAAGTCTGAAGATGCCTCTGAAAGAGGCGAAACACGTGTCACAGTTAGTTACACAATACGTGGAATAATCAAAGTTATTTTAAATTTTATATTAAAATGAACTTCCACAAAGTTACCGCCGAAACCATCGAAAATATGATAACTTACCAGTTCTCGTAGAAAAAAATAGTGCTGAGATGAACTTCATTGCTATTTTTTCTTTTCAGAGATTGTGTGAATTAATAATTAATAAATGTCGTTGTTTTATTATGGTAACAAAGTAGTTTTTTAATTAATTTTGATGGAGCTTCAAGTTATTAAGCTTTTATCATCTTCTTCGTCTCTAAGTTAAGTTTTCATATTCAAGTTGCATTCCCAACGTTGCTGACAAGAGGGCGCGTATGGTGAGCAATCCATAGTGAAACCAGTTCAAGATTTCAGCACATTTTATATTTTCATCTATGGAGGGTCATCAAGAAGAATGGTTCTCGATTTAAAGCTATTCTCAGACGCTTTCTTGTCTTAATTCTGCAGGTAAGAGATCGTTGGGCTACAATGATGGCCCACTGACTTGTGAAACTTTTGAGAGGTTTTACGAAAATAAAATAGTACCTAACGTACACGCTTCTTTAACAGTTCACTTGAGTGTGCGGCAGCCGTTAATACTATAGAAATTGTCTCCCCTCTGACATAAGAATCCACCTACTGCACTTAGCCCACGCGTTCAGTCTATATCAAATTAGGGAATTAAAAATTTTCGGCAGTTTAAAACTCTGGCAGAATTTAGGACGTTCTCACATCGCCACTCTTTCGAGTGCATAAGTAGCGTGGTCAGTCTGTAAATATCATGTTAAAAGAATGCTACTTAATATTTTTGAAAACTATTTTTGCATCTCATTTTTTCATTTCAATAAAAAAACACAAAACCTGAAAAAAGTAGCTCAAAAAGAAAAGCAAAGAATTTTAAGAGCGGGTATTAGAACTAGACAACAACGGTTTGATTAAATTTCTAAAATTATGAAAAATAATCACAATTCTGGGGTCGCTTAGGGTATTGGGGTCTCGATAAATCGAGTTCATAAATAAGAGAATAATATATTCTTACGGAACCTTTTTGCCAAAGGTTCTCGGGGTCCGTTCTAATTCGTGGGGTATTTCATCAAACGGAAAACTTCGCTCATTATTTTCTTGGAAGTCTTCAAACTTTCGGGATAGTGTGGCTCCAATCTCTATGTTAGTTTCGCAACACGATTGCCTAATTCATTTTCCCAATACTTTTTCTATTATTTACTGCGCCGTCTGAAAAAGCGACGACCAAACTTTAATTTCATGTAATTAAATATTTTTTGTGTTTTTGAATATCTCAATAAAACACTAAGAATGGAAACAATTCTCTTATCAAAGCGTCATCGCATTAACCATATGGATGATAAAATTCGTCAAACAATTTCTTGCGAACAAGTTTTTATTCTAATCTGTATATTTGTTATGAAAGACGCTAGTACTAAATGTTCAAAAAAAAGTGTGTAATATTGTATTCATTATATAAACAAAACGCATACACCGAAACCTTTTTGTATGCGGTATTTCAACGGAAAATCGCATAAAACAAAATCGCACGAAAAAAGCCATGACTTTATATGGGAAAATAACATGGACAAGGACGCACGCCCTATGGTCACTATGGTAAGATATGTACGTTTATAGTCCCAAAACTTTATTAAAAAAAATTAAAAAATGCATTAAAAAAAACCGCATAACTTTGAACTCGCACAACAAAAGTTTGTGTGTACACTTGTCAAAATAAATATAGCTACAATATATATTCACTCTTTACAGATAAAAATACATTGACAACAAATGAAGAATATGATTCATAATGGTGAACTGATATGCGTTACGTCAGCTTACCCGTCGTGAACTAACGAACGTGGATGTGAGATATAATAATGAAATGCGAGATCCCTTACTTTACCTCAAGGGTAAAATCAGGGTTCTTATAGATTTATTTTATTTTTAAAGCTTATCCAGGGATGGCGTAAAGCAAGTATGAAAATTTTAGAAAATAAATACATCATTCAGAGTAACGCTCCAAAATGGCAGCGCGTATATCGTGCGTCACGGGCGCGTAAAAGTGGAACGCCTAGCGGATACGTGTCTCAAAGATTTAAAAGCGTTTATATTCAGCAGGTTGAAAAAACCATTGAAAAATAGCATAATACAAACGAAAACCTGTAAATTTAAATAATGAATATTTGAGTTACATTTGGAAAATTCATCCACTAAATCTTATTGAAAACTCTCCACCATTCACTGCTGCCCATTAATTTTACATGCCGAAACTAATAAGTACAAAAGCTTCAGTAGTAAAAGTGTTTTACAATATTTCGCATACCTTTCGTAATAATTTATTTCAACACCGGCATAAGCCTTCCGTCCCACGTGCCCATAAAGCCTCGCCCACGCTTTCGCATAAACTTTCAACATAATGAGATCAAACAAGTGGAGAGAGCTTTTCGAAATTGTCGTCTATTGGAGATGATTTTATTATTGTTGTGTAGAATGAATGTGAGGCAATAAAACACGATTTAAATTCATATATCTGTTTACAGGTAGATTCAAGTTTTTTTTTTTTTTTTACCTTAAGCTTCATCGAAGGAATTGAATAAATTGACACCGCGGAATGTAAAACTGATGCTTTGTTTTGCTGTCGTATGTTAAAAAAGAGCGACAAATGTGTCACTTTTTATTGAGAAAAATCGTGTTATTGTTAAATTAATTATGTCTAAATACCTTGACATTACCGCACCGACATTTGCGCGCTGGACGCTATCGAGAAGTATAGAACCCGACATGCGTCGAAAGTTGCGCGTACTTTCTGATCATTTTGTATTGTTGACTGCTCATTTGAAGAAATTTACTTCACTACCATAAATTTTCTACTAAAACTGCATCTTAATTAAAATTAATGATTTGGATAAATGTTTTATCTTTGACAAAGAATTTTTAAATATTTCATATTAGTAACATTCCGAGTGTAGTGAGAGGCAAATTTATGACTAGATCTATAAAAAATAAGCACATGAAATGAAATGATTTTTAATGTTTGTCAATAATGGTATTTGAAAGCAGTTAAAACTTTTAAAAATAAATCAAAGAATTGCATATTGTTTTTTTTTTATTTTATGTTCAGTGTAATTTTCTAGCCGTTGTGTTTTTATTTCACGTGTGCTTAAATTTTTGAATAATCAAAATATAGTATTTTATTAACACTGAATCTTTTCTGATTGGCTGTCTTTGTCTTTGTCTCTGACTTAATGTGATTGCATATTTATTTCCCTGCGACTCCAACAAACAAACGAATTTAGCTAGCGTACATCATGAAAGAATATAACTAATAAATTTTATTCGCAACCGGGTGACACATTAGTAAAATGAAACTATCATGTTCCGGAAGGCGAGGAAGCAATCAAGGCTGTTTTTTTATTCTTTTTCAAAGCCTTTTCTGATATTTTACAGTTAGTAACAAGGCGTTGATAGAATAAGATGCAATTCCAAATGGTATCATATAACTGAAATGCAATATTACGGCTTCCTACTGAAATGGATCTCACTTGAGCGCCTTAAGTTTTAATCTCATATTTATTAACTGCACGCAAACGCGGCAAGAAAGAGCTTTATTTCCATAGTAGTATATTAAAAAGCTCCAGTTTACAACCGTGACAGTTTTAAATACAATTTCGCTCGAAACGAATTGTCAATTATTTCTGTATGATTTATTTTACTGTTATTTTATATCAAGCGATATTACAGTTCCTTAAAAATAACTTGTGATCCGAAGGGGAGGGGGGGGGGGGACTAAAAATACTCCAGTGTTTTGACTTTATTGCATTAAAAAATGTTATATGATGCTTTAACGTATCTTTATATGTATATCGTTCTAAAAATATATGTATGTAAAAGTCGATAATTTTCATATAATTATTCATATTTTAAGTGGTTAATGAATGAGACAACATGATCACGCTCATGTTTGTTCCAGACTGGTGATATCAACACTGTGAACGCGAACGCTTATCTACACATTTTAATGTAAAAAAGCATCCATTTGATTAAAAAAATACGATGAAATAGGCGGGCTTGAGGTAAGATAACGTTATCTTATCGCGTATGGGCAGTGAAAACTGAATCCTGGCAATTGGTAGCGACAATATAAATGGTTTTCGGCCTTTTCCGGTTTTCGCATTTTGGTGATATTTCAGATAAAGTGGTAGTGGTAAACTGTTTACTCACCGGGACGGAAATGTTATTGGTATTAATTAAAGGTTCAAAAATATAAACTTACTGGGCGAATATTAAGGGAGTACGACCAAGTTACTCACCAACGTTAAAGGATAGCCAGAAAAATCATTCTTGTATCTCAACTTAATTAAACTGTCTGGACTTGATTTTAGATTTCCGCTTGACTAAGCAAAGCATTTAGCGCTGGACCGCAAGTTCTGGCGAGACATTTATAAATAAATCTTGAACAAGAATTTCTCTCTGTCACTCTCTTTCCTTCTCGAATATCATTCGCGGCCAACACCGCGGAACTGGCAATCATTTTAGAGCGAGAAGCTTGCGGAGTACTTCATCGCAACGCTCTTACAAAATGACAAAAAGTCGAGGAGGCCAACGGCACGCGGTGTTCCCAAGCGGTCACCCATCCAAGTACTATCCGCGCCCAATGTTGCTTAACTTCGGTGATCGGACGAGAACCGGTGCTTTCAACGTAGTATGGTCGTTGGCGAGTGCCTCGATTAAGCCGCCCTACTACATGGAAGACCCGCACCCGAAACGAAATTTGATTTTGATACGAGTCGATGAATAAATATCTAATTGAAATTGGACCACGTATCAAAGCCACTATTGGATATGATATTTATTATTGTATACCGTTTTATGAACTAGTAGTAGGTGCAACGTAAATGCAATTTGTTTCGAGTAAAAAAAAGAACATTGTACAATTTTTAAATTTAACAAAGAGCGGTTGAATCTGTTCCATAATTGGGTTGAACTGTTTTTGCTTTGAGATTATTCTATTTCGCTATTGAAATGCTTTTGAAATAATTGCAACGATAATACTAATTCATATATATTTAGAAATTCTTCTTAAAACTCTCAAATTGAAAATACATATGGTATAATGAGAATCGGTCCCTGTGGTCTAGTGGCAAGAGCTTTGTCCTAGCAATCGGGGGGCCCGGGTTCAATCCCCGGCAAGGTTAGATTTTTTCAATTGAAAAAAAAGATCTTGGGCTGGGTGTTATGTTATTTATCGTTGATTTTGTGCACAACTGATACATTATTTACCATCGAGTTAATCTCGTGTGACTTTCACAACTCAGAATATTTGGCGCATTGGCGCAAGCTGTAATGCCAAATATTTTTTTTAGAAAATTTCAAAAAAAAATAAAAAAAAAAAAAAAAAATATTAGAACAACAGTTCTATTTTTATTTTATCATTTTGAATATTGATACCGTAAATTAAAAAAGTTGATATAATCATATTCTTATATTAAAGTTATGCAATACAAATTCAATAAAATATACTATGTATATCTTTTTTAAGGTGGTCAATACTTGGTGGAATGGGACTATAATAAAACTATTAACACATAAAAAAAAAAAAAAATTAATACATTTTTAGAATTTTTTCCACATGAGATTTATTTCATTAGAACCGGTTTCGCTCATGGCGAGCATTATCAACTGATAAGGAATAAAATAAAACAGTGATATTTATGCAAAAGTTAAGTATGAAAACAAGGTATGACAAACAATTTGTAAAACAACTAAGCAAATTACGAGAAACATAGACTAAAAATAAAATGTTGAAGACCTCTTAGCAATGCAAACTAATAAATCAAAAATCAATTAAGTATGAAATATAACAAAGTAAAAGCCCACAAATGAGTGCATTTAATAAAAATAAATAAATCTGCATGTCTGTCAACCATAATTAGATGGGAATCCCGGTAATGAGTTTTAATTGAGTCAGTTCCTGTAACAGAATAAAAGCCAAATCAATTCTTACAAATTAAAATTATCAGAAATAAAAGTAGGAAGAAATACAATAAGCTTCGGTTTAATGAATCGGATATAACAAAGGCGAAGAAACGAAGACTAGTGATGAGCGAAATGAGCTCGATGAGAGAAATGAATAGATGAGCGAAACCGGTCCTGATGAAATAAATCTCATGTGGAGAAAGTACTAAAAATGTATTATTATAATGCCTTTCCACCAAGTATTGACAGTGAACACATTAAAAGTGACTATTAACACATTTTTAGTACTTATTCCACATACAATTTATTGGATCAGGGCCGGTTTCGCTCATGGCGAGTATTATCAACTGAAAAGAAATACACCGAAACAGTGATATTTATACAAAATTTAAGCAAGAATTACAAGGTATGACAAACAATTCCTGAAACCGGTCGTGATCGAATAAATTTTATGTGGAATAAGGACTAAAAATGTGTTATTATTTTTATTATCATCCCATTCCACCAAGTATTGGCGGTGAGCGGTGAGCACCTTAAAAGAGATATTAGTATAATTTATTGAATTTGCATTGCATAACTTTAGTATAAGAATTTGATTGGATCACGTTATTAATTTGCAATATACAATTTTTAAATTATTTAATAAAAAAATGAAACTGTTGCTTAAAGAGCAATGCAGCACGTTTCACTAATCTTTCCAGCTTGTCCAAATCTTTTCAAAAAAGCGAGATTAAGTGATCTGTAGAAAAAAAAATACAAATTGAAGCATTTTTTTTCTATGCATCAAAGCAAATATGATGAAAAGATGATAGTCATAAATAGTTCCATTTGACGTTTTTTTCACGTTTGTATTTAGTTCGACGAGCTATTAACAATTTTGAATAAACATATCTTGTAGTTGACAACACTCGTGACGAGCGAAACCGGTCCTGATCTTAACCAGAATAAATTTGGAAGAAGCTCTAAAAGATGTGTTCCCACCAAAAAATGATAGTAACCTCATTGCAGTTGAAATTAATCTTTTATTTTCATTTATTTATATGTTAATTAATAGTTTGCAAGCTTGGAAACGAAAATGAAAGAAAATGCAATAAAGCCGCTTCTGATATTAAAAAAAATGAATTAACGAGTACCTGATATTGCGTTAGCTTATATATATATATATATGTACATATATATATCGGCTAAAAATGTCTATCTAGAGATTTTAAATTTTAGAGCTATTCATTATCGAATCAGACTCGAGTTCAAATGTGTAAGATTCAGTCTACGGTAATTTTGTTGATTTCTTTTTTGTTTTAAAGTTCGATGTATGAATTTATATTTTATCACAGTATACCTAGATGCAATTAAAAATATCGTCTATATTAAAAACATTTTAAAATAATGTTATTTCATCAAAATGGTGGCTTAGTAAATATTCTGTAGTAAAACAAGATCAAACACACTTAAAGTTTTTGTTTGTCTTTATATTAAACAAAGCAAACGCAATTTGGAATCTAAATATTTGAAAATGGAATAACTATTATTATGTAAGGTGAGAATTGCAAATATTTGAATATCGAATGTTGAGTGTTTGAAAAGTCTTTCAATGCGTTTCATTTCTGAACACTCTATGATTCAAATGCACTTCCGTTCCAATTTTGAAATTTCAGTCGGCAATTTACCGATTCAAATTTACTGACGTTTCAGAAGCAGTGGAGTGTGTAATTTTGAAACGTCTTCTATATTTGAATGAAATGAACATTATTTATTCGAGTAAATGTAATACACGTTTGGATTTGTTTCAATGTTTACTGTCTTTGGTTTATACGTGCTTATGGTTTTATGAGGAACATTTCATGTTCAATAAAATATTATTTATTAATTTATACTGTGATATTACAACTGTGTAATACGAGAAAATATTTGTTAAATTATTATACAATTTGATTCTAAAAATGTATAGTATGAAACAACATTTATTGTAATTTGGTTGAGTGAAATTATCTGCTTTCATACTAGCTAACGGCTTCACATCCTTTTATAAAGAGCATCATAAATTGCTTTTATCAATCTTTCTATTAATTTTAACGGAAAACGAGGCTGACGTGAGCAATGAACAAACCAGTAGTCTCGTCTGAGTCCGATTCTTTTTTGTTGAACTGCGTAACAAACAGTTCTCGTAGAAAAAAAAAAGTTAAATCTAAACTCCATTTGGAGTGTTATGCTCAACATAAGGAGTTGATTATTTTTTGACAAATTATTATAAAAACTAATTATGTAATAGTTGAGTATGATAAAAAACAAAGCTTACAAATACAGCATTAATTATTTTGTTTGTGGGTTTACTAGTCCGCCACTGGCGTTTGTTGATGTTGTTAATATTATATTTTTTTTGCCACAACACAAAAATCAAATAGCTTCGCCACAACGCACGGATTTATGAAATAAACATCGAAATTCGTATTAAATCCCATTATGATGTATGGAAAATTAAAAAATAAATCAATACTAATCGAAAAAAGTATTTGCTTTGTCGCTATGAATTGTTTGATTGATAATACGATTCGTTCGAAAACAACCGCAAAGCTTCGACTAATAATTTATTGGATATAAATTGTTTCATTTAAAAAACATTGTCTATCGAATTAATATGAATTCAAATTTTGAGGTTTGTTAATTTACACGATGCATTAGATTGTTCAGAGAATAAAGAAATCAATTTTGTGTTCACTCTCAATACTTGGTGGAAAGGCATTATAATAAAAACAATAATACTTTTTTAGTACTTTTTCCACATAAAATTTATTTGATCAGGACCGGTTTCGCTCATGGCGAGCCGTTGATCCGCAATCAGTTGACAATGCTCGCCATGAGCGAAACCGGTCCTGATCAAATAAATTTTATGTGGAAAAAGTACTAAAAATGTATTATTATTTTTATTTTAGAATAAAGAAATGTTAAAAATAGAGCGTAGAGTTCATGTGTGTATTTAATGGGTCAGTATTGTAATTCTAGTTTTGGTCAGTAAATTTAATAAACGGTCAGTAAGTTATGTAAAACGATCAGTATTTGAATTAAAAGGTCAGTTGTTTTGAATAAATGGGTAGTTTTAGATTGATAACTTTTGAAATCGATCAAATATAGTCTTAGTCTAAGGCTTTTTTTAAAATGTTTGATATCTACCTATCACAAAACATATATTTTATTAATTTAACCTCTTCGAAGCTTAGAAACCAACTAATTAGAATACGTTTATATTTTTTATATTTAACTGATAAATAAAATAGCCAAAGTATCGCATTTAAAGATAATGAAAAAAACCATTTTTATTTAATAAAACTTATTTAACATTGATAACCTGTTTTTTGGCTCTACTAAAAAGTAGAAAAAAATTATAATAGTTTCTCTGTCTATAAGGAGGCTTATTGTAAATTGCCATAAAAAACATACAAATCAACTCTAAATAATATCGCTAAATAATTTTTCTTCTCAGAAAATAAAGTATTATATATATAATAGTATTTTATTTGTTTATTAACACGACTCAACCTACAATCACTGCACGGTTAATCAAGTGTTAACAACTGTTGCCGGATCCCACACAGCGAACATCGGATGAGGATGATGTAAATCAATCTACAATGTGTTCCAGCTTAAAAATACATTTTTATTGAAATTCTCCGTTCAAGATTCACGTCGAGTGGTCATAGCTAGGGATTCCAATTCGGATATTCAGATATTCGATATCCGGATATAATCGGCCCTTTTTAAGCCATTCAATATTCGGATATTTGGGAAAATATCCGGATAGTATACGTATTCGAGAAAAGATCACATCACAATTTCTCCACATTTAAAGAATAATTATGAATATCCCAGGTAGTGGTTTTTTTTGCCTTCGTCCAACTCGAGTGCTATCAATATCTTATCATTAAACTTTATTTTAACGAACCGGGTAGGACTCGGGTCAAAAAAAACCTTTATAGCCGTAATTTCATTTATTATTCAGCTGCAAATTTTAAATATTGTAATTCAATGGAACGGTATTGAGATGTGTATTTATATTTTTTGTCTCTATCGAAGATTTTACTGAAGTGGTAAAAGATTTAGTCTTAAATTATTATAAAATGTATAAAAGTGAACAAGGAAACGTTGATCGTGCAACATCTCTATTTGCGTGCGAGTTATACGATTATTTATTAAAAATTTAGAAATTGAGACCACTGTCGGTTTGCAAAAACAATTGGCAATTTCTTGTTTATTAAAATATGTTTTTTAAATCATAATTTTAATACTATTGTAAACATTTTAGCCATGTCAAAACTATCCGAATACATCCGGATAGCTTAAGTTTTACCACAGTAGAACCCCGATCTTACGTTCTCGCATTATACGTTTTCCCGCGTGGTGCGTTCATTTTCTATAGATCCCGGCATTTAGTTCATATATAAAACTTTCCCACATTCATCGTTTCCCGCATCTTACGTTTGTTTTATACGGTCCCTTGAAAAACGTAGAATCGGGGTTTCACTGTATTCGATATTCGAATAGTTGATTTTGACGATTAGTTATAATCCCTAGTCATTGCTCTGTTTCGTTTGTAATATTAATAACATATATTTTCTTATCGATTTGTGAATTTCTTAGATATCAGTGATGTTTGTTTACCCTCTCAGAACTCATCCGATCCTAAAAATGGGGCGCAGTGAGAACGAAACCTCGGGTTCAAGTGGTAAGAGCTTTCAGGTATCGATCGGGTAGGTAGGTTCTAGTCCCATAAATATTGTAATCAAATTGAGATTTTTAAAAATATATTTCAGATATGGGTATTTGTGATATCTCATCTTCTCGAATTGATGTCAAATGGCTTTAATAAAAAATCTTATTGGATATTGTTTACAAATTTCAAAATCTCTGGCGTCACATTATACTAATACCTTGTAATTCTTTCTTAAGCTTTGTATACATCACTGTTTCATTTGTATTTCTTATCAGTTGATAATGCACGCCATGGGCGAAACCAGTCCTGATCCAATAAATTTGATGTGGAGTAAGTACTACAAAATGAGTTAATATGTTTATTAAAAATAACTTTGATTATTCCACGAATTGTGTTACTAATTGTGACAAGTGTTCCGCCTGTTTCAGAGGCATCTTCGGACTTACTGTCGCAAAGTTTGCTTGAGTAATAAAACAAGTTGATTCTTATATTTAAAATGGTAAAATTACAAAATGCAGCTTGGGAGTTTTCCTTTTTACGGGAAGCAAGGAAGGGGTTATAGGATCAAAGCAAAACTAACAGATAATTATACTACTAATGACATTAGCAATTAAAAATTATTAACTAATGCGAAACACGTGTCACAATTAGTAACACAATACGTGGAATAATCAAAGTTATTTTTAAATTTTATATCAAAATGGACTTCGACAAAATTAATACGGTGAGAAAAATAATTCTACAGAAATTATTTTATACATTTGTTGATAGCTATTTCAGCTTACGCCCTCGTCAGAACTATGTTTGAAACGTGCATTAAATCATGTTTAAATACCGTTTGTAGACAGAGTACACAATACATCTTCTTCTCTGTTCCACCATCTTAGTTTTATATGGTAATAATAAGTTATTAAATGTAACAAATTGATTTCCACAAAATTACCGCTGGATCCATCGAAAGTACAGTAGAACTTCAATTTTACGTTCCCGCATGGTTCGTTCATTTTATATAGTCCGGGCGAAACACCCATAAGAACAATGCTAAAAATTCCAGCATTAAACGTTCCCCGATTTATCGATTTCCTCGATTTAACGTCTAAAAATTATGGTCCCGTCACAAGTATTATCCTGATTGACCGCTTTTGTTGAATATTTATTAGAAGCACATTCGAACCCATTTAATGGATTCGTAGGAAAAAACTGTGCAACTGTTCATTGTCATAATGTTTCCGGTAATTACTGAGCATCTGTGTCTTCTGTAGACGAAGTTGGCGAAAAATGCAATAATAAACTATCGAATAACATTTACAACAGTGTTGTTTTCTTACGAAAAAATAAAAATATCTTTTTAATTCAAGAATATAGATGAATCTGTTAAAAAACATACAAATTTGAGGGGCGCTTGTTTAAATTGAAGTGCCAATCCGCTAAGAAGAAACGTAGCGGTAAGGAATTTAAAAAAAATAATCTTATAGGTATAGTAAGAAATTGACTACTAATTATTTGGTCAGTTTTTAATTCGATAAATGGTCAGTTATAAATACGTAAAGAGGTCAGTAATAAATACTTAAACGGTCAGTTAAAAATAATAAATGGTCAGTTCAAATAATAAATGGTTAGTTAAAATAAAAAGAACATTACAAAAATTTGCCTATTACGACCATATTTGATAAAATTCACAAGCTGTCAAACTAAAACTTCATTTTTTAAAAAAAGCTGACTATTTATACTGAATACTAACCATTTTTAATAAATACCTAACCATTAAAATATATAACATGTAGATTTATTTATTTTTATTAAATTCACTTAATTTTTGGGCTTTTACTTTGTTAATGTTAAATTCATACTTAATTGATTTTTGATGTGTTAGTTTTGCATTGCTAAGAGGTCTTGAACATTTTATTTTTAGTCTATTTGTCTTGTAATTTATTTGCTTAGTTGCTTTACCAATTGTTTATCATACCTTGTTTTCATCCTTAACTTTTGCATAAATACCACTGTCTTATTGTATTACTTATCAGTTGATAAAGCTCACCATGAGCGAAACCGGACCTGATGAAATAAATCAGATGTGGAAAAAGTACTAAAAAATGTGTTATTATTTTTATTATAATGCCTTTCCACCAAGTATTGACAGTGAACACCTTAAAAGTGATTAAAATATATTACTGACCGTTTTATTTAATAACTGACCACATTCACACTGATACAATGACAACTGACCGTTTATAATATTAACTGACCATTTTGATTTTAAACTGACCATTTATTTATTTAACTGACCAAAACTTGAATTCATTTACTGACCCATTAAATAGATGCATAAGAAATTCTAATAAAATCCCGCATTCATCGTTTCCCGCATTAATCGTCTGTCTTTTACGGTCCCTTGAAAACGTAGAATCGAGGTTTCACTGAATTACATAAAACATGGTTGGAAAAAGAAGACTGTACACCCAAGACTGATGGGACAAGACCTAAGGTAAGCTTGAAAAAATATATGTTTTTACTCGGCTCGTAACGTAAGGCGAACCAACACGGTTTTGGCTTAGTTATTGTACTTGCCAAATTCAATACAACACTTGAATAGATGAAATGAATAATGTTAAATTATTCCAGATACGCCTCGGAATTCCCAGCAGTGTTTCGGTTCCTGGCAAAAGGATCCAAATCCACTAGTCGACCAAGACACATGACCTGTCAGAACCGGGTTGTTCAATTATTTATTAGTGTGCGTGAGTGTAAGTGTTTGTGATTGTGTATCTGTTGTGAGAGGACGTGTGAAATAAGTGTATAGTGTACAATGACAGCCCCAATTATTTATTCCTCTTTCTCAATTGATAATAATTGAAATACGTAAAAGCTTTAGTAAAAGCTGCCACGGATAGTTTCCATATCGCTTACTGAATGCAGAGTTTCTTTGAATACGAGAGAAAGCAAATAAGTACCGTGAAACGGGGTGAATAGAGACAAAAACAAGGATTGAAATTATTTTTTTACTTAAGTTTCCAATGTATGTTTTTTTCTATTTATATATAATTCTTTTCAATGACCATAATACTATCTCTCGAATGACAAAACCCAACTAACTAAATGATTGTCCTAAATTGAAACAAACGTGTTTAAGTTCGATGCCTGTGCATCCTTACTTATGACCCATTATAAACTTCTCGTTTAATGCACGAAAATTAAATTGAATCATGTTTTTTTGAAGTTAATAAGTACCGTAAAACGGGATTAATAGAGACTTATATAAAATAGAGGTTCATATATTCCAATCATTACAATCTGTTGTTTTGTCTGTATTCACCGGCAAAGTATCTATTCATCCCGATTCAATGTGAATAGAGACATCGAAAAAAATTGACTGTGTCTTTATAACGATAGTGAATATTTGATTTTTTGTCATGAATGTGTAGTAGGACCATAGAAACACGTTTCAAGCCATTCATATTTGAATTATGTGGCGCAGGTATGAAGATACATAGTTGTGAAGGGTAAAAAGTGGTAAAAAGGGTACTATCGCAAAGTAATAATAAAGTATATAAGTAATATAGCAAGATGGATTCTAATATTTTTAAATGATAAAGTTACGAAATGGTGTTTGGGATTTTTCCTTTTACGGGAAGAAATCCATTTACGGGAAGAAAACAGGAAGGATACAAACAAAAAAAACATATGTTTATATACACAGTAGATACTCGAAATACGAGTGCTCTAACATACGAGATACAGCCGTCAAGTGAGTGAAGTTTTGCTTTGAAATACGAGCAATATTTGAGATACGAGGAACGGCCGGGTATCTTTGTGCGCTTTGCGTATGTGTGGAAGGGGTGCATACGAATGTATTGGTGGCAAATCCGTATATGTATATCTGTGTTGGTATTGGATTCTACTTCGACTGTCAAACGCTATGGACCTACTATAAAAAACAAACTTCGCTCCATCTCTTTCGCACAACCGACAAATCCCATACGCAAGACATAGATGGCGCTCTACAACTGTGGCTGGAACGGACTAATGAAACTTCAATTAATTTCAATGGGGAAAATTGCTTTCACATACGAGGTAGGTTACGCTACGAATTAAACTCGTATCTCAAGGTACCACTGTATATATCAAGCACATATTTAAATAAACATTTACAAATTTACCACCGAATCCATCGAATGTAGTAAAAAATGTTGACCCTCTAAAAGTATATACTGAAATATGACAACACGTAAAACTGACAAACGTTGTGATATCGTGTATATTTCCATCATTTATTTTGGGCTTAGAAGAACCATGTCACCCATTCCACCAACACAATTGACACAGTCAAGTTTATGGCATATAAATTTAACCCTGTATGTGGGGTAAAACTATGAACAAGAATGGTATAAAAGTGATGTTTTATGTAACCACGTGTCTAGGAACATATCCCAGAACTTAATCCTACAGCATGCCAGGGTTAAAGCTATCAAAATATTTATCAACTGTGTGAAAGCATTGAATTAAAATGAAAACAATAAAAGGTTAGAAAATTTTGCGGAAGAGATAATCTTTTTAATATTTATAATATTTAAAAAATATTTGGCATTACAGCTTACGCTAATGCGCCAAATATTCTTAATTGTGATTGTCATACGAGATTAACTCGATGATAAGTAATGAATCAGTTGTGCACAAAATCAATGATAAATAACATACACCCAGCCCAAGATCTCTTTTTTTTCAATTGAAAAAATCTGACCTTTGCCTTGAATTGAACCCGGATTCCAGATCGCTAGGACAAAGCTCTTGCCACTACACCACAGATTTTGATTTAAGTTATTTAAACACTTAAAGCATAGTGATATTTCTGTTGGATTATTAAAAAAGAAAAATATTTATTTTGACTTTAAAGTATGCATATTAAAATGAACTTAATAGAATGTCTGATAGTGTTTATTGAAGAGACGCAAGACTAGAAAATGAATTTGTGTTTCCGCCGAATCTATCGAATGGCAAATTTAGATTTTTGTGCTTTAAAGCTTTAAGCATCTTTCAAAAGTTTCTACAGCTTTCAATTTTATAAACCTCATTAATCTTTTCTGAGCAGTTCAAATAAGGAAATGAATTAAAATACTTCATTGGTGGCAATTAAACAAACAAATTACTTGACGCAAATAACTTTTGGTGTCAGTTGAACATTCGTATTTGTGGCCGAAATGATTGCTTTTGTTTTCAATGAGCGGTTATTTTATTCCTCAATTATCTATCGAGCGATAGGTGGCTGCAGGCGATCTTTAGAAACCCTCTACTCCCCTGGTATTATTAATAATATCATCCCTTTCCCTGACAAACAGTATATCAGTAAAAAGATTTAAAAACAAAATAAAGCACATACAGTGGCGGGACGCGGATAAGATAAATATTTATTTGCATTAAAAAATGATTCATAAAAAAAATACTTTTTCTCTTTTAACAGTATCTTCAGAACGATGCCATTGTAAGATTTTTCAATTCTTTATATATGGGACTGATTCCCATTGGACCTCTTAAAATTTACTGACAGTTCATCTTAACACGTTCACTGCTGAATAATCTTGCTTTAAATTAATGTTTCATCTCCAATGTACATATATATATTGACACCGCCTTATGTGGTAGGTCATCAGAACTCTCTCGAACGATCTATTGTTCACCTCAGTCAATGAGTCAGTCGATATCAGGAAATAAATTCATTCAGTTTCTTCAATTTCTCTTATCTCTTGACGCCCAACAATGGATGTGCTTCATAAAAAGTTCATAAGGCGACAAATAACCCCTTATCGGCGGGCGCATGTGTTAACGATTTTTGAAACGGCCATTGTTTTTTCTTTCTAAAGTAACCGTTTGTTTTTTTTTTGCATTAAAAATGATTCATTGAGAATGCACGCGCCTAATCCTCTCCATCAGAATTAAATTCGCGTCAAATTCCTGATATCTTCTTCGCTATCGTAATATTTGTGTGTTGTAAAAATTTTCAAATCTTTAAACAATTAAATAATGGGTGCTAACGCACCCACATAACGCTTTGAGATCGTGTTTTGTTTTAAAGAGTTCCATGTTTCTCCTACTCCGTCCCCAAAATCCCTCTGAATGTCGGATCTTCCTTTAATTAATGCCGGAATAAAGGTCTTCTCAATATATACCGACCAAGATGGTGAATAAATTTGCGAGGAGGGCTAAAGGGCACAGGAAATCAAGGCTTAACTATTATCAATGCAACAGAAATTTGAAATGTGTGAGATAGATTGCAGGTGCTGTGATCGAGACAAATATATTGATATATTTCAACAACATATTATATAAAGGGTATTTCAATAGGGACGCTCAAAATATGTTACTTTGTCCTGCTGAGTAGATTATTCATTGTTTAGTGGCCAAATTTGAGTCAACCAGTTTGGTAAATAATCGGCCAACACCTACCTGTACGTCATCAAAATACAATATCTGGTGAAAACATTGCTGCTGTGTGTGAAAGTGTACAGAAAAACCCAAGGCAGCTTATTTCTCGCTGTTCACAAGAACTTGGCTTTTCTGCGACTTCAACTTGGCGAATTTTGAATCGGGCCTTGTCTGTATGTCTGCACCCGTATAAAATCCAACTAACCAAGGAACTTCAGGTAAACGACCGCAGACAACGCCTGATTGGGTTCTGGAGCAGTTGGAAGTTTACCCAAATTTGTCAAAAAAGTCAACTTTAGCGACATGGCCCATTTTATAATGAATGGATATTGGCAGACATTTGATGCTATATTCCATATTTAATGCCGTAAAATATACTTACAAATGAAATTAAAATTTAGTCGAAATCTCACAAACAACTTGTTTTATTTACATTTCAAAACTAAGCGTCCTTATAAAAAGACCCTTTATAATGACAAATGTGTGTTTGAAACAGGAACTTTCTTCAAAATTATTTAAATTAAAAATGATATACATTACAATACGGTAAAAAATAGCAATTTATTTTAATTCTACAGAAATTATTTTATATATTTGTTGATAGTTATTTCGACTTACACCATCGTCAGAACTATGTTTTAAGCCTGAATTTACCCATTCTTATATACAGTTGTAGACAGGGTACACAATACATGTTCTTCTCTGTTCCACCATCCTAGTTTTATATGGTAATAATAAGTTATTTAATTTGACACATTGATTTCATGTATTCCTCGAAGTGAAAGTTTCTTTCTAATCTGGGTTTTTACTAAGTGGGGTTAAACGTAAAATTTGTATTCCATCAAGTTGATTTATTTAAAATATCATTAACGTTTATAAATGACTTAAAAATTAGTGAGCTTCACCACATTTTAAGAAAAACAAAAATTTCCGTTCCACCGAGGATTGACAATGAACACCTAGAAAGTTATATTTTTGATATCGTTATTTTTATTATTTTTATCCAGGGCTGTGGAGTCTGAGTCGGAGCTTTTAGGCCGGAGTCGTCGCGGCGTTCGGAAATTTTGAAAAGTTCGAACTTTTTATTTTTGCATTTAATATGTCAAATTTGACTTTTGGCCGCATTGAATAGGGTTGAAATTTAATTGAATACACATAAATAGGAAAATTAGGGAAAAAAGTGACGATATTAACTTTTTTTTAGTCGGAGTCGGAGTCCTATTTTTTGGTCAATGTCAATGTCGGAGTCGGAGTCGAAGTCGGAGTCAGAGTCGGACATTTTTTCACCGACTCCACAGCCCTGCTTTTATCCTTTCGAGGGCCGCACAGTACGAAAATGGATAACTGGGTCTTCTACCAGAAAAGTTGTGCCCTAAGCAATTTGGTTGTGAACATTGAAGAAAAGACTTAAATTGAGAATACATATATTAAACTTATTGGAATCTGAATCCAGACCCACCTGATCGTTAGAGCAATGGTTTCACCACGAGACCACAGAGACCGAGCATAAGTTTTCGGTATAAATACTGAAGCAAATCAAATCAGCGTGCCTCAGAAATAATTCTATTACTCAGTCTAATAACAATAACTTATTTAATATTGCTTTTAGTAAACGAATAATAGAATTCAAGAAATCGTTTTGCTTTTAGTCAATTATGTCAGCCCATCCGAAAAACTTGTTCCTCCAATACAGCCAAAAATGAAAATTGTATCCTATACATATGTGATATGTACATATGTATAGGATACAATTGCATGATTTCAGAAAAAAAAATTAAATATTCTTAAAAATGACAAAAATGCAATCATTCCAAAGTCTAATATGTTTTTTTTGAGCTCAATGGAGTAAATGAAGATGAAAACAACTGTTTTCAAAAAATAGTAATATCAACTTATCATGACATGACATACCGTTCATTTTGACAACTCATTGTTGCACTTACGCAAAGGTTATAGGCATAGTACAATTAGCTTTCAGTAGGTAGCGCGTGTAGACAATCGGCAAAAGACAAATGTCATCGATACCGATCAACGTTAGTGAAATTAAATCGATATTATTTATCTAAAATATTGTGCATCCTGAAGCACTTAAAAAAAACACTTTCTTTCTTTAAGTGGAATTGGCTTTAAGTGGCTAGTATTATATATTTTATATATAAAACCGAAACGGCGTATGTATGTATGTGGGTCTGTAATTCCCTTTTGCATTGTTGTTGCAAGTTGCCATAAAAACGAATATGAAAGAAAATATGTTTGAATTTTTATCGGCGAAGACATTTAGTCAAAATGTAATAAATTAGTCTTCTACTGTACTTTTCCCGGCTTTTATTAATAATTTTTATTATTTACGTGAAGGTATTATTTGACATTTCATTGACAGCAGATTAGATTTTTTCCTTGAATTTGGACATTTTAATGGGCGAGAATGGAGCTGTCATCAAATTAAATAAAGTTTGTGATTTTATTTTAACTCTATTTTGGATGTAATTATGTCGAATGATATAAAATTAAATAATTATTGGTTGCTTAGTCCGAGCGACGCCGGGTAGCAATACTAGTATATATATATTTTAACCATGTCCGCTCCCAACTTCGTGCATATGGCCTCACGGAGTTTATCACAACATTTGTTTTTTCTACGAGAACTGCTTTTTACTCAGTTGCTCAACCTCTCTATTTTCGAAGAGAGTATGTATGGATGGAAAGAATACGAGAACTAGGACAGGACTAGTGTTTAGATAATCGCTGTCACTATGCGTCGCTCTTTGGTATCGGAAAGATGGGAACCAACAACACAAACACCTATGCATTTGAACAGATTTATCGACTGAAAAAATCCGTCGAGATCGAACCCGGGCGATCTGGCACGCAAGCCAACGCCGTTGGCACTGCGCCACGGACCAGGCATAATACTCAAACAAAAAGCATTTAAGTTGCTTTGTGACTAGATATATATGATTCAATTAATATTATTATTTCGTTGAATAAATCATTGATATTCTAAATCTAAATTTGGTTTCTCCTAATATCCAAAGTTCAGCAATAACTGATCGTAAAAACAATATCATAACTCTCAAATACACACGGAGCTTTGAATAAACTTTCACCCAATATGTTCCCAGAAAGGCTTTAACTGCTGCTTAGATATATTCAATAACATATTATTATACGACTAAACACGGAGATACTGGAGGTTTAATTACATCCATTCACAGGGAAGTTAAATTTTAATGTACGTATTAATACAAGGTGGGTTGTATATATTAACGCTTCCTTCAGTGGCTTCTTTAGATTTTTATTTAACCGGGTATTTCAGAAGAGCCGTATCCTTATTTCTAACACGTTTTTTTATTGACCTAATGTAAAGCAAACAGACAAATAATATTGACGGGAGGTATCTTATTGGTAAGTTGTTCAACCAGAAAGTCTGTGCTATGCAGTCGATCCATTTTTCTTTAGTTAAGGATTTCGACTGAGGGTGCTGGATGGAATTTCGATATCAAATTTGAATTTAGCACTTTTCCATGAGTTTTGTCACTAAAGAGTGTCACTCTCGGGTTTCACCTTTTGGCATCTTCAGGCATTTCAAGTGCACGGATGTACTTGAACTGACACGCAGTAAACAGTTTGTATCGTTTATATACAAAAATACAAAATCTCTTTAATTTTCAAAGAAAGTACGGCTTGACACAAAAATCCATGCCTTCCATCGATCTTTCAATTGAAAAGTCTACTAATGAACGAGGAGACACTGGGATTAAAATATGTAGATATGCTCAGCTATGATTGGAACGATGGAGCGACGTTAGCGCGCCGACATAAGCTCACTTTCAAAGTGTTCACCGTGAATATTTGGTGGAATGTTTTTATATAAAAAATAAGATACAATTTCTTGTTATCATTCCACATTAGATTCATAAGGACCGAGGCCGGTTTCACTTATCGCGGGCATTTTCAACTGACAATAGATACAAATATACAGCACTGCTTATTGCTTACTTTTTGTATAAATAACGCTGTATTTCAAAGTTGAAAATGCTGACGATTAGCGAAACCTGTACTGATCCTAATAAATCCAATGTGGAGTAAGTACAATAAATTGTTTTTTTCGCCTACCGTTTTTACTCCACTTGGAACATTACAGAATATGCATATTTGGCTGACATTGACAAACTTGACAATTGTTAATTATCATTATTATTTCTTTCAATATATGAATGATTTATTTTGATATTCTTTAATTCTTGAATATAAATGGGCATCAGTACACTTATGCACCTTTACAATACCTGTCCTTGAATGCATATATATCTAGTGTTTTATCCAGGGCTGTGGAGTCGGTAAAAAAAAGTTTGACTCCGACTCCAGCATTTACCAAAACCACGACTCCGACTCCGACTCTAACATTGACAAAAAACATGACTCCGACTCCGACTAAAAAAAGATTAATTTCATCATTTTGTTTTCATATTTATGTGTATTCAATTAAATATTATATCAAACCTCCCATTCCGGCCAATAGACAAATTTGACATATTATATGCAAAAATAAAAAGTTCAAACTTTTCAAAAATTCCGACTCCGAGTACGACTCCGGCCAAAACGCCGCGACAACTCCGACTCCGGCCAAAAAGCCCCGACTCCACGACTCTGACTCCGACTCCACAGCCCTGGTTTTATCAATGTTTCTCAGTTTGTGAACACCCTGTTTGCGCCGTGGAACATATCCATTGAGGTGTATTCACCTGTTTGGAATTGTGGATATTTAATTAATGTAATTTTAGAAATCCTGGATATTGCAAACGTGCCGTTTACCGCATGTTGTTGAATTCGCGAGAATTTCAGTTATGTGGTTTTGTTAATGAAGCGAATTTATAGCCATTACCACACCGGCTGTTAAGACAGTTAAATTAACTAAGTATTGTACTTTTGTTCGGCGTAACTTAAAAGTAATATATCAGTCTAATTTGATAGCACTCCTGACGGTTTCTCGGTAGAATAAATTAATGGCGGACAATATAACTTTGGAGAAAGATAACAATTGTTTTACGTGTTTGCTAGCAACAGAATGCGTGAATCGTTAAACTGTAGTAGAATCAAGTTTGGAACGCTTTAAAAAATCGTTTCATAGAAATTCGCAATCGAGTTTCTTTTTTGATTCGATAACCCTCCTTGCTTCCCGCAAAAAGGAAAAATCTCCAACTCCATTTTGTAATTTATCATTTTAAAATATAAGAATCAATCTTGCTTCATTACTTAAGCAAACTTTGCGATAGTAGGTCAAAGATGCCTCTGAAAGAGGCGAAACACGTGTCACAGCTAGTAGCACAATACGTGGAATAATCAAAGCTAATTTATGGTTTGGGCTCAATCGGCAATTGCAACAAATTTAAAAATAATCAACAGTATTTTTAATTTGGATCAAGACCGGTTTCGCTCATCAAGATAAAAAAATCTACAACTTTTTTAAATATAAGGCCATTCAACCAACCATTGACTGTGAAAAATTCAAAATTGATCAAAGAATTTAAACTTATAATGTTGTGATGTACGTAAACTACATTCATTTGTTTTTTTAGTAAATTTATTTGAATCGTACTTCAGTTTTAGGTTAATTAAAATCAATTTTTACCTTATTACTAAAACAACTGTGCGATAGTAGGTCTGATGGTGCTTCTTATAGAGGTGAGACACGTGTCACTTTTTGTAAAACAATACGTAGAATAAATTAAGCTATTCTAAAATTTCATTGGTATTAACTGGTTATAGCAGCTCAGTTCACATACTCCAAATTTGAACAGGACATTTTTTTATATAACAATTTAATATATATCTTAATATATAAAAATCAAGGTTTCTTTGTTTGTATTGTATGCGCTTACATACCGTTAATTTTGACAACTAATTGTTGCACTTGCGCAAAAGAAATAGACATAGAACAATTAACTATCAGGAGGTGGCGCGTGTGTCGTACTATAGAAAATCGGCAAATGCAAATGTCATCGATACCGATCAATGTTAGTGAAATTAATTATCTTTAAATTAGTGCATTCGAAAGCACTTCAATAAACATAAACAATTTCTTTCGTTGGGTGGCATTGCAACGCTTGCCGGGTGCCATCTAGTAATCTTATATATAAAACCAAAACGGCGTATGTATGTCTGTGGGTCTGTAATTCCCTTTTGCATTGTTGGTCATTAAGTTGCCATAAAAACGAATATGAAATAAAATATGTTTGAATTTTTATCGGCGAAGACATTTCGTCAAAATGTAATAAATTAGTCTTCTACTGAGCTTTTCCCGGCTTTTATTATTAATAATAATGTTTATTATTTACGTGAAGGTATTATTTGACATTTCTTTGACAGCAAATTAGATTTTTTCCTTGAATTTGGACATTTTAATGGGCGAGAATGGGGGGCTGTCATCAAATTAAATAAAGTTTGTGATTTTATTTTAACTCTATTTTGGATGTTAGATTTTGTGATATAGTTATGTCGAATGATATAACATTAAATAATTATTGGTCGCTTAGTCCGAGCCAGGTAGCAATACTTGTATATTATAAAAGGTACAAAAACCGTCAGCCTCTAATGGTATCTTTGAAAAATTATTTGATCAATGTTAGATATATAAATGAAATTGCGTTAAGTTGGTAAAAATGCGTGATGTATTCACAAGGTTCGATTTAATATAAATGTTACTAAATCATGAAATCCTTACCATTCTTAAATTAGTGTTCACGCCAAAATTGACGGGTGTTATTAAAATTTCAGGGTTTGACTTAATGGGGTAAAACCCTCTTCATACTTATTGATACATCGCATGGATTTTTTAAATACTTTTAATAATAATAAGCAATTTTAAAATAGATTACAATGACTTAATTTTCCGTAAACTACAGCAAAATCTTTGAAAGTAAAAGCCGCTGAAGGTAGAAAGGAAAACCACAGTGAGCCTTAAGTACTGAATTTCATAAATATATTTGGGTTGACCCACTAAGACCTCATGTTGAGTAGGGGTGCAAAATATATACAAAACGATATCGGGATTTCTAAAGAAACAATTATTTAATTATAAGTATGTGGAAGCAGTGTGAAAAAGTTGTGCTTTATTTATTCTATGAATTCCTTTCCTCTAGAAAAAAACGACATTCAACGTACCAAAAAAAAATACAGATAAATGAAATACAAATGTTTAGATACTTGATCAAAGATATATTAAGACATGCTTCGTTGTTTTTGTAGGCGTGGGTGTTTATACTGCCTTTATAACAAGGCTGTGGAGTCGGTAAAAAAAAGTTCGACTCCGACTCCGTTTAAGAAAAGTTTAATATCGTCCCTTTTTTTCCTAATTTTTCTATTTACGTGTATTCAATTAAATATCAATACTACCAATTCAGCCAATAACCAAATTTGACACCGGCCAAAACGCCTCGACGACTCCGATTCCGGCCAAAATGCCCCGACTCCACGACTCCGACTCCACAGCCCTGCTTTATACTTTATTCCCTCCCGCCTATCCGATCCCATAAGCTTGGCGCAAGAGAGCGACTTCATAATCACTTGTCATGTTCTAATCTTATCCTTCTATTACTACTCTCATCAAACTAAAGAGATGTTGAGCGACTGATTAACATGCAGTTGTCGTATAAAATAAACAAAATAGAAGGTCATATGCTCCACGTTTGGAGTGGACATGAATTAACAATAAGTTATTATTTTTCTGAGTTCTCGTTGAAATAAACTTGGGTTGGTAGAAATTGACTATATTTTTCTGTTAAATATTGCTTAGTCTTATTTTATTTTTTCCATATCCATTCCCTAACTTGGAGCATATGGACTCCTCAGTTAGTTTATCTCAACATGTTTTGTTTACAAGAACTGCTTGTTACTCAGTCAATCAAGCTCTCTTTTCCAAATAAAGAAGGGAATGAAAGGGTACGAGGACTAGGACAGAACTACTGGTTAGCTAATCGCACTCGCTAAGCGTCGCTTTTAGGAATCGGAAAGGTGGAAAGGAATTTTTAACAACATAAACATCCCGTGAATTCGAACAGAATATGCTCGTACCAGGAATCGAACCCAAGTGGTCCGTCACAGAAACCAACACCGTTGACCACTGCACCACGGACCGGGCATATAAATCTTAAAAAATATTTTTATTATTTAGGTGGCTTGACAAATTGTTTGTTGAAAGAAACATATTTGTATGTGATTTAATGTTAGTACTTATTACACATAAAATTTATTGGATCAGGACCGATTTCTCTCATGGCGAGCAGTTTGCGAAGTTTAAGTAATAATTACAAGGTATGACAAACAATTGGTTGATTGATTGATGATTAGTTCTGACGAAGGCGTAAGCCGAAATAGCTATCAACAAATATTTAAAAATAATTTATGTAGAATTAAAATACATTGTTATTTTTCTTTCCGTATTACAAACAATTGGTTTTATAACTAAACAAATAAATTGAAGCAAAATGTATGAAAAATAGATTATAATTAAAATGTTGAACGCCTCTTAGCAATGCAAGCTATTATTCCAAAAAGCAATAAAGTATCAATTATCATTAGCTTAGTAATATTATAATGCCATTCCACCAAGTATTGACAATGAACACTTTAAAAGTGTGATTCAATTCTTTTATAAAAGGAAGCCGGGAAAAGTTTCATAAAAATTAGCATCCGGTACAGCTGGTGACCCTGATTCTGAGCCTCTTATATCAAGTAAGTGGGTAATTACGTTACGAAACTGTTGGGCCACTTAGTGGGTGTGTATTTAGAAACTTCTAGCTGGAAAGCAGTACGTTTAATAATAGGCGCGTGTTCTTATTGGCAAATGTGAAGTCACTTTCCAACCGCTTGGAAACGAAAATTGGTCTCAAATGATTTGGAAAATGTAAGCCTTAAATTTGTGTGCCACTCAAACAAATCGTCGACAGTAATTAAAGATAAACGAGCTATTTACTTATGTGAATCACGACACTGGTTTCGCCACTTTAACCCTTTGCTAAATATACATATATTCCCGGTTTATGGTGCAGTAGTCAACGTCGTTGGACAGACCGCCCAGGCCCGATTACTGGTACGAAACTCCCGTTTTTTCAGTTGATAAATCGATTATGTTCGAAGGCGTGAATTTTGTGTTGTTAATAAATCCCTTATCAAATTCCTGATACTAAAAGTGCAGGGCGCAGTGAAAACGATTAGCCATCCATTAGTCCTATCCTATTCTTCGTATCCTTTTTCTCTCTACTCTCTTCAAAAAAGAGAGGTTGCGCAACCAAGTAACAAGCAGTTCTCGTAGAAAAAAAAATACTGAGATAAACTACGACAGGAGTCCATATTCTCCAAGTTGGGAGTGGACATGGTTAAAATGTATATCATTTTTTTCCCTCAAGTAAATCCTTAATAGATTTGAGAAATTGATCGATATCACGATTGGTTTGGCGTAGTTAAATGGGGCTTAACCCCAATTGATTGGATCTCATTAGTTATTAATTTTGAAATCATGACATAATTAGTGGTCTAATTATTGTTCGTTTTGTTTTTATCATCCCCTCATTGCTTCCCGTAAAAAGAAAAAACTCAAAATCCATTTTATAATTCATCACGTTAAAACATGAGAATCAATCTTGCTTTATTACTTCAGCAAACTTTGCGATAGCAAGTCCAAAGATGCATCTGAAAGAGACGAAACACGTGTCAATATCTGTGGCACAAACATATTTTACAAATTTTAAATAAATAAATAAATATTTGGCATAACAGCTTACGCCAATGTGCCAAATATTCTTAGTTGTGAAAGTCATACCAGATTAACTCGATGATAAATAATGAATCAGTTGTGCACAAAATCAACGATAAATGACATACACCCAGCCCAAGATCTCTTTTTTCAATTGAAAAAATCTGACCTTGCCGGGAAAAGAACTCGGGCCCCCTGATCGCTAGGACAAAGCTCTTGCCACTAGACCAGTGGTTCTCATGTGCGACCACCAGAAGATTTTGCTGCGGCTACAAACAGCTATAGAGATCTTAATATTTAAAAAATAAAATGAGTTTTTAAAAGAAAATTTGCCAAAAAGTCTCTGAAAATGAAATATTTCGAACGTATTGTATTGTGCATCAAGAAGTGTTCATGAAAATGTTACTCAATGCATATAATATGTGAAATTAATAGTGAGAAAAGTTTTAAGGTGTTCACTGTCAATACTTGGTGGAAAGGCATTATAATAAAAATAATAAAACATTTTTAGTACTTTTTACACATCAGATTTATTTCATCAGGACCGGTTTCGCCATGGCGAGAATTATCAACTGATCAGTTGCTAATAATGCACGCCATGAGCGAAACCGGTCCTGATGAAATAAATCTCATGTGTAAAAAGTACTAAAAATGTTTTATTATTTTTATTTTAGTGAGAAAAGTATTCAATGCAATCAATACCAGTAGTAAATTGTCAAACCAAAATCGGTGCGGCCACCAGAAATTTCTGTCAGACCATTTATATTTACTATGCGGCCACAGCACAATTTTACGTGAGAACCACTGCACTAGACCACTGGGACCGACTTTATCTCGATTTTATAATGATCAAGTCCGCTTTCATTTACAACAACCGATTAACTATTTATTTCAAAAATGTTGTAGAGTTAATATGAGCTCTTCATATATAATGCAGAAATCTCTTTGATATACAAAAGCTCAAATAAATGATTTTAGAAAATACGATCTCCTATCTCCAGACTTTTACGCGATCCATTTCGTTGTTTGTGGTCTCGTGGTAAATATGTAATCTGGATAAAAGATATGAGAAAATCATAACAGCATTTGCGATTTCATCAAAACAATTTAGGACACCCATTCATCTTCACGGAATTTGCGGGATAGTGTTGAAACCACCATTCCCTATCAATATTTACATATATATTACACATATAAGAACATGAAAAGCCAACATAGCTATAGTGATACTTAAAAAAGGTGAGCTACTGACTATGTTTACAGTATTTAATAATTCAGTACGTACAAAGAATTGCATCATTATGAAGAATTGTGGTAAAAGTAACGTACCCCAATCAAATAAAGGATCTTTTTATAAGGACGCTTAAATTTGAAATGTAAATAAAACAAGTTGTTTGTGAGATTTCGACTAAATTTTAATTTCATTTGTAAGTATATTTTACGGCATTAAATATGGAATATAGCATCAAATGTCTGCCAATATCCATTCATTATAAAATGGGCCATGTTGCTAAAGTTGACTTTTTTGACAAATTTGGGAAAACTTCCAACTGCTCCAGAACCCAATCAGGCGTTGTCTGTGGTCGTTTACCTGAAGTTCCTCGGTTAGTTGGATTTTATACGGATGCAAAAATACAGACAAGGCCCGATTCAAAATTCGCCAAGTTGATGTCGCAGAAAAGCCAAGTTCTTGTGAACAACGAGAAATAAGCTGCCTTGGGTTTTCCTGTACACTTTCACACACAGCAGCAATGTTTTCACCAGATATTGTATTTTGATGACGTACAGGTGGGTGTTGGCCGATTATTTACCAAACTGGTTGACTCAAATTTGGCCACTAAACAATGAATAATCTACTCAGCAGGAAAAAGTAACATATTTTGAGCGTCCCTATTGTATAAATATTAGATATATATCATAATATTTATATCCCCCAACATGTTATATAATTCACAGCAGTATATTCTTAACAATTTTTATATTTTATTTCCATAAAGAATAAAAATACGCATTTGTTGATGGTAGTGTGTTCGTCATTTGATAAAAATATTTTTCATATATTTTTGAAACACAGCTATCCGTAAAAGTAAAAAATAAAATAGTCGCTCATTTATGACAATCTCAACTATGCATATGTATACTCTGGTCAGGTCGTATAAGTTAGAATATATATTTACTATTAGCATATACGTAATAATGTAATATGCAACCACCTAAAATTCATAAATGATGCATTGTTTCACCTAGCCGTATATTATTGTCTTAGGATAGTGCAAGCCTCCCCATTGTCCCTGTTAGTGCTATGCGATACACCGCTTATATAATTATTAGTTATGTAAGTAAATGATAGTTTTAGTCTATTAATGTTTAAATCTTATATATAAATCCGAAACGGGGGATGTATGTCTGTAATTCCCTTTTGCATTGTTGTTGCAAGTTAAAACAAACGAATTGATTTTGCTCGCGAAAGTTTCGACGGTAAATTTGTTTCGTTATCAATGTGTGTGTAGAGACTCCAATTACTCGAGTATCGAGTAGAACATATATAAAACCGAAACGGCGTATGTATGTCTGTGGTTCTGTAATTCCTTTTTGCATTGTTGGTCATTAAGTTGCCATAAAAACGAATATGAAAGAAAATATGTTTGATTTTTTTATCGGCGAAGACATTTAGTCAAAATGTAATAAATTAGTCTTCTACTGAACTTTTCCCGGCTTTTATTAATATAATAATGTATTTATTTACGTGAAGGTATTATTTGACATTTCTTTGACAGCAAATTAGATTTTTTCCTTGAATTTGGACATTTTAATGGGCGAGAATGGGGCTGTCAATATATGAAAGGGGCTGTGAAATGTCAATGCCAGTCTGAAATGTTCATTTTAATTCCATTTTAATTGACCTAGACTTTTGAATTTTGAAAAAAGTTGTTTCAACTTGGCCCGTCTGAATTTACGCGCCGAGGTGAACATAACCCCAAACTGGTCCGAGCGAAGCCGGGTTCGAACACTTGTTTATAATAGAAATGAATTGTGAATATTTATCTTTACCAAGGATAGCAGTTATGAGCAAATACGGAAAAGCATGTGTTTTAATATTTCATACTAAATATCAGTATAAGCAAAATAAATTTACATTTATCGTCAGTATACTAAAAGAAAGCTTCCCCATTTAATGACATTCCTCCTTATCCGCTACCAAATAAATGCATATGGACTCCTCGGCGAGTTTATCTCAAGATAATGATTTCTACAAGTCGCTTTGTGGGATCGAAAAGGCAGGGAGGGATTTTGGACAACACCCATTGTAATAATAGTATAATAGGTAATAATATGTCGGATAAAACCCTAGATATATTTTAGATATCCCTATGTTATTATCTGGTCATAAGTATTTTCAAAAATCCCGATAATTTTAACAAAATCACAAAATTCATTGAAACTTGATTACATCAAATTTTCGCTAATTTACATTTGAATAGCAATTTCACTTAGTGATCTACTTCTATTTTTGTATATAAACGATACAAACTCTTTACTACGCGTCAGTTCAAGTACATCTATGCATTTGAAATGCCTGAAGATGCCTAAATGCGAAACCCGGGTCGTTAGCGGCAAAACTCATGAAAAAGTACAAAATTCAAACAGTTCATACACCCATTGCCTTCTGAAAAAGACAGAATTGATGTATCGTCTGAAAAATGTTTCTCTTACTGGAAATCGAGCCCGGCCAGACCATCGTGGAAGCTAAAGACGTTGATTACTTCACCACATCGTCTGTCCTAATCGTCTTTCCTTTCAATCCCTACTCTCTTCAAAAAACAGATACATAGGATACTTAATATCACTCTAACAAAGTGGCTGAGCAAGTCACATTTTCTTTTTTATTTTCTTTCTATTTTTCTTTTCTTTAAGCACCTTAGTGCATGGTTAAAAGATCAGTCCCGTGCAGCTCTGTCTCGAGCCAAGTAAGTGAGGAGTAAATTCGTTTCTTTTCTTGATCGTATAGCGTTATGGAAGGCGGCTGTGAAAAACGGCTGCACACACATAACGGATGGGTGGTGGGACAACCAACTTGTTCTCTTCAAAAAACAGATACATAGGATACTTAAAATCACTCTAACAAAGTGGCTGAGCAAGTCACATTTTCTTTTTTATTTTCTTTCTATTTTTCTTCTCTTTAAGCACCTTAGTGCATGATTAAAAGATCAGTCCCGTGCAGCTCTGTCTCGGGCCAAGTAAGTGAGGAGTAAATTCGTTTCTTTTCTTGATCGTATAGCGTTATGGAAGGCGGCTGTGAAAAACGGCTGCACGCACATAACGGAAGGGTGGTGGGAGAACCAACTTGTTCACCCAAATTCTCTCTTTTCAAAAAAAGTATAGGTTGAGAAACTGGGTAACACGCAAGTTCTCGTAAAAAAACAATATGTTGAGATAAACTCCGTGAGGAGTCCATATGCAAGTATTTAGGGCCGATTTCATAAACAGCTGAAAATTAATATTACTTGTGTTTACTTCATCAATTATTGAATTTGTCAATATGAGTATTAGTAAAAATAAGTTCGACTGAAAAATCCTGTATTTTTATACCGGTATTCGGTATTTAGGATCCCGGTTTCGGCTACACCAGTACCTATTGCGATTCTTAATCCCTGCCAATTATGAGGCAACCAACATTTTGAAGCGGCTTAGACTTAAGGATCCTGTGCTGAAATCGGAAGCTCGCAGTATAGTCAAAGACTTGTATATATTGTAATATGTATTCTGGACTGATGAATATATGCTGATATTTTCATACAAAAAAAAAATTAGAGCTAGGTACTGATTTTTTACATTTAACTCTTTGCACTTCAACAAATGTTGACATTAAAAACCTTACAAATTTAGGCTTATTCTGTCGTGAAGTACGTAAAAAACATTTGTTTGTTTTTTTAATAAATCTATTTAAATTGTACTTTGGTTATAGTTATACAATTAAGAATCAATCTTGACCTTATTACTCAAGCAACCATGTGATAGTAAGTCTGATGTTGCTTCTAAGAGGCGAAACACGTGTCACTTTTTGTAAAACAAAACGTTGAATAAACTAAGTTTTTTTTTAATACTTGAAAAATGCATAATATAAAAAATAAAAACATACCTTTTTGTACTTATTCCACATTAGATTTATTAGAAACAGTAATGGTTTCGCTAACCACGAGCATTATCAACTGATAATAAGTACAAAAATACAGCATAATTAAAAAAAAACCAAGCAAGACGTAGAAAGATGTGACAAACGATTCATAATACAAGTATGCAAATAATTCAAAGAAAAATAAAACAAAAAAATATTCCTATTAACATCTTAAATGTAAATGCTAAACTTCTGTCACACTCGCAGTTTGACATCGTATAGATAATGCGAAACTTCAATGTCTCCAAACTCAAAACTTGGTTTGAAAATATTTTTTTATTAATTTTAAATTATCCTTATTTAAAAAACCGTATTTATTAGATTGTGTGCCTTCGTGAACGTTTGTATCATGTCATAATGTGGTATGTTTTGTTTGTATTTTTTTAACCATGCTAACAAATACGCAAACTCTGTGATATCAATCAATTTCCCAAATCTATTGAGTGGCTGGAATGAAAAAAATTATATATTGAGGAGTGCAAACGGTTTAAGTTCTTATCCACCACACTTTTTTACAAAATTGATTTATAATATAATGCCTTAACAACACTGAATTATTATTTGCAAAAGAAGCAATGTTCACAAACCATATTTATTGATTATTTGGCATTTACTTGGTAGAACTCCATTATTATACGGTGAGAAAAATAACAATGTATTTAAGTTCTACAGAAATTATTTTATATATTTGTTAATACCTATTTCGGCTTATGCCACCATCAGAACTATTTTTTAAGCCTGCATTAACTCAACCTTATATACAGTTTTAGACAGGATACACAATACATCTTCTTCTCTGTTCCGCCACCTTAGTTTTATATGGTAATACTATGTATCCATATGAATTTAAATTTAAGTCGCAACTGGAGCGAGTTCATAAAAAATTTCTGCGTTATTATTATTTCAAAAAATTCAACTATTTTCCGTATGACAATTCATTAATGGAATATTATCCAACCAAGTTTCTTTTAGGAATGCTGTCATTTCACTCACTTGAAGCTCGAAGACTAATTGCAATATTAAAACATTTTTCTCTTCTTCTTCGGGGCCAAGTTGATAACTCTGACATCCTTGAAAATTTAAATTTGCATGCTCCCAGCTTTTACCTACGTGGTCGTAACAAAGACAAATCAATTTTCTTTGTCAAAACTTGTTTGTCACGTAGGTCTTTTGAATCTCCAGTTGCAAGGGCTATTCGGCTGATAAATGCGCTGCCTGTTGATGTTGACATCTTCGGCAGTGAACTTGATGCTTTGTTTAAAAATTATGTTTTCTTATGTAAATAATATGTTTCTGTACTGTTTCTTATTTTTTGTGTAATATTTTATGTAATCTTTATTAATTTCTCAAATGCATGGCGCATTGGCGCTTGCTGTAATGCCATGTATTTTTAATAGTTTTTTTGCCAATAAATAAATGTTATTAAATAGGAATAAACGTAAAATTAGTATTGTATCAAGTTGATTTATTTAAAATTTCATTAACGCTTATTAACGGCTTAAAAAGTGGTGCGGCATTAATGGTAATCTGCTCGTGAAGAATGTCAATGAATTGATTATACCTATTAATTTCTAACTGTTCCAATGCATTTAGCTTTAGGCTCTTATTACATAAATGTAAAAAAATCAGGTGGCTTGAAAATTGCGAATCTGTTTTTTTGAACAGAGAAGAAGATGCATTGTGTACCCTGTCTACAACTGTATATAAGGATGAGTTAATGCAGGCTAAAAACCTATTTCTGACGATGTCGTAAGCCGAAATAGCTATAAACAAATATATAAAATAATTTTTGTAGAATTAAACTACATTGCTATTTTTCTGACTGTATTATAATGGAGTTCTACCTGCTCTGTTTTTTTGAACAGGGAAGAAGATGTATTGTGTACCCTGTCTACAACTCTATATAAAGATGAGTTAATGCAGGCTTAAAACCTAGTTCTGACGATAGCCTAAGCCGAAATAACTATCAACAAGTATATAAAATAATTTCTGTAGAATTAAAATACATTGTTATTTTTCTCACCGTATTTCACAAATTATCTTCGACGAAAATACGAATAAGTAAAAAAAATCAATTCACTATCAAAATTCAGCGTAAAGCTTTGTAAATAATGTACGACCTCTTTAAAAGTACAAAAGATGTGTGATCTACGTATAACGTTAATATTAATCTATCGCAGGTGCAAACCTTTAAGCTGCCATCAAGAAATAGCCCACGGCAATATTTTTTCGCAGAATATAATGCTTACATTAATAATGTGCGGCAGCTTTGAAAAACGAATGAAAAATCTGCTTGTAAATAAACATAAGCAGATTTTTCACGTTAACATTTCTGTCCCAGTGGGTAAGACAGTTTACTACCACTGCCACTTTATCTTAAATATCTATCTTAATATTTGTGATACAATTTGTAAACTTTTGGTATTCTTAAATCATTGTTTTTAGATATTTTGCAGTAAAACAAAAAGATTATGAAATAAAAAAAGTCGGATTATTATTGGCCGAAGACGATTCACTGCCCATATGCGATAAGATAACGTTATCTTATCAAAAATGCGCCACTTTCAACGCACGTTTCCAATCAAATGGATGCTTTTTACATTAAAAGGTGTAGATAAGCGGTTGCGTTTAAAATTTTGATATCGCCAGTCTGGAATAAACATGAGCGCGATCAGATTGTCTCATTCATGCGCGACTTAAAATATAAATAATTATAGGAAAATTATCGATTTTTATATACATACATATATTTTTTAGAACGATGTATAAAGATATGTTAAAGCATAATATAACATTTTTTGAATGCAATCTATTCCAATAAAGTCAAAAAATTGTGTTTTTTTTAGTCCCCCCCACCCTTCGGATCAAGTTATTTTTCAGAGACCGTCTTTCGAGGGTTAAGAAGTAAAAAATTTCGGTGTGTGTTGGCTAGGCGAGTATATTCTTAGCCGCATTTTTTTTTTCAATTTGGATAAGTGGAGCAAAAAAAAATATCGATTTGGATTATGGAAAATTTTACCACATGTGTTGGGTTACCATTTATCATGGTTGATGATGTTATATTTTACTATAAATGTTCCAAAAATCCAACTAATCAGTCAATAATTATTAATGTAAACGTCATACATGGTATAAATATAATCAATATAAAATTTAATTTAACTTTGATTATTCCACGTATTGTGTGTATAATTGTGACAAATTTTTCGCCTCATTCAGAGGCATTTTCGGGCATCGCTAAGGTTTTCAAAGTACTAAACAAGATTGATTCTAATATTTTAAAATAATAAATTAAAAAATGGAGTTTAGGATTGTTCCTTTTTATGAGAAGCAAGTAGGGGATGATAGGAACAAAACAATTGAATAATTATATGTCTAATGACGTTAACATTACAAAATTATTAACAAATAAGACGCAATAAAATAATGATATTATAATCAAATTGTGACACGTGCTTCGTCTCTTTTAGAGGCTTTTTCAGGCATACTTTCGCAAAGGTCTGAAAATGAATCTGAATACTTACCCAATGAGTGGAATAAATAAATTTATTTAAAAATTTTCTTCACAATTATATGCATATAAAGGGTATTTCAATGGGGACGCTCAAAATATGTTACTTTGTCCTGCTGAGTAGATTATTCATTGTTTAGTGGCCAAATTTGAGTCAACCAGTTTGGTAAATAATCGGCCAACACCTACTTGTACGTCATCAAAATACAATATCTGGTGAAAACATTGCTGCTGTGTGTGAAAGTGTACAGGAAAACCCAAGGCAGCTTATTTCTCGTCGTTCACAAGAACATGGCTTTTCTGCGACTTCAACTTGGCGAATTTTGAATCGGGCCTTATGTCTGCACCCGTATAAAATCCAACTTACCAAGGAACTTTAGGTAAACGACCACAGACAACGCCTGATTGGGTTCTGGAGCAGTTGGAAGTTTACCCAAATTTGTCAAAAAAGTCAACTTTAGCGACATGGCCCATTTTATAATGAATGGATATTGGCAGACATTTGATGCTATATTCCATATTTAATGCCGTAAAATATACTTACAAATGAAAATAAAATTAAGTCGAAATCTCACAAACAACTTGTTTTATTTACATTTCAAAATTAAGCGTCCTTATAAAAAGACCCTTTATTTTTGCACTCAAAAAATGTTCAATTTTTTCCATGTTATTTTTTTCATACCGTTTTGTCCATAGAATTTTGTTCCTACGATTATGTCTCAATCTAATTTATTAATTGACTTTTTATGTGGACTTACCAGTGACGTCTCAATTCAGCAATGCGTCGATTGTCAACCGCGGTGACATACATACATATTTGCCATTAGGCCTTCATTTGTCAAAGAGTTGGCACATTGTCAGATGACGAGCATGACGGGAAAGCTTTTTCTAATGCAATTCTGAGCATTTTTATCACATAATGGATAGGGTTTTCAATACCGGAAAAAATGATTAAAAGATACCGTTATTTCCAAAAGCCCACCGAAAATGTGAAAATTATGCTATTCTCGTTTGCACATCAAGCATTTAATCTGATCATAGGTCCACAACCTTTTTTAGTAAATTATGGATATACGGTCACGGGTCCCAATCCTATCGAGCTAAGCTCAAACAATTTATACATACTGGCTTATGATTTTATGTTTTGACTTTACTCTTTGAGTTCTTGTGGATTATTATAAAATGTGGAAAAAAAATGATTAAATCTGAAGAATATTACTGATTATTGTATGAGTTCTGAAAGAAGAATTTGTTTTTTAATATTAGCCTATAAAAAAATTATTCTTTTTATTTAAAACAAATAATAAACTTATGTGACTGTCTATCTGTATAATATTATTATTTGTGTAGATTGTGGTTGCATTTTTGCTGCTGTAAATTAAAACAACTCGATTTCATACTTATTGCGAAGTATTCTTTAGGATCTTCTATTATAATAAATTTAAAAATTAAAGACGAAACATTTCAAAAACAATCGTAAGCTTTACATTCATTTCATTTAATGTGCTTATTTTTCATAAATCTTTACAAAAATTCTGTCCCGTGACCATACATCCATAATTTACCCCCTTTTTGGGTGACAACCTCTGATCCTAAAGGCAATAAAGGTATTTTTAATCAACAATTAAAAAAACAACGAAAATGCAGCATAGTGAATATTTTTTTGGTTGACTGTATTAAGCGACCCATAGGTTGGGAGCCTATGTGATAGATATTTTGTATGCAAATGGATTTTTATAGAGATTTTCAGAATAGAGCAGTAACCTTACGTTTGACCACACTATAGTTTAAAGAAAAGGTTCTATTATATAAATGGTATTGTGTAGAGCAGTGATTCCCAAGCTGGTGACCACCCAAAACATGTTGCTTGTTCAGGGGTTTCTCAGATTTTGAGTGTCGTTGCATAAAAAAGTTTGAGAAGCACTAATATAAATTATTGATAGCGACATTTTATATGAAATATACGGTATGGATTTATTACTAGTCTGTTATTACTATTTTTGCAATAACGGAAATGATATTTGTGATGGTAGCTTTGTGGAAGTTCATTTTAGTATAAAATTTAAAATAGCTTTGATTATTCCACATATTGTTTTACTTATTGTGACATTTACTATTTTTAATTTCCCTAGCTAGGAAATGTGCTGTAAATACCACTAGAGAGCTTGAATCCTGCCTGTCTTCATCTATCAATCGGATGGATTCCGTCAACCTGAAAGACCGCTGGTGACCTGGGAGAAAGCAAGTAGTTTGGCGGGTGAAAGAGAATCTTGAAGGCACCATGTGGCGTCCATATGCTCCGAATAGGAAGCGGATATACATATATAAGAAACAACGTGCCCAAGTTGCTAATGTAGCCGTGCGATAGAAGGTCTGATGACGCACCTGAAAGCGGTGAAACACGTGTCACAATAAGTAAAACAATACGTAATTTAAAATTTCATAGGAAAAGAAATGATGTATGTTTACCATGCACGTATTAAATATAGAATACCGAATACCGGTCATAATAAGTTTTTCCGTTATTGCAGCCCCTAATTTATGATATTAGCGGCGTCAATTTACCGAATGTTTCCGGGATTGATAGGTACCAGCCGGTGTAAAAAAAAGTAGGATGTTTCATCGTCAACCGTGAATCATTGCTATTATTATTGTAAGATATCGGTGCGAGACTATTTCGGGGCCTGGGTTTGAATTCCCTAGCTAACTGAATCATTAATATAATTAAATGATGACTTTAATGGTATAAGTCAGTGATTTGCAACCCGAAGTTAGCCGCTCAGATAATTGACTAAATATATTGATATCGCTTGGGGTTAATTAAAATACTATAGTAAAAGCTTTAGTCAGTTGAGAAGGTTTATGATGAGCGAAAATGGTCCTGATACAAATACAATGTACATATGTAGAATAAGTACAAAAAATGTCTTATTATATTTTCATTATAATGCCATTCCACCAAGTTTTGAAAGTGACCACCTTAAATGTGAAACACTAAATGTGTGGTATTGTAGTGAAGATGGGTTTTTTCCTGCTTAAAAAAACTGTCAATAAAATATTTTGCAAAGTAGTATTGATATTGATAGTAAATAAAGTAATGAAATTCTCATTTTTAGTCGACTCGTCGGATACGTTAAAATAATAGTTTCATCACTAGACTTAAAGTGAGAGTTGGCATTTACTTGGCAATGTGTTTTATGTCTACAAATATTACTTAATATAGTTGAGAACTATTTTAAAACACACATTCGCTTATCCGTATTTATATTGACACCGCCTTATGTGGTAGGTCATCAGAACTTTCTCGAACGATCTATTTTTCACCTCAGTCTATGAGTTTCAGTCGATATCAGGAAATAAATTCATTTCTAATAATACTCTATATTGAAATCTATAGCGATTCCATATAGAGTAATTTAAAATTTGTAAAAGATACATTTATGCGGATGTCTCGCTCTAAATGTCTCTCTTTCACGCCCTGGGTACATGAGAGTGCATGTACTTCATGCAAAGTTCAATGAGCCATAAAAAATGGCTTATCAGGTGCACGTGTTAACGATATTTTTGTAACGGTTGCTACCTAATGGAACCGCTTTTTTTCTTACAGTTGGCAGTTAGAGATTGCAGAGCAGGGAGTGAGCACGCGCTTGCCATATAAGCCTTACAGTCGTGGTTGAGGGGGTTCTCCCAACTATGGGCTTTGGAAGTGGCCTGCAAGCTCTTAATCCTCGCCTAAGGATAAAGTCTAGTAAATTCCAGATATCGCCTTCGCAATTGTAATAGTCGTGTGTTGTGTATTGTAGAACGTATCGTGTATTGTTAATCTATCTGTGTTAAATCCGTGTGTAAAGTCTGTGAAAATTCGTAACAATTAAATAATGGGTGCTAACCGCACCCACATAACGCTTTGAGATCGTCTTATGTTTATAAGAGCACCATGTTTCTCCTCTTCCGTTCCCAAAATTCCTCTTCTGAGTGTCGTATAGGATGCTCCTTCTCGATTTACGAGGGAGCCGAATCAAGGTCGTCTCAATATATACTGGTATAGAAAAGGTACACAATACATCTTCTCATCTATTCTAACATCTTAATATTATATTGAAATAATATACTACTTATAGTCCGGTCAGGTATCTATTAATTTCCAATTGGTGCAATGCATTTAGCTTTGGAACTTTACTATAAAGATGTCAACACTTAGCTGTCAACTATATTATGTAACTTTTGTAGAACTAAAAAAAAATGCTATTTTTTCACCGCATTATAATATAAAAGAAACAACGTTACTCTTAACCTTATTAAGCATATGCCACAGAGAGTCATGATGCCAAAAATGACTCAGTGTTTTCCTTTTGCACAATGTAGAACAAGGACAAAACTTAATTCCAAAGTTTCACGAATTTATGATGGAACTGGTTTAGCGGAAGTGACTTGGAAACATTAATTTATGGAAACAACTAGGGAGATTTCGGTTTTTGTGTCAAACTTCTCAATAAGGGGCACGTTATTCTCGGGCAATTTTCCACGGTGAGGTCTCGCGAGTTTTCCGCACAGCCTTTTTTACCACGGTACCGCTAAACGGGGTGAATAGAGACTCTTTTTACCTTCACGACTATGTATCTTCATACATACTGTGCCACATAATTCAAATGTGAATGGCTTGCAACGTGTTTCTATTGTCGTTCTACACATTCATGACAATATTTTTCAAATATTCACTATCGTAAATAAGACACAGTTAATTTTGTACGATGTCTCTATTCATATTGAATTGGGATGAATTGAGAAGAGAGAGGGTGAATAGAGACAAAAATACAGATTGTAATGATTGAAATATATGAACCTCTATTATATACGAGTCTCTATTCATTCCGTTTTACGGTACCAAAAAAACATGATTGAAGTTAATTTTCGTGCAATAAAAGAAAAGTTTATAAGGGGTCAAAACGTACGGATGCACAGGCATCGAACTTTAACACGTTTGTTTCAATTATTTAGTTCGATTGGTTTTGTTGATCGAGAGATAGTATTATAGTCATTGCAAAGAATTATATATAAATAATAAAAAAAATAGACAACCAATAAAGTTGTGCTAAAGTTCAATCCTTGTTTTTGTCTCTATTCACTACGCAGTCTCTATTCACCCCGTTTTAAGGTATTCGATTTGGGAAATTTAATATCCACATGAAAAACTCGGGCTTCATATATAACGTTATCAGGTAATAAATCAAATCCTGACGCGGAGATTTAGCACCATTTTTTTTCTACCAACGTAAGCACTTTTGGTTGAAATGTACTGAGCAATTTATTTTAATCTAATAGCATGTTGATAATAGTAAATAAAATTCGTGTAATAAACGTCAAATTTACATTTTCGTAACGAATCGATAATGTTGAATGATTAATGGGAATAATTTGTTTTTCTTTTACATTTTCATTTGAGATTAAGATTTATTAATAAAAAAAAATTGGTGTCTGTAAAGTCGGTTTACGGAAGATAGTTTAACGTGACAACGTCATAAGAAAACATTGATGAAATGATTGCATAATTTTATGAATAAAATGGAATCATTTTTATTGAATTATCATTATTTTGTATGAATACGATATTTTGTATATTTGTTATACGTTAATCAGATTTTTAATATGCAAGAATTAATTACCTTTATTGCCGCAATTGTTGTTGTAATATAAACAATGAAAACCACATTAACATTTCACTTCACTTTATAAACAGTTGTAAACAGATCACGCGTAGGTACTGTAGGTGTATAAGTTGTGTGCTGCCGCTGTCTCTTTTCTACTCAGACGCATCGACCAATCGAGTGGAAGAGAGATAGATGCGGCACAATCCGAACGGTAGGCCGATCGTGCCTCTCTATCGCTTATCCGCGCTCTCGCTCGCACGCTTGCCTTCGGCGTAACGCGACAGACGGGACAATGAGTCATGTTTTTTCGTGCGTGCAGCGGGCGTTCATCGATTTATAAGACGTTGTCACGTCAAAAAGTATAATCAGTCTTCTTAGAGGTATTCTTGTATTGATTATTAATAATATATGGCCTACTCAAATCAAGACAACGTCTCAGATATTAAAGAAAAGCTTTATTAAAATTTGACTGTTAATGAGCTTTTAAGGTGTTCACTGTCAATACTTGCGGAAATGCATTATTATAAAACATTATAAAACGTTTTTTGTACTTTTTCCATAGTTCATTTTTTAAGATCAGCACCGGTTTCGCTCATCGCGAATATTTTCATTCACCATTTTTCATATCAGTGTAAAATGCCAGCGACGAGCGAAACCAGCACTGATATACTTCATACATTAATTGTGCAATGAGTACCAAGTCGGTCCCTGTGGTCTAGTGGCAAGAGCTTTGTCCTAGCGATCGGGGGGGCCGGGCTCGCGATCCCCGGCAAAGTCAGATTTTTTAAATTGAAAAAAAAGAGATCTCGGGCTGGGTGCATGTTATTTATCGTTGATTTTGTGCACAACTGATACATTATTTACCATCGAGTTAATCTCGTATGACTTTCACAACTCAGAATATTTGACGCATTGGCGTAAGCTGTAATGCCAAATATTTTTTTTAAAAATTCTTAAAAAAAAAAAAACACAATATTTATTTATTTATTAATGAAATGCATATGGTGGATAGTGCGCCAGTGGCGTGCTTTAACGTGCAGAGACGTGCATAATTATTTCAAGTAATTTTAATTTACAAAATTTTCTTTTTATTGATTGAGTTGGCATTTACTTGGTAGAACTTCATTAAAAAAGTGCATTTCCACATAGTAAAAACTCTGATTAGCTTTCACTTCAAGAATATATCAAATCAATTTGTCACATTCAATAACTTATTATTACCATATCAAATTAAAATGGTGGAACAGAGAAGAAGATGTATTGTGTACCTTGTCTAGATGTTACAAATATGTTATCTAATGCACGTTTAAAATATAATACTGACAAGGGCGTAAGCTGAAAAAGCTATCAAAAATATATATAAAATAATTTCTATAGAATTAAATTACAGTGTTATTTTTCTCACCGTATATTTGTCTGTATCGAGAAATAGATCGCTCACTGAACGACTCAAGATCTGATATACAATACAATATCTTGTTTACAATACTTCCTTTATCCTAATATGACGTCCCTCTCCACGTTGGTTCACAGAAGATAGATCGTATCATCTTCCACGTTTGATAGTCGCACTATTTGTCCATTGAGAGGTGAGAAATTTGATAGAAAATCTGCAATGCGACTGCATTCGAAATGCAAGGGCGCCCGATGCACTCCTCGCAAACATTCGACGCCAGCTGCCAAAATACGATAAAAGCGTTCTTCAAATCTGAATTTCAGAAAACGACATGACTCCCGTTTTAAATCGCTAAAATATTTCAACTTTTCAGGGCTTTAATTATAGGGATTATTATATAACTATGGTGGTTTCAAGTTATTTAGGCGGCCCTGAATTTCAATTTAATAAGTCCTGATTTGAATAATTATGTGTGAATCATTTTTGAACGCACCATTTATTTATTTATTAATGTATTTTTTTACCATGTTTGCACTTAGCTTGAAGCATATGGACTTGTCACAGAGTTTACCTTAACATTTGTTTTTCTACGGGAACTGATTGTTTCTTAGTTGCTCAACCACTTTGTTTTTCGAAGAGAGTAGGGATTAAAAGGATACGAGCACTAGAACAGGACTTTTTTGGGATCGGAGAGGTAGGGAAGGATTTTTAGGAATAGAAGCACCCATTGCCTTCAAACAGAATCGATTATTCGACTGAATAAAATCTGCTCGTAGCAGGAGTCGAACCCGGACGGTGCGTCACGGTTGCCAACGACGTTGACCATTGCACCGTGGACCGGGTAAATTTATGTATATATGTTACAGTGAAACTGTATTCTCAGTGAAAATGTATCAAGTAATAGATTTATATGATAACATAATTTCACTGGTCACGATCATTGTAATTATTGGCCCATGTCGATGATTTGCCGACCTAAAATTTTGGTTTGCTTCAATGAAACAAAATCAGCAAGTAGTCCTTTTCATAAAAAGAGAACCAAATAAAAACACACACAAACATTGGGCTGAAGATAGAGCGGTCAAATTTAATTTCAATGACAGCTTGTAGAAGAATATATGTTCACTAATAATACAGTTTCACTGTAACATATACAAAACAAAAATCATAAATTGTAAGTTTATCAATGGAATCAGGACCGGTTGATAATGCCCGCGATTTTCAATAAGATACGTACATATCTTTGAAAATAATATAAGAAGTCGATCTTCAGATAAACGTGGTTTATTCAATACGTAAAACAAAAACGATGGTTATTGTATGTCAGTTTTACTCCCTAAAATTTCAACTATGCTGTAAAAAATGCAAAACAGTCGTTCTTAATCTTTTGTTATAATTTCCACAAAAATTTATTTATATTTGTTATACAGGCATACAAATTCTCAAAATCAAACAATAATAACAGTAAGTAATCGAATACTTTAAACTAACCCAAAATTAATATTATTAATCCGACAGGCAAAAAGAAATTGACTCAATATTTTCTTATTAAATATTGATTCAATTTATTTTTCCATTCGCTAACTTATATCATTAATAGGACACAAGGATTGCTTTTTCAAATAATGCAGGCCTTGCAAACAGCGACGCAAAAGCTTATAATAATGACTAACAATGTTCGAACCCGGCTTCGCTCGGACCAGTTTGGGGTTATGTTCACCTCGGCGCGTAAATTCAGACGGGCCAAGTTGAAACATCTCTTTTCAAAATTCAAAAGTCTAGGTCAATTAAAATGGAATTAAAATGAACATTTCAGACTGGCATTGACATTTCACAGCCCCTTTCATATATTGACAGCCCCATTCTCACCCATTAAAATGTCCAAATTCAAGGAAAGAATCTAATTTGCTGTCAAATAATACCTTCACGTAAATAAAAACATTATTATATTAATAAAAGCCGGGAAAAGTGTAGTAGAAGACTAATTTATTACATTTTGACTAAATGTCTTCGCCGATAAAAAATCTAACATATTTTCTTTCATATTCGTTTTTATGGCAACTTAATGACCAACAATGCAAAAGGGAATTACAGACCCACATACATACATACGCCGTTTCGGTTGTATATATGTACTACTCGATACTCCAGTAATTGGAGTCTCTACACATACATTGATAACGAAACAAATTTATCGTCGAAACTTTCGCGAGCGAAATCAATTCGTTTGTTTGAACTTGCAACAACAATGCAAAAGGGAATTACAGACATACATCCCCCGTTTCGGTTTTATATATAAGATTATTTGAATCGTATATTATCAAAAATAGAATAATCCAATTTTAGAATTTTCAAAAAAAAAATACGAAAAACGTTTTGTTGGCTTTTTGAGTTTTATTTATATTTTTCAATTTAAAAAAACAGCCCATAAAAGCCTTAAAATTAAAATTTGTATGAGCTGCCACATTGCAACATCATTTAGGATAACTCTGTGATGGAAAGTATGATTGACCAAACCATTCTACTTTTGTTTTCAATGTCGTAAAGCGTACTGATTTTGATACCAACTGTCATTTTCTTTTACGTTTTTAAACCACATGTAGATGATTTTGTATGTAAAAAATGTATTGCTAGCCATACTCTATGACCAGAATAATACACTGTGACAGCATTCGTTCAGTTTCGAAAAATAATGGATATAACTACTTTTACTATACGAATTATTTATTTGGTTTCCTTCGTTCTGATTTCCAATATTCACCAACTATTGGCTCACTAAAGTTTTGCCCACAACTTTGAATCAACAACGTTTCAAAGATTTCAAACTGTTACACAATTGAAAAGCATTCTATTGAGAACAGGTTCAGCTATTAATAAGCCCACACCGCATCCTGCCAATTGAAAGCCTTTTTGGTATGCTCTTTTTTCTTTGGGAAACCATAGTTATTAGCAATTATAATCAATTATTGTTTATTGCATAGTATTTTGTTATGACAGAGAAGCCGTTTTATGATTTGTATTGTGACTGTCAAAGAAAAACTGACCAACCAACAAAAGAATTATGAGATGATTGAAAATTGCTCTTATAAGAAAACGAAGACACATACACTCTGACTTCCTTAACAGTTCACTCGAGTTTGCGGCAGCCGTTGATACTAAATAAATTGTCTTCTCTATGACATAAGAATCCACCTACCGCACTTAGCCCACGCGTTCAGTCTATATCAAATTAGGGAATTTAAAATTTTCGAACTCTGGCAATCTTTTTTTTGTCGGTGTCATTCAGAAAATTCTCACAGCGCTACTCTTTCGAGTGCATAAGTAGCGTGGTCAGTCTGTAGAAAGAATCTTTTTTTTTTCAATTGATTATTTTTGTGTTTATGTACATTAAATTTAAAGCATGTAACATACTTTCACATATTGCGATTGATTCATTCTCGTATAAGGGTTTCCTTTAATGTTTGACCCACACAAAGCCTTCAGCTGACAGAATCTCTTAGAAAACCAATACTTAGCTAGCTTACATTCGGAAAATGGAAACAATGACTTAGTCTGTATCCACCCAAGCAATAAAATAGCCAGGAAACAAGGAATCCGCTTTGTGGACTCAGCAGATAAAGGTAGGGAAAAATATATATGTATCAAATTTGAATCGTTTGATTGTTGTACTTTTCCATTAGTGCATTCTAAATGCCTGAAGATGCTTCAAGGCGAACTCCGGGTCGTAAGCTACAAAACTAATTGAAAAGTACAAAATTCAAACGATTCAAATTTGATATTGATTTTCAATCAAGTACTTTCAATCAATATTCTTAAATACTAAACTATCAACTAGAATTTTGGTGATTTTTAATGATCTTTATCTCATTGAAAGTCTAAATAAAAAAAAATGATAAAAAACGGAATGTAAAGATTTTTTACCAATTAATTTGATATTTACATCATACAAATTACATCCGGATATTTCGTCATTTCCTTACGATAAACTAATAAATGACATGTCAAACCTCGATGCTTTATTGTACATTCAATCAGATCGTATCGAAAAATACATTCCATACAAATTTATAAATAGGGCAAAATGGGGGCCGATATGGATGTTTTCTAACTCGGAGCTTAAAATTTCATGCCAACAATTGAATGAATGGTTCGGGAAAAAACCAATTTCAAGTCACAATGAGTATAAGTATGCTACCGTGGAATTTGTAGATACTTAATAAATCTGAGGGAATAAACAAAATTAGTTTTATTAATAAGAAATATATCTATAAAAATCAATGTTTGTTCGTATTTTATGCGTTGCCATACCTTTCATCCGATTGCGATGAAATTTTGTCATCTTATTGTTTGCACTTGCGCCAAGGTTACAAATTTAGTAAAATCAACTTACAGTAGGTCTTTTATATAAAAATCAATGACTACCAGGGCGCCAATCACGTACTGTGGGACTGCACCGAGATGAATGCCGAACGAGCTGAGCTGTTTGCTGCGGTCCGTCCTCATACGGGCCCAATATGCCACGCTGACTTGATCTCAACCAAGGCCCAATTTTGAGGCATTCGATAAATTTGCAACATCATATGGGGAACGGGATAATCTTGATTCCTCTTCAGATTCAACGCGAAGTAGATTAAACTCCACGGATTCTCAGTATACAGATACATAGGATACTTAATATCACTCTAACAAAGTGGCTGAGCAAGTCAAATTTTCTTTTTTTATTTTCTTTCTATTTTTTTTCTCTTTAAGCACCTTAGTGCATGGTTAAAAGATCAGTCCCGTGCAGCTCTGTCTCGGGTCAAGTAAGTGAGTAGTAAATTCATTTCTATTCTTGATCGTATAGCGTTATGGAAGGCGGCTGTGAAAAACGGCTGCACACACATAACGGAAGGGTGGTGGGAGAACCAACTTGTTAAACCAAATATATATATTTTATGCGCTGCCATACCGTTAATTTTTTTTTTTTGACAAGGTTATAGGCATAGTACAATTAACTTTCAGTAGGTGGCGCGTGTAGACAATCGGCAAAAGATAAATAGCCAATGTCAAACGGAAAATGTCAACGATACCGATCAATATAAAATTTAAAATAACTTTGATTATTCCACGTATTGTGTAACTAACTGTGACACGTGTTTCGCCTCTTTCAGACTTACTATCGCAAAGTTTGCTTAAGTAATGAAGCAAGATAAATTCTAACATTTTAACATTTTAAATTATGAAATTACAAAATGGATTACGGATTTTTTTCCTTCTAAAGGAAACAAGAAAGGGGGTGATAGAATCAAAACAATGCAATAACATAATGATACTAATAAGGTGCAATCAATCAATCAATTAGATTGGGATTTTTCCTTTTTAAGGGACGCAAGAGAGGGTTATAGAATCGAAACAAAGCAAACAAATATATTTCTAATGACGTTAAACATTACAAACTAATAAACTATAAACTAATGAGCTGCAATCAATCAGTTAGGTTGGGTGATTACTCTATTGATTGGGAATAATGTTAATAAAGGCGAGCATCCTGTTCTGTAAAGAATATTATTTAATAATATATCTTTTTTATTAAATATTTTTTATTAAATAAAACTCTTAATAAAAAAGATATATTATTAAATAATATTCTTAACAGGACAGGCAAACTTTGCAATAGTAAGTCTGAAGATGCCTCTGAAAGAGGCGAAACACGTGTCTGAGTTAGTTACACAATACGTGGAATAATCAAAGTTATTTTAAATTTTATATTAAAATGAACTTCCACAAAGTTACCGCCGAAACCATCGAAGATACCGATCAATGTTAGTGAAATTATTTATCAAAAATATTGTGCATCCGAAAGCACTTCAATAAACACAAACACTTTCTTTCCTTGAGTGGCATTGCAACGGGTACCGGCTAGTATATTCTTAATAATATTAGGAGCATGTAGTCGATAAATCAACGTCGGTTGCGGTGTACACAATTTAAAATCCCAGCAATTTAAAAAAAATGATTTATGAAAATTTGAAAATTAGATAAACTACCTTAGGTATATACATGTATATTATTAATTCAAATTTGTGTATATAAACAGGTGATAAATAAATTGTTTCTTGTCATCAAAGACTCTCGTCATCATAAACTTCACGTCATTGGTAAGATAATTCAGCAGGACCCCAAGAAAAAGTAATAAAAGAAATTCTCGCTTAGCATAGTCAACGGCAATTTTTTTTCAAAAAGTTACCTGACAGTACAATCCACGCGTAAGGCTCAGTTAAACGATTTTTTAAACATTAAATGTATATTTTTTTAAATAAGTAAATAAAATTTGGAAATATATTTTTTTTTAATTTACACGAGTATTCTTCAAAATCGAGTTTAAGTATCGAGTACTTAAAAACTAGACGAGTATTCTCGAGCACCAAGTAATCGATACTCAAATTGGAATCTCTAGTTACAATGATGGCCCACAATTACGGGTTGCATTACCGGTAAATAGGCCAAAATACAACATCGGTAATTACCGGTGAATTGGAAAATTTATCGGTTTTTATCGGAAATGGAAATTTTATCGTGAATCGTGAGTGGACAGATACAGGCATATTATAACGAAGTTTTATTGTGATATGCATGCGAAATCGAGAGTTTTGTTTTTTTTCGACTCTGGCAATATGTTATTTCAATTTGTCATTTACAGGAAAAAAAACTTTTCAAGAAAAAATAGTTATAGAACATGCAAAACATGCTTGTACTAATATTAACAAGCAAGCCTTTTAATTTTTACGACTTTTTTATTTTTATTTAATCAATGCTATATTTTTGTTTTGATTTTATGTGAAAGTTAAAATTTGTAAAATTTAAAAACATAAGTAAAGATTGAGGGGAGGGATACATATTGAGATACCTCATTCAATAAAACAAATTTTAAATTATTTATTTTATAAAATACATATTTTTAGATTTTTTTTTTTTGATAGCCATGAATAAAACATCAGTATGGCAATATTTCAATCGAGTGAACAATCAAGGGATTGTAAAAAATATGTTTGTTATGGGTGAAATTATTTACCGTTTACCGGTTATTGGAATTTGACGGTAAATTGCAAGCCCTACCCACAATATTTGAAAGGTTTCACGAACGAACTTTTGAATAGTGGGTATATTATTGGGTATAGAAAGAGGAAAAAATCACTAAAAATCAATTAACGAAACTGCCTGCTTAAGCAAACTTTACCTCAGTTAGTTCGTATATGCCTTTTAAGCTAAAGACGTGCTACAATTAGAAACACAACACGTGGAATAATCAAAGATATTTTAAATTTTATTTGGAATGTAATTTATTCCACTGTGATGAACCAAGAAGTGCGTCCAGACTCTCTCTTAAAATGAAACTGTATCAGTATTTTATCCTGTTTAATGTAGTTTTATAAACGTATCTTTTTGACGAACGAAATATAACGTATACCAAAGAGTCGCAACCACTTATTATTCAGTTCAAGTACATATATGCACTTGAAATGCCTGAAGATGCCGAAATGCGAAACCCGGGTCGTTAGCGACAAAACTCATGGAAAAGTAAAAAATTCAAACAATTAAAATTTCACTAATTATTAATGAAGTAAGGAATTCTTCAACGATATTAGATATCAATACAGCTTGTTTTCCATCGTTTCAAAATCGTTGAGTCCATGCAGCCGCATTATTTGCAAAAGAATTCTAGTTTGTCAAAGGGAACACTTTGAGAAGGCCTGCAGCGTGTAAACACCCCCGATTGAACCAATTGAAAATCCTCGCTAATGAGCTCATCCCTTAGCCTCTAGAACTTTTTTGCCTTAAACCGTCGCTTTTTTTTTTTTTGAGTATAATCTCTTGTTCATTGTATTCTTTTCTTTTCCTCCTTAAGCTTCGATGGACACTTGGAAAATACTCCTTTTATTATTTCACAACCGGAACCAGGACGTAACTAAAAGGGACAGGAAGTGAAAAAATAAGGGAACTAGTTGAAACACCCCTTATGTCGAAATGATCGTTGTGACGATACCGTTAGAAATTTCAGATGGGAATGTTTTTATATTTTGTCATTCGAAATAAAAAAAATAACGCTAGAAGGAAACAGTTATTGATATATCATGCTTTGTCGCTTACGAAGCGTGTTTCGCTTTTCGGTATCTTCAGGCACTTTTAGTGCACAATTGAGCTTGAATTGACGGGTCGTAATCAACTAAACTCATGGAAAAGTACAAAATTCAAACGATTCTCATTTCATTCAATCAAGCACCTTCAGCTGAGATTAAATACATGTCGTTAAAACACACACGCATATTAAACAACAAAATTAATCAATTTTTAGTCAACTGGTGCAGTAATTGCTTAAATCATTCGCTCCAATCCAAGAATCATCACTCGAAAACAATTCTATGTGCACGGTGGCCGAAAACTGTAATTGCTTTAACGCGTGCTGTGCTGATGATTGTACATGTGCTTAGCCACATCGTTGATTAACATTAAAAGATGTAACTTGAACTCAGGATACTAAATATCAGTTAACCTAAGTGGATGAGCAAGTCACATTTAGTGCGGCGATAGTAGCGATCGGGAAAATAGCATGAGTGAGTGAGTTCCGAAAAAATCAACTATAATCCATAAAAAAGTACTCGTCTGAACTCACTCACGTCCATGTGAAATATGTTGACATCCGAAGCAATTTCGTTAAAAATCACTCAATCTCTTCCTAGTGGCATCCTGGTTCTACTCCTTGAAAGAATAAACAACTCATGATCACTAAAATATGGGCTAAAATATTCCCAGAATTTCACACATCACTCAAAACCAGGGCTGTGGATAAAAAAAATCCGACTCCGACTAAAAAAGTTGAATATCGTCACTTTTTTTGCCTAATTTTCTAATCGAAGTGTATTCAATTAAATATGAACCCTAGCAATCCGGCCAATAGCCAAATTTGACATATTATATGCAAAAATAAAAAGTTCAAACTTTTCAAAATTTCCGACTCCGACTACGACTCCAGCCAAAAAGCTCCGACTCCGACTCCACAGCCCTGCTCAAAACTCCCTTACATAAAGCTATCTTCCTCCTAAAAATAACCCACTTTATAAAACATTAAAGAATACAAAACTTTAAGATTGTAGTGTAGCAAAAAGTAATGTAAGCAATTTATTGATGCTAAAAATTAAAACAGCTTTATGAAAATCGTAAATAAAACTTTAAAGTTACTTTCAAGCAGTATAGAGTTCTAACACTAATTAAAACTTCGGCGAGAGGTTCTCTAAAATTTTGAAGTACATATAGAGAGATTTTTAATATAATGTAGAAAAAGAATTAATTATAATAGGAGAGAAATCAAGCACGAAGTTAGTTAGATGTTAGATTCGAGTGCAGTTTTACCATATATTAAGGGTCTTTTTATAAGGACGCTTTGTTTTGAAATGTAAATAAAACAAGTTGTTTGTGAGATTTCGACTAAATTTTAATTTCATTTGTAAGTATATTTTACGGCATTAAATATGGAATATAGCATCAAATGTCTGCCAATATCCATTCATTATAAAATGGGCCATGTCGCTAAAGTTGACTTTTTTGACAAATTTGGGTAAACTTCCAACTGCTCCAGAACCCAATCAGGCGTTGTCTGCGGTCGTTTACCTGAAGTTCCTTGGTTAGTTGGATTTTATACGGGTGCAGACACATAAAGGCCCGATTCAAAAATTCGCCAAGTTGAAGTCGCAGAAAAGCCAAGTTCTTGTGAACAACGAGAAATAAGCTGCCTTGGGTTTTCCTGTACACTTTCACACACAGCAGCAATGTTTTCACCAGATATTGTATTTTGATGACGTACAGGTAGGTGTTGGCCGATTATTTACCAAACTGGTTGACTCAAATTTGGCCACTAAACAATGAATAATCTACTCAGCAGGACAAAGTAACATATTTTGAGCGTACCTATTGAAATACTTAAAAAATTAACTTTGATACTAATTTTGCAAAACTAAAACAAATGGAAATCCACTACAACTTGATTTAGGTCCCGGTTGAAAATTTTCCTTTCTGAATTTAGCTCCAAATTGTAATGGGTGTTAAAAAACTTAAATTATTCCACGTATTGTGTAACTATTCATGAGACGTGTTTTGCTCTCTTTCAGAGGCACCTTTAGACTAACTATTGAATAAATAAAACGTTAAATAATGAACACCTTTTTTTCGAAATAAATAGTATCAACAAATAATTTGTATCAAGAATTATAAGATAATATCTTAAATAGGACAGGTTGCTTGCCATTTATAAATTTATTTCCTATTGGTTTAACCCAGTCATACACAACCTTTTCGAGAAAAAGAGCCAGATCATATATTCTTAGATAGTTGGAGGGCCGCATGAGTAAAAGTGATTAAACTATCGATATCATTAGTTTATTACACATTTTATATTGTTATTCCATCGTCCGCAAAATGTTCTGAAGAATAAAAGGTGATTGATATTTGTCATATTGGGCCGCATGAAATGTCGTTGTGGGCCGCAGATTGTGCATCATTAGTTTAACCCTTCCAAATAAATGAAACTCATTTTTTAATAATTTGTTATTTAAACGTCTTTAGTAGTATTATTATTGTTTGTTTGTCCTACCCCATCCCAGTTTCCCCAAAAAATTAAAACAGCCTTAAACACGTAAATAAGATCAACTCAATCGTGGTCACAGAAAGCTTAATTTAGAGCGAAGAATTTACATTCCTATCAAAACCCAATTGAATTTAAAATAAACTGCATTTTATCTTCTTTCATACTCAATCTAGTATCTTCCCCTAGATAGCGCTTTGCTCGTAAAGGGGCTTAAAAAGCCCTCGAATTCCAATTTAACCGGAATTTTTAACAGTGAATTTTTTAATCAATTATTCCACGAACAGGGTTAAAGCTCTCTACAAAAAATAATTGCTCTTATTTGAAAGGTATGCAAGCTTTAGTAACATCGTTAACCGGTCGAGTTTCGATTTATGATTTTAAGTATGATGCCGTGTGGAAAATATAGCATTGAGAGCTTTTTCATTTTTACAAAGTAATAGTAAAAGCCCAGTAGTTTGGTCGGTTATATGTTTATAGGATATTGAAATGAGGTAGTGAAATGAGTTCATCTATTACCGCTGTAATAAGTTTTCGCATCTGTTTTACTCGTGTAAGTATGTTTGCTAATGTAAAAATATCATTAAAAACAGAGCAAAATAAGTGGGCTAGTTTTATCAGTCAACGGTTAGCACACTCGTCAAAAATGTATGATTCGTGTATTATATAGTATATTCGTGTGTAAGAAGATTTCACACAACACAGACATCAATATCTTCTAAAAAGATAAACTTCCCGGGTGGTGGCTGGTGATTCATACCCAAGTGCTTGACACTAGACCACGGGCCTGATATACAAAAATAATACGATTATTGCTTTATATCAGGGCTGTGGAGACGGAGTTGGAGTTGTGGAGTAGCAGTTATTCGGCCGGAGACTTTTCAAAAGTTTGAAATTTTTTATCTTTGCCTGGCCCGTGGTGTAGTGGTTAACGTAGTTGGCTACCGTGTCGGACCGCTCGATTCCCGTTACGAGCAGATTTTTCGTTCGATAAATTGACTCTGCTGAGAGGAAATGGGTATTTGTGTTGTTAAAAATTCAAAAAGCGACGCAAAATGACAGCGATTCGCTTAGTCCACTAGTCCTCGAATCCTTTCCATCTCTACTGATTTCGAAAAAGAGAGATTGAGCAACTGAGTAACATGCGGTTCTTGTAGAAAAACATATGTTGAGATAAACTCCGTGATGAGTCCATATGCTCCAAGTTGGGAACAGAAATATGCATATAACATGTAAAATTTGGCCATTGGCCGGATTGGTTTGTTGATAAAAATTGAATACACATTAATAGGAATAGTAGGAAAATTAAACTCTTTTTAGTCGGAGTCATGTTTTTTTAACGACTCCGCAGTCCTGCTATTTATTTGTGTCCCTTTTTTAGGAATTCACTGTGGATAGGAAAATATATTACTATTAGTTGAAAAATTAGTAATCTTGGACACTGTAACCAAATGGAACAAATGGGTGACCACTCGACTGTAGGGGCGATCAAAATAACTATTATCATCGATAAACTTGCATCCAACCTTTGTTTGTAACTATTAATCACGTTGAATAGAATCTTTTTTTTATTTTAAAGCTAACCATGAACCATTCACGCTTCAGTGTAATATTTTAACCGTTTAAACTTGTAGACAAAAAAGTGAGCTTAGAACCCACGAGCGTAAGTTTCGGTCAGTGATTTATCGGTCCCCAATCCACTCCTGGCGAGAGACCGAGACACACATATGGGCATCGTGAAATACAGATAAGGATAGATGCTGTGAGTTTTTAAGATAGAAAATGGGATGGAGTTTAGATAAATAAAGAATTTTTCTTACCGAGGAAGTAGGTACAACTATTTATCACTTAGAAGCGACGCCTTCCTTATACGCCTTATAAAATGTTTGTTACTATTTAGTTGCTATTTCTAACGGAAAATGCAATTTGGATAGATATTTATTCATAGTTCAAAAATCAGTGAATATTTTCCTGCTATGAGGCAACGTTGATATTCGGTAATGTCGGTAAAAAAGATCTTCTTGAAATAACCACCAATAACAATGTAATTCACTTTGAAGGTGTTCACTGTCAATACTTGGTAGAATGGCATTATAATAAAAATAATTAAACATTGTTGGTACTTATTCCAAATAAAAATTATCGGATCAGGGCCGGTTTCGCTCATGGCGAGTATTTTCAACCGATAAGAAACACAACGAAATAGTGATATTTATATTCAGTGATACTTAAGCTTCACTGTTTCGTTGTATTTTTTGTCAGTTGCCGTTTATCACCATGAGCGAAACCGGTCCTGATCCAATAAATTTTATGTGATATAAGTACTGAACATGTTTTATTATTTGTATTATCAATGTAATTGTTATCTTGCTTCAGTTTCAAAAACCTAGATAAAGTTCAATTGTTATAACAAACTTTTTGTAGTCATCAAAGAAGGTCATCAGGTGGGGTTCTACCAATTAAATGCCTACTCAATCAATAAATCAAAGATGGCCTTATCAAAAAATATTTCTTTTAGGGACGTCTAAAAGCAAAGTCCATTACTTGTTAAAATATAAAAAAAAGTGCATTAAATTATTATAAAAACAGTGTTACGGAAATCCTGGTAAAATCAATACCAATTATGTATGCTTAAATTTATTGCAACCAGCGGCTTGAGAAATGCTTATAAAGTTAACTTTCCTTGCTTGGAAATAAAATACAACGGAAAAGATAAAACTTCGTAATAAATAGCCAAACATTCCGTTAAATATGTATTTATTCCTTAACCCTCGAAAGACGGTTCCTGAAAAATAACGTGTAGACCGAAGTGGGGGACTAAAAATACCCCAGTGTTATGGCTTTATTGGTATAGATTGCATTTTTTTACTGGAAAAAGTGAAAAAAGAATGATTTACCAAAACTTTACACATTGTATCAGCATTAAGATAGACATTTAAGATAATGTGGCAGTTGTGGTAAACTGTCTTTACCCACCGGGAAAGCAATGTTAAAAATATGTCTACGAGAACTGTTTACCGCTGAATTAATCAACATATCTTTTTAAAAGAGATAAGGGATGGATGGATATGGCTAAAACAGAACTTGTGGTTAGCTTGATCCCTCTCACTACTCCTTCTTTCAAGAATCGGATAGATTCAGGGAGTTTAATATATTCAAACAGATATCAATGTATGAATCTGTTTAAACTGATCGCATCAACCGAAGTCAAAGACTTAGACCACTCGACTACAGATTCGGTAGTAAAGATATTATACAGCTAGAAACGATATAATATATTCTGATGTAGCAAACTATTTTCGTTTTTTTATATTGTTCATGTTAAAATTGTTCATTGAATGCATAAAGCAAATTTATTTCCAATTAGTATGGAAGAGGGTCTATTTTTGGGTTAGATGATTCTAAGGAATTAATTGCCCTATTAGTAAGGCATTGTTTTAAAGATGAATTGCTTTTATTTATCAAACTTTTTAAGTATTTATAGTATAAGACTCACATACATATCATTGTGTTTGGCTAGAAGCAGTAGGGGCTCGTGAACAAGATCTCTATATCAAATATTTGGATAATATTTCACTATTGACATCAAAAAAGAAATCCTTGAGTAAAACACTTGAATAGAAACAAAATAAAAGAAATAAAAATCGCACCCACTCGGACGCCACTCCGCTGGATTGACAGTATTACATTTTTATTGATTTTCTGCAGTTCTGCAATGCGTATGGACGAGCCGCCACTGGATATAAGTACAATTTTTTTCCACTTCATTTAAATAATAATATGTAGAAATATACAACCAAGAGTGGGAACAGTTTTGCTTTCTTTTTATTTTACAGTTCTAAGGCGAAGCCAAAGTTCTTCCAGTCTCCTTCGTCTCAAAAGGTTTTAACTTTTAAAATTTTATTTGTTTGCATTCCCTTCCCAAGTCAGCTTACTATTTCGTCTCTGCCTAAGGAGGGTCATCGAGAAGAAAAAAACTCACGGTCTTTATCATTCTCTGATGCCTTCACGTCATAATTCTGAAAGCAAGAGATTTTTTAGGTTACAGTAAAGGTCCACAGCCTTCTGAAACTTTTAAGAGGTTTCACGAACGAACTCACGAATAGTGGGTACATTTAAATCTCTGTGTAACAACGATCCATGCACGAACCATGGAGCATCACATTCGTGCCTCAATGACTTATTCTGAAACAATCTGGAGAGTCTTCAGATGCTTTTGGTGAGCAAATGCCCACACCGGTGTGGCGTACGCCGAAATTGGACGAGTAATTGCTGTATATAGGAGAAGTTTACTCTTTATGGATACTTATAAACCTCTTATTAAAAAAAATTCTATCACAAAAATCGTAAGTGGACTTAAAAATAAGACTTATGCTTTTGAATCGAATCGTATCGATTCCTTGTTGTTCGTTATAACAGAAGGCTTATAAAAAACTCATTAATCTTTACGTTTTTCAGAGAGAAGAACAGGGCTCTAAAGGACTTTCAGTGACGTAAACAAATACAAAAAAAAATCGGGGATTCGTAATCAAACTATGTAGTAATGAGAGGCTTTCGTGGCCATGCGGTAACAAGAACGGTTTCGCTCATCACGACCACTGTCAAAGTTTGTTCAATTAAACAATTGAGAAGTATAAAATTGGTGTTCGTATTCTTTTCTTCTAGATTTTGAGTGATTTAAAACAAATTACAAAAAGTTTAAATCTGGCGCTTTGACAGTTATAATCTAGCGTTTTTCATATTTATCTCCATTTTTACACTCAGCGGATCCGGTGGTGACTTAATAAAGTAAAAATCTTCGTAATTCTACTAGTAGAACTATAATTATGTTTTCGTCTTTTAGAAGCATCTTACTTACTAATCATATGATTTTTTTTACTATTTAGACATTAATTTTAATTGTTTGAATTTTGTGACTTTCCATAAGTTTTATCACTAACGACCCGGGTTTTTCCTTCCGGCATCTTCAGGCATTTCAATTGGACGGATTTACTTGAACTGGCGCGTATTAAACAGTTTGTATCGCTAATTTACATTTTAATAGCAATTTATCTACTTCTATTGTTATATATTTATAAGCGATACAAACTGTTAACTTCACGTAAGTTCAAGTAAATCCATGCACTTGAAATGCCTGAAGATGCCGAAAGGCGAAACCCGGGTCGTTAGCAACAAAACTCATGCAAAAATTCAAACAATTCAAATTTGATATTGAAATTCCATCAAGCACCCTCAGTCGAAATCCTTAATTGATCTAAAAATTATAAATGTCAAATGAAGGGTAGAAACACATAAAATCAATACAGTAAATGTATTTTTCACTAATTTGAGGAGGCAGGGTAGGGGGGAGGGATCATATTGGAAATAAATTTATTAGTGGCTAGAAAATTTAGAAAAATATTTAAAGTGATAATTTAAATGGCAAAAAGTCTTTTGTCTGCCCATAACGAACGTTATCGTTGAAAAATATCTACACAAATAACTTAAATGTCATTCAAAAAAATAGATTTAATTTCATTCATTACAAGAGCAAAAATTGTGAATGGCTCGTGAACTAAAATGAAATGAATAATAACGTTTCGTTCATTATGAAAAAAGTTCTCACAAACACATTAAAGAGCTACACCCACACATTCGCAGAAAAACTGTCGGCTTAAATAGATTAGCGCCGCAAACAATTCGCCGACAGAAAATTCGTCAAAACATGACACCTAATATTACCTCACAGCTTGGAAAAGATTCAAATATCAGTATTAAATAATTTATATAAATTTTTCACATAGATATATCTACTCTGTCAAGGATTTCGACTGATGGTGCTTGAGGTGGAGGTGAAGATGGAGGGGTATCTTTTTTTGCCAATCATTTAATTTTTGAAAATCATTCAATTTTGACTCAGGCATTCATTGATTTGTTGCATATTAACTTTTGCCTGGCTGAGGGTGAAACAGCCGATCACCACTGCTACTTTATCTCAAATATACATCTAAATATTAGTGATACAATGTGTAAACTCTTGTTATTCTTAAATCACTGCTTTTTTTACATATTTTACAGTAAAAAAATATGATTTTGATAGATTAGTTTCTTCGCAATTAAATAAAAATAAAATAAGTCGGATTATGGGTTGAAAACCATTTATATTGTCGCTTGCAATTGCCAGGATTAAAACTTCACTGCGCATACGCGATAAGATAACGTTGTCATATCTCAAACGCGCTTCTTTCAACGAACATTCCAAATCAAATGGATGCTTTTTACATTAGAAGGTTTAAATAAGAAGTCGCATTCACGGTTCGCATCGCCAGTCTAGAATAAACAAGAACACGGTCAGGTTGTCTCATTCATGCGTGACTTAAAATATGAACAATTATAGGAAAATTATGGATTTTCATAAAAAAATAAAATATAGAACGATGTATAAAGATACGTCTAAGCATAATCAAACATTTTTTTATTGCAGTCTATGCCAATAAGGGTAATCCACTGGGGACTTTTTGAGACCCCCCTTCGGCCTAAGAGTTATTTTTCAAGGACAGTCTTTCTCTTGGTTAAGAGGTCTTAAACAATTGAACTATATTCATTTCAATGTTAATTATGTATGTATATTTCCATATTTCTGTTATACTAGTTCTGAAATGGTCTTTTTCTGAATAATTGAATTACATACGTTAATAAGTACAAAAGATATTTTATTATTTGTTAAAGAATAAAATATACCATTAAAATCAAATCACGGTTGTAATTAAACCTTTGACAATTATCAAAGAAGCCAATAAAGAATTTTAATCTATTGCTAAACTAAACTTTTACTTCATTGCTTTTCCGGCATGAGTTGACACTTGACAGTGTGAAACAAAATACAATGTGTTATACTCGTGACCCAATCAAAAACGAAAAAACCTATGTTAAACTTGTCGGGGTCGAATTAGTCCCCAACCCTTGTTAAAACTAACAACAAATGAACTTCCTCAACATAATGCGAGTCTGTTTTGATGGCACTAATTACCTTTTCTGGCTATCATTCTTTCTCACTCTATTGCTATGTGGCGCCTTATCACCGTCCCTGTCTTGCCGGTGGGGTCAGGGAACTACTAGAGGTCCTGGTATCTGATTACGTGATGATAGCTTTGGATACACAGTCCAGTGGTTGTATTAATGAGTTGGGAAACATTGTATCTAAAAATTTATCAACATAAGGCAAGCTACTGGTAAATCTATTTTTGTTTTTCAAAATAAAATATTTGTACATTTTTATTTTTCGTAATAAATTGGCCTGTACTCGATAGATAAAGTCAAAAAAAATACTAAACTTTTTATCGTTAATTTGCAAAATTTAATCACGTTGGTTTTGCGACACCGAGCTTTTTTAAAATTCATTAAACTTTTTTCAGCATTGAAAGTAAGTTAAGAAAATAATTTCATACGAAGTATACAAACACTGATTGCTTTTTCGTAAATACAGTAATAATGTCGGTTAGGAAAGCTGGGCTCGTGGTGCAGCGGTCAATGTCGTTGGCTACCGTGTCAGACATCATGGGTTCGAGCCCCTGTATGGGCAGATTTTTTTCAGTCGATTTATTGACCCTGTTCGAATGCATGGGTGTTAATGTTGTTGAAATTCCCTTTCCCACCCTTCCGATCCCAAAGAGAAAAGTTATAACAAACCAAACTAGTCTTGCACTATATGTCCTCGTATCCTTTCAATCCTTAATCTCAACAAATAAAAAAGGTTTAGCTATCTGAGCCCTTATCGTAGAAAAAAATATGTTGAGATAAACTCAATGAGAAGTCCATATACTCCACGATGGTTATGGTTAATGTCACATTTGAAAAAATTGGTTGTCAGACCGCCCTTTCGTTATGTGTGTGCAGCCGTTTTTCACAGCTGACCCTCCATGACGCTATAAGATCAAGAAGAGAAATAAATTTACTCATCTCTTACTTGGCCCGAGACAGAGTTGCACGGAACTGATCTTTTAACCATGCAACTAAAGCGCTTAAAGAAAAGAAGAACGGATAAACTTTACGGATTCTCAGTATATAGATACATAGGATCCTTAATATCACTTTAACAAAGTGGCTGAGCAAGTCACATTTTCTTTTTTTCCTTTCTATTTTTGAGAATTGAAATGCATGGTTAAAAAATCAGTCCCGTGCGGCTCTGTCTCGGGCTAACTAAGGAATGAGTAACATAACGGAAGGGTGGTGGGACAACCAGCTTGTTCACCCAAATATATATGTTTGATGGCAGCCAATACTTTTCCAAATTGTCGTAGCCTTGTCATATCGATAATGGTATTTACTCGATTTGAAAAAAAATATTGGCAAACCTGCAAACTAAACCACCAAAAATAAAAACAATCTGGCTTGAGTGGTTAAAATTTAGCCCCTTTGGTGCCGCGAGATATTTCTCCCTTGAGCTTTCACGTCGCGTAAAAAACATATAATTGATTGCACAATGAAAACGTTTCACGACAAATGTGATCTCCTCATTCATTTGGCTGAAGCTACGCAAGGGTTCTTTGGAAAAATATGAGATATTATCTAGCTTTGTTATAGTATGAATTAATCTTCTATAGAGGAGCTGACATGTTTGTATTTTTCAACGAATTATAACAGTGATGTACAACCCTTTGGCTCATGGGCTGCATTCGGCCCGAAATGAACTTTATTGGGGCGCATAAATATTTTTTTTTCAATATTTGATTTGGATGTTTATTTTTATTATATAACTAGCTGTACCCTGCGCGCGTTGCTACGCCAGCAATTGTAGGGGGGATTGGGGGGGTGGGGTGGGGGAGGGGGTGTACGCCAGAAAATTTTGCGGAATTGTACTCGAGAAATTTGTAAAAATTCGATACCATTTTTTGGGGGGTAGGGGGGTTGTTTGGCGGGGTGGGGTTTAGGGGGCGTATGGGGGGATATGCCAGAAACCTTCGAAGGAGTGAACTCGAAAAAAATCGTAAAGTTTAAAAAAAAAAATATGGGGGTGGAGGTTGGGGGGGTGGTTGGGGGGGGTGGTTTGGGGAGGGGTTGGTAGGCCAGAAACCATTGCGAGAGTGTACTCAATAAATTTGTAAAGTTTCACATCGATCGGTCGAGCGGTTTAGTAGTCCATAGCTGACATACACACAGACATTCATTTTTATTGTATATAGATTCTTTTTAAACTATAATATATAAAAAAAAAGATGTCTCCTACATTTAGTAACCAAACAAAATAACAATTAAGAAAGAATTTAGACTGAAGGTGATTGATGGAATTTCAATATCAATTTTGATTTGTTTGAATTTTCTACTTTTCCATGAGTTTGTCGTTAAAGGACTCGGGTTTCTCTTTTCGCCATCTTCAGGCATTTAAGGCGTTATAAGTTGATAATTATTTTTTCCTCACTTCATTGAACCTCTTCGACATCAAAAATTTTGCTTATTCATATAGATTATGACCAATTAAACTTATCTACTTTTATTTTTATATATAATGATGAAACCCATCTTGTCAGCGATAGAACTCAAAGAAATTCACAAAATTCAAACGTATCAAATTTTATATTTAAAATTAAAAATAATATATTTATCTAAAAATTAGCATAGCTCTTCCAAATAAGATACCTTTAACCTTAAATAGCTCTGATCTAAGACTCAAAGTCAATAGTAATTATTTCTACCATTCACCTCAAAATGTAATAATTCATTTTCATTCTGAGAATCAATTTTTCTACGAAATTACGAAAGAGTATGTAAATAAGCAAGTATATTTATCATTTTGCTCGATGAATAGGATTTCTGAAAATTTTCGATAGTGAAATTAATAATATTATAATCAGCACTTATACAGAAGCTTCCTGCTTGAAATGATTCTATTTGCACGGTGAGCAATATGATTTGTATTTGAAGAAGGTTGCCAAAATTAATCCCGACGAGCTAAATACCGAATAATAAAAATATTATACCAATAATTTTGAACCAATTATTAACACTTTGACATAACTATTTATACGAGAACCGATTGCTAGATAACGCTTAACATTTTTTGTTGAGCCTTGCTTTTATTTGAATGTTATTTTGTAAGGAAAAGTTGCGATTATCACCATTCAAATTATAGCTATTATAGATATTGTTATCCACGAAAAGAATAAAAACACCAAAACTTACAACTTTAATAAAAATAATAATACATTTTTAGTACTTTTTCCACACAAAATTTATTTGATCAGGACCGGTTTCGCTCATGGCGAGCATTGTCAACTGATAATAATTACAATAAAACAGTGATATTTATACAAAAGTTAAGTATGAAAAACAAGGTATGACAAACAATTTTTTCATACTTAACTTGTATAAATATCACTGTTTTATTGTAATTCTTATCAGTTGACAATGCTCGCCATGAGGGAAACCGGTCCTGATCAAATAAATTTTGTGTGGAAAAGTACTAAAAATGTATTATTATTTTTATTATAATGCCTTTCCACCAAGTATTGACAGTGAACACCTTAAAAGTGACTTAAAAATTAGTTATGGGTACATCAATTTGGGTACAAGAATTTGAGTAAGCACGAATTTTGTAGTTTTCAAGAGAATAAAAAAGCCGATATTTTATTTGCAAGATTGTTTATACGTGTGTAACGTTACAGACCTTTTAATAAAATGGTGGTGAAATGTAGTAAAAGTAATGTAGAATATTTCTATCGGAAATACAAATTTTAAGTCCCGTTAAAAATAATATTACATGAACTGATGCAAATGAATGATACCATTGATGGCGTTCATGCAATTCTTAATCATTACATCAAAACTACAATTTTTGAATAAAATTTTAGAAAAAGTATATAATATTAGATGTGACATCTGAGAACTGCTTAGTTTAAAAAAAACATGATTGTGAAAGAATCAACCTTAAAATATTTTAGTTGCGCTGATCAAAATATTGTAATATTTGACTGCCGGGATTTTAATCAAAATCGTTGTGCACACCCTAATATCTTTGCAAAATCAAAGAGCGACATTGTTATATTATTTTTTTATCTATTACAAAAAGACTGTATATTGACTAGAACCATAGAAATTGGTTTTGTCTTAGATAAGAATATACTATCTAAATCAGCTGTATTCAATCTTTTTCCCGTAGCCAACATACCAATAAATATACCACAAAAACTAATGTTTAATTAATAAATATTTATATTTGGCTGACCGGCAAGAGGGATCAATATGCAACGGTCAGTAACAAACAAAATAGTCAAGTGGACTATGTTATGGATATGGTCACCCTTTACAGATTAAAATGCAATACCAATAAGTGAGAAATCTTATTTATAATGCAAATAAATGATCAAGTGATATGCGTTATTCCAGAATACGCGTCGCGAACTAAGGGACGTGGATGTGAGATATTATAATGGATTGCGAAAACCCTGATTTTCCATCAATGGAAAGCTATTTAAATCAGCAATATATTCAACAATCGATGTATTTTATTATGGAAGCTTATCCAGAGATAGCATTGCTAGTATTAATTGAAAAATAAGATATCTTCATCTAGAGAATATCTCAAAAAATGGCAGTTTGTTTATCATACGTCACGGGCGTCTGAAGGGTTAAAGATTGCCCTAAAAAGCTAAAAAAAATCATGACAGCATGCTAATATTGCTAATTGAATGTGGGTAACAGTTGAGGGGTTATCAATAAAAATCTCCTCTCCATTAACAATTGAGTAATACATATTTTGAAAGCGCTGTTTATAAATAACAAACAAAAATCAATAAAAAAAAGTGAGTTCTTACACAAAGGTATTAACGTATCCTAATTATTCATTCTTTAACTTTTGTCATGCTGAGGGTGAAACAGTCGGCCACCACTGCTACTTTATCTTAAATATCTATCTTAATATTAGTGATAAAATGTGTAAAATTTTGGTATTCTTAAATCATTGTTTTTTTTACATCTTTTGCAGTAAACAAATATGATTTTGATTGATCAGTTTCGTCGCAATTATTTAAAAAAGAAAAAAAGTCGGATTATTATTTGCCGAAAACCATTTATACCGTCGCTACCAATTTCCAGGATTACAACTTCACTGCTCATACGAGTTATCTTATCTCAAGCTCGCCTCTTTCAACGAAAATTCCAAATCTAAATGGATGCTTTTTACATTTAAAGGTGTAGATAAGATGTCACATTCACAGTTTTGATACCGCCAGTCTAGAATAAACAAGAAAACGACCTGGTTGTCTCATTCATGCGCGACTTAAAATATGAATAATTATAAGAAAATTAGCGATTTTCATATATTTTTTGTATAAATAATTAATTATGTATAAAATACGTTAATGCATAATCAATTCTTTTTTTATTACAATCTATGCCAATAAGGCCATACCACTAGGGTCTTTTCTAGACCCTCTTCGGCCTACGAGTTATTTTTCAAGGAACGTCTTTCGAAGGTTAACTAAAAAAACATGTGACTAAGATTTTTTTGGTCCACAGGTTGATTATAGCTGATCTGTCAATACAAAATATCAACTGACATTGAGACGGCTTCGGGAAAGATAAATCGTAATTTAATTAAATATATACAAGTTGATATAAAAAGGTAATTCATTGATAACGTTGTTCGGGTAATAAAAAGATCTGTTTGATGAACATTCTCATATAATTATTGGGAAACCGAATGTATAAAAAAGGATATTTGTTCAGTAGAATCATGAGATGAGCTTCGATATAAATAAGCAAGTACACTTGGGCCTCGTATAACACGGTTTTATACAACACGGATGTACAAATTGTGACATGTTTTTATACTACACGCTTTATATTTATAACACGGTTTAAGGAAAAAAAAAGAATTATTTGACAATAAATATGTGTCGTGGTATTGGTGGAAAAAGTTTTTTTTTTATTGATTGATTAGGCATTTACTTGGTAGAAGCCATTACCATTATAATACGGTGAGAAAAATTACAATGTATTTTAGCTCTACATAAATTATTTTATATATTTGTTGATAGCTATTTCGGCTTACGCCGTCGTCAGAACTATGTTTTAAACGTGTATGATAGCTTATATTTATAAAGTTGTTTGTGAGATTTCGACTAAATTTTAATTTCATTTGTAAGTATATTTTACGGCATTAAATATGGAATATAGCATCAAATGTCTGCCAATATCCATTCATTATAAAATGGGCCATGTCGCTAAAGTTGACTTTTTTGACAAATTTGGGTAAACTTCCAACTGCTCCAGAACCCAATCAGGCGTTGTCTGTGGTCGTTCACCTGAAGTTCCTTGGTTAGTTGGATTTTATACGAGTGCAGACATAAGGCCCGATTCAAAATTCGCCAAGTTGAAGTCGCAGAAAAGCCAAGTTCTTGTGAACAACGAGAAATAAGCTGCCTTGGGTTTTCCTGTACACTTTCACACACAGCAGCAATGTTTTCACCAGATATTGTATTTTGATGACGTACAGGTAGGTGTTGGCCGATTATTTACCAAACTGGTTGACTCAAATTTGGCCACTAAACAATGAATAATCTACTCAGCAGGACAAAGTAACATATTTTGAGCGTCCCTATTGAAATACCCTTTACCTAGGCTATACAGGGTACCCCATACATCCCCTCTCTGCTCAACCATACTAACGCCACATGGAAAAATTTTTTATAAGTTTAAGTTATTGAATTAATTTAGTAAAGTTTTTATGTCATGAATATTCATGACATCCAAGAAATAATGGAGGATCGTACGCTGAACGAAGAAGAAGTAGTTGAAGTATTGGATGAACCTACCACCATTAATGACTCAGAAGTCAGTTGCAGCGAATAAGCTACATTTTCACATTAAAAACATTAAATGACGGCCTGGGATTGGTTATTTAATAAGATTTTTTTATTGAAAATGATCCTATAATGGAAAAGGGTTCGAAATTCAAGAGGGAATTTCTAAATATTTTGGAACCTTATAAGGAAATACGTAATTATGTTTGTATGAACTTAAAACCTTGTATAACACGGATTTGTACGAGGCCCAAGTGTATCTAAAACAGCTTTATTCGTAGAATTTTATATTAGAATATGCGTCTTGAAATCCTATGGAACATTGCACACTTATTTTTATACTATTTATAACGTTTCGGCCCGGTCCGTGGCGCAGTGGTCAAGCGTGCCAGACCGCCCGGGCTCGATTCCCGGTACGATTAGATTTTTTCAGTCGATAAATCGATTCTGTTCGAAGGCATGGGTGTTTTTGTTTTTGAAAATTCCTTCCCACCTTTCCTATCCCAAAAAAGGTACGCATGGCGAGAGCGACTAGCTAACCACTTGCCCTGTCCGTGTACCCTTTCAATCCCTACTCACTTAAAAAAAAGAAAGGTTGAGCAACTGAGTAACAAGCAGTTCTAGAATATATGTAAAATATACAAACTTTGCGAGGATTCCATATGCTCCAAGTTAGGAGCGAACATGGTTAAACAAAATTGTATCGCTATTTAACTTAATATTTTGAAGTTAATAGAAACAGTTCGTCTAATTTAGCCTCCTTAGAGATAGGTTAATGTAACAAATTTTCTTTACTTTTCAGGAGAGCCAAAAAGACAGGTTTTACCAGTAATTAATTTTACCGATTTAGGTATTAACTTTTTAGCTTTTTTTTTCACTATCTTTAAAGGTGATGCTTCGGCTTTCTGCTTTTTTTGTTAAATATAAACCGTAACGTTACTCATTTTTCTCTACTTTTCAGGAGAGGCAAACAACAGATTTCACCAGTAATCAATCGAACCAATTTTTTTACAGATAAAAACTGTCTTTTCATTATCTTTAAAAGATACGCTTTGGCTTTCTGATTTATTAGATGAACATAAAATAGTAATGTATTCTAATAAAAATAATAAAACATTTTTAGTACTTTTTCCACATCAAATTTATTGGATCAGGACCGGTTTCACTCATGGTGAGCATTGTCAGCTAATAAGAAAAACAATGAAACAGTGATATTTATACAAAGTTTAACCCCTTCCTAGGCACGCCCGAGTATACTCGGGTATTGAAAGTCGTCAAAAACGGACATCACGAGATAACTCGGGCAAACCTCATACGAAAATTACGAATTTGATCTAGTCCAAGCAAGGGCTGGACACAGACTAACAGATAAAAAATATGCTATAACAAATTTGTGTGTATATTTTGCATTTTCAAATGTGTGCATATGTTTAATCAATTGGACCGGCAAGTGGTTAAGTAATAATTTCAAGGTATGACAAACAATTGGTATTATAACTAAGCAAATAAATTGAAGCAAATTGTAAGAAAAATAGATTATAATTAAAGTGTTGAAGACCACTTACCAATGCAAGCAATTACATGAAAAATCGATTAGTATGAATGATTGTTCACTGTTTTGTTGTATTTATTATCAGTTGACAATGCTCGCCATGAGCGAAACCGGTTCTGATCCAATAAATTTTATGTGGAAAAAGTACTAAAAATGTTTTATTATATTTTCGATGGTTTCGGCGGTAACTTTGTGGAAGTTCATTTTAATATAAAATTAAAAATAACTTTGATTATTCCACGTATTGTGTAACTAACTGTGACACGTGTTTCGCCTCTTTCAGATGCATCTTCAGACTTACTATCGCAAAGTTTGCGATAGTAAGTGAAATTGCCTGAAAAGCGACAAACTTTGTCACAGTTAGTTACACAATACGTGGAATAATCAAAGCTATTTTAAATTTTATATGTTTTAATATCCTTATTATAATGCCATTCCACCAAGTATTGACAGTGAACACCTTTAAAGTGAGTAATGTATTCTATTGTGTTGTTTTAAGGATTAGTAGAATATGAAAAAAGGGGATTTTAATACTATTGAAATATTTACGTATCCACTTTTTCTATTGATATGTCTCTTTGATACATAAAAAAGTATGTTACGTTATAGGAGAAGTGAATACAATAGGAAAACTGGATACAAGGGTAGTTAAATAGTATTAAAATCATTTTTATGTTCATAGCTCCACTATGCCGTTAGATTACATCACTATTTAAGGCTTAACGAATAAATCAGACAGCCAAGGCATCGTCTTTCAAGAAAATGAAAAGACAATTTGTATCCGTTAAAAAATAGGTTACTTTGATTACTGGTGTAATTTGTTTTTTGTGTCTTCTGAAAAAATGCGTTTGATTCCTCTGTCTCAAGGCGGCCAAATTATTGTTCATAATATTCTCCTACATGACGATCATATCTTATTTGGCCAAAGAAGTACAAACACTGCATTACATATCAATACACTCTGCAAAATATACTGGCTCTGTAATTTATTGGATGACTTACAAGAAAAATACGAATATTTTTTTTTATTTTACCTTGTCGGATATATGTATTGTCTTTTTTGAATGGATTTGGCACAAACTTAAGACACGCGATATCTGTCCACGTTTTATATTTAATTTTGGCAAGGATCCATATTTATTTTGTCAATTCAATTTTTAAAAAGCACTGTGCATGATAGGCAATTTTGTTTTTTGTATGCCATGTCTGCTCCCAACTTGAAGCATATTGACTCCTCGCAGAGTTTATCTCAAGATATGTTTTTTTACGAGAACTGATTGTAACTCAGTTGCTCACCTCTCTTGGAATGAATAAGGATGAAAAGGATATGAGGAATAGTGGTTAGCTAATTGCTGTCATTATGCGTCGCTCTCTGCTATAGAAAAGGTGGGAAGGGAAATTTAACAACACAAACACACATTACCTCTGAGCAGCATCGATTTATCGACTGAAAATATCTACTCGTGCCGAGTATCGAGGCCGGGCGGTCCGACACGGTAGCCAATGACGTTGACCACTGCCCCACGGACCGGGCACTAACTAAAAGTTGATTATTAGAAATTTTTCAATTGCAAATTTGGTACAATTTCACAAAGAAATATCAAATATAGTCGTAAAAGGCAAATTTTTGACCAGGTATATGAAAATAAAAACACATGAAAAAAGATGATTTCTGTGTATTTGAAAAAAGGTAACAATTTAAAATTTTAGCCTACCCTAACTGCATCGTCTTGCCACTACTAATTACTGATCGTTTATAGATATCTTATTGACCCTTTAAATAAAATACTGACCGTTTATTTTATTTTATACTGACCATTTCTTTCACATTTACTGACCGTTAATCGAATTAGATACTGACCAAATTAAATAAATTGTCCTAAAAAACTTAAGGAGTTTTTTGCTTCACTCTGATCTGTCATATCAATATTACTCTATGCTCTATGGAGTGTTAAATACATCGATAAATAAAGTTTTCACATAAAATATTACAATTTGTCGTAAGGTATTGACTCTCACATTGCTCATGTCAGTCGGTTGGCACTAGAGACTAGAGACTCCAATTACTCGACATCTCAACTACTCGAGTATCGAGTAGTAAAATTTCAAAATACTCGAGTACTCGAGTATACTCGAGTAGTTTCAGATGTACCAAAATATATATTTTTAATTCGAATTTGTGTATATAAATAGATGATAAATAAATAAAGAAACATATTGAATATCATAAAAACATTTATTTCAATTTATACCACATATATTTCAACAATAATAGAGAATTAAACGACTCAAATTTTTAATTAATTTTAAGTTTTGATTTTATATTTCTCGCAGAAGAAAAAATTGTCGACGGTTATTACTAAAGCGAGTATAACTCGAGTATTTTTCAAATTACTCGAGAATCGAGTACTTGGAAAATGGAAGAGTATACTCGAGTATCGAGTACTCGATAGTCGAATTGGAGTCTCTAGTTGGCACCCGTGCCAAAAGTTATGTGGATTATTTATTTGTATTTTTACTACACATCTTTTGTTACTTAACTCCTTACAACTGCTTTGTCGAATCTAGCTTGACATAGTATAGGTAACTCGCAACTCAAATGCCGAGACTAATTCGACATTGTTAAACTTGCTTAGAAAATTCATTCTTAATTTATTTATCTCAAAATCCGTATTTATTGCATTGTGTGTCTTAGTTTGCAGCATTTCATAATGAGGTATTTTTTTTTACCATGTTAATAGATACGCAAACCCTTGGATATAAATCTATTGAGAAGTTGCTGGAAGGAAGAACATATTAAATTAAGGAGTGCAAAGGGTTAAAGATTGTCGGTCGAGCCTTTGGCATAGCAGTGCGAAATTTGCGATCGTTATTTTGTTGTCAGTTTAAAGTTGTTGATATTCAGTGACTTAAGCAAACAGATCTGTGTAGGAAATTGGTGATTTTATTTTGTTAGATATTTGGAGATTAAGGACCATGGAACTGGCTGGGTCACGTGCAGCAGATACCTATTCTGATCAGTAGAATTCCAGCTTTCTGAATGACCGTTGGGTATTATCCATTTACTTATGTGCAGAATAGAAGGATGCTTTCATGTCATGGAAAGAAGCGAAGCATAAGACACTAAGACATTAAAGTTTGCAGCATTTCATAATGAGGTATTTTTTTTACCATGTTAATAGATACGCAAACCCTTGGATATAAATCTATTGAGGAGTTGCTGGAAGGAAGAACATATTAAATTAAGGAGTGCAAAGGGTTAAAGATTGTCGGTCGACCCGTTTGGCGGAAATTTGCGATCGTTATTTTGTTAGAAATTTGGAGATTAAGGACCATGAAACTGGCTGGGTCACGTGAAGCAGATACCTATTCTGTTCACTCGTCTGTTCAACATTATTGTTTTCAACAAATATGGTTGATCGAGTAAATATCTAAATGTCTTGAAAATCTTAACTGCGATACAGTGTTCAATTCATTCGACAAACGATTGATCGTAATACTTTCGATGGCTTCGGCGGTAACTTCGTAGATCATAATATCGCTTTTATTATCTACTAGTATTGGAACCGGCTTCGCTCGGACCAGTTTGGGGTTATGTTCAGCTCGGCGCGTAAATTCAGACGGACCAAGTTGAAACAACTTTTTTCAAAATTTAAAAGTCTAGGTCAATTAAAATGGAATTAAAATGAACATTTCAGACTGGAATTGACATTTCACAGCCGCTTTCATATATTGACAGCCCTATTCTCGCCCACTAAAATGTCCAAATTCAAGGAAAAAATCTAATTTGCTGTCAAAGAAATTTCAAATAATACCTTCACGTAAATAATAAACATTATTATATTAATAAAAGCCGGGAAAAGTTCAGTAGAAGACTAATTTATTACATTTTGACTAAATGTGTTCGCCGATAAAAATTCAGACATATTTTCTTTCATATTCGTTTTTATCGCAACTAAATGACCAGCAATGCAAAAGGGAATTACAGACCCACAGACATACATACGCCGTTTCGGTTCAGCCGATTGCTCCCACTTAACTTGATTTTTAGATCACTTTTAATGTGTTAACTGTCAATACTTGGTGGAATAGCATTATAATAAAGATAATAAAACATTTTTAATACTTTTTCCACATAAAATTTATTAGATCTTGGCTGGTTTCGCTCATGGCGAGAAGCTTAGAATACAATGAGACAGAAAAAAAATCACAGACACTCGTGCATCGAGACCTTCATCAACTGAAAAATAAATAATAAACATGACGGTATTTTTTTCTCGAGCCCGCGAGCATCGTTACCGAAATCAATTCGTTGATCTCTAGGCCCAAAGTTCAGCAAAATTTCTTTGCCGCAAAGACTATTTTTGGTATCGGTTTTATAATAAAACAAGGAATAAACCCTTTCTTAGTAAGCTTATAACAGTTTTACAAACGTTCTAGATTGCATATTTTCGTAGAGTAAGCCGGGATGGAATGAAAATGTTGTTTTAATTAAAATTCCAGTATATTTTAGGAATTCTAAGGTGTTTAATCCTTTGTGGGTGTTTTCTAATTGTTCCACACAAACTGTTATCGTTATATACAAAAAGTAGCTATAATTGTTTTATGTTTTACTTATATGTCGGTCCCTGTGGTCTAGTGGCAAAAACTTTGTCCTAGCGATCAGGGGACACGAGCTCAATTCTCGGCAAGGTTAGATTTTTTCAATTGAAAAAAGAGATCTTGGGTTGGGTGTATGTTATTTTATCGTTGATTTTGTGCACAACTAATTCATTATTTATCATCGAGTTAATCTCGTATGACTTTCATAATTAAGAATATTTGGCGCATTGACGTAAGCTGTAATGCCAAATATTTTTTTATTTTTAAAATCTATATATCAAAAATATACGAAAAAGCAAAAAATATATACGTTAATATTAATGATACAAAGTTTATTTAAATGGATCAATCTCTTAAAGTGGGTTTGGTTTCGATAGCTATCGTTAATTAAAATGATATCACATGATATCAAAATTATAGCGATATAAACTTCTAACATCGCGTAAATTCAAGCTCATTCGAACACTTTAAATGCCTGAAGATGCCAAAAGGCTAAATCCAGGTTGTAAGCGACAAAACTCATGGTAAAGTACAAAATTCAAGCGATTCAAAGTGAATTTAAGAAAAGACTTTCGCGGGCATCCATCCGCATAACAACTCACTTCAGATTTATCGTAATCGAATGAACGGTGTAGAAACGCATACAGTTCAAATAAACAAACATCTTGATTTGAAATGGCAATAATCATCAAAAGGCAATAATTACGCGTCATACGATTTTGTATTGCTATTATTAAAATGTTAAACGTGTAATTTATCATTAATATTATATAAATAATTACTATAAACGTGTATTGTACAATTTGGTATTGCTTATTTTCGCAATCAATGTGAGAACTTGATTTTTTTTATTTCGTAATCAACTTTTTTTTATTTTATGATATATACGCAAATGAATAGATTATTGCACCGTCAGTTTCGTTCAATTGTATTCAATTATTAAAACAACTCAACATTACCATCAGATTATTATGTTTTAACAATCATTGAAACTGTATAATAAAAAAATGCTAGAGTTGATAATTATTTACAAAGTGTTATTAACTTTTAATGTGTAAAATTTGTGGACGATTCTATAACGATTTGCTCCTGTCCTATTTTTTATTTCCCTACAACTCTATTAATAAAAGAGAGGTGGAGCAACTGAGAAAAAAGCAGTTATTGAAGGAAATTCTGCTTAAGGTGAACTCTATGAGGATTGCATTTGTTCCACATTTGAAATAGACATGGGTATTGGCTACGGAGGAAACGACGCGTGTTCCATGTTCCTCGTGGCAAATATGTTAATATATATAAATAAAAAACCGTGTCCGCTCCCAACTAGGAGCATATGGACTCCTCACGGAGTTTATCTTAACTGCTTATAACTGCTTATAACTCAGTTGCTCAACCTCTCTTTTTCGAAGAGAGTAGGGGGTGGAAAAGATACGAGGACTCGGATAGGACTAGTGGTATGCTAATCTCTCTCGCTATGCTTCGCTCTTTGGGATAGAAAAGGTGGGGAGGGATTTGCAATATTACAAAAATCCATGCCTTTGAACAGATTTATCGACTGAAAAAATCCGCTCGTACCGGGAAACGATCCCGAGCGGTCCGGCACGCAAGCCAATAACACTGCGTATACACTGTTAATATATAATATATAACCAGTGATTTTTTTTAATATTCAGAAGTATTGTAATCATAACAAAATCAAATAGTATAATAAAGTTAGTTTAAAACATAAATACAACTTACCTCTGTATAACAATTCATATGTCTACCAGCGGTCGAAGACTTTTCTCGAAAATATTTGTCACATACGCAAAATTATTCACGCAACACAAAAATCACTTTGTAACAATTAAACACAATTCAAAACACTAACAATATTTTAAATATTCCTTTGTTTTTATCAACCTACTAGTATTGCTACCCGGCGTCGCTTGGACTAAGCGACCAATAATTATTTAATGTTATATCATTCGACATAATTATATCATAAAATCTAACATCCAAAATAGAGTTAAAATAAAACCACAAACTTTATTTAATTTGATGACAGCCCCATTCTCGCCCATTAAAATGTCAAAATTCAAGGAAAAAATCTAATTTGCTGTCAAAGAAATGTCAAATAATAACTTCACGTAAATAATAAACATTATTATATTAATAAAAGCCGGGAAAAAGTTGGTAGAAGACGACTAATTTATTACATTTTGACTAAATGTCTTCGCCGATAAAAATTCAAGCATATTTTCTTTCATATTCGTTTTTATGGCAACTTCCAACAACAATGCAAAAGGGAATTACGGACCCACATACATACATACGCCGTTTCGGTTTTATATATAAGATTAATATTATAATTTATAGTCAGTTTTTTTATCACTGCAATTGATTATTAAAATACTTAGCACCGCATATGGATTCACAATAACAAATTTTGCATAGCGAAAACTAATTAAGGGAATAAAACATCACATTATCGATGCAGCTACATACGAATACGTTAATCGGTTGAAAGAACAATCTAAGAATTTGTGCGCAATATGAGTTGAAGCCATGGTGTCATAAAGCGAAAAAGCAAGATCAATCTGAGACTTTGTCAAATTAGCTGGGACTCTGAAAACTCTGGTGATTGCATAATATTTAATTACGCTCAGATCTTGCATGATTGAAAGATTTATTTATTCTAATGGCATGGATGTAAATGTATTGTCTTAAATTAACTTCCACCCTTAAAACAGGACGTAGTGGAAATAGTTAGCTAACTTTTTTTGTCTTAGTTCAATCAGTTGTCGTAATCAAAACATATTTCTTTTATCAGAACTTGTTTGTCACCTTGAATTTGAGTCGTCAGTCACAAAGGCCGTTCAGCTGATCAATGCGCTGCATTTTGTGATGAATATTTTCAGCAATGAACTTGGTTCTTCAGTTTTTAATTCTGTTTACTCTATTTTGTGTTTTATATGCCATTCTCTGTATAATTTTGTTATATATAAAAAACAACAAACAACCGATTGCGATAAAACTTTTTCAACTTATTGCTTGCACATGCGCAAAGGTTAAAGGAATAGTAAAATCAATTTATTGTAGGTCTGTTATATACTCATCAATGTTTTTTCATATTTTATGCGCTACCATACCGTTAATTTTAACATTTTATTGTTGCACTTTCGCAAAGGTTATAGGCATAGTACAATTAGCTTTAAGTAAGCGGCGCGTGTTTCGACCCATAGACAATGAATGGGCAAAAGACAAACAGCAAACGTCAAACGGAAAATGTCATCGATACATATCAATGTTAGTGAAATTAAATCGAAATTATTTATCTAAAATATTGTGCACTCGAAAGTACTTCAATAAACACTTTCTTTCTTTGAGTGGCATTGCAACGCTTGACAGTACCGGCTTGTTTTGAATAAATGAAACAATATTCTTTTACGACTACCACGTGTAACTTTTTTAATTCTGTTTTTTTTTAAATTATATCTGGAAGAATACAATTAGTAACAAAATACGCATAGTATTTTTCTTTTTTTTGAGTGGCATTGCAAAGCTTGCCGTGTACCAGATAGTAGTATATATAAAGGGTATTTCAATAGGGACGCTCAAAATATGTTACTTTGTCCTGCTGAGTAGATTATTCATTGTTTAGTGGCCAAATTTGAGTCAACCAGTTTGGTAAATAATCGGCCAACACCTACCTGTACGTCATCAAAATACAATATCTGGTGAAAAAATTGCTGCTGTGTGTGAAAGTGTACAGGAAAACCCAAGGCAGCTAATTTCTCGTTGTTCACAAGAACTTGGCTTTTCTGCGACTTCAACTTGGCGAATTTTGAATCGGGCCTTATGTCTGCACCCGTATAAAATCCAACTAACCAAGGAACTTCAGGTAAACGACCGCAGACAACGCCTGATTTGGGTTCTGGAGCAGTTGGAAGTTTACCCAAATTTGTCAAAAAAGTCAACTTTAGCGACATGGCCCATTTTATAATGAATGGATATTGGCAGACATTTGATGCTATATTCCATATTTAATGCCGTAAAATATACTTACAAATGAAATTAAAATTTAGTCGAAATCTCACAAACAACTTGTTTTATTTACATTTGAAAACTAAGCGTCCTTATAAAAAAACCCTTTATTTATAATGTTCGCAATGCATGGCGCATTCGGCATCGGTAATAATATATATTTTTTTTCCAATAAATACTAATTTGACCATCGATGGTAAAAAGTTCTACAAATCTGTTTAAATTAAAAAAAGATATAATGCAAATGCAGTGGATTTAACAAATCATGTTAATTTTACACCTATCTCCCTTTTTTTACAACGTAGCTACTTACTGTCGTATATTCTTTCTTCATTAATGATTCATAGCTTTTTTAAACTTGTATTTGCTAAACAATAGTCTGTTTTTTAGCAAGTCTTTGAAAATTTTAAACAAACAAACAGTCCTTGAGCGCAAGATATCAAACAAAAGAATATGAAATTAAAATGGTAAATTATCTATGCACTGGAAGGTTTTCAACTTTGATTTATAAACATTGAATAGTGTATATGTATTGATGTTTTTGTGTTATTGTTTGCGTTATTATAGTCGAGTGATCAATGCTCTCGAACGTTCCATTATTAAGACATGGGTTCGATCACCGAAAGGACTCAAAGCCAAAGATTTTTGCACTCTATTTTTAAAGCTGGGAAAGATTATCGTGCTTAGATTGGTACTAACTGTTTGTCTTGACTAGAGTGTGGTGAACATCGTTGAAAATAAGCCAAACCCATGCGATGCTTGAAATATGTATCTCAACGATATAAAAACGTGAGGATCAAATGTGTTCGGAAATGTTCAGATTATTTTTTACTGTGTATATAGCCAAATAAGATTGATTTCAATTGAGTACTGTTTAAGAATAATTAAATCTAACTCATGCGCTTAAGTGCTGAGAAAAATATTAAAATACGGAAAATTAAAATGAAAAGATTTCAATTATATTAATTTAATCTGAATGAGTGAAATAATATAAAGAAAATTAGGGTACACTATGCTGGGTGTGAAAAAAATCCAAGCATAAGATTCCTATAGGACGGCGTGATGCTAGACTTGGACCTGAATGGACCGTAGCTCCAGCCAAAAAAACAATCATTATTAAAAAAAAATAATGTACATATATCAAAAATTAGCTTGTCGGATCAAAAGGTTAAAACTGTATACTAGCGATCAGATGATTCGGGATTACACTCGATATCAAAGTTAAGTATTTTTATTAGATTTTATATTATATCTGAGATCTTTGGCATGAGTGAATATTATGCCTTGTACGCTCGAGTTGATCATGTGGGTTTTTGTTTCAATCAAATTATCTTGGGCCTTCGATTTTGTAAGCTCTAGAAAAGACAATTAATTCACAGAATGTAATTATATTTTTCTCAGGGAAACGTGGAATTGACGATGTTATTTTGCACGCTGCGTGTGATCGATGATAATTTTTAAATATGTATTTGACCCACTCTCGATAGTTATTGGTTATAAATTAGTTCGAGCTAGATGGATTAAAAAAACAATTTGAGCTGAGTTGTATTGAAAAAATAATATTAAATTTCCATTTTGAATAAAATGTTTTTTTTTCAACAAAATTGTAGATCGTACATGTTATTTCTGTAGTGAAATTGCGTTGAACCAAAATTTATTTTGTGTTTTATAAACAAAAATAAAATTTAAATCCTGTTTATGATAATGTTTCTATCACTTGTACCTATCATTTTTAAATTTAAATTCTATCTATTTTTGTCTACTTCTCACGTAAATATTAAGATTTGCTTTTTATAACAGATACTTGAGCTGTTCGCCAATGTAGTAAAAAAGTTTATGTTTTTTTTTATGATATCAAATAAACTTAACGCATATGTGGGTTTTTTTTAGTTCAATTAAAAAACGCTTTAAATAAATTATAACGGAAAATATATCGTCGAAAATTATTTTTATTTTAAAAGTTCGACACGACTTTATAGTTGTTGTTTTTTAGTGGTCATTTGGCTTTACAATTCTAATGGCAATCAAAAACGATAAAAGAAAACACTTGATTTAATTGAAATAAATAACATTTGAGGTGTAAATAATTTTTTTTTTAGTAATTATTCCACAAAAAATAAAATATTTTGACCAGGACCGGTTTCGCCCATCACGATCATTATCAACTAAACCGGTCCTGATATAAAAAATGTAATGTGGTATCAGTAGTAAAAATGTATTACTACTTAAAGTTAAAATAGTGGAATTTTTATTTTTCATAGAATGAAAATGAACCATTCGCGTTTAGTATAGGTAACAATTTAATTTAAGTGTGACAATTTTCTCAGTGCAATTATTAATGCGATATATGGGTTTGAATTTAGAATGATAACTTAAAGTTTTATAACTTTACAAATACAAAGAATTCTTCTTCAAAACAATTCACATCACAATCGATTACCTACAAAACTGATTTTCAAATATAGAACACACGAAAAACTTTCACGATGTTCTTTTATTTTCGAATTCGGAAGCGCGCCAAATTTGATACATTGATAGAGAACAAAAACAAAAAAAAAAGTGTCAGCAGGCGTCGATGCTTGAAAATGGAACGCGATCGACGACACGCCGCGACCGACTGGCAACTTCGCGCGGGAAAATAGGATGCGAGACGCGGAGAGCGAGGCAGTGCCATTCGGGAAAGCAGCGGGTGCGACAGGGACGCCACGTGACGCCATTCAAGAAACCAAGGTGGCGGTATACGGCTGCAATATGCAACGCTCTACGTGCATTCACTAGACGGAGAGAGGTTCTCAGGAGGGATGTCCTAATAGAAAAATGATGCACTCGTAATAAATAACAGACAACTTTTGAAATTATGGTTTTAACTCATACTTTTTAATCAACTCGCGTTGCTTAGTTATGTATGCAATCTGTTTCAAACTTTTATCATGGGTATGAGATTTTTTGTAGGGATACTCAAAATAAATGCAGCTGCTAGATTTTTTAAATAAAAACGATAATTTGTTACTTTATATTAAAATACAGTAGAATATTATGGTAAATTATGGATATATGGTCACGGGTCAGAATCCCAATCTTCTCGAGCTAAGCTCAAAAAATTTATACATACTGTCTTATAATTTTATCTTTTAACTTTACTCTTTGAGTTCTTGTGGATTATTATAAAATGTGAAATCAAAATGATTAAATCTGAAGAATATTACTGATTATTGTATGAGTTCTGAAAGAAGAATTAGTGTTTTAATATTAGCCTATAATAAAATAATTCTTTTTATTTTAAGCACATAATAAAATTAAGTGACTGTATCTATCTGTATAATATAATTATTTGTGTAGTTTGTAGTTGTATTTTTGCTCTTGTAAATAAAAACAACTCGATTTCATACTTATTGCGTAGTATTCTTTAGGATCTTCTATTATAATAAATTTAAAAATTAAAGACGAAACATTTCAAAAAAAATCGTAAGCCTTACATTCATTTCATTTAATGTGATTATTTTTCATAAATCTTAAAAAAATTCTGTCCCGTGACCATATATCCATAATTTACCCATAAGTTACATTGGTGTTTAATAAATAATTTGTTAGAGAAAGCCAAGATTAAGATATCTACCGATAATGTAAAATAAGCAACTCTGCCCGATTACTGAACAATGTTGGTTTGCATTCGATAAGACAAAAGTACCATGTTTTGCAATCGTATGTTTGATCTTTTGATCTCTCTTATTTGATTAGCTTAATGTTGGTTTTTTAATAGCTTCACCTTTCTATCCTTACTCTATGGACTAAAGTAGCAAACAAGTATTTTTGAATGCTACATTATAAGTTCACATGCTCAACACTGAACGCAAATATGGTAAAAATTTATTTCTGTGTTTTTTTTTAACCATGTCCGCTCCCAACTTGGAGCATATGGACTACTCACGGAGTTTATCTCAACATATATTTTTCTACGAGAACTGCTTGTTACTCAGTTGCTCAACCTCCCTATTTCGAAGACAGCAGGGAATGGAAAAGATACGAGGACTCGGACAGGACTAGTGGTTAGCTAATCGCTCTCGCTATATGCGTCACCCTGCTATTTATTGACTGAAAAAATCCACTCATACCAAGAATCGAACCCGGGCGGTCCAGCACACAAGCCAACAACAGTGACCACTGCGCCACGGACCGAATAATATGTAGAGAATATTAAAATATTCAAGCGATTCAAAATTGTTTTTGAAATCTCCCCAAGCAACTACAGTCAAAATCCTACATAAAAAAATTAGACAATAGTTTTTACGATTTTATTGACAATTCGTCGCTATTAAACACTGCGTATTTTAAGCAACATAATATATTGGCAGTCTTGCTCTTCTTCCCAATTTTATATTTTCAATGAATGTTTCAATGAATTTTATTATCATCAAAATACTGAGTCTTAATGGCAGTATTGTTACCATCCTTTTATGGATAAATCTTATATAAAAAACCGAAACGGCGTATGTATGTATGTGGGTCTGTAATTCCCTTTTGCATTATTGTTGCAAGTTGCCATAAAAACGAATATGAAAGAAAATATGTTTGAATTTTTATCGGCGAAGACATTTAGTCAAAATGTAATAAATTAGTCTTCTACTGAACTCCCGGCTTTTATTAATATAATAATGTTTATTATTTACGTGAATGTATTATTTGACATTTCTTTGACAGCAAATTAGATTTTTTCCTTGAATTTGGACATTTTAATGGGCGAGAATAGAGCTGTCATTAAATTAAATAAAGTTTGTGATTTTATTATTATTATTATTACATTTTTATTTATTATTATTATTACATTTTTATTTTTATTATTACATTTTGACTAAATGTCTTCGCCGATAAAAATTCAAACATATTTTCTTTCATATTCGTTTTTATGGCAACTTAACGACCAACAATGCAAAAAGGAATTACAGACCCACATACATACATACGCCGTTTCGGTTTTATATATAAGATTTTGCACGTAGATCTATAGCATACTAATCTTCATTCGATTTATAAACAATCCAGTTAGCTGTTTATTTTTCTTAGCAAGAAAAAAAACAACAAATAAAGAATCAATCGATGCGGACCCGCATAGCTTAAAAGGCTCTCGCAAATCCAACATTGACCATTCCTGATAAATTGTACGATTCGAAACAGAAGCGAATAAACGTAAAACTTCTCTTTTCTTGCTTTATTAGTTTATTTGAGTTATTTATTTACTTCAAAGTTGACCCTCAGTGTAAGTTTCATGCAGTAAAACGAGTTTAATGCCAAAAGTAAGGCAGGCACGGCTAGTTGTGCGAGAAACTTTGTCTGAAAATACAACCTGAGCTTGTCCATTTTATTTGCAAACTATTGTATACCATTTCCATCTTATTAACCTTCGTAGGACTATCCTTGAAAAATGACTCTCAGGCCGAAGGGGGTAAAAAAAAGACTCCAGTGTTTTGGCCTTATTGGCATAGACTGCAATAAAAAAGTGATTGGTTATGGTTTAAGGTATATTTATACATCTTTCTGAAAAAAAAAATCATATAAAAATTCCTATTTTTCCTATAATTATTCATATTTAAGTCACGCATGAAAACGACGACGTTTCCACTCCAACGGCTATGGCGGACTAACAAGCCAATAGCCGTGCACGAATTCACATTATCTTATCTCTTATCTTATCGCTTATCGCATTTTATTGTGCACAAAATCGACGATAAATAGCATACATCTAGCCCAAGATCTCTTTTTTTTCAATTGAAAAATCTGACCTTGCCGGGGATTGAGTCCTGGCCCCCCGATCGCTAGGACAAAGCTCTTGCCACCAAACCACAGGGACCGACTGTTTATCGTTACGTTATCTATGACTCACTATGGTCACGTTCACTTATTAGACTGAAAAATTCCGACTTTTTCTCTTTTTTAATCGATTACGGCGCAACTAGCCCATAAATATCATTTTTTTTTTCTACAAAAGGTGTAAAAAACTATGATCTAAGAATACCAAAAGCTTAGACATCGTATCACTAGTATTAGGATAGATATTTAAGGTAAAGTAGCTGTTGGGACAACATCTATAGTGTTCGGGAGGGCTAGGTTAAATACAGCTATACAAAGTTTTTCGACTTTGTGTTGCTTCGAAAACAATTCGCAGGTGTCTGCAAAATAACTGATTTACGTGATATATCTCTTCAATGTGATTCAGCCGAGAGTCAAATCCGGGATAAAAAAAGTAAGACCGACGTTAGCGCGCTGACAGTAGCGCGCAATATAAGTTTATTTTTTAATGATTGCTTATTTTAAGAAACTTACTTGTCTCAGATACATTGGCATTGTGCAGTGGTTCTCACGTAAAATTTGGCTGTAGCCGCATTAGGAACATCAGCGGTCCTACGAAAATGTCTGGTGGCCGCACCAAATTTTTGTGTTGATTCTATTTTGTCAAAAAAGCATGTGTGTGTTTATTTTTTTGCGAACCAACCATTCTTTATGCACAGTAGAATGCATACAAAATGTAAAATTTTTAGTTTCTTTGTTGAAATAATAGCTTGTAATCACTAGGCCTGTCCTAGTCCTCCTTTCCATCCCTACTCTCTTCAAAAAAGAGAGCTTGAGCAACTGAGTAACAAGCAGTTGTCATAGAAAAACATATGTTGAGTAAACTCCGTGAGAAGTCCATATGTTCCAAGTTGGGAGCGGAAATGGTTAAAAAAAAATACGACACGCTTCGTTTATTACTCTTGTATTAACAAAGTATAACGAATATCAATTTATAACATAAAAATAATAATAAATGATTTCGACTGAGGGTGCTTGGTGGAATTTCAATATAAAATTTGAATTTTGTACATTTCCATGAGTTTTGTCGCTATCGACCCGGGTTTCGCCTTTCGGCATCTTCAGGCATTTCAAGTGCACAGATTTACTTGAACTGACTAGTAGTAAACAGTTTGTATCGTTTATATAAAAACAATAGAAGTAGATCTGCTTACTATGCGTCAGTTCAAGAACATCCGTGCACTTGAAATTACTGAAGATGCCGAAAGGTGAAACCCGGGTCGTTAGCGACAAAAAATGGAAAAGTACAAAATTCAAACAATTCAAATTTGATAAAAATACATAAACATCGTAATCGTTGTATCATTTTTGCTTTTAATGGATTACTTGCAAGGGCTTCTGCAACTTCTAAGTGGAATAACGAGGGCTGTGGAGTCGGAGTCGTCGCGGCGTTTTGGCCGGAGTCATACTCGGAGTCGGTAAGTTTGAAAAGTTTGAACTTTTTATTTTTGCATTTAATACGTCAAATTTGGCTTTTGGCCGCATTGATAGGGTTGATTATTAATTGAATACACATAAATAGGAAAATTAGGGGGAAAAAGTGACGAAATTCAACTTTTTTTAGTCGTAGTCGGAGTCGTGTTTTTGGTCAATGTCGGAGTCGGAGTCGGACTTTTTTTTACCGACTCCACAGCCCTGAGAATAACCATTCAATATAAATATCTCAAATGAACGTTAAATCTATTTAATGATATAACCACTGAATTTTGGGAAAATAGGACCGCTGTGGCTCGCATTAGTTCGTTATATCGAGGCTTGGCTACAATTTTCTTACAGTTAAAAACAAATGTCAAATTACAAGTTTACCAGTTCAAAACGTTCGACCCGCTGTTTTATGTGTGATATTTATCAATGTGAGTAGACTGAGAAAAAAATAACTTTTTTACTTTCGCAAGACGCGGAGAAACTTAAAAAATTCTTGCTTGACATTTGAAACTTGGGCCGGAATTTTCTATTTAAATGAATAACGAAATTCTCTATATCATGGAATGATTATAAAATACTTTAAGCCCTCTTGAAAGTCCAATAACTGACTCAACGAGCAAACAATAAGAAGTGTAGCATCATGAAAATGTTTTTCGGTTTACTTATTAGTGTGTGTTTGTGTCCTGCATAGATATAAGTATATATAACTTTGTTTCGGGTATGGGAAACAGGTAAGTGATATGCATACTTTTAAAAGCTAACCTCTTGAACTGGCTTCACCATGGATTGCTTAACACTGCAGCGACCACGCCTTTTTGTCAGCAACGATGGGTAGGGAAGATTAATTGACTATAAAAACTAAACTCGAAGGAGACGGGAAGGTGGGGGAAGTAGGCAAAATCAAAAACAAAACATCAAGTTCATTTTCCATATCCTTCGACAGTGCATTGATCAGCCGACCAGCCCTTGTGATAGATAGCTCAAATGACCGACACCATAAAAAAATCTGATAAAAAAAAATTTAAAGCAAGCAAGTAAGGAGAGAAAATTGTCTCAATATTGAAAATGATCTTCAAGCTTCAAGAGAATGAAACGAAAGCATTCCTTAAAGAAGCTTGGTTAATCAAAAAGAATGAAAAGTAGACAAATGACGAGTTTGAGACAAGATAACGTTGTATTGTCACGTATGGGCAGTGAAGTTTGAATCCTGGCAATTGTAGCGACAATATGAAAGGTTTTTGGCCAGTAATAATCCGACTTATTTTATTTTTTATTTAATTGCGAAAAAACTGGTCTATCAAAATCATATTTTTTACTGCAAAAGATGTAAAAACAATGATTTAAGAAAGAAGAAAAGTTTACACATTGTACCACTGATATTAAGATAGATATTTAAAATAAAATGGCAGTATTGGTCGACTGTCTTACCCACCGGGAAAAAAGCGTTAAGGAAACATCATAGGGAACATAGTACGTTCAGATAAATATGCTCTGATAGCATCTGTACAGCTTGCTATAACGTCTTTGTCTTTATCGAAGATTACAAAGTGTGTATCGGGGGCGATAATTAAAATTCAGTTGTCTTGCCTTAAATGTGCTGAATAAATGACAGATTTTAATCTCTTTATCAATTAAATTATTGTTTTGTTCGATAATTTATGCATGTCTGTAAAGTTTTCATTACTTCCTATTAACTTTCTACAGTCTAGACTCTAGACCAGGGATGACCAACTGAAATCACTCCGAGGCCCAAATAAAATTATACATGTCTCGGATGGGCCACACCTAAATATGTTGTGCGTGAAAATAATATGATATCTTTTATTTTTATTTTAAAGAAACAGCTCACAGTTGAAATATATTTTTTAAAACCGTTGCAATGCCACTCAAAAAAAGAAAGTGTTTTTGTTTATTGAAGTGCTTTCGGATGCACAATATTTTAGATAAATAATTTGGATTTAATTTCATTAACATTGATCGGTATCTATGACATTTGCTGTATGTCTTTTTCCGATTGTCTATGGTACGAAACACGCGCCACCTACTGAAAGTTAAAAGTACTTTGCCTTTAACCTTTGCACAAGTGCAACAATATGTCAGCGCAAGTATAAAAAACATTCATGTTTCTATAAAATACCTACTATAAGTTGATTTTACTATGTCTATAACCTTCGCGCAAGTGCAAGCAATACGTTAACAAAGTTTTATCGCAATTGGATGAACGGTAAGGCAACGCACAAACAAACATTGATTTTTATATATTTATAAGATAATTGTTTTTTTGATTTTGAACGGTAATTTTTACGTCGCATATAAGCAAGCTGAGCAGTGTATCTGATGTCTCATCTAAAGCCAGTGTGATACAAGATTCTTGAAAGTGCGCCCATTGATACAAAAAACTCAGTCAAAATGTCATTGATTATTCATGTCACATTATCACGCTAGAGCCAGATCGTATTGCACAGAGGGACTTTTTCTGGACAAATTTCTTCCAATGGTGTCTATCAAGCAATAATGTTTAGTATAGTCACCGTCCGCTGAACGTCTCAAGAAATTGGCATCACTGAAAATAAATGTGAATAAAAATGAATGGCGGTAGAATGCAACACCCAGGCAAAAACTATTTTCACAAACTCGGCAATACATTTATATTGTGTATTTTTTTTAACCATATCTGCTCCAAAAATGGAACATATGCACTCTTCACGAAGTTTATCTCAACGCATATTTTCTACGAGATTTGCTTTTTACTCAGTTACTCAAATTTCTTTTTCGAAAAGAGTAGGGTATGGAAAGGATATGAAGACTTCGACAGAACTCGTGGTTAAGTAATCACTCTCGCTATGCGTCGCTCTTTGGTATAGGAAAAGTTGGAATTGATTTTCTGACACAACACAAACACCCATGCCTTTGAACAGATTTATCGACTGAAAAAATCTGCTCGTACCGGGAAACGAACGCGGGTGGTCAGGCACGCAAGCCAGCAACGTTGTCCAATGTATTTTATGATTAACAAAATGTACATATCATTGAAAACCTCGAAAGGGCCACTAAAAACCTTCAAAAGGACCAATGTGGCCCGCGGAACAAGGTTTGGCCATGCCTGCTCTAGACTCTACTGTCTTATCTCATAGTTTATAGGGCTAATAGAAGTTTCAGCGCATTACTCTTCCCCCAAGTCAAATAATCAAATTAAAATAACACTTCTGATGTATAATAATAATTATTTTCGTCTGTAATTATTTTATTCAAATAAACGAGCTTTGTCTCAATGTAGAAATACGTACATTTGAAAAGCCAAACTATAATCGTTAAGTTTAAGTGAATACTTATTTAACTATCATGGCTTTATTAAGTCCACCTTTAAATGGATATTTAAGCTAAGTTAATCCAAATCGTTAAAAAGGTTCCAATTGAAATTTTGGCGTAAAATGATTTTTTGGTCGGAAAAGCTTGTATTTACCGCATTCTATCATATATATGAATATTAGAATAATCCATGTCCGCTCCCAACTTGGAGCATATGGACTCCTCGCGGAGTTTATCTCAACATTTTTGTTTTTTTCTACGAGAACTGCTTGTTCCTCAGTTGCTCAACCTCTCATTTCTTTTCGAAGAGAGTAAGGATGGAAAGGATACGAGGACTAGGACAGGACCAGTAATCAGTTAATCGCTGTCACTATGCGTCGCTCTTTTTGGGATCGTAAAGGTGGAAAGGGATTTTCAACAACACAAACACCCATGCCTTTGAACAGATTTATCGACTGAAAAAATCCGCTCGTACCGGGAATCGAACCCGGGCGATCCGGCACGCAAGCCAACGCCGTTGACACTGCGCCACGGACCGGAGAGAATTATCTATGGTTGAATAACTGTGCTAGCAGAATTCCGGAATTGCACTGCATCTGCACACTTTTTTACAAATTTTTTTGCCAATGTTTTAAGATCGTCATAATTATTTCTATCATTAGATCTTCAACATCATTATTTCTCAGCTAGAGTTGTGAAAAAATATGCTTAAAATAAGTAATTTCAAATATTTTTACTTGCTCATTGTTTCAAGTGAATTTTAATCAATCGAAACTCTTATATCTCAAAACAGTGTCAAGTGCAGTTAGATCCTTTTCAAAGTAAGGTGTCGAAATGTTAAATAATTAAAACAGCATTAAGAGACCCTATATTGTCTAGTTATTTTGTAAATAATCTATTGAAGTAATGAGCCATCGATATAATGGTCAAACGATCTTTTTTTCATCTACATTCAAAGGTATAGAATGAATAAAGTTTGTTAAGTCATACATATTATAACCCGTTTACAATTACAATAGGACAACAGCGCCTGTCCAGACCCAGACTACTCTCTGATGAGTGCGGGGTAAGAAATCGAGACATTTGATTGCAGGTCTTTGAGCTCCATTTGTAAATCTGGAGGTAAAGTATCGACCATTAAAAAATTCTAAATGTATAGAATGTCGAAAACCTCGAAACAGCCGTGGCCCAAGGTTTGGGCATGTTTGGACAAGATACAAAAAAAGTACTGGGTTGTACTGCCTACCTATTGGTATTGCTAGGTATTTTTTTTGTAAATTTATAAAAAAAATAATTTCATCCTTGATAATGCTCGCAATGAGCGAAACCGGTCATGATGTAATGTGGAATAAGTACTAAAAATGTGGTATTAGAAGAATGTCATTGGTTCGATTATACCTATTAATTTCTAGTTGTTCCAATGCATTTAGCTTAAGACCCTTATTACAAAAACCCAAATGTAAAAAAATCGGGACTGGATTTAGGACATGTGATTCCTCTATGAGGGGGTTTGCAAATTGCGAATATTTTTTTTATTATTTAGTGCCCTCAATTACAATGATCGCATCACTACTTATTGAGCCGTTAATAAACGTTAATGCAATTTTAAATAAATCAACTTGATACAATACTAATTTTACGTTTATTCCCACTTAGTAAAAACCCAGATTAGCTTTCACTTCAAGAATACATCCAATCAATTTGTCACATTCAATAACTTGTTATCTACAAATATATATAAAAATGAATGTTTGTCTGTCTGTATTTCCACTATGGACTACTAAACCGCTCGACCGATCGATGTGAAACTTAACAAATTTTTCGAGTTCACTCCTCGAAGGTTTCTGGCATACCCCCCCATACGCCCCCCAAACCCCACCCCACCAAACAACCCCCCTCCTCCACAAAAATCGATATCGAATTGAAACGAAAAGCTGCAACGTCACAATTTTTTCAAAATGAACGAAATCAATAAATTGACTCAAATTGAATTTGAATATTTGTGTAATGTCTTTCCTTCAAATTTATTTTAGTTGCTGGCGTGGCAAATCGCGCAGGGTACAGCTAGTTACCATTAATAAAATTAAGATGGTGGAACAGAGAAGAAGATGTATTATTTACCCTGTCTAGTTGTTATAAATACTTGATCTTATGCACGTTTAAAACACAGTTCTGACGAGGGCGTAAGCCGAAATAGCTATCAACAAATATAGGAAATATTTTCTGTAGAATTAAAATAAATTGTTATTTTTCTCACCGTATTATGGCGTGAAAATTGTCCCACCTCAACTGCGACGAGAGACAAAAAAAGTACCACTGCATTTAAACGTTCATCAAAATATTTATTTTGCTTTAACATTGGAATTTATTGGCTTGCTTGCACATAGAAAAAACTTTAAACATTTTCGATTTATTTTTCAGGTCAAATAAATGAGCGGGGGTAGATAAAGTGTTCACCTCACCGCAACCCAGTCTGCACCGAAGCGGAGTATATCATCAATCAGTGCCACGTTTTGAGAAACCAAAAAAAAGCTCACTTTCTCACGGTCATCTAATGCTGTGGCACAGGGTGCACAAAGCAATGGGTCGCAATCGAAATAAATGTGAAAAATTCTGTGGGACAATATACAATTTGGAATACAGGTATTCTTCGAATTTCGACGACAATTTTCACTTACCACTAAAATTTTAATTGCATCTTCGAACATGTATTTATACATGAACTAAGACGTGCTATAATCATTTAATTGATGAAATAAATAACTAAAAAATCGTGTACAGATTCACGAACGGGTTCATGAATGGTGAACGGAGTAGATGTGCAATAGATTATGTAATAAAACTCTAAATAACTAAACAGTATGAGAGTGGTAAAAACTCTAAAGACAAAGCCTGCCATCTATTTGTATTACACTCAACTGTTTCTACAATTTTGAAAAATAAAGTAATACCACCAGTATCTTGCAACCCATAGACCAGGGTCAATTACCAGATTGAAGATTATTTACCATGTCCGTTTCCAACTTAAAGCATATGGGCTCATCACGGAGTTTATCTCAACATGTTTTTTTGCGAGAACTGCTTTTTACTCAGTTGCTCTGCTTCTCGTTTTTGAAGAGAGTAGAAATTGAAAGGTTAGAAGAATAGGACAGAACCAGTGGTTAGCTAATCACTCTCGCTAAACACATTTTTTTGCTGTTGATCGGAATGCCGTTAGCGGATTTTTAAACAACACAAACACCCATTGCCTTCGAATAGAATCGAAGATTTATTGATTAAAAAAATCTGTTCGTATCGGGATTTCGGGAAGCCGGATGGTCCATTACGGAAGCCAACGACGTTGACCACTTCACCATGGACCAGGCAAAATAATGCAGGGTTATTTATACACAAATTAGGCAAGACTCAAAGGATTGACAAATAATTGATAATATAAATTTGCAAATAGTTTAAAGAAAATAAAACAAAATTACGTTCCAGAACTTTGGTCGTTATTCGAATTTCATTCAAAATATATATTAAAATAAATTATACATGTATTAATAATATTGTTGTTGATTGATAGACTTGACATTTACGACGTTGACCACTGCACCACGACCGGGCGCGTATTTATAATGAATGTAATATTCTGAAAATACTTCATATCCCCTGTCTAATCATATTGGGTAGGCAGGAGATTCGGATTTTGATCAAATTAGCACTGCGTAGGTTCTGTTTCTCACTTTCAGGCTGTGGTTTCAGCGCTGATGTATTAGCATTGATATTGATGGTTCGGATATGGTATAATTCGATACTCGATACGATGTTATTATATTGAGAATTTGATTGAAAGCTTACAATTCAGACCCACGCAGCGAAAAGAAAAAGCTTGTTATATATTTGTAATCGATGCTGCATTTGGCTATTTTTTTTTTTTAATTTATATAAGACTGAAAATTTTAATGTCCTTATTTTAATATTTTCAAAAGTGTATCAGTTTTGACGATGTTAAAATAAATTGAAAACAGATGCTGGATGTCCACTATATGTACTACCTTACTTTGAAAAGGTAATAATTGTAATTTTTGCCTAAAATGACCGTTGGGTCGGAAAAGCTTGTATTTACCGCATTCTATCATATCTATGAATTTCAGAATTATCTATGTTTAAAAAGCGGAGTTAGTAGAATTCCAGTGTCGCACTGCATCTGCACACTTTTTTTACTAAATTTATTTGACAAAATTCTAAGATTGTCATCATTGTTTCCGTCATTAGATCTTTAAGATCGTTATTTTTCAGCAAGGGTTGTGAAAAAATATGCTTTAAAATATGTAATTTGAATCTTTTTTACTTGCTCATTGTTACAAGAGAGTTTTAATCAATCGAAACTTCAAACGCTCATATTCAAAATAGTGTCAGGAGCAGTAAGAAGCTTTTCAAAGTAAGGTGTCGAGGTACATGATTAAAAATGGATAGGTTCTTTTCATGGTTTCAAAATCGTAACATTAAAAAATGATCGGACTGGTGAAAATAATTATGATAATTTAATAATAATGAATTCTGCTTTCTTCGTTATTTTACAAAAGATGACTCTGATGTTATCATATGTATAGGGTATTTCAATAGGGACGCTCAAAATATGTTACTTTGTCCTGTTGAGTAGATTATTCATTGTTTAGTGGCCAAATTTGAGTCAACCAGTTTGGTAAATAATCGGCCAACACCTACCTGTACGTCATCAAAATACAATATCTGATGAAAACATTGCTGCTGTGTGTGAAAGTGTACAGGAAAACCCAAAGGCAGCTTATTTCTCGTCGTTCACAAGAACTTGGCTTTTCTGCGACTTCAACTTGGCGAATTTTGAATCGGGCCTTATGTCTGCACCCGTATAAAATCCAACTAACCGAGGAACTTCAGGTTAACGACCACAGACAACGCCTGATTGGGTTCTGGAGCAGTTGGAAGTTTACCCAAATTTGTCAAAAAAGTCAACTTTAGCGACATGGCCCATTTTATAATGAATGGATATTGGCAGACATTTGATGCTATATTCTATATTTAATGCCGTAAAATATACTTACAAATGAAATTAAAATTTAGTCGAAATCTCACAAACAACTTGTTTTATTTACATTTCAAAACTAATCGTCCTTATAAATAGACCTTTTATATATTTATATGCTAGAATGCGGTTAATAAAACCATTTTACCTTTCCTATTTTATGTCACAATGTCAGGTACAACCTTTCAACACTTTAAAGTGATTCATTTAAGTCTTCGTGGAAAATTGATAGTTAATATTAACGTACATGAATATACGTATTAAAGTGTTTAAGGAACATGATGTACAATACCAAATTTTGTAGGAAATCTTCTGAGCAATTTTTTACTACTTTTCAAAAAAAAAAAAACAGTTTTTACGTTTTCGATACTGGGATACATATATCAATTTTGGTTGTTCAGAAACCAATTGATATATTTCTCCCCGCTGACATGAAGCAGCAACGACTTTATCGTAGTCATATGTCGATCTCTTTCCCTTTTTATGGAGAAAACTTTTTTCTTATCTTTATAACAACTTTGAAGGATAGCCTCTTAACAGACTCAAAATAAATCCGGTAAAAAATGTAATTTAGAGATTGTCTTAATATTTCGGTTATATAAATGAATCTTCTCTTAAAAGTTATTATGCTGGATTTCTTTTCTCCACGAATTAAAAATAAAAAAAAACTAAGACTGTGGAGTCAGTGTAGTAGAATCTGCGGTTTATTGGCCGGAGTCATAGTCGTATCATAAACATTTAAAGTGCTTGAAATTTTTATTCATGCATATAACAGGAGGGCGCGATCGCTCAAGAGTTGGGCAATCCATAGTGAAGCCAGTTTAAGAAGATAGCTTATGCACCTAAAAGTATAATCGTAGACCAGTGATCGCCAAACGGTCGCTCGCGAGCTACCGGTAGCTCGCGGTGGCATTTTCAGTAGCTCGTGTAGGTAATTTTACCATAGTTAAAAATGTGCTAGGATCAATTTTTATCATATAAAATAACTTTGAATATTCCACGTATTGTGCTACTAACTGTGACACACGTTTCGCCTCTTTCAGAGGCATCTTCGGACTTACTATCGCAAAGTTTGCTTAAGTAATGAAGCAAGATTGATTCTAACAAACTACAAAATGGAGTTTGGGATCTTTCCCTTTAACGGGAAGCATGAAACAATACAAAATACGTGGAATAATTAAAGTTATTTTAAATTTTATATTAAAATGAACTTCCACAATGTTACCGCCGAAACCATCGAAAGTATCAAATTTTATCAATCGCTTGGAGACAAAAACAGCAATCTTGAAAAATTGATAGCGAATGCAACATTTATAATTTATCACTTTTAAGGTGTTCTCTCAATACTTGGTGAAAAGGCATTATAATAAAAATAATAATACATTTTTAGTACCTTTTCCACATAAAATTTATTTGACCAGGATCGGTTTCGCTCATAATACGTAAAAAAGTGTGACAAAATGACTGGATTCTAGAATAATTATTATGTTTGTAATTTTATTTATTGGAGAAATACAAATTCTGCATTGAATATAACGGCATTAAAAATGCTTTTTTGGTAGAAAGATAACTTTGCTTCTAAAGTCCACATGTATTATGTATTAGTAGCTCATCAGACAACTTCAATTTCGGAAAGTAGCTCACATACTTATTCAGTTTGGAAACCACTGATGTAGACTATGCATATCACTTTCAGAAATTCGATTTGGTGAAGCAAGAGGTTTTATTGTATGACAGCTTATTTTACCTTAACTCCTCTTTTTACAATGTTTTTATTGCATTGAGTCTGTCATTCATTAATCTATGCTGACTTTTTATTTTTTGCAGGGCTCAGGACAGGAGTGAACATAAAAAAATCAAATCGATCATTAACCCTCCCCATACTGTGCTAAAAACTTCCGCGAGCTCCGGTGATATGTATTTACTATACCATATGAAAAAGTTATTTAAAAACCGGAAAAATGTGAATATTTCTAAACATTGCTTTGATTGACTATGGTTGAAGTTGAAATATAACAATTTTTGTAATCTAAGTGTCTGAAAAGAAGAAAAAAACGTCGCAATTAGCTGCCATCGTCTTCACCCGTCGACAGTCGAATTCGTAATGACGAAATGATTGGCTAGTTCGAAGTCGATCACTTCTACGCATGCGCTTTCGCGCCGGGGCTGAACACCTGCAAGAGTACGCTCGCCCTCGCACTTACACACGCGCATAAATTGGAATACGTTTGTGTGTATGGGTGATTCTTTGCCCGATTCTTCCACTAATTATTTATTTCCATCGCTGCAAATGAATAACCATACATAACTGTAATTTTATTTAATACTTAATAACATTACTGAGGAATACAAAAATTCTCAGATCAGTATCTATTATATTTAATAGAAATATTCTCATTATTAGAGTCGAGTTGTAGTAAATACATATCACCGTGCAGCGAAGGTTAAGGTTAATGTACTAGTAGTTGACCTTATGAGAATAAAATGGCCCAAAATAAGAAATGCAGATGCGGGAATTTGAGACAAGTTAAGGTATCTGTGGTCGGAATGAGCAACTAATACATCACCACATAGCCAATGGAGTGCCAGGGTGGCCATTTGAAAACAACACCTAGTGAGGATAGTGTATTATTTCAAATTTCTTAAGTGATCAATCTAGAAAAGGGGTGTACCTTGTTCCTGAACCACCCATTGCTACTTGATTCACCCAAGAGTGGTGTGACAGAAAGCCCTGAGGCAACTCTGAAAGAAAGTTCACTATAAAGCCCACCGATTAGACACGGTCAACTACTAGACTTTACAATTGGTGAGATGGTCAATTACTGAAACAAAAACATGACTTTCGTAATTTTTGTTAAATAATATTAATTAAGACATATGATCCAATATGAGTATACTGGTTTTGCCTTCATTCGGTATAATGCTAAACCTAAATCGTTATTTTTGTTGAAATTTTCTCTTAATCGATCAGCTACTGGTACATTTATCTTACATGTTTGAAAACATAACAGATATCATTGTATAAAAAAAACGCCGTAGTTTGCAGTGAAAATATCAACCTACTTTTTTTAGAACACTTCTGAGACAATTTTTTTTGTCAGATAGTGTTTAAAAACTTGCTGCAATTATTAATGCCGTCAATATAAATAAACCACTTATAAGTAAAACTTATTGCACTATTCAGTAGTTGTACTGTGACATCTATGAACAAATTCAAATTATACTCTATGGAATTTGGAAAAATAAACATTTGAAAATATTGAAAAGTTTGGTTGAGATCTGTGATAGGAATAGAAGAGAATAAATACGCTTTATACTAATAGCTTTTTGATTCGACATATAGATGGTACATATTACATGTAGGGTCGCTATTTTGCGGGGAAAATAACTTTCTTATTTGATAGATTTAGTCTGTTTCTGTATACCTATATTTGTTTATAATAATTATTACTTTATTACAGAATAAAACATTAAATGCATCTCTTAAGTATGAATTATTTTGTTCTTTCAAAATACTTTTGTCATTTCCTTCTTTAAAAAGTTATTTTTGTAAATAAACGTGATTGATATTTCGGATCAAAATATTTTAAAATTATAATGAGTGTAATTTTATAGTTAACTAGTATTGCTACCCGGCGTCGCTCGGACTAAGCGACCAATAATTATTTAATATTATATCATTCGACATAATTATTTCACAAAATCTAACGTCGAAAATAGAGTTAAAATAAAATCACAAACTTTATTTAATTTGATGACAGCCCCATTCTCGCCCATTAAAATGTCCAAATTCAAGGAAAAAATCTAATTTGCTGTCAAAGAAATGTCAAATAATACCTTCACGTAAATAATAAACATTATTATTAATAATAAAAGCCGGGAAAAGTTCAGTAGAAGACTAATTTATTACATTTTGACTAAATGTCTTCGCCGATAAAAATTAAAACATATTTTCTTTCATATTCGTTTTTATGGCAACTTAATGACCAACAATGCAAAAGGGAATTACAGACCCACAGACATGCATACGCCGTTTTGGTTTTATATATAAGATATGCTAAGAGGATAGTTGCTAAGTTAGCATAGATTAAAAATATATAGACTGCAAGCTTATAGTATTGGATAACAATATATTATCATTTTGGAAGGGCTCATTAGTATCGTCACTGAATATTATTTTGTTCTATAAAATTAATAATAGATTATGACAGTCATTTTGAATTCACTGTTAATTATTTTTGACTATCTATAATTGTTTTATCAACTCGACACCTTACTATAAAAAGGTTTTAACTGCTCTTGAAACTGTTTTAAAATATGAGCGTTTGAAGTTTCCATTGATTAAAATTCACTTGTAACAATGAACAAGTAAAAATGTTTCAAATTAATTATTTTCAGCATATTTTTTCACAACTCTTGCTGAGAAATAATGATCTTAAAGATCTTATTCTGGAAATAATGATGGCAATCTTAGAACTTTGTCAAATTTATCTATTATAAAAAGTGAACAAATACAGTGGAACTCCGGATTTTTGCTAACTCCGTTATTCAATCATAGATAATTTATAAATTCACATTTATTATTATAGAATGCGGTAAATACAATTTTTTCCGATCAAAGGGTCATTATAGGCAAAAATTTCAATAAGAACCTTTTCGAAGTGGGGTAAAGAACTTTTACGATAATCAACTCATTAATAATAGGTCGGATAAAACCCTAGATTTATTATAAATATTCCTATGTTATTATCTAGTCATTAATATTTTCAATAATACCCATAATTATTACAAACCAATTCATTGAAGCTTGTATACATTCAATTTTCGCTAATTTACATTTTTATAGCCTTTTAACTTAGTGATCTACTTATATTTTTGTATATAAACGATACAAACTGTTTACTACACGTCAGTTCAAGTACATCCGTGCACTTGGAATGCCCGAAGATGCCGAAATGTGAAACCCGGGTCGTTAGCGACAAAACTCATGGAAAAGTACAAAATTCAAACAATTCAAATTTAAACGTTTCATTTTTACTATATCGAATGGGCGTGCAGGTGCACGCTTGCAACCACAAGGACATACAATTGAATTCTAATGTTGTGTCATGTCTCCGCGAAAACAATTTAAAAAAAGAACCCTACTACCAATTGAAGAAACTCGGAAAATAAAACGAAATGATAACAGGGGTATAGGAGCAAATGTAGGTAATAGAAATCACCGTCGTTTTCCCCCGCCTTTTTACTCCCTGAACCTTATAAGTTTGCTGAGTTCGTTTTGAGTGTTTTTTTCGCAATTTCATGGCGTGGCGACACGTACGAAAATATTGTACACAATAAATGTATTTGGTGAAATAGTTTAGGTGTCATAGCATAATACCAATAGACACTATTGAATTTTTCTAAAGAGCGACGCACAGCGAGAGCGATTAGCTAACCACTAGTCGTGTACGAGTCCTCGTATCCATTCCATGCCCACTATCTTCGAAAAAAAAAGTTGTACAACTGAATAACAAGCATTTCTCATCGAAAAATATATGCTGAGATAAACTCTATATGTATATATGCTCCAAGTTGGGAGCGGACATGGTTTAAAAAAAAATGATCAATATTCCACGAACACGATGAAAATGATGTGACAATTGGACGTTGCATAATTTTTATGAGTTTTTACGTGCTCTTTGCGCCATGTTTGGCGAGATTTCCCCTATTTCACTGAAGTTAAAGACACAATTTTCACTAAATTCGTTTATTAACTCACCTTAGTATACTTATTTATATCGAGCCAACTGTGCTTTTATTCAATTGTTATTTTTATTTGATTCGATATAGAGACGCATTAAAATCTCATTTTCATTCTTGCGCTCAATCAACTGATTGAATATTATGAAACTTGGTTGAGATTACACTGTTCAGTTTATTTCAGTTGGTTAAATAGGTGACATAATATCCTCTTAGGTATGCTCACGTTAACTATTTTGAATGCTTGTAGAGCAGCGGTTCCCATGTGCGGCCACAAATAGCTTCATAGTAAATATTTCCATTTAAAAAATGTAGTTTTACAAGTATATTTATTAAAAAATACCCTGCTAATGAAGTATTCCGTGTGAAATTAATGTCAATAGTAAATTGGCACAGAAGTTTTTTGTTATTCAAAGTAGTTGAACTATCCTGCCAGTGGAGATGCCACTAGGAAGAGCTTTAATGATTTTAAGCCGTATTGATGTCGAAATTTTCATTTACTTACCCTAATCTTTATTTATTTCAACTCTTTTATAAGTACATATCGTTACTTTACTTTAAAAAGGTTTCAATTGAAATTTTTGCCAAAAATAATCGTTTGGTTGGAAAATTTTGTATTTACCGCATTCTATCATTTATATGAATGTTAGAATTATCTATGGTTGAATAACGGAGTTCGCAGAATTTCAGAGTTGCACTGCATCTGCACACTTTAATAATTTTATTTGACAATGTTCTAATATTGTCATCATTATTTCCATCATTAGATCATTATGATCATTATTTTTTGTGAAAAAAATAAGCTTAAGATAAGTTATTTGAAACATTATTTTAAATTTATATAAGACTGAAAATTTTAATGTCGTTAGAAAATATTTTCAAAAGTGTATCAGTTTTGACGATGTTAAAATAAATTGAAATCTTTCAACAGATGCTGGATGTCCACTATATGTCTTTACCCTACTTTGAAACGGTAGTAATTGTAATTTTTGCATTATATATATATGAATTTCAGAATTATCTATGGTTGAATAGCAGAGTTAGCAGAATTCCAGTGTTGCACTGCATCTGCACACTTTTATTACTAAATGTATTTGACAAAATTCTAAGATTGTCATCATTGTTTCCGTCATAAGATCTTTAAGATCGTTATTTTTCAGCAAGGGTTGTGATGTTTAAATATGTAATTTGAAACATTTTTACTTGCTCATTGTTATAAGAGAGTTTTAATCAACCGAAACTTCAAACGCTCATATCTTAAAACAGTGCCAAGAGCAGTTAGATATGTCAAACAACTGAGATACTTCTATTGGGATTAAATTCATTCGAAATCCATATGCTTCACATTTATAGTAGACATGTTTAAAAAAACATGTTTTATCGTTGGTATAATAAAACTTATGCGTATGCCGTACATCAGTGGTGCACAAGCTTTTTGAGAGAAGGGCCAATTTATCCATTTAAAAATTTTCGCGGGGAAAAATATTGATATATTATACTAGATGAGATATAAATTTTATATTTTATTTTTAATTTAATAATTACATAATTTTATCAGCAACTTCGATCCTTCTCCGCTCCACATTACATGCAGATTTGCACGATGGAACTTAGAGAGATTTCTGACACTGTTTACTGGCTGCAGGCATTTTGATGTCGGGTTCAATGTTTGTGGTTGCTATCCTCAGTACAGCACTGAGATTATCATTGTTCAAGCGGTTTCTGTGTTGAGACTTATTTAGTTTTAATATGGAAAATGCTTGCTCGCAAATGTAGGTGCTTCCAAAAAGACTTGCACAAAGCGCGGTCTTTTTACGTAGGGTAGGAAACTGCTGATCGGGGAGATATTTGTAAAAACTCTGCAGATCGCCTTCCTGATATTTCGATCTCAATTGACCGTTATTCTGCATAATTTTTTCACATATCGAATACTATTTTTTATAATATTTAATGAAAAATTTGTTGTCGAAGTATTTGTTATTTTGGGCCGCAAAAAAAACCATTTCGGGCTGCATTTGTGCATCACTACCGTACATACATGCCTTGCAGAATAAATTTGACATATCAGGTTAAATAATTTGTCTTTTATTTCTGAAAAAATTGCTCGATATGTCTCGGAGAATCCAGCTTTGTAGAGTAAACATAATCTGGGAGATGATGTGTCATTTGTATGAGTCAGGGCTGCTACTTTTGGGTGGCAATTAGAGACTCTAATTATTGACATCTCAACTACTCGAGTATCGAGTAGTAAAATGTTAAAATACTCGAGTAGTTTCAGATGTATCAAAATGTGTATTATCAATTCGAATTTGTATATATTAATAGTTGATAAATAACTAAAAAAGCATATTCTATTTGATTAAAACATTTACTTCAATTTATTCAACATAAATTTCAACAATAATAGATCGACACAATTAAGCGTCACAAATTTTGAAAATGGTTCGATGTTTTGTTTTTATAATTCCCGCAGTAGAAATAACTCTCGCTAATTATTACTAAAACGAGTATTACTCGAGTATTTAACAAAATACTCGAGTATCGAGTATTTGAAAAATGGACGAGTATACTCGAGTATCGAGTACTCGATACTCGAATTGGAGTCTTTAGTGCAGTGGTTCTCATGTGCGGCCACCAGAGGACTTGGCTGCGGCCACCGAAAGCTTCTCGGAAAATATTGCTATTGAATATTTTTTTAACTTTCAGGTTAATTTGTAAACAAAGACTCGAAAATTGATAAGAAAAGACGCAATTAATACCAAGAGTAAATTGATATTTACATGACAAGCATGTTTAGGTCCATTTGACATACCTCACAAACAACAAAATGGAAAACAAAAATTTGGTGCGGCCACCAGACATTTTCTTATGACCATTTATGTTGACGATGCGGCCACAGAGCAATTTTCCGTGAGAACCACTGCTCTAGTGGCAATCTAAATTGTCAAAAAAGTATTTATTTCTGTCTCTAAAAATATTTGTAGTATATTTATTCAACTTTATTTTTTTATCGAGAAACTGCAAAAAAGAATCTTAAGGGTCGAGAAAATTTTATTTTCCCAGCTGTCTATAATATTTTAAATAAATAAAACACATTCTGCAGTACTACCTCCACATGTATTCTGTAAAAGATCAGAACCGATAATTTCGCACACAGTTGATAATGCTTGCAATGAACGACGCCGGCCATGATATGTAATATATTTTTTACCATGCCCACTCCCAACATGCAGCATATGGACACCTCACGGAGTTTATCTCAACATGGTTTTTTTTACGACAACTGCTGTTTACTCAGTTATTTCAACCTACAATTTTGTATTGAGTGTAGTCATTGAAAAGATACGAAGACCAGGATAGGATTGACTAATCGCTCTGGCACAAACACCAATGGGTTTTGTGTTGAACAGAATCAATTTATCCAATAAAAAAAATTGTTCGTGTCGGTTTACGGACGATAGTTTAACGTGACAACGTCATAAGAAACCGGATGGATACGGATTTTGTATATTTATTATACGTTAAACAGATTTTTAATATGAACATTACCTTTGTGCCGCAATTGTTGTTGCAATATAAACAATGAAAATTAACATTTTTCACTTGGTAAACAGTTGTAAACAGACGTGTAGGTACTGTAGGTGTATAAGTTTTGCTGCCGCTGTCTCTTTTCTACTCAGACGCATCGACCAATCGAGTGGAAGAGAGATAGGTGCGGCACAATCGAAAAAATCGTGCTTTTTTTACGCGTTCTCGCTCGCACGCTTGCCTTCGGCGTAACGCGACAAACGGGACAATGAGTCATGTTTTTTTTTTTCACGTCAAAAAAATTTGTTCGTATGGGGAATCGAGCCCACCGGTCCGTCACGTAAGCTGTTGACCAATGCACCACGGACTGGGCTATATTAATCAGAGAACAATTTTTGGGGTGGCCTATAATTGAATCTTTTCGTGGTCAGCAATTTAATAAAGAGGAACATACTTGCAACTATTTTTTTTACATGTTTAAAAAATTTATTATTATAAAAAAATTAGCAATCTAGTATTTTTTTTTTTTTATAAGTTTACAGTGGTCGAAAATTTTAGGTTTTTCTTAGTATATATTTTTTTTTAAGTAGTACAAGTTTTCAGCTAATAGTTTAACAGTGATTTATAATATTTTTGTTAGTATAATTGCTCCTCCACTTCTGCCAAGTCTTCCTAGGTTGCTTAAAAGTCATAAAATGCATATTTTAACTTTTTAGAGATTTATTGAAAATCTCGAGACACTGTGAAATATATTTTGAATTCTCAAGATCTGAATACCATACGAAATTGGAGTTCTCGATTCTCGGAAGATAATCAAGCTCGAAAAATTTTAACCTCTTCCATTGTTTCTCATGTTTCGTAACATACTGTATTTAAATAAACCAACAGGGTTGCTTTACATAAAAGCGAAACACGTGTCACTTACAAAGCCTTTGACTAATTTTGAGATTTAATGAACACTTCCTTGCGATTGGTAAGCAAATAAAATTCATATCTTGTATTAACACAGAAAAGCGAATTTGCATATCTAATACAAAGCAGTACAATTTTACTTAGAATATAAAGGATTTTGATTCGTTTTTATTTGAGAAATTTTTACATTATAGAAAGAGAAATTTTGAAATTTTGAAATAACTAAGTAAACATTTTTTTTATCATCAAGCTAAGAAAAATACTAAATATTATTTATATTTTTAACCATGTCCGCTCCCAACTTGGAGCATATGGACTCCTCGCGGAGTTTATCTCAACATATGTTTTTTCTAGGAGAACAATTTGTTACTCAGTTGCTCAACCTCTCTTTTTCGAAGAGAGTAGGGATGGAAATAAGGATATCGAGGACTACTCGATACTGAGTAATTTGAAAAATACTCGAGTAATACTCGATATTTATTAATGAAGATTATTTTCCAATTTTATTTTTTTTTAAACAGCGGACAGACAAACTTGGTAGCACTATTGAAATTTTAAACTGACGTCCACAGCAACAGAAAGAGTTTTTCTACCTCGGGAACAAAAAAACAAAGCGTCGAACCAAATTAAAAATTTGAGACGTTTAATTATCTATTATTTTCGAAATATATGTTTCATAAATTGAAATAAATTTACTAATGAAATAAAATAAGCGTATTTATCAACTATTTAAATACACAAATTTGACTTAATAATATACATTTTACTCGGAGTATTTTAAATTTTACTACTCGATACTCGAGTAGTTGAAATGTCGAGTAATTGGAGTCCCTAGATGGAAAGGATACGAGGACTAGGATAGGACTAGTGATTAGCTATAATCGCTGTCACTATGCGTCGCTCTTTGGGATCGGAAAGGTGGGAAAAGATTTTCAACAACACAAACACCCATGCCTTTGAACAGATTAGTCAACTGAAAAAATCCGCTCGTACCGGGAAGCGAACCCGGAAGGTCAGGCACGCAAGTCAAAGCCGTTGCCACTGCGCCACGGACCGGATTAATGAGTGTATTTATTTTATGTTTTAGCTTTGTTAATGTCATGGCAACCAAAAATTATCATGAATGTCACAAATACTGTACAAAATATATTTGTAAGTGTAATTTTATCGAATAAAAATATGCCTCGACTAAAAAGATAGTTTAGTTATTTATAATAATTCATTATTTTAATCTTATATATAAAAATCAATATTTGTTTGTTGTTTGCGCTATATGCCCTGCCATACCGTTCATCCTATCACAACGAAACTATGACAAACTGTTTGCTTGCACTTGTGCGCAGGTTTTTGGCATATAAAAATTAACTAACTGTAGGTCTTTTATAAAAAAATCAATGTTTTTTTTTATATTTTATGCGCTGACATACCGTTAATTTTGACAACTTATTGTTGCACTTGCGCAAAGGTTTTTGGCAAAGTACAATTAACTTTCAGTAGATGCCGTGTGTAGACAATTGGCAAAAGACAAAAGGCAAATGGCACCAATACCGATCAATGTTAGTGAAATAAAATCGATATTATTTATCTTAAATATTGTGCATCCGAAAGCACTTCAATAAACACAATCACTTTCTTTCTTTGAGTGGCATTGCAACTCTTCCCGGGTACTGGCTAGTAATAAATAAAAACGATAAAATTAATTTTCGAAAATATATAAAGGGTTTTTCAATAAGGACGCTCATTCGTGTAGAATATCTATCGTGACATGTGCTGTGTGGCACGTAGCGCCACCCTGTTGGAACCACACGTTACAGGTATTCATATCATCCAGTTTTCGCCACAAGAAGTTGCTTATCATCGATCTAGAGCTCGCCGTTGACGGTTACAGCAGTGCCAGTTTCGTTTCGGAAGAAGTACGGACCAATGATCTCGTCAGACCATAATCCGTACCAAACAGTGACTTTCTTGGGATGCATTTGGTGGCGGTGTATCTCTTACGGATTGGAATCGCTCTAAATCCGAAAAAAATGCTTCTTCAAATATCCATTAATCCAAAAATGGGTGACGTCGCTGAAGATGACTTTAGCGACGAATGTTTTTCGAACGGAGCAAAGACTTTAATAATAAAATTTGATGATTTGCATTAGTTGTTCAACGCTATAACTTCTATGGTGATTTGCCGTACACTTCTTAACACTTGACATTAAATTAAATAGATGACACTTTAACAATATTGCTACCGTAACCTAACAAATTTCAAGCGTCCCGATTGAATAACCCCTTATAATATATATAAAAACACACATTTCAAGTTGATATATTCCACCATTCGACTTACTGCTTATGTTGGTGGCACCTGTTTGAAATTTTGCGTTTTAAATATTACATTAAATTTTAAAAATGTTTTTATATCAGAATTGTCATAGATACTAACTTCGCGGCATTTCATGTAATTCGATGAGCGAAACCGATCCTGATACAAACAAATTAAATGTGAAATGAGTAAAAAAATCATTGTTTTTTGTTATATTTCAATTTGATTTGCCAAACGATAAGACACAGATTATTTGAAAAAAAAATGGTGGATTGGCTATTAAATGGGCTATTTTGTTTGTGACTTTGAAGTTTTTTTAATATTCTCGCGACTTTAAATCGTATTAGAAGACAAAATCTAAATCAATATTTTATTTCTTTGAAAAAGATATTCTTAATATAAAATAACTTTTATTATTCCACGTATTTTGTTACTAATTGTGACACGTGTTTCGCCTCTTTCAGAGGCATCTTCAGACTTACTATCGCAAACTTACTTACTAAGCAAGATTGATTCTCATATTTTAAAATGATAAAATTACAAAATGGAGTTTGGAATTTTTCCTTTTTACAGGAAGAAAGGAGGGGGTTATAGAATCAAAATAACGCAAACAAATAATTATACTACTGATGACGTTAGCATTACAAAATATAAACTAATGAGATGCAATCAATTAGGTAGGGTTGGGGTTTACCTTTTAATTGAAAATAATGTAAGCAGTGGCGAGCAACCTATCCTATTAAGAATATTATTTTTTAATACTCTTATTTATGTCTAAGAGTTCCAAACTAGATATATTTAATTTACAGTTTTATACAAATAATATAAAAACGTTACAGTAAAACATTTATTTTATGTTTAAAGTCTTGTCATGGATAGAACTAATATAGAACCTGATGAAGATTTGGATCGTCTTTGAAGATGCATACTCTATCCGAGGAGTTTAATTTTCAGATTACCCATCTGTGTTAGGATATTTATGCTTTTCATCTTTTCAAGAAGGGGTAAAATATATTTGATCGCATTTTTGGTGAGTTGGCATTGTAACGCGAATTGTGAAATAATTAATGCTAAGCCGGAAGGTATAAATCTGCGAACATATAATCTGGATTATCTCAACGATTAAAGCCACAACATTGAACTGTCAGAGGAAATATTAGCGAGCATTATGAAATATCTTACAATTTTTAGTAAAGGAATGTATTTTTAGAAGACTAATTGATCGATTAATTAATGAAAAAAGTAAACTAGCTATAATCCAAAATTAAAATATGTACAAATGAATCTAAAAGTATCAAAAGAAGAACTATCCACTTTAAGACTTTTCGAGAAAAACACGAAAAACTTTTTGTTTTTCCATTTAAAAAAAGGCCATTAAAGCCTAAAAATTAAAATTTGTATGAGCCGCTACATTGCAACATCACTTATGATAATTTTGTAATTGGTTGAAAGTATGATTGACCAAACTATTCTACTTTTGTTTCCAAAGTTTTATTTTGATACCGACCCTCATTTTTTTTTACGTTTTTATCCCACATATACATTATTCTTAAACAATTTTATTGCTTGCCATGCAGTATGACCAGGAGAATAATGTGACAGTATTAGTTCAGTTTCGAAAAATATAGGATTGTTCTACTTTTGATACTATATGACTCAAATAATCATTTGAATTTTGTATTCTTCCATGAGCTCTGTCGCTAACGATACGGGTTTTGCTTTTCGGCATCTTCATGCATATTAAGCGCACGAATGTACTAGAACTGTCAGTTCAATTCAGAGAGATTGTTTAAGACTATTCCACTGTGCCTAATCAATATCTTCAAGCCGGGTCGTTAGCGTCAAAGCTCATGGAAAAGTACAAAATTCAAACGATTCTAATGTAATATTGAAATTCCCTCAAGCAGCTTGAGTCAACAATTTACATATATACGTTAATTATTTTTAACACGGAGAAATAATAGCATTATATTTAAGGTCTACAAAAATTAACCATTGATAAAGAATGTTTTCATTTATAATTGATATTGTATTTAAAAAAATACATGAGAATTGATGCAGACATAATTCAGATAGAGTTAGTTCTTCACAGTGGAAAAGTTGTGAAAAAGTTTAATAACAGAATTTTCGTCAAAGATGATTATTTTCCGCCAGATGTTATCCAGACAAACCTGAGATGTTGGAACCATCGCTGTTACTTATTTTTGTTTGTTTCATTCATAAGTTAACTTTCTAAGACAGTCATTAATTTGTTTCTGGTACATTTTCTGATACATTGTAACATGAGGAGAACTTACGTTTCCGTAGGATTTAATTGTCATAGAACTTTCGATTAGCAGTGTCTTACGTGTATCTTTACGTGATTGGTTATTACTATTATTATATACCGTAGTATAAAATTCTAAAAAATATACTGTCAAGCCGTGTTGTAACCTTAGGTGACCACTTTAAATGATCATTATTTAAATACGAAACGAAATAAATATTATCAATGAAAATATGAGCTTGCTAATCTTATATATAAAACCGAAACGGCGTATGTATGTTTGTGGGTCTGTAATTCCCTTTTGCATTGTTGGTCATTAAGTTGCCATAAAAACGAATATGAAAGAAAATATGTTTTAATTTTTATCGGCGAAGACATTTAGTCAAAATGTAATAAATTAGTCTTCTACTGAACTTTTCCCGGCTTTTATTATTAATAATAATGTTTATTATTTACGTGAAGGTATTATTTGATATTTCTTTGACAGCAAATTAGATTTTCCTTGAATTTGGACATTTTAATGGGCGAGAATGGGGCGGGGCTGTCATAAAATTAAATAAAGTTTGTGATTTTATTTTAACTCTATTTTGGATGTTAGATTTTGTGATATAATTATGTCGAATGATATAACATTAAATAATTATTGATTGCTTAGTCCGAGCGACGCCGGGTAACAATACTATTAGTTATATAATCCTTAGTTTCGTTTCAATATATTGAAAGGATACGAGAGCCAGGATGGTCAAGTTGTTTGCTAATCGGTCTAACTACGCGCGGATTATTGAGATTGGAAAAGTGGGAAGAGATTTTTAACAACACAATCACCCATATTGCCTTTAAACAGAATCGATTTATCGACTGAAAAAATCTGCCCCCACATTTACTCGAGCCCAAGAGTTCATATAATTACAATAACGAAACAACAAACATTATCACTTCTAAGTTGTTCACTGTCAATACTTGGTGGAATGGCATTATAGTAAAAATTAAAAAACATTTTTAGTACTTAATCTACATAAAATTTAATGGATCAGGCCCGGTTTCGCTCGATGCTTTAAATGCACTCATTTTTGTTATTACTTTGTTAATTATCATGCTTGCTTATTTAATTTTTGATGTAATATCTTACATTGCTAAAAGGTCTTAAACATTTTAAAAATAATCTATTTTGCTTCAATTTATTTATTTAGTTGTAATACCAATTGTTTGTCATATCTTGCAATGCTCGCTTTACTTTTTTATAAATATCATGGTTTCGTTGTATTTCTTGTCAGTTGATAATGCTCGCCATGAGCAAAACCGGTCCTGATCCAATAATTTTTATGTAGAATAAGTACTAAAAATATTTTATTATTTTTATAACAAAGTTTATGTTGAGTTTAATGCACAATTTTAAATCAGATGAAGAGATAATTTATTAGGAGTAAAATAAAAATAGTCTTTTTTAAACAATTTAAAGCCCCCTTAAGTGTTTTATTATGCATTCTCAATTATTTTCGAGTGACTCGTGATAGCGTCAATGAGGAAACTTTTTCCCTAGAAAGAAGCTGTCGCGTCACGTACCTGCTACGGCGTAGTTGGTTATACACCGTAAACGGCGCTGCGACGTAGAAGGGGCTACGTCGTAGCATCTGAAATGTCGCGCTTCACTTTAAACGTTGCCCTGAGGAATGAAACGCTTCGAGTAAACTTTTTAAATTTAAATTGGCTAGAAAGCTCGCTCAACTAAGCGTCGGTGAATTATTCAAATATTTTTTTTAACTAGGTTATACTTTCTTGGATTGAAATCTTCACGATATTGAGTATAATAATTCTAACAGGGGCTTCAGTTTTAAGGTGTTTACTGTCAATTAGAGACCCCAATTTGAGTATCGAGTACTCAAAACATTAGAATACTCGTCCATTTTTCAAGTACTCGATACTCGAGTATTTTGAAAAATACTCAAGTAATACTCGTAATTTATAAATGAAGATACATTTTCAAATTTTATTTACTTATTTTAAAAAAAGTTTGTGTAGGTGGGGGATTTTAAAAGTAGCAATCATTTATACATCGGTCAGAAAAATTAGCTGCCCTATTTAATTCATTTTTAACTAAAAACTGACGTACATAGCGACAGTGAGTTTTTCCTACTGCGGGAAATATGCATGCAAACTTTGAATCAATTTATAATTTGAGACGTTTAATTCTGTAATATTTTTAAAACGGATGTTTTATAGATTGAAATAAATGTAGCAATGTTATTAAATACATATATTTACCAACTATTTATATCAAATTTGAATTAAAAATATATATTTTGGAACATCTGAAACTACTCCAGTATACTCCAGTAGTTGAGATGTCGAGTAAAATGGAGTCTCTACTGTAAATGCTTGGTGGAATGGCATTTTAAGTACAATTATAATTTCACATACAACTTATAAGATCAGGACCGGTTTCGCTCATAGCAAGCATTATCAACAGAATGTTGACAATGATCCTGATGTGTATTTTAAAACATTTGAAAAGGTCAAAATTGAGTCGTTTGAATTTTGTACTGCAACTCTGCTTTCGCCTTTTGGCATCTTCAGACATTTAAAGTGCATGAGTGAGCTTGAACGTTGTTAATAGTTTGCTTCGCTTATATATACATACATATGAATAAAAGTAGATTACCAAGTTTAATTGTTATTGTAGTAATCTGGATGAATTTTCAACATTATTGATGTAAATGAGTTTCAATAAATGTGTGAGTAAATTATAATTATCACATATTTTAAAATTAGGTGTTACGTTTAAATTCATGGAAAGTAAAAAGTTTCAGCGATTCAAATTTAATATTGAAATTTCATCAAATCTACAAATGCTTCAAAGGGGCTGTTTATTTTTTTATTTCAATATGGAAATACAGTACTACTTTATGATAAAAAATTATAAATTAATAGTCGTTTGAATTAATTTCTCATTGCATGGATATGTGTGATAAAATTGAATAACAGTAATATTGATTGAAAATAGCTTAGTTTATTTATTTAAAGTGACACGTGCTTCGTAAAAAATAAATAAAATAAAAATGATAACTCATTGTCAGTACTTATTCTACGTGAGATTTATTAAGATCATAATCGGGTTCGCAAATCTCAAGCATTATCAACTAATTGTAAAGTTAATCAGTGAGTAATGCTCAAGATGAGCAAAACCATAAATCCCTGTGGAATAAATACTGAAAATGTGTTATTATTTTTATTTTATTTATTTTACACGAAACACGTGTCACTATAAATAAATAAACTAAGTTATTTCAATTTATATTACTGTTGTTCAATTATATCACACACATCCATGAAATGAGAAATTAATTCAAACGTAAATAGATTTTATAATAAGGTTTTTCCACATTGAAATAAGAAAATAAGCAGCCCCTTCAATTAAATCACAGGACTTGAATTTTTCTAAAATATAAAATCGCTTCCATTTTTTCATTATGAAATAATATTCTCATAGATAAATGGTAAGCCGGCTTGAGAGTGGATCGATTGTTTGGGCCCCAAGAGGTGCGAAATATGTTCTTATGGTGGAGAGGGTTCAGAAGAAGTTTTTGAGAATTCTCTATTTGAGGACATACGGATACTACCCATGGCTTTATCCAACCGATTTTCTTTTAGGCATACTCACTTTCAATAGTTTGAATACTCGAAGAGAAATGTACCTGGCCACATATTTCTTTCGACTTATCCGAGGCCAAAATGAGAATTCCACCATTATTGAGAATGTTAAATTTAATGTCCCTGATAATTTTTTGAGGAATCGTGAACATGCGTTGTTTGTTGTTCCAAAGAGTAAAACCAGTTTTCCAATGGGGATGCCACTGGCAAAAGCTTTAGTGATTTTTAACGAAATTGCTTCGGATGTTGACATATTTCACATGGACGTGAGTGAGTTCAGACGAGTACTGTTTTTTATGTATTATAGTTGATTTTTTCGGAAGTCACTCGGTTGACTGCTTTGAAAATTTCTAATGTGATATTAATAATATTTTTTATATATTAAGACTATTGTAATTTTCATCTTATTTTTAATTTTTAATTAATTTGTGATTTTTATTATATATTTACATGTATGTATGTATATATATATAAATGCATGTATTTATATTTGTCAAATCCATGGCGCATTGGCGTCAGCTGTAATGCCATGATTTGCTTTTTCTTAAATAAAAATAAATATTAAATTCTAAATCTAAAACAAAAACATTTTTTACATTGTTAATTTAAAAAAAAAATTAATTCTGAACCAAAATAAAACTCTTTCAGATAACATGAACACATATATAATAAATTCCTTTTCTGATGATAATTTTTTTCTATGCAATAACAAGAAAGGTGATTTAAATTCATTTATTCTATTATCCCTTTCTTATCTGTTTTTGTAGAATGTAGTTGTATTCAAAAAAAATCCATTTGCGTGTGTGACAATGAAAAAAAATCCGCACTTTTGCAACAAAGGGATAACCCACATTCCCACAATGGTCTTTATTTACATCCCTTTTAAATTCCCGCCATCTGTCGTCGGGAAACGGATTATGTATGCTAATATGGTGGATTTTTAAGCGAATATCTTACAATTTATACACCGTCTATTTTTGAAGGAACTGAAGAGAAACTGTACAACGTGGTTGGCCAACCTTTTCAGCAGCTGGGCCAGATTTTAGAAATGAGATTTGCTACCGGGCCGTAGGTACAGCAAAATTTCTTTTATTATTAAAAGCAAACAAGAAATATACTGTTTTTTAACTTTTACCTGGCTGAGGGTGGAACAGTAGACCCCCACTGCTACTTTATCTTAAATATCTATCTTAATATTAGTGATACAATGTGTACACTATTGCTATTCTAAAATCATTGTTTTTACATCTTTTGCAGTATAAATTTGAGTTTATAGCTTCGTCGCAATTAAATAAAAAAGAAAATAATTCGGATTAATACTGGCCGAAAATTTTTTCACTATCGCTACCAATTACCAGGATTAAAACTTCACTGGACATACGCGATAAGATAACGTTATCCTATCTCAAACGCGTTATATTATTCTTTCAACGAACATTCCAAATCTAATGGATGCTTTTGACATTAAAAAGTGTAGATAAGAAGTCGCATTCATAGTTTGCATCGCCAGTCTAGAATATACAAGAACACGATTAGGTTGTCTCATTCATACGTGATTAAAAATATGAATAATTATAGGAAAATTATCGATTTTCATATAATTGTCATTACGTCAAAGCATAATCAATCATTTTTTATTGTAGTTTTATTCCAATAAGGCCATACCACTGGGGTCTTTTTTAGACCCCCGTTTGGTCTACGAGCTATTTTCCAAGCACAGTCTTTCAAAGGTTAAGAAGATGAAACAAAAATGAGAATCAAACATATTTATTACATAAGAGTTAAGCAATAGAAAAAATAATAATAAAAAATAAACAAAATATAACAAATTTTAGTGAGACGTCTGATTTTGTTTGTCAGAACTAAGTGCATCAATGTTGATAACGTTTGATACTGTTGCTACACGCAAACAGTTTTCCAAATGCTCATCAGTACTTTGTGTTCTCATTTTAGATTAAATATGCTTCATTCGACTACAAAGTTGAGTGAAAGTGTTTCCAAATAGCGAAATCATCGATAGAGCATGTTTGTAAAATGCAGGATATTTCTCCCTGTTCAAATATGTTTTGTAAAACTCTTTCAAATAAACCTGATTGAATTTCTTCTTTAACTGTGCATAACAACACATTTCACAAGGTTCCCTTTGTAAAATTCTTCAGAATCCTTAATACGAACTACGCACGTTGGAATGTTCTTTTGGTGGTTTTATGTACACTAAAAGAAAAAAATGTGTGCATTTGCTCCGCGGGCCACAAGTAGACACCCGACAGGCCGCACGCAGCCCGCGAGTTGGTCACTCTTGCTCTACAAGATGCTTTGTGTTGCAATAGCAAGAATAAAGTTTTTTCACTCCATGATCTTGAGTACTTCTTTTTTTGATGAAATTTTGTAAGAATTCGCTGTGGTATTAACATTTGAATATACATATAATATTATTAAATTTGCAAAGTTTTATTTAGTAAATATATGATATAGTTATGCATTCTCCCGTCTTGTTTAGAATTCTGCATGATTTTAAATATTTTAGAATAAATTTATTGATTTAAGTATAAAAACAGTTTAGTATATTTATTTATGTAAACAAATTCTGGAACTAATTTAAAATAATTGGTTTAATATCTATATAGAAGAAGAATTACAGGATACCAACGTAAAACAGGACTGTCCAGACAAAATATAATATTAAAATATATAAATAAAACATATTATCATATAGTTTTACTTTCACATATATGTTTATTTATTTATTTATATAAAAATACAAATCATGGCATTACAGCTTACGCCAATACGCCATGCATTTGACAAATGTATTTAAAAATATACATACATACTTGTATACACATAATAAAAATTACAATTTGTAATTAAAATAACAGAGAGAAAAAATTTATAAAATCACATTAGAAATTTTAAAGATGTCAACCGAGTGAGTTCCGACAAAATTAAATTTTATTCATAAAATATAGTATTCGTCTGAACTCACTCACGTCAATATGAAATATGACGACATCCGAAGCATAGCCGCTTAAAATTGTTAAAGCTCTTCCCAGTGGCATTCCCAATGGCAGACTGGAAGAACAAACAACTCATGTTCACCATTCTCAAAAAATTATCAGGAATATTCAATTTAACATTTTCAAGAATGGTGGAATTCTCATTTTGGCCTCGGATAAATCGATAGAAATATAATGCCAAGTACATTTCTCTTCGAGCATTCAAACTATTGAAAGTGAGCATCCCTAAGAGAAAGTCGGTTGGATAAAGCCATGGGTAGTACCCATATGTCCGTAAATAGAGAATTCTCATAAATTTCTTCTGAACACTCTCCACCATAAGAACACGTGTTATCTGATTAAGATCAAGAATGGTTTCGCTAATCGAAGGATTGTCTGCAGATTAAATATACAATAAAAAAATCTCAATTAAAACAAAACGAAAATAATATTTCAGGTAACCAAACCTCAGCGTCATATGGGGAGCGAATAGACTTCAACTTATCAATTCTTTCTTTTTATGAAAAGGGGAAATAATTTTCTACACACTTAACGAAATATGCTCCCAATACACTCCCAGCTAAATATGTAAATACGATTAACGTCTGCTACGCCACTGGATATTGTATCTTAAGATAGTTCTAAAAAAACGAAATAAAAACGCTGTGTAACTTAAAAGTCCAATAGAAAAGTTTCAACATTTTTAGACTTGGCTCACTTTTACTTCTCAAGGGCTCATAAATGACACCAGTGGCGGCTGGCGACAGAGTATTAGGGAGTTCAAAACTAGATTCAACTATTTTTCCGTAGTACGGACAGCCAAAAATTCATAAGACTGGCACTCCGTTGGTATTGCGAACATCTGAATTGAAAGTCCATGTTATAGAAGTGTTTTAAAATCCAACGAATAGGAAAGAACTCTTGCAAAAATAGTTGAATCTTTTTTTGTTCTCCCTAATACTCTGTCACCACCGCCACTGAATGACACCATTATTTTATTTTGACCGTGAAAAAAAGGCTTAATCAGCCCGTTTTGTTTTTATCCAGGACCTGTCTTCAATAAACAATACAAATTACATTTAAAATCTTGGAAATGAATTGTCAATAAATAAGCACATACTTCATATTCGGTAAAAATTACTTATTTAAGATATCACTTTTAAGGTGTTCAGAGTCAATACTTGTTGGGAAGGCATTATAATAAAAATAATAATACATTTTTATTACTTTTTCCACATGCAATTTATTTGATCAGGACCGGATTCGCTCATGGCGAGCATTGTCAACTGATAAGGAATACAATAAAACAGTGATATTTATACAAAAGTTAAGTATGAAAAAAAAAGTATGACAAACAATTGGTAAAACAACTAAACAAATATATTGAAGCAAATTACATTATTTTTCTTGAAATTTGCTTGCTGGTCCTGAATAAATTTTATGAGGAAAAAGTACTAAAAATGTATTATTATTTTTATCATTTAAGATATATTACATTTGAGGTTCCCATTATATTTCAATAAAATTTACTTCTATTGTAAAATTTCCCCTTTGTTACTTAATATTTCGGGTCCATGGTGGAGTGGTCAACATCATTGGCTTCCGTGACAGACTTCACAAGTTCAAATCCCAGAACGAGCAGCATATTTTCGATTTCGATTTATCGATTCTTTTCGAAGGCATGGGTGTTTGTGTCGTTATCCCTCCCACCCATCCGAAGAGTCCACATGCTCCAAATTGGGAGCGGACATGGTTAAAAATAATGATTACCATGGAAAAAAATATTAATATTTATCATTTTTCCAACTTCAATTAATTATTATTATTTTGTATACTTTTTGTCAGTAAAAATATTCCATGTCATCAATTGAACATTTTGATCGAATAAGCGAAACTGGTCTTAAAATATATTTGGTAATATATATGGAAAAACTTCAATATTTAATTACCCACTCACTGCAGAGATGATATCAAAAGACGAATCGTACAAATTTCATGGAATTAATAAAATAAAATTAATGATAATAATTGAATACTAATTCTTATAATAAAACTAGTATTGCTACCTGGCGTCGCTCGGACTAAGCGACCAATAATTATTTAATATTATATCATTTGACATATAACATCCAAAATATAGTTAAAATAAAATCACAAACTTTATTTAATTTGATGACAGCCCCATTCTCGCCCATTAAAATGTCCAAATTCAAGGAAAAAATCTAATTTGCTGTTAAATAATACCTTCACGTAAATAATAAACATTATTATTAATAATAAAAGCCGGGAAAAGTTCAGTAGAAGACTAATTTATTACATTTTGACTAAATGTCTTCGCCGATAAAAATTCAAACATATTTTCTTTCATATTCGTTTTTATGGCAACTTAATGACCAACAATTCGAAAGGGAATTATAGACCCACAGACATACATACGCCGTTTCGGTTTTATATATAAGATTAAAATAAATCTTTCTCATAACAATCAACCATCGCTGTGTAGAAAAAAAGTTAATAATTCAAACTGGCCAGGGGCGGACTAAGCCGAATGGCCGCCGGGAGTTGGCTCGTTTCAATAATAATGACGTGAAAAGACTTTAATGTAAGAAGACGTCCCTTCAAATTGTTTTCATTGCGCTCACAAATGGCGCAGCCTCAAGCCGTAACTGTTGACACATTATAGTATATGATTGGCAACTAATAAATTTTATAATTTAAGACATGCATACTTTTTACCAGGGCTGTGGAATCGTTAAAAAAAGTAGGACTCTGACTCCAGCATTTATCAAAAACACGATTCCATTTCCAACATTGACCAAAAACACAACTCCGACTAAAAATTTCGTGACTATTTTTTAATAATTTTCCTATTTATGTGTATTCAATTAAATATCAGCCAACCAATCCAGCCAATTGACAAATTTGGCATATAATATATATAAAGGGTATTTCAATAGGGACGCTCAAAATATGTTACTTTGTACTGCTGAGTAGATTATTCATTGTTTAGTGGCCAAATTTGAGTCAACCAGTTTGGTAAATAATCGGCCAACACCTACCTGTACGTCATCAAAATACAATATCTGGTGAAAACATTGCTGCTGTGTGTGAAAGTGTACAGGAAAACCCAAGGCAGCTTATTTCTCGTTGTTCACAAGAACTTGGCTTTTCTGCGACTTCAACTTCATGAATTTTGAATCGGGCCTTATGTCTGCACCCGTATAAAATCCAACTAACCAAGGAACTTCAGGTAAACGATCTCAGACAACGCCTGATTGGGTTCTGGAGCAGTTGCAAGTTTACCCAAATTTGTCAAAGAGGTCAACTTTAGCGACATGGCCCATTTTATAATGAATGGATATTGGCAGACATTTGATGCTATATTCCATATTTAATGCCGTAACATATACTTACAAATGAAATTAAAATTTAGTCGAAATCTCACAAACAACTTGTTTTATTTACATTTCAAAACTAAGCGTCCTTATAAAAAGACCCTTTATTTGCGTGATCAAGTTTTTTTTTTTTTTTAAATATTTGTCATTACAGCTTACGCCAATGCGCCAAATATTCTGAGTTGTGAAAGTCATACGAGATTAACTCGATGGTAAATAATGTATCACTTGTGCACAAAATCAACGATAAATAACCTACACCCGGCCCAAGATCTCTTTTTTTTTCAATTGAAAAAATCTGACCTTGCCGGGGATTGAGCCCGAGGCCCCCGATCGCTAGGACAAAGCTCCTGCCACTAGACCACAGGGACCGAAGTTGGTTCTCCCACCACCCTTCCGTTATGTGTGTGCAGCCGTTTTTCACAGCCTTCCATAACGCTTTACCATCAAGAAAAGAAACGAATTTACTCCTCAGTTACTTGACCCGAGACAGAGCTTTCCGGCACTGACCTTTTAACCATGCATGAATATGCAAAAATTAAAAGTTTAAACTTTTAAAAAATTCCCACTCGGGAAGAAAGGCCACGCTGACTCCGACTCCGGCCAAAAAACCCCGACTCCACGACTCCGACTGCAACTTCACAGCCCTACTTTTCACACTGAAAACTGCAGTAAGGCTTGAGTAATTTTTTCGAAGACATTCTGGGTAAAATTTGAAACACGAATAACATTACGACGCTGCGGGAATCTTCTGAGTATCACTAGGAAAGAAAATAATAACCATTGATACTACGGTAAGAACTAGTTCTGACGAAGGCGTAGGCCGAAATAGCTATCAAAAAAATTTTAAAAATAAGTGTAGAACTAAAACACATTGTTATTTTTCTTACCGTATTATAATGGAGTTCTACCAAGTAATTGCCTACTCAATCAATAATACCGTTGAAACTTTTTTACGAGAGCTAATATAATGATGGCGTAGGCTGAAAAAGCTATCACAAAAATATATTAAATAATTGCCGTAGAACTGAAATACGTTGTTATTCTTTTCACCGTTTTATAATGGAGTTCTACCAAGCCAATTCAATCTAAAAATCTATGTAAAAGGTTCATTCACAGTAAACAATAATTGATGTTCTTCGGTTTTAGTGCTTTTCTGATTCATATATTGGTCTAGTGGCAAGAGCTTTGTCCAAGCGATCAGGGGACCCGAGTTCATTTCTCGGCAAGGTTAGATGTTTTCAATTGAAAAAAGAGATCTTGGGCTGGGTGTATGTTATTTATCGTTGATTTTGTGTACAACTGATTCATTATTTATCATCGAGTTAATATCGTATGAATTTCACAATTAAGAATATTTGGCGCATTGGCGTAAGCTGTAATGCCAAATATTTTGTTTAATTTAAAAAAAAAAAAAAAAAAAACAAAGTAATAAAACAGTCTTTGCAGATTTTGTTTAAGCATGTTTTATGTTTTTACAAACTTAAATGAAATTTAAAGACCAAATTAAAAACTTTAACGAGAGTCACGCGTGACTGGGTTCTTAAGGTGTTGGGTGGATGAAGAGGCGATCTAATAAACAAAACGTGCCGCAGACATTAATCATGCTCGTAAGCCTGTACATTGTGGCGATGAAGGTGTTAAAAAACGTTGTTCGCGATCCACGTAAAATACCACGACAAAAAAACACCTTAACGACGTATCTCCAGCTTGTTTAAAGCGTCATAAATGCAATGGACTTTTTTTCAAGAAATATGTCCCAATGTGTTTTCATAAGCACCGGTGACGTAAGACTCCAATTACTCGACATCTCAATTACTCGAGTATCGAGTAGTTACAGTTTCAACCTTGAATTAAAACTTATATCTAAACTAAACTATGAAGTAATAAAGCTAGTTTAAAATAAATATGGGAAATTGATCTGTACGTCTTTTAGTATTTTTTAAAATTGCACTTTCATTGCTAAATGACCTCAGAAATATTGAGCATTATATTTCTTATAAATATTTTGTATCACTTTTGTATTGCTTACTATTTAAAAAAAACCCTGAAAATTAAATTGTGTTATGTCAGTATTTGTGATAGTCACGATTTGATACTCCAATTACTCAACATGTCAACTTCTCGACTATCAAGTAGTAAATTTTTAAAATACTCGATTACTCGAGTATACTCGAGTAGTTTCAGGTGTACCAAAATATATTTAAATAAATAGATGAAAAATAAAGCGATAAGCTTATATACACAATTATATATGTACATTCACTCAAATTTATATTATATAAATAGATAATTTCATGATTCATTTATTTCAATTTTAAAACATTTATTTAAAAAATAAAAGAGAATCAAACGTTTCAAATTTTAAAATGGTTCGAAGTTTTATTTTTAAAATTTCAGACTCATAAGTAAATGAAATTGTCTTCAAACACAAATCGATTAAAAAAACCGCAACGAAGTCTGCGGCACAAAAAAGGTTAACGCACGTTCTATTACATATTTAATCTTAAGTGCGCCGCGAACGACAAAACAGACTGAACACAGTAACGAGAAAAAAATACATTAAGTTGTTACTATCAGATTGGTAAACTGTCAGAAACGAAGAAGAACGGAAATTTGCCTGCGGAGAAAGGTGTCTTTGATACTTAAACATTATCAAATTAATGACTTACACAAATTATTTAATGTCGTCAGAAATAGTAATTTAGAGATTCCCAACATTATTTGCTTTTAATAGATGCATTCATTTTAAATAAATCTGGCGAAAATTTAAACAAAACGAGGTGTGTGAAAAAATCTTAACAGCTACTTGCCCAATATCAAATTATATAAATGGGTGCTCAAGTTGGTTGTCCCACTACCTACTGATATGTTTATTTATATAAATATATGTGTCTGAACGATACAAAATTCCGTCTCAAAAACATGAGCACTCCAACCTCTTTTTGAGCGACTTTATTTTGTGCGATTTCAAGGTATTTTTTTTTTGGGACTAAACAAACGAAGATATGTAATAACGTAATTAACAGCGCGTTGTTAACATACTGTATGTACAACATCCAGTGTTTCACCTGTGTATTAAAATGTGACCTTGAAGTGTGCGTCCTTGTACATATGTTGTTCCCATAAGTCATATCTTTTTTGTGCGATTTTCCGCGGTTCGCAACTACCCCACAAACAAAGGTTTAGGTGTAATGTACAGAAATGTGAGGCAAGACAATTTTATATTATATTGCACGAAACACTGAAAGGGCAAGCTTTAGTTCAGTGCAACTCCCTTCATATATACAGCAATAACTCGTCCAATTATGGTGTATGCCACACCAGTGTGAGCATTTGCTCACCAAAAACATCTAGGACTCTCCAGGTTGTTCAGAATAAGTCATTGAGGAAGTATGTGATGCTCCATGGTTCGTGCGTGGATCGCTGTTACACAGAGATTTAAGTGTGCCCACTATTCGTGAATTCGTTCGTGAAACCTCTAAAGAGTTCCATAAAGCTACGGGCCTTCACGATAACCCAACAATCTCTTACTTGCAGAATTATGATGAGAAGGCATCAGAGAATCGATATAGACCGAGAGCAATTCTTCTCGATGACCCTCCTTAGGTAGAAACGCAATAGTAAGCTGACATCTCAATTGTAGCGATCGCGCCCTCCTGTCGGCAGCGATGGGAAGGCAATGCAAACAAAAAAAAAATTCAAAGCTTAAAACATTTAGAGTCGAAGAAGACTGGAAGAACTTTGGCGCTGACACGCCTTAGAACTTGATGCTCCGTCAAATTGATATCTAAGGGGAAAAAAAAAAAATGTGACCCTGAAGTGTGCGTTCTTGTACATGGTATGTTCCCATAATTCATAGCTTTTTTGGTGCGATTTTCCGCGGATCGCATCGACCGCACAAAAAAAAGGTTTAAGTGTAATTTACGGAAATGAGACGCAAGACAATTAAATATAATATTACACTAGTCACACACCTTATGGATGGTCATTAGGGGTATTCAGGGGAGCTATGGGACGCCGGGATGACCTGGGAAGAAGCGAAGAAGTTGGCGGGTGATCCTGGAGGTACCGTGTGGCGGCCATATGCTCCGAATAGGGGGCGGATACGGAAAAAAGTCACACACAGAACACTTAGGAAAGAGCATGTTTCGGTTCAGCGCAACTCCCTTATCGTTCGCACTAATCCGGGGGCCCAAAATGACACGTGTACATTTTAATTCCGCAAAAACACATCCATGAAAATTTACCAATGCATAAATTGTGTCAAAATCACTCCGGAGAGACACAGTCGGGTCCGGATGCCGGGGCGTCGAAGGCAATTTCGGCGGGTCAATTGGGCGTAAATTCGCTCGGCGCGGCGGCGTAGCCACTCGTTCCGCTCGTTAAGCAGGGGCCGTTGTGCTGCCTCGCGACTTTCAACCTTATTGCTCTCCTGTTTGATTGAAATCGAGTTTGAACGAGTGTCAGCCGATAAGTGATGTAGTGGTTATAATGAAAGCCCCCGAGTATTTGACTTGTAGGTAGCTACCTACAAGTCAAATACTCGGGGGCGGTCGATAAAGTGTTTTTTTTCCACCTCTTTTTTCTGTACTTAATGTATGTAATAAAGTCTTCATCAACGGTGTAGCGTTGCATGTTATTAATGCTTGGGTAAATTCATGATACAAAAGCCATAAATAACGTAAAATATAACTTAATTTGTGTATCAAAATTTGAATATTATGGATGAGGATGATATTCATATTTTATTACTTTCGATGAATTCGGCGGTAACTTTGTGGAAGTTCATTTTAATATAAAATTTAAAATAAATTTGATTATTCCACGTGTTGTGATAATAACTGTGAAACGTGTTTCGCCTCTTTCAGAGGCATCTTCGGACTTACTATCGCAAAGTTTGCTTTAGTAAGATTGATTCTTATATTTTAAAATGATGGAGGATTTTTCCTTTTTACGGGAAGCAAGAAGGAGGCTATAGAATCAAAACAATGCAAACAAATAATTATACTACTAATGACGTTAGCATTACAAAATAATAGCTAATGAGATGTAATCCATCAGAGGTTTGGGTTAAACCTTTTGATTGGAAATAGTGTAAAGAAATCCTACCCACACTCCCCAATCGCAAGAGCGGCGCGTACCAAGAGCGATTAGCTAACCACTAGTCGTCATGTCGTCATATTCATTCAATTGCTCGAATCTATTCGAAAAAAGGTCAACGCCCGTATGCTCAACGTTGGGTGCGGACATGGATATTATTGGATAGCTATACACATCAAATATTCTGGTGTCGAAACGGGCTTAAAACTAAAATGAAAAATAACAGAATAGTTATAATAAACAATTGCTGCTATATGCAAAATTTAATCAATTTAAAGGTTATTATACATAAGTGAAACAAAGCTGTCAACAATTGTAATATTGATGTTTTCTTGCAAATAAACCGACACGTAAAGAAAACCCATTATATAAAAATCAATATTTGTTTGTTTGTTCCCACCCTATGCCCTGCCATACCGTTCATCTGATCGCAATGAAAAATAAGCATTTTTTTGCTTGCACTTGCGCGGAGGTTTTTGGCATAGTAAAATTAGCTTACACTAGGTCTTTTATATGAAAATCAATGTTTTTTAATATTTAATGCACTGCCATACCGTTCATTTTGACAACTCATTGTTACACTTGCACAAAGGTTATAGGCGTAGTACAATTAACTTTCAGCAGGTGGAGCGTGCAGACAAACAGCAAATGTCATCGATACCGATAAAAATATTGCACATCCGAAAGCACTTCAATAAACACAAACACTTTCTTTCTTTGAAGGGCATTGCAACGCTTGCTGGCGTACCAGCTAGTAATAAATAAATTTTACATTAAAGATACAATTATACTAGTAAAAATAGATTCTTAAAAACGTTCCATGGACAAATGGAAAATTTCACATTAGGAACTACACAGTGCATATAACAAAAAATAACAAAGCTTTCAAAAAAACTTTTACCAAGAATAGAGAGAAAAATAGAGAAGACATTTTTTATATGTATGTGGCTTAATTCACATCTGATCCAAAGCTCATATGGTACACAAGTTAAACAAACAGTTTCAAAGGAAATCTGTCAACTTCAAAAAAGCTCATAGATACAAAATTTCAAGCAAAGTTAGAAGCTTTCACCTCTACCTCCATTCTTTTTTAGTGCAATCGTTTCAACGACTGCTGGATTTTATGACTGCCACTCTTAAAAACAACCTTTCGGAATATTCTCGCTTAAAGTTTTCTACAAAAGCTTTTGCCAGTTTTTCTACGCTTTAGGATTTAAAGTACAAAAGAACTTTCTTTGTGATTTTTTCACTGTACTTATTAATTAGCTGAAGTTTATATTTTGTCGTTACTCGTTTGAGTAATTGATTTAAATGAAGCAATAATTTTAGTATTAATTATTTTTTATTTTATTTAACATTTAGATACTATTTTATTATTTTAATAACTGTGCGATTTTCTAGGAAATTTAATTGAAATAAGCATTTAAAAATAAGTACATATTTTAAAATTGAATATCGATATACATCTCGATCCGCGATGAAGTATTTCTTATAGTATACTACCGAATACCCGGCTTGCGTTGCAATGTAGCTCTTAGTAAAAAAAAGTTTTTGCTTTAATTCTTTTTATTGAAGTGCTTTTGGGCACACAATATATAGCTTATCGCAATCGGATGAATGATTTGGAACGCAAAAACATTCCCGGGCGTTTACACAACAAATCACCAAAGTTTCAAGAGTACGAACAAACAAACAAATATTAATTTTTATATATGATATAAAATTGTTGTAAAATGAAAATTAATTTGTTATTTAGTGGCGCAATCTTTCTTTTTCGAAGATAGAAGGGGTTCAAGGAATGGAAAGCTCTCAACATACTAGGCTTATCGATCTCCCTACGTTTCTATTTTATGACTATGCATTTTTCACTAACACATACAATACCTTCAAAGGCCAGTCCTTTATTTACCTTCACACAATATACTTAACTACAATAGTCTAAAATTATCTATTTGTTATATATTGTAGGCATTGTATAAAGACAAGATACAAATTACGAAGTACATGTATAAAAATCACCACATTTCAATTTCTATTATACATGAGAAGAACAAAATATTTAACAATGATGGTGCTTTTAACAGGCTGCTTGTAAATATTTTGCGTAAATTGTTATTTTCCTGATTCCAATGAATTATATTTTTAATGTCATCAACTCGGTCCGTGGCGCTGTGGTTAACGTTGTTGACTTGCATGCCGGACCGACCGTGTTCTAGTATCGGTACAAACAGATTTTTTCAATCGATACATCAATTCTGGTCGACGGCAATGGGTGTTTGTGTTGTTGAAAATCTTTTCTTACTTTTCCTATCTCAAAAAAGCGACGCATACCGAGAGCGATTAGCTCACCACTAGTCATGTCCGAGTCCTTGTTTACTTTCAATCCCAACTCTCTTCCAAAAAAGAGAGGTTGAGCAACTGAGTAATAAGCAGTTCTCGTAGAAAAAAAAAGAACATTTTAAAATAAACTACGTGACGAGTCCCTATGCTTCAAGCTGGGAGTGAACATGGTACATATATAGCCGGCGTCGTCCATTGCGTTCATTATCAATTGTGTGCGAAATCATCAGTCCGGATCTTTTACAGAATATTTTTGTAAGAAGTGTTGTAGAATGTGTCGTTTTATTTATTTTAAATTTTATACACTGCTCAGAAGTAAAGCAGCAAAATATTCATTTGTGTTCATCTCAATACGATGTTTCTTTAGTTAGGCATCTGTGATACCTAAAGTCCCACAATTATTATAAGTGGCATTTGGTTCATTTTTGGGTAGAAAGTAGAAACATATGGCCAAGTATATTTACAAAACAAAAATCCTTTGCGTACGTACTGTGACTTTCCAAAACGTACCTCGTCTGAATAACTTATGTTTAATATGTTAGGGTCAAAAAGGCAAACTGCGCAGTGCTTTGGAGGCAATAACGATAGTTCAATACGCAGCATGTATACAACAGAATCCTATGCCGAATGCAAATCACTTAATCCGGCGCAGGTGTATTGTCCGCACCTGTGTATTTTAATCAGCGTGACACGTCAAAAGCCGTCCGTCCTAATTTGGCCTGGACCCAAATGCTTGAAATGATTCGCCAAGCTGCAAAAGCTGTCTTATGGATTTTTCAAAATGAATGCAAAACTATTCACCGCTGGAATCTATTGATTCAAAAATACTAGATTTTATAACAAATGGCGCAATTTAAATTATCGTTGAACCTATTGAAATAGATATTACTTGCATTAGAAATGGATTCAGTTGAGGTTTTGATGTACAAAGAACAAACCAAATAAAAATTATGATCATGTGTATGTATGTTAACGCGGAAAAATTTCTTAATGAAGTGATAAAAGTAAAATGATGATTTAAGATCGATAAAATTTGATTTGTTTTAATTTTGCTCTTTTTCATGAGCTTGTGGTAAAACACGGTTTTTCATAGCTAAGAATTTGACGCCAATGTACATTAGAACTTGAATCTTCATCAAAAATATTTATTAAAAAACCAACCGTTAGGAAATACTAGGAATAAATAAGACACAGTTGTATATTTTTCCAATTTCGATTGAGCATATTAATCTTCTTAATGTCATTTATAAATTCAAAACGATCGAAATAGTCTGATTCATTTAAAATACGTTGGATAAACCCCACCCATTATACAAGTAGGTATTTCGATGCTTTTAGCTGATAAATATTTTAAGCGATATCACATTTAAAATACCTGAAAATTGCCTTTGATTAAGCCTCATCAACATCAAAACGTTTGCTAATTTATCCAGATTGCTACAGTAGCAATCAAACTCAGTGACTTCCTTTTATTCTTATATAAATAAAATATTTAAGAAGCGTCAGTTCATGTTCATTCGTGCATTTGAAATGCTTAAAGATACTTAAAGGTGAATCTCAGGTCATCAGCGACATAGTTCATGGAAAATCACAGAATTCAAACAATTCAAATTTATAATTGAAATTAAATCAAGCAACTTCAGTCAAAATGCTCAATTTGTAAGATATGTAAATAAAATGTAGGTTTATAAAATAAATGCATTATTCTTCTGAATTATTGGTTTTATAAATATGATGGAAAGGTTTATTAAAAAAAAACTCATTTACTTTATTAATATTTCCTTCCCGTCGGGTAGAAGAACCCTACTGCCACTTTATCTTAAATATCTATAATAATATCAGTGATAATATGCGTAATATTTTTTTATTCTTAAATCATTGCTTTTAACACCTTTAAAATATGATTTTCATCGACCAGTTTCGTCGCAATTAAATAAAAATAGAAAATAATTCGGAATATTATTGGCCGAAAACTCTTTATAGCGTTGCTACAAATTGCCAGGATTCAAAATTCACCACCATCCAATATAACCATACCACTGGTGTATTTTTAGATACGTTATTTTCAGGGACTATCTTTCGAACATTAAACAAATTAATGTAAAAAAACTTGATGAATAAATATAGATGTCACTGTCTTGAAGTCTACTAAGCATCTGGCAGAATTTTGACTAAATAAGTCCACCCCTCCAGTTTTTACACCCCTAGTTTTTCATATGTATGTCAATAGATAAACGTTTGCGATAATGAAGCAAATAATACATGAATAACACATTCAAATAATAATATTCAGTAGAATTTCCTCCATAAATGTATTATAAGCGTATGTCATTGTTAGGAAAATCAATAAAATGTCTACAGTGAAGGAAAAATTGTTTGGTTTCAGACCTTTTTTCCCTTCAATCTATTCAATGACTTTTAGATCTTAGATTCAAGGAAAAAACGACATATACTTTAACCGAATATAAAAAGATCTTATCTTTTCGATGTTTTTGAAGAGATCTTTTATCGTATCAAATGTCGTACAAAACCCCTTTAGAATAGTCTAAGTAAAACAGAAAGAAATAACTGAAACGAATAAATGAAAGCCAATCAAATATTACGCCTCTCCTCCACCCAAAGTTTTGTTATATTACGTTTATAAAAATAGATATCAAATTTCATTGCAACAAAAGCTTCTATCTTTTTTTTTTGGTATCTACATATTTGATGGAGCTTTAAATTCTTAGGCGCTTTAGCATCAAAGTTCTTCCCGTCTCCTTTGCCTCTAAGTTTGTTGATATTCAAGTTGCATTCCCTTCCCATGGCTGCTGACAGGAAGGCGCGATCGCTAAATTGGTAAACAATCCCTAGTGAAGGCAGTTCCAGAAGTAAGCTTACGTTTTCTTTTTACCTATGGAGGGTCATCGAGAATTATGGTACTCAGTCTATAGTGATTTTCAGAAGCTTTCGCGTCATAATTCTGCATGTCGAGAAAACTTTCCTTTTCTAAGGGCTAAGAAAATAAGTGTCACAAGCTTATCACACTTAATGATTTTAAAATCAGGAGGCAAATACAAACATCATACGCACATGGATGCATTTAAACAGAAATCAATAAATCAACCAATTTGTTTTTTTGTCAAACTTACCATACTGGGACTTGAGCCATTAAGCTCCGGAACAGAAGCCAACGATGATGTCACCCAATAAAATGATGGCAATGAAACCGGTCCTGGTCTTTATCAGATTATGTGTGAAAATGGTATTAGCATATACATCTAGGATGGTCGGACAGAGGAGAAGATATATTGTGTACCCTGCTTACAACTGTATATAAGGATGAGTAAATGCAGGCTTAAAACATAGTACTGACGATGGCGTAAGCCAAAATAGCCATCAAACAATATATAAAATAATTTTTGTGGAATTTAAATACATTGTTATTTTTTTCATCGTATTATAATGGAATTCTACCAAGTAAATGCCAACTCAATCAATAAATTGACTATTAATTTGTATTTTTTTTGATTAATTTCAAAAATTAGTACGACATTTAATAGTTAGTAAATTTAAAAAGGACACATGTTGTATGAGTGCTTACTCAGTGTCACGAATCAAAAAAAACCCTCCCAACGGCTGACTCGTCATCAATAAAACTACATTTGGTACAAACCTACGGCTCTTTTGTCTTTTATATTATTTTCTTTACGACCTTTTACGAAAAAATCTCGTCAATGAAAACTAACCAAGTAATCAGATCACGTATGTTCAGAAACGTTACGCTTTTTTTCATATTATATTCCGTAGACCTAAATAGTTTTGGTGCAGGGTACAAAACTATTGGACTCACCTGTTCATATCTTATTCCAGTAATTTGTTATTCACGAGGTTGTCTTCTTTAATGTATTGTATTTAATTAAGAAAAATAATATAAATTATCACAAAATCGAATATTCAAAATGTTTTTTTTTTAAGCCAGTGTTTCCCAAACGAGGTTTCTTCTTAATTTTTATACCCAGAAAAAAATTTAAATATCGTCTGCTTCAAATTGAAAGGCAAGTGATAATCAATCTCGAATGATGTTTTTTTACGTGAAGTTTCTATGTAGGTGCAGGCGGAGGACCATCTTTTCTCACCGGCTGAGCTGACTGGTTATCGTACTCTTGTCAGTTTATCGATAGTTGCCAAAATTAATCATAAATCTGATAAAAACAAACTTTAAAATATTATGAAATATATAGGAATTACCCAAGAGTTCCGTAAAAAATCCGAGCTTACAAAGTCTTCCATCATAGAATTTTTTTGAGAAATCCTGCATTAAAACATTGCCGTTGTGTGATATTGTCGTTTCACGCAAAATTAACCCTTTAAACGCCAATCCAATTCCATGGATTTTTACCACACGCCATCATTTTCAACCATTGATTTTTTCATGAAAATGCTACGTAACATACCCGAAAAATCATTTAATACCCAACTTATTTTTGATTTCCAAAGAAAAATGAAAAAAAAGTTCAAATCTGTAAGATTTGATATTCCAAGAATATTTACTATAGTAAGGTGCCAGACCTAATGACATCTGTAAACTTGACCTCAAATTACATAAAACGGCTCAACATATCGATATTTTAACAATCAGATTGTATTGAATACATGTGTCTGCATTAGATTCTGTTTAAAAATACGATATTTATTCATGGCATGTATTTAATGGGTCAGTAACTAATTCAAGTTATGGTCAGTTAAATAAATAAATGGTCAGTTAAAAATAAGAATAAACAGTTAATATTATAAACGGTCAGTTGTCATTGTATCAGTGTGAATGTGGTCAGTTATTAAATAAAACGGTCAGTAATATATTTTAATGGTTAGTTATTTAAAAAGTTTTTACCAAATATGGTCGTAATAGGCAAATTTATGACATGTTCTTTTTATTTTTACTGACCATTTATTATTTTAACTGACCATTTATTATTTTTAACTGACTGTTTTAAGTATTTATTACTGACCGTTTTAAGAATTTATAATTGACCATTTATCGAATTAGAAACTGACCAAATAATTAGTAGTCTTTATTCATAAATAAACTCTTAGTAGCGTTTGCGTGCCTGTACGCTGTGGCGTATGAATGGTTAAGACTACATAAGCGTAGTAAGTTAACTGCATTGTTCATGTTCTTAAAAAATTACGCAGTGCCCAATCTAGTCGCGGAGCTTGCTATATTGTGAAAAATACTGACCTTACCTTGGCAAAGGGGCATTTTTTTATGGCCCAACGAGCCCCCAGGTGTCGTGCAGAAAAGTTGAATGAATTTTTCTCTCACAATGGAGTATTGTTATTAAAATATATAAAAAAGTTTAGGTGGCTTTTGTCAAGGGAATGTGTAATAATTTTTCGTCGCTTGTTTGCTTTTTTTGTTTTTTTTTATGTTTACGGCTAACATTTAAATTAAGAAGATTTTGAATTAGAAAGGATACGCTCTGTCTGTCATATACTTTTGTGTCTGAGACTTTTTTACAATAAACTTTCTACTAAAGTTACATCTTATTTAAAATACTACTTAATTGATACTTTTACAAACATATCTTAGAAAATTGTATCGATTGAAAAGAAATAATTAGATAAAGACATTCGACCATGTGTGATTTTTGAATTTAATGGGAAGGGAAGGTATGTTAACAATGGAAACTAACCATAGAGACGAAGGAGACGGGACCTCCGTAAAATAGATTTCAAAAAAAATATTGATTGTGAAACCCATTTTGATCTGTATCAGAATCAATGTTTTTTTATTTATTTTTAATATCAATGTATAATATTTTTCAGGAAAGATAATTCTTGTGACACGGACTAGACAACTTTTTACGTTTAAGATCATATTATGTTAGTTAGTGCCACATTTTCATATAAAAGGTATTTCAATAGGGACGCTCAAAATATGTTACTTTGTCCTGCTGAGTAGATTATTCATTGTTTAGTGGCCAAATTTTAGTCAACCAGTTTGGTAAATAATCGGCCAACACCTACGTGTACGTCATCAAAATACAATATCTGGTGAAAACATTGCTGCTGTGTGTGAAAGTGTACAGGGAAACCCAAGGCAGCTTATTTCTCGTTGTTCACAAGAACTTGGCTTTTCTGCGGCTTCAACTTGGCGAATTTTGAATCGGGCCTTATGTCTGCACCCGTATAAAATCCAACTAACCGAGGAACTTCAGGTAAACGACCGCAGACAACGCCTGATTGGGTTCTGGAGCAGTTGGAAGTTTACCCAAATATGTCAAAAAAGTCAACTTTAGCGACATGGCCCATTTTATAATGAATGGATATTGGCAGACATTTGATGCTATATTCCATATTTAATGCCGTAAAATATACTTACAAATGAAATTAAAATTTAGTCGAAATCTCACAAACAACTTGTTTTATTTACATTTCAAAACTAAGCGTCCTTATAAAAAGACCCTATATATGTAGATATAAAATGAAAATTAATTTGTTATTTAGTGGCGCAATCTGTCTTTTTCGAAGATAGAAAGGGTTCAAGGAATGGAAAGCTCTCAACATACTAGGCTTATCGATCTCCCTAAGTATCTTTTTTATGATAATGCATTTTTCACGAACACATGCAATACCTTCAAAGGCCAGTCCTTTATTTACCTTCACTCGATATACTTTACTACTGTAGTCTAAAATTAACTATTTGTTATATATTGTAGGCATTGTATAAAGACAAGATACAAATTACGAAGTACATGTATATAAATCACCACATTTCAATTTCTATTCTATATAAGAATATTCTACATGAGAAGAACAAAATATTTGACAATGATGGTGCTTTTAACAGGCTGCGTGTATTTTGCGTAAATTGTTAATTTTCTGATTCCAATATATTATATTTGGAATGTCATCAACTCGGTCCGTGGCGCTGTGGTTAACGTTGTTGACTTGCGTACCGGACCGACCGTGTTCTAGTATCGGTACAAACAGATGTATTCAATCGATACATCAATTCTGTTCGAAGGCATTGGGTGTTTGTGTTGTTGAAAATCTTTTCCTACCTTTCCTATCTCAAAAAAGCGACGCATACCGAGAGCAATTAGCTCACCACTAGTCCTGTTCGAGTTTTGTATACTTTAAAATATGATCTGATAAGAATTACACAAATGATATCTAGATTTTGGTAACTGTATTAAACAATAATTATATTTAATAGTGACAGAAAAAACAGTAGATATATAAATATTTTAAATAAGTAAATATCTTTTATTTGATGATTTTTTATAACTATATTTCGAAATCAAAATTTTTAACAGAGCAACATGGCAGATTGCATGTGCTTTTAAAAACACGGAAGATGTTTCTACAAAAGAATATAATTTATTCTTTGATAGTTGGTTAACGAGTGAATGGCGTGCATAGTTGTACTCATAGACAGTACAGCAATATTTCAAAAAAGTAAGTGAATAAATAGAAAGAATTAGCGAGCTTGTAATGGGAAATCATTCTGTCAAAAAACCTTGTCTACAAAACTCCCATGTAGTTTTTAAGTTCAAAAACTTTTTTTTGAAATACAGGAAAAGCTTGCAATCTAGATTATAACAGTATTTTAATTCATTAGTTCTCTGTGAGTGTCATATATAATATATAGACCTTTAACACTTTGAGGCCCGACTCAAATCATCAAAACAATTTTCAGTCGATAATATCAATAACTATACTTCGAATGGTGTGGGTCTCTACAATTATTATAACTTGCAAATGTTTCGAAAAGATGTAACTAGGTGGCTGTAATACGATCATATTTGAAGAGACAGAATATCACGTCAAAAGACGGCTCCGTGATAGATAGGGCGTGGTTTTTCAGTCTCATCACTTTTTATAACCTCTTGAACTAGCTTCATTAGGGATTGTTAACACTACAGCGAGCGGCCCTACTATCAGCAACGATAGGGAAGGCATGCAACTTGAATATGAAAACTAAACTAAGAGACGGTGGAGACTGGAATATCTTTGACGCTTACACGCCTTAGATTTTGAAGCTCCATCAAATAGAAATCAAAAATAAAAAAAATAGCTTTTAACGGTCAATTGTTGATGCAGAAGCATTATTTTAACTAAAGAAAACACATGTTTTGTTTATTGATTGAATTGGCCATTAATTGATAGAACTCCATTATAACACGGTGAAACAAACAGCAAAGTATTTTAGCTCTACAGAAATTATATAAAATAAGGTTGATTGGTATTTCGGCATACGACATCGTCTTTTTTTTATCTTTTTATGCCAGCTGCCCACTTTTGCTTATTTCATTGAAAAATTTATTGCACCAAAAAAGAGAAATCAAAAATAAAAAATCAATAATTCATGAAAACCTTGAGCCTGATGCGGAGAGACTAAATATTTTATGTCTAGGTTAAATTTTCGTAAAAAACAAACGAATGTACCCAGACAACTTTGTTTGGTCATGATTTTGGGGTAAAAGCAAAAATCGCCCACCGCCAACCACAAAAGCCTTTACCGACTACTATTCGGCAGTACGTACCATGTTGACGACCCGTGCTATAGCTGAATAAAAGTTTTTTTCATTATTCGCGACACTTAGATCGTATTGTAAGAATAAAACCGGTTAATATCTAACATCAACCTTTACGAATACACTTTACTTGGTTAGTTGATATGGGGAAAAAAATCCCAAGGTACGAAGTAAATTTCATAGAGTATAGATTAGGGATTCCAACTATTCGGATATCGAATAGTTAAATTTAAGCTATCCGGATAGTTTTGACATGGCTGAAATTAAATGACATGGCTAGAATTATGATTAAAAATACATATTTTCTAAGTTTTTTTATAAATAATCGTATAACTCGCACGCAAATAGAGATGTTGCACGATCAACGTTTCCTTGTTCACTTAGATACATTTTATAATAATTTAAGACTAAATCTTTTCCCACTTTTGTAAAATCTTTGATAGAGACAAAACATATAAATACACATTTCAATACCGTTCCATTGCATTAAAATATTTAAAATTTCAGCTGTATAATAAATGAAAATACGGCAATAATTCTTTTTTAGACTCGAGTCCTAGCCGGTTCGTTAAAATAATGTATTATGATAAGATATTGATAGCACCCGAGTTGGGCAAAGGCAAAAAAAACACTACCTGTGATATTCATAATTATTCTTTGAATGTGGAGATATTGTGATGTGATCTTTCTTCGAATACGAATACTAGCCGGAGTATTTTCCCAAATATCCGAATATTGAACAGTCAAAAAATGGCCGAATATATCCGAATATCGAATATTCGAATATGCGAGTTGGAGTCCCTAGTATAGATTAAGCCCAGGTCGGAGGCGCACATAAAAACCGCCGCCGCATTTCGCCGTAGGGACACACGAGGATTAAGTATCAGGACATCAAATTAACAAAATGGATTCGAGCCGAGTACCGTATCGTGGGCAGGCCATTACGAATAACTGCTGGTCATTTAGACAGGATTGAAATATCCCCACTGCTACTCTAATCTCAAGTAGAATGGAAAGCCATAAATTTATGGTGCTAAATTTCCGATTAAGGAATGAAGATTCGGGAGAATGGAGTTGGCTTAGTGGTTAAATCGGCAACAGTTTTATCAAACGAATATTTTTTTTTACGACCTCGACCTTGGAGGTGCTATATATTATTATTTTTTACCAGTTGAAGATTTTGTTCGAATGAGCGAAACCGGTGCTGACCTTTGAAATATTTTTTTTACCATGTCCGCTCCCAACTGGGAGCATATGGACTCCTCGTGGAGTTTATCCTAATATTTTTTTTTTCTTACGAGTACTGCTTGTTACTCAGTTGCTCAACGAGAGTTGGGATGGAAAGGATACGAGGGCTAGGACAGCTAGCTAATCTCTGTCACTATGCGTCGCTCTTTGGAATCGGAAAGGTGGGAATAATTGAAATAAATACATTTTTCAATATATGTATGTAGAAAAGGTTTTATTTAATATTTTGTTACCCATTGTAGAGATGATATCTGAAAAAGTATCTTACAAATAATATAAGTAATTGATCACTTTTAAAGTGTTCACTGTCAATACTTTGTGGAATGGCATTATAATAAAATATATTAAGTACTTATTCCACATTGCTATTTGTATATCGGGGCCGGTTTCGCTCATAGCGAGCATTTTCAACATTGGTTGATTATACTCTCTATGTCCTCTCGCTTGGTTCTGATCTAATAAATGTCATGTGGAATAAGTACTAAAAATGTTTTATTATTTGTATGTTATCATTTTGTAAATTTCCACAAGTTTTGTCACAAACGACCCGGCATTCGTCTTTGGTACCGACATGAATTTCAATTGCACGGTTGAAAATTAGCATGAGCTTTAATAGTTCTAGTTCAACCGTGTACTTGAAATGCACGAATATACTGAAAGGTGAATCACCTTTCCGAGAAATCCGAGTTAATTTAACCAGGTACACGCCATCCTAAGAATAACATTTCAAGCCACGAAGTAACTTCAATCGACGTTAACTTTTTCCTTGTAAAATGACACGTAGGCCATCCTAAAAATAACAGTATGGCCTTATTGGCGTAGACTGCAATAAAAAAAAATTTGGTTATGCTTTGACGTGTATTTATACATCTTTCTAAAAAAAAAAACATATAAAAATTCCTATTTTTCCTATAATTATTCATATTTAAGTTGCGCATGAAAATGACGACGTTTCCACTCCAACGGCTATGGCGGACTAACAGGCCAATAACCACGCTCGAAGTCACATTACCTTATCTCTTATCTTATCGCTTATCGCCTTTTATTGTTGCTACATACGAAACACTCCGTCCATGTTATCTATGACCCACTATGGTCACGTTCTCGTATCGCTTATTAGACTGAAAAATTCCAACTTCTTCTCTTTTTTAATCGATTACGGCGCAACTAGCAAATAAATATCATATTTTTTTTCTGCAAAAGGTGTAAAAAACTATGATTTAAGAATACCAAAAGTTAAGACATCGTATTACTACTATTAAGATAGATATTTAAGGTAAAGTAGCTGTTGGGACAAAATCTATAGTGTTCGGGATGGCTAGGTTAAATTGCCAATATTTAAACTTATTTTAGAAGCGAAAAGATTAAAGCAAATAAGTTTGTAAAGCTTGAAGCAAAAAATCAAGTACAAAAAAAGAATAATTTGTTTAAAAAAAACAGAGATTCTATTCGAACGAAGACAAACAACAACAAATAAATAATATGTGTGGCTTCATAAGAAAAAAATATATCATAAAGAAAATTAAAATCTTTGTCTTATAAAAGTCAAATTTCCTCTGGTTTATTTTGATATGAAGCTTAAACCGGTGTCTTTGTTGATATAATATCATTTTTGCAAAATGGAGTTAACCGCCAACTATCGGGGGTAAATTTTACACCCTAGTTAAATAATATTGTACTATCCTTTACAAAATTTAATGACTATTGGCTGTGTCCCAAATGTACTAGAAAACTTTAAAGCGTTAACATTGTCCCAATTCCACTTGTATCAGTAAAAGATTCTGTTGTTTGAACTATTTTCGAATTGTTTTATATGCCCTATTTTGGCTACTAATTTTATGTAACAAACTTATCTGTAGTTTTCTTCATTGGAATTGACTTAGAACCAACTCCTGAAAACTTGGTGGACTGTGAACACATTAAAAGTGATAGTTGAGAAGTCAAACTGAAGGTGTTTCATGGAATTTCAATATCAAGTTTGAATTGTTTGGATTTTGTACTATTCCATGAGTTTTGTCGTTAACGACTTCGGTTTTGCCTTTCGGCATCTTCCGGCAATTCAAATGTACGAATGAACTCATCAATTATTAAATTTAAAGGTGTTCACTGTCGTTACTTGTGGTGGCATATTATTTAAAAAAATAGTTGTACACTGTTTTACTTATTCCACGTTAGATTTATTAGAATCAGGTCTGGATTCACTTATCACGAGCATTATCAACTCAGTATCAGTTGATAATACTTGCGATGAGCGAAACCGGTTCTGATATTAATAAATCTAATGTGGAATAAGTAAAAAAATGTTTCATTATTTTTCATCCTCAATTATGTATATAAAAGGGTCTTTTTATAAGGACGCTTAGTTTTGAAATGTAAATAAAACAAGTTGTTTGTGAGATTTCGACTAAATTTTAATTTCATTTGTAAGTATATTTTACGGCATTAAATATGGAATATAGCATCAAATGTCTGCCAATATCCATTCATTATAAAATGGGCCATGTCGCTAAAGTTGACTTTTTTGACAAATTTGGGTTAACTTCCAACTGCTCCAGAACCCAATCAGGTGTTGTCTATGGTCGTTTACCTGAAGTTCCTCGGTTAGTTGGATTTTATACGGGTGGAGACATAAGGCCCGATTCAAAATTCGCCAAGTTGAAGTCGCAGAAAAGCCAAGTTCTTGTGAACAACGAGAAATAAGCTGCCTTGGGTTTTCCTGTACACTTTCACGCACAGCAGCAATGTTTTCACCAGATATTGTATTTTGATGACGTACAAGTAGGTGTTGGCCGATTATTTACCAAACTGGTTGACTCAAATTTGGCCACTAAACAATGAATAATCTACTCAGCAGGACAAAGTAACATATTTTGAGCGTCCCTATTGAAATACCCTTTATGATTGAGAAATACAATTTCATCAATTATGGTGCTCGGTGGAATTTCAATATCAAATTCAAACGATTCGATATTAATCTTTTAACTGCCAGTATTACGATTACGATGCGATTGTGCCGTCATTTATCGATAAAAACAAAATTAAAATATTTATGACTCATCAGTTACAATTGATTTTAGTTAGTAAAATCCAGCTTAAAGCAAGCGTCTAAGGAATTCATTTTTTGTATGATTGGCGTTCGTTCCGTTCACGGAAAAGTTCACGTCTTAAGACGTCTGTGGCAGCCATTCGGTTAAATACACTTATATCCAGTAATGGAAGTAAACTTACCTACTTTCTAAAAAGTATTTGATTATCAAACGTTTTTTACGTCCAACTAGGACTGCACGGCTGTGGCTAAGACAGGCTTGGCCGTCTTGTATTTCTTAGTGTGTAGGGTGGAGTAGAAGAAGAAGAAAAGGAAGATAAACCGAAGCGTGGTATTGCGGGCCCTTCCTGTTTCCGCCCCGGTCTTTACTTCCCCGCTTCCGGTCTTACCTTTACGCGATACAGGATTTAAGATGTTCATTATAATAAGATTTCCACGAGAACCTTTGAAGCAATCGTCGTATCCTTGTAAAATCTATTGAATTGAGAGTATTTGAAGTCGCATTATAATAAATTAATCATTCTCATTATGGATCTTAAGAAAATAAGCAAACATTTGAAATGTTACTAACTAATGAATGATAGATACCATCATGCATGGAATGCCAACTTTTTTCGACTCGCTACCTACAAAACGAATGGAGGATTTTTATCGTTTTGATTAATTAATGGCACTAGATGCAAATTAATATTTTACGTTATGTGTCAAAGAGTCACATTAATAGGAGAAGTGGATACGAACATTTTAAATTAGGTATTAAAATCACTTTTTTCTTCATAGCTTTCCTAAACTTAGAAAACATTAGAATAAATTACTATATTATTTTTTTTTTTTTTAATTAAAAAAAATATTTGGCATTACAGTTTACGCCAATGCGCCAAATATTCTTAATTGTGAAAGTCATACAAGATTAACTCGATGATAAGTAATAAATCAGTTGCATTTAACATACACCCAGCCCAAGATCTCTTTTTTCAATTGAAAAAATCTGACCTTGCCGGGAAAACAGATTTAAATAAATTAGAAAGAAACTGATGAAACCTGTTTTTAACTCTCCTTAAAAATAGATAAAAATGAGTAAGGTTTATATGTCTCTAAAGCACCGCATTGAAAATATGCTACACATGTGGTTAAATACTTACTTTATGCAAAATAAACTTATTCTTCTCGATGACCCTCTCTAGGTAGAGACGCAATAGTAGGCTGACTTCTCAACTGTAGCGATTGCGCCCTTCTGTCGGCAGCGATGGGAAGGGAACGCAAACAAATAAAATTACAATGCTTAAAACATTTAGAGACGAAGGAGACTGGAAGAACTAAGGCGCTTACACGCCTTATAACTTGATGCTCCGTCAAATTGATATTCAAATTGGTTTTTCCCACTACCACCCGTTGTGTATATGCAGTCAATGTTTCATGGTCGCCTTTCACAACGCTATCGACTTAGAAAAAGGAATTTATCCCCTCACATTCATGGCCCGAGCAGATCTGCACGGGACTGATTTTGAACCATGCACTAAAGTGCTTTAGGCAAATTGATATCAAAAAAAAAACAGATTCTGTACTCAAACGGTCCAATACATATGATGGCTTAGTTTACGGAGCTAACGGCTTGGGGTCCGGCTAATTTCATGTTTCAAGTGACATATCAAATATTGATAAAATTGTGTTATTTGCTTATTGACACGAAAGTTTCTTAGTTAGTAGCGTAATCGTCTTAGTCAAGAAAATATCTCAACAGGCTTATTGTGAAGTTGTATTTTAGTTAAACACGCAGATGCATAATGTAATAAATATTCACTGTTTAAACAATTTTATATTTATAAGTAATTCATTTTATGTGGAAAAAAAGAAATGTATTTGATGCTTTGTATTTTTTCCTTTCATATATATCCCCGGAAAATCTTCTGTTTGTGAAAATGGCTGCTTCTTTCTTGCTTTTCCAAGAAAATGATATTATTTATTTCAAAACATTCAACACAACCACTTAACGTTGCTTTAAGATGGAAAAATCTAGTCTAACCTTCATAGAAATATATTTTGGGAAAAAACGCTATGAATAGATAACAAATTAATTAATTTATATATGTATGAGATACCTTTATTATGTATGTATATCGCAGGAAAAACGGAGTAGGAGAAACATGGAACTCTTTAAAACAAAACACGATCTCAAAGCGTTATGTGGGTGGTGTTAGCATCCATTATTTAAATGGTCAGTTATAAATTCGATAGCGAAACGGATATCAGTAATAAATTCTTAAAACGGTCATTAAAAATAATAAATGGTCACTGCTAAAAATACAAATGGTTAGTTAAAATAAAAGAACATGTTTTCAAAAATTTGCCTATTACGACCATATTTGGTAAAAACTTTTTTTAAATAACCGTCAACCATTAAAATTTTATTTATGGGTTTTATTTAATATGAGATACCGTGCACCACATGACACAGCCAGAGACATTTGGGACAGCCGCCCGTATTACAAGAATGAATTTATTCTGATTTTTAACTGGCCATTTATTTATTTAACTGACCAAAACTTGAGTTAGTTACTGACCTATTAAATACATGTCCTTTTTAATGTGAAAAATTAGATTAAAACAATGCAAGAACAAAATACCTGGTTCGCAGATAAAAAAGTGAAAAAATTGACAAAGAAGTCAACTGAATGAGTTCCGACAAAATCAGCTATAAATAAATAAAAAATAGATCTTGTCTGACCTCATTGACGTCCATGTGAAATATGTAGACGTCTGAAGCAATACTGTTTAAAATGACTAAATCTTCTTCCAGTGGCATCCCCATTGGTAGGCTGGTTCTACTCTTTAGGAAAACAAATTTATGTTCACGATTCCTCAAAAAAAAATATCAGGAATATTCATTTTAACATTCTCAATAATGGTGGAATTCTCATTTTGACCTCGGATTAGCCGAAAGAAATATATGGCTATGTACATTTCTCTTCGAGCATTCAAACTATTGAACGTGAGCATACCTAAGAGAATATCGGTTGGATAATGCCATGCCAATATTCTGTTTAAGTCTTAAAATATGTATGTTTTTTTATTATTTCTTTTTGCAACTTGGTAATACCGGGTGTTTGCAAATAATGTATCATTCCCTTTTTAATCACATTGTGATGAATCTCAGAAGAATACAGTAAGTTGTTTGTGAAACTTTTCAGCGATTTGTAAACCTTTCGAAAAATAGAAAACAATCGAAAAAAGGTGGCTAAGTTTTCAAGAAAAACTACATGTTTAACCTTCGTAGGACTATCCTTGAAAAATGACTCTCAGGCAGAAGGGGGGTTAAAAAAAGATCCCAGTGTTTTGGCCTTATTGGCATAGACTGCTATAAAAAAATGATTGATTATGCTTTGACGTATATTTATACATCTTTCTGAAAAACAAATCATATAAAAATCCCTATTTTTCCTATAATTATTCATATTTAAGTCGCGCATGAAAACGACGACGTTTCTACTCCAACGGCTATGGCGGACTAACAATCCAATAACCGTGCACGAAGTCCTATTACCTTATCTCTAATCTTATCGCCTTTTATTGTTGCCAGATATGAAACACTCCGTCCATGTTGTATATGACTCACTATGGTCACGTTCTCTTATCGCCTAATAGACTGAAAAAATCCGACTTCTTCTCTTTTTAAATTGATTACGGCGCAACTAGCCAATAAATATCATATTTTTTTTCTGCAAAAAGTGTAAAAAACTATGATTTAAGAATACCAAAAGTTAAGACATCGGACAGACAAAATCCATAGTGTTCGGGATGGCTAGGTTAAAAGCTTACGCCTGTAGGCTTTTCTTCAGACACTCTTATTGCTTTGTCTAGACAGTAAAGGCAATTAATTTTTGACCAGTACATCTTGAATAGGTAACATTAAGAGCTGATTGATTCACTGATAAATGGTGCAAAAGTTAAGACCGACGACTGTAAGCAAACATAAAATAAATGTGACGTGAAAATCTGGTACGGAAAACTACGCTTACATTCAATCTGAAAATTTCGGTTTACTGGTAGTGAAAGATGCATGTGTATATTATTATTCATACAGAAATCGACAACATTTATATATTCATTTTCCAACATAACACTCGAAACTCAAAAGCAGAGGTTGGATTTGTTCAGAAAGCTTAAATGACTGCACAACGCACTTCCATATAAGAATTAAGGCAGTATTCTGGTCTAGGATTCTGAAAAAGCCGTTTTTTTTTATTGCATATCTTCAATGTTCAAACATTTTAAAATATGTCCTTACGGAAGGAAACTAACCTTTTTTGTTTAAATTCTAATAATTTTTAGAGATATAGCTACTTAAGTGACGTAGAATCTAACCAATCTCGGCGGTTTTTAACTTTGCTCGAAACGTTTTTCCCGGATTTTTTTTTCGGATTTTTTTCAAAATAGTTGCCATGATATCTCAAGTTTTACATAACCGATTACAATGAAATTCGACGTGAACCTTTTTTATACATTTTTTTATGGTATATACTAGGATTATAAAAAAATGTCAACAATTTGTTTTTGATTTGTTTCTAGTATATACATGCATAACAGAATTGCAATTTTACTGATTACAAGTGTATATTTTTATTTCATGTGACTAGAAAAGTTGGGATCGTGGCAATTATGAAGCGCCATTTTTTTGAGACCCCCACTTTACCAGCTTGTAACTTTTTTGGGTTTTTAGTTTTTTTGTTTATTTTTAAAATATAAATAAATGTCTGGTAAGAAAATCAACACTAAAATTGTTAATCCTTTTTTTCCAAAAGCACTTGCAAAAACACCTAAAATTTTAGCTTGTACACCGGAATACTGACTTAAAATAATAACACATTTTTAGTACTTATTGTATATAAAATTTATTAGATCAGGACCGGTTTCGCATCAGCGGAGTTCATCAAATCAGATTATAAAGCTAATTTAATGTATAATATGTAAGTACATTTTTTTTATTAATTATGTGAAAGTATAACGAAAGAAATGTTTATTTCAAATGTGGTGCTCATTTATGCCAAGCATCCGCGGCACACAAAAGGTTTAATTCTCTTTAGGCGATATTCTTATTTCAAATACCTGAAATTATGATAGTGGGTTGAAACTACTACGCAAAAACCATAGATATCTAATATTCCTTCAGACTGATTCGGTTTTGAAGGTTTTAAGAGAAAAATAAACTGTTAGTTTTCTTACGAATTTACTTTGATATCATTCTCAATGGCAAAAGTAAATTACTGTTTATCGTCTGAGTCGATTGCCAAACATTAAATTCGTGAGTTTCTATCGGGTGTCATTGTTTTAGTAAGGCCGTCTATTCATGTCTTATCTATTCAGGCTGAAAAGGTATTAATTGAAATGTTTTGTAGTGCGAGGGCAACACTTAATTTATTAATGGCAATATTGTGAAAAGGTATTTGTTGACTTTTCATTCCATTCGATGAGTTTTATTTGCACACCACTACAGGGCATTTAAAAATCGATAGTTGAATAAATTTACGAATAAACTTGCTATCGCGTTAAAAATACTGTAATTATTTTTTTTTAATTTGAACACACTGTTATCGTATAAATTTTTCCAATCACAGTGTTATGTTTTTATTCCAACACTTACCCAAACGCATTTAAAAAAAGTTACAAATAGCCACCTATAAAGAAGGGCAGACATAAACGATTCAAAATGTAAGTCACTATTTTATATGATGTCCGGTCTGTGGCGCAGTGTCAATGTTGTTGGCTTGCGTGCTGGACTGCCCGGGTTTGATTCCCGGTATGAGCGGATTTTTTCAGTCGATAAATCTGTTCAAATGCATGTGTGTTTGTGTTGTTGAAAAATCCCCTCCCACCATTCCGATCCCAAAGAGCGACGCATAGTGACAGCGATTAGCTAATCACTAGTCCTGTCCTAGTCCTCGTATTCGTTCCATCCCTACTATCTTCGAAAAAGAGAGGTTGAGCAACTGAGCAACAAGCAGTTCTCGTTGGATACTATAAACTCCGCAAGGAGTCCATATGCTCCAAGTTGGGAGCGGATATGGTCAAAAAAAAGTATCAATTAAGGAGTTCGACTGTGAGTGCTTGATGGGATTTCAATATCAAATTTGAATTGTTTAAATTTCGTACTTTTTCATGAGTTTTTTGACTGAAAGTTCAAGTACATCCGTGCACTTGAAATGCATGAAGATGCCGAAAGGCAAATCCCGGGTCGTTAGCGACAAAAATCATGGAAAAGTACAAAATTCAAATAATTAAAAAAAAATTATCAATTATTTGAAAATATTAATTAACAATTATATTCGGTTCAATTTAACCATAGATATGATTTATAATTTGAGAGTCGCTGCATTGTATGACGTCATCCGAACTGCGGTGTCTTCGCAAACTTTGAAAGCTTTTGGGCGCTTCCCAAACTTCTAAGTATACGTTTATGTATCCGCCAAACTTGTTTTGTCAATAATGTGAATTGAACGATTATGTTGGCTTAATTGTCGTTCCCGGTAAACGCTAAAATGTTTCACGGGATTCGCTTAACGTCACAATTTTGTCGGAAACGGATTACCTCTTCTAACGTTGAAAAGTTGAATTGCGTCAAATTAATAATGCGAACCTACAACAAGGGGCTGGAAGTAATTGATGCTTCGTTCAGGGTTTATTGAACAATGGAATTTATGTCCAATTACTTGACCACAGGGTTAAATAACGTATTTTTTGTATTCAGTGTACAAATCACCCACAGAAAGCTTCTTTCATAGTTGTTGGTATTAAAATTCATTTTTAGGTACCTATAAAACTTTTAATTTCAAGTATCTATGGAAATGCTAGAAAATAAGCAGTAAATAAAGGGGTTTTCTAATGAATGGCGTTAATTTTTTTTTTTTAAATTAAACAAAAACGAATGAAGATATCTAAAAAGAATTATTATGTTTTGAAGTACATTTAGTGGCAATTATGTATGAAATTCAATTCCCCTCGCATCACCACCGCGGGCACGTTTGCAAAAGTTCAATCGTTGAATCAAATTTTCCACCACTTTTTCACATAATTCGGCCCGAATCGCACCAATTTCGCGTTCAATATTTTCTCTTAGCTCTTGTAACGTCGCCGGCTTGTTGGTATAGACCAAAGATTTAACATAGCCCTAAAGAAAATAGTCCAATGGTGTTAAATCGCATGATCTAGGCGGCCATTGAACTGGTCCATTTCGCGAAATAGCACGCTCACCAAATTTGGTTTTCAATAAGTCAATTGTTGCGTGTGCCGTGTGACTGGTACCGCCGTCTTGTTGAAACCACATATTGGCCAAGTCCATACCTTGCAATTGAGGCCAAAAATAATCAGTTATCATGGAGCGATAACGATTACCATTCACAGTTATGTACATGACGATTAGCATCATCAACAAAAAATTTTTACCTTACAATAAAATCTTAAATTTGTTTAGCCAATGCCAAACATATAGATGGGGTTAATTAAAATTTTACATTTTTCATTGATCAATACTTGATGAAAAAGTAAAAAAACGTATTTTCGGTCTCTTTGGTGAAGTGGGTAAAGCTTTTCTCCAGCGATCAGGTGAGTCTGGGATCATGTTCCGGCAAGGTCAGATTATTTCAATTAAAAAAGAGAATTGGGCCATGGGTGTGTTATATTTTTCTTTGAGTTGTTCTCGACTGATTCACATAATACAAATTTTCTTAGAGTTTATATCGTATTACTTTTATAGTTAAAAATATTTGTAGCGTCGGGATTAGCTGTAAAACCAAATATATTAAAGTATTATTTAATTAATTAAAAATATTTGGATTTATTCCACAATACCTAATTGATTTCGATCAGGACCGACTTTTCTCATGGCGAGCAGTTTCAACCGAATTTTCCTTCTTTCTAAACTTTTCGCAATAGCGTATCAGGGCTTTACCTTCATAAAAGAAAATTAAGTGATCGTGGATTATGTAGAATAATGTTTTATATTTTTTAAATTATATTTTATGAATAACCTATCGTTTAAAGTTTCTAAGTAAACTACAAAATAAAGACTCCTAGCCAATCATGATTGCAAACTCTTAAATTGAACCCTTTAAACGCCAAGCCAATTCCATGCATTTTCGCCACAAGCATTCATTTTCAACCATCGATTTTCCATGAAATTGCCACATAATATACCCGACTAATTTTTGATTTTCAATGAAAAGTGAAAAAAAATATCAAAAGTGTTAGATTTATAAAAAATTTCAGGGGTATTTACCATAGTAAGGTGCAAGCTCCAGTGATATATTTTAGCCTAATCTCAAATAAAATAAAAAAAATGGTTAAACATATCGATATTTAAACAATTACATTGCCTTGAAAATATGTGTCTGCATTAGGTTTCATTTAAAAATATGATATTTATTCATAAATAAACTCGTAGAGGCGTTTGCGTGCCTGCACGACGTGGCCCTGGTGGTTAGACCGATTTCGCCTGCACGCCGTGGCGAATGAACGGTTAATAACAAAAAACGTTCTGATTATTACTCATTTTGTATATATTTGTGCTTTGACTACAGTTTGTGTATATTGTGAATCGTCCAAAGCTTCTGAACTGTTACAGGTTTCACCTTTGGGGGTCTGAATAATGAAAAATAAAGCGAAGCTTTAAGATAAGCTTTCATCCCCCTGAAGACGAAACCTGTAACGGTTTTAAAACGTCGGATGATAACCTCATCCCTGATTTTATATTCAAATTAAGAATTATAAAAAAAAATGTTTCAAAGAACGTCAATTAGCTGTCTCATGCAGCAAATGAGGTAAAAAGTAATTTTAAAACGCGTTGCCCACGTATGAGCTTAAAGGTTGCCCTAAAAAATATCTTCAGATTTGAAATGTTTGTAAAATATATTTATAGATATGCAACAGAGCTTTCTTTTAATGCTCAATTCTGTTTTCCGTTCTCGTGAGATTTTTAAAGCTATTTTTAAAATTTTGTAATTTATAAAGAAAAGTGTGTTTGATTTTTTGTTATATTATGTTTTAATGGAAAGAATGTGCCTATTTCAATGCAAAACTCTTCGCGCTGGGCAAGCTGGTTGTAAGGCCGGATTGAACTTGTGGGCACGCCCACCAGGACGACTATCACATAATCATTAATTCATGCTTCTCTGTTTTTTTAGGTATTTAAAGCAATATTAATTCATCAAGTCGCTAAATTTGTCAATTATAAAAGTGCACGCCAAACTGGGACCAGTGCGCGGGGTTTTTCAAACTACTGCGCGGCCGTAGACGCGCTTAGCTTGAGGTAACATTAATTGCAACTGAAGCTAATTATTTTTTCTGCTGTTTGCAGAAATGGCCTTTCAAAAGGTGTCGTTAATTTAGCTACCGTTGATTACTGGCTATAATGATAACATTTCTTTTTTGTATATTAAATAAAAATAAGTAAATAATGATGTCATTTCTGAAAAAGACTATTTCGCTGAAGCTCTTCGTTCAGTCAATTGACAGGTCCTTTTTGAAGACTTCAGCAATTCTTTTCATTTAGGGCATCATATTTTACAATACAACCAGAGCTTAAAAAAAGCAATGTGCACCCGATTTCCCTTTTTTGTGTCTAAGCATTTCATTGGAACATCCTCTAGAAAAAAAAAATTGTTATAAAAATAAAACATTTTTTTTATCGATTCAACAAAAAAATATTACAAAGCAACATAATTACTTTGCAGAGGCGTAATAAATAATAAAAATAATCGCCCACCAAATTCTAAAATACTGCCAAATTCAATAAGTAATAAAAGTAGGCTTCGGAGGTATTCAGAGGCCCAATATAATTATCGGAGATTTTATCCAGGCTGCGGATTCCACTTTCTTGTCGAACACTTTCCTTTATTTTTCATACAAAATATAAAATTCTCGCTCATACTTATAACACAGGAGATGGGAAAATAAATTTTCCCTCGCGCGGAAAATCTCAACGAGTTAAATCGTTTTTTTTCTTTCACATTAAGCCTTAAAGATTTAAAATTTTCCCTACGTGGTTCATTTTATGCCATATGAATTCTCTGGTATATTTTAACTCGCAATGGAATATTGAAATGAGTATATACCGTACATTCAATTTGAAGAGTGCAAGTTATCATCGTAAAACATTAAAATACATATCGTAATAATATATTTTAAAAACCTTGGCAATGTTAGAATAAACTAAGGTTATATAAAACAATTTTCTTACTGTTATATGAAGAATAATTATTTCAACTAAGCGGAGCTGTGGAGTCGTTAAAAAAATACGACTGTGACTCTAGCATTTCCCAAAAGCACGACTCCGACTCCAACATTGACCAAAAACACGACGCCGACTCCGACCAAAAAAAGCTTTTTTCCTACCTTTCACATGTATGTATGTGTATTCAATTAAATATCAACGAACCAATCCAGCTTATACCTAGTCAAATTTGACATATTATATGCAAAAAAAAAAGTTCAATCTTTTTAAAGTATCCGACTCCGGCCAAAGCCCCGCGACGACTCTGACTCCGACTCCACAGCCCTGCAACTAAGTCAGGGGTCAACAGTTTTTCAAATGAGAAGAACCAAATTGTCATGGAAACAGGATAACAAATGTACCAGAGAGCCGCATATATTTATGTAATATGCATATGTATAGGATATGGATTCTTAGGTAAAAAAAGGTTCTAGATGTTTTATTTAAAATAATAATTTGAACGGCGTCCAAGCATCGCTCTTGATGGCTTTACTATATCTGGCGAATAGCTACTTTTGATAATTAAAATTTTTCATCCGTTGCTCTGCTTCTAAGATTATTTGTTATTTGCAAGGCTGTGGAGTCGGAGTCGTAGACAGAGTCGTCGCGGTGGTTTAGCCGGAGTCGTACTCAGAGTCGGAAATTTTGAAAACTTTTTATTTTTGCATATTATATGTCAAATTTGGCTAACGGCCGGATTGTTAGGGTTGATATTTAATTGAATACACATAAATTGGAAGATTAGGAAAAAAAAATGAAGGTATTAAACTTTTTTAGTCTGAGTCGTGATTTTGGTCAATGTTGGAGTACGAGTCGAACTTTTTTTTACCGACTCAACAGCCCTGGTTATTTGGTTCAAAGTTCTGATCTTAATAAACCTTATGCGGGGTGAGTACAAAAAAATAATTTTAGTATTGACATTCAACATCTCAAATATTTTCTGTTATTTATTGATTACCAAAAATTGCAAGCTGTCAATTTGTAATCCTTTCTTATTTAATCGATAGAAAATGATACAGTCTAATCAAGCAAAATTAATTAACACTGAAATTATATACATACTTAAATAAGACTAAGTCAAACAGTTCACGTGGATTCATATTTATGATGAGGGTTGCGAAAATAAAATCTTCAAGGATCATTAATGCCTTATTATGCCAGAACAGAATAGACACAATAAGCTTTTAGATACCACGGCATAACGCGAGTGTTATGGATAACATAGAGTTGTTTTTGTGAACTACATAATATGTTTTTATAATGAAAATAATAAAACAATTTCAGTACTTATTCAACATTCAATACAATTTCCCAGGTCCGTGGTGCAGTGGTTAACGTCGTTGGCTACCGTGTCAGACCGCTCGGGTTTGATTTCCGTTACTAGCAGATTTTTTAAGTCGATACACGGATTCTGCTCAGAGGCAATGAGCGTTATGTTTTTATTCCAAAACTTACCCCAACGAATTTTAAAAAAGTTACAAATAGCGACCTATAAAGAAGGGCAGACATAAACGATTCAAAATGTAAGTCACTATTTTATATGATGTCCGGTCCGTGGCGCAGTGTCAATGTTGTTGGCTTGCGTGCTGGACTGCCCGGGTTCGATTCCCGGTACGAGCGGATTTTTTCAGTCGATAAATCTGTTCAAAGGCATGGGTGTTTGTGTTGTTGAAAATCCCTTCTCACCTTTCCTATCCCAAAGGGCGAAGCATAGTGACAGCGATTAGTTAACCCCTAGTCCTGTCTTAGTCCTCGTAGCCTTCCTATCCCTACTCTCTTAGAAAAATGAGAGGTTGAGCAACTGATTAGTAAACAAATCTCGTAGAAAAACATAGGTTGAGATAAACTCCGTGAGGAGTCCATTTGCTCCAAGCTGGAAGCGGACATGGTTAAAAAAATCTACATTCAATTTATTAGAGCAGGACCAATTTCGCTCATAGCGAGAATTGATCCAGCTATCTCTAAATGGATCGCGAGTTGCCATCTCTCGTAATATGTATTTCCAGGTAGTTGAAACCGTCGAATCTTTCGGTTTCTTGCCCAACACTCATCAGAGAGATGCTTGGGTTTGGACAGGCCCTGTTGCAGAGCACATTGCTTTTTCTCATTTTGAATTAAAGGGAAACTCGATACGAGTGGCTTTGCAGCTCCATTGCCTCTCGAATACCATGAACAGATTTGTCAAAACTGACAGGGCCGTCAGCATTCACAATTTCACATGGCTTCATTATAGACGCATCATATGTACATATATAGAATTAATTAAATGAAGAAATAGACAAAATGTTGATTGCATTAGCATTTACTTGGTATAACTCCGGTATAATACGGGGAAAAAGAATCTACAGAAATTACTTAATATATATTAGCTTTTTCGGCTTACGCCATCGTCAGAACTATGTTTAAACCTGCATTTACTTATCCTATATATATACGGTTGTAGACAGGGTACACAATACATCTTCTTCTCTGTTCCACTATTCTAGTTTTATATCGTGGGTGTAGGAACATACGGGCAAAACTACAAAAACAACGAACTGAGATAAATGGCAAAACAGTTTCCAATTTTGAACTGTGTGCTTGCGGATTTGCAGAAAAACCGAGCAATATCTGGTAAACCGCTCATCGTACAAGTTTCATATTTTTATATCTTATAGAACTGCATTTGAGCATGACAATGCCATATTTAACTCAAAACAGCCATTTTTGTAGTTATGTTTTTACACCCACGATATGTTTATAATAAGTTATTAAATGTGACACATTGATTTGATGTATTTATCAAAGTGAAAGATAATCCGAGCTTTACTTAGTAAATGCAGGCTTAAACATAGTTCTGACGAAAGCGTAAGCCGAAATAGCCATCAACAAATATATAAAATAGTTTCTGTAGAATTCAAATAAATTGTTATTTTTTTCACCGTATTATAAATACATACGACAATGCTTTTACAGCTTATATCCGTCTCAGCTTGTCGTCTCATCTTGAGAACCTCTTCTTAATATACAGTTAATTCGGCAGATATTATATTAGTTAGCAAGAAATTATTGGATATTAAGCAAAATACTAGGCAAATGTTCGGGGGCGTTTACTAGAAGCATATTCATGTCGAGTAAATTTACTTTAGTAAACATTACCTTAATAACAACACGTGTTCCGATAATTTAATAGATATAACATATTGATCGGTTTATTCTATTTACACTCGGGAAATAGAGCGAAAACTCATTAACTCTTCTGTCAAAGAAATTGTTTGTATTTTCTCACAAAGAAAAGCTCACTAGGTCTTTGTAAAGGGTCTTTTTATAATGACGCTTTGTTTTGAAATGTAAATAAAACAAGTTGTTTGTGAGATGTCGACTAAATTTTAATTTCATTTGTAAGTATATTTTACGGCATTAAATATGGAATATAGCATCAAATTTCTGCCAATATCCATTCATTATAAAATGGGCCATGTCGCTAAAGTTGACTTTTTTGACAAATTTGGGTAAACTTCCAACTGCTCCAGAACCCAATCAGGCGTTGTCTGTGGTCGTTTATCTGAAGTTCCTTGGTTAGTTGGATTTTATACGGGTGCAGACATAAGGCCCGATTCAAAATTCGCCAAGTTGAAGTCGCAGAAAAGCCAAGTTCTTTTGAACAACGAGAAATAAGCTGCCTTGGGTTTTCCTGTACACTTTCACACACAGCAGCAATGTTTTCACCAGATATTGTATTTTGATGACGTACAGGTAGGTGTTGGCCGATTATTTACCAAACTGGTTGACTCAAATTTGGCCACTAAACAATGAATAATCTACTCAGCAGGACAAAGTAACATATTTTGAGCGTCCCTATTGAAATACCCTTTACGTAAAGTTTTTCATTGATAGAAAGATGTATTGTATCTTTAAGCTTCATTATAAAAAAAGATCCTTTATTTATTTATATTTTGAAACTACGAGAAGCCTATTTACTATACAGTTTTTTATATACCGTAAAACGGGGTGACTTGAACACTTTTTACCCTTCATGACTATGTATCTTCATACCTGCGCCACTTATTTCAAATATGAATGGCTTAAAACGTGTTGCTATGGTCCTAGTACAAATGCATGACAATATTTTTCAAATATTCATTATCGTTATTAAGACACGGTCAATTTTGTTCAATGTCTCGAATATGTAGGGGAATAGAGACGAGAGAAGGTGAATAGAGACAGCAAGAGATTGTAATGGTAGGACTATATGAAACTATATTCTATATTCACGTCGTTCTTACGGTACACATTAACTAATAAAATCGCTGTTACACAGCGATTTAAGTGTGCCCACTATTCGCGTATTCGTTTGTGACTGCTCTAAAAATTTTCATAAGGCTGTGGACCTTCACGATAACCCAACAATTTCTTGCTTGTTTTATGACGAGAAAGCATCAGAAAATCGATAAGCCGAGAGCTATTCTTCTCGATGACCCTCCCTAGGTAGAGACGCAATATTAAACTGACTTCTCAACTGTAGCGATCACGCCCTCCTGTCGGAAGCGATGTGTAGGGAATGTCAACAAATAAAATTCAAGAGTTAAAACATTTAGAGACGAAGGAGACTGGAAGAACTTTGGCGCTAACACGCCTTAATGCTTCGTCAAACTGATATCCAAAAAATAAAACAGAAATAAAAGAGAAGTACATATATTTATAAGGAGTCAAAAAGTAAGGATGCACAGACATCGAACTTCAACACGTTTGTTTCAATTTTGATCAATCATTTAAGTTGGTTTGGTTTTGTCATTCGAGAGATGTGTATTAGAGTATTATAGTAATTGTAGAGAATTACATATAAATAGTAAAAAATACATTGGATACTTAGTTAAAGTTGTGTTAAAGTTCTTAATTTATCCCGTAGTTTCTATTCATCCCGTTTGACGGTACTGTCTTTGAATCGTATTCTCGTACGTTCTTTTCTCAATACTGCCTTTTTTAAACAAAAAGCCAAACTATTACAGTAAATAAATAAAGAAAAGGCACTAAAGTGTCCAAATATATATATTGAGAACGAATTGAAAAGTGACAATGCTTTCTCAATGGGCACCTTGTGTGTTCGACGGGAAAAGTAAATGGAGATCGAAAAGGTGATATGAAATCTGCTACAAAGATATTTAAAGGTAAATTTTCTTGATAATTTAAAGATCTGACACTTATTACCATGAAATAAAGTACCATGAAAATTAATCCTTGGAATTCACTTACAAAATATTCATTGAGATAATAATTATCACAAATAAATAAGGGTAAGACGATATGGTATATCAATCAATTTTTGCAAGAATTTGACAAGAATTTAAGGGCTATCACACAAATTTTAAATTTAATAAAATCAAATTCTGTATAATAAAATTGTCAACGACCTCTTTCAAACAAATGAAGACTAATCTATAGATGAAAACAAATAATGACAAGAAAATAAAAAGTTTAAAAATAGTTTTTAATTAATAAAATTGATAAATGGAAAAAATATTCTATGAATATAAAATTTTAAATATCTTTGATTATTCCACGTATTGTGCTACTAATTTTGCCTTTTAGAGGCACATTCGGACTTTCGATCGCCAAGTTTGCTTAAGTTAAAAAAACAAGATTGATTCTAATATTTTAAAATGATAAATTAAAAAATGGAGTTTGGGATCTTTCCTTTTTACATGCAGCAAGGAGGGCGTCATAGAAACAAAACAAACAATTTATACTACTAATGAGGTTACCTAGCATGAATATTTTACTAGTCAAATCATGAGCTTTGTGTTAATGAGCTGGGCTTTGCCTTTCGGCATCTTCAGGCATTTTGCGGATGGACTTGCACGTCAGTTTCCAAATTATATTAATATTTTCACACACCTTGTTATAAGAACATCGCAAGACACTAATACCAACTGTACAGGCTGTATGTAAAATTAGATATTTTTTTACTACCGTTACATTATACTCAACTAGAATCTCATTTGCTAATTGCGCTAAGCATTGAACATTAATCAAAAGCCGTGCCATGGTCGCGTGTACGACTTCACTACATCATAAAACTGTGTGGGATAGATGCTCGTGGTGAAAAAACAAATATTCACATAATTCTGGCCCCTTTTCGTCAAAAATGTCCACTCCCAATGTAGAGTAAAATATGAAATCATAATACACGTATCAACAAAAATATTTCCACGAAAATTCGTCATTTATGATATGGACTAAATTTCATTCATACAATATTATACGAAATTTGAACACGTGGAAAATTCAAGGAAAATGAGAACTCACCGAGAGATTTTACAGCTTAACAAAAGAGCTGATGATGTATATAGCCTTAATTAGTAACTTTGTGGAAAGTCATTTTAATATAAAAATAAAAATAACTTCTATAATTCAACGAATTCTGTTATTAATTGTGACACGTGTAACGCCTCTTTAAGAGGCATAATCTTTGGCCTCAATATCGCAAAGTTTTAAGTGATGAAGCAAGATTGATTCTCATATTTTAAAATGATAAAATTACAAAATGGAGTTTGAGATTTTTCTTTTTTACGGGAAGCAATGAGGAGGGGTTATAGAATCAAAACAATGCAAAAAATAATTATACTACTAATGACGTAAGCATAGCAAAATATTAAGCAAACTTGCAAAAAGGCGAAACACGTGTCACAATTAGTATCACAATACGTGGAATAATCAAAGTTATTTTAAATTTTATATTAAAATTTAATTCGTTTGAATTTATTTACTAATGACTCGGGTTTCGTCTTTTAGAATCGTCATGCATTTCGACTGTTCGTGTGTAGTTGAACTGAATTTAATATTACAACGTTGGATGTCTTAATATTCTTAAGACATCCAACGTTGTCCACTGGGCCAGATCCATGTAGAACTTTAAGTAGGGCCTACAAAACTAGCTCCGATTCTCAAAGCTGTGAAAATCTTCATATTTAAATACCAACTAAATTACTCCAAGAACCTCGGCCAGAAGGTTAAACTTAACCGTATTCTCCAGTCCTTATTCCCTTACAGCAATATCTTCAATGGCGGAGGCAACGTGGAAGAAGCTACCAGTTTTTTCAGCTTCCATCTAAACGGCCTAAGAGATGAATCTTAAATTACAAAATAGGCTTGTCTATTAAGTTAAGGACTGGGGATGTATATTATAAAAAGATTTAAATCTTCAAATTAATGCCAACATTACAAGCAATCCCTGGTAAGAATTGAACCGTTTGATAATGATTCTAAGACAATCATTCTCGTAAAGGGTTTTTCTTAAGTGTTTTCCCCACATAAAAGCTTCAGCTGACATAGTCTTAAAGATAGTTAATACTTAACTAGCTTACATGCGGGAAAGAAGACTTAGCCTATACACGACCTAGCCAGGAATGACAAGGCCCGCTTTGCAGACTCTAGAAGGTACAGGTAAGAAAATAATGAGCCTATGAATTACTTTTTTATGAAGTCACATTTAATTTTAAAGTCCTAAAGAAATTGTTTCTTATCTACATATAATACGGTGAAAAAAATTTGTTTTTATTCTACAGAAATTATTTTATATAAATATTTATATCTTTTCGGTTTACGCCCTCGTCAGAACTATGTTTTCAACGTGCATTAGATCTTGTATGTATAAATACCGTTTAGACAGGTTACACACAACATTTTCTTCTCTGTTCCACCATATTAATTTTATATGGTAATTTAAAGTTATTAAATGTGACAAAATTGATTTGATGTATTTCTCGAAGTGAAAACTAATCTGGGCTAATGGGGAATAAAAGTATTCTAATGAATTATTGCTCACAGTGCTATAATGGAGTTCTAGCAAGTAAACGCCAACTCAATCAAACTACATATATAATTGATTGACTGTCATTAAAATCAAACCGTTTGTAAATTAATCCAAATTGTCATCGATTACTTTTAAAATTAGTGATGTTATGTTAATTTTTATATAATACATATGACAGGAACTATTTACCAACCGTCAGTTCTAGTTCACATGCAATTGAAAGTCGTAACCCGAAACGAAAAATTCGTGCCAAGTTATAGTTAATGGTGAGTGAACAGAAATATAGCCCAGAAGAATTTTATTCAATAAAGATAAAGACACTTCAATAAAAATAACATCGTGTTCTTTGAACATAAAATGTTATTGTCATACGAAAAAATTTGGAAAAAATATATTTTTTTGTCTTAATATTTAACACTGACATAGGTACGAAATGAGATAAAAAATATCATGATTCGTGCCTTATTTTATTTCCTACGCATAAATATTTAAATGGACATCAAAAACCGATATCTTTAATATATTATTTTAATGCACCAATCACAAGACAGTAAACATTAACCTTCCGCAAATCCAAATCTTATTATTTTTGAGATTAATTTATTTTATTTTGTAGTTTTGGTCTCGAAACGGTTATGACACTATTGTGATTTTATGGCCATTGCTTCAAACTTCAAAAGTTGAGCTGCAAAACCTTCACTATCGAAAGAACTATTGTTTTTTATTGCAGTATCAAAATTAAAATTGCATGCTTTGGAATATCCAAACGAATAAAAATAATTGAACATTGGCCGCTTCAGTACCGAGCAAATTGATCGTCTCTAAAAAATTCTTTTTTCAACAAAATTAACTGACGACAGAAGAATATTCTTTTTTCTAGAGACAGTCTATATATCTCAGAAGAAAATTTTTAAAGATATTTTGCAATATTTGCGACTTTATTCGTGACGTCCGTACGCGGCAGCTCCCACTTTAGTTCCAGTGACCTTACGGTACTAAAGTGATTAAAATCATTTATTCGATTGCTGAATAATTTACTTTTGTGGATAGTGGCGGTTTTGCTTTTATACCTCTCATATACACTTTGATATTTACAAATTACTTAAACGTGAATAAGTTCAAAACAGTTTGTTATATAATCTAATTTATCAAAGTTTTTGTTTTTGTCGGAGGAATGGCAAGTTTAAGTGAAAGTTAAATAATATAGAATATTAAGCAAACATATGTGTCCTTTAATTTAGACTTAAAATAATACGGAACAGAAGTTTCAATGGCACAAAAAACATTAGTTTAATCGTAGAATTAGTTTATTATTAATGTTTCACTGGAATAAAATATAAGTTTCATGAAACGTAGTACGTTACGAAACATTTCAAAGGTTCCGAAACCACGGGACTGTTTTTTGAATTAATTTTATTTGGAAAAGGATTTTCAAAAATACGATTTATTATTAGTTTTTTTTTTACAAAATATACATTACAGCAATGTTCAAAAATGCATTTGGAATATTTTATGAAGAAAGTACATATGTATGTATAACCAATTTACAGAATTGCGAAAAATTATATTTTACTAGTATTGCTACCCGGCGTCGCTCGGACTAAGCGACCAATAATTATTTAATGTTATATCATTCGACATAATTATATCACAAAATCTAACATCCAAAGTAGAGTTAAAATAAAATCACAAACTTTATTTAATTTGATGACAGCTCCATTCTCGCCCATTAAAATGTCCAAATTTAAAGAAAATATCTAATTTACTGTCAAAGAAATGTCAAATAATACCTTCACGTAAATAATAAACATTATTATTGATAATAAAAGCCGGGAAAAGTTTAGTAGAAGACTAATTTATGACATTTTGAATAAATGTCTTCGCCGATAAAAATTCAAACATATTTTCTTTCATATTCGTTTTTATGGCAATCTGCAACAACAATGCAAAAGGGAATTACAGACCCACATACATACATACGCCGTTTCGGTTTTATATATAAGATTTACAACTATCAATGATCTATACTGAACATGTCTACCTGTATAGGCAATGCATCAATCCTTGTAAATCATAGGTTCCCAACCTTTTTGGGTGGCGACCTCGATGCAATTGAAAAAACTATTTTAAAATGGATAATTAAAAAAAAACAGCGAAAATGCACTGAATTGAATATTTTTTTTGCTCGCTTCATATGTAGATGACCCCACAGAAAACCCGTCGCCACCCCCTTCAGAGTTGTGACCCATGGGTTGGGAGCCCGTGTTGTAAATGGATTTATGGCAAAACTCCGCCGGACAAAATGTCCCCCGACATAACGGTTCCTGGCAATATTTTTTTTAAAGTTTGATTATTTTAACCTTACCCAAATTAAACCTAACCTAAACCAAAACTAATCTAAAATATTTTTTTGACGCACGCCTATATTTACCACGCCACACGCAAAAGTCTCGTTCATTCGGTACCTGGATCTCGAAGAAAAGATTGACGAATTATAACGAACGTTTTCAAATGCATGTATCAATTATATTGCGGCGTATATACTGTGAGGTTAAGTCCATAAACGCAGTTCTTAGACAGACGGTGGATACTTTTATTGTATAAATATTAATTTTTTTTTGCACATCTTATATTCTTGTCACCAGCCGCCACTCATTATGGATACAATACACAATGTAAAAGAAAATTTGCATCTTTGAAGCACGTATAATAAAAGTTCTTGCGTAAGTCAGAAGTCTAGACGCTGAGTTGCGAAGAGTTTCAGAAGCCGCAAGACTATGGTTGTGATATCCTGCGAAAGATTTTAAGCCTCGTCTGCGGTTTCACCTCAATCATCAGTCAAGTACTCCTTATAAAGAGTCAGATACTCCCATAACTTTGAATACTCGACACCTACGCTGGGCCGGATATATATTATATGTATATCGATGTGTGTAAAATGACAAAATTCTTAATTTAAATAGTTTGAATTTAGTTAACCACCCGGGTTCCACCTTTCCGCATCTTAAGGTTTTTCAAATACACTAATAAATTAACGCGTAGCAAATTTTCTGTATTTCTGTATTCTGTATTCGTGGTCAACGTCGTTGGCTACCGTGTTGGACCACCTGGGTTCGATTATTTTTTCAGTCGATAAATAGATTCTGCTCACAGGCAATGGGTGTTTGTATTGTTAAAAATCCCTTCCCACCTTTCCTATACTAAAGAGCGACGCATAGTGACAGCGATTAACTAACCACTATTCCTGTCCTACTCTTCGAATCCTTTCCATTGATACTCTCTTAGAAAAAAGAGAAGTAAAGCAACTGAGTAACAAGCAGATCTCGTAGAAAAACATATTTTGAGATAAACTTCGTGAGGAGTCCATATGCTCGAAGTTGGGAGCGGACATGGTAAAAAAAAATATAAATATTCTGTATCGCTAATATGAATAAAAGTCACTTAATTTAATTGTTACCATATCAATCTGAATGAATCAACAAATGTTTTCATGTTAATGAGTTAATAATATAGAATACTAGTATTGCTACCCGGCGTCGCTCGGACTAAGCGACCAATAATTATTTAATGTTATATCATTCGACATAATTATATCACAAAATCTAACATCCAAAATAGAGTTAAAATAAAATCACAAACTTTATTTAATTTGATGACAGCCCCCCATTCTCGCCCATTAAAATGTCCAAATTCAAGGAAAAAATCTAATTAGCTGTCAAAGAAATGTCAAATAATACCTTCACGTAAATAATAAACATTATTATTAATAATAAAAGCCGGGAAAAGTTCAGTAGAAGACTAATTTATTACATTTTGACTAAATGTCTTCGCCGATAAAAATTCAAACTTATTTTCTTTCATATTCGTTTTTATGGCAACTTAATGACCAACAATGCAAAAGTGAATTACAGACCCACAGACATACATACGCCGTTTCGGTTTTATATATAAGATACATCCGTATATTTCAATACACAAATATACCTACGTATGTCGATACTTTTTTTTTCAATATCTACGTAGAATCAACTATGTACCTGAATATACAATATTTTCCTTTTATGTTGTCTTTAAGTTTATTTATTTAGATTTAGTTTTCTTTGATCAATACTTTGAATCTAACAAATATTATTTTGTAGAAATGCTTGCATTTAAGTTTATCTCGACTAACACGATTTTAAGACTATCTTTTGGAACCAATTAATTGTGTATGTTGAGGACTTAATGTATACAAGCCAATATGTATGTGACATGAAAAGAACCGGAACAGCTTGAAGCTTTTGATCCACGTTTTAATAACATCTGCTATTCTCTTACATATTTTTTAATGATAAAACTAGCCCCATCTTTGATGTGAAATAAATCCAGGGCAGAATTCGTGACTTATTTGATGGTGTGTTTAATGTAAAGTATTCTTGTCACGTCGGCTGCTAATCTACCGGTGGTCAAAGTGCCCCGAGTCCGACACTGCGCAAAGGGTTTCCTTCTGCCTTTTCCAAGATCACGAAATATACCTCTTTGAGAGCAGGGTGTTACGTAATAATTTAATGTTTACTGAATATAAAGCGCTATCTTATACAGGACGCTGTATTTTTATTTTTGTATATTTTTTCCAATATTAAGATGATAATTCTCTCTTTTTTTATTTTTTTGACGTGACAACGTCTTATAAGTCGATGAAGGCCCGATGCACGCACGAAAAAACATGACTCATTGTCCCGTTTGTCGCGTTACGCCGAAGGCAAGCGTGCGAGCGAGAGCGCGGATAAGCGATAGAGAGGCACGATCGGCCTACCGTTTGGATTGTGCCGCATCTATCTCTCTTCCACTCGATTGGTCGATGCGTCTGAGTAGAAAAGAGACAGCGGCAGCACACAACTTATACACCTACAGTACCTACACGTGATCTGTTTACAACTGTTTATAAAGTGAAGTGAAATGTTAATGTGGTTTTCATTGTTTATATTACAACAACAATTGCGGCAATAAAGGTAATTAATTCTTGCATATTAAAAATCTGATTAAAGTATAACAAATATACAATGTACTCAGGGGAGCTAAGGGACGCCGGGATGACCTGGGAAGATGCGAGGAGGTTGGCGGGAGACAGAGAATCTTGGAGGCACCGTGTGGCGGCCATATGCTCCGAATAGGGAGCGGATATGGGAAAAAAAAAAAAAAAAAAAAATATACAAAATATCGTATCCATACAAAATAATGATAATTCAATAAAAATGATTCCATTTTATTCATAAAAGTATGCAATCATTTCATCAATGTTTTCTTATGACGTTGTCACGTTAAACTATCGTCCGTAAACCGACTTTACAGACACCAATTTTTTCTAATATTAAGATGATAATTCTTATCAAATGCATTGCGCATTAGTATCAGCCATATATTTTATTTGATTTTTTTCTATTAAATAAATTGTTTTAAATCATCAGCCATTAACACAAATAAATAAATTATAAATCTGTGCTTAAGCACGCTTTTTTATAGATTAAACTAATTTTTTGACCGTGTAAATCGTCAATATCTTGAGTTGTTGAAATTAATATTTATTTAATTATATTTGCTGGTCTTGTTAAAAACTGTACAGGAATACTTCTAAGAAGCAATCAATCCATCGCCATAATTATCCACAATTGACAATGTCGTGCTTTATCCATTAGTAATGAAACAATTTGACGAAAACTTTATTTTACGTTTTATTTTGTTTATGTTTTTCACATGGATAGCTGTATGTGGCCTGCTCACATTGGTAATCCTTCTGATTTATTCGTATACGCACCGAAAATAAAAAGCAATATTGTGTATCCCAAAGCACTTCAAAAAACACTATTAAACACTTTTTTCTTTGAGTGGCATTGCAACTCATGCCGGGTAGTGTTAAGTAACAATATAAAATATGATTGTTATAACAGTAGAGAATATCTACAGCGTAACTTTTCTACACCAGTATATACATTAGTAAATGTATGTTTAAGCATAGTTCTGACGAGGGCGTTATCAACTATTAACATTATATTAACAATATAATTTTTGTAGATCTAAAATATAAATTCATATGATCAAAGATCAACCTGTATCATTTCCGTACACGTTTTCCAGGAATTATACTCTTTTGATTTGATTCCGATTCGTGGTATGCAATGCGATACCTGAATTATGATCAAAACGTAATGACGTCTTTTTGGTGCGGACTGAATTATTACGACTTGTGTTATTACATTCGGCTACATAATAAAAGAACACCACTAAAAATTATCCCAGGAAACAAGGCAAGAAATCGTTAATGAATAAATGTTTATCGCTCATTTTGATTAAAAAATGAATTAATAAAAGAACCATAACTGGATATGACAAGCACAAAAGAGTGGCTGAAATACTTAATTTGTTTTTTATGTTCAGTACATATTCTAATTGGTTCCATGACAAATCAGAACATGACGTTTCAGAACATGACTTTTCAGAACACGACTTTTCAGAACATGACATTTCAGAACATGACATTTCAGAACAAGACTTTTCAGAATATGACATTTCAGAACATGACATTTCAGAACAATCGGACTATCTACGGACACCGTCCGAGCGCGCTCGCTTTATAATATTGGGTTTTCACATACATATTTGTCTATAAACAATTAACTAATTATGAATAGGGCTGCCACAACAAGAAAATAACTGTAATTATGAGATCGCCGAAATTAAAATAAATGTTCACTAACTATTGTAGTTAGTTCGCGTGCATTTTAAAATTCATTCGTTGGGCTGGCACAAATATGTATATATATATATATGTATGTGGGATCTGGCGGTGGAGTCTGGCAAAATAACGAAGGTTTTAGTTTTATAATACGTCTTTATTTATTAACAGTCTTAACACCGGCTTATTCTGGCGGAAAAAATATCATTACAAAAAAATCTTAAGATTAAAATTTACATTTATATAATATTTTTACATGCTTCTCAAATGTCGTATCGAGATCGACTTGCACAGAATTTTTATACACATAATAATAACATTAAAAATTATTAATTATGTTGTTATTATTAATTAATAATTTTTATACATACAACATAGAAGAAAAGTATCAATAATAATATTAATTATTATTTTATATAGATAATAATAATATAATACAAAAAATAATTAATAATAACAATTGAATTGTCATGTTCTGATTTGTCCGGTTACCATTCTAATTTAGTCTAAAAAATAAACGCTTCTCATTGCTGCGATTCTAAACAAAATGGTACCCATTTCTATTAAAGCAATTCAAATATGAAACAGATTTGAAAATAAAATAAAATATATTCGTTTGTTTCTGAGAGCAAAAAATGTTTCTCTAAGTGAAATTTTTTTTTCCATCCCACTCCTTATCGCAGGATCGGATTATTTTTAAGCACATTTCCTGACTCGGTATAATTCAATTATTACTCCTGCAATTGTCCTAAAAGCATCTTTTTTTACTGTAACTGCGGTGCGGTGTGGAAACACCTATATTATAACGTCTACGAAGCAGTTAACTCAATCTGCTACGCCCATCTCGTAGAGCTACGCCGTTAATTGCGTGACTTGAGTTTACGGAATTTTTCAGCTACGGCAGAATTTCAGTCTGAAAAACATCTTGCTTTTTGTTTTTCGCCACGGCGCCGTGAGTGTTTGCAAAATGAATATTATTTTTTTACAAAACAATTAAATGTTAAGTAGCGTCTGGTTCTTTAGCCAAATTGGTTACGTGATATTGTTGTCCTTCAAAAAAAAAGCTTGATTTTGATTAAAGATTAAAAATAGTTCTAGACTAATATAAAATTTTAAATAACTTTGATTATTCCACGCATTGTGCTACTAACTGTGACACGTGTTTCGCCTCTTTCAGAAGCATCTTAGGACTAAGCAAGGAAGCAAGATTGATTCTAACATTTCAAAATGATAAAATAACAAAATGGAGTTTGGGATTTTTCCTTTTTACGGGTCGCTCGCCACTGCTTACATTATTTCCAATTAATAGGGTAATCACAAACATATCTGATAGATTGCAGCTCATTAGTTTAATAGTTTGTAATGTTAACGTCATTAGTAGTATAACTATTTGTTTGATTTGTTTCGATTCTATGTATAACCCTCTCCTTGCTTCCCGTAAAAAGGAAAAGTCTCAAACTCCATTTTGTAATTTTATCATTTTAAAATGTTAGAATCGATCTTGCTTCATTATTTAAGCAAACCTTGCGAAAGTTAGTCCGAAGATGCTTCTGAAAGAGGCAAAACACGGATCACAGTCAGTAGCACAATACGTGGAATAATCAAAGTTATTTTAAATTTTATATTAAAATGAACTTCCACAAAGTTACCGCCGAAACCATCGATAGTATAGTTCTAGACGTTTTTTTTAAAATAACATCAGTGTTTTTGTCGTGCATAAGTCGAAAGAATGAGCGGCAATTTATATTATTATTGTTTTCAGTCATTCAACAAATATTCGAACATTAGAAAATAATAATATTCTAGAAAGAGAAGCTAAAATTTTGAGTTGTGTATGTATATTGTATACCAATATACAGACAATTTTATTATGACATGATATTGACAAATGGGTTCATTGTAACCCAACGATATCTCAACTTAATAATTATGACGAGAAAGCATTTGAGAATTGCTTTAGACTGAGAATCATTCTTCTCAATGACACTCCATATGTTGAAAAATTGACTGACTCAACAAAATAAGGGTTAACCCCTTCTCTGGCACGCTCGAGTATACTCGGGTATTGAAAGTCGTCAAAAACGGACATCACGAGATAACTCGGGCAAACTTCACACGAAAATTACGAATTTGATCTAGTCCAAGCAAGGGCTGGACACAAACTAATAGATAAAAAATATGTGTGTGTATATTGCATTTTCAAATGTGTACATATGTGCATATGTTAAATCAATTGCACCGGCAAGTGGTTAATTAAACAATAAGAGATCTCGAATCACAAAATTCTCTTAGTGTGCTGTATAGACGCGTGCATATGTGTTTATATGTACTGCATTTTTTCCCTTCCCTTTTTTTTCGAAAGGAGTAGGGATTGAAAGGATACGAGAACTAAGACAGGACTAGTGGTTTGCTAATCGTTCTCGCTATGCGTTGCTTTTTCGGATCGGAGAGGTTGGAGGGGGATTTAACAACACAAACATCCATTGCCTTCGAACAGAATCGATTTATAGAGTGAAAAGTCTGCTTGCACCGGGAATCGAACCCGGGCGATCCATCACTTAAGCCAAAGACCACTGCACCACGGACTGGGTTTTGATAAATATATTAATACTAGTGTTCGAACCCGGCTTCGCTCGGACCAGTTTAGGGTTATGTTCACCTCGGCGCGTAAATTCAGACGGGCCAAGTTGAAACAACTTTTTTCAAAATTCAAAAGTCTAGGTCAATTAAAATGGAATTTAAATGAACATTTCAGACTGGCATTGACATTTCACAGCCCCTCTCATATATTGACAGCCCCATTCTCGCACATTAAAATGTCAAATAATACTTTCACGTAAATAAAAACATTATTATATTAATAAAAGCCGGGAAAAGTTCAGTAGAAGACTAATTTATTACATTTTGACTAAATGTCTTCGCCGATAAAAATTCAAACATATTTTCTTTCATATTCGTTTTTATGGCTACTTAATAACCAACAATGCAAAAGGGAATTACAGACCCACATACATACATGCGCCGTTTCGGTTTTATATATGTACTACTCGATACTCGAGTAATTGGAGTCTCTACACACACATTGATAACGAAAAAAATTTACCGTCGAAACTTTCGCGAGCGAAATCAATTCGTTTGTTTGAACTTGCACCAACAATGCAAAAGGGAATTACAGACATACATCCCCCGTTTCGGTTTTATATATAAGATTCATACATATATCTTATATTTCACTGATCATTAATAACACGACATAGCTAAAACGATCAGTTCTCCAATGGATTAGTGATATATTTTCTATCCCTGCTCTTTTCTAAAAGAAAGGTAAAACAAGTATTTTCAGTTTAACTTCTTTATGAATCAATATGGTCCATATTAGGAGCAGGAATGGTTTAAAAAGAACGTTAAAAATCATACACACCCGTGTCCGTAATGTGAATTGGATATTGGATTTACCCATTAGATTGCTAGATCAAAGCTGTGATCACTAATCCAAATACTTAACAATATTTAAATCACCCACTCCGTTGCGTCCACAAGACTTTTGTCATAAGAAATTAGCAGCTTGTCAAGTAATTTCAATTTGAAAAAAACAACATTATTTAAATTTAAATAATTAAAAAAAAAAACAAAATAAGTTACAACTTTTCTAATATTATTTCTCAAAAAGTTCAGGATTGCGTTAAATACAAATAGAATAACTTTGTTGGCAGTAACTTTATACTTACTTTTTGTCCCTCGAACTTTTATTTTTGCTAAACTTTCTGGCTGTCATTGTAATTTAATTTTGTTTTGCGTTAAATATAATAAAATTAATAAATACCCCACGTAAGATACATTAATATAATACTCATACAAAACTCTCGTTTCTATTTTCTGACTGTCAAGATGAATTTATTTTATATTGTAATCACAATCAAATTAGTTATAAGTTTCTGAGAAAGTTTTCAAAAAATAATTATTGCTGTATGTGAAACAATTCTTGAACCTAGAACTAACATTGATATAAATATGTTTCGTGTTTATTCTAATACTATTGTAAAGGTGTTCTTCTCTTTTATTTTCAATTGACTTGTATCGTATTTTATATTTGTTGACAATTAAAAACTGATTTTAATTATTAATTAAATTATAATACGGAAAGAAAAATAACAATGTATTTTAATTCTACATAAATTATTTTATATATTTGTTGATAGCTATTTCGGCTTACGCCTTCGTCAGAACTAAAATGAGTACGTGTTTTTTAAACAAAGAAATAAACCAGGAATAATGTTTTATATGGTCTCTTATTGAAGGTATGTAAATATATTTTGTCAGCCAACATTATTTCAGTTCAATGAAAGTATTTTTTTTAAAAAATGTACAATGGTAAATAAATAACTTAAGAATCACATATAATAAATAAACACAAAACAGTAAATTACTCAGTAATAACGATATGTTCTTCGCGATGAATTTTTTTTGTCAAACTTAAACTGTTTATATTGTTATTGAATTTAACCTTTGATCTTTCAACAAAAAATAATAATAACAATCAACGATCTAAATAAAAATCGTACTAAACAGTTATCTAAAAAAATCAATACACGTGTCACACATAGTTACACAACCAGTAGAGTAATCAAATTATTAAATTAAAAACATTTTATATTAAGACATCTTTGTTATTGGACTAGGATTGAAAACATAGAATAGCTGCAGTGAAAATAAGGCTTGTATTTTCCAGTTTGGGTCATAATTTGTATGAATTTATATTACATTTTTCTGAATTTATATAAAACTAGTATTCGAACCCGGCTTCGCTCGGACCAGTTTGGGGTTATGTTCATCTCGGCGCGTAAATTCAGATGGGCCAAGTTGAAACAACTGGCAACTTAATGGCCAACAATGCAAAAGGGAATTACAGACCCACAGACATACATACGCCGTTTCGGTTTTATATATAAGATATTTTGGTTCATATGAATCTACTCGAGTACTCGAGTAATTTGAAAAATGTACTACTCGATACTCGAGTAATTGGAGTCTCTACACACACATTGATAACGAAACAAATTTACCGTCGAAACTTTCGCGAGCGAAATCAATTCGTTTGGTTGAACTTGCAACAACAATGCAAAAGGGAATTACATACCCACATACATACATACGCCGTTTCGGTTTTATATATAAGATACATTTTAAATATAATTAATCGTATTTTGTATTATTTGGTCAGATTTTCTTTTGTGATAACCTAACCTTGCCTTAACTAACCTTACCAATAATTTGATTAACCTTACCACAAGTTTATTTGTAATTCTCACTGAAAATCAATTCATACCATTTAATTTGTTTCCAATCAATATTGCCGAATTAATTTCTCAGACGCGATCGATATAGAGACAGACAAAAGACCTCAAGCAGAAGCCTGCATTACCAAAACGTTTTAATGGACACTAGTTGATATATTTGAATAGATGCCTTTTTGGTTAATTTCTTGAAACTAAACAAAGTAGTTAGTTGCGCTCTAAGCTAATTAAAAGTTTTATCAAAGCAGCTGAAAAAAAAACTGAAATAAAATTAAGGTGGGAGCATTAATGTGCCGGGACGGCGAACCCTCACGGTTCAAGGGAGGGTTCGTTTATTCCATTACAACGCAGCCCGGCTAAGTAAAAAATATGACGCGACGACCTTTGCCAGATTTTCCGAGGAAAAAAAAACACAATTCGAGAAAATCGTAATTAGCCAGAGACGGCTTTGGGTCTAACTGTGTTTCCCCTGAATGCTCCTTAAATGAACAACTCAAGTGAGCATTATTTTAACACTTTAAGCACCGCACTAAAGTAAACAATTAAAACATGGTTTCTTATTATGTTATTAAATTTATGTTTCAAAAAAGATTTTGATCATTGAAATTTGGATAAATATTACATTGTCAAATCGACGTATTACTTTGAAAAGGTTCTGCTCTTGACACTGTTTTGAGATATGAGCGTTTGAAGTTTCGATTGATTAACATTCTTTAATGGAATATTATCCAACCAAGTTTCTTTTGGGAATGCTTTCGTTTCACTCTCTTGAAGCTCGCAGATCGATTTCAATGTTGAAACATTTTACTCTTCTTCTTCGGGGCCGAGTTGATAACTCTGACATCCTTGAAACTTTAAGCTTGCATGCTCCTAGTTTCTACCTACGTGGTCGTAGCCAAGGCCAATCAATGTTCTTTGTCAGAACTTGTTTGTCATAGGTCATTTGAGTCGCCAGTAACAAGGGCTGTTCGATTGATGAATGCACTGCCTGTTGATGTGGACATCTTCGGTAGTGAGCTTGGTTCTTTGTTTTCATATTTTTTCTTTTTATGTAATTAATATGTTTCTGTTCTAATCCATACATTTGTTAATTCTATATTTTTTTTTTTTTTTCAATTTTATGTAATACTTTTTGTGTTATTTTTATTAATTGTCAAATGCATGGCGCATTGGCGTCAGCTGTAATGCCATGTATTCTGTTTAATTTTTTACAATAAATAAATAAAATAGTTACTGAGAAAACTCGACTAAACATTCACTTGTAACAATGAGCAAATAAAAATGTTTCAAATTACTTATTTTTTGAGCATATTAATTCACAACTCTTGGTGAGGAATAATGATTTTAAAGAAGAGATTTTTATGAAGGAAATAATGATGCCAGTCTTAAAAATTTGTTAAAAAAGTAAAAAGGGTGCAGATGCAGTGCAACGATGGAATTCTGCTAACCCCGTTATTCAACCATAGATAATTCTGAAATTCATATATTTGATAGAATGCGGTAAATACAAGCTTTTCCAATGGTCATTTTGGGCAAAAATGTCTATTAGAACCATTTCAAAGTAGGGTAACGTAATGTCGTAAATCATTTTATATAATCGATTACGAAATCAAATATTTTTTTGATAAGTGATAACATTGGTTGTTTATTGGAAAAACATATAAGATTTGGCATTACAGCTGAAGCCAATGTGCCATTGTGTTATTAAATACTAGTATTGCTACCCGGCGTCGCTCGGTCGCTGATCATTCGACATAATTATATCACAAAATCTAACATCCAAAATAGAGTAAAAATAAAATCACAAACTTTATTTAATTTGATGACAGCTCCATTCTCGCCCATTAAAATGTCCAAATTCAAGGAAAAAAGCTAATTAGCTGTCAAAGAAATGTCAAATAATACCTTCACGTAAATAATAAACATTATTATATTAATAAAAGCCGGGAAAAGTTCTGTAGAAGACTAATTTATTACATTTTGACTAAATGTCTCCGCCGATAAAAATTCAAACATATTTTCTTTCATATTCGTTTTTATGGCAACTTGCAACAACAATGCAAAAGGGAATTACAGACCCACATACATACATACGCCGTTTCGGTTTTATATAAAGATACAGAGAACGGCAAAATAGCATATACAATTATAATTAAGAGTAAAAATAAAGCACCAAGCCGCATACGAATATGTATTATAGGTGTCCTAAAATTCAAAATTTGCCGAGCAAACAATTATTCAATAACTTTGTTTTGTCATAGGTTATTATGTATTTGGAGAAGAAATACAATACGTGTCATTACAGCTGACGCCAATGCGCCAATTATTTGATACATATAATAAAGACAGCACATATCACGTAACAAAAAAAAAAACAATCATTCAACAGTGAATGGCAAACAAGACAAAAAATACCATTAATATAGAAATTTTAAAAGCAAGTTCACTGCACAAAATATCTAGCTAAAAATAATGATGTTTCTGCCACAAAAATACATTTTTTTTTTATTTTATATGGTTAATAAATAATTTAAAATATCATCTAAATTAGATTATTATAATATTTAATTTGCCCTATAAAGGGTTATGTCATGAATCAAGGTGTTATGCGATATTCATACCTACTAGTACCTGGAGCTTGACTTTGAGTGTAAAGAATTCTAGAATTTTCAGAAATCGTGCGTGGGCTAATTCTTTTAAAGGACTTCTGTATAGTGTCGTTTTTCACTTTAACATAAAGTGAAATACAAAATACACGTGAGAAAATAAAGGCAATGCTCTCTTACGAACAAAAATAGCACATCTTACTTACACAATCCCTAGAAAAATCTTTGTAATGAGATTTTGTGGAATATTAATCAATGTTTTCTATTTATTTTTTGTTGCCAGCTAGGAAGCGAACCAATGCGAATAATTACACATTACAGCTTTGTTATCGCACTTTTTATGAATAATTGTTTCACACATTGAAATGAGAGGATTTAATACTTATTCTGCTATTCGGGACGGTGTCAAAGCCAGAAAATGAAAGATCATCAAAATCGGTCCAGCCGTTCTCGACTAATAAGTGGTGTAACTAAAACGACATTGTTTTATTAATATAGATATGTAGATAGATAACTAGCCCGTACCTGGCTAAAGTTGCAATGTTTTTTGAAGTGCTTTCGGAAGCATAATATTTTACATAAATAATTTTACTAACATTGATCGGAATCGATGACATTTCCCCAATTAAATCACTAACACCGTCCCATTGGACTAGCCAGTTTCTTACCGGTCATGTCAAGTTCAATGCAAAACTCTTCGCGCTGGGCAAGTTGGTTTTAAGGCCGGACTGTACTTGTGGGCACGTCCACCAGGACGCTAATCACATCTTATGGGACTTCCCCCAAATGAATTCCGAACGAGCAGAACTGTCTGCTGTGGTCCGTCCTCACACGGGCCCAATAGGCCACGCTGACTTGATTGCAACTAAGGCTAACTTTATTGCATTTGAAAAATTTGCAAATTTATTCGGGGATCGACATAATCTCGATTCTTCACTAGAGTCAATATACTCGTCTAACACGACGGGCTCTCAGTATACGGATTATACACAGGATACTCTGTATCAAAATGATTTCAGTGGCTGAGCTAGTCACTCCAATTTATTTTATTATTTTCTATTTTAAAGCACTTTAGTGCATGGTTCAAAATCAGTCCCATGCAGATCTGCTCGGGCCATGAATGTGAGGGGTAAATTCCTTTTTCTAAGTCGATAGCGTTGTGAAAGGCGGCCATGAAACATTGGCTGCATATACACAACGGGTGGTGGTGGGAAAAACCAACTTGATTTCGCTCATAAAGTTGTTATGCCAATTGTTTGTAATATTATAATTCTTTTTTAGCTTTTTTATAAATATCGCTGTTTCGTTGTATTTATTATCAGTTGATAATGCTCTCCATGAGCGAAACCGGTCCTGATCCAATAAATTTAATGCGGAATAAGTACTACAATTATGTTATTATTTGTTTATAATGCCATTCCCCAAGTGTTGACAGTGAACACATTAAAAGTGATAGATGCATAAGCTTACCTCTTGAACTGACTTCACTATGGAATACTCACCACTACATCGATCGCACCTTCTTGTCAGTAAAATTGGGAAAAGAATCAAATTAAATAGGAACTCTCAAATCAGAGACGAAGGAGAAGGCAATAACTTTGACTTGATCGCGTCTAATGACTTGAACCTACTCGAAATAGATATCCAAAAAAAAAAAGTTGTTAACTGAGCCATTCAAATAAATAAAGCATATTCATGGGTACTTCTTCGACATATATTCTGATAAAGACCAAGACTGGCTTCACTCATCGCGAGCATAATCAACTAGTTCTTATCTTCATCAAATTACACATTAAACTAGTACCTTTTGACACCGCCTTATGTGGTAGGTCATCAGAACTCTCTCGAAAGATCTATTATTCACCTCAGTCAGTGAGTTTAAGTCAATATCAGGAAATAAATTCATTTTTAATAATACTCTATATTGAAATCTATAGCGATTCAATATAGAGTGATTAAGTTTGTAAAAGAGACATTTATGCGGACTTCTCGCTCTAAATGTCTCTTGACTCTTTCACGCCCTGAATGCATGGTATTTCATGCAAAGTTCGATGAGCCATAAATAATGGCTTATCGGGCTGACGTTTAACGGTATTTTTATAACGGTCTTTTGGTACCTAATGGAACCGATTTCTTTCATACAGTTGGCAGTGAGAGATTGGACAGCATTGAGAATGCACGCGCCTAATCCTCTCCCTAAGGATAAATTCTAGTAAATTCTGATATCGCCTTTGCAATTATAATAGTCGTGTGTTATGTATTGTAGAACGTAACGGGTATTGTAAATCTATCTGTGTTAAATCCGTGTGTAAAGTCTGTAAAAATTCATAACAATTAAATAATGGGTGCGGTTAACCCACATAACGCTTTGACATCGTCTTTTGTTTATAAGAACACCATGTTTCTCCTACTCCGTTCCCGAAATTCCTCTCCTGAGTGTCGGATAGGAGGCTCCTTCTCGATTTACGAGGGAGCCGGAATAAAGGTCTTCTCAATATGAACTATCAAATCAGAGACGAAGGAGACGGGAATAACTTTGACTTGATCGCGTCTAATGACTTGAACCTACTTGAAATAGATATCAAAAAAAAAAAACAAAAGACAGTTAACTGAGCCATTCAAACAAATAAAACACATTTATCGGTACTGCTTCCACATATATTCTGATAAAGATCATACTGGCTTCACTCATCGCAAGCATATTCAACTAGTTCTTATCTTCATCAAATTACACGTGAAACTAGTACCTAAACCGTGCTTTAATGGTCCACGGAAAATCAATTTGCGATTGCAGTTCTATTTCTTTTTAACTAAGCTCTCGATCACAGCTTCAACTATGTATATCAACCAAAACAAACATCTTCTATTTTTATAAAAAATATTATTCATAAATTATACATTATTTTTTTTAATATTTGCTTAAATTCCTTGAATAATGATGAAAACTGTAAAAAATGCGAGAAACAAAGCTTTATTAAAAATTTTGGAATCACTCAACTTTGTGTTACTTTTTTAGTATTCGGCGATACGAAATGATGTCACATAATATGATTTTTTTTTCATTATTTTCTTACGATCCAAAGCTTCTTCATTTCCGTGAATTTTTCTCATATTAAAACTGTATTTAATATCTTTATTCTTTACAATATAACAAAGCAAAAAATAGAACATACGTTTTTTCAATATATTCGCCTTGTTTGTTATCTTACCGATTTCACATTTATTATCATTAACACGTATCAGTTGAAAATTTTTGCAATTAGTGAATCTGGTGCTGATCTTAATAAATTAAATGTGCAATAAGTACAGAGAGATTTTTATTATTTTTTTAATATAACCCAATTCCATTACGTCAATACGACTGGTGACTCAAATGACTTACGCGACAAACAATTTATGATAAAAAAAATGGTTTTGGTTACGACTACGTCGGTAAAAACTGGAAGCTATGAAATTGATATTCTTGAGGATGTCAGGGTTATCAATTCGGCACTGAAGAAGAAGAAAATATTAACATCTAAAGCAACTGGTTTTAAGCGGTCGTTCACTATCCACCAGTAATACATGAGATAAATTTTCATACAGTAACATTACCTTAAGGCAGTATTCTGGTCTAGAGGCTGAAATTTTAGGTGTTTTTGCAAGTGCTATAGAAAAAAAAGTAATAACAATTTAAGATCCATTTTTTTACAAGATATTTATTAATATTTTAAAAATATACAAAAAAATATTCGAACCAAAAAACTAATAAACTAAAAAGTTACAGGCTGGTAAAGTACGGGGTCTCAAAAAAATGGGGCGCCTTAGTTACCACGATTCCAACTTTTCTAGTCACCTAAAATATAATTAAAAAATATATCCTTAATTGGTATAGATGACATTTTCGCGCATATCAGAGAAATGTAAAAATATTTATTTTTCGTAAAATGGCAGAGGTTTGAAAAGAAAATCGTTTTTTTCGTGTTTTTTGAGACTTTTTAAAAATAGTAAAAATTGTTTTTTTTTTATATATTCTTTTAATATGCGCTAAAACTGGATGTATTAATAAGGTTCACACCAAATTTCATGTAAATCGGTTTAGTAAAACTTGAGATATCATGGCAACTATTTTGAAAAAAGTAGTTTCGAGATAAACGTGTTAAAAGTTTTGGGCGAAGTTTCAAACAGTCTAAATCATATAATGGTACTTTACGCTTACATTTATTTAATCCGCAATTCCTGCTCCATACAATGGGCTTTCCTCTTCTTCAAAATAAGCGTTTTCAGATGTTCTTTCTATGTTCATCGGTTTTTAAATAAATATTAAGAATAAATACTTTTTTACAAGGGAACCCGAGTTCAGGTAGTCGAAAAATTTCTGCCGTATCGTTAGATACTACATCACTAAAGTAGCTGTATCTCTGAAAATACTCGGAATTTCGAAAAGTCCTTGAACAGGCAAAAAAATATTTCTCCAAAATCATAGACCAGAATACTGCCTTAATCATAATTTCTTCAGCATAATTATTGGTTCTGTGTTGTGGATATGCCTTTAAAAAATAGTCTGTAGTTTTCTAAAAACACCTAAAACATTATTTTGAATTTAACGTAAATTTATTTGCAAAATAACTTTCATTTGGAAATACGATTGAAAAATCTTTGGAACAGTATCATAAGCACAAGATAATCAAACCAAAGAGTGTAAAAAATTGTAACTGGACACCTCAAAAACATTCTGATAAAAAGCACCGCAGCTATGTCATGCGGCTGACATGCATTCCCGGTTTTTGGTAATAAAATGATTCACTAAGCCATAAGAGGTTAAGCAAAAACAGAAACTTTTTAAATATTTTGGGGCGATGAAATAAGCTTGGCAATGAGGTATTTAAATCGTATATGCAATTGAATAATTAATTGCGTTCTCTGATTCTAGGAAAAAAAGTATAAAAGCTGTAAATACTAGGGCTGTAGGGTCGGAGTCGTGGAGTAAGGGTTTTTTCCAGCCGTAGTCATAATCGAAGTCGAGTTTTTAAATGTTAGAACTTTTTATTTTTGGATATAGTATGTATAATTAGGTTAGTGCCCGGATTGGTTGGTTGATATTTTTTTTTTTTTAACCATGTCCGCTCCCAACTTGGAGCATATGGACTCCTCGCGGAGTTTATCTCAACATATATTTTTCTACGAGAACTGCTTGTTACTCAGTTGCTCAACCTCTCTTTTTTCGAAGTGAGTAGGGATGGAAAGGATACGAGGACTAGGACAGGACTAGTGATTAGTTAATCGCTGTCACTATGCGTCGCTCTTTGGGATCGGAAAGGTGGGAAGGGATTTTTCAACAACACAAACACCCATGACTTTGAACAGATTTATCGACTGAAAAAAATCGTACCGGGAATCGAACCCGGGCGATCCGGCACGCAAGCCAACGCTGTTGCCACTGCGCCACGGACCGGGCGGTTGATATTTAATTAAATACAAATAAATAGGAAAGGTAGGAAAAAAAGGTAACGGAATTATACATTTACTAGTTTTCGAACCCGGCATCGCTCGGACCAGTTTGGGGTTATGTTCAGCTCGGCGCGTAAATTCAGACGGGCCAAGTTGAAACAACTTTTTTCAAAATTCAAAAGTCTAGGTCAATTAAAATGGAATTAAAATGAACATTTCAGACTGGCATTGACATTTCACAGTCCCTTTCATATATTGACAGCCCCATTCTCGCCCATTAAAATGTCAAAATTCAAGGAAAAAATCTAATTTGCTGTCAAAGAAATGTCAAATAATACCTTCACGTAAATAAAAACATTATTATATTAATAATAGCCGGGAAAAGTTCAGTAGAAGACTAATTTATTACATTTTGACTAAATGTCTTCGCCGATAAAAAAATCAAACATATTTTCTTTCATATTCGTTTTTATGGCAACTTAATGACCAACAATGCAAAAGGGAATTACAGACCCACAGACATACATACGCCGTTTCGGTTTTATATATGTACTACTCGATACTCGAGTAATTGGAGTCTCTACACACACATTGATAACGAAACAAATTTACCGTCGAAACTTTCGCGAGCGAAATCAATTCGTTTGTTTGAACTTGCAACAACAACGCAAAAGGGAATTACAGACATACATCCCCCGTTTCGGTTTTATATATAAGATTAGTCGGATTCGAAGTTGTGTTTTTGGGAAATGCTAGAGTCGGAGTCAGAGTCGTGTTTTTTAACGACTGCATAGCCCTGGTAAATACTCATCCACTTTGTATCGCGACTATTGCAAATACTTAGATGACACAATTTAATTTTCAGGTTTTTTGAAAATAGTAAGCCTTCAAAAGTTATATTTCAGAGGTCGTTTCGCATTGCAAGTGCAATTTAAAAAAATATTAAATGACATATGTACATATGTATACATCAATTTCTCATATTTATTTTAAACTAGCTTTTTTACTATATACATAGTTTAGTTCAGATATAAGTTTTCAGTCAATCTGTTTGGTTATGTTAAATGAAGTTCCAAAATCCTTTTCATAAAATAAGAATTTTCCGGCCAGTCCGATTGGCCAACGTCGTCTTCTTCAGTAGCAACATTCATGGGCTCGAATTCCATTACGGAAAAAACTGAATTATAAGCCCTTGCGGTCAGTGGGTGCGGTGTAGAGACTCCAATTACTCAACATCTCAACTACTCGAGTATCTAGTAGTAAAATTTTAAAATAAACTCATACTGTAGTTTCAGATGTACCAAAATATGTATTTTTAATTCGAATTTGTGTATATAAATAGATGATAAGTAAATAAAGAAATATATTGAATATCATTAAAACATTTATTTCAATTTATACCACATATATTTCAACAAATTTTTAATTAATTTTAGGTTTTGGTTTTATATTTCTCGCAGAAGAAAAAACTTTCGACGATTGTTACTAAAACGAGTATTACTCGAGTATTTTTCAAATTACTCGAGTATCGAGTACTTGGAAAATGGACGAGTATACTCGAGTATCGAGTACTTGATAATCGAATTGGAGTCTCTAGTGCGGTGGTCATCGTTAAGATAAACATGGTTTTAAAAATTGTTTCGAATACGTTTACCCTTTTGTCATTTTATATAATACTAGCCGGTACCCAGCAAGCGTTGCAATGCCACTCAAAGAAAGAAAATATTTGTGTTTATTAAAGTGCTTTCAGATGCACAATATTTTAGATAAATAATTTCGATTTAATTTCACTTACATTGATCGGTATCGATGACATTTGCTGATTATCTTTTGCCGATTGTATATGGTACGACACACGCGCTACCCACTGAAAGTTTATTATACTGTGTATATTACCTTTGCGCAAGTGCAACAATAAGTTGTCAAAATGAACGGTATGTCACCGCACAAAATATGAAGAAACATTTATTTTTATATAAAAGACCTTCTGTAAGCAAATTTTACTATCTTAAAAACCTCCGCGCAAGCGCAAACAAACAGTTTGTCAAAGTTTTATAACGATCGGATGAACGGCATGGTAGCGCATAGGGTGCGAACAAACGAACAAAAAAATATTGATATTAATACATTAGATAGATACATACGCAATATTTCTTAATTAAGAAAGATAAAATTCATGAAAAATATTCTTAATTCATTATACCGCTGTGGCTTTGAAACGTGCCACTCTCGTGTAATGGTATGTATTTTTTTTGCGCAAAATTTAAAACTATGCAAATGTGAAAAGACTGCAACCAAAGCCGTACGCTTGTATGCATTAAGTGCAAAAAAACCGCTGGCACGCGAGCCGAATAACACGAGTACCCTAATTTTATTTGCATTTTATTTTTCCCTGCTAGATGGTAAGAGTTTTTCTACGGCACTCTAATTGCATACAAAAAACTCGTTTTCTTATATAATTACTTTCAGAATATAATATTACCAACTCAAAAAAAAATAAAGTGAAAATTTGCATTAATTAAATATTTATTTTTGAATTTGGGATAGAATCAAAATACATGGGTCGTAGAGATAATATCTTAGGGCTCTAGTATGTATAGCTCAACAAACTTTGGTTCTTAGGTAACCATTTGCATGGTTTTTAAATTGGTGGTTTTCTTTTGATAAAAACCGTCACAAGGTTAGAAGAGGTTTCACTAATAATATAATAATGATGATAACAAGAATTGGTGACAGCAAACGAAAGTAGCTCATAAATGATTTAATTTACTATTTCAACTGAAATTGCTTGATGGAATTTCACTATCAAATTTGAATCGCTTGAATTCTGTACATTTCCAAGAGTTTTGTCGCCATCGGTTCTCGCCTTTCGGCATCTTCGGGCTTTTCAATTATACGAATTAACTCAAACTGATTTAACCGTGATGTGACAAAGCTACTAAACGACAAAAAATATTAGAAAACAAATGAAAACTTAAATTCTTGAGGCGCAATTTTCCCGTCTCTAAGCTTATTATTTAATTTACATTCCTTTTCCATCGTTGCTGAGTGGAGGGCGTGATTGCTGTATTTCTGAGCAATCCATAGTGAAGCTAGTTCAAGAAGTTACTCTTTGCATTTATATGTGGAATGTTTGTGTATAATAAATTTAATATACATTTCTCGCTAACCATACACTTACATACACAGACGCATACATATATATGCATTACACATAAAGACACATGCACACTGAGAAATAAGCCGAAAATCATTTTAGTGACACTATGGGTCTTATTGCTTCTTTTTTGAATTAACAAGACTGTAATTTACCATTGTTACCCGACAATCTATTACCTGCATAATTATGACGAGAAAGTATTTAAAAATCGTTGACCGTTCTTATCGATGACCCTCCATAGCTTAAAAATAGCTTATTCAAGAAAACTAATACAGTCAACTCTAGTTTTAAGCTTATCATGTAATCGAGATTTAATGGTTTATAAATATACTAGTATTGTTACCCTGCTCCGCTCGGACTAAGCGACCAATAATTATTTAATGTTATATTATTCCCAAAGAATTACAGACCCACAGACATACACCGTTTCGGTTTTATATATAAGATTAACATCAAAATATAAGCTCAAATTCACAAATCAATGATTACATTAATGTCAATGTATTTATTTTAGATTTGATCTCGTTACTATGCAACTAAGTGAAACAAAAACAACTTTTTTATACGGCAACTTTATATTTACTCTTTTATACAAAACTGAAAAAAGCAGTAAATAATATTTTACAACCAAAAGAAAAACAAATCTCTCGTATTGCTTTCACAAAAGTTCTTTGAAAGTTTATACTATTCGTAGCACTCTACGCCGAACAAAAGTTCTCACCTACGTGGCTACGGCGTAGCTATTCTTTGACAATAAAGGAGTAACGCGTATTTGATGTAATAAAATCGATTTGAGAGCATGGCATGGGCGAATAATATCCTGTGGGATAGACAGCTTTCAGCGTATATCAAAGGTGCCGGAGCCCATTTTTGCGAGGCGGGGCTGTTTTTATCTCTGCTGAATCCGCGCGAAAAGCACGTGAAAAAATAAAACAAGTCAATTTAGGTTCTAGATTTATTTATATATAATTAAATATTTTTTTGTTCTTCTCTCTTTAGTGAATTTCTCTTTATTTAATCTCACGGTGCATTTTCTGTGCTAACGAGTAGAGTTTCCAATCCCGGAATCCCGGATCCCAAAATCCCGGAATCATGAAAACTTTCAATACCTTATGAATCCCGGGACTAGAAAACATAATTTTGAAAATTTTGGGATTGATTTGTCATCGATAAAAGCGTTTTTTTTGTACTCATTTTTGCAATGCATTTGCATTTTTTTGATTATTTAGCTTTTATTACTTATAGGCCTGCAATATTTTTATTTATAGTCTATTTGTGTTTGTATTTTGCATCAATTCATTTGCTTAGTTGTAAAACCAATTTTTTGTTATACCTTTTAATTCTTGCCTTACAAATTCTTTCCTTTCTTAGTTTGTCTGAAGATGTTTCTTAAATGCGTGAAACACGTGTAACTTAACGCTACACAATACGCGAAATAGCAAAGTTTCATCATTTCTTTAATTTAATATTTTTCTCTTTCTTAGTTATGACGATTTCAAATAATTTCAATAAAAAATAACTTTGAGTATTCCACATATTGTGACACTAATAATGGCATGAGTTTCGCCTCACTCAGAGGCATCTTCAGACTATCTTACTATCACAAAGATTATTTTATTACTTAAACAACTTTTTTAATAGTAAGATAGTTTCAAAGTGGCTATGAAAGAGACGAAACTTGGGTCACTTTTAGTATTACAATTCATAGAATAATCAAACTTTTTATGCAGACATATTGATATAAAAATGTATTTCTATAGTTTTCGTTTGAGACTTTCTTTTTCAGGCGCGTCGATGACGTCAAGGGGCAACTTAATATAACATTGGATACGTAACTTACTTAAACGACCGTGAAAGGTAAAACATTAACTATTTACACACAAAGTTTTGTATCTCTGTAAAAAAAAGATTAATCGGAAATTTTAAAGTTCAACAATGTTATTTTTAGAATGAAAAAAACCCTTTGATTTTATAAGCTAGAAGTTTGAAAAAAATGCTTCAATAAAATTACAATGTAAATATTTAATAATAATATATTTATGGATAAATTATGGATATATGGTCATGGGACAGAATCCCAATCCTCTCGAGCTAAGCTCAAAAAATTTATGCATACTGGCTTATAATTTTATGTTTTGACTTTACTCTTTGAGTTCTTGTGGATTATTATAAAAAGTGGAATCAAAATGATTAAATCTGAAGAATATTACTGATTATTGTATAAGTGCTGAAAGAATAATTGTTTTTTAATATTAAAGTTAGTAAAATTATTCTTTTTATTTTAAACAAATAATAAACTTATGTGACTGTCTCTATCTATATAATATTATTATTTGTGTAGTTTGTGGTTGCATTTTTGCTCCTGTAAATTAAAACAACTCGATTTCATACTTATTGCGAAGTATTCTTTAGGATCTTCTACATATTATAATAAATTTAAAAATTAAAGACGAAAAATTTCAAAAAAAATCGTAAGCCTTACATTCATTTCATTTAATGTGCTTATTTTTCATAAATCTTCTGTCCCGTGACCATATATCCATAATTTACCTATTTTAGCATTTTTTTAAATTATATTTATAAACTATTTATGGCTACCCGATGCGCCTTTATTGAAAATCACCTCGAAAAGTTTTGTTTCTACGGTTTTGCCTTTGGTCATCTTTAATCAAATTAGTGCATGAGGTCGTCCGGACGATACGATTTTTTTATTCAATTTTATTCAATCACATCCGTTTTATTATTCGATTTTTATTAATTTTGAAATATATCAATCAGTACTTATTTATGTACAACTTCATAATATCATAAATATTATGTATAGATCACGACCGGTTTTGCTTACAGTTATCATTTTAAACTGAACACCTTAAAAGTGTTAAGTGTCCTTAGTGATCGTTCGATGCCAAATAACACAATAAGGAATTTGTGGAAAGTGTGAAAGGTGCTTGATGATTTTAATATCAAATTTGAATCGATTGAATTTTGTACTTTTCGGTGAGTTTTGTCTCTAACGACCCAGGTTTCGTCATTCGGCATTAACAGGCATTTCAAGTGCACGAACCTATTTGTAGAACCTATAAGTACACTTAACAAATTCACTTGTTGACTGTCAGTTCAAGTACATTCGTACACTTGAAATGTCTGAAGAAAAACAGAGAAGAACAAAATTCAAACGATTCAAATTTAAATAACACATTGTTGACACTCACAATACTTCCCATATTATACTACCTAGTCTGGCAATAGAATCAAAATTTAATATTTAGTGTATTAAATGATGTTGAATAATAAATGGTTTCAAAAAATAATGACTGGTTTAGGCGGAAATAAATTTTACGTTAACAATTGAGTAAACAGAGGGTCCTTGTCTTGTTAGGCCAAGAAATGGATTTAAAGCATATTGATTTTACAGCGGATTATTAATCTTGCTATTTTATTCAACTCTGCAAAGAACATTAAAAAAGGTTAATTAATCATTTAATCTCTCGCTTACTTCCTCTACCGAAAGTGAAGATTGTCAAACTGTGGAAAATTAAAACCATTAATTACTGTTAATATATATTTTTGAAAAATGCATTTCATTTATTGTAAAATATTTTATCTCGAGGTCGTGTTGTAGTGGTTAACGTCATTGACGTTTGTGATTAACGTCCCAGTACAAGCAGATTTATCGATCCTGTTCGGAGGCATGGTTGTTTTTTCCGTTAAGAATCTTTTCCTACCTCTTCCGATTCCAACGGTGCGAAGCAAAAGCGATTAACTAACCAGGAATTTTAGCCAAGTCGTCGTATCCTTTCATTCCCAACCATACGCTCCGCGTTTGGAGCGGACATGGCTAAAAAAATAAGATTCCTAATTGATCATATATGTAATGTGAAAAAAAATGATTCCTTATACTAAGAAACCAACTAGAGTGCTATTTACTCTGTACATTGAGTTAAGAATTCAATTGGCTAAATATTTATGAAAGCTACATACCTATATATGGTGCTCACTTATGGTGAAACTCTAGTTTTCTTAGCGAAGAGGCAGTCAAAGCTATTACTTATTACTTGGTTAAAAGAAACTATTTCATTTTCGCACTAAGTGCTTGCTATATTTTCTTAATACTAAAACTTACAAAAACACATTATGTAATTAAGGATTTCGACTGAGGGTGCTTGATGGAATTTCAATATTAAATTTGAATTGTTTGAATTTTGTACTTTTCCATGACTTTTGTCGCTGACGATCCGGGTTTCGGATTTCGGCATCTTCAGGCATTTAAAGTGCACGGATGTACTTGAACTTGAGTCTGCCGAAGGCCAAACCCGAGTTGTTAGCGACAAAACTCATGGAATAGTAGAAAATTCAAACATTATGTAATATTTCTCAAAAGTTTATCAGAGTCACTTACTGCTTTCTTGCTTTTAAATGCAGTAAAGTGGATAATAATCTTATATATGAAACGGGGGATGTATGTCTGTAATTCCCTTTTGCATTGTTGTTGCAAGTTCAAACAAACGAATTGATTTCGCTCGCGAAAGTTTCGACGGTAAATTTGTTTCGTTATCAATGTGTGTGTGTAGAGACTCCAATTACTCGAGTATTCATATATAAAACCGAAACGGCGTATGTATGTCTGTGGGTCTGTGATTCCCTTTTGCATTGTTGGTCATTAAGTTGTCAGTTGTTTCACCTTGTCCCGTCTGAATTTACGCGCTGAGGTGAACATAACCCCAAACTGGTCCGAGCGAAGCCGGGTTCGAATACTAGTATATTATACAAACTCCAGTAAATAAAAGTAATATCTACTACGAATATAGACCGTATAATTGTATCTCATTACATTTTCTAACTCATTCCTTCAAAAGCAAAGAGAAGTAGTTTTACCAATAAAAGCTATCTACGACCACTCAGGGATTAAATTGCAAGCATAAACCAGTAGAACGAGCTGTAGATCCGTAGGGAGAACAAGGGCTGCAGTGTATGAAAGCTTTTGCAATAATCTTAATCCCTATTGTATAAAAATGTTACCTAGGGATACGATCACAACAATAACTTTCAATTTTTCTGAATAAATAGAAGTGTTCTTTAGGTGGAAGACGCGTTTTTTTGAGCGTTTTCTATTTTCAGTATTTATTGCTTCACACTGCTGTAACACAAAAGGCTGACTAAATCATTACATTAAGGGATTTTTTGACGTGACAACGTCTTATAAATCGATGAACGCCCGCTACACGCACGAAAAAACATGACTCATTGTCCCGTTTGTCGCGTTACACCGAAGGCAAGCGTGCGAGCGAGAGCGCGGATAAGCGATAGAGAGGCACGATCGGCCTACCGTTAGGATTGTGCCGCATCTATCTCTCTTCCACTCGATTGGTCGATGCGTCTGAGTAGAAAAGAGACACAACTTATACACCTACAGTACCTACACGTGATCTGTTTACAACTGTTTATAAAGTGAAGTGAAATGTTAATGTGGTTTTCATTGTTTACATGGTTTACATATTACAACAATTGCGGCAATAAAGGTAATTAATTCTTGCATATTAAAAATCTGATTAACGTATAACAAATATACAAAATATCGTATCCATACAAAATATCGTATCCATACAAAATAATAATATTTCAATAAAAATGATTCCATTTTATTCATAAAAGTATGCAATCATTTCATCAATGTTTTCTTATGACGTTGTCACGTTAAACTATCGTCCGTAAACCGACTTTACAGACACCAATTTTACTTTTTTTATATCTTATTGATGGAGCTTTAAGTTCTAATGTGCGTAAGCGTTATAGTTCTTCCAGTCTCCTTCGTCTCTAAGTTCAGTGTTTTTTTCAAATTGTATTCTTTTTCCATTACTGCTGGCAGGAGGGCGCAATCGCTGCAGCTTAAGAAGTCAGCTAACTTGTTCGTCTTTATCTATAGAGGGTCACCTAGAAGAATGGTTGTCGGTCTATAACGATTTTTCTATGTCTTCTCGTCATAATTCTGCAGGTAAAAGATCGTTGGATTATATGTAGCGATAATTTATATCGCATAATTATAACGCAAATAACCATTTTCCTCGATGACCTTATACTAGATGAAAATTAACTGACAACAAGCAGACAATAGTCTCTCGCATCATGAAAATTAATTTTGATTTACTTCTTATTGTGATATTTATATAGACGCGTGCATGTGTGTGTATGATACATATATATGCATTATCTAACCTCTTGAACTGGCTTCACTATTGATTGCTCACAACTACAGCAATCGCGCCCTCTTGTTAGTTACGATGGGAAGAGAATGCAAATTGAATATGAAAACTTCACTCATAGATGAAAGAGACGGGAAGAACTTTGACAGAAACGAGCTTCAGGACTAAAAGCTCCATCAAATTGATATAAAATAAATCGTTTCTCTGAGATACCTTCTTTGCGGAATTTAAGAATTTTCTCAGTCTAGGCGTAGTGAAACGAATGGAGTCGCAAATGTCCGAGCTTCTGACAAAACACTTCGTGTTGGTAGTATATTAAGAATCTATATGACTTAATAAATCGTTCTATTGGCTCTTTCAAAACAATTAATTTAAATTTGAATTCATCACATTAACATGAGAATTGTCGCTATCGACCCGGGATTCGCTTTCCGTCATCTTTAGACATTTTAAGTGCACGAATTAAGTTGAACTGACGCGCAATAAATAGTTTGTATTGCTTATATATTGTAACAAAAGTAAACCACTACATTCAATTGCTATCATATAAATATGGATTAATTAGCAAATGTTTTGATGGTAATGAGATTAAATGAATTGTATTTCTACCTATTTCATATGGAAATTCCAGCATACATCTTTGGTCGATATGCTAATTTATACCAATAGTCTTATTTTTTAAATAGCATTCTACGATTGATTCAACGGTAGAACTACATTTTAACATGATGAAAAAATAGCAACGTATTTTAGTTCAACATTATATTTATTCACCGTGTTGGCGAATTCAAGACATTATGATAATGTGAAAATTTTTAATGATGGTGTTTTTCGAATACCGATGAGACGGCAAAGTTTGAGATGCTGTATCTTTCAAGAAAGACAGCAGCGCCATAATAGACACTAACGAGCATTGTTCGAAGTTATTCTGACCCGCTCCCAAATGAACCGACTTGAAAAAATCTCCATTTATTAATTTAATTCTATTTTCATTTGGTAAGAAAATCCAATGCGATGAATATAAAATACACCAGTTGTTAAATAATTGCTACAGTGTGTTTCGACATTATTTGATTTTTATTTTTAACATACATATGTACTTTATTATTGGTTTGCTTATTAAAATTGTCCGATGCCTATAATGAGCATGTCGACAGCAAACTGGCAGAAATTACTGAATGGTGTACAGTAGAGGTCTGCACGGGCTCGGGTAACGAAGGTTTGGATTCGGGCCCAGGCCGGGCTCGGGCGCAAGCATTCAAAAAAATATAACAAAAAACGGCTATTTCCGAATGAGATCACCATTATCGTAAATCTAAATTTAATACCATAATAAACTTCACGTACTCGTATTAGTCATCTTTTCGACGCCTTGTTCGTTATTTAAAAACCTTCTCTTATGAACACCCATTCGAAAGAACAAGATGCGTTCATAATTTAATGACTCACGCCACTATTTTAGTATTTTTTAATGATGTCTGCTTTTGAGGAATTTGTAAAATACGCATAATGAATTTTATAATATGATTCTGACTTCAGTATTTCTTATATGGTTATTTTGATCGGTCGCAATTCGATTTGTCAGGTTGACTTTTTTTAAATTTACCAGCAAGAAATGGGCTTTGAAGACATTAAAACAAAACTGAAGAGTGGATAATATATTTCTTCAATAAGAACCCTTTGGAAAAGTGAAGTGTGGAAATCATTTAATGAAATCATAGAGGTGGCCACAAACAAAAAAGTTGGATACGAGTGTATAAAATGTAAATACATTTTCAGCTTTTCTAGTTCAAAAACAGGAACTTCTCACTTGAATCGTCATTCCTGTAAAACAAACAAAAACTAATTCTAATTAGAAAGAAATGTATTTCGCACAACTAAAATCGATAATTTGTGAGTCAATTTTTAATTTTTAATAGAAAAAAAAATCGGATTTTTTTCGGGCAAGGTAGAAAAAGGTTCGGGTAAGACTTTTGGAAATGGGCCTCGGGCCCGGGCCGGGCTGGAGAACAAGGATAGTAATATTTATTTTATATACAACAAATTATGGTTTGACTATAACATGACGCCAAAATACTATATATCTTTTTGAAACTCAAATGTTATAACAATTTTACCTATGAGAATCTCACAAAAGCATTTTTTTTACAGTTGGAAGAAAAGCTTTTTTCCCTACCTATACGCATTGCATTTAAATGAAAACGACATGCCTATCTTAATGAGCTTTTTTTGAATAATGATACTTTATTTGATTTCCCAAACCGAAGTCTTCTTAACCTGCTGGGACTATTATTATAAGTAAAGTCTAAAACGAATTTCCATTTCACGGCTGTGATTCAGGCTTTACTTTAAGATTCGAACGAATCTGATTAAATTGAGCTTTAATCCTCTTTATTATAAATCCCTTATCGAATTCTCGAGGCGTCATGTTAAATAAAAGTTTGTGGACGAAATACCAGCTAAGCCGTATTGGTTTATTAGTACACGTGGTCCTCAACTTACGACCGAAATACGTTCGTGAACTTTAGTTGTAAGTCGAATTTCATACAAAGTATCAATTATAATAAACAATAAATTTATAAGAGTATTATATTTCACTTTAAATGTGTTCACTGTCAAAAATGACCAATAGACAGGTTGAACAAGAGATATTTGAAATTAATAGACATAAATTTTTACCTAACACAATTTTATTGAATGAACAAAACAAAATTCCATGCTCACCTATGTCAAGTTAAATATATATTTTTAATTGAATATATCTATTTTTTGAATTTAAGTTTCCTTTATTTGTAATAATTGATATGGTATCGTTAATTAATTTTCAGAATCTTCATGATCGTTGGACTGGAAGAGAATTTTCTCCACATTCCACCGGACGCTTCATTGAGAAAAATATTTTCCCCACTTACCTAATAAATTTTATACTGCTAAAAATGATTGTAACTTCATTGGTTTTTGATGTAGTAGCTTGTATTGCTGAGAGGTCTTTAACATTTAAGTATTTATATATTGTTATAGTATGTTTTTTTTATTATTACTCTTACTTAAAAGTTATTGTTTGCGCGTATTTTTAATTATTTACTTTAAATCCGTTTCCAATGTTTTATTATATGTTAGAAGATGCAATAAAAATAAAATAAAACAAATGCTATTTTTAAATCAAACTGTCAAGAATTTTCTGAATTTCATTAATTTTCATTGGCTTTACAATTAAAAATGCTAATACGCCAGACATTTTGAAGCTATAAATCTTATAACTGTAACATAATAATGGATTTATTTCTTTCCATTCATCCAATCAAAATAAAACAGAATACGCAAAATATCCGCTCAAACAAATCTAAAACCAAAAAAGCACAAATAGTGCTAAAACAGGTGGTCTTGGCATATTGGAATCACGCCTTTGTACGAACTATCTTGTCGTGAATAAAACATGGCTTTCACCACATTTTTATTCAAAAGAGCCAAATCTCACTCGTTTCGAAAAGAAATGAAATAATAAAAAGTATTTGTAAAACGGCAACGTAACATTTAACCCTGAATGTGTAACCGAGGCAAAACAATCAATACCAATCAAATATACTTATGTATTCACGAATGTTTTAATTTGGCATTAGACAGGCTGCAATTGTATGTAAGGTCAAGGCGGAAGTGTTGCGTGCAAGCCTTCCGGAAGCAGCCGGGAAATTGTGAGAAGTGACACCTGTTAAATTTTCAATTAACTACAATCGACTCTCTAGAGGTATTCTCTGCCAGCCAACATACGTACAACAAATTTGTATGTAGAATATTTTTTATGTAAGAATCTTAACCTCTTATAGGGCAAAAGCCGATAGGGGTTTATATATTAGCCAGTCGCGTTAAAGTCAAAATGTCCAATGCAAGCCATATTCAATATTAGTATCTCAATGCGTTGTCGATAATTTTTTTACGGTGGTAAGTTTGGTAAGGTGCGAAGCGCCTCCAGGCCGTACTTGAGAAACTGGGTGTATACCATCTACACCGGGCGCCTTCCCATTCTTCAAACGCTGCACGGCTGAGGTGATCTCAGCAAATTCGACGCTCGGGGAATATTGGGTATATCAAATGGGTTCAAGGGAGGAGGGCGATTTAACAACCCGCAGAAGTGATCTCTCCAGATCTTTTGACACGCTCCGCGCTCGACTCTATTGCCCCACTTGGACTACGTATAGGCCCGGAGGTCGGTGGTCGTCTCCCGCAAATTTCGCGCGTGATTTTAAATAATTTTCTCGTATCACTTCTGCGTGATGCTTCCTCTGCTGCTTCAATTTGGCGATCTAAGAATCGGCGTTTATCGAGTCGCACTGACTTTTTAACTATCTTATCATGGTTATGATAGTCAGTCCGGCGGTCCTCGATCCGGTTTGGGTCTGTCTCACTGTCCCTCAGTGTTTTAAGCCGAGCTCTTTCTGCAATACTCCTCCACGTGTCGTCGGACATCCACTTTGGTCGACTCCGAATTCCAAGCATGAGCATTTTGACGCGACAGAATTCTTAATACTGGACCATTCTGATTCTATGGCGTCGGGTCGTGGGTTTTGCCGATCATTGGCACTGTTGGCGACGTTTTTCCTCATAGCAACATCAAAGTTCAGCTGAATTCGAGGACAAGTTTTCGACGTCGATTCTACTCGAGTTGGAGGCCTTGCGGGGCGTCTGGTCTGAGACAATTTGCCGACAAGCAGCTCATGATCGCTGTATATGTCGGCACCCCTGTAGGTTCGTACGTAACATTAAGGTGTGGGATCAGGAGCGCTGCCCAAGGGACTGGGTCAACGGTGAGATAGTCACCATCCACAAAAAGGTGACCCACTATGCTGTGACAATTATAGAGGTATAACGCTGCTCGTGCCCGGCAAGGTTTTGGCACAGATATTGGCGAGAATAAGGATCCCAATAATGCGTATCCTCAGGGAAAATCAGGCCGGACTACCTGGCCGATCCTGTGCGGACCAAATCCACAACCTCAGATGCCTTCTCCAGCAAAGCAATGAATTCAATAGCTCGCTTGCGTGTTGCTTTGTCGACTACGAGAAAGCCTTTGATAGTCCGCATAGGCCTTCCCTATGGGCCATTTAAGCTTTATGGGATCCCACCCAAGATAATCGCCATCATCAAATGCTTGCACGAGGGCAGTGAATGCTGCATAAGAATCGGTGACGTAACTACGGAATGGTTTGGCATCACTACCGGCGTCAGACAGGGCTGTGTTCTAGCTCCGTTCCTCTTTATAATAATCTTCGATTTCATCCTGAGGAAGTCAATTCCACCTGACCGAGGAGTAACCGTTGCTCCCAACCTGAAACTATGTGACCTCGAGTATGCCGACGACGCTGTCATCTTTGACAAATCAGTTGCGGGTATCCAGGAAACAATGGATAGACTGCAGAGCAACTCGTATCGCGTTGGCCTCAAAATCAACGCGAGTAAAACCAATGCTCTGCAACAGCGCCTGTCCAGATCCAGACTACTCTCTGTTGAGTGCGGGGCAAGAAATCGAGAGAGTCGATGGTTTTAGGTACTTGGTACACATCACGGGAGATGGCAACCCGCGTAATGAGCTCGCGATCCGATTAGGGATAGCTGGAGCAACATTTAATTCAATGCGGAAAGTCTGGGACTCACGGCTGTACTCGGTCAGAACCAAGTGCCACTTGTTCAACGCATGCATACTGACTGTGCTGCTTTACGGTTGCGAGTCATGGCACATCACAAAAGCACAGGGTAACCGTATACTGTGCTTTGAAAACAGATGCCTGCGGCGAATACTAGGGGTACAGTGGTTTGACTTTGTCAGGAATACGGAGGTAGAGAGCGGACAAACCAGCCCCTTATTACGTCCAAAATTAAAAGGCGACGATGGACCTGGCTTGGACATGTGCTGCGGATGCCCCAGGGGAGTGAATCCTGCCTGCCTCTTCTATCAACCTGATGGATCCCGACGCCGCGGAAGGCCTCTGATGACCATCCATAGGATGTACTCAGGGAGCTAAGGGACGCCGGGATGACCTGGGAAGATGCGAGGAGGTTGGCGGGAGACAGAGAATCTATGCTCCGAATAGGAGCGGATATGGGGTAAAAAGTTTGCGCTGTTCCACGAAAATTAACGTATTTATCAGCGAGTCGTTAAATTAACTATTGACCGTTTGTGCGCGGAACTAACAGCTTTGGAGAGCAGGAGTGCAATTTTGACCTGAATTATTAAGGCTGTTTTGCAATTTTAAAAATCAATTAATTAATATAAAACTACATTTTTTATGCCATGTCCGCTCCAATCTCTGAGCAAATAAAATATACTCTTCACGGAGTTAATCTCAACACATTTTTTTTTCAACGAAGACTGCTTGCTATTTAGTTGCTCAATCTTTTTTTTTTGAAGAGAGTAGGGATTGAAAGGATACGATAAGACTGGGACAGGACAATTGGTTAGCAAATTTCTGTCACTATGCGTCGCTCTTTTTGGGATCGAACACCCATTGCCTTTGAACAGAATCGATATATCGACAGAAAAAATCTGTTTGTACCAGGAATCGAAGTAAAGAGGTCATAGCTATCAACAAATATATACAATAATTTCTGTAGAATTAAAATACTTTATTATTTTTTTCACCGTATTATAATGAAGTTCTATCAATTAAATGTCAACTCAATCAATATATCAATTGGTATTTTTAATATATAACCTTTGAAAATATTGATGTTTCTGGAAAATAATATTTTTTTTTTTTTAAGAAATTTTATTTCGTTTCAATTCGAATTCCAAAATATTTAATTCTCCCTATAAAGGGTTAAGGTACAAATAATAAACTGTTCTCAGACAAAAGTAAGGTCATAAGAAATCGATCTTTGAATACTAAAACAGTATATTGATTGAGTAGGCATTTACTTGGTAGAACTTCATTATAATACGGTAAGAAAATAACAATGTATTTTAGTTCTACATAAATTATTTTATATATTTGTTGATAGCTATTTCGGCTAACGCCTTCGTCAGAACTATTTATAGTTCTTAGTTCTCTATATAAAGGGTATTTCAATAGGGACGCTCAAAATATGTTACTTTGTCCTGCTGAGTAGATTATTCATTGTTTAGTGGCCAAATTTGAGTCAACCAGTTTGGTAAATAATCGGCCAACACCTACCTGTACGTCATCAAAATACAATATCTGGTGAAAACATTGCTGCTGTGTGTGAAAGTGTACAGGAAAACCCAAGGCAGCTTATTTCTCGTTGTTCACAAGAACTTGGCTTTTCTGCAATTCAACTTGGCGAATTTTGAATCGGGCCTTATGTCTGCACCCGTATAATCCAACTAACCAAGGAACCTCAGGTAAACGACCACAGAAAACGCCTGATTGGGTTCTGGAGCAGTTGGAAGTTTACCCAAATTTGTCAAAAACGTCAACTTTAGCGACATGGCCCATTTTATAATGAATGGATATTGGCAGACATTTGATGCTATATTCCATATTTAATGCCGTAAAATATACTTACAAAATGAAATTAAAATTTAGTCGAAATCTCACAAACAACTTGTTTTATTTACATTTCAAAACTAAGCGTCCTTATAAAAAGACCCTATAGTTCTGACGAAGGCGTTAGCCGAAATAGCTATCAAAAATATATAAAATAATTTATGTAGAACTAAAATACATTGTTATATTCTTATCGTACTAAAACAGTACTTACAGCTGTTAAAATTGATAGAGTTAAATAAAAACTTCAACACAATAAACCATTTAAAAGGAGTATCGATCGTTTTCATTAAGTAGTTTGAGGGTCTTCTAACAGATATCGTTTCGATTTGTTTTTTACATTATTTTCCACCAACCTCTTGTTTTTTCCTAAATGTTGGACATAACGAGAACTCGATTAGCTAACTATCCGCCTATTCCTGGTCTCATTCTTCTATTGGTAGATACCTTTCTCCTTTTTTTGTTGATCGTACTCTTAGAAATGGATGTTTGAAATACTAAAATACCTTCTTGCGACATTCTCTAGCCATTTCTTGTAAATAAGCGTTAAAGAAAAGAAGAGTTTTCAAAATACTAGGGCATTTCTTATAAATATTCTTAATTGTGAAAGTCATACGAAATTAACTCGATGATAAATAATGAATCAGTTGTGCACAAAATCAACGATAAATAACATACCCAAGCCCAATATCTCTTTTTTCAATTAAAAAAATCTAGCCTTGCCGAGAATTGAACTCGGGTCCCCTGATCGCTAGGACAAAGCTCTTGCCACTAGACCACAGGGACCGACAAATTCTAATTCTAAATTCTAAAATATCAAAACAATCTTTAAAATGCAACATTAAATTTTGAATTTAGACTGAAAGTGTGTGATGGAATGTCAATATCAAATTTGAATCGTTTCAATTTTATGAATTTCCATTAGTTCCGTCAATAACGACCCGGGTTTTGCTTTTCAGCATCATGTCTGTATATAAACTATACAAACTGTTAACTACGCGTCAGTTCAAGCTCATTCATCCAATTGAAATGCCGAAATACGAAACCCGGGGCGAGATTAAATGTTGAATTAAAATCAATTCTGGTAAAACGATTGTTTATTGGAAAAATATATGGCATTTCAGTTTTGACTAATATAAAATAACTATATTAAAATTATTTAACTTAGAATTTAAGAAAAAGAATAAAGACACAACAAACTATTAAAGAAAGTTCATTGCTGAAAATTCCCACCTTATTAGGCAGTTGATTGATCAGCCAAACAGCCCTTGTGACTGGTGACTCAAATGATCAACGTGAAAAGCAACAGGTCTTGGTTACGACCACGTATACGTGTGTTCAAGGAGCATGCAAGATTATAGTCCCGAGTATTATAGGGTTTTCAACACGGCCCTGAAGAAGAAGAGAAAAAAATTGGAACTGTTTATACCGAAAAACATTCTCAACATTGAAACTGGGTCTAAAGATTTATATAATGTTTTTAAGAACGTATTTCATAGTTACTTCTATTATGAACAAAATTTACTCAATCTTTTCTATCTTGCATAGTTAATTTTTATGAAATAACTAAGAAACCTATATATAAAATATAGTATAATCATTTTGAGATTCGTAAAATCTGTTATCCGGTCCGTGGCGCAGTGTCAACGGCGTTTGCTTAGTGCCGGATCGCCCGGGTTCGATTCCCGGTACGAGCGGATTTATTCAGTCGATAAATCTGTTCAAAGGCATGAGTGTGTTTGTGTTGTTGAAAATCCCTTCCACCTTTCCTATCCCAAAGAGCGACGCATAGCGAGAGCGATTAGCTAACCACTAGTACTGTCCGAGTTCTCGTATCCTTTCCATCCCCTACTCTCTTCGAAAATATACAGATTGAGCAACTGAGTCACAAGAAGTTCCCGTAGAAAAATAGCTGTTGAGATAAATCCCGTGATGAGTCCATATGCTCCAAATTGGGAGCGAACATGGTTAAAAAAAATAACCAAGGAACCTATTTAAGAAAATACAATATAATCATTTTGAGATTCGTAAAATCTGTTATTTAATGAGTGGGCAAAAAATATTCTGCTCTCTTGACGTTGAAAAAAAATATCTTCCCTGACGTTAAACACTATGCAAGTATTGCGGTAATCAATATGAGAGAGCTTTTGGAAAGCTATCTGAAAAAAGCCTCCAAAAAAATGTGATATCGGCAAAAACCTCAGGGCAAAGCACTGTCGATTGAAATGTATACACTGGCGATTCAGTGAGGGATCAAATAATATAGATTTTAGAATGAGATAAGCGACTGTAGCAGTTCGAAATGTTAGGCTCGATTTTTAATTGTTTATTAAGCTTTAAGCGTTTGTTCTAGATGGCGTTAGTTACCTGTCCGCAGACTCGCAATTGTAATGTACTGTTGAAATGATTATATATTTAATTTGTTGCAAATAATTATTTATTATCATCAGTTGTTAATCACTTGAGTGATATAATCTGATTATGCAAAATTTTTGAAATTTAATTGTGCATTCCCGTGAACGTTTAGCCTTCTGAAGAAATAATGCTCTATGTAGATATTCAGTTAATTATGAAAAACATATTTAGCAAAAATGAAATGAAAATTTTAATTAACGTACGTAGGGAATACTCAGCTGAACTTCCTTAAAAGTAATACCTGCAACCTTAAATGGCGCTTCATGCGGCCCAATATGACAAATATCAACCACCGCTTTTTCTTCAGAACTTTTTCGGACGATGAAAGAACAATGTAAAATAACAAAATTTACAATTTATTAACACTAAAAATAACGATCATATAATCACCACGAATCAATTCGAACAATCTGAAAATTGATAAGCTGGCTCTTCTACCAAAAAAGTGGTGCATCACTGGTTTATACTAAATAAATATTTCTTTACCTGATTACACGATACGTATCTTTTTCACAGTGGAAAATCAACGTCATAACGAAAAGATTATTTTGAAAATAGAGATATTATTTTTAAGATGACTTTAATGCGGACAAGATGTCGGACACACAAATGCAAAAATAATGAATGAAGCCGTTCCATGGGAATTGGTAATTTTGATGATATTTTGATATAATTACACAATTGGATTTCATCAGTGCTCACCAGACATCTTCTCTCAGAATACTTTGTAAAAGTTCGACAGCGTGAAACATTATAATAAATCAATTACTAAAGTCAAAACAGAGGTATATAAAAAATCATTCTGAAAGTTTTCGTGTTTCCCTGCCCTTGGACGAAGCATCGTAGTATGTTTGTTTATAAGGTTTTTGGGGTCTACGATAAAACGATCATTGTATAAACTTTTCGGAGCAGGGGTTGCGTGTCAGAGTGACGGGAAATTCGCCAATCGTTCCGCATTTTCCAGCTAATTCAGCAAGTAATGCGGTTAACTTCTGCTCAAAAATTCGAGTTATACTTTTGGATGATTCACGTGTATGTATGGCATTAAAGTTTTGATGTATGTAGTGTATTTATAATTATAATTGTTTATATTTCAATTCCATTTGGGTTAGCGTGATGTATTTTTTTTGCGTAAACATCAATTCAGTATTCTTTGAATATTTTACAATAAAAATAATAACACATTTTTAGTGCGTATCCCACATGAGACTTGTTAAGATCTGGACCGATTTCGCTCAACGCTAGCATTGTCAACTGACGATCGGAGCCCGTCCTGATCTTTAAAATAAATAATGTGGTAGAATAAGTAGTAAAGATTTGTTATTATTCTTATTTTAATTCCATTCCACCAAGTATTGACCGTGACACTTTAGAAGTGAATACAGTTATTTCAACACGTTAATCTTGGCTCATGAAACGATTTTATTACAAAAATCGATGCAATAAAAGAAAATTTTTTCCCCTTCGAAGTTAAAAATTGTACAACTATTGAACTATCTCTTGGTTTTGAATATGAACATAATAATTTTTAATTTTGAAATAACTAAACCTATCATGTCTGGGGATGTATTCAAAAAACGAATTGATAAAATATATCCAATTACTCTAGTATCGAGTAGTACATATATAAAACCGAAACGGCGTATGTATGTCTGTGGGTCTGTAATTCCCTTTTGCATTGTTGGTCATTAAGTTGCCATAAAAACGAATATGAAAGAAAATATGTTTGATTTTTTTTATCGGCGAAGACATTTAGTCACAATGTAATAAATTAGTCTTCTACTGAACTTTTCCCGGCTTTTATTAATATAATAATGTTTATTATTTTTGTTGACAGTAAATTAGATTTTTTCCTTGAATTTGGACATTTTAATGGGCGATAATGGGGCTGTCAATATATGAAAGGGGCTGTGAAATGTCAATGCCAGTCTGAAATTTGGAAAAAAGTTGTTTTCAACTTGGCATGTCAACAAAGGACTTTTATGATAACCATAAAAGTCTTGTTATAAAAATAAGCAAAGTTAATTTGAACATCAATCATTAATCAACAAAGGACTTTTATTATTTTATATACAATATATTTGATAGATATTTCGACTTAAGCCCTCATCAGAACTATGTTCAAACAAACAGGTGGAGTTCTATCAAGTAAATTAAAATTCAATCAATAAGCTATATATTGGTTATTTTGAACAACTTATAATCTCAGTAGGGAGAATATCGTCGCTTCCATTGCAAAATTGTATATCTGCAGAATCAAACAAAAAGTAGAAGAATTCAAATAATATAAAAACAGTTTAAAAAAAGCTTTATGATACACCCAGTACCATAGTTTTTGTTTGTTCTGTTGTATTAATAAAAAGAAGTCGAAAATGCGTAATTTATTGATGTCTCTTTTTGCAGTGGGAACGACAAAATTGACCCCAATAGAGTTTATCTCAAAAGGGTTTTTTACGAGAACTGTTCCCTGTTATTGTTTGAGAAAATGCTCAACCCATACTGTTCGAAGGGAGCGGGGATATAAGGCTATGAAATGGCGATACGTAATCTAATCACTGTCGCTTAGCCCCGTTTTTAGGGTCAGATGAAGGGAGGAATTTTTCACATGTCACAAACCTCGATACCTTCGAATACAAAGCTACGATTCGATTGAAAAATCAAACGTGATCGCCACAACCGTTAATCTGAAAAGTTGAATTTATTGTAGATCAATAAATTAATAAATTAAAAAGTACTATGCTTAAAAGTTAGCATCAGGCATTCTGTCAACACATCAAAAATATTTGGCAATATGTTTTTTTGTAACTGTTTTTGTGTAACTGAATACCTACCTATAATTCCATTTATGTCTTATTTTTATTGATGAATAAAAAAAATAAAAAAAACAGGGCTATGGAGTCGAGTTAAAAAATTACGACTCCGACTCCAAGATTGACCAAAAACACGAAACGATTTATTTCGTCACGTTTTTTTCCTACTTGTTCTATGTATGTGTATTCAATTATATAACAGTCAAAAAATCCGCCCTTCAGACAAATTTGATATATAATATCCAAAAAAAAAAAATTTCAAACTTTTCAAAATTTCCGACTCCGAGTACGACTCCAGCCATATCACCGTGACGACTTCGATCCCGGCCAAAAAACCCTGACTCCACGACTCAGACTCCGACTCTGCAGCCCTGAAAAAAACCAAAAAAAACTCATTTTTGTATCAAATATTTTAAAGGACAAATAGGATGATTATAAGAAAAAATATGTTATCTATGTGCAATAGAAATATTTTAGAATATCAAAAAATTGCTAAATTAACTACACCACTAATTTAGACGTTGCGCATCGCAGTAGATTCGCGAAATTTCAATCGTTTTGATCGATAGTGGTACCAAATGCAGCCATAATGCATATTGCTAATAGTCTTGATTTATAAAATTTATCTTCAAGGTTTTATTTTTGATAAAATTCTTGGATAATATGATAAATCGTCACAAATTTTGTAATAGTTTTTTTAGTAATGTGTACTCTACCAATAACAAACCTCGAAATGCCAACATAAAACTTTCAATTGGGCCACATGTGGTCCGCGTGCCATGGCTTGGGTATACCTGGACTAGACTATGCAAACGAGTTTGCATAATATTTTCGATAAACTGTCACAATTCTGAAATTATTTATGCTGACATTCTTTCTTGGAATAAAGTTGAGTTCTTGTAAATTATATTTATTTCTTTCTGTTTGTTTCTGTACACAACTAATTGCAGCTTACATTTATGACTTTTGACAGTCCCTCTTTCCACGCCCTGTACATATGAAAATTCATCTATTCTTTTTTTTCATCTAAATATAAGCCATGAATAAAAATCATATAATATCTAACAGTATTTTTTAAGTATTACAAGCACGCCGTAATTGTTACCATAATTATTATTTAAATCAACGTGTGTTTCATGTGAAACCACGATTTGTGATTGCAATGTCGGCATTACCGAACCCCAGCTCCCGGTATTATAGATGTTTTTCAAAACGAAACTTACTTCAAATTCGATTTTTTTAAATTTTGTACTTTTCCATGAATTTTTTCGCTAAGGACCCGGGTTTCGCCTTTCGGAATCTTCAGGCATTTCAAGTGCACGGATTGTCTTTAAACTGACAGTGATTGACTGATTGTCAGTTCATGTACATCCGTGCACTTGAAATGCCTGAAGGTGCCAAAACACGAAACACGGGTCGCTAATTTCATCAAGTCGCTTTCAAATTGTTCAATTTCTCAATCGAAATCCTTAATTGAAACTTACTTCGTTATGAAAAATTTGTACGGTAAAAACTTTAACGAAATTAATTTAATTCATTGAACTGGCACTTACTTGGTAGAACTCCATTTAAGCACGCTGCAAAAATATAAATAAAATAGTTCTACAAAAATTATACAATATGAAGTTGATAGATTTTTAGGTTTACGCCCATCGATAACTATAGTACAATCAAAAAATAATATATAATTTTGTGCTTTTTCTGGAACTACATAAATACATTTCAATTTTTTCACATTATAACTCAAGTTTTATGAGGTATCAAAACTATACTTTCTATTCAAGACGACATTGCAATTTGTCAATACAGCCCTTGAAGAGAAGTGTATCGATCCAATCCTAAGTATGTAAGTTTCTTTCAATACCACTATTTCATATAAATTAATCGGTATTAAACATATGTTACACTGAAATACCTATCCTGAACCATTAACCACAAAATAACACTTTCAAAAGCACGTTAAAAGGCTGGTTTGTTTATATTCATATTTGGTTAAATTAAACTTCCATTAAGGCTGTATTATTCCTTTTTGCTTATCGTGTTAACAAACATTTAAACCTGATTTCGCAAAACGGAAAATATCTGCTTTCTATTTATGAAAAATAATACAACCTAAGTACACAGCAAATGATCTGAAAGCTTCTATTAATTCGCAACGTAAAACATATCATGAAATCTCGCTAGTAACTTTATTATTAAGTCTGCAATTTGCCTTAATTGCGACGGTCGATGAAGCTTTTTTAGAATTTACGACAAACATATTTTTCCTTCGCGCTAGTAAACTGACCAGTGGTTACATAATAAATACACGCCGATTAAAAAACTATGAATTGAATTAAAAATAAATTAAAATGATTAACTTCGAGTATTCCACGTGTTGTGTAACTAAGTTTGACTTGTGTGTCACCTCTTTTAGAGAAATCTTAAAACTTACCATAACAAAGTTTGCTTAAGTAACAAATCAGATTGATTCCAATATTTTTAAATAGTAAATTACAGTACGGTAAGAAAAATAACAATGTATTTTAGTTCTACATAAATTATTTTTTATATTTGTTGATAGCTATTTCGGCTCTAAAATACTAAAATACATTGTTATTTTCTTACCATGGAGTTCTACCAAGTAAATGCCTACTCAATCAATAAGTAAATTACAGAATGGAGTCTGGGATTTTTACTTTTTCCGGGAGGCAGGAAGGGGGTTATGGTATATAATGCGGGTTCTATATTGTCTGACAAAAATTCTATATTCTCTGAAATGTCTTCTAAATAAATAGTTTTAAGCGATTATTTTTTTACTATCAAGCTTTTTTTTTGTTCCAAAAAAAATGTTTTCAACTATTAATTTTTTAACTTGCTTTCAAGCAAGTTAAAAACTTCGACGATGCTGTAACCGTTATTTACTGATATTTATAAAAAAGCAAGCTTAATAAAAGTGTGTCAAACAATTGGTAATATAAATAAGCATTGCATACTTCTAATGACTTTACGAAAATTAATATTATTTCAAAGTATTGACTGTGAACAACGTAAAAGTGACAAATGGTTTAAATGATTTATCAAACTGTTAGAAAGTCTAGGTCCGTGTTTAACCTTCGTAGGACTATCCTTGAAAAATGACTCTCAGGCCGGAGGGGGGTAAAAAAAGACCCGGCTGTGGAGTCGGTGAAAAAAAGTCCGACTCTGACTCCGACTCCGACTCTAGCATTTACCAAAACCACGACTCCGACTCCAACTCCAAATATTGAACAAATACACGACTCTGACTCCGATCAAAAAAGTTCAATATCGTCACTTTTTTCCCCTAATTTTCCTATTTATGTGTATTCAATTAAATATCAACCCAATCCTGATAGCCCTGCTTATTGTGACTCGTGTTTCGCCTCTTTCAGAAGCATCTTTTGGACTATTTCAAATTTTACTTAAATAATAAAGAAAAATTGATTCTAACATTTTAAAAATGATAAAATTTCAAAGTGGAGTTTGGGATTTTTCTTTTTTAGGTGTAGCAAGAAGGGGGATATAGAAACAAAGAATTATACTACTAATGACGTTAGCATAACAAAATATTAAAATATGAGATGCAATCTATAACCCCCTCCTTGCTTCCCGTAAAAAGGTAAAATCCCAAAATCCATTTTTTAATTTATCATATTAAAATATTACAATCCATGTTGCTTTATTACTTAAGCAAACTTTGCGATAGTAAGTCCGAAGATGCCTCTGAAAGAGACGAAGCACGGATCACAATTAGTAACACAAAACGTGGAATAATCAAAGTTATTTTAAATTTTTATTAAAATAAACTTCTACAAAGTTACCACCAAATCCATCAAAAATATTATCAAATTTTTATTTAGCTACGAATAAAACTTTGCACTATTTGTTGTCACAGAGAATTGCATTCAAGAAATGCAAATGAAAAAATTACGCCAGGCTTCGCAAAAAGCTGTGTTAATTTCCTTGAAGTAAGCATCGTAAGTTTTCCGTCAGCTGTGCTTGCAGCCTGGCACGACACTCGCTTCCGGCCGAGTCACAGAGCATCATCAATATCCGGTGAGATCGGCTAATTAGCGCGCCGTGCTTCGGAGAAAGAACCTCCATTGCACAGATATTTTTATGCACGCTTATGTATATGCATAGATATTATTTAATTAACTCTATCAGTGAAGTTTTTAATCTAGTAGTGTTAGCTTGTTTATATTACATACAAGTATTAGGCCGAGAAATCACGTATTCGCAATAAAGAGCTTCGATAAATTACATTGCATTTAAAAATAATCATTTTCACCGGCTTTCAGACATGATATGATAATTTTTTCCATGAATTTTGTCGCTAACGACCAGGGTTTCGCATTTTGGCATTGTCAGACATTTCAAGTGCACCGATGAACTTGAAATGAACTTATTCATATTCATTTATGGCGCATTGGCGTCAGTTGTAATGTCATGATTTGTATTTTCGTGAATAAATAAATAAATATTTGATATTGAAATTTCATCAAGCACCTTCATTAAAAATTCTCAATTGTTATTTAATCATTAACGAGTATAAAATTATAATCTATGTTTATGTAAAAAGAAAATCTGAAGATGATTCTTTTAGAGGCGAAAAAAGTGAAATTTAAAGTTATCGTTGTTCATTCGGTTCTTCAGTTCAAATTAATGTGTTGATTGAGTAGGCATTTACTTGGTAGAACTCCATTATAATACGGTAAGAAAAATAACAATGTATTTTAGTTCTACATAAATTTTATATATTTGTTGATAGCTATTTCGGCTTACGCCTTCGTCAGAACTATTATAGTTCTAACGAAGGCGTAAGCCGTAATAGCTATCAGCAAATATATACAATTTATGTAGAACTAAAATACATTGTTATTTTTCTTACCGTATTCAAATTAATGTATGTACTTGAAATGTCTGAAGATGCCGAAAGGCGAGACCTGGGTCGTTAGCGACAAAAGCCATGGAAAAATTCAAAATTCAAACGATTTAAATTTATAAAGCTATCTTTGTTTTAATTTTGTTTAAACGAATTTCCATAAAGCTACGAGTGAATCAGTAAATGGAACATGTATTTTTTGTAAATCGTGATCACTATGAAAATATATTCCTTAAAATTCCAGTTATTAGGCTAAATGTTTAATTTATTTTTGCGATATTTATATATCACGCCTCTTTATAATACTGAGAAAATTAAACTACTATTTAAGCGTGGCAGAATATCAAAAACAGAACTATTCTTGATGAAAAAGTAGTTTCCACTGTGTTATTATTACAGTAAATTGAAGCACACAGCTACCTAGAAATACCATTGACGTAAAAGCTCAAAGAGTCACGGAAAATTCTCTGAAAATTTAAATCCATTTACCTTTACTTGGAAAGGATTACTTTCACGTAGTGATCTTTCATAGAATTCGCTTAATTTAATTAAGCCTGCATAGGTTTGTTGTTTTTTAATCGATTTATTTCGCAAGCAGGGAGCTTTTCTATTTTTTTTTGTTATAGCTAAAAAGCTATTTAAAGCAAACATTCATGATAGGAAGAATTGCCATATTTTTTTGTATGCATGAATTAAAGCTTTTAATTAACATTTCCGTCCCGGTGGGTAAGACAGTTTACCACCACTGCCATTTTATCTTAATATTCGTGATACAATATGTTAACTATTATTGCTCTTAAATCATTGTTTTTTATACCTTAAGCATTTAAAAAATATGATTTTGATCGACTAGTTTTGTCGCAATAAATAAAAAACAAAATATGTTGGATTATTATTGCTCGAAAACCATTTCTTTTGTCTCTACCAATTGATTCAAAAGATTCAAACTTCACTGCCTATGCGCGATAAGATAACGTTACCTTATCTCAAACGAGCCTCGATCAAACGTACGATTCAAATCAAATGGATGATTTTTACATTACAAGATTTATTGTTAGATGTTGATAAGCGCTCACGCAAACAGTTTTGATGACGCCAGTCTGTATGGAACATCAATACGACCTACTTGTCTGACCATGCACGACTTAAAATATGAATAATTATAGGAAAACTATAGATTTTTTTTTATTTAGAAGGATGTACAAATATACGTTAAAGCATAATATAACATTTTTTTAATGCAATCTAATAAAGCCACTGGGGTATTTTTAGCCCTCTTCCCTTTCGGATCACACGTTATTTTTCGGAGACCTTCTTTCGAGGGTTAAAGTCTTCACTGTCATAATATTAAAAAAACAATAAAGCATTAATTGTACTTATTCCACGAAAAGCATTGTGAGCATTTTCAAATGGTCTGTTCTGTGATCGCAAGCAGCGAAACCATTCTTCATCTCAATAGATTAACTGTGTAATAAGTACAATAAATGTTTTACATATTTTTTTATTTCTTTAAATTTTGGCCGGTCTGTGGTGCATTGGTCAACGACGTTGGCTTCCGTGGTGGATAAGCCAAGGTTGAGTCCCAGTACCAGCAGATTCTATCCGAAAGCAATGGATGATTGTGTTGCTAAAAATTCCATCTCTCAATCTAATCTCTATCTCAAACTCGATCTCGATCTTTAAAATTAAAATTATTTATAAAACGAGCCTTACTACATATCACATTTCAGCATTTTTAGGTATTTCAAGTGCACGAATAATCTTGAACTGACGCCAAAACATAACTTAAATTCGAACAATTTAAATTTGATACTGAAAACACCTCCAGTCGAAATCCTAAATTGAATCGAACAAGCTATTTTCAGAATAACATATACAGTTGCAAATTAATGCACCATGAATGTTTGCTTTGGGAATAGACGTGGTATTAAAAAGCCTTACCACGAAAATTATAGTGTTCACTGAAATGTCGAATACAATAAAGCATCAATTTGCGAGGAAACACAAAAAATATATTTTCCAGTGAAAAGATGTATGTATTTAGAATACGGGAAATTCAGTATTGAGTCAAGCAAAGTAAACAGCGTAGCTCTGCTTAGTTTATCGTAGCGGCTCTACACTTCTGAAACACTTGCTACGAGCAGGGCCGGCCCTAAGTTACACGGTCAATCGCGCGGGAGTGCAGACTTAATTTGACGTTTAATACTTGGGTAAATTTTTATCCCATTGTTGTCCTATTTTCTAATTAAACATATGACTTTCAAACTGGGAGGCCTTTCTGGAGAGCCGCGGATTACTGTATATTAATTTACGACTATAGACCCTCGAAGGCGCCAAAAGCTTTCGATAAAATATACTGAAAATATTAAAAAATTCACGCCTAAAGTCGTTGTAAAAAGTACCTTTACACATGCAGTATAGTAGAAAATACAGTAGTACATTTCCTGCAGTATTTTTTATTGAATTTACAGAGCCCAAAAACAATATGGATAAAAAAAATTGTCTGGTTGGCAGAACAAACAAAACAGAGAAAGGAAGTTAAAAATCCAAAATAAATGTCAGAAAACTCTATGTAGTTTTATCATAGAAGAAAAAAATAAAAATATTGCTAATGGGGCTGTTGATTCAATGATTACATACGATGATCATTGTTCATGGCCAAATTATAATGGCCGATGAAACTGAAGCAGAAAATGGTGAAATTTTAGTTAACTTTGAATCAAATACTGTAAAAAATCACGAAAATAGTGATGTTATTTCAAATATTGAGTTGTTTGATTTTGACTTTTTGAATAACAATGTAGAAAATATTAGCAGCTGTCACTTTGACAACATATCTGATTGGCCCAAAAAATTACAGAATTTTCAAATGGAAAAAATAGTTATTATTATTATTATTTTTTTCATGTTGTTTGTATTTGAATAAATACAAATTATTTGCTCCTTGAGTTTTGGTTTTTGAGGTGCCGAAGGCGCCTCGCACACAGGCGCGAAAATCCACGGGCCGGCCCTGGCTACGAGTATCAACACCCTACAAAGAGAATATTTGTCTTGGAGATAATTAATAACTTCAGCTAATAAAGCGAGCTTTAGTTGCGTAACTATTTAAGAACCTTATCTCGCACAGTCTTAATTCAAAGGTTATATAAAAATATAGCTGCATAATGCCTACATGCACACGACAATTAAGCAGTCTTGAGAATGATGTTAAAGTGATTCACTATTATGTTCATTCACTCACTGTCAATACTTGGTGAAATAGCATTATATATTACGGAAAGAAAAATAACAATGTATTTTAGTTCTATTACTAACAATGTATCATAATTTATTTTATATATTTGTTGATAGCTATTTCGGCTTACGCCTTCGTCAGTAACTATAGTAAGCCGTAAGCGTAAGCCGAAATAGCTATCAACAAATATATAAAATAATTTATGTAGAACTAAAATACATTGTCATTTTTCTTTCCGTATTATAATGGAGTTCTACCAAGTAAATTCCTACTCAATCAATAGCATTATATGTATTGAAAAATAGTGACGCCTTTTTTGTTCTAATTCTACATTACATTTATAATTTGTTTTTATTGCAGAACCTGTTTGTCACGTTGGTCATTTGAGTCGCCAGTAACAATGGCTGTTCGGCTGATCAATGCACTGCCTATTGAAATGAACATTTTCATTAGTGAACTTGGTGCATTATTTTAAAATTTCTTTTTACTGTTACGTATGTACTTCGTATGTTGTGTTTTTATGTCATTCTTTGTTTTATATATTTTGCCATATATTATATTATTTTATATATATATTAGGTAAAACGGAAAGAAATTACATTTTTTGTTAATGAGATAAAAAAATTATTTAAAAAAAACTATACAATATTATTTTGTTCAATAATTTCCCTCGTCGTCTTATATCTTCCTCCATAAAAGAGGCAACTTTTTGATACCCTCTTCGTAAAACTCTGGTGGCTTACTGGCAAAATACGAATCCAGGTGATTTTTCACCTGGTCAGCGTTTGTAAATTTTTTGTCACGAAGTGAATGCTCCACCGACTTGAAGAGATAATAATTCGAAGGTGCTATGTCCGATGAATATGGAGGACGTGGCAGAAGTTCGAAATCAAGTTCTCTTTTTTTTTTATTTACATATATGAATACATTCTTTTTTTACTTTTAATGTGTTTGCTTTTAATACTTGGTGGAATGGCATTATAAGAAAAATAATAACACGCGTGTAGTACTTATTCCACATTAAATGTATTGGATAAGCACCGGTTTCGCTCATGGCGAGCATTATCAACTGATCAGTTGATAATGGTCAAACTGTCAAAACTGGTCGTGATGTTAATAATCTAATTACTTTTCTATATATAAAGCACAAAAAATATGTAACGAGTGGTTACTGATGTTACTGATTAATTTTAATTAATGACACATTTGTTCATTTGATTTTTAATGAAAATATTCTATTTTTTTTCCCATATTCGCTCCCTATTCGGAGCATATGGCCGCCACATGGTGCCTCCAAGATTCTGTCTCCCGCCAACCTCCTCGCATCTTCCCAGGTCATCCCGGCGTCCCTTAGCTCCCCTGAGTACATCCTATGGATGGTCATCAGAGGCCTTCCGCGGCGTCGGGATCCATCAGGTTGATAGAAGAGGCAGGCAGGATTCAGGCTCCCCTGGGGCATCCGCAGCACATGTTATATTCTATACTCAATACAAAATGAGATGAGGAAAAAACCTTGATATCCACAAAAATTTTCTTCTTTGAGAATCATAGAAAAAACGATTTTTCAAGTTGATATTGATTTCATTTTCAATTTTATTTTTGTACGAAAGAAGTATAAGAAAAATAGAACTAGACAACACTAGACAATATCATCAACACACCATACGAAAAGCATATCATTTAGACCAAAATGCGTAGTAATATTTATTGTAAACAATTAAACAGAATACATGGCATTACAGCTGACGCCAATGCGCCATGCATTTGACAATTAATAAAAATAACACAAAAAGTATTACACAAAATTGAAAAAAATAAAATAAATATAGAATTAACAAATTTATGGATCAGAACAGAAACATATATATAAAGAAAAAATATAAAAACAAAGAACCAAGCTCACTACCGAAGATGTCCACATCAACAGGCAGTGCATTCATCAACCGAACAGCCCTTGTGACTGGCGACTCAAATGACCTACGTCACAAACAAGTTCTGACAAAGAACATTGATTGGCCTAGGCTACGACCACGTAGGTAGAAACTGGGAGCATGCAAGCTTAAAGTTTCAAGGATGTCAGGGTTATCAACTCGGCCCCGAAGAAGAAGAGTAAAATGTTTCAACATTGAAATCGATCTGCGAGCTTCAAGAGAGTGAAACGAAAGCATTCCCAAAAGAAGCTTGGTTGGATAATATTCCATTAAAGAATTATCAAAAGGAAATAGATTGAATTTTTTGAGATAATAATAACGCAGAAATTTTTTATGAACTCGCTCCAGTTGCGAAATATATTTATTTTCATATGGACCCCAAATAATAGATCCATATGCAAGCTTGCTTAAAACTAAGACTTTATTATCATTTCTCGTAAAAATCAATGTTGAGCAGTGTTTGCTCAGCCTGTCTGTAAATCCTACAATGGCCTTAAACCAAAAACAAGTAGATATCCAATCTTGAACATGTAATCTTATTGTAAGAAAGCTAGCAAACTTCGAATAAGTATTGCATGAGCTCGCAAGTCAAAAAGTATAAAAGCATTTTCCCATTTGGTGAGCATACACTCCGAACGGATCGGTTTTTTGAAGAAAATATGAATTTCAACGTTTCAAGTAGGGGTTGCAAAACAAAAATACCGGTTTTCTTAATAAAAGTACCACTATTCACAAAAAATATAAGACTATTAGCAATGCCAACAAAAAATGAAGGTATATTATGGATCACGAGAAATAAATGAAAAATAAGCACATTAAATGAAATGATTTCTCATGCTCAGGTATTTGAAAGCAGATTCGAAAGCAGAGAGACATTATTTTAATATATTTAAGGCATACGATTTTTTTTGAAATGTTTCGTCCTTAATTTTATAATTTACTATAGTAGAAGATCCGATAGAATACTTCGCAATTAGTATGAAATCGAGTTGTTTTAATTTACAGGAACAAAAATGCAACGAAAAACTACTAAATATTAATATTATACATATAGAGACTATTATACACAAATATTAATATTATACAAAATGTAATCAAGACAGTGAAAATTTAAATCACTTTTAAGGTGTTCACTGTCACTACTTGGTGGAAAGGCATTATAATAAAAATAATAATACATTTTTAGTACTTTTTCCACATAAAAATTATTTGATCAGGACCGGTTTCGCTCATGGCTAGCATTGTCAACTGATAATAAATACAATACAACAGTGATATTTATACAAAAGTTAAGTATGAAAAACAGGGTACGACAAACAATTGGTAGAACAACTAAGCATATTACAAGAAAAAGAGACTATAAATAAAAGGTTGAAGACCTCTTAGCAATGCAAACTAATACATCATAAATCAATTAAATATGAATTATCATTAACAATGTAAAAGCCCAAAAATGAGTGCATTTAATAAATATATTATATTTATTAAATTATTTGTTATGAACTCTGTATAGTGTCGTTTGACACTATACAGAAGTTCTCTAAAAGAATTAACCCACGCACGACTTCTGAAAATTCTAGAATTCCTTAAACCTACACAAAGAAAAGCTCCAGGTACTAGAAAAAATGAATATCGCATAACACCTTGATTCATTACTAAAATACGGTGCCTACACGACGAAAAACAATTATTATTCTTTTAAGGTGTTCACTGTCAATACTTGGTGAAAAGGCATTATAATAAAAATAATAATACATTTTTAGTACTTTTCCCACATAAAATTTATGTCATCAGTTGACAATGCTCGCCATGAGCGAAACCGGTCTTGATCAAATAAATTTTATGTGGAAAAAGTACTAAAAATGTATTTTTTTTTTTTTTATAATGCCTTTCCACCAAGTATCGACAGTGAACACCTTAAAAGTGAGAAAAAAGTATGTTTGGATACCTCCACTAGGATACCATATGCTCTACATTGAGAGCGGACATAGATTTTAAAAAAACTTTTATTATTTTTAGGAATGTAAAGCATTGTCTTTTATGCTTGGGGTCCCACAAAACATGTTTTTTGTTCAGTGGGGATAAGGATTATTAATATTTTCAGATTTAGAGGGCCGTTACATGATAAAGTTTGGGAAGTGCTGTTATCAATTATACAAACTTTTAACAATGTGACTGTTTAGGTCCATACGTGTACTAGATATAGCTTAAAATGTTGAAAAGTGAAACCCGGTTTGCTAATGACAAAACTCGAGGAAATGTACAAAATTCAAACGATTCAATTTTAATATTGAAATTCAATCATGCCCCTTTGGAGGAAACCAATAATTGATTCATTTGTTTGTTGCTACTACTAATGTAGAGCTTATGTATGTTTACTTTTGCAAACCACGCTTCTCAGAATTGGATTTAAAAGGAATTATTGGGATATATCAAAAACATTAGTTCTGAGACTCGAAACGTGTAAACAAATTAAGTCCCATAATCATAAAAGATCTTTACAATTACTACAGCGCACTGTATTTTAAATTTAAAATATGACAGAAAAATGCTTATTTTTCAACACTGCACTAGAAATTACATCTCGGATATTCAAGTATTCGATATCCGGATATATTCGGCCCTTTTTAAACTATTATATATTTGGATACTTTCCCAAATATCCGAATAGTATTCGCACGAATTTTTGATGAATTATTTTACAAAATCGAGAAAAGATCACATCACAATTTCTCCACATTTAAAGAATAATTATGAATATCCCAGGTAGTGTTCTTTTGCCATTGCCCAACTCGGGTGCTATCAATATCTTATCATAGTGCTTGATTTTAACAAAACGGCTAGAACTCGGGTCTAAAAAAAACCTTCATTGCCAGAATTTCATTCATTAAAGAAATACCGTGGAAAACGTTGATCGTGCAGCATTTCTCTCTATTTCTTGCGAGTTTTACAATTATTTGTTAAGAAATTTGAATCCATGACCATTGTCGCTATGCAAAAGCAACTGGCAATTTCTTGTTTGCAAAAATATGTTTTTAAAATTATATTTTTTTTATAATTCTAATACTATTTTACACAATTTTAGCCAGGTCAAAACTATCTGGATATCCGCATATATCTGGATAGCTAGTCTGGATAATAGTTGATAATAACAAATAGTTGGAAACCCTACACTGGACTCGATGAATCTTAATCAGATATTTGAGTAAATTAATCTAGTTACAGAGAAAGCTTTCTCAACAAGTAAATCAAGTATTTCTGTATTAGAAAACAGGCAAAATACCGAGTTTCCAGTTTTGATAATGCCAGTCCTTTATTCCAAGGCTTTCCTAAAACACCCTTTTCAATATCTGCTGTATCCCATTTCATAGTGAACACTTTGTTTTCTTAGCTCAGCGATGTGTTTTTTTACTCGACACTGAACATAAGACAATGCCAATGTTAATAGAGAAAGCTCTTTTCAGTCGCCTTTGTTACAATTAATCAGATAAACTGATGTATTTTTTACTAAAACAATGAAATTAAAAAGTGTAATTGCCCCGTAAACACTTAAGGGGGTCCCCACGAGTGATATTTTGAAAGTATTTTTTTAATAATAGAAGTCATTGGAAAGTTACTGCAGTTAGACGACACTTGTTTGGGGGCGGGACGCCGGACCCATTTTGTCGCTTCGGCTTGAACTTTCAGAACACATGTAATTTCAATTCATGAAACAAGCCAAAATTAAAGCAAGAGCAAAGCAAGCAGCGTCAAAGAACTTAAAGCAGGAAGAATAAAAAAAAATTATCAACCAGGCATAGCAGATTAATGAGGAGTAAAGATTTCATAGTTTAAATCGTATTTGAAATTTCAAACGCGTTTTTCTAACTGGTCTCAACGATATCTCAAGAACTAGTTGACCGACTACTTTTCAATTTTAATGATAGATTTAAAACATATATTGTCATCGTTTAAACTAAGAAAGTGAAAAAATTCTAATCCGTTTTGTTTTTACGTAACAAAATAATCTAAAAAAAATCATTTTTTTTTTTTTCAAAAACATGTTAATTTTTCAAATTTCAAAAGATCCTGGTTCAAACGAATTTCAGTGTTTTATATGATAAAATGCCATTCCATTTTTTGATTTCCAATAAGCCAATCAGCCGGAACCACGGAGAGACCGTTTACCACCTTTTTTCTACATAGGTGTCTTTTGGGTGGTGCACCACACATTGTGATGAAGATTTTAATCTGAAAATATTTTTTTTTACTGTTAAAATATCAATAAACATTTAAAAAAATCTCGAACTTCTACATTATTTATGTTCGTCAAAATAAAATCCCAAAAAAGCTGAAAAAAATCGGCCATCACACGGGGGGACCCCCTTAAAAAAACATTCATAAACTCATGCACAACGCTAAGAAATAAAAAGATGGTAAGACACATTTTTGACTACTTCCACAATTTTATCAAATGATCAGGAGAGCTTTTACTGTCTTAGAAACACTTTAGTAAATAAAAACCATTTTTTATCTAGTTCTCTAAAGTTACTTTTGGTGATCTTACGAGGCACATAATATGCAGAAGTTAACGTGCTATATGTAGGTTTCCGTGAGTAAAGTTTTGAGAAGAAAGAGGGACATTTAACCTTCTAAATATGGTCCCTGAAAAATAAAGCTTGATCCGACGGGGGGTATAAAAATATCTCAGTGCATGGCTTTATTGGCATAGATTGCATTAAAAAAAATGTAATATTATGTTTTAACGTATCGTTCAAAATATAAATTTAAAAATCGATATTTTTCCTATAATTATTCATATTTTAAGTCACGCATGAAAGATACAACCTATTCGAGATGTTTTTCATGACAGACTGACGTTATCAAAACTATGAAAGCGAACGCTTATCTATGCCTTTTTATACAAAAAGCATTCATTTGATTTGAAACATACGTTTGAACGACGCGCGTTCAAGATAGGATAACAATATCTTCTCGCGTATGGACAGTAAAGTTTGAATCCTAGCAAATTGTAGCGACAATATAAATGGTTTTCAGCCAATAATAAGCCAACTATTTTCTTTGTTTCTCCATAAAGTGTAAAAAATTGGTGTCTGTAAAGTCGGTTTACGGACGATAGTTTAACGTGACAACGTCATAAGAAAACATTGATGAAATGATTGCATACTTTTATGAATAAAATGGAATCATTTTTATTGAATTATCATTATTTTGTATAGATACGATATTTTGTATATTTGTTATACGTTAATCAGATTTTTAATATGCAAGAATTAATTACCTTTATTGCCGCAATTGTTGTTGTAATATAAACAATGAAAACCACATTAACATTTCACTTCACTTTATAAACAGTTGTAAACAGATCACGTGTAGGTACTGTAGGTGTATAAGTTGTGTGCTGCCGCTGTCTCTTTTCTACTCAGACGCATCGACCAATCGAGTGGAAGAGAGAGAGATGCGGCACAATCCGAACAGTAGGCCGATCGTGCCTCTCTATCGTTTATCCGCGCTCTCGCTCGCACGCTTGCCTTACAAACGGGACAATGAGTCATGTTTTTTCGTGCGTGCAGCGGGCGTTCATCGATTTATAAGACGTTGTCTCGTCAAAAAAACAATGATTTATAAATCCTAAAACTTTACACATTGTATCACTAATATTAAGATAAAGTGGCAGTGGTGGTTGACTGTCTCACCCACCGGGAAGGAAACGTTAAATAGTCTGATGATAGATATCGATGCCTCTCTCGATGAGTTTGTTATCTGTTACTGATGACGTAATTATGATATCATATAATTATTTTATATTTTTTTCCCTTTCATCTTCAACTGAGATACGACACGGCGATTTTATATATATATATTTAAAATGTATATTGCTGAAAATCAAACGATTCAATTTTTTATCAAACGAATACGTTTTATGACAATAATTGATTTAATAATAATGAAGACGTTGGAGTTTTCTTTGATTCTTCTAAGAATATCAGAAAGTTCCAGGAAGGTAGGTTCTACAAATCACCGGGAAAACAAGAAGAAATAGAACGTTATTATGTATATATTAACGCAGTATGTATTACAAAAGAAACTTGTATTAATCGAAATATATGTTCATGATTAATAGTAGATTCAGTACCTGAAGAAGATCTCAGTAGTATGACTATGTTTTTGCTTTGATTGTATAACATAACCCGCTCCTTGCTTCCCGTCGAAAGAAAAAATCCCAAACTTCATTTTGTAATTTTAAAATATTATATTATATTAGAATCAATTTATTTATTTCGATTTTTCGAAATTTCAGTTAAAACAAGCAGGTTAAGCAAATAATGGTGATTTTATTGGTTATGGCATTTCAAGACTAGTGTCAATTTTTGAATAAAATATACAATGAACAAACTGAGGTACACATTAATTCTATACAATTCAATCTCTAACCTAAGAGATTTTTTTACTTTTGATGGATTCGGCGGTAACTTTGTGAAAGATTTATCATTTTAAAATATTAGAATCAATCTTGCTTTATTACTTAAGCAAACTTTGCGATAGCAAGTCCGAAGATGCCTCTGAAAGAGGCAAAACACACGTCACAATTAGTAACACAATACGTAGAATAATCTAAGTTATTAAAAATGTTATAATAAAATAAACTTCCACAAAGTTACCGCCGAATCTATCGAACTTACAATAAATCTGTATAATGTTTTTCTTTTCAAATGCTTTCAAAAGATTTAACTAAATAAACAATGAAAAACCTCTGTCAATTTTCATTCGGGGGATCAAACCTGCATTTGGAATATCACAATTTTGCAATCACTTAGGTCAAGGGCGTGAATAAAAATGTTGTACCTTGCGTTAAAACTTAAGGGCTTCTGAAAAAAACAACTAAAATAAACAAAAAATAGCATTTTAAAACTATACCGAAGTACAATTTTCAAAAAACTTCATTTTTACGTAGTTTGTGATAGAAACATCACAGTGAAATCGATACCAGATTGTGTTTGATAAATTACCAAATGACATGATAGGCGCTTTTCTCGCGTGGAGGTTTCGGCAGGCTTTGACGGAAAAAATCAGGTAATTGATAAGTATCATTTTTGTTTCTGTTAGCCTATCATTTTCCGCGTGTTTTGTTTCCTTTGTGAGTTAGGGTAGGCCTTCTTTTGATGTGACTTTTTGACAGGGTGTATTTTCTCAGGTCTCTTTATTTTACTCTGAGAACATGTAATATACATGAATAAGTGTAGTCCGTGCATTATTTTTAAAGCAAATTGGAATGTGTTTATATTTATGCTTAGTTGGGTTTTGTTTGTTTGTTTATCGAAAGATAACAAAGCCTTAACCTTTTGCAGCTAAGGCGTTGCACAAACAAAGAGAAACTCATAAAAATAAAAAAAACATTTTTGATAAAACTTGCTTTAAGCGAAAATGATTTAATACATTTAATGTGTAATAAGTACAGAAAATCTTTCATTATTTTCATTATTGTTCTATGCCACCAAGTATTGAGAGTAAATACCTTAAAAGTGAACAAAGAAATTCTGACATAATTTATTTATTGGCAAAAAATAATATAAAATACATGACATTACAGCAAACGCCAATGCGCCATGCATTTGCCAACATATGACACATTTTTTTTTAAAAATAAGAAACAGAACAGAAACATATTATTTACATAAGAAGAAAAAAAAAATGATCAAAGCATTAAGTACACTGCCGAAGATGTGCACATCAATAGGCAGCGCATTTATCAGCCAAATTGCCCTTGCAACTATAATCTTTAAAATATTTTCTTAAACTATTTAAAATAATATAAAATTAAATATATAAAACCGAAACGGCGTATGTATGTATGTGTGGCTGTAATTCCATTTTGCATTGTTGTTGCAAGTTCAAACAAACGAATTGATTTCGCTCGCGAAAGTTTCGACGGTAAATTTGTTTCGTTATCAATGTGTGTGTAGAGACTCCAATTACTCGAGTATCGAGTAGTACATTTTACAAAATACTCGAGTACTCGAGTAGTTTCATATGAACCAAAATACCTTATATATAAAACCGAAACGGCGTATGTATGTCTGTGGGTCTGTAATTCCCTTTTGCATTGTTGGTCATTAAGTTGCCAGTTGTTTCAACTTGGCCCGTCTGAATTTACGCGCCGAGGTGAACATAACCCCAAACTGGTCCGTGCGAAGCCGGGTTCGATACTAGTATATTATAAAAATAATTTTCAAATTAAAATAAATCACCGGGTAGAAATTTAAAAACTATGGACCATCCATGGTCCAATATACCTAATCATTAAACAATAGCTACTCTTAATATACTTTAAAACACATTATATATTAATAATAATAAAACATTTTCAGTACTTTCTCAACATAAAATTTATTAGATCAGGACCGGTTTCGCTCATGGCGAGCATTGTAAACTGACTGGAATACTATGAAACAGTGATATTTATACAAAAGTTAAGTAAGAAATACAAGGTATGACAAGCAATTGGTATTACAGCTATGTTAAAAAGTACTAAAAAAGTGTTATTATTTTTATTAGAACAACAGTTGAGAATGCTCGCGCTGAGTGAAACCGGTCCTGATCTTAATAAGAATATATGTTGAAATAGTGTGTATTATGTGATTTATGCATTATTGCAAAATGAAAATATTGCCATGAGACATAAGTATTTTCATTTGTTTTTTTTTTCATATTTGTAACTAAACTTACCTGGTTTGAAATAAAAAAAACATGCGCTTTGATATTATTCTTGAAGTTTTTTCACTATACAATTATACTGACCATTAATTCGATCCATCTGAAGGTAATCTTTTTACCACCAATTTTTATTTTTAGCTTTGCCTGCATCTTAAAGGGGTCATATGTATTACTCGTTTCGTTTAATAGAAGCTTTTCTACGAGAACTGTTTTTACACGGTTGCTCAAAACTTCTATGCTTCGAAGGAAGTATGGATAAAAGGATTTGACTAAATTGAATTTCGATAGATGGGGGAAATCCAAGATTCCACAGACTTCTACGCTTTGGAAAAGAAATCAATCAATTGTTTGAAAAATATTTGTACGAAATTTACTGCACTGGGGCTTCGACCTATGAACTCCGCAGTCGAAAACCATGACGTTGACACTCAACCACGGACTCGACCACTTACCACCAACCCATTGCTAAATTGGTTACCAATTAAATAGTGATAAAACACAAACAGCTTTGGCTTGTATTAAACCCTTTAGGATGTCTCTTAAAGCTCGCATTACTTGTGCCTCATTTACACGTGGTACTAAAACGCTGCAGGTGAAAACCTTTTAAAGCTTATACCGGAAGTAAATGAAGCTTTTTTGTGTATGCAAGTTGTTCTATCTTCTTTGTTGCATAGCACTATACCGCAACTTTACAAATAAACTGTTATAATTCAAAATCTTAAAATTCAAAAAATCACTGAGGACTTAAATAAATGAATTATCATTTCAAAATATTTTGTGCACAGAATGAAAAGTTTAATACAGCCATGAAACAATGAAAAAAAATATTAATATGTAAGTGTTTCTAGAAGTAAATCATTCAGTTTTTGATCATTTTATGACTTTTCGGGCATTACAAAATAGGCATCGATTTGAAAAAGTATATGTTCGTCGTTCATAAGAGTTTCAGGATTTGTGTAAATAACTGTTAAGATTTTTCACTTATCCATTTTCCAGTTCAGTTTCATCCGTGCTTCTTAAAAAGTCTGAAGGTGAAACTTAGATCTTAAGCGACAAAACTCTTAAATAAGTAGAAAATTAAAGCGATTCAAATTTGATATTGAAATTCTATCAAGCACCTCATTCGATCTCTTTCCTATCCTCTATTGATCCGATATTTAAAACAGAACAAAGTGAGAGATATTAAATAAGATTACCTAAGTCTATTCGTATTCTTTCTTTGTACAACCTCTTTGAAAAAGAAATAAAAATCAAGGAATAGGCGGTTCTAGTAGAAATCTTCAGTTTAGACAAAATTCATTATGAATTGGAGTAGGAGCACAATTTAGAGCGCATATGGTAAAAAACGTCGGTAAATTTGGTCACGAGACAGAATCTCAATCCTCTCAAGCTAAGCTGAAAAAAAATTTACATACTGGCTTATAATTTTATGTTTTGAATTACTCTTTGAGCTCTTGTGGATTATTATAAAATGTGGAGTCAAAATAATTAAATCTGAAGAATATTACTGATTATTGTATTTGTTCTGAAATAATAATTTGTTTTTTAATACAAGCCCATAATAAAATTATTCTTTTTATTTTAAACAAATAATAAACTAATGTGACTGTCTCTACCTGTATAATATAATGATTTGTGTAGTTTGTGTTTGCATTTTTGCTCCTGTATCACGTAAATTATCAATGTTAATTAAAACTCGATTTCATACTTATTGCGAAGTAATCTTCTATTATAATAAATTTAAAAATTAAAGACGAAACATTAAAAAAAAATCCTAAGTCTTACATTCATTTCATTTAATGTGCTTATTTACCAAAAATTCAACTCGAAATAAACTACATATTTGAGTTGTGGCAGTTCAGTTACGAGCCAGAGTTTTAAAGTCTTACATTATACATATTTTGTATCGCTTTACACTAAAAGTCCTGCCAAGAGCTTTTCAAACAACGTAACATCAATATCATTTTATTTTGATACAAGAAAGCTTTGAATGCTCCCTGCAGAAATGTTTGCTACAATCTATTCCCTAAAGGGATTCAATTGGAACATGAATAAGACAGTTTACGCTAAAAGCTGGTAAAGAATTTTTTCAAATCTATTCTCACAGTACAAAAAACATAAATCTAATATTTTACGAAAAAATTATTCAGTCCTTAGAAGCCGTTTCGTTTGAATTCGGCTTTGGACCATTAAAGATGAATTCTGTACTGGCTTAGTGAATAAAATTATTTTGATTTAAAGCTGGAATAAAGTAGACATAATTGAGTCATTAAGAGGTGAAGTGAGCCAAGTGTAAAAATAGTGAATTTTTTCTATTAGACTTTTAAGTTCAATCACGTTTTTACTTTGCTTTTTTTGTAGAAATATCTTAACATTTAACATCACATGGAAACTTACAACATTTATTAAGTATTTCAGGTAACTAATGATAAAATAGTCTCATAAAAATTCCTGGACTGTGGTGCAGTGGTCAACGTCGTTGATTTTCGTGACGTACCGCCCAGGTTAGTTTCCCGGTACGAGCATATTTATTCAGTCGATTTATCTATCCCTACCCACCTTTCCCGTTCCAAAGAGCAACGCATAGTGATAGCGATTAGCTAACCAATAGCCCTGTCCTAGACCGTGTATCTCTTCCCTCCCTACTCTCTTTGAAAGAGAGAGGTTGAGCAACTTAGTAACAAATAGTTCTTGTAGAAAAATATATGTTGAGATAAACTCCGTGAGTCTATAAGCTCCAGGTTGGGAGCGGAAATTGGTGGAAAAAAAACATAACTAAAAAGTTTTAAATTTTCATTTTTTTTTACTCCTAGTACAACTCCAGCCAAAACGCCGCGGCGACTCCACAGCCCTGGTTAAATGCATTAAAAAATTGCGTAACAATGTTACATCAAATAATATGAGATTCAAAGCTTAGTTGTCACGTTGTTTGAAAACAATAATGATTATAATATATTATGGTTTCGTATATACTGAGAAAAACGATGGCAAAACCAAATTTAATTATTGAGCTGTCAATGTTACTTCACAAAGTCTTTTATATTTTACGTCAACGCTTTCTTATTATATCTAGAGTTTTATGTGATTTTGTGCAATGTCAGCTGTATGAAAAAGCTCCAGGGCTTTTGGTCAAATCGATTGCGTGACCGAGAAATTTGATGGACAAATGAATTTATTTATTTTATTTTATTTATATGCGAAGATGCGAATGTGAAGATTTCTTCGTAAAAGCATTACAATAATATCGTTACGTATTATAGAAATACGTAACGATATTAACAATAACTCGCTAAAGGCTTTTATCTAAACAACATTAAATATTCTAAGTAAGATTTTTTTAATAAATGTCTCTCATTGAAATGCTAAGTATATTTATATGACTAAATATTTTTTCAATGGGTTTAGTCTTAAGTCTCAAACCGTAATGTCAACATCTTAATTTGAAAAGGTTTAAACTGATCATGACACTGTTTTGAGAAATAAGCGTTTGAAGTTTCGATTGATTAAAATTGACTTGTAACAATGAGCATGTAAAAATGTTTCAAATCACTTACTTTAAGTATATTTTTTCACAACTCAATGCTGAAAAATAATGATCTTAATGATCTGATGAAAATAATGATGACAATCTAAGAAGATTGTCAAATAAATTTAGTAAAAAAAAGTGTGTAGATGCAGTGCATCTCCGGAATTCCACTAACTCCGTTATTCAACCATAGATAATTCTGAAATTTATATATGTGATAGAATGCATACAAAATTTTCTGTCCAAAATGTAATTTTAGGCAAAAATGTCAATACGAACCTTTTCAAAGTATGGTAACAAAGTGAATTTTATCTTTTGAATCAAATAATATGATCAATCCGAACTTTAAGCGCTCATATCTCAAAACATGGTCAAGAACAGCTTGAAGCTTTTTAAAGTAAGGTGTAGGTAGATATGTTACAGTGAATCTGTATTCTCAGTGAAAATGTATCAAGTAATAGATTTGTATGACAACATGATTTCACTGGTCACGATCATTGCAATTATTGGCCCAAGTCGATGATTTGCCGTCCTAAAATTTTGGTTTGCTTCAATGAAACAAAATCAGCAAGTAGTCCCTTTCATAAAAAGAGAACCAAAGAAAAACACAGACAAACATTGGGCTGAAGATAGGGCGGTCAAATTTAATTTCAATGACAGCTATTAGAAGAATATATTTTCAGTGAGAATACAGTTTCACTGTAACAGATACATAAAGACTGTTTGGTACATTTTACTACGGTTTCATATAAATATGTTTCTAAAAAATTCATGCTTTATCGACATATGTACCTGCCTGCTATTAATAATATATAAAGTTTATTTATTGCTCGTTTTCATGATAATATTCATTCGATAGTAGCTTTCAGTCAATAGATTTATCTGTTGGTAATAAATATTCTTCGGGACTCGATTCCAAAGTGAAAAAAACGTTTTACGACATCAAAAGAAATTCTGAATCTGCCGCCAATATATATGTTATCTTATCCGGCATATATAAACCTGTATTATAATATGATTCAATGGCATATTGCGTAAACATATACTGGGAAGCGTGACGAGAGAAAACCGGTTTAAGTTTCATTTGAAAGATATTGAATTTGATCGTTTATATTAGTGGCAAATAACATTTTCGGCAATGCAATTCGACGTCGCAAATAAAGTCGCAAATTTTTCAAAATATATAAAAAAAATCTTTTTATAGCTAGTGACATCTATACACTGTCACTAAAAAAATATTCTAGTCAAGAGTCATTCATGTTGAAAAGTACGCCACTACGCCTCGCCGTCGGTACTCCAGTTGTGAAGGCGGCTGATGGTTCCGTTGGTCCATGGCTCCACGATACCCGCTCTTGGGTCATCGTGGTAGGTGCGGATAACCACTGTTTTCCGTCCGTACTGGTACGTTGAAGAACTCCATTTTCCCAGTTGTCTTCGTGAGAGAAACAGGTTACTGCATCGTCCTGCATGGTTTGACCTCATGCCTGTTAACAGGCACTTACTCTCGACGTCTTCCTCCAGGCCAGGCAACGTGCTGGGTTTCTTTATCGGTAAGAATCGCGCCTGCTGGCATTGTATTATCTCACATCCTGGTATACTCCTCACCGTCTACGCGGCTGAATACCCTCGGTATTCAGTAGGAGTCCCAGAGCTTAACTTCAGCTGTGCGTTTGGTGGCAGCGTTCTCGTGAACGTACCGGACCGAAGAAACCGCTACCACTGGACCTTTATGCGTGCAACAACACGTATCTCGCATCACAAGAATCTCCATTCACTATAATTCCTGTAAATCGCAATGTAGGGATATTTATCGTGAATTCATTCGCGTCATATCAACCGTTTTGGTTGTAACTCATTGATTGAGGTGATAATAAGATCAGCTGAGTTCGTTCTGACGGCTCGATAAATTTGGGCGGTGACAATACCAACTTCAATAAAGGTCAATTTCTCTATTAATTTCCATCTAAAATGACCCATATGCACCTGTTTTGGTAGGTAAAGAGACAGTGGTCAATATAAATACGACTTTAGGTCTGGTTGGAACCGACATTGGGCCTTGTCACAAAAACAAAAAAAATGGTAGGTACAAATATTTTCCACTGTCCATTCCCGTGCGCGATTTTACGCAGTTTGAACGTGTCTCGACCTGCATCTTTGATTTTTTCGATTGAAAACCGTTTTTGGCGTGAAAACAGGTGAGTTTTATATTTTTGGATGTTCATAGATTAGTATTAAATACTAAAAAAGTATTTGAAGTTCGTAGTAAGCAAACTTTGCCATAGTAAGTTTGAAGATGCTTGAAACACTTGTCACAATCAGTAACACAATACTTATATAATATAATTTATTTTTAATTTTATATTTCAATTCCAACTTTCAAAATTCCACTTTCTGAGTGTCGAATCGGAGGCCCCTTCTCGATTTCCGAGGGAGCCGAATCAAGGTTGTCTCAATACATACTCACTGAACATGTTTACTCCCTGAGCAAAATCCATCATGCTAAATGTGCTAAAATTTTTTAGTCATAACATAATGTGAATGGGTTCAAGCAAATACAATTTTTTTTGTTGAATATTATATCGGAGCTCACTCTTCTTGAAGTGATTTCTGAAAAATGTGATTTTATTAATTTTTTCTCTCTGTTCTTATAACAGTAATTTTTCATGTATATATCTTCTATATATAAAAATGAATGTCTGTATGTATGTCCGCTATGGACTACTAAACCGCTCGACCAATCGATGTGAAACTTTACAAAATAATTGAGTACACTCCCGCAATGGTTTCTGGCCTACCAACCCCTCCCCCCAACTACCCCCCAACCTCCACCCCCATTTTTTTTTTTTAAACTTTACGAATTTTTCGAGTTCACTCCTTCGAAGGTTTCTGGCATATCCCCCCATACGCTCCCCAAACCCCACCCCGCCAAACAACATCCCTACCCCCCAAAAATTGATTTCGATTTTTTACAAATTTCTCGAGTATTGAATACATGCAAATTGAATTGTGTAATGTCTTTCCTTCAAATTTATTTTAGTTGCTGGCGTAGCAACGCGCGCAGGGTACAGCTAGTAATATATAAAAATAAATTTTCAAATGAATGACGCATTGGCAACAGCTGTAATGCCATGGTTTGTATTATTAAAACATACTTCTCAATATTGTGTTAGTATAAAATTTAAAGTCACTTTGAATATTCCAGGTATTTTTTTTACTAATAGTGACACGTGAATCGCCTCTCGTCTTCTTTAACAAGCTTTGCGATAGTTAGTCCAAAGATGCCTTGAAGAGGCGAAACACGTATCACAATTAGTAACACAGTACGTGGAATAATCAAAGATATTTCATATCTCATATTAAAATGAACTTCTACAAAGTTACCGCCGAATCCATCGAAAGTATAAATTGTGTTTGTTTCAATGAAACGTTCGACATCTACTGATTGATTATCACTGCATACGATGATATATTTCGTATGACAATAAAAATAGAAGCATTATTTGATATTTTTATATCTTATCAATTCTTTTGTCAAATATTCGAGAAAGCTCGATATTTTCTTATATTAGTAGACTAAAGTGCTTAACCCAACGCCACACTGAATATCGGCACCCGGACACTATCGCGCTGACGTTACCACGTGACACTTGCGCGCAATATCCAATTGTTGTAAATTGTTGACTGCTTGTGTAAAGAAATTTACTTTCCTAAGGTAAAGTTTCAATTAAGACTGCATCTTCTTATTTCAAACGAAGTGATACTTTTGAATTATTTGGATAAATATTTTATCTTTGACTTAGAATATTTTAAATCTTTCATATTTATAACATCCGAAGTGCAGTAAATGGCAAATTTATGACTAACTCTTATTAATATACTACATTTCTTTCATGTTTACTTTTAAGGTGTTCACTTTCAATACTTGTTAGAATGGCATTTAATAAACATTTTTAATACTTATTCCACATAAAATTGACGAGCATTGTCAACTGATCGGTGTCAGTTGTCAGTCATCAGTTGACAATGCTCGCCATGGAATAAATTGTATGTGAAATAAGTACTAAAATGTATTTTATTTTTTCAGTGTAATTTTCTAGCTGTTATGTTTTTTATGTGGGTTAAAATTTTTGAAAATTGATGCATTTTAGTATTGCGCGCAAACGTCGGCGCGGTATCGTCGGTGCACTCTGAATATCGACAGTGTACATTGAAAATCAATTATCATCAATTTATACCAGTATATCTTTCCAAAAATATTGAATGAAGATATAAGTGTCAGTTACAATAAAACTAATTATCAACAAAGTATGTTTATAGAATTGTTCTGAGCTCTATGATGCAAAAGTCTTTCAGCATCTTGGATTTTACCGTTGGCCTTCCTTTTTGTGCTATACCCTGGGAATATAACTTGATTCTCTGTGAAATGCCAGCAACTCATTTGACACAGCTGCAATTGCTTTTTAATAATATTTGACATTGTTCTGTAGCTTTAATAAGCAGCCATTTTATTTAAGCTACTAGGGGACCAGATATTATTTTCGGTACCTTTAAAAGAAAAGTTTTCTCCACGCTCAATTCTGAAATCGAATTATTCTCTTACTGAAATGGTGCTTGTTTGTTACAATAACTAAAACTGGTACAAATACGTTATATATTCAATATTAATGAAATCATAAAAAATATATTAAGATTAAAACAGTTTTTAACGCATCATATCTTGTTTTTATTTGATACGTATCGAATAAAAATGGAACATTTTTTTCAAATTAAAACAAATAAGATAAAACATAATTGAAATAAACTTTGCTTCAGTGCTGTAAAGTATAAAAAATTGAGCTGTAAAGTTACCAGGGCTGTGGAGTCGGTAAAAAAAATGCCAACTCCGACATTGACCAAAAACACGACTCCGACTAAAAAAAGGTTAATATCGTCACTATTTTCCCCTAAATTTCCTATTTATGTGTATTTAATTAAATATCAACCATATCAATGCGGCCAAAAGTCAAATTTGGCATATTAAATGCAAAAATAAAATAAAAATAAAAACTTTTCAAAATTTCTGACTCCGGCCAAAACGCCGCGACGACTCTGACTCCGACTTCAAAGCCCTGCTATTTACAAACATGTTTTTTTTATTATCCGTTTTTTTCAATTAATTTTTGTGCACTTTGATTATGTATTTTGTACATTTATGGTGTTTAAGCATCTGGAGTAATGCCTTGCAAGACTTCTTTCTTTTCTTAAGTAACTTAACCTTTTCCACACCACCATATATTATTTTTATCCTTCCAGAAACTTCTCAATACATTTGAAAAATTGATTGTTATCATTTTTTTGCGTATTTATTTGCATGGTAAAACGAAATACCGAAAAATATACCACATTATGGCATGTTAGAAACATTCACTAAAGCAAACAATCCAATAAATACTATTTTTGAAATAAGGATAATTTTAAACTGGTAAAAAATAATCTGTCAACTATGTTCACAATGTCATCATAGGAGTTGCGCGCTATCCATACGAATCAAGCAACACTCGAAAGTTAAGGGTTAAAGATGCTAATAGTTCAATTAATAATTATTATAAAACTAATTATCTTTCATATTTTCATTCAAAACTTGCTCGTTTAACAAGCCCTATGATTAAAAACTTTATAAAGAGCAAAAATAAATATTGGTATTTTATGAAATTTGCTTTTTTTTTAAATGGCCTGAGCATACTTAATTGATAATTACACGGTACAGCAGAACTTTTTCACTGTATTCACACGTCTACAGTGCATCTCTAATAAGTTACGAAAATAATTTTAAGGCTTTGCCGCTCATTCGTCGCGACTAATGAATGGCAAAAGCCTGTAGATTCAATGCGTCCCGACGCCTCTACGCTGAGACGCCAGTACGCCGTCAGCTTTCAAAAGCTCCGCTCGTCAATTGCTACGCACGGTCTACGCCAGAACATTGGCGCTCTTCAAACGCAAATTTAAACAAGAAACTTTTTGTTTAAACAATGGAAAGAGATATCAAAAGCTTTAAGGCTTTTAACAATTGAGTGTTCCTTTGTTAATGTTATCTTTAAGTCGTGTGAAAGCTCGATACGTGTCAAAAAGTTTTTTAACAGTAAAACCAAAGTTTTTTAATCCAGTTTTATTGTTCAATTTCGTGACTTTAAACAGTATTTCAGTGAGTTTTCAACATCGTTGTATTTTTTTAATTTAGCGCCTGCTTCATTAACACATTTCAAAATGTAATAAATCATACTTTTTTGTAATCTCAGTGCTTAAATCAATGTAGGGTAAAAAAAAAACATATGTGGCTGGAAATTGAAGTGTAAGTTATCGAATTTACTTCCTTTCATTAAGAGTGTTAAAAAAACATTTGTAATTACATTATGCCAACACCATTCAATTGATTTATGTATTTTTAGATGTCTTTATAAAGTAACATGAACTAGTTGTAAAACAAATACGGATTTCCATTTAAATATTGATACATATATACATACGTAAGATTTTAGATTTTGATTTATTTTTCAATTGATTTTTATTAGCTTGGAAAAAATATTGTAAATGCTTACAAAGTAAACAGATTATACAATGATAAAGACACATTATTTAAATTTACTTAAAAGAAAAGAACATAAAAAATGAATGTTAATGAAGCATTAACAAGTTGTCAGTTTGCTGATTAATTTAAAATACATTATTCCAATCACAAGAATAATGTACTTAGTGACACTGTTTTTTAATTCTTTATGGCAGATTATAGATCGAGTATCAATTAAATTACTTAATTACGTATCTAAATAAGAAAGTTTTAGTTTTTTAAGCTACGTAAAATACATATAATCTTATATATAAAACCGAAACGGCGTATGTATGTATGTGGGTCTGTATTTCCCTTTTGCATTGTTGGTCATTAAGTTGTCATAAAAACGAATATGAAAGAAAATATGTTTGAATTTTTATCGGCGAAGACATTTAGTCAAAATGTAATAAATTAGTCTTCTACTGAACTTTTCCCGGCTTTTATTAATATAATAATGTTTATTATTTACGTGAAGGTATTATTTGACATTTCTTTGACAGCAAATTAGATTTTTTCCTTGAATTTGGACATTTTAATGGGCTAGAATGTTAAATAAAGTTTGTGATTTTATTTTAACTCTATTTTGGATGTTAGATTTTGTGATATAATTATGTCGAATGATTTAACATTAAATAATCATTGGTCGCTTAGTCTGAGCGACGCAGGGTAGCAATACCAGTTGTAAATATAAATTGAATTTTTTATTGCTTTGCTAAAAATAACGACAAATTGATGGTGGGACTTTTTTTCATTTTGGGACCTACAAACCAGAAAGTTAATCAATATATTCAGGAATAAGAAATAATGATTTCCTTGTGAATTTAATTAAATAATAAAAATTAAATTTTTAGCACATATGTATACTTATATGTGCTAAAAATTTCCATACAATTTCTCATCAGAAATTTCAACCTCATTGCTTATGTATAATATTACCACCTCTTACTGTAATCCCGTAATGAAAAAATACTTTTAGCGATCAAGTTTGTGTGTTTTTTTAATCTATTTTATTAATAACACATCAACGTAATCGATTGCGCATTTCTTTATGTATGCTAGCACAATATTGTTTTTAGATGGAATCGATCAATTATAAAGCATTATTGATAACTTTATAGAAACAGTTTATATTATTCATTCATAAATTCACTGGGTGGAATAAATTACACATACTTATGAGTAAACCCAACGGCGTGTCGCACGTTTTTCTAAATAGTCGTAAAAAACTGAAAACATTTTTGCTTGTATATTTATTATGTACTTGAATACTTAAAATATCGTATTTCTTTGATTGGGTAAACGTTATAGATTTAAAGTCCAATCCTAATTATAAAAAATGAAGTAAAATATTGACCGTAAAAACTACTACAAAACAGGAGTCGTTCCACAATCGGAATTATTACCTCCTTGAGTTTCAGTCTACGATTATCATATATAGGGTATTTCAATAAGGACGCTCAAAATATGTTATTTTGTCCTGCTGGGTAGATTATTCATTGTTTAGTGGCCAAATTTGAGTCAACCAGTTTGGTAAATAATCGGCCAACACCTACCTGTACATCATCAAAATACAATATCTGGTTAAAACATTGCTGCTGTGTGTGAAAGTGTACAGGAAAACCCAAGGCAGCTTATTTCTCGTCGTTCACAAGAACTTGGCTTTTCTGAGACTTCAACTTGGTGAATTTTGAACCTTATGTCTGCACCCGTATAAAATCCAACTAACCAAGGAACTTCAGGTAAACGACCGCAGACAACGCCTGATTGGGTTCTTGAGCAGTTGGAAGTTTACCCAAATTTGTCAAAAAAAGCAACTTTAGCGACATGGCCCATTTTATAATGAATGGATATTGGCAGACATTTGATGCTATATTCCATATTTAATGCCGTAAAATATACTTACAAATGAAATTAAAATTTAGTCGAAATCTCACAAACAACTTGTTTTATTTACATTTCAAAACTGACGCCCTTATAAACCATTACATATTGACCGCAATGACTTATTCTGAATAATCTGGAGATTTCTAGATGCATTTTAAGATCAACTCAGTTATTTTATTATAAACGATACAAACTTTTAAATACGTCGATCTAAGTTCATTTAGTGCCGAAGAGCACAATATAAGTCATTCAAACTTTAAAGACGATCTCAAACATACGTTATATTGGCAGATATCAGAATTTGACTCGAATTTAATTCTTATTATTGCATTTTCAATGCAGAGAAAGAAAAACAATGGCCGTTTCAAAAATCGTTAAGACTCTAGTCGAAATCTCACAAACAACTTGTTTTATTTACATTTCAAAACAAAGCGTCCTTATAAAAAGACCCTTTATTTAAGCCATATCCACTCACAACTTGGATTCCGTACTGAGTTTTTCTCAACATAGGTTTTTCTACGAATACTGCTTACTCAGTTGCTCAACCTCTCTTTTTCAAGGAGAGTGGGGATTAAAAGGATACGAGCAATAGGACAGGACTAGTGATTAGCTTATTGTTTTCACTACCCATCACTTTTTGGTATCGGAAAGGTAGGAAGGTATCATTAACAACACAAACTCCCATTGCCTTCAAACAGAATAGAATTATCAATTTAAAAATCTGCCCCGTCATACTATGTCAATCAAACTACTTGATCTGTAAAGAATGAAAATAGAACACATTTCACAAGATTTCCGTGAAAAAAAACCGTAACAAAAATGTTTATTTGGATGGTCAAATATTCGCAGAAAAACAAACACTAATTCGAAATAACCACTCTATCAAACTCGTGTGTTTATTCATCATACCTTGTGAGCAAACCATTACCGATATTAACAATTAAGTTAGGCCTTCTGCCATTTTAAATGATATAACATAATAGAAAAGTTTTATCCAGATCTCTATGCTCTACGACGACTTAATGCTTGTTTGATCGATGCGACTCACATATATGAAAACTTCTTCTAATATATGAAAACCAATGTTTGTTTGTTCATTTTTTATACGTTGTCATACCGTTCATCCGATTGCGATAAAACTTTGTCAACATTTTGCTTGCACTTGCGCGAAGGTTTTTGTTACAGTAAAATTAGCAAACAGTAGGTTTTTTTCTTATATAAAAATCAATGATTTTTCATATAATAAAAATAATAATACATTTTTAGTACTTTCTCCGCATAAAATTTATTTGATCAGGACCGGTTTCGCTCTTGGCGAAAATTCATGGCATCAACTGACAATTCATTTGACAATGCTCGCCATGAGCGAAACCGGTCCTGATCAATTAAATTTTATGTGGAAAAAGTACTAAAAATGTATTATTATTTTTATTATAATGCCTTTCCACCAAGTATTGACAGTGAACACCTTAAAAGTGATTTTTCATATTTAAAGCGCTGCCATATTGTTGCATTTGCGCAAAGGTTATAGACATAGTACAATTAAATTTCAGTAGGTGGCGCGTGTTTCGTACCATATACAATTGGCAAAAGGCAAACAGCAAACGTTAAATGGTAAATGTCATCGATACCGATCAACGTTAGTGAAATTAAATCGAAATTATTTATCTAAAATATTGTGCATCCGAAAGCACTTCAATAAACACAAACACTTTTTTTCTTTGAAAAGCATCGCAACGCTTTCCGGGTACCGGCAGGTAATAAATAATATTGAAATTGCTTATTTAAAGTAACAGATGACATACGATGACTTCATAGTCACTTTTAATTCCGACTCCAAGCGGATACATATGTATGTATGTGCAAGATGGCTTTCTAAATATGAAATATGGAAGAATACCCTCGTGGAATTTTCTGGAACATATTTTAGCGTTGGTCGAGTATTTTGGAATTTTACTACTCGATACTCGTGTAGTTGAAATGTCGAGTAATTGGAGTCTCTACTACTCAGCCGCTCAACCTCTTTGTAGTTTGGTGCAAGTAGGAATAGAAAGGATAAGGTGAGGACCAGTGACGGCTGGTGACGGGGTGCTGGGGGGTGCAAAAGGAAGTATCAACTATTTTTCCGTACTCCGGAAGAGAAACAGTTGGTATTGCGAACATCTGAATTGAAAGTCCATGCTATAGAAGTGTTTTAAAATCCAATGAATAGGAAAGAACTCTTGCAAAAATGGTTGAATCTTTCTTTGCACCCCCCAACACCCCGTCGGAATCGGATGGGTGGGAAGCAATTTTCAGAACCACGCATTCAAAGAGAATCGATTAAGTGACTAAAATAAATGTTGATCGTTCGGGGACTGATCTCGCGAAGTATTTGATGAAAGCCAACGACGTTTTCCACTGCACCACGAACCATTTGGCGCTACATACATACACGCAAATAAATCAAAACAGATATGATATATATTGTAATCATGAGCTTGTTGCTTAATTGATGTTGTGCGTGTAGGTACGACAAACCAATTTGAAAGCGACGATATGTCTACAAATAATCTTTTTCGTGGATATGTTGTAAATTGTTTTCTACGTGGCCGTGAGCTTTCAATTTTACGTCAGCAATTATTTTGTAATAGAAAGCTTCGTGACGTGAAACCATCAATTATTCAAAATAGACTTATCCAGTTTTTTCAACAATTACTAAAGAATGAAAATGATTGTATTGATTGAGTAGACATTTACTTGGTAGAACTCCATTATAATACGGAAAGAAAAATAACAATATATTTTAATTCTACATAAATTATTTTATATATTTGTTGATAGCTATTTCGGCTTACGCCTTCGTCAGAACTATCACTACTGACGAAGGCGTAGGCCGAAATAGCTATCAACAAATATATAAAATAATTTATGTAGAATTAAAATACATTGTTATTTTTATTGACTACTAATTATTTGGTCAGTTTCTTTTTCGATAAATGGTCAGTTATAAATACTTAAAACGGTCAGTAATTAATACTTAAAACGGTCAGTTAAAAATAATAAATGGTCAGTTAAAATAAAGAGAACATGTCATAAATTTGCCTATCACGACCATATTTGATTAAATTCACAAGCTGTCAAACTAACACTTACCATTTTTTTTAAATAGGTGACCATTTAAATTAAATACTCACCGTTTTTAATAAATAACTAACTATTAAAATATATTACTGACCGTTTTATTTAATAACTGACCAAATTCACACTGATACAATGACAACTGACCGTTTATAATATTAACTGGCCATTTTGATTTTTAACTGACCATTTATTTATTTAACTGACCAAAACTTGAATTAGTTACTGACCCATTAAATACATGCCATTTTTATTTCCGCATTATAATGAAAATGATTGTTATATACCGTTACGAAAATATCGATAATTCTACGGAAACTTATTAAAGAAATTCGCAATAAGAATTATATTAATACTTTCGATGGCTTCAGCGGCAACTTGTTGGAAGTTCATTTTAGTATAAAATTAAAATAACTTTGATTATTCCACGTATTGTGCTAATAACTGTGACACGTGTTTAGCCTCATTCAGAGGCATCTTCGGACTAACTGTCGCAAAGTTTGCTTAAGTAATGAAGAAAATTGATTCTAACATTTAAAAAATGATAAAATTACAAAATGGAGATCGGGATTTTTCCTTTTTACGTAAAGCAAGGAGGGGGTTGTAGAATCGTTATTAGAATTATTTCCAATTAATAGGGTAATTACAAACCTATCTATCATAAGTTTAATAGTTTGTAATGTTAACGTCATTAGTAGTATAATTATTTGTTTGCTTTGTTTTGATTCTATAACCGCCTCGTTGCTTTCCGTAAAAGGGAAAAATCCCAAACTCCATTTTGTAATTTTTTCAATTTCAAAGTGTTAGAATCAATCTTGCTTCATTACTTAAACAAACTTTGCGATAGTAAGTCCGAAGATGCCGAAGAAGAAAGAGGCGAAACACGTGTCACAGTTAGTAGCACAATACGTAGAATAATCGAAGTTATTTAAATTTTATATTGAGAATTATTTTTACAAAAAGCACTGTCGGAAAATTACACAATTAAAACGGTATGCTTTTTACACATTTATTGGATTGTTGTGTCTATTTGAAACACTTTTTCACAAACTGTAACTAGTATTTAACAATGTCTGCTCCCAATGTGAAGGATATGGATACTCGCAGAGTTTACCTCGACGTCTGTCTTTTTTTCTTCGAGAACTGTCTGTTACTCAGGTGTTCAACCTCTCTATTTCAAAGAGACTAGGGTTTGAAATAATATGAGAACGAGACTAGTGGTAAGCTAATCGCTATCGGTAAGCGTCGTTTTTGGGATCGTGAGGGTGGGTAACAGCACGACTTCAAACAGGATCGATAAATCGACTGAAAAAATCTGCTCGCACAGGGACTCGAGCCCGTGATGTCCGTCACGGAGTCAAATGACGTTGATCACTGCATCATGGACCTGGCAACATGAATTTTATGTAATATATCTACACCTTACTTTGAAAAGGATCTTACTGCTCTTGACACTGTTTTGAGATATAAGCGTTTGAAGTTTCAATTGATCAAAATTCTTTTGTAACAATGAGCATTTAAAAATGTTTCAAATTACTAATTTTAAGCATATTTTTTCACAATTCTTGTTGAGAAATAAAGATATTAAAGATCTTATAATGGAAATAATGATGATAATCTTAGAACTTTGTCAAATACATTTATTAAAAAAAGTGTGCAGATGCAATGCAACTCCTGCATTCTGCTAACTCCGTTGTTCAACCATAGATAATTCTGAAATTCAAATATATGATAGCGTGCGGTAAATACAAGTATTTCCGACCAAAAGGTCATTTAAGGCAAAAATGTCAATTAGAACCTTTTCAAAGTAAGGTAACGATGTGACAATGTGAAAATAAATGTAACAGCCGTCCCCACGTGGCTTTGTAATATTATTTTAGCTGTGATGCTTTTCAACCAATAAGAAAAATATTTACTTTATATCTGTATTTTCTGCTGGCTTTTGATTGGGATAAATATAAAGATATAAACATAATCTTTTTGATTCAACATTTCGTTACCTTACTTTCAAAAGGTTCCAATGGCTATTTTTGCAAAAAATGACTTTTTGGCCGGAAAAGCTTATATTTACCTCATTCTGTCATATAAAATTATATGTAATATATGAATTTCAGAATTATCTACGGTTGAATAACGGAGTAAGCAGAATTCCAAAGTTTATCTTGACATTTTTTTGACTAAATAAATTTATATATTTATTAAGAAAAAGCAAATCATGGCATTACAGCTGACGCCAATGCGCCATCGATTTGACAAATATAAATACATGCATTTATATATATATACATACATACATGTAAATATATAATAAAAATCACAAATTAATTAAAAATTAAAAATAAGATGAAAATTACAATAGTTATTATTAATTTACAATTAATTTACAATTAATTAATTACAATTAATTTACGTGAAGGTATTATTTGACAGCAAATTAGATTTTTTCCTTGAATTTGGACATTTTAATGGGTGAGAATTGAGGCTGTCATCAAATTAAAGTAAAGTAAAGTTTTTGATTTTATTTTAACTCTATTTTGGATGTTAGATTTTGTGATATAATTATGTCGAATGATATAACATTAAATAATTATTTGTCGCTTAGTCCGAGCGACGCCGGGTAGCAATACTATTAAATTAATAAATCAGTTATCAAAAATTTACTCAAACTTTGTAATGTATACATGTAAATTAATCAATAAAATACTCGAGATGAGAGTTGCCGGTCCTGATATAAATAAGGTGTTAATTTTTTTGAGACATAATGTTTTTATACTTTAAAGTTACAGTTGTTTTTTATACATTAAAAGTGATAGTTTTTTTTTATCCGGTTGATGGTGCAGTGGTCTACGTAATAGGCTTCCGTGACGAACCACCTGGGTTCGATTCTAGATTTTTTCAGTCGATTAATCGATCAAGTTCTAAGGCAACGGGTGTGTTAGGTTAGTTAAAAATTCTTTCCCACCTTTGCGATCCTAAAAAGCGATTAGCTAACAACTTGTCCTTTTTGATCCTGGTATCCTTTCAATCCTTACTCTATTCATAGGTTGAGCAACTGAATATAAAGTAGTTCTTAAGAAAAATTTACGTTGAGATAAACTTCGTGAGGAGTTCATATTCATGATAAATAAAAAAAATATAGTGATATTGAAATCATAATGATTACTTCTAAGGTGTTGACTCTTAATACTTGAATTATCCCTCATTAAATTAATTGGATCAGGACCGGTTTCGCTCATGGCGAGCATTATCAACTCATTCAGTAAATAATGCATTCAGTTGATAATGCTTACCGTGAGCGAAACCGGTCCTGATCCAATAAATTGTATGTGGAATAAGTACTAAAAATGGGTTATTTTTATTGTAATAATGATTATTTTTTATAAACAAACATTCAATTAATGGCATAATTATTCTGTTTTCTAAATCAACATATATATTTTTTGTTTGTAAATTTATTATTTATTACCTCACTGACTTATTTTAATGAATAAGAAGACTTTAAAGACAACGCATGTATAATACAATTCGTGGGCGATATTCATTTATCAAAGTCACTATTAATACAATCATAAAACTTGGCAGATTCAAGATTACAATGACATTTCTTTTAAAATTAAAATTAGTCCACATTTTTTCTCAGAAATAGGGACTTGAAGTCGCGATGGTATATTTTTCAACTTTTCTTCCCGGTGGGTGAGACAGACGACCACCACTGCCACTTTATACTCAATATCTATCTTCATAGCAGTGATACAATGTAGAAACTTTTAGTATTTTCAAATCATTGTTTTTTACGCTTTTTGCAGTACTATGATTTTATTGACTAGTTTCGTCGCGATTAAATAAAAAAGAAAATAAGTCAGATTATTATTAGCTGAAAACTATTTATATCGTCATTTAAAATTGCCAGGATTCAAACTTCACTGCCCATGTGCGATAAGATAACGTTATTTTATCTCAAACGCACCTCGTTCGAGCGTTTGTCATGAACTTTCATGCGTGACTTAAAATATGAATAGTTATAAGAAAACTATCGATTTTTAAATGTTCATTTTCTTAAGAACGATGTATAAAGATACACTTAATATTTTTTAATACAATATATGCCAATAAAGCCATACCACTGGGGTATTTTTATACCCCTCTTCGGATTGCGCGTTATTTTTCAGGGACCGTCTCTCGAAGGTTAATAAACATTTACCACATTGATGAAATTTACTGTAAACTAACATGGGATGAAATGTTTCCAGTCTGCCTATTAGACCCGACTCATGTTTAGCTGTCATTTTGCTCAAATATACGAAACAACGTGCTGACTTGCTGAGAGGGTGGGCATAGATTTGAATTATTTATTTTTACTAGTTAAACTTAATAATCCTTTTTATAATATACTAGCTGTACCCTGCGCGCGCTGCTACGCCAGCAATTGTAGGGGTATTGGGGAGGTGGGGTGGGGGATGGGGTGTACGCCAGAAAGTTTCGCGGAATTGTACTCGAGAAATTTGTAAAAAATCGATATAATTTTTTGGGGGGAAGGGAGGTTGTTTGGCGGGGTGGGGTTTGGGGGGCGTTTGGAGGGGGTATGCCAGAAACCTTCGAAGGAGTGAACTTGAAAAATTCATAAAGTTAAAAAAAAATGGAAGCTGGAGGTTGGGGGGTGGTTGGGGGGAAGGGTTGGTAGGCCAGAAACCATTGCGGGAGTGTACTCAATAAATTTGTAAAGTTTCACATCGATCGGTCGAGCGGTTTAGTAGTCCATAGCGGACATACATACAGACATTCATTTTTATATATATAGATAGACTAGCTGGTACCCGGCAAGCTTTGCAATGCCACTCATAGAAAAAAAAAGTGTTTTATTGGTGTTTATTGAAATTCTTTTGGATATTCTTTCTTTAATAATATAATAATAATTTCATTATATAAGTTTGATTTATTGGTCTAAAGTAATGGTAATTAAATTCTTTCATGTGACGTAGGTATGGTTTCAACAGAAAGAGATGATGTAGGGGGCACCCTGTCTAGCAAAGGTATATAAGCTATCTCTAATACACGTTTTAAACATAGTTCTGACGAAGGCGTAAGCCGAAATAGCTATCAACAAATATATAAAATAATTTATGTAGAACTAAAATACATTGTTATTTTTCTTTCCGTATTAATTATTTTGGATTCGAGTGTATTTATTAATGGGATTTTTTTCCAGATCTTAGCCCAGTTTGATTTTGTAATAAATTGATTTATGCTCGAAAAAATAGATTTATCTGTTAACTTAAATTGGATCCTATATTAAGACGTTACTAGAACGATTAACTAACCACTAATTCTATCTTTTTTATCCTTACTCTTTTTGAAAAAAATAAAGGTTCACATATCAATTTAAAAACAATATTCATCCAAAGCCTTTCAAATCGTTGGCCATGTTTTTAATGTGATCTATATGCCATGTGGTCAACGTTTGCCGTGTCAATCGGCATGAATGACGGGACGAACATATTAATAAAAGATTTTTCATTCGGTATATGAATTTGTTATTTAGCATGAATACCTGTCATGTTAACATTCGTCCTACCTATTCGGTCCTAAAAATGGGACAAGCTCGTAAAATTAGCTTATTGTCTGTCAGCCTTCACTCTCTCATATATAGTGATATCGAACGACTGAATAATAGGCAGTTTTCACAAAGAACCCATATGTTTCACGAAATGGAAGGAATGTGTTTGTAAAAAAACACTACACATTGAGTGTATTAATTATATCGACTATTCCAAGTCAAAAGAGACAAATCGCTACTTTTTAGGAAAGCAAAAAGAGTGAATAAATATTGTGTGAATTAGAAGAAATTTATTTCTTTACCACTTTATTTCATGTCAATTTAGAATTTGGACTGAAGCTGCTTGATGGTATTTCAATATCAAATTTGAATTGTTTGACCTAGGCTTCGTCTTTTGGCATCTTCAGGCATTTCAGGTGCACGGATGTACTTGTATCGTTCATATACAAAAATAGAAGTAGATCACTAAGCTAAATTGCTAGTCAAATAATAACATTGCAATATCTTAAATATATGTAGGGTTTTTTTCACACCTATTATTACTGAATTGATTGATTTCAAGTGTTTGAATTATTAATAAATGATAACTATTTAAATGGATATAACAATGGCGAGCTTGGTAGATTAAGTTGTTCGTTAAAAATTGGTAAACTATTAAGTTGAGCACTATTTATCTATATATATATAAATGAATGTTTGTCTGTCTGTATTTCCGCTATGGACTACTAAACCGCTCGACCGATCGATGTGAAACTTTACAAATTTATTGAGTACACTCCCGCAATGGTTTTTTGCCACCAACCCCTCCCCACAACCACCCCCCAACCTCCAACCCCCAATTATTTTTTTTAAACTTTACGAATTTTTCGAGTTCACTTCTTCGAAGGTTTTTGGCCTACCCTCCCATACGCCCCCCAAACCCCATCCCGCCAAACAACCCCCCTCCCCCCCAAAAATTGATATCGATTTTTTACAAATTTCTCGAGTATTGAATACATGCAAATTGAATTGAATATTTGTGTAATGTCTTTCCTTCAAATTTATTTTAGTTGCTGGCGTAGCAACGCGCGCAGGGTACAGCTAGTCTTTAATATTTCTTGATCTAGAATTATGTTTTTAAAATCGAATGATTTTGCTATTCAATAACGTATACTTGCATCAACATTTATTTTGCGTGGTGTTAGTTAATGTATATGTTACAGTGAAACTGTATTCTCAGTGAAAATGTATTCTTCTCCAAGCTGTCATTGAAATCAAATTTCACCGCCCTATCTTCAGCCCTATGTCTGTCTGTGTTTTTCTTTGGTTCTCTTTTTATGAAAGGGACTACTTGTTGATTTTGTTTCATTGAAGCAAACCAAAATTTTAGGCCGGCAAATCATCGACTTGGGCCAATAATATTAATGATCGTGACCAGTGAAATCATGTTGTCCTGCAAATCTATTACTTGATACATTTTCACTGAGAATACAGTTTCACTTTAACATATATGTTGTATATAACGCAATTCGTCAAATTCGTAATTCGTGTTCCATAAAAACAAACTGTAATTTTACATTTTCATTGGTGCATTTAAATTACCCTATTTTAACGCGATTTTTTTTTTAATGCACGCTTCTATCAGAAATATAATCCTGTTGCATGCAATCGTATGCTAATTTTAATTACACTCGCTATGAATTATTTATACAAACGAATAAAACTACATCAATTAGAGAGTTTTATGATAAATTATACGAATGCAAGATTTTTTTATGTGTTTTGATGAAAATTGACTTTAAATTGTTTTTTGACGCGTAGGGGAAAATTTTTAAATTTTAAATTAATATAATTATTGTTGTGATTACTTGATTTATCGATTTGAGACCTTAAGTGATTATTTAATTTAAAAATACTACAGACAATTCGGGTAACTTTGGACACTTTTCATGTGGTTTTTTTGTGATATTTTTATTTTCAGATGTATTAAGCTGCATTTTTTAGACTATTATTTATTCATACCACTTCCTCTATATAATTTTGAATTCAAATATTATAAAAATACAAGGAAAACTAACTTAAAACTGCTTTTACGGGCGGTCCAATGCTAAATTTATAATTGAGTAACATTGGACACCACCACTTTCGATGAGTGAATTTTAGCTGAATCATCCAGCTTGGTGACATTGAATTATTTTTTTATAAAGAAAGCTAGTCTGTCAATGGAAAATATTTAAAAAATTACAACTTATTGTCCATTCTCTATCGGTAACACCTGGTTTAAGCGAAGCCGAAAAAATAAAAAAATCGTATATTTTCATAGTTTTTTGGTTTTTCACCAAATATCATAAAAAGATAAGAATAATTTGAGAGGTGAATGTGACTCTTTTTTTTAACCACGTATAAGACAAAGGATCGATTTGTTTTATTCATCAATCCCAAGAATGGTCACGATTACTAGTCAGCAGAAAAATAATTAAGCGGTACTTGCTCAAGTTTTGTCCAATGTTATATTGAACTCCAAAGTTACCCGAATTGACTGTACCTTATATATGAAATATATCTTATGTATAACGTGTACATTAATTGTGAAACTACACTGCAAGCCCCAACTATTTAAACCCAACAAACTTACATTCGATATCACTCAAATCTTTAAAATCCTGCATTCAGATTTTAAAATGTCCGATTGTTTTAAGAATAAAAATTGGATATAACAAATTGATCACAAAACATCATTAGCATGTATAAAATACAAATTTTAGTTAAAAATACAAACATTGCTTTGAATTCTATTTTAAATTTAAACGGAATAAAAGAATTGATTCACCTTAAAAACTATTTTAAAGTATTTTTTATCAGAGGGAAAATGGAAATTTCAAATGAAGGCTTTATGGAACTTTAATTATTTTACAATTTAATATTCCGAATCGGTCTTATAACAGATATATAATAATAAATTATTTTTTAAGGTTTTTTGTCTGAACGAAGAGAAAAAAAAGCCCTTTTTTAAATCTTTTATATCAGAAATAGTACAGATATGCCATTTATATATGTACGATAAAACCTAAAAATATCTGATATGTTTTTTTTATGTTTTCGGTAAAGCATAAAGGTTTTTTAATATAAATGACAACGTACTTATTGTACGAATCTGTTTGGATTCATTCATGTTGTAAAAGCTCGGAAAATCTCTTATTTACTAAGGCTCTGATTGAAACAAACTTTTAACGGTCCATTTTACGTAATATGTCAGACGGATACATTCGCTCAAATCAAATAAACATGACATCATTCCGAGAATACAAAAATTTTTCCACAATAATAATGAATAAAAAATGACAAGGTATTGTTTAAAGTCTTTATGCCTAGTCTCATAATACCCCCAAAGGTATTAGAGATTAGAGAATACTATTTCAGGAAAGCTCTGTTTACTGAAGACTATCCACAATACAACAAAAGATTTTCCCTTTGCCTCGAATAAAAAGCCAACCACTACGACGAAAAAAGCCTTACGGTCAGCGGCTACATCAAAGAGAATCTCCGCCTTTCGAATATTACCGGATTGTGTATACAAGAAAGTCAAGAAGTACAACGTGAAGCTTTATTACTATGAGATTTTGATTTATTTTTATTGAAAATTGCCATTTTTTTTGTGTATTCATTCTGACTGAAATGCATTTTTAATGAAAAACATACAGTCCGAAACGACATATTTTCTTTCTAATGAAAACACTGAAGCAGTCAATACAATATGTGAAGCAAGATTTCATTTTTTGATAACAAGAAAAATCTTCTTGTATTTTTCACTTGCGATTTTGTTGTATGATTAGTATTTTGTTCTAATATAAAATTTAAAATAACTTTGATTATTCCACGTATTGTACTACTAACTGTGACACTTGTTTCGCCTCTATTCAGAGGCATCTTTGGACTTACTATCGGAAAGTAATGACACAGTTACGCACAATACGTGGAATAATCAAAGTTATTTAAAATTTTATATAAAAATGAACTTCCACAAAGTTACCACCGACACCATCCAATGTAGTATTTTATTCCGTTGATAAGGTTAAATGCATGTCTGGTTTATTCATTAAATTGGCATTTACTTTTTAAAACTTCATTATAACACAGTGAAAAAATAGCTATATATTTTAGTTCCACAGAAGTTATATGACATATCTTATATATAAAACCGAAACGGGGGATGTATGTCTGTAATTACCTTTTGCATTGTTGTTGCAAGTTCAAACAAACGAATTGACTTCGCTCGCGAAAGTTTCGACGGTAAATTTGTTTCGTTATCAATGTGTGTTTAGAGACTCCAATTACTCGAGTATCGAGTAGTACATATATAAAACCAAAACGGCGTATGTATGTCTGTGGGTCTGTAATTCCCTTTTGCATTGTTTGTCATTAAGTTGCCATAAAACGAATATGAAAGAATATATATTTGATTTTTTTATCGGCGAAGACATTTAGTCAAAATGTAATAAATTAGTCTTCTACTGAACTTTTCCCGGCTTTTATTAATATAATAATATTTTTATTTATGTGAAGGTATTATTTGACATTTCTTTGACAGCAAATTAGATTTTTTCCTTGAATTTAGACATTTTAATGGGCGAGAATGGGGCTGTCAATATATGAAAGGGGCTGTGAAATGTCAATGCCAGTCTGAAATGTTCATTTTAATTCCATTTTAATTGACCTAGACTTTTTAATTTTGAAAAAAGTTGTTTCAACTTGGCCCGTCTGAATTTACGCGCCGAGCTGAACATAACCCCAAACTGGTCCGAGCGAAGCCGGGTTCGAATACTAGTGGTTGATAAAAAATTCGGCTAACGCCAGCGCCAGAACCACAGCTGTGGAGGCGTTAAAATAATACGACTCCAACTCCGAATCCAGCATTTTTCAAAAACACGACTGCGACTCCGACAAAATAACCTCGATTCCTACTCCGGTCAGAACGATATTAACACATACATTTACTTATCTATGTATATATACTGGTGTAGACAGGGTACACAATACATCTTCTGTTCCGTTCTACAATCATAATTTTAAAATGTGGCTTTTATTTTTAATGAACCATGCAAGGGTTAAAAACTAAAACTAACGGTATTGTAAAAAATAAACAATGCATCACTTGAAAAGTATGTGAAGAAATCAGGCGTCCCTTTTGAGAGTGAAATAATCTATCTTAAAACTATGCCACAGCTGAACTTTAACACTAATCTAAACTTGAATGAAAAACTTGGAGCTACGAAAAGCGCTCAGAAAATTCGTGAATGGGCGCTCTTCATACAATAGAGATTTATTTGCCGCTTTTTTTTGTTTCCCAATAAAGAACAAAAGTTTGTTTATATAACAAATCATCCCCGAAAGGTTTCGCGGAGGAGGTTTCTGACACTTTCAAAAGTTTAAATTAAACGCCAAAGAAGCTTGTGGCTGTGTACAAAAAAAGACGTGGATATTCACTTAAATCAACTGGCTATTTTATCAGTTCGATTAAAATCCCTGCTTAAATGGAAATAGTTTTATGATTTAAATTTTTAAAGTCTGGAAGCCGAATAGTCAAGCCTGGGGTTTCGTCATAATATGCATATGAAAAATTCGTTATTTTTCCTATAATTATTCATATTTTAACCGTTCAGACGCCACTGCGTACAGGCACGCGAAATCGGTGCTACCACCAGCGCCACGGCGTGCAGGCAACGCGATTAAGAGCTTATTAATGAATAAATTAAATATTTGTATATGCAATACTATGCAGAGACACCTTTTGGAGGCAATGTGATTATTGGAATACCCATATGTTGAACCGTTTTCTTTTTATTTGAAGTTGAGCTAACAGATGTCACTAGGGCTGGCACCTTATTATCGCAATGATCGCTCGATTGATAGAGCGCATCAGAGTGAAAAGAGAATAGCTAAATAACAGTAAGTGCGAGTAGACAACACATAGCATTTTGTGCTATTTATAAAATATAGTTTATTATAAAAAAAAAACTTTCCAGTCTTATGACTGGAATACAAAATAATTCAAAATTATTCATAAATTACATTATTTTTTTTGTGGCCGCTCTTTGTGATGCAATTTGTGCTACCTATATAATTTGTTTTAGTATAGAAAATATATATATATATTACATATTTTTATTTATAATATTTATTGTTTTTGGCAGCCCTAGAGACGTTTTTTGAATCTTGTACTTTTGATATATTTTTTTCACTTTTCTTTAAAAATCAATAATAACTTGGGATAAAATTATTTTCCGGGTATATTACGTGACATTTCCATGGAAAAATCGATGATTGAAAATGGTGGCGAATAGCAAAAATCCATGGAATTGGCTTGGCGTTTAAAGGGTTAAGTCGTGTGTGAACAGACAAGCAGATCGTTTTGATGTTCAAGACAGACTGGCGTATTTAAAACTGTTTTCGTGAGCGTTTATCTACGTTTTTTAATGTAAAAAGCATTCATTTGATTTGAAACGTACGTTCGATATAAGCGCGTTTGAGATAACATAACGTTATCTTATCGCGTATGGGCATTGAGGTTTGAATCCTGGCAATTGGTAGCGACAATATAAATGGTTTTCGGTCAATAATAATCCGACTTATTTTCTTTTGTATTTATTTGCGATGAAACTAGTCAATCAAAATCATATTTTTTACTGCATATGGTGTAAAAAACAATGATTTAACAATACCAAAAGTTTACACATTGTATCACTAATATTAAGATAGATATTTAAGATAGAGTGGCAGTGGTGGTAAACTGTCTTACACACCGAGGCGGAAATGTTAATTATGCGAAAATTTTCGGAAGGCACTCAATTCTTTTTAAGTCCACTTAAAAGAAAGAGTACTGTAGTTTCATAGAAATTATTCGCACGAATTCATTCGAAACACGATTGGTAGAAATAAAATTTTTCAATGACGTTTTCATGTCACAATAACAATCGGCATTCCGATTCAAAAAAAGTGACGAATAGCGAGAGCGATTAGGTAATCACTAGTCCTGTCCTAGTCCACGTATCCTTTTTATCCCTACTTTTTTTGAAAAAGTGAGGTTGAGAAACTTAGTAATCTCGTATCTAATATAAAATTTAAAATAACTTTGATTATTCCACGTATTGTGATACTAACTGTGACACGTGTTTCTCCTTTTTAAGAGGCGTCAAAGTTTGCTTAAGTTATGAAGCAAGATTGATTCTAATATTTTAAAATGATAAAATTACAGAAATGAGTTTGGGATTTTTCCTTTTTACGGTAAGCAAGGAGGGGGTTATAGAATCAAAACAAATACTACTAATGACGTTAGAATTACAAAATAGTAACTAATGAGATGCAATCAATCAGATACGTTTGGGTTAAGCCTTATAATCGGAAATAATGTAAGCAGTGGCGAGCAACCTTTATCAACAAACTCAAGTTTTTATTTATTTCTAAAAATTCTAAACTATTCATTTTTAAACCGATTTTATTTAAAAATCATCAGCGTTGCTTTAGGTATCTTTGAAGTAACTAAAAACTTTATACTTCATGTAAAGTCACTTTTGAAAATTTCCACGAACTTCAAAGTGCACTCTAGATATTACTTTATTCTACAAACAAACGCTGTAAGTAATTTTAAACTTTTCTCTGGGGCAATCGTCATAATAGCGAAAATCGTATTTCAAATATGTAGTCAGACGTGACTTTAATTCGATCAGCGAAAATTTCACGCGTCAGTCAAAATTACAATAACCTTTTATATAAATAGTTACATGTTTAATTATGCACGCCAATTACTTATCAATAACGCTTTAGGTAAACCACGTCTCTTTAAATCTAAATGTATGCGTGAAACAGCTGGTTATTGTAAATTGACATAGAATAATTAATCATCGCGTTTAGTCAATGTAAGCAAAAATGAATCGTTAAAATTTTGCACGGTTACATAAATTTTACAATAACAATTTGATCGAGTCAGCTTTTTTATCCATTAAAATGCACAGGAAAACTTTGACAGTAATTTAACAGTATGTTTCATTTATGTGTTAAAAAAATAATGTTATTATTGCTCGTATTTTTTCAGATTAGGTCTAAACTTTTAAAACATTGGTCTGAATTTATATTAACTTTTTATAATGTGTCGGTCAGAATACAGAGAGCAGAATAAATAATTTATGGTCAGAATTTATTATAAAATGATTATAACTTTTATTACAGTGGTCCTAATTTATATTAAATGGTTATAAAGTATCGGTCAGAATACAGAACAAATAATTTATGGTCAGAATTTATATAAAATGATCTAAATATTAAATTGGCCATATTTAATATTATTGAGTTTTATATCATTTTTGTTTTGTTGGGACCACCAATAATTTTTTATCTTTATTCTGACCAAAAATTGAATTTTATTCTGACAGAAAATTTACCAATTAATTTTTTCCCTTGAATTACTATCTGTATTGTTTTTGAAGCGAATTTATTTAAATCTTGATGGAATATTAAAAGGTTAGAATTAAATATCATTAAGGAGATTATTGCATTAAAAATTATAATACTCGAGGACTTACTCGAGGGAGAGTCGCAGTGTAAAAACATTACATATACCCATGCCGAAAATTTCAAAATTTTAAATGAAAAAGTTATTGTAGTAAAACTAGCACTACTGGATTACAAAAAAAGAAAGATGTTAGTTCATACAAAAAACTATTTTATTTGATCTCTAAAACAGTGCTTCCCAGTCAGTGATCTTCGGTTAAACCAAATTATAAATATTTTATGTCAAATTTCAATCGTTCGTTAATTTAAGTTCTGTTGCTATCGACCCGAGTTTTGCCTTTCGACATCTTCAGTAATTTCAATTTCACGAATGAACTTGAAACGAATGATACTGTAACTCCATCAAGCACCTTCAGTAAAAATGCTGATCGTCACAAATGTTGTATACACACTTGAGTTTGTCTGACTGTATCATTTTTTTTATTTTTAAATATTCCAGTTGGTTTAATATAAGCTGGTTATATTTGCAAAGAGTTATTAAAAATAACAAAAGAATGTTGATGTGAAAAAATACGTTATATTTGTGATGTAAAAGGTGATTTAAAAATCAAAATTCATTACTTGACCTAACTTTGAAATGGTTTTAATTGACATTTTTGCCGATAGTGACCTTTTACCGCATTCTATATTATATAAATTTCAGAAGTATCTATGGTTTAATATTGGTATTCATATATGACAGAGTGTGGTAAATATAAGCATTTCCGGCCAAAAAGTCAATTTTTCCCAAAATGTCAATTAAAACCTTTTCAAAGTTAGGTCACGTAATGAATTTTGATTTTTAAATCACCTTTTAAGGTAACGAAATGTTGAATAAAAAAGATTTTTTTTTTTTTACATTTTTATATCTTTATATCCCGATCAAAAGCCATCAGAAAATACTGAATTTCAATTGATACTTCATATTCAGTCTGACGTTTTTTTGTCATTAGATATAAAGTCAATATTTTTCTTATTGGTTGAAAAGCATCACAGATAAAATAACATTACCAAGCCACGTGGGGACTGCTTTTACATTTATTTTCACATTGCCACATCGTTACCTTACTTTGAAAAGGTTCTAATTGTCATTTTTGCCTTAAATGACCTTTTGGTCGGAAATACTTGTATTTACCGCACGCTATCATATATTTGAACAACGGAGTTAGCAGAATACCGGAGTTGCATTGCATCTGCAAACTTTTTTTACTAAATTTATTTGACAAAGTTCTAAGATTGTCTTCATTATTTCCATCATTAGATCTTTGAGATAATTATTTGTCAGCAAGAGTTGTGAAAAAACATGCTTAAAATAAGTTATTTGAAACATTTTTATTTGCTCATTGTTTCACGTGAATTTTAATCAATCGAAACTTCAAACGTTCATATCTCAAAACAGTGTCAAGAGCAGTTAGAAGATTTTCAAAGTTAGGTGTCGATTACACACATCAAATAAAAATTTTCTATCTATATGTGTTTGCAGTGTGAAAAATATTCATCCTAATTTTATTGGTCGGCAGATGTAAAATATTGGAAAACACTGCGCTGAAATATAAAATAGTTGTTATTTGTGGCACGATATTTTAGCTCGGGTAATTCCCGATATCTGGCCGCCACAAAATTAAAAAGCCGCTTCAAAGCATCCATTTTGTTCCATCAGCTTTAATCAATTAATGGCCGACTGAACAGTTTGATTAAATTATAAATAACCCTTCAAGACCCTAGGGGATAACCTCTACTTTGAAACCTGATTATTTTGAATATTAAAATCATTTATTCGATTTACAAATAAAACTATTTCATTTATCGAAGGCTCGAAAGATTTAATAAATATTTTATAATTAGGATCACTGTTTGCCATAGTATATAAATATAAGATTACTAGTATCAGTGACGGCTGGTGACGGAATTTTGTGTGAAGGGAGACACGTGTCGTTAGCAACGAAAATTCAACCATGTTTTTGCGTTTATATTTAAATACATCTAAAATAAATTTATATAGTGAAATTTATTTATTTGAGCAATCAATTAATTTCAATGACCCTGCATTATTTTTGACAATAATTTGATTCAAAAATCCGAGAAATAAAACTAAATAATAAGATTCAAAATATTGTATATTAGGGTTTGTGTTTTAATAATATATCATTCAATATTTTTATTCATAAATAAAATAATTGAACAGCTCTGCCAATAAGACGTTGTTAAGACCGTTTTATACATAAAATAAATTTTGTGTTTGTGCCGAAAGTGTTTGTGTTTATTGAAGTGCTTTCACTAACATTGACCGGTATCGATGACATTTACCGTTTGACGTTTGCTGTTTGTCTTTTGCTGATTGTCTATGGAAATACACACGCGCCACTTACTGAAAATAAATTGTACTATGCCTAAAACCTTTGCGCAAGTGCAACAATAAGCTGTCAAAATGAACCGCGCATAAAATTTGTAAAAACATTGATTTTTATATTAAAGACCTACAGTAAATTGATTTTTTTATGCCTATTACCTTCGTAAGTTGACACAGTTGTATCGCAATTGGATTAACGGTATGACAACGCATAAAACACGAACAAACAAACAAACACTGATTTTTATATATCTATCTATATATATAAAAATGAATGTCTGTATGTATGTCCGCTATGGACAGTAGTCCACCGCTCGACCGATCGATGTGAAACTTTACAAATTTATTGAGTGCACCCCCGCGATGGTTTCTGGCCTACCAACCCCTCCCCCCCAACCACCCCCCAACCTCCAACCCCCAATTTTTTTTTTAAACTTTAAGAATTTTTCGAGTTCACTTCTTCGAAGGTTTTTGGCATACCCTCCCCATACGCTCCCCAAACCCCACCCCGCCAAACAACCCCCCTCTCCCCAAAAATTGATATCGATTTTTTACAAATTTCTCGAGTATTGAATACATGCAAATTGAATTGAATATTTGTGTAATGTCTTTCCTTCAAATTTATTTTAGTTGCTGGCGTAGCAACGCGCGCAGGGTACAACTAGTATTAGATAAAATTGACATAATGATTGGCACATCGAATAAAAATACTTAGTTGATAATTTCTTTCAAATAAAAAGAATACTCTTTTTCAAGAGTAACGATTCGCAAAAAGCCAATTAATATCTAGGCAGGCTTGGAGAAGAAAAATTGTCCCCAGAGCCCCAATACAACAATGGATGAAGAAAATAATTGCTTATATTGATTATTGGTAAATTGTAATGAGAGAATATTGGTCGTTTAATTCCTGGCCGTAAAAAATAATAACGCAAAGTAAAGAAAGTCACGTACGGTTTTTATAGGCAGACCCGCTTTTGTTTCCCTACCTTTTCGTAATTTTTACTTGTATTGTTCAAAATACTGCTGTTTTTATATTTATTTAATGTGAATAAAAATGTTTTTTTTTAATTTTTTTTTCCGGGATTCTTTTATCGGGATTCAGGGTTACCACAATTTTTAAGAAATAAAAAATCGCAATATATAACGATTAATTTACCAATGTTACAAAAGGCAAAGGAATCGTTTCCTTCATTTCCAAAAAATCATTGAAGATGATTATTATAAAAAAATGAATAAATTCAAAAATCTCCCCAATGAAATGAATAATTGAGAGTTGAATCTAATTTTGTCGAACACAGAAGTTATTGAATCTTGCAAAATATATTTAACACAGAATTTATTAATTATAACATTTTAAGAAATTCTTATTGTATTATTTTAGGTTATGAACACTTAAAAGTGACAGAATTTATTACTTATAACATTTTAAGAAATTCATATTGTATTTTTTAGGTTATTACTGTCATGATTTTTTCAGTCGATAAATTTGTTCAATGGCATGGGTGTTTATGTTGTTGAAAATCCCTTCTCACCTTTCCTATCCCAAAGAGCGACGCATAGTGACAGCGATTAGCTTATCACTAGTCCTGTTCTAGTCCTCGTATCCTTTCCATATCTACTCTTTTCGAAAAAAGAAAGTTTGAACAACTGAGTAACAAGCAGTTCCCGTAGAAAAAAAAAATGTTGAAATAAACTCCGTAATATGCTCCAAGCGGGGAGCGGACATGGTTAAAAAAAAAAAACTATTATGACTTTTGTGATTGGAAACGTTCAAACGCTGTCATTTTTCATTTAGCATGTACTTTTTGAGTAGGGCCTTCATTTACCGGGATTTAAAATAACCGGTATCTACCGGGATTTTTTTTCAAATTATGAAATTTTTATTCAAATTATCTTGATCATAAGAAAACACGTAAATGTATTATTTTATATAAAGACCTTAAGCTTTTATTAACTAATTTCACAGAGTGTTACACAGCTGCTGTTTGTATGTGTTCATATAATATAGTATATACTGATAATAACGCTTAACATTCCATCGAATTCCTCTTAGCAATTAATCTAATTGAACATAATCAATATAGCTTCGAGTGATAATAATTCATTAGAATATGCCAAAGTGAATAAATGCGCATGTTAGCAAAGACATTTGGGATTCCCCAAGAACTGGATTGACATAAATATTGCTATTTACACGGCATTTTGCTAATGAATATTGGAAATGTTCCAGAGCTCTTAAATAATTCGAGGATTTAAATCAGGCATGGGCAACCTTTCCTAGGTCTGTCAAGGGCCGGACCAAATTTTTAAACATAATAAAGTAAAATTAAATCAATAAAACACTGGATCAGATCCAATAAATTTTATGTGGAAAAAGTACTAAAAATGTTTTATTATTTTCATTATAATGTCATTCCACCAAGTATTGACAGTGAACACCTTAAAAGTGGTCAATAAAACACGTTGCTACTTCTAATGTATATTTTTAATTTATTTACTTGTACTTGAATTACGAGACTATAAATATTTACAATCTTAGGGATAATCGCATAGGAATTTTGAGATTTTCATCTGTTATCCTCGTTCGAATTTTAGATTTAGTTTGTTTCATCCTCGAAAAAACTGTACACACGTTATATGTGCTGTCAAAAAGACAAATGGTTTTTCTTGCAAATGTGCGTTAATTTGTAATGTTTTCTTCCAACAAATATCTTATATATAAAACCGAAACGGCGTATGTATGTATGTGGGTCTGTAATTCCCTTTTGCGTTGTAGTTGCAAGTTGCAATATAATAATGTTTTTATTTACGTGAAGGTATTATTTGACATTTCTTTGACAGAAAATTAGATGTTTTTCTTGAATTTGGACATTTTAATGGGCGAGAATGGGGCTGTCATCAAATTAAATAAAGTTTGTGATTTTATTTTAAATCTATTTTGGATGTTAGATTTTGTGATATAATTATGTCGAATGATATAACATTAAATAATTATTGGTCGTTTAGTCCGAGCGACGCCGGGTAGCAATACTAGTAATATAATAAAGACGACAGTTTTTTTCAAAAAAAAAAAAATTGGCATTTTTCGTGAGCACTTTTCAAAATGGTCTGGCATAGAAAAGGTTAATGTTTAAATAATATAAATCAGGGCTTTTTTTTGAGAAAAAAAGGTGCCGGAACTCACTCTTTACTAAATAAAATAACACATCTTATCTGTTTAATTACAATACCATATTTTATCAATTTTACGAATTATAAAAATAAATATACATAGATTGCAATTACTTTAGCGCAAACATTGTTTCGTCTAATTAATATAGAAATTTTGAAAAAAAAAATACTGTGAAAAAAGGTAATGACAACGCCGTTCCACCGTTTTAAATGGAAAAAAAGCCCTGATATAAATCAATATAATTTTGGAACAATATAGTATGTCAACACATTCATTTCAATAAATCAAATGAAACCACATAAATATGACAAATAAATTTCAAATTTATATTACCTTTAAATCATGGGTTGACAATCTTTTCAGCAGCCGGACCAAATTTTAGAAATGAGATTTCTGTAGCGGGCCACACAACGTTTATTTTTTTTATTCATAGCAAAAAATATATAGTTTTAGCTCCGTTATTCAAAAATGAGAATCAAAGCTATTTGAAATTAGATTAGAGTTACGCAATACAAAAATACTAAAAAATAAATAATCAAAATATAATTAATTTTAGTGAGTCGTCTGATTTTGTTTGTCAGAACTAAGTTCATCAATGTTCATAACGATTGATGTTGTTGCTACACGCAAACAGTTCTCCAAATGCTCATCAGTGATTCTTGTTCTCATTTGAGATTTAATATGCTTCATTCGACTAAAAATCTGTCCACACGTGTAAGTGTTCCCAAAAAGCGAAATCATCGATAGAGCATGTTTGTAAAATGCAGGATATTTCTCTTTGTCTAAATATGTTTTGTAAAACTCTTCCAAACCAACTTGATTGAATATCTCCTTTGCATGCATCACAACACATTTCACAATGTTCTATTTGTAACAATTCCTTAGTATAAATTCACGACTACGGAGAAAAAATGCAAATGGACAAAAAAGCACACGGTGCTTCTTAAAATCTTGAAATCGGTTTCAAAACTCAGGTTTAAGTCGTATAAAAAAAAAAAATTTATCTCACCAAAATGTGATTTCTGGCAAAAAATAACGATTAGAAATTTTTGAAGATTTTTGTCCAAACCGTTAACTATACAAAGCCCAAGTTTCATTTTGGAATGCGGAAATAAGATCATACGTGTAATTGATAGGTTGAAATTTACTTTGTGAGAAAGATTAACAACATTAAGGTGGCTAACTATATCGACCAGAAATGCAAATAGCTAACCCACCACTTGTCTTCAAATTCTGGGATACTACTCGACTTGCTTGCGAAGAATGATTGCATTTTTATACAAATAAACACTATTAAACTTTGAAGCATGCTTCTTATCTGAATAAATTAAACATTTTACCTAAATGCAAAGATTTGAGAAACTCTTAAGTTGACGGTAATTCAACTTCTTTGAACTAATAAAGTTCACTATTTTGATGGTCACCTTCATGAATAGTTATTTAAGCGACTTGGAACATAATTCTCCTGATGAATAATGCAATTAACATTTAGCATCAAAAGTATTACCAACTTTCCAAGCACTTTTCAATCAATTTTACTAAACATTCGTGTTTAAATAATATAAGCCAGCACCATTTTTTGTTAAGAAAAATAGTTCATTGAGTTATAACGAAAAGCTTCATGTCAAGCTTTTACTAAATAAAATAACACATCTTGTCTGTTAAGTGGATACAATGCCGCTAATTCTTTTATTTTGTTCAGATAAACATCAACACCCCATATAAAAATCGTTGGTGCAAACATTGGTAGGTCTAATTTTCATCCAATTTTGAAAAAAAATACCGTGATATTCGATTTCTCCAACGCTTCAAAATGGTTTCAAATGTCGTCGACACGCCTGTCATAGTTTAACGATACAAATTATTTTGTAATAATTTAATTTTTAGAAAATTCAATTTTATAAATCAAATGAAACCACAAAAATATGACAAATAAATTTCGTATTTATATTACCTTTAAATAATAAAATCACTGCCAGAAAACGACCCTTTCACAAACCTTATATGTCAAAGATTTGAGTAAATATAAAATTTCAAGTACATCCGTGCACTTGAAATGCCTGAAGATGCCGAAAGGCGAAACCCGAGTCGTTAGCGAAAAAACTCATGGGAAAGTACAAAATTCAAACAATTCAAATTTGATATTGAAATTCCATCAAGCACCCTCAGTCGAAATCCTTAATTTGAGTAAATATTTAAGTACAATTAATTTCGTACAACTATCAAAATCGGATGATTATCAACCGCTATTTCACAGTAGCACAGGGCCTTGGTAAATAAAATGTTTAATTTATAACTCAATTAATAATATGTTACAGATAACCTACTTAGTTAGGAATAGTCCTTCCGCATATGAGCACTTGGTCCTAATTGCAGGCGATCCCTTAATTACCCTCGGGACCCATCCATAATTATAGAAGTCCCTCTGTCAAGAAACATTTCTAAACTAACATAGTAATAATACATTTGCAGTGCTAGATATTGTAAGACAGTGGTGTTCATTACAGTCTATTTGCTTTCTTTTAAATTTTGATATATATGTAATATCATTTATATTCAATACATTGCTACTTTTTCATCATGTTATAATGGAGTTCCACCAAGTCAATGCCAATAAAATCGTAATATTTCGTGTACATTCACGTGTTGTCTTTTAAAAATACATTATTTGCTGCGTTACGCATTTATGACAACATAGCACACATATTTAAATGAATTTATAGGATCAAAAATATCAAGTCGCAAAATTATGTATATACTAGTATTCGAACCCGGCTTCGCTCGGACCAGTTTGGGTTTACGTTCAGCTCGGCGCGTAAATTCAGACGGGCCAAGTTGAAACAACTTTTTCAAAATTCAAAAGTCTAGGTCAATTAAAATGGAATTAAAATGAACATTTCAGACTGGCATTGACATTTCACAGCCCCTTTCATATATTGACAGCCCCATTCTCGCCCATTAAAATGCCCAAATTCAAGGAAAAAATCTAATTTGCTGTCAAAGAAATGTCAAATAATACCTTCACGTAAATAAAAACATTATTATATTAATAAAAGCCGGGAAAAAATCAGTAGAAGACTAATTTATTACATTTTGACTAAACGTCTTCGCCGATAAAAATTCAAACATATTTTCTTTCATATTCGATTTATGGCAACTTAATGACCAACAATGCAAAAGGGAATTACAGACCTACAGACATACATACGCCGTTTCGGTTTTTATATATGTACTACTCGATACTCGAGTAATTGGAGTCTCTACACACACATTGATAACGAAACAAATTTACCGTCGAAACTTTCGCGAGCGAAATCAATTCGTTTGTTTGAACTTGCAACAACAATGCAAAAGGGAATTACAGACATACATCCCCCGTTTCGGTTTTATATATAAGATTACGTATCACTTTATAGTTTTGCTATTTCACGTATTGTAAAACAAATATTGAAACGTATTTCGCCTATTAAAGAAGCATCTTTAGACTTCGTTAGGTTAAAATTGATTCTTATTGTATTGTAATATGTGGTTTTAACCAGTACTGTAGAGTCGGTAAAAAAAAGTTCGACTCCGACTCCAACATTGACTAAAAACACGACTCCGACTCGAAAAAGTTTAATATTGTCACGTTTTTTTCCTAATTTCCAACCAATCCGGCCAATAGTCAAATTTGACATGTAATATGCAAAAATATAAAGTTCAAACTTTTCAGATTTCCGACTCACAGTACGACTCCGGCCAAAACGCCGCGACGACTCCGACCCCGGCCAAAAAGCTTCGACTCCACGACTCCGACTCCACAGCCCTGGTTTTAACCCGTTAATAATTTGGCTAAAATATTACAAATACGATAGTGTATATATAAAAAAATATAGCATATTTTCCGAAGTTTTAGGCAAATGTAAAAAAAATATTGCGTCGTCTGTGGTTTTATTTCATATATGCACATTATTATAACGTCTGGTCCACTACCGATTTGGATGGAGCCAATGGACATAAAATGAGACATCTCAGCAGTTGATGTTTCTAGTAAGCAATTTTTTCTTGTTTACCCGGTCCGTGGTGCAGTGGCTAACAATTGTTGGCTACCGTGACAGACTTCACGGGCCCGAGTCTCTGCACGAGAAGATCTTTTCAATCCTTTGCAAAGGCATGGGTGTCTGTGAAGTTAAAAAACCATTCCTAAAAGCGGCGCTTTCCAAGAGCGATTAACTAACCACTTGTCTTTGTATTCCTTCAATCCCTACTGTCTTCAAAAAGGAGAGGTTGAGCAACTGAGTAATAGGCAGTTACCATAGAAAAAAAACATTATTTGAGTAAAAATAATAAAACATTTTTTGTAACTCATTGGTGAGCATTGTCACAATCGCGACAATGCTTGCCATCAGCAAAACCAGTCTTTATGTCCAAAAATGTTTTATTATTTTTATTATAATGCCATTCCAACAAGTATTGACAGTGAACACCTTAAAAGTGAATATTGTTTGAGATTCACTGCGCGATGAATCCAAGTTGGTCGCGGACACGGTTAAAAATAAATATATTCTCCACAAAAAAACCCACAGAACCGAATACTCATTGTTACCTCGCAGTTGATTTATAAAACAAAAAAAATATAATACCTTTTGTACTCCATTCAGAAATATCATGTTTTCTTCGCGTCGCAAGGGGTTTCTTTTCCCCGCAAAGCTCCATGTCAACTGCAGATGACATGACATGCATGCTAGCTGTGCGACATAATAATGAGAAAATTAGTCACAGCGTCATTCTGAAAATGTGCAAAAACTTTTCAATTTTCCGAGCGTAATGTAAGCGTCTACCACGAATGCGCTTTGGACAGTAAAATCTCGATATAACGGTCCGGTATAATTGTTCTTTTAATGGCGACTTTGGCTGTATGCCTAATCCCTTTCATCGTTTACGAGTAGACTAAAAAAAAAAATATTTTTATTTAGACTTGAATTTTTAATTGCTGCTTCGTCTGTGACGCGGATGTGAACAGCTACGTCACAGAGGAAGTTCTTTTCGTCAATTTGATGATTTTTTCGTCATCAGTAGGTATTTTTTCAGCCTTTAACGGTGCTTGCGTCGGCTGACTTCAATCTGAGGTTCCATCCTGAGCTCCATCGGTAATGTTTAATAAACGTTCAGTTTTGCTGGCTTCTGAGGCGTCTGGGTGTCGTGACAGTGATGTTGAGAGTAGAGATGTTGCTATGGTCGAGATTGCGAGTGGTGAAAATCTGTTCGGCCGTTGCGGCGTTTGCGTCAGCTGGCTTCAGTCTGAGTGCTCAAGGCTATTGAGCGGGATGTGGGCGAACAGTTTAGCTGGCTTGCGCGGCGGCCAGGTGGCTCTGTGTATCGTGATGATGTTGTTGATGATGATGTTGACAGGGATGATGATGATGGCCGTCAGAGTTGCGGGGTCTGTATTGTTGAGGCGTAATGCAGACAAAACGCTTTTCGGTTAGAAGACTGATGATTGAGAATACTGGGATCGGTCAGGCGATCAGTTTAAAATCATAGATATAACGGACTAATTGGGGGAAAGGGGGTGTCCATTAAAGCCGAAAGTCCATTTTATTAACTTTTTTTTGAAAATACACTTTATTTAGATATAAATAAAAAAAATACAAACAAAATTCTATTTAATTGTCTTCGGACACTCGTCGTGAAGTGACGTTGCTGTTTGATATCGTCGCGCTTGCTTTCGGTAATCCTACATTGAAAAAGATTACCTGCTTTGATTATCATGGTCACTTAAAATTTTTTACAAAACTAATTTAAGTTTATTCCCACTCAATGAAAAATCAGATTAGCTTTCACTTCAAGAAATAGATTTATTAGGATAAATTTAAATTAGGATGTTAGAACAGAAGGCAAGACGTATTGTTCCCTGTCTTAAATATATAATTAAATGTATGTTTAAGCATAGTTCTGACGATGGCGTAAGCAGAAACAGCAATCAGCCATATATTATATAATTTCTGTCGGACTTCAATGCATTACCATTTTTTCACCGTGTTATAATGGAGTTCTACCAAAAGAATCCAATTCAATCATTAAAATCGTAATATTTGTGTACTTATATTGAACAACGGATGCTTATGGATCATCCACTATTTGCTGCGTTACGCATTGATGACAGCATCGAATATAAAAAAATCATCTTATTTAAATGAATTTAGACGACCAAAAATATCAAGTAACAAAACCATATTTTATTTATGGTGATAAATATTGTTTTAATGAATGCCACATACCTCCATAAAATTGATCTCAACAGTAATGGATTTGTCATCGATAAGAACGTTTTTTATTTCCTTTAATGTATCCTCATTTACATCAATAACAATTTTAATTTTCTTTTGCTTCTCTTTTATTTTTACTTCAATTACTTATCGGATCACATTCGAGCAAGACCGATACCCTCACAGTGTATTTTATTTCAGCAAAATATATTGGGCTTTCAATAATGGATAAAAACCGAAATATAATGTTCATAAAAAAGATTGAGTTCAGTTGAAAGCGCCTTTACAGGGAGAATCGTAAAATACATAAAACATTAGATTTCGAAGGAAGTCACCGCAAAGGGATGTTCATTACGAAACGTCGGGTGTTAGACACCTTTACAACACGGTGACTTCAAATAACACTTCTACAGATATGTAATATTAGTTTTTCGAATGCGTGGAATAATTTTCTGACAGCATAAAATTTATTCGAAGATTTTCCAAATCGTTACCTTACTTTGAAAAGGTTCTAATTGACATTTTTGACTAGAATGTCCTTTGGTCGTAAAAGCTTTTATTTACCGCATTCTATCATATTTATATGAATTTCAGAATTATCTATGGTTGGATAACGGAGTTAGAACTACATCTGCACAATTTTTTTACTAAATTTATTTGATTCAATGTTCTAAGATTCTTATCATTATTTCCATCATAACCTCTTTAAGGCCAGTTATTTCTTAAGTAAGAATTGTGAAAAAATATGCTTCAATTAAGTTATTTGAAACGTTTTACTTGCTCATTGTTACAAGTGAATTTTTATCAATCGAAACTTCAAATGCTCTTATCTCAAAACGGTGTCAAGAGCAGTTAGAAACTTTTTCGAAATAAGGTGTCGAAATATCAATCATGTGTAGTAGTTGAGTATTAAAAACAACCTAAATTTATATCTGTTTCGAAATGATTTATTCAATCTTCGTGACGACGGATTTAGAATACGACAACTGCCCAATTCACACATTATACAAAAAATATTTTCTAATTTCACATATTAATCAACCTAACTAAAGATACAAAATCATGATATCGAACAAATATATATTAAATATTTATATAATAATTATATTATACGGTTTAAATTTGTGCAAAATGGTTGCCATGCAACAAATTTTCTAAAACAATACAGATGTGATTGAACACTTTTAAGGTATTCACTGTCAATACTCGGTGGAAAGGCTTTATATAAAAAAAGGTGTTCTTATTTCGCAATTTCACATTTTTGAATAAACATCAATACAGATTCATTTATAAAAAACTTGAGCAATTGAATCACTAACACCGTCCCATTGGACTAGCCAGTTTCTTACCGGCCATGGCAAGTTCAATGCAAAACTCTTCGCGCTGGGCAAGTTGGTTTTAAGGAAAAGTCACATCCTATGGGACTGCGCCCAAATGAATTCCGAACGAGCAGAACTGTTTGCTGTGGTCCGTCCACACACGGGCCCAATAGGCCACGCTGACTTGATTGCAACTAAGGCTAACTTCATTGCATTTGAAAAATTTGCAAATTTATTCGGGGATCGACATAATCTCGATTCTTCACTAGTGTCAATATACTCGTCTAAGACGACGGGCTCTCAGTATACGGATTATACACAGGATACTCTGTATCAAAATTATTTCAGTGGCTGAGCTAGTCACTCCAATTTATTTTATTATTATTTTCTATTTTAAAGCACTTTAGTGCATGGTTCAAAATCAGTCCCGTGCAGATCTGCTCGGGCCATGAATGTGAGGGGTTAATTCCCTTTTCTATGTCGATAGCGTTGTGAAAGGCGGCCATGAAACATTGGCTGCATATACACAACGGGTGGTGGTGGGAAAAACCAACTTGTATAAAAAACCAAGCAAGATTAAAAAAATAATTAGTAACAGGTTTTTGTTAATACCATAGAAAATGAAACACTTAAATATAATTAACGATAATTTTTTACAAGACCACTTTTCAATAGAAGCTACTAAGCAACAATCACAATTTATATCTTTAAATTTATTTGTAAATGACTGTTAACTTAATTGTTTAAATTTATTTTTGTAAAAATAGGTCAAATCAAACCTCATATAAATTCTTGTGAAATAGCGGTATTACTATCCTTTCCGACCTAAGGCGGCAGACTATGTAAAGGTAAAATACCCTTCCGCAGTTAACCATTGAATAACGGGTATTAATACCCTTCCCGCACTTAATGTGTTAATTGTTTTGTTGAAACCGTTTCTGACTATAAATAAAAATTAACCGTTCCTGACCTAAATAAATTAATTGTGGCATAAGTACCAAAAAATGTTTTACTATTCATTAATAGTATGATTGCACCGCGTAAATTTCTACTAAAACTATTGTTTCTGGTATAATCTTCATATGTTGGTTGTTAAATTATTAAATTATATATTCATTATAAGCCTTGTGGTTTCCCGCATATGTAGCGCAAAACACACTTGCATGAAGCGGCGCAGGGGTAGTTTATATTCACCGGATTATCACCCTCGTACAACGTTCAAGCATTTCGAATAGGGATGTATTCGAATTTCAAATATAAGAATACATCAAATTTAATAATCTATTTTCTATTCAATTTTTTTTGTCGATTAATTAAATGAGTTTCATAAAGATTTCGATTTAAAGTGCTTGATGAAATTTCAATATCAAATTTTAATAACGCGGTGAAAAAATAGCAATTTTTACAATAATAATTTATTTTAAAGTTGATAGCTATTTCGGCCAAAGCCCTAAAAGAACTAAACTACTTTGATCACTTATAATGTTTTTACTGTAAATACTGTACTCCGACTCCGACATTGACCAAAAATACGACTCCGACTCCGACTAAAAAAAGGTTAATATCGTCACTTTTCCCCCTTATTTTCCTATGTATGTTTATTCAATTAAATCAACCCTATCAATGCGGCCAAAACTCAAATTTGATATATTAAATGCAAAAATAAAAAGTTCAAACTTTTCAACATTTCCGACTCCGGCCAAAAATCTCCGACTCCGACTCCGACTCCGACTCCACAGCCCTGATTACAACTAAGCAAAATAAAAGCAAAATAGACTAGTATTTAAATGTTGAAGACCTTTTAGCAATGGAAGCTATTTTTGATGTAAAAAATAAGAGAAGCTATTTTTGATGAAGTGCGCTGACGAACCTGAACTAACGATAATTGAAATGACAGTTAACACTTGATAAAAGTGATTCGATCAAATATTCATAATATTGTGCAGTGTTCCGAGGAGTAAATGTATCAAAAATTAATAAGACTTCTTACATCTGCTGTATAGACGAATGCATGTGTGCATGCGAAATGCATAAATATACATGTACATTTGTGTATGTTTGGGGATGGTATATTGGAAAATACCTAATACGCACTATATACATTTTATATAAAAATGCATAAGCAAACTTCTTGAACTGGCTTCACCATGGATTTATCACCATTACTGCAAATCTCACACTGTGCATAAAAAACCCTCTTACTTATGAATAATGCAAGTTTTATTTTGTTATTTTTTAGATTCAAAAGTGTTGAATATAATCTCTCATACAAATTAAATCATGTATTGGAAAATTATTTGCATGTGTCATCCCTGGACTACTAGCCCAATAATACGCTCAAACCACACAATAGCCTGGCAATCCGAATTACATTAAGTGTTACTAGTTAGGTTTCCGGTTGAGGGGTTTCCGTTTCCTGCAGTTAAGGGCGGCTTCTCCCCGAATCTAATTCGAATTTCGATTCTATAAATCGCCATTTGCTGCCGATCCACTGCACAATAAGAATATTTTCAGGCCAACGGCATCTTGAATTTCAAATTTCGAATAGTTTTCCAAAAGAAGTTTACCATAATTCAGGAGGTAATTTACAAAAGTGGACAAATTCATTTGTTAAAAAACTGAGAATGTGAGATATTTTCATTACTTTTTCCTCATAAATTTGTGTTTACTATCAATATTTTTAAAATATGTTTTAAACTTATAAAGAATTACGGATTATGTGTAAACATTCAAACTTTTCCATGTGAATAAAAAAGGTGTCAAAAGTTTAATCTAAAACTGGCAGTTGAAAAATAATTATTTTGGAATTGACCACTTTTGAAAATTACCTCCTGAATTATGAAGCTTTAAACTGGGACAAAAGCGGGAGCTAGGGAAAAACAGTTAGAACAAATAAGACCAGACATTTTTTCTAGCTTATACACGAGTCGTAAGACAACAAAAGTATAACTATTAACTTTTCGACTTTTTGAGAAAAATACTAAAAACACATTATTGGATTTGTGAGCCCAAAAAAGAAACATCGAAGAAAAACATTGAAACATAACTTAGGATATCTCTGTGATTGGTCGAAAGTATGATTGTCTGAACCGTTTTACTTTTGTGTGCAAAGTCGTGAACCGTTTTGATTTTCTTTTATGTTTTTATACTACATATGTATACTTGATTTTTATATAAATTATTTTACACACTCAATAACAGGGGTTTTTAACCTTATCGCGACTCTGGGTGCATTTGAGATTGAGGCGAATAGTGACGGTTGCAGGCCGGATTTTTAAAAAAAAATCTTCAGTACCTGTTACATAAATATTATTTTTTATACTATTTTTTAATTTATCTTTATAAATTATACAGTTACAATCTTCGTGGAAACTTCTTCGATAAAAAATTTCAATTGATAAAATACAAGTCTTTCGTAATTTGATCCTTTGAAGAGGGCGCACGATAATAGCTCCGCGGGCACAGGGTTAAGAACCCCTGCTCTATGACATGAAGAATAATGTGACAGCATTAGTTCAGTTGCAGAAAATATGGGATAATTCTACTTTTGATGGTATATGACACAAATAAAACTGATTGTCAGAATACAGAGGTTGTACTCAAACAATCAATTCTCGTAGAAACAATTTTGTTGTGATAAACTATTTATTCCACATTGCGTGAGATAAGGTCAAAAGATATACGTTTTAAAAGGTCTTGACTTCGATGAACTTTACAACATCCTGGTAAAAAATAGAAAAATCTTTCATCATTTTATTCAATTTGAAAATCTTATCCGATCTAGAAACTTCTCCATCAATTCTAAAGAAGCTTTTATAACAAACCCAACCGTATTTTTTTCTGATAGAATTTTATTCATTTCGGTTGGAAATTTTTTATTGTGCAGAACTCTTTGTGTAAAAAAATCTCAAAAATAGAAACAAATCATAATATTGTTTGATATTTGCAATTCATCGCAAATTTCGTTCGCTCTATTATATTGAATTGTTGCTTTTGAAATATACTTCTCAAAAAGACGGGCCTTGTTATTGGATTAAAGGATAATCTACGACTAAATATAAGGTTTTATCATGTGGAGGATATGAACTGTAAACTAAACAACAGTTAAAATAAATAGAATTCATTAGTAAAAATATTGGTAAATTATGGATATATGGTCACGGAACAGAATTTTGTAAAGATTTATGAAAAATAAGCACATTAAATGAAATAATTTCTCATGTTCAGGTATTTGAAAGCAGATATCATTATTTTAATTAATGTAAGGCTTACGATTTTTTTTGAAATGTTTCGTCTTTAATTCTTAAATTTATTCTAAAAGAAGATCCTAAAGAATACTTCGCAATAAGTATGAAATCGAGTTGTTATAATTTACAGGAGCAAAAATGCAACCACAAACTACACAAATAATAATATTATACAGATATAGAGTCACATAAATTTATTATTTATTACTCATACAATAATTAGTAATATTCTTTAGATTTAATCATTTTGATTCCACATTTTATAATAATCCACAAGAACTCAGTAAAGTCAAAAAACAAAATTATAAGCCAGTATGTATAAATATTTTGAGCTTAGCCCGAGAGGATTGGGATTCTGTCCCGTGACCATATATCCATAATTTACCGACTTTTTTACCATATTCGCTCAAAATTGTGCTCTTACTCCAATTCATAATGAATTTTGTCTAAACTGAAGATTTCTACTAGAACCGCCTATTCTTGATTTTTATTTCTTTTTCAAAGAGGTTATACAAAGAAAGAATATGCATAGACATAGGTAATCTTATTTAATATCTCTCACTTTGTTCTGTTTTAAATATCGGATCAATAGAGGATAGGGCTAAGAGATCGAATAAGGTGCTTGATTGAATTTCAATATCAAAATATTTTAAGTAAGTATTAATAAAAATAGGCATCAATCAAAGTGGGACAGTCTATGCAAAAGTAATAGATGTCATAACACTATGTATTTTCAAAAAAATAATATTCACGCTTTACAGTTTAATTAAAAAATAAATAAATGAAAAATCTTATGTGTCTTTCAAATAAACAATCAAGTAACTGATATGCATTATGCTTACTTACGCGTCGCGAACTAACGAACGTGGATGTGAGATGTGTTATTTCAGTCGTATATTCGATAAAAGGTGTGTTTTTTTATATATTTGACAGCTAATGCCAATGCGCCAAATATTTTAAATTATGAAAGTCATACGAGATAAATTCGATGATATTATTTTTATGATTTAGTCAAGAACAACTCAACGCAAAATGACATACGCCCATGTCGCAGATCTCTTTTTCAATTGAAAAAAATCTCACCTTGCTGGGACTCAAGCCCACCTGATCCCTAGAGCACGGTTCTTACCACTAAGCTACAGGGACCGACAGCGTGTTTTATTATTGAAATGGCATTTCTAGTACATGAAAATGAAAAAATAAATATTTCATTCAGAGAATTTCTTCAAAATGGCAGCGCGTATATCGTACGTCAGGGAATCTTTTTTTTCTATATCCGCTCCTTATTCGGAGCATATCACCCGCCAACTTCCTCGCTTCTTGCCAGGTCTTCCTGGCGTCCCATAGTTCCCCTGAGTACATCCTATGGATGGTCATCAAAAGCCTTCCGTTACGTTGGGATCCATCAGGTTGGTAGGCAGGTAGAATTCCGGCTCTCTTGGGGCATCCACAGCAAATGTACAAGCCAGGTCCATCGTCGCCTTTTTATTTTTTTATTTAAAAGGCTGTTTTATCTGCTCTCTTAACTCCGAGTTCCTGACAAAGTCAAACCACCGTACTCCTAATATTCGCCACAGGCATCTGTTTCAAAGCACAGTATACGGTTACCAGGTGCTTTTGTAATATATATATATTTTTAATTTAGAATATAAATAAAAAATATTTGGCACTACAGCTTACGCCGGGGGTTACAACCCCGTGCCCGCTCCCATTTGACCGCGACAACAATTTTTTTAAAAATGATTAAATAATACGTAATTCGAACTCATTTGTCTGCATAAATCGATATAGATCACTGCTAGAGTAACCCAGTAGTAGAGCTCTAGAATCCTTTTACTTACCAAATGAATATAATGGAAATAGCTGCATATGTTGCAGAGCTTGCATATAAGGCAGAAGAACTGGAGTTAGAGATTTTGGACCTTCAGAGTGATATTATGTTAATATCCTTAATATCAGATGAGGACTTCTGGAATACAGTGGACGGAAAAGTTTCCATTTTTTAAAAAACCGGTATATAAGATTAAATCATTTTTTGGTTCCACATACCTTTGTGAATCATTATTTTCAACAATGAATTTAATAAAATCAAAATATAGATCTCGACTCACCGATGAACATCTTTATTTTATGATTGATTGTTAACAGAAACGTCATCATACTCCCCTAATTATGAGGCACTGGCCAATAAAATTCAATGCCAAAGATCACACTGACTTATATTTATTTTATTTAATAGAATATAAACAATAATTAAAATATTTTTTTGTATATTATTTATTACCAATTTTTCACATATTTTTTCGCTTTGAAAAAATATCTGGTGCCCGCCGCCCTACCGATATTTTAAAATGTGCTCTAAGGTACAAAAAGGTTGGTAACCCCTGGCTTACGCCAATGCGCCAAATATTCTCAATTGTGAAAGTCATACGAGATTAACTCGATGATAAGTAATGAATCAGTTGTGCACAAAATCAACGATAAATAACATACACCCAGCCCAACATCTCTTTTTTTCAATAGAAAAAATCTGATCTTGCCGGAAATTTAACCCGGCCCCCTGATCGCTAGGACAAAGCTCTTGCCACTAGACCACAGGGACCGACGTCTAATTAATGTGCGACTAATGTGCCATGACTTCCAACCGTAATGCAGCACAGTCAGTATGCATGCATTTAATAAGTGGCACTTGGTTCTCCCCGAGTTGTACTCGGTCAGGGAAACTAACTCTAAAACTCTTTTTCAAATTGAATAAGAAAAGATATTTTCAAGTCAAGATATGCAGAAATAAATTCTGAAATGTAAATAAATCAACATATTATTCACTTAATTTCGGGCAAAGAAAAAGGTTGTGGTTATCTACCGGTTATCTACATATACCCAATGATTTCAAAGTGAGTGGAAATAAAAATATCACACACATTCATGACTTATGATACATCTAAACTCAATCAAAAAAACTCAATGTACGAGAGTAACCATTCGGGGACTGGATCTCACGACCGTGAAACAATGTAGGATGAATTCCCAAGAGCGCCCACTCCTTGGCTACTGGACGGAAAATTGTTATTTTCACTCAACGCGATTCGCTGTCTAAAGGGGAAACTATACACCTTTTAATAAAAATAATGGAATAAGATTCCACGAAATAAAATAAGTATCTCTTCACAAACTCGAGCAAATATTTACCGAATTTTCTGCAAAACTTGTATCATATCAAAGTAAAATTCAACAGATATTTGAACTTTTTTACTTATTATCCAGTTAGTCGTAATATTAAACCAAAAACAATAATACATAAAAGTTTTTATCAATTGTATCAGTATATTGAAAAGATAAATCAACAACATTATTATCCATTACTTGTTCCAAGTAATAATTTATAAAATCATCATTATTTTCAAATAAACACAAACATTTGTAAGTCGTTCAAATTGACTTTTCACAGTACATAAACAAAATACAGTGCTTTTCCAGAAACTTTTATTCTCATTAAATTTAACATATTGATACCTTACATTGAAAAGGTTCTCATTGAAATTTTTGCCTACAAATTTTTGTTCGGAAAAGCTTGTATTTACCGCATTCTACCATAAATAAGAATTTCAGAATGATCTATGGTTGAATAACGGAGTTAGCAGTATTCCGGAGTTTCACTGCATCTGCACATTTTTTTACTAAATTTATTTGACAAAGTTCTAAGATTGTTATCATTATTTCCATCATTGGATCTTTAAGATCATTATATCTCAGCAGAGGTTGTGAAAAAAATATGCTTAAAATAAGTAATTTGAAACATTTTTACTTGTTCATTGTTACAATTGAATTTTAATCAATCGAAACTTCAAACGCTCATATCTCAAAACAGTTTCAAGATTTTAGTAAAAATAATAATACATCTTTTGTTCTCATTCCACATTATCAGTTGATAATGCTTCTGATTAACAAAACTGACATCCTGATCAAAATAAATCCAATTTGGAATAAGTACTAAAAATGTGTTATTATTTTAATTATTTTTTCTTTTTTAAAAAAGAGTGTACTAAATAATTTCTCTTGGTTTTTCTTTTGCAGTTTGGAGTGACTTTATAAAAACAAAACTATTAAATAGACATGAATTATGTTTCAACATTGCGTAAAAAAATATTTTACAAAAACTTTAAAATTAAATCTACAGTAAACGATGTTTCATTTAAATATAAGTGAAGAAAATTCGAACAAAGATTTAAATTCTTTCGCAACTCCACATCGAGTTAGACATTCCGGTCTGAAACGCTTTGAGAAGGAAAATGAAACAGACATTTTCGAAAACGTTAACGAACCTAGTGAAAATTTAATCGATAAATTCGATGTCAGTGACTATTTTGATGTACAGAAGCATAGAATAGGTCAAATCGGTGAAAGTGTTATTGTGAAAGAAGCAAAAAACGACATTGCATTGTTGGGAGTTATCTCCACGAATACGTGGGCGGAGAACACGACATTTTTGTACCACAACTGGTCTTATGAGCTCAAAAATGCAACAATGGATGTATGGAACGGTAGTGGAACAAATGGTGACTGGTTGATAGTCACTCCTAGTCATGGTGATGACGGAGAGCAGAAGGGGCTGGACAACTGGTGGGCTTTGTTGGCGCTTCTTCTTGTCCTAGCAACGGCTGCCGGGAACATATTGGTATGTTTGGCCATATGCTGGGAGAGGAGACTGCAAAATGTTACCAACTATTTTCTGATGTCATTGGCTGTCACAGATCTAATGGTTGCAGTTATGGTGATGCCGCTTGGAATACTGACCCTGGTTAGAGGTGAGTGGTATTTTTATATTATTAATTTAACCTTTTATAATGCAAGCTATAATTCGGCTCCTTGGAGACAAGTTAATTTTTCCCACCACCACCCGTTGTATATGCAGCCAATGTTTCATGGCCGCCTTTCACAACGCTACCGACATTCATGGCCCGAGCAGATCTGCACGGGACTGATTTCGAACCATGCACTAGTGTGCTTCTAAATAGAAAATAAAATAAAAAATAATTGTAGTGATTAGTTCAGCCACTGAATTAGTTTGCTACAAAGTATCCTGTGTAATATCCGTATACTGAGAGCCCGTCGTGTTAGACGAGACGAATAAATTTGCAAATTTTTCAAATACAATGATGTTAGCACTAGTTGCAATCAAAGTAAGCGTGGCCAATTGGGCCCTTAGGAGGACGGACCAAAGCAAACAGATTTTTCTCTACTTTTAAGATAAGCGAACAACATATTTGACAAGTCATAAATTTTACCCATTTTTTAACAACTACAATAATTGGGTTTTTTCAATATCTTTAAATGCGATGCTTTGTATCTCGCATTTGTTTGTTCAATATAAAACAGTGATTTATTCTAATATGTTGTTTAAAAGCTAAAATAGAGCGCCATAAACAAGAAAGTGATAGTAATACGTATTGAAATATCTTTGTATCCACTTCTCCGAATTATATGTCTCTTCAACACATAACGTAATATACATATATAACATTGTATCTAGTGACTTTCATAACTAAAAACCGGCAAAAATCATCTATTTACGATAAAAGAATTATAAACTTATTTTCTTGAACCAATACAAAGATGTAAAGGGATTGATCTTTTAACAAAATCTCTTTTTGGTTTAAAGATAGGAAAACATTAAAGAAAATTTTAAACACTTGTTTGGGTCACAAGGAGTCTATAATATGATAATATAATTCTTAAAACAACTGAATTCTATCAGATCAATCAGATTTTATAATGGATAACAACAGAACGGTCAACATTCATTGGTCATTCAACAAATAAAAATCATTCTTCCAACGTTTATGAAGGGAGTGCAAAATCGATGTAACTCAGGAGAATTGGAAAATCATCTAATACATAAAATCAATATTTGTTTGTTTGTTCGCACCCCTATACCTTGCCATACCGTTCATCCGATCGCAATGAAACTTTGAAAAACGTTTTGCTTGCACTTGCGCGGAGGTTTTTGGCATAGTGAGATTAGCTTACAGTAGGTCTTTTATATAAAAAATTAGACATCGTATAATAATCTTTCAGTAGTTGTTGCGTGTGTCTTACCATAGACAATCGGCAAAAGATAAACAGCAAATATCAAACGGCAAATGTCATCGATACCGATCAATGTTAAGGAAATTATTTATCTAAAATATTGTGCATCCGAAAGCACTTCAATAAACACAAACATTTTCTTTCTTTGAGTGGCATTGCAACGCTTAACGGGTACCGGCTAGTTTGATGTAAAATCAATCATTAGCAGATTATATTCAAAAGAACTATCTATCAACTATAAAAGAACGCATTTATTTCATTTGGATTAATGTTTTAGTTTTTCTCAAACTAAATTTTGCAATTCAAAATGTTCATATATTAATGACGCTGCATTCTCACGTTTAGCAGTCCATAAATTGTTTTACGACTCAGAAAGTCTCGTTAAAACGAAAAATAAGCAATTCCAATACCAACGCCATTTTGAAATTTTCGAAACAGTTAAATTTAATAGCCCGCATGCACTGGGTGTATATTACCCTGCGACATCGTCGGCAGCGGATTTTTAAATGGCGCTAAATGGACTTTTTTATTATTGTATTTCTTCATTGATGTCTTTATTCTTTATAATTATTAATTACGTGCCATTTTTAACGGGGATCGCAGGATACGCATCTAGCGTTTGGCACTCAACAGAAAGATGAATTTGTCAGATGAGTGGAAAGCGTATTGCGCTCATCTCACTCACTAAGGCCATCATGACTTCTTCAGCGGAAGTTTTGCTGGTTTTGACTGGCGTATTGCCGCTAGATTTTCATATACAGATACGCGGTAATTAGTATTCTACTGAAAGGCATCAATACAGATATTGAAGGCATCTGACGCCACTCTTGTCGCAAAATATACCTGAACATTAATTATACTCTCCGTTCACTAGTATATGAGCTGGCGTACAGAATCGCTGTAATAGCATGGCAAACTAGATGGTCTCCATCCACCAAAGAGCCTTATTGGGATAGACTGCAATAAAAAAATGATTAAATATGCTTTGACGTATATTTATACATCTTTCTGAAAAAAAAAATCATATAAAAATCCCTATTTTTCCTATAATTATTCAGATTTAAGTCGCGCATGAAAACGACGACGTTTCCACTCCAACGGCTATGGCGGACTAACAATGGAACCGGTGACTAACAAGCCAATAACCATGCACGAAGTCACATTACCTTATCTCTTATCTTATCGCTTATCGCATTTTATTGTTGCCAGATATGAAACACTCCGTCCATGTTATCTATGACTTGCTATGGTCACGTTCTCGTGTTAGCGCTTCCCAGCGATTGCTCACATCGACAATTACACTGAAAAATTCCGACTTTTTCTCATTTTAAATCGAGCCCATAAATATTATATTTTTTTTCTGAAAAAGGTGTAAAAAACTATGATTTAAGAATACCAAACGTTTAGACATCGTATCACTAGAATTTAGATAGATATTTAAGGTAAAGTAGCTGTTGGGACAAAATCTATACAGTTAAGGGTGGCTAGGTTAAAACAGTATTTTATTGAATAATACATCTTGGGAATATAAATTATCTAGTTTAGTTAACAGTTATTCAAGAGTGCTTGCAAAACTTCCTAATTATATTAAACTAGTCTCAACTGCCCTCAGTTTAAATGCTCGAAAGTGCAAGCTTGGAAATTAATTATGTTTTAGTGCAAACTGCGCTACGGAAATGATTTTTAAATAAACAAACTTTTCCTGAAACTCAGAGCCAAGGCAGATACTTAATATGCACGGTTCAACTAACTACGGCTACTGCATGTCCAAACAAGTGATAATAAAAGTAGTTAGTTGATTTAAAAGAAACTTCTCTCTGGGCTTCACGATTTCTCTCAGTATTTTAGTCAGTGCTGTTTTTTATGATATACTAACGAATGCTCGGCATGTGTTGCAATGCCACTCAGAGAAATAAAACGTTTGCTTTTGGATACACAATATTTTTTGCTTTTTTGTCTAGTGCGTATACGAATAAGATTTTCCTAAGCGTGAGAAGTTCACATACAGCTGTCCATCTGAGAATCATGGATTTTCCAAATTTAGTTCACACACCTGTATCGATTGTCCCTGTGCTTTATTGATTATCAATGCAACTGCAAGTTGCACCGGAAACTGCAAAAGTTTTAATTCGAATAGCATGGCTGTCGGAGTCATTGGGATACGAGGCAACAGTACATCTTCTCCATTAAATTTTCCATTAGCTTCGATGATATTGTTCATTATCTTTTAAATTGAATGCCGGTAGCGTTAAAAAATCGTAGTGGATTTATATTTTGGAAAAGAATGACATACACGCAAATTTTCTATTCTAAAATCTTGCGGGCGTCCTCGTAACAACTCACCTAAGCTTTATCGCAATCAGATTAACGGTATAGTTACGTATACGGGACAAATAAAAAACATTCATTCATATATATATATCATACATTTTTCTTGAATTTAAACAAATGGAAAACAATATCAATCATGAGTCCAAAAAAATTTGGTGTCATTGCGTGCCATGGTAAAATAAAACATTATTTTCAATGCGCAAAAATGTTAAATCAGTTATCTAACTTTCTAACACACACCTTTATTTGGAAAACAAATACGTAAAAAAGTGTACAGTATTCTTTCACATATATTTTTACTACCGGAAAACTTATACCGTTTTGATAACAATACACAGGATACCAAAGCGAATATTGTAATGCAGCGAGAAATGCATCCGAAATGTGCATGCCGACTAGAGACGACATCTCAACTTTTCGAGTATCGAGTAGTAAAATTTTAAAATACTCTGGTACTCGAGTATACTTTGAGTGTTTTAAAGTTACCAGAATACATATATTTTCAATTCAAACTTGTAGAAAAAATAGATGATGAACTTGGAGCAAATGGACTCCTCACGGAGTTTTTCGACGAGAACTTCTTGCTACTCAGTTGCTCAATCGCTCTTTTTCCAAGAGAGTAGGTATGGAAAAGATACGAGGACTAGGACAGGACTAGTGATTAGTTAATCGCTGTCACTATGCGTCGCTCTTTGGGATCGAAAAGGTGGGAAAGGATTTTCAACAACACAAACACCCATGCCTTTGAAAAACTCCGTTTGTACCGGAAATTGAAACGTCACGCAAGCTAACATCGTTGACACTGCGCCATGGGCCGGACATGACGAATAAATAAGCTTATTTAATTTCATTAGTAAATTTATTTCAAAAATAGTACAGAATAAAACGTCCTGTCTGTTGGAAAATGATTCCGAATTTTTAAAATCTTAAATAACGAGTACTTGAAAAATGGAAGAGTATTCTCCAGTATCGAGTATTAGATACTCGGATTGGCGTCTCTAATGCCAACCGAGAGATATATCTTCGTGCATTTTAAAAAAAGTTCTCAAAGGAAATAAACAATATGGGAAATATGAACCGGCTCTCTCATGCCACCAAACAAAGATATGGCACGTTGGTTTTTAAAAATAAAATATGTTTTGTTTTTTACCTTCTGCGATGTGAGAATATATTGCAATATCTTCTTAAAGTTCATGTTAAGAAAAATCTAGCCGCCAGTGCAGTCAGTTCAATTATGTTATTTAAAAAAATTATAAACTGGTTCTATCATGAATTATAGAACTTAACCTTTAAACGCCCTAGCATATTTTTGAAATATCCGCGCGACCCGTAGCTCTTAAGAAAAATAAAAAGCATTAGCGAAATAAAATATTGCTTATAATGTACGCACAAATACCAGCACCAGGGCTGTGGAGTTGGAGTCAGAGTCAGAGAAGTCGCGCCGTTTTGGCCAGAGTACTCGGAGTCGGAAATTTTGAAAAGTTTGAACTTTTTATTTTTGCATTTAATAGGTCAAATTTGGCTATAAGCCGGATTGGTAGGGTTGAAGATATTAAATCTTTTTTAGTCGGAGTCGGAGTCGTGTTTTTGGTCAATGTTGGAGTCGGAGTCATGGTTTTGGTAAATACTGGAGTCGGAGTCGAACTTTTTTACCGACTCCACGGGAGAGAAGATCTGCCATGATCGGAGACAAACTGATTACTCCCCCTCCGAGGCTTGCGGACATTGATAGGCACCTCCGCCTGGGTGCGGCTAGCGCCCATGCGGTGGACGAGGCGCTTCGAATTTGGCAGGAACCGTCAGACCCACAGATTCTTTCCTGCCGTCAAGTGGCGAATGCAAGTCAGGAGAGGACTTTTCATTGGACCAGCCAGTTCATACCTGAGCATGGTGGTTTTGCTGCCAAGCTCTTAAAACTTGACAGGAGAGTAGATGGGCTGGCATGCAAATGAGGCGAAATCCAGGATGCTGAACACATTCTTTGGAATTGTCCTTTAATGGATGGTGAAAGGGAAGAGATGCTCAAGGTGGTAAGACCTTCTGTTGGACATGCGAACTTCGGTGGCATGCAAATTAAATTATTCGGCCTTCAGCAAATTTGCGGCGTCGAACGGAAACAGAGCGGATCTATTCACATAGTCCCGCCGCTTCGCGATTCGGGATTCAATTCAATTAATTTGTCTTCAATTTAAATGGTAGAGACAGTCAGCACACTCTAGTGCAAAGCCTCCAAGTTCTCGAGCTTCTGCTCCCGGACAATTCCTGCGCTAAAAACTGAAACAGATACGCCTCACGTTGTTTACGCCACGGGACACGTCTGCTAGTACCGGAACGTACGGCCGTGGCGGGTGGTGGTTGGGCAAAAAAAAAAACCCTGACCAGCACCGCAAATTGTACTCTTTCTTATTCTATAGGTAAACAAACAAACGAATCCATTTTAGCTACAGCTATTTAGGAAAAAAATCTGTAACCCCATTGAAATATATTGTATGGTGTGAATAGAGCTGATTTATTACGGTCCATCGGATAAAACACAACGCATATCCCAAGAGTCAACTTTGTAACGCAGATTTTTTTTATATTCCTCATTATAGCAAAAATATTTAACGAAACCGAAAATAAAATTATGGATCGGTATCTCATAGACATTATTTATTAAAGCTCATATACTTATGTTGAAAACTATTATCATAAATCAGTGTAATTCGATAGCGAAGTGCACCATAATCACTGGTCCCATACTGGACCGTAGGGATTTTAAAGTACGTTAATATGCTGATACGTTGACAATCAGCAGTCTCGCAAAACATTCATTTATTCATTTTTTTAATCAAAAAGAGAATAGATAATGAAACAATTATTATTTGAAACGAATCTATAAACCAAATGAAAAATCAATATGTGGATTTGAAGCTTTGATTTGACCAAGTGATAAAAAAACACATACACGCTAAATAATTTAACATCGCATTGAATATAAAATATTGAAGGCTTTTATTGTAAAAAATACGAGAGCTTTTATTTGAAAAGCTATGAATGTTTGCGTCATATCTGGAGTAGATATCATTCGTTTGATATGATCAATACAAACCCTTATGAATATTAATGACACACATCAACAATGCATATCTTATATATAAAAATCCATGTCTGTTTGTTTGTATTTTATGCGTTGCCATACCGTTTATCCGATTGCGATAAAACTTTGTCAACTTATTGTTTGTTGCCCTTGCACAAAAGTTATAGGCATAGTATAATTAACTTTCAGTAGGTGGCGCGTGTTTTGACCCATAGCCAATCAGCAAAAAATTCTAGTGAAATTAAATCAAAATTATTTATTTAAAATATTGTGCATCCGAAAGAATTTCAATAAGCGCGAACACTTTTATTCTATGAGTGGCATCGCATCGCTAGCCGAGTACCGACTAGTATCAAATAGAATAATTTTACCCAGCAAGTAATATTATAGTAGCGAAAATCCGGCATACGTTGCAATGCCACTCAAAGAAAGAAAGTGTTTGCGTTTTAATTCTGTTGATTCGAATTTGGCCACCAAGCGTCGAATAATCGACTCAGCAGGACAGTAATGGCAAGGATGAATAAATCGTATTGCGCGGACCGTTTGTCGAACGTAGCCGTGACTTTGATAATTTGCACATGTTGTTCAACAATATAACCATCAATAGTGATTTTCCGTACTCTTCTTCACAATTGACAACAAATTTGATAAATACCATTTTAACAACAAAGCTGATTCACCTAACAAAAATGCTGATCGTCCCTTATCCCGATTAAAATACATCTATAAAGACAGCTTATTTGTTTGTCACAATAATGTTGCAGCATACTTTACACGAATAAAAAGTTATGTCCACATGTACGGTTTAAGTGCAAAAAACTACCACTGTACTAGAATACCTACATAGATACCATTAATTCCAAAAGACTTTCAGAAACAACATAACCTAACCTAAAAAAAATATCGTCCTTTGTGAAAGACCTTATCTCAGTTTTAAAATTTGGTCAAATCCATTTGTTGACAAACTGAGAAAGTGAGATATTTCCATTCCTTTTTCCTCACAAGTTTGTGTTTACTATAAATATTTTTAAAATATGCTATTTTTAATCTTGTACAATATTGAATTTAATTTAAGATACTCGTTATACGTTAAAACAACCGCATACGTTGACTGGGCAAAGTTATGCTGTCCCGAAATTTGTAAAAGGTCTAAGAATAATAAGAGTTATCTGTGGACTCAAGGACCAAGGCTTTATCTTTTCTTCGCATTAGGTCTACCATATGAAGCAGTTCAAAGTTTATCCATTTCATCTATTCATGACATATTGAATTAACTTGAATGATTCATCATTCTAGAGGACTATCTGCGAGTTTTGGAAGTAGATATGTTTTGCGAAAGTTTTCGTAATATTGTTTAGTTCAACAATTACTTAACGTTTCAATTGCACTAAGAAAACGTCTTGTACGATTCTGATGAACACAATTCACTGAAGAAGATCTATGAATGACACTCATGTGTGGAATTAATTAGAGTGTAGTCGGTTAGGTCTTGTAGCCGAATGGTTATAACTTTTAGATGATGATGATGATGCGAAATCATTATGCTTTTATGTTTGTAAGCCTCAAAGTTATTCACATCTCCTTCATCTCTAAGGCTAATTTTATTTTATTTTCAATTTTAATTTCTCGTTTTTAGTTTTTTTAACATTTTTAAATAAAAAAAAATATTTGGCATTACAGCTTACGCCAATGCGCCAAATATTCTTAATCGTGAAATTCATACGAGATTAACTCGATGATAAATAATGAATCAGTTGTGCACAAAATCAACGATAAATAACATACACCCAGCCCAAGATAACTTTTTTCAATTGAAAAAATCTGACCTTGCCGGGAATCGAACCCGGGTCCCCTGATTGCTAGGACAAAGCTCTTGCCACTAGACCACAGGGACCGACTCTTCTATCGTTGCTGACATAAAGTCATTATCGCGTAGTGGTGAGCAATCCACGGTGAAGCCCGTTCATAAGTTCAACATTTGCATCTTTATGTAAATATAATTGTTTTACTTTTTCATACACTGCGAGACCCATTCGCACATATACTTTGACAAATATTTTTTTTTAAATTTATTTCCCAGCCCAATGTGGAGCGTAGGGCCTCCATTTAAACATATTTTTTTCTATGAGAACTGCCTCTTACTCAGTCACCCATCGTCTCTTCAATTCGATTAAAGTGAGGATAATAAGGATATGACTAGGACAGGACTTATGGTTAGCTAGTCGTCCTCGCTACGCCCCCCGCTCATAGAATCAGATGGGTAGGGAAAAGATTTTTTAGACAACACAAACACTTAATAAATTCTGCTCGTACTGGGATAAAATAAAGTCAGTATATTGACCGGTTTGATTGAATTTAAGTGCTTGTAAAGCATATTTTTATTAATGAATTTTACTATATTTTTAACTTCATTGAAATCTTGGGCTGTTAATAATATTCCCATTTGAAGAAGTGAAAATATTCTTCTTAAGCTGTTTATACTATACAGATAAATTTATTACCTAGAGAGACGATTTGTTTTTTATTTGAACGTTTGTGCAAATTGTTATTTTCTATATTCTGTTTTACTCAATTTCTTTATCTTCAACAAATATTTAACAGTATAACAAAGCGCAGAAAATAACAGCGATAAAAAGTCGCCTGTTTTCATATAACTGTAATTCAAGTCATAAGTCGGTCCCTGTGGTCTAGTGGCAAGAGCTTTGTCCTAGCGATCTGGAGACCCAGGTTCAATTCCCGGCAAGGTCAGATTTTTTCAATTTGAAAAAAGAGAACTTGGGCTGGGTGTATGTTATGTATCGTTGATTTTGTGCACAGCTGATTTATTACTTATCATCGAGTTAATCTCGTATGACTTTCACAATTAAGAATATTTGGCGCATTGGCGTAAGCTGTAATGCCAAATATTTTTATAAAATTTTAAAAAAAAAATTATCCATCAACTCTCCTGGAATCAGTTATAATTGCTATATTCGAGGAAAATTTAGCCATTAATTACTTAAAACTTGCTTCATCATGAGACTGAAATATTTACTCTAATCATAAATTTAGGCATTCTGTGTTTGTCACAGCTCACAATTGTCACTATAACTAATACAGTAGAAATTTTACATTGCCTGTACTATTTTTTACGAATTAAAAAAAAGCTATTTTTGTTTTTCCATTTCGGATTTGCATTTACCAAAATGCAGTTCGTAAAATATGCATACCATGAAACAACTATTGCATTTGCTTCGCGCGAAAGAAAATAATCGACAAATTACTGTAATTTAGTTTTCCCACATGGAAAGTTTGACATGCTATATAAGCTAATGTATTTTTCCATTAAAAGGAATTATATTTATTCGTACTTGCCGTTTCACACGTCACTGGCATCACACATTTAACACTTATGCTACCCCATTATATACAAGTCTTCATTAAAATCAATGCGGAAAAGAGCACGACAATTATGTTTTCCAAATACATATTCATTAACTAGCGATTCCCACAAGAAACTGCAAACGTTTTCATTTGAATTTCATATCTGTTGGAATTATTGGGATGCGTGGCAGCATTACATTTTACAGCTCCGATGATATGGTTCATTTTCATTTCACTGAAAGCCTGATACCGTTGTGCAAAGTTGTGGTTGATTTATATTTCGGAAAAGAATGACAGTTATGCCAATTTTCAATGTTAAAACGTGCCACTGCCTGGAAAATTTTGCATGCCACTGCTTGGCAAATGAAGTGAATTAAAGATGAAGAAAACTTTGCAAACGTTAGCACAACAACTCATCAAAGTTTTATCGCAATCGGATGAACGGTATCGGAACGCATACGTGACTATACCTATAGTAAATCCGTAATAAGAAGTGACAGGCAGGAGTCAGGCTACTCTGGGGCATCTGCAGTACATGTCAAAGCCAGGTCCATCGTCACCTTCTTCTTTTGGATGTAATAAGAGGCTGGTTTGTCCGCTCTCTTGCCTCCGTTTTCCTGACAAAATCAAACCACCGCACTCCTAATATTCGCCTCAGCATCTATTTCAACATACCAGTTTACGGTTACCCTGTGCTTTTGTAATGTGCCATGGTTCCAACCGTAAAGCAGCATAGTCAGTATGAATGCTTTGAATAAGTGGCACTTAGTTATCACCGAGTACAACCGTGAGACTCAAACTTTCCACATAGTTATCTTTTTTAGCAACGGCATTTATAGATGTGAGTATTTCGAATTTCTCAAATACTAAATTTACTGTAATTAATCTTAGTTCTGTGCCTATGACCTCGCAACCGTAAAGCATCATAGTCAGTGTGCATGCGTTGATCAAGTGGCGCTTGAGTTTAAGACTTTCCGCATAGAGTTGGTTGCGTAACGTAACGTACTGGGAGCAACTTTGGTAAATTTTCTCCAGCTATTCCTAATCGGATCGCGAGTTCTTTACGCGGATTACCATCTCCCGTGATGTGTATCCCAGGTCCTAAAACCATAAACATATGAATATTTACTAATGTTAAATATTCAATATTTCAATATCTCAGCTTCTTACGACATCCCCTAGGCTAAAAAAGTTTGAGATAAAAAATAAATCGATCTCATGAAATAAACGGTACTGAAAAAAGCTGCAAATGTGTAGTATCCATATTGAATTTGTGACATCCGTTCTCAATCACCAAATACCAATCGATTTAATGTAACTATTGTTTACTGAAATAGTTCAGGCCATTCAACTGAAAGGAAACGTTCCTAAACTATTCCAGCGTTATGAGGTCACGTCATGTTGTGCGTGCATGAAGTGAGCCTTATATTGCAACCGGTGGCCCGTATAACGTTCATTCATTGTTTTAACGTCGGACATGTTGTATACGTTATAAAATATTTAAAAAAAAATAAACAAGTTAATCGGGAAAAAACACGATAGCTTTATTTCTTTCATTAAATACTTGGTGGAAAGGCATTATGTTAAGTAATAATAAAACATATAATGTACTTATTGCAAAATTAATTAACCTTAATCAGGACCGATTTCGATCATCCAAGTTATTTGTTCATTTGAAAATGCTTGCTATACAAAACATGTGTTTTATACGCATCAAGTGTTTTGGAATGATAATTATTATATTAGTCCAAAAAATTTTGTACTCATGCCACAAGTAATTTATGAACTGTCGGTCCCTGTGGTCTAGTGGCAAGAGCTTTGTCCTAGCGATCAGGGTACCCGAGTTCAATTCTCGGCAAGGTCAGATTTTTTCAATTGAAAAAAGAAGTACGGTAAGAAAAATAACAATGTATTTAATGTATATAATGGAGTTCTACCAAGTAAATGCCTTCTCAATCAATAAATCAAGAAATAAGAGATCTTGGGCTGGATGTATGTTATTTATCGTTGATTTTGTGCACAACTGATTTATTATTTATCATCGAGTTAATCTCGTATGACTTTCACAATTAAGAATATTTGGCGCACTGGCGTAAGCTGTAATGCCAAATATTTTTTATTTACTTTAAAAAAATATAAAATATAAATATCAGGAACGATTTCGCTCACCACAAGCATTTTCAACTGAAAAAGATCAGATAAAAATGATAATGATTACCTGAAAATGTTCGTGGTGAGTAAAACCGGTCCGGATCTTCATAAATTAACAGTGGAATAAATACATGATATATTTTGTATCGATAATTTCTTTTGAATCGTTTGAATTTTGTATTTTTCATGATTTCTGTCGCTAATGACTCGGGTTTCACATTTCGGCATCTTCAGAAATTACAATTTTACATTCTCCTAAGGTCTGTATCACTCGTTTGTATAAATTAGAGAAGGCCACTAGTTTCAATTGTTGTTACTGCAATCTGGATCAATTAGCGACTGTAATGATGTAAATGAGTTTCAATGAATTGAATATTATACAATGGTTAATTACGATTATAAGTTTTTTTAAATATGACTATGACCAGCTTAAAGCATGGAAATTCATACTTTCCAAATAGGTGAGCTTTGTCTGACGTATTACAAAAGAATTTATTTATTTCGATTGCTTGAAAGTTCAGTTAAGGCAAGCAGGTTAAGCAAATAATGGTGATTTTATTGATTATGAGATTACAAGACTTCAAGCTGACCACACTACTTATGCACTCGAAAGAGTGGCGCTGTGAGAGTGTTCTGAATGACACTCACAAAAAAAAGATTGCCGGAGTTCGAAAAAAAATTATTTCTTAATTTGATATATACTGAACGCCAATGTAGTCTTATGTCAGAGGGGACGAAATTTATTTAGTTCTAGCTGTACCCTGCGCGTTGCTACGCCAGCAATTGTAGGTGGGATTGGGAAGGGTGGGGGGGGGAAGGGGTGTACGCCAGAAAGTTTCGCGGAAGTGTACTCGAGAAATTTGTAAAAATTCGATATCATTTTTTGGGGGGGAGGGGGGTTGTCTGGCGGGGTGGGGTTTCGGGGGCGTATGGGGGGGGGGTATGCCAGAAACCATTGCGGGAGTGTACTCAATAAATTTGTAAAGTTTCACATCGATCGGTCGAGCGGTTTAGTAGTCCATAGCGGAAATACAGACAGACAAACATTCATTTTTATATATATAGATTAACGGCTGCCGCACACTCGAACTGTTAAAGAAGTCAGAGTGTAGTGTCAATTTTTGAATAAAATATAAAAACTGAGGCGCACATTAAGTCTATACAATGCAATCTTCAGCCGGAGTTATTTTCACAAAGCTTTCAAAGCCAACATAATAAGAATGATGGTATTGCTTATTTAATATTGAGAAAAGTTTTATTTAACTAGTTTAAAATACAAAAAATAATAAAAAACAGTATACAAGTTTTATTGACAGTAATAAAATGACTCGTAAAAAACATGATTTTTCAATTATTCGCCTATTTTCACCCAACGATGCTTATGAATGTCCAATTGTTTGAAAACGTAAAATCAATAGCAAAAAAATATCATTTCCATTAGGCATTGAGTAATAATTTTACGATGGCTTGCAAAAAAAATAACTCTTAAAAAGTTTCGCCGCCTTAAAAGAGAAGCACTCTCGTTTTTTTAAAATTGAATAAATTTGTCCGTTCCATCGCCAGGGGTCGACACGTTAATGATATCACATTTCTCAATTTTATTATTCGTATAAAGGATCGTCAACATTGGACACATATGTATTATCGTAAATTCTGCAGGAATTATTAATGCTCCCGTCATTCAGGATTATTGTATTGGTTTTTTTTTGTGTGTGTATTGTATTTTAATAGCCGTTAGAAGAGATGCGATCTTGCAAACAAATCAATGTTTTTTTTATATTTGTTGTAACGGGATTGAATGAAAATAGTTGTACTTTTATGTATGAATATAAAAATTCATTTTTGACACTTAACTAAGAGTTTGTGTCATATCTGATATATAAAAATTAATATTTGTTAATTGTTTGTTCGCACCCTATGCGTTGCTATACCGTTCATCCGATCGCAATGAATCTTTGACAAACTCTTTGCTTGCACTTTCGCGGATGTTTTTGGCAACTAAATTAACTTACAGTCAGAGCCGTGGAGTCGGGGCTTTTTGGCCGGAGTCAATGTCGGAGTCGTCGAGGCGACTTGACTGGAGTCGTACTCGGTGGTCTGAAATTTTGAAAAGTTTGAACTTTTTTTTTTGCATAGTATTTGTCAAATTTGGCTATTGGCCGTATTGGTAGGGTTGATGTTTAATTGAATACACATAATAATGAAAATGAGGCAAAAAAAAGTGAAGATAATAAACTTTTTTAGTCGGAGTCGAAATTTTTGTCACCGACTCCACAGCCTTGATAAAAATCATTGTTTTTTTCATATTTTATGCTCCGACATACCGTTCATTTCGACAACTTATTGTTGCACTTACACAAAGGTTACAGACATAGTACAATTAACTTTCAGTAGGTGGCTCGTGTGTAGTACCATAGACAATCGGCAAAAGATAAACAGCAAACGTCAAACGGCAAATGCCATCAATACCGATCAATGTTAGTGAAATAAAATCGAAATTATTGTGCATCCGAAAGCACTTCAATAAACACAATCACTTTCTTTCTTTGAGTGGCATTGCATCGCTTGCCGGGTACCGTCTAGTATTATATTTTATATTAATTTTCGGAGCAACATCGGTTAACAGATGTAACTTAAGAAAATAAATAAAACATACTTAGTTCCTAAAAAACGCTAGGTACATCGTAAAAAAATATTTCCAACTAATAGCAAGAAAAATATTCTGAATTATACCTATTCTACTACGCATTTCCATCTTATCAGAAGAGGTCACTTTTTTAAGATGCTACATTTATAATACATTATAATTGTAACGTACCCACACAATGAATACTCAATTCATTGGAACTAATCAACACCAACACATACGCTAATTTATCCTGATTGCAATAATAACAATACAACCAAGTGATACACTGCTAATACAAGTAAATGTGTGTTCTCAAAATGCCTGAATATGCCGAAAGACGAAACCTTGGTCGCTAGAAGAAATGCTCATGAAAAAGTACAAAATTTTAACGATTTAAATTTGATATTGACATTAAATCAAGCACCTTCAGTTGAAGTCCTCAATTAAATTATTTGTATTTAAAAAGGTTCTGTGACATTTTCAATTCTGTTGTCAAGTGGTCAACGTACTCGGGTGTTTGTCTTATTTAGTATCAGTAACCACGGGCTCAAATCTTAAACGTGTCATTAAAAAAAACAACTAGAAAGGCTTTTTTTTTTGTGATTCTTACATCTTCTTTCATGTTACTGACCCTTTAAGCGAGATGTTTCGCTTACTCGATTTAAACCCTTTATTAAAAATATGATATCATTAAAAATTGATATCGCAAATTATTATTGAGGTAGAACGTGAAAATTAAAGAATGTACTTTTGCCTTAAAAGGAAGTTTCTCCTCGATACAGCAATAATTCTTCTAATTATGCAAATGAACAATAAAATTAAGCTCCAAAATGAAGGAGACGGGAAGAACTTTGAGGCTAACGTGCCTTAGAACTTAAAGCTCCATAAAATCGATATCGATAAAATAAATATACTTTTAGCATTCTATTTTTTCAATTAAGACTTAAATGAATATATACAGATAATTGACAACCACTTTATGGAGCTTTTTGCAAATAGAAAAGTCGCAAGAACCTCTTTCGCCGTTCTTCTTTCATAACGTCTTACACAAGTAATTTTTCAGGTTTCAATTTTTTAAGATATAAAATTTTCACCATTCACCCACCGATATTGCTTCGCCTGAAGGAATGAAAACTTTACGAATTTCGCTTTGGTAATGTATAAAAGTAGATATGCTTATTATATATATTTAAACATATATATGTAAACAAGAGACTCCAATTTCTCGAATCTCAACTACTCGAGTATCGAGTAGTAAATTTTGAAATTACTTGAGTACTCGAGTAGTTTCAGATGTTTCAAAATATACATATATTATTTATTCAAATTTGTGTATATACTAAAATAAAAATAATAACACATTTTTTAGTACTTTTTCCACATCTGATTTATTTCATCAGGACCGGTTTCGCTCATGGCGAGCATTATCAACTGATAAGAAATACAATAAGACAGTGGTATTTATGCAAAAGTTAAGGATGAAAACAAGGTATGACAAACAATTGGTAATGCAACTAAGCAAATAAATTAAGTAAATTACAAGACTAAAAATAAAATGTTCAAGACCTCTTAGCAATGCAAAACTAAAACATCAAAAATCAATTAAGTATGAATTTAACATTAACAAAGTAAAAGCCCAAATATTAAGTGAAGTTAATAAAAATAAAATAAATAAATCTAATGTCTGTCATCCATAATTAGATGGAAGTCCCGGTAATGAGTTCAAATGAGTCAGTACCTGTAACAGAATAAAAGCCATATCAATTTTTACAAATTAAAATCAAAGAAAGGAAAATAAAAAATTAGAAATAAAAGTAGAAAGAAATACAATAAGAATTGGTTTAGTGAATTGGGTATAGTAATGGCGAGGAAACGAAGACTAATTGATCATTTAAAAGATTACAATTATTCATAAATTTATGTCGGTTTATTTCAAGGATTTCTAACTTATCTAGTTTTACAGATTTATTAATAATATGCAGGATTTTAAAGTTTTTAGTGATATCAAAAGTATGCTTATTTAGGAACAGATGGTTACCAAATGAAGATACTTCATTCCCTTTAATTGAACAAACTAGATGTTCTTTAAATCTAGTATTGAAAGTTCTTCCCGTTTGACCAATATACTTAGTATAATTACTTAGTGTAATTTACTTAATTTATTTGCTTAGTTGCATTACCAATTGTTTGTCATACCTTGTTTTCATCCTTAACTTTTGCATAAATACCACTGTCTTATTGTATTTCTTATCAGTTGATAATGCTCGCCATGAGCGAAACCGGTCCTGATGAAATAAATCAGATGTGGAAAAAGTACTAAAAAATGTGTTATTATTTTTATTATAATGCCTTTCCACCAAGTATTGACAGTGAACACCTTAAAAGTGATTGTGTATATACATAAATAGATGATAAATAAATAAATAAGCTTATTTAATTTCATTAATACGTTTATCCCATTTTTTTCAAAATTTAAATGAAATATTTGGCATTACGGCTAATGCCAATGCGCCAAACATTTTTAATTGTGAAAGTCATACGAGATAATCTCGATGATAAATAATGAATCGGTCGAGAACAACGCAACGAAAACTTATATTCACCCGTGACCAAGATCTCTTTTTCAATTGTAAAATTTGACCTTCCCGGGACTTGAACCCGGTCCTATCTGATCGCCAGGGCAATTTATAAAACATGTGTTTCAAAAATAATAGAGAGTTAAACGTCTCAAATTTTAAATTGGTTCGAAGTTTTGCCTTTATAATATGTACCTTCAGTAGAAAAAACTAATCATTTATAAATTATGAGTATTACTCGAATATGTTTCAAAATACTCGAGTAACGAGAATTTGAAAAATGGACGAGTAATCTCGAGTATTCGATACTCGAATTGGAGTCGCTGCTGTGAACTCATTTGGAGTGGATTCGCAATATAAAGCAGACCTCAATATATGTAAGTGTCATATTTTTTTATAACCCTCCTTAAATTTACTTCTCATGAACTTGTCAAAAGTTTATTTCTTAATCTCATGTTCACCAAATAATCAAATGTAACTTTTTTTTTACTGCTTCAATTTATTTTAAAAAATACCATCCTAGCACCGAATATAAGACGACATTTTAAGCCAAAATTATACAAAAGGATACCTTCATATAGAAATGTATGATGTCATAATTTTACTTCAATAAAGACATGTTTGGCACGTTTAGGTAAAGCAATGAAGTTAGTTCAAGTTTATGGTCGAACAAGTTCGAATCCCGAAGTCCGCGCTGTGTCGTTTTTGAGTTAGAATATTATTTTTATTCGAAGACATCAATGTCTGTGTTGTCAAAATCAGGGCTGTGGAGTCAGAGTTGGAGTCGTTGCGGCGTTTTGGCCGGAGTCGTACTCGGAGTCGGAAATTTTGAAATGTTAAAACTTTCTATTTTTGCATTTAATTTGTCAAATTTGGCTTTTCGCCGCATTGATAGGGTTGATATTTAATTGAATACACATAAATAGGAAAATTAGGAAAAAAAGTGACGATATTAAACTTTTTTTAGTCGGAGTCGGAAACGGAGTCAGAATTTTTTACCGACTCCACAGCCCTGGTCAAAACTAATACTGTCTTTATTATTGATTGCATTGGCATTTACTTGGTTTTTTAAAATTTGATATTCTATATTTCATAATATTGTTTGCAATTTCATTTCAACGACGAAGGAAACAGGTTCTGATCTTTATAACATTTATTTGGAAGTAGTTTTAATTAAAAATAACCCTTCTTACTTTCAGTAATTCGACTCTAATACTTAATTTATTTTTGATCTCATGTATTTTAGTGACACGTGTTTCGCCTCATTAAGATCCATCCTCAGTTTTTCAAGGCTCCTTTATTGAAGTATAAAAAATATTCGTTTAATTTTATTATATCAGGATTATCTACAACAGTGCCAAACTACCCCCCAAGTTTTCCTAAAGATTCAATCCGGCCCGTTTCTCCAAAAGTTTGGTGACCTCTGATCTACAATATCCAAAATTAACAGTTAGCGTAGATGAAATTCATTTTTCAATTTTTGTCGCCAAATTAGTTATCGCTTATAAAAAATACAAAGCAATACAAAGGGTGAATCCTGGAAGCACCGTGTGTAGGCCATATGCTCCAAAATAGGGAGCGGATATGGAAAAAAAATACTGATAAAATTTTCTGTGGACAAGAATGACTCATTTAATATTTTTTGAAAAGCAAATTTAGATACTGATATTTTTTTGTTTTTAATTTTCATTTCTATTTAATTGATTGCAATTAATTAATTCACATCAACTAAGAAGCGTTAGGCAATGTGATTATGTTCTCAATACCGTTTATCAATCAATTAATAATTCACTATATATGACATAAGATATCTATTTCGTTAATTAGAAAATTTTAATTGCGTCTATTTTCTATACCAGATGTCTAGATGAGGACGAATAAAATGAAGCAACGTTTTGGTATAAATTAAATTAATTACTTTGTCAAAATCGGCAAAGGGATACCAATCTATGTATATGTTACAGTGAAACTGTATTCTCAGTGAAAATGTATCAAGTAATAGATTTGTATGACAACATGATTTCAATGGTCACGATCATTGAAATTACTGGCCCAAGTCGATGATTTGCCGGACTAAAATTTTGGTTTGCTTCAATGAAACAAAATCAGCATGGAGTCCCTTTCATAAAAAGAGAACCAAAGAAAAACAGGTAAATTATGGATATATGGTCACGGGACAGAATTTTTGTAAAGATTTATGAAAAATAAGTACTTTAAATGAAATGATTCGTCTTTAATTTTTAAATTTATTTTAATAGAAGATTCTAAAGAATACTTACCGCAAAAAGTATGAAATCGAGTTTTTTTAATTTACAGGAGCAAAAATGCAACCACAAACTACACAAATAATAATATTATACAGATAGAGACAGTCACATATGTTTATTATTTGTTTAAAATAAAGAGAATAAATTTATTATAGGCTAATATTAAAAAACAAATTCTTCTTTCAGAACTCATACAATAATCAGTAAGCCAGTATGTATAAATGTTTTGTGCTTAGCTCGAGAGGATTGAGATTCTGTCCCGTCACCATATATCCATAATTTACCGAAAAACATAGACAAAAATTGGGCTAATTTAAAAAAATCTAATTTAATTTCAATGACAGCTTGGACAAGAATATATTTTCACTGTAAAATATATAAACACGTCGATTGGTTGAGTAAGTACTTGTAAAAAGGTAATATGTATTAACTTATATTATCAAGTAGAATCGTATGAAACGATTTCATTCGCAACACAGAATGGCACTTAGCAAAGCTTGTTCCCAAAATTTGCATAAAATCCATCAAAAATGTGCCAGAAAAAAAGATTTATCGAGGCAGGGACGAATGTTCCTTTATTAAAAAGCTTTTTTAAAAAACATTCACTTTGAAAAATAAAGATACGGCTGGGATTATTTTAACCATAGTTTTCATTTAACTACACTTTTAACCGGTTGTATGCCAGAAACTTAGATATACGCTCTACAATTCCGTTAGCGCAGTGCTGGCCATAGAAAATGAGTGTATATACCAGTGGTTCTCACGAAAAAATTCTTTGTGGCCGCATCGTAGACATAGGCGGTTCTACAGAAATTCTGGTGGCCACACCAAATTTTTTGTTTTGAATCTGTTGTGTTTAACGTATGTCAAATGGATCTAAGCATGCTTTCTCAATTTACTACTGGTATTAATTGCGGACAAAATATTTCATTTTCAGAGTTTTTGATGACAAATGACCTTGTAAATCCCCAAGTTTTTTAAATTTCAATATTATCTATGAAGCAGTTGGTGGCCGCAGCCAAATCCTCTGGTGGCCGCACATGAGAACCACTGGTATATACGGTCCACTTTACACCCACTAGTTTTTTTAAATTTATTTTTGTTTTTAGTTTAAATCTTTTTTAAAAGAAAAAAAGTATCCGGCATAACAGCTAATGCCAATGCATTAAAAAAATAAATTCAAGGGTCATATGAGATTAATTCGATGATAAATTGAGAATCAGTCCTGAACAACTCAACGATAAATTAGATACGACCAGCCCAAGAACTCTTTTTCAATTGAAAAAATCTGACTCTCCGGGAATTGAACATGGACCCACCTGATCACTAGGACAAAGCTGATGCCACTAGACGGCAAGGACCGACCGACTTATACTGGACAAGGTCGAAGATGTTATAATATAAACATTTGATGCATATAGCGACATATATAAGAATTACAGTTGTCCTATTTTGTATTATAATCAATTGAATATCGATTTTAAAGAGAGCTTCTTTCTATTACCGACATTCATCGCTATTGAAGAAAATCGCGGCCTTCGTTGCACGATCATAAGAACCTATCGGCATATAACAGGTTGAAATCTACCCATAGATTTACTGCCCACACGTGCGGATATTTTTTACTTCCGCATACTTACCACTTAATGCGGATTTCACCTCACCTGGGTCCACGGTTACTCGAAGTTAATATTGTCAAACCTATTTTTAACATTGCTCAATAAATTATTTCCATTTCCCCAAGGTGATCATAAATTCGCCATTCTTGCTGTCGCGACAACCTTATGGACAACAATTTTAATCGTCAATTGATCAAAATAAAAAAATTACTGATCTGAAGCAGTGGTTCTCATGTGTAGCCACCAGAATTTTTTTCTGCGGCCACCAACAGCTTCAGAGTAAACATTGATATTTTAAAAAATGTGTTCTTAAAACTTGATTTGTCAAAAAAGACTAAATATTGTATATGCATTGTATTGTACATCAAATGGTATCCATCAAATTGTTATTAAATGCATGAATGACGTGGAATTAACAGTGAGAAAAGTATTCAATGCAAATAATACCCGTAGGAAATTGTCAAACAAAATTGGTGCGGCCACCAGACATTTCCGTAGGACCGCTTATATTTACAATGCGGCCACGGAACAATTTCCCATGAGAACCACTGATCTATAGGCTTATCAGTCTGTGGTGTAATGTTATGTTTCCATATTTTAAGTTATAGCTTTTTTTGTACGATTTTACACGGAACGCATCTACCGCAAAAAAAGCTTTACGAGTATTAAAGGTCTGCACGGGCCGAAATTTTCAAATTCCATTTAGCCCGAGCCCACAAACCTCCAACGCGGCTCGAGCCCGTGGCTCATTTCCAAAAATCTTACCCGAACCTGACCCGAGCCCGACATTTTTCAGCCTTGCCCGAAAAAGTGCGAGTGTTTTTTTGACAATTCTAATATAAATTAAAAATAATTAAAATTGACTCACCAATTATCGTGTGTGTGCAGTTTTTCGAAATAGATTTCTTCTAAATAACTTAACAACATTAATTGGTTACCAGCAAAGTCTCCCTGGTTACCAAATTCCACTATTTTAAATTGTTGCGTAAGAAAATTTCATTTCTTGCCGGTAAATATAAAAAAAATCAACTTAACAAATCGAATTGCGACAGATCGAAACAACCATATAAGAAATACTGAATTCGGGATCATATAGTGAAATTTATCATGCGTATTGTACAAACTCCTCAACAGCAGACATCATTTAAAAATATTATAGTGTCGTCACAGCAGTCATTAAATTTATAACAATGCGTATTGTTCTATCGAATGGATGTGTTCATACGAGAAGATAAGGTATTAAAATAACGAACAAGGCGTCGAAAAGATGACTGTAATAAGAGTTCGTGAAATTTGTAACGATATTAAATTTAGATTAACGATAATGGTGAGCACATTTGGAATTTGCCTGATTTTTGTTATATTTTTTGTGTAGCTGGGCCCGAGCCCGTGCAGACCTCTAACGTGTATATATAAATACATATAATTTATTCCATAAACACTAGTCCACCGCTTTTCAATGTTTTAGGCGCAATAGAATGGGTGTTTTCAACGCGATCATACCTCTTATTATGGCGATGTCAAAAACATATGGGCTCGATGACGGGTAGTATAAAACAATGGGCTGCGAGCACAATAATGATTCGCGCGAACCTCGTTGCGTTTCGAAATATTTTCATTTACGCATTTAACATATGGGACAAAATATTACGTTTGGAGAATGTGGAACGGAAATTCCATTAGTATACCAATAAAGTTAGTCGTAAAAGTAATGAATCTTCATCGGGTAGCTTAAAGTTTTATCAAATGGAAAGTTTAGTTTACCAATTTTAAACGAACAAAATAATCTTCCAAGCTCGCCATTGTTTTAAATAATTATTATCATTTTATAATTCTAACACTTACTAGCATTAATTATTAATTCAAACACTTGAAATCAACTCAGTAATAATTGGTCGGATAAAACCCTAGATTTATTTTAGATATTCCATGTTATTATCTGGTCATTAGTATTTGCGATACTACATTTAAAAATCCCGATAATTATACGAAACCAACTTAATTCATTGAAACTCGTTCACATAAAATTTTCGCTAATTTACATTTCAATAGCAATTCAACTTAGTGATCTACTTATATGTGTGTATATAAATGATAAAAATTGTTTACAGAGCGTCAGGTCAAGTACACCCGTGCACTTGAATTGCCTGAAGATGTCGAATGGTGAAACCCGGGTCGTTAGCGTCAAAGCTCATGGAAGAGTTCAAAATTCAAAAATGAAAAGTTGTTTATAAATAGTTTTATGAATAGGAATACGGACCACAACCGCTTCCATCTTGGAGAAAATGGAATATTTATGTGGTTCGACTCGACAGTTGACTTTTGGATTGAAGCTGTATCAACTCTTCATTGAATTTTAGCACATTGCCTACGGGGTAAACAATTAATGAAATGACGCAAGGACACACCACTCTTCAGTTTTTTTCAACCCTTGCTACAGTAATCAACTTTAAACGTAGGAACAGCTCTTTCGCTCTGTGGTGCAGTAGTTAACGTCGTTAGCTACCGTGTCAGAACGCCCGGGCTTGATTCTCTATACGAGCAGATTTTTTCAGACGATAAATCAATTCTGCTCAGAAGCAAAGGGTGTTTGTGTTGTTAAAATTCAATTCCCACCTTTTCAATCTCAAAGTACGACTCATAGTGACAGTGATTAGCTAACCACTAGTACCTGTCCTAGTCCTCGTATCCTTTCCATCCCTACTCTTTTCGTAGAAGGGAGGTTGAGCAACTGAATAAAAATCAGTTCTCGTAGAAAAACACATGTTGAGATAAACTCCGTGAGGAGAATTTGGAAGTGGACATGGTTAAAAAAAAACATAGCCCTTTTTATGGTGCAATGGTGCATTGATCCCCGATTAATATTCAAGTATTATCAAAACAAATGTAATTTCAGAAATCCATGTCCGTTCGCAATGTGGATATATATTTTCTAAAAGAATTGCTTGTTTATCGGTTGCGCAACCTTGATTTAGTTTGATGATAGTAGAGATGAAGAAATAGGACTCGGAAAAGACGAGTGAACTTGCTATACTCTGCGTAAAGGATTTGATGGGTGGGAAGAATTAAAAAAATAGTTGGAAGAAAGATCTTGTGACGTCACGCCAGTTTTTACCACACCACACGCAAAATTTAAATCGAGAAATTTTGTGCAAATATCTTCCAAGAAAAGTTGGTAGAATTATGCACACAGCGCAGGTTCATAATTTTCCAACGCACCTCTTAAACAGAATACACATGGATTTCTTTCACCATTAGTTCTTTGTATGCACTCTCTAATATTCTTGTCACCACCGCCATTTCTTGAAATCGATGCATAATGCAATTAATGATTGACTTCAAAACAGATCTTTTCATTCAGCGCTAACCCTATATAAAAATACCTCCTGAACTACTTATTTAAAACCTAATGTTTTCCCTATCAATTTCCAAACCTAAACCACCTAAGAAAATAAAAACATCGTGTGTGGCGATCACACGACACTGCGTGTCTTATTTTCGCATTGCGGTTTCCATAACCCATGTAAATAAATAGTTTTGAAATTGTTTCCACCCCTTGTTCTCTCAAAATAAGCCTTGAAAGGCTACAAGTTTTCAAAGTGATTAATTGATATTTAAAAAGCAACATACATACATACTCGTATCAATATGCCAAGTCAAATAATGCATTATTTTACAAGCTCTCGGAAGTAATTACTGGAAAGTTGTATTTAGCTGTTGTAGCTATCGATTATTTGAAAGCATATGAATATTTAAGCACTACGAGTTAATCTTTATTGCAAAGTGATGAATAAGCAGCGGCGGCTAGTAAATAAGATATCTGGGGGTGCTGTCATTGATTATAAATAAAAAAAATGTTGACTTGGATTATATTTTAAGTGTATTGTTTCTTGGGCTGTGGAGTTATAATCGTGAAAAACGAGCGACTCCGAATACTTTTGATTCAAAATTTAACTTGCTTAAAATTTTAATGGCAATACAGTAGTATCCAAAAACTATAAAAAGATTAAACCATGAGCGTTACAGCATTTCCGAAAACCCAAGTATCCCTTCATTTAATCCTTAATTTTGATTTGCTCTTAACGTTGCTTTGGTTTTATTTATGCCTATAATATGAAAATTTTGACTATTTGTAAGATTTGTTGATCTTCAATTTAATAGACATTTCGTCGGAGTCGGAGTCATGTTTTCGTTAAATATCAATCAACAATGCTTTATTCGCTCTTTCTACTCCATTTTTATTGTGTTTTAGAATGAAATATAATAGTTGTCATAACAGCTGACGCCAATGCGCCATGCTTGCGACAAATATAATAAATACAAATAATAATACATTTTTAGTACTTTTTCCACGTAAAATTTATTTGATCAGGACCGGTTTCGCTCATGGCGAGCATTGTCATCAGTTGACAATGCTCGCCGTGAACCGCGTCCCGGAACTCGCGAATGTGGAAAAAGTACTAAAAATGTATTATTATTTTTACTATAATGCCTTTCCACCAAGTATTGACAGTGGACACAGTGGAAATATAATAAAGATAGCACATAACAACACAACAATCATTCAACAGAGAACAACATAAAATTCATTTAGAAATTGGAAGAAGACAAAACACCAAGTTCACTGCTGTAAAACTGGCAGCACGCTTGTTGATGTTGTTGGGTACGTAAGGTTTGTCAATTACCTTGCCCATCTACCACCCGTCACGGCCATACGTCTGGCTTTAGCAGAAATTTCCCGTGGCGTAACAACGTGAGGCGTTATACAGTTTTTAGTTATGGAACTGTCCTGGGAGCAATTACGCAGGACTTCATAAGCTTGCACTTAAGTGCGCTTGATTGTCCCTAACGTTTCTTTTATACAAAAAAAATCAAACAAAAAATGGCAAAAGTGCCGATCAACGTGGTTTAACAACTAGGTAAAGTCATACTGCAATGTTAATGTGGTTTTCATGGTCTCCACCAGTGGCGGCTGGCGACAGAGTATTAGGGAGTACAAAAAAGATTCAACTATTTTTCCGTACTACGGACAGCCAAAAATTCATAAGACTGGCACTCCGTTGGTATTTGCGAGCATCTGAATTGAAAGTCTATGTTATAGAAGTGTTATAGGAAAGAACTCTTGCAAAAATAGTTTAATCTTTTTTTGTACTCCCTAATACTCTGTCACCAGCCGCCACTGGTCTCCACATTGGATCCACGAATACATGACAAATTTTCCACTGCATACTAACAATTCCAATGAAAACGTATTGTAGCCCTGAAGCGTAAAATGCTAAGATTACAATATTAATTGAATATCTAAATATGAATACTTAAAGTATTATATATTATTATTAAATGTACCGAAAAATTCAAATATCGTTTTGACAAAGTCATAACAGACTAAAAGCATTATTTTGAATTAATTGAGGACCCAATGGGTAAAATAACGATACAATTTGAATATTTATGGAGTACACAATGAACCAAGGATGTTCACATAAATACATAGCCTTGTTCGTGATTGATATTTTAAATATTCTGTTTCATACAAATGAAATTAGTCGCTTGATGCTTTTATTAAAATCAATCGCATGTAATATGTACGTTCGTTTTGAATTTAAATTAATGTGATTACAATAAAAATAATAACACATTTTTAGTTTATTTATTGAGTAGGCATTTACTTGGTAGAACTCCATTATAATACGGAAAGAAAAATAACAATGTATTTTAGTTCTACATAAATTATTTTATATATTTGTTGATAGCTATTTCGGCTCACGCCTTCGTCAGAACTATGTTTAAAATTTAGCTTATATACCTTTACAACTGGGTGCCCCCTACATAATCTCTTTCTGTTGAAACCATACCTACGTCACATGAAAGAATTTAAATAAGTTTGATTTATTGGTCTGAAGTAATGGTGGGAAACAATAATTTGGGTATTTTTGGGAAATTAGATCGTGTGAAACCACTTAAAATCTGCAATTTCTAAGTGCATCTATTTTAAATTGTTTAAAGTTTATTGTTTGTTAAAGGTTTTAACAGAGGTGAAATATTAATTGTGATCTGATCGTTAATAGTTATTATTTCATATTAAATTTATTGGAACTTCAACTGAGTGAATAATGCTCGCCATGAGTGAATCTAGTCCAGATTCAATAAATTAATTATGGAATATGTATTACAAATGTGTAATTATTTTTATTATAATGCCATTCCATCAAGTATTGACAGTGAACAACTTAAATGTAATGTGATCAATTCTTCAATGCATATAAATTTGAAAGAATATCTTTCTTCAGTTTGAGCTGCATGTGAAAGCAAAACCAATGTTATCCTGAAAACGAGACCATTCCAATTCGCTATTGGCAGGATTGTTTGTTTGATATATACCTAATTGAATATTTGTATGTACATAAATATGATGGATAGAAAAAAAACGTGACGAAATTAAACTTTTTTTAATCGGAGTCGGAGTCGGGTTTTTGGTCAATGTTGGAGTCAGATTAGGAGTCGTGTTTTTGATAAATGCTGGAGTCGAAGTCGTGTTTTTTACCGACTCCACAGCTCTGAAAAAAAGCTAAAATCATTTTCAAAAAAAAAAAATTTTAACCAACACGCGCGACGCTAAAAAATATTACAATAATGAGTTCATTACATCACTCTATCAGAAATAGTATGTTAACAAAATTCTAATTTAAAAATTGTCTTTATAAGTAAGAATGTAAGGTATGTTGTTATATCAATTTGTGGTATAGAATTGATTAATTGCCATGATAACTCATGATTTGGCATATAAATTCAAGGTATTCCAATATAACATAATACGGTGTAAAAATATAGTACGGGACAATGATGGAGTCATAAATTACCCAATGCCTAATAGCCACATAAAGGGCAGCCAAATTTCACTCGACGAAAACTATAAAAATCAACCTTTCCGATGAAATAAAAAATAATCTATTTTTGAACAATACCACAGCGGCGTTCTGCGGGCTATTTACAATGCATAGTACCTAACATGTAGATTGCTTTCGAATGGGTGATCTTCGAAGAAACTTTGTTGGTTATCATTGTGGTTCAGTAAGTTTCCAATAGAACGTCTTCTAAGGTGTCAGCACCCGGTTTGGAGTATCGTTACCTTACTTTGAAAAGGTTCTTATTGTCATTTTTGCCTAAAAGAAAAGTTAGTATTTACCGCATTTTATAATTTATGTGGTTTTCAGAATTAGCTACATATAAAGGGTATTTCAATAGGGACGCTCAAAATATGTTACTTTGTCCTGCTGAGTAGATTATTCATTGTTTAGTGGCCAAATTTGAGTCAACCAGTTTGGTAAATAATCGGCCAACACCTACCTGTACGTCATCAAAATACAATATCTGGTGAAAACATTGCTGCTGTGTGTGAAAGTGTACAGGAAAAACCAAGGCAGCTCATTTCTCGTTGTTCACAAGAACTTGGCTTTTCTGCGACTTCAACTTGGCGAATTTTGAATCGGGCCTTATGTCTGCACCCGTATAAAATCCAACTTACCATTGAACTTCAGGTAAACGACCACAGACAACGCCTGATTGGGTTCTGGAGCAGTTGGAAATTTACCCAAATTTGTCAAAAAAGTCAACTTTAGCGACATGGCCTATTTTATAATGAATGGATATTGGCAGACATTTGATGCTATATTCCATATTTAATGCCGTAAAATATACTTACAAATGAAATTAAAATTTAGTCGAAATCTCACAAACAACTTGTTTTATTTACATTTCAAAACTAAGCGTCCTTATAAAAAGACCCTTTAGTTGAATAAAGAAGTTGAGGAGGAGCAGAATTCCGGAGTTGCACTGAAAAAAATTCTCGCCCATTAAAATGACCAAATTCAAGGAAAAAATCTAATTTGCTGTCAAAGAAATGTCAAATAATACCTTCACGTAAATAAAAACAATATTATATTAATAAAAGCCGGGAAAAGTTCAGTAGAAGACTAATTTATTACATTTTGACTTAATGCCTTCGCCGATAAAAAAATCAAACATATTTTCTTTCATATTCGTTTTATGGCAACTTAATGACCAACAATGCAAAAGGGAATTACATACCCACAGACATACATACGCCGTTTCGGTTTTATATATGTACTACTCGATACTCGAGTAATTGGAGTCTCTACACACACATTGATAACGAAACAAATTTACCGTCGAAACTTTCGCGAGCGAAATCAATTCGTTTGTTTGAACTTGCAACAACAATGCAAAAGGGAATTACAGACATACATCCCCCATTTCGGTTTTATATATAAGATGATACACAGCTCAGGGTGCTCGATTTAAACTATTATTAGTCCATAATGAAAATTGGTTAACAGAGCAAGTTCGACGATAGCAAAACGATAGAGTTTGTAGTAAAGTTTACTTCCGTTGAAGGGAAATTTATTGTTCTACGACCCGAATGGTTCATTTTAGGGGTGATAGTTGTGTGATAAGGATGCTACGCTTAGCACGAAATGCCAATTAATGCTGTCCTTATCGTTTCATTTTGCCGTTAAATGTTTGGCTTATAAAAGATTATAATGAAAACAATAGTTGCTTAACGGTTACTAATTCCGTTTATTTTATATTGCGGCTTTGTACGTGGTCTATGTAAACGACTCAGCGTTAAATCTCTATGCTGAAGGCAAGATAGTTTAAATGCTGGATTGTTATTGTGCTCATGCTCCGCAGGGGTTATTGAAAAAAATACTATACACTAACCCAGCCATGGCCAAACATTGGCCATCGGGCGTCATAGGCTTTTGCGACGGACCTCACTGACTCGAGTCCCAGTACGAGCACATTATTTATTTATTTTATTTTTAATTATTGGACAACATAAAATATAATATTAGGTTATACCAGAATTAATGTCGTTTTTTTAATATGCAACTTTGACTGTGTGTTTGGGTCTGTTGCCTATTAAAGACGTGTGTTATTGTCTTTCTCTTCTCTGTGATTCTTTACCTGTCTTTTAAACAAAAAAATACAATTCTACCCCATCTACAAAAGATGGCAGAGACGTGTCCTTCGGAAACACATTTAAGAAGCTGTATGCTGATTTTGTTCCATTCAAAAAAAAACTGTAACAGAAGCAACGGAATCCATTTGTGAGATTTACGGTGATATACTGGACGTAAGGAAGTGCCAACGATGGTTCAGAAAATTTCGCTCGGGCAATCTCTATTTGAAAGATGGGCCTCGAAGTGGACAGCGCAGTCAAGTGTATGGAGCAGCCCTGAAGGCGGAAATTGAAGTAGATCCGACAATGACCATCGATCAATTATCCAAGAAGGTCGGGACATCACGATCGAATACTCATCGCTATCTAGAGAAACTGGGCAAAGTTCAAAAATAAGGCATTTGGGTTCCTCACGCGCTAAGCCCTCAGAAAGCCCTATTGTGTGTGTGGTGGGATTCGAAAGGCGTGATCTATTATGAAGTGTTAAAACAAGAATAAACTGTAACTGCAGCTTTCTATTGTGGTCAGATGGACAAATTAAACACAAAGTTACAAGAAATTACACCCGCTCTTATGAAAAGAAGAATGTTATTCTTCAACATGACAATGCCCGTCTGCACGTTGCCGATATTACACGAAAAAAATCCAGGACCTTGGTTTTATTGCATCCGCCCTATTCACCGGACTTGACACCAAGTGACTATTACTTGTTTCGTTCTTTAGAAACGCAATTAAGGAACAAAAAATTCAACAATATTGAAGCACTAAAATCAGGTCTCTCGGAGTTCTTCGAATCTAAACCAAAGACCTTTTATGAGAAAGGAGATGGCAAAGAGTCATAGACAACACTGGTAATTACTTTGTTTAAAAAAAATAATAAATAATTTAAAAAATCAAATTTGAGTTTAACTGTAAAAAACGACATTAATTCCGGGATAACCTAATACATGGCATTAAAGCTAAAACCAATGCGCCATGCATTTGACAAATTTGTTAGAAATCATTGGAACTTTTGAAAATTGGATAAAAGAGCAACATCTATAAATCTACAACAACAAAATAGACTTGAACCATACTCGGATATTCGAATATTCGATATCCGGATATATTCGGCCCTTTTTATACTATTCGATATTCAGATATATGCGAAAATATCCGGTTAGTATTCGTATTTGAGGAAAGATCACATCACAATTTCACGACACTTAAAGAATAATTATGAATATCCAAGGTAGTGGTTTTTTTTCCTTCGACCAACTCGGGTGCTATCAATATCTTAACGAACCGGCTAGGACTCGGGTCTAAAAAAAACCATTATTGCCGTATTTTCATTTGATTAAGCAGCTGCAAATTTTAAATATTGTAATAGAATGGAACGGTATTGAAATGCGTATTTATATGTTTTGTCTCTATCTAAAATTTTACAAAAGTGGGATAAGATTAAGTCTTAAATTATTATAAAGAACTTAGACATTGCAAAAACAACTGACAATTTCTTATTAAAATATGTTTTTTAAATCATAATTTTATTCATAGTTCTATTACTATTGTACCTACAACATGCCATGTCAAAAATATCTGAATATCATTAAGTTTTACTATTCGATATTCGAATAGTTGATTGAACTCATCCAAGTAGAAAAACTATTGGTGATTTGGATGGAACGTTTCATTAAAAAAAACCAGTCCTCTTAAGCCTTGAAAACCACCAAGGAAAAACGCGGACCCTTTTTGAATTCCTGAAATTAAGAAAAACTACGCCTACGAGAAAATATTAATACTTGTATTAGGTACATGAAATTCAACTTAAGTCCAATTCGATTTCCGACAAAAGTTCAGCAACGTATCTCTGTCGTAAGTCGAAGACTACCTGTATTGCTGTAATAAATTACTGCCGTGTCATGGCATATCGAATTTATTTTACAAATGAAATCAAAATTCTGTACAATTGGCTATTATAATAAAAAGAACTCTTTTCGCTCGATTACTAAATAAAATTGTAAACAAAATGAAAAATTCCGCAAGCCCTCGCGGAGCACAGCTGGCGGAAAATACAAAACGAACTTTTCTTTTCATTAATTTCTTTCTTCGGCGTGGAAAATGACAGAGTCAAAGCATTTTGCTCAAGCCATTGAACACCAGGTGTTTATTTTTCTTCTTTTTTTGCGTAGTATGTACTACACAAATAAACGCGTATTTTTTGAAATTTAATATTTTTTTATGTGAATATTACGACAATCTTATTATATATTATTAAACAAAGAACAAGTTCGAGAGGCTTATTTGTAATATTTTAAATCAGTTCTTTCACATGAACTCTAACTTAGTAAATTAGATAATCTTCAACAATAATTTAGGACAATACTGGCGCTCTAATGAAGAAGACACTAACTCACAAAATTTCTGAAATTGAGTTATGAATGCCATGTGCTAATTGTAAAAGCAGTAAAATAATAAAAAATCTTTCAATAAAAATAATAAAACAAATTAGAACTTATTCCACATAAAATTTATTGGATCAGGACCGGTTTCGCTCGTGGCGAGCATTATCAACTGATGATATTTTATGTAATGTAATGATAATCACCAGTCGATAATGGTCGTCATGAGCGAAACCGTTCCTGATCTAATAAAGTTAATGTGGAATAAGTACGTAAAGTGCTTTTATTATAAATATGAATACTTATTGAGAGTGAACATCTCAAAAGTAAAAAATCTTATGTTAATAATTATAAATCTGCTCCTAGTATAAGAATTTCGGTAAATTATGGATATATGGTCACCGGACAGAATTTTTGTAAAGATTTATGACACACATTAAATGAAATGAATGTAAGGATTACGATGTTTTTTGTTTGTTTCGTCATTTTTTTTTTAATTTATTATAATAGAAGATCTTAAAGAATACTTCGCAATAAGTATGAAATCGAGTTTTTTTAATTTAAAGGACCAAAAATGCATGCACAAACTACACAAATAATAACATTATATAGAAAGAGACAGTCACATAAGTTTATTATTTGTTTAAAATAAAAAGAATAATTTTATTATAGGCTAATATTAAAAAACAAATTCTTCTTTCAGAACTCATACAATAATCAGTAAGCCAGTATGTATAAATTTTTTGTGCTTAGCTCGAGAGTATTGAGATTCTGTCCCGTCACCATATCCATAATTTACCGAAAAACATAGACAAACATTGGGCTAATTTAAAAAAATCTAATTCTTCTTTCAGAACTCATAATCAGTAATATTCTTCAGATTTAATCATTTTGATTCCACATTTTATAATAATCCACAAGAACTCAAAGAGTAAAGTCAAAAAATACAATTATAAGCCAGTACGTATAAATGATTTGAGCTTAGCTCGAGAGGATCGAAATTCTGTCCCGTGACCATATATCCATAATTTAAATTTTTATCATAAAGGTTAGTACTTTTTATTTTTACGTATGAAGGGTCATCGAGAGGAATGGCTCTTGGTCTATAACGATTCTCAAATGGCGACTCCACTAATTTTTATTTGAATGAAATATTCTCAGCAAAATAAAGACTGTCTTATTATTAAAAAATATTAACAGATTCCATTTTTTTTAATAAATGATGTAAATGAAATTAAATCCTACAAAAATTTGAATTTAACCTTTTCTGTGACCATTTCGCGAAACGTTACATTCCCTGTGAAACTGACATGTCAGAAGAGCTCAGTCATAATGACTTTCCCGTTTCGTTTTTGAGTTGTAATTTGCCGGATTTCGACATTGAATTATAGCCTTTAGCTTCTGAGAAATAGTCGTATCCGAGCTTTTTTGCTGATGAATTAAGCTTTAAAATCTTTACGTCGACTTCCGATGGCAACAATATTTCCGCATTAGGTTATTTTAATGAAGTTATTTTGCGTCAAACAAGTTTTTTCCTATTCAATTAAAGTGATATTTCAATAACAATGGCTAGTCTTTTGTATCGTTGCTATTTTTAAACTATTCACTGATGACTTGACGAGGTTTCACTTCTCAATTTTCAACACTAAGTTTTCCCATTAACACATCGACAGCTTACTTTAAAAAGGTTCTAACTGCTCTTGACCCTGCTTTGAGATATGAGCGTTTAAAGTTTGGATTGATCGTATTGTACTATTAATTCTAAAGATAAAATTCACTTGTAACCACGGCTGAGGAGTCGGAGTCGTGGAGTCGGGGCTTTTTGGCCGGAGTCGGAGTCATCGCGGCGCGGCGATTTGACCGAAGTCGTAAATTTTGAAAATATTGAACTTTTTATTTTTGCATTTATTATAATATGTCAAATTTGGCTATTGGCCGGATTCTTCGGGTTGATATTTAATTGAATACACATAAATAGAAAAAATAGGCAAAAAAGTGACTATATTAAACTTTTTTAGTCGGAGTCGGAGTCGTTTTTTTGGACAATGTTGGAGTTGGAGTCGGAGTCGAACTTTTACCGACTCCACAGCCCTGCTTGTAACAATGAGGAGTAAAAATGTTTCAAATTGCTTATTTTGAGTGTTTTTTTACACAACACAAACCATTCTACTGCGAAACAATGATCTTATTGATCTAATTATAGACATTATGATGACAATCTCTGAATTGTATCAAATGAATCTAGTAAAAAAAAGTGTGTAGATGAACTCCGGAATGCTGCTAAATCCGTAATTCAATAATATAGGGTATTTCAATAGGGACGCTCAAAATATGTTACTTTGTCCTGCTGAGTAGATTATTCATTGTTTAGTGGCCAAATTTGAGTCAACCAGTTTGGTAAATAATCGGCCAACACCTACCTGTACGTCATCAAAATACAATATCTGGTGAAAACATTGCTGCTGTGTGTTGACATTGAAAGTGTACAGGAAAACCCAAGGCAGCTTATTTCTCGTCGTTCACAAGAACTTGGCTTTTCTGCGACTTCAACTTGGCGAATTTTGAATCGGGCCTTATGTCTGCACCCGTATAAAATCCAACTAACCGAGGAACTTCAGGTAAACGACCGCAGACAACGCCTGATTGGGTTCTGGAGCAGTTGGAAGTTTACCCAAATTTGTCAAAAAAGTCAACTTTAGCGGCATGGCCCATTTTATAATGAATGGATATTGGCAGACATTTGATGCTATATTCCATATTTAATGCCGTAAAATATACTTACAAATGAAATTAAAATTTAGTCGAAATCTCACAAACAACTTGTTTTATTTACATTTCAAAACTAAGCGTCCTTATAAAAAGACCCTTTATATGATTCTGAAGTTATCATTTTGGCTAGAACACGCGTTCCCAAGTCATGGGTTGCGACCCCAAAAAGGATTGTGATGGATTTTCAGTGGGGTCACCAACTAAAAAAATATTCACTTGAAGGCATTTTCGTTGATCATTTTAGTTACCTTATGAAAAAGGGACTTTTTTTTAATTTGGTCTGGGGGTCGCAGCCCAAATGGTTTTCATAAAAAGGGTCACTATCCGAAAAAGGTCGGGAACCTATGGGCTAGAATATGGTTAAAAAAAACCTTTTACAACCAAAAGGTATTTTTTTACCAAAAATTCAGTAAGGACCTTTTTAAAGTAAGGCAACGATTCATAGCAAAATTTCAATTTAGCAGGGAAAATTTATTTATTAGATTCGTCCAATTTTCCTGCGTTAATGAGGGTGATATATTTTACGTCAAAACCTCAGCGCCTCTGGAGGTAATTAATTGAAACATTTATTTAATGACTACTTCCAAAGAACACACATTTGACGAACTAAGCTGTTTTATACCTTATTAAACCCTCTCAAATTTTTTTCGTTTACATACACAGAGAGGTATGACGTCCCTTTTAAGCTATTTCATTTGTGTATATTGCAATTCATAACCCAACATGTTTGAAACTAATTCTTAGTATAAGATAAACAAAAGAATACAAGAATATTTTCACACATTGTTGAGCTAGACAGATAGACAGTCAATATTAGAACGTTCAAATAGATTCCGTGGCATGAAGACACGACAAACTTTAATGTTTCGAAGTTCAATGTTAGCAGATGTCAGCCGATCACGCATTAGATATCTGGATTATGCGGGATTAGGTGAGAGCGTACCAAGAATTCACAAGTATATGAAAGTTTCCATGAAAAGTTTTATTGAAAACATATTAGTGAAGTAATCTTACAATAGATTATAGGGATAACCAGGTTCTGATGGGTTTTATTAACGATTATTTGCACCTAATTTCAAGAAAAAAAAAACATTCATTTAACATTTTTTTCAACAGATTTTTTCAGTCGGCTCAGAGGCTCAGAGGCAATTGGTGTTTGTGTTGTTAAAGCCCTTCCCACATTTCCAATACCAAAGAGCGACGCATGGTGACAGTGATTAGCTAACCACTAGTCTTGTCCTAGTCCTCGTATCCCTTCCATCCCTACTCTTTTTTTTATTTTAATTATTAATTGAAGATATTTGCCATTATAGTTAATTACAGCTAATACCAAATGTTTTTTAAAAATTATATTGCTTTTGGAAGATAAGTCACTTTTGATTCTTTATTAATTTTAGGAGAAAAACATTTTGTCTACGTTCCAATTTCAAAATATTTCAATTTGAAATTGAAATTGAACTCGTCAGGACTTTAGCCAAGATGGATCATATCGATAAGACTAAGCTTTTACCACAAGACCACAGAAGGTAATTTTTTTAGCCTTTATTATATTTAAGTATGATTTCGAGCTTGGCGTTACGCAAACACATTTCTTATTAAACAACTCAAATATATTCCTAATTAAACATTGCTAAAATATTATAAGTTTTTTAAGCCTGACTTGAACATAATAAAAGTAATCGTATCTTCTTAGACTGCAAATAATTATTTTCGAGAATTCCAAAATGGCAACCTGAGAACGTCAGAGCTTAAAATGGCGGCCCGATATTAATTAGGGATGAAAGATTAAAGTGTACAACCCTATTCAACGGGCCTTTGGATTTTTTCAACATCATTTCGGTTAATACCCTTATTTAAAATTTCAAAAATGCGGGGAATTTTTTATTACTGGAAAGTATAATTGACATAGAAGAGACGAGGGTTAAAATTTATCTTTTCAATAGAAAACTTTGTACTACATATATAAGATAGAAACCCGTTAATACTTGGAATTTTGATTAATGGCTTGAAACAGAAATAATTATTTTCATTCAATAACTAGGCATTAGACATGACAGCGGAAACGTGAAAAGCTGTTGTAGACTCATAAAACTGACTTGAGCTTTTCGTATTGAGTCTGGGTAGGCTTTATAACAGTATCATACTTTACAGACTGAGTCAACTTTCGAGCCTGTGGTCAAGTCAACAACGTCATCTGCTTCGGTTACAGAATTCACTGAATTTAACCTCACTACGAAAAGTTTTATAAATTGACTAGTATTCGAACCCGGCTTCGCTCGGACCAGTTTGGGGTTATGTTCAGCTCGGCGCGTAAATTCAGACGGGCCAAGTTGAAACAACTTTTTTCAAAAAATTCAAAAGTCTAGGTCAATTAAAATGGAATTAAAATGAACATTTCAGACTGGCATTGACATTTCACAGCCCCTTTCATATATTGACAGCCCCATTCTCGCCCATTAAAATGTCCAAATTCAAGGAAAAAATCTAATTTTCTGTCAAAGAAATGTCAAATAATACCTTCACGTAAATAAAAACATTATTATATTAATAATAGCCGGGAAAAGTTCAGTAGAAGACTAATTTATTACATTTTGACTGAATGTCTTCGCCGATAAAAAATCAAACATATTTTCTTTCATATTCGTTTTTATGGCAACTTAATGACCAACAATGCAAAAGGGAATTACAGACCCACAGACATACATACGCCGTTTCGGTTTTATATATGTACTACTCGATACTCGAGTAATTGGAGTCTCTACACACACATTGATAACGAAACAAATTTACCGTCGAAACTTTCGCGAGCGAAATCAATTCGTGTGTTTGAACTTGCAACAACAATGCAAAAGGGAATTACAGACATACATCCCCCGTTTCGGTTGTATATATAAGATTCGTGACATGTAATTTTTTAATCTGAAACAAGGTTACGAGCGATTATACAATTTTACCTAAACTCATGTCTTATTCCATTTTCATAATACATACCTAGAAGTCAGAAATGAACCAAAATGTAAGAAAAATAGATTATAATTAAAATGTTGAAGATCTCTTAGCAATGCAAGACTTGCATCAAAAAACAATGAAGTATCAATAATCATTAGTTAAGTAATTTGCATTTGCTTGCATTGCTAAGAGGTCTTCAACATTTTCGTTATAATCTATTTTTCTAACATTTCGCTTCAATTTATTTGCTTAGTTATAATACCAATTGTTTGTAAGTATTACTTAAGCTTTGATTAAATATCACTGTTTCGTTATATTTCTTATCAGATGACAATGCTCGCCATGAGCGAAACCGGTCCTGATCCAATAAATTTTATGTGGAAAAAGTACTAAAAATGTATTATTATTTTTATTATAATGCCATTCCACCAAGTATTGACAGTGAACACTTTAAAAGTGATATCATTATAGGCAAAAATGTCAATTAGAACCTTTTTTTTAGATGTAAGGTTAACGATATGTCGTCAGTCATGATTGTGTGGTTCTCGAGCTTCCATATCGTATTGCTTTCGTCTAGGGATAATCATTATTCATTGTAATTCAGAGTAAGAGAAAATGCGACTGACTGACGGAAATTGTCCACCATTCATTCATTGTCCGGAAAGTGTCTAAAAGCTTCTCTTTCTAATTTAAACTTTTTATTTGCTATTTCCGCCTGCCGTATATCATTACTAGTCATTCCAATTCGAATATTCAATATCTGGATTTATTCGGCCCTTTTTAAACTATTTGATATTCCAATATTTGGGAAAATATCCGGATAGTATTCGTATTCGGGAAAGATCACATCACGATTTTTCCACGTTTAAAGAATAATTATAAACATCTCAGGTGGTGTTTTTTTTGCCTACGCCCAACTCGAGTGCTATCAATATCTTATCATAATACTTTATTTTAACGAACCGGCTAGGACTCGGGTCTAAAAAAAATCTAAATTGCGTGCGAGTTATACGATTAATTATTAAAAACTTAGAAATCGAGACCAATGTCGGTTTGCAAAAGCAACTGGCAATTTCTTGTTCATTAAAATATGGTTTTTACATCATAATTCTAATAGTATTGTACAACATTTTAGCTATATCAAAATTATCCAAATATATCCGGATAGCTTAAGTTTTACTATTCGATATCCGAATAGTTGAATTTGAGGAATCCCTAATCTCGAAAAAAAAAATGTATTTAATTCTGTTTATTCAAGTGCTTTTGGGCACACAATATATACAGATACTTAAAAAACAGTCTTTGGCGTCCACACAACAAATCACCAAAGTTTTCTTGCAATCGGATGAACGGTATAGGATTGCATACGGGACAAAAAAACATTTATATATATTTATAAGTGCTGCGTATTTTTATTAAATTATTTAATTCAAAACGTATCCGATGTCATTCAAACATTTAATAAATAAAAAAACGCTTTATATTAATCTACTATGAAAACATGTATTTATTTTAATTGGTTCGTTAAAACGGATGTGATACTAACCGAACGCATTTATCAAACGTCGAACCTATTAATTTCCGGCGTAATCAACCAATCAGCGAAGCTATATGACACAAAGCTCATTTTTACACCACGCGTATAACATATTCATGAATATTTCATTAGTTATAATGGAAAGCTTTCAATTTGTAAATATCGAGGGTGGATTTTTGACATGAAGCGATTAATGAACAGGTCAAGGAAAGGGTGGATCGATTTCGTTTGTGAGTATTAGGGCAAAAGGAGAAGGTTCGGGACACTGCAAGTAGATAACTATTGGTAGGAAATTTGATTTAATATTAGAGTTATGAAGATACTATTTTCTGAAGGGGTTGTGAATATTATTTGAATTATCACGGTGGCACCATGTCTTGAATATATACTGTATATTTATAAGACTCATCTTCTTCTCAATCCAATGACATTCTTAACGAACCAATTAATATCAATCAGTCACCACTTTTTAAGCCATTATCAAGCGTTAATTCAACATAAAATAAATCAACTTGATTCAATACTAATTTTCGTATATCCCAATTTAGTAAAAATTTAGATTTTCTTTCACTTCAACAAATACATCAAATCAATTTGTCTCATTTAATAACTTATTATTACCATACAAAATTAAGATGTTTGAACAGAGAAGATGTGTATGTATGTACCTTGTCTACAACGGCTATATAATACATGATCAAATGTACGTTTAAAACATATTTCTAACGATGGTGTAAGCCGAAATACCTTTATTTTTGTAGAATTAAAATACATTGTTATTTTTCTCACCGTATTGAAATGTTTTTATTTGCCTACCTTCAGTAAAACAATTATCAAACTATATTTACACTTGTTTAGCTTTAACTGAAAAAAGTATATTTTCAATGCAAGGCTAGCGGAAAATTCAATAAAAATAATAATAATTAAATTCTAATTTAAATTTTGCCGGGTTAAGAGTGGGAGTGACAAAAATAATTACATACATATGTCAAAACAACTCTTAAGCATCAATCAAAACTAACTTTAGAATTTCAATATATACCACCGATTATAATATCTAGTAAAATGCCATTTACTATGATATCATAATATTGACTTGTTGTTTGGTTTTTCGAAAACAAAGTTATTAATAAATACGTGATTCGGATTTAATTTCTGATACGAAATCGGATATTTTGCTGAGCGTTTTGTTTTAATAGTTTGTTTCCCGATTCCCAGGCAATTTTGTAAGCCGTAAAATGCTGCTCGAGTGAGTTATCAAAATGAACAGGCTACACTCCAAATAAGAGCACATCTGATTTTCTTTTTGTAACGGTGATAGTGAAACTTATAACAATTAAGATTTTCGGATGCTATTAGTGGGTGATATGTTTTCATGAAACTCTCAAACAGTGGCGGCTGGTGACGGGGTGTTAGGGGGTGCAAAGGAAGATTCAACCATTTTGCAAGAGTTCTTTCCTATTCATTGGATTTTAAAACACTTCTATAGCATGGACTTTCAATTCAGATGTTCGCAATACCAACTGTTTCTCTTCCGTAGTACGGAAAAATAGTTGAATCTACGTTGCACCCCCCAACACCCCGTCACCAGCCGCCACTGCAGTCCCAAAATATATCATAATTTACCCAATTTATTCATTTAAGTCTATTATGATTAAAACTTTCGCTACTTTATCCAGATTACGTTGATTGTAGGGATTTCAATTGGGATATTTGAATATTCGATATCCGGATATATTCGGTACTTTTAAACTATTCAATATTCGGATATTTGGGAAAATACCCAGATAGCATTCGTATTGGAGGAAAGATCACATCACAATTTCTCCAGATTTAAAGAATAATTATGAATATCCCAGGTAATGTTTTTATTTTGCCTTGGCGCAACTCGGGAGCTATCAATATCTTATCATAATACTTTATGTTTAACGAACCGTCTAGGAGTCGGGTCTAAAAAAAACCTTCATTACCGTAATTTCATTTATTTATGCAGCTGCAAATTTTAAATATTGTAATACAATAGAACGGTATTGAAATTTGTATTTAAATGTTTTGTCTCTATCTAAGATTTTAAAAAAGTGGGAAAAGATTTAGTCTTAAATTATTATAAAATGTATTTAAGTGACCAGAGAAACATTGATCGTGCAACATCTCTATTTGTGTGCGAGTTAAACTTAAAAATCTAGACCACTATCGGCGTGCAAAAGCAACTGGGAATTTCTTGTTTATTAAAATATGTTTTTTAAATCATAATTTTAATACTATTGTACAACATTTCAGCCATGTCAGTACTATCCGGATAGCTTAAGTTTAACTATTCGATATCCGAATAGTTGATTTTGACGAAAATTTGGAATCCCTAGTTGATCTATTTTTATATATTAGCGATATAAACAATTAACTACGCGTCAGTTCTAGTTAATTCGTTTACTTGAATTACCTTAATGTGCCAAAGGTGATGAATAAAAAAATCACCTAAAACCACGCTCAGTCTCGTCTTTATAAGTGACGGAAAATTTCAATATCGCGCTCACGTTGGTCACACTAACATTGCGGGGAAGCAAAATGACTTGATACTATATACGTGGAGCACGCAATATTTGCCCAGCTACACGCGAGTTCGTGAGTTTCACAAAATTTCGTAAAACAAATTAAATTTGAGGAAACACGTGTTTACCCCGTCAATGTTTCACGATATCGACAGGGGCAGGCGTAACCCTTATGGCACGACCACACAATTAAGTCAAATTGAGCCTCGTGGCGGCAGGTTGAAATTCATAAAAACATTATAATTATTGTTTTTAGAAAGGTGCATAACTAATCGTTACCTTACTTTGAAAAGGTCCTTATTGACATTTTTGCCTAAAATGACCTCTTGGTCGGAAAAGTTAAATGTAAATTTTAAAAAGTAATATATTTTTTATCCTAAAGTAGGAAAATGAAATACAGTAGAACCTCGATTATCCGGATTGGTCAAAATAAACAAAAATATTACAAATTTGCTGTTATGCACGTTGTATCAATGTTGAATCTTTGATGCGATATATTTTCATACGATTATAAAACGCGCGTCTTGTGACTGCTTTGCAAAGCTTAAATTTAATTTGCTGTATGAAATGTCAAGCTTCACGCGCGCCCTCTGTGATTTAGCAACAAAAATAATAAATAATGACAGATGTCAGAAATATTAAAATACGTCTTGATAGAGACATCCTTCACTTAGCGGTATGATATATACTTTACAACCTTCTCTCATATCTAAAAAATATACATACAAAATTTCATAATAATCGGTCCAGCCGTTTCGAAGGGGCTTGACGACAAAGATTTGTGTCGAGATTTTTATATATATATAGAGATGAATTTCTATAAAACTCTTAACAAAAGGAGTATTATTAAATATTCTAAATAGGACAGTTTGCTCGCCATTGCTTACATTATTTCCAATTAATAGGGTAATCACAAACCTATCTGATTGATTACAGCTCATTAGTTTAATAGTTTGTAATGTTAACGTCATTAGGAGTATAATTCAGGGCTGTGGAGTCGATGAAAAAAAGTCCGACTCCGACTCCAGCATTTACCAAAACCACGACTCCGACTAAAAAAAAGGTTAATATCGTCATTTTTCTCCAAAATTTCCTATTTATGTGAATTCAATTAAATATCAACCCTATCAATGCGGCCAAAAGCTAAATTTGGCATATTAAATGCAAAAATAAAAAGTTCAAAATTTCCGACTCCGAGTACGACTCCGGCCAAAACCCCGCGTAGACTCCGACTCCGACTCCACAGCCCTGGTATAATTATTTGTTTGCTTTGTTTCGATTCTATAGCCCCTCCTTGCTTCCTGTAAAAAGGAAAAATTACAAACTCCATTTTGTAATTTTATCATTTTTTAAATGTTACAATCAATCTTGCTTCATTACTTAAGCAAACTTTGCGATAGTAAGTCCGAAGATGCCTCTGTAAGAGTCGAAACACGTGCCACAGTTAATAGCACAATACGTGGAATAATCAAAGTTATTTTATATTGTAATTATTGTTTTAGGAAAGGTGCATAACTAATCGTTATCTCACGGAATAACGGAGTTAGCAGAAATTCTGGAGTTGCACTGCATCTGCACACTTTTTTCACTTAATTTATTTGACAAAGTTCTAAGATTTCCATCATTATTTCCATCATTAGATCTTTAAGATCATTATTTCTCAGCAAGAGTTGAGAAAAAAACGCTTAAAATAAGTAATTTAAAACATTTTTACTTGCTCATTGTTACAAGTGAATTTTAATCAATCGAAACTTCAAACGCGCATACCTCAAAACAGTATCAATAGCAGTTAGAACCTTATCAAAGTAATGTGTCGTAATATTAAAGCTATGAACGGAAGTTCAAACGTTGTATTTATTTGATTTCATTGCTCTCTTTTTTTCCACCATGTCCGCTCCCAACTTGAAGCATATTGACTTCTCACGGAGCTTAACTCAACGTATTGTTTCTATGAGAACCGCTTGTAATTCTTTGCTAAACCTCGATTTTTTTTAAAGGAAATGAGTAATGACTAGTGGTTTGCTAATCGCACTCACTAGGCGCCACTTTTCGGAAGAATAGTAAGGGCTTTTAACAAAACTAACACCCATCGCCTTCGAACAGAATCTGACTGAAAAAGACTATTGTTCTTTACTATGTAATTTTTTCGATTAACATCATAGTCTTAGTTAATCCAAGGATCTGGGGTCGAGTTTCAACATCGTTCGCTTTGGTTGCGGATTGCACGAGTTTGAACACCCGGTTCGGGCAGATTCATTTTTCATTCAAATAAGTGATTTCCGTTCAGAGACATTCTGTCCGAAATTCTCACAGACACGACCAATGCTTAAAACGCAACGAAGTGAGACCGACTAGCTAGCTACTAGTTTCATCATAGTCATATTATTTCTATCCCTATCGTATTCTAAAATATCTTTTTGAATCCAATTATGATTCGACGTTTTTTAACTGTCCTTTTTCCAAGCTGAAAAGAGCAAGATTGTAAAGTTAAAAAAAAACATGAATCCGTCAAAATAGCTAGTACCTTATAATAAATTTATTAAATAATATATTTTTTTTTAATATATACAAAAATATATTTGGCATTACAGCTTACGCCAATGCGCCAAATATTCTTAGTTGTGAAAGTCATACGAGATTAACTCGATGGTAAATAATGTATCAGTTGTGCACAAAATCAACGATTAGTAACATACACCATACACCCAGCACAAGATCTCTTTTTTTTTCAATTGAAAAAATCTGACCTTGCCAGGGATTGAGCCCGGGCCCCCCGATTGCTAGGACAAAGCTCTTGCCACTAGACCACAGGGACCGACATTGGTACTATATGAAATAATATTGCATTATTAAGTGAGCTTTCACAATGACTAAAGAAGGGTTGAGTCAATGATTGTTATTTTGTCATTAAGTGTGTCATTTTCATGAAAATCGGTATCAATGTACACACAAATAATATTTGATACCTTTTTTAATAATAAATATATTTTCGCTGTGTCTAATGATTTATCAATGTTCAATATCCCCAATAATTGGAAGCGGGATTGTTGAAAAAATATTAAATTTAAATTAGTAAATACATTTGTCAAATGCATGGCGTATTGGCGTAATCTGTAATGCCATGATTTGTATTTTTTTTTATGAATCTTATATATAAAACCGAAACGGCGTATGTATGTATGTGGGTCTGTAATTCCCTTTTGCATTGTTGTTGCAAGTTCAAACAAACGAATTGATTTCGCTCGCGAAAGTTTCGACGGTAAATTTGTTTCGTTATCAATGTGTGTAGAGACTCCAATTACTCGAGTATCGAGTAGTACATTTTACAAAATACTCGAGTATTCGAGTAGTTTCATATGAACCAAAATATCTTATATATAAAACCGAAACGGCGTATGTATGTCTGTGGGTCTGTAATTCCCTTTTGCATTGTTGGTCATTAAGTTGCTAGTTGTTTCAACTTGACCCGTCTGAATTTACGCGCCGAGGTGAACCCCAAACTGGTCCGAGCGAAGCCGGTTTCGAATACTAGTAAATAAATAAAAATAAAAAAATAAATAATTAGCTGAGGATAATTTATTTAATTTATAATTAAAGAATTGCCGAGAGAAAAGTTTTATTTGAACAATCACTGACACCAATTATATGACAGCGGTAAAATATTACTTTCGTATCTTGCCAATCTTATGACAGCTTGTCAAGCTTTTTGCGGTCTGAGCTTTTTACGCCACGTCTGTTTATACCGGAAGCGACATTTTTCCGCCCTATCAAGAACAGATGATATGGTCAGTTTGCGCTTTTTACAAGTTGTTGGTTGTTTTCCTTTGTCCTATTTCTTAAAATTTCCGTCACAAAAGGTACATACAATATTGTATTAAATTTAATCTTGAAAGAGACTCGAATTATGTGTAAAATATTTCATTTTCCATTCAAGCAACGTGTTATTTAAAAATATTTACTCAAATGATTATTCAAATGTTATCTTTATCATATTTAAGCGCCCTGATTTCATAATCTTCCTATCTCTTTAATTTGCCCATAAAATTACTAACCTAATTATAGTCAGCTGATGTCCATTCGTGTTATTGAAATGCATGAAGAGTCGAAAGACAAAGTCCAGTTCGCTAGTGACATATCTTTCGGAAAATTCTAAAATAAACGATTAAAATTTGATATTTAAATCCCACAAAGAACCTTCAGTCCAAATCCTCAATGTTTTTTTTGATGTATTGTATTTCATTGATTACAGTATAACCAAGATTTGGATTTTTTCTTCTGTGACAGACGTAATCATTTGAAAGGGCTTTTTCCAACTGTGGAAGGATGAAAAGTTTTTATACACTTATTATACCCACAAAAAGAGTTTCTCATTGGCCTGCTTTGAATGAGATAAAATAATGAGAGTTAAATTACAAAAATCAATGACTTCTAATACAAATCTAAATCGATAAAACAAACAATTCATAAACACATTCATCCAAGAGTTTGAGCAACTGAGTAACAATCAGTTCTCGTCGAAGATATATATTTTGAGATAAGGTTCCATGAGGAGTTCATATGCTTCACGTTAGAAACGGACATGAATAAAAATATACATGGTAGATAATAATGTGTTTTATTAATTAAAGATGATTTTTTAAATGCTTCAAAATAAAAATAAATTAAATCGTTTGAATTTTGTACATTTCCATGAGTTTTATCGCTAACGACCCGGGTTTTTCCTTTCAGTATCTTAAAGCATTTCAAGTGCACGGATTTACTTAAGCTGACTCTTGACTTGTACTTGACACCCGGGTCATTAGCAACAAAACTCATGGTAAAGTACAAAATTCAAATGATTAAAATTCCATCAGGCAACTTCAGTCAAAATTCTTGGTTAGATTCAAAATGAATTTGGAAATATTATAATAATTTTGTATTTTTTCTCATACGCTCACTGCCAATCGACAATATCGATAAGCTTTTTATGTAGTATGCTGTTTCGAACCAGGATTACGTTTGAAAAAGCATTGTTTCTTGAAAATATTATGTTACATAGACAAAGGTAATAAAACTGACCCTTTTCTATACCCGAACCAATGATTACCCACTCAAGCGTGTGAGCCGTAAAATTATACCTTTTTATTGTTAGTATTGCCGAAAAATATAATAATATGAGATTCTTGGCCGATCAGTTTAAGGGGGAACAAATCAGGAAAATCGTGGTAAAGGAATCATTGAAATGGTCGTTTTTGTTTCATTATTTCAAATATTGATGTCTCTTTTTATGAGATGAATCACGGGTACGTATTTTAACATGATTTTTTAGCTCTTCCAATAAAAACATGTGGTTTAATAGTAGACAATCTATTCATTCTTAACTTTTTCTGCCCGGTGGGTGAGACAGTCGACCACCAATGCCACCTTATTTTATTATTAGTGATACAATGTGTAAACTTTTTGTTGTAATTAAATCTTTGTTTTTAACACCTTTCGCAGTAAAAAACTATAGTTTTTATCGATTTATAGTTTCATCGCAATTAAATAAAAAGAATATATGTAGGTCGGATTATTATCGGCCGATACTCTTTATATCGTCGCTGCAAATGGTTGGGATTCAAATCATGCTTTTTACATTAAAAGGTGTTGATAAGATAATTAGAATTATAATTATTTTTTATTAGGCCACGCTGACTTGATTGCAACTAAGGCTAACTTCATTGCATTTGAAAAATTTGCAAACTTATTCGGGGATCGACATAATCTCGATTCTTCACTAGAGTCAATATACTCGTCTTACACGACGGGCTCTCAGTATACGGATTATTCACAGGATACTCTGTATCAAAATTATTTCAGTGGCTGAGCTAGTCACTCCAATTTATTTTATATTTTAAAGCACTTTAGTGCATGGTTCAAAATCAGTCCCGTGCAGATCTGCTCAGGCCATGAATGTGAGAGGTAAATTCCTTTTTCTAAGTCAATAGCGTTGTGAAAGGCGGCCATGAAACATTGGCTGCATATACACAACGGGTGGTGGTGGTAAAAACCAACTTGTATTTGTTTGCTTTGTTTCGATTCTATAACCCCCCTCCTTGCTTCCTTTAAAAGGGAAAAATACCCGAAATCCATTTTGCAATTTCATTATTTAAAGTGTTAGAATATATCTTGCTTCATTACTTAAGCAAACTTTGCGATAGTTAGTCTGAAGATGCCTCTGAAAGAGGCGAAACACGTGTCACAGTTAGTAGCACAATACGTGGAATAATCGAGGTTATTTTATATTAAAATGAACTTCCACAAAGTAACCACCGAAACCATTTTACGGGAAGCAAAGAGATAGAAACAACACTAAAGATCGCGTAGAATCATTGTCACATAGTGTTATCTATCCACTTCTCTCCTCTCTTGTAGAGATTGCCAAGCTTCTTATGTTGGGCAGACAGGTTGAAACATGAATATTATAATTAAAGAACATATAAGATGTGTCAGTTGAAATTGCTTGGATAGTATCTTTTTGTCATCAAATAAAGAATATAAAAAATATATATTCTACCGTCAAAACTTATCGAAACCGTTACTGATCATCTCGTCAAATTGTAAAATTAATACAAATATAAACTACAAGGAAAGGGTAAGGAGTCATAACCTCTACGTCCCGCTTCTGACATTTTACTTTAAACTATTAAATAATTATATTTGTTGGTCATAAGATAGTGTGAGAGGTTATGGATATACGAAAGCAATTATAAAGTTTTACTATAATTTTGAAAAATATTGTGAAGAAAATGATTAAAATATATAAATTTCTTAAGCATGAAGTTCTTCGCCTCGTTTTTTGAAATTTGAAGCTTAATTTATAATAAACTGCAGGCAAGATCTTTTTCTCGATAAATTTCCATCGTTGAACCTTTATTATTGTTTTCGATGCCGATAAAAAGTTGATCGTTCTATGGAAAGGATAACAAAAAAAAAAGTTTTCCCGGCTTGCCGTTGTACAGCTTAAAACCTTGAATAGAATCCAGGAGATTTCAACAATTAGTATCATTAAAAGTAAGGACATTTAACATATTTGAATCGTATAGAAACAAAACTATCCACTTTTTGGACAGAAAATCAACACTATTAAATATCTTTTCCACGAACCACCAACAAGTCTTAACACTTTTGGTTTTTCAAAACAATTGTACCTAAAAATGTTGAAAATTGAGTTATATTTATTTTTCAAGCATTTCCGCTCATTAACTTTTAAGCATACAGTGAGCTTCTGATAATTATAAGAATGTTGTACAGTCCTTGTACCTACCTCTTTTAAAGTCTAATCTTATATATAAAACCGAAACGGGGGATGTATGTCTGTAATTCTCTTTTGCATTGTTGTTGCAAGTTTAAACAAACGAATTGATTTCGCTCGCGAAAGTTTCGACGGTAAATTTGTTTCGTTATCAACGTGTGTGTAGAGACTCCAATTACTCGAGTATCGAGTAGTACATATATAAAACCGAAACGGCGTATGTATGTCTGTGGGTCTGTAATTCCCTTTTGCATTGTGGTCATTAAGTTGCCATAAAAACGAATATGAAAGAAAATATGTTTGATTTTTTTATCGGCGAAGACATTTAGTCAAAATGTAATAAATTAGTCTTCTACTGAACTTTTCCCGGCTTTTATTAATAAAATAATGTTTTTATTTACGTGAAGGTATTATTTGACATTTCTTTGACAGCAAATTAGATTTTTTCCTTGAATTTGGACATTTTAATGGGCGAGAATGGGGCTGTCAATGTATGCAAGGGGCTGTGAAATGTCAATGCCAGTCTGAAGTGTTCATTTTAAATGACCTAGACTTTTGAATTTTGAAAAAAGTTGTTTCAACTTGGCCCGTCTGAATTTACGCGCCGAGCTGAACATAACCCCAAACTGATCCGAACGAAGCCGGGTTCGAATACTAGTATAAGTATAAAAAGGACTTGTATTTCGACACCTTACTTTGAAAGTTCTAACTGCTCTTGACACTGTTTTGAGATATGAGCGTTTCAAGTTTCGATTGATTAAAATTCACTTGTAACAATGAACAAGTAATAATGTTTCAAATTAATTATTTTAACCATATTTTTTCACAACTCTTGCTGAGTAATAATGATCTTAAAGATCTAATGATGGAAATAATGATAACAATCTTAGAACTTTGTCAAATAAATTTAGTAAAAAAGGTGTGCAGATGCAGTGCAACTCCGTTATTCAACCATAGATAATTCTGAAAATCATATACAGTGGAACCCCGATCTTACGTTCTCACATTATAAGTTTTCCCGCGTGGTTCGTTCATTTTCTATAGTCCCGGCATTTATTTCATATATAAAACTTTCCCGCATTAATCGTTTGTTTTATACGGTCCCTTGATAGAGTGCGGTAATAAAATTTTCTGACCAAAAGGTCATCTTAGGCAAAAATGTCAATAAGAACCTTTTCAATGCATGGTAACGACTTATCTTGTAGCTCTACACATCCCGATTGGCCTGATGCAGAACTGCACTAAAATCTCTAAACAGGTAGATCAGTAGTTCTACTAGAAAATTGCTTTTACTAGAACAGCCAATTACCTTCTTTTTACTAGAACAGCCAATGAATCCGGGGCTTCATTCAACTATTCAATTCAAAATTTATAATATTTAATTCGTCTTTCCGTGAAATATTATTCGGTAGGTAAATAACAAAGGACAATACAAAACACCCAAAGTCTTTTATAAATACCAAACAAAGAACTTTTAAAAAAGAATATCCGCTGTAATAACTTAGTGATAGGGGTCAAAAAAGGTAAAGGATCTCAAAAGAATGGGAAAACATAGTCTTTTCTCAAAGGGTTGATTCATGATATAAAACCAGCCCTTTTTTATTCAAACTATTTTTTAATGGTAAGTCTTTGCTGAAGTTTTAATGGGTTTCGAACAGGGAAAAAAGTTTTCCCTATTGCTCTGAAATGTTTTCAAGCTAACTTTAAATAAGTAAATCAAACTTTTTGCACTAATTACGCATATTTATCATGATTACGACCGTTTTCCGATGGCCTTATAAACTGATCAGCTGATAATGATTTCGATGAATAAAACCGGTCCTGATAAATTATAAGTGTCTGGTCTGAGGTGCAATGGTCAACGTCAGCTTCCGTGACGGACTTGACGGGGTCCAGTCTTGAAACTCTAATTATTCGACATCTCTACTACTCGAGTATCAAGTAGTAAAATTTAAAAATACTCGAGTACTCAAGCACACGTAGCACAAGTAGTTTCAATTTTTTTTTAGTAATTCAAATTTTTGTTTATAAATAGATGATTAGTAAATACATAAGCGTATTTAATTTATTGCAATTTGTAAAAATAGTAGAGAATAAAATGTCTCAATTTTAATAGTCAAAAGTCAGCAGGACCAAAGCAAAACTATTAAAAGGAATTCACCCATCGGAAATTCAAAGGCAAAACCATTTAAAAATATATATATTACCCGACAGTAAAATCCATGCGTAAAATCCAGACTCAATGCAATCATTAAAAATTATATATATATATATTTAAATAAGTAAATAAAATTTGAGTATTTTGAAAAATACTTGAGTAACGAGTACTTTAAAAATGGACGAGTATTCTCGAGTATCGAGCACTCGATACTCGAATCCTCCGTCAATAGTCCATATGCTGTTGGTTGGGAGCACACATGGCTAAAAAAGAAATAAAATATAATTGATATTCCCAGTTCCTGATTTCCGCGAGTGGACTCGAAAACGAACGCATAAAACTTAGTTTTGTTAGACTTTGAAATACATTTTGAGATTTAATACAACCCTAGACAACCATTATCAGTGCTTACGCATACCCAATTTTATTAAACAACCAAATTAGAAGTGAAATGTTTTCGAGGTGTACAGCCTTTTATCTTTCACGGATGAATAAACTTTAAGCTCCCTCTCGCTGAGAGCTTTTAACAACGAGATTGAGAGAAACTCTCTGTTATTTCTGTAAACATTCTGATTGTGACAAAATATCAGGCGACTACAAACAACAGCACTGATGCTATTTAATTCTTGTACACTTACGCTATATAAATTTGAATAGAAATTTGTTTAAACGATCACTCATAAAACATCAAGCTGTATAATATAATATATATACACTAATATTCCATTTATTATTCGAGAATCACTCGTTTGATGTAGATGAATGGGTTAAATTGTGACATAACAACACAGGCGAATATAAATTATTCAATCAAGAAATATTAGAAATTAATAGGGCTTAATAGTTAGCACGATTTAATTTATTTATTTATAGCACAACATTGAAAAAGAATAAGAACAAAGCACCAAGTTCAGTGCTGAAGAATTCCACCTCAACAGGCAATTTATTCATCGGCCGAAAAGCCCTCGCAACTGGCGACTCAAAAGACCCATTTACATAAATATCATTAATTATAAACTTAAAAACTTTAAATCAATTCTTTAATAATAGGTTGGATAAAACCCATTAATTATATTTATCAACATATGCATGTGAGTATCTGGTTATTAATATTTGCGATACCCCATTCAAGATACTAGGTAATAATTATAATTTACTCATACGGTTCAATGAATCTCACTATCATCAAAATTTTCGCTTATTACATTAATAACAATTAAACTTAGTCATCTACTTTTACTTGTGTATATAAACGGTACAAACTATTTAATACGCGTCAGTTCAAGTACCTGCATTCGTGCAGTAGAAATTCCCAAAGATGCTGAAAGGCAAAATCTAGGTCGTTATCAACAAAACTAAAGAACAGCTTGAAATACGCGCTTTAAAAGAATCACTATCACTGAAAAGATTTCAACGGATTTAAAATCCATACCTTTTTAAGACATTTCTGTAACACATATATAAATATATGTTACACCGAATATACGAAATACATTATTTCATGAAATTGGCAAAATTTTGCATAGTTCTTGAGAATTGCAAGTTCATTACCTTATTCATGAATTAGAAATATTATCTGTAAAGAAAAGAACCGAAAGGGGTTGTTAAATCTTATCTTTATAAACATGGAAACTTCATTACCAAATGAATTCTCATAACTATTTGAGACGAAACGTGATTTGAAAAATATATCACATTTTATATTAAGGATTTCATTCTCAACTATTATTTTTTTTTAACCATGTCCGCTCCCAACTTGGATCAGTTAGACTCCTCATGGAGCTTATCTCAAAATGTGTTCTACGAGAACTACTTGTTCTCTTCGAAAAAGAGAGTAGATATGGAAAGGATACGAGGACGCTCTTTGGGATCGTAAAGGTGGGAAGGGATTTAACAACATAAACTAAGAGTCCATATGCTCCAAAGTTGGGAGCGGACATGGTGAAAAAAATAAAACACACTGTTCATTTATCCAAACGCTACGAGGCATAAAAATCGGAAAAAGCGATGCAAGAAATATTCTGACGTTTGTATGACATGAAGTTCGTGACATTTCTGTCAGTGCTGCCAGTGTACTAAATAAATAAATTACCTTAACTCTGAATTATTATTGTTGATTCTTGTTAATATTTATTAATAAAATATAAATCATACCCAAACGATGTAATTTATCATAAACATCATTGTAGTTATTGACTGGTATATTTTCATATAATCTTTGATATTTGGTTTAATTACAAAAAACACCACCGTGGCGCCACTATCTATGATAAATTTGGTTTAGTTGCAAAAAATACCACCGGAGCGCCACTATCTATTTTGTCCAATGCATGATATAGGCAGAAAAAATACTGTCGAATTCATGCACTTAGTGTATGTCCATCACACTTGTCCGCATATCAATGAGATGTCCCTTGGGAGTCCGGAGTACAAATGGGAAACACTTGTAACATGCAAATCGCATAACAGGAAAACTATTCCAAAAAAGTGTTGATAAGAGACATGCCTGACTGTCATGAATGAGCGATCGCGTAGCAAGCTATTTTCAATTTACCCTTTTCCATAGGTAATAAAATAAAATCTTTATTTTACTGTATAAGTTGCTATATTTTGTATTCAATGCATTTTAATAAATTCAAACGGAAAAATAGGCTTCTCAAAGAAATGTTTCGAAATTGACTCGGACTTAAATTACAAATCATTTAAAATATATGAATGTCGTACTTTTAGTGAATCACATGCTAGTTGATAATGCTAGCGATGAGTGAAACCAGCATTTTATCAGAATATATATGGAATATCTATAATATAATCCGTGGCTCAGTGGTCAACGTCGTTGGCTTCCGCCCGGGTTTCACTCTAGATTTTTTCAGTCGATTTATCGATCCTTTTCGAAGGCATGGGTGTTTGTATTGCTAAAAATCCCTGCCCACCTTTCCGATCACAAAAAGCGGCGCATAGCGAGAGCGATCAGTTTACCAATAGTCATGTCCTAGTCTTCGTATCTTTTCAATCTCTACATTCTTCAAGAAAACTAAAATATGTTCAGTTATACTCCGTGAGGAGTCTACTTTCTCCTAATTGGGAGCCGACGTGTTAAAGAAAAAAATTTACATACTCTGTAATGTATAATGATATATTTGAATACATATTTTGTATGAAATTCGACTTACGAACAATTCGACATACGACCAAAGTTAAGGACGTATCTCGGTCGTAAGTCGAACACTACCTGTCGTACCTACCGTATCTTTTTACTCACTTTTGGGTAGCTCTCGCGTTCAAACTGGTGTGTCATAATGGAGCTTAATTTACATTCACAACACAGAAATATAATTTACTACAATAATCATGTATTATTATTATGAAAGGATACGCGTAATTCCTTGCAAATATATACACTTCAAGCGGTTAACCGTCATCAATCATGGCTGACGTTGAGTAAACATAATTTTACTACATTAGAATGATAGACGGCAAAGAACCTGGGCCATTACTTACTCAAAAAGGAAATAATACGCCTGTACGTTTAAGTAGAAACGTACAAATTAGTCTCTCTGTCTAAATTATGACATTGTATATTCTATAAGATGGTTTTGTAGAATGTGGACAAGTGATAATATTTATTAATCAACGAGCTATTTCCTACACTTGTTGGAGCGATATTTTATTGAATACTTTTAGAAAAATATCAATTAAACTGATATAAGCAATCTCTATAAACTGTCATGCCAAATGTGCCATCCATTATATATGGGACATGATAAAAACAACATTTGATAATGTTTGCCATGAGCAAAACTAGCCGATGTGGGATGAATACAATCATGCCATTCCATCAAGTATTGACAGTGAACACCAAAAAGATATAAATTACGCAGACAGAATTTCAAATAATAGTTTATAATTATAATATTATTACGTGAACATGCATATTTTTTTTTTCCAAAAACGTTTAGGGCTGACAATTTTTTTTTTGGATTTCAATTAAAATATTTGAGTTAATGGACATGAGTAAAAAAAATGTAACTTTTTATAACTGTATATATAATCACATAAATCTTGTAGAAAATATTTTTTATCGGGTCAGTATTTTAATTTAACCGTTTCCGGTCCCAGCGTGAGGCATATGGACTCCAAATGAAGCTTAACTCAACAAAAGTTTTATACGAGAAATATTTGTTCCTTAACCCTTATCTTGAAAGAAGTTCTGACGAAGGCGTAAGCCGAAATAGCTATCAACAAATATATAAAATAATTTATGTAGAACTAAAATACATTGTTATTTTTCTTACCGTATTATAATGGAGTTCTACCACGTAACTGCCCACTCAATAAATAGAAAAAAATATCTAGAGAAAGTCTTGTAGCTAACGGGTTGCTCATACTCCGTTATAATCGAATAGGTGGGAGGTAATATCAGACGTTCATGCCAATAAATAAATAGTTTGAAAAATTAATTCATGAAACTGCCGCCTATGTTGTGAGTTGAACCTGTGAGCTATGCAACTGAGCCAGTGACGTTTACACATGACCGAAGCGCCAGCATGTAATTTTGGCTTAATATATTATTGGTTGTCTATTGGGAAAAATATATTACATGGCATTACAGCTGACGTCGATGCACCATACATTTGAGATATTAAATATAGATATGACATAATTTATAAACAATACATGCAAAAATTATTGAGTAAACATTTCAATACTAAAAATATCCATTTCAGAAGGCAGTGCATTGATCAGCCTAACAGCCCTGTAGCCCTTGAAATCATAGTTACTAACCCAACCCCGAATAAGAAGCGAAAATTATATTTCTTTAGATTTATTCCAAGACAGAAGATATACATAGAAGTTATAAATGTGATTTACAGAACTGTGTAAATCTTACAATGAAACGTCCCACAGTTGACGAGTTAGAAAATTATTTTACAATTTGTAAAAAGAACCGATCGAATCTACATAAAAAAAAATGTCTCCCGCTTATTGAAGCAGTAGTCGGAAGGTAGCGACATTTCCGTTTTGCGGCCAGCCTTCTTCCGTTTCGACGAAATAATTACTTCCTCTTGACCGCCTTGCTAAAACTGATTATTTCCTTTTGTAAGTTGGCACGATGAATGAAGTATTTTTGCAACGCATTCGAGCCAATATCTTTTAACAGCGATTTTGACTATTCGTAATTTAAAATTTAAACTCAAAATAACTTATTTTCATATATTGACAACGATCTTAAAACAAAATCAATCAATTTTTTTCTTAAAGATCATAGCTCTCTTGTTACATCAATAATTGGTTGATATACTTGTCGTTAGCGACAAAACTCATAGAAAAGTACAAAATTCAAACAATTCAAATTTGATATTGAAATTCCACCAAAGACCCTGTGAAAAATCATTAATTATTAAAGAATATTGTATTCTGAATTTTTAAATCAGTTGCCCACCGTTGCTTTCTTTACACTAATCGCCTCTCTGATTCCAACCACTGCTTTTAAAAGGCACAAACAGTATTAATAGTAAAGTTATCTTCTAATATATTAAAATCAATGTTTTTTTGTTCTTATTTTATACGTTGCCATACCGTTCATCCGATTGCGATAAAACGTTGTCAACATATTGTTCGCACTTGAGCAAACGTTATAGGCATAGTAAATTCAACTTAAAGAAAGTCTTTTATATAAAAATCAATGACAACTTATTTTTGCACTTGCGCAGAAGTACAATGATCTTTCAGTATGTGGCGCGTGTGTCGTACCATATACAAAGCAAACAGCAAATGTCATCGACGCCGATCAATGTTAGTGAAATTAAATCGAAATTATTTATCTAAAATATTATGCATCCGAAAGCACTTCAATAAACACAAACAATTTCTATCTTAGAGTGGCATTGTAACCAGGGCTGTGGAGTCAAAGTCGGAGTCGGAGTCGTCGCGGGGCTTTGGCCGGAGTCGGGAATTTTTAAAGTTTCAACTTTTATTTTTGTATATAATATGTCAAATTTGGCTAATGGCCGGATTAGTAGGGTTAATGTTTAATCGGGTACACATAATTAGGAAAATTATGAAAAAAAAAGTGACGGTATTAAACTTTTTTTAGTCGGAGTCGTATTTTTGGTAAATGCTGGAGTCGGAGTCGAACTTTTTTTTACCGACTCCACAGCCCTGATTGCAACGCTTGCTGAGTACCGGTTAGTCTTAAATAATATGTTTTGAAATATTTCCGCTCTAAGTGTTTTTTGCCTGAAATATTACGATTTCATTTTAACTTGTGCGATATCTTAACGTGAAAAATCTTTGAGCTTTTCCTCAGTCCCTTGTAAGGCGTAATCACTATATTTAGGATCTTAACTTTGTAATTTGGTTAAAAGGCAGTCGTTCACCACCGCGTTTATTCTGAACGAAATCGGACTATTATTTAAATTGAACAAATGCTTAAAGCTAATCTGAGACGATCTCAAGTAGAAATGATACAGTTTTGTATCCTGGCGTAAACTTTTAATAAGATTAAAATAGTTTTATTGCTAGCACAGAAGAAGTGTTAGTCATATTTAAATGAAAGTAGTACTTTGATGATGATCAAGATTCATTGCTTAATGGAATAAATTACTTACAATTTAGGATTTCGATAGAAGGTGCTTGATAAAAATTACTTTTTTAGAATCATAAATATTTTCCATGCACAAAAAGTCATATGGTTATTTTAAAGATAATAAAAATTCCCTTTTTATGTGTTCACTGTGGAAACTTGGTTGAAAGACATTATCACTTTTAAGGTGTTCACTGTCAATACTTACTTGGTGGAATGGCATTATAATAAAAATAATAACACATTTTTGGTACTTCAGTTACCGCTCGCCATGAGCGAAGCCGGTCCCGATCCATTAATTTTTATCTGGAATAATTACTAAAAATATGTTATTATTTATAAAGGGTATTTCAATAGGGACGCTCAAAATATGTTACTTTGTCCTGCTGAGTGGATTATTCATTGCTTAGTGGCCAAATTTGAGTCAACCAGTTTGGTAAATAATCGGCCAACACCTACCTGTACGTCATCAAAATGCAATATCTGGTGAAAACATTGCTGCTGTGTGTGAAAGTGTACAGGAAAACCCAAGGCAGCTTATTTCTCGTTGTTCACAAGAACTTGGCTTTTCTGCGACTTCAACTTGGCGAATTTTAAATCGGGCCTTATGTCTGCACCCGTATAAAATCCAACTAACCAAGGAACTTCAGGTAAACGACCACAGACACGCCTGATTGGGTTCTGGAGCAGTTGGAAGTTTACCCAAATTTGTCAAAAAGTCAACTTTAGCGGCATGGCCCATTTTATAATGAATGGATATTGGCAGACATTTGATGCTATATTCCATATTTAATGCCGTAAAATATACTTACAAATGAAATTAAAATTTAGTCGAAATATCACAAACAACTTGTTTTATTTACATTTCAAAACTTAGCGTCCTTATAAAAAGACCCTTTATTATAAAAGACATTATATTAAAAATTGTAGAGAAAATAAAAATTAGTTGCACTGTATCTGCACACTTTTTTAACTTAATTTATTTGACAAAGTTCTAAGATTGTCATCATTATTTCCATGATAAGATCTTTAAGACTATAATTTCTCAGCAAGAGTTGTCTAAAAATATGCTTAAATAAGTAATTTGAAACATTTTTACATGCTCATTGTAACACGTGAACTTTTATCAATAGAAACTTCAAACGCTCATATATCTAAACATTGTCAAGAGCAGTTAGAACCTTTTTAAAGTAAGGTGTCGACTATACACAGTTCGAGGCTTAATCAAATTAGATTAAATTGTCCTAGAGGACATTTGTATGTTGTCTTAGTAATATAAAAATAATACATACAAGTATTTGAGAAATGAAAATAAAAATCTAAATACGTTTGAACTCAACGGGCTCACGAAAGGAGAGAAAACTTGTATCCATGTATGTTTACGTCTATCTAAGCTTATTTGCTTAAAATACCTCTGTACTGAGGCTTTGTGTGGTGAAAAACAATAAACCATTTTCAGAACAAGACGAATCGGTAATGTAACGTAAAATAATCGGTTTTCCACCCTATCGCGAAATCTTTCGCAGGGTTGTTTCGAAGCAGACCGCAAACTCTATTTAAAGTGTCGCCCATAAATCTCGAAAGATGTGGTTAAATCCCCCGTGTACAGTTTGAGAGTCCTCGATCGTTCAACAAGTAACAAATATGGACCTTTATCTTTCTGGGAAGGTCAAAACAATGATACTTTGACTAACTTGTAAATTGTTTCATAACATGTTTTATTTTTTCCCAAGCCTCTCCAACAGTGGTGGCGAGTTTGTCACCTTCTTGGCTGATCGGAATGGTATATCTGTTACAGTGAAACTGTATTCTCAGTGAAAATGTATTATTCTCCAAGCTGTCATTGAAATTAAATTTGACTACTCTATCTTCAGTCCTATGTTTGTCTGTGTTTTTATTTTGCTTCATTGAAGCAAACCTAATTTTAGGTCGACAAATCATCAACTTGGGCCAATAATTTCAATGATTGTGATCAGTGAAATGATGTTGTCATACAAATCTATTACATACTTGATACATTTTCACTGAGAATACAGTTTCACTGTAACATATCAATTAACTTTTTGTGTTTTATCAACCAATTCTTATTGGAAAGACATTTTTATGTTGAATATGTATTTTGAAATAAAACGAAATCGTACTTAATCAATATATATATTTAGGTGAGCAAGTTGGTTGTCCCACCACCCTTCCCTTATATGTGTGTGCAGCCGGTTTTCACAGCCACCTTCCATTTTACTCCTCACCTATTTGGCCCGAGAGAGAGCTGCAAAGGACTGATCTTTTAACCATGCACTGAAGTGCTTAAAGAGAAGAAAATAGAAAGGAAATAAAAAAGAAAATGTGACTTGCTCAGCCACTTTGTTTAAGTGATATTAAGTATCATATGTATCCGTATACTGAAAATCCGTGGAGCTTAATCTACTTCTCGTTGAATCTGAAGAGGATTCAAGAGTATCCCGTGCCCCATATGATGTTGCAAATTTATCGAATGCCTAAAAATTGGGTTGGGTTGAGATCAAATCAGCGTAGTTTATTGGGCTCGTATGAGGACGGACCGCAGCAAACAGCTTGGCTCGATCGGCATTCATCTCGGGGCAGTCCCAGTAATAAGTAATAAACCAAGATTTATTTTAATATTTTAAAATGATAAATTACAAAATGGAGTTTGTGATTTTTCCTCTTACGGGAACCAAAGAAGGGGTGATATTTACAAATAATTATACTACTATCGACGTTAACATAATAAAATATTGTTTAATGAGACGGAATCAATGGGAATGGGTGAAACCTACAACCCATTTTTTGTATTTAAAAAATAAAAATGAAATGTTCTTTTTAGCTTGGAAGCATATAAACATGGATTATTATTAATTTAATGCCTGGTCAGTGGTGCAGTGGTCAACATTGTTGGCTTCCGTGATGGAACACCTAGGGTCAATTCCCTGTACGATTAGATTTTTTCAGTCGATTACCGTTTCTATTCGAAGGCAATGGTTTTTAAAGTTGCGTTATTTTTTGCATACGATAATGGTATGTGGTGTTGTGGTCAACCTCGTTGGCTTCCGTGACGGACCACCCGGGCTTTTATTCCCGGTACGAGCAGATGTTTTCAGTCGATGTTATGATTCTGTTCGAAGGCAATGGGTGTTTTTGTTGCTAAAAATTCCTTCCCACTCTTCCGATCCTCAAAAATGTAGCGAAAATGTAGAATCCCTCCAATCCCTAAATATCTTCAAAAAAGGAGAGGTTTAGCAACTAAGTACTATGCAGTTCTCGTAGAGAATTCATATTGAGATATACTCCATGAGGAGTCCATATGCTCCAAATTGGGAAAAAACACTTTTATTTAATCAATATCAAAGACCAGAAAAGTGTAAAAAAATACAAATTTATCCTAACGATGTTCTTGATTATTATTATGTTATTGTGATTGGTTAGCTGCAATATTATCTAAATACGATAATATATCCAGCCCAAACTATAAAACACACGTCCCCAAACTTTGTTATCATTATTCCGTCATAAACATATTTACAGGTCATTAAATAAATTTTAACTGCTCACGAATATAGAACTGATAGCCGAAATTGTTTTACGATTTCCTAATTTTGGACTTTGGCGAACTTTAAACCGAAATAATCATCGTAGCCGGGAAAATTCAAACCCTCTCGCTCAGGAAATTGCCAAGCGAAGTTGTTATCATGTTTGCCGACAGTTTGAGAACTATTTTTTTAGTATTTCACTTCGGAAGAATGATAATTTTGAGTTGTGTCCGTTTTGACAGTAAACTTTCCTAAAGCGATGCGAACTTTTTAATTGACAACGAATCAAAGCAAAACAAATGTTTTTCGAGTTGTAATATTTTAGAGAAATTATTTTTGCTCAAACAATGTCTGTAATTTATTTTCTAGTCGGCGGTACCCAGCAAGCGTTGCAATGCCACTCAAAGAAAGAAAGTGTTTGTGTTTATTAAGTGCTTTTGGATGCACAATATTTTAGATAAATAATTTCGATTAAATTGCACAAACATTAATCGGTATCGGTGACATTTGCCGTTTGACGTTTGCTCTATGGTACGACACACGCGTCACTTACTGAAATTTTATTATACTATGCCTATAACCTATGCGCAAGTCCAACAATAAGTTGTCAAAATGAACGGTATGTCAGCGCATAAAAATATTAAAAAAACATTGATTGTTTTATAAAATACCTGTTGAAAGTTAATAAGACTATGCCTCAAACCTTTGCGCAAGTGCAAGCAATAAGTTGACAAAGTTTTATCGCAATCGGATGAACGGTAAGACGACGCATAAGATACTAACAAAGATTGATTTTTATGTATTAGATTACGAATAATGTCCGCCAACAATCACTTTTAGGGCACTCACTGTCAATACTTGGTGGAATGGCATCATTTAAAAAAAATGTACTTATTCCACATTAAATTTATTTGGATCAGGACCGGTTTCGCTCATCATAGTTTTTTTTCTTACGACCCGGGTTCATGTTTCAGCATCTAAATTCAGGCACTTCAAATACCTGAAAATTCCGAAAGACGAAAATCTTCTAGTTTAATCGTTAACGATCCTAGTGTCGGCTTTCGACATTTTAAGGCATTTTGAGTTCATGTCGATAGTCTCGTAACTTTTTAATACCGAAAAAGTATGGTTTAGCAACTGAGGAACAAGCAGTTTTAGTAGAAAAATATATTTATTGAGTAGGCATTTACTTGGTAGAACTCCATTATAATACGGTAGGAAAAATAACAATGTATTTTAGTTCTACATAAATTATTTTATATATTTGTTGATAGCTATAGTTCTGACGAAGGCGTCAGCCGAAATTGCTATCAACAAATATATAATATAATTTATGTAGAACTAAAAGACATTGTTATTTCCTACCGTATTAGAAAAATATATGTTTAGATAAATTCTTTGTGGAGTCCATACGTTCCAGTTGAGAACGGACATGGTTGAAATATGGCACTAGCTTCTTAAGTAATAAATGAATATTTTCAAAATATCCTCACTGCCTTTTCTTTTTTGTACGAAAAAGTGATACTATGTGTAAGCTCTGCACTGTTTTCTCAATTGTTCAATCCAATTTTCTTTCAGCCATAAAAATTTACGATAAACTTTCAAAATGCAAGCAAACTTCCTGCTTAGTTCTTTGGAATTTTCATCAGAAAACCCACACAACAGACTGGAAATAACGGCAAAGCAAAATGAATGCGGTCAGTCGAGGTTTATTGGGAAACTTTGTACGGAAGTGTATTATTTATACTAACTTAAATAAAGTCGAGAGTTTTCCAAAGGCATCGTTGCGTTTTGCCGTAGAATAAAGTTTTCTATTTTCACTTCGTTATAAAGACACATAATAAAAAAAGCAATTTGATTTGTATTAACATTTTCTGTAGTTTTATCAAGGGTGGACATGAAAAAAGCTTCCTAGTTCCTTCGGTACCCCATTAGCGCGCTGACATGAGCGCGCAAAATAAGATTATGTTGTATTGTTGACTGCTTTGCAGCTTTGTTGTTTTCTGATTTACAGAAATTAACTTACCTTACCCCGTGTCTTAGGTAGGCGAGACGAAGCGCTGCGGTGCGCTGCGGCGACGTGTAAAAACCAATTAATTTTTAACGTAGCGGACTAAAGGTCGTATGTGCCATCGCTCGGCCGTTGATATTTTCAAGCGATTCGCGCGCGCCATGAGTCAGGCACTTGAGGCGACTTACGACATATGCCGTCCTGACCGGATCGCGTCGCCCACATATGACACTTGCATGGGCGAGGACCGTTTGATATTTTAAAACTCTGCCGCTTTTAATGCGCGCCGGATCGCTTCGCCCACCTAAGACGACCCGTTAATTAACTTTTCTGCTAAAATCTTATTTTAAATTAATTGATACTTTGAATGAATTGGATAAATATGTTATCTTTGAAATACATAGAATGTTTTGAATATTTGAAAATAAACTTTTTTTCGTTCTTAATGTGTGTTTTGTATTTTTTTTACTCTAACCATATCCAAACCCAACTTAGAGCATATGGACGCCTCGCGAAGTTTATCTCAACACATGTTTTTCTATGAGAACTGCTAGTTAATCAATTGATCAACCTCTCTTCTATGAAGAGAGTAGGAATGGAAAGGATACGAGGTCTAGGACAGGACTAGTGGTTAACTAGTCGCTGTCACTATGCAAGTTGGTTTTTCCCACCACCACTCGTTGTGTATATGCAGCCAATGTTTCATGGCCGCCTTCCACAACGCTATCGACCTAGAAAATGGGAATTTACCTCTAGATTCATAGATCCGAGCAGATCTACACGGGACTGATTTTTAGCCATGCACTAGTGTGCTTGAAAATATAAAATAAAACTAAAAGAATATAATAATATAAATTGGAGTGACTAACTCTGCCACTGAAATCAGTTTGATACAGAGTATCCTGTGGATAATACGTATACTGAGAGCCCGTCGTGTTAGACGAGTATATTGACTCTAGTGAAGAATCGAGATTATGTCGATCCCCGAATAAATTTGAAAATTTTTCAAATGCAATGAAGTTAGTCTTAGTTGCAATCAAGTCAGCGTGGCCTATTGGGCTCATGTGAGGACGGACCACAACTATGCGTCGCTTTTTGGGATCGGAAAGGTGGAAAGGTATTTTTAACAACACATTGCCTTTTACATATTTTTTTCATTCATATTTACTTAACATTTAAAAAAAGAAAATCTAACGTAACGACATATTTTCATCAACGTTGGGTTTCAATAAATAAATATATCACTCGTACCTATTTCCGGATTGTTTGGAAAGAATTTTAAACCAAGTCGTAAAAACTTTGGAACAAAAGCTTTCAAAATTTTCAGTAAATCGATCAACATTAACACACTCCATCTTCTCGTAGAGCCTTGTGTCTCGTATTTTCATTTTCACATGTTCGAAAGTTTCCCAATAAAGGTATGGCAATGAAAATCAGAACGCCTGACTGGTTACGATTGAGCTTTAAGTTCTGAAACTTCAAACTCCAAAGCTCTCACGAGATTATTTATTTAAAATGCAATCGATTTAAAATAATTTACTTTTTCAAAGTACAATAATTATTCAGCAGCAGTTTTGCAATGTGGGTACATTATATTATAGCGACGATTTATGAACCGAATTTAAAAGCTTTTTAGGTTGTAAATAAGTATTATAAAGACCAGGTGCGATTCCTGGTAGGATCAGTTTTTTCAGTCGATAAATCAATTCTGCTCAGAGGCAATGGGTGTCTGTGTTGTTAAAAATCCTTTCTCACCTTTCCTATCCGAAAGAACAACGCATAGTGACTGCGATTAGCTAACCACATGTCTTTTCCTAGTCCTCGTATCTTTTACATCCCTACTCCCTTTGAAAACGATAGGTTGAGCAGCTGAATAAGAAGCAGTTCTCGTAGAAAAAAAATATATGTTGAGATAAGCTCCGTGAGGAGTCCTTATGCTCCAAGTTTGGAGCGGACATGGTAAAAATGAATTAATATATAAAGCAGTTTTAAAGCTACAAGCAAAAGTTGTTGTCTAGCTACAAGCAAAAGTGAATGAAGGGAAAATTAATCACACTGTGGTTTCAATGTTCCATCTTGAAATTTTTATGCTGAAGAGGCCAATCCAACAAATGCGTGGCATCAAAATGAAACATATTTATTTTTGTATTGTGATACAAAAGCTAAAATGAGCGACATGAACCGATTAATCAGTTGATAAAAGGGTATCGAAAGCGACTCTTACTTACCACTTATCTTGTACTAAATGTATCTTTTCTATCCATACTCTCATCTAAACTTATGATTGATTAGCAAACAGTTCTCTCATAAAAAACATATCGAGATGCTTCTCATTTTTAGTAGATATTTTAAGTATTATTTTTTCATCGGGTCATAAAATTCTTCAACAATTGGAATGCGCGTCAACCCATAACGAGTGCGCGGAGGCTTGAAAACTGCTACGCCGCTGCACGTGCGTCCAGCTTAGGAGTGAACTTTGAATGTGGTAAATATTTGTAAATCATTCGAGCTCCTGCTATTTTTTAGGATTTAGATTAAGATCTTTGACCAAACAAACACCCATGCTTAAGAACAGGATCAGTCAATCCAAATGAAAAAATAACTCAAACCAGTGAGATCCGTCACGAAAGCTATCAACGTTAACCACTCAAGCATTTTTGTCAGTCGATTCTATTCGACGTTTTGTTCGGTGTTTTTGTTATGTAAAAATTCCTTCTGCAACACCCATTAGATCCGATAATCACCACGGACCGATAATGTGGGAACGACTAGCTGACAACTAGTCCTGTCGTAGCCTTCTCCTTTCTACCCCTACTCTTATCAAACTCTAAAGAGGTTTCTCGGCTGATTGAGTAGCACACAGTTCTTGAAATAAACAAATACGTTCACATGCCGCAATAAGAAGAGAAATTGCTCCACATTGATAGCGGACATGGATTTAAAATAAAAATGTGTACATATGTATCTATATATCGGTATCTTGGGATAAAAGAATCGTTTCTTAATTCTTGCCAGATTCGAGCTATGAATGCCACTGGATACAAAATAATATGGTATGTTATATCAATAGAAGAAGTGTATACAAAGATAGTTTAATACGTCTGAACTTCAAAAGAATACACTAGAATAAATAACTATTTTATATTATACAAATAAATCAAAAAGCCAATGCATCGCCTTTAAAGATAATGCACAAAAATTATCTGTTAAAAATAAGATAAAATTGATTGATAATTAAAACAGTATTTTGGCTCTCCTGAAAGTAGAGAGAAAAATGAGTAAGGTGTCTTTGTCTCTAAACGGCCCATATATTCGATAATATGGCCGAAATTTTTATATAGTAATACAATATTTCTTTTCTATTGTAAGATATACAACAATGATTGGTTACCATGACTCCAGACATAAATAACAACTCAACTCATTATAATAGCAGATATTCAATTTGAAAAATAACGACTTTCGTTGCTTCACTACAAATTGTAGTTCCAGTTCTAAAATATTTAGTATTACAAGTATTGTTGTTCATGCCAGAAACGGATTTCCTTTGTGGATGAAAATGGGTTAACAGAATTGAAAAACTCACTCTGTTTCTCTTTTCAAAGTAAACCCATTCGCTGCGCAATTGAAAGAATCGCACAAAAATGAGATTCGAAGTGGGTTCGCCGATACGTATGAACATTACGTGATTTTACTCGGTATAGGTTTAATCTTAAGCAAGCTTGAAGTTGGTTTGGAAAGTATGAAAAACATAATACAGACATTGCAGCCACATAGCTTAAAGTAAATGGTAAATTTTCTAAAGTAAGATTTTGTTTTACGAATACATTTAGTTTGGACTAGCTTGTTTAAGTATTCTTCATTTCTTAGTAATTTTTGTTGAACTGCTCTTGGGACTGTTTTGTGATATGAGCGTTTGAAGTTTCTATTGATGAAAATTCACTTGTAACAATGAGCAAGTAAAAAATGTTTCAAATTACTTATTTTAAATATTTTCTTTCACAACTCTTGCTGAAAAATAATGTACTTAAAGATCTAATGATGATAATCTTAGAACGTTATCAAATAAATTTAGTAAAAAAACTGTGTAGATGCAATGCAACTCTGGATTTCTGCTAACTCCGTTATTCAACCATAAATAATTCTGAAATTCATAATAAAATGCGGTAAATACAGACTTTTTCGACCGAAAGGTCATTTTAGGCAAACATGACAATTATAACCTTTTCAAAGTAAGGTAAGGAATTGTTAACACAACGCATGTGATATTATTATATTATATCAATATATTTAGTAATGGATACTTTTCAGGGGTTTCAATCACTATTGTTTTTTCCCTAGTAATCAATTAAACCTTTTTTTCACTACATACACCATTAATCATTATCTTTATAGGCTTTATTATTTATTTGTAAAATGTAGTAGAAATACATAAAAGCAATGTGTCGCATTTTATAATCTACTAGTATTCGAACCTGGCTTCGCTCGGACCAGTTTGGGGTTATGTCCACCTCGGCGCGTAAATTCAGACGGGCCAAGTTGAAACAACTGGCAACTTAATGACCAACAATGCAAAAGGGAATTAAACAGACCCACAGACATACATACGCCGTTTCGGTTTTATATATAAGATATTTTGGTTCATATGAAACTACTCGAGTACTCGAGTATTTTGTAAAATGTACTACTCGATACTCGAGTAATTGGAGTCTCTACACACACATTGATAACGAAACAAATTTACCGTCGATTCTTTCGCGAGCGAAATCAATTCGTTTGTTTGAACTTGCAATAACAATGCAAAAGGGAATTACATACATACGCCGTTTCGGTTTTATATATGTACAACTCGATACTCGAGTAATTGGAGTCTCTACACACACATTGATAACGAAACAAATTTACCGTCGAAACTTTCGCGAGCGAAATCAATTCGTTTGTTTGAACTTGCAACAACAATGCAAAAGGGAATTACAGACCCACATACATACATACGCCGTTTCGGTTTTATATATGTACTACTCGATACTCGAGTAATTGGAGTCTCTACACACACATTGATAACGAAACAAATTTACCGTCGAAACTTTCGCGAGCGAAATCAATTCGTTTGTTTAAACTTGCAACAACAATGCAAAAGAGAATTACAGACCCACATACATACATACGCCGTTTCGGTTTTATATATAAGATCAATACTGTATACAGTGTATACCATGCCCGGCGCAATGGTCAATGTCGTTGGCTTCCGTGACGGCTCGTCCTCGTTCGATTCCAAGTACGAGCCGATTTTGTCAGTCGATAAATCGATTCTGTTCGAAGGCAATGGTTGTTTGTGTTGTCAAAAATTCGTTTCCACTTTTCCGACCCTTAAGAGCGACGCATAGCAAGAGCAATTAGTTAACCACTAGTCATGCCCTAGGCTAATCCTTGCAATCCCTACTCTCTTCTAAAAAAGAGAGGTTGAGCAACTGAGTAACTAGCAGTTCTCGTAGAAAAATATATGCTGATATAAACTCCGTGAAGAGTTCATATGCTCCAAGATGAGAGTGGATATGGCTTAAAAAAATGTCCACTAGGATGTAAGAACAGAAAAGAATATGTATTGTGTACATCATAAATAAAAAAAATCAAGAAATTCTGTTTAACATTCGTTTAAACATTCGTGATACATGTTTCTTCGTATAAACCAATTTTTCTTTTTTTTTGCAATCGCTTGTGTAAACATTTACAATAACAAACCAAATTTCGCTTAAAAATCAAACAGCTTTGATAATTTCTTGTTTACAATTTTATTTTTTTCCGTATTGGAAGAACCACCTTCCGGCGGAAGTTTTCGCTAGGTATCCCTGCACGAACACCTGATCGCGATAAACCTGGCGTAAGATAACGTCAGGAAAAAAATTCAAAAACAACATTCATTGTGCTTTCGCAAGCTTTCCGTTAATGTGTATGAAACAGCTACCAATACTTTCGGCATCGTTCAGATCTCAAAATGAACTTTTTATTTATTTGTATAAAGGTATTAACCTGTCCAGTCCGTGGCGCAGTGTCAACGGTGTTGACTTGCGTGCCTGACCACCCGGGTTTGATTCCCGGTACGAGCGGATTTTTTCAGTCGATAAATCTGTTCAAAGGCATGGGTGATGTGTTGTTGAAAATCCCTTCCCACCATTCCGATCCGCCAGCGATTAGCTAAACACTAGTCCTGTATTAGTCCTCGTCTCCCTTCCATCCCTACTCTCTCCTACTCTGTTCGAAAAAGAGAGGCTGAGCAACCGAGTAACAAGCAGTTCTCGTAGAAAAACATATGTTCGGATAAACTCCGTGAGGAGTCCTTATGCTCCAAGTTGGAAGCGGACATGGCTTAAAAAAAAAACCTGTAATACGCCATTTTAAAAAGTCAACCACATACAATTTTCATTATTGAAGCTTTTTTTAAAGCAATGCAATAGTAGTAAATAATTTCGCTATGCTTAGATGTTTCAACAGGGTATTCATGGCATCATTTACGCTTATTTAAATATTTAAACAATTACAATGGTTCAACTGACCATAGCTTGGTTCTTCGTATTTAATCAAGTTTCCAAAATATAGAATTGGCTTTGCAAATTACTATGTCCAACTTATTTATAAATTTGTAAATTACGTTAGATAAATTGGATGAGAGTTTAAAATCACTCAAGATCAACTCGAGGAGTAAAGGCATCAAAAAGGTTGCTCAACAGCTTATTTAAGAATTGCAGGTTGTGCGTATATACCGATAAAGTTTTAGAAATTTCTTTTCTTTATAATTACATATAAATAACTAATTAACACGGAAAAAATAGCACTGAAAATTCGGTGCAGAAATTAGAATTATCGACTTCTTCGGTCTAGTCCTAAAAGATGTATCTTATCAATCAGACAGACATAGATTCAACTTCTGTCAATATAAAAATGAAATATTTTTCAAAACAATTTTTGTTTCTTAGTTGTGGCTGTTTGTGCTCTCAATAAGTCTACCTCGTGAAGTTTACAGTTGAAAAATATTTGGCGTATTGGCGAAGCATGTGATATATGTACCAACCAACTTTTAAAATTGATATTGAAAAATAATTAAGCATTTCGAATATATCATAATATTTAGTTCTCTCTACTAAAGGGCATCAACACGGATATTGAAGGCGTCCCTCTGACGCCACCCTTGTCGCAACATATACCTGAAAATCATTTTCTCCGTTCATTCGTATATGAGCTGGCGTACAAAACGATTTTAACAGCTTGGCAAACTAGGTGGTCTGCATCCACCAAAGGGCGTTAAACATATCTTTTTCTTCCCAGACGTGACCTGGAAGCAAGCATCGAAGAGTCTAGCGCCTGGACACTGGACTTCCCAGTTTATAACTGGACATGGCAAATTCAACGGCAAACTATTTGGGTTGGGCAAGTTGGTCGAAAGGCCGGATTGCACTTGTGGACACGACTACCAGGACGCTAATCGTACTGTGGGACTGCCCCGAGATGAATGCCGAACGAGCTGAGCTGCGGTCCGTCATACAGGCCCAATATGCCGACTTGATCTCAACCAAGGCCAATTTTGAGGCATTCGATAAATTTGCAACATCATATGGGGAACGGGATAATCTTGATTCCTCTTCAGATTCAACGCGAAGTAGATTAAACTCCACGGATTCTGCATACAGATACACTTTCACTCTAACAAAGTGGCTGAGCAAGTCACATTTTCTTTTTTATTCTCTTTCTATTTCTCTTCTTTAAGCACCTTAGTGCATGGCTAAAAGGTGTTGTCAGATCTGTTCGGGCCAAACTGGTTGACTCAAATTCGTTTCTTTTCTTGATCGTATGAATTATGGAAGGCGGCTGTGAAAAACGGCTGCACACACATAACGGATGGGTGGTGGGACAACCAACTTGTTCACCCAAATATATATTTAGTTCTCACAGCCAAGGCTGTGTAGTCGCTAAAAAAACTTATCTCCAACTCTGACATTGACCAACAAATCTACATCGATTCCATCTCCAACTTCGACAAAATTAAGTTGGATTTTGTTAGGTTTTTGATCATATAACATTTTAATCATAAATATGTATTTACATAATAACTTTAAATAAGTTGATAAGATGACATTTCCTAAGTGCTAATAATCTTAACAATTTTTTTTTTTGTGAAAATATTCATCCAAACAAAACTTACATGCATCCCATATAGTGTTTTAAGAGCTTTAATTTTATTTCGGCCGCTGCGAAAAGCATAAAAAGCTTTCATACTCAAATCCTTGTGTAAGCAGTTATCGTTCTCTTCTTTTTAAGGCTTCAACGCTGTATTTGTGTGCATTTCTTTATGCGGATGTATTAGTTTGTTTTAAAGCTTTCAAGTACTCAAAGCGGAATGCTGAATATTCAAAAAATATTTCCGTCCACCAGCCTTTAAAGCTTGCAAGCAGAAAGAATAAGTTCAAATGTAACTTTCATTTTATTTAGTTAGTTAAGTTATTTTATTTTCGATGTTTCTAGAATTATTTTCAAAGTTCACTCGAGCCTGTATTCCTTTAAATAATATCCTCTTTTAAACTGATTAAGCCAGGGATGCCCAACTGGAATCATTTGGTGGATCAAACAAAATAATGCACAAAATAATAACACACAAATATTTTAAAACTTAACAATTATGAATTTGAATCGTTTGTGTTTAGTACTTTTCCGTGAGTTTTATTTATTTATTTATGCACATATTTATATATATCTATATTGCAAAAATCACAAATTTTATAGATTAAAAAGTGTATTGCTTTTGCAATGTGACAACATTGGAAGAAAAAATTACATAGTTAACAGATATAAGAGTGAAAAAAATACATTTGAAATTGGAATTTTTTTTTACAGGGTGAGTTCCGACTAAATAAACTATAGTAAATAAAAAAAAATAGAACTCGGCTAAACTCACTCACGTTCATGTGAAATATGTCGACATCCGAAGCAATTCCTTTCAAAACCACTTAGGATCTTTTTTTAAATATGAACGAAAAAAATAAACTTTTTGAAACTTATTTATTTATTAGAATTTATTATTATACCTATAACATTAATTTTTTTAAAAAATAAAGTCCTTAACACTATGCACGTTGGTTCTTTGCAGCTTGGCACTTCAATTTAAACAAATGCCCCTCAAATTTAAACATTTTTTAACAGTTTCATCTACATATATCCTTGTATCCTACATATTTCAGTATGTATAGCGTTATTCGCCATCATCTTCTACAGAAGACACTCAGTAATTACCGGAAATATTATGACAAAGAATCGTAAACAATTGCACACATGCAGTCTCAGTTTTTTTCTACGAATCGATTGGATGGGGTCAAATGTGCTACAAAGAAATATTCAACAAAAACGGTCAATCGGGATAATATTTGTGACGTGACCATAATTTGAAAACGATAAATCGAAGAACGATTAATGCCGGATTTTTTTACATTGTTCATATGGGTGTTTCGCCGGGACTGTACAAAATGAACGAAACACGCGGATAAACGGTAAATGCGAAAACGTAAGATCGGGGTTCCACTGTATATCAAAATGGTCAGATTATATTTTAAGCGGTCAGTATCTACGGTATCAGTATAAATGTGGTCAGTATTAAAAAAAATAGTCAAATCATTTTAAATGAATGGCTAATTTTAGTTTGACAGCTTAAATACGCGCCAAAAATAAATAACCAAACTATTTTAATATTCTAAACATTCTTTTTCATAATCGACTTAAAAAAAACCCTCGATAAAGTCGCGTTGTGTTGAGGCTTTAGGAAAATTGGGACGTGGTTAATCCGGGGACTCAAACTTCTTTTTTCCCAAGTAAAATCATCTGCTGAAAAACGAACTTTTAGGATTACTTGTGAAAAAAACATGTTAACTTTACGAAAGAGGGTTTTTACAGTGTACACAACAGGAAAAAAATAATATTATTGCACGCAAATAAATTCTTTGGATTCTTATAAACTTTTTAAAATTATTTTTTTTTTTTTTTAAATACGGAAAAAAAAATATTTGGCATTACAGCTTACGCCAATGCGCCAAATATTCTTAATTGTGAAAGTCATGCGAGATTAACTCGATGATAAATAATGAATCAGTTGTGCACAAAATCAACGATAAATAACATACACCCAGCCCAAGATCTCTTTTTTCAATTGAAAAAATCTATCCTTGCCGAGAATTGAACTCTGGTCCCCTGATCGCTAGGACAAAGCTCTTGCCACTAGACCACAGGCACCGACAATATTAGAACCTTTAAAAAATGAATAGGCAAACAAAATTGAATTTTGTACTTTACCATGAGTTTTGTCGCTAACGACTCGAGTTACGCCTTTCGGCATCTACAGGCATTTCAATTGCATGGATGTACGTACTTTCTATTTTAAGCGACAAACTCATGGAAAACTTTGTATATGATATAAAATTTAAAATAACTTTGATTATTCAAATTTATTGAAATTCAGAGGCATCTTCACTTACTATCGCAAAGTTTGCTTAAGTAAATTAGTTACACAATACGTGGAATAATCAAAGTTATTTTAAATTTTATATTAAAATGAACTTCCACAAAGTTATTGCCGAAACCATCGAAAATATTTGTATATGATGTTTATACGATGGTCAAATTAAAAAAATCAAATTAATACACCGCCTGCTGTTTTATAAATGCTTAAAACACTCATAGATAAGGTTTGCTAGGTGAAGCCCATTATACCCTACCCTAATCTTATAAGCGGGGTGTAGCGAGGGCGACTAACTAACTACAAGTCCTGTCCTAGCTTTATTCTTTCTATCTCTACTTTAACCAAAGCAGAAAATATGTTATGCAAATGAATAACAAGCAATTATCGAGGAAAAAATGTTTAAATTCTTCTATTGAGACGCTATATGCTCCACAATGTAAACGGACATGAATTAACAAAACAATTTTTTGAAAATTTTAATCAACTTAGTTTCGTTCTTTTCCATGAGCTCTGTCGCCAACGGCCTAGGTCTCGTCTTCCAACATCTTCAGGCATTTGCACGAATAAACTTGAACTGACTTAAATATCCGAAAGTCAAACGATACAAATATGGTGATGAAATTCCACCAAGGAACATCAGTCGAAACCCGTTTACAATCTTTTACATTTATAAAAAAAACGCTGTAGGAGGGTCGTTTTACGGTGGCTCAGCAAGTATCAAGAAGAGTGTGATGTTGCAGCAGGTTAATGTGTGCAATAAGAGTAGGTAAAGAAATAAAGTGCGTCAAGCAGGTCGTAATTTCGTTGATTTTTTTTCTTCTAAAACTGCGTGCCGGTTCACGTTCAATGTCGCACCCACGTAGACATTATTATTGCCACTCGCTGGCAACACTCAGCCAAATAATTTGAAACGGGGAAGACCCGTCCGAATTTCATTTATTATCTTAAGTTTGGAGATGAGTCGCTTTCATTTAAATCTGTCTACCTTCGTTAAATTATTCGCAGCCTATTTCGGAAAAACAGTTTTTCCCCTCTTAGCAAATCGGGTTAACAATCTTTTACTGTTTATTCATTTTTAACCATGTCCGCTCCCAACTTGGAGCATGTGGACTCCTCACGGAGTTTATCTCAACATTTATTTTTCTACGAGTACTGCTTGTTATTCAGTTGCTCAACCTCTGTTTTTCGAAGAGAGTAGGAGTAGAGAGGATACGAGGACTAGGACAGGACTGGGAAGAGATTAACAGCACAAACGCCCATGTCTTTGGACAGATTTTTCAATTAAAAAATCCGTTCGTACCGGGAATTGGGCACGCAGGCCAACGACGTTGACACTGTGCCACCGACCGGACAGATACCTTTATAATAAAATAAAATTAACATTTTAAGTACTTATTTCAAATTAAATTGGACATGGACCCATCCTCGTGGGTTTCTATTGTTGGACTGGAAGACTATTATTTCCGGCTTTGTAGACTCATTACAAATAACATCACATTAAGATTAAAACTATAACCTATTTATTAAATGCACTTTCTTGCGGATTCTACATTGTTAATGATCAAATGGATGCTTTTTACATTATAATACGTATTTAAGCGGTCACGCAAATAGTTTTGGAAATGCCAATCTGTCTTGAACACCAATACGATCTGCTTGTCCCTCCATGCGGGACTTAGTTTCCTCGCAATTAAATAAAAATAAAATAAGTCAAATTATTAAATAGCCAGGAATCTACCTTCACTGCCCATACGCGATAAGATAGCGTTACCTTATCACCAACGCGCCTCAATCAAATGGATTCTTTTTACATTAAAAGACGTAGATAAGCGCTCACGTTTACAGTTTTGATAACGCCAGTCTGTCTTGAACATCAATACGATCTGCTTGTCCGTTCATGCACGACTTAAAATATGAATAATTATAGGAAAACTAACGATTTGTATATGTATTTTTTTTAGAACGATGTATAAAGATATTTTAAAGTATAATATAACATTTTTTTAATGCAGTCTATACCAATAAAGCTATAAAACTGGGGTATTTTTAGTCCCCCCCTTCGGATCACACGTTATTTTTGAGGGTTAATAAAAGAATTAAATTTCCGTTTACACTACTCAAATGTTTTGAGAACTGGCCTGTAAACGAAAATCAAAAGCGTTCAGCAACTCAGGCAGATAAAATACACATTTATATATATTCCCTTACTTTTAAATTAAATATTTTTAATTATTCCCTTGATCATTCTGTTGCGAAGTGTTGTTAAAATCTCATTTCCATCCCTTAAAATCCACCCGCTTTAAAGCCTAAGGCTGCATCTTTTATAAAGACGTGCCAAATTACACGAGGAAAACCCAAAAATAAAATCGAAGGCACAGGTGGATTACTGCCTGTCATTATTTTCCTCTTTGATAGCTTTTTGCGTGTGTATATACCTACATATTTCGGAGGTAATTGTGGTAAAATTATCATTTAACTGTCGCTATGGAAATACATTATGCCATTTCGTTACCTTACTTTGAAAAGGTTCTATTATTATATGAATTTTGAATTCATTTGTAAAATAAATTCGATATGCCACGACACGCTAGTAACATATGTATTACAACAATACAGGCAGTCTTCGACTTACGACCGAGATACGATCCTTAACTTTCGTCGGTAGTCGAATTGGTCTTCAAGTTGAATTTTATGTAATATATCGTTACCTTACTTTGAAAAGGTTCTAATTTTCATTTTTGCCTAAAATGAGCTTTTGGTCGAAAAAGCTTGTATTTACTGTATTCAGTGATATTATATATAATACTAGCTGACCCGGCGAACTTCGTACCGCCTCAGAATCAATAGATGTGTTGACGTATAAGCTGAATTAAATTTAGTTTTTTATTAAGTCAAAATCAATACTCAAAATGAATCTGCAAAATAAATGTGCAAAAATCAAAATGAAGTATTCTAATTACATTGAAATGAATGTAATTCACGTGGCAGCAAGGCATTTGCTTTATTGAAGAGAATCAAAATGATTCGCGTAGCATTCTTGCACTTTTCTTGCAAATTTAAAAAAAGTAATATATTTTTTATCCTAAAGTAGGAAAATGAAATACAGTAGAACCTCAATTATCCGGATTTTCGATTATCCGGATTGGTCAAAATAAACAAAAATATTACAAATTTGCTGTTATGCACGTGGCAAATTGCGTCCACTGTTAACGTACGTGATGGGATGCAGTCTTAATATTTTGATCGTTGCATTTGTTCTAACAACAAGTCCTGTGTGAAATATGGGTTAGTCATCGTCCAAATTCGATGCGCATTGAACGTTTTTTTCTTGAAAAATTGATCACGATTTTCATATTTATTTTTAATATTACCGATATGTCAACGAAAGAAAACGTGTCGTAGTTCATTAAAAGACAAATTGGATATAATCAATACTTTGAAACGGGGTGAATCGGGACGTTTTTTGTCTAATAAATATGGTGTCGGAACGTCAACGATCTCGGATATAAAATAATCTTGAAGAATTGTTGAAGGTTAGCTGTTATTGCTGCTCTAATGTTTCGCGTGTTTGTTGTTTTATTCGTTCGACGGCCCAAATCGGACCCCTTACGTCTTTTTGGAATTGTTCACAGTAATATACGCACAATAAATTAATGAAATAAATTAATTAATTACGTTTAAATAAATCGTATAAAATTTAACACGCATTACGCTGACAAATTCGGCACAAATGCCGAATGAAATGTCAAACTTCACGGGCGTGATAGCGCCCCTCTGTGATTCAACAACAAATAATAAATAATGACAGATGTCAGAAATATTTTCAGGGACATCCTTGTGAAATATACTTTACGACCTTCTTTCATATCCAACAAATATACATACAAAATTTCATAATAATCGGTCGAGCCGTTTCGAAGGAGTCCGGTGACAAAAATTTGTGTCGAGATTTTTATATCTATAGAGATTTGAATTTTAGAATTATCTATGGTCAAGTAACTGAGTTAGCAAAATACCGCAGTTGCACTGCATCTGCACACTTTTGTTACTAAATTTATTTGACAAAGTTCTAAGATAGTCATCATTGTTTCCATCATTATAACTTTAAGATCATTATTTTTCAGCAATAGTTGTGAAAAAATATGCTTAAAATAAGTAATTTGAAACATTTTTACCTGCTCATTGTTACAAGTGAATTTTAATCTATCGAAACTTCAAATGGTATTATCTCAAAACAGTGTCAAGAGCGGCTAGAAGTAAGGTAACGATTTAATGAAATAAGAGCTATGACAAAGAGGACGCAAATACGCCGTTGTAATTCAAACGTGTTTCCTCTAATTTAAAATTGGCTCACCTTGAAGCATAGTAAATAAAACTGTATTGTAGTGAATAATATATTAAATACCAGATCTTGAAATATAAAGGGTCTTTTTATAATGACGCTTAGTTTTGAAATGTAAATAAAACAAGTTGTTTGTGAGATTTCGACTAAATTTTAATTATATTTTTAAGTATATTTTACGGCATTAAATATGGAATATAGCATCAAATGTCTGCCAATATCCATTCATTATAAAATGGGCCATGTCGCTAAAGTTGACTTTTTTGACAAATTTGGGTAAACTTCCAACTGCTCCAGAACCCAATCAGGCGTTGTCTGTGGTCGTTTACCTGAAGTTCCTCGGTTAGTTGGATTTTATACGGGTGCAGACATAAGGCCCGATTCAAAATTCACCAAGTTGAAGTCGCAGAAACGCCAAGTTCTTGTAAACAACGAGAAATAAGCTGCCTTGGGTTTTCCTGTACACTTTCACACGCAACAGCAATGTTTTCACCAGATATTGTAGTTTGATGACGTACAAGTAGGTGTTGGCCAATTATTTACCAAACTGGTTGACTCAAATTTGGCCACTAAACAATGAATAATCTACTCAGCAGGACAAAGTAACATATTTTGAGCGTCCCTATTGAAATACCCTTTATATTAAATACCAGATCTTGAAATATACTTGTAACAGGTATTTAAATATGAGAAACAAGAATAATTTCAAATATAAATACCAAATAATGAGGTATCTTTATCTAATTCTTCTTTTAAGTCATTTTAATGTCACCATATTTCCACGGTTTTAAGTCGCTTATTTTGTGTACAAAAGTGTCTTTGAATGAAACCACATACCTAAATTATGAGCCAGATTCGTCTATTCAGTTAAGTACTGGGAACCGGTATTAACCTTTTGCAATCTGATCATATTTTCTTAGGACTAGTAAACTTCTCTGATTTTAAAAAATGTGTTGGTTAAGTGAGTGATAGTCTTCAGTAGGGTTGGATGAAGCACGTGATCAATTTTAAGCTACCAAAGTATTTGTTAATTAATGAAAAATTTGCCATTAAATTTATACCAGTGTTGGGCCAGGGAGTCTGCCCTACGGAGTTGCCTAACAGAATCTTTTCGGCCAGACTCCGTGGCCCGCGGAGTGGTAATAATCGTAAACTTTTCAAGTGTACGTCAAAATTACGAGCAATTCTTGGTAAGACTTGAATATTTTGTTACTGATTCCAAGATAATCATTCTCGAGAGGGATTTTTCTTAAATTTTTTCTTTAATATAGTGAATACTTAGCCAGCTTGCATACGGAAAAGGGAGATAAAGACTTCTGCACCCACCCTAGCCAGGAAACTAGGGGCCCGCTTTTCAGACTCCACATATAGTTTTAGTAGAAGAATTAAAGGTAAGCTAGACAAAAGGCCTTGCAATTTTTTGGACACTTAAGATGTATTGCTGTCCTGCTCGTGTAGAGCAGTGGTTCTCATGTGCGGCCACCAGAGGATTTTGCTGCGGCCACCAACACCAATAATTAATATTGATATTTTAGTAAGTTAATTTGTCAACAAAGACACTGAAAGTTTAATATTTTGTATGCATTGTATTGAGCATCAACACATACATGCTTAGGTATTTTTGACAAAAGGGATCAACACAAAAATTTTGTGTGGCCACCAGACATTTTCGTAGGACCACTGATGTTCCTAATGCGGCCACAGCCAAATTTTACGTGAGAACCACTGGTGTAGAGCGACAAATGATAAAATTGGTCACTCGTGACTTATGATAGTGTGTACGTGTGCTAGTAAACTAATTTATATTTATTCAATAATCTCCTTACTCGTTCATATTGTCGATAAATTCTAACAATTTTTTTTACAAGCCCTTTTAATAACTTGGTAATTAGCATGTTATTTCACATTTGATGACCGATTAGCAAATGCAAAAATTTGTGCACTACGTATGCAATTGGGTTTTGAAACGGTAGTAATAAACAAGACATTTTAAACGCCCATCTTTGCAAACCATTTATTTATAAGGCAATGTTTGAAAACGATTATATTTTTGTCAGTTCATTGTGATGTACTAAAATTAGAACTATGAACTACGTCCGAACAAAGTTCTGACGAGGGCGTAAGCCGAAATAGCTATCATCTATATATCTTACAATTTGTTTAGAACTAAAATAAGTCGGTCCGTGTGGTCTTGTGGCAAGAGCTTTTTCCTAGAAATCAGGTGGGCCCCGAGTTCAATTCCCGGCAATGTAATTTTTTTTCAATTGACAAAAAGATCTTGGCCTGGGTGTATGTAATTTTTCGTTGAGTTGTTCTCGACCAATTCATTATTTATCATCGAGTTTATCTCGTATGACTTTCACAATTAAAAATATTTGGCGCATTGGCATAAGCTGTTATGCCATATATATATGATTTTATATAAAATATAAAAAAAAATACATTGCTTTTTTTTCACGGTGTTATAATGGAGTTCTACCAAGTTTATTTCAATGCAACCATGAAACTCACTGTCATGAATCACTAGGTACTAAAAATGTCTTCAATTTTCTCGAAGCTTTAATTTGAAAAAGATTTTCTTCGGTTCCCTTGTGTCTTTAAGAAAATCTGATAAATTCAATTAAGCTTTTTTGCGTACATAAAGAGATATTACAGTATCGATTTGTAAAATCAATTTTAAAACATATTCACCGAGCTGCGTCAAATAAAATCAAAGGCACTCGAGCATCAAATAGCATTCTTATCACATAAAGGGTTAATGAAACGAGCAAAGAATCTTCAATCAATTTTAGGAATTAAGCCTGGCAAGGGGATGAGATTTCTTTGAAACTTAATTATTTTCAAAATTATTTAATTAAGCCAATTTACGAAACACACCGCGCCCTCTAAGCCGTTTAATTTCTACTCTTAAAATGCTTTTGGCGAAGAAAATTTGCGATGAAATTTTCATTTTCCGTCACTCACCCTTCTTTTCTTTGATTTGATAACATTTTCAACATGCCAAAAGATAATAAAACGATAAATAGCGTATTGTTTTAACTGCCATTTTTATTCACCGACAAAATAAAAATCAAAAATATTATTTTGTGTCAAAGTTTATTTTAGCTTAACCGATCGTGTGCCGAAACGTAAATGTACGGTCTACAATTCCGTGAGCGACGTGCCGGCCAAAGAAAATGCGCGTCCATTTACGCTCACTAATACTGGACAAGGTCGATGATTTTACCCCCCCCCCCCCTCTATGCATGACCATTCTTATAGCGGCATATAACGATTTACATAGAATGCATTTCCATGAAGAATTGACAGATGGCATTTACAGTGAATTCTTGGTGTAAAAACTGTAAAGATATTGTACACAATACTTAAAAAATATTTCATCATAGAACAAGCCATTTTTTATAATACTGGACAAGGTCGACGATTTTAATAATTCTAACATTTATTACACATAGCGACATCTTTTGTTGACTTATTTTGTATTAAAATCAATGCTATATCGATTTAACTTTCAAAATACGGTATCAAAAAAAAATATTGCATTAAAAAAATTTATGGAATGCTAAAAAATATAAAAATCGATAGTTTTCTTATAATTATTCATATTTTAAGTCACGCATGAAAGAGACAACGTGTTCGCGTTGATGTTTATGACAGACTGGCGTAAACAAAACTATGTGCGCGAGTGCTCTTAGAATTACAGTAATATACATACTTACAGTTTACATATATTGTATAATAATCAATGTAATGTCGATTTTAAGAAGAGCTTACCAAAATGCGTCACGAACAGAGTGGCACCATGGGTACATTTATCAAGTAATATTCTGGGTGACTGTTTACTTGTCATATAACTTCGAAGAAACCCCGTTCACTAGCGCATATGACTAAACGGGGATTGCTTAATGTTTTTAAATCAGGTACTTTTTAAACATAATTCTAGCTCACGTGTTTTTCTGTGTAAGTTTTGTGACAGCCCTGAAGTAATGTGAAAAATTTCGTTACGATTTTTTGGATTCATGGCGGCGCAAATGACACGTGTATTTTTTTAGAAAGTCTAAAACAGTGATGCCCAACCAGAGATAATCAATTCTCAGATAGTTCGAGGGCCGCATGGGTATAACTGATTAAATTATCGATATTTTTAACGCCTTTCGTGTTTTTTAAAAAAATTTGAAGAAAAAAAGGTGATTTATATTTGTCATTCCAAGCCGCATGAAATGTCATTGAGAGCCGCAGGTTGTGCATCACTGGTCTCAAAGATATACTTTTAATAAATAGCCAAAAAATATAAAATAAATTTTATGCTTTGAAAGAAAATTGTGGCCTTGGGTGTACGACCGTACTAATACCGACTGGCATATAATAGGTTAATATGATACCATATAGCCAATTTTTTTTTATACAAAAAATACAATGAATCTTCATTCATTCACTAAACTACAATCTGAAAGCGGCCTGCCAATTGTTATCCGATAAACTCACCCACTCGGTGAACATGTTGATATTAACAACATTCCAGTCGTAAAAAAACACTGCGAATTTTAAAATTTGAAATTTTCAGCTTTTTCATATATTTTTTTTTACGTAGTCGAAAATTAATAACAATAAAAAATAAAGCTTCGCAGTAAAAAGGTATGGATGGGAGATTTTAAAGCAAACTGTGTTGAGGGTGTACATAACCACTATATCAGGCATTCCCAACTGAAATCACTTGGTGGGCCAAATTAAATATTGCATGTCTCTGGTGGGCAACTTTTTTCCAACGGCCTTGATCGTAGTGATCAAGGCCGTTGGTAAAAAGCCCACAATGTTTACAATTGTGAATTTGTCACTTAAACCTATTTTTGAAACCATAAAATAATGGAAACTGTTATAATAGTATCATTCAGGGCTGTGGAGTCGGAGTCGGAGCCGTGTAGTCGGAGCTTTTTGGCCGGAGTCGGAGTCGGCGCGGCGTTTCGGCGTGAAATTATATAGAAATTATTTATCTAAAATATTATGCATCCGAAAGCACTTCAATAAACACAAACAATCTTTGAGTGGCATTGTAACCAGGGCTGTGGAGTCAAAGTCGGAGTCGGAGTCGTCGCGAGGCTTTGGCCGGAGTCGTACTCGGAGTCGGAAATTTTGAAAAGTTTTTTATTTTTGCATTTAATATGTCAAATTTGGCTTTTGGCCGCATTGATAGGGTTGATATTTAATTGAATAAGCATAAATAGGAAAATTAGGGGAAAAAACGTGACGATATTAACCTTTTTTTAGTCGGAGTCGGAGTCGTGTTTTTGGTCAATGTCGGAGTCGGAGTTGGACTTTTTTTACCGACTCCACAGCCCTGGTATCATTATCACTTTTATTTGGTGCATTACAATTGCTAAACTGAATACCGTTATCACTTTTAAGTTGTTCACTGTCAATACTTGGTGGAATGGCATTATAAATTAAAAATAATAAAACATTTTTAATACTTATTTCACATAAAATTTATTGGATCAGGACCGGTTTCTCTCATGGAAAGCTAATCAACTGATAATAAATACAACGAAACAGTGATATTTATACAAAATTAATGTAAGAATTACAAGGTATGACAAACAATTGGTAGCATAACTTTGCAAATAAATTGAAACAAAATATAAGCAAAATAGACTATAATTAAAATGTTGAAGGCCTGTTAGCAATGCAAGCTATTACATTAACAATCGATTAAGTATGCATGATCATTAACAAAGTAAAAGAGTAAAATTAAATTTGTGGTCAACCACTTTGGTTTAACGTTGAGAAAAATGACTCGCATCAATCAATATGTGGTGCCAAATACAGCGAAAGTGTAAAATACCAATTGCCCTAATTTCGTAATTTTATCTTCAAGAAACATTTTTGAGAAAATTCTTGTATTATATTCAGGTCTGTGGAGTCGGAGCTTTTTGGCCGGAGTCGTACTCGGAGTCGGAAATTTAGAACTTTTTATTTTTGCATTTAATATGTCAAATTTGGATTTTGGCCGCATTGATAGGGTTGATATTTAATTGAATACACATAAATGCGAAAATTAGGGGAAAAAAGTGATGATTTTAATCTTTTTTTAGTCGGAGTCAGAGTCGTGTTTTTGGTCAATGTCGGATTCGGAGTCGTGGTTTTGGCAAATGTTGGAGTCTGAGTCAGAGTCGGACTTTTTTTCACCGACTCCACAGCCCTGATTATATTTCGTCACATTATTTGTAATGAATTTTATCAATAGCAAAATGTATAGAAAGTTAAAATCTTCAAATGGGCCACACAAAACCTTCAATTGGTCTGCTTGTGGCCCGCGGGCCAAGGTTGGGCATGCTTGCAGTATACAATAAGAAGGCGCCTAGCGTTGCAGGCAATGGGATTGACATAATAGTCGGGTTCTGTGTTTGCGTCGTTTTTTGCATACCGTTTTCCTTAAATACAGACGGACTGAAAGATTAACTGAGACAAATTATCCCAATTATTTAATTAATAGAAAACACATATTTTCTTCGTAGAATCCTGTGAGTTAGAAATTCACATTCAAGATTGATACAAGGCAAAACTAAAAATCTTGCTTAACAAATTATACGAAACAAAGGTAAATTATGGATATATGGTCACGGTACAGAATTTTTGTAAAGATTTATGAAAAATAAACACATTAAATGAAATGAATGTAAGGATTACGATGTTTCGTCTTTAATTTATTATAATATAAGATCCTAAAGATTACTTCGCAATAAGTATAAAATCGAGTTGTTTTAATTTACAGGAGCAAAAATGCAACCACAAACTACACAAATAATAATATTTTACAGATAGTGATAGTCACATAAGTTTATTATTTGCTTTAAATAAAAAGAATAATTTTATTATAGGCTAATATTAAAAAACTAATTCTTCTTTCAGAACTCATACAATAATCAGTAATATTCTTCAGATTTAATCATTTTGATTCCACATTTTATAACAATCCACAAGAACTCAAAGAGTAAAGTCAAAACATAAAATTATAACCTAGTATGTATAAATTTTTTGAGCTTAGCTCGAGAGGATTGAGATTCTGTCGCGTGACCATATATCCATAATTTACCGAAATAAATAGGTGTGTGTTTTGACTTTGACCATTGCTTAAAAGCCATATCGATGGCTTATAGAGTAACTCCACTTTTGGCCGAAAATTACTAAATAATGCCAGCTTGTTGTATCATGCAATGTGCATGTCCCGTAAAAATTTTATAACCAAAACTTATTTGAGTGAATCTGAAAAACGTTTTAGAAAAAATTGATAACTCCATTGTCATTCTAAAATCAACACTGCTAATTATCCAACACTGCCATTTTCTATTGTCACATGTCATTCATTCGTTTTTTTTTCATCTGTGATACAAATAAATCATTTGAAAGTCCAATTTGAAATTTTCCCGATCGGTTTGAAAAAACCAACATAATTAGTTTTTTAGCCTCTCCTGCACAATTGACAAAAACGGAGATAGCAAATTTACTTTTTAAGCCATCGATATGCAAATCTCATTACAGTCCGTTTAAAATCTTAATATTGATCAAACGTTGGCAAAGTTCTCCGCAATATTGTTTTACTTTGAGCATATGGACTCCTCAAGGAGTTTATCTCTATACATATTTTTCTACGAGAACTGCTTTTTATTCAGTTGCTCAACCTCTCTTTTTCGAAGAGAGTAGGGATTGAAAGAATACGATAACCATGACAAGACTTGTAGTGTATGAATCGCTCTCACTGTGCGTCGCTTTTAGGAATCGAAAAGTTGTAAAGGAAGTTTTAAAAACACAAACATCCATTGCTTTCGAACAGAATCGACCTATCGATGTGAGATATAATAATAAAATGCGGGAACCCTGATTTTTTTTAAGGAAAATCCTATTATCCATTGACTTATTTGATAATCAATATGTTTCATTATAAACGCTTATCCAGACATGACTATGCTAGTATTTAAATATTTCATTCAGAGAATCACTCCAAAATAGAAGTGCGTTGTCGTACGTCACGAGCATCAGAAGGGTTAAGAAACTCTTCCATCTAGCTAGTCAATTTACATTATATTTTACTATTCAATGTAAATGAACTATTTTAAGAAGTATTCATTTTATTCTCGTACCCCTTTTCGGGTGCGTAGAGCCGAGCCGCCGTCGAACCCCCTTTGAAAAACCGCAGGCATTAAACTGTCAATAATGCGAGGGGGTGATGCAGATTTATAACCACTGCTTCGCAAACTGTCGCAATAATTATAAAACAATTAGTTCTGTCTCCAGGGATGGATTGCTCGGATAATAAATTCAGAATAGACTTCAGAGCGCCTCATCCCTTTTCCCAGGGCTATATCTTAGCACAGACACTCTAGAGACCACAAATTACTTCGTAAATTAAACTTAATTTATTTCGTGAAGAAACCTCCACGTGTTCACTGTATCAGATAATTGTGAGCCGTTAATCGTCTTTGAGTAGGAAACAGGTGTTGAACTATGAGATAATATCTCATATTTAACGCTTCTTTAAGCTAACTATTACGATGCCTGGCTTATTTCAAAATTGAAACCTGGTTTTTTTTAACCCTTTGAGTAGTATGGCCGTACATTTTTTTCTTTGAATATTATATGTACAATACGGAAAGAAAAATAGCAATGTATTTTAATTCTACATAAATTATTTTATATATTTTTTGATAGCTATTTCGGCTTACGCCTTCGTCAGAACTATAGTTTAGTTATTAAAATACATTGCTATTTTTCTTTCCGTATTATAATGGAGTTCTACCAAGTAAATGCCTACTCAATCAATAAATTATATGTACATATTATATACATAATACCATATCATGAAATGGTCTCATACAATGTCAGAAATCGTCAAATTACATGAAACACGTATTTGCGTGAACGCCGAAAATCGAAGGACGATTTTAAAATGCTCATATGGGCGTGCTTCGGGTATCACACGTATTTGCATGAGCGCCGAAATTGGAACACTTTTTTTTACAAGTATGCGTGTGAACGCCGGGGAAGCGGTAAATCTATTGCTACTCTCATATTTTTATTGAAACTAGAAATGTCAATCAGTGATTTTTTTCTATGCCGCTTTATCTGCTCAAATGGTTCCACAAACGGAGAAAATAAGTATTCAAAAGTACAAAATATCACATTATAAATCTAATGCAAGTTGGTTTTTCCCACCATCACCCGTTGTGTTTATGCATCCAATGTTTCATGGCCGCCTTTCACAACGCTATCGACTTCGAAAAAGGAATTTACCCCTCACATTAATGGCCCGAGCAGATCTCCACGGGACTGATTTTTAAACATGCACTAGTTAGTGTACTTGAAAATAGAAAATAAAATAAATTGAAGTGACTAGGTCAGCCACTGAAATCAGTTTGATACCTGTGTATAATCTGTATACTGAGAGCCCGTCGTGTTAGACGAGTATATTGACTCAAGTGAAGTATCGAGATTACGTCGATCCCCAATAAATTTGCAAATTTTTCAAATGCAATGAAGTTAGCTTTAGTTGTCAAGTCAGCGTGGCCTATTGGGCCCGTGTGAGGACGGACCACAGCAAACTTTCTGCTATCACCAGAGCGAATAAGATCACGAGGCTTATAAGTATATTGTACAATTCTTTCGAAACAAAATGCTTTAATTGTCCCCTTATTTTAATGAATGCCAACCCTTTCATTAAAATAAATCATACCAAAATAAACGTCCCACCAATTTTCTTAATCTCGTGGTGAATCATCGTTTGTCACCATTAATGATGATTTCAGCAACGATCAAAAATAAATTTTCAAAGTAATGATATTCCATTTTTAAATCTAGCGGCACTTTACTTAAATATGGCAACATCGACAACGGCGGGCCATTAAATTCTCGCGCCAAAACTCTTCCCGCTTGAAATAATCGCAGAGCGTCCGTATCCGAGTTGAAAATGTGAAACATTACGATAGCGCAAGGGCGCGTCATTTATTTATGCCTTTATTAAAATTCCGGTAAGCAAAATACCGGGAAAACGAAGCGCAGACGATTCCATTTAACTAGGACACTTCGACCCAGTTTATCGGTTGCCGCATTTCAAAGAATTTCTCAAGAAAATAATTATTACAAAATGAACAAGAATAAACAATATTTTTCAAAAGGGTGACTGCTATAGTTATTGGAGACTGTGTTTTGCGAAAGAGTCAAATTTATCTGGTGTTTGAAGTCAACGAGAATTCTTAGCAATTCCTTATTTTGGTTGGTTAACTCCTTCTAGCTAACTCCTATGTCTAGCTCGAAATGGTAAAATTCGGTTGGGAAAGTATTTTTTATGAATTTTAAATTATCGTTATTTCAAACACCGTTTTTTTCAGGGCTGTGGAGTCGGTAAACAAAAGTTCGACTCCAGCATTGACCAAAAACACGATTCCGACTTAAAAAAGTTTAATACCGTCACTTTTTTTCCTAATTTTCGTATTTATGTGTATTCAATTAAATATCAACCCTACCAATCCGGCTAATACCCAAATTTGACATATTATATGCAAAAATAGAAACTTTTAAAATTTCCGACTCCAAGTACGACTCCGGCCAAAACACTGCGACTTCACGACTCCGACTCCACAACCCTGGTTTTTTTGGATTGAGTGAATTTTTCGTTAATGTTTGTAAGCATGTGGTATATTTTTGGTAATTTGTTTAACCTCGCTAATAAATACGCAAAGCCCTGTTAAATAAATCAATTTATGCACTCTCGTGTATTTTTTCTGGAAACGATAATAATAAAATAAATCTTTGATTAATTGATAATTCTACCTATTAAACCGCGTAAATTTGAAAGCTATAATTACTATAAATATCAAAAATTGCTACCCAAGATAATACCAAAAGGAATATTCGTAACATTTGATTTAAAATCTAATATACAGACAATCAAAAACTAAAATTTCAGTCTCTACGTACTGCTGGTAAAAGTCTTACATTATATAATGTTCTTTGAGATCTATAAACTAGAACAGTTGATTTTTTTACCGGGAATTGTTTGTTACAAAGTTGTGATGGCAACCTTACTGTATCAAGATGATAAATATACATTTCTCTTTTTTTTCGCTTTTGTTGTTTTGATAACAGGGGTAAAAAAATTGGATCCCTTTCTTCGAGCGGTTTATCCAAATATAACACCCCCATCGAGGGGTCCAAAACTGATTAAATGAATAGCAATTTATTGCTTGTTTTACTCTATGAAAATATTCACGCTTTTGAAACAGGATTTTTAATAAAGCAATAGGTTTGCATAAAGTAACAATTTACCAGATTGGGCTCAATCTCTTGTATACCAAAAACAAGTAAGGCCGAGCTCCTGTATGGAAAACTTGTTAAATGTATTTTTTTCATTTACTTTGTGGGCTTTGAAGGCGTGGATTTCTGTGGTATTTAAAGTTCCCGCCTTTGTGAGAGCAATTAGTTTACTGTTATTTTTTTCTAAAGTTAAGCAGTTTTAAAATCCCGCGAAACTCATTTCGGGTTGACGTACATTTCAATAATTAATAATTTAATACTAAAAACACGTAATTGTTTTTAGTATAAATATTTTACTTAACATACTTAATATTTTGCTTCAAAATCATTTTAAGTCAATTTGTATTATTTAATAATCCTTTATTGTAAAGGAAAATAAATATATGACCTCTTATAATAGTAAATTGTGAAATAAGTACTATTAAAAATGTTTTTAATATTTTTTATTATAGCATCATGGCCATTCCTGATAAAATCAGTAAAACAATTGACAGTGAACACCACATGAGCGAAACCGGCCTCGATCCGAAAAATATCTACCAAAAAAATGTTTTAATATTTTTTTTAATGCCATTACCAAGTAGGTGAACACCTTAACAACTTTTTTATTATAAGAGGTCTTCAACATTTTAATTATAGTCGAATTTGCTTGTATTTTGCTTCAATCAATTAGGCCTATAATCCACCTAAAGGAAAATAAATATACTAAGTAACACAAATTGTTTGTCAACCCTTGTAATTCTTGCTGAACTTTTTTATAAATTTCAACAGTTGATAATGCTTGGTCTTGAGCGAAACTGGTCCATGATCCAATAAATTTTCTGTGGAAAAATTACTAAAAATATCTTACAATTTTTGTTATAATTCCAATCTACCGAGTATTGACAGTGAACACCTTAAAATTGATATGTTATACAATGCTGTCAATGCAAATTGAGCTGTGGCCGGTTCATCGTTGTGTAACGTGGAAAGATAGAGATTCGGAAAATAGTATGCAGAAATTTAAGCGCCCATAGCGAATGTATCAGTGTTGTCGCGAGTTAATAAATTACACTTTTGCCGCTATGGTAGGCGAATTTCTAGCGGTCGGCGCGAAGTGCGATAAACAAGGAAAATTAATGAGTTTTGCGCCCGTACTGAATTACAAGTTAGCTTTTTTCGAATATTTCCAGAATTTAAGCCCCCCGGATAAGCCGTTAGAGATGAAATGACCAATAACAACGTATGATCACGTTAACCCTCGAAAGACAGTCACTGAAAAATAGCGTGTGATCCGAAGAGGGGGGCTTAAAATACCCCAGTGTTACGGCTTCATTGGCATAGATTGCATAAAAAAATGTCATACAGTCAAACCTCCGAAAACACTACTCCGTAAAACACGCTGGCCGAAAATATTCGTCGCAAAACCCCCGATGGCACATTCGCATTCCATTGTCGTTGCTATTTGACCATAGACAACATATATGTGACGTTGGCTGCTCGGACGACTGATGTCGATAAAAAAATGGGTTCCACTGTGACCGATGCACACAAACAGCCGAAAGCTGAACGGCTGCGTGCTGACTTCCTGTTTGCTACATTTTGCGAGCGCTGTGCATTGTATCACCTAGCAACCAAATATTTACATAAATATTTCGTTCAAATATTTTTTTTTGCAAACCTCATTTATATAATCTTAGTTTGCATTTTTCGCGCAAAAAAACGAAATCCCTAATTTTGTATGAGATTCACGCCCTTGTTTTACACTACTTCATATACCACGGTCCCGACTATAGTGTTAGCTGGGGGTTTAACTGTATTAAGCTTTAACGTATCTTTATACATCGCTCTAAAAAAATATATAAATAAAAATAGAAAGTTTTCTTATAATTATTCATAAGCCGTGAATGAACGGACAAGCAGATCGTATTGATGTTCAAGACAGACTGGCGTTATCAAAAATGTTTGCGTGAGCGTTTGTCTACGTCTTTTAATGTAAAAAGAATCCATTTCATTTGAAACGTGCAATGGATAGCGACAGTATAAATTGTTTTCGGCCAATAATAAACCGACTAATCTTCTTTCTTTATTTAATTGCGACAAAACTAGTCAATCAAAATCATATTTTTTAATGCATATGGTGTAAAAAACAATGATTTAACTATACCAAAAGTTTACACATTTGTATCACTAATGTTAAGATAGATATGTAGGATAAAGTGGCAGTGGTGTTAAGCTGTCTAACCCACCGGGACGTAAATGTTAACGTAAAAGGCAATAAACAGCTAATACAGAGCAATAACTAACGAAAGAGAAAAAAAAGATTAATATTAGCAATGGATGTTTGCTGGAAAACGTGAGATTAATATTTTTTTGTATGTGCTGGAAAAGTTGCGTCGGAAAAGTCGTGATTTGGTTTATTAACACGGTAATATTTCTGTTTTTCAAACTGTATTGGCTGGAAAAAGTATCGTGTCATGATTTTTTTTTTAACCCTTTGTATTACTCAGTATATTTATTTTCCATTATTGGGATTCCAACTCAGATATGCGAATATTCGATATCCAGATATATTCGGCCCTTTTTAAACTATTCGATATTCGGATATTTGGGAAAGTATTCGGATAATATTCGCATTCGACAATCACAACGTCTCCATATTTAAAGAGCAATTATGTATATCTTGAGGTAGTGGTTTTTATTGCCTTTGCCCAACTTGGGTACTATCAATATCTTATCGTAATACTTTATTTTAACGCACCGGCTAGGACTATAAAAACATTTATTGCCGTAATTGTATTTATTATGCATTCCTTTCCCATCAATTTCGACAGTAGGGTGCGATCGCTACACTTGAAGAAGTCAGGTTTCTATTTCGTCTCTACCTAGGGAGGGTCATCGCAAACAATTGCTCTCGGTCTATATCGATTCTCTGATGCCTTCTCGTCATAATTCTGCAGGCAAGAGATTGTTGGGTTACAGTGAAGGCCCACAGCCTTATAAAACTTTTTAGAGGTTTCACAAACGAACTTGCAAATAGTGGGTTCACTTAAATCTCTGTGTAAAAGCGATCCACGCACGAACCATGGAGCATCACATACTTGCCTCAATGACTTATTCTGAACAATCAGGAGTCTTCAGATGCATTGGTGAGCAAATGCTCACACTGGTGTGGCGTACACCATTGGACGAGCTACTGCTGTAAATAGGAGAAGTTTACTCTTTAATGGATAGTTTGCTTCTAGCATTAAGCATAAAGGACAATTTTCGCTTTTGTAGCATTAGCTTGGCGCTTTTTAATCGCGGTGTGTTCGTTAAATTTCAGTCTCTTATCTTGAGTAACAAGCAGTTCTCGTAGAACAAAAACATACGCTGAGATATACTCCACGAGTAGTTTATATACTCAAAGCTGGAATCCGGACATGGTTAAAAAAAATATGATCAAATTGAAAATTCAAAAACCGCAAGAAAATTTTTCTTTATTATACATTCATACATACACGCTTCTGAAAATTCTACTTTTTTAATGTTACCTTTTTTAAAATTCTTAATCATATTTCTTGAATAAATTCGACAAATCCTGCCTATATCGATGATAAACTTGTGGAGCTTTCACACAAAGTGATCAAAAATGTAAATTTGATTCATTTTTTCTGTATTCTCTCTGAAAAGATTTTCCGCTTGGAATTTTCCCGCCCTCAACATAAACTTTTCATTTAATTTATTTTATGTACAATAATAATTTTCCAGGACGCCCAAAAGCTGAAATGTTCATTACTTTGATATGATTTCAACATACCATACAAAACAAGGATAGGGTAGTTCAATATAAAATAATTTATTCTACGTATTGTGTTACTATCCGTGACACGTGTTTCGCCTCTTTCAGATGCATCTTCAGACTTTCTATCTTTAAAATTGCTTACGTAATAGACAGGCTAACAAAAAAACGATATTTGAAATTACTTTCGATGGATTCGGCGGTAACTAAGTGGATGTTCATTTTAATATAAGATTTAAAATATTTTTAGCCGTATTTTTATATCAATTATGACACGTGTTTCGCTTCTTTCAAAGGCATCTTCGGACTTACTTACACAAAGATTGCTTACGTAATTGATTTAAATAGTATTAGAGTGATTCTAATATTCTGATATGATAAATTACAAAATAGATAGATACCAACAAACAATAGTATTACTATTGTGATACATTAATTTGGAAGGGTTAAAACTATATGAAATAAGCTTGGCAATGGCGATCAACCTGTCCTATTTTGAATATTATTTAATAATGCTTAATAACTGTTATTTATAAAAATTCTAATCCATTCATTTAAAAATATATATATTTACACGATATAGTTATCAGAGTAGGGTATGTAAAAATCGTATTGTTAAAACTGATTTTCCGGTATTTTTAAAACCGGGATATTAAAAATTTCACATTTGTGAGAACAACTCTTTACAACATTAAATATAGTTTTTTTTTTGCATTTTGAGATATTTTTTTGGATCTGAATAACGGTTCCTTCATACAACACGACAGTCTTGGTGTGATATGTTAACCTCAATTCGGTGGTCTTGTAGTTAAGTAGTCAACCCTTGGGAGGACGTCCTATTATTTATTTGATTAAGATTTCAGTACGGAATTGACATATAAGTCAATTTATAAATATACTTCTCAATTCCCTCTAGAATATGGCTTCCAATCCAGGGATCCGAATATTTTAATGCATGATAGGCTCCACGATTAAAAACAAAATTAAGATTGATTTACTTATCAATCACAAACGAATAATCATTGTAATAAAAATAATAACACATTTTTAGTACTTAACAACTAAGCAAATACCATTTTAACAATTGTTTGTCATACCTTGTTTTCATCCTTAACTTTTGCATAAATACCACTGTTTTATTGTATTCCTTATCAGTCTATAATGCTCGCCATGAGCGAAACCTGTCCTGATGAAATAAATCTCATGTGGAAAAGGTGCTAAAAGTGTGTTATTATTTTTATTATAATGCCTTTCCACCAAGTATTGACAGTGAACGACTTAAAAGTGATTAATAATCATTGACAAAATCGTAATATTTAGTATTCTTGGACGTTTTTGTCTTGTCAAAAACCGGATAGTCGTGGAAAATAAATTATTTGCCGCGTTATGCAATGACGACAGCATCGAATATTAAAAATATCCATAGAAACGTTATTTATTGCCTTTAATGTGCCCTCATTTTAAAAATAATAATGTGATATTTAGATAAATTTCTCCTTTTGGATGCTATGTATGTATGTAATCAAGAATATTTTCAATTTCCATTAGTTATCAGATCGCATACGAACGAGACCGACACCTTCGTGCATTATATATTGACACCGCCTTATGTGGTAGGTCATCAGAACTCTCTCGAACGATCTATTTTTCACCTCAGCCTATGAGTTTAAGTAATAATCTATATTGAAATCTATAGCGATTCAATATAGAGTTATTTCAATTTCTCTTATCTCTTGACGCCTGACAGTGCATGTGCTTCATAAAAAGTTCGTTAGGCGATAAATAATCCCTTATCGGCGGGCGCACGTGTTAACGATTTTTGAAACGGCCATTGTTTTTTCTTTCTAAAGTAACCGTTGGTTTTCGTACAGCAGTGAGAGACTGAGTAGCAGGGAGAGAGCACGCGCTTGTCAGATAAGTCTTACAGTTGTGGTAAGCGCTGGACGTGGCCTGCAAGCTCCTAATCCTCTCCCTAAGAATAAATTCTAGTAAATTCCTGATATCGCCTTCACACTAATAATAATAATAGTCGTGTATTCTGTGTTGTAGAACGTAACGTGTATTGTTAATCTATCTGTGCTAAATCCGTGTGTAAAGTCTGTGTAAACTATAAACAATTAAATAATGGATGCTAACCGCACCCACATTACGCTTTGAGATCGTCTTTTCTTTATAAGAGTACCATGTTTCTCCTACCCCATCCCCAAAATACCACTTCCTAAGTGTCGGATAGGAGGCTCCTTCTCGATTTACGAGGGAGCCGGAATAAAGGTCTTCTCAATATCAATAAAATATTTTCGCCCTTCATTATAATGAATTAACAACCGACATATAATATTCATAAAAAAAGCTATATTCATCATTTTTAATGAAAATCAATAAGGTTTATATTTAATAAATTGCTATGAAAAATACTGACCGTTGAAAAATATCCTAAATCCCACTATCGACATATTGCAATCCCAGGATCAAAATATTGGCCCTGGGTTAGAATTCGAGCTCTAGACTGAATTTCTTGCCGTACAACTTATACTGTAATTTTTAACATTTTGAATTAAATTTTAATGGCAACCGAGCTTACAGTTAAAAACGAATCCATCAATCTTTACTTTTAATAATAATAGTTTAAAGGGCGGATACAAAGCAGGGCAGGGAGAGTTTATAATAATGTTTATTGCTTCGACATCATTAACATGCTGAATAAATTTGATGAGATTTTTAAGATTTACGACACACATTAATCAACCCCTGGATATGGGGATGATTATTTTGTTTGAAGAACGTTAAAAAAATGCTTGGCACTTAAAATAAATCATTTATATGTATGTTTATATAGTAGCAGCAAAAAAAACATAAACTTTGGTATTAATAGGTGATAAAGTTTACGGCCACTAAATTATTTCTACTACGCATTGAACTGCTGGCAAAAAAACTGTTTTAAACACACTGTGTATCTTTCGGCTTATACGATATCAAAATAAAAATATTTTTTTTACCAATTCGTTTTGTCGTAATTCTGACATGACTGGTATATTCTCCCAAAATATATTCATTCTAAAATAGCTTTCTTCATCTAACCGATACTAAAAGTGGTACGTAGTGTGAGTGATTATCTAACTAATAGTTCTGACGATGACGTAAGCCGAAATAGCTATCAACAAATATATAAAATAATTTCTATAGAACTAAAATACATTGTTATTTTTTTTCACCGTGTTATAATGAGGTTCTACCAAATAAATGCCAATACAATCAATCAACAAATTTTTCCCTCGTTTATCCTTTTCTATACAATACTCAATTCGAAAATGGTACGTTGATCAACTGCTAACAATCACTTTTAAGGTGTTCACTGTCAATACTTGGTGGAATAGTAAAAAATATTTTTAGAACTTGTTCCACATTGAATTTATTAGATCAGAACCGGTTTCAATCATTGCGAGCATTATCAACTGATAAGAAATATTAAAACACATAACGCTATTAATGTCTTCAACATTTTAATTTTGGTCTATTTTGTTTTATTATACTTTGATTTATTTGTATTACCAATTGCTTGTTATACCTTTTAAGAGTTGCTTAGCTGTTCTATAAATAAAGCTGTATTTCATTAACATTTTTTTTAAACACCTAACGGTTACTGACTGTGAGTGCGTAATAAATACAAATTTTAATGAGTCATCGGAAACAGTTTGCTTTGTTGTAAAGGGTATGAAATAGGGACGCTCAAAATATGTTACTTTGTCCTGCTGAGTAGATTATTCATTGTTTAGTGGCCAAATTTGAGTCAACCAGTTTGGTAAATAATCGGCCAACACCTACCTGTATGTCATCAAAATACAATATCTGGTGAAAACATTGCTGCTGTGTGTGAAAGTGTACAGGAAAACCCAAGGCAGCTTATTTCTCGTTGTTCACAAGAACTTGGCTTTTCTGCGACTTCAACTTGGCGAATTTTGAATCGGGCCTTATGTCTGCACCCGTATAAAATCCAACTAACCAAGGAACTTCAGGTAAACGACCACAGACAACGCCTGATTGGGTTCTGGAGCAGTTGGAAGTTTACCCAAATTTGTCAAAAAAGTCAACTTTAGCGACATGGCCCATTTTATAATGAATGGATATTGGCAGACATTTGATGCTATATTCCATATTTAATGCCGTAAAATATACTTACAAATGAAATTAAAATTTAGTCGAAATCTCACAAACAACTTGTTTTATTTACATTTCAAAACTAAACGTCCTTATAAAAATACCCTTTATATATTACTTCAGGGTAGTCACTGTCAATACTTGGTGGAATGGCATTATAATAGAAAATTTTTTGCTCTTATTCATAAAAACATTTATTTAGATCACGACCGGTGTCAAAGATAACAACTGATCAGTTGATAATGCTCGCCATGAGCGAAATCGGTCTTGTTCTAATAAATTTAATGTGGAATTTGTAATAATATTTCGATTCCATATAATCAAACTGAGAGCAGAAAACATAGTTAATTCAGTAATTTTCTTATCGAATATAAATATTGTGTTGGGTAAACGTGTTCTTGATTGAAATTATTTATGTTGAAAATCTAAAAGGCATTAAAAAAATTACCAAATGCAAAATAATTAAAAATCATTCTCGATAGGTCAAGAGTCTCATTATATTTTTTTTACTTTTGTCCATACTTTTTTAGTGTTATAAAACTAATACCAAGACAAATAATTGAAGCTGTTTTCCTGTTCACATTTAAATGAAATGTTTTTTTTTAATTTTGCTAACGACGTGGCAAAAAAATAATTCACAACATAAAAGAAATAAAATTTGTGAAAAGAGGACGAAGTACTTTTCATTATCAAGTCGAAAATGAGGAGGGGCCCATTCAAGGCTTGGAGCCATACTTGAGTGAAGAGGTTGTCAAGTGAGTCCCGCAGGCTTATTTTGCACGAATATTTTCGCAACGTGCTATGCCCAAACGATCTAATATAATTTTTATAAAAAAATATCTCACACTATGCTTTTTTTCCTCGCTTTTATTCGGCCCTTATTCGTAGTTGATTATTGACGGTTTTGAGTTACGAACGCCTCTAGATACAAAATAATGTTTTGCGTTATGTGTCTAAGAGCCATCAATAAGTGGATTTAAAGATATTTCAATCTCCACTTGGCCTTAAAACAACACATTACTATTTTATATTTAACAGAAAGCCAACGCATCGCCTTTAAAGATAATGAAAAGACAATCTTATCAAAATAGGTAATATTGATAACTAGTGAACCCTGTTTTTTTGGATCTTTGGATGAAGAAGCATTGAAGGGGCTGTATTGGAATACAAATTAGAGTATGTAATTATGGAATGAACTAAAATCATTGTATTGTCTTTCAGGTTGAGTGTTTTGTTAACAGTTAAAATTGAAAATAGAACCAATATTTTCCAATGTCGACCATTTGAACTTCTGCTAAAAAATTTAGACAGATTTTTCAAGAGAAATTTCTGTAATTTAATCTCTCGGAGATCAAATATAGAAAGATGAAGCTAGATCATGACTTGAAGATATCTAATTGCTCTCATTTTACTACGTTCTAAGGGTCTGATCAGAAAGAGAATCAGTAACACGTCCTTGAATTCAAATCCATTATCTTATATATAAAACCGAAACGGCGTATGTATGTATGTGGGTCTGTAATTCCCTTTTGCATTATTGTTGAAAATTGCCATAAAAACGAATATAAAAGAAAATATGTTTGAATTTTTATCGGCGAAGACATTTAGTCAAAATGTAATAAATTAGTCTTCTACAGAACTTTTCCCGGCTTTTATTATTAATAATAATGTTTATTATTTACGTGAAGGTATTATTTGACATTTCTTTGACTGCAAATTAGATTTTTTCCTTGAATTTGGACATTTTAATGGGCGAGAATGAGGCTGTCAATATATGAAAGGGGCTGTGAAATGTCAATGCCACTCTAAAATGTTCATTTTAATTACATTTTAATTGACCTAGACTTTTGAATTTTGAAAAAAGTTGTTTCAACTTGGCCCGTCTGAATTTACGCGCCGAGGTGAACATAACCCCAAACTGGTCCGAGCGAAGCCGGGTACGAATACTAGTTTGTTTATAAAACTACATGTACTGGAATTCGAAGATTGGCGTCATTGACAAAGTAGCTGAAGGCCTGTAACGTTTCTTTGCAAAGCCTTCAATATAAATTAATGGATTCATTAATGGTCACTTTAAATGCCCAATTAAAAGCTTTTTTCATTTTACATTACATTAAATCTGTTCAATATGTTTAATATCGCTTTTAATGTTTTTCGATTTGATTTCAATTTAATTTTGTGTATGACATTGTTAAAGTCACCAATAATAAATAAAACAATTTAAACAACAGCATAAAAATATTATTCAAACACTACCCAATTATTTACTATCGAAAATCATAAAAAAACAGTTCAGTATGCAAAATTAATATTATTTAAGCTCAATAAAAATCATTATTCTTATCACGCAATATTTCATTTAATGTAAACTGTGCATAACCAAATATTGAAATGTTGTTTGAAATATAAAAATGAATTCTTGTGGTTTTTTTTTTAATTTCTTTTTTTAATAAATCTCAATCAAATTTTTGAAATACTGTTTTAATATTAATTACGATAATCACTCGTTGCTTAGTTATAATGGTAGCATTTATTCAAATACCAGAGTTTATGAATGAAATTTAAAAATGTATAAACTTTGCTTAACATATTGTTGTCTACTGCTGTTTCCGAGCACTTCTTTGGAATTTGAAAATAGCAATTCAATTGGTTTGTTTTAATACAAAAACTGTTTACTTTTCATTTGTTTACCATCTCTGTTTCGGAAAAGAGAAGCTAGGACAATATTAGTATGCAAATCACTCTAGAAAAGATATGTTTTTACCATTCAATGGCTGCAAGATAATGTAGGCATCTTTGCCGATAAACACAGTTGATGAAAGTGTTTGTACTGGGATTTGAGCTTGAAAGTTCCGCACTCAAATAACTTGTCATTGATGACTGCGTTACCCCACATAGACAAACATCATCGGGCTAAATACTTGGACAAGAAACCCTAAAGCGTCCATGACTTGTGTTGACCCTACAACCCATATCAGGATAAATTATGATTTGTGGTCAAATGGCATTTTCTACGTGTGCCTTTCTAACGCACAGGATAACAGCTTGTGCATGATGCGAGAGTGTGTGTGTGCGAATTTCAGCAGGTGCTGCCATCATTTACCGACATTATAATATGTATACCCTTCATCATTCAATATAAAAATATATACCATCAATCCAGGAATCACATGATATAAATCCCGATTTTTTTTCTTGATAGTTTTTTACACCTTTTGCAGAAATATGATATTTATTGGCTAGTTGCACCGTTATCGATTAAAAAAGAGAAGAAGTCGGAATTTTTCAGTGTAATTTCGATGTTAGCAATGGCTGGGAAGCGCTAACATAAAATTTCACGCCCATAAGCGATAAGGGAAATGAACATAGCGAGTCATAGATAACATGGACGGAGTGTTTCATATCTGGCAACAATAAATGGCGATAAGCGATAAGATAAGAGATGAGGTAATGTGACTTCGTGCATGGTTATTGGCTTGTTAGTCATCGGCTCCATTGTTAGTCCGCCATAGCCGTTGGAGTGGAAACATCGTCGTTTTCATGCGCGAATTAAATATGAATAATTATAGGAAAAATAGTAATTTTTAAATGATTTTTTTGTTCAGAAAGATGTATAAATATACGTCAAAGCATGTTCAATCATTTTTTTTATTGCAGTCTATGCCAATAAGGCCAGGCTTTTTTTATCCCGCTTCGGCATGAGAGTCATTTTTCAAGGATAGTCCTACGAAGGTTGAGGGCTCCAAGCTAAATGCATTGGAACAACTAAAAATTAATAGGTATAATCAATTCAGTGAAATTCTTTACGAACATACATATCTCCATTAACGCATCACCACTTCGGCTAAGAGTTTATGCAATTTTGATTCCAGATTAGCTTTCACTTCAAGAATACATCAAATCAACTTGTCACATTCAATAACTTGTTATAACCATATAAAATTAAGATGGTGGAACAGAGTAGAAGATGTATTGTGTACCCTGTCTAAATGGTATATATATGTGATCTAATGCACGTTTAAAACATAGTTCTGACGAGGGCGTAAGCCGAAATATATATCAAATAATATATTAAATAATTTCTGTAGAATTAAAATACATTGTTATTTTTCTCACCATATCGATATTTATTCGGGTGAAAAATGTTTGTCCCACCACCTCCTGTTATGTTTATGTATAAAATAAAAATAGAAAGGAAAAAAATAAGATAATTTTACCTGGTTCTTTTATCCAATTGTATCCAATTTAAAATTAACAGTCTACAAATAATATTATATTCAAATATGTCTACAAAAAAAACACTATTTAACTATACAGATTTCTCTCTTGAAAATGATAATGAATTATTTGGTTGACGGTTTTTTATATTTAATTCAGTTAAAGATAAAGTATCGGTTGTCTGAGGGCAAAATAATTTTTCTTTAAATTTTTTTGTAACTGTTTTCATTCGTTTTTTGGTTATCCTTCTAAAATTTTATCATCCCCATTGTCAAGGAATTTTCGGAAACTCTTGTGATATTTTTTTCGGTTTTTCGTTCTTTCAGATATTTATTTTTTGATCTTTTGTGCGGGTGATATAAAGCTTCAGGTACTTATTTTCAGAATATACAAACTCCTCTCAATTCAAAATTACACCTGTGATACAAAATTGATATTTTACTCTTTTTATAACTGTTTAACTCCCTTTAATGTATTTCATATTTTTCGCCAATTTCAAAAATATGTTAATTAGATTTTTCTGGGATAACTATTCGTGTATAAATGCAAGTCATGTCAGAGGTTAGGTTTACCTATAAGATAACTAGCAATTTGAAAACTTCCGCGCACTCGTTGCGGGTTGGCGCGCACTACAATAGTCGATGAATTTTACGACCCGATCAATATTTATTGCTTGAAAAATCTGCATTCGTTGGCATCTTCAGGCATTTTCAGTGCAAGAATGAATATGAACTGCTCCAGTGCCTGAAATGCCTTTTTTAACATTGAGAACATATTGAAAAATGACTCGCATCGATATGTGGTGCCAAAGTAGCTATAATGTTCATTGTTATTTGCTTTAATTCCGGAAAAATTATCTTCAAGAATATATTATTGATAAAATTTTTGCATCATATTATTTGTCATAAATTTAGATATGGTATAGATTTTTTTTCTGCCATGTCCGCTCCCAACTTGGAGTATATGGACTCCTCACGAAGTATTTCAAAATGTTTTTTTTTCTTCGAGAACTGCTTGTTAGTCAGTTGCTCAATCTCTCTTTTTCGCAGACAGTGGGGATAGAAAGGATACGACGACTAGGACATGACTAGTTGTTAACTCATCGCTGTCACTATGCGTCGCTCTTTTGGGATCGAAAAGGGGATTTTTTGCAATACAAACACCCATTGCCTCTGAACAGAATCGATTTATCGACTGAAAGAATCGAACCTGGGCGGTCCAATATGGTAGCCAACGACGTTGACCACTGCACTGCAAGAAAAGAACAAACAGTTCCGACAGAAAAACAGCTGTTTAGATAAATTCCACTATAAGCCAATATGCATTGTTTTCTCAATAAATTTATTTAAAAAATATATATGATTTTGCTATGTTTGATACACTAGAGTTTGTTTATTTACAATTCGTCTTTTCCTTTTCTAAAAATTCTACCATAATTTTGAATAGAAAATACCAAGCGAAGAAAACTACGATTAAATTTCATTATGCTTGCAAAAAATTACGAAGAAGTAAGTAAGAAGAAGAAATATGTTTTCGAGCATAAAAAATCTTTTAATCCGATGTCTTGGAATACAAATACGGTCTTATTTTGCATTATTATTACCTTCTTCTTCAATCTTTCTCATTAAGAGAGATTTATAAAATACTAGTATTGCTACCCGGCGTCGCTTGGACTAAGCGACCAATAATTATTTAATGTTATATCATTCGACATAATTATATCACAAAATCTAACATCCAAAATAGAGTAAAAATAAAATCACAAACTTTATTTAATTTGATGACAGCCCCATTCTCGCCCATTAAAATGTCGAAATTCAAGGAAAAAATCTAATTTGCTGTCAAAAAGATGTCAAATAATACCTTCACGTAAATAATAAACATTATTATTAATAATAAAAGCCGGGAAAAGTTCAGTAGAAGACTAATTTATTACATTTTGACTAAATGTCTTCGCTTATAAAAAAATCAAACATATTTTCTTTCATATTCGTTTTATGGCAACTTAATGACCAACAATGCAAAAGGGAATTACAGACCCACAGACATACATACGCCGTTTCGGTTTTATATTTATAAAATATGACAATTCCTGCGTAGGGTATATGGCTGCCCTAATACAAAGTACAAAAATGTTTTGTTATTTTTTTACAAAATACCTTTCACTTTTTCCAAGTATTGACAGTGAACACTTTTGATAAAAATGCTTAACCCACATTTTTTGTATTATGGTATAAAATCAATAAAGGTATATCCTTAACACCATTACTTCGGCACTTTTTAAAACCGTTTTCACGTAAATGTTCTCCGCTTTATCAATGGAAGTGAGTATTCTGTTTTCTGTCAGTGAATTTACAAACTCTGTTTTTTATCCTCGCATGTAAATGTAAGGCGTGCTTGACATTTATTCAAACATCTTCAGAGTATGTCAAAGTGTGGGCCGAGAGGAAAAAATAGCGTTGTACTTAGTTCGTTTGGAAATAAGCCTGTGAGAACACCGGGGATCTCGTCTCGTTTGCACAGTGATAGAAAGCGGTTCCATGACAAGTCAGAAGATGACATTTCAGGACATGACTTTTCAGAAATTGACAAAACAGAACATGACTTTTCAGGATATGACAAAACAGAACATGACTTTTCAGAACATGACAATTCAGAACAGTCCGAGCGCGCTCCTTCTATAATATTGGGTTTTCACATACATATATGTTTATACCAATTATGAATAGGGTTGTCACAGCAAGAAAATAACTGTAATTAAGAGATCGCCGAAATTACAATAAATGTTTACTAGCTATTTGTAGTTCGCGTGCGGCATTTTAAAATTCATTCGTAGAGCGAGCGCGCTCGGACGGTGTCAAGGCGCCAGATTCAGGCGTCCGTAGGTAGGCCGATTGTTCTGTTTTGTCATATTCTGAAAAGTCATGTTCTGAAAATTCATGTTCTGAAAAGTCATGTTCTGAAATGTCATGTTCTGATTTGTCCGGTTACCATAGAAAGCATCCGTCCAAAGCGTTCGGCGATGGAACTTAGGGACAGGATGGAAAGACAGGTATTTCTTATAGCAAAAATTTTGCTTGGTATTAGATGGGCCGTTACTCTATCATAGAGTCAGCTAGTTTATTTAAGCACAAATTTCAATTTAGATGAAATATTACAGAAGAATGTTAATTATAGAAACACAAATAGCTAAGTTAACACATTAAAGCGCAGGACCAATTAGATTACGATTTACCATCCCCTGCTCCCTGAGTAGCAGGAGAGACTCGACTTCCAATGCAGAAGAGGGACTGAGACGATTTACGATAACTGAAGATGACTTTCGGGATGACTGACGATAAATGACAAATTTGGCTTAAAACTGGCGTATTTATACCGAAGATTTGACAAGTCTAGTGGGCGAACGGAGCATCCGTTTACTAGGACAGAGTCAGTGGCTTCAATATCAACCTGAAGACGCCGGTTAAATATCGGCAAACAGTATCGACCTGGACACGGCGTTCTAAGATTTTGGCAAACATTATTTCATAAACTCTATACATAGTAATTGCTGTAAATTACAATGTAGAGTTATTAACCGTGAATATATTCGCGATATAGTAATCGCATTGCTCTTAACTCATTGATTGAGGTGATTATAAGACCGCCCGAGTTCGTTCTGAGGACTTGACAACTTTGCGCGGCGACATCTGCAACCAAAGTAGTTAGAGGTGATTGAAATTTACAAATTTCGATAGATGCATTAAGTAACAAAAGAAAGTCAAACTATTGTTAACAGTTATGTGATATTATATAAGCTGGATATTTTAACCTGATATGTGCCGTCTAGGACCACGTGTAAACACGTGCATTTTTATGGCCAGCCTTACGAGCACGAAGTAAACACGGCCGTGGCATCGAAGAGATTAATTTGAGTAATGGTTATAAAAACCGACTAATATTATTAGTTTTATCTCAATTTGTTTGTCACTCATTCATTCATTGTCAATGATGAATTAAGATGGTCCGGATTATTTTATCAATTGAATCATTTCAATTTTGTGTTTTTTTACAGTTTAAACTCATTCAAGTACTTGAAATGCCTGAATGTGCCGGGTTTTAGTCGGTGTTTTTGATCAATATTGGAGTCGGAGTCGTATTTTTTTAACGACTTCACAGTCCTGCGTTATATCATATAAGCATACAAAAGTACCAAATTCGTACACAATAAAGTACACGATTCCTTTTTTTTTTAAAATATAGTATTTATAAAAAGAGATTTCAAATGTAAAACGATTGACATGCTCTGAAATTCTCCAGATTTAATACATACATGCTGTATTCGCATTTACAATCGTAGATGAGCGTACGTGTATTCCGTATATATATATTTCCATCAGAATTTCAAACTCGGGTACTTCCCGATTCTTCCATTTCCTTACACTTATCAACAAACCTTACCCGTGCATATTTATTCATTTCAAACAGGTTTATTGCTTTTCAACGATACACAAATATCTTTCACTAGAAACCAACTTATAAAACATTTATTACACCGCGTACTTTAGAACTATTTGCAGTGCGGCAGTTGAGAGGTTACTTAAATTGACATCCCAAACATACCTTTACCAAAGGGCAAAGGTTTTTTAACCATTAAATAGCTTAGAGCTTAACCTTTTGAATGCTGGTATATTTTATTAAATTATATTTACCTTCTACTATAATTTATGGAAATCACATTATTGTTTCAAATTAACAAAATAATATTGTAAAAGAGTTAATTTTTGTAGATACAATATTTCAGGTAAAAATCCATCAAGGTTGATTTTTTCCTGGAATAAACGGCGATAGAGAACCATATAACATATTTTACAAAAATTAAGTAAAATCTTTTAGATAATTATTTGGCAGAAATAAAGAAATGTTTTATTTACATTTTTAATTATTATAAAAAAAACACTTACATTTATTCAAAAAGCCTATTATATGAAATAACCCTCCACTCAAAGGACTGAATTCAAAATGTTTAAAAGTGAATTAACTGATATCCGTTTAACTCTTCGGTGCCCGTGACGTACGATATACGAGCTGCCATTTAGGAGGGACTCTCTTGAGTAAAATATTTTTTTAAATTTGAATACAAGCAATGCCATCTCTGGATAAGTTTCAATCATAAAATACACACAACCCTCTTCGATAAAGTGTTTTTTATTGCGTGTGCTGCAGTCTTCAGGCAAATTATATGGTTCGTAAATATGTTATATTATACATAAATATGTGCATTCGAAGAATATTTAACAGTTGCTGTATGTCCCTTTACTTTTAAAGGTGAGTCAAAAAAAAATCTTATCTCGTTGCTGTTGTCTGTACATCAAATATACCGCTGGAATAAAGGGATTTCTCTTGAGGCAAAATTAGGTGTCCCGCATTTCATTATAATATCTCACATAACGTTTGTTAGTTCGCGACGCGAAAGCTGGGAAAGCACGAATCAGTTAATTGAACAATTATTTGCATTATAAATAAGATTTTTCATTTATTGGTGCTGAATTGTAATCTATAAAGATTGAATATATATATTTTGACAACATATGATCACAGATGTAAATGCGGAAATATTATTAACGATAAATATCATATCCATTGACACGACTAAAGATAGTAATGGCCAGATGGCGTGAAGACGTAATAGTTATCAAACATATTCCCAATCCCAATTCAATCACGGGATCATTAATATAAACCACGGCTGTGGAGTCACTAAAAACACGACTCCGACTCCGACTCCAGCATTGACCAAAAAACGACTTAACCGATCAAACTTTACAAAATTTCCGTCTCCGAATACGACACCGCAACGACTCCGACTCCACAGCCCTAAGTTATAACCTATCCTGGTATAATTCCAAGTTATTTTTTAATGCTGCGTTGCTTGTATCAACTGAAATTTTTCGCACATATTTATGCTATATACGTGAGGTTTAAAAATTTACTAAGCTAGCTATGTATATCCAAATTTAAACATAAATTTATGTTTAAACTTTAAATTTGCCGTAAAAATTCAGGCACGATGAAAACGGGCAATCTTAGGATACTTTTACACCCCGAATTTCTAAGCTTCGTTTGGCGCAGGGTACTACCATATCAAATGCATACCTCCTCGTAAAATCCTCTATTAAAATATAAGACTGAAAAGGCAGTGATGGAAAACAATAGTCATCAAATCTAATTACTAATTGAATTCTTATTTGAGTCTTACCCCGTGTCTTAGGTAAGCGACGCGAACCGGCAAGAGAATTTAGGCGAATCCAGTCAATTTAAAACGTAGTTGATCAAAGGTCTTATGTGCCATCGCTCGGCCAGACGCAATTAACGCTCTGGTGAGCTTGGACCGTTTCATATTTTCAAGCGATTCGCGTGCGCCATGAGTGCGCACTTGAGGCGACTTGCGACATATGCCGTCCTGACCGGACCGCTTCGCCTACGTATGACACTTGCATGGGCGAGGACCGTTTGATATTTTAAAACTCTGCCGCTTTCAAAGCCGCGCCGGATCGCCTCGCCTAGATTCGCCCAGCTAAGACGACCCGTTACTTTACCAGATTTTTTTAGGTTGTTTCGTTGTACATGATTTGATATCAGCAAGATGTTATTAATATTAATTCTAGTTATTCTATTGTATTTTAATTGTATAGTGTTAAAGAAACATTGAGTATTTTTATTTTGTATTAAGACGTCGCTGGTTTTAACTGCAAAAAATGAAGTTTTACCACTTTTTTTTCGACGTGGGTGCGTTTGGAGCTGTGTACCACACATTGTGATTACGATTTTAGTCTGAAAATATGTATACTTACTGTTAAAATGTCAATAAACATATGGTAAAATTTTCAAACTTCTACGTTAATAAAGTTCGTCAAAAAAAAATCCCATAAAAAGCTTAAAAAAACCGGCCGTCACATGGGGGGAACCCCTTAAGGTATGAATGCCATTTCCTAAATATTTTTATAGCAGTATAATCACCAAATATGGACATCTGCTAAAAGTATATTAGCAGCTTTGGCGCACCGTATTGCATTAGGACCTGAAGGCTATTTTTCGATTTTTTGAGATAATCATTTCATACACAAATAAACATTTTTTTTATAAAGAAAATCCCATAGAATATCAGCCTGTTGTAGTCTTAGCAACATTTTATCGTCGCGTTTTAATGAAAAAACCTCCAACTTCAATGTCACTCATTTAACTTTTGACCAATGAAAATATTGATATTTCTGACACAATAATATTTTTTTTTTACATGGTAAATATTTAAAAATTTTGTCTAAATTCTGATATTCAAAATATTTAATTTGCCGCTTAAAAGGTGAACCTTTAACTACATTGAACACTAATGGGTGGAACACAAAAACGTCGTTTATCACGAACATTCATAGCAAAGTTAACATGGCGGTTTTTAGTTTTAGGCCCCTCAAAAAAAACGCCTCTAGTGATATTAATGGTATAAACATACATATACTCGCCTATAATACATACAAACAAGGAACTTCAGCTGGGAAAAAACGAAATAGTAGTTTCTACTAGTTATAAGAATTTTTATAGTAAATTTTAAATTCATATTTTTGTGATTTATTATTACAAGAAAATATATTTTTTTTGTTGACAATATTGAGCACATGTAATCAAGATAGAGTTTTTATACAAAAACTGATTGTTTCACCGTAGGTCTCTCTCTTTTTTTTGAAGCGTTTGAGGATAGCCAGGATATGACAAGGGCATGGCTTGCTGTAAGGTCATTGCTCTTACTTCGTCCCGTTTTTAGGACAGGATGGATATGAGAGGGTCTATTATTTATTTTGACACGCAAAACTATTGACGACACACTTGATGTACAGTTTAAAGTAGTTTTATAATAGTTCACCAATAATGAAGTATATTTCGCTTTGAGATGTTTATCAAATAAATTAAGATTAAGATGACAATAGTAATCCATAATGAGTCGTGGAAAGTCCGGGAAGAGTGCTCGTAAAATATTCTGTGAAAAGTATTTAACGAACCATATCAATTCTTACAAACAAAGGATTCGGACTCAGGCATTAAGTTGTTACATACTAACAGGGGTGAGTTTAAACTATTGTATCAAGAAATCTTAGAGATTAATCGAGTTCAGCTCAACGGTCTGCCAATTTTGAACGAGCAACTTTATTTGCCTAGTTCACCATTGTTGTACCCTTTTAAATAATTGTTAATTTTAATTTATTGTCATTTATTAATAATTGTCATTTATCTACAATTCGAAGCACTTGCTATTATTAAATATCAATTCACTTACTATCATTAATGTAATATAATAATAAAAGGCTTAAAATCAATCAACTCATTAACGAGACGTCGGATAGGACCCTAGATTTATTTTAAATATTCTTATGTTATCATCTGGTCATTAATATTTTCAAAAATCCCCGTAATTATAACAAACCCACTTAAATCATTGAAACTTGTATTCATTCAAATTTCGCTAATTTACATTTTAATAACCTTTTAACTTATTGACCTACTTATATTTTTGTATATAAACGATACAAACTGTTTACTACGCGTCAGTTCAAGTACATCCATGCACTTGGAATGCCTGAAGATGCCGAAAGGCGAAACCCGGGTCGTTAGCGACAAAACAAAGGAAGGTAAAAATTCAAAAAAAATGTAAGTATACAAATAAAGAAATATAATTAGCTAGAACTAGGTTAATGAAACGGATATAACAAAGGTGAAGACACAAAAAAAAATGTTCATTTAATAAATTAGAGTTACGTAAGAATTTATGTCTATTAATTTCTAAAATCGGTAAATTATGGATATATGGTCCTCTCGAGATAAGCTCAAACAGTTTATACATACTGGCTTATAATTTTATGTTTTGACTTTATTCTTTTGAGTTCTTGTGGATTATTATAAAATGTGGAATCAAAATGATTAAATCTGAACAAAATTACTGTTTATTGTATAAGTTCTGAAAGAATAATTTGTTTTTAGCCTAGCCTATTATAAATTATTCTTTCTATTTTAAACAAATAATAAACTTATGTGACTGTCTCTATCTGTATAATATTATTATTTGTGTGTTATTTTGGGGTTGCATTTTTGCTCCTGTAAATTAAAACAACTCGATTTCATACTTATTGCGAAGTATTCTTTAGGATCTTCTTTTATAATAAATATAAAAAAAATCGTAAGCTTTACATTCATTTCATTTAATGTGCTTATTTTTTATAAATATTTACAAAAATTCTGTCCCGTGACCATCCATAATTTACCAAAATTTATGTCTATTAATTTCAAAAAAATTTTGCTTGTCGAGTTTTAAAGATTAATTGTTAACATGCAGGATTTTTTATATATTTTTATTTAACAAAATTGATATCAGATTTTGCTTCCTTTATAATTCTTAAAAAATGACAGATCGTGTCTTCTGCACCCGGCTACCGAAATTTGATCCACATGACACATGACGGCGATCATGTAAAATTCTCTTTATCATTATTATTATATGATATAATATTCATGAATAAAAATTGTTCGTATGAGCTTTCTTAAGACACATGCATAATAAAGCTCGCTCTACAAGTTAACTACGAGCTTTAATAAGGCTTGGCGCGAGACAGAAAGCATTACGAGGCCTTACTTTGGAAAGTTTGTAACTGCTCTTGACACTGTTTTGAGATATGAACGCTCGAACATTCGATTGATTAAAATTCACTTGTAACAATGAGCAAGTAAAGATGTTTCAAATTACTTGCTGAAAAATAATGATCTAACAGATCTTATGATGAAAATAATTATGACAATCTTAGAACTTTGTCAAATAAATTTAGTAAAAAAAGTGTACAGATGCAGTGCAACTCCAGGAATTGTGCTAACTGCGTTATTCAACCATAGATAATTCTGAAATTCATATATACATATGATAGAATGCGGTCGGTCCCTGTGGTCTAGTGGCAGGAGCTTTATCCTAGCGATCAGGGGGCCCGGGTTCAATTCCCGGCAAGGTCAGATTTTTGCAATTGAAAAAAGAAATACGGTAAGAAAAATAACAATGACAATGTTTATAATGGAGTTCTACCAAGTAAATGCCTTCTCAATCAATAAATCAAGAAATAAGAGATCTTGGGCTGGATGTATGTTATTTATCGTTGATTTTGTGCACAGCTGATTCATTATTTGTCGTCGAGTTAATCTCGTATGACTTTCACAATTAAGAGTATTTGGCGCGTTGGCGTAAGCTGTTAAGACAAATATTTTTTTTTGTTACTTGAACTTTTGTTAAAAATGCTGTTAATACAAACTTTTCTGACCAAAAGGTCATTAAAGGCAAAAATTTCAATTTGATCATTTTCAAAGTAAGATAACGGTACGATATCTTGTGTCATTCGAATATGGAAATTTGATAATTTATTTTTTGAAGATTTTGTGACACTGCGATCATGTAAAATGCTCTTTACCATCATGATTATATGATGCAATATTCATGACGAAAAATTGTGCGTATGAGCTTTTTTAAGACACATGCATAATAAAGCTCGCTCTACAGTAGGGACTCCAATTACTCGACATCTCAACTACTCGAGTATCGAGTAGTAAAATATTAAAATACTCGAGTACTCGAGTATATATAGTATAGTAGTTTCAGATGTACCAAAATATATATTATTAAATCAAATTTGTGTATATACCAGGGCTGTGGAGTCGGTATAAAAAAGTTCGACTCCGACTCCGACTCCAACATTGACCAAAAATACGACTCCGACTAAAAAAGATTAATATCGTCCCTTTTTTTTGCCTAATTTTCCTATGTATGTGTATTCAATTAAATATGAACCCTACCAATATCCGGCCAATAGCCTTATTTGACATATTATACGCAAAAATTAAATGTTCAAACTTTTCAAAATTTCCGACTCCGAGTACGACGCCGGCCTAATCGCCGCAACGACACCGACTTCGACTCCGGCCAAAAAGCCACGACTCCACGACTCCAACTCCGACTCTACAGCCCTGGTATATACGCATAGATGATAAATAAACAAATAGGCTTATTTTCTTTCATTCATACATATATTTCAATTTATGAAACATAAATTTTAAAAATAATAGAGAAATAAACGTCTCAAATTTTAATTTGGTTCGAAGTTTTGTTTCGTTATTCCCGCAGTGGAACAAAAACTCTCACTGTTGCTTTGAACATCGGTTATTCAATAGTTGCCATCTTTCTTGTTTTTCTGTCCGCTGTTTAAAACAAAATAAAATTTGGAAATAAATCTTCATTTAAAAATTACGAGCACTACTCGGGTATTTTTCAAATTACTCGAGTATCGAGTACTTGAGAAATGAACGAGTATACTCGAGTATCGAGTGCTCTGATACTCGAAATGGAGTCTCTACTCTACAGTCTACAAGTTAACTACGCGCTTCAAAAAGGCTCGGTTAGGAGACAGAAGGCATTATATAAATCAAATATTGCTGAAATTTTCGACGAAGGTCTCGCGCTTTACGACCTGCCAAAACTTTGATGGCTGGAAACACGCCCTTTATATTGGCATATGCCTTCGTTCATCATAAAATAATAATATGCTAACGCGAAACCTAGATGGCGAGAGAGGGTTTCTTTCATTCGCATACGGGATGTCGTGCGAATAATGATATTTAATAAGCCAAACGACGCGAGCCGTCATTAGGGTTTCCAATCCCGAAATCTTAAAAGTTTTCAATACCTTGACGAGCCCCGGGACTATAAAACATAATTCCAAACTTTGCGGGACTGAATTATTTATCAAGCACAAACGAATTATTATACGACATACATTAATCATCCCCTGCATATGGGGATGATTATTTTGTTTGAAGAACGTTAAAAAAATGCTTAGCACTAAAAATAAATCATTTGTATATAGTAGCAGCAAAAAAAAACATAAACTTTGGTATTAAAAGGTGATAAAGTTTATGACCACTAAATTATTTCTAGTACATATTGAACTGCCAGCTGAAATACTGTTAATCTTTCGGCTTATACAATATCAAAAAAAATATATGTTTTTAATTAATGTGTTTTGTCGTTATTTTTTTAACATATTTTTAGTACTTATTCCACATAAAATTCATTGGATCAGGACCGGTTTCGCTGAATTATTATAAATAAAATATTTTGTGTACTTTCACGTATAGTCGTTAAAACACCGGATCCCAAAAAGCGTCTGAAATATAAATGATTTGCTACGTTATGCATTGACGACAGCATCGAATATAAAAATCATTGTATTGAAATGGATGAAGACAAAAAATATCAAGTTACAAAACAAGATCTCATTTATGGTGATACATATTTTTTAATGAGTGTCAGATAAAATTCTAAAATTGATCTCTATACATCCTGGATCGTACTGGATTTTCCACAAATTTAAACGTTATTTATGTCCTTGAATGTGCCCTCATTTTCCAACGACAAAAGTGTGAATTTTGAAAAAATCACAAAAATCAAAAAATTGCTCCTCTTAGATCCTATGTAAATTATCATGAATATTTTTTATCAGATCGCATGCGATCGAGATCGATACTCTCGTGCATTATATTTCAATAAAATATTTTTGCCCTTCAATAACAACCGAAATATAAGATTCATAAAAAACTAGTGATATAATGACAATTTGTCTAATGTCTAATATTTAATAGATATGAAAAATATTGAGAAGACCTTTATTCCGGCTCCCACGTAAATCGAGAAGGAGCCTCCTATCCGACACTCAGGAAGAGGGATTTTGTGAACGGAGTAGGAGAAACATGGAACTCTTTAAAACAAAACACGATCTCAAAGCGTTATGTGGGTGGTGTTAGCATCCATTATTTAATTGTTAAGGATTTACACAGACGTTATACAACATACAAATATTACGATAGCGAATAAGATATCAGGAATTTGACTCGAATTTAATTCTTAGGGAGAGGATTAGGCGCGTGCATTCTCAATGCCGTCCAATCTCTCACTCATATGAAAACAAACGGTTACTTTAGAAAGAAAAAACAATGGCGGTTTCAAAAATCGTTAACACGTGCGCCCGCCGATAAGGGATTATTTATCGCGTTACGTACTTTTTATGAAGCACATGCATTGTCGGGCGTCAAGAGATAAGAGAAATTGAGATAACTCTACATTGCATCGCTATAGATTTCAATATAGATTATTATAAGAATGAATTTATTTCCTGATATCGACTTAAACTCATAGACTGAGGTGAAAAATAGATCGTTCGAGAGAGTTCTGATAACCCCACCACATAAGGCGGTGTCAATATCTATCATTAAAAAATATCCCATATACCGTGATCGACTTATTGCAATCTCGAAATCCCGGAAACATAATTTTGGTCCGGGATTGGAAACCCTAGTCGTGATGCCTCGGTGAATACTAATTTATATATTTTCTTATATTTTAAGCATCATACATTTCATATTCATACAAATGCCGTACATACAAAGCTTCGCTGTCATATCAACGCAAAAAATTCCAATTATTTATTTTCTTTTTGTAATATCTAGAAAAAAAATCATGCGTATATTGTGTCATCGGTAATGAATATTTTCCTTCATTCTCTTCTGCCAAATCGGCAAAATCTGTAATATGAGAAATGTTTGTTTATTATCGAAAGAAAGTAAAATTTCTATGTTAATTCAATGAAAAAAAATACAAACTAACGATCTAATAATATTGACATCGAAAATAGATTTGAGTAAATACTTATGTCAACCATATCCGGATCCTAGATCGAGTGTCAAAATCGCTAGCTTTCGAATCGGGGCAGTTTCATTTTTCATTCGAATTATTAATTTCTTTTCAAAGAAATAGACGAATTTTTGTCTTAAATTCTCTCACACACCCATGCGATCTTATAAACAGGTCAATCATTTCTTTTTCGCCAACGACCCGGTTTTTCGACTTTTAACATCTTCAGGCATTCTTATTTATGTATATCGATACAAACTATTTACTACGCATCAGTTCAAGTACATTTGCCAGGCTTGTCGACTCAGGTTAAGGGCTTGGCACGTCTATTATAAGAAAAGGAAACTCCTTAAGTTTACACAAACATTACAAGCAATTTTTGGTAAGATTTGTACCTTTTTAATGATTCCGAGACAATCATTCTCGTAAGGGGTTTTTACTTTAGTGTTTTACCCACACAAAGCCCTCAGCTGACTCTGCTCTTTTAGATAGTCAATGCGGGAAAGGGAAACAAAGACCTAGCCTGTATAGACTTTAACAAGAAAAAAAAGCCAGGAAACAAGGAGTCATTTCAGAAAAAAATGCATTTGTGCCTTTTTAATGTCCGAAGACGCAAAGATAAAACCCAGGTCGTTGAACACAAAACTTTACGAAAAGTACAACATTCAAACGATTCAAATTCCATAAAGCACCTTCTTTCGAAATTTTCAATTATTTATTTATAATATTACATTTTTAGTCAGAGTGGGTGGTCAAGTTTACAATCATGTGCACGAATGAACTTAAATTGAAGATGCCAAAAGTCGAAACCCGGGTCGTTAGCGACCACGCTCATGGAAAAGTACAAAATTCGACCGATTCAATTGTGTTTTTTTATGGCTTGCTACATATAACCAATTGTGTATTTGTCAAATTTCTGGCGCATTGGCTTCAGCTGTAATGTCATGTATTGTATTTTTCTCCGAATAAATAAATAAAAAAATATTTTCAATTTTTCGTCAGTGGCCAATACGAGCACGTTTCACCCTACTGTTCTTTTTGTAAAACAATAAAGTTTTTTTCACCTACTAAGTCATTAATTTTGTATATATCTAGACAAGCGGATTACAAAGGAAAGTAAAAACAAAGCAAACAATATTATGTCAGAACTATACAAGCATTTTTTTATGCGGGTTTTTTTCTATAGACTAGACTCCAATTACTTAACTTCTCGAGTATCGAGTAGTATAATGTTAAAATACTCGAGTATACTAAAAAGGTTCAAATCAACCAAAATGTATATAATAAATTCAAATTTGAGTACATAAATAGATGAAAAATAATTTAATATCAATATTTAGTTTCCTTTGTCCGTTTATTTTAGTTTATAAAACACTAGTATTGCTACCCGGCTTCGCTCGGACCAGTTTGGGGTTATGTTCACCTCGGCGCGTAAATTCAGACGGGCCAAGTTGAAACAACTTTTTTCAAAATTCAAAAGTCTAGGTCAATTAAAATGGAATTTAAATGAACATTTCAGACTGGCATTGACATTTCACAGCCCCTTTCATATATTCACAGCCCCATGCTCGCCCATTAAAATGTCCAAATTCAAGGAAAAAACTAATTTGCTGTCAAAGAAATGTCAAATAATACCTTCACGTAAATAATAAACGATATTATATTAATAAAAGCCGGAAAAAGTTCAGTAGAAGACTAATTTATTACATTTTGACTAAATATGTCTTCACCGATAAAAATTCAAACATATTTTCTTTCATATTCGTTTTTATGGCAACTTAATGACCAACAATGCAAAAGGGAATTACAGACCCACAGACATACATAGGCCGTTTCGGTTTTATATATAAGATATACATATGTCAAAAATTACCAATTTCAAACGAACAATTTCATCTTCCAATTTCGCCATTATTGAACCCCTTTAAATAATAATCATTTATTTATAATTCAAGCACATACTATTATTAATTATTAATTCAAACACTTGAAATCAATCAACTAATTAATAACAGGTCGGATAAAGTCCTACATTTATTTGAAATATTCCTATGCTATTGTCAGGTCATTAGTATTTGCTATACTACATTAAAAAATCCCGATAATTATAACAAACCCACTTAATTCATTGAAACTCGTTTTCATCAAATTTTTGCTAATTTACATATTAATATTAATTTAACTTAGTAATCTACTCCATTTTGTATATAAACGATACAAAGCGTTTAGTTCAAGTACATCCGTGCACTTGACACGCCCAAAGATGCCGAAAGGCAAAACCCGGGTCGTTAGTGGCAATACTCATATAAAAGTACAAAATTCAAGCAATTCAAATTTGATATTGAAATTCCTTCAAGCACCCTCAGTCAAATCCTCAATTATTTCAAAATTAATAGAGAATTAAACGTCTCAAATCTTAAATTTTTTCGAAGTCTTGTTTTTATAATTCCCGTAGGAGAAAAACTCTCTCTGTTGCTGTTGACGTCGTTTTCATGGTTTTAAAAAATACTCGAGTATCGAGTACTTGAAAAATGGACAAGTATTCTCGAGTATCGAGTAGTCGATATTCGAATTGTAGTCTCTACTATAGAGCCGTTTGGAAGACAATTTTTTTATCCATCGATTTTGTTTGTTTTCAATTTTCCTGGTTCTTTTTTGCCAAACAATCTAACATTTATGAAAAACCCTTCGGAAAACTTGTCGACCTTTGCGAAGTGATTGGAAATCTGTAGCAATATATTTTTTCGCATTCCATACAAAATTTGATTCATTTATTGAATTTTCGTGCTCACTTTAGATATGGATGTAGCAGTTTTTCGAGTTATATCAATGATCTAATAATCTTAAGACAAACTACCACTTTCAAAATATCTACGCGAATAGGATTTTGAAGAAAAATTATTAGTGTTTTTTGCAATTGAAGTTAGTTGAAATTCTGAAACGATGAAAAGTTTAGTTTTTTTCAAAGCGTCCTAAAAATGGATTTTGACTTTAAGTCCATATATAATAAAAAACCCAGATGGTCAGTGGAGAGGTATTTTAAAAAATGCTTATGTAAAATGATACGTTTAAAAAAAACTCTTTTTTCGTTTTCTCGATGGGAAGAATGATTTTCAAAAAAATGAAATAGGAATATTTCTGAATCTGAATTATTTTCTAAATTCATTTCATTTTTAATTTAAAAGAATACAAACAATCTGAAACAAAACCCATCTTATAGTACTCACTAAAAAAATGTTCACTCAACCTCTCTTTAGTACAATTCTAGTAGGGATAGAAAGTATAAAGCTAGAACATGACTTGTGGTTAGCTAGTCGCTTTCGTTACACACTGCTTATAGGACTTGGTGGGTGGGTGAAGAGGAATCTTTTTAGACAACACAATCATCCGCACCTTCGGACGGAATCGATATATCGACTGAAAAAGTTATACTAGTACTGGAACTTTACCCCGTCACGGAATCCAATGACGTTGACTACTGCGTCGTGGATAGGGACTCCAATTACTCGGCATCTCAACTACTCAAGTATCGAGTAGTAAAATATTAAAATACTCGAGTAGTTTCAGCTGAACCAAAATATATATTATTAATTCAAATTTGTGTCTATAAATAGATGATACATGAATTAATAAGCTAATTTTATTATTACATTTATTTTAATTTATTTATCAATTTATAATTCAAAAATAATAGTGAATTAAACGTCTCAAATTTTAATTTGGTTCGAAGTTTTTTTTTTTATTCCAGCAGTACAAAAAACTCTCCCTGTTGCTGTGGACCTCAGCTTAAGAGTTAACAATCAATTAAATTGTGCTATCTAGTTTTTCTGTCCGCTGCTCAAGACAAAATAGAATTTGGAATTAAATCTACATTTATATATAATGAGTATTACTCGAGTATTTTTCAAATTACTCGAGTATCGAGTACTTGATACTCGAATTGGAGTCTCTAGTCGTGGACCGGGGTAAATTTAACCATTTTATCAGGATCAGGACCGATTCCGCTCATCGCGATCAATATCAACTACATCAGTTGATAATGATGATGATTTGTATAATAATATGTTTTATTTATTGGAAGTCATGGCTTTCGCCAAAAAGTGACTCTGAATACTTAAAAAGCAGGGCTTTTAAAGTTTTTTTAATGCATATAACATGTAAAATTCAGTTATTGGCCAGATTCTTGCTTGATATTCAATTTGTTATTCGTAAATAGAAAAGGTAGGAAAAGAACATGACAAAATTAAACTTTTTTTAACGACTACACAGCCCAGCTGAAACGTGATTAAACAATACACACTTTAGTCAATGGCGTGCAGTCAAAATAATAACCAACTTAACTTTATTATTCTCTTATAAAAAATATTATATTCGTGCATATAAAGTACATTTTGTTTACAGTATATTATGCTTAAGACATTACCGTAAAACTGGGTGAATAGAGATACTTTTTACCCTTCACGGCTATGTATCTTCATACCTGCGCCACATAATTCAAATATGAATGGCTTGAAACGTGTTTCTATGGTCCTACTTCACTTTCATGACAATATTTTTCAAATAAATACTTACTATCGTTATTAAGACAGTCAATTTTGTTCTAAGTCACTATTCACATTGAATCAGGGTGAATAGAGACGAGAGGGGGTGAATAAAGACAAAACAATACATTGTAATGATTGAAATATATGAACCTCTATTCTACATGAGTCTCTATTTGCCCCGTTTTACGGTACTTTTCAACTAAAAAAAACATGATTTAATTTAATTTTCGTGCAGTAAAAGAAAAGTTTATAAGACGTCAAAAAGTAAGGATGCACAGGCATTGAACTTAAACACGTTTGTTACAGTTTTGGCCAATCATTTAGTTGGTTTGGTTTTGTCATTCGAGAGATAGTATTATAGTCATTGTAAAGAATTATATATGAATGGTAAAAAATACATTGGATACTAAGTAAAGTTGGGGTAAAGTTCAATCCTTGTTTTTGTTTCTATTCACACCGTTGTATGGTACATCAGTATATCAACTAAATAAATAATATTCGAAAAACTTATCCTAAGCCAAGATAAGTTTTCAAGACGCGAACTATTTCACGACATGCTTCTTTATAAATATGTATTTTCCTTTTTCGCAGGTTATTTCCCACTTCCAGCCGTGGCCTGCCTGGCGTGGATCTGTCTGGACGTCCTTCTGTGTACAGCCTCCATCATGCATCTGTGTACCATCAGTGTCGACCGCTACCTCTCTCTAAGATATCCCATGAGGTTCGGCAGGAACAAAACAAAGCGACGTGTAACACTTAAAATTCTCTTTGTTTGGCTTCTATCCACGGCCATGAGTTTGCCGCTGAGTCTTATGTATTCCAAGGTAAGAATATATATTATTCTTTGCATGGACATAGCCTTGTAAATTTATGATAACACTAGTATTGCTACCCGGCGTTTTTCTTCGAGAACTGCTTGTTAGTCAGTTGCTCAATCTCTCTTTATCGCAGACAGTGGGGATAGAAAGGATACGACGACTAGGACATGACTAGTTGTTAACTCATCGCTGTCACTATGCGTCGCTCTTTTGGGATCGGAAAGGGGATTTTTTGCAATACGAACACCCATTGCCTCTGAACAGAATCGATTTATCGACTGAAAGAATCGAACCTGGGCGGTCCAATATGGTAGCCAACGACGTTGACCACTGCACTGCAAGTGCTCTACTATCTTAAGAAAAGAACAAGCAGTTCCGACAGAAAAACAGCTGTTTAGATAAATTCCACTATAAGCCAATATGCTGCATTGTTTTCTCAATAAATTTATTTAAAAAATAAATATAATTTTGCTATGTTTGATACACTAGAGTTTGTTTATTTACAATTCGTCTTTTCTTTTCTAAATAATCTACCATAATTTTGAATAGAAAATTCCAAGCGAAGAAAACTACGATTAAATTTCATTATACTTGCAAAAAATTACGAAGAAGTCAGTAAGAAGAAGAAATATGTTTTCGAGCATAAAAAATCTTTTAATCCGATGTCTTGGAATACAAATACGGTCTTATTTTGCATTATTATTATCTCTCTTTCTCATTAAGAGAGATTTATAAAATACTAGTATTGCTACCCGGCGTCGCTCGGACTAAGCGACTAATAATTATTTTACGTTATATCATTCGACATAATTATATCACAAAATCTAACATCCAAAATAGAGTTAAAATAAAATCACAAACTTTATTTAATTTGATGACAGCCCCATTCTCGCCCATTAAAATGTCCAAATTCAAGGAAAAAATCTAATTTGCTGTCAAAGAAATGTCAAATAATACCTTCACGTAAATAATAAACATTATTATATTAATAAAAGCCGGGAAAAAGTTGGTGGAAGACTAATTTATTACATTTTGACTAAATGTCTTCGCCGATAAAAATTCTAACATATTTTCTTTCATATTCGTTTTTATGACAACTTGCAACAACAATGCAAAATGTAATTACAGACATACATACATACATACGCCGTTTCGGTTTTATATATAAGATTATCAAAAAAAAGTGAAAATAATTCTCATACGAAGTAACGGAAAATATAGAACAGTATATTGTATATTTTGGCACTCTATCCATAGTCAATAATTTATTTTAAGCAACACAAAGAATAAGCCATTACTGTTCAAGATAAATCAAACAATATTAATATTATTTTGGTTTTTCCTTTGTTAATGATAATTCATACTTAAATGATTTTTGATGTAATAGCTTGGATTGCAAAAAAGGTCTTAAACATTTGAATTAGAATACGGAAAGAAAAATAACAATGTATTTTAGTTCTACATAAATTATTTTATATATTTGTTGATAGCTATTTCGGCTTAAGCTTTCGTCAGAACTATAGAGGCTACTAGAAGGCGTAAGCCGAAATAGCTATCAACAAATATATAAAATAATTTATGTAGAACTAAAATACATGTTATTTTTCTTTCCGTATTATAATGGAGTTCTACCAAGTAAATGCCTACTCAATCAATATATTTTAAATAGAGTCTATTTTTCTTGTTTTTTGCTTAAAATATTTGTTTAGTTGTAATACCATTTTTTTAATTACCAGTTGATAATGCTCGCGTTGACCAAAACCAATCATCATCGTTAAAATATTATATGTGGAAGAAGTGTAAAAAAATATGTTCTATTTGTCAAAAAAACTATTGATTAAAATCTAGATAGTGCTTTTAATGTTCAAACGGCCAATTCTTCAAATATGAACTAGTTCAAATCATATATGTATATGTAGAAGAATTGCAAAAATATTCCTTTCCATCTAGAATTGACAGTCGGCATTAAAAGCGAATTCTTGACGTAAAGAATTTCACGGCTTTATACACAAAACTTTAAAAAAATATGTCATCATTGAACAACCTTTTTCATTCTAGACAGGCAAAACATAAAATGACTGTTCAAAACAATAAATATTATAGCTGTTAGATCAGTCGTACTGAACCTTTTTTTCCTCCGGGCCGCATTTAGATTTTTGCTTCTTTACGTGGGCCGCAACATATTCATAGTAAACTTAATATATAAATAATAATACATTTTTGGTACTTTTTCCACATAAAATTTATTTGATCAGGACCGGTTTCGCGCATGGCGGGCATTTTCAACTGAGTTTACTGTCAGTTGACAATGCTCGCCATGAGCGAAACCGGTCCTGATCAAATAAATTTTATGTGGAAAAAGTACTAAAAATGTATTATTATTTTTATTATAATGCCTTTCCACCAAGTATTGACAGTGAACACATATTATGTATACTGCATAAATATGTATGTATTGTGATGTCAAAATAAATCATTTTTTTTACCTGAATACATTAATGTATTTACGTATTTTTCAAAGTAAAAAATAGCAATGAAAAACAAATAAAAATAAACAAAAAGTGCACCAAAATTTCAATATTTTCAAAATCTTAAATCGTTTAGTTAAAAATTAATCTGAATTTTGATATTGAGTCCAACTTTTAACTATCTTCGACAAATCAGGTCCCTGATTACACAGGCTCTTAATCATCATGGTGAGAATCAATAAGCCGATTTTTATACTCGCTCTTAGCATATTTCATTTAAGAATATGAAGATTCACAGAGATGAGAATAATGTGAGCAGAATCTGGGCAAATTTTTGTACAGGTTTTGTTCCGATCAATTGCAACCAAAAAAAATTAAAGCAACACCAAAAAATTATTTGATGACTATAATTATTTTGGGCCACACATAAGAGATGATTGGGCCGCAGGTTGAGTATGGCTGTATAAGATTATATAATCCGATAAGTATAATACGCTATATTTTACAGATGTTTTTATTGAAATCAACAGTATAAAAACAATTTGAGTTTGAAGCAACGGAACTATCTATTATAAATACTTCATTATCTTCCAGGATGTGGAGTCGGTTCTAATAGAAGGAACCTGCCAGATACCTGATCCACTCTACAAGCTCATTGGCTCCATCGTCTCTTTCTACATTCCACTTGGTGTCATGCTGCTGACATACGCGTTGACTGTCAGATTGCTGGCGAGACAGAGGTCAGGACTTGGACCAGCGTCCTTGGCGTCCGCCTGGTTACCAGGTAAAGAAGATTTAACTACATTTTCTTTATTTGTGTTTTACTCCATCGTCAGGACTAAAGAGCTAAGACAAGCTAATATTAAATAATATTGCTGTTCAATCCCCTTCCAAGGCAGAAGGCAGAAGCTCAAAATTTCTGAAATTAAGTTATAAAGGCCATTTAAAAAAAAAATCTAAATATTGAGCTCACTCTCATATCAGATTAATAAATAACTATAAATCATTTATGAAAAAATGACAGCTGCAAAAAGAATCAAGTAATCAATTATCGGCATTGCTTTGGATGTCGACATATTAATATTGACGTGAGTGAGTTCAGACGAATACTATTTTTATGACTTCTTTAAAAATTTCTAATGTTTTTTTTCTCTCTGTTCTTATGACTACAATTTGTGATTTTTACTATGTATATATGTTACAGTGAAACTGTATTCTCAGTAAAAATATATTCTCCTCCAAGCTGTCATTGAAATTAAATTTGACCGCCCCGTCTTCAGTCCAATGTTTGTCTGTGTTTTTTTTTGGTTCTCTTTTTATGAAAGGGACTACTTGCTGATTTGGTTTCTTTGAAAAAACCAAAATTTTAGGCTGGCAAATCATCGACTTGGGCCAATAATTTCAATGATTGTGACCAGTGAAATCATGTTGTCATACAAATCTATTACTTGATACATTTTCACATTTCAAGATGTCGCATTAGCGTCAGCCGTAATGCCATGATTTGTATTTTTTTTGTTGAATAAATATATTAATAAAAATCAAAAAAGTAGCAACTCTAGTTTTCTTTTCAATGATGCAGTTAATGCAACTACTTACAGCTTGCTTGCAAAGAAATAAGTTGTTTTTCGCTTCAACCGCTTTTTATAAATTATAAATACTAAAACTTCAAAAATCTGTATGTATTTTTTCTCAAAAGTTTGTCAGCGATTAACTACCGTCTTGTCAATATCATTAACTTACAACGGCATTATAAAAAGGACTTGTCAAATGAATTTATTCACCAAGTAAAAAGCGACAAAAATCAACGGATGAAATTTATTTATTTTCTCTCGAGGTCCTGGTGATTTTTAGTTAAACTCACGCCTTTTTGCCTTTTCAAATATGATACGATTATAATTACGCTATCAAATTCATATGATTATACTTTCATAACCGTCGTGAAACATTCTACGTAAAAAATCTCGGATCAGCGTAAACGCATATAAAATTCAATATGATTTTGATATACGACAATAATTTCTCGCGAAATTGTCGATTTAAGGCTGGCATTAACTAGATTTGAATATTTATTGATACTAAGGGGCTTTCCGTGCTGAGATCTCATATTTAAAATTACGTTACTTGAGACGCGGATATTCTGATATATGAGCGTGCTGATTATTTTTTATTTCTTCAAGATATTTTCTATTTTAACCTGTTACCAGCTTTAAAAATTCCATATTTTTTTAGGCACCTGTAGGCTACGAATTTTTCAAAATCTAAAACCGGGCATTACCTTAAAACTACTAACGATATTTAAAGGCTTAGATCCTTTATGAAAGCAATTCCATGTTAATAACCATACCACATGGATTTTAGGGTGTATTTACGAATCCTCGATAAGGGTTTTCATGCATAGTTTAAAAAATTATGTCTATTTTGCACCCCGATTGGCTATCATCAAATGATTTAGCAAAAAAATATTTACATAAATATTGTGAATATTTTATCAAGAGTTTTGACAGCCTTGCTGACCTCTATACACTTTTTGTTGAATATCTTTTAAGAAAACTATGAAAACGAAAACTATTTTGTATATCCATTTTGTGAGCAATCAAGAGATCTCGGATACATACATATGTGATAATTTGAGAAATATAATTTTTTTACGCCTTAAACATAGTTGCCCAACGGTGGGTTCTTAGTTTTCTGAGCTTTTACATATGTGACACGCCGGTGGGTCGTTAGCTTAAGAACGGTTAAACACTTCGACGTGTATTTACGAAAATCAGCAAACCTTACAACATAGCCAAAGATTTCAATAAAAAGAAATAGAATTCATTAGCAAAAATATGTTAAAGCTATCACTTACCTATAATAGGCATCAATAAATCAATTAAAGCCGTTAAAAATACTTCTTCCTAGCCAATTTGGTGAAAATGTGCGAAAATCAATGAAAAAATTATGGTTGTCACAACACCATACATTGTCAAAAAAAATATATTCACTCTTTACAGATAAAAATTCAACACCAATAAATGAAAACTGTTATTTATAATCCAAATAAATGCTCAATTGACTGATTTTTCCTTTGCCAGCTACGCGTCGTGAACTAACAAACGTATTGGGAGATAATATAATGAAATGCGAGAAACCTGATTTCGCCGCAAGCGAAATGCATTTTTTCCAGGGATATATATGAACAGTCAACCCTCCTACAGCACCGAGATAACATATAATATATACAACAATAAAAGCTTGTCAAAACACTTCTTTTTTGCAAAATTTAAGACCATACATCGTCAAAAAATACATATTTACAGATTGAAACTCAATGACAATAAATAAAAAAACTTAGAATTGAGTAACTGATAGACTACGCTTACGTACCAATTTAACCGAGACTATTTAAAAAAATACTCGAGTAATACTCGAGTTATTTATCAATGAAGACTTATTTCCAAATTTTATTTACTTATTAAAGAAATAAATATACTTTTTAAAAAATTGGAATCATTTAAGCAGCGGACAGTAAAACCTATAAAACTAAGTATATAAAACCGGTGTTTTACAACAGCAACAGAGTGAGTTTTTTCTACTGCGAGAATTATATAAACAAAACTTCAAACCAATTTAAAATTTGAAACGTTTAATTCTCTATTATTTTTGAAATATATGTTTTATAAATTGAAATACATGTAGAAATGAAATTAAATAACCTTATTTATTTTTTATCATCTATTTAAATACAAAAATTTGAACAAATAATAAATATATATTTTGGTACATCTGAAACAAATGCAGTATACACGAGTATTTTCAAATTCTACTATAGTGAAACCCCGATTCTACGTTTTTCAAGAGACCGTAAAAAACGATTAATGCGGGAAAGTTTTGAACTAAACTAAAAAAAACCTTGAAAAACTTATTTATTTACTATACTTTCTTATTATACATACCTATAGCCTGGGCTGTGGAGTCGGAGTCGTCGCGGCGATTTGGCCGGAGTCGTACTCGGAGTCGGAAATTTTGAAAAAAAAATATTTTGGCATATTATATGTCAAATTTGGCTTTTGGCCGGATTGGTAGGGTTGGTATTTAATTGGATACACATAATTATGAAAATTAGGCAAAAAAAGTGACGATATAAAACTTTTTTAGTCGGAGTCAGAGTCGTGTTTTTGGTCAATGTTGGAGTCGGAGTCTTAGTCGTGGTTTTGGTAAATGCTGGAGACGAACTTTTTTTCACCGACTCCACAGCCCTGCCTATAACATTCATTTTTTAAAAGGTCCTTAACACTTCATTGCTTCTTTGCAGTTTGGCACTTCAATTTTTGCAAATGCTCCTCAAATTCGTATATTTTTTTAACAGATTCATCTACATACATACATATATATCCTTTAAGTAGAAAAATATTTTAATTTTTTCGAAGGCCAACAACGCAGCTGTTAATGTCATTCCATGGTTCATTATTGCGTTTTTCGCCATCTTCTTCTACAGAAGACACCAGATGGACAGTAATTACCGGAAACATGACAATGAATCGTAAACGTAATCGCACAATCAGTTTTTTTCTACGAATCAATTGGATGGGGTCGAATGTGCTTCTAAGAAATATTCAACAAAAACGGTCAATCGAGATAATATTTATGACGGGACCATAACTTTATGGCGATAATAGGAGGAAATCGATTAATGCGGGTTTTTTTAACATTGTTCTTATGGGTGTTTCGCTGGGACTATAGAAAATGAACGAACCACGCGAGAGAACGAATAATGCGTGAACGTAAGATAGGGGTTCCACTGTACTCGATACTCGAGTTGTTGAGATGTCGAGCAATTCCCTCTAGTTTGTAGTATAGTTTGCTATTAGTTTACGAGAGAAAAAAATCCGCTGAACAAATTCACAAATAAAAAAGCAGACAAAATGCCTGAATGTAATATAAATGGAAAAATATGTTGATACAAACACTCGTGTGTTCTATTAGATCCGCCTCAACCTTATATCGCGTTATAACATATAACATCATTTCTTGGAAATTTTATTTTGAAAGCTTTTATGAGAGGCTGTAACTCACCTGCCGGCTCTGCGAAGCGTACACGGTGCCCATAAATTGAAGCCTTCTCCCAGAGACGTGTTTTCTCCGTAACAAGCCTCCGCGGACCCTCCCAAAGGCTTCTCTCGCGGCCCCCGAAACGAAGCCTGAAATACCAACAGTGTAGCATTTGAATATAGATATATTTTATTCTACGTGCTTAACTTTTCCATCCCGGTAGGTAAGACAGTTTACCATCACTGCCACTTAATCTTAAATCAGGAGGTCATTTTCAAAAGTGGTCAATTCCAAATTTTTTTCCAAAATAATTTTGACCTTTTTTATTTACATGGAAAAGTTTGAATTTTTACACATTATCCGTAATTCTTTAATTTAAAACATATTTTAAAAATATTGATAGTAAACACAAATTTATGAGGAAAATGTAATGAAAATATCTCACATTCCCAATATTCAACAAATGGATTTGACCACTTTTGAAAATTACCTCCTAAACTATCTATCTTAATATTAGAAGACTACGTACTAGAGAAATAAAAACTCACTTTCATATTCAGAAAAAGGCGAAACAAAGATCTTAAGATATAATTTTTAATCCACGTGACGTGTACGTCACCCTTAACTCTTCCGTCCCGATGGGTAAGACGGTTTACCATCACTGCCACTTTATCTTAATATTAGTGATACAATCTGTAAACTTTTGGTATTCTTAAATCTTAAATAATTGTTTTTTACATATTTTGAAGTAAAAATATGATTTTGAACGACCAGTTTTGTCGCAATTAAATGAAAAAGAAAATAAGTCAGGTTATAACTGGCCGAAAACCATATTGTAGGTATCAATTGTCAGGATTCAAACTTCACTGCCCATACGTGCATAACATAAGGATATCTTATCTCAAACGCGCCTCTTTCAACGTACGTTTCAAATCAAATGGTAGGCAACATGTAGATAAGCGGTCGCGTTTACAGTTTTGATATCGCCAGTCTGGAATAAAGATGAGCGGGATCAGGTTATCTCATTCATGCGCTATTTAAAATATGAATAATTGTAGGAAAATTATCGATTTTTTATTTATTTTTTTAGAACGATGTATAAAGATATGTTAAAGCATAATATAACATTTTTTAATGCAATCCATGCCAATAAAGCCAAAAAACACTGGGGTATTTTTAGTCCCCCCTTTCGGTTTCACCAGGTTTTTTCAGAGACCGTCTTTCGGGGGTTAACGATAAAGCCATCATATTTCTGGCCTGGGCGTATTGCACATGATGAACCTTTATCTTCATATGGACTATGGAGCATTTTAAAGTAAAACGGACGTGTGGCTAGACGGTAAGGTCACCTCTAAGTCTATGCAGGTAGTACTCGACTTAGACTAAAAAATATAAATATGCCAAGTACGCATTTAATTTCAGAAGTGAATCTTATATAAAAAACCGAAACGGGGGATGTATGTCTGTAATTCCCTTTTGTATTGTTGTTGCAAGTTCACACGAGTCGTACTCGGAGTCGGAAATTTTGAAAGTTTGAACTTTTTATTTTTGCAATTAATATGTCAAATTTGGCCTTTGGCCGCATTGATAGGGTTGATATTTAATTGAATACACATAAATAGGAAAATTAGGGGGGGAAAGTGACAATATTAACCTTTTTTTAGTCGGAGTCGGAGTCGTGTTTTTGGTCAATGTCGGAGTCGGAGTCGTGGTTTTGGTAAATGCTGGAGTCGGAGTCGGGGTCGGACTTTTTTTTACCGACTCCACAGCCCTGGGAAAAATTACTAAAAATTTATTATTATTTTTATTATAACGTCTTTCCACCAAGTATGGACAGTGAACACCTTAAAAGTGAATCAATGTGACAAAATTAAACTTTTTTTAGTCGGAGCTGGAGAAGTGTTTTTTTAAACGACTCCACAGCCCTGGTGAAATATTCTCACTTGTCACTTTTACAGAAGCTACAGGATAACGCTTAAAATCATTTTCTTGTTGTATATTTACTCGACAAATACTCGAGGGTTAGGATAACATTTATGACCCTTCCGCTGGTGAAATCCACTGGACACTGATCAATGATAAAGTTATTTGCATTCGTAGGTGGCGGGCATTTAAATTGGTTTTTAGAGCCACCCGGATCGGTCCCCGGGGCTGAGTTTCAACCAGGGGCGTATTTTCTGGGTGTGCTAGGTGCGTGGTGCACACCCGAAAAATCATCGAAAATATAAATTTTGATTATAAAGTGATGTATTAATACTTTTAATGGTTTCGAAGGTAACTTTGTGGAAATTTATTTTAATATAAAATAAACATAATTTTAATAAAAGTAGTAATTTAGAAATACTCCACCGAGTAAATAAAAAGGGTTTAAAGATGAATAGTTAACAAAAAAGAAGTATTATTAAATAATATTCTTAATAGGACAGGTTGCTCGCAGAGGCTTACATTATTTCCAATTAATTGGTTAAACCCAAACCTATCTCATTGATTGCAGCTCATTAGTCCATATTTTGTATTGCTAACGTCATTAGAAGTATAATTATTTGTTTGCTTTGTTTAGATACTATAACCCCCTCCTTTGCTTCCCGTAAAAAGGAATAATCCAAAGCTCCATTCTGTAATTTTATCATTTTAAAATATTAGAATCAATCTTCCTTCAATACTTAAGCAAACTTTGTAATAATAAGTCCGAAAATGCCTCTGAAAGAGGCGAAACACGTGTCACAATTAGTAGCACAATACGTGGAAATTAAAATTTTATATTTAGTGATATATTGTTTGTACAGTAGTATTTGAAAGCGCTTGTATATCGTGTTCAGTGTACAGTTTACATTTGTACTTGGCAGGTCGCTCAGAATTCATGCGCGCGACCAATCTCATATAACAACTGCATACTGGTGCGTTGACCTGTAGGCGAACTGTGAACCGCTCAAATCGGTAGCAGGCTTCAAAATTGGCAAGCCACGACCGCCTCTTCCTAAGATATTTTTCATTTATGGACTGTTTTTGAGACTGCGAAAAAATGGCTTTTTTTTTATTTTTTACAGCACTCCCATTATAAATATCCACCGTACGCCACTGGTTTCAACCCACATAAAAGCGCTACACGTCGCCATTACGGCCGTTCGCGATTCCATCAACTGTCCGTCCGTTAAGGAGCCCGCTTTAAGGCACTCTTATTGAATTCAAGCCATCAAAACACTCCGACTGGGCAGTAACTCTGCGAAACTATCGGTGACATATGGTAGTAAATGTAACGAGAAATTTTATGGCACATACCATTATTCAGATCACTTCATGTGCATATAATATAATGCCGCGAACAAACAAGGCGCTTAAAAATAAACCTTGAAGTCTACATTTTTTCAAAATAGGTACTAAATAATGCACAACCTGCGGCCTGAAATGACATTTCATACATGAGACAAATATCAATCACTTTTTTTTTCAAAACTTTTCACGGAACAATATAAAATAATAAAATTTTCAATTTAAAAGAACGATAATTTTATCACTTATACCCATGCGGCCCTTTGAAAAATCACAAAATTGCTAAGCTGGCTCTTATGACAAAAAAAAAATTCTGCATCACTGTACTAAGGGATATTTAAATAGCGACGCTCGAAATTTGTTTGAGTATAGCAGCCATATTGTAAAAAGGATATCTGTCAAATGTGCCGTCAATTGTTAAGTGGTGCACGGCAAATCATTATGGAAAGTTAAAGCGTTGAACAACGTGTGCAGATATCATCTTTTTTAAGCCACTACTCCATTCGAGAAACATTCATCGATTAAGATGATTTTGGCGACGAGGCCCATTTTTGCATGAACGTATATGTAAACAATCAAAATTGTCGAATTTGGGGCGATTGCAATCTATACGAGATACACTAATACCAAATGCATCCCGAGAAAGTAACTGTTTGGTGCGGATTTCGGTCTGGTGAAATCATCGGTCCGTACTTCTTTACAAATGAAACTGACATTTCCATAACTGCCATCGACGAGCTACGTATCGATCTTTTTGTTTGTTTAAAAAATCTTAGTATGAATCGATCTAATACTTATTGCAATTATTATATGACTGGCCGATACAAAAAGGCATATCGTTTTTAAAAAAAATTGTCATGAAAATTATGTTAAAGATAATAACATATACCTTTCTAAGCAAGAAATAAGCAGTAAATGACACAATGTGTTTTTTGTAGTTTTAGTATTTGGAATTTATAAAAGGCGATTTATGCGAAAATGAACTAATTTCTTTGCAAACGACCAGAAAGTAATTGTTATGACTGCCTCTTTGCTAATAAAACTAGAATCACCTCTATTTAATTTGAAATTATTATACTTTATGCAGTTGTCCATTTTTTCCCCGAAGATTTTTGTTGGATTTGGGTTTGCTTTTAAATAAGAATGGAATTCATGGCAGGATTTTGTAAAAAATATTTTTACTAACAACAGTACTCCGACTTGTAATTGTGTTTTTTCTGTCGTCCACAACTTATTCATCTGTGAAAAGACTCTTTCTACGGGTGAATTTGTTCCGGGCAAGCATAAAATGTATTCAATGATTACTCTAAAGTTTTTATGGTTCAAATTATTATTACGAAAGTCGATTTTTTGCACTTTTTTTAAAATTGTTACCGTGTCTTGCCCTCTTTTTGAAAACGGGACATTTCGACGCCCCGAAGCTGTACTTGGGGACAACGGGACAGGCTACCTAAAACGGGACGTATGGTCACTTTAAGTATACTGCTATAAAAGTGAACACCATATATCGGAAGGTAGTTTTCAAAAGTGGACAAATCCATTTGTTGAAAAACTGAATATGTGAGATATTTTCATTACTTTTTCCTCATAAATTTGTGTTTACTAACAATATTTTTAACATATCCTTTAAATTAAGGAATTACGGATAATTTGCAACAATTCAAACTTTTCCATGTGAATAAAAAAGGTCTCAAAAGTTTAATGTAAAACTGGCAGTTGAAAAAAACTATTTTGGAAGTGTCCACTTTTTAAAATTAGCTCCTCGTATAGCACTTTTAAGGTGTCAACTGTCAATACTTGATGGTCAATACTTGAAAATAGTAACATATTTTTTTTGTATTTATTTCACATTAGATTTATTAAAATAAAGACCGGTTTCATTCAACGCGACCCTTATCAATTGATAATGCTCATCAGTTGATCGTGCTCGCGATGAGGGAAACCGGTCCTGATTTTAATAAATTTTGTGTGGAATAAGTACCATTTTTTTTAATCATACATAGCTTTCAAAGGTATATATATAGCAAACGGTATTCATATCTAAATTTCAGACATTTTCCGAGCTATGGCCTTCTCCTTTGATATTTAATATCCCATTTTTTTTTACTGTTAATTTGCTCCAGTTTGCAATTAGTTATTTCTCGAAATTCCTATCCGCAGTGAAGGAAGAGATAAGAAATATAAAAAACATTACTCTGTGACTTAGTGACGTAAGAGCATGTCAGTCGAATTGAGACGACATAAACCGAGCATATGTCAAGCTTAGCGAAAATCTTCGCCGCATATTCTTGTTTCTTTTCAACAGTAATAGTGAACCTTTGATCAGATGAACAAGTTTTTTTGAAATTATTTATAAATAATTGGCGTCAGTTTCATTATCAACTGTCCTGTGATCTACTGGATCACTGACGTATGGGCTACACAACTCAGCGTGTAATATTGCTAGCCACATAATTTGAAAATGTACATTGATAACAAAGAGTAATAAAGAGGGCTGTATAGTCGGAGTCGTGAAGTCAGGGGTTTTTGGCCGTAGGCGGATTCGGTGTCGTCGCGGCGTTTTGGCTGGAGTCGTAATCGGAAAAGTTTGAACTTTTTATTTGTGCATATAATATTTAAATCTGGCTATTGGCTGGATTGGTTGGTTCATAATATATATAATTGAATACACATAAATAGGAAAAGTAGGAAAAAATCGTGACGAAATTAAACTTTTTTAGTCGGAGTCCGAGTCGTATTTTTGGTCAATGTTGGAGTCGGAGTTGGAGTCGTAATTTTTTTTAACGACTCCACAGCCCTTGTTATTTGCAATTCTTGAAGAAAAAACAAATCCACATGCAAATCACCTTATAGAATTAGCACATAATCCGAATTCGGTCCCGATTCGTTTACATTCCTGCAATAAGGGCCTCAAACTGAATGCATTGGAACAGCTTGAAATTAATAGGTATAATCAGTCCAATGAAATTCTTAACGATCAGATCACAATTAATAGCTCACCTCTGTTAAAACCATTAACAAACAATAAACCTAAAACAATTTAAAATAGATGCACTTAGAAATTGTAGATTTTAAGTGCTTTCACACGATCCCCCAAAAAATACCCAAATTATTGTTTCCCACCATTACTTAAGACCAATAAATCAAACTTATTTAAATTCTTTCATGTGACGTCGGTATGGTTTCAACAGAAAGAGATTATGTAGGAGGCACCCTGTCTAGCAAAGGGTATATAAGCTATCCTTAATACACGTTTTAAACATAGTTCTGACGAAGGCGTAAGCCGAAATAGCTATCAACAAATATTTAAAAATAATTTATGTAGGATTAAAATACATTGTTATTTTTCTTTCCGTATTATAATGGAGTTCTACCAAGTAAATGCCTACTCAATCAATCAATAAAAAACAAATGTTGAGATAAACTCCGCGAGGAATTTATATACTCAAGTTAGTAGCGGACATGGTAAAAAAAAATCAATTCAGTCAGTGTTCAATTTTGTAATTTAATGGTGAATAATGTAAAAAATCATTGTTTTTATATGGTTTGAAAAACCATATAAATTAATAAAAACACAAAAAGCGTTCAAACGTGTTGAAAAAACTGTAGTTTTTATTCTATTATTTATCTCAGCTAATATTAACTTATTATTGTTATTTTTTTAAATGTCATCTAATGATGTATAATATAACCATAGATTGTTTTATTTGGAAAGACATATAGTATATATTATAAATTCTGACCACTGGTATTTTTCGCATACATATGCGGGTCCGATAGATCAGCTCCGCGGGATTAAATGGGTTAAAAATGAAAGTGAACAAAAAACTTTTAAATTGTATTGTGTATCGTTATACCTTAAATGAAAATGACTTAGTTATCATCATCATCCAATGGTTTCCCATCACTTAGTTTAACATCAGTGTAAAGTTGGTCGTACGGATCAGTCTTATCTCCGTATGTAGTAATTTTCGCGAGTTGCTATCAACGTAAAACACCCTTCCAAACAGCGCCTTATGTGTTAAAATTAAATTTATTCTGGTACAGACAAATGGTTTGCTGTGGTAATTCAATTTGCGAAATGTGCTTCGAAGTTTGCAAAACAAACGTTTTTATTAACCTATTGGATGCTTATTAACCAGTTGTATGCCCGAGACGTATATATACGGTCTACAATTCCGTGAGCGCAATGCCGGCCATAGAAAATGATAATACACTAATACTTTTTTTTTGCCCAACCACCACCCCCCACGGCCGTACGTTTTGGTACTAGCAGATGTGTCCCGTGGCGTAAACAACGCGAAACGTATCTGTTTCAGTTTTTAGCGCAGGAATTGTCCGGGAGCAGAAGCTCAAGAACTTGGAGGCTTTGCACTAGAGTGTGCTGACTGTCTCTACCATCTAAATTGAAAAAAAATTAAATGAATTGAATCCCGAATCGCGAAGCGGGGGGACTATGTGAATAGATCCGCTCTGTTTCCGTACGACGCCGCAAATTTGCTGAAGGCCGAATAATTTAATTTGCATGCCACCAAGTCCGCATGTCCCGTGGGTCCAACAGAAGATATTACCACCTTGAGAATCTCTTCCCTTTCACCGTCCATTAAAGGACAATTCCAGGGTATGTGTTCAGCATCCTGGATTTCGCCACATTTGCATGCCGGCCCATCTACCCTCCGGCCAAGCTTGAAGAGCTTGGCAGCGAAACCACCATGCCCAGATATGAACTGGCTGGTCCAATGATCGACAAAAAGTCCTCTCGATACGTGCATTCGCCACTTGACGGCAGGAAAGAATCTGTAGGTCTGACGACCCTTTAGGGAGGCGTCCCACCGTTGCTGCCAAATCCGAAGGGCCACCCACTAATACTGAACACATAGCGACAACTCTTAGAATGACAGTCCTATACTTACAATTGACATATTTTGTTTTATAATCAATAGATTTTAAAGAGAATTTCTTTGTATTACCGCAATCCATCGCTATTTTTTCAAAGAAAATCGCGACCCCGTATGCACAAACATTCTTATATATTGATTGAGTAGGCATTTACTTGGTAGAACTCCATTATAATACGGAAAGAAAAATAGCAATGTATTTTAATTCTACATAAATTATTTTATATAGTTGTTGATAGCTATTTCGGCTTACGCCTTCGTCAGAACTTTCTGACGAAGGCGTAAGCCGAAATAGCTATCAACAAATATATAAAATAATTTATGTAGAATTAAAATACATTGCTATTTTTCTTTCCGTATAACATTCTTATACCTACCAGCATATAACGGATTTTTTGACAGTTGGCAGTGTAAAGATTGTTAAGACATTGTACACAATACTTAAAAAATTATTCATCATACTGGACAAGGTTGACGTTTTCATAATTCAAACGTTTTATACATACAGCGATTGTTTTTAGAATCACAGTCCTATACTTACAGTTGACATATGTTGTATTGTAGTCAATGTAATATCGATTTTAAAGAAAGCTTCCTTATATTACAGAAATATGTAAAAGAAAATCGTGGTCTTCAGTGCACGACCGTTCTTATATTTACCTACCGGCATATAACGGGTTAATTGTACAGAGAAATATTGAATAATTGTTTTAAATTGTATATTTGCAAACTCTCAAGAATTATTCGTGCTCTATGTATGTACATACATTGCTTCTGATTTTTGCTGCCACACAATTTATTTATTTATTCGTGTCACTTGTAGAACAGCCCACAATGACATTTTATGCGGCCCAATATGACAAATATAAATCACCTTTTCTTCTTCAGACATTTGACGGACGATGGAAAGACAATATTAAATTTTTAAATTTCATATGCACTAAAAATGTCGATAGTTTTATCAATTTTACCCATGCGGCCTTCTCGACAATTGTAAACTTCTTGGTGCAGTGGTCAACGTCGTTGGCGACCGTGGCAGACTGCCCGGGCTCGAGTCCCGTTACAAACAGATTTTTTCAGTCAATAATTCAATTCTTTTCGAAGGCAGTGGGTGTTTGTGTTGATAAAAATCCTTTCTCACCCTTCCGATCCCGAAAAGCGGTGCATAGCGTGAGCGATTAGCTAACCACTAATCCTGTCTTAGTCCTCTTTCGTTTCAATCCCGTTATTCTTATTAGAAGAGAGGTTGAGCAACTAAGTAGCAAGGACCATTAAGGAGTCGTTAGATTCCACATTGAGAGAGAAAAACTATGAAACAAAAATAACTCAAAGCTCATTTCGTTAATTAATTTTCAAACCAATACACCTCCCAATTCTGATCTAGAAATAAGCTTAAAATATTAATGGTACCACCATAGTATCCGATCTACCTTCACTTTTCTACCTAATTATGCGGTCTACCTTTAAATTTCTTCTTGAAAATGTTACTCGAACATTTATTTAAACCTAACCTAACCTACCGTTACCTAGCCCAACCTTGCCATACTTAAACCTAATCATATCATCTTCACATCGATGACAAGGAATCGCGCCTTGTGCCACATCAAGTAGATTGTGTTATACAAATTCAACAGCATTTTCATTGCTGCAGACAATATTTTGATAGAAATGCTTTGACAACATTATGGGACGTAGCAGGAAAAAACATAAACAAGTCGTTCCTACGATACAAATAAAGAATAATAGACTATGGTTCAAAGGTGGGGAGACCGCGTCTTTAAGTAGTACCATGTTTTTTCTTTTTTTTAAGATGTCAACTGTCTACACATTATATAGTTTATAATATTTTCAACTGATCAAATATCAGTTGACAATGCTCGCGATGGGCGAATCCGATCCTACTCTATATAAGATTTTATGTAGAAATAGTACCTATGTTTTCGAATACTAACTGCCTCGAATTTGTGTTTTTTTAATTACTTTATTCCAGCAACATTTTAATTAACAAAAAATATGTTTTAATCTAACAGAGTGATTTAAATCCCGCACTATAAATAACGAACCAATTTGCATATAAGCAGTCTTGGCGTATAGGATAATATATTTGTAAATATATTGCTGGCAAACTGAAAACATATTTAACGAAAATATATTATCAAGTAACTCCAACTGATTCAGCCGAGCTTTTAAATTAAAAGTTACGGGAAAGGCTGCACAGCCTCCAGAGGAACAGGAAACAGAAAAGTTTTATCAGAGTGTCAAAGCTTTTAGCACATATTAAATGTTTCTAGTTGGGTATTTAATTACATATCATATATTATGTTTAAATAATTATAGAGTCTGTAATTAAATCTATAGGAAGTTTCAATGGCATAATATGTTTTAAGTAATATCCGTTCCCAATTCGAAGAATAGAAGATCTTTCTAAAATCTCTCAACGAGCTTAAATTTTGTCTCTGTTGTCTCACTTTCATTCACAAACTCACATTTTATTCACAAAGTCGTCAAATGAAAAGTGTTTAATTAATAATGAATTTTCAGTGAATTTAGCTAAAGATTTTGCAACAGTGCCTGTCCAGATTCAAACTAATTTATGACGAACATGGGGCAAAAAGTCGAGAGAGTCGACGGTTTCAAGAACTAGGTGATACATCTCACTGGAGATGACAATCCTCGTATAGATTATGGATAGCTGGAGCAACCTGTAATGCGCCAAGTCTGGGATTCACGGTTGGACTTAGATCCAGTTTCTACTTGTTCAACGCATGCATACTGACTGTTCTGCTTTATGGTTGTGAGGAGAGAATCAAATTCTAGTACCGAATACTCGTTAAATTAATTCGTTCGTTTATTATAAATTGAAATAAATGTATTAATGAAATTGAATAAGCTTGTATATCATCTATATATATGTTACAGTGAAACTGTATTCTCAGTGAAAATGTATCAAGTAATAGATTTGTATCACAACATGATTTCACTGGTCACGGTCAGGGAAATTATTGGCCCAAGTTGATGATTTGCCGGCCTAAAATTTTGGTTTGCTTCAATGAAACAAAATCAGCAAGTAGTCCCTTTCATAAAAAGAGAACACAGACAAACATAGGGCTGAAGATAGGGCGGTCAAATTTAATTTCAACGACAGTTTGGAGAAGAATATATTTTCACTGAGAATACAGTTTTACTATAACATATACGCAAAGTTGAATTAATAATATATATTTTGGTATATCTGAAACTACTCGAGTATACTCGAATATTTTAAAATTATACTACTCGATACTCGAGTAGTTGAGAAGTCGAGTAATAAGAGTCATAGCACCTTTAATCACAGGATAACCGTATGCTTGTGGCACATACATATTGGGAGTACGATGATTTGACTTTGTCAGGACCAAGGAGATACGAGCGCGAACAAACCAACTTCTTATTACGTCTGAAATAAAAAGCCAACGATGGTCCTGGCTTGAACATGTGGCAGATGCCTCGGAGAATCCTAAACCTAATCTAATTCCATCAGCCTATATGGAGTACTAAGTGGAACTTCGAAGTTATAACGCTGGCGGGTAATCGAGACTATTGGAGGCACCGTGTGCTGGCCATATCGGCTTCGGATATCGAGAAAAAGTGGGTATTTGTGATATTTTTCCTCATCGTCTTGATGCCAATTAAAATACAGTCAAACCTCCGAAAACACTACTCCGTTTAACACGCTGGCCGAAAATATTCGTCGCAAATCCCCCGATGGCACGGCCGCATTCCATTGTCGTTGCTATGTGACGTTGCTCCGCGGACGACTGATGTCGATAAAAAATGGGTTCTGCCGTGACCGATGCACACACACAGCCAAACGGCTGGCCGTCTCTACGGTGCATACTTTCGCATACACTCAATGCCAAAAAATACACGCACAGCACGCCGACTTCCTGTGTGCTACATTTTGCGAGCGCTATGTATTGTATCACCTAGAAACAAATATTTACGTAAATATTTCTTATATTTTTTTTGCAAAACTAATATATAATCTTAGTTGGCATTTTTCGCGGAAAAAAATAAAATCCCTAATTTTTTATAAGATTCACGCCCCCGTTTACACTACTTCATATACCATGGTCCCAAACATAGTGTTTACGGAGGTTTTACTGTATCTGGTGGCTTGTCTTTTTTTGCTTGACGTCAAATGCTAGAAAATTAAAATGAGGTATAGAATGAGAGGTGGCTAGGCAACTAGAATTACCATCCTTTCATTTTTACCTTAAGCCCTTTTAAAAAGCTGTGACTTAATTCCAAATCGCAATTACATAATATTATTACCTATATAATATATTCCACAGTAAAAAAAATACTAAGATTAATATTACAGAAGAAGTATTCATTTTGCCACTATATAAGATCTGTATTTTATGTGTGAAAATATAAATTCTGTTAATAGTTTAGAATGATTTTCAAGAGAATAGTTTATTATTCAAAACAGATGATCATTTATAATGAAGAAGAGCTTTCGTCATAGGCCTTTGTGAGCTTTAACCAGTTAGGGACTGGCAATTTATTTTTAATGTTCGTATTTTTTGCCAATCAATTTTCACCATTCGAGTAGGAATTGAATTTTTGCTATAGTGATAATACTATCAGTATGATTTATCAACAGAATTGATAAATTGACTGAGAAATGTTGCTCTCACAAAAAAAAATTAGTCACGGAAACCTACGACGTTGACCATTGCGTCACGGACCTGAAAAACGATACTATAGTTACTGATTGAGTTGGCATTTACTTTGTAGAACTCCATTATAATACGGTAAGAAAAATAACAATGTATTTTAATTCTATACATTGTTATTTTTCTTACCGTACGATACTATAGTATTATATTATTTTTTTACTTCCTTACTTGTGCTAATATGGTGATGAAATTTTCATATACAACACAGTATCTTCAGAAGAAAAAATATCCATGGAAAAATTTTATTTTGAAAATAAAAAGGGACATGGCATGACATTTCGACACCTTACTTTAAAAAGGTTCTAACTGCTCTTGACACTGATTTGAGATATAAGCATTTGAAATTTTGATTGATTAAAATTCACTTTTAACAATGAGCAAGTAAAAATGTTTCAAATTACTTATTTTAAGCATGTTTTTTCACAACTCTTGCTGAGAAATAATGATCTCAAAGATTTAATGATGGAAATAATGATGACAATTTTAGAACTTTGGCAAATAAATTTAGTAAAAAAAGTGTGCAGATGCAGTGCAACTCCGGTATTCTGCAAACCCCGTTATTCAACGATAGATAATTCTGAAATTCATATATGTGATAGAATGCGGTAAAAACAAGCTTTTCCCACCAAAAGATCAATTTAGGCAAAAATGACAATTAAAACCTTTTCAAGTAAGGTGACGATTTATCGCTTTAGAACAGGGGGGGGGCAAACTTTTCGGATGGAGGGCCAATTCCTAGAATTCAAAATGACCAGCGGGCCTCAAGTAAAATACTATTTTATATACACACTATCGTTTTTTTATGTGATACATTGCTTTCAAAAAGTGGCGCACCTAAAAGTTTCAGTTCAGTTTGTATTAATTATTGTACATTTTAAATATTTGGACGTCTAAAGTGCATTTATTTGACATAGTAACTCTCTGTGATAAAATTTACGACCGGGAAACGTGCTATTCAACGAATTTTATAAATGCATTCTGCTTAAATAAGTTTCAGAGCAGAGTCACCAATAATATTGCATGAGTTTGCGCACCATTGTCTGCTGTAAAAAAAAATCGCGTACTTACGAAAAAATCACGTAAAATCGAAATCACTGAAAAAAAATCATTTAAAAAGAGGACCGGGTGTACTCTATTTATTATCACGAAATATATTTTTTCACGTGCTCATTTTGTAGTTGATATTAACTACTTTTGAATGGTCAAAGAATTAGAATTAAGCTGAGGTTCATGATCGAAAATGTCTGTTCACATTTTTCGTGCAAAATCTTTAAGTTAGTCGAATTTGTCTGAATTAAGATCATTGTAAAATTTTCAGATTTCGTCACGACGGTGTAATTCTCTTAAATCAGTGTTATATTTCAGATCAATAATCTTAAGTTGTAGCTCTTTCAATACAGTTCAAATATCTATTGAAAATGGATCGCTTACTAGCGCCAAACTTATCTCAATTTTTTGGAAGTCACCAAATCTTTGTGAAAAATCGCCATTCAGAGCGTTCATAACACGGATAGTAACATAATAGTTTAAGTTGTGGCACGATGTCCAGAGTAAATGCAAAATCACAAATCCCTAATCACCAGTATCGGGAAAGTCCGTAACATTCTTCATTTCCAAAAATAAAAATATAATATTTTTTATATCCCGAACTCTTCGAACCACTTTTTTCAAGCAAAGCCATCGAAATTGACTGTGAAAAGGAATATCTGTATACTCACTCAATATCTTGAAGAATTTTTATTTGATTTTCAATATTTATTTTAAAAAATATTCTTACATAGAATTAGGATTTATGATGGCGGGCCGCAGTTTGCCCGTGCCTGCTTTAGAAGGTAATGACGAACAGAGGAGTGAATTTTAACAGTTTTTACTGTTCAAATTAATTTTAATGAATGTAATATAATTGTGTAATTGCGATGTGGAATTAAATCACAGATATTTTTAATGGCTTAAATGAAAGGATGGTTCTTTTCGCTGTTAAGTCATCTCTCATTCTACACACTCACAGAAAATAAAGACAAGCCACCAGATATTTAAAATTGACATTTGAATATTCAAATACAAAACGGCATCTTCAGAAGAAAAAATATTTACGGAAAAATTGTATTCTTAAAATAATAAAAGACATGGCATGACATTTGACGTCAGTGCATTTTTATCAACAGAAAGACTATTCACTTTCATATTCAGAAAAAGGCGAAACAAAGTTATCAAATTAAATAATTAATCCACATGAAGTGTACGTCATCCTTAAAGAGTTAAAAGCTTGAAAAAGTGGCTCGTTGAAAAACTCAAAGCTTTTTGTTTTTAAAGTGCGCCGTTGATGACATTTGACTCGGAATGAAAGTTCATCATTTTTTCATGACGGGTAGAAATTTATATTTTAATTTTATGTTACTGAATTTTTTTAGCTCCGTTTTCGAATGAGTACTCCGTTAGCTTCAATTTTGGATCTCGTGGTCTCGAAACTTAGTCTAGATAACTTTTAAGGTAATCACTGTAAATACTTGGTGGAATGGCATTATAATAAAAATAACGAAACATTTTTAGTACTTATTCCACATTATTTATTGAATCATTACCGGTTTTGTTCATGGCGAGCATTATGAACTATTGAGCGTATATCAGATTCGAGATTCTACTCGAAGACAAAAAGCGTCGCGTAGCGAGAGCGATTAGCTAACCACTAGTCCTGTCCTCGTCCTTTGAGAGAGATAAGGCAAATGAGTAACGAGCAGTAGAAAAAAAACATTTTGAAATAAACTCCATATGCACCAAGCTGGTAGCGTCAAAAAAGTAAATCTTTGAATCGTATGAATTAGGTACTTTTCCAGAGCTTTGTCGCTAACGAACTGGGTTTCACCTTTTGGCATCTTCAGGCATTTCAAGTGCATAATAAAAATTGAACTGACACGTAGTAATAGTTCAAACGATACAAATTTTATATTGACATCCCATCAAGCACCCCCAGTCTAAGTCCTCAATGATAATCTGTAAAATTTTACAAATTTATATTTTCTGGTAACAGTATTTCCATTACTTTAATTCATTGATATAAAATATCAAATTCATCAAATATCCAAAGCTTTAAAAATTTTGTTTCAGTCGACAATTTATTAAAAAAACTCGAATTCAGTGATTTTGAATATAACATATGTAGATGAATAGTCCAAATATCGAAACCTCCGAATTGAAATAGTCAAAAGCTATACGCTTGAATCAAATGGGAATTCCATTCATTGAAAAACCAGTGCTTTACAATTTGTTAATTAGAATAAAACGTGGTATCGTTACGAATATGTGTGTCCACCGAAGCGGTTATATGGATTGCATATACTTACACATTTACTGCCCTTCCAAGGAAGAAGGCAGTAACTGACTTTTGAACTATTTTTTACTCTGAGAGGAGGGATTGAAAGGAAAGAGGACTAGGACAGGACTAGTGGTTAGCTAAACTCTCTCGCTACGCACCGCTTTTTCGGGATTGAAAGAGTGAAAAGGGATTTTTAACAACACATTCACCCATCATTGCCTTCGAACAAATCGAACTATCGACTGAAAAAATCTTTTCGTACCGGGACTCGAACCCGGGCGGTCCGCCACGGTCGACTACGACGTTGGCCATTGCACCACGAAGCTTACAATTGTGAATTTTTCACTTAATCCTATTTTAGCAACCATAGTTCTACTATGCATAGCAACTCTTACCATAGTACCTATAATTTTCACTTTTATTTTGTTCATTTCAACTCAACAGAATATTGCAACTCCATGGCATAGCAGGTTTATTGTTATAATAAGTTCTTTAAAATGCACAATATTTTAGATGAATAATTTCGATTTAATTTCACGCCGAAACGCCGCGCCGACTCCGACTCCGGCCAAAAAGCATTGATCGGTATCGATGACATTTGCCGTTTGACATTTTCTGTTTGTCGTTTGCTCATTGTCTATGGTATGACACACGCACCACCTACTGAAAGTTAATTTTACTTTGTCTATAGCCTTTGCGTAACTGCAACAATATGTTGTCAAAATTAACATTATGGCAGCTAACAAAATATGAAAAAACATTGATTTTTACATAAAAGACCGATTGTGTTTTTCGCCATCTTCTTCTACAGAAGACAGAGATACTCAGTAATCACCGAAAACATACAACAGAATCTTGCACACTTGAAGACTTAGTTTTTTTCTACGAACCAATTGGATAATGTCGAATGTGCTTATGAGAAATATTCAACAAAAACGGTCATTCGGGATAATATTTGTGACGGAACCATTATTTGAAGACGACAAGTCGAGGAAATCGATAAATCGGTGAAAGATTAATGCGGGATTTTTCAACATTTTTCTTATGGGTGCTAAGCCAGGACTATAGAAAATTAACGAATTACGTAGGAAAACGGTTCATGCGAGGACGTTAGATTGGTTCCACTGTACCGTTACTGCATGGCTTAGCAAGTTTAAAAGAGACCATACGATCTTAATTGTTATAATATATCTGAAGCTGAAAGCGGTTGCAACATACAATCTAGCTGTCCTTGTGCTCCACGGGGCTTGGGAAGCCTCCTTTAGAGGCTCGATACGATGTATTAATTTCGCGTCATCAATGTAATATGCATAAAGCCTAGCGCTGCTTGTCACCAATACATATCCTCATCAGATTCGCGTCATTTGCTCCCTCTGTCAATTATTATTCACAGTATACCATGTGTGACTACGCGAGTAATGCAGCATATTCGAATACGGTCTCGTTGATTACTGTGCGGTGTAGGGTATTCATAAAGTGACCATACGTCCCGTTTTGAACGGGACCGTCACGTTTTTAGGTAGCCTGTTCCGTTTTCCCCAAGTACAGCTTCGGGACGTCGAAATGTCCCGTTTTCAAAAAGAGGGCAACACACGGTAGTAAATTTTAAAAAAAGTGCAAAAATCGACTTTCGTAATAATAATATGAACCATAAAAACTTTAGAGTAATCATGGAATACGTTCTATGCTTGCCCGGACCAAATGCACTCGAAGAAAGAGTATTTTCACATATAAATAAGTTGTGGACGACAGAAAAAACACAATAACAAGTCGGAGTACTTAAAGCGATGTTGTTAGTTAACATATTTTTTAAAAAATCCTGCCAAGAATATAAAACAATATAATTTTTTTTATATTTATATTATTTATTCCTGTTATTTTCTTTATCAACATTCCTTTTCTTTTTACTAATACATAAAAACTATGAAAAAATACGTGTTTTCTTGAATAAACATACTATTATGTAAAAAATGGTAGATGTCCCGTTTTGAGGACAAAAATAAATGGTCACATTAGGTATTCATGAAGTCACTTACTAACATATATTATAATATAAGCGCCAGGTAGTAACAAATACATTGGACCGTCATGACTAAGGTTTTCAATCATGGGTCCCAAAATCCCGGGATCCAGAGGATTTTCATTATCTGGTGAAAGCCATGTTTCAAAAACATAATCCCTTAAATTTCAGGATTGATTTATTTATCAAGTATAAACGATTTATTATTTAAAAAAATCGTAATATTACATGCACTTCACGTGTCATCTTTGGAACACCGGATGCTCGTGGAAAATAATTTATTTGCGTTATGCATTGATGACAGCATTGAATATAAAATATTGTGTTGAAATGAATTAAGAAGACGAAACAAATCAAGTAACAAAACTGGAGCTCATTAATGGTGATAAATAATGTTTAAATGAGTATTAACTACATAAAATTCTAAAATTGATCTCTACATTCTGGATGGTAATGGATTTGTCTTCAATAAAAACATCAGATCGATCGCATTAGAACGAGACCGATACTCTCGTACATTATATTTCAATCGAATATCGCTCTTCAGTGATGGATTTATCGAGACATTGGCATGGCTTATATTTAATAAATATGAAAATTATCTACCATTAAAAAAAAATCAAATTCCGGGATCAATCTCGGGATCCCGGGAGTGGCTTATTAAAATCCATAAATCACGGGATATTATTTTTTTAAAAAGCTACACGTTCATTGCGGAATAATTTATGTATAAATTGATGTTGCTTCAAAGTGAACATATGTAGATACCGACCAAGATGTTGAACCAGTATTTGATACGCCAGTATTTGCCACGCCTCACGCAAAATTGGAATATATCAGTTTTTTGAATTGATGCTGAGTTCTACTTTGAAAATATTGCTAAATAATGACGTGCTTTTCCAAAGGGATGTATCAACATACTTTATTTATAATGACTTATACGGTATATTTTTTCCGTTAAGTAATGGTCCTTCCCAACGCTTTTTCTGCTCTCACTAATATTATTGTCACCGACTGCCACCGATACACAGAATACTTGACTTAAGTGGGTGAGCTATTCACGCTTTGTTTTATTTTTTTACAATTAAAAATGTCAGTGAACTTCCGGTAGTATCGAGGTAAATAATTGTCAGTAAAAAGCATTCAAAATTTAACGAGGGCTCTGACATACTACAAAGTTGATGAACTTTTGAAGTTTTTTACGATCAAAGCGGAAAATTTTCGCTCTCAAACATGATATAAATAGTCGTCAGGTTTTTTTTAATTTTTCTCAGTTGTTTGAACGAGTGCTCGAAACCTTCAATGGACACTTGTATGAATTGATTTTATAATAACTATGCTATTATATGATGCTTTTATTCTTTTAGCTTAACCTCTTAAAGCCCTACGGTCCCGTCTGGGACCAGTGATTATGGTGAACTTCGCTATCGGATTACACTGAATTATGAAAATAGTTTTCAACATACATATGTATGAATATTAGTTTTCATAAATAATGTCTTTGAGATACCGATCAATAATTTTATTTTCGGTTTCGTTAAATATTTTGTCATAATGAGGAATATAAACATCTGCGTTACAAGGTTGACTCTTGGTATATGCTCTGTGTTATATCTGTTAGACCGTTATAAATCAGCTTTATTCACACCATAGAATATATTTCAATGAGATACAGATTTCTTTTCCATAACTATAAATTTATCCATTGGGTTGACCGATTCTTTTTTCAAGATAGCTGTATTTAAAATGGATTTGTTGTTCGTATATAATAAGCAATCTTCTATTTTGATAATGCTTTTTATTTTACGCACATATGCTGACTTGTTTTATAGATATAATTATTTTTATAAGAGCTACGGGTCGCGCGGATATTTCGCAAAATATTCACGGGCGTTGAAAGGTTAATATATCTGACCCTAAAAACAGGATATAAACGCAAACATCCACAAAACCTTTTTGGAACACTTCACTTATCATTATAAGCTTTCTCATTTTAAATAATGTTCCATTAGGAAACCATTTATTTCATATTTGTATACCACTTCTAGTTGGGAAAATAAGTGTTTTCTCTTGTGCATAGCATGTAGTTTTTTATCATTTCTATAGAGATCAAAGAAGATTTTGAAAACTAGTAGATAATATCTCTTTTGTATAAAATCTATAAATCGATTTATAATTGAAAGGCATAGATTAAAAGCTCAGCTATCGCAGTAAGATTTAAAATCTTAACTTTTCAAAACAAATATATGAATTTGAATCGTTTGAGTTTTGTGCTTTACCATGAATTTGTCGGTAACAACCCCGGTTTCGTGTTTTGGAATATTCGGGCATTTCAAGTACACAAATGGACTTGGACTGGTGCGTAGTAAATAGTTTTTATCGCTTATATATAAGTATAAAAGAAGACGACTTAGCTTAATTGTTACTATCTCAATCTTTATGAATTAACGATTTGTTGATATCAATGGGTTTCAATGAAGTGTGTTGGTAAATTACAAGCGATAATATATATATATATATTGAGACGACCTGGATTCCTTCTCCATCTGACTGGCATCAGACAGCATCCTTCCACGGCGTTCGGAGACGGAACTTAGGGATAGGATGGGAGGAGAGGTATCTCTGTATTGATTTCAATCGGTAATTTCTCTCGGCCGAAAACTCTATCCTAGAGTCGGCTAGTTTATTGTCTTTAAATTATTACATTTTTTTATTCCAACACGAATACATTGCAGTTACAAGAACATTTTTAAACGCGTAAGACCAAATGATTAATGTGACTTCCTCCTGTCCGAAACAGGAAGGCGATACGGCTATCGGCTTGAACGGTTACGACTAACTGCCGATCGACTTTTAAAATCAAAGTCGCTGTTATCCGCGTCTTTTGCGAGGCGAACAGGATAGCATGCTGCGTTCACTTGTCCGGGTTACGTTCATTGTGCCGGGGTGCGTTCACAGTGCAGAGATACGTTCGCTGTCGGTTTTGCAATTTTTTTATAACATTAAAATGAATTTATTCGCGATAATTAATAGTTTGGTCTTATTACCATTGATCGAGGTGATAATAAGATCGTCCGAGAGAGTTCTGATACCCTACCCATGCGGTATCAATATATATATATATATATATAAGCGACACAAACAAGTTAGTTCAAGTAAACTCGTGCACCTGAAATGCCTGAAGATTACCAAAGATGAAATCCGGGTCGTCAGCGACAAATCTCATGAAAAAGTACAAAATACAATCGATTGAATTTTGAAATAGAAACCGTCAATAATCGATACATAATCATTGTTAACTGTTAATAGAGAAGTATCACATAAGATAAATTTCATGGACATTTCATTTCAGTGTTTCATTTCACTTCACATGGGTGCTATTGAATATAATGTTCATAAGTCTCAATAGCACCCATACCCAGGATCTTACATGTTCGTAGCATCTAAAAAAGCTCAGTTTTAATGCGGCCTATGTCAATACTTGAAGGGGATCATATTATAAGTAAAAAAGAATGGTACAGTGGTAAAAAAATTGACTTTTAATTTTTTTAGATCAGGGCCGGTGTCGCTCATCGCGAGCATTTTCAGTCTAAATATGCTGGGATTTAAAACTGCAATCGAAAAACCCATCCGGTCGCTAGGCTTGCCACTAAACTATATAATCCAAAGATTGTTTTCGAATGACTTTAAGCATAACTAACTTTTATTTAACACTATACTACAAAGAATCTTTCAGAAGTTTCAAATGTTTATCAGTTAAATCTGTTTCTCATTACTTACCTCTAACCGTATCAAATTAAACTGTTTCATTCCTCTCACGTTCATACCGGTATCGATTACCGATACCAAGTATCAATAATCCAGATCGTTAATAATACGTGGCATAATGGGGTAACAATAACAATGTATCATAACAATATCGATACTGTATACAATAATCATATCATATATCAAATTGTTATTTTACCTATTAGTGGTAAGTTATAGATTGCACAATTCAGTGGTCGATTTAATAGCAGTTCAGTGTGACAAGGATATTAAGTTACTGTTTCTACTTAAGGCAGTATTCCGGTCTAGAGGCTGAAATTTTAGGTGTTTTTGCAAGTGCTATAGAAAAAAAAGTGATAACAATTTAACGTCCATTTTGTTGCCAGATATTTATTAATATTTTAAGAATATACAAAAAAATATTCAAACCAAAAAACCAATAACCTAAAAAATTACAAGCTGATAAAGTAGGGGGTCTTAAAACAATGACACTCCATAATTGCCACGGTCCCAACGTTTCTAGTCACATGAAATAAAAAAACAAGTTATATTTATAATTAGTAAAAATGCAATTCTGGTATATACTAGAAACATATCAAAAAAATATTTTTTCGTAAAATGGTGGAGGTTTGAAAGGGAAGATCTTTTTTTTCTCCGTTTTTTTTATTTCCGAATTTTGTAAAAATAGTAAAAAAAATTTTTTTTTATAATCCTACTATATAACATATAAGTATATATGTAGAAAATTTACATTAAATTTCATCTAAATTGGATATGTATAACTTGAGATATCAAGGCAATTATTTTTGAAAACAACTGAAAAATGATTCCGAGAAAAACGTGCTTAAAGTTTCGGGCAAAGTTAAGCCCGCCCAGATTGGTTAGATTCTACGCCATTAAAGTAGCGATTTCTCTAGCAATAATTCCAATTTACACCAAAATCTTTTAAGGACGTATTTTCAATGATTTAATCAGTGAAAATATGCAATAAAAAAAAAACGGCTTTTTCAGAATCCTAGACCAGAATACTGCCTTAATTTATATTTAATACATAGGTTAATTATTTTAGATATAATCACATAGCTTAAGTTGAATGTTTTGTTTATACAATTCAATTATTAATCTTTCAACAGCCCAGGATGAACCACCAGGTCAGCTCAGCCCAGAGCCCCACATTTCAATTTAGTAAAAAAAAAAAAATATGTTTTGTTAAAAATATTAGTTCAAGAAGCTCATACGGTTAAAATACTTATTCTTGTCTGGTTTCGTGAAAATATGCAAAAATGCGTCATGCCAGCTTACGCGTCGCAAACTAACAAGCGTCGATAAGAGATATTATAATAAAATGAATGAGCCCTGATTTTGCTTCAAGGGAAATCTCTTTATTCCAGCGATAAATTAGATAGTTTTTGTATTTTATTATAACAGTTTATACTTTATGCGGACTTCGCTGTATTTATTTACATTTGAAAAAATAAATTCATTCAGGGGAACGCTCCAAAATGGCAGCGCGTATATTGTACGCCACGGGCCTGTGAAAGTGAAACCCTAGCGCATACGTGGGTCACAGGCATCTGAAAGGTTTAAAAGTTTTAGTCTATTTCGACTGTGGTGTTGCGTGTTAAAAATTCCAAAATACAAAAATGTCGGCTTTCAATGTTTATTATAAAAATTTCAATAGAATTTTAACTCAAATTTTCTTTTTGGAAGGTGTAAAAAGTGGTTGACAGAAAAACTGCATTGTTACATACATTCAATTTCTTTTAGTATTTTCATAAACACTTTCCACTACAATATGTATAACTAAGAAAAGACATTGTTTTAAGTAAATTAGAAACAAAATAAAAATATTAATGGCCAGCTTAAAATTGCAATGCCATGACTTGAAAACATCCCAATTTGTACTGAAACAACCCTAGCATTATTTAACCTTTATCCTCCATATATATGTAAGATCTAAGAGTCTGTGATACGAATACTTAGATAATATGCGTTATATTGTAGACTGAAATTTGTAACAATAAATCACCGAGCTGCAGCCTGAAAGTAATTAATAAACTTTTTGCTACGAGAACCTTAACATAACATATCGTGCTAGAAACACTACCCATCGTAAACAAAATACAATGCCCAAGACTCCCTAGAGGCAACTAAACGCGATATTCACTCGTTAATTTTCTTAGATAATTCATGAAATGAGAACATCAGTATTTTTTTTGTATATCAGTTTAACTTTCGCTCTACTGAGATGTGTATTAAACAAAGTCCGACTCCGACTAAAAAAGGTTAATATCGTCACTTTTTTTCCCTTAGTTTTCTATTTATATGTATTCAATTAAATATCAACCCTATCAATGAGTCCAAAAGTCAAATTTGATATATTATATGCAAAAATAAAAAGTTCAAACTTTTCAAAATTTCCGACTCCGAGCACGACTCCGGCCAAAACGCCGCGACGACTCCGACTCCGACCAAAGGCTCTGACTCTACAGCCCTGGTATTTAATACTCATAGTTTCTAATAATCGAAATATACTCTCTAAATACAGTAATACCTCGAGATACGAGTGCCCTAACATACAAGATTAAAACCGTCGAGCGAGGGAAGTTTTGCTTTAAAATACGAGAAACATTTAAGATACGAGGAACGGCCTTGCATATGTGTGGAAGGGGTGCATATGAATGAATTGGTGGCATATCCATGTATGTATATGTGTGTTGGTATTGGATTCTACTGCGACTGTCAAACGCTATGGACCTACTATAAAAAACATTCTTCGCTCCTACTAGGACTTTTTTCATCACATTAACCTTTGAATGACGGTCCCTGAAAAATAACGCGAAATTCGAAGGCGGGTCTAAAAAAACTCCAGTGGTATGGCTTTATTGGCATAGATTGCAATACAAAAAAGTATTTTATGCTTTAACATATTTTTACACATCGTTCTAAAAAATATATATTTATATAAAAGTCGATAGTTTTCTTATAATTATTCATATTTTAAGTCGCGCATAAAAGAGACATAAGGTTCGCGTTGATTTTCATGACAGGCTGGCGTTATCAAAACTATGAGCGCGAGCGCTTATCTACGCTTTTTAATGTAAAAGGCATCCATTTGATTTACGTACGTTTGAACGAGGCGCATTTGAGATAAGATATCGTTATCGTATCACGTATGGGCATCTAATTTTAAATCCTGGCAATTTGTCGCGACGTTATAATTAGTCTTCGGCCAGTAATAATCCGACATATTTTCTTTTTTATTTAATTGCGACGAAACTGTTCAATAAAAATCTTATTTTATTTCTGCAAAGATTTAAAAAAAACAAAATTTTACACACTGTATAACTGATATTAAGAGGCAGTAGGGGTCTTCTATCTAACCCGACGAGAATAAAAAGTTAAAATCGTGTTTTTGTAACCAAAGACTGGTTCTACGCACCGGGAATATCGTACACTTGTTAGTATTAAGTCTTTGTAAATAGTTATCGCTGGGAAAAATATCGATTACCGAGCTTCGTATTCAACGGATATAGGCTCCTGTTATGAAACACAACTGCGAAATAGTCAAGTGACGCAAAAAGAAAACTCGATAATTACTTTTTACCAACTTTGTAAACAGCAGCGCCTTTCGAGATCGTCTTCATAATTAATTAATAGTCGGTTCTACGTATTATTAATTAATTTTACTTTCTTAATTAATGTGCGCCGTCAGATTAATAGATTTATTAATATAATTATTACTAATATGTTTCATCAGTATAATAAGCTTAATAAAAAATTTAAAATAACTATTAATGATTATTCTACGTATTGTGCTACTAACTGTGACACTTTTTTCGCCTCTTTCAGAGGCATCTTCAGACTTACTAAGTTGTTGAGTTGAGTTGTGTCGCTAGCGACCCGGGTTTCGCCTTTTGGCATCTTCAGGCATTTAAAATGCATGAATGAATTGAACTGACGCATAGTAAATATTTTGTAACGCTTATATGTACATATATAAGAATAAAAGTAACACACTGAGTTTTATTGTAGCTATCGCAATCTGGATGAATTATCGAATTCTTTCAAGTGGACGCATGTATGTACTTGAACTGACGCGCAGTGAACAGTTTGTATCGTTTGTGTACAAAAATAAATATGTTATACCTATATCCATGTTTTTTCTAGAGAGACGCAACACGTGGCGAAGAAATACAAGCAGCGCACGTGGAACACCGCAACACGTGGCAAACTCAGCCGCTAGCAACGACACTGATCTCACAGCTCTTGACGCCCACGACCTCTGGCTTCCCGACACCAGGTGTGTAAAGCTTTTCGCACAGTTGTTGAGCTTTTTGTGCTTTTGAGTGACAAACCAAATACCGAAATTTGCAAGGCATGAATGGACTTCCAAGGTTGCGTGTGACATAGTGTTTAATTATTGCAACTCCAAACTGACTGAATATTATTTTGGATCAATAAAACTTCGTCATAAAAATATCGTCCTTACCAGCCAAAAGGGTGTTAGAACAGTATGAGGTTAGGTTCACAAACAAAATATACACATACGGTGAGAAAAATAACTATGTATTTTAATTCTACAGACATTATTTTATATATTTGTTGATAGATATTTCGGCTTACGCCATCGTCAGAACTATTTTTTAAACGTGCATTAGATCAAGTTTATATACCTTTTAGACAAGGTACACAAAACATCTTCTTCTTTGATTTTTATGTATTCTGGAAGTGAAAGCTTTTGTCACATTCAATAACTTATTTATTAAGATGGTGGAACAGAGAAGAAGATATATTGTGTACCCTGTCTAAAAGGTATATATACTATATCTAATGCAAGCTTAAAACATAGTTCTAACGAGGGCGTAAGCCGAAATAGCTATCAAAAATATTTAAAATAATTTCTGTAGAATAAAAATACATTGTTTGTTTCTCACCGTATTAAAATGGAGTTCTACTAAGTAAATGCCAACTGAATCAATAAAATATACACAGACTGCCAAAAGGATGTTCTTTAAAATAAAACTCAAATATATGGGAAGAAGCGGTAAAGAAACGAAGTTATTCTAATTGACAAAATATTTTTTCACTCTTTTTGCTCTCCTGAAAAGTTGCGATTTGTCACTAATTCCCTTATGGCTTGGAAAGGATGATATGTACAATTTAACAACAAAACTGTATATAATATATATTCATCTTTTGTTTTATGTTATATGTTTATTTGTTGCATTAAAATACATTTTCAAAAATTCATCTAATACAAAATGATATTCAGTCAAACATTATCATCGTCCAAACTTATCAGCCTATGTGATGTTATAACATAACCTTATTATTATATATATAAAAAAAATGGGATGTGCTTGCAATTATGAATGTTTTGCCATTATTATACCGAAAAATAACAACTCACAAATCATTCGATAATTCAACTTATTATATAAAAAAATAATTGTTATATATTGTTTCCATACAAAATACGTCTGTTATCTTCAAACAATTCCCAATGTAACCTTTTTCACAAATTTTCAAAAGTGCAAGACAGTAAATTTTCAACATATGTTTTCATCTTCCCAACACACACTCCTTCACTTTTAACCCCTTCCCGGGCACGCCCGAGTATACTCGGGCATTGAAAATCGTCAAAAACAGACATCACGAGATAACTCGGGCAAACTTCATACGAAAATTACGAATTTGATCTAGTCCAAGCAAGGGCTGGACACAGACTAACAGATAAAAAATATGTTATCACAAATTTGTGTGTGTATTTTGCATTTTCACATGTGTGCATATATATGTATGTATTTACATATGTATGTTAAATCAATTGGACCGGCAAGTGGTTTAAAGGCGTTCACTGTCAATAATTGGTGGAATGGCTTTACAATAAAAATAATAACACATTATTTAGTACTTATTCCACATAAAATTTATTACTCATTCGGAAATGGCCCGATTTTTGTTATATTTTTGTGTGCCTGGGCCCGAGCCCGACCCGGGCCCGAATCAAAACTCCTGCTACCTGGCCTGACCCGAGCCCGTGCAGACCTATATTGTATACGCACTCTTCTTTTGTAGCAGTGAAATGTTTGTTTTAAAACTTGTTTTTCCAAATCTACAAATTTTTTTCATGATTTTTTTCACCCATATACTGTGATTTAAATATAGCGATGTTGGTGGGCGGTAGGGATATGTTACTATGAAAAACAAGCAGAAGTGGGTAGTAGGCATAAAAACGTTGACACCGCTGATATAGAGTATAGAGCAGCAGTTCCCAACCCCGTGCCCGCGGGCGCCCTCCGACCGATTTTTGTACGCCCACCAACGTTAGCTCAAAACATTTTCAACTTTACATTTTTGCAAAATTAGTTTTGTGGATATCACATTGACAGGTGAAATCTCTCGTGCATTTCCCAAATATGAAGGAAATGGTAGAAAACAGTGAATTAAACGTCATAGACATTCAAGTACTTCAAAAACAGTTTGAAGAGAGATTTCTGCAGTTAACGACTCTCGAGCCAATGGTCTTCTTTATTGTCAAACCGTTTATTTGTCAATTAAATACACTTTAAATAGCTTCATGTTTTGCAGGATGCGTTCAAGAATAAGCACAGCAAGAAACAAATTACACTGATAATCTTTTCAACGAGTTTTCACTTTATTCAAAAAAAAAGAGTTTGAGCAACTGAGTAACAAATAGTTCTCGTAGAAAAGAACATATTTTAAGTTAATCTCCGCAAAGAGTCCACACGCTCCACATTAGGAGCGTACATGGTTGCAAAAATCAATCTCTTTTTATAATATCCTTAGAAAAAATAGGAGGCGCCCGCCGCCCCACATTTTTCTTAAAATGCGCTCTCGGGTCCAATTAGGTTGGGGACCCCATGGTATAGAGCATCAATTTCGCCACCTTTCTCATAAGCCGTGTTCTTTGTAAAAAATGTATTGATTTTGTTGCGTCAAGTTCTGTTGAAAAGGGTAATTATTAAAATTGTTCTGATGTAGAAAGTTTCAACGGCAGTGTGTCAGAAATTATAAGTGCCTATACTAAAAGCTACACTACACTGACGCACTTTGTATCTGGCATACAAACAAAGTAATTGCCCATTAAAACTATGAAGCATATCAACCAGTTACAACTAGCAACACTCACATTGTGTAATAGAAGCTTTTTAAAGCTTCCTTTTTTAAAAATAGTTTCAACTGTTTTTTTATTTTAAAATATGATACCACGAACATGACTAAGGTCAATTTATTTTATGCACTACTGCTAACACTATTAGCTTAGATATACACTTGGGCCTCGTATAACACGGATGTATAAATTGTGACATATTTTTATACAACACGGTTAAAGTGAAAAAAAATAACATGTTTGATTTGTACGTCCATGGAACGTGCCATGACAAATTTGAACGTTGAACGAAGAAGAATTTTTCGAAATTTTGGATGAGCCTACCACAATTAATGACTCAGAAAGCATTTGAAGCGAAGTGACAAACAATTGGTAAAACAACTAAGCAAATAAATTGATGTAAATTACATTTATTTGCTTAGTTCAAACCTTGTTTTTCATACTTAACTTTTGTATAAATATCACTGTTTTATTGTATTCCTGATCAGTTGAAAATGCTCGCCATGAGCCAAACCAGTCCTGATCAATTAAATTTTATGTGGGAAAAGTACTAAAAACGTATTATTATTTTATTTTAATGCCTTTCCACCAAGTATTGACAGTGAACACCTTAAAAGTGAAGTAGCTACATGTTTCACATTAAAATAATAAATGCCGGCTTGGAATTGGCATTAGAAGGGTGGTTTTAAGTTAGATTTTTTTTTTTGAAAATTATCCTTTAATGTTAATTCAAGAGGGAATTGCAAAAATACGTTAAGATTAATACGCTAAAAGCAGACAATCTTTTATTACCGAGTCCTCCGATGAAAACTCCCAACCGATCTCGAAAGAGAGTAAAACATATTAAATTCTAAGTTCGAATTCTAAGATGAATGAATAGTACATATATTATGTAATTAAAGTTTCTTTCAGTAAATATGTAAATGTTTATTTGATTATTTAAAAAAAATCTTCGATATCTGTTATTGGGACGCAAACCATAATTTTGTATGAACTTTAAACCTTGTATAACGCGGATTTGTATTACACGACGTTTTTGTGGAACTATATAACCGTGTTATCCGAGGCCCAAGTGTATTTCATAACATTATCAATTAATTAAAGTTGATATTATCATTATTTTTTTAACCATGTTTGCTCCCATCTTGCAGCATACAAAAACACTTCGTAATAAAAGGTATTGAATAATTCATGTAGAAATAAATATTTATTCTGACGACGGAAAAAAACAATAAAATACGTAGAATAAGTAAAAATAATAAAACATTTTTAGTACTAATTCCAAATAAATTTAATTGGATCAGGACCGGTTTCACTCATGGCGAGCATTGTCAACTGATAAGAAATACAACGAAAAGGAATGAAAAATTTAAATAAGAATAACAAGGTATCACAAACAAACCTTGTTTTCTGTTAATGCTCGCCGTGAGCGATACCGGTCCTGATCCAATAAAATTTATATGGAATAAGTACTAAAAATGTTTTTAATTTTTATTATAATGCCATTCTACCAAGTATAGACAGTGAACACCTTAAAAGTGACGTAGAATAAATTTCAATAAATGTATTTGTAACAGATAATAAGTTATGGGCAAATTATTAACTCAGCAGTTAACATAAAAAGTCATAGCAGAATAATATGTTTTCAATGTCGAAAAACATTGAGTTTAATCCAGGGTTGTGGAGTCGGTAAAAAAAGTTTAACTCCGACTCCAGCATTTACCAAAACTACGATTCCGACTCCGACTCCAACATTGACCAATAACACGACTCCGACTAAAAAAGTTTAATATCGTCACTTTTTTTTTGCCTAATTTTCTTATTTATGTGTATTCAATTAAATATAAGCTCTACCAATCCGGCCAATGACCAAATTTGATATATAATAAGCAAGAATAAAAAGTTCAAAATTTCCGACTCCGAGTACGACTCCGGCCAAATCGCCGCGACGACTCCGACTCCGGGCAAAAAGCCCCGACTCGACAGCACTGAAAAAATGTCCCTAACTCGATTTATGTGTATTCAATTAAAAATACACAGGTATTTATCAATACCCATCTAATAGCCAAATTTGACATATTAGATATATGCAAAAATAAAAAGTTCAAACTTTTAAAAATTTCTGACTCCGACCAAAACGTGTGTATTCCTTAGAGAATGAATTGAATACACAGGTAGGGTTGATATTTATCAACCCTACCAATCCGGCTAATAGCCAAATTTGACATATTAGATATATGCAAAAATAAAAAGTTCAAACTTTTAAAAATTTCTGACTCCGACCAAAACGCCGCGACGACTCCGACTCCGGCCAAAAAGCCCCGACTCCACAGCCCTGGCTTAATCTATATTTCATAGAGAATGAATTCAATTTAACGTGCGTATGATGAAGTGTTTCATAATATTTTAACCTTGATTCAACAACTTGGTGTATTACAAACTTTTTATCCTGGCCACCGGTGAAGGGCTTTTCCCTTTATTCTTTTTATATCTATTCTGGTCTTGAATCAAGTGGTCGGCATCAAAGAGGCTTTTTCGACCTGACAACACTCACCGCATGGAAGAATGATGACAGCAGACTTCCAAGAAGGGATGAAAGTCCTTTAAGATTCTTTTCACATTATGAATTTAATATTGTGGCTTATATTAGACTAGGAAAAGTGGAGCTATCACTAAAATCAATTATATAAAAATCAATGTTTGTTTGTTGTATTTTATGCGTTGCCTTACTGTTCATCCGATTGCGATAAAACTTTTTCAACTGATTATTTTCACTTGCGCAAAGTTTATAGGCGTAGTAAAATTAACTGACAGGAGGTTTTTTATAAAAAAAAATCAATGTTTTTACATATTTTATGCGCTGACATATTGCTCATTTTGACAACTTATTGTTGCACTTACGCAAAGGTTATAGGCATAGTAAAAATAACTTTTAGTGGGTGGCGCGTGTCGACAATCGGCAAAAGACAAACATCAAATGTCATCGATACCGATCAATGTTAGTGAAATTCAATCGAAATTATTAATCTAAAATATTGTGCATTCGAGAGCACTTCAATAAACACACATACTTTCTTTCTTTGAGGGGCATTGCAGCGTTTGCCGGATACCGGCTAGTCAATAATAATTTGTCTTTTTTTAAGTCATGGAGTCGCTTCGCTAAGTCACTTCGAACGTGGAGTTAATCTCAACGTATATTTTTCTACGAGAACTGCTTGTTACTTTTTTTAAGAAAGGAGAGGTGTAAGGATGCGAGGACTTGAACAGGACAAGTGGTAAGCTAATCTTTTTTTTGAGATCGGAAGGGTGGGAAGGGATTTTTAACAACACAAAATTCCGCGCCTTCGAACAATGAAATCTTCTCGTAGAGGGACTTGAACCCGCAAGGTCCGTTACGGAATCCAACGACTTTGACCACAGCACCACGGACCCGACAGATTTAAAGCAAAATTCTATGGAGCTGGATAATTAAAGCCATATATATATATAAAAAACTATATAATTAAATATCTAATATTGTGAAAATTAACAACTTTACATATCGTTTTAGCCACGACTTTAACCCGAAACATTCTGATCGTCAATAAGAGTTATAAACAAAATAAACACTTTTCATTCAGCTTGTTTAATAATGGCATCAATAATAATTACCATATTTTTAATTGAATGAGCCGTCGCTTATCTTTCGGAACGTCACTTCATATTCACTCGCCCGGTACATTCACTCTTGATCGTAGAGGTCTACGCCGTAGGACGTAATATAGCGCGGTGCTACGCACTAATATAAGTGATATAATCGCCCACCAGATGGCCAAAGCTGTTTCTTTTTACAAGAGTCAATATAATATGAGGGCTGTGCGACTCATTGCCTACATTATTATTATTACAAACCCCGTCCCCCCATTCTTCTCTTCATATCGCATATCGTTGGCTTAATTGAGCGTATAAGAAAGCTGCTTTATATAATTGCAGGCAGTGCTTTTAAACGGTAGAGCTTTAATATTTTTTACAAATACAAATGCAAAATTCCATCATTACGAATTTCAAAGTTCAGTCATCTTTGGCAATCTTTGTGAAACTGGCGCGATTGATTTTTTGCGTAAGTGTAGCTGGTTCCTTCTGCATTTTAATCAGTTTACTTTAATTTGGCTATTATTCTTATCAAAATCCTTACGCTATAGTGTATTTTTTTGTTTTTTATTCACTATATGTATGTCCGCTCTCAAATAAGGAGCATATGGTCTCCTCACGGAGTGTAGCTCAAAATATATTTTATACGAGAACTGCCTGTTACTCAGTTGTTCAACTTCTCTTTTTCAAAGAGAGTTGGGATTGAAATGATACGAGGACTAGGACAGGACTAGTGGTTAGCTAATCGCTCTTGCTATGCATCGCGTATTGTATATGTTACAGTGAAACTGTATTCTCAGTGAAAATATATTCTTCTCCAAGCTGTCATTGAAATTAAATTTGACCGCCCTATTTTCAGCCCAATGTTTGTCTGTGTTTTTATTTGGTTCTCTTTTTATGAAAGGGACTACTTGCTGATTTTGTTTCATTGAAGCAATTCAAAAATTTAGGCCGGCAAATCATCGACTTGGGCCAATAATTTCAATGATCGTGACCAGTGAAATCATGTTGTCATACAAATCTATTACTTGATACATTTTCACTGAGAATACAGCTTCACTGTAACATATATACTTCTGCCGTTGACATAGTGCCTAAATGGCAATAAACTACATTATTAGTTTTTTTGTTCTTCTTTTATTATAAATGACTTTATTTCATTGTATAATTCAATGGTTGACAATGCTCGATGAGCGAAACTGGTCCAGATTTTAATCTTGTTTGGAATAACTTGAAATCGATTTTTGTACAATTTTGAAAAAATATGCCTTAATAACTTACACAAAATGTGTATCTTAATACTTGCTTTGATATTAGATATAATATTACCCACAGCTTTCTTGTTATATGTATTTTTAATAAATACAACGTTTCACTTGTCTGCCAAATGAGCTTAATACCGATACTGCATAACGTAGAAGAATAGCATGTCACCTGTGGCGCTTTATAGCATAATCAATTTTCATCCCTTTACTTCGTATAACACAGGTTTAATCTGCCATATTAAAAACACTGTGGATTTAGTCAGACTTAAGCCTTAAGCGGACAGTGGTTTTAAAATTTCAAACTATCTTAAATGAAATTTAAACTACGCTAAAAACTTTTTGCGTCTCCAAGCTTTCAAGCAAAAACATGGGTGGCACACAAGACAATTAAACTCTGGTAGTTTCACATGTACTAAAATATATATTATTAATTCAAATTTGTGTACATGTAACTGTATTCTTAGTGAAAATATATTCTTGTCCAAGCTGTCATTGAAATTAAATTTGACCACCCTATCTTCAGCCTTATGTTTGTCTGTGTTTTTTTTGTGGTTGTTTTTTTATAAAACCTGATTTTGTTTCATTGAGCCGAACCATAATTTTAGGCCGGCAAATCATCGATTTGGACCAATAATTTGAATGATCTTGACCAGTGATACATTTTCACTGAGAATACAGTTTTCTGTAACATATATAAATATGTGATAAATAAAAAAAGCTTATTTTATTTAATCAGCACAATTATTTCAATTTATGAAACACATATTTCAAAAATAATAGAGAATTAAACGTCTCACATTTTAATTTGGTTCGAAGTTTTGTTATTTTATTCCCGCAGTAGAAAATACTCTCCTTGTTGCTGCGGATGTTGGACAAAAAGTTAGCAATGAATTAAATAGTACTTTCTAGTAATAAACAAAATAAAATTCGTTATAATGAGTACATCGAACACTAAAACAGCCGCATTTTATATCGGGCGCAATCTGAAACTATTATTTTAAAAAATATTCAGTCTCGACTTTTACGAAATCATCGCTTGAATTTACTAAGACACCTTTGGGAAAAATAAAAGCTTCGGCATGTCACTGGGAAAACGAATGCGCTGTAGAAACTTTAAGCTCGCAGGGGCGTCAGCTGTACGCTCGTTTTATTATGCAGAAACAATTAGTGTCTTTGTAGCACTTTCGCGTGGGTGAACGTCGGTACAATGTTGCGCGTAGGTGACAAAGTCACGCGCTTTCTTATCTCATTATATGCCGATTGGTATAAGAACGGCGGAGGGCGTTAGCCGAAATAGCTATCAACAAATTTATAAAACAATTTCGGTAGAATTAAAATACTTTGTTATTTTTCTCATCGTACAATAGGAAGTGCATTGATCAGCCGAACAGCTCTTGCGACTGGCGTTTCAAATGACCTACGCGACAAAAAAGTTATAATAAAAAAAATAGTAATAATAAACAATCTGTAGCGCTCGCCGTTGCCGGTTATGGCAATGCCAGTTTCGTTTTGGAAGAAGTACGAACCGATGATTCCGCTAGACCAAAATCCGCACCAAACAATGACTTTTTCGGGCTGCATTCGGTGCTTATGTATCTCGTGTGGATTCAAATTGTCCCAAATCTGACAATTTTGCTTATTCATTCACCCAAAAAAAGGCCTTGAACAGAGCATTGACTTTGATAATTTTCACACGTTGTTCAAAGCCAATACTTTCCATTGTGATTTTCCGCACATTACTAAACAATTGACAATCAATTTGACAGATGTCACTTTTAGAACATGACTGCTATAATCTTACAAATTAACCCTCGAAAGACTGTAAATAACTCGTAGGCCGAAGTGGGGGTCTAAAAAAGACTCCAGTGGTATTGCCTTATTGGCATAGACTGCAATAAAAAAATGATTGATTATGCTTTGACGTATCTGTATGCATCGTTATATTAAAAAAAATATGGAAATCAATAATTTCCCTATAATTATTAAAATTTTAAGTCGCGCATGAATGAGACAACCTGATCGTGTTCTTGTTTATTCTAGATTGGCAATGTGAACTGTGAATGCGACTTCTTATCCTACACCTTTTAATGTAAAAAGCATCCATTCGATTTGGAATATTCGTTGAAAGAAGCGCGTTTGAGATAAGATAACGCGCTTCTTATCGCGTATGAGCAGTGAAGTTTTATTCTTGGCAATTGGTAACGACAATATAAATGGTTTTCGGCCAGTAATAATCCGACCTATTTTCATTTTTATTTCATTGCGACGCAACAAGTCTATCAAAATCATATTTTTTCACTGCAAACGATGTAAAAAAACAATGATTTAAGAATACCAAAAGTTTACACATTTTATCACCAATATTAAGATAGATATTAAGGATAATGTAGCAGTGGTGCTCGAATGTTTCACCCTCAGCCCGGCAAAAGTTAAAGCGTCTCTATTGAAATACCTGTAGATGTAATTAACTTTTTCTGTGCGCGGAGAAAGCACAAGAAATGAAAATAATATTCGCTTATAAGAAAGGATTTAAAAAATACCTAGCTACAGATATTTTTTATTTCATTATACACACGTATTTTTTCAAAACGAGGCTAGGCGTGATTGACAAACAATGATATCATATAGCCGCGCAACAACAGCAGAATATGCTGTGTACAATATTTCATACATTGTTTCAAATACCATTCATTATGTCATGAAATATTCCGCCGCTTCTCATGAGGTGATTTGAACAAAGTATCATTTTAATATGCCGGCGGTTAGCGGGGGTACATTTCACAATGTGCTCCGTCTAAAAATAAATATTACACAAAGTGCTACGGTTTCAAATAGCATATATTCCAGTTTGCGGCAACGCGATACTTACGCGTTAAATAGGGCGTAAAATTGACAACACAAGACTTTTTTATTTATTTATTGGAGTAAAATACATTTCATTGCATTACAGATGACGTCAATGCGCTATGCATTCGAAAAATGCATAAAAAATAAATATAACAAATCATTATACAAATATTCGGACAAAAGAAAAAACACACAACATATTAATAAAATAAAAAGAATTTCAAAAATAAAGCACCAAGTTCACTGCTGAAAATTTCCAATGCAATAGGAAGTGTATTAATTGAGTTGGCATTTACTTGGTAGAACTCCATAATAATACGGTGAGAAAAATAAAAATGTATTTTAATTCTACAGAAAATATTTTATATATTTGTTGATAGCTATTTCGGCTTACGCCTTCGTCAGAACTATGTTTAAAACGTGCATTAGATCATGTATATATACCGTTTAGACAGGGAACACAATACATCTTCTTCTTTGTTCCACCATCTTAATTTTGTATGGTAATAATAAGTTATTGAATGAAACAAATTGATTTGATGTATTCTTGAAGTGAAAGCTAATCTGGGTTTTTTTTACGTTTATTTCCACTTAGTAAAAACCCAGATTCCCCGTTCTGACGAGGTAGTTCTAGAATCAAGACGAACATAGTTCTGATGAGAGCGTCAGCCGAAATAGCTATCAACAAATATATTATATAATTTCTGTAGAATTAAGATACATTGTTATTTTTCTCACCGTACAATAGAAAGTGCATTTATCAGCCGAACAGCCCTTGCGACTGGCGACTCAAATGACCTACGCACAAGCATGTTCTGATAAAAAAAAGTTTGGCACACAGCCCTGAAAAAAACACACGAGCTTTTCCCAACAGAAGTTGCACTACGGAGACTGCTTTTTATTCTGTCACCATTTTTTGTTGTTGTTGGAAAGAGTGAGGATATTATAAGTATTGCACTTGGACATGACAAGTAGAAAGCAAAGCAGTCGGATGTGTGGAATGGAAATCAAGCATCACAATTGTCATCAAAACTCCATTCTAGGATTCGAATCCGCGAACACCGTAACCGTGGTGTACACTGACCACTGCCCTAAAAGAGCTTCGACAATATTCCGCTCATATAATGAGGGCCGTGACTACAACAATGTTGAGAAACACTGCAACGTCATTTATATATTATAAGAAATATAATGTATCGTGTAGTTTCATCCGCTGTAAGAAACAATGCACTCCGCATACAATATTTCGCAAGCAAAACATCATTTAATTTCCAAAAGCAATTTCAATTTCTCAGAATGGACTGGATTTTCATTTTCTAATAAAAACAGCCATGCTTAAACTATGGAAAATATCAAATCAACGCAATAAACTTAACAATCTATTACTGTTGATAACTTTTTTTGTACCAACAATAATTAAATGAATACACTAGTTATTTGATACAAACACGTTTTAGGTGCTAAATGCCACTGCTTAGTGGAAAGGTATTATCTTAATAAATACAAAACAATTTATATTATTATTATTTTATAAAATACTAGTATTGCTATCCGGCTTTGCTCGGACCAGTTTGGGGTTATGTTCACCTCGGCGCGTAAATTCAGACGGGCCAAGTTGAAACAACTTTTTTCAAAATTCAAAAGTCTAGGTCAATTAAAATGAACATTTCAGACTGGCATTGACATTTCACAGCCCCTTTCATATATTGACAGCCCCATTCTCGCCCATTAAAATGTCCAAATTCAAGGAAAAAATCTAATTTGCTGTCAAAGAAATGTCAAATAATACCTTCACGTAAATAATAAACATTATTATTAATAATAAAAGCCGGGAGAAGTTCAGTAGAAGACTAATTTATTACATTTTGACTAAATGTCTTCGCCGATAAAAATTCAAGCATATTTTCTTTCATATTCGTTTTTATGGCAACTTAATGACCAACAATGCAAAAGGGAATTACAGACCCACAGACATACATACGCCGTTTCGGTTTTATATATAAAATATATTTGGCATTACAGCTTACGCCAATTCACCAAATATTCTGAGCTGTGAAAGTCATACGAGATTAACTCGAAGGTAAATAATTTATCAGCTGTGCACAAAATCAACGATAAATAACATACACTCAGCCCAAGATCTCTTTTTTTCAATTGAAAAAATCTGACCTTGCCGGGGATTGAGCCCGGGCCCCCTGATTGCTAGGACAAAGCTCTTGCCACTAGACCACAGGGACCGACTAGTAGTAGTACTTTCACATATATTCTGATAAAAATCTAGACTGGTTTTTCTCATGTCGATCATTATCAAATAAGCTTGATTGTTAAGCATGTTCAACTTGATAAAGTTGACAAAGCTTGCAATGATCGAAACCGGTCCTGAGCTTTTCTGACAATACCAAATTAGTTTTCTAAATTGGATAGAGTGAATCACAATCGTTTTTTTTTTTAATAAAATATAGTAAGACATTTTTTGTGATTAAAATGACATAAAAGTTATCAGGGTCTGTCGCAAGCATTTTCAACAACTGTTTTTTTGTTATACAAAACACTAAGCGAGACGTCAAAAAGGGGTGTGACATACAATTGGTAGTACATATTACCACATTTATTCTTATACAGACTAGGACCTGTTTCAATCAAAGTGAGCACTACCAATTGTTATTGACTAAAACCTGAAAGTATTTTTATCGTTGAATAAGTTATATAAACAAATTAATTGTAATAAAATTTCGTTGTAGTTTAGCAAAAATAATATTCATATAAATTTATAACCCATTTTCAAACATATATATGAAATACACACACTTATATTGAATCCCTTTATTACGTTAAAAAAGATCCAAACACAATATATAATATTTTATACTCTTAAGGTCTAAAGCACTTAATATAATGAAAAAGCTCTGTATTGGTTTGATATTTACAAGATAAAGCTCAAATTTCAAAAAAAGCTGTAAGGATTAATGACAGCTGTTGTATATTCAACACTTAATATATCTTCAAATTATGATACAGTGCTATTTTCACCTCGTTATAACATAAATACCATAACTCAAATATTGACTGTTCAACCCTTTATACAAAACAATCAAATACCCTCCTGAACCAATATCGCCGTCGAAACTTTCAAATTTCTCACGCTTATAACTTGGTAGGTATGCCAAAGTTAAATCTTTTTAGCCCCTGAGCGTCGTTATAGCGCCCTGCTAAAAAAATATGGTATATCGATGCAAACTTTGATGTATTAAACTTCAATCAAAGCCTTATCTTTCGTTGGAAGATTTTTAATAAAAAACAGAACTTTACACTTTATATAAAAATATAACAATTCGCGTAAATTTTAAATTGTTTAAGTATTTATCAAGTTTATAAATACTGAAAGGACTGACGATTGCGTGATGCTGGATTGCCAATCAATATACTACCAAAGATATGATCGTGCTGTTTCTACAATTCAAAACTAAACTAATACCTTTTGTTATTTCACGTATTGTGTAACAAATAGTGACACGTGTTTCGCGTCTTTAAGAAACATTTTCAGACATTCCATCGTTAACCAAGTATCCAGTATGGTTAAAATAACCTTACCATATTGTGAATATGCTTCTTAACCTTTTAAACGCCAAGCCAATTCCATGGATTTTTGTCACAGGCTACCATTTTCAACCATCGATTTTTCCATGAAAATTCCACGTAACATAGCCAGAAAATCATTTTATACCCGACTAAAACAACTAAAATTTCAAAAGGGTTATCCCTAGTGACATCTCTTAGCTTAACATCAAATAAAATAAAATCAGCTAAACATATCGATATTTAAACAATCACATTGCCTTAAAAAGATGTGTTTGCATAAAGTTTCATTTTAAAATACGATATTTATTCATAAATAAACTCGTACTGGCGTTTGCGTGCCTGCACGCCGTGGAGTATGAACGGTTTTAAAGAGGCAAATTTCGTTTCACATTTGTTACAAAATTATCAAATTAATTTTATATCAACACATTGGCTACGGTTGAGATAAAACACAGAGAGAAATGACGCGTATTTCCCGTTTCCCGTGGCCAATATGTTAAAATGAACGTCCCTAAAGATTACACGGTGAAAAAAATGCAATGTACATATTTTAGCTACAAAAATTATACTATGCAATTGATAGATATTTTGGCTTACGCCTTCGTTAGAACTACCAGAAAGTTACTTCCGTATTCGTCAAAATCATTTTAGTAGTTACTTTTTATGAATTACTAGTATTGCTACCCGGCGTCGCTCGGACTAAGCGACCAATAATTATTCAATGTTATATCATTCGACATAATTATATCACAAAATCTAACATACAAAATAGAGTTAAAATAAAATCACAAACTTTACTTAATTTGATGATTCTCGCCCATAAAAATGTCCAAATTCAAGGAAAAAATCTAATTTGCTGTCAAAGAAATGTCAAATAATACGTTCACGTAAATAATAAACATTATTTTTAATAATAAAAGCCGGGAAAAGTTCAGTAGAAGACTAATGTATTACATTTTTACTAAATGTCTTCGCCGATAAAAATTCAAACATATTTTCTTTCATATTCGTTTTTATGGCAACTTGCAACAACAATGCAAAATGAAATTACAGACAGACATACATACATACATACGCCGTTTCGGTTTTATATATAAGATTTAAGCGTGAAAATAGCTTTGCTGATTGAACTTGAGACCATTGAAGCTTGCTTATATTTATTTAGAATATTACTATGCAAAAAAATTGTATATTTAGTCCTTTTATTGCAGATGTGAGATAAAAATTAAGACATTTAATATCCACATTACATTTTCCAAAACCATACAAAAGATTAAAAAAATACAGTAGAAATAATGTAGTTGAGTTTATTTGGTTCTGTATTAAAGCGTTTTTGTTGAAAAAACTCGAGTGAATTTGAAAGTTTTCTGTGCGATACAGTCTTGCATATAGATTTACCATCATAACTTGACCGCCGCCAAATTTTGGAACTAAAGTTGTCCAACTAGAGGAGATATCTTCAGAAGCCATTTAAGCTGTATCGTTTTAGTAAAAATATATATACACAAAGATTGTTTCAGGAAATAAATAATTCTGGTTGAATATCGCACATCATTAAAGCGATGATGGCGCCCTCGCTGACGGTCAAGTTATACTGGTATATCTATAGTTAATATATTAATCTATCACCTGGCCTTTTTTGTGTGTGAGTTCACATTGCATCTTCTGTGTTGTCAAACTGTGTTATCCCAACCTGGTAGCGAACCGGCTCCGTCCGCCATGACGGCCCTACAGCAGTTTGGAGCCGAGATGCTGAGGCTTTCCAGGGGCCTGGAGGCTGCCAGCACCAAGAGCCACCAGCCCCCTGCGACGATGGACCACTGCACCAGTATGGGGTAAGCTAGAGCTTTTGTCATTGTAGCTTTTTTTAGTGGTTGAGCGAAATGTGTGCTTAGCGGAAAAACGTGTGTTTGCTGCTTGGAGGTTTATTGAGAACAGTTTTACCCGATTGTTATGTTTCAGTATTGAATCATATATTTATTTCCGTACTGTATAATAATCATTCAGTTTTTTTTTCAGGTTTATTAATATTGAATGGAAAAATTTGAAATAATTTTCACAAATTACATTTTGTGTTTGATGAAATTATTAATAATCAGACGTCTCGCGCGATATTTCACGTTCAATATAAAATCAATGCAAATGTGGAATTAATGTACATTTTCCATTAAAACTGTATATTTTTCATTGAATTTTGCACACATTAGGGCTATTTATTGTGTCATGTAAATAAAGCCAGTATCGTGCTTGGAAAATATATCCTAGGTCGTGTGTTGTCACATTGGATATTTTGTGTTGCACATGTATGCATGTCAGCACATAGGATTTATTGTAAATCAGTTTATTTAGGAAAAGGAATGAGATATTCACATAACAAATATTGTGATACAGAAATAAATCTTTATCTAATGGTGTAAATAATTCATTTTTTGCGGGACACGATGCATTATAACTCACTCCGAAAACACTGAGTGACAACTTCAGTTGGGAATTCAAAATAATTGGAATTACAGCTAATGTCAATGCACCAAATATTTTTAATTTTGAAGGTCATACGAGATCAACTTGATGATAAATAATGAATCAGTCAAGAACAGTGGTTCTCACGTAAAATTTGGCTGTGGCCGCATTAGGAACATCAGTGGTCTAACTTAAATGTTTGGTGGCCGCACCAAATTTTTGTGTTGAGTCTTCTTTGTCAAAAAGACATAAAAATGTATGTGTTTGAGTTTTTGCTAACTAACAATCCTTGATGCACAATAGAATACATACGAAATATTTAATTTTCAATGTCTTTGTTGAAAAATTGGCTTGTAAAAACACATTTTTATTAAATACTGTTGTTGGCCGCAGCAAAATCCTCTGGTAGCCGCACATGAGAACTACTGGTCTAGAACTCAACGAAAAATTACACCCAGGTCCAAGATTTCTTTTTCACTTGACAAAATCTAACCTTGCCGGGACTTGAATCTGGGCCCGCCTGATCGCTAGGGTAAACATGCGTTTCAAAAATAATAGAGGTAGAAAAAAATTTTCATATATTAAAAAAAACGAGTATTACTCGAGTATTTTTAAAAATACTCGAGTATCGAGTAGTTGAGAAATGGACGAGTATTCTCGAGTATCGAATACTCGAATTGGAGTCTCCAGTGTATATATATTGAATAACCTAATTCCCTGCTAATCATCGTAAGGATGTGGGATAATTTAGATTCATTTATATAATTAAAAATATGACCTTCAAAAATATCATCGTTAAGAAAAACTTGATCGTTAAGAAAAATCTCTTGCCACTAGACCACTGGGACCAACTATGTGTTCATATTATCAACATTGTGAGTCAAAAATGGTACATATTCATGACTAAAATTACTAAAAATGAGCAGACGACTTTGCCAAAAAATGTTGCCCATCACTGCCAAAAGCGTTGCAAAATAATAATTCATCGCAAACAAGTTAAAGGCGGCGAAATAACGCTTTTAATGGGCATTATTATTATTTTCTTAAGTGCGACTAATGAAATAGTATTTTTTCGGAATGGCGGGTGGTGTGGGGTCAAACACCGCCGGCCTTCATTTGACACTCGTAATGATTAATATTTTGGCTAAGCCAGCTACTAAAACCGAAGAAAGACTCTCGGCAACCAAAGTCGGTTGCGCATGGCTCGCTTATAAAGGTGTCTGTTTTACCTTAATGGGCAAATTTATCGCACATTTATCTCTTGTAAAAGCTTGGTTTTGGAAGATCTCTTGTTTGCTTGTGTAATAACTGAAACTCGTTTCACTGAAGTTACGGTAAACAATATGTTTTGGATAAAGTATTTCAATACATTATACAATTAAAATTAGTATTTTTTGTGCGATTTCAAAGTAATGCGGTTGTTATTATGATTTGTTTTTTTTTAAATATATTTTTTGGACTATTTTAACGTACATATTACAATGTGACCTTGACACGTGTTTTTTTTTGTGCGATTTTCCGTGGAATGTATTTATCTACCGCGTTCTACCGGTTTACGTGTGCTATTTTTATTTCAATGTTGAAACATTTTACTCTTCTTCTTCGGGGCCGAGTTGATAACCCTGACATCCTTGAAACTTTAAGCTTGCATGCTCCCAGTTTCTACCTACGTGGTCGTAGCCAAGGCCAATCAATGTTCTTTGTCAGAACTTGTTTGCCACGTAGGTCATTTGAGTCGCCAGTCACTAGGGCTGTTCGGCTGATGAATGCGCTGCCTGTTGATGTGAACATCTTCGGTAGTGAACTTTGTTTTTATATTTTTTCTTTTTATGTAATTAATGTTTCTGTTCTGATCCATACATTTGTTAATTCTATATTTATTTTATTTTTTTCAATGTTGTGTAATACTTTTTGTGTTATTTTTATTAATTGTCAAATGCATGTCGCATTGGCGTCAGCTGTAATGCCATGTATTCTGTTTAATTTTTTACAATAAATAAATCTCATACTGGTAACTTCGACTTACGACAATTCCCACTGACGACCAAAATAAATGCATATATAAAAAAACAATAATTGCATCTACGCATTTAATTTGTGAAGTGATTATGACTGGTCAACGGAGTAGATGTAATTGAGATTTTGAATAAACTTGATGGAATTTCAATATAAAATTTGAATTGCTTAAATTGTGTACTTTTCCATGAGACTTGTGGCTAACTAACCGGGTTTCGGGCACCTTCAGGCATTTCAAGCTCATGAATGAACTTGAACTCACAGTGCACCAATAACATGAGCTGACTGTCTTAAATGATAGAGACAGTCAGCACACTTAAGTGCAAGCCTCCAAGTACTTGAGCTTCTGCTCTCGGACAATTCCTGCGATCAAAACTGAACAGATACGCTTCACGTTGTTACGCCACGGGACACGTCTGCTGAAACCAGAACGTACGGCCGTGGCGGGTGGTGGTTGGGAACAACGCATGTCAGCTCAAGTCAAAATCACGTAAGTCGCTGATGAGATTTGTTCCTAACGACTTGGGTTTTGCCTTTCGGTAACGTCGTGTATTTCAAGTGCACGAATGATCTTTAACTGACAAAATAGTCAGTACTTTATTTCAAACCGTGCTATTTCGGAACTGTGTAAAAAGAGGACCTGATAGTTCGAGAATTTATCAGACTTTTATCATCTAGCATAAAGCAAACAATTGGAAATTTAATCATGCGGCCGATCTGTGAAATAGTTTGTGCATTACGTTAAAATTTCCATGACATGGTACAATTAAAAAAATATATTTGTCAGACTATATGTATCGTAAATATTATAATATTTATTTATTAACTGGAAAAAATCAAATACAAAACAAGGCATTACAGCTGACGCCAATGCGCCATGCATTTGACAAATTTAAATTAAATATATGAAACAACAGAAATATATTAGTTACATAAAAAGAATAAAAATAAAAACAAAGCATCAAGTTCACAACCGAAGATATCCACATCAACAGGGATTGCATTCATCAGCCGAACAGCCCTTGTGACTGGCTCCTCAAAAGACCTACGTGACAAACAAGTTCTTACAAAGAAAATTGATTGGCCTTGGTATCGACCACGTAGGTAGAAACTGGGAGCATGCAACCTTAAAGTCTTAAAGATCTCAGGGTTATCAACTATTGATATTGAAATCGATCTTCGAGCTTCAAGAGAGTGAAACGAAAGCATTCCTTATAGAAACTTGGTTGGATAATACTCCATTGAAGAATTGTCATATGGAAAATAGGCAGAATTTTGTTTTGAACTGTCTCCAGTTGCGACTTTATATTTTCATATGGACCACAAATAATAATATTAATTATGTAGGTATAACTTTCATTCCAATAATAATTATTGAATGTTTTTAAAATTAAGGGTCGAGGGATTTTGTAATTGACGAGGAAGAAATCTTCAACACGGGAATTACTAATTACTTGTATTGGGGGAAAATAAATCTCAGCCAGAAAGCTCTACCTGCCTCTATTTATAACACAAAGTTTTTCCGTAAAGTAGCCTCCGAATAAATTTAATAATAATTTAGTTTTAGTAGTGAGCTTATATAGGGTCTTTTTATAAGGACGCTTAGTTTTGAAATGTAAATAAAACAAGTTGTTTGTGAGATTTCGACTAAATTTTAATTTCATTTGTAAGTATATTTTACGGCATTAAATATGGAATATAGCATCAAATGTCTGCCAATATCCATTCATTATAAAATGGGCCATGTCGCTAAAGTTGACTTTTTTGACAAATTTGGGTAAACTTCCAACTGCTCCAGAACCCAATCAGGCGTTGTCTGTGGTCGTTTACCTGAAGTTCCTTGGTTAGTTTGATTTTATACGGGTGCAGACATAAGGCCCGATTCAAAATTCGCCAAGTTGAAGTCGCAGAAAAGCCAAGTTCTTGTGAACGACGAGAAATAAGCTGCCTTGGGTTTTCCTGTACACTTTCACACACAGCAGCAATGGTTTCACCAGATATTGTATTTTGATGACGTACAGGTAGGTGTTGGCCGATTATTTACTAAACTGGTTGACTCAAATTTGGCCACTAAACAATGAATAATCTACTCAGCAGGACAAAGTAACATATTTTGAGCGTCCCTATTGAAATACCCTTTATAAGTTAGCAGTATGCGATAAAATCTGTTTGAATAAAAAAAACTAATTTATTTAACGATGCCAAAAAATATACATTCAAAGTAAACCACAGGGGTGTTTATTTACGTATTTAGCGACGTAATGGGTTTTTTTTCATCGAGTAATTTACTGACAACTTCCTAATGAAGTGTTTACACGGAAAGACTTTTGACGAGACATGACATGAAGTCTGCCTTTCGATGTCCTTTTTTAGATTGGGTAAGGATTGAAGGATGAGGTCTCAAAGACACATACCTAAATACTTATTTTTCATGTACTAATTTATTTATAAGTCAGAAGTAGAGTCTCCAATTACTCGACATGTCAACTACTAAAATTTTAAAAATACTCGAGTTGTTAGATGCATCAAAATATATATGAAAATTCAATTTTGTGTTTATTATTTGGATTATTTTGCAAAAATAAATTTCATGACAGTAAAATCCACGTGTAAGACTTAGTTAAAAATTACATTAAAACATTATTTAATCATGCAAATAAAATTTGTATATAAATCATCATTTATAAATTACGAGTATTACTCGGGTACTTGAAAAGTGGACGATTAATCTCAAACTCCCTTGTGTAATCTATTTTATAAATATTAGAATCAATCTTGCTGTATTAATTAAGCAAAATTTTTGATATTAAGTCCGAAGATGCGAAACACGTGTCACAATTAGTACACCATATTTATGTAGAATAATCAAAGTTATTTTAAATTTTATATTAAGTTCAGTCTTATTCAAAAATTACATATTTTAAAATAATTTTTGCTTGTTGGAGTATAGAATTTATTACGCAATTATTTTTCATATAAAAATTCTTTTAGATATTTAATTTCACCTATATTCGAGAGCTTATTTTAAAATCATATACCTAGACAAGAAAAAAAAATGGGCTAAAAAAAGCATCCAATGGAATGGTAATAACTCAATGGCATTTTTTCCGTTCTTAATATTCATTTTTATTTTTAGTATTTTCTTATTCCGTCTCTAAATATAAGTGTCATTTTCTTTCTCCGATTGAGTATGAAAACGATAAATGTTTTCGAGTTTTCCAACGTAAATATTTTTGTCATTTCAACGAAAATAGCGACACGGCAAGCCAGAGGCAAAAAGCTAACCATGTAAAATATAAGCCTCCGTTTGTAATACATAAACAAAACTGATCATTAGTTTGAATTAATAAAAATAAACGTAATGCTTTTTATAAAAATGATAACAAGAAAGGGAAGAATGCACAAAGTACAAACGTCTATATAGTTGAACGCAAATCTTAATGGGTATATACTGGAACTCGTAAACGATTTTGTTGCAATAATTCAGGACTGAAGATACTATATAATTTCAATATAAAGTTTTGAGTTGGTACTCTTTTTATGGGTTACTAATGACGCGGGTTTCGCATTTTGGCATCTTCATGTATTTCAAGTTCGTGGATAAACTCTCATCTGACCTGAACTTATTTGAATTGATTATTTCAGATTTTTTTTTTACCATGTTCACTCCTAATGTGGACCTTGAGAGCGCCATGTGTAGATTATCTCAACAAATGGTTTTCTACGAGAATTGTATTTTACACTAGGTTGGTCAACTTTTCTTTATCGAAAAGAGTAGGGATTGAAAGGACAAAACTAGTGGTTCGATAGTCGCTGTCATTAGGCCCTGTTATAGGATTGGATACATGAAAAGGATTTTTTATGACACCACAAACACCCATGCCTTTGAACAGAATCGATAAATCAACTGAAAAAATGGCTTGAACCCATTTAGTTGACCACGGACCCGATTTACTTCTTATAATACTTAACATTCCTCAAGTAAATTCAAATTTAGAACAAAAATATCTCAGCTACCAAAAAACAACAAAACTTTAAGATTGAGCTTGCCAAATGACTACTAATTATTTGGTCAGTTTCTAATTCGATAAATGGTCAGTTATAAATACTTAAAACGGTCAGTTAAAAATAATAAATGGTCAGTTAAAATAATAAATGGTCAGTTAAAATGAAAAGAACATGTCAAAAATTTGCCTATTACGACCATATTTGATAAAATTCACAAGCTTTCAAACTAAAACTAATCATTATTTTTAAATGACTGACCATTTAAAGTAAATACTAACTTTTTTTAATAAATAACTAACCATTAAAATATATAACTGACCGTTTATAATATTAACTGACCATTTTTTTTTTTTTTAAATAAAAAAGATATTTGGCATTACAGCTTACGCCAATGCGCCAAATATTCTTAATTGTGAAAGTCAAACGAGATTAACTCGATGATAAGTAATAAATCAGTTGTGCACAAAATCAACGATATATAACTTACACCCAGCCCAAGATCTCTTTTTTTTCAATTGAAAAAATCTGACCTTGCCGGGAATTGAACCCGGGTCTCCAGATCGCTAGGACAAAGCTCTTGCCACAAGACCACTTTATAACTGACCATTTATTTATTTAACTGACCAAAACTTGAATTAGTTACTGACCCATTAAAAACATGCCTTAACAAATTATTAAAAACAAATCAAGCTTCTCGAATAAACTTTGTCTACATATCGCTCAGAAGAAGCAAAATAACGTTCAATCTAGGACGATATTATAATAAAACTTCCAGTATAATAGCGAGCTCTGGCGATCGAAATTTTACTTAAGCGAACACTCAAACCACTTATATGGCCAATAGATTTCCTTTGATGGAAAGTGTATAAGAGCACGTTATTGCATACTTAAATTCCGAATGAATTGAAAGTTTTCCTATGAACAGCATAAACAATCTTGACGATATCTATCTATCTATTATTTTTGTCTATCATAGTTATTGGAAATATTTTACTTCTTTAGTCTACTTGTCTTGTAATACTCTTAAATCCCGTTTTAGGCAACAATTTGAATGATTAACGGTGGCGGCCGTGGATAAGATATCTGGGGGTGCTGCAAATGATTAAAAAATAAAAAAAATTCTTGTTATATTTTACTGTCGACATCAAAATTATTAAAAATAAATATAACATGGATTTTACAAATCATTAAAGCAATGCATTTATTTTCTCGAGTAAAACGCTTTCTAACAATAAGCTTGTATCTGAGAACTCCCCTCCTTTGCCCTCTCGATCATATTCTATTGAAAACGGTACTGCACAAAATCATAATCATCCGTTACTTTCTGATACAAGTACCGCGGTGTGTGATTGAAGTATTGGATGTATAAATGAGCGGAAAAGCTCTATACAGGCTTAAATATTATTGATATTTTCATATAATATGCTTAAATATATGTATATTATATTAATACATTTTTCTTAATTGCAGTTCTACAGTGCGTATGGACGAGCCGCCACTGAATTTATTAACCTCTGTATACGACTTCTAAGCTAATAGAACGGCGAACCGTTCAATGAATTAAACTACGAAATCTTTATAAATCAATTCCATTGGGCAACAAAAAAAAATTAAAACCTCATAAGTACCAAGCCAAATCTATTTTTTACTAATAACTGCCATAGTGTGTTTATTATAACGGTTGAAAAAAGTTGTTTAGTTGGTCAACTATACTTCTTGTATGATTTTACGCCGAAATTGCTATACGCAGTATAATGGAGTTCTACCAAGTAAATGCCTACTCCATCAATAATAAAAATAGCTTTGATTAGTCCACGTATTGTAATACTAATTGTGACAAGTGTTTCGCCTCTTTCAGAAAAATCTTCGGATCAAGTTGATTCTAATAACATCCTTCTTTATTTATCGTAAAAAGAAAAAATCCCAAACTCCATCTTCTAATATTATCATTTTAAAATATTATAATCAACCTGCTTTATTACTTAATCAAACTTTGCGACAAAAATTTCGAAAATGTGACAGAAGGCGAAACACGGGTCATAATTAGTAACACAATACGTGGAATTATCAAAATTATTTTTAATTTTACATTATACGTATTGGAAAAGATTAAATTAACACTTTTAATCAGGGCTGTGAAGTCGGAGTCGGAGTCGTCGCAGCGATTTGGCCGTACTCGGTCGTACTCGGAGTCGGAAATTTTGAAAAGTTTGGGCTTTTTATTTTTTCATTTTATATGTCAAATTTGGCTTTTGGTCGCATTGATAGGGTTGATATTTAATTGAATACACATAAATAGGAAAATTAGGGGAAAAAAGTGACGATATTGAACTTTTTTTGGTCGTTTTCGGACTTTTTTCACCGACTCCACAGCCCTGCTTTTAGTACTTGGTGAAAAGGCATCAGTTGAACACGATATTAAAAATATATCGATCCTGGTATTTCTACCATTCGATAGATGCATTTTCGTTTTTAAAATCCTTGTTTAATCGTATGGTTAATTTGAAATTTTTAAAGAGTATACAAAATAGATCACCACACTTTAATACAAAAGTGTGAAAAACGCATAACATACTTACGATGTTATTAATATCATGTAAATACTTATTATATAGCAGTATATTTTCACTTTAATTTATTTCAATGGCCAAACCCTTGCGTTATTACATTCGTAATACATTATTCGAAATATATATTACGGTTAATAATTTATTCTCGTTCAAAGCTTTGCGCCAAAACCTTTTTCACAACTTTACATGTCCCGCAACCAGAAAGCTCCGTCGGTTATTAAAAGCATTTAAAATATTTAAATGAATCTAAATTATTCCACATCTTTACAATGATTAGCAGGGAATTGGGTTATTCAAAATATATACACTAGAGATTACAATTCGAGTACTAACCACTTGATACTCGAGTAATACTCGTTATTTATAAATGAAGACGTTTTTTTTACCGCTGGAATTATAAGAAAATAAGTCCGTGCCGTAGTGGTCAACATCGTCGGACTGCCCGGGTTCGAACCTCAATTTTTTTCGGTTGATAAATCGATTCTGCTAGGAGGCAATGGGTGTACGTGTTGTTAAAAATCCCTTCCCACTTTTCCGATCCTAAAACGCGACGTATAGTGACAGCGATTAGCTAACCACTTGTCCTGTCCTAGTCTTCGTATCCGCTCCATCCCTACTCTTTTCGAAAAAGAGAGGTTGAGCAACTGAGTAACAAGCAGTTCATGAGTACATATGCTCCAAGTTGGGAACGGACATAGTAAAAAAAATATAAAAACAAATCTTCGAACCAATTTAAAATTTGAGACGTTTAATTCTTTATTACTTTTGAAACACATATTTCATAAATTGCCCTTGGAATCAGGTGGGTCCGGGTTCAAATTCCGGCAAGGTCAGATTTTTTCAATTGAAAAAGAGATCTTGGATATGGGTGTATGTAATTTTTCGTTGAGTTGTTTTCGACTGATTCATTATTTATCATCCAGTTTATGTCGTATGACTTTCACAATTAAATTTATTTGGCGCATTGGCATTAGCTTTAATGCAAAATATGTCATTGAAATTTAAAAAAAAAACATCTAAATAAATGTTTTAATGAAATTAAATAAGCTTATCTATTTATATACACGAATTTCAATTTATGATACATACTTTGGAACATCTGAAACTATGTATTTTTTAATTTTACTACTCGATACTTGAGTAGTTGAGAAGTCGAGTAATTGGGGTCTCTAATATACACATCCTCTTTTATGTCCCGTAACAAAACGTAATTATATCCACCGGTCAGTCCCATTGCTGAGGGGATCGCCCCCAAGGGGTTTCGTACTATTCGATTTAATGATTAGAGGCTTGAAGCCTCGATTAAACATTTATATCAATGTATGGATTTTTCCTTGTCGTATCTGATCATAAAAATGAAGCGTAGATAGTCCGATTTATGAATATTAATTTAAAAACAAACTTTGCACTCTTTGCAGTTCATTGAACTTCCCTTTCCAGATAGCAATGCCATAGTTTCAAATCCTTTAAAAGAAATGTTAAAAAAGAAAATATATTGATTTTAACCTTAACGCATGGATGCCTGAAATATTTTCATTCTTTCTCACTTTCCACTCAAGTTTAATTCAATTTTTAAGAAGTAGTGTAAATAAAACCATCAGCAAAACACAAACAGAATCAATAAATTGACTAAATATTCCACTGGTCGTACTGGGACTTGAGCCCGCGAGGTACGTCACTAAAGCCAGCAACGTTAAGCACTGCACCACAGACCCGACATGGATACCTTATTTTATTCATCTTATATTCAGGAAATGACGTATTGCGATGAGTTCGGAAAAAATTTTAAACGGCAAGAAAATATTGTATTGATACTATGAAATTTTTTTTTCTTCATTCCCCAGTAATGACAAACCGATGTCGCTGTCCGCACCTGCTTCTCCTGGCCGCGAAACCTCTCCAAATCAAAAGGCTCGCCGTGATGGAGACTCTTCGTCTACATGCTGTCCACCGCAATGCACGTGTCCGTATTTTGGAGACAGACCTGCTCCTCCGCCGGCGAGACCTCAGCTGGTGGTTCGGTAAGTGATTTATATATACATATGTACAAATAGCATTCTAAAAATCCACCCGTCACTGATTTTGTATTCCATTTATAATACGGCATTGGTGATGTGAATGTAAGTGTGCAAAAAATTAATCTAAAGTTCCACAAAATAAAGAAGCATCAATTGTTAAAAAATGTTAATAACATTTATTTTTTAATTCCTAGATGATGATTTTTACGATCTGATTAATAAATATTGGGGCAAACCAGAAGCATCAAACCCAAGACTCCACTTTATTAAAAATTTCAGCATAAATTGCTCGAATTATGCCGCGCATTTGTTGGATTGGTCTGTTCTACCTTAAGATTTTCCGAGCAGAGTTCCCTTGAAAAAGAAGGAACATTGCATACAAATATAACAAAGCACATCGGATCAACTTTTTTCTTTGTATAATTGCTAGCCTAAGTGTTTACTTCTGCACACACGGTAAAAAATATATCCAATAATTATTACAGTTGGATTATATGACAGTTTTGACTATCTTTTTTTATCTTAGATGGGAAGGTGGTGCTGCCAGGACAGCCAGAGCAACGACTGGCACAGTAGCAACTCGTCAGCCTACTCCGACAAGATCATCAAGTCTTCTGCTAGCTAGGACTTCGTCAAGGCACGGCAGAATCATCCGGCTGGAGCAGAAGGCAACCAAAGTCTTAGGTGTCGTCTTCTTCACGTTTGTCATTCTGTGGACTCCGTTTTTTGTACTGAATTTGGTGCCAAGTTTCTGTGAAGAGTGTGAGAGGAGAGTTAGTCATTGGGTAAGTTTTAGAAAAAGACAATATTATTTATATTTTTGTCTATTGTTAACTCCAAAGCATGGACCACATTTTGTTGTATTTATATTAATGAGTAAAGAGATATTTTTATTCTATATTCGATCATTTGAATATTTTTAAAAAGTTAGAATATTTTTCGACCATAGTATTATTTTATATTTAAACCAAAATTTACACGCTCTTGCTGTATAATAAATTTAAAAAAAATCACAATAGAACTAAACATCTCAAACCTTCGAAAGTTTTATCTAATATATAATACTAGAGTGCACTTTAATTCGGAAAATTAATTGAGTAGACATCCAAACCTCTTTTTGTGCGATTTTAAAGTTATGCGGAATTAAATGGAATTTTAATTTTTTTAAATATTTTTTTGGAACTTCTTTCGACGTACATATGTGATTGAACGTAATTAAAAGCGCGTTGTCCATACTGTGCGTTAAAAAATCCAGTGTTTCACCTGTTTATTATAATGTGACATTGACACGTGCGTCCGTGTACATGTTATGTTCCCATATAAAGTCATAGCTTTTTGTGCGATTTCCCGCAGAACGCGGTAGATCCGCACAAAAAAGGTTAAGGTGTAATTGTCAACAAAAAAGGCAGTGAATTTGTTAAATAAAGAAAACGAGCTGTATATGGCGTCTATAAGGATATTTTTCAATAATACAAAAGTATAAAACTTACTCTGTGATTTTCTATCCACAGGTGTTCGATTTTGTGACGTGGCTAGGCTACGCAAGCTCAATGGTCAACCCGATTTTCTACACTATCTTCAACAAAGTGTTCCGGCAGGCTTTCAGGCGAGTGCTCCTGTGCCGGTACTGCAAGCGAGCCCGGTGGGTTGCCCCGCCAAACAGATAGCGCCCACCAGCGCGAAGGGCTCAACAGCGAACGACCACGACCATGCCCTTCGCGCTATGAGACGCGAGCCCTGCGTCACAGGCTCAGAAAATGGATAGTGTGTGCAATTTGACCGAAAAGGAAACAAACAATTATAAATTGAGTCAGATCGCTGATGTCGTGTTGTGATATGTGAGTTGAAATGAAGTGCTTAAAGCTTAAAAAGCTCAGAAACTATTAGTACCGGTTGCATATCGTTTAATTTATGTTACAACATATTCATACAATCAATACAGACATATTAATTTGCAACATTTAAATAATTATTAAGGAATTAGAATTTTGACAAAGGTTTGGTTCTTTAATTAATCATTATAAATCACTTTTAAGGTGTACAATGTCAATATTTGGTAGAATGGCATTTTGTTGAATATAGTAACACATTTTTTGTACTAATTCCACATTACATTTATTATGACCAGGACCGGTTTCGGTCATCGTGAGCATTTTCAACTGACAATAAATACAAAAATAAAGCGTTTAAACTTTGACAGACTAATAAAATTACGGCAATATTTTTTTCTTCTTCGCCTTTTTTACATCCGTGTTATTAACCTACGTTGAGTTATATATATTTCTTTTTTAAAACTTTATTCTTCTGTTTGTTAGAATTAATATGTATATCATAACTGTTGGACTGGAAGAGTACTCTTTCCTATTTTACCCGCGAATCGAATTTATTAATAAAATTCCCCATCAATTGTGCTTATTTTGATTTATTTTCTTTGAGCTGTGTGCATATTTGTACTACAAACTGTGTCATAACTTTATTAGTCTTGCATAGTATAAGTATGAATAACGCTGTATTGTTTTACCTATTTCTAAACAGTTTAAAATGCTCGCAATGAGGGAAACCGGTCCTGATCTTATTATATCTAATGTGGAATAAGTATAAAAAAAACTGTCATTCTTTAAAGATGATAATATTTGAAAGACCAGTCACGTTTTGCTTTATCATACTTTAAGCATCGGTGTGTTGGGATTTTAAGCGACACATCTTTTGAATTTTAAACAATAAATTGATTAAAAAATCAACTATTTTTCTGTGGGGATTTGAATCTGTAGTCACCGCAAACCTAATTAAACCACTTGGCTACAGAAACGGCTCAAAGTTTATATTATTGAATAGACAACAAAGGCCTGAAATAATTTAAATGGACTCGTTTTTACCTTTTGTAAATAAAATATTTTTACTAAATTTTAATCAGTTTTTACTGTTGAATAAAATGTTTTATACTGACAATTAATCATTAAGTTTAAAATTATAAAATCTGTTACCCCGTGTCTTAGGTAAGCGACGCGAACCGGCAAGAGAATTTAGGCGAATCCAGTCAATTTAAAACGTAGTTGATCAAAGGTCTTATGTGCCATCGCTCGGCCAGACGCAATTAACGCTCTGGTGAGCTTGGACCGTTACATATTTTCAAGCGATTCGCATGCGCCATGAGTGCGCACTTGAGGCGACTTGCGACATATGCCGTCCTGACCGGACCGCTTCGCCTACGTATGACACTTGCATGGGCGAGGACCGTTTGATATTTTAAAACTCTTTCACGCTTTCAAAGCCGCGCCGGATCGCCTCGCCTAGATTCGCCCAGCTAAGACGACCCGTTATTGTTTTGTTGTGGAAGGCTTAGAAGAAAGATTTTCACATTTTTTTATTCATAAATTTGATTAATTAAAGTTAAAATATGCTTTCTGTGTTAGATGCATTGTGAAAATTTATTTCAAAAATTAAAAGGTACACAATTTAATAAATAATGATTTTTTTTATAAACTTGTTAAATAAAATATTGTAATTGTAATGTATTGTAAAATATTCTCTGTAATAAATTATATCATAGTTATTTGTATAAATTAAGAATATTTTTACTAAAATTGTTGATTATTTATTTGAACACACGTTTTAGGAAGTATCTTTGTAAAAATAGCATAAAATGCAATACACTCTCGACCAATTTATCCAGATCAAATGATTATTTATGTTATATTTCCACAGCTACGGAACAATATGTTGTTCTATGGATACAACAGGAAACCTGTACAGTTTTCTTCCCTTTATCATGACTTTGTTGTCGTTTTTCTCTGGTTTTCTCTCGTATTTTCCTTGTAATCTATATTTCAACCTCATGACAGACGAGCGTGACTCATACGTAAATATTCTTTGCTTGCTATTGATTGAATTGGCATTTACATACTTGGTATTACTCCATTATAAAACGGTGAAAAAAGGAGCATTGCAATTTAGTTCTACAGAAATTATTTTATGTATTTTTTACAGCTATTTCGGCTTACGCCACCGTCAGAACTATGTTTAAACATGCATTTACTTATCTTTATATACTTGTGTAGACAGGGTGCACAATATATATTCTGTTCTTTTCTAACAACATAATTTTATATAGAAGCCATTGCAGGGGGATTGGGCGGTGGGGGAGGGGGTGTACGCCAGAAAGTTTCGATGAAGTGTACTCGAGAAATTTGTAAAAAACCGATATCAATTTTTGGGGGAGGGGGGATTGTTTGGCGGAGTGGGGTTTGGGGGCGTATGGAGGGGTATGCCAGAAACCTTCGAAAGAGTGAACTCGAAAAATTCATAAAGTTTATAAAAAAAATTGGGGGGTGGAGGTTAGGGGTGGTTGGGGGGAGGGGTTGGTAAGCCAGAAACCATTGCGGGAGTGTACTCAATAAATTTGTAAAGTTTCTCATCGATCGGTCGAGCGGTTTAGTAGTCGATAGCGGACATACACACAGACATTCATTTGTATATATGTACATATATATAGAAGATAATAAGTTTTTAAATGTTAAGCATTGATTTAATGTATTTCTCGACGTGAAAGCTAATCTGAGTTTTTATTAAGTGGGGATTAACGTAAATTAGTATTGTATGAAGTTGATTTATTTATAATTCCATTAACCTTTTGTCGAGTTCTTGTTCGATTCGGTCGTTCAATTCATCTCTGCGTACAAAAAACGTCCCATCCTGCTTCTCAAAGCAGAGTTAGAGTGAGAAATCAAATGATTCAGAATAATGTTAATATTCCATTCCACGAGGTAATTTTTTGTTATTATTTCAAATCTTGTGTATTCGATCTCTAATGATCGGAATCGTGTCTTACTTGAAACATATAAATATAAAATATCAAACGCATTTAAAATTATAAGACTTGAGTTAATTTATCAAAATCATAATAATATAGAGACACTATAAAACCAAACCCAGAATAATAATACTGAAAAGTGGCGAACTACTCTGAATGGCTTTATTTTAAATTTGATTCTTTTGAATTGTAGTACTATTCCATGAGTTTTCTCTCTAACAACCCAGTTATCGCTTTTCATCATCATTTCAAGTGCACGAATGAACTTGAACTGACGCGTATTAAATATTTTGTAACGCTTATATATAAAATTAAATTAAATCATGATATTTAAATTTTAATATCGCAATCTAGATGAATTAGCAAATAATAAAAATAATAACACATTTTTAGTACTTTTTCCACATGAGATTTATTTCATCAGGACCGGTTTCGCTCATGGCGAAATTATTTATTTTTATTAAATGCACTTAATTTTGGGCTTTTACTTTGTTAATGTTAATTCATACTTAATTGATTTTTGATGTGTTAGTTTTGCATTGCTAAGAGGTCTTGAACATTTTATTTTTAGTCTATTTTTCTTGTAATTTGCTTTAATTTATTTGCTTAGTTGTTTTACCAATTGTTTGTCATACCTTATTTTCATACTTAACTTTTGCATAAATACCACTGTTTTATTGTATTCCTTATCAGTTGATAATGCTCGCCATGAGCGGTCCTGATGAAATAAATCTCATGTGGAAAAAGTACTAAAAATGTGTTATTATTTTTATTATAATGCCTTTCCACCAAGTATTGACAGTGAACACCTTAAAAGTGAATTAGCAAAGTTTTTGATTTTAATTAGTTTCAATGAATTGGATAAGTTAAACACCTATCAATTGCTAGAATTAAAAAAAAAAACTTTCTTTTATTCCAAAACATAAACTATTCACTACGTGTCCTCTCAAATTCATTCGTGCACTTGAAATACCTAAAGTAGCCGAAAGGTGAAAACTTGGTCGTTAGCAATAATACTCAATTGAAACGATTCAAATTTCAATCATTCTGTGTATATAATTAAGTATTTTTCGACTGAGGGTGCTTGATGGAATTTCAATATAAAATTTGATTCTGTATATAATTAAGCAGTTTCCTACTTTGCTGCGTTGATCCGTTGGAAGGTATGCGGGGGTAGGGGTATTTGATGTACATAACTTTTAAGGTGTTCTCTGTCAATACTTGGTGGAATGGCATTATAATAAAAATAATAAAACATTTTTAGTACATACTTATTCCACTTAAAATTTATTGGATCAGGACCATTTTTGCTTATATCATAAGAAATAAAATATTTAATGCACTTATTTTGGTTTTTACCTAGTTAATGATCATTCATACTAACCGATTTTTGATGTACTAGCTTGCATTGCTAAGAAGTCTTCAACATTTCAATTATAATCTATTATTCTTACATTTGGCTTCAATTTATTTGCTTAGTTATAATCAGGGTAGTCGGAGTCGGCGCGGCGTTTTGGCCGGAGTCGTACTCGGAGTCGGAAATTTTGAAAAGTTCAAACTTTTTATTTTTCAATTTAATATGTCAAATTTGGCTTTTGGCCACATTGATAGGGTTGATATTTAATTGAATACACATAAATAGGAAAATTAGGGGAAAAAAGTGACGATATTAACCTTTTTTTAGTCGGAGTCGGAGTCGAGTTTTTGGTCAATGTCGGAGTCGTGGTTTTGGTAAATGCCCTAACTCCACAGCCCTGATTATAATACCAATTGTTTGTCATACCTTGTAATTATTACTTTAACTTTGTATAAATATCACTGTTTTGTTGTATTTCTTATCAGTTGACAATGCTCGCCATGAGCGAAACCGGTCCTAATCCAATAAATTTTATGTGGAATAAGTACTAAAAATGTTTAATTATTTTTAGTTAATAACTTGCTGTAAATTTTCCTACTCTCTCAATGTTTTGTATTTATTAAACGTAAATGTGAACTTTTAAGTGCAAAAAATGGATGACTTTACCTTGAATAGCATATCTTTAAACATAAATGTTTATAATAAATAAATTGAGACACGTTGATCTAATAGTATTGAAAGTAACACAAAACCCCTATTTAACCCCGACCCGTCAAAATTAGATAACAATACATCACGGATCCGCCCTCTGTTTTGTTTTACGGAAACAAAGGAAAGTTTTGAGAAGGGATGAAGTGAGAATGCAACCCTTACAGAGAGCGGGGCTAAAAAAATAAACAGCGCTGAAATTGGAACTGATAACAAATCGGAGAACTTTAGGGGGCTTATCGTCTTAGTAATTAGAGCATGGGAGCTTTTTATTGTTAGATACGTTTGAACTTACAATGCTAAATAAATAATAAATATAAAATAATACTGTCGTTGAATTTAATGGTTCCTTTGACATCAATTGAAAATCGAGTAGGTATTAAAATAAATAATTAGTTACACAATTAATAATTCCAGTTGATAAAACTTGTATTTACCGCATTCTATCATACATATGAATTTCAGAATTATCTACGGCTGAATAACGGAGTAAGTAGAATTTCAGAGTTGCGCTGCATCTGCACACTTTTTTTACTAAATTTATTTAACAGTGTTCTAAGATTGTCATCATTATTTCCATCATTAGATCTTTTAGATCGGGGGTTACCAACCCCGTGCCCGCGGGCAGATTTGTGTGCGCCCACTCCCATTCGGCCGCGATAACAATTTTTCATTAAAATTTTCATATATTTGAATTAAATAAAATATATTCAAAAATAATTAAATAATTACGTAATTCGAACTCATCTATCTGCATAAATCGATATGGATCACTGCTAGAGTAACCCAGTAGTAGAGCTCTAGAATCCTTTTATTTGCCAAATGAATACATATAATGGAAATAGCTGCATATATTGCAGAGCTTGTTCAAGTAAAGGCAGAAGAACTGGAGTTAGAGATTTTGGACCTTCAGAGTGATATTATGTTAAAATCCTTAATATCAGATGAGGACTTCTGTAATACAGTGGACAGAAAAAAGTTTCCTTTTTTAAAAAACGCGGCATATAGATTTAACCTTTTTTTGGTTCCAAATACCTCTGTAATATAGATCTCAAAAATTAAAATATAGATCTCGACTCATCGATGAACATCTTTATGATTGCTTGTTAACAGGAACGTCATCATACTCCCCTAATTATGAAGCACTGGCCAATAAAATGCAATGCCAAAGATCACACTAACTTATATTTATTTTTTATAATAGAATATAAAAAATAATTTAAAAAATATTTTTTTGTGTATTACCAATTTTTCACATATTTTTTGAAAGCAAATTTTGCTCTGAAAAAATATGTGGTGCCCGCCACCCGACCGATATTTTAAAATGTGCTCTAATGTACGAAAAGGTTGGTAACCCCTGTTTTAGATCATCAGCAAGAGTTGAAAGTGAAAAAGTAATCTTAACTCTTACCACTCTGCAGGCCACAGAGTCTGACCGGAAAGATTCTGATAGGCAGCTTCGCGGGCCAGGGATTTTTGATAAATACAGTGAAACACTGCATCATGCTGGATGAACAACATTTTATGATTTAAATCTACAGTTCGTTTATATATCTTCTCTGAAAAATAGATGACTCACGTAACCAAGAATATATATTTTTAAATTAATCATTTTTTTAAATCACAGTCGCTTACCATTCATGAGAAAATTTGGTCAGAGTGCAAAAGGTTAAAATAAGTAATTTGAAGCATTTTTACTTGCTCATTGTTACAAGTGAATTATAATAAAACGAAATTGTAAACGCTCATATCTCAAAACAGCATCAACAGTAGTTATAACCTTTTCAAAGTAAGGTGTCGAAGTGTTGACGTTTTTTGGTACTTAATTCATTTTAGAGCGTCAAAGCCTATATATAACAGGAAATCGTTTTACCAAATGATTTTGTATGTGTGAATTCGTTGGATCAAATAGAATAAGATAAATCATCCCATCGTTTCCCGCATACTATTTTCTGTATGTATAAAATCACATGAGAAAATAATCAATAAAAATAGTTAAATGCCTCTTTTATTTAATCAAGAGTTGAATTGATATACAATTTTCATTACAACTGACTATTTTTCCTTGAATTTTGCACATAGAATTTATTGTGTGTCTTGTTTACTATATAGATAAATCCAATACCGTACTCGGAAAAATTACACGAGGACATTTGTTGTCACATAGGATATATTTTTCGCTTAATTATTAATGTTGGCACAAAGGATTTATTGGAAATCAGTTTAATATAAAATTTAAAATAACTTTGACTATTCCACGTATTGTGCTAATAACTGTGACGCGTGTTTCGCCTCTTTCAGAGGCATCTTAAGACTTACTATCGCAAAGTTTGCTTAAGAAATGAAGCAAGATTGATTCTTCTAACATTTTAAATTATGAAATTACAAAATGGTTTTCGAGTTTTTTTCCCCCTTTTTTCCCTCTCAGTTTTATCACCCCTTCCTTGGTTCCTTTAGAAGGAATACGTGGAATAATAAAAGTTATTTTAAATTTTATACTAAAATGAACTTCCACAAAGTTACCGCCGAAACCATCGAAAGTAGGAAATCAGTTTATTTAGTAAATGGAATTAAATATTGTGTCACGTTGAGATAAAAAAATCTGAATCTATTGGTGTAAATGTACATAACTCATCTTGGCCAAAAATGTCACATTTGAGATAGTGTGCGGGATACAAGATATCTCGAGTCCCTAATATTAATTAGGAAATTAAATAGCTCAGTTTTAAAAAAAGTTGTCATACATCTTATGGTTTATCTACTCATTTTTCTGATTCCATTCAAGATAAAAATGACCATGATTGTGTTTATATTTCAATAATAAACAGCACTTAGAAACGGTGTTAGTTTCAAAAATTTGCATACAGTTCCACAGGTATTATAATTATTCCAACTCCATCCCGTATAAAATACCAGAGTCTACGTATTAGTGTGTAAAGCTACGGCGTAGCCAGATCGTAGCAAAATGGGAGACATATCTTTTTGAGATGTTTCACAAACTCTACTCAGACACAACAGAATTAAAACAATTTGACTTATTCCTTTGTATCTAGACAGGCAGAATGAATCCTTCGCGTAATATAAACTGTTCTCTGAGCCAACTTTTCAAGTATTGAACAGAGTGTTTTGAAATGAGTTGAAATAAGTAATCACTATAACGCTATTTTGAAATTTCAATTGACACCGCCTTATGTGGTAGGTCATCAGAACTCTCTCGAACGATCTATTATTCACCTCAGTCAATGAGTTTAAGTCGATATCAGGAAATAAATTCATTTTTAATAATACTCTGTATTGAAATCTATAGCGATTCAATATAGAGTGATTCAAATTTGTAAAACAGACATTTATGCGGACGTCTCGCTCTAAATGTCTCTTGACTCTTTCACGCCCTGAGTGCATGAGTGCAAAGTTCGATGGGCCATAAATAATGGCTTATCGCGGGACGTTTAACGGTCTTTTTGTTACAGTTTGGCTACCAACTGGAACCGCTTTTTTTCATACAGTGGCAGTGAGAGATTGGACAGCATTGAGAATGCATGCTCCTATCTTCTCCCTAAGAATTAAATTCGAGTCAAATTCCTGATATCTTTTTTGCTATCGTGTTTTGTCTTGTATTTAAATTCAATATGTACTAGTGTAATATAACGTCTGTGTAAATTCTTAACGATTAAATAATGTGTGCTGATCACACCCCATAACGCTTTGAGTTTGTTTTGTTTATAAGAGCACCATGTTTCTCCTACTCCGTTCCCAAAATTCCACTTCCTGAGTGTCGGATAGGAGAATCCTCTTCTCGATTTACGAGGGAGGCGAATCAAGGTAGTCTCACAGTTTACTCTACAACTAATAAATCAAAATGTTTTTTCAAGCAAATATATTTAATTTGCTATAATAGAGTGTATATTTAAAAAATATATATATACTTTCGTCGTTTTTTCGTGTCGTCTTCTAAGACTAGAAGGTTTAAGGCTATATAATTATAATAGGTTAATAATAAGTTAATAATAATTAAGGCACACACCTTAAAAATAGTAAAGATAGGATTAATAAGCTTGATTGAAGCGGTATCTATAAGATGTCCTGCGGTACATGCGATTTAATATACGTCGATCAGACGGGCAGGAGTATATCGATTCGAGCTAAAGAGCATGTAAGATCATTTAATAATAAAAAAAACAGATCCGCAACTTGCAAACCACCTTATAAAGTAATCACATGACATAAATTCAGTCCCGATTGATTCACATTTTTGTAATAAGGGCCTTAAGCTAAATTAATAGGTATTATCAATCCAATGACATTCTTAACGAACAAATCTCAATCAACGCATCGCCACTTCTTAAGCCCTTAATAAACGTTAATGCAATTTTATATAATTCAACTTTATACAATACTAATTTTACGTTTATTCCCACTTAGTAAAAACCCAGATTAGCCTTTACTTCAAGAATACATCAAATTAATTTGTCACATTCAATAACTTATTATTACTATATATAATTAAGATGGTAGAACAGAGAAGAAGATGTATTGTGTACTCTGTCTGAACGGTATATATACATGATCTAATGCACGTTTTAAAACATAGTTCTGACGAGGGCGTAAGCCGAAATAGCTATCAACAAATATATAAAATAATTTCTTTAGAATTAAAATACATTGTTATTTTTCTCACCGTATTTAAGACTAGAAGACTGGAAAGTTTTCCTACGAACGAAAATAACAATCCGATTCCATTTCTGGGATGGTCGTATTAGATCAGGAATGCCGAAACCTTGGCCCGCGGGCCATATTGGCTCTTTTGAAGGTTTTGAGTGGCCGTTTCGAGGATTTCAGCGTCCGACCGGATGGTGACTACATTAGTTGGAAGAAATTTGTCCAGAAAAAATCTTTCTGTGCAATACGATCTGTCTCTAGGGCGATAATCTGACATGAATAATCAAAGACATTTCGACTGAGATTTGTGCATCAATGGACAAGAAACTTATTCCACACCTTTTTCTCACTGGCTTAAGATGAGGGAACAGATATCAAAGATACTACTCAACTTGCTTATTAACGACGTCAAAATTACTGATCGGCATTAAAAAAATATATTTCATAGAAATGAGTGCTTAAAGAATTTGAAAAAATGTTTCATTTGTGAGCTGTTGGTTTTGTATGAAAATAAAAGATATCATGTTATTTTCAGTAAACAATATTTAAGTGTGGCCCCTGTCTTCTAAATTATTTGGCTCTCGAAATAATTTCAGTTGGGCACCTCTGTATTAGATCAACAAAGCTTTAGACAGGGGTTGTCAAAGTTTTGATTCTCTCGGGTCACATTGATTAAAAAGTAACGGATTACGACTGCTCATATTTGCGTTAACACAGAAAATGTATTTAAATAAAAAATCTTTTTTATTTGCATTCATTTTTTTTTGTGAAATCAAAAGTGGATAACACAAACGAATGTGAAATTTAAATATCTGAATCGATAGAATGACTGCAGCTATTCATGAACTTTGCTTCTAATTTTCCTTTTTGTGTACATTAAAACAAGGTGACAATATTTTAGCTCTACAAATATAACATAGTATATTTTTCACTATCTATGTACCTATTTCGGCTAAGTCTCTCTTCAGAGCCTATACGATACGTAAAACTAAAATACTTTGCTATTATTTGCCGTTCTATAATGGAGTTCTACCAAGTAAATGCCAATTCAATCAATCTATTCAACACGTTTGTAAATTTGAAGTTAAAAGTCACGTCGACTGAAAAGAAGTCAACACATTTCAAACTATATCTTACTGAGCAACATAACCTTCTTTTTTATTCGTTTACGGAACTGTTTGGCATTGAATCGCTTCGGAAAATTAAGCAGAAAAATAATGTTTTCTTTTATTTTGAGTAGAAGTAATTTGTGGCAATTTCGGCAATTGTTCTTTGACATCTCTATTTATTGCTTCGCTTGATAATCTTTTTTCTCCAATACAAAAATTTCAGTATTATGATTTCTTCGTGCTTCTATTCTGTATATCAAAACACATGATATATTATTTGATAAAGCTACAGCGGGTGCTCAGTTAACTCAACAATTTAATACTTAGAAACTTAAAAAAAATTTAGGTTCCCAGAGAGAAAATAAAAATATGTATCGCTTGCATTTGCATGAAAGCAAGTCCCGTGTTACGCCTCTTAAAGCCCTACGGTCCCACATGGGACCAGTGAGTATGGTGCACTTCGCTATCGGATTAGACTGATTTGTGACAATAGATTTCGCTAAATATTTTTGTCATAATGAGGAATATAAAAATCTGCGCTACAATGTTGACTCTTGGGATATTCGTTGTGTTATATGCGGTGGACCGTAATAAATCACCTGTTTTCACACTATACAATATATTTTAATTCGGATACAGATTTTTTTCCATACCTAGAAATTTGTCCTTTAGGCTGACCGATTCATTTTTCAAGATAGCTGTGGCTAAAATGGATTCGTTTATTTGTTTGTTTACCTACAAAATTAGACAGCGTACAAGTTGCGGTGCTGGTCATTGTTCGTATATCATAAGCGATCTTTTATTTTGTAATACTTTTTATTTACCCACATAGGCTGATTTGTTTTATAGATATATGTATGTAATTGTTTTTATAAGAGCTACATATGTGTCGCGCGGATATTCCGCAAAAAATGCTCGGGCGCTTAAAGGTTTAATTTACCAAAAAATTTTAGCATGAAATGTTTCTCTTTTTTGTTCAGGCTTGTATTTTAACCGTTTTAAAAATATGTTTGTATTAAATACGATATAGGTTATATTTAAATAAATTAAATACGCGAATATGAGATATATACCAGCTCATTTTCAGCAATTTTTTGAATAGATATTGTATTATAAATGCGCAATAAAAATGTATTTAACTTAGTTAAAACAATGTTATTTAATAACAGTCAATTAAGCTAGGGGGAATTTTACGCTAATAAATAATGAATCATAAAATTATGATTGTTATATGTAGCGTATTAGGGACAATAAATGTGCAATATGATATTTAAAAGTTATTTATATATAATATAATAACTATAATATATCGTGCATTGTTTTCTACCGCTCTTATTATTTAGAATGGTGTTAAAATTTATAGCAAAAAAATTGTGAATAATTATTTTATATAACTTGTCGATAATTACAAAAATGACTTAATTAAATTTTGTACTTTTCCATAAGCTTTGTTACTGGCTATCCTGGTTTCGTCTTTTGGCATCTTCGTGCATTTCAGGTGCACTAATTCACTTATTTCTACTTATTACTTTTTCATTTTTCACTTTCTCACTGATACTGAGTTAGTAAAACTTCGTACAACTGTCAAAACAAAACAAAAAACGTATCATTGTGAACTGGCTTCACCGTGGATTACTTTTTTTAAATAACTTTTTTCTCGTTATTTTTTAAATAAAATACACTGCTCCATTCCATAAAGACAATCCAAAATATATTTTTGTTAAATTAATAAAAAAAATGCTTTCATAAAAAAAGTTGTTATCATAAAGGAATTGTCGCCGTTTGTTATTAGACGTTTCATATTATATTACAATTTATGGTGAAGTGCTTACAATATTTTCTATAATGTAACAATTTTAAACATAAGACATAGTCGTAAGTTAATCATAAATAGTCATTTATTATAAAATAATGGATACCCGAAACCAATTGACTATATATAATTATGTAAAGTTTGGCATTGTATAAATGATTAAAATAATAATGTTTGTACAAAAATTCAAAAGTTTAATCGTAACTACCTTATAAAAGTGAAGAGAATAAGATTCTAATATTTATAAAATAGATTACACAAGGGAGTTTGAGGTTAATCGTCCACTTTTCAAGTACCCGAGTAATACTCACAATTTATAAATGAACATTTATATACAAATTTTATTTGCATGATTAAATAATGTTTTAAATTTTTAGATTTGACTGTCATGAAATTTATTTTTGCAAAATAATCCAAATAATATACACAAAATTGAATTTTAATATAAAAGTTGCATCTAGGGAATATTTTAAAATTTTCAACATGTCTTATAAAAGACTTGAAGTACATGAAAATCATCCTTCAATCCTTACCCAATCTAAAAAGGACATCGTATTATAAAGGGTATTTCAAGGGGACGCGTCTCGTAATATGTTTACTTTGAATATATTTTTGAGTTAAATAAAGAGTTTTTTTTATTCATTTTTTAGTGGACGCTCAAAATATTTACTTTGTCCTGCACCGTTTAGTGGCCAAATTTGAGTCAACCAGTTTGGTAAATAATCGGCCAACACCTACCTGTACGTCATCAAAATACAATATCTGGTGAAAACATTGCTGCTGTGTGTGAAAGTGTACAGGAAAACCCAAGGCAGCTTATTTCTCGTCGTTCACAAGAACTTGGCTTTTTCTGCGACTTCAAGTTGGCGAATTTTGAATCGGGCCTTATGTCTGCACCCGTATAAAATCAAACTAACCAAGGAACTTCAGGTAAACGACCGCAGACAACGCCTGATTGGGTTCTGGAGCAGTTGGAAGTTTACCCAAATTTGTCAAAAAAGTCAACTTTAGCGACATGGCCTATTTTAAAATGAATGGATATTGGCAGACATTTGATGCTATATTCCATATTTAATGCCGTAAAATATACTTACAAATGAAATTAAAATTTAGTCGAAGTCTCACAAACAACTTGTTTTATTTACATTTCAAAACTAAGCGTCCTTATAAAAAGACCCTTTATATTTACCCTAAATTTTTTTCAGATAATCTTACCTCAAAGTTAGATTTTGGTTGAAAATCTTTACTTTTATTATGTAAGAGTTTGCTTAATCGAAGAACAGCATGTGGACTCATTATAAAGCATGTCAATGTCTATTCTGTTACATTATCAATTTTAACCTGCGCCGCGCAGCAGTTTGAAAACCTCCGCGCACTTGTCCCAAGCTGGCGTGCACTTTAACAATTGTTAGATTTAACAACCCGATGAATAAATATTGCTTCAAAGATCTAACAAATATGGGAAGAATAAATTAATAAAACATCCTTTAATTTTTTTATCCATGTCCACTCCTAGTGTGGAACATATAGCCTTCTTATGAAGCATTTCGACAGAAATTGCTCGATGATTGAAATTGTGCAGCGCATTGGTTGAATTGTCATACTGTCATAGAATTTTCCACGCAACGAGCCTCTCAGCTTACATTGACATTGAATTTACTACAAAAAATGTTTATTCTTCAGATAGGCTAAAATATTTTTTTTTAGTTCTATCATTACTAGATGACTATTTTGGCCTCACACTATCTGAAAACAGATTTTTTTTTTAGAACTAACTTAGTATATATAAACACTTTATAGTCTTACTATCCGCAACTTCTTAAATTGTATATAAAATATATTATTTAACTTGATTATTTGAGTAGATAAGGTAGTAAAATTCTTGCTCGATATTGTACAAATGTTCATTCAATACAAAAAAAAACAGGATGAAAATTGTCTGTAAAAAACTTTTAAAGATATGTTGCCTTCACTTTTTACTCTGCCGCTTAGATTTCAAAGCTTTTTTTGATAAAAAAATAATGATGCATATAGTATTTATTGTACTAAATTAAAACGTCGACAATCTTGTATAAATTTGTTAATATTATGTATAACTGAATATAAATTTGTGTAGAAAGATGCTTAATTTTAAATATCATGTTATTTTTTTGTATAAATAAAAATGTTTAATAGAAAATCAATAAATTTTCTAAGGAAACACATTATCTTTTATTTAACAATATAAATCCATTCTTAACTTCCTTCCCATTTCATTGTCACTCATTCTTCTCGCTGACCCTCCATATGTATAGACGAATAAGTAATCTGACTGTAAGAACTATAACGATCGCGCCATCTTGTCAGCAGAGATGGGAAGGGGATACAAAAAAAAACACTTAACTTAGAAATGAAAGAGACTGGAAGAACTTTGACACCAACGCGCATTAGAACTTGAAGCTACGTTAAATAGAATTCAAAAGAAAACTGTACAAGTATTTATACTTTTTTGTGCTTTTCTATGAATTTTGTCGTTAACGACCCGAGTTTCGCCTTTTGGCATCTTCAGGCATTTCAAAGTGCTACAAACTGTTTATTACGCGTCATTTCAAGTACATCCGTGCACTTGAAATGCTTAAAGATGCCGAGAGGCGAAACAAGGATCGTTAACGACAAATCTCATGGAAAAGTACAAAATTCAAACAATTCAAGATTGATATTTAAATTCCGTCAAGCACCCTCATTCTAAATCGTTAATAATATTAACAAATTAATACGCTTCAAAATGAGTGTATATTTGAAATTATCTTTTGTATCGGAAAAAGTTATTCAACAGTACCAACTAGGGACTCCAATTACTCGACATTTCAACTACTCGAGTATCGAGTAGTAAAATTTAAAAATAATCGAGTACTCGAGTATACTCGAGTAGTTTCAGATGTACCAAAATGTATATTATTAAGTCAAATTTGTGTATTTAAATAGTTGATAAATAAATATGTAAATACGCTTATTTTATTGCATTAATACATTTATTTCAATTTATGAAACATATATTTCGAAAATAATAGATAATTAAACGTCTCAAATTTTTGACTTGGTTCGACGCTTTGTTTTTTTTGTTCCCGAGGTAGAAAAATTCTATCTGTTGCTGTGGACGTCAGTTTAAAATTTAACTATGATTTCGATAGTGCTATCAAGTTTGTCTGTTCGCTGTTTAAAAAAAAAAAATGTTGGAAAATATTCTTCATTTATAAATAACGAGTATTACTCGAGTATTTTTCAAATAACTCGAGTATCGAGTACTCGATACTCGAATTGGAGTCTCTAGTACCAACACACAAATTTGTTTTCTAATATCATGACGTCCTATTTTCAACCTTTACTAAATGTTGAAATAGAAATATGTATGCTCAAAACAACTCCGCGTGGGTTCTAACATATTTATTTCCACTGACTTCGTTTCTTGGGAAATCTTATTTGGTCCGACGCAGGCTTATTATTCTATGCTCCAGGAGATCAATACAAAATTAGACAGGGAAACAATTTTCTCAACAACAACATAATATTTCCATTCATTTTTCTATTTCAGTCAAATCTTGATTGCATTTAGAATTTTTCTGTTATTATATGTGTGAGAGGAAAAAGATTTTGTTTGCAGTAAATAGTAGCTTCTTAAATCACATTTTTAGTACTTATTCCACATAAAATGTATTGAATCAGGACCGGTTTCGCTCATGGCAAGCATTGTCAACTGATAATAAATACAACAAAACAGTGATATTTATACAAAGTTTAAATAATAATTACAAGGTATGACAAACAATTTTTATTATAGCTAAGCAAAATTTAAGAAAAATAGATTATTATTAAAATGTTGAAGACCTCTTAGCAATGCAAGCTACTACATAAAAAATCAATTAAGTATGAATTATTAACAATTTGTATGTATATGAAAATCGATGATTTTCCTATAATTATTCATATGTTAAGTCACGCATGAATGAGACAACCTGATCGTGTTCTTGTTTATTCTAGACTGGCGATGTGAACCGTGAATGCGACTTATTATCTACACATTTTTTTATGTAAAAAGCATCAATTTGATATTTTCGATGGTTTCGGCGGTAACTTTGTGGAAGTTGATTTTAATATAAAATTTAAAATAACTTTGATTATTTCACGTATTGTGTAACTAATCAGACACGTGTTTCGCCTCTTTCAGAGGCATCTTCAGACTTACTATCGCAAAGTTTGCTTGAGTAATGAAGCAAGATAAATTCTAACATTTTAAATTATGAAATTACAAAATAAATTACGGGTTTTTTTCCTTCTAAAGGAAACAAGGAAGGGGGTGATAGAATCAAAACAATGCAATAACATAATGATACTAATAAGGTGCAATCAATCAGATTGGGATTTTTCCTTTATAAGGGACGCAAGAGAGGGTTATAGAATCGAAACAAAGCAAACAAATAAATATATTTCTAATGACGTTAAACATTACAAACTATTAAACTATAAACTAATGAGCTAATCTACTCAAGCAAACTTTGCGATAGTAAGTCTGAAGATGCCTCTGAAAGAGGCGAAACACATGTCACAGTTAGTTACACAATACGTGGAATAATCAAAGTTATTTTAAATTTTATATAGCATCAATTTGATTTGGAATTTTCGTTGGAAGAAACGCGTTTGAGATAAGATAACGATATCAAAACTTTACGTGTATATAGGACCCAAAAATATATTGAATAAAAATTGCATTAAAAGAGGTTTGAGTTCAACATTAATTTACAAGAACCCCAGAATCCTTTTTACTTGTAAAGTGTACAAAGTTTAAAAAATCTGATGGCAAACAAGAAATAATGATGATGTTCTTGCGATGTCTATGAGCTCGTATAAGATTTTATTCTTTCCATCCTGATTTGATGCAAAATTATTTCCATCCTGATTTTTGATGACGCCCAATCGGATAAATACATTAACTTTGATTTCAAAAAAATTTAGACGCCCTAATAGTCCGGATGAAAAACATTAACTTCATGAAAGTTATGAGCTTTTAAAGTGAAGCTTTACATTTGGATGCTACAACTTTGAAGTCCATTTGAACAAATTTTTAAGCGAATATCCAGTGACGGCTGGTGAATGCTGCAAAGGAAGATTCAACTATTTTTTTACGGAAGAGAAAAGTTGAAGCGAACATTTGAATGAAAGTCCATGCTATAGAAGTGTTTTTTAAGAACTCTTCCAAAATGGTTGAATTTTTACTACGAATATTGTTTCAACGATCATTTTGATAATGTTATAACATTAAATAAATGAAATACATTTGATCGTAAGCTCATGTGCTAATATGTACCTATATATAATTATATATTTGGGTGAACAAATTGGTTCTCTCACCACCCTTCCGTTATGTGTGTGCAGCCGTTTTTCACAGCCGCCTTCCATAACGCTATACGATCAAGAAAAGAAACGAATTTACTGATACAGAGCTGCACGGGACTGATCTTTTAACCATGCACTAATGTGCTTAAAGAGAAGAAAAATAGAAAGGAAAAAAATGACATTGTGACTTGCTCAGCCACTTCGTTAGAATACAGTTATGTTAGAGTGATATTAAGTATACTATGTATCTTTATACTGAAAATCCGTAGATTTTATCTACTTCGCGTTGAATCTGAAGAGGAATCAAGAGTATCCCGTCCCCCTTATGATGTTGCAAATTTATCGAATGCCTCAAAATTGGCCTTGGTTGAGATCAAGTCAGCGTGGCATATTGGACCGGTATGAGAACGAACCGCAGAATAGCTCAGCTTTAAATAATTATCAATGTATTTCAGACAGACAAACTGCCGGACTGTGAAGGCTTTAAAAAAACAAAGGTATTCATGTCAATACTTGGTGGAATGGCATTGTATGAAAAATAAAAACATTTTTAGTACTCATTCCACATTGAACTTATTCAAATCAAAAAGCCGTTTTGACATGTATAATTGCTTTAAATTTTCATTTTATAACGCCTCGATAAGTGAAAATGGCATTGTTCTAAATAAATTCGATTTGGAATCAGTACTAAAAATGTTTTATAATTTTTATTTGTAATAAAACAGATAAAAATGCACATTTAATTCTTAAGCTCGAATCAAAAATTCAAATTTTAAATTGGAATATTTGTTGTTTTATTTCTTATAGATTTTTTCAAATATCTTATATATAAAACCGAAACGGCGTATGTATGTCTGTGGGTCTGTAATTCCCTTTTGCATTGCTGGTCATTAAGTTGCCATAAAAACGAATATGAAAGAAAATATGTTTGAATTTTTATCGGCGAAGACATTTAGTCAAAATGTAATAAATTAGTCTTCTACTGAACTTTTCCCGGCTTTTATTATTAATAATAATGTTTATTATTTCGTGAAGGTATTATTTGACATTTCTTTGACAGCAAATTAGATTTTTTCCTTGAATTTGGATATTTTAATGGGCGAGAATGGGGCTGTCATCAAATTAAATAAAGTTTGTGATTTTATTTTGACTCTATTTTGGATGTTAGATTTTGTGATATAATTATGTCGAATGATATAACATTAAATAATTATTGGACGCTTAGTCCGAGCGACGCCGGGTAGCAATACTAGTATCTTATATTCTTAACCAATTTATTTGAAATAATATCTCAGCCACACAATTGCATCGTATATATTGGTTTGTCAATACCACTGAAGTTTCATTAACAACAATAATAAACAAGATACAAAAAAACACACAAGTTTCAATTTTAGAAACGATCCCACGCAGTTTTCATTGCTTCAACGTTGGTAAGTAATTCTAAAAGTAAATCAATTCATCATACTTTGCGTGGGCATTTTGACAAAACGCAATAAAATGAGGTATTCAAATAGATTCCATCCCCCGATCGGCCACCCACATACTTGGTTATTATTTTGGTCCACCAAGAACATGTATTTACTTGAGTGTATTTTGACGCACTGAATATCATAATAAAACAAAGACTTGACATAATTTACTTTCAGAAATTCATTTAGCTCTATATTAGAGACTCCAATTCTCCAGTATACTCCAGTAGTTTCAGATGTAAATTCAAATTTCAGTAAATATCTATTTATTCAATTAATAAATAAGTTTATTTGATTTCATCTTTCCGTTTACTTCAATTTATAAAACATATATTACAAAAATAAGGAATTAAACGTCTCAAATTTTAAATTGGTTCGAAGATCTGTTATTTTATTTTGTCTCTTGTTATCATAAACTTGCCATTGTAAAATAATTAAACCCAAATTTGAAATTGGCGAAAATTTTAACTTGTTAAAAAAGTCGTGCATAGCATAGTCAACGACTTTTCTAGAGTATCGAGTATTCGATACTCGAATTGGAGTCTCTACATGGATATGCATAATATATGCTTCGAAATGTATCATATATTATTTTATTTTAAGCCCGTAAGACAGTTAGCTTAATACTATCCTGGCAGTTAAAGTTTGTTTTTTGAAAGAAGTGTACGAATTTATAATCCGTTCAACGGATTCGACAGTAACTTTGTGCAAGCTCATTTTAATATAAAATTTTAAAATAACTCTGAGTATTCCACATAGTGTGTTACCAATTGTGACATTGTTCTTCGCAAGGCAAACAACCTTTGCGATAGTAAGTCAATTTATCGTCCATTTCAATGCAGAAGTTCAAACTTAAAAATTATAAATTTGTACATATGTATGTACAACATTTAATTTGTTGACTGTCACTTCTTGGTGGAAAGGCATTACATATTTAATAAAATACAACACTTGATTTCTACATTTTCTTCTGATAGAGGTCGGCACAGGTATCGTTCATTGTCAACCGAAACCGGTGCTGATCTTCAATAATGTTTTTTTATTCACTTAAATTAAAGTGTATATTGAGAATTTTACATTAATATAACACTATAAGCAAGATACGGTGAAAAAAATAACAATGTATTTTTATTCTACAGAACTATTTCTGTAAAATTATAAGACATCGTTATTTAAGTAAATGCCAACTCAATCAATAATACTGTTAGAAAGGCTTATCAATTGATGACAAAGTAAAGGCAAGGATCGAATCCATTCGCGGTTAGATCTGCTTTAAGCTGTAATGGAGTTTCATTAATTTGGTAGTTACGGAAACATTTGCGCTCCTAATGTGGATTATATAGGCCCATAATGGAGCTCAACTCAATCTAAGTAATTTTCGGGGAACTGTTTGCATCTAAGCCACTCAACTCTTCTGTATCAGAAAAGGTAAAGATAAAATAATATGGCAGCACTTGTGGCTATCCGATCCCTCTCGCTAAAATCCTTGCCCATCATGACTTCCAAAACTTGATGGACAAAAATTTTAAGCTGTCCGTCCGGGAATTTCACGCTATGAATACCGCAACCAAAGCCAACAATGATGTTCACGAGGCTAAAGGCCCGACGTACAAACTTGTTTTTCGCGTAAGTCATTTGAGTCGCCAGTTACAAGGGCAGTTCGGCTGATCATGCCCTGCCTAACGAGGTGGACATCAAACTAGTTGCTTTATTAAAAAAATATATCTTAAGATTTTTATATTTATAATTCGTTGTGTTTTTTATGCCATTCTCTGTATAATATGTTTCTTTTTATGTTTAGTATATCTGTCAAATGCATGGCGCATTGGCGTCAGCCATAATGCTATGTTTTATATTTTTTTCCAATAATTACTAAACAATATGTATTTAGAAAATATCTGCACTATTTATTCAAGAAAGTGGCGTAATAGGATTAAATACAGATTGATATTTTTACAGAGTATTCCTAAAGAAAGAATAAATTTTTTTTACTAAATAACATGTTGACGAGTGAGTAATAAAAAAATATTTATCTATCTTACATAAATAGCCATGTGCATATAGTTTTAAGGGGATGAGAAATGCACCCTCGATAATTCCGATATATTCCGAACACGTTTTTCCGCGCACCATAGCTACCGGGTAAGGAATTTACCAATTACCCTTATACTGCAGCCATTACCAACCATTATTACAGCACCTGAAAGAATACTTGCACCTATTCAACAGTTGGGGCACGTGTGGCTTTATTCAGTTTTCTGTAAATACAAATAAATTTTACTTACAATTAGACAGAGAAATACGTTGCAATCGATAGCCTTTCTTAGTGTGAGTAAATGATAAATTTGCATTACCGTAAAACGGGGTGAATAGAAACAAACACAAGGATTGAACTTTAGCTCAACTTTACTAAGTATCCCATATATTTTTTACTATTTATATATAACTAGTAATCGAACCCGGCTTCGCTCGGACCAGTTTGGGGTTATGTTCACCTCGGCGCGTAAATTCAGACGGGCCAAGTTGAAACAACTTTTTTCAAAATTCAAAAGTCTAGGTCAATTAAAATGGAATTAAAATGAACATTTCAGACTGGCATTGACATTTCACAGCCCCTTTCATATATTGACAGCCCCATTCTCGCCCATTAAAATGTCCAAATTCAAGGAAAAAATCTAATTTGCTGTCAAAGAAATGTCAAATAATACCTTCACGTAAATAATAAACATTATTATATTAATAAAAGCCGGAAAAAGTTCAGTAGAAGACTAATTTATTACATTTTGACTAAATGTCTTCGCCGATAAAAAAATCAAACATATTTTCTTTCATATTCGTTTTTATGGCAACTTAATGACCAACAATGCAAAAGGGAATTACAGACCCACAGACATACATACGCCGTTTCGGTTTTATATGTGTACTACTCGATACTCGAGTAATTGGAGTCTCTATACACACATTGATAACGAAACAAATTTACCGTCGAAACTACACTATTATTTTTCTCCACGTATTATAATGGAGTTCTACCAAAAAAATGCCAACTCAATAAAACGCATATTTTGATTTAGAGAGAAATTTAAATAAAAATTTCTTATATTAGTATGAGTCATTTACAATACAAAATAATCTTATATTGTACGCTAGTGTCGGCGCGCCAAAGTCAGGGTACAGTTTGGTGGGTAGCTTTATTTAAATAGACTTTAAAAGATCATATTGAATACCATATCTCCTAAATGATGTATTAAGAGTACATTAATCAATATCATAATTGTATTATAAAATATATCAGTTGACAATGCGCGCCCTGAGCGAAACTGGTCCTGATCAAATAAATTGTATGTGGGGAAAAAGTACTAAAAATGTATTGTTATTTTTATTATAATGCCTTTCCACCAAGTATTGACAGTGAACACCTTAAAAGTGATAAAATATATCATTTAAGATTTTTTTTAATTTAACGTAAGATATATAACAGTTATTAAAAGCTTTAATAACAACGAGCAGGAATGATGTTTTGTTTTTCCTAAGAAGCAACAATTTTTAGCATTAGATTAGATTTGATGTTTTGAAAGGACCATCGTTATTATTTCTAAGTATATTGAAACAGAGATTTAAACCATTGTAATGAATATAAATAATAAAATTTTATTTTTCAGTGAACAATTTTAAGCAATATTTTACGCAAGAGATGATTTCCGTACCTTAAAAATCATACACGGCCTCAAGGGACTGGGACCGGTTCTGGGAAATCAGGAAAATTCGCCATCGGTTCTTGCAAACCAGCTGAGTGTGAAAACCATATTTGACCACTAAATATTTACAGTGTCTTCAACTATGAATAAATTTGTTCCTTCGTTGTCTCTTAAAAAAATAATGGCTTATTCTCACAACTGTGATAAAGGTTCATTTCCTTCTTATTTTAAAGTTCGAAAACGTTATTATAAAATGATAAATAATCAACGATTTTTTTTAACTTGCTATATTTTACCATTTAATTGATCAAATTTGCATTGACTTGGCAGAACTCCATTAAAACATGTGAAAAAAAGCAATTAATTTTAGTTCTAACAAAAATATTTATTGATTGAGTAGGCATTTACTTGGTAGAACTCCATTATAATACGGTAAGAAAAATAACAATGTATTTTAGTTCTACATAAATTATTTTATATATTTGTTGATAGCTATTTCGGCTTACGCCCTCGTCAGAACTATGTTTTAAACGTGCATTAGATCTTGTATATAAACCGTGTAGACACTACATATTCTTCTCTGTTCCACCACTTTAATTTTATATGGTAACTAGCTGTACCCTGCGCGCGTTGCTACGCCAGCAACTAAAATAAATTTGAAGGAAAGACATTACACAAATATTCAATTCAATTTGCATGTATTCAATACTCACTTTTAATTTGTAAAAATTCGATATCAATTTGTGGGGGGGAAGGGGGTTTTTTGGCGGGGGTAAAGTTTAAAAAAAAAATTGGGGGGTGGAGGTTGGGGGGTGGTTGGGTGGAGAGGTTGGTAGGCCAGAAACCATTGCGGGAGTGTACTCAATAAATTTGTAAGGTTTCACATCGATCGGTCGAGCGGTTTAGTAGTCCATATCGGAAATACAGACAGACAAACATTCATTTTTATATATAACTAGCTGTACCCTGCGCGCGTTGCTACGCCAGCAATGTAGGGGGGATTGGGGGGTGGGATAGGGGAGGGGGTGTACGCCAGAAAGTTTCGCGGAAGTGTAGTAGAAATTTGTAAAAATTCGATATCAATTTTTGGGGGAGAGGGGGGTTGTTTGGTGGAGTGGGGTTTGGGGGGCGTATGGGGGGGGGATGCCAAAAACCTTCGAAGGTGTGAACTCAAAAAATTCATGAAGTTTAAAAAAAGAATTGGGGGGTGGAGGTTGGGGGGTGGTTGGGGGGAAGAGTTGGTAAGCCAGAAACCATTGCGGGAGTGTACTCAATAAATTTGTAAAGTTTCACATCGATCGGTCGAGCGGTTTAGTAGTCCATAGCGCACATACACACAGACATTCATTTTTATATATATAGATAAATTCTGGGCCTAGATATGAGGTATTCTTCCCTGATACAGTTACAGCTAGTTGATAGCAATTTAGGTTTTCAACCTCGTCAGAACAATATTTAAATTTATTGCTAGTTAGTTATATAAAGTGGCTTTAAAAAGGTACATAATACATTATCTGATCTACTCTTACATTGCTTTATTAAGCAAAATTATCTAAAAACAAGTTTTTATATTAAAGATTTTGACCAGTAAGGGCTATTTGTATTAAATTAATTGAATATAATTGATGGAAATGATTATAATATATTGTAAAATGTATAATTGTATCGAATTACTAAAATTTTCAAAAATCCTTAATGTTATTAAATACATTAATTTAATCCATAAGACAATCTGAAAATCTTAATTGACGTTTAACTTAGGCAAAAATAACAATACAATATTTTAGATTAGAATTTTTTGAATTTTGTACTTTTCCATGAGTTTTGTCGCTAACGACCCTGGTTTCGCCTTTCGGCATCTTCAGGCATTCCAAGTGCACGGATGTACTTGAACTGACGCGTAGTAAACAGTTTGTATCGTTTATATACAAAAATATAAGTAGGTCACTAAGTTAAAAGGTTATTAAAATGTAAATTAGCGAAATTTGAATGAATACAAGTTTCCATGATTCAAGTGGGTTTGTTATAATTGCGGGGATTTTTGAAAATATTAATGACCAGATGATAACATAAGAATATTTAAAATAAATCTAGGGTCCTATCCGACGTCTCGTTAATGAGTTGATTGATTTTAAGCCTTTTTTATTATATAACATTAATGATAGTAAGTGAATTGATATTTAATAATAGCAAGTGCTTGAATTGTAAATAAATGACAATTATTAATAAATGACAATAAATTAAAATTAACAATTATTTAAAAGGGTACAACAATGGTGAACTAGGCAAATAAAGTTGCTCACCTGAGTCTTTCGTCATTAATCCCTTGTATAAGATTTGTTGTGCTAGATTAATACGTTTTTTATGTTTAATACCCGTTTTAACCCGGGTCGTTAGCGACAAAACTCATGGAAAAGTACAAAATTCAACAAATTCTAATTTGATATTGAAATTCCATCAAGCACCCTCAGTCGAAATACTTAACAATATTTTAGTATCAAAATAGTGTTTTTATCTATATTATGTACTGTTCCATCAATAGTGTGACAAAATATTTTATAGAGACAGTGTCAGGTATAACTAACCGAAACATTAAATTCATTATTATGTTTTCTTTCAATGGTATTCATAGTTCAAAACAGGCTGTTTTTATTTATCCTACTGAATAACTAAATTGATGGAGTGATGTAATGTTTTTTTTTTAAATATAACAGTTTATTATCTACTGGTTGTCAACCACTGCTACGATATAAAACATGTGTACATCCGTGTTTTAACCCTGCATGCCACATAGCGCCCGGCATACTCGCTTGCATTCGACGAGCAAAAAATATCTCTAAAAGCAAAATATGATATTTCTTCTAGTTTTATTTTTGAAACGTCAACTACAGAGTGAAACAATTTTAAATAATAATTTAACTAACCACAATTCAATTTACTCCAACCACAAGCGTATACTTAAACTCAAACCATTATGAGAATTCAAAAACGTTACGTGGTGCAGTGGTTAACGTCGTTTGCTACCGTGTCGGACCGCCCGGGTTCGATCTCTGGTAAGAGCAGATTTTTTCAGTCGATAAATCGATTCTGCTCAGAGGCAATGGGTGTTTGTGTTGTTGAACATCCCTTTCCCACTTTTCCAAAGAGCGACGCATGACAGCGATTAGCTAACCTCTAGTCCTCGTATACCTTCCATCCTTTACTCTCTTTGAAAAATAGAGGTTGAGCAACTTAGTAACAAACAGTTATAGAAGAAAAGAAAAAAAAACATATGATGAAATAAAATCCGTAAGCTGACATGGCTAAAAGAAAAAAAAATGTATAAATTCGTCATCCCTTAATATAATTTTAAGGTACTCATTGTTATGTTGAAACGTCATTTCATTTTCAATTTTTCACATAAATTTATGTTGAGACGACCAGGGTTTCTTCCCAATCTGACTGCGTCAGACAGCGTCATTCTAAGACGTACGTCGACGGAACTTAGGGACAGGATGGGGAGAAAGGTGTCTCTCGCAAAGATTTCAATCGGTTTCTCTTGGCCAAACTCTATCCCAGAGTTGGCGAGTTTATTTTCACAATATTGATTGTCGGTTACAAAAAAAACACAGATATACAATTGCAAGTACAATTACAATTAAAAAGGACCAACAGGCCTAAATGATTAAATTGGCCTCCTGCCTGCCGAGGCAGGAGCGGAGACGATCGTAGAGTTTGAAAGAAGGATAACGACTGGCCAAAAATGGCTTAAGACACGCATATTTATGCCCTATGATTTTAGTGTGAAAAAGCGCTTGACCAATCGACGCAAAGCGTTCGGGCCTAAACTGAATTCGACCAATCGACGCAAAGTGGTCGCGGATGACTTGGACGAGAGACGTCGTTTCTAGAAGTCGGTTATATGATTTATAACATTTTACTGAATTTATTCGCGTTATATTAATCGTTTAGGTCCTATTATCATTGATTGAGGTGATAATAAGATGGTTCGAGAGAGTCCTGATGACCTACAATATCAGGCGGTATCAATGTAATCTTTTATGAACCAAATTGACTCTACCAGTATTTTATTTATGCGTTTAATAATCTGCAAATTTATTTCATCAGCTTTATATCATACGTTTGAACCAATTGAACCAATCACTTGTCTTATTATTATTGTATTGTATCTCAATATAGTATGTCCTCTTAAAATTATATCACGCGTTATAATAATCGTATTTAATTAGTGTCAAGAATATGTTTTTTAAACTTTTATATAAAGGGTCTTTTTATAAGGACGCTTAGTTTTGAAATGTAAATAAAACAAGTTGTTTGTGAGATTTCGACTAAATTTTAATTTCATTTGTAAGTATATTTTACGGCATTAAATATGGAATATAGCATCAAATGTCTGCCAATATCCATTCATTATAAAATGGGCCATGTCGCTAAAGTTGGCTTTTTTGACAAATTTGGGTAAACTTCCAACTGCTCCAGAACCCAATCAGGCGTTGTCTGTGGTCGTTTACCTGAAGTTCCTTGGTTAGTTGGATTTTATACGGGTGCAGACATAAGGCCCGATTCAAAATTCGCCAAGTTGAAGTCGCAGAAAAGCAAAGTTCTTGTGAACAACGAGAAATAAGCTGCCTTGGGTTTTCCTGTACACTTTCACACACAGAAGCAATGTTTTCACCAGATATTGTATTTTGATGACGTATAGGTAGGTGTTGGCCGATTATTTACCAAACTGGTTGACTCAAATTTGGCCACTAAACAATGAATAATCTACTCAGCAGGACAAAGTAACATATTTTGAGCGTCCCTATTGAAATACCCTATGCATTTATATTACTTTTAAGGTGTTCACTGTCAATACTTGATGGAATGGCATTATAATAAAATATTTTTAGTACTTATTCCAAATACAATTTATTGGATCAGGACCGGTTTCGCTCATGGCGAGCATTTTCAACTGATAATACAACGAAACAGTGGTATTTAACCACTTTTAAGGTGTTCACTGTCAATACTTGGTGGAAAGGCATTATAATAAAAATAATAATACATTTTTAGTACTTTTTTCATATCACTGTTGTATTGTCAGTTGACAATGCTCGCCATGAGCGAAACCGGTCCTGATCAAATAAATTGTATGTGGAAAAAGTACTAAAAATGATTTATTATTTTTATTAGTGATATTTAAGTTAGAATTACAAGGTATGACAAACAATTGGTATTACAACTAAGCAAAATACAAGAAAAATATAATATCATTTAAATGTTGAAGATCTCTTAGCAATGCAAGTTATTATATCAAAAATGAATTAAGTATGAATAATCATTAAATTTTAATTTTAGTAAAATTTTGCCGATACGCTTTATGAAGTTCAAATAAATTTACTTTTACCATTCAATTGAAAATAAAGCAGTTATTTTCCATTCAGCCTCTGTGCTTTTGCAATATACAGAAGAACAATCCAATAATAGCATGGATAGTTTGCATCCTGAACACGTGAGAACCATTTATATGCCCAACACAGCAAAGCAAGAACCAACCTGTAAAACGTTATATGCTATAATTCCACGAACGTATGTGTATGCCTCAAAGATAGAACTGCTTTTAAAGGTCCGTAGAGACTTGTGACTCCAATTCGATATTACTCGAGTATTTCTCAAAATACTCGAGTAATACTCGTAATTTATAAATGAAGATTTATTACAAATTTTATTTAATTATTTAGAAAAACTAGATGCACTTTATAATTCATTGTTGACTATAAAACCGACGTCCACAGCAACAAATAGAGTTTTTTTTACTGCGGGAATTATAATAACAAAACTTCGAACCAATTAAAATTTTTTGACGTTATATTCTTTATTACTTTATCTATATTTTATAAATTGAAATAAATGTTTCAATAAAATTAAATAAACTTTTTAACTATTTTGGAAGCAGATATGGCTAAAAAATATACAAATTTATTCTATGCTTCTAATATCATGTCTGATTCTGCTATTTTTAATCATATTCTATGCTAGTTAAGATCTTATGATAGATATCCCCTTTTTATGGCTAGAGCATTTAAAAGCTTCTGGAAGCTTTTTAATCTCTATGACTCCTTACGGAGAATATTACTTGAAATGTAATGTTTTTATGAGCACCACTTTTTTATTTTTTTACCACACATTCCTAAACGTTTTTGCGTGTTACCTAAGTCAAATTAATACATTTCTGCTGTACTTTTCGAGATTAAAAATGAGTTTCATTTAAACATTAACTATACTTGATATTTGTTTGAAATGTCTTTCAAATAAAGTAGAAAGTTGATAATCTTTACATTAAATGTGCATACAGATAAGGCACTAGAAAACTCACGGTCGGTCCGTTGCCGAATGATCAAAGGATTCGGTAACGATCTTTATGAGCGAAATAATGACAATTTCACAATATAAATTAAAAAATAATAACACGCTTGTGTATTTACTCCACATTAGATTTACTAGAATCAGGGCCGGTTTTGCTAATCACAAGCATTATCAAGTGTTGATAATGAAATCATAAGAGCAGTTGACAATGCTTGCGATGAGCGAAATCGATGCTGATCCTAACGAAAGGTAATAAAAGCAATTGTGTACATTATATCTAACTAGTTGTACCCTGCGCGCGTTGCTACGCCAGCAATTGTAGGGGGGGATTGGGGGTGGGGTAGGGGAGGCGGTGTACGCCAGAATATTTCGCGGAAAGGTAGTACAAATTTGTAAAAATTCGATATCAATTTTTGGGGGGAGGGGGTTGTTTGGCGGGGTAGGGTTGGGGGGGCGTATGGGGCGGGTATGCCAAAAACCTTCAAAGGTGTGAACTCGAAAAAAGTTTTAAAACAAAAATTGGGGGGTGGAGGTTGGGGGGGGTTGGAGGGAGAGGTTGGTAAGCCAGAAACCATTGCGGGAGTGTACTCAATAAATTTGTAAAGTTTCACATCGATCGGTCGAGCGGTTTAGTAGTCCATAGCGGACATACACACAGACATTCATTTTTATATATATATACATACATAGATACATAGATAGATAGAAATGGGTATTCTTTAAATGAACGTTTTAAAAAATATATATTGTCATCTCAACAATTTTATTTTCATTCGCAATAACAAAAGTAATTAAAAAAAAAACAAAACATTTTTGACACGATGGTGACTGTTCTTTTAAAAGAACGGTTGGTCTATCTGGGCTAGAATTATTAACTAATAAGATGCAATCAATTGGGAAGGGTTGAACTCATTAGAAATAAAATTAGTAATGGCTATAAACCTGTCCTATTTAATATATTTTTTTAACCATGTCCGCTCCCAATAGGGTGCTAGCATATGGACTCCACACGAAGTTTATCTCAACATATGTTTTTCTACGAGAACTGCTTGTTACTCAGTTGCTCAACCTCTCTTTTTGGAAGAGAGTAGGTGATGGAAAGGATACGAGGACTCGGACAGGACTAGTGGAAAGTTAATCGCTCTCGCTATGCGTCGCTCTTTGGAATAGGAAAGTTGGGAAGGGATTTTCAGCAACACAAACACCCGTGCCTTTGAACAGATTTATAGAATGAAAAAATCCGCTCGTACCGTAAATCGAACCCGGGCGGTTCAGCACACAAGCCAACAACATTGACAACACGCCACGGACCGGGCATTTAATAATAATCAGTGTCAATACTTTGAAAAACTCTTAAATATGAATTTTTAATCCCTTTTTATTTATTCACTTTGCTTTATTGAACACTTTTAAGGTGTTCACTGTCAATACTTGGTGGAAAGGCATAAGGATATAATAAAAATTATAACACATTTTTAGTACTTTTTCCACATGAGATTTATTTCATCAGGACCGGTTGCGCTCATGGCGAGTATTATCAACTGATAAGGAATACAATAAAACAGTGGTATTTATGCAAAAGTTAAGTATGAAAACAAGGTATGACAAACAATTGGTAAAACAACTAAGCAAATAAATTAAAGCAAATTATAAGAAAAATAGACTATAATAAAATGTTCAAGACCTCTTAACAATGCAAAACTAACACATCAAAAATCAATTAAGTATAAATTAACATTAACAAAGTAAAAGCCCAAAATTAAGTGCATTTAATAAAAATAAATAAATCTACATGTCTGTCAACCATAATTAGATGGAAATCCCGGTAATGAGTTCAAATGAGTCAGTTCCTGTAACAGAATAATTCAGTTGATAATGCTCGCCATGAGCGAAACCGGTGCTGATGAAATAAATCTCATGTGGAAAAAGTACTAAAAATGTGTTATTATTTTTATCACTTTGCTTTATTACGTCAGCAAACTTTGCGACAGTAAATCCGAAGATGCCTCTGAAAGAAACACGTGTCATAATTAGTAACACAATACGTGGAATAATCATAGATATTTAATTAATAGACATTTTAATTACACTGACCTTACCAACAGTCCTTCCTTCCTCATTCTTTGATTGATACCATCTCGTATTTTCTTATATCGTATCACAAAATTTAAATCGCTCTGTAGCTGAAATATTTCAAATAAAAGCCTTCGAAACTATTCACAAATGTACCCAAATAACGATTTGGAGGCTCGCACGCAAACCACCGATGATATTTTGTTTATGACCCGCTTTTACGTGAATCGAATTCAGATCAAAATTTCCCTACCATAAAAGAAACATAATGCGCCTTATTAGAGTCTATAAAATTTGAACATATAAACACACCAGATCCAAGCAAAGTAAAACATTTGTTAACTACATTAGTTGTATGCTCCCTTTAACCCTTTTCGCACCCGAAGCTTTTTTTGTGCGAATTATTTTTATGCGATTTCAAAGTTATGCGGATTTTTTTTATACATATTTTTATTCTTTTAAATATATTTTTAGGACTTTTTCAACGTACATGGTGAAATACCTACTCTCCGCATACACATGTGCACCTATACCTCTTTTTGTGCGACTTTTTTTGTACGATTTAAAAATTATGCGGTTTTTTTAAATATATTTTTAAGTGCATCTTTGGGAGTATTTTAACGTACATATTTAATCACGTAATTAACAGCGTTGTTCACATACCGTACGTGAAAAATCCAGTGTTTCACATTTTTATTACAATATGAACTTGATACGTGCGTCTTTGTACGTGTTATTTTAAAAAAGTTTTAGGTCTAACGCTTAGAAATCACTTTTAATGTGTTCGCTGTCAATACTTGGTAGAAATGAATTATAGTAAACATAGAAAAAGGTGCGCGTGACCTATACAGTGCCTAGCTAGACTCGACATATGTCGGTCCTTGTGGTCAACAAGCAAGAGCTTTGCACAAGAGATCATGTGGGCCTGGGCTCAAGTCCCGACAAGGTCAGATTTTTTCAATTGAAAAAAATGGTTGTCTGTAAAGTCGGTTTACGGACGATAGTTTAACGTGACAATGTCATAAGAAAACATTGATGAAATGATTGCATACTTTTATGAATAAAATGGAATCATTTTTATTGAATTATCATTATTTTGTATGGATACGAAGAAGGAGTGAAATGAAATCTACAATTTTTTTTTTGATATATTTTATTCGCACTCATTAATTCAAGGATTAATTACCTTTATTGCCGCAATTGTTGTAGTAATATAAACAATGAAAACCACATTAACATTTCACTTCACTTTATAAAAAGTTGTGTAACAGATCACGTGTAGGTACTGTAGGTGTATAAGTTGTGTGCTGCTGCTGTCTCTTTTCTACTCAGACGCATCGACCAATCGAGTGGAAGAGAGATAGATGCGGCACAATCCGAACAGTAGGCCGATCGTGCCTCTCTATCGCTTATCCGCGCTCTCGCTCGCACGCTTGCCTTCTGCGTAACGCGACAAACGGGACAATGAGTCATGTTTTTTCGTGCGTGCAGCGGGCGTTCATCGATTTATAAGACGTTGTCACGTCTTAAAGATCTTGGATATGGGTGTATGTATTTTTTCGTTGAGTTGTTCTTGACTGATTCATACAAATTTATCATCGATCTTATGTCGTATGACTTTTATAATAAAAAATATTTGTTGCATTGGCATAAGCTGTAATATCAAATATATTTTTTTACTCATTGTATTATCTTATAGGGGTAATAGTAGTTAAATATACTACTGTCAGTGTGTTTGTGTGTATGTATAATATATATATTGTGTATTGTGCTACCCATAGGGGTTGTATTTGATTTATTGTATTACCGAAATGCGTAACAGTACCGGAAAAGCCCGCAAAAAACAAGGAATAGTTTTGTAGCTTCAGTGATATACAAGATGGTTGTCGAACGAACTTCCGCCGGATATATGTATGCAGCGATGATTGACAAAACTTTTGTAATGATTTTATTATTGAATTGCTTTTTAAGTGGTTATCAGTATTGTCGTTTTGTTTACTTTATTTATCATCTTTAATGTAGTTAGTATCGGGTGTAAATAGCAGGGCTGTGGAGTCGGAATCGGAGTCGTGAAGTCGGAGCTTTTTGGCTGGAGTCAGAGTCGGTGCGGCGTTGTGGCGGTAGTCGTACGTCAAAATTGGATTTGGCCGCATTATAGGGTTGATATTTAATTGAATACACATAAATAGGAAAATTAGGGGAAAAAAATGACGAAATTAACCATTTTTTAGTCGGAGTCGGAGTCGTGCTTTTGGTCAATGTCGGAGTAGGAGTCGGACTTTTTTTTACCGACTCCACAGCCCTGGTAAATCAGAGCGGAATCCGAAAAAACCATCAAATATATTATAATAAAAATAAAATAAAATATTTTTAGTACTTCACATTAAACTTATTAGATCAGAACCGCTTTCGATCATGACAAGCATTATCAACTGATGAGTTGATAATGCTCGAATGTGGAATAAATACTAAAAATGTGTTATTATTTTTATTATAATGCCATTCCACTAAGTATTGACAGTGGACACCTTAAAAAAATATATATTTTATAATCTTTGTATTATATTAATCTAAAATCCATAGCTATTTTTTCATTCCCGTTTAATTATGGGGTCTAACAATTCAATCAATTATGATTTCAAGGTTATCTTGACAGTGTTTCACAATACGTGGAATAAACAAACAATCAACCTTTAACATAAGATCTAGCGAGGACGATTGACTAACAACTACTTCTATTATATTTCCACTTTTCCATTCACATCCGTATAACGATCGACTGCTGTTAGAATACTTTATTAGGATCCCATCGCACATGGCATTACAGCTAACGCCAATGCGCCATGCATTTGACAAGCTTAATAAAAATATAACAACATTTTAAAAACTACGACACAATAATATATTAGTTACATAAACAAAACAAAGCACCAAGTTCACTGCCGAAGATAACCACCTCAACAGACCGTGCATTTATCAGCCAAACACCCCTTGCGGCTGGTGACTCAAAATATATATTTATTTTTTTTAGATTTAAAAAAAATATTTGGCATTACAGCTTACGCCAATGCGCCAAATATTCTTAATTGTCAAAGTCATACGAGATAAACTCGATGATAAGTAATAAATCAGTTGTGCACAAAATCAACGATAAATAACATACACCCAGCCCAAGATCTCTTTTTTTCAATTGAAAATCTGACCTTGCCGGGAATTGAACCCGGGTCTCTAGATCGCTAGGACAAAGCTCTTGCCACTAGACCACAGGGACCGACAATATTGTTCGTTTCAGCACAGCATCGAAGCTCTGTGTGTCGGTTTGAAAGCTTAATCGAGTGGAAGTTCAAAAACTAATTTCGCTGCAGGTTATGGGAGCATAATGCGTTTTGTAATGAGTAAATATGATCCAACGTCATCTTGTAAAATATTCCTTCAGTCGAGTGAACTGACGCTGAAAGCCAAGATGAGGAGATAACATCTCAAGGGCGCATCTTCAACCCCCCCTCCTGTATGGTCAGAAACGTTCAAGTATTAATTATTATGTTAACTGTCAGCTTAGGGGAAGTTCTTTGAAAAAGTTTTAGTTAAGAAAAGAAATGAAAGATGTTGAGTATAATTTATTTTATTATCATTATTTGTATTTATAAAATTTTGTTTTAAATTTAAACGCAATACTTAACCAGTTATTTATTTATACCGTGTATTGGTATTTACTTGGTGGAACTCCATTACTCGAGTGGTTAATGTTGTTTGGTTTCATTAAGGATTTCGACTGAGGGTTCTTGATGGAAATTCAATTTCAAATTTGAATTGTTAGATTTTTTTACTTTTTAATCCGTGAACATGAAATGCACAAAGTTGCCAAAACTAGGGTCGTTAGCGACAAAACTCTTGGACAATTATAACAAACCCACTTTATTCATTGAATCTCGCTTACATAAAATTTTAGCTAGATTAAATTTTAGTAGCAATTTAACATAGTGATCTACTTTTATTTTTGTATATAAACGATACAAACAGTTTACTGTGCGTCAGTACAAGTACATAAATTTTCAAATTTCTATGTTGATAAGGTTCGTCAAAAAAAAATCCCAAAAAAACCGGCCATCACTTGGAGGGACCCCCTTAAACTAAACCATTCAATCACCTTTAAAAAACTTCTCCAATGAATTAATTTCACTCAACGAAAACGCTTGACTCGAATTGTATAGTTAAGGATTTCGACTGAGGGTGCTTGATGGAATTTCAATTTCAAATTTGAATAGTTTGAATTTTGTAATTTTCCATAAACTTTGTCGCTAACGATCCGGATATCCAACCGTCGGATAAAACCCTAGATTTTTTCAAGATATTCCAATGTTATTATCTGGTCAATAGTATTTTCAAAAATCTCTTTAATTATAACAAACCCACTTAATCAATTGAAACTTGTTCTCAAGTACATCCATGCACTTTAAATGCCTGAAGATGCCGAAAGGCGAAACCCGAATCGTTAGCGACAAAACTCATGGAAAAGTACAAAATTCAAACAATTCGAATTTGTTTGGTTTAGTTCACTCGACTCAAGTGCTGGTCACAAAATTTCATAACAAACAAATAATGATTTTTATATATTAGATTACGCGCATGCTTTTGAAACTTTTTTATAGTTATACCAATATCACATTATATAAAGACTAGTCAGCGAATTTTCGCTGCCATAAAATTGTTCAATTTCAAAATCGTAAGCATCCCTTGGAACGTGATCGAAACAAAATTGGATCTCAAACCGAGTGCCTGATCCTGGAGTTAAGTAGAAAGAAGAGTGCATGAAGAGGGCGTCATCGATCGCCACTCGAGGACGGCCTCGAAGCCGAAATAGCTCCGCATCTTACTGGCAGACCTTGCAATCAATACAACGACGTGGTTTTTAATGTACTGACAGATATACAAAACGTCTTTATGAAAATATTATTCCTGTTTTCGAAATAATTATAATAATGTAAGATAAATAAATAATACGGTGAAAAAAATAACAATGTATTTGAATTCTACAGAAATTATAATAAACAGCTCTGACAATGTGCCAAATTTAATAACTTTACCATATAAAACTAGGACGTTGGAACAGAGAAGAAGATGTATTGTGTACCCTGTCTACAACTGTATATAAGGATGAGTAAATGCAGGCTTAAAACATAGTTATTACGATAGCGTATGCCGAAATAGCTATCAACAAATATATTAAATAATTTCTGTAGAATTAAAATACATCATTATTTTTTTCACCGTATTATAATGGGCTCTACCAAGTAAATGCCAACTCAATCGATAAATGAATAGTTTGTTTTTACTACATTAATCACTTTTAAGGTGTTCACTGTCAATGCTTGGTGGAATGGCATTATAATAAAAATAATAGCACATTTTTAGTACTTATTCCACATAAAATTTATTAGATCAGGATATGTACATTTGACGTTAAACTACTGTACAATATGATTTGAATGCAACATTTGTGATTCTTTATTCAAATATTTCGTTTTATTTTCCATTTACCAGCAAACTATCCACAGCAGTGTCCAGTCGCCGGCAGAATAAATTCGCAACGATATTTTTTTCGCAGAATAAAAGCGTTTTTTTGTGCGAGTGGAAAATTCTCGGAGGCTCTATTATTTCCACTGAACAAAATAAATCCAATGTTTCGAAATAGAGAGGGTGCGTTTGCCTAGATTTTTGAACGATCTAGAATGGGATACGTTTTAAAACGTAGTTATCGATGTTTATTTTGGTATCGCGTACGGAAAATTTATTGAAAAAAGAGTCTGTGATTATTACCCGTAAAACGGGGTGAAAAGAGACAATTTTTACCCTTCACGACTATGTACATATCTTCATATATGCCACATAATTCAACTATGAATGGCTTGAAACTTGTTTCTATACGGCAGTGGTGCACAAGCTTTTTGAGAGAAGGGCCAATTTATCGATTTAAAAATTTTCGCGGGCCGCAAAGGGTAAAAGTGAAGAAAAATATTGATATAATACTAGATGAGATATAAATTTTATATTTTATTTTTAATTTAATAATTACATAATTTTATCAGCAACTTCGATCCTTCTCCGCTCCACATTACATGCAGATTTGCACGATGGAACTTAGAGAGATTTCTGACACTGTATACTGGCAGCAAGCATTTTGATGTCGGTTTCAATGTTTGTGGTTGCTATCATCAGTACAGCACTGAGATTATCATTGTTCAAGCGGTTTCTGTGTTGAGACTTATTTAGTTTTAATATGGAAAATGCTTGGTCGCAAATGTAGGTGCTTCCAAAAAGACTTGCACAAAGCGCAGCCTTTTTACGTAGGGTAGGAAACTGCTCTTCGGGGAGATATTTGTAAAAACTCTGCAGATCGCCTTCCTGATATTTCGATCTCAATTGATCGTTGTTCTGCATAATTTGTTCACATGTCGAATACTATTTTTTATCATATTTAATGAAAAATTTGTTGACGAAGTATTTGTTATTTTGGGCCGCAAAAGAATCCATTTTGGGCCACATTTGTGCATCACTGCTATACGGTAAGAAAAATAACAATGTATTTTATTATATAATTTTTTTTATATATTTGTTGATATCTATTTCGGCTTACGCTCTCGTCGATTGTTCTGACAAGGGCGTAACTCGAAATAGCTATCAACAAATATAAAAAAAAAATTATGTAGAATTAAAATACATTGTTATTTTTTCTACCGTTTTATAATTGAGTTCTACCAAGTAAATGCCTACTCAATCAATAACTTGTTTCTATGGTCCTTCTACACATGCATGACAATATATTTCAAATATTCACTATCGTTATTAAGACACAGTCAATTTTGTTCGACGTCTCTATTCACATTGAAATTGGGATGAATAGAGACGACAGTGGGTTTTATTCACTCCGTTTTACGTTACTTATCAACTTAAATAAACATGGCTTAATTTAATTTTCGTGCAATAAAAGAGAAGTTTATAGGGGGTCAAAAAGTAAGGATGCACAGGCATCGAACTTAAACTTAAACACGTTTGTTTAAATTTTGGCCAATCATTTAGTTGGTTTGGTTTTGTCATTCGAGAGATTGTATTATAGTCATTGTAAAGAATTATATATAAATGGTAAAAAATACATTGGATACTTAGTAAAGTTGTGCTTAAGTTCAATCCTTGTATTTGTCTCTATTCACCCCGTTTTACGGTGCATGATTTTTTAATACATACTCGCAGCATTTCTGAAAACGCTTGGCTTTGATGAAGGTATTATTTTTGCAGAGTGAATATGACACCAGTGGCGTGATTAAGCAGTGAGTTTTTTAATTCAATAGATTATTGCATTAAAGAAATACATTATAGCCAACCAATATTTGTCTTCTAAATTTCACACCTTCCATAACGCTATAGTGCATGGTTAAAAGATATATCACAAACACTCACCATTTAAATACACGATTATTCAATTACGCCATCATTCATTCAAAAACCAAACCAACAAATGTTTCACAAAACGTATGGGTAGTCACAACACTCACACAGAAAATACGTGAACGTGATTTTATATCGGAACTGATTCATAATAAATTTAATCTTAAATGTAATACGTTCAAAATTCTCAAAGCAAAATAATAGCCTTTCACTGAGTGGTATGCCTCAAAATAAGCTCTAAGTATATCCTGCTAGTGACACATTTAAACAAAACAAAACAGCTCTTTTCAAAATCGATATGTTATAGATTCCTTTACAATATAAGTACCCTCAGTCGAAATACTTAATTATATCAACATTGTTAGTACGGCAAGATTGACTGAACTCTACGCGTCAGTTCAAGTACATCCGTGCACTTGGAATGCCTGAAGACGCCGAAAGGCGAAACCCGGGTCGTTAGCGACAAAACTCATGGAAAAGTACAAAATTCAAAAAAATTGAAATTCCATCAAGCACCCTCAGTCGAAATACTCAATAATATCTTTAAAGTTCAAGGATAACATCACGATTCTTAGAGATGTCACTATATGCACGATATTTTAAAATTATTATAAACGTTGCTCGTGGCCTTTAAAACATGTCTCAAGTACTGCGTGTAAATACGCGCATTTTGTTTGGCCGGCCCTACGAGCACGAAATTGTTTGGCGTGTAAACACGGCCGCGGCATCGAAGAGCTTAAAACCAAATTGGCGCAAACTGGTCTTAATCTTGAAAGCATGTAGAATGAGTATCAATATTGCCTTTGTTACAAAATGACAACTGCTAACACATTAAGCCACGTTTACTTACGAATGTATTTTTTATAATTTCTGTTACAATGTTTGCTTCGTAGAGTTCCCAGTATGTTTTTAACCTCTACGTGATTTTTTCCGCGAATGGTGTTTATATATTTATTCTACCCCAAGTAAACATTATACCACTCTAAACATGTCATTGAATCAATATTATGGGAAAGTTTTGACAATACATATAACCGACGACAATGTTATCGCACGAATTCGTTTTTCAATGACTCAATAGAAACCTTTTTTTTATTTAATAGGATTATTATTTTAAGATCAGTTTCTGTGAACACTGGAAAGATAACGTTTTTTTTTGTTATCTATTTGGCGGAGCTTTAAGCTCTAAGACGCGTTAGTGCCAAAGTTTTTCCAAAGCCGATGGTGTGTCGAATGATTAGCCCGAAACCCGTATTGGGTGTCGGGTATGATCTTTATCTCGTCAACCATTTCTTGTAGTCTAGTTTCAATCACTCGCTCTAAGACTTTGCTCATTGCAGGAAGCAGACTTATTGGCCGGTGATTAGCTGGAAGAGTGTAATCCTTTCCCGGTTTTGGAATCAAGATAATATTATGACGATAAGAAGAGGGAGTACTTGGCATGCGTTGCAATGCCACTAAAAGAAAGAACGTTTTTCTTTTAATTTTGTTATTTAAGTGCTTTTGGATACGAATAAATCAGAACGAGTGAGCAGGTCACATCCAGTTGTCCATTTGAGAAGCATGGATTTTCTAAAACACACTTGCAGCGATTGTGCCTGTACTTTATCGATGGTCATTCCAAATGTGAAACGCCATAAATCGAATGGCATATCTGTTGGAATCATTGGGATGCGTGGCAACAATTCATCTCTTCTTTTAAATTTTCCATTTAAATGTGTTTTCGATGATATTGTTCATTGTCTTATTCACTAAAAGCCTGGTACCGTTGCAAAGTCGTGGTGGATTTATATTTCGGAGAGTATTTTCTGCCGTAAAAATGATGCGCAGTGTGAACGATTAGCTATTCACGTTCTTGCCTTATCCTTATATCCCTACTTGATTCTAAAAAATGGAGGTTGAGCAATTGATTAAAAAAGAGTTCAGAAACCAAAATCTCTGTTACTCTGATAATCTCAATCAGACAAAACAAAAACTGGTTTAAATAACTTAACACTTTACTAAACACGGATCAAATGGCTTTTATAAAAAGGGGTCACCAGTAAATTACGGTAAATTATTGATATATGGTCACTGGACAAAATTTTTGTAAAGATTTATGAAAAATAAGCACATTAAATGAAATGAATGTAAGGCTTACGATTTTTTTTGAAATGTTTCGTCTTTAATTTTTAAATTTATTATAATAGAAGATCCTAAAGAATACGTCGCGATAAGTATGAAATTGAGTTTTTTTTAATTTACAGGAGCAAAAATGCAACCACAAACTACACAAATTATAATATTATAAAGATAGAGACAGTCACATAAGTGTATTATTTGTTTAAAATAAAAAGATTAATTTTATAATAGGCTAATATTAAATAACGAATTCTTCTTTCAGAACTCATACAATAATCAGTAATATTCTTCCGATTTAGTCATTTTGATTCCACATTTTATCATAATCCACAAAAACTCAAAGAATAAATCAAAACATAAAATTATAAGCCAGCATGTATAATTTTTTTGAGCTTAGCTTGAGAGGATGGGGATTCTGTCCCGTGACCATATATCCATAATTTACCGAGTTATCTTCTATATCCCAACTTTCATGAACAAAAAAAAAGATGTTGAGTAACAAGTAGAGACTTCAATTCAAGTATCGAGGACTCGATACTCGAGTATACTCGTCCATTTTTCAAATACTCGAGTAATACTCGTAATTTATAAATGAGTTTTTTCTACCGCGGGAATAAAAACAACAAAACTTTGAACCAAATTTAAATTTTAAACGTTTAATCCTTTATTATTTTGGAAAAACATATTTTATAAATTGCCGTAGCGATCAGATTAACCCGGGTTCAATTCCCAGCAAGGTCCGATTTTTTCAATTGAAAAAGAGATATTGTACATGGGTTTATGTGAGTTTTCGGCGAGTTGTTCTTGTCTGATTCATTATTTATCATCGATTTCATCTAGTATGAATTTCGCAACTAAAAATATTTGGGTCATTGGCATTAGCTGTAATGCCAAATATTTCATTACATTAAAAAAAAAAGCCTATTTATAATCTATGTATATATGTTACAGTGAAACTGTATTCTCAGTGAAAAAGTGTCAAGTAATAGATTTGTATGACAACATGATTTCACTGGTCACGATCATTGAAATTATTGGCCCAAGTCGATGATTTGCCGGCCTAAAATTTTGGTTTGCTTCAATGAAACAAAATCAGCAAGTAGTCCCTTTCATAAAAAGGGATCCAAAGAAAAACACAGACTAACATTGGACTGAAGATAGGGTGGTCAAATTTAATTTCAATGACAGCTTGGAGAAGAAAATATTTTCACTGAGAATACAGTTTCACTGTAACATATACACAAATTAATAATATATATTTTCATACATCTGATACTACTCGAGTTTACTCGAGTACTCGATTATTTTGAAATTTTACTACTCGATACTCGAGTAGTTGAGATGTCGAGTAATTGGAGTCTCTAGTAACAAGTAATTCTCGTAGAAAAAAATAGTTGAGACACCTTCATTAGGAAAACCATATCTTCATTTCTTTTACAAAATTGGATGTCTGCAAATTATGCGTTTTCTACTTTTTATTATTAATACACTGCAAAAATCACCCTACCGACAAGCTTGTACGTAGTCCTGTCCTAGACATATCCTTCATATTCTTACTCTCATCGAACTTAAGAAATGTTGAGTGGCTGAGCAACAAGCTGTTTTTAATACGGTAAGAAAAATAACAATTTATTTAAGTTCTACATAAATTATTTTATATATTTGTTGATTGCTATTTCGGCTTACGCCCTCGTCAGAACTATGTTTTAAACGTGCATTAGAACAAGCTTATATACCTCAGCTAGAGAGGGTACACTATACATCTGCTTCTCTGTTCCATTATCTTAATTTTATATCGAATTACCTATGTAAATATCTTTCTTTATGGTACCTGGCCCGCCAAGTCAAACAATTTTCAGATTTGGCCCTTTCCCAAAAAAGTTTGCCGACCCCTGATATAGAGTATAAAATTTGGTCCGGTCCGTGGCGTAGTGTCAACGTTGTTGGCCTACGTGCCGGACCGCCTGGGGTTGAATCCCGGTACGAGCGGATTTTTTTAGTCGATAAATCTGTTCAAAGTCATGGGTGTTTGTGTTGTTGAAAATTCCTTCCCACCTTTGCTATTCCAAAGAGCGACGCATAGCGAGAGCGATTAGCTAACCACATTTCCTGTCCGAGTCCTCGTATTCTTTCCATCTCTACTCTCTTCGAAAAAAGCAGTTCTCGTAGAAAAACATATGTTGAGATAAACTCCGTGAGGAGTCCATATGCACCAAGTTCGAAGCGGACATGGTTTAAAAAAACCGTTGATAAAGCACATTACTTTCATTACGTACAAAACAATGGCGTTTCGATTTGTCGTATGTATTTTCAATTGAGGCAACTGAATTTGCACCCTTTTTCACTTAGCAATGCTATGCGAGAACAAACAATACCCGACAAGTGTTGGCACACCTTGCCGTCGGAAATTAATATGCAATGCAAACAGCTACCCTAAAATGATTGAATAATCAGTGATAGACCATAAACAAGTTGAATGCTAATAATCTATGAACGTACATCGATATCAGTTATTTGGCTTAATTTACACGTATATGCTTCTCGATTTCGAATATTATTTCAATTGATTAAGATAGTATGGATTCATAGTAAATATTAACCTATTCACTTCATCTGCTCATACATAAACATCATTCAAACTTTTTTTGATTAAATATTTGAATCTAATTATGTTATGCATTGCACCCTGCACTTGCTCTGAAATTAAAGGAAAGGGTGGTTGAAAGGTTGTAAAAATCACAGATATTTGTTTATTTAAACGTTAATGCATACGCTACGGCCACAGTGACAGGCGTAGCTTCTGTCGTGGTGTACCGTCACTTGCTTCATAATCAAAGGTTGTCGCAATGGCTTTAACGATGGCGCCATTAACACCTTAAATGTGAAAAATCGGACTGCTTTAAACTTTATTTGAATTATTTAATATTCCAATAAAGGAGTTTTACCACGTTAATATTAATTCAATCAATAAAATCTTATTGTTAATTTTTTGTAATGTTTGTAATTCTGGAGAACCGATTTATTTATTTACATAATGATAACAAGGCCGTTATGTAACAATAATGTATTTCTTAAATGCCGAATGAAAATTCATATTTAGTTATATCTTAGCCTTGTTAAAATACTAATTCTTTGTTGACTTTTAAATGTTGGATTACGCTTTGACCTTTTTCCAACACGTTTCAATGGAGTATCTTATCAAATCGACACCTTACTATGAAAAGATTCTAACTGCTCTTGACGTTGTTTTGAGATATGTAAAAATGTTTCAAATTACTTATTTTTAGCATATTTTTTCACAACTCTTGCCGAGAAAAAATAATATAAAAGATCTAATAACGGAAATAACGACGACAATCTTAGGGCTTTGTCAAATAAATTTAGTGAAAAAAGTGTGCAGATGCATTGCAACACCGGAATTCTGCAAACTCCGTCATTCAACCATAGATAATTCTGAAATTCATATTTATTTATTTACTGGCAAAAAAACTATATAAAATACATGGCATTACAGCAAGCGCCAATGCACCATGCATTTGACAAATTAATAAAAATTACATAAAATATTACACAAAAATAAGAAACAGAAGAGAACACCACATCAACAGTCCTCAATCAACGTCCACATCAACAGGTAGCGCATTTATCAGCCGAATAGCCCTTGCAACTAGCATATATACAATAGAATGTGGTTAATACAAGCTTTTCCTACCAAAAGGTCATTTTAGGCAAAAATGTCAGTTAGAACCTTTTCAAAGTAAGGTGCCGAAATGTCAATTATATAGGCGTTAAAGCTATTCAAATCGATGTTTCGTGATTGCAACTATCGCAGGTAGAAATCGGCTATTTCTTATTGTGGTTATTAGAATGTTGGTACGATTCAAATACGCCTGCCAGTCACTTGTTTACATGTAATATTTTTTGTCTGGGCCGAGCAAAGAGTATTTTGTTTTTCATTTTGACATAGGACTGTAACGGTTGATACAAGGGAAAATAGATTATACACTGTAGTTAATAACAGTGCTTCTAAAAATGTTTTAATAATACAAACTGACTTGATCAAACGAGGAATTATCGATTTGAAGAGTTCAAATCATGGCTGTGAAGTTGGAGTCGGAGTCATCGTGAGGTTTTGGCCGGAATCGTACTTAGAGTCGGAAATTTTGAAAAGTTTGAACTTTATATTTTTGCATTTAATATATCGAATTTGGCTATTGGCTGGATTGGTTGGTTGATATATAATTGAATACACATTAATAAGAAAGGAAGGAAAAAAACGTGACGAAATTAAATTTTTCTTTGCTCGGAGTCGGAGTCGTGGTTTTGGTAAATGCTGGAGTCGGAATCGTAATCAAACTTTTTTTGACGTGACAACGTCTTATAAATCGATGAACGCCCGCTGCACGCACGAAAAAACATGACTCATTGTCCCGTTTGTCACGTTACGCCGAAGGCAAGCGTGCGAGCGAGAGCGCGGATAAGCGATAGAGAGGCACGATCGGCCTACCGCTCGGATTGTGCCGCATCTATCTCTCTTCCACTCGATTGGTCAATGCGTCTGAGTAGAAAAGAGACAGCGGCAGCACACAACTTATACACCTACAGTACCTACACGTGATCTGTTTACAACTGTTTATAAAGTGAACTGAAATGTTAATGTGGTTTTCATTGTTTATATTACAACAACAATTGCGGCAATAAAGGTAATTAATTCTTGCATATTAAAAATCTGATTAACGTATAACAAATATACAAAATATCGTATCCATACAAAATAATGATAATTCAATAAAAATGATTCCATTTTATTCATAAAAGTATGCAATCATTTCATCAATGTTTTCTTATGACGTTGTCACGTTAAACTATCGTCCGTAAACCGACTTTACAGACACCAATTTTTTACCAACTACAAAGCCCTGGTTAAAATGCTTACCAATTTTAACTAATATAATTGAATAAAGTTTAGAACTCAAAGCTTTTTCATCGTAAGTGTTTTGTTTAAAAACATATTGCCGGAATGACTGTCTTGTCGTTGTATTTCGTAAGAGTTTTTTTTCCATGTCTGCTTTTTACTCGGTTACTCAATCTCTCTTTTTCTGGGAGAGTAGGGACTACAAGGATACTAAGACTAGGCCAGGTCTAGTGATTAGCCAATTGCTCCGCTACGCGCCGCTTTTTAGGATCCAAAGGGTGGGAAGAGATTCTTGACAACACAAACACCAATTGCCTTCGAAAAAAATCGATTTAACGAATGAAAAAATCTGCTCGTACCGGGAATCGAACCCGGGTGGCCTGACACAGGAGATGATGACCACCGCAACACGGACGCGTAATAACTAGTCGTTCCACTAGGCTTCGCTAGGTATTTGTTTAAAAAAATCAAAGATTTAATACGAACAATGTTATACGTAAGTTGCATTCGTTTGTTTTTTAGTAAATTTATTTTCAGACAGTCTATCAAAAACGAATAACACAAAACAACACATTTGTGAAACAGGTGGTCACATATTTTTAAGGTATGCTTAAAGTGACCATACGTCCCGTTTTGAACGGGACCGACGGTGGTGCGTAGTATAGCCGTTTCGTATAACTTTTCGGAAAAAATACTAGCTTGATTTCGGTGTATATGGCTACAGCGGGTGGCTGGTGAATCATGTGCATGCGCAATCGTCACACGACCACGTTGACATTCATATTTTTTTTTGTTAACAAACCCAGTTATACTTAATTTTTTCATCAGAAAAATATAAAACAACATAATTTTTTCATATTTATACTATTTAGCGTCTTTCTTGAAGATTGATTTTTTTTATTGGCGTGTTTTCTTGAATATACATACTATAACGTAAAAATTGGTAGATGTCCCGTTTTGAGGACAAAAATAAATGGTCACATTAGGTATGCTTCTTGAATCCAGTATGTGTGACATTGTTACCATAATATGCCATAGACAGAAATTGTTGAAAGACAATACGCTTTTCAAAAAGTTCGATCAATTAAAAATGCTTTGAAATTATGGTAGATCACGCGAACTATTATTTTAATACAAAATTTTGTTTTTTTTAATTATTGAAAATAAGTTAAACCCAAATAACAAAATGAATAACACAAACTATCCCTTTTCAAACTGACAATTTATTAAATGTTACCCAAATAATAAAATAGTAACAAAACAAACTATCCCTTTTCAAACAGCGGTAATAAAATTTCCGTTACATAACGGCCTTATTCGATATTCAGGAAAAATATACTCAAAGATAATATGATTTTTTACGGGTTTCATTACATTCAAGTTCGGGAAGCGATGGCCTAAAGCTCCAGTTTACAACATGTAAAGCCCTCCACTCAAACTTGATACTATGTAGATAAAGCCTCGGTCTACGTTCTCGAAAGCTCGCAGATTTGTAGCGTCACGAATCATAGCATCCGAGCTTAAAGCTACTTATATTATACGTATATAGTTTGCACAAATCTTGAAATCCGGCTATAGGAAAATTTCTGGGAAACTAATGTGTGTTCACATACAATTTAAACATACAGGGTACGTCGAAATTATTAATTAATCAAACATGGCTGAGGATTTATTTTACTATTCCACTCGTAGTCAGCACTGGTTTTTTTATTCGTGGTTTTGAGCCTCAGTGCTAGAGACTTCAATTCGAGTATCAAATACTTGACATTCGAGTATACTCGTCGATTTTTCATGCCAGCATTTACCTAAAACACGACTTTTCGCTAATTTTCCTTTCCAATTCATCTATTTTCTGTGTATTCAATAAAATATCAACCAACCAATCCGTTCAAAGCAAAATTTGACAGACATATTATATGCAAAAATAAAAAGTTTTAAACTTTTCAAAATTTCCGACACCGACTAAGACTCCGGCCAAAACGCCGCGACGGTTCTGCGACTGCGGCCAAAAAAACGCCGACTCCACGACTCTGACTCCTCAGCCCTGATTATAATAAAGATCAGGACCGGTTTCGCCCATCGTGAGTATTTTAAGCCGATAAAATATTCATGACAAAACTCACCAAAAAATAAGTCGGAGTCGGAATCGTCTTTTTGGTAAATGCTGAAGTCGGAGTCTTTATTCGAAAGCTGTCTACAAGATTTGGATTCTAAAAAAACTCACTGAATGCTTTTTAGCTCAATATACGCCGTTTCCGTTTCAACCAAGAATTAATTTTTAACAAATATTCGACTTTCGGGACGCCTGTATGATGTATCAGCCTCAGCTATTATTTAATCTTGTATTAGTAAATACTTGTTGCTCGGTACGATACTAGTTGCAACTAGTTTAAATTAACTAGCTGAAACTAGTAATTACTATAACATGTATATCGTTTGTAACATCTTATGTATGCATTAATGTAAATATGTTATTTGATACGTTGAGACAAACCAAAATAATAATTGATAAATGTATGTTTATAAATTCTCCTTGTTGATGTTGCCGTTCATGAAATTGTTTTGTTTTTAAAGTAAACATCTTCAGGCTAACTAAAACATTAATTTTATCAAGCATGTATTCAAATTTAGGATCTTACATAATTATCCATAACTGCGATATGGATTACAAAAATGTGAAACATTTGTAGGCAATGGTTCCAACTGTATATTTTTTTCACTTTTATAGTATTCACTGTCAACACTTGGTGGAGCGGCATTATAATAAACACTGCGACGACAGGCCATATTAACAGGTCTTATTTTTTAGTATGTCGATACCTTTCTTTGAAAAGGTTCTAACTGGTCTTGACACTGTTTTGAGATATGAGCGTTTGAAGTTTCAATTGATTAAAATTCACTTGCAACAATGTATCAAATTACTTATTTTTAGCTAATATTTTCACAGCTGAGAAATAATGACCTTACCTACGATGTAAATAATGATGACAATCTGAGAACATTGTCAAATAAATTAAGTAAAAAAAAGTATGCAGATGCAGTGCAACTCCGGAATTCCGCTCACTCCGTTATTCAACCATAGATAATTCTGAAATTCATATAGATGATAGAATGCTGTAAGTACAAACTCCGTGTCTGTGGTGCAGTGTCAACGTTTTTGGCTTGCGTGCCGGGCAGCACTGGCTCGATTCCCGGTATGAGTGGATTTTTCAGTTGATAAATCTGTTCAAGTGTTTTGTGTTATTTATTACCGCTTCCCACCTTTCCTATTATCCTTTCCATCCCCTAATCTCTCTGAAAAAGGAAGGTGGAGCAACTGAATAACAAGCAGTTCTCGTAGAAAAATATATTGGGATAAACTCCGTGAGTCCATATGATCCAAGTTGTGAGCAAGACATGGTAAAAAAAACCAAAAACCAAAAAATACAAGCTTCTTCGACCAACAGGTAATTTTTGGCCAAAATGTGTCTATGATTTAATTCTTGCAAAACTTTATACGAAAATGTATTAAACAAGCTGAGAATATATTCTGTGTTGCAATGTAACCGAATACGTTTCGAAGTTTAGAGCCGTTGCCACGTCAAATGGCGTAAAATAAATTTACTTAGAACAATGAAGTAGGTACATATTCTAGACTTAACTGCTAGATAAAACATGTTGCGTCGACAAGCGACTACGTTTTTTGGTACTTAATTCATTTTAGAGCGTCAAAATCTACTTTGTTACTTGTAGTCATTTTTGAAAAAGAACGTGAGAAGAATTTTAGTTTGTCTCGTGAGGAAAGTTTTGTAAAAGAAGCTGCGAAAAAACGTCCGGAAAAAAATTAAGAAGCGTTTAAAAAATCATATATATTTGGGTGAACAAGTTGGTTGTCCCACCACCCATCCGTTATGTGTGTGCAGCCGTTTTTCACAGCCGCCTTCCATAACGCTATACGATCAAGAAAAGAAACGAATTTACTCCTCACTTACTTGGCCCGAGACAGAGCTGCACGGGACTGATCTTTTAACCATGCACTAAGGTGCTTAAAGAGAAGAGAAATAGAAAGAGAATAAAAAAGAAAATGTGACTTGCTCAGCCACTTTGTTAGAGTGATATTAAGTATCTTATGTATATGTATACTGAGAATCCGTGGAGTTTAATCTACTTCGCGTTGAATCTGAAGAGGAATCAAGATTATCCCGTTCCCCATATGATGTTGCAAATTTATCGAATGCCTTAAAATTGGCCTTGGTTGAGATCAAGTCAGCGTGGCATATTGGGCCCGTATGAGGACGGACCGTAGCAAACAGCTCAGCTCGTTCGGCATTCATCTCGGGGCAGTCCCACAGTACGTGATTAGCGTCCTGGTAGTCGTGTCCACAAGTGCAATCCTATAGTGAGAATGTAGATATCATAGATACAGGTATTTTTTTAACACGAATCGATTTAACAGTCAATTTATGAACGTGCCAACATTGCAGCCAAAATTGGTGATAATCAATGCACATACTACAGATACAGTCTCACCTCGAGATACGACCTTGTACGAATGTAAATTTTCTCGCATCTAAACGTATTTTTTCCTATTGAAATTAATTGAAATGCCAATAATCCGTTCCAGTCCCCAAAATGCCACCCCAGTTGTTCTAGTTACGTGTTTTTGAATAAGAAAAAAATATTTATAGAGCGACATATACGTCTTACGTATAGGATTTTTCGGTTTTGCGAGAGAAGAGATGGAGCGAATTATCTTTTTTATAGTGGGTCCATAGCGTTTGATAGTCGAAGTAGAATCCAATACCAACACAGATATACGTATACGGATTTGCCACCAATACATTCATATGCACCTCTTCCACACATACGCAAAGCGCACACAGATACCCGTCATGAGATATATTTATTAAGTTGGTTCGTGTGCAGCCAGCCGGTCCTCGTATCTCAAAGCAAAACTTTGCTCGCTCTACGGCTCGTGTATCAAATATCTCGTATGTTAGGGCACTCGTATTTCGAGGTACCACTGTATTTATATTACAGCCTTTGTACAAAAATTGATTCAAATATCAGCACTGGGCAGTGTATCCAAAGAAGATGAAGATGACTATTGGGCTACAGATTGAAATAAAATAGAGGCATAGCGAATTATAAATGTGCTAGCTATCTCCTTGTTAAATAAAATGGGGTGAATTTTATGACCTCATGAAGGTGGTTTCTAGGCATATCCCTTTCCTACTGCTTATAACTAAGTCACTCAACCTCTCCTTATTTAGATTAAGGATAGCAAAGATAAAGCTAAGACAAGACTAGTGGTAAGCTAGTCGTTCTCCCTACGCCTCGCTTATAGAATCGGATGCACCTATGCTTTTGAACAGAATCGATAAAAAAACTAAAAAAAAAATGTTGCTTGTACTAGGACTCGATCCTGTGAACTCCGTCACGCAAGTCAACGGCGCTGACCGCTGCACCACGACTATGCTTACATACATTATCAATCTATATTTACTAGTGTAGAAAAGGTACTCATTACTTCTTCTCATATATTCAACATCTTTTTTTTATTTATATACAATATTTGGAGCCAAATCGTCTTCCGAAACAGAAGCAGACCAAATCAAGTGGCTCGAAAGAGCTCAAAAAATATGCCTAATAATTTATCTAAGCACCCAGTGTATTGAATATTTATATAATAGAAAACTCGAAAAAGTTATAATGGTCTTCATTGTAAGTTAAACTTGGCAACTCGAGTAATAAAGCTGTGGGCCGTTTTTTAATAATGATCCAAAAGTTTCCAAATAAAGCATTAAATAAAATGTATTACTCACCTTACACTTTCGGAAGAATCGGATAAGTGACCAAGTTAGTTAAAAATTATAATGTTTTATAAGAAATCATGTGATGAAGAATTATTGTATAACTTATTAAAATATTCACCGAAAGCAAAAAACTTTTTAAATTTGAAATACAGTCAGTTCTCGACTTACGACCACCTCAACTTAAGACCATTCAAACTTACGACGGAGACGAAAATTTTAAAAAATGAAATATAAAATAAAAAATTTAACACAACATGTTTTCCAAGTCTGTTTTGACAAGTGTTTTATTCCCATATAAGTTACAAAATATAGCGAAGAAAAAGATATGGATTTCAAAATATTGTTGATTATTGACAACGCAACGGGTCAACGCTTAGTCGAATCCCATCCAAACATAAAATTTATTTATTTACCCCCCAAAACTACAAACATTTTACAGTCGGTGGATCAAGGGTGTATTGCTAACTTTAAATTGAATTATTTAAGAATTATCTTTGCTCAAGCAATCAAAGCAATGGAAAAAGGCCAGACATTGAGAGATTTTTGGAAAAACTTTACACACTAAATTAACTTTTAGTCAAATCAACAATGTAATCTAACTGAAATAAATACCATTTCGACTGACGTCCTAGGTGGTGGGACGGAGCCCCGTCGTAAGTCGAGAACTGACTGTACTAAAATATTTCGAAGGATTACACTATTAAAAAAACAACATTGCATTCAAGATGGTTAAGTGTGAAGACGTAATTCTTCATATGGCCGCGTGGTGTCGCATGTTCTTAACCTTTACACGCCCGTGACTTGCGATATACGCGATGCAATTTTCGAGCGATTCTCTAACTGAAAGTTAAAATTGTAATCGATTATTGAAAATATCCTTGGAAGAAATGTATTTACCTAGAGACAAAATCAATGTTCTCGCATTTCATTATAATATCTCTCATCTACGTTCGTTAGTTCACTACGCGTCAGCTGGCGTAACGCATATCAGTTATTGATTGAGTTGGCATTTACTTGGTAGAACTCCGTTATAATACGATGAGAACGATAGTTCTGGCGAGGAAGTAAGCCGAAATAGCAAATCAACAAGTTTATAAATAATTTCTGTAGAATTAAAATACATTGTTATTTTTCTCACTGATTATCAGTTACTTGATCATTTATTTAAATTAAAACTAAGACTATTTTATTTTGACAATGTATGGCAGGGGTTCTTAACCTTATGCCCGCAGGCACACGTGCGCCCCTGCTCTATTTCGCGTGCCCGCTACAAAGTATAAAATAAAGAAAAAACCCAAATTCATTTTAATCATTTTTAAATATTGTTTTACGCTTGAACAAAATGTTAATTAAACTAAGCTTGTATGCAAGGGAAAAAACGTATTTGACAAAGCGTCAATTTTCCACTTTCATCGACCTGTTAAACTCCAGTAAAATGTATCCTTTGGGAGAATTTCCACTGCTAGTACAGTAAAAAAATCACAGCGACATAGCGACATATGAAGATTGGCACTCAACTGGTGGTTTGAGGTCGGCTTTTCAATCCCAAATACAATGTTGCCTAACACATGACTCGTGTAATAGACATCATTGCCAACAAACAAATTTTCTTTTAAATTGTATCATGTGTCATATATGAAAAGATTCTTTTCTTTGTAGATTTCCAATTTAACCTTTTCAATGCCGTGATACAACTTATACGCGCTGCAATTGTGGAACGATTCAATCGAAGCTTCAAAAAGAAAATACGTCAACTATCTAACATATGGCTTGAATAAAGGGATTGCTCTTGAATCCAAATCAGAGTCCCCGCATTTCATTAAAATATTTCACATCCAGTTTCGTTAGTTCGCGACGCGTAAGATGGCATAACGTATACGTTATTAGAAATGTACTCAAGGTAAAAATGAATTTATTCAAAAATAATAATTATATATAATTTGTCGTCCACACGAGAGATTAAGCTAATAGCAATCTAAATATTCTAAAGGGAAGGCTAATCTGTCATTAAGCCAAAGTGACAAACGTTATTTGCTTAGTTGTAATACCAATTGTTTGTCGTACTTGTAATTCTTGCTTAACTTTTGTATAAATATCGTTGTATCGTTTTATTTCTTATCAGTTTATAGTGCGACCGAAACCGGAAAAAATAAGGTGGAATTAGTACTAAAAATGTTTTATAACTTTTATTTTAATGCCATTCCACCAAGTATTGACAGTGAACACCATAAAATAGACGGCTAATTACACTGCAGTTAGTTCAAATATCGAATTCTATTTGCTTAACAGTAGTAGCTAGAGACTCCAATTACTCGACATCTCAACTACTCGAGTATCGAGTAGTAAATTAATAAAAAGAGAAAGATAAAAAATTGGTTTCAGATGAACAATTCATTTAATTAACACATTTATTTCAATTTATAAAACATATATTTCAATAATTATAGAGAATTAAGCGTCTTAAATTTTAGTTTGGTTCGAAGTTCTGTTTTTTAATCCCGCAGTAGATTAAACTCTCTCTCTGTTGCTGTGGACGTCGGCTTAAAAGTTAGCAATGAATTAAGCAGTGCTATCTAGTTTTTCTGTCCGCTGCTTAAAAAAATATTTTTTGGAAATAAATCTTCACTTAAAAATTACGAGTACTACTCGAGTATTTTTCAAATTACTCGAAAATCAATTCGCATACACTGTTCTAATTACACTGCAGTTAGTTCAAATATGGAATTCTATTTTCAAATCAGTAGTAGCCCTCAACAAAAAGGTTGGCCATCTTTCCAGTAATGCATTTCTCCATGCTACGACAAATTCTAATTACATTTAGCTACTTTTGACAAAACGCAATAAAGGATTATATCGCTTGGATAAACTCAGCTGCCTCGGGACATTCGAGAATTCAATCTTGGAACTTCTTATGCATCCCTAAAAAAATACTTCACCACTTTTACGCAATTCAATTGATAATGAAATATTTACCACAAATAAAGGTAACGATTGCATGATAATAGATGTGACCAATTTTATTTCATGTAAAATATTAAATACAATACGCCAAATTTTTCTTTTCTGCTGTATTTTGTGTTTGGCAAAATGAAAAAAAATAGCTTTAGGCATTTTAAGGATTTTGGCTGGAGGAAGATGGATGGATTACAACGCCCGTGGAATTGAAATGTTTAAAAATGCCGAAAGACGAAACACGGGTCGTCAGTGGTAAATCTTTTTTAGATGTCAAAATTCAAACAATTCTTATTTAGCTGAAAGTATAAATTAGCATTTTTTTAAATCGACAGGTGGTTCTATTCAACTTCGCTTGGCATTTTTAGCATGAATACATAGTTCAACGATTTTTTTATTTTTACGCCACTTGCTCCTTACATGCTCTTACCTTAGAGTGGTATGGACTCTTCTAGGAGTTTATCTCAATGTTTTTTTTCCACGATAACTTCTTTTTACTCAGTTTCTCAACCTCTCTTTTTTCGAAAATAGTGGGGATTGAAATTGAAGGATACGGGGACTAAGAAAAACTAGTGGTAAGCTAATCGCTTTCGCTACGCGCCCATTGCCTTCGAACACAATTGATTTATCGACCGAAAAAATTTGATCGTACCGGGTTGAGGCCCGAGCGCTTCGTCACGGAAACCAACGTCGTCGACCATTGCACTATAAAACTGAATAAAAATTCCTTATTGATCTGCACCAAATTGTCACATGAATTTTTTATCCAACCAACCAGAGATGAGACTTAAGTCATTTTTGTATCTTGTTTATAATGAACCTGTGTATTATTTCCATGAGTAATAATTTTTATCGTTCTTATAATCTTTTGAATCGCCTGTCGCAAGGGCGTTCGGCTGATGAATGCACTGCCTGTTTATGTGGACATCTTCAGCAGTGAACATGATGTTTTTTTGTATTTTTTTCCTTTTTATGTAAGTAATATGTTTCTGTTCTGTCTCATAAATATTTTTAAAAATTATGTGAAATATGTTATTTTTATTTAATTTCTCAAATGCATGGCGCATTGGCGTCTGCTGTTATGACATGTATTATATTTTATTTTATTCTAATAAATATATAAATAATTTCAGAATAAAATAGATTTTTGCCGCATAATATTGACTCGTCAACATTCTTTACCTTTTTGATATCTATGGGTTATCTGTAAAGAAATTTTCCAAATACCCAACAATAGCGCTCAAGCCAAAGCTCAAGTAACACCACTATCATGGGTCGTTAGCGTAACGGCACAGTAATCATTCCACTTGAAGAAAAAAGCTTCGTGAAAATCTCGTTATCCTCAAACGCAAAACAAACTTTATAAATTAGAACATGCTACGCGAAATTTTATTTAAAGCTTCATAGTTCCGTGTGAAGAAATCGTTGAGTGCATTATAATTCATGAAAGTTTAAGCTTTTTTGTAAACGGCTTGTAGTTGCTTGTATCAAAACCACGATAATATACATATATGCAGGTCTTAAAACTTTCTTTGAATTTTTCTTTATTTATTGAGTTGACTCATTAAAAGACCCAACATATTTGGTAACAAACGTACCACACTATGACACGTTACAAACTTTTCCTGAGGCACACAATCCATTAAAAACGGTTTTTGAAATGAGGATAAAAAAAAAATTATAAAAAATCAAACAATTTTTACAATAATAAAAATAAAATAATAATACATTTTAGTACTTTTTCCACATAAAATTTATTTGATCAGGACCGGTTTCGCTCATGGTGAGCATTTTCAACTGATGCGAGCATAGTGATCAGTTGACAATGCTCGCCATGAGCGAAATCGGTCCTGATCAAATAAATTTTATGTGGAAAAAGTACTAAAAACGTTCACCTCTGTTAAAACCTTTAACAAACAATAAACTTAAAACAATTAAAAATAGATGCACTTAGACATTGCAGATTTTAAGTGGTTTCACACGATCAAATAACCAAAAAATACCCAAATTATTGTTTCCCACCATTACTTTAGACCAATAAATCAAACTTATTTAAATTCTTTCATGTGACGTAGGTATGGTTTCAACAGAAAGAGATTATGTAGAGGGCACCCTGTCTAGCAAAGGTATATAAGCTATCTCTAATACACGTTTTAAACATAGTTCTGACGAAGGCGTAAGCCGAAATAGCTATCAACAAATATATAAAATAATTTATGTAGAATTAAAATACATTGTTATTTTTCTTTCCGTATTATAATGGAGTTCTACCAAGTAAATGCCTACTCAATCAATATACTAAAAATGTATTATTATTTTTATTATAATGCCTTTTCATCAAGTATTGACAGTGAAAACCTTAAAATTTTTGTACAATGTCAAGCAATAGGAGTACCGCGTTACCTATATGATGTATAGTTAGATTTGACATCAGTGATCTTGAAGTTAAAATATTGGTGCTGATAATTTTTTAATGAAGAAAGTTTTTAATTTAACACGTTGAATCCCTGAACCGTGCGTTTGCGTGCCAAATCAATTGTGCGCTGAATCCCGGAAACGCGTTATCACGTGATGTTCCATAATAACGCCTGTGATGTGTCTGCTTGTCCTTCGCAATACGATAGCCATATAGTTATTAATTATAAACATCCATTATTGACCAAACAGAATGTACTATGATATAATTATTTTATTACCAAAAGCAGCAAAAGAAAAAATAAACAATAAAAATAACGATGCGATACTTGGTGCACGAGCCATTTTTTTATAATGCATCCCATAAAAGATAAGACTTGCAATAATAGTATTTATTATATAAATAATTTAATCTTTTAATTTCATTCGATTATTGGTTTCATTAAAAAACGTCAATTAAAAATTCTATTCTTCAAAAATATACCGGCATTTTGGATAGTTTCACCCGATTCGGGCCGAAGTGTTAAAATAATTCAATTTAGTACGGTCCGTGGCGCAGTGTAAACGTTGTAAACTTGCGGGCCCGGGTTCGATTCACAGCACGAGCGGATTTCTTCAGTCGATAAATCTGTTCAAAGGCATGGGTGTCTGTGTTGTTGAAAATCCCTTCCCACCTTTCCGATCCCAAAGAGCGACGCATAGTGACAGCGATTAGCTAACCACTAGTCCTGTCTTAGTTCTCGTATCGTTTACATCCCTACTCTCTTCGACAAAGAGAGGTTGAGCAACTGAATAAAAAGCAGTTCTCGTAGAAAAACATATGTTGAGATAAACTCCATGAGGAGTCCATATGCTCCAAGTTGGGAGCGGACATGGTTAAAAAAAAAAAAACAATTCAAAATATATTGTACACATATCTATAAATGTAACAATTCTTCAGAATTATTACATGTACCTACTTGAAATACTTTTACCTCATACTCTAGAAAAGGCTATCGTATTAAAGCAAACACTAACAAGTGCAATTATGTTTTATATGGAGCTTTAAAAGCTCCTGTTTTATAACAGTGTAATTTTCGCAGCTTTTGAGCACCCTATACCAGTGTTTCCCAACCTTTTTACACCTGCGGACCGGAAAAAAAAAATCACGGACCACTATTTTTTAGTCCTTAATAGTCCTAAATGTCCGCTCCCATCTTGGATCTTATGAACTCCTCGTGGAGTTTATCTCAACATATACCTGTCTTTTTCAAAGAGAGTAACGATGGAAAGGATTCGAGGACTAGTGGTTAGCTAATCGCTCTCGCTATGCGTCGCTATTTGCGTTAGGAAAGGTGGGAAGCGATTTGCAACAACACTAAGACTGAAAAAAAATGGTTTATTATTTCATATTTTTTAATTAATAATGTCGACTGAAGGTGGTTCGTGGTATTTTAATATCAAATTGGAATCGTTTTAATTTTGACCCGGATTTTGCCTTTCGCCATCTTCAGGCATTTCAAGTGCACGAATGTACTTGAACTGACGCGAAGTAAACAATTTGTATCATTTATATACAACGATATAAGTAGATCACTAAGTTTAATTAATATTAACGTAATCTATATGAATTAACGATAATTTGATGTAAATCAGTTTCAATGAATGATGTGGGTAAATTATAATTATCAGGTATTTTGAATGTAGTATTGCAAGTATCAATTACCAGATTATTACATGGAAATGTTGATTAATAATTCGACATAGTATTTGAGTTAATAATATCCTTGAAAATTTTAGTTTGCATGCTCCCAGTTTCTACCTACGTGGTCGTAAGCAAGACAAATCAATTTTCTTTGTCAAAAGTAGTTTGTCACGTAGGTCTTTTGAATCTCGAGTCGCAAGGGCTGTTCGGCTGATGAATGCACTGCCTTTTGATGTGGACATCTTCGGTAGTAAACTTGGTGTTTTGTTTGTATTTTTTTTCTTTTATGTAAGTAATTTGTTTCTTTTCTGTTTCATATATATTTTTAAAAATTATGTGTTGTATTGTATGTGTTATTTTCATTTAATTTATCAAATGCAGAGCTTTAGAGTCGGCGAAAATATTACGACTCCGACACCAGCATTTACCAAAAACATGACTCTGACGCCAACTCCAACATTAACCAAAAACACGAATCGGGAAAAAAAGTTTAATTTCGTCACGTTTTTTTCTAACTATCGTATTAAGTGTACATATTCAAATAATTGAATACATATAGAAATATCAACCAACCAATCCTGCCAATAGCCAAATTTGACATTTTATATGTAAAGGGTCTTTTTATAAGGACGCTTAGTTTTGAAATGTAAATAAAACAAGTTGTTTGTGAGATTTTGACTAAATTTTAATTTCATTTGTAAGTATATTTTACGGCATTAAATATGGAATATAGCATCAAATTTCTGCCAATATCCATTCATTATAAAATGGGCCATGTCGCTAAAGTTGACTTTTTTGACAAATTTGGGTAAACTTCCAACTGCTCCAGAACCCAATCAGGCGTTGTCTGTGGTCGTTTGCCTGAAGTTCCTTGGTTAGTTGGATTATATACGGGTGCAGACATAAGGCCCGATTCAAAATTCGCCAACTTGAAGTCGCAGAAAAGCCAAGTTCTTGTGAACAACGAGAAATAAGCTGCCTTGGGTTTTCCTGTACACTTTCACACACAGCAGCAATGTTTTCACCAGATATTGTATTTTGATGACGTACAGGTAGGTGTTGGCCGATTATTTACCAAACTGGTTGACTCAAATTTGGCCACTAAACAATGAATAATCTACTCAGCAGGACAAAGTAACATATTTTGAGCGTCCCTATTGAAATACCCTTTATAAATAAGAAGTTCAATCTTTTCAAAATTTCTGACTCTGACTCCAGCCAAAAAATCCCGACTCCACAGCCCTGGTCAAATGCATGGCTCATTGGCGCCTTCTGTAATGCCATGGATTTAACATTATTTTTTGCCAATAAATAAATAAAATAAAAAATGATTGAAGTTTCGCACACTGTTTGTGGCCCGGCGGAAAGTTTCTGCGTCTCAGCACTGGGCCGTGGACCACCGGTTGGGTTACACTGCTCTTTACCACAGCGGGGATTATAACACAAAAAAGGAACACGCGCGGGTGCATTTCAATTATTATTATATAACGAGGAAGCCGAGAAATTTCTTACAATGCAATAATAATTAATTTGTTTCTTCGCGCAAGTCTCAACTCGTTGCCATGCTTGATATTTTAATTACTGGCTTAACCATTTGTCGCCCACCACAAGTGTGGTAAGAGTGGTTTGAAATTCCAAGCGGGTTAAAGAAAATCATACCAACGATTTATCAAAAATTACACACACCATTATATTCAAATTTGAATCGTTTGTATTTTGTACTTTTCCACGAGTTTTTTGCTAAAGTCCCAGGTCTTGTCTTTTGGCATTTTCAGGCATTTTAAGTGGTCGAATAAACTTGAACTGACGCGAAGTAAATAGTTTGTTTCACTTTTATATACAAACAAAAGTAGATCACATGTATTGTGGAATAATCAAAGTTATTTTTTATTTTATGTTAAAATGAACTTTCTACCGAACAAAGCTACCGACTAATTTGCTGATTGATTTAATTGTGACGAAACTAGTCGATCAATTTTTTTTTACTCTAATAATGAATAAAATCGTATTTTTAATATTTAAAAAACAACGATTTACGAATACCAAAAGTTTACACATTGTATCACTAATATTAAGATAGATATTTAAGATTAAGAGGCAGTGGTGGTAAACTGTCTTACCCACCGGGACGGGATTGCTAAATAGTCACCCATCTTAACGTAATATCCATAACCTTTGAACACTGATTCACAGTTAGATATCTGAGTTTTATTCATTGTCGAAAATGTACTCAAACTGACCCTAACAATTAAGTGGAAGGTTGCCTTAAGGAAACGATGTAAATAACTGTTACTTTCTTGGTTTGGTTTCCGTTCCTTGAGATTTTCAAGCACAAATAAACGGCTACCCCAATTAAACATTAACCAATTAACAATTGATTAGAATCGTCTGAATTGTATACTTATGGCTGAAGTTAATACATCAATAGATAACCCTTTTGAAATAGGTTTCTCAAATGAAATGCAAATATTGTTTAAAGTAAGGTTTCCAAAACTATGTTCCGCCGAACCTGAATAGGTAGGTGTTCCGTGAGAATTTGTACAGGTTTTATTCACTGCAATACGTAAAGATTTTCTACATTCAATTCAAAGGTAAGTGATGATCAATCTCCACTTATTTTAATGTCGTCAAGTATCTAGGTACAGGCGGAAGACCATATTTTATCACCGGATGAGCTGACCAGCTGAGAAGTCTTGTCAGTTTAACGACAGTTGCCAAGATCAACAGCACGGTTAGCCGCGCTAATTAGCATTACACTGAAACCTTTTTTTGTGCGATGTTTTTCTTTTTAAATATATTTTGGGACTATATAAACATACATATGTACATATCGATTGCTTAAAGAGAAACTTTTAAAACTCCATTTTTGACAATTGTGCAGGAGAGGGTAAAAACTGGTTATTTTTAAAATGGAAAATTGTATGTTACAAACAAAAAAAACCGTTTCAAACGATTTTTTTGTACCACCGCTGAAAAACAACGAATAAATGACAGGTGACAATACGAAATGGCGGGGTTGGATAATTAGCAGTGTAGGTTTTAGAACGACAATGGAGATATCAAATTTTCTTAAAACGTTTTTCGATGCACTTAAATAAGTTTTGGTTATAAAAAACTGACGGGACATGCACATTGCATGATACAACAAGATAACATTATTGAGTCATTTTCAGCCAAAGGTGGAGTTAACATTACTCTTCAAACCATCGATGACGTAATAAACATCGCACAGTTGTCATACTGTACGTGCAAAATCCAGAACTTCATCTGTTTATTTCATTTTCCACTTTCTCCGTGCTCCATCCATCCGTGATCAATCTCCACTTTCTCCGTGGCCCTGCAACCATGTCCAGCGCGAGGCAATGGATACTCGCTTTTGCGACCACATCCACGATGCTCGTTTCGATCTGAAATCATTAAATGAAACATTATATATAGCTGAATTATAAAAATATTTCTATCAACTGTTTATTAGTGGTAAATTATTACAAATATTAGTAAAAAGAATTACAAATATTGACTCCAAAAGGATAAACATGCAAAAAGTCGCCTTCCCACATCTTTATTTATCTCCTAACCTCACTGAAACTTGCTTGAAAATATGGAGTTACCCATTCCAAAAAATAACCTCAATGTTACGTTTAAATTTCCTGGTTTGCGAAGTATTCCATCGCAGAAAATATTTGGGAAACCCTGGCTTTAAGAATTCATAAAGCATTATAATTATCGATCCACTGAAAAGCTTTACAACATTTTTCCACCTCACTTTCCACTGACTGTCTATATTTTCTCTAAAGCCCTAAATAGTTTTTTTCTATTGTAACAAATTAAGGCTATGCAAGCAAAGCCTTGCTTTTAATGCGGCGAATACAAGCCTGCGGTAGACGGTAATTAAAAAAGTTTTCCAACTTCGATGTAACAATCTCAAGAAGGAAATTATTTTTTTCATTTAACATAGCATGCTGCGAAATTACATTATTTTCAAGTAAACAATTGTAAACACTTACATCAAACACTACAAAGATCTGATCGTGGTGATTAGTCTAGTGGTAAACGCACTTGTATTTTATCAACATGGTTTTGCATTCAAATCTTCAAATCTCTCTCGCACCGTGATTTTCAAAAAGTAAATCATTTGCGAAGATGGAGGTATATTTTTTTAAACAAAAATCGTGTAATTGCTCAGCCAATCTTTTATTCAAAGTTCGAGATGTTTTACCAATGTAAAATTTCACATTCAATTAAGGCTCAGGCATTGATTCAATACATATAACAAAGGGCGAATATAATTTATTATATCAAGAAATATTAGAGATTAACAGAGCTTAATAGTTTACCAATTTTAAACGAACAAAACTAATTTTACAAACTCGCCATTGTTGTACGCTTTTAAACATTTATCGTTTATTAATAATTCAAACATTAACTATCATTAATTATTAATCGAGCACTTTAAATCAATCAACTCAGTAATAATAGGTCAGATAAAACCCTACATGTATTTGAGATATTTCTATGTTATTATCTGTTATTTGCGATACTGCATTCAAAAATCCCGATAATTATAACAAACCCACATAATTCATTGAAACTCGTTTACATCAAATTTTCGCTAATTTACATTTTAATAACAATTTTACTATGTCTATTTTTGTATATGAACGATACTAACTGTTTACTGAGCGTCATTCAGTTCCAGTACATTCGTGCACTTTAAATGCCTAAAGATGCCGAAAGGCGATGTCCGGGTCGTTAGCGACAAAACAAATAAAATACAAAATTACAAAATTCAAATTTGATATTGAAATTCCATCAAGCATCCTCAGTCGAAATTCTTAATCAGTAAATATTATTAAAGACACATTACTGTGGGTAAAATATACAAAACCTTCGGTATAAAAATATCTGTGCATGTTGGCGTATTCAAATATCATTAAACCTTAATTCAAAATCGATTTAGGTGAAGGTATGTCGCGGGGGATAATGTTTTTTTTTGTAAGTAAACACGAGCAGGTTAACTGGAAATGTATCTTTTACCTGTGGAAAATCCAGCGTTTTTTACTACCGCAAGAGCCTTCATATTATGAAAAATGTTTCCCTTTTTTCTTCTTGCTCGGTCGCTCGCGTAAATAAACCCTTCTTGAGTAAATGATAGAGCATATTTTACGAGGCACCCCTATCTAGCTTAGGGTGGCGTTTTCAAACTGTTTTTCTTTGCAACGATGAGTTTATTTCTATTTTTACTAATTGCCATGTTTTGATTCTAAATTTGATATTTCTTTTTAATTGAAACGATTTTAAAACAATGGTCGAATGCCATTTTATTATATAACGTGGCTTTTTCTCAAATTCAAACGTAGACATAATTATAACGCCATTCCACCAAGTATTGACAGTGAACACTTTAAAAGTAGACATTATTTTTTTTGGAAAGAAATATAATATTTGGCATTACAGCTGACGCCACGGCGCCATATATGAGAATGGTCTAAAAAGATTTCTTTAATAATATTTTGGTGAACAAGTTAGTTGTTCCGTTATGTGTGCGCAGCCGTTTTTCACAGCCGCCTTCCATAACGCTTTACGATCAAGAAAAGAAACGAATTTACTCCTCACTTACTTGGCCTGAGACAGAGCTGCACGGGACTGATCTTTTAACCATGCACTATAGTGCTTAAAGAGAAGAAAAATAGAAAGAAAAAGAATAATAAGATTAAAAATAAATTTTAAATTAAACACTAACGAAAATGTCCACCTCAAAAGGCAGTGCATTGATCAACCGGACAGGCTTTTGTTATTGGTGACTCAAATGACTTAAGTGACAAACAAGTTCTGATAAAAAAAAACTGTCAGTTACGACTTGTCTAATGCTTTTCAACCAATAGTTGAAAGTTGACACGAAAATAAAATTGCCCGTAAGTTGGGAATCACAGTTAACATACATAGAGTCGGAGCTCGTTTTAGAGGCGCTTCATGGGATTCACAATGGGCGCTTATAAGAGGATTTCAATGAAAAAATATTATTGGAAAAATCTTTTGTGGTTCTCACATCGTCATATTCTCATGTATTTTTTTATTCTGCATTAGAAAAAGACCTAAGTATACTTTTGACTCAGACGCATAAAGTTGCAACTCTGAGTGTTTTTAAATGCATGTATTTTATAGGTCAGTAACTAATTCAAGTTTTGGTCAGTTAATATTATAAACGGTCAGTTGTCATTGCATCAGTGTGAATGTGGTCAGTTATTAAATAAAACGGTCAGTAATATATTTTAATGGTTAGTTATTTATCAAATATGGTCGTAATAGGCAAATTTATGAATTGTTCTTTTTATTTTAACTGACCATTTATTATTTAACTGACCATTTATTATTTTTAACTGTCCGTTTTAAGTATTTATAACTGACCATTTATCGAATTAGAAACTGACCAAATAATTAGTAGTCGTTTTTAAATGCCTAAAAATCTAAAAGCGTTTTAATCTATAAAACTGTAAAAATCGTTTGATCTAGGATCTTTCCAAAATGTGGAAAATTGAACAATTGACAAGTTTTTGAAAAAAAAAGTTCAAATTTCATGATTTTTTTTAAGCTGACGTCCACAGCAACAGATAAGAGTTTTTCTACCGCGGGAATAAAAAAACAAAGCGTCGAACCAAGTTAAAAATTTGAGACATTTAATTATCTACTATTTTCGAAATATATGTTTCATAAATTGAAATAAATGTATTAATGCAACAAAATAAGCTTATTTATTTATTTATATACACAATTTGAAAACCGAAACGGGGGATGTATGTCTGTAATTCCCTTTTACATTGTTGTTGCAAGTTCAAACAAACGAATTGATTTCGCTCGCGATAGTTTTGATGGTAAATTTGTTTCGTTAGCAATGTGTGTGCAGAGACTCCAATTACTCGAGTATCGAGAAGTACATATATAAAACCGAAACGGCGTATGTATGTATGTGGGTCTGTAATTCCCTTTTGCATTGTTGGTCATTAAGTTGCCATAAAAACGAATATGAAAGAAAATATGTTTGAATTTTTATCGGCGAAGACATTTAGTCAAAATGTAATAAATTAGTCTTCTACTGAACTTTTCCCGGCTTTTATTATTAATAATAATGTTTATTATTTACGTGAAGGTATTATTTGACATTCCTTTGACAGCAAATTAGATTTTTTCCTTGAATTTGGACATTTTAATGGGCGAGAATGGGGGGGCTGTCAATATATGAAAGGGGCTGTGAAATGTCAATGCCAGTCTGAAATGTTTATTTTAATTCCATTTTAATTGACCTAGACTTTTGAATTTTGAAAATTGGCCCGTCTGAATTTACGCGCCGAGGTGAACATAACCCCAAACTGGTCCGAGCGAAGCCGGGTAGCAATACTAGTAATTTATAATAACAAACCTTATAGAAAAGTACATATTCAACGGCTCAAACTTGATATATTAATCCCACTAAGTACTTTCAGTTTAAATCTTTAATGAAGAAAATTTTAAAATATATTTTTGCGTATACAATGTTCATCCTCTGTAATTTAAAGGCTGGAAATTCGACACTTCAACAATCCAAAGAATACTATGATACGTATATATACATTCTGTTATTATGCCTAATACTATTTGCATGCGTTATTTTTCATATAAAATCTAAATCATGATAAGGGTCTATCTTACCCCTCTTTTTGTTGTTATTTTTTGCGGCTCGAATATATAATATTATACTTTGGTTTCCATTGAAATTATCGAACTAGCGTAGCTATTCAGCTGGTCGGTATACAATGGTGTGTTATGATGCTCTTATAACCGTAGCTGTACTATACAAGATAATATTTTTTTTGAAAATACAGATAGGCTCGTATTTTACGGTCCGAATTTTGATACAGTATCGGTCATAATTTGTATTACATTTTCATTGTTAGAGACACGTGTCTTATGCTAAAATCGACGCACAAAATACGTGTCTCTAGTCATAATGTATCGGCCAGAATACAGATGGCAGATGACATGGAACATATGGACTCCTCTCATATGGACTCTTTATCTCAACATGTTCTTTTTCTCAGTTGTTTTTTTCTCTTCTACGAGAAGAGTAGATAGGGATAGAAACAATACGACGACTAGGACAGAACTAGTGATTAGCTAATCGCTGTCACTATCCATCGCTCTTTGGGGTCGGAAAGGTATGAAGGGATTTAACAACACAAACACCCATTGCCTCTTTGCAGAATCGATTTATCAGTTGTCAATTGATTTATTTGTTTTATCACATTCAAAATGTTTCACTCAAGCGAACCGGCCTTAATCTTTATCAGAATACAGTGTTACCACGAGATACGAGTGCCCTAACATACGAGATATTTGAGATACGAGCTTTTGAGCGAGCGAAGTTTTGCTTTGAAATATGAGAAACATTTGAGATACGAGGAACGGAGGGTATTTGTGTGCATATGAATGTATTGGTGGCAAATCCGTATATGTATATCTGTGTTGGTATTGGATTCTACTTCGACTGTCAAACGCTATGGACCTTATATAAAAAACATACTTCGCTTCATCTCTTTCGCACAATCGACAAATACCATACGTAATACATACATAGATGGCGCTCTACAACTCTTCCACAACGCCACAGTTTGGGGGCTGGAATGGATTAATAGCATTTCAATTAACTTCAATGGGAAAAATTGCTTTGAGATACGAGCATGGTACGGAACGAATTAAAATCGTATCTCGAAGTACCACTGTATATTTGGAAGTAATACTTTATAATGTATATGTAGAATTTTAAAAAACACAAGCATATTTGTTTGTTACAAACAGATTCATTGGTCCCACGCACTTAGCTTTAATGGCAGTTTACCTGTATATATTATACATAAGATTCGTAACCTATGTATGGGGTACTTCGATTCATTACATTATATAATATGTGCCAGCTACAAGTCTATCCAAATTATACTCATGTAGAAAATTACTTAAGATTATTTGTAAATTATATCGAATTTCGTGGAACAACTTTAGCAGCAATATTGATAAATGGATTATAATTGAACGTGGCATGTAGAATATAATGGTATCGATGCTGGTATAGAGAAATACACAAATCACATTTTCTGAAAGAAACCTATTTTTAAGGGGGCTTAAAAGCGGAATCTGATAAGTCAACATTTTATCAAAATTCGCAATCATACATTATGTTATGATAGCTAACTTTTGAAATCTTCTAAGCTCTTATGGCATAAAGTATATTCATTAAAGTTCACCATATTTTTTAGACTAGTAAATTTCAAGTAAGATATTAACATATTTAAATGCTGGTAACCGTCTTAAAAAAAGATTTTCCTAAGCAGAGACGGTCTTTGTAATGGTGCAATAGTGCAGTGTTCCTCCATTTATGTGTAAGCAATATCAAAAAATATAAACGAACTTACTCATTAAAATTCTTTGCATATTCCCATACGAATATTGAAAGCTTTATATATTGTGAACTTAATAACAGAATATTGGAAGGTTAAGCAGCTAACTAATCGCTAAGGCTGCTCTTTTTTACGGTCGAATATCAAAAATCATACCACGGAATACAAATCCAAAATTTTCCGTACAGAGACTAGAATAAGTGTACACAGCATCGGATTGTGACGAACGCCCTGGAACGTTAACATCACTTGACTACAGATGCGGCTATATTTAATGTATTCACTGCAACTACACAAATGAATATTCAGAATTTTGCCTCTGCTGAAATTCTTAAGAGTTTTTCAATTATTTCCTCCGTCAGCTGTTTCCAAGAAAAAGTAAACTCGGAGGAAAATCTCATATCTCTACAAGTTTCACAGTTTCTTTCACGTCTTTGTTTCTCCCAACTCGGTTTCCTTTCAACGGTTTCCAAGTAGGCCTGAGCCAGAGCCTTATATGAAATATACGTAAAATTTATTTGTCTTTGAAAACAACAAGCTTTTTATAAGAAACCGTAGCATATTTAAAAGCTTTAGATTTATATCGTCAATTTTCCTTTTGTTGTATTAGAAAATTAAATCATACATCAATTTTGTATAGACAATTGCTTATTATTCCACGTATTGAGTTACTAATTGTGACGAGTGTTCGTCTCTTTCAGATGCGTCTTGGGAATTACAATCGCAAAGTATGCTTGATTAAATCACAATTAGTAATACATTACGTGGAATAATCAAAGTTATTTTAAACTTCATAATAAAATGAACTTCCACAAAGTTACCGCCGAATCTATCGAAAAAATTACTTATCAATTGCACTACTACTTCAAATCCTGTTAACCTAGCCATCCCTAACGGTATAGATTTTGTCCCAACAGCTACTTTACCTTAAATATCTATCTTAATACTATTGATACGATGTCTAAACTTTTGGTATTCTTAAATCATTGTTTTTTACACCTTTTTGCAGAAAAAAAATATGATATTTATTTGCTAGTTGCGCCGTAATCGATTAAAAAAGAGAAGAAGTCGGAATTTTTCAGTCTAATTGTCGATGTTAGCAATCGCTGGGAAGCGCTAACATAAAATTTCACGCCCATAAGCGATAATAGAACGTGACCATAGCGAGTCATAGATAACATGGACGGAGTGTTTCATATCTGGCAAACAATAAAAGGCGATAAGCGATAAGATAAGGTAATGTGAATTCGTGCATGGTTATTGGCTTGCTAGTCACCGGCTCCATTGTTAGTCCGCCATAGCCATTGGAGTGGAAACGTTGTCGTTTCCATGCGCGTTTTAAATATGAATAATTATAGGAAAAATAGGGATTTTTATATGTTTTTTTTATCAGAAAGATGTATAAATATACGTCAAAGCATATTCAATCATTTTTTTATTGCAGTCTATGCCAATAAGGCCAAAACACTGGGGTCTTTTTTTACCCCCCTTCGACCTGAGAGTCATTTTTCACGGATAGTCCTACGAGGGCTAAATATCAATTATCGAAGAAAAGATTTTATATTTATAAAACTAATATGCAATTTCAAATATTTATTTCACAATCTTATTGAATAATGAGGAACAAAATAATTTATTACACTACTTATTATAAATATATTTTATGTCTACTTATTTAAAACTCAAAACGGTTACGCTAAGAGTTTTGATATTTATTAATTTTCTTTTCTATACTGTTGATTAACTACGATATAATATGAATGGTGTGAAAAAGCTCTCATATTTAATATTCGTTCTTTCCTGTATTAGAGTTTGTATCAACTTTAGGTCGTTGTTAGAGAAATAAATTATTATTACACTTACTATTACTGACCAAAAATAAAAAAACTTACTGAGGTACACAAGTTGGTTTTTCCCACCACCACCCGTTGTGTATACGCAGCCAATGTTTCATGGCCGCCTTTCACAACGCTATCGACTAAAAGTTGTACGAAAACATAGTCCAAAATATTCTTCATTATTTGAATCGTACGAAAAAAAAATACGTAGCCACAAGATGCCTAAAAAAATTGGCAATGCGTTAATCCAGCGGTCTCCAAGCCGGGAGGCACAAAAAAAAATATTATTAAAAACAAATTTAGGGAGGCGCCAATTTCTTTTTATTAAGGGAGGCATAGTAACGTAAATTTTTGGATGTATTCAAATCAAAAACCGTAAAATATTTTCTGTAAAAAAATTACATTATACATTAAATATTGCTTTTAAAACAACTGGCAAAGAAAGAGCATAGCTTTTTGTAGTCTTTAATTAGCGTAGACGTTTTCTACGCGTACATTAAAGATTTTCGACAAATTAAGAACGTTGCCAATGCTGCTGGATTTTGCATTTGTACCGACTATAATAGTTCGCACACGAACTCATTCGTGATTCCTTTCGACATTCTGAAACCGCTTAGGTAGACTTTGGACAGCGTTCTAAAAGCATTCCACCCCGGGCCACTTTCATCACTGCTTCTGCGCATAACTTCATTATACCACCGAGAGCCCGCTGACCGCAAAACAGCTATGATGAACATTTAATAATTCACACATCCGTTTGTTGCTGAAAGAATTTGAAAAAGGAACGATTCTAAATTTAAAATACACGATACCCCAGCGCCAACGGGATCTTTTTTAAAATTACAAATTTGAAATAAGAACGATCATATACCGATGATAAGTTAATAAGAGACTGATTGCTTAATATTGCAAACTTGGTTGCTTATCCTTTCCGTTTCAGTGGCGTTGATGTTATGGTAGGATCTTGATGTCTGTAACATTGGACTTTATAATAATTTCGAGTTACGGATGCACATTACTCAACTGTTTACCCACCAACACCCGCAACAGCTTTACAATCTTTTTACAACGTGAATTATTTTACAGGGCTGTGGAGTCGTTAAAAAAAACTCCAACATTGACAAAAAACACGACTTCGACTCAGACTAAAAAAAGCTTAATTTCGTCACGTAAGGGTCTTTTTATAAGGACGCTTAGTTTTGAAATTCAAATAAAACAAGTCGTTTGTGAGATTTCGACTAAATTTTAATTTCATTTGTAAGTATATTTTACGGCATTAAATATGGAATATAGCATCAAATGTCTGCCAATATCCATTCATTTTAAAATAGGCCATGTCGCTAAAGTTGACTTTTTTGACAAATTTGGGTAAACTTCCAACTGCTCCAGAACCCAATCAGGCGTTGTCTGTGGTCGTTTACCTGAAGTTCCTTGGTTAGTTGGATTTTATACGGGTGCAGACATAAGGCCCGATTCAAAATTCGCCAACTTGAAGTCGCAGAAAAGCCAAGTTCTTGTGAACGACGAGAAATAAGCTGCCTTGGGTTTTCCTGTACACTTTCACACACAGCAGCAATGTTTTCACCAGATATTGTATTTTGATGACGTACAGGTAGGTAGGTGTTGGCCGATTATTTACCAAACTGGTTGACTCAAATTTGGCCACTAAACAATGAATAATCTACTCAGCAGGACAAAGTAACATATTTTGAGCGTCCCTATTGAAATACCCTATATTTTTCTTGCCTTTCCTATTTATGTATATTCAATTAAAGATCAACCAACCAATCCGGCCAATAGCCAAATTTTACATATTTTATGCAAAAACAAAAAGTTTAATCTTTCAAAAATTTCCGACTCCAAGTACGACTCCGGCTTCGACTCCTGCTTGTAATTACACGTATGGTGTAAAAAAATAATGACACGTGTTTCGCCCCTTTGTGCATCTTCATACTTGCTGGCATAAGAAGATAAAAACCTCACACCATTTTTTAAACAACACGTAATTTTGGTTAAATTCATTCAACGAGAAAGGCATATGTGGGATTGAATTACTGGTATTTCGATATTTAATAATAAATATGAACAGTTGATTTGTATTATATAAAACCCTTTTTTGGTTATTTGAAATGAAATTATAACTTAATACGCTTTATTCATACATATGTACCGTCAATCCTTTATCGGTTGTTTTTGTGTGCAAATATCTCTGGCAACAGAAAGAGCTCGATAAGATACAAAATTTGTTGGACGAGTAGTGCAATGGCAATGTAATATTATATATTGTTAAATAATGACCAAAGTACTTGTTTTGGTTATTCCGGTATTGTCATATTTTACTAAGATCTGCAGTTAACACTCACAGCTTCCAATAATTTAAATGTCTCTTTACATTATATTGATTGAGTTGGCATTTACTAGGAGAAAAATAACAATGTATTTTAATTCTGCATAAATTATTTTATATTTTTGTTGATAGCTATTTCGGCTTACGCCCTCGTCAGAACTATGTTTTAAACGTGCATTAGATCTTGAATATAAACCGTGTAGACAGGGACACACTATATATTCTTCTCTGTTCCACCACCTTAATTTTATATGGTAATATATATAATAAATTCTGGGCCTAGATATGAGGTATTCTTCCCTGATACAATTACAGTTAGAATAAAATTATAGCATTAATAATAATAACCACTCATCGGGCGCAGCGAGGAGATTTTGTCAAAATCCCCGGATAAATTCACACAAATACAATCAAACGTTTGCAAGTGTGTTAAATATTTATTCTAAACTTTTAAGGACATAGCCATTCGTTTTTCTAGTGGATCGCATACGAATTTCAACGCGATAGAAAGATATGCTCATTCGCGTGTAGCGTCGTGACAATGACGCGCACACACTCACACGATGAAGCGTGGTGGTATAAAACATAAATTCACTGGCTTTCGTTTGGGTTGGATTATTCTGTCATTCGCTGACGTTTTTCATGTTTTAAGGAAACAATATTTTGACAATATTGACTTGAATTGGCACAAGCAGTGATGCATACCTGTAGCCCTCAGCGACATTTCATGCGGCCCGTAATGAAAAACATTAAACACCTTTTTATTCAGAACTTACGAAGGATAGAAGAACAATATAAAACAATACAATTTTTACAATAAAAATTTTACCCATGCGGCCCTCCAACTATCTGAGAATTGATTATCTGGCTCTTCTCCTTAAAAGGTTGTGCAACACTGGGCTAAAGCCACTTCAAAAAGTACTGATAATTTCTGTTAGATAAATCAAGATGAAAACACCAACTTTACATGGTGTGTAATGACTTCATCACCGGAGCAGACGTTTTGTTTTTGATACCGTAAGGGAAAGGTCAAATAGGAAATGGCAACATACATTTTTCTTTTCACAAAGCAATGTAAACAATTAAAAAGACGATCTAAGATATTTGCTTGCTTTTTAACCTAACTGTAATTAAATTTACCAATATTAATATTTTCGATGGTTTCGGCGGTAACTTTGTGGAAGTTCATTTTAATATAAAATTTAAAATAACTTTGATTATTCCACGTATTGTGTAACTAATTGTGACACGTGTTTCGCCTCTTTCAGAGGCATCTTCAGACTTACTATCGCAAAGTTTGCTTAAGTAATGAAGCAAGATAAATTCTAACATTTTAACATTTTAAATGATGAAATTACAAAATGGATTACGGGTTTTTTCCTTCTAAAGGAAACAAGGAAGGGGTGATAGAATTAAAACAATGCAATAACATAATGATACTAATAAGGTGTCAATTAGATTGGATTTTTCCTTTTAAGGGACGCAAGAGAGGGTTATAGAATCGAAACAAAGCAAACAAATATATTTCTAATGACGTTAAACATTACAAACTAATAAACTATAAACTAATGAGCTGCAATCAATCAGTTAGGTTGGGTGATCACTATTTTGAATTGGGAATAATGTTAGCAGAGGTGAGCAACCTGTCCTGTTAAGAATATTATTTAATAGTATATCTTTTTTATTATTAAAAAAGTTAGTTACACAATACGTGGAATAATCAAAGTTATTTTAAATTTTATATTACCAATATTAATTGACAGTAACATAGACTATAATCAGTGTACAGGTATCTCCACTTATTGGCTTCTATTACGGTATCTTGCGGCTGTACGTCGTATTGGTTGGGGACCGCTGCTCTAGGAATTCTATACCAAGGATCTGATGGCCGAGTACAGCATTTCCCAAAGTGCAAACTGCATTACATAGAATGGGGTGACCGTGTATTTAATTGAAATTTAAAAGTAGGACATTACCATCATTTCATCTTAAATCAAGTTACAATAAACATTTAGCAGTACGCTTGTTTTGCATTGTATAGGGTCTTAGGTAAATTTTGGATATATGGTCACGGGACAGAATCCCAATCCTCTCGAGCTAAGCTCAAAAAATGTATACATACTGGCTTACAATTTTATGTTTTGACTTTACTCTTTGAGTTCTTGTGGATTATTATAAAATGTGGAATCAAAATGGTTAAATCTGAAGAATATTACTGATTATTGTATGAGTTCTTAAAGAATAATTTGTTTTTAATATTAGCCTATAATAAAATTATTCTTTTTATTTTAAACAAATAATAAACTTATGTGACAGGATCTATCTTTAAAATATTATTATTTGTGTAGTTAGTGGTTGCATTTTGTTCATGAAAGTTGGGATATAGAAGATAACTCGGTAAATTATGGATATATGGTCACGGGACAGAATCCCCATCCTCTTAAGTTAAGCTCAAAAAAATTATACATGCTGGCTTATAATTTTTTGTTTTGACTTTACTCTTTGAGTTTTTGTGGATTATTATAAAATGTGGGATCAAAATGGTTAAATCGGAAGAATATTACTGATTATTGTATGAGTTCTGAAAGAAGAATTCGTTTTTTAATATTAGCCTATTATAAAATAATTCTTTTTATTTTAAACAAATAATACACGCATGTATGTGACTGTCTATATCTTTATAATATTATAATTTATGTAGTTTGTGGTTGCATTTGTCAATTAAAACAACTTGATTTCATACTTATTTAAAAGTATTCTTTAGGATTTTCTATTATAATAAATTTAAAAATTTAAGACGAAACATTTCAAAAAAAATCGTAAGCCTTACATTCATTTCATTTAATGTGCTTATTTTTCATAATTCTTTACAAAAATTCTGTCCCGTGACCATATATCCATAATTTACCGGGTCTTTCAATAAAGACGCTCGCTCGTTAAGAAATTCCATCGTCTTGTTGGAACCACATGTAATTGGTATTCATATCATCCAGTATAGGCCAGAAGAAGTTGTTTATATCATTATTCTAATCAAACTTATGAGAGGCTGGTTGACTAGGTACCCAGCAGTTCTCGTAGAAAAAAATATGTTTAGATACATTACATTATAAGGCCACTTGCTCTACTTTGGGTGCGAAGATGGATTTAAAAAGTCGAAGTGTGAGGACTTGTCAATGTGTACGTAATCTAGTCAATGGGTATGTTACAGTGAAACTGTATTCTCAGTGAAAATGTAATAGATTTGTCTGACACCATGATTTCACTAGTCACGATCATTGAAATTACTGGCCCAAGTCGATGATTTGCCGGCCTGAAATTTTGGTTTGCTTCAATGTAACAAAATCAGCAAGTAGTCCCTTTCATAAAAATGGTTGTCTGTAAAGTCGGTTTACGGACGATAGTTTAACGTGACAACGTCATAAGAAAACATTGATGAAATGATTGCATACTTTTATGAATAAAATGGAATCATTTTTATTGAATTATCATTATTTTGTATGGATATGAAGAAGGAGTGAAATGAAATCTACAATTTTTTATTGATATATTTTATTCGCACTCATTAATTCAAATATGTTTATTACTTTGATGAACAGTTTATTTACAAGTAACAATGTGCTTTTAGCAATTTATTTACAACTTTTATACATGTGTGATATTTGACGTCTTCCAATCTGTGTTATTCGTTGATAATTTATTGCAAGAATTAATTAACTTTATTGCCGCAATTGTTGTTGTAATATAAACAATGAAAACCACGTTAACATTTCACTTCACTTTATAAACAGTTGTAAACAGATCACGTGTAGGTACTGTAGGTTTATAAGTTGTGTGCTGCCGCTGTCTCTTTTCTACTCAGACGCATCGACCAATCGAGTGGAAGAGAGATAGATGCGGCACAATCCGAACGGTAGGCCGATCGTGCCTCTCTATCTCTTATCTGCGCTCTCGCTCGCACGCTTGCCTTCGGCGTAACGCAACAAACGGGACAATGAGTCATGTTTTTTCGTGCGTGCAGCGGGCGTTCATCGATTTATAAGACTTTTTCACGTCAAAAGATAACTAAAGAAAAACACAGATAAACATTGGGCTGAAGATAGGGCGGTCAAATTTAATTTCAATGACAGCTTGGAGAAGAATATATTATCAGTGACAATACAGTTTCACTGTAACATATACATTAACTATCAGTTTTAGCTCTGGCTATGGTCACAATGACAGCTGTAAATTTTGACGTGGCGTAGCGTCACTTGCTTCATAATCAAAGGTTGACGCAATGGCTTTAACGATGACGCCGTTTGTGGAGTCAAAACGCATAATGTAATCAATTTGTACGCCGATACAAGCTCTGCTAAATTTCAAACTGATTTGACTTCGACATTTACGCTGCGCTTAGCATTCTCAGACGGCGCCATCGATAAATCCATTGCAGTACCTTTGATTTTGAAGCAAATCTTATCATTCTACGCTCGAAGCTTTGCGATGTGACTCAGGCCACGGCCTTACACCAATACAATCTTCATTCACTTTGACTTGTATATGTATGAATTAACGAGGTAGTGAAAAAGCTCGTTGACGACATTTACTTGCATACCTGTCTAGGTTAGGCCAGTTATAGATTTAAATAATTAAGTCTCAATATACACAGACTATAAATTGTTTAATATGTCAAACGGTGAGAAATACAAAAAAACTTTGAAATTTTTGAGGTTATATGAAATGTCAGATGACAATTAAGTCATTGTGAAAAATATTTGCTTGTCATAAATTTTTCATTGATATGTACATGAAAAATCTGTTTTTATATTTTCCCGTTTTACAGACCAATTTGAAAGTGCGCCATTGCAAAAACAGTATTATTTAAATGTATTTAATTGATCGATCACTTTTAAGGTGTTCACTGTCAACACTTGGTGAAATGGCATTATAATAAAAATAATAACACATTTTTAATACTTATTCCACAATACATTTATTGGATCAGGACCGGTCTCGCTCATGGAGCGCATTATCAACAAATAAAAATTACAACGATATTTAAACCAAAGGCTAAGCAATTGGCATGACAAGCAATTGGTATTACAACTAAGCAAAATATTAACAAAATAGACTTATTACTAATAGAATTAAAATACATTGTTATTTTTCTTTCCGTAATACATACTAGCTCTATTAAATGTAATGTGGAATAAGTATGTACTAAAAATGTGTTTATTATTTTTATTTTTAAATTCCGTTATATATTTAAGACTCCATGGTCATTCTTTTCAATAGTCGTGTCCTGGTCTGTACATGGCACGATGTCCGCATGAGACTTTGAAGCCCGCGGTGATCTCCATTTGAAAGCTTGGCCGGTGACATTTCCCTGCATTGTCGAAAGTTTGCGAAAGTTTAACTTTAATCTGAAGCAGGAAATAGAATTCAATTTAAATATATAACATACAGTGAAGCCCCGATTCTACATTTTTTACGGGACCGTAGAAAACATACGATTAATGCTGGAAACTATGAATGCGTGAAAGTTTTAAATATGAACTAAAAAAAAAAAACTTTTCAAAAAATTCTTATTATAAATACCTACATATAACATTCATTATTAAAAACAATCCTTAACACTATATTGTTTCTTTGCAGTTTGCCACTTCAATTTTAACAAATTGCCCTCAAATTCTCATATTTTTTTAACAGATTCAGCGATATCCTTGAAGTAAAAATATATTTTTATTTTTTCGAAGGCCAACAACGCTGCTGTTAATGTCATTCCATGGTTCATTATTGCGTTTTTCGCTATCTTCTTCTACAGAAGACACAGATGCTCAGTAATTACCGGAAACATTATGACAATGAATAGAAAACAAGTGCACACTTGCAGTCTCAGTTTTTTTCTACGAATCGATTGGAAGGGTTTCAATGTTTTTTTAAGAAATATTCAACAAAAACGATCAATCGGGATAATTGTCGGTCCCTGTGGTCTAGTGGCAAGAGCTTTGTCTTAGCTATCAGGGGACCCGAGTTCAATTCTCGGCAAGGTTGGATTTTTTCAATTGAAAAAAGAGATCTAGAAAGGTGTATGTTATTTATCGTTGATTTTGTGCACAGCTGATTTATTATTTATCATCGAGTTAATCTCGTATGACTTTCAAAATTAAGAATATTTGGCGCATTGGCGTAAGCTGTAATGCCAAAATTATTTTTTCTTTTCAAAAATTTTAAATATTTGTGATGGGACCATATTTTTTAAATCGAAAAATCGAGGTAATCGGGGAACGGTGAATGCGGGAATTTTTAACATTGTTCTTGTGGGTGTTACGTCGGGACTATAGAAAATGAACGGACTACGCGGGAAAACGTATAATGCGAGAACGTAAGATCGGGGTTCCACTGTATACATGTATATAACAGTAGTAGCAAACGATTTTGTTTGAGTGAATTAGATATGCTTCTTTTATAAAAGCTACTTCAAAGATTGCTTATGACAGTGGTTTTATCAGTCTGATTTCATAGATTGTTTTAAATTTGTCTAAAATATGTTTTTAGATATCTGGTATCACAGCTGCAGTAGTTTTCACGCGTACCAGCCGATGATTTTAATTGCGCTTCGTTCCATCAAATCGCGTGCATCTAATTAACTCGCTTTAATATAGCGTCACAGGCTTAAGCTTTAAAATAGTGCTAAGAGAAATGTCACAGCCAGATCGTGGTGATTTTTTATATTGGAAAAATTACTTCCTATCGTCCCGATCCCAATAAAAAGTAGCGCGTAGCGAGAATGAATAACTAATCGCTCGTCTACCCTTATTATTTCGCTCATCGTGAGCACTATTAAGTGATGATGATTCAGAAGATAAAACTCGCAATAAGCGAGACTGGTTCTGATCTCAATAAATTCAATATGGAATAATTACCAAAAAAAAAAATTATCTTAACACATTACAAGTGAGAAAAACATATGTTGAGGAAAACTTCAAGGTTTCATATTCTCCACGACTGTCATTGAAAAATAGCTCGTAGGCCGAAGGGGGGTCTAAAAAAGACCCCAGTGGTATGGCCTTCTTGGCATAAACTACAATACAAAAATGATTGATTATGCTTTGACGTATCTTTATACATCGTTCTATAAAAAAAAATATGAAAATCGATAATTTTCTTATAATTATTCCTATTTTACGTCACGCATGAATGAGTTAACTTGTTTATTCTAGACTGGCGATATCAAAACTGTTAATGTGACTTATTACCTTTTAATGTAAAAAGCATCTATTTAATTTGGAATTTTCACTGAAAGAGGCGCGTTTGAGATAAGATAATGTTATCTTTTCGCGTATGGGCAGTGAAATTTTTAAAATAAAATGACAAAATTTTTTAGGGACAGCCCATAAATGGTTTTCCTGTTAAATAAATGTCAAATAATCTGAAATAATAAACATTATATTAATAAAAGCCGGGAAAAATTCAAACTAGTCTAAAAATCAAAAATTTTCTTTCATATTTGTTTTTATGGCGACTTGCAACAACAATGCAAAAGGGAATTACAGACATACATACATACGCCGTTTCGGTTTTCTATATAAGATTGCGACGAAACTAGTCTATCAAAATCTTAATTTTTACTGCAAAAGATGTAAAAAACAATGATTTAAAAATACCAAAATTTTGCACATTGTATCACTAATATAAAGATAAAGTAACAGTAGTGGTCAACTGTTTCACCCTCAGCCTGGCAAAAGTTTAAATACAGCATTTGTTAAGACTTTCAATATACATCGTCTGATTAAATCTTTTATATCGAAAATTTTCACAGTGGTTCCCGGTGGACAGAAGCGATATTTTTCATCTGCCATTATTGTATGCTGGGCTAAACCACTCTCCGCCCACAGGCCAGTAAGTGTACTATTGGCAAACAATCTCCGTTCCGAGCATACAATGCAGTGTGTCAAACAATGAACCAGGGGCTGCTCTTGGACATGGCTCCACAGACGTACAAACAATGTTGACAACCATGATATTATATCGTGCAAATTAAAATTGTAAAGATTATTCCGGGTTTAATATCATATACAGTGGAGCCCCGATCGTACGTTCTCGCATTAACCGTTTTCTCGAATGGTTCGTTCGTCCCAGCGAAACACGCATAAGAACAATGTTAAAAAATCCTCGCACTAACCGTCCTCCGATTTCTCGATTTATCGTATAAATATTGACACCGCCTTATGTGGTAGGTCATCAGAACTCTCTCGAACGATCTATTATTCACTACAGTCAATGAGTTTAAGTCGATATCAGGAAATAAATTCATTTTTAATATTACTCTATATTGAAATCTATAGCGATTCAAATTTGTAAAAGAGACATTTATGCGGACGTCTCGCTCTAAATGTCTCTTGACTCTTTCACGCCCTAAGTGCATGAGAGTACATGGTACTTCATGCAAAGTTCGATGGGCCATAAATAATGGCTTATCGCGCGTGACGTTTAACGGTATTTTTGAAACGGTCTTTTGGTAACTAATGGAACCGCTTTCTTTCATACAGTTGGCAGTGAGAGATTGGACAGCATTGAGAATGCACGCGCCTAATCCTCTCCTCAAGGATAAAGTCTAGAAAATTCCTGATATCGCCTTTGCAATTATAATAGTCGTGTGTTATGTATTGTAGAACGTAACGTGCATTGTTAATCTTTCTGTGTTAAATCCGTGCGTAAAGTCTGTGAAAATTTGTAACAATTAAATAATGGGTGCTAACCGCACCCACATAACGCTTTGAGATCGTCTTTTGTTTATAAGAGCACCATGTTTCTCCTACTCCGTTCTCAAAAATCCTCTCCTGAGTGTCAAGGTCATCTCAATATTATGGTTCCGTCACAAATATTATCCCGATCGGCCGTTTTTGTTGAATATTTCTTATAAACACATTCGACCCCATCCAATTGATTCGTAGAAAAAAATGAGACTGCAAGTGTGCAATTGTTTACGATTCATTGACATAAAGTTTCCGGTGATTACTGAGCATCTGTGTCTTATGTAGAAACGAAAAACGCAATAATTAAGCTTGATTGACATTTACAGAAGCGTTATTGCCCTTCGAAGAAATAAAAATATTTTTCTACTTCAAAGATTTAGATTAATCTGTTAGAAAAATATAAGAATTTAAAGTGCCAAACTGCAATGAAGCAACGTAATATAAGGACTTTTTTAAAGTTTTTCTTTTTTTATTTCATATTTTAAACTTTCCCGTTTTACTCGTTTCCCGCATTTATCGTACGTTTTTTTCTAATCCCTTTAAAAACGTAGAATCGGGGTTTTACTGTTTATCCAAGGGCACCCCGACATTTGCGCGCAATATAAGATTATTTTGTTACAATACAAAACCTCCAGGAACATCCGGGAAAGTTTTACACGTTTGACGACCCTTGGAAGGTGCAATCCGTCTGGCGACGACATTTGCCGGTTGAAGTTTGCTGTTTGTTTTTTGCCGATTGTCTATGGTACGACAAACGCGCGCTATACTGAAAGTTAATGGTACAATGTCTACAACCTTTGCGTAAGTGCAACAATAAATTGTTAAAATGAACGGTATAGCAGCGCATAAAATATGTAAAAACATTGATTTGTTTATAAAAGACGCTAATTTTACTATGACAAAAACCTACGCGCAAGTGCAAGCAAAAATTTTGTCAAAGTTTCATTGCGATCGGATGAACGGTATTGCAGAGCATAGGGTACGAACAAACAAACAAATATTGATTTTAACATATGTATGTATATTATGTCGTGGGTGTAGGGACATACGGGCGAAACTACAAAAATTGCTGGTTTGAGTTAAATATGGTATTATTATGCTCAAATACAGTTCAATAAGATATCAAAATATGAAACTTGCACGAAGAGCGGTTTACCAGATATTGCTCGGCTTTCATGCGAATCCGTAAGAACAAAGTTCAGCATTGAAAACTGTTTTGCCATTTATCCCAGTTCATTGTTTTTGTAGTTTCGCCCGTATGTCCCTAAACTCACGAAGTGATACTGTGATTTATTTGTGAAGTAAATATCATATTGTATCGAAAACGAGACGAGAAACTGTATGGTTAAAAAAGTATATATCGACAAGTATTCCTTATTTGAAATTTTGGTTTAACGAAATTACGCGAGATTTAAGTTAGAGGTCTCTGAAGCGTCGTTTAGCTTTCAAGCGATCATCTTAAATGGACATGCCAAGAGTTACGTTCACAAGTTTAGCTATAACTTTTAATGATACTGCTTGGCCCCCCAAAGGAGGAACTTTAACGAAAACCCTATTTCACAGAGGTTGTAAATCAATCGTCCGAAAACACTCTATTCTTTTGATAGATTCATTCCTATATAAACTATTATACCTTTTGATGGGGAGAATTTGGTGTCGAATAATGATAAAATATTATATAAGTGGTTTTTGACTAGATCTGTCTTAAATTAAATCTCTCATTTTCTATTTTCAGATAAAGTGAAGTTTGAAAAATAATATTACGAAAGCACTGATATTTATTAAATAGAATTAGTTGTCATTTACTTGTTAGAGCTGCATAATTAAATAAAACCACAATTTTTGTAAACATGTCCGCTCTTAAATTGGAGTATATAGACTCCTCACGAAGCTTATCTCATCATATGTTTTTCTTCGAGAACTTGTTAATCAGTTGCTAATCTTCTCTTTTTTCGAAGAGAGTATGGATTGAAAGGATACGAGGACAGGTGGTTAGCTTATCTCTCTCGCTACGGCTAGTTTTTTGGGATTGGAATGATGAGAGGGGATTATTAAAAACACAAATATATATTTGGGTGAACAAGTTGGTTCTCCCACCACCCTTCCGTTATGGGTGTGCAGCCGTTTTTCACAGCCGCCTTCCATAACGCTATACGATCAAGAAAAGAAACTAATTTACTCCTCACATACTTAGCCCGATAAAGAGCTGCACGGGACTGTTATCTTTTTCCGCACTAAGGTGCTTAGAGAAGAAAAATAGAAAGGAAAAAAAATAAAATGTGACTTGCTCAGACACTTTGTTAAAGTGATATTAAGTATCCTATGTATCCGTATACTGAGAATCCGTGGAGTTTAACCTACTTCGCGTTGAGTCTGTAGAGGAATCAAGAGTATCCCGTTCCCCATACGATGTTGTAAATTTATGGAATGCTTCATATTTTTCCTTGGTTGAGATCAAGTCTGCGTGGCATATTGGGCCCGTATGAGGACGGACCGCAGCAAACAGCTCAGCTCATTCGGCATTCATCTCGGGGCAGTCCAACAGTTGATTGGTGTCATGGTAGAAATCTATGCCGACGATACTGCTATACTCGCCAGGTCGCTAAATCAAAACAGAGCCACCAGTCTTGTGCAACATGCCGCCGAGAATATCGCCTCATGGTGCTAAGACTGGAGAATTAAACTAAACGCCGAGAAAAGCACGGCTATCAGGTTTTCTCGACGATCAAACAGACACCATAGCAATACCTTAAAACGTATCACTATGCAAAATCAGAGGACCCCATGGTCGCAGATAGTAAAATATCTCGGCCTAAACCTCGATAAACGACTCACGTTCAATGCGCACATTGAACTCAAAGTCCGCCAAGCCACCCAGGTCACAGGAAGACTTAATCCTATGATCGGAAGGAAAAGCAATTTAGCCTTGCGCCACCATGAAAAAAAACAGTGATCATTCGAGGCTATTGCATCAGTGTTCCGTGTAACCTTACATCAAGAGACCTTCACTCCACCACCACAGACGACTTTAAAACTTCGTCTGCGGCGTATCGGTTCAAATCCGCGTCGCAGACGAAGAATCCACCAAATAAATCACCCAAATGCATAATTTCTTTTTATACCTATATTTTTATAGAATACCATGTAAAACTCGTAAACGATTGAAGGGATTAGGCCTACAGCCCAAGTCCTCGCAAAAATAAACAAATATACCGGGGAAAAAAAGGATTGGCGTCTTGGTAGTCGTGTCCTCAAGTGCAATCCGGCCTTTCGACCACCTTGCTCTACCCAAATAGTTTGCCGTTGAACCTGCCATATCCAGTTATAAACTGGCAAGTCCATTGTCCAGACGCAATCGCAGTATTTCGCCGACAAGACGTTCACCGACAGTCATAAAAAATAGTATAATAAAATAAAACAAAGTGTTTCTCAAAAAACAACTTTCGTTTTCATTAAAAAAAACTACGACACTTCTTACGACTCAAGTTAATATATTAAAATATATTTAAAAAAATGGCAAACCCTGTTTGCATAATGTTATGTTACGAAGAGCGCGTTATCGTCGCCAGCAAAGTTTGAGAAGTGCACATGCCTCGGCCACGGTCCGCTACACGAAAGCTTAATATTGCTTTTTATTTGAATATTTTATGCGCTGCAAAGTTTGACAAGGTTTTTGCTAATATACTGCTTACATAATAAATTTTTTTAAAAAAAAGTACTTTACCATAGTGATCGAATTCAAAATTCAAAATTGTCCAAATAAGTTTATACCACGTTTGACCCTCGTCCTACAAAATTACTCTTTAAGCCATCGATATTCTTTCTTCCACTTTGAAAATATATTGCAAATAGAAACGGATGAAAATATTAAGACATAAAACTTATTCTTTAATATTGAGTTATCTCAAATCCGGTAAACCGACATTAACGCACCGAAACTAGCGCGCAATATAAGATTATTTTGTATTGTTGACCGCTCTATTAAAGAAACTTACTTACCTAAGATAACTTTTTTGTACTAAAACCTAATCCAAACCTAACCCGAACCAAAGCATGGGTTTGCCAACCCATGGGTCGCGGCGGGTTTTCTGTGGGGTCACCAACTTATACAGTCAACTAAAAAAAATATTCACTTTCATGGATCTTCGTTGTTTTTTTTATAAAATTTTTTATCCATGTCCGCTCCCAACTTGGAGCATATGGACTCCTCACGGAGCTTATCTCAACATCTGTTTTTCTACGAGAACTGCTTGTTGCTCAGTTGCTCAACCTCTCTTTTTCCGAAGAGAGTAGGGATGGAAAGGATACGAGGACTAGGACAGGACTAGTGATTAGCTAATCGCTGCCACTATGCGTCGCTCTTTGGGATCGGAAAGGTGCGAAGGGGATTTCAACAACACAATCACACCATGCCTTTGACCAGATTTAACGACTGAAAAAATCCGCTCGTACCGGGAATCGAACCCGGGTGGTCCGGCACGCAAGTCGAAGCCGTTGCTACTGCGCCACGGACCTGACTATATAATTAATTATTGAAAAATGTCACATGGATTTTATAAGAAGGGGTCGTCATCTGAAAAGTTTGGGAACCTATGATTTAAAGATTTTGTTTTAAATTTATTTTATTTTTGTTCCGTGTAATTTTCTAGCTGTAAAAAATTTTGAAAATATTACTTTTTGTATTTAAATAATAAGTATTTCGCGCAAACGTCGGCACGGTAATGTCACTGTACCCTTTTAACATTAAAAAAAGTAAAGAAGTCACTAATTAATTTTAATGTTAAATAATTAAAATTGTTAATAGATTTCTCCATGATTTTAATTGGTAAGACATAATACAATGACAATTAAAAAATAAAAATGTATTCAGTTAGTTTCACTAACTAAGTCTAGAATGCATGTCAGATATAATATATAAAATGGAACTTAATGTATCCTTGGGGCATTTACTTCTGGCCTGTAACAAACTTGTTTGGAGTCAAGTTGTTCTTGGCTTTATTAGGGTACAGTGACTACACAAAAATATAGGTACAAGAACTTTAAATTAGCTGAAAACTTTACTTGAGGTCTTAAATTTATTTCAAGTGCTTGTAAGGGTGACTAATAACTTTAAATCTTGTTAAGTATTTTCTCCTGGCTGAGAAAAAATCTTTCAGCTATAATTGGACATATTTTTTTATGCTAAAATTATAGTTTTCAGTGGCAACCTTCTAGTCTGTTGGTTACAATTTATATTTTCAAATTTGTCACTTCCTCGTGATTTGTTTGAAGATTTGAATACATATACTCACTATTCTATTCGCTCACTAAGAATTTTAACTATCCAATCATAATTTTTCGTTGAAAAAATTTAAATAAGTATTGAAAGGCATTCTTTAAATGAAAATAATATTTTTAGTACAGTACATCATGTTTGCGATGACTGAAACCGGATATAATTTAGAGTATGTACACAGCGATTAAAAAGCGCCAAACTAATGCTACAAAAGCGACATTGTACTGTGGGCTTAATGCTAGAAGCAAACATTCCCTTAAAAGTAAACTTCTCCTATACATAACTCGTCCGATTACGGTAAACGCGAAACTAGTATGGGCTTTTGCTCAAGAGAAACATCAAATAAAGTCAATGCACTAAATATTGGCTCCATTGTACGTGCGTAATTAGCTGTGATTTAAGTAAACCTACTATCCGCTAGTTTGTTCATGAAACCACTAAATAGTTCAACAAGGCGGTGGGCATTGCTGTAACCCAACGATCTCTTGCCTGCAGAATTATGACGAGAAGGCACCTGAGAATCGTTCTCGATGACCCTACATATGTAAAAAGAAAAAGTAAGCTGACCTCTTGAACTGGTTGGGCTAGGCACTAAGGAATATTCACCACGACAGCGATCGCGCCCTCCTCTCAAATTAAAAATTGAACTTAGAGACGAAGGAGACAGATTTTTTTACGCTAACGAGCCCTAGAACTTCAAGCTCCATCAAATTGATGCCCAAAAAATAAATATTTATAAAAGTTCAAGTAAATTTCATTTCTTCACAGCTTACTCCAATTCTCCAAAGCATACATTCGGGAATTATAATAAAGATACTAGACAAAAAGAATTAAAAACATTTAAAATAATATATGCATATTCTATATGAATTGTGTGTTCTTTTACTCCTTTCTCAGTTGAATGATTGTTGTATTTTGTAATCTTTTATGCGCTGTCTTTTTATATAATACTAGTATTGCTACCCGGCGTCGCTCGGACTAAGCGACCAATAATTATTTAATGTTATATCATTCGATTTAATTATATCACAAAATCTAACATCCAAAATAGAGTTAAAATAAAATCACAAACTTTATTTAATTTGATGACAGCCCCATTCTCGCCCATTAAAATGTCCAAATTCAAGGAAAAAATCTAATTTGCTGTCAAAGAAATGTCAAATAATACCTTCGCGTAAATAATAAACATTATTATATTAATAAAAGCAGGGAAAAGTTTAGTAGAAGATTAATTTATTACATTTTGACTAAACGTCTTCGCCGATAAAAATTCAAACATATTTTCTTTCATATTCGTTTTTATGGCAACTTGCAACAACAATGCAAAAGGGAATTATAGACATACATACGCCGTTTCGGTTTTATATATAAGATTAATTTGTCAAATGCGAGGCGCATTGGCGTCAGCTGGAATCCAAAATATTGTATTTGTGACAATAAACAAAACATTTAAATTCATTCTAATTTGTCTATTGACCTTGCAGGCATTCTAATCGTTTTTTCAACTGTGTCCATTGTAAACTAGTGGTATGGAAGTTTGATACATTCGTGATTTAGTTAAAGAATCAATTTTGAAGCTGTTCTTACTGGGACTCGAACCAAGGAACACCTAAGCCGAAGCCAGTGACATTGAACATTTGGGGGTAAGCTCAGCAGACATGCTCATGTATAATTTATATAATGACATAACCTCAATTAAACTTTAAATTGTTTGAATTATGGTGAAACTGCTCGCACTGGTACTCAAACCTGTGAACGCCTAAGCCGAAGCCAGTGACATTGAACACTCAGGGGTTCTCAGCTCAGCAGACATGCTCATTTAGAATGTATACAACAACATAACCTTATTCTTAAGGTGTCTAATATCAATACTTGATGGAATGGCATTATAATAAAAATAATAACACATTTTTGATGTAATTGCTTGTATTGCCAAGAGGTCTTCAACATTTTAATTATAGTCTAATTTGCTTCAATTTATTTGCTTAGTTTTTATACCAATTATTTGTCATACCTTGTAATTCTTGCTTATCTTCTGTATAAAATATCACTGTTTCGTTGTATTTCTTATCAGTTGATAATACTCGCCATGAGCGAAACCTGTCCTGATCCAATAAATGTGGAATCAGTACTAAAAAAGTGTTATTATGTTTAAATATAAGGATGTTTGTACTTGGTGCATTCTTCCGTTTCTATCAAATTTTTAAAAAGAAACAGGTCAAGCAATTGGCTTACTGTTAAACCGGTTTCTAATCGTATCGCTCTTCTATTTAATCTGTCGAAACGGGCAAATGAATAAACAACGTTCTTATATTACTTAATAAGTACTAAAAATATGTTATTATTTTATTTTTTAACATAACCTCAATTAAACATTCGACTTGGACTTGGTTCGATTGGCCGGATTGGTTGTGTTGATATTTAATTGAATACACATAAATGGGAAAATTAGACAAAAAGGTGATTATATAATATTAAACTGTTTTAGTCGGAATCGGAATCTTGTTTTTGTCCAATGTTGGAGTCGGGGTCGGAGTCGGAGTCGTGGTTTTGGTAAATGTCGTAGTCGGAGTCGATCTTCTTTTTACCGACTCCACAGCCCTGATAAAAACAGTTAAAAATTAAGTATTTCAACTGACGGTGCTTGATGGAATTTCAATATCAAATTTGAATTGTTTGAATTGTGTACTTTTCCATGAGTTTTGTCGCTAACGACCCCGGTTTCTCCTTTCGGCATCTTCAGGCATTTCAAGTGCACGGATTTATATGAACTGGCGCGTTGTAAACAGTTTGTATCGTTTATATACAAAAATATAAGTAGATCACTGAGTTAAATGGCTATTAAAATTTAAATTAGCGAAAATTGAATGTATGCAAGTTTCAATGAATTAATTGGGTTTGTTATAATTATGGGGATTTTTGAAAATATTAATGACCAGATAATAACATAGGAATATTTAAAATAAATCTAGGGTTTTATCTGACGTCTTATTAATGAGTTGATTGATTTTAAGTCTTTGAATTAATATTTAATGATAGCAAGTGCTTTAATTATTAAAACATTCGACGCTTGTATTTGATAATAGTCCCTACATATGTTAAAAAATGTTTTGAAATGGGTTTTACCTCTTCTTTTTTGTCAATGGTATCGTAAGAAGTTGACACCCTTACTAAGAATTCTCTCGCGCTAAGCCTCATATACATAATACTTGACAGTAAGAGAACCCATTTCATAAATAATATGGGACAAGGATCCTACATAATGCATAGACAGGCAGTGCCTGGTTGCAACAGATGGCGCTGTACATAATAATTTCGCTGGGGTGAAGCATTCTTAAAATGGCGTCTGTGGCAGCTTCACAAAATGGCGGAAGTTCATTCGTTGGTAGAAACAATATTTCATTTATTAGTTATGAATCATTAAATGGTAAACAGACTTAACCACGCGTATGCCCATTAAATAACAAAGAGTATCTGTAATATAAAATTAAAAATAACTTAGAATATTGCAGGTATTGTGTAACTATTCGTGACACGTGTTTCGTCTCTTTCAAGAGAATCTTTAGACTATAGACAATCGTAAAGGTTGATTATTTAATTAAATACAAGTGATTGTAATATTTCAACATGAACAATTACAAAATGGAAGGTGGGGCTTAACTCAAATGGTATTATAATTGTTGTTTGTTTTATTGTTTACCCCCCTCGTAGAAGTAAAATACATTGCTTTTTTTTCAATGTCTTATGATGGAGTTCTGCCAATTGAAAGAGGTAATATTTACGATTTGTAAAGCTAATAATAATTATATGGCTTCCTATACTAATATTAAACTAAACGAACGAAACTAAATGAACTTCATGTTTTTTTTTCAAACTTTTTTATGCTTGCATAAAGTCATCATCGATTGCAATTAATAAAATATCTTTAAAATTTAAATGATATTAATATAACCTATGTTTTATGCCCGGTCCGTGATTCAGTGGTCAACGTCGGTCGATTCCCGGTACGAGCGTATTTTTTCAATCCTAAATCGAATTTTTCCGTAGACAATGGGTGTTTGTGTTGTTAAAATTTCCTTCATAAATATTTAGTTATAAAAAAATACTTTCAATGGATTCGGCGGTAACTTTGTTAATTTTAATATAAAATATATCTTTGAAGATGCCTCTGACAGAGGCGAAACACGTGTCACAGTTAGTAGCACAATACGTTATTTTAAACTTTATATGAAAAAATTACATCGGAAATTTGCAAAGAAGTCAACCGAGTGAGTTCCGACAGAATAAACTATCTATCTATCTTCTATATATATAAAATGAATGTTTGTCTGTATTTCCGCTATGGACTACCAAACCGCTCGACCGATCGATGTGAAACTTTACAAATTTATTGAGTACACTCCAATGGCAATGGTTTCTGGTCTACCAACCTTTCCCCCCAACCACCCCCCAACTTTTATTTTTTAAACTCTACGAATTTTTCGGGTTCACTCCTTAGATTTTTTTTGCATAACGCCTCCCATACGCCCCCCAAACCCCACCCCGCCAAACAACCCCTCTCCCGCCCAAAAATTGATATCGATTTTTTACAAATTTCTCGAGTATTGAATACATTCAAATTGAATTGAATATTTGTGTAATGTCTTTCCTTCAAATTTATTTTAGTTGCTTGCGTAGAAACGCGCGCAGGATACAGCTAGTAACACATAAAAAATAGTACTCGTCTGAACTCACGTGAAATATGTATGTCAAAATCCGAAGCAATTTCATTAGAAATCACTAAAGTAGTAGACCGACACCAATAATTTCGAAAGCAAGTCGCCGTAGTAGCTAAAAGTTTGAACATCCCTGATATAATATATGGTTTCGCACTCTAGAGCGGTGTTTCTCATGTAAAATATCACAGTAGCTGCTTTATAAACATCAATCCAATAAAATTTTCTCGCGCCCGCACAAATTATTTCCTCCGTGATTATAGCCTTTTCGAATTGTCGTAATGACAGATGGAAATTGTGTCGCAAACATTACGAAACTAATTGTTGAATATTATTTTTCCGGCAAACACATTTCAAAGAACTGTGTGTGTACATTCCCTGCGTAATGGATCACAATCTTGTTACGTAATACAGGACTTCTCCATTAAACATTCTAGGCTCCTGGTATGTGTGAGCTGCTTGAATGTTCTCGGAAATCATCCCCAAACTGTTGGCAAAGTTAAATACTGTTTTCATCTTTCGACAACAGTGTATCTCAAACATGTTTTTTTTTTTGACACAATTATACCTTGTTTATATCATAAAGCCCTTAATTACAGGGTTATTTCATATTCAAAACTACGATTATCAATTACAAGGCACTTATACAAACATTGAGGTTAGGTTTATTGAATGTATTGTATTTTATGTATTTCCCGAAATCAGCAAATCAAATATTTTTATTTAATCGTGTCAAAGAATACGTCTAACTAAGTCAATGGACAAATAGCTACTGATAAATATTTGTCATGTTCTGATGACATGTAATATTTCTCGATTATTGAAAGTTTCTCGATTATTTACATTATGCCACGCATTTGTTGGATTGGCCAGCTCAGCTATCCTCTTGGCTTAGACGCTTAGAGCAACGGCTACCAAACTACTGGATCCGGGCCGCCAGAGATTTTCACCGGCCCTCCAAAAATTCTCGATTTTTAAAAATAAGATTTTTTTAAATTTCATGATTTGGTTGTGAATTCACAACTACAGACTGGTCACGTTACTTATGCACTCGAAATGGTGGCGCTGTGGGAATGTCCAGAATGACGCACACAAAAAAAAATATTGCATAAAATTTTTAATTCCCTAATTTGATAACTAAACGCGTGGGCTAAGTGCGGTAGGTGGATTCTTATGTCAGAGGGAGAACATTTATTTAGTATTTACAGCTGCCGCACACTCGATTGAACTGTTAAAGAAGTCAGACTGTACTTATTTCAATTCAGCAATTGGTACCAATAATATACAACCACGTATGAACCCATACAATATAATAAATGTAATGTAAATATAATCTGTTTCAATTATATTAGAACATTACTTAATTAATGTTCTTATTGGATTCCAACACGGAATTATTTGTCATTTAGCCCGCCAAATTTTAAAAAAATCAATCCGGCCCATTTCTTCAAAATTCTGGTGACCCTTCGCTTAGAGGGAAGATTGTTCGGGACCGGAAAAACGATTATAAAACACAAAAAAACTAGCGAGAAGTTGCATCCAAATCAACCAAAAAAGTGAGTTCAGCATCCAGGAAACGCTTTAGGAGTTCTGCTTCTGGAGACCATGCATTTCCAAACCCTTATATACATGCTGTACCAGAAATCAAGAAGCATTTTAACGTGATTATCTAATATTCCACGGAGACACGAAATTGTTTGCATGTTAAACTTCATCATAATTGAATTTTGGCAAAGCTCTTACGTTCTATCTCTGACGTTAAAATACCGTATACTTTAAGCATATACGCGAAGCCTTTTAACAGGAAATTTACTGTTACAAAACATACTCTACTGTAACGAAAATCAATAGTGTTTTTGCAAGGTTATTAACTGGTTGTATTCAGCACATTACTTATCAGTGAAAGTGTAAGTATTTTTGTATTTTTTTTGGGAATACATTTGACGGAGCTTCAAGCTCTAAGGCCCTTTGGCATCAAAGTTCTTCCAGTCTCATTCGTCTCTTAGTTTAGTGTTTTTTTGCATTCGCTTCCCATCACTGCTGACACGAGGGTGCGATCGCTACAGTTCAAGAAGTCAGCTTATTTTTTCGTCTCTACCTATGGAAGGTCATCAAGAAGAATAGCTTTCGGTCTATATTGATTCTCCGATGCTATAATTCTGCGTGTAAGAGATCGTTGGGTTACAGTGTAAGCTCACTGCCTAATGAAACTTTTTAGAGGTTTCACGAAGGGATTCACGAATAGTGGGAACACTTTGATAAATATAGCACAACCATTTAATATCTGATGGCATCTTCCAAGTGCTTATAACCACGTTTCATTTAAATGAAAATTTTTGCAAATTAGTTACACAAAAAAATGCATTTAGACTTAATTAATCACTATTTAAATTTTATCACTTTTAAGCTGTTCACTCAATTATAGGACTGTGTATCCTTTTCGGGCCTCAGGTCTCACCTATGATATTCATGGTTTTTATAAAATACCAGCCCGTACTCGGCAAGCGTTGCAATGCCACTCAAAGAAAGAAAATGTTTGTGTTTATTGAAGTGTTTTCGGATGCACAATATTTTAGATAAATAATTTCGATTTAATTTCACTAGCATTGATCGATAGTTGTAATACCAATTGTTGGTCATACCTTGTAATTCTTGCTTTACTTTTGCATAAATATCACTGTTTCGTTGTCAGTTTTCTTATCAGTTGATAATGCTCGCGATGAGTGAAACCAATCCTGATCTAAATAAATTAAATGTAGATTGATTACTAAAATTAAATTTGATGTAAAAACGATATCGCACTTTTTATATGAAAACTTTTGTATTTTATTGCTTCTAAAAAAAAAAGACTCCGACTCCGACTAAGAAAAGTATCATCTCGTCTCTTTTTGTCCTAATTATGTGTATTCAATTAAATATCAACCAACCAATCCGGCCAATAGCCAAATGTAACATATTATATGCACCAAAAAAATACATGAACAATTTGATGAATTGATTTTTGAATTCAGCAGCGTATTTTTCATTGATATTTCCCTCCCGATTAATTCGATCCGGAAAATCGGACGAAGAGAAATGAATTAGCCATGCACTAGAGCTTTCTACATTTTATTTTTATACTTTGAGTGGCATTGCATCACATGCCAGATATTTCTGACTCCGAGTACGACTCCTTCCAAACAACCCCGACTCCATGGCTCCAACTGCCCTGCTTCTAACATTCATTTTAGACTTTGATATTATAGAGAAAACGGGATTATCTCTCGAAAATTTTACAGTTAAATGTCAATGGAAAATTTCGCATTCTCGATTTTATTAACCTTGAAATCGCGCGAATCTTATTAGTGAACGCGTTGATGGCGTATCGGAGAATCAACCACCACGTGTGCCTGTTTGTCATAATCAACTGTTCAATTACCTAATTGGTTATTTCCTCAACGTATTCGGGAAATATAACACGTGTTCTGCAGTAACATGTTAAGCAATTGTCATAGTGTAATTTGGCGACATCAATAGTTGATATAAAATATAGGTACCGGAAATATTAAATTACAAACTGTTTTGGTGGCTTCGAAACCAAAGACATTCTATTCCTAACGCAAAACATCGATGTGTGAAAATGTCCGTGTTTTTGAACCCGCAATCATACACGTACATTAATATTACAAATACCGAGCGAATCCGAATGCAATAACTTGTAATTAATAAAAATAATAATACATTTTTAATACTTTTTCCACATAAAATGTATTATTATTTTTATTATAATGCTTTTCCACCAAGTATTGACAGTGAAAACCTTAAAAGTGATCTTGTAATTAATAAAATAATGTATTTTGAATCGTTTCAGTGTTCTACTCTTCCATGAGTTTTGTCGCTTATATCCTGGGTTTCGCCTTACGGCAACTTCAGTTAATCTTTGTGTCATACTTTTATTCATATATTAGCTGTACCCTGCGCGCGTTGCTACGCCAGCAACTAAAATAAATTTGAAGGAAAGACATTATACAAATATTCAATTCAATTTGCATGTATTCAATACTCGAGAAATTTGTAAAAATTCGATATCAATTTTTGGGGGGAGGGGGGTTTTTTGGTGGGGTGGGGTTTGCGGGGCGTATGGGAGGGTAGGCCAGAAACCTTCGAAGAAGTGAACTCTAAAAATTCGTAAAGTTTAAAAAAAAATTGGGGGTTTGAGGTTGGGGGGTGGTTGGGGAGAGGGGTTATTAGGCCAAAAACCATTGCGGCAGTGTACTCAATAAATTTGTAAAGTTTCACATCGATCGGTCGAGCGGTTTAGTATTCCATAGCGGAAATACAGACAGACAAACATTCATTTTTATATATATAGATATCAGGGGTGGCCTGACTTTTTTGCCCGCGATCGACTTTCGTTTGAAATTATTGGCAGCGACCGACTAACATTAACAGTAGTAATTTAAAGCCTATATTAATTTAATTGCCAACCTTTGTTTGACCCGGGTTTTAGAAAGAGATTTTCGTCAATAATCGGCTAACTTCGAGATTTTAGCGTGCTCTCCCTGTCACACGACTTGTCTCGCACATTTCTTGGGACGGGCACCAGAGATTTTTACTGATCAGATAGGCAATCCCTGTTATATATGTAGGTACAAGCGGTACAGTGTATTTTACTACGCGTCAGTTCAAATTCATTTCGGGACATTAGCAAAAGCTCATGAAAAGTTAAAAAAAATTGATTGTCTTGCTCGAAATTGTAAAACTTCGTTGCAAAACTATTTTTCATTCATTTCTAATTATCTTTATTTCAAACCAGAATGTATTGGATTGTGTGCCTTAGTTAAAGTTTGTAACATGTCATGTAACATGTCCACTCCCAACTTGGAGCATATGGACTCCTCACGGAGTTTATCTCAACATGTTTTTTTTCTACGAGAACTGCTTGTTACTCAGTTGCCGTTGAAATGAAAGACGGCTAGGACGTGACTAGTGGTAAGTTAATCGATCTAGATATGCATCGCTTTTTGGGATCAGAACTGTAGCAAAGGGATTTTAACAACACAAACACCCATTGCCTTCGAACAGAATAAATTTATCGACTGGAAAAATCTTCTCGTACCGGGTATCAAACCCTGGCGGTATGTCACGGAAGTTGACCATTGCACCACGAATCGGACCTGAATTCGATTAAAATCAATCAATTTCTCAAATCAATTGAGGTGTTGCTGGAAGAAAAAAATAATATATTGAGGAGTGCAAAGGGTTCAACAAGTCACTAGAAGTATAGATATCTAACAGTGAAACTGTATTCTCAGTGAAAATGTTTCATGTTAGCCATTGTTATTTTCATTTTCCGTATTATAATGGAGTTCTACCAAGTAAATGCCTACTCAATCAATAAAATGTTTCATGTAATAGATTTGTATGGCAACATGATTTCACTGGTTATGATCATTGAAATTATTGGCCCAAGTCGATGATTTGCCGGCCTAAAATTGTGGGTTGCTTCAATGAAACAAAATCAGCAAGTAGTCCCTTTCATAAAAAGAGAACCAAAGAAAAACACAGACAAATATTGGGCTGAAGATAGGGCGGTCAAATTTAATTTGAATGACAGCTTAGAGAAGAATATATTTTTACTGAGAATACAGTTTCACTGTAACAGATACAACGCTTCGCTTCACTTTGTTTTCTTCCCTGACGATACTGCATTTAGAAATTCAAAGCGTCGCCTTATTTACATGGAAAGTTAGTTATATTAATTAACTTGAGGTAGAATTTAACATTCTGAATGCCTGCTGGCACCTCGACGGCGTCTTGACTAATGATGTCAATAATGGGTACACAAGTCGAGATAAAACTGAGAAACGTTAAAGCAACCATGCATGTAAATTATTGAAATATAAAAAAAGGCAATGAAATTGATATACACAATACATTACGTATATACTCTCGATATAATCAGGAACGGTTTCGCTCATCGCGAGCAGTATCAACTGAATTATGAACGAGTTTTAAAGTTGGCATTTAAATAAAATTTAAGAATAAATCAAAAATAATATTTTAATTATCGAACGAAATTAAGGCGTAGTCAAAAAAACTATATTTATCATTGTGTAAAAAATGCCTAGTTTATTCCACGTATTGCGTTACAGAAAGTGATACTGAGAAAGTGAGTTTTGCTCGCTTAATGAGCATCTTCAGATCTTCTATAGCAGTGGTTCTCATGTGCGGCCACCAACAGCTTCAAAGTTAATATTGATATATGGTAAAAATTTGGTTTTACAAGCTAATTTGTCAACAAATACACTGAAAATCGAATATTTCGTATGCATTGTATTGTGCTTCAAGAATTGTTAGTTCGCATCAAATCAAATACATACATGTTTAGATCTTTTTGACAAAAAGACTCAACACAAAAATTTGGTGATCTATAGCACAGTTGCTTTAGTAATAAATTACTCAAACAACCGTGGTCTGGTGATGCTAGGCTGGTTCTACACGTTGGTATTTCCACCACCACCCATTGTTTAAATGTAGCCAACGTTTCACAGCGGCCTCTCACAACGATATTGTAGGAAAAATAAGACTACTTCTAACATTTATTCAATGCGAAGGGTGTTTGTGTTATAAAAAATCATTTTTCCCACCTTTCCGGTTCCAAAGAGCGACGCATGAAAAAAAACATTCATGGCCTGAATTGAGATTTGAGCGTGTGCTGAAAATAGAAAATAGAATATTAATTTTAATCAGAGTTACTAACTTAGCCACTTAGTATCCTGTGTTTCTCATTCACTTCCAATGAAGAAAACAGTAACTCACATAATATTTATATAATCATAAATATTTTTGAAAGCTATATATGAGCCATTGAATGATGACAAGTTCAAGATGGATGAGTTCAATCAAGTTTTGACTTTGTTTTTTTTAGAAACCAACTTAAAACTTTAAAATTACGTGGAAGTTTACTACATTTGTGAATAGATAACAGTAGCTCGGCAAATAATGATTGAAATATCGATCACTTTTAAGGTGTTCACTGTCAATACTTGCTGGAAAGGCATTATAATAAAAATAATAATACATTTATAGAACTTTTTCATGTATTTTTGATGTATTAGTTTGCATTGCTAAGAGGTCTTCAACATTTTATTTATAGTCTATTTTCCTTGTAATTTGCTTCAATTTATTTGCTTAGTCGTTTTACCAATTGTTTGTCATACCTTACTTTTCATACTTAACTTTTGTATAAATATCACTGTTTTATTGTATTCCTTGTCAGTTGACAATGCTCGCCATGAGCGAAACCGGTCCCGATCAAATAAATTTTATGTGGGGAAAAAGCACTAAAAATTTATTATTATTTTTATGAAATATCGATATAAAAGGGGCGAGATTAGTTCAAAGCTTACATAGCATTTGAGCCCTTGAGAGGTGAAGTAATTCAAGTAGTAAATATGATAAAACTTTTGTATTAACTGAGAGCTGTATTAACAATGTTACAGTGTGTTTTTAATAATCTCACTTCACACGCAGAATATCTTAAGGCATGTAGAATATGATACTGCATGTAACTCGTGTTTTTACAAAAATGCCACTTGGTTCACTTCACTTCTCAAGAGCTCATATGGTACCCACTTTTAAAGCAGTATAATAACTAAAATACAACTTTGTAAAAAATGAACATCTGCTAAAAGTTTACAAAGCAATTAGTTCATTTTCGCATCAACCGCTTTTTATAAATTCTAAATACTAAAACTTCAAAAAATACATTATGTAATGTCTTAAAACTTTCTCAGAGTCACTTACTGCCTTCTTGTTTGGATGGACAGTACAGTCGAAAATACAATATTAAAATACTTAATTACTTTTCAAAACTAGAATTTTTTAAAAAGTTTGAAATTCTGAAAACTAAACTATTCATTAGATCTATTTATATGTTCCTAAACTTTGGCTTATTTCACAACTGGTTAAACTAAAAAACAATTATTGGAACTTTCAAGGAAATTTTAAACAGCCTCTTTTACAATAATTACGCAAAAGTTTTGTTTTTTCAATTCGCTAAGTAATAATATAATTGGTTTAACTGAAGGGTGGCGTGCAGAGGGCCGCCAGTGACATCTGTTATGGGCAGTGGGAAGTAATCTAAACTAAGTTTTTACTTATCTGATTAATGGAAGGCATATGAGAGTTACAACAGGTCCGCATTAAGGACGTGGCGAATAAATTGTGACAGATATGAAATAAGAATTAGCTCAGTTTATTTCGCGAATTATGTTACAGATGGCCACACGTGTTTCGCTTGTTTGCGAAGCATCACCAGACCACGGATACTTAAGTAACTTGTTACTAAAGCAACCGCGCGATAGAAGATTTGATGATGCTCGTTAAATGACCAAAACAAGTCTCACTTTCTGTTACACAATACGTGGAATAAACTAAGCTATTTTTTTTACACTGTGATAAATATCTTAATTTTTTCTGTCTTAAAATATTTTTTTTACTATTTTAAATTAAATCATGAAATAAGTTTGGTCTTTATAATCAATACTTTTTTGACGTGAGAACGTCTTATAAATCGATGAACGCCCGCTGCACGCATGAAAAAACATGACTCATTGTCCCGCTTGTCGCGTTACGCCGAAGGCAAGCTTGCGAGCGAGAGCGCGGATAAGCGATAGAGAGGCACGATCGGCCTACCGTTCGGATTGTGCCGCATCTATCTCTCTTCCCTAGATTGGTCGATGCGTCTGAGTAGAAAAGAGACAGCGGCAGCACACAACTTATACACCTACAGTACCTACACGTGATCTGTTTACAACTGTTTATAAAGTGAAGTGAAATGTTAATGTGGTTTTCATTGTTTATATTACAACAACAATTGCGGCAATAAAGGTAATTAATTCTTGCATATTAAAAATCTGATTAACGTATAACAAATATACTTTAAATAAACAATAAATTATCAACGATTTCTTTCGCAGAACCGCCTAAAGTCACACCATGGCAGACCAACCTGACGAACCTGTGAATCTCACGGATCTTTTACTTTTATGAATAAAAATGCTTAATTTTAGCAATTTATTACTATTTCTTTTATGAATAAAAATGATTCCATTTTATTCATAAAAGTATGCAATCATTTCATCAATGTTTTCTTATGATGTTGTCACGTTAAACTATCGTCCGTAAACCGACATTTTTTAATTCTATCTATAAAATTAAGTTCATTATTAGTAAATAATGCTTTCTATGAGGGAAACCGATCCTGATCTTAATAAAATTAAAGCCTTGTTTCCGTTGCATAATTGCATATCCGGAAAATCTAAAATTTTCATGGATTCACAAAAACCAGGGCTGTGGAGTCGGAGTCGGAGTCAGAGTCGTGGAGTCGGGGCATTTTGACCGGAGTCAGAGTCGTCGCGGCGATTTGGTTGAAGTCGTACTCGGAGTCGGAAAGTTTGAACTTTTTTTTTTGTATATAATATGTTAATTTTGGCCATTGGCTGGATTGGTAGGGTTGATATTTAATTGAATACATATAAATATGAAAATTAGACAAAAAAAAGTGATTATATTAAACTGTTTTATTCGGAGACGGAGTCGTGTTTTGGTCAATGTTGGAGTCGGAGTGGGAGTCGGAGTCGTGGTCTTCTTTTTACCGACTCCACAGCCCTGATAAAAACAGTCAAAAATTATTTTTTTGACGAGATCGATTGACGGTGTTTGATGGAATTTCAATATCAAATTTGAATTGTTTGAAATTTCTACTTTTCCATGAGTTTGGTCGCTAACGTTCCGGATTTCGCCTTTCGGCATCTTCAGGCATTGCAAGTGCATTAACAAGTGTATTAATATTATAAAATAAGTCTAAAACGCATACTTTGCAAATATCCAATTCTGCAATGGACACGAAGTTATGTGGAAGTAGAATAAAGTTAAAATATATTTACATATTAAATAATCTTATATATAAAACCGAAACGGCGTATATATGCCGGGTCTGTAATTCCCTTTTTGTATTGTTGGTCATTAAGTTGCCATAAAAACGAAAATGAAAGAAAATATGTTTGATTTTTATCGGCGAAGACATTTAGTCAAAATGTAATAAATTAGTCTTCTACTGTACTTTTCCCGCTTTTTATTAATATATAATGTTTATTATTTACGTGAAGGTATTATTTGACATTTCTTTGACAGCAAATTAGATTTTTTCCTTGAATTTGGACATTTTCATGGGCGAGAATGGGGCTGTCATCAAATTAAATAAAGTTTGTGATTTTATTTTAACTCTATTTTGGATGTTAGATTTTGTGATTAATTATGTCGAATGATATAACAATAAATAATTATTGGTCGCTTATTCCGAGCGACGCCGGGTAGCAATACTAGTGTAATATAAAAATTATCATGAATTCTGCTACACGAAACCAGTCCGTTTATTAAAATTTTCTTCAAGCTCTATCGATATTTTTTATCTATGAATCAAAATGTATCATTGGACAGTATATATCGAGATTCCTTTTCAAAGAAATTCTTCTGAGCGATAATTAAAAATCAGAATAAAAGAGAGTACAAGACTTCAACGGAATAAAAAAAAATATACACTACCTTAATTGGGGCCTTTGGGGCCTGTCGCAAAAGGTTATTGTTTCAGAGACCGGCAGTTTCTTGCATTTGGCATCGGGACTAATGGAAAAAAAGCCTTTTGACATCGCGATTGAAAGCCAGCATTTTTGTATGACTCAAAAAGCTTTCGATATTTAATCACGGTAAGTATGAATTGCTCGAAAAGCTCGTTAAGCTTTATATTACTGCGCGGTGTGAAAGCTCTGGGTATAAATACCATTTGAGTCGCTATGGCATGAGAAAACTGATCAAAAATAGATATGGTGAAGTACATTCGACCTCCTATAGCGTAGATATTAAGACAACGCTATAGAAATACTACGTGATTTGGGGCAAGGCACCCGTACACAAATACTTTTAATTGTATTTCCCGAAATCAGAAAATGGTAAAAGTTTTCCCTATGTTTATATAAATGTATATTTAGTTTTTCAACAATATCGTCACATTTTTTATGCACGTATATAAATATTTATTTATAAAATAATATTATTATAAAAAAAATAATTTGACCTTGAAAATTTTGGAAAAAAAAACACGTTACACGACTGCCGCATGCGCTATACGAAACCTCTCTAAATGGGGGCACCTTATAAGGGGGTTACCGTATATGTATCTTTCTATTAAATTCTAGTATTTCCAAATCCATACACTTTTTATGCAACAATAAAAGCGTGCGGACTGTGGAAGTTTATATTATTGTTTAAAATTTTATGTATTTAAAAAAATTCAAGTTTTAAGCGATGTGCAGTCATATATAAAGGGTATTTCAATAGGGACGCTCAAAATATGTTACTTTGTCCTGCTGAGTAGATTATTCATTGTTTAGTGGCCAAATTTGAGTCAACCAGTTTGGTAAATAATCGGCCAACACCTACTTGTACGTCATCAAAATACAATATCTGGAGAAAACATTGCTGCTGTGTGTGAAAGTGTACAGGAAAACCCAAGGCAGCTTATTTCTCGTTGTTCACAAGAACTTGGCTTTTCTGCGACTTCAACTTGGCGAATTTTGAATCGAGCCTTATGTCTGCACCCGTATAAAATCCAACTAACCAAGGAACTTCAGGTAAACGACCACAGACAACGCCTGATTGGGTTCTGGAGCAGTTGGAAGTTTACCCAAATTTGTCAAAAAAGACAACTTTAGCGACATGGCCCATTTTATAATGAATGGATATTGGCAGACATTTGATGCTATATTCCATATTTAATGCCGTAAAATATACTTACAAATGAAACTAAAATTTAGTCGAAATCTCACAAACAACTTGTTTTATTTACATTTCAAAACTAAGCGTCCTTATAAAAAGACCCTTTACAATGATCGTGTGTTTGTTTACTGCTTACGTCAAAAAAAGTGAATCTATTAAAAATTCATTCAAACATTTAATTACGCTTCCAAAGTCTCTCTCAGATAAATAGATTGTTTCACCATTGTTAATTCTTTTTTTATATAACCGATATTTATGCTTTCGGCCGTTATTGCAAACCATACCTTTAAATTCACAATATGAAATAATATATTTGTCAAATAAAAAAAGCGATATGCACTTAGGCATGGAGGCCCAATATGCATTTATGCATCAACGGTTGCTGTAAGGAAAAACGGAAAAGCTTTTAAAATACGTCGTTAGCTGTCTCTTAATTAATATTCAAAGTCACGTATCTTAGAAAACATGCTTGGCGTCTTTTTCGCTACCGGAATCTATATTTATGCATACACTTGACACCAATAAACACTCTCTAGATAAATGAGTGAACAACATAAAAAAAAAATTAGGAAATATCGCATGGTCATATCAAATGTGAGGTCGATAAAACAGTCGTCCAAGTTATCATTGTTCATTATTTATCATTTAAAAATTTGCTGGACGAATCTCAGGTCGTTATATGTCATTTTCAGTCTAAAAATTTCAATATCGTATCAATATGTCGGTCCCTGTGGTCTAGTGGTAAGAGCTTTGTCCTATCGATCGGGGCACCCGAGTTCAATTCTCGGCAAGGTTAGATTATTTCAATTGAAAAAAGAGATCTTGGGCTGGGTGTATTTGTTATATATCGTTGATTTTGTGCGCAACTGATTCATTATTTATCATCGAGTTAATCTCGTATGACTTTCACAATTAAGAATATTTGGCGCATTGGCGCAAGCTGTAATGCCAAATATTTTTTTTTTTTTATTTAAAAAAAAACAATATCAAATTTTAATTGTTTGAATTTTGTACTTTTCCATGAGTTTTGTCGCTAACGACCCGGGTTTCGCCTTTCGGCAACTTCAGGCATTTCAAGTGCACGGATGTGCTTGAACTGACGCGTAGTAAACATTTTGTATCGTTTATATACAAAAATAGAAGTTTATCACTAAGTTACTTATAACACACTCACATAATTCATTAAAACTGTTTACATCAAATTTTCGCTAATTTACATTTTGATAGCAATTTAACTTAGTGATATTCTTTTATTTTTGTATATAAACGGTACAAACTGTTTACTACGCGTCAGTTCAAGTACATCCGTGCACTATGAACCTAACCTAACCTAACCTAACCTAAGGATTCTGAAAAGTCATGTTCTGTTTTGTCATGGAACCAAATAAATAGTGTACGCAAGCTACGCTGGGAATCTTATTAAAACTAAAAGTTTTTAATTTGGAAAAAAAAAAAATAATGTTATATAACGAGACATCGTTATTTATAATGCACATATTTGCACCTTTTTCCTAATCTTCCGTCCGTATAGCTTTTTTCTCACCCTAATTTTCACGTCAATTATTCGCCGTGCATTTGAATATTTCTCGAGTTTCCGTCTCCCAGAAAACGTTCTGCAGACTTTCTCGCGGAGCTTAAATCTCCCCCTGCTGCCCTAAATCGAATTTAAAAACGGATTTCTTAAAAATTCGCTTAGCATATTTTATATTTATTTTATTTAAGCGGAAACTGTGTAAATACCAAATGATTCAAAGAAACCACCTATGAATACTAAAATATTCATACCAGTATTAAAAATGACAAAAGATTTTTTATAATTTAGGATTTTTACTGCAGGTGTATTGTGGAATTTCAATATCACATTTAAATCGTTAAAATGTTGTACCTTTCCATGAATTCACAGTGTAAGTTCATGAGTGACATGAGTCACGAGTTACAGTTGCGAGTTATATGTTTTTTCTATATCCGCTCCCTATTCGGAGCATATGGCCGTCACACGGGGCCTCCAAGATTCTCTATCTCCCTCCAACTTCCTTGCATCGTCCCGGTGTCCCGTAGCTCCCCTGAGTACATCCTATGGATGGTCATCAAAGGAATTCCAGGGCGTCGGGATCCATCAGATTGATAAAAGAGGCAGGCAGGATTCAGGCTCCCCTGGGGCATCCGCAGCACATGTCCAAGCCAGGTCCATCGTCGCCTTTTTACTTTGGACGTAATAAGATTAAGTAATAAGTAAATATGATTTAGTTCAAGTACACTTGAAATTTCCAAAGATGACGAATGGCGAAACCCTGGTCATTGACGACAAAACTTATGGAAAAGTACACATTTCAATCGATTCAAATTTGACAGTTGACTTCTTAAATCACATGTTTTTCACAAAAATTAAGCTCCATTTTACCCGAAGTACGTCATCCTAAAAAATATACTGGCAAGCTGTGGAGTAGTCTCAGTCGACCGCATAAAATGTCTTTATTTAAGTTTATTTTAGAAGCGAAAAAATAATAATACATTATGATATTATCTCGCTAAGAAATACAAAATTGAATATTGAAATTACATCAAGCATCTTGCGTCGAAATCAGAAAACACCAAGTTCATATGCTCCACGTTGGGTGCGGGCATGGCTTTAATAATCATAATTAATTATAGTGCTGGTGTGGAATGTGCCTTATTTGTGATTCTATGCTGAAAATGTCAAACTTCCATGTCATAATTGATCAAGTACAATAATTGTACAACTCGAATGATAACAAAAATGGTGGAGTTGTCAGTTCATTCGGTCAGTCATAATTCTTATTAGTGTCACTTAGTGCTTTTGTTGGTGGGTGATTCGACACGTTTCCACATTCCACTACCGCTCCACTATATTTCCTCATTCAGCAAACGCCAGTCGTTGCCAACCAGTAAGGGCATCCGCATTTTACAAAATGTTTACTGCGCGTCAAAACAAGACAAAAGAGTCACAAGCCCCATGGAAAAGTAAAAAATTAAATGGATTTCAATTTTAAAACAGATATAGCTTATATTTGCTAATCCGATGTCATTAAATTAAAAGTATTCATCAATTCATAATGATGATTTGTTAAACTTAATTTTTATGATAAACATGTGGTTTTACGAGACGTGCATTTCTGTGTTGTCCAAAAATACCTCCCCTATCCGATTCTTAAGACGTGACACAACGAACGCGATAAGGCAACTGTTAACGAAGTGCTAGATTATTTTATTTTTTTTGATATCAGCTTGACGGAGCATCAAGTTCTAAGGCGTGTCAGCGTCAAAGTTCTTCCAGTCTCCTCGTCTCTAAATGTTTTAACTCTTGAATTTTATTTGTTGACATTCCCTTCCTATCGCTTCCGACAGGAGGGCGCGATCGCTACAGTTGAGAAGTCAGTTTAATATTGCGTCTCTATCTAGGGAGGGTCATCGAGAAGAATAGCTCTGGGCCTATATCGATTCTCTGAGGCCTTCTCGTCATAATTCTGCAAGCAAGAGATTGTTGGGTTACCGTGAAGGGCCACAGCCTTATGAAACCTTTGAGAGGTTTCACGAACGAATTCGCGAATAGTTGGCACACTTAAATCTCTGTGTAACAGCGAACCACGCACGAACCATGGAGCATCACACATTTGCCTCAATGACTTATTCTGAACAACCTGGAGAGTCTTCAGAAGCTTTTGGTGAGCAAAAGCCCACACTGGTGTGGCGTACACCATAATTGGACGAATTATTGCTGTATATAGGAGAAGTTTACTCTTTATGGATAGTTTGCTCCTAGCATTAAGCATAAAGTACAATTTCGCTTTAGTAGCATTAGCTTGGCGCTTTTTAATCGCGGTGTGTTCGTTAAACTTCAGTCTCTTATCTAAGGTTAGTCCAAGATACTTGACTGTGTTAGACCATTTGATCTCTGTATTGTGAATTCTAATGCAATTGAAGTTATGTTTTCTAATGAAGCCTTTAGAAAACATTATTGCTGCGCTCTTTTCTGCGTTGATTTGAATTCTCCAGTTGTCACACCAGTCCGCAATGGTATCGACAACTGTTTGGACGTGTGCAACTGCGCTTTGCCGATTCGAAGTGCTAGATATATAAAGCCAATAACATAACGTGCTCGGAAAAATATCCAAGGTCATGGATACTCGATTAATTTGGAAAATACTCGAGTAATACTCTTTATTTATAAATGAAGATTAATTTAGATTTTTTTTTTACAGCAGACAGACAAACTTGATATGATTATTGAATTCATTGCTAACCTTAATAAATGTATTAATGGAATAAAATAAGCTTTTACATTTTTTTATCATCTATTTATATACACAAATTTTAATTAATTAGAGTACTTGAGTATTTTAAAATTTTACTACTCGATACTCGAGTAGTTTAGATGTCGAGTAATTGGAGTCTATAGTTCTCACATGGGATTTTTTTTTCCACAATAATTAATGACACCACATAGGATTTATGGGAAATCATTACATTTAGGAAACAGATAAAAATATTGTGTCACACGGAGAAATAAAATCAAAGTCTAATGATGTAAATAACGCATTTTGGTCAAAAACATTACATTGGAGATATTTTGCGGGAAACTACAATATGTGGCACCGGTTGGCCACCACTGCTCTTCAATATTACCACGGAAAGACTCGCAATTAGTGCTTTTATTGTGAGGACGTTCTTTTGTCCGGAGCAGTTTTCGCAGAAATACATTTTTACCGGTGTTATTAACCGTTGCACGAAGTAACTTTTTTCAATATATGTTTTTACACAGTTATGACGTATAATCTTGTTTTCACTTTACAATAGCCTAAGATTTCAACATAGTATAAAACTAAAAATAGCTTTTATTATTCCGCGTATTTTGTTACTTATTGTGACACGTGTTTCGACTCTTTCAGAGGCATCTTCGGACTTACTATCGCAAAGTTTTCTTAAGTAATAAAGCAAATTGGTTCTAATATTTTAAAATGATTAAATTACAAAATGGAGTGTGGGATTTTTCCTTTTTACAGGAAGCAAGGAGGGGGGGGGGGTTAAGTGAATTGTAATTTTATCATTTTAAATATAAGAATCAACATGCTTTACTGCTTAAGCAAACTTTGTCATTGTATGTCCGAAGATGCCGTTGAAAGATACGAAGCACGTGTCACAATTAGTATCACAATACGTGGAATAATCAAAGCTATTTTTAATATTTTATTAAAATGAAGTTTTTCATACTTAACTTTTGTATAAATATCACTGTTTTATTGTATTCCTAATCAGTTGACAATGCTCGCCATGAGCGAAACCGGTCCTGATCAAATAAATTGTATGTGGAAAAAGTACTTAAAATGTTTTATTATTTTTATTATAATGCCTTTTCACCAAGTATTGACAGTGAACACCTTAAAAGTGAAAAATGAAGTTCCACAAAGTTACCGCTGTATCCATTGAATGTACATATTTCAATATAGTTTTTAAAAAAATAAAATTCGTTAATAATATGTTTTATAAAATTCATTCATTTTGCCACAATTTCGTAGATATTTAAATTATAAATGTTGATAATACTGCATTTGCTTTCAATTTATTTGCTCCCATACAATTGATAAAAGTTCAACCTACATATATACATTTATTAATATGGTACAATATCCTACGCGAGCTACTGGTAGCTAACGAACGGCCGTTCGGCTATCTATTATATTTCAAATGAATAAATAATCATTGAAAAAAGAAGAACTTTTCAATGGTTAAACATAGTATACATTTTATCTATTGAAATTTTCTTAACTTTTTACGACCTCAAAGTAGTCCAAAGACGAAAGCTTATTAGCCTTACAAAAGCCCAAGTTTCACGTATTTTTATTTTTTAAACGCCTTATAATGGAGTTCTGCCAGGTAAATGCCAATCACTCAATAATAACGTTTTACATAAATTATAATAAACATCTCGCATAATCATTATTAAATCTATTCATATGACCATTTTGATTTTGTTTTAATCCAAACAGTTATATCTGTTCAGTACTATTTTGTTGAAAATTTAACTGATGATATTACTTGAGCTCAACAATAATATATAGTGTAGACAACATATTAAATTTAAGATCCAAAGTATTCTGTATAGTATATTACACTATTCCCTCCATTAATTCTTGTATCTCACAATTTGGTCTACTATATACTATCTGCATTATACACTACTGAACACACTATTCATTATACTCGAATTAATACAACCAGAGGAGTAACAAATTCATCAATTATTTAAGTTTTATATAAATACCAAATTCCACAAAGAAATATTTCATTCCACCAAACAAAGCCATACCACTTAAGCTAAATGTATTGGAACACAATTATTAATAAATATATAATCATCAAACCAATGACATTCTCAATGAGCAAACTAATATTAATGCATCACCGCTACTCGGACCATTGCGGAAGACTTATTTAATAGATTTTAAAATAAAGAAAAAATATTTGGCATTACAGCTTACGCCAATGCGCCAAATATTCTTAATTGTGAAAGTCATACGAGATTAACACGATGATATGTAATGAATCAGTTGTGCACAAAATCAACGATAAATAACATACACCCAGCCCAAGATCTCTTTTTTCAATTGAAAAAATCTGACCTGCCGGGAATTGAACCCGGGTCTCCAGATCGCTAGGACAAAGCTCTTGCCACTAGACCACAGGGACCACTTATGCAATTTTATCTAAATCAACCAAATTAATTTACGTTCATTACAACTCAAACTACAAAGAAATACCTAAAATCAATAAGCCACATTTTTACAATATATATTCGTATGCTAGAACAGAAGAGAAGATTTATTCTGTTTTTTTTCTACACCAGTAAATTTATGTTGATAAGTAAATGTGTGTTTAAAAATAGTTCTGACGAGGGCGTAAGCCGAAATACATAGCTATCAACTATATATCTTTTAATTTTTGTAGAACTAAAATACGCTGCCATTTTTTCAACGTGTTATGATGGGGTCTACCAAGTCAATTCCAATTTAATTAATGATATTTCATACATAAAGAGTCGATTTGTTATATCCAAAAATACGGGAAGAAAAATAACAGACCGTTACTTCAATCCATAGTTATGATTAGGGACTCCAATTACTCGACATCTCAACTACTCGAGTATCGAGTAGCAAAATTTAAAAATACTCGAGTACTCGAGTATACTCGAGTAGTTACAGATGTACCATTTTTTTTTTAATACCATGTGTTTTTACGAGAATTGATTGTTAATCCGTTGCTCAACCTCTCTTTTTCGAAGAAAGGGGGAATGGAAAGGATACGAAGACTAGGATAGGACTAGTGGTTACCTAATCGCTGTCACTGAAGTGGGAAGGTATTTTAAACAACACATACACCCATTGCCTCAGCAAAAACGATTTATCTCGTACCGGCAATCAATCCCGGGCTAGATATATATTTATTATTCTATAGCTAAATATATATTAATAATTGAAATGTATGTATATAAAAAGATAAAGAAGGTTATTAAATTGCATTAATACATTTATTTCAATTTATAAAACATATATTTCAAAAATAATAGAGGGTTAAACATCTCAAATTTTAAATTGGTTCGAAGTTTTGTTTTTATAATTCCCACGGAAGAAAAAACTCTCAGTTGAACGTCGGCTTTTTCAATGAATTAAAATAGGGCATCTGTTATTTTAGTCTGGTGCTTAAATGACTTTGTGAAACCTTTTTTTTTATTTTGCCTACAATATTTTTTCATGGATTAAGATTTTGGTTTATGACTGATACTTAATGACTTTAACAAAATAAAAGGCAAGATTTTTTTTCAATATTTTATTTTGTGTCTTATCATAAATCTGTTAAGTTGGGTAAGGAATATATCAGGAGTTATAAAAGAAATTTTCGCATAGCATACATAGTCAACGGCAAAACCATTCAAAAATATATATTACCTGACAGTAAAATTCACGCGTAAGACTCCAATATTTTTTTTCAAATAAGTAAATAAAATATTGGAAATAAATCTTCATTTATAAATTACGAGTATTACTCGAGTATTTTTCTAAATACTCGAGTTTCGAGTACTAGAAAAATGGACGAGTATACTCGAGTATCGAGTACTCGATACTCGAATTGGAGTCTCTAGTTATGATCCAAACAAACTGAGTAAAAATTGTGTGGTTTTGAAAGTTCGTCAATAAATAAAAATACTTCAGTTATTATTTTCAGTCCTGAAGTGCGGCTGGCAAAAAAATCTTAACAATAGAAAAAAATATTGATCGGCATTTTTAATTTTCACTCTTCTTAGTCGCCGTAATGAATCTGGTAATTTGAATTACATTCGGTTCATCTGGCAAACTATCCCCTTGTAAAATGACTTCAGAAATCAGCTGACTTTTTTTCAGGCGCCACCAGGCGTTGTGTATTATTCCAGATTTGTTTAACTTGATTATTTTTCACTTTACTGCACTAAAGACATACTAAAAATTGTATTGAAGTGTTATACTACCGTTAAATGGAAGAAGAGGTTATGGTGACAGTTCTAAGTTGAGCTATGAAAGCCATTTGCTTAATATTTATGAAAGCTCATTTAATCGACCATTAAAATTTCAAAGCAATCGGTTTACCCGTTCTTGAGATATCGTGGAGGCCAGTTTTGATAAAAACGCGTTTGAAAGTTCAAATACGATTTAAACTATGAAATCTTTACTCCCCATTAATCTGCTATGCCTGGTCCATAGACAATTCTTTCTCCTTCCTGTTGTAAAACTTTTGAAGCTGCTTGATTTGTTCTAGCTTAAATTTTGGTTTTTTTCATAAATTGAAATTACATGTGTATTGAAAGTTCTCATGTAACAAGTCGAAGTGTCAAAATGTGACCGATGTCCCGCCTCGAAACAAATGTAGTCTAACTGCAATAACTTTCCAACGACTTCAAATATTGTAAAATCACTTTACCAGCATATTCTACACGTGTTTAAAAATCATTCAATGCAAAAAAAAAGATTGTTCCAAAATATCACATGGGGGGGTCCCCTTTAAATTGTGCTTTCTTTTATGTCAGTATAATAACTAAAATACTCTAAAAATCATTTGTGAAAAAATGTACATCTGCTAAAAGTATAAGAATTAATATTTTCGATGGTTTCGGCATTAACTTTGTGGAAGTTCATTTTAATATAAAATTTAAAATAGCAATGTATTTTAATTCTACATAAATTATTTTATATATTTGTTGACACGTATTTCGCCTCTTCGTCAGAACTATGTTTAAAACGTGTATCTCTAAGTTTTCTTTTTAAACAAACTTTGCGAAGGCGTAAGCCGAAAATAGGCGAAACACGTGTCACAATATAAAATAAGTTATTTATGTAGAATTAAAAAGCAGCAAGACTAGATTTCTTAGCAAAGAGGCAGTCATTGCAACTATTTACTGATTTTTTACAAAGAGATTTATTCATTTCGCATCAACCGCTTTATATAACTTCAAAAAACATAGAATGACATTTTTCTCAAAAGTTTGTCAGTCACTTTCTGCCTTCTTGTTTGAAACTCCAAAAAGCTAAGACAATTTATTTGGCGTTTAATTTTTTGCCAGAAACATATTCTTTAGAGACGTGATTAACATCTTAATTAATTACATTTAAAACAATCTACCAATTAGCTAACCAGAAACAGCTTTGCAGTCAATCGACTATAGGCAGCCATGAATTGGTTGGTCCACAAACCAGGACGAAAAATTTGACTATCTTAATCCAAGTCGGTCTGCTCTTGAATTTATCATTCCATTAATTCTGCTACATGCAATTGCTTCACTCCGTTCTGATATAAAAAATAGATTGGAGTTCAGTCAAAGTTTTCCAAGAATTCCCTGATGTATGATACTTTTGATTAGAGTAAATAAGAAGCTTATCTTATTTACATCGAAACATTCTTACCACTTTTCAACAAAAATTCGAAATCACGTCACTGAAATATACATTTTCCCTTCATTTTAGTAAGGTTTTTAAGTTATTTTAACACTATTCAATTGATGTTTTTAGCTGTCATGTGGACTCCTATTGGAGTTTATCGCAACATAAGTTTTACTACGAGAAACACCTGCTACTTGATAGCTCTACCTTGTTTTTCTGAGAGAGTAGGAAAAGAAATAATTAGACTAGGACAAGATTTGCGCTAAGGTAATCGCTTTCGCAGCGTCCTGTTTTTAAGATTGGATGAATGCAGTATATATTTGATTGAACAAGTTGGTTCTCCCACCACCCTTCCGTTATGTGTGTGCAGCCGTTTTTCACAGCCGCCTTCCATAATTATACGATCAAGAAAAGAAACGAATTTACTCTTCACCTAAGTATCCTATGTATCTGTTTACTAAGAATCCGTGGAGTTTAATCTACTTGGCGTTGAATCTGAAGAAGAATCAAGAGTATCCCGTTCACATATGTAGTTGCAAATTTATCGAATGCCTCAAAATTGGCCTTGGTTGAGGATGAATGCAGAAGCGAATTTAAGACACCACATACATTCATATCAGTAAAATACAACTTCCCAGACTGGGATTCCATTTGATGCACTCTGCAATCAAAGCCAACAACGTCAATACTCGACAAACCCGACTGTCAGTCATGATTGTTTGATACGGAAAGAAAAATAACAATGTATTTTAGTTCTACATAAATTATTTTATATATTTGTTGATAGCTATTTCGGCTTACGCCTTCGTCAGAACTATAGTTCTGACGAAGTGACTCGTCAGAACTAAAATACATTGTTATTTTTCTTTCCGTATTATAATGGAGTTCTACCAAGTAAATGCCTACTCAATCAATATAATGATTGTTTGAGGCTGCATAATTAAAAAAGGAAAATCATTTAATAATTCCAATAAATTCACAACGCCTGTCTTTCCACAAATCAATACTGCTCATTAAGATTCACAGCCTTGATTATATTTGAACGTTTTTAAATTCGAAGCCTCGGTATACTTTCTAATAAGAACAGAAAAGAGGTTATTTAAAGGTATTCATAAAACTCACCCTTGCACAAAAACTGATGTATATTCGACAACTGAATGGAATAATTTAAAACTATTTTTTCGCAGCTTTATACAGTCAAACTTACTAACGAAATCACTTCATAGAAATTTGTATTTTCCCTTCATTTTAGTAAGTTTTTATCGCTCTCGTAACCTTGTGATCAGAAAGTCGCATGACCAATTCCTGATAAAGTTACAGTATGTAAATTTAAGATCTTAGTAAAAGTGGTTTGAAACAGCATAAGTTGATCTTGTGTAGACCTTTAATGACTTCAAATTGATTTGAAATGTTTATACATTAGAATATAATAATTTGTCACATTTCCATATCCTCTTATAATAGAGAACATCATCAGATGTTGTTTTACAATAACTAGTCGCAATTCAGTTCTTATTTTTTAAGTGGGAAAAAACAGAAGTGAAGTTTGTATTAAGGCTCAGATATGAAATAGTCTGGTCCGTGGTGCAGTGGTCAACGTCGTTGGCTACCGTGTCAGACCGCCCGGGTTTCGATTCCCAGTGCGAGCAGATTTTTTCAACTTCAGATTCTGCTCAGAGGCAATGTGTTTATGTTGCTAAAAATCCTTTTCCACCTTTCCGTATCCCAAAGAGCGATGCATAGTGACAGCGAATAGCTTACCACTAGTTCTGTCCTTGTCTTCGTATCTTTTCCATCCTTACTCTCTTGGAAAAAGAGATTGATTAACTGAGTAATAAGCAGTTCTCGTAGAAAAATATCGGACATTTACTACGGTTTTCCCACTTGGTAAAAACCCAGATTAGCTTTCACTTATTAAATGTGACAAATTCATCAAATTAATTTGGACATTTAATAACTTATTATTACCATATAAAACTAAGATGGTGGAACAGACAAGTAGACGTGTTGTGTACCCTGTCTACATCTGTATATAAGGATAAGTAAATGCAGGTTTAAAATATAGTTCTGAAGATGGCGTAAGCCGAAATAGCCATCAACAAATATATAAAATAATTTCTGTAGAATTAAAATACATTTTATTTTTCTCACCGCATTAAAGTAAAAGAGTACAATTGGCAATCAAAACCATTCAGCCAAAGACCACATCGCAGAATGTTACCAACTGAACCACGTTGGTAAGTAGTTTTATTATGAATTTATAAAATAACTGCAGAGGTATACTAGAGGTTGCCGAAAAGCCTTCGAAATACAGCCTTAACTTCGCAAAGCGCTTTTCACTCGTTGTGATTTTATGACTAATTAACTTGCTTATCCAGTGACGCGGCATAAACCTTCACTAAGACCCCCCTCATTGTGGAATTATATTATAATCCGTGGAATTTTATCGCGAAAGCTTTTTGCAACGTCATGGAGCAATCTTTTCATGGACCTGTCATTATTACAATGAATCATCACAATAGATTAATTTTTCCTCACTGCTTTGTCAAAAAATACGTAATAAACTGGAATAGATTACGGTCACACTTAAGGGTGAGTTTGGTGATGGAATCTCAATAGATTTACCCCAAAAGCATATTTTCGATAAATAAAAATGTACAGCGTGTAATTTTATATGATACTAGCTGGTACCCGGCAAGCGTTGCAATGCCACTCATAGAAAGAAAGTGTGGTAATCCTTCAGATGAGGGGTTCAATCAAAAAATTTGCATTTGACACATAATTCAAGATGGCTGCCGACAGTGTTCCTATTAACTAATTATTTTTCTCAGTTTGCTAATCATCTAATAGATTATAATATAATAGTTTAATATAATTAATATAATATAATATAATATAATAGTTTATAATTTTTAGAAATAAATAAAACTTTTAACAGAATAGAAGTATTATTAAATATTATCCTTAATAGGACAGGTTTCTCGCCACTGCTTACATTATTTCCAATTGAAGGGTTTAACCCAAACCTATCTGATTGATTGCATCTCGTTATTTAATATTTTGTAATGTTTAACGTCATTAGTATTATAATTATTTGATTCTATAACCCCCTCCTTGCTTTCTGTAAAAGGAAAAATCGCAATTTTATCATTTTAAAATATTAGAATCAATCTTGGTTTATTACTTAAGCAAGCTTTGCGATAGTAAGTCCGAAGATGTATCTGAAAGAGTCGAAACACGTGTCACAGTTAGTAGCACAATACGTGGAATAATCAAAGTTATTTAAAATTTTATATTTTTAGCTTGTTTCTTTTTTAAATCAGTAATATTGTATATAAAAAAATATATCACAAAGCTGCCGAAAAACATATTTCACAGATGAACATTTTTTATAAAACAAGCTAATTTACAGGGCTGTGAAGTCGGAGTCGGAGTCGTCGCGGCGATTTGGCCTGAGTCGTACTCGGAGTCGTAAATTTTGAAAAGTTTTAACTTTTGTAATTTTGCATATTACATTTCAAATTTGGCTATTGGCTGGATTGGTAGGGTTGATATTTAATTGAATACACATAATTATGAAAATTAGGCAAAAAAAAGTGATAAACGATATTAAACTTCTTTAGTCGGAGTCGTGTTTTTGGTCAATGTTGGAGTCGGAGTCGGAGTCGTGGTTTTGGTAAATGCTGGAGTCGGAGTCGAACTTTTTTTCACCGACTCCACAGCCCTGCTAATTTATCTTACGAACTTGTATCACAAAATTGAGATTTCCAGCACTATTTGTTTCTGCATCTTGTAATGTTTATAATTAATCGATACAAAGAATATCTTGCCAATCCTTAGACGCCTCGAAATAATTTTTTAATATCACCTTAAAAATGAACGTCTGAGAATATCTAATGTCAAATTAAAATTCAAATCAGGTTTTTAGAGTAACTTTGTCTAGCAGTTGAAAATTTTCGGTAAACTGTCAAAACAATTTCGTGACATATTTCAAATTCTCATCACAATGCGTAAAAAGATATCAACAAAAAAAGTAATACAGCATTGACTCAATTATAAGAATCATACACTTTGAAAATTCGCTCATGAATAATCGTTGAACTACTTAGCTTAAAAAAAACGTCACAAAAAAGTTTGGCTATAACTGAAGGGAAAAAAATGCTACACTCTATGCTTTTGTTATAAATGACATACAGTGGTACCTTGAGATAATAGTGCCCTAACATACGAGATATTTGAGATACGAGCCGTCGATCGAGCGAAGTTTTGCTTTGAATTACGTGAAACGTTTAGTCGGTCCCTGTGGTCTAGTGGCACGAGCTTTGTCCTAGCGATCAGGGGACCCGGGTTCAATTCCCAGCAAGGTCAGATTTTTCGAATGAAAAATGAGATCTTGGGCTGGGTGGATGTAATTTATTGTTGATTTGTACACGACTGATTCATTATTTATCATCGTGTTAATCTCGTATGACTTTCACAATTAAGAATATTTGGCGCAGTTTAAAAATTTCAAAGATATTAGGAACGGCTGGGTATTTGTGTGTGCTTTGCGTATAAGTGGAAGGGGTGCATATTAATGTATAGGTGTCAAATCCGTATATGTATATCTGTATTCTTGTTGGATTCTACTTCGATTGTCAAACGCTATGGACCTACTGTAAAAAACATAATTCGCTCCATCTCTTTCGCACGCTCGACAAATCCCATATGTAAGACATAGATGGCGCTCCACAACGCTAGATGTTGGAACGGTTTAATGGCATTTCAATTAATTTCAATGGGAAAAATTGCTTTGAGATACGAGCAAGGTTACGGGACGAATTAAACTCGTATCTCGAGGTACCACTGTATATCAATGAGAATAGTTATATATTTTTTTTTTGTAAATTCAACAGAAATCACGGCTGTGGTCACTTAGGTTACATTCACATGGCACATTTCTTCCCGTTTGACGTATTCAAGATTTTAACGAACACATCATTGGCAACGGATATTTATACGGTAAATTCCCGTATACGAGAAACATTTCTTCCGGCATGCGCAACAAACTTATCACTGAAATCGAATGGATTGTATCGAATTCGATTAATTCGAGGGTTTTGTCCGACCCATCATTATAGAATTGATTGATTCCAATTGCTTATTTAAAGGGGCCATAACGAGGTTTGTTAAAATTGGCAAACTATACAAACTGTTTATTACGCGTCAGTTAAAATCAAGGCTGTGAAGTCGGAGTCGGAGTCGTGGATTCGGGGCTTTTTGGCCGGAGTCGGAGTCGGAGTTGTCGCGGCGATTAGGCCGGAGTCGTACTCGGAGTCGGAAATTTTGAAAAGTTAGAACTTTTTATTTTTGCATATTACATTTCAAATTTGGCTATTGGCTGGATTGGTAGGGTTGATATTTAAGTGAATACACATAAATTGGTAAATAAGGCAAAAAAAAGTGACTATATTAAACTTTTTTAGTCGGAGTCGGAGTCGTGTTTTTGGTAAATGTTGGAGTCGGAGTTGGATTCGTGGTTTTGGTAAATGCTGGAGTCGGAGTCGGAGTCGAACTTTTTTTCACCGACTCCACAGCCCTGGTTAAAATACATCCGTGCACTTCAAATGCCTGAAAATGCTGGAAAGACAAAACCCGGGTCGTAAGTGACAAAACCAATGCTGCGGATTGGTTAGTTGCGACTCCGACTCCACCATTTCCCAAAAACACGACTCTAACTCCGACTCCAACATTGATTAAAAACACGACTCTGACTCCGATTCCGACTAAAAAAAGTTTTATTTCGTTCATATAAAGTTCAAGCACAATAAAATTTCCGACTCAAAGTACGACTCCGGCAAAAACCCCGACCAAAAAAACGAGTCCACAGCCCTGGACTAAACAATTGAAATTCCATCAAGCACTTTCAGTCAAAATTCTTAATATTATTTATCAATTTTAATTTCACACTTTTCCTAACAAAACATACATAAATAACAAATAGTCAATTATGACATTGCATAAAAAAGTATATTATACGAAACATTGTTTTAACGCGTCAGTACCTCGCTACGCCCATTAAATTATATTATAAAAAGCATAATTATGTTGCGAATATTTTTGCAGTTACACTGAACGACCCCCCATTTGCGTTGAAACGTTCCTCTACGACGTAGAGAAACGCCTAAGTGTCTACGACTCCGCGTAGCGGCAGAGAAAATCGTATTACGAAGACACTCCGTCGTAGGCAGCTTTTAAAGGACTACAATCCAATATCAAGCAGAAAATATGACCCGGTGTTGGTTGTTATTATTTTAGTCATGCCCTTACCGCAACGGGGAAATTTAGGAAAAATATTTTTGCCGGTTTAATTTAATTCTTCGATGTTGATTTTGATGGCTACATTTTTGATGGGAACATTTTCGTCGTGATCGAGTTCTTTCATCGAACGAAGGGTATCTTCAATTCAGTCGTAAAAATACGTATGTGTAAGACATGACGTTTCGTTTTAACGAGAATCTGTTTTTCGAGTGTGGAAAAAGGGGTGGTTTGTCAAAAAGGTGCTAGTAATAAAAAAAAAATTGTTTCCAATTTTTAATGTATGTATTGTAGAAGTGAAAGTATGTGATTTAAAAGAACTATGTTTGAACTCAAACCTCTTCAAAATCTATATTATAAAGATCGAATGGATTGGGAAGGAATTGAGTTCATTTGTGAAACCTCTAAAAAGTTCCACAATGCAGTGGGCCATCACTGTAACCTAACGATCTCTAGGCTGCAGCATTGTGACGATAAAGCACCTGAGAATTGTTATAGACCGAGAGAAATTTTTCTCGATGACCCTCCAAAAAGTAAGCTGACCTCTTGAACTAGCTTCACTAAGGACTGCTCACCACTACAGCGATAGCTATAGCGTTAGCAGCGATGGGAAAGGAATTTCACTTGAATATAAAAACTAAACTTAGAAACAATGCAGAGGGGAAGAATTTCTTAGAACATTAAACTCTATCAATTAAATATCCAAAAAAAGAAAAAACATTAAATATATGTTTATTTAGTGATGTTATTTATCCATGAAATTACTTCACTGCAACTGATTGCGATAATAATTATTGAACTTAGTGTCTTACTTTTATTCTTATACATGCATACATGAGCGATACAAAACTGTTTACAACGCGTCAGTTCAAATTCATTCACGCACTAAAAATGCGTGAATGATAAAACCAGGTCGTAAGCGGCAACACTTATGAATAAGTACACAATTCAAACGTTTAAAACAGACATTAAAATTAAACTAATTTCACATTGTTTTCACATCCTAAATTTGTTTCACTCGTCGTTGCATTATCAACTGATAATTAATTAAGAATTTATTCATAATCAGTTGAAAATGGTCGGGATAAATAAAATACCTTTAAAATGAAAAATGTTTTATTAATATATTAATAACTTACTTTTTTGGATATTTGATTTAGCTTCAAGTTCTAAGGTCAAAAATTGTCCAGTCTCTTCTGTCTCTAAGCTTCGTGTTTATATTCAAGATGCATTCCTTTCCCATCGCTGCAGGAGGATTTAATTGCTACAGTTCAAGAGGAAAGCTTACTTTTTTTCTTACTAATAATGGTCATCGAAAAGAATGGCTTTTGGACTAAAACGATTATCTGATGCCTTATTCTCATAATTCTGCAGGCAAGAGATCGTTGGGTTACATTGATGGCCCATTGCCTTGTGAAACTGTTTAGAGGTTTCACGAATAGTGGTTACTCTTAAATCTCTGTGTAACGGCGATAATACCTTACTGAAACTTTCAAGTACGGTATAGTTCTTTCATATGACCCAATATTATATTACTGTAGATCAGTGATGCACAACCTTTTAGGGAAAATGGTCACATAATTAATTCTCAGATAGTTCGAGGGCCGCATAGGTAAAACTAAATAATTCATTAATATTTTTAGTGTACATAAAATTGAAAATTTAATTGTTTTATATTGTTCTTCCATCGTCCGGAAAAAGTTCTGAAGAAAAAAAGGGATTGATATTTGTCATTTCAGGCCGCATTTGGGCCGCGGGCCGCAGGTTGTGCATCACTGATGTAGATCTATTCTGTATGTGGAGTATAAAGTAATTAATGGATAATTAACATTTATTACACTACAGCATTTAAAAAAAAAAATCGCACGACTGACGCCATTGCTGATATTAAGCCGTTTTGTCGGTCATAACATCGCAGTCATTATCATGGGATCGCGGTCCAAAAGGCGTCGTTTATGGCATAATCGAAACCCCAATCTACGACTATTTTCAACTCTGTTGATTAAAAGCGTCCTACTTTATCGATCCATTCATGATACATTAACCCATTATATGCCGGTAGATATAATAACGGTCGTATGCCTAGTGCCGCGATTTCGATAATAAAATAAAGCTCTTTTTTAAATCGATATTACATTGATTATCACATAGGACTGTGGTTCTAAGAGTTGTCACTATTTTTAAATGTTAAGATAAACATTTTGAGATACTTTATCGTATTGGATTTATCAAGATCAGGACTAGGTTACCTCAACGCGACCATTAACGACTAGTTGAAATTAGTACTCGATAAGTTGATAGTCGCGAGCATTATTAACTAGTTGAAATTATGATTTAATTAGTTGACAATGCTCGCGATGAGTTAAACCGGTTCCGATCTTAATAAATTCAATGTGGGGTGACTACTACATATGTACTATTATTTTTATTATAATGCCATTCCACCAAGTAAGACAGTGAAAACCTTAAAAGTGTTTTTAAAGGTTTGTTTGTTATTTCGGATTGATAGAAACTGTCATTTTTCGACTTTGTTTAATTTGACAAGAAGACATATTATAGATAGTTTTGATTGAATGTTAAGTCTTTTTTTATTATTATTTCAAACATATTCCATTGTGAATGATGGATGGATGACAATCGAAAGAAATATCGTTTTATATGTTTAAACAGTTTTTATTTATATTTATACCAACAAAAGCTATTTGCTAGAGTATCTGGCATGTAGAGACTCAATTTGAGTAATCAGTACTCGATACTTAAAAAAAAAAAAAAAAAAATTTTTAGTAGTATCAAAAACTCGTCCATTTTTAATGGTTTACTCGATATTTCTGGACTGATTATACCGAGTAATTTGAAAAATATTCGAAGTAATGTAATCGGGACTCGTTATATATAATTGATGGCTAATTTGCAAATTTTATTTTTTTAAGCAACGGACAGAAAAACTTAATAGCACTATTGAATTTATTGTTATTTTTTAAGCTGACGTTTGTATTAGTATGCCGATAAATAAAAAAAAAAAAAACAGCAACAGATAGAGTTTTTTCTACCGCGGGAATAAAAACAAAGCGTCGAACCAAGTTAAAATTTAGAAACATTTAATTATCTACTAATTTTTTTCAAGGCACGGAAATATATGTTTCATAATTTGAAATAAATGTATTATTTTTACCAAATGCAACAAAAATAAGCAAATTATTTATTTATTTATCATTCATTTTTATACACAATTTGAATTAATAATATACATTTTGGAACATCTGAAACTACTCGAGTATACTCGAGTAGTCGAGTATTTTAAATTTACTACTCGATACTCGAGTAGTTGAGATGTCGAGTAATTTGAGTCCCTTACTGGCATGTGATGCAATGCCACTCAAAGTATATACAAATACAGTAGAACCTCGATTATCCGGACTAATTGGGGATGAAGGTAGTCCGGATAAGGACAAATCCGGATAATCGAAAAAATCATAATTGACAGGAAAAGACGAGTATCTTCAGAATAAATCATTTTTATTTCTTTAGATTAATACATAGGTTCAATAATAAATTATATTTTGTGGAAAAAAATCAATTTTTGATTTCTGCTTAAAGCTAGCTTTTCTTTTCGATGCTGCCAAATCACGAATACTTTTAAGACACACTTCTTGTCTCTCATTAAACAATTTTCATCTTCATTAAGGTAGTCTTCAAGATTTTTTTACTTTGTTTTTTTATATCCGAGATCGTTGACGTTCCGACACCATTTTTACAAGACAAAAAACGTCCTGATTCACACCGTTTCAAAGCATCGATTATATCCAATTTGCCTTTTAATCAATCTACGACACGTTTTCTTTTCGTTGACTTATCGGTAATATTAAAAATAAATATTTAAATCGTGTTCAACTTGTCAAGAAACAAACGTTCAATGCGTATCGAATTTGGACGATGACTGACCCATATTTTACACAGGACTTATTGTTAGAACAAATGCAACGATCTAAATATTAAGACTGCATTCCATCACGTACGTAAACAGTGGACGCAATTCGCCACGTGCATATCAACAAATTTGTAATATTTTTGTTTATTTTGACCAATCCGGATAATCGAAAATACGGATAATCGAGGTCCGGATAATCGAGGTTCTACTGTAAAGCTTTAGTCAATGGCTAATCGTTCTCTCTTTGTCCAGTTTTCCGTATCGAATTAATCGGGAGGGAAATATAACTAAAAAATAATGGATTCAAAAATCATTTCATCAAAGTGTTAATTTGTGTATTTGAACCATGCTGTGGAGTTGTACTCCGTTTCGTATATTTATGTATGAACTTTTCATTTATGCATAAAATACATATTAATTTAACTAAATTTGACTAAATTTGAAAAGAGTAATGTTTTTTTAACAACTCCACAGCCCTGACTTGAACCATTAATAGCATAAAGTGCTTCCCAAACTGGGGTTCACAGGTTTTCTCCGGTGGCCTCACAAAGCATGGTTTTTTTTATTCAGGGGTGCCACTGATTAAAATATTTTAGATTAAGGGGGCCGTTGGATGAAAAAATTTGGGAAGCACTGGTTTACAGAAATAAGGATAAATAATGTCGGTCCCTGTGGTCTAGTGGCAAGAGCTTTGTCCTAGCGATCTGGAGACCCAGGTTCAATTCCCGGCAAGGTCAGATTTTTTCTATTGAAAAAAAAGAGATCTTGGACTAGGTGTATGTTATTTATCGTTGATTTTGTGCACAACTGATTTATTACTTATCATCGAGTTAATCTCGTATGACTTTCACAATTAAGAATATTTGGCGCATTGGCGTAAGCTGTAATGCCAAATATTTTTTTTAAATTTAAAAAATAAATAAAAATAATTAATGTATAAGAAAACAACTTTCCACTTACCCCAACATGTTGCAGGCGGTTTTGTAGTAGTGATTTTTCTGGACTAATAATTTTAGCGGATATATTTTTTTTAACAAATTTCAATTATTTTTCTATTTACCTACCAAATGTTTCAAATCAATAATACCGATTGAAATCTAATGATGAAAGCGAATTCATATTGAATAATTTTAAATTTGAAAATAAATTCGTTTTTATGCATAATCATGTTATATTATGTAGGTATATATGTATTTTAACCATCCCGCGCCCACACGCCATCAGCGAGCGAAAGTGCGAGGTTGGGGTTAATTTATACATTTAATCAAATATGATCCTCCTCGCGGCAGCCGTTGAAAGCTCGCTAGACCCCGTTGTCCTTTAGGGTGACCATTCAATATTAAAAATTCACAAATTGTTTTCCCTCCAATATTTTTATTCTTTCGTTTCGTAATCCACACCTTTTCCTGTGTGTGTAAATTCGCTCTTTTTGATAAATTGACCGTCGTATTTATTTTGAAAGTTTGAGGAAAACATCTAAATCCGAGCTAAAAATAATATTCTAATTTATATTAATGTCACTTTGAAAAGATCCTGCTCAACGAACAAAGGTAACTGCAAGGGCTGTGGAATCGGAGTCGGAGTTGTCGAGGGGTTTTGGCCGGAGTCGTACTCGGAGTCAGAAATTTTGAAAAGTTTGAACTTTTTGTATATGTCAATTTTTGCTGTTGGCCGAATTAGTAGGGTTGATATTCAATTGAATACACATAAATAGGAAAATTATGAAAAAAAAAGTGACGATATTAAACTTTTTTTAGTCGGAGTCGTGTTTTTGATCAATGTTGGAGTTTTACCGACTCCGCAGCCCTGGTAACTCTGCTTGACTTGTTTTCAGATATGAGCGTTTGAAGTTTCGATTGATTAAAATTCACTTGTAACAATGAGCAAGTAAAAATGTTTCAAATTACTTTTTTTAAGCGTAATTTTTCAAAACTCTTGCTGAGAAATAATGATACTAAAGATCTAATGATGGAAATAATGATGACAATCTTAAAACTTTGTCAAATAAATTAAATAAAAAAAGTGTGTAGATAAAAAACATTCGATGAGTGAAACCGGTCCTGATCTTTATCAGAATACGTGTGGAAATAGGACTAAAATGAAATAAAACTATTACCACATTTAGTTTAGTACTTATTCCACGTTATATTTATTAAGATCTGGACCGGTTTCGCTCGTCGCTAGCAACTGATAATAAATACTAAAACACAACGTCGTCTATACAAAAGCTAATGCTTCTAAGTCGTGGTGGATATATATTTCAGAGAAAAATGATAGTTACGCCAATCTTAAATGTTAAAACGCGCGGTGGTATGCTCGGAAAATCAAGCTAATTTAAAGAACGATAAGAAAGTGGGTGTCCGGACAACAACTCACCAAAGTTTTATCGCAATAGGATGAACACTATTGGAACGCTTACGGAACAAAAACTCATTTACATATAATATATGTTCATAGATTATTAAAAAAAACCTTCGTGGGCGACTACAAAACAAATCATCAAAGTTTTATCGCAATCAGATGAACGGCATGGGAAGGCAAAAACCTTCGATGGCGTACACGACACAAATCACCAAAGTTTTATCGTTTTCGGATGAACAGTATTGGAGCGCATATGGGATAAACAGGCACTCATTTTTATATTCATATATTTAAATTTGTTAATTTTAATATTCATTGCTTGCAATTTATGTTGAAACATGGGTCACCTTAAAACTCTTTCCATCTAACATTCGACCCAAGGTCTTGTTCAATTCATTTAAATTGAGGTTTCAGATATAATTCTGCATTCCATCTCATTTTTATATGCACAGGACGTAGGATCAACTTTTTTCTATACATATTTATAATATGTATAGAAAGAAATGTATTGGCATTATATTTCTTTCGGCTTATCCGAGGCCAAAATGAGAATTCCACCATTCTTGAAAATGTTAAATTGAATGTTCCTGATAATTTTTTGAGGAATCGTGAGCATGAGTTGTTTGTTCTTCCAAGGGGTAGAACCAGTCTGCCAATGGGAATGCCTCTGGGAAGAGCTTTAACAATTTTAAACGGCATTGCTTCGGATGTCGACATATTTCATATTGACGTGAGTGAGTTCAGGCGAATACTATATTTTATGAATAAAAGTTGATTTTGTCAGAACTCACTCGGTTGACATCTTTGAAAATTTCTAATGTGATTTTATAAATTTTTTTCTCTCTGTTTTTATGATTACAATGTTTTCATCTTGTTTTTAATTAATTAATGATTAAAATTATGTATTTACATGTATGTATATATATAAATACATACACGTATTTATATTTGTCAAATACATGGCGCATTGGCATTAGCTGTAATGCCATGATTTGCTTTTTTCTTAAATAAATAAATAAATAAATAAATAAATAAATAAATAAATAAATGTATTATAAAATGACATGTACCAATTGAAAACATATTATTTTATGATAATAATTTATCATCTTAAAAGTGCTCACTGCCAAAATTTGACGGAAAGGCATTGTGTTAAAATATAATAAAACATTTTTTCTACCTAAACTTTTTTAACCTTTAAAATGTTTGCAAGAGCGAAACCGGTCCTGATCTTGATAAATGAATCGTGGAAATAGTATTTTTTTTTTTTAAGATGCTATTTTATTCTCGTTCAAATATTTCGCACCCTCAGTAAGGTACAGTCAGGCCTGCTATAGCGGGAGGATAGGGAGTACGCTATATAAACTTAGGCAACCATACAAAATTTGAGGTTTGGTATTTTCAATTGTATTTTGTGATTTGAAGGAAATCATTTTTTTCCAATTTTTAAGTGTTTAGTTTGTAAGCAAGCGACATGTGCCTTGTACGAAAAAGCGCCGCAAAAGCTCTAGCAAAGTGCTCTATAGGACTGTGTGAAAAAATATATACAGAAGGCATGATGATGCTTCTTAAAGAGATGAAACACGTGTCATTGTTTGTCAAACAATACATGGAAGAAACATTTTCTTGGAGAAAACTTTCGAATGTCAAAATAACAGTGTCAAAGATAGCACACAAGTTCAATTGGTTTCATATAAAATTTAAAATAGCTTATTCCACGTATTGGTTTCGTTTGTAGTTACACTTGTTGCTGTCACAAATCAGGGGTTATTAACCCTATGCCCGTGAGCACATATGCGCCCGCTGAGATATTTTCGTACGCCCGCTACAGTTTTTATTTAATAACAAAACACCCCAGATTTATCTGAATTGTATTTTATTTATTGAAATAACAAAAACTATAACCATTGACAACGAAGTTTTAATTCAAAAATTATTATTTGTACGTAACTGTATGGTGTTCTTTTATAAAGGATAATCAAAAAATAGGAAATGAGTGTAACATATATTTCTGAAGCAACCCAGGAAACAATGATAATTTAATGTATGTCATACTTAAGATTTGTTTATTAAAAATTCGGCGCCCGTCACTATTCTCCAAAACCTCAAATGCGTCCAAAGTCGCAATAATGTTAAGAACCCCTGTCATAATTTGTGTCTCTTACGATCGTCAAATCATTAGTCTGCACGCACGAAAACTGCTGCAGCTTTAATAATCTATAATACTTGAAGCAGTGTGATATAAATCTTACTAAGCTTATTCGAAGAAAAATCTAATATTTGTTTGTCTCGCCCAAGGCTTTCTTCGGTTTTCATTTAATTCGTAATTTATTTCGTCAATTAATCAAGTAATCATTTAAACAGTTCGTTACCACTGGGAGGCGTATTATTCATAGAGCCTTTTGTTTCGAAAACAAACACAAAACCAGTTCTGAGTATTTCACCCTTATTGCTTAGTGTAATTAAAAACCATCATTACTGTAATTACGAGATATTAATTACCTTTAAATAAATAGCCATGGAATTTTCTCCAAAATGAAAGGTTACCTGAAAGTGTTTAATTCTCGATCCAAGCAAAGTTATTATTTTATTTTAATCTACTGTTTTTTTTTTGTTTTAATAATATTTATAATTGTCTAGTGTTTCGGGTGTTGCGAGTGAAGTGCCACTCTGTAACGGTGTAAAAGGGTTCGAATCTTAGTGCAAACACTTAAAAAATGATCACTTTTAAGGTGGCATGTATTTAATGGGTCAGTAACTAATTCAAGTTTTGGTCAGTTAAATAAATAAATGGTCAGTGAAAAATCAAAATGGTCTACTCACCCTTTTACAGAAAACTATTGACCATTTAACAATAAAACACTGACCCAAAATTAATTATTAACCGACCATTTATAATTTTTGACTGACCATTTATAATTTTTAACTGACCATTTTAGTTATTTATTACTGACCGTTTTAAGCATTTATTACTGACCATTTATCGAATTAGAAACTGACCAAATAATTAATAGTCTTTTAGGTGTCCACTGTCAATGGAACTTGGTGGAATGGCATTATAATAAAAATAATAAAACATTTTCAGTACTTTTCCACAAAAAAAATATTGGATCAGGACCGGTTTCGCTCATATCGAGCATTGTCAACTGATAAGAAATAAAACAAAACAGTGATATTTATACAAAGTTTAAGTAAAAATTAAAAGGTATGTCAAACAATTGGTAACCGGTCCTGATCCAATAAATTTTATGTGGGAAAAGTATGTAATAAAAATGTTTTATTATTTTTACTTAAAAAATAGCTACTTTATTGCTTGGCGTTTGAAGACATCCATTCATTTGTGATTATTAAATCTTCTCCCTCCTATACAATTCTTAAACAACAGGGCGTAGCAAGCAAGATAAAATAAACAAACATTTGTCCCATTCTTTTAGCATAACTCTCTAAAAATAATGACTAAGTAACAAGCACTTCTCGTACAATAACTTCTGTATCAATAATTTTCTTTAAAATTGAAATCATCGTTTTCTTATTGATAAAATTTATAAATGATAGCTAAATTTGTACGGTTTTCAATATTTCTTACTGTTTATTGAATTGGCATTTACTTGGTAAAATTGTGAAAATATTTTCAATACATAACAAATAATAAGCCTATTAGCTTTTGTAATGTGGAACAATGTAGTCATAAGAAGATAGAAAAAAAAACTTACGTTAGGAAAATGGCAAAAAACTTAACCGAGTGAGTTCAAAAGTTCCGACGAAATCAACGTACTCGTCTGAACTCACTCGCGTCCATGTGATATATGTCAACATCCAAAACAATACCATTTAAAATCGTCAAAGCTCTTCCGAGTGGCATCCCCATTGGCAGACTGATTCTACCCCTTCGAAGAACAAACAACCCATGTTCACGATTCCTCAAAAAACGTCGCGAACATTCAATATATAAAATCGGGTTGGCATTCAATGTCAATATTCTCAGAGCACTTATTTTAGACATAACGTTTTTTGCCAGAGTGACTTCAATTAATTGTGATGCTTGCATTGCACTTTCATCCATATTAGCTGCAACCCAGCTTCGTCTATAATTTACGCTTAAACATTAAGAAGTTTAAGCGGATAGCTATGTCCCAGTTGAGCATGTTTCGGCTTGTTTATATCTACTTATATATTTTTATAATATCACATTTTTTTTACCAAATCCGCTCCGAATTTGGATCATAAAGTCCTAGAAAATTTTCTTGACAGGATTTTTCTATGAGAACTATATAACTTGTTGAAGTTGATGTTTTCTACGAGAATTCAATTGCTGAACGTCTCGTTTATACGTCGAGTATACGACTAGGGTTTTCAATCACAGGCCAAAATTGTGATCCCGAGAATGTCATAAGTAGATCCCGGGATCCCGAAACTGGTCTCAGGATTTGGGGTATTTTTTAATGGTCAATATTTGTCATATTTATAAAATATTAGCCATGTTAATTTAGCATTAAATAGTTTAAAATGATTAATAAAATTTCACTGTACACATTCATGTCCATTTGGTGTTTATTAGAGCTTTCGTCAAACGTAAGTTTGATCCGCTCATGTTAAAAAGTCTCCGTATTGAATTAATGTCACAATCTTTTTAAGAATAATATATTTTGTTTGTGTTTCCATTATTGAAAGGCGAAAATATTTTATGAAATTGTTTCCTTCGAATGCTATCATTAATCTGATAATTAATTGAAATTAAAAATATTCATGGTTATATTATATACATATCATCTATGGGAAGCAATTTTTGATCGGTGATTTCTTTAAATTTCCCATCGTTATTGTTTTATAATGCGGGCATATTAAAGAAAATAAATAAATTCTTAACGATCAGATTACAATTAACAGTTCACCTCTGTTAAAACCTTTAACAAACAATAAACTTAAAACAATTTAAAATAGATGCACTTAGACATTGCAGATTTTAAGTGGTTTCACTCGATAAAATAACCCAAATTATTGTTTCCCACCATTACTTTAGACCAATAAATCAAACTTATTTAAATTCTTTCATGTGACGTAGATATGGTTTCAACAGAAAGAGATGATGTAGGGGGCACCCTGTCTAGCGAAGGTATATAAGCTATCTCTAATACACGTTTTAAACATAGTTCTGACGAAGGCGTAAGCCGAAATAGCTATCAACAAATATATAAAATAATTTATGTAGAACTAAAATACATTGTTATTTTTCTTTCCGTAAAATAAATAACGTATTTATTAATGACAAATGCATCCATAACGTTGGAATAAATTTTATAATTGTTTGTATTTAAGTACTCATTAATCTTTTAACTGCCAGCATGTGTATGTAAGGCGATACCTCGCGCGCCTCGAATTTTATTGTAAAAATAAAACGTTCTAAATATTTGTTTTTAAATGTTTTTTTGTTAAAGCTTGCCGATTACGATGCGATTGTGCCGTCATTTATCCATAATAACAAAATTATAATATGTATGCCTCATCAGGTACAATTGATTTTAGTTAGTAAAATCCCACTTAAAGCGAGCGTCTAATGACGTCATTTTTTGTATGATTTTCCGTAAACGGCAGTTCTTAAGACGTCTGTGGCAGCCGTCCGGTTAAAAGATTATTTATCACTATGTTCTCGCATTGGGTTCGTAACATAATATTTTTGGCCACCTAAATTCATCAAATCGTATCAATTTCTTATCGGGTGTTCCAAATGTGACACATGCAAGTAGACAAAATATTACGATTTTGTTAACACACAGTGGTCCGCACGCACATGTGTGCGTTATAATTTTTTGGTTTTTTCAATTAAATTTAATAATTTGTTTGTTCTTGAATAATAATCCCGGGGCTCATAGGTATTGAAAATCGTCTGGGATCCCGGGATTTGAAACTCGAATAGGTAGTGATTGAGGTTAAAAAGGTTTTCTAGAATAATAGGTATTGAAGTGAGAGACTTCCAATCAGGACGTCACCGTGTAGCATCCGAGACGCATAATACTCAAACACAGGGACGCTGTATTAATTACAAATTTTCTCCTACCTCGCAGTCTTAAATGGAAGTTTACATAGTTTCAAATTACCTTCATAGTAATTACTTCTTTACTTGGGATAGGAAGACGCCATACCAAGCGAGCATGCCAATTAAAATCGTAATTAGCAGGGAATAAAATTTCGAGTTTTATTCAAATATTTACACAATACATACATTGCTTTTACATACAGCAAAAGCGGAGACTCAAATCATCATGATTTTTGTGAAAATGTGAGGTTATGTTGATCTAACAGACGATTACTTGATACAAAACCATTGAAATAACGTACAAATCAGGAGGTAGTTTTCAAATATGGTCAAATCCATTTGTTGACAAACTGAGAAAGTGAGATACTAGTTTGTGTTTACTAGCAAATATGTTTTTAATTAAAGACAGATAATGTGTTAAAATACAAACTTTTCCATGTAAATAAAAAAGTCTCTATAGGTTAATCTAAATTGGCAGCTAGTTTTGGAATTGACCAGTTTTGAAAATTACCTCCTGAAATATATTGTTCTGTATCTTTGAATACCAACTACAATTAAATTACTATCTTTACTTCAACCCGTGGACTGCTAACGTCTCTTAGTGCGAGGCCTCAGTGCGAGCGTCAGGCGCTGCTGCTGGCGAGGTCTAGACCAATGTTCCCCAACCTTTTAACACCTGCGGACCGGTAAAAATTCAGACCAAAATCAGAGTATGTTTCAGAACCAAATAATTTCATTTGAATAGTGACCATTTTATATAAATTATCACCTTCAATTTACCAATTTATCTTGCCCTGTGTATTCTGACCGATATATTATGACCACCTTATAAATAAAAAACAATATTTGTTTGTTGTTCGCACCCTATGCGCTGCCATACCGTTCATTCCATCGCAATGAAACTTTGACAACCTTTTTTCTTGCACTTTCGCGGATGTTTTTGGCATAGTAAAATTATCTTACGGTAGGTTTTGATATAAAAATCAATGTATTTTTCATATTTTATGCGCTGTCATACCTTTCATTTTGACAAATTATTATTGCACTTGCACAACGGTTATAGGCATATTACAATTAACTCTCAGTAGTTGGCGCGTGTGTCGTACCATATACAATCGGCAACAAACAAACAGCAAACGTCGAACGGCAAAAGTTATCGATACCGATCAATGTTAGTGTAATTAAATTGAAATTATTTATCTGAAATATTGTGCATCCGAAAACACTTTAATTAACACAAACACCTTCTTTCTTTGAGTGGCTTTGCAACGCTTGCCGGATACCGGCTAGTTTAATATAAATTCAGATTGATGGAATATAAATTCTGACCAATGTTACAAATAAGGTAAATGTACCAGTCGTTGACCATGTACCAGTAGTTGACCTTTTGAGAATAAAATGGCCCAAACTAAGAAATGCAGATGGGGGATTGCTCTAAATTGTAAAGTTAAGACAATTTAAGGCATCTGTGGTCGGAATGAGCCACTAACACATTACCATATAGCCAATAGAGTGCCAGGGTGGCCATTTGAAAACAACACCTAGTGTGTAAAGTGTATTATTTCAAAATTTCTTAAGTGATTAATCTAGCAACGGCGTGTACCTTGTTCATGAACCAACCATTGCTACTTGATTCAACCAAGAGTGGTGTGACAGAAAGCCCTGAGGCAACTCTGACAGAAAGTTCACTATAAAGCCCCCTGTTTAGACATGGTCAACTACTACATTTTTCAATTTGTGAGATGGTCAACTACTGAAACAAAAATATGACTTATATAATTTAATAAAACTTTTTTTCAACAGGCCCTTTCGTAATTTTTGTTACATAATATTAATTAAGACATGATCCAATATGAATAAACTTGCTTTGCCTTCATTCGGTACAATGCTAAACCATAATCGTTATTTTTGATGACATTTTCTCTTAAACGGTCAGCTACTGGTACATTTACCTTATTATGAAATTGAAAATTAATGTTCTACCAGTAAAATTGCCTGCGACTTTTTATTTTTTTTAGCACAATTTTAATTAATTAATTGAACCTCATAGCACGTTTTAATTAATTATTATTTCACATTTCAATAAAAGGTAATGGAAATATAACTAACAACAAATAATAACCAATAATTTTCGGACCTCATACTACGGCGCGATTGCTCTGAAACCCGTTCCAATATAAATTAAAACTAATCCCGAATATAGCCGTCCCGCCTCTTCTCATGGAATATAATATGACAGGTGGGTAATTGCGTCTCTATCTCACTTATGACACACAGGTGTACTGCATCGTTTCGATTCGAAAAATTATACGACGTAATATTTCAGTGGTGAGAAATCTTTGGAAAATGAGCTTTATTTTATTGAATTTGTATTATATACCCGGCAAGCGTTGAAATGTCATTCAAAAAAATAAAATGTTTGTGTTTATTGAAGTGTTTCCGGATGCGCAATATTTTAGATAAATAATCTCGATTTAATTTCATTAACACATATCGGTATCGCTGACATTTGATGTTTGTCTTTTGACGATTGTCTACACGCACCACCTACTGAAAGTTAATTTTACTATGCCTGTAACCTTTGCGCAAGTGCAACATTAAGTTGTCAAAAAGAACGTAATGGCAGCGCATAAAATATTTAAAAAACATTGATTTTCATATAAAATACCTATTTTACGTTGATTTTACTTTCGCAAGAGCAAGCAATAAGTTGACGAAGTTTTATCGCAATCGAGTGAACAGTATTGCAACGCATAAAATACGAAAAAACAAACATTTATTTTCACCTCTTTGGACAAGAGGGGTTTATTTATTTTTTAAGAACTTTACAAAGTTTCATATGCCAACAGTTGTCTACTCATTCATTTCGAAAGGCCCGATTCTATTTCAGGACATTTTACGACACGCTTTACGAGCAACAGCCTTAAAGGTTTTAACAATTAAAAAGACATATTTCTAATGAAAGCTTTGGGGGTGCGAGCATCATAAAAAATTGAGAATACTCATGACGTCATCTGTCCATTTTATTTTACGACGAACGTCCACGTGAATTAAAACGTTCCGATGGTTTTCTTTTTATTTCGTTGAAGCACTCGAAGCAGGAATACTCTTATTTTACTACCCCTATACTCTTGCGATGCTTTGCTCGAGTTTTTAAGTGATTTTTTGAAGAGTTTTACAGATCTTTCTTCGGTAATTATTTAGAGAAAAAAAATATATTTTAAACAGTGTTACCAAAAATTCTTTAAAGTTACGTGCAGAATACTTAGACATCCTGATACTTGCGATGGATACGGCGGTAACGTTGTGGAAGTTCTTTATAATATTTATAAAATAATTACAGAATTTTGTTATATAAATACAAAGAAAGGTTTCCAATCCTAGGATCCCGAAAACTTTAAATACCTGATTAGCCCCGGGATTATAATATAGATATAGAGTAATTTTGATTTATTGATCAATAATTTTGTAACATTTTTGTAAGAGGGGAAACGCGTGTCACTATTATAAACACAATACGTGGAATCCTCAAAGGTAATTTTAAATTTATATTTACCTGATATTTAGCTTTATTTTCCATTCTGTATGTCTGTAACGCATAGTACAACGACATATTTGCTTAATACGGTAACACAGAACTTGTTGGTGTTATTTATTTATATAAATATATCTCTCAGTCTATGAGTTTAAGTTGATATCAGGAAGTAAATTCACCCTAATAATAATCTTTATTGAAATCTATAGCGATTCAATATAGAGTAATTTCAACTAATGTAAAACAGACATTTAGGCCCGATGTCTCCAAGGCGGTATTGCGACCAACGTCTCGCTTTCAATGTATCTGACTCTTTCACGCCCTGAGTGCATGAGATACGTTGTATTGTTTCACGCAGAGTCCGCTGGACAATAAAAAATAGTTCATCGGGCGCATCTTTAACGGTTTTACTCCGTTAAGATGACAATAAGTTGGGCAATACCCGCTAAACACGGGCGATAATGGGCTTATTAGAAGCTCTTTTTAAGTAATTAATTAGCGAACCTTGAGTGAGCACTTAAGATCCGGATAAGACTTCGTGTTGGTCGAGTAACATCCCAAACGTAAGCCACGGAAAGAATCTCTCAAGCTCCTAATCCTCCCCCTAAATTCCTTACTACTGATATCTCCTTCGTAATCGTAATCTTAGTGTATTGTCTTCTAAAACTAACTTCAGTGCATTGTGTGATTTAACTTAACGTGTAAAATCTGTGTCTAACATTTAATTAAATATGTGTGTTCTAATCACGCTAGCTTTGAGATCGTGTTTTACTAAAGAGCATTCTGTTTCTTCTACTCCGATCCCTAAATTCCTCTTCCCGAGTGTCGGACCGGAGACTCCTTCTCATTTAACGAGAGAGCCGAGATCGAGGTCGTCTCAATATATGTATAAGTATACTTTCGATGGATTCGGCGGTATCTCTGTGGAAGTTCATTTTAATATAAATTTTTAAATAACTTTGATAATTCCACGTACTGTATTACTAATTGTGCCACGTGTTTCGCCTCTTTAAGAGGCATCTTCCTGAAACATTGATGAAACACTAAAATTACAAATGTCGCAAATTTTAAATGTAGTATTGCATTTGCACTATAATACATAAAACATAGTATTCGTCTGAACTCACTCACGTCATTGTGAAATATGTCGACATCCTAAACAATACTGTTTTAAATCGTCAGAGCTCCTCCATGTGACCGCAAGTGTTGAGCAAATGTTAACAGGTGGCCATGCATCTGGTGTTTAATATTTTGAAACAATATCTAGAGTTTCACTAACAATCTAATTGAATAATTTATTCTCGATCATTTAATTTCTCACCGCATTTCCCAACCAAACCACCCACGTTAAATAAAGGACACTATCCGACATTAAATTTCAATTGCAATTATTATTTTGGTTTTACCGAGTATTATACTTCATTCTATTTTGCTGATAAGCTCGTGAATTACAAGTGAACGAGCTATTTAAAGCTCGGCTGATCCCCAAAGCTCATGCTTTGATGCACTAAAAGCTCTATAATATTGCAGTAGATTCATGTTTTAATTTTAAATGGATATCGATGTTTTTGGTATTCCGCTTGCGTTTAACAATTAGTTACAAACCGATGGAATAATAATGTTATCGATTTCATATTAAAAACAGAGTTCCATAAAATAACAGCTGAATTATGGAACAATATTATATCGTAAAATATACATTTTAAGCTAACGGTTTTCCAGTCGTTTCAGTAATATTCCAGGCTGTGCCAGTTCCGATAATTTATCAAAAAGGCAATGTAAAACTTTTTAATTATAACATGATTTAACCGACTAATATTTTTTAATGTTCTCTCTTAAAATTTCTAGCTAACCACTAGTCATGTTCTCGTTATCCTATCTTTTCAATCTCTACGGTCTTTAAAAAGAGAGGTTTGTCTAATTATCAACAATCTTTGTCGTAACATTGGTTTTTTACCACCACTTTATCCGAAAGAAATGATTTAAATACTGAACAAGCTGTTTTCATAGAAAAACCATAAGAAGAAATGAGGAGCTTGGGATCAAAAATGACCACATCCACTTTTTCCTGAACAGAGATATACACACTTTTCGTATAAAAACTTATCCCCGACACAAATTATTAAGTTTAAAAAAATACTATAAACCAGACACAAAAACATTAAACTTCACTCAATGTGGCCTGGATTACTACCGACTGAACTGTCATGGCCGACAAAGGCAAACACGCTTTTGGCCGATTTAGGATTTGGGCATTTATGAAACCAAAACTCAACAGGATTTGGGCAGTTTTGATTATATAGTCATATTTTGATATTGAATTACATGGAAGCTATGAGGATTTCAGAGAGTTTGAAAATGGAATTCAAAGCTTTTGAATACGTACTTCCATATTACATCGCTAACTCGATTTTTTATCAAAACTGGATTTGAGCATGTTTGATCCCAAGCTTCTCATATAATGCTCCAAATTGAGAATTTAAAATAGTACTTTCTATTGCCTTATATGAATTAATAATTAATCGATACACCTTATGATGACTAAATTACTGATATTAAGAGACACTTAAAATTTTCTAATCTTATCGTATCTTTGAATAAAGATTATTTCATAATGTGTTTTATATTTTAATACCGATGCAGTGGCGGCTGGTGACAGAGTATTAGGGAGTACAAAAACAGATTCAACTATTTTTGCAAGAGTTCTTTCCTATTCATTGGATTTTAAAACACTTCTATAACATGGACTTTCAATTCAGATGTTCGCAATACCAACGGAGTGCCAGTCTTATGAATTTTTGGCTGTCCGTAGTACGGAAAAATAGTTGAATCTTTTTTTGTACTCCCTAATACTCTCTCGCCAGCCGCCACTGCTACCATGCGATAGTGTCAAAATGCTGAAACAAATTTGTTCCGCCATACAACCACAGTGTCTAAAGCTTTGGTGCAAAATATAAATTTTGTAAATAAGTAATATAAAGATGAAAAATGGTGATGATGATGGCAATGAGGTGAAGATCTCTTGATGGTGGTGACACTGATTCGTGATTCAATAACCTTGAGGGATTTTTCTCTTTCAGTGTCCTCTTTTAACCCTCAGTGTCACAAACGTTCTGGAAGTTCTCTAGTAATCGTGAAGTCGTTTTCTTCATTTCTTCTACTGTCCTGATCTGGAGTCAGAAAAGAAGGGTTCTGTGGAGGGAGGAAGGTGTGGTCGTCTAGGGGTGTTTCAAAAGTAAGAAGATGAAATTATAATTTACTTTCATTATAAAAGCAGTGAAACACTCCTGTTGCTTTTTTCAACAAGTTTCAATGATTCAATTTTCGGTAATTTGCATTTTAATAGCAATTTAACTTAGTGATCTACTTATATTGTTGTATAATTGTATATAAACAATAAAAACTGTTTACTACGTGTCAGTTCAAGTAAATCCGTGCACTTTAAATGCTTGAAGATGCCGAAAGGTTAAACCCGGGTCGTTAGCGACAAAACTCATGGAAAAGTACAAAATTCAAAAGATTCAAATTTAATATCATTATGATTGTAGTTTCCGAATATCACAAATGGATATATTAAACTTAAAGCTTTGATATCTAATTCGCGACCTAGTCTAATTATAACTTAAAAAAACTCAATAGTCATATTTGACCAACTTCTGTTAATATACCTCATTATAAATCGATTAACAGGTGTGCTAAAAATGATGTATCGACGTCAGTGCGTGGCATTCGTGTTAGAGGCAATTTCGTTATAAGCAATATAATCATTTCTTTTTGTCCATGCCCGCTCCCAACTTTTAGCATTTGGACTCTTCGCGGGGTGTTTCTCGGCATGTTTTTATCTACGGGAACAGCTTGATACTCAGTTGCTCAACCTCTCTTTTTCAAAGAAAGTAGGGGTTGAAATTATACGAAGAATATGATGGGAAAGGATTTTTAACAACACAAACACCCATTGCCTTCGAACATAATCGATAATTCGACTGGAAAAATCAGCTCGTACACGGACTTGAACTTAAGACTTGAACACAGGTGGTCCAAAACGGAAGCCAACGACGTTAACCACTGCACCACGAAACAAAACATTTATTCTTGTACAACATGATGTGTCTTTATTTACCCAGATACAAATAAATAAATAAACAGTTTAGTATTTTCTGTTTTCGAAAATTCGCGCGTAAAACGTAAACTAAAAAAATACGCACGTCAAAGCAATATGCTGCGCAAAATATACTAAATCAGTACAGGGCTATAAATTATTCCGCGCTCAATTCCTTACAAAATGTGCCTTTAGAACAAAGGCGGCCAACCAACGGCCCGCTGGGTGTCTTCTTGGGGCCCTCGTGTACATAAAACCACCAAAAGAACATTCCAATGTGCGTAATTCTTATTAGCAGGGATGTGGAAACAGTAAAAAAAAATTGACTCTGACTCCAGCATTTACCAAAACCACGACTCCAAATCCGACTTGATCAAAAATAACATTGATCAAAAATACGACTCCGACTAAAACACGTTTAATATGATCACCTTTTTTTCCTAATTTTCCTTTTTATGTGTATACAATTAAATATCAACCCTACCAATCCGGCTTATAGCCAAATTTTACATAGTATATGCAAAAATAAAAAGTTCCGGCTCCGAGTACGACTCCGGGAAAAAAGCCCCAACTCCACATCCCTGCTTATTAGGGATTCTTAAATCAAAGATTCTATTATACATGCTTTCAATTATTTGCGTTAAGAAACAAGCATCGTATGCTTTTTGCTGTATTTTCAACGTCATTCTCCGTAGACGTGAATTTATTGCCAGGAATTTTACAAATGGAACATTTTGAAATGTGTTATGATGCACAGTTAAAGGATAAATTCAATTAGGTTGGTTTGGAAGTGTTTTACAAAACATATTTGGACAAGGAGATATATCCTGCATATTACAAACATGTTCTATCGTTAATTTGGCTGTTTGGAAACACTTACACGTGTGAACAGCTTGTTAGTCGAATGAAGCATATTAAATCTAAAATGAGAACACGAATCACTGATGAGCATCAACTGATCAACATTGATGCACTTAGTTCTGACAAACAAAATCAGACGTCTCACTAAAATTTATTTAAAATTGTTTTTTTTATTATTTTTTTGTATTTTTAAGTCTAATCAAATAAATATGTTTGATTCTCATTTTTGTTATATCTTCTTAAAAAAAAAAAAATATTTGTTTGCATGGAATAGTAAAAGAAATTTTGTTTCTTGGAATAGTAAACGGCCCGTTAAGAAATCTCATTTCTAACATCTGGTCCAGCTACTGAAAAGGTTGGCCACCCATGCTTTAGAACAAGTCCGCGACAGTGTCATCTGTGCTACATCTTTCGGAACTCTCTTGTTCTTTTTTTTCATGCTTTCCCGCCAAATGTCGTAGTACTCTTTTATTTGTCACGTATCGTTCGTCTATAATGGAGTTTATCGCTTATTGGTTTATTTAAAGGGAATTGTATTCCAGACGCCTTTTCGAATAAATCTTCGGAATGTATTTTTAAACAAAATAACATGGCTCTTCTTTCATTTTACATTCTTTATGGCGCTAGCATCGAATGAATAATTCTTTTTATGAATTTGATACAAGCTTATCGGAACCATGGAATACATATAATATATAAGGGAGAACGAGACACTTTTATACCTTATAAAAAGACTAAGATTTCAATTTGATTATTAAAACTGTGTTAAATAAGAACTTATTTTTATTTATCTACTATATATTGGAACCCGGCTTCGCTCGGACCAGTTTGGGGTTATGTTCAGCTCGGCGCGTAAATTCAGACGGGCAAAGTTGAAAAAACTTTTTTCAAAATTCAAAAGTCTAGGTCAATTAAAATGGAATTAAAATGAACATTTCAGACTGGCATTGACATTTCACAGCCCCTTTCATATATTGACAGCCCCATTCTCGCCCATTAAAATGTCCAAATTCAAGGAAAAAATCTAATTTTCTGTCAAAGAAATGTCAAATAATACCTTCACGTAAATAAAAACATTATTATATTAATAAAAGCCGGGAAAAGTTCAGTAGAAGACTAATTTATTACATTTTGACTAAATGTCTTCGCCGATAAAAAAATCAAAGATATTTTCTTTCGTATTCGTTTTTATGGCAACTTAATGACCAACAACGTTGACACTGAGCCACGGACCGGACACGGAACTAACTGTACATGTCATAATAGTAATATATGAGGTTTTTTATTTATTGAAAAAAAGCCTTTCCACCTTACCACCACTTCCAAGAAGTGACAGTTTACACATGAAAATTAATATATGTATTCATTATATTTATCAGAAACCAGATTAACCGCTTGTTTGAAAAAGTGTTCTGATTTCGTTTTTATAAATACTCATTGGCGCGCAAATAAAGATTTGAAAAGTTTTGCGTAAAAATCAATAGGCTGCTCTGCGAATTTGAGTTATGCCAACATAAAAAATGAAAATTCTCGAATCTCGCTTATCGTTGCGTAAAATTGCGTCCGTAAAGTTTTCCGGGACCAACGGTGAACTTTTACCGGATCTTGAAAGTATTTCCAATGATCGCAATGAAAATAATTCCGCTCTGCAAACTGGTTGGCTTTACGCAATCATGATTCTCGAGTGATATCATATGCAAGGGCTCGTCAAACCGTACGGCACATTATTCTTTTCAATTTCAAAATATATTATTGTTTGAGTTGTCATTTACTTTGTGGAACTCCATTATAGCCATGATTACCATGTATGTGTGAACAAGTAACATAACAATATAACATAACTTTGATTATTCCACGTATTGTGTTACTAATTCGTGGGTGTAGAAACATACGGGCGTAACTACAAAAATGGCTGTTTTGAGTTAAATATGGCATTGTCATGCTCAAATGCAGTTCTATAAGATATAAAAATATGAAACTTGTACGGTGAGCGGTTTACCAGATATTTCTCGGTTTTTCTGCAAATCCGTGAGCACACAGTTCAAAATTGGAAACTGTTTTGCCATTTATCTCAGTTCGTTGTTTTTGTAGTTTCGCCCGTATGTTCCTACACCCACGAATTGTTACACGTGTTTCGCCTATGTAATAAAGCAGGACTGATTCTAATATTTTAAAATAATAAATTACAAAATGGAGTTTGGTATTTTTCCGTTTTACGCTAAGCAAAGGAGGGGGGTTATAGAAACAAAGCAAACACATAATTATATTACTAATGACGTTAGATTTACAAAATATTTACTATTTAGATGCAATCAATTGAGAAGGGCTCATCTCCGCATCCATCAAAACATTATTGATTTATTGATTGAGTAGGCATTTACTAGAACTCCATTATAATACGGTAAGAAAAATAACAATGTATTTTAGTTCTACATAAATTATTTTATATATTTGTTGATGGCTATTTCGGCTTACGCCTTCGTCTAGTTCTGACGAAGGCGTAAGCCGAAATAGCTATCAAAATATATATAAAATAATTTATGTAGAACTAAAATACATTGTTATTTTTATTACCGTATCATCAAAACATTATTTACTTTTCTTTTTCGCTTGTTGAATAGGCTTAAATAGTAGCTTTTCATTGAATGATTTAGGTTACTTCACGGCGTTGACACTATATTTCTGAAGATGGTGCGTTACGGGTTAGTTTCCATAATCAATACATCAACGCCATGTTGAATTTTGAAGTTACCAACTGATATAAAGAGTACAGCGTGAAGTCAAATAATTCATGATAATTTCATTTTTTAAGTAGGCATGTTAACAATAGTTAAAACATCCCAACAAAACGATATCAACCCAATATTTACGTTCATTACAATTTATACTGATTATAACTTTGTACTATATTGTAAGATACTTTTTTGTGTATGGAATTGTAAACTTCCTATACTTGCCTCTCTTTGACTGAAGTTTGACGCTCACTGGAAAAGTGCAGTGATCGACAACTGCGTTAAAATATTAAATCACACATATTTATTACAATAAATCAGCACACACATAGATGCCAAATACTTATCCCCGCACAAAAATACAGTTAATAAGACAAAGATCAAACATTTTTAGTTCGTATTCCACATAAACTTTATTGGATCAAGACAGGTTTTGCTTATGGCGAGCATTGTCAACCGATCATTGTCATCAGTTGACAATGCTCGACATGAGCGAAACCGGTCTTGATCCAATAAATTTTATGTCGAATAAGTACTAAAATTTTTTTATTATTTTTATTATAATGCCACCAAGTAATGACAGTGAACACCTTAAAAGACAAAGATCAATAGAATCCATTAGTTATGACTGTCAATTATTGGTGGAATGGTGAAATATATTAAGACATTGACTAGGGAAGATATCTCAGCATTTTGAGAAACGATGCGTATTCCACGATCCCCGTAACCAATTTTTAATAAGTTCAATGTTTACGAATACAAAAAACCAGGGCAGTCCGACAGCATTCCGACTCCAGCATTTACCAAAAACATGACTCTAACTCCAACTCCATCTCCAACATTGAACAAAAACACGACTCCGACTCCGACTAAAAAAGTCACGTTTTTTTCTTATTTGTATTTATTCAATCAAATATCAACCAACCAATCCGGCCAATGGCCAAATTTTACATATTATATGCAAAAATAAAAACTTCCTACTCCGACTACGGCCAAAACGCCGCGACGACTCCGACTCCGACGAAAAAACCCCGATTTCACAGCCCTGCAAAAAACACTTTTTCCACAATTTTGTTAAACGACCAGGACAGGTTTCAGTTAACGCAAAAATTTCAGCTGAGATTATTGTCTTAAAATTGTTATTTATTTTTATTATTAAATGCTTTCCCTGTACCACTTTTTTATGATCGGATCGGTGGAAAAGTAAAATAATTATATAAAACTTTGCCTCTATTTGATTTGAGTGATTTATATCAAATGACATTCACGCCCAAAAGCATTGACGACCCATTATTATTTCAATCTTATATATAAAACCGAAACGGCGTATGTATGTATGTGGGTCTGTAATTCCCTTTTGCATTGTTGTTGCAAGTTGCCATAAAAACGAATATGAAAGAAAATATGTTTGAATTTTTATCGGCGAAGACATTTAGTCAAAATGTAATAAATTAGTCTTTTACCAACTTTTCCCAGCTTTTATAATTATAAACATATTTATTATTTACGTGAAGGTATTATTTGACATTTCTTTGACAGCAAATTAGATTTTTTCCTTGAATTTGGACATTTTTATGGGTGAGAATGTCATCAAATTAAATAAAGTTTGTGATTTTATTTTAACTCTATTTTGGATGTTAGATTTTGTGATATAATTATGTCGAATGATATAACATTAAATAATTATTGGTCGCTTAGTCCAAGCGATGCCGGGTAGCAATACTAGTAATTTTATAAAACTTTGCCTCCATGCTTTTGAACAAAAATTCAACAGAGCGATTTATATCAAATTACATTCACGCCCAAAAGCATTGACGGCCCATTATTATTTCAATAATATAATAATAATTCGATAGTAAATAATATTTTCCCCAAAAAGATTGACCATTGGCTAAACCAATATGTCACTGCGATAGGGGCCAGCTTACAAGGCTTAATTAAGTGACATTTCAGGTTGTTAGATAACAACGACGGTATTGAAAGGGTTAACCAGGGATCATATACAACGTTACTAATTAGCAAAATTCAAAACAGTATTATAATTCATATGTATGTATATTGAATAGCAACTCCGTGCTTGATTGTTTATTAATCTATGTTCATATATAAAATTAATTTCAAGCAACTAGTGATTTTACTGACATAATTTTAAGACTTAAAAATTTCATAAAAAATAATACCGGGATACCATATGTGATACCATATGCGAGACCGCTGAATCCCACCTTTCATTTTAATCGTTTATAATTAAAATTTTGGCCGGTCAATGGTGCAGTGGTTATCTTCCGTGACGGACCATCCGGGCTCGATTCCCGGTACGATTAGATTTTTGTTCGAAGGGAATGGGCTTAATGTTTTTTATAATCCGTCTCTACCTTTCAGATAATAAAAAGCGATTAGCTAACCATTAGTCATATTCTAGTCTTCGTATTCATTTAAACCCAACTCTCTTCGAAAAAGATAGGTTGAGCAACTAAGTAACAAGCAGTTCTAGTAGAAAAATTTACATTGAGATAAACTCCGTGGGTAGTCCATATGCTCCAATTTGGGAGCGGAAATGGTTTAGTAAAAATTACATTTGAATCAATGTCAACATTATAAAGTCTGAAGATGCTTCTCGAACAGGTGAAACACGTTTCAAATAGAAAAAGAAATGTATTGCTTCCACATATTATTTTATGAAGATCGGTTTCGCTCATCGCGAGCATTTTCTCCATCGTTCATACGCATCGTTCATGCACAAGTTCATACGTTCAGTTAAAATGCCTAAAGAGGCCTTAAGGTGAAACCTCCGTCGTTAGCAAAAATAAACATGAAAAATACAACATTCTAACGATTCAAATTACATGTAGTGTATTTTTTATGAGTTTTTAAGAAAATGACAATAAAAAAATTTTGAGCTAGGCTGTGGAGTCGTTAAAAAAAGTACTACTCCGACTCTAGTATTTCCCAAAACAACAACTTCTACTACGACTCCAACATTGACCAAAAACACGACTCCGACTCCGATTCCGACTAAACAAAAAATAATTTCGTCACGTTTTTTCCTACCTTTCTTATTTATGTGTATTCAATAATATATCAACTAACTAATCCGGCCAAAAGCCAAATTTGACATATTGTATACAAAAATAAAAAGTTCAAACTCTTAAAAATTTCCAACTACGAGTAGGACTCCGGTCAAAACCCCTGCGACGCCTCCGACTCCACAGCCCTGGTCTTGAGATATATATTTATTGTCCGGTCCGTGGCGCAGTGGCAGCGGCTTTCACTTGCGTACCGGGCCGCCCGGGTTCGATTCCCGGTACGAGTGGATTTTTTCAGTCGATAAATCTGTTCAAAGGCATGGGTGTTTGTGTGGTTGAAAATCCCTTCCCACCTTTCCGATCCCTTAGAGCGACGCATAGTGACAGCGATTGGCTAATCACTAGTCCTCGTATCCTTTCCATCCCTACTCTCTTCGAAAAGGAGAGGTTGAGCGACTGAATAACAAGCAGTTCTCGTAGAAAAACATATGTTTAGATAAACTTCGTGAACAGTCCATATGCTCCAAGTAGGGAGCGGACATGGTAAAAAAATAAAATGGATTATTTACATGTAATTTTATTCTATATAGAATAGTTGATAGCAAACATTTGACGATTTTTTCTTGATAATAAATAATAATCAGCTTGCAAACATCTTCAAAAAAAAAGAGGCTGTTATATACATATAAATGTTTTTTTTAATTTCCACCTTCTAAATCGAGATTTCACCGTGTATCTCAACACTAGATTAAATAACCTGACAATTTGGACTCGCCCAAGAAGTGTTTACTTTGGACTCATCTCCGTTTTTCTTTATTTGTTCTGAACAGAAACTAATCCTCACAAAAAGAACAATAAACGAAAATGTATAATCAAATTTTCAATTAAGTCCAAATCCTTCGTCTTTTGTTACAATTTGGGAGATGACTGTTTCTGTCCCTTCCGTCGTGAGATAGCAACGTTTGTTCCACTTGATTATTTTTTGGCTACCTTGTTATTTAGTGGAACGGTGTGAAAGCCATCAAAATTATTTCTTACCTTGATATAACCGGACGCATATAATATTACATCTATTTTATAAATTTATAAGAGAACAGTGTGTTTGTTCGTTGACAAACTTATTGTTGCACTTGCGCAATGGTTATAGGCATAGTACAATTAACTTTTAGTAGGTGGCGCGTATGTCGTACCATTGACAATCAGCACAAGAAAAACAGCAAATGTTAAGTGTCAAATGTCATCGATACCGATCAATGTTAGTGAAATTAAATCGAAATTATTTATCTAAAATATTGCGCATCCGAAAGCACGTCAATAAACACAAACACATTCTTTCTTTGAGTGGCATTGCAACGCTTGTCGGTACCGGCTTGTTTTGAACAAATAAAACAATATTCTTCTTACTTCTTCTAATTCTTTTACGACTACCACGTGTAACTTTTTTCTGATCTTTTAAAAAGTATATCTGGAAGAATACAATAAGTAACACAGTACGCATAATATACTGACTTGGAGAGTCCAGATTTACAAATGGTTAAAACTGACCTGTTCGGTATTATTGCAAATGGGTAAGTTAGAAGCTATCTACATTTCGTTACCTTACTTTGAAAAGTTTCTCATTGAAATTTTTGCCTAAAATAACTTTTTGGTCGTAAAAGCTTGTATTTACCGCATTCTATCATATAATATGAATTTCAGAATTATCGTTAGTTGAATAACGGAGTTGCACTGCATCTGCACACTTTTTTTACTTAATTTATTAGACAAAGTTCCAACAAAGATTGTCATCATTTTTTCCATCATAAAATTTTTAAGATCATTGTTTCTCAGCAAGAGTTGGGAAAAATAAGTTATTTGAAACATTTTTACTTCCTCATTGTTACAAGTGAATTTTTATCAATCGAAATTTCAAACGCTCATATTTCATAGCAATTCAAGAGCAGTTAGAACCTTTTCAGTAAGGTGTCGATTTGACACTACTATTCGAGGCTTGGTAGGCTTTTACTTGAGTAATACTTTTATAATTGTTTACAAATTGAAGACGTCTTAAGTCGGTCTGATTTCATCCAGCCCACCCTTACACAAAATGTGGATACAAATATAAATGTAATAGTTTGTATTTGAGACTTTTTGACCTCAGCTACGTAGTATGCTCTAAGGGTGAAACAATAAGTCTTTCTTCTGATCTTTGATTTCCGGTTGAATGGAATTGAGTTATGCCGCCGGAAGGAGGCTTTTTGGGTTGCTGCAGGAGTTTTCAATTCATACATTAGATACATATTTTTAATTAGTAATAATTTCAAACGACTTTTCCATTACTTATTAGATAAATATTATATGTATGTTTGCATGTTTTAATTTATTTTGGAAAATCTTCAAGCGTAGGAATAACATAATTATGGCTTTCTTTAGTATGTCAGCTAGCGGGGCACTGTTGATATAGGGAACCTGAGAATTTCTAAGCCCAAAAGTGTGACCTTTCTACTGAATCCAAATGTTTTATTTTAAGTTATATCTACTTGTGCCCAATTTGTGGTGCAGTGGTCAACGTCGTCGCCTTCCGTAATTGACAGTCCCTGTACGAGCAGATTTTTTGAATCGATTTAACAATTCCGTTCGAAGGCAATGGGTGTTTGTGTTGTTAAAAATCCCTTCCCACTCTTCCTTTACCAAATAGTGGCGCGTAGTGATTGAAATTAGCTAACTACTCTCTTCGAAAACGAGAGGTTGAGCAACTAAGTAACAAGTAGTTCTCTTTGAAAAAATATGTTCAGGAATCCATATGCTACAATTTGGCAGCGTATATGGTAAAAAAATATCTACTTGAATGTTTAAGAATACGTCATTTGAAAAAGGTTCAGTTGTACATTGTTTTTCCCCTTAAGGCTCGAATTATAAATTGTATTACTTTCCGATCTTATCTAATCCTGAATAATTATAACAAGCATTCATCAGATAGTACGTAAAAATAGATTAAGCGACTAAAAAACAGCTCTCGTAAAAAACTGTTCAACAGAGAATGGTTCACCCAATATCAATTAATTATGTAACATGTCAAAAATTCATGTCAAATTCAAAGAGCAAGTATAGGCAAAATAACACTTATCCAATGTTACCAAGACGTGGGGCGATCATTTTTATACATATTCAGAACGCAGCCCACCAGTTGAATACGCCTTATTAAAACAATGTGCCAGCCAAGAACCTTTGTTCGCATCAAAGACGAAGAAGTGGGCCACTTCAACAAAGTTGATATTTCGGAAGCCGGAACCCTTAGAAGGGTTCCAAGATAAGTATTGTGACCATAACATTGCTCATTCATTAATTATTTTGGGCGATTTTCACGAACCAATCTTTATCTCGAATATTAAATTAATCGCTAAATATATATCATTTTTGGTATACAACCCTGTTCGTGGTCATTTAATAATAGCGGGTATGCGGTTATGTAAAGGTCGGGTCAGTGATGCAGTGGTCAACGGCGTTGGCTTCCGTGACGGACTACAGGGATTCGATTCCCAGTAAATTTTTTTCGGTCGACTAATCGATTCTATTTGAAAGCATGGGAATTTATTGTCTAAAAATTTCTTCCCGCCCATCCGATCTTACTAGCGGGTCGACTAGCTAACCTCTAGTCCTCTATCCTTAGCGTTTCTATCCCTACCGCCGTCGAATTAAAAACAAACTGGGTGACTGAATAACAGTCAGTTCTCCTAAAATACAAATGTTTAGATAAATCCATTAGGAGGCCTTATGCTCCACATTGTGAGCGGGCATGGAATAAATTGAAATAAATCATATTATTATTCGATTCTGATTCTAAGGCATGGGTTTTGTTTGTGTTGTCTAACAATACATTTTATCATGAACATTGAATAACAACAGTTGTCGAAGAATAACTTCTTTACATATTTAAGTAAATATAATACATTAAAAAGTACACTTTCCACATATTTTCTGACAAAGATCAGGACCTGTTTCGCTCATCGCGAGAATTTTCCACAGTTTATCTTTATCAGAGTACATGTGGAAACAGAATAATATGTGTTTTATTTATTTAAATATTGCCTTTCCACCAATGAGTACAATTTTCGTGCTTATTCCACATAAAATTTATTTGGATCAGGACCGGTTTCGCTTATCGCCAGCATTTTCAGCAGAAACCTTTTGATTTTCAATTTTTTTGTTGAAAATGCTCGCGATGAGCAAACCCGGTCCTGATCCTAATAAATTTCAAGCGGAATAAGTACAAATAATGTATTATAACCTTAAAAGTTCTTCGTATATGCTTCTATTGCAAGTCAATATGCTCCTCAATGAAGGCAGATATTTTAAAATATAAAATATTAGTAACGCCACTCTGTTTCTCGAGAACTCATTTATAAAAAAGATTGAAATATTCCCCATAGACCACTCTATTGAAATTGTTAAACAGACCGAATAAAATTAATTGATCGCTCTATCTCTATCACTCAACACGGTGTTAATATAGTATGTCTCCCTTCAGACGTTTCTTGCGTCACGATCTTAATAGGTCCCGTCTCAGTTACGAAGGATCTGGAGGATTAAGCTTAACAATAATACTATATAAATTATAATCCTGTATTTAAAAAATGTTACATCAAATAAATGTAGTATTTCTACCAAATATATTTCGGCTTTTCTTTTGATAGTTTATATTGTATAGATCACGGGTTCCCAACCCATGGGTCGCGACCCCAAAGGGGGTCGCTGCGGGCTTTCTGCGGGGTCGCCAACTTATACAATCAACTAAAAAAATATTCACTTTCACTGTTTTTTTTTAATAACCTAATGAAAAATGCCATTTTCAATTGCATCGGGGTCGCGGATCACATGGCTTTTCTAAAAAGGGTCGCCACCCGATAAAGGTTGGGAATCTATGGTATATATGTTACAGTAAAACTGTATTCTCAGTGAAAATGTATCAAGTAATAGATTTGTATGACAACATGATTTCACTTGTCACGATCAGGGAAATTATTGTCGATGATTTGTCGGCCTAAAATTTTGATTTGCTTCAATGAAACAATATCAGCAAGTAGTCCCTCTCATAAAAAGAGACCAAAGAAAAACACAGACAAAAATAGGGCTGAAGATAGGGCGGTCAAATTTAATTTCAATGACAGCTTGGAGAAGAATATATTTTCACTGAGAATACAGTTTCACTGTAACATATACATATACATCATTAAAAAATATTAAATAAATATATCGCCCCTTCCAAGCCAAAGCTAGTGACAAATCGCTGCTTTTCAGGAGAGCCAAAATCGTAAACAAATTTTGTGTCAATTAGAGCAACTTCATTTCGTTACCACTTCTTTCCATGCATTTTTTTGAAGGACATCCTTTCGGCAGTCCTTGCTTATTTTTGTTCTGAAACTAATCTCAAGTTTGACTCAGAATCACCAAAATGTTACTAACGCCCTTTTGGCTTGGTAATAGAGACTCCAAATACTCGATACCCCAACTATACGAGTATCAAGTAGTAAAATTTGAATAGTTTCATACTTGAGTAAATACTTGAGTAGTTTCAGATGTACCAATCCTATGGGACTGCCCCCAAATGAATTCCGAACGAGCAGAACTGTTTGCTGTGGTTCGTCCTCACACGAGCCCAATAGGCCACGCTGACTTGATTGCAACTAAGGCTAACTTCATTGCATTTGAAAAATTTGCAAATTTATACGGGGTTCGACATAATCTCGATTCTTCACTAGAGTCAATATACTCGTCTAACACGACGGGCTCTCAGTATACGGATTATTCACAGGATACTCTGTATCAAAATGATTTCAGTGGCTGAGCTAGTCACTCCAATTTATTTTATTATTTTCTATTTTAAAGCACTTTAGTGCATGGTTCAAAATCAGTCCCGTGCAGATCTGCTCGGGCCATTAATGTCAGGGGTAAATTCCTTTTACTAAGACGATAGCGTTGTGAAAGGCGACCATGAAACATTGGCTGCCAAACCAAATTTTTGTACCAAAATATATATATATTATTGAATATATCAAATTTGTGTATGATGATAAATAAATAAATAAGCTTATTTAATTTCATAAATACTTATTTATATCAATTTACATGACATATATTTCAAAAATAATAGAGAATTTTTTTTTTAGTTTTGTCCAGCACGAGTATTACTCGAGTATTTTTCAAAATACTCGAGTATCGAGTACTTGAAAGATAGACGAATATTCTCGAGTATAAAATATTTGATACTCGAATTGTAGTCTCTATTTGGTACGGACGATATTATGTATTCATAAATAAACTCGTAGTGGCGTTTGCGGGCCCGCACGCTGTGGCGTCTGAAAGGTTAAGCTTTGATTTAAGTTTCATTGACAAAAAACGACATTGATTCCGGGGCCTTCCTTACAGAAAGAACGAATGAAAAAGTCGGTGACATTTATTAATGGGTTGAATAAGGGAAGGGATTCTTAATGATTATCACAGACATTCATTTCACAGATAAAATCGAGATAATTAAAAAAAATTATACGACACTGTTGATTGAGACATTTCTTATTATATTGTTCTATTTTACATCTTTGTGTAGGGTGGATAAGGTACAGAAGTGAACTATTGTTTTCTTTAAATATTTTCAACCTAATCCCAGATCAAGTCCATGGTCGAGTGTCAACGTCGTGAGCTTCGGTCGCGGATCATATGGGCTCGCATCCCAGTCGGGGTAGATTCCTTTTTTCAATCGAATTATTCATTGTGTTCGGAGATACGGATTTCTCTGTGAAAAATTAACCAAGTTGCTTACCAATATGTACATAATTTTAAGATGTCACTATAGGAGAAACTGCATCTTGCCAATGGATCAATCAATGTTTAAAAGGTTTAAACCTAATAATCGAATACCACTGGCAGTGACGGCTAGTGACGGGGTGTTGGGGGGTGCAAAGGAAGATTCAACCATCTCCTGGCCGAGTCCCGCAAGGAGTTCCACTCCATGTTCACGAGGAGCTACGGGATGATTTACGAGAAGCACGCTCATCTCTTTTCCGGCCTCTTCACTGAGCTGGAGCGGTATTACAAGGAAGGTGGAGTGGATCCCGTCAAGTCGATGGATGGATTCTTCGAGCTGCTATATCAGAAGATGTTCGCCGTGTTGAATTCTCAGTATCATTTTGATGACAAGTAAGTTTTTTTTTTTTGAAAGGTTTTCTTCACCCTGAATAGTATGATAGTGTAAAATGCAGTCCTCCAGCTGCTCTATATTAGAGTAGTCCACATGGACCATTATAGATTGTCCACTTGAGAGGAGGTCATGAGAGTTATGTCACCTTGTTACATTACCTGCTGTCAGTGACGGCTGGCGACGGGGTGTTGGGGGGTGCAAAGGAAGATTATAGCATGGACTTTCAATTCAGATGTTCGCAATACCAACTGTTTCTCTTCCGTAGTATGGAAAAATAGTTGAATCTTCCTTTTGCACCCCCCAGCACCCCGTCACCAGCCGTCACTGACCACTGAATTTTTTTAGTTTACTTTTATACATATATAGTGACTTCCATAGAAAATATCAGACTCGAATAAGGACATTTTTGAGCCCACAAAATATTTCACTTATTTAATGATTACTATTTGAAGATTTTGTTGGTTAAAATACGTACCCATGTCAATAACTCCTTGAGTTACATATTTTTATCAGTTCACACAAATTTTTCAATTAATGATCAAATCTTCTTCTTAATGACTGGATCCATTATGCATACCATTAAGTCTTAGGGCAATTGGGCATAAGGTGCGGCATTGTCTTCATTTCTTTTCACCTCAATAAAGAGTGAAAAATGCGGAGATAAAAATGAAAAATTTAACACATTTAACCTATGTGATGAGTCCACCGCTTGGATGAATTTAAGCACAATTGTGTTTCGCCTTTTTTGTTACCTTAATTTTAGGCCGTCAATGTCACGTGTAAAACAAAAATTCCTCTTCTTCTTTTGATATCTCATTATTAACTAAGTCGACACTTTTCTTAAAAAATGTTCTAACTTTTCTTGACACTGTTTTGAGATATTAGCGTTTGATGTTTCGACTGATTAAAATTCACTTGTAACAATGAGCGAGTAAAAATGTTTCAAATTACTTATTTTAAACATATTTTTTCACAACTCTTGCTGAGAAATAATGATCTTAAAGATCTAATGATGAAAATCTTAGAATTTTTTCAAATAAATTTAGTAAAAAACGTGTGCAGATGCACTGCAACTCTGGAATTCTGCTAACTCCGTTATTCAACCATAGATAATTCTGAAATTTATATATATGATAGAATGCGGTAAATACAAACTTTTCCGACCAAAGGGTCATTTTAAAAAAACAATTATAACCTTTTAAAGGTAAGGTTACGAAGCGGCATTCTTATTTCAAAACCGGCAAAAATCGAAATACGTTTCTTTAATCTGAAGGGGCTGAAGTGATATATTATGTACATCCAATAGATGCATGTTGACATTTTCTTTATCTCACACCATATATTTCACAACAGCAACAGACTTAATGCAACCACAGACGATCAAAACTCAATTTAAGTCACCGCATACAGGTATAGTGTAATTTCCTCCCAACCCTTTGAGGGCCGCAATCGCTGTCAACGGAACAAAGCTTCACCGCGGAGGCGCAGGTATATACGAGGGCGAAAAACGGGGGTGCTAAGAGACGTTGACAAATACCCCACCGGTTTTGGGACGCTACGGGGTTAAAAACACCCGATTCCGGCCGACGTCGACTAAGAGCGATTTAAATATTTCACACCGGAGGGTTGTCGCATTGGAAATATCGCCCATTAATTTTGCGCGGTAAAAAAGGACGCTTAAATTAAAGGAAAGGGGAAAACGGAATTTGAATGATTTTTAATATTTATCGATGGATCGATGAACATCGTCTTCCGATGGCTTCCATTTTAAAAACCACTTTATCTGCTGTCGAATGGTTTGAAAATGAATAGTATTATTTGACGGTTTGAGCGGTTTCCAAATGGGGAGGGGAAAAATCAAGGTTCTATTATTAAAAAAACTTTAAAAAAAGGGAGGCGTAGGAGCATAAAGTTTGGAAACCACTACCGTAGATGTTTTTTTATAATTCTTGAGTTATGCTACCAATGCTTTTTTTCTTAAGATATTATAAGATGAATTAAACCAACCTCATCTCAGTCAGGGCTTCTCAAATATTTTTCGATTGCGAACCCGTAGATTTTTGCCGGTTTCATGGCGCAGTGGCTAGCTTCGTTGGCTCGCGACTGGTCTACGGAACAGCATTTCTACGAGAACTGCTTGTTACTCAGATTGTTCAACCTGTCTTTTTCCGAAGAGAGTAGGGATTGAAAGGATACGAGGATTAGGACAGGACTAGTGGTTAGCTAATCGCTTTCGCTACGTGCCACTTTTTGGGACCGGAAGAGTGGGAAGGGATTTTTAACAACACAAACACCCGTTATAGAGTCTATATAGTATAAATCGACTGAAAAAATCTGCTCGTACACGCACTCGAACCCGTGAGATCCGTCACGGAAGTCAAAGACGTTTACCACTGCATCACGGAATGATGTATAATGAGAAATAAAATATGATAATATGCATACATATTTTTAATGTAATGTGGTAGTGATAAAATCGTCTTGTTGAGCCGTTTTAATTTTATTTTAAATTGAATGAAACGATGACTAAGAGGGAAGAGGACTTGAACACTGGCGTTCCGTCACGGAAGCCAACGACGTTCACCACTGCATCATGAACTGGGTGTTGAGGATCGATATGGTTAAAAAATAAAGTCGGTTTACGGACGATAGTTTAACGTGACAACGTCATAAGAAAACATTGATGAAATGATTGCATACTTTTATGAATAAAATGGAATCATTTTATTGAATTATCATTATTTTTGTATGGATACGATATTTTGTATATTTGTTATACGTTAATCAGATTTTTAATATGCAAGAATTAATTACCTTTATTGCCGCAATTGTTGTTGTAATATAAACAATGAAAACCACATTAACATTTCACTTCACTTTATAAACAGTTGTAAACAGATCACGTGTAGGTACTGTGGGTGTATAAGTTGTGTGCTGCTGCTGTCTCTTTTCTACTCAGACGCATCGACCAATCGAGTGGAAGAGATAGATGCGGCACTGAACGGTAGGCCGATCGTGCCTCTCTATCGCTTATCCGCGCTCTCGCTCGCACGCTTGCCTTCGGCGACAAACGGGACAATGAGTCATGTTTTTTCGTGCGTGCAGCAGGCGTTCATCGATTTATAAGACGTTTCAATGTACGACATAAACCAGGTGAAATTTTAATGTATTTAAAACGGGTGTATCTGGCCATGGATGCGGGCCTGTGACGCTACTTTAGCAATAATATTATGACTTATCTACTTATCCGTTTTAATTTTAGTCCCTAACGAACAAAGGGGAAAGAGAGACGAAATGGACATATCTGCTTGCCAATACAGACCCTTTTAATCTATAATGAAATCTTAATTCTCAATTTTGAATTTCGAATCTATAAATTACTGTCATTATTTCAATCCGTTCAAAAGACTTTTTTTAGAGAGTTTTTGATTTAGAAAAGCTCATTCTAGAAGTAAATTAATTCGGTCCTGAAGCTGAGTGGTGCACGGCTTCTAATCCCGGTAGGTACATACACTTGGTGGCAATAGTTGATCCAGAAATTGTCCCGAGGGGTGAGCTAACGACACACCGGTGGGCAACTACTTTTAAGGCGTCAATAAATAATATTTCTCAAATTATCACATCCAATATGTATCCGAGATCTCTTAAGGCTCACAACATGAATATAAACTTTTCGTTTTAATAGTTTTCTTATAAGATATTCAACAAAAGGTGTAAAGAGGCTATTAGGTCTGACAAAACTTTTGATACAATATTCACAATATAAACGTAAATATTATGTTGCATGTATATATGTTTCAAAACCGATTGAATATATGTATATAAATTATTCATAAAATCATAAGAAAAATTCAATAAAAAATCATTTTATGATATCCAATTGGGGTGCAAAATTGACATCATATTATAAACTGTGTGTGACAACCCTTATCGAGGACTCGTAAATACTCTCTTAAAGCCATGTTGTATGGTAATTAACATGGGATTGCTTTCATAAGGAGTCAAAGACATCTAAGCCCTTAAATAACGTAAGAAGTTTTAAGGTATTATCCTTTTTTAATTCTTGAAATAGTCGTATGTAGCTGGTAACAGGTTAAGGTACACTTAAATATCAAAAGAAATTACGTAATTTTTGCTTTTGACATGGTGGTGAAGTTAGGTGCATATGTCGACATGATAAAACACCCAATGCCAATATTTTTTCAAAAACATTTTCGCGCTCGAAAAATCGATCAGATTGTCTATTGGCAGGCATAAACAAGTTATTCGCACGATTAGGTTTTCCGTATAGAACGCCAATACGGGTTTCACTCAAAATTTTACCAACGCACAATAGGGGTACGATGTTTTTCCAAAATAACCCACCGCACACCCCAGGGTAGATTTGCATGTCCTTTAAATGGGTCCAACCTGCCAGAGAAAATTAACCAACGGGATACGACACTTTTAAATGATTCAAATTTGTGTTTTTTAATTTAGATTATTTTTCAATATTTAATTTTGTCTATTGTCATCATAAACTTGTCATTGATACGAAAAGTCAACAAGACCCAAAGCAAAAGAAACAAAAGAAATTCTCGCATAACATAGTAAACTTCAAAAATATTGAAAAAATTATATTTCCTGACAGTAAAATACGCGTAAGACTCAGTTAAACGCAACGGTTAAAAATTGTTTAATTATTTTTTTAAATAATTTAAATAAAATTTGTAAATCAATCTTCATTTATATATTACCGGCATTACTCGAGTATTTTTACCAAAATTCTCGAGTAATGAGTATCGAGTACTTGAAAACTAGACAAGTATTCTCGAGCATCGAGTACTCGATACTTGAATTGGAGTCCCTTGTCCGATTGTTGCTTATTGTAAGATTTACTCTTCAGGAGAGCCAAAAAACAGGTTTCACCAGTTTTTCATCATCTTCAAGTACAATGCTTAAACATTCAGATTTATTTGTTAAATAAAAAATAGTAATCTATTCTTATGTGTTTTTTAAGGTTTAGTGGAGCTATGAACAAGAAAGGGATTTTAATACGCGTTGCAATATGATCGTATTCACTTCTTGTATTGATAGCCCGGTCCGTGGTGCAATGGTCAACGTCGTTGGCTTCCGTGACAGACTGCCCGTGTTCGATTCCCGGTACGAGCTGATTTTGTCAGTCGATAAATCGATTCCGCTCGAAGGCAATGGGTCAAAAAAATTGTGAAAAAACCCTTCTTTTCTTTCCGATCCAAAAAAAAGCGGGGCACGTAACGAGGGCGATTAGCTAACCATTTGTTTTTTCCTAGTCTTCGCATCTTTTCGATCCCTACTCTCTTCGAAAACAGATGTTGAGTAACAAGCAGTTCTTGTAGAAAAAAACATATGTTGGACTAAACTCCGTGAGGTGTCCATATGCTACATGTTGGGAGCGGACATGGGAAAATATATATTTCTCTTCGGCAAATAACGTTACATATTATTGTGGCATTCTTATTTAATGTAAATTTAAGTTTACATGCTCCCAGCTTCTACCTACGTGGTCGTAACCAAGACAAATCAATGTTCTTTGTCAAAACTTGTTTGTCAGGTAGGTCTTTTGAATCTCCAGTTGCAAGGGCTATTCGGCTGATAAATGCGCTGCCTGTTGATGTGGACATATTCGGCAGTGTACTTCATGCTGTGTTTTTTTTTTTTTCTTATGTAAATAATATATTTCTGTTCTGTTTCTTATTTTTAAAATTTTTGTGTAATATGTTATGTAATTTTTATTAATTTTGTCAAATGCATGGCGCATTGGCGCTTGCTGTAATGCCATGTATTTTATATTATTTTTTGCCAATAAATAAATAATTTCGTATTTTTAAGGACATTTTCATTTTGGCTCATATAGAACACACGGCTAAATTCAAAATGTTGCCAATCACTTCAATGAAGCAGCTGAGGTTAAAGGATTTCAGGCTTACGGTGGCTAAAAAAATCAATGTTGGGTATCACATGCACGGATGGCCGAAGGTTCTTTTTTGTTTGTGTAAGATGAAGGTAAAAATAATATTTTCTTCAAATTCATTATTTTTACTCGGGTGCGGGGGCTTTTTGTAATCGGGGCTTTTTGTGTGCATTTTGAATAAATCTATCATAACATATTCGTTTGACCGTGAATATAATAAAAACTTCTGTGTCTTATTGTATTATATATATGTTTCTGAATTTGGGTTGCGTTTAATAATCGAACGTGTCTTTCTTACTTACTGTCAAAAATGCAGCTTTCGTGAACATACTTCAAAGCAAAATAGGTAAGTAGGGTTTCATCTTCTCGGAAAAAACATCCTTAAAAAAATGTAGAATACCCTGTGACAGATTTTCCCAAACTTTTTTGGCGATGGAACACTCCGCAAACCCGAAAATATAGGCTTCCGTGACGGACTTCTGGGTTCAACGGACTCAGATGGTTTCAATTCTGTTCCGGTACGCCTCACCGAGTCCAAAAAGCGATGCATTGCGAAAGCGATTAGCGAACCACTAGTCCTGCCTTAGTCTTCGTATTCTTTCAATCCCTACTCTCTTAAAAAAAGAGAGATTGAGCAAATGATGATTTTATTGTTGTTCGTTTCTTCACATTTTAATTTCTCTATTTTATCGCATGTGATCGAGCGCATCTCTTGAACAATGATGGTACTACCCGTAGTTCACTAGAATCAATTGAAAACCTAGCACTACTGCACACCGTACTGGTTTATGAACCATCGGTCATTCAATATTACTACCATTGAAAATTATATTTTACGGTAACATCTCTATATAAAAATCTCGACACAAATTTTTGTCGCCGAATCAGCGGCTGGACCGATTATTATGAAATTTTAAATAAAATTTGTTAGATTTGTGAGAAGGTTTAGACTAATTTTTAATGAAGGAATTTGAAGTGACATTTGTCATTATTTATTATTTTTGTTGTTGAATCATGAGGGCGCTATCACGCGCGTGATGTTTCAAATGTCTGCGTGAATGAATGACAATTCATTAATACGTAAACACATCCATTCTGAGGCGGTACGAAGTTCGCCGGACTTTTAACAAATTTGGGTAAACTTCCACTTCCAGAACCCAATGCAGCCGTTTTCACAGCCATATACGATCAAGAAAAGTTGGTTAGTTTTGGCCCGAGACAGAGCTGTGGGACTGATCTTTTAACCATGCACGAAAGTGCTTAAAGCGAAGAAAAATAGAAAGGAAAAAAAAGAAAATGTGACTTGCTTAGCCACTTTGTTAAAGTTAAATTAAGTATCTTATTCTTATGTATCCGTATACTGAGAATCCGTGGAGTTTAATCTACTTCGCGTTGAATCTGGAGAGGAATCAAGAATATTCCGTTCCCCATTTATGTTCCCCCCTCAAATATTGTGGCATAATATATTCAAGGCCAAATATTATGTGGGCTATATAATTGCTATTTTTGAGGCCCCCAAGAGCGTGCCTCTTATGCTTATGGGGTAATCTGCCACTGAAAAGGTTCTTGGGGTCTCTCCATTAGGTGACAGTAATTATGGTCGACTCAAATTTGGCCACTAATGAATGAAATTTATCTTCACCCTTACTTTCCTCATTTCGTTGATTAAATTGGCATTCAATTGGTGTAATTCCAATACAATAAAACCAAACAACTTACTGAGATTATAGATATGGAACTAAATGCTTTTATATTTATACCGTACTCCTCTTATCTCCTCGAATTAAATTATTTGATACGATGTTATCTATGTAGGTATGTCAATCGCGTAGAACTCGTTTATCCTCTTTCTTCTTTTTCCAAATTTGACGAAAACACGCGGAAAAACAAAGGAGCTTTCCGAAAGGGACAGTTCAATCTTGCCACATTACAGTCAAGCATGCGACGAAAGGTCCTGACAGGGTCACCAAAACAACTTATCAGAAAAAATAGTTTTCAACTTAGATGTCACATCAATTTATTATTTTTTCAAATAACTATTGATTAATTAATTAATAAATTGATTATTGAGTCGAATCCTTTGTGTATTTTTCACTGTCAATACTTGGTGGAAAGGCATTATATTATAAAAATAATAAATCACTTTTTTGTACTTATTCCACTAATATTTTTTAACATCAGGACCGTTTTGGTTCATCGCAAGCAGTGGTGGATCCAGAAATTGTCCCAGGGGGTAGCCATTAAATTTTAAAATAAACATGATTTTTACGCGATTTTTTTGGATGGCATCGTACTTTTTTTTGCGTTTTTCATGTGGCTATAGCCCCTATACTCCCCACCCCCTTTGGATCCGCCAATGATCGCAAGCGATTCGGCTGAAAATGTTCAAAATGAGTGAAACCGGTACTGATATTAATAAATTAATTGTGGGACAAGTACAAAAAATATTTTATTTTGAAATATGTGTTTCGCATATTTTTTGTATTTACTTACGTACTTGTGAACACGATTTATTAATTATTCACTTTAGAAATTAAATACGTGTATGTATTATGTTTTATTGTATGTATAAACAAAGATCCAAGTCAGTTGATGAAATTAAAATTTGTGAATTGAAAAATGCTATTTTCTTTTCAGTTGTAAGTGCGAATTGGTAGTAAGTCGAACCGTCCTAAGGCAAAGAGTACCTGCATTACTTTTTTATATTCAATGGAATTCTATATAAGAGTTTTGGCAACCCTAATTCTTGGGCAATTTTATTGCAAAAATATCATGTGTGTATTTTGAAAGCGCTTAGACGAAAAAAATCTTAGAATACTTACTGACGTAAACGTAAGTAAAAAAAAAAGATGGCCAGAGTTCGAAAATTTTAAATTCCCTAATTTGATATAGACTGAACGCGTGGGCTAAGTGCGATGGGTAGATTCTTATGTCAGAGGGGAGATCGTGTATTTAGTATCAACGGCTGCCGCACACTCGAGTGAACTGTTACAGAAGTCAGAGTGTAGTATTCACGTCAATGTGAAATATGTGTACATCCGAAGCAATGCCGTTTTAAAAATGTAAAGCTCTTCCCAGTGGCATCCCTATTGGCAGACTGGTATTGAATTATGTACTTAAATCAGTGGCTTCCAAACTAGGTGGCGCAAAAAGCTAAACCCCTAAATTTTTCATTGGTTTTTAAATAAAATTTGCGACACACTGATAGACATATGAGAGAAACCACAGATAGTGGTTTCTCTCATAATTAATAAATGACGGAGACTCACAGATTTTATTTTCTTTAGCATCTGGCTTAAATAGACGTTCCCCAAGTTTTAACATCTCTAATTGGTAAATTTCAGGTGTCGTCTTCATGCAGCTCCGTTTATGTGGACGGCTCCGATATCTGCGGATCGTCAAACGCATCAGTTATCGTCTGTACTCCGCGGAAGATCTCTACAAGGAAGAGCAACTGGCAGGACCGAGGTTCAAGTGCTTTCACCGATAACAGTATGTTTTTGCAAACTGGTTTTCAATCAAATATTCTTAAAAACCTTCGTTTTTCGTGGAGAAAGGTTGGCAACACTCTGAGATTCTCATTCTATTTGGTTGCTATGTCCACGGGTTTAAATCACCATAAGAAAAAATATATTAATTAATTTATGCTAACATTCCCTCTCACTCATCCAATCCAAACTTGCATCCTTCTTCTTCTTTTCGCACCGCATATGGCTCCCTATGTGGAGCGTATGGCCACTATGGGCGTCTCTACGGTTGTCTATCACCCTTTCAATTGCTTTGCTTCCTCCCATGTCATGCCAGCATCCCTCAGTTCTTCCGAGTGCATCCTATCGATAGTCGTCCGGAACACCGGAGTCCCACCTGTTGGAAGAAGAGGCATCTGCAACATGTGACCCAGCCAATTCGGACATCTTTCTGTAACAATAACAATCTTCGGGGCCAAGTTGATAACCCTGACATCCTTGAAAATTTTAGTTTACATGCTCCCAGCTTTTACCTACGTGGTTGTAAAACAAAACAAATTGATTTTCTTTGTCAAAACTTGTTTGTCACGTAGGTCTTTTGAATCTCCAGTTGCAAGGGCTATTCGGATGATAAATGCGCTACCTGTTGATGTGGACATCTTCGGCAGTGAACTTGATGCTTTGGTAAAATTTGTTGTCTTCAGGGCGAGTAATTGGAGCAATGGAAATTCGAGTTGGCAGCGATAAACTCTCAATTTCCCGGCTGATAGTCAGAGTCATTTCTGGCCTACAACTGAACATAACTCCTGATAATGCCATCGAGTATGGTTACATATCTGAAACTACAGTAACAAGAAGGCTTACCGCACAATACCAGGTAATTCTTTATCTTGTACTTTATGTATTTCAAAACATGTAACTCAACCATTATCTTCAAGGAATATAGATATACTCTAACAGCTTAAAACATACGCATTCTTAGCTTCTGGTACTTTGTCTCTCATTAATGTTGCACTACATTTTTCAAAGTTAGGATTTTTGTATTCACTGTTTTTAAATGCACTGTTTTCTCAATATGTTTCAAATTCGATTGTCAATTTAAAATAAACATAATAGGTAAAACCTACAATTGTCGGCCACTTAAGGATTTTTTCAACTTTAGTAATTTTTTGTACACTTATCATAGAAGAGGCAAAATAAAAAAATAATGTGTGCTAGATTGATGATTTGTTTATAATAATCAATTTTTAAAATATGTAAAAAAAATAGTTTTAAAAAAATGGTACAAAACTACAATTATGGGCCACTTTCTGCAATTGTTGGCCACCAAAAGATTCAATTCAATTGGCCAGCCCAAAAGTTGTAAAAAAATATATATTATGGATGGAACAACAAAACGAAACATTTTAAATTTGGAATATAAGCAATGAACTGTCAATTGTTTATTTTATTGCTATTCTGTTTAGAAATTTTTTGGAGAGAAAATTTTCGTCATTCAATTAACTATTTGGAAAACATTTTTATGAGCAAAATTACAGTAAAAATCATGAAAGTAACAAATGTTAAAACTAGTGAGTGTGAAATTTGTCATCATCCTTATCAAAAGAAAACAGACGCTGATGCAGAAGAAAAAAATAGTGTTATCACATTATTTAGCCAGTCGGTAGCAGAGTTAAATGAAAATAAAAAGAAAAAAATATCTGCTCAGCCAAAAAAGAAAACGGTTAAAAAGTCCAAGGAGCGGGCTGTTCCCAAATATATTAGTAAAAAAAAGTTGTTGAATAACGCAATGTTCATCTTGGGACATTTCGTTCAAGAAGAAGCAAGGAAAAATCTGCGGAAATGAAATTATCATCAAATTGACTGTAGCTTAAGGTTCTCAAATTTTACTGTTGATATATTGTTTCGTTTTTTGTTCATCTGTTAATTGTATGTCTTAAAAATGTATATAAATACTTCTTGTTGAAAAATTTCACCTCTTTTGTACTCAACATTCACTTATTCTTTTACAAATCTAATGCTTCCATCTTCTTTAATGGATCGTATGGAAATACATTGTATAGGTTGTCCTCGACTTACGACCGAGATACGTTCCTGGACTTTGATCATAAGTCGAATTTCATACAAAATATATATGTATGTACTAGTTATTTAATACAAAATACAAACTCTGTATCAATATTGTATCTTAGTTCATAGATACATAGAGAGATAGCTACAGGTTGCAGATTTCAGTTCAACGATATTCAATTGCTCCAATTCTCTTCTTTGCCTGTTTGCCAGTCATTATGGGCACGATTTATTGATTATTCACTTCAGAAATTAGTATATGTATTATTTATATCTTATTATATTAATGTGTATATATGTCCAAGTTCACAAAACACTATGTTAATTGAATTATGTATACATAATTTAAAAACAACGAAGGGAAAAAGTGAGAAACAAACGACATTCTCTGCGCACATCTCGCGATCTACTGACCGGCAGGAAGTATTTATGACATCATTATTGCCTCATCATTGTTTACCCATGAATCAGGGTTGACAAAGGTAATGCAATTTAAAAAAAAAATGATATTTTTTTTTTGGTCATAAGTGCAAATGATCTTAAGTCGAGGACTACCTGTATACACATACACAAAAATACAGGAAACTACGTAAATAAAAAGTAAGTATACTTCACAGGAAAGAGATATCCTTCAACTCAAGTTGCACAGTAATATGATGGATGAAATTTCTTCCCTGTAAGTATTGTTTAAAATAAAAATGGTTATTCCATTACATTTATATTTTAATTAATTCTTACAACCACTGTTGAGCGTTAAAGTGAATATTTTTCCAAATTAACATATTGGCTGCGGGTATATCTGGACATATGAAGATACAATGCGTATTCAACATTTTCCGTAAACAATGTGTTAAAATTAATATCAAGGCAGTTAAGATGAATGTCAAACATTCAAACTCCCCAAACTGGTCCCACACTAGTGCACTTTTATGCATATCGCAACGTATCAGCATCTCATAGCGCAAGACTAATTGGGTTTTCATTTTCTGTTTTGTTATACTTACTACCCAAAAAGGTTTAATGATCCAAATTCACCGATTATTTATTGTTAAAAATAGCTTTTGAAACACAATATCTATTGCTTCAGAAGTCTTGATTAAAATATTTTTTGAGTTGATTTTTATTTAAACCAAGATGAAGAATTTAAAACTCCAGATTATTTTATATGTTACAGTGAAAATGTATCAAGTAATAGATTTGTATGACAACATGACTTCACTGGTCACGATCATTGAAATTATTGGCCCAAGTCGATGATTTGCCGGCCTAAAATTTTGGTTTGCTTCAATGAAACAAAATCAGCAAGTAGTCACTTTCATAAAAAGAAAACCAATGACAAAACATAGACAAACATAGGGCTGAAGATAGGGCGGTCAAACTTGATTTCAATGACAGCTTGGAGAAGAATATATTTTCATTCTCAGCTACTGGTACTCAATCTCTCATGAATGTTGCACTACATTTTTCAAAGTTTAGAGTCTAAATTTGGAATATAAGCAATGAATTGTCATTTTTTTTATTTTATTACTATTCTGTTTTGTTTATTTTGTTACTAAATTTTACTGAGAGAAAATTTTCATCATTCAATTAACTATTTGGAAAATATGTCTATAAGAACAATTACAGAAAGAATCATGAAAATTATAAGGGTTACATTTAGCGAATGTTATATTTGTAATCACCAAAATGAAAAGAAAACAAAATCTGTGCAGCCAAAAAAGAAGCCGATTAAAAAGTCCAAGAAGTGTGCTTTACACAAATATATTTGTAAAAAGAAGGCCATGAATAACGCAATGTTCGTTTTGAGGCAATTAATTCAAGAAAGAACAAGGAAAAATCTCAGGAAGCGAAATTATCATCGAATTGACGGTAGCTTAAAGTTCTCAAATTTTACTGTTGATGTATTGTTTCGTATTTTGTTCATCTGTTAATTGTATGTCTTAAAAATGTATATAAAAACTTATTGTTGAAAAATTTCACCTCTTTTTTACTCAACCTTCACTTATTCCTTTACAAATCTAATGCTTCCATCTTCTTTAATGGATCGTATGGATATACATTGTATAGGTTGTCCTCGATTAGATTTGTAAAGGAATAAGTGAAGGTCAGTACTCAAGCGGTCAACTTTTTCAACAAGAAGTATTTATATACATTTTTAAGAACAGTAAAAGTGATAACTTTAAGCTACAGTCAATTTGATGATAATTTCACTTCCTGAGATATTTTCCCTTGCTCCTTCTTGAACAAAATGCCCCAAGATGAACATTGCTTTATTCATGAACGCCTTTTTACTAATATATTTGGGTAAAACACGCTTCTTGGACTTTTTAACCGTTTTTCTTTTTGGCTGAGCAGATATTTTTTCTTTTTATTTTCATTTAACTCTATTACCGGATGGCTAAATAATGTGTCAGCACTATTTTATTCTTCTGCATCAGTGTCTGTTTTCTTTTGATTATGGTGATGACAAATTTCACACTCTAGTTGTAAAATTTGTTACTTTCATGATTTTTTCTGTAATTGTGCTTATAAAAATGTTTTCCAAATAGTTAATTGAACAAGAAGTATTTATATACATTTTTAAGTCATACAATTAACAGATGAACAAAAAACGAAACAATACATCAACATTAAAATTTGAGAACTTTAAGCTACCGTCAATTCGATGATAATTTCACTTCCTGAGATTTTCCCTTGCTCCTTCTTGAATTAATTGCCCCAAAACGAACATTGCGTTATTCATGGCCTTCTTTTTACAAATATATTTGTGTAAAGCACGCTTCTTGGACTTTTTAATCGGTTTCTTTTTTGGCTGCACAGATTTTGTTTTCTTTTCATTTTGGTGATTACAAATATCACATTCGCTAAATGTAACCCTTATAATTTTCATGATTCTTTCTGTAATTGTTTTTATAGACATATTTTCCAAATAGTTGATTGAATGATGAAAGTTTTCTCTCAGTAAAATTTTGTAAAAAATAAAAAAAAAACAGAGTATTAATAAAATAAACAATTGACTGTTCATTGCTTATAATCCAAATTTAAAATGTTTTGTTTTGTTCCATCCATAATATTATGTTTATTTTAAATTGACAATCGAATTTGAAACATATTGAGAAAACAGTGCATTTAAAAACAGTGAATACAAAAGTCCTAACTTTGAAAAATGTAGTGCAACATTCATGAGAGACAGAGTACCAGAAGCTAAGAATGCGTATGTTTTAAGCTGTTAGAGTATATCTATATTCCTTGAAGATAATGGTTGAGTTACATGTTTTGAAATACATAAAGTACAAGATAAAGAATTACCTGGTATTGTGCGGTAAGCTTTCTTGTTACTGTAGTTTCAGATATGTAACCATACTCGATGGCATTATCAGGAGTTATGTTCAGTTGTAGGCCAGAAATGACTCTGACTATCAGCCGGGAAATTGAGACTTTATCGCTGCCAACTCGAATTTCCATTGCTCCAATTACTCGCCCTGAAGGAAAGAAATGCAACATATTTTTTATCACTTTGTAGTTTTTAATATAAAGCATTGGGAAAGACTGATTGTTCCTACATTCTTCTACGATTGGATTTTTCCAGAGTTGGTTTGTGGTAGCAAATCATGACACCTGACGAAGACTCGGAAAAGCATTATACTGAGCTTCAAGAATAGATACATGTGTCATAATATATGTATATTGGAGCTGAAGTGGTTTGTTGTTTTAGGAACATGGAGATAAGTGAATGTACCAAGCAGCGTCCTGTTATGTCAGCGGTTACAGAAAGATGTCAGAATTGGCTGGATCACATGTTGCAGATGCCTCTTCTTCCAACAGGTGGGACTCCGGTGTTCCGACGACTATCGATAGGATGCACTCGGAAGAACTGAGGGATGCCATCATGGCATGGGAGTAAGCAAAGCAATTGAAAGGGTGATAGACAACCGTAGAGACGCCCATGGTGGCCATCCACATAGGGAGCATTTTGGCCCGAGCCGTACTCGGAGTCAGCAATTTTTAATAGTTTGAACTTTCTAGTTTGCATATAATGGGAAATTGGGAAAACAAAGTTACGAAATTAGACATTTTTTTGTTGGAGTCGGAGTCGTGTTTTTGGTCAATGTTGGAGTTGGAGTCGGAGTGGTGTTTTTGGTTAATGTTGGAGTAGGATTCGGAGTCGTATTTTTTTTAAGGACTCCACAACCCTGCATATTACAAATAATAATATTGGTAATTACACTGAAATACTCAAATAAAAAGCATTTTTTTACATGTCGCATTTTTATATTTTATTTAACAAAACTTATATTCATCTTAACATCCAAACGTGATAAAAAAATATATTCTTTAATACATTTTCATTTAGTCCCTGTAATATTAGCAGACTATTCTTTGCTTATTGAATAAATTTCAACCAAAGAAGAAACAGTCAAAAACCTTTATACACTTAAAATATTAACAAAACAGTACAAGATTAATAATTGACGTAGAAGTTGGATTTTTAAAATAGCACCTGTAAGTTGTTCAAAGTTTCTTTCAGCAAAATCTACGTAGTTCAAGTAAAGTACAGAAAAAATGTAACATTAATTATTTCACCATATAGTATAAGAATGATTATGGTTAAGAGATATATATTTGCCCAGCAACAAATTAAATGTTTAAAATAACATTGCCGTTTAGCATAGGAAAGGTACAAAAACTAGTGGTTATATTAGGCATCTAAAAACAAAAACCAGTGAGTCATTCTATCAAAATAAACATAATTTGTATTGATATAGTAAATAACTTTTAAAACCATACGAAAAAAAATGTTTACACTTTTCTGCATGTCATGAAAAATGCACGCAGATTTATTGCAATAATTGAGTGGCTAATAAAAAGGTAATATATCATATAAAGTTTTGTTTGAACTATCTTTGAAATAAAAAAAAAACAGTTTGAAAAACAGTGCTATTTTGGAACAGTTATACAGCTTTATTTATCCAATGAATGATTTCTTTTTGAAATGGACAAACCTATTGAATCAATATATACTTTATCAGGGTTGTCACGGATACCAGTGTAATAGTAATTTATTTTCATTATACATATATATATCGGTGGTATTACCAAGTGAGAACAATTCTTAGTAAAATTATAGCCACTGATTAATTGTTTTTTATTTGAAACAGTAAAGTTATTTCCCATTTTACGCTGATAACAGAGGGCACAATTACCAATGTTAAATTAACAATATTTTTTAAAAAATAAATGGAAGAAAACAATCAGACATTAAGTCAACAACATATACTTAGATTAAATAATTAGTCATTAATACCGTTGATAGAAATGTATTCCTCAATTATAAATAATTATATTATTGAGTAACCTATTTCAATGTTGCCACAAACGGTAATTATTTGTGTGAAAGTGTTTTTGAAAGTTGAAACACTTTCACAGTAACAAGTTATAGTATTTCTTTTATCTAATGAGGATTTAATGACTTTAAATAATTCAATTGGAAGACAACGAATCTGCTGGATAAATGAGGTGTCACAAAACTTCAGAGTGGATCAGTGATAGACCAGAGGACAAAATGGGGTAAAGGAGACTGTTTTACCCCGGACTCGAGAAAAAAAAAAAATTGTTGACAAGTTGGCTATACAATTCATGAATATATCATAATTGATGTAACATCAATGTAGTAGAGAACATATTTGGTCTCTAAATGTGTAGAGATGATTCAATTAACTAAAAAATATTTAACGCAAATGTATAGATGGCAAAAATAATATGTTATAGAATGAAAATCATTCTTAAAATTCAACCAACATAATATCAAGCTGTATCGGTATGTAATTGATTGAATTCCTGCTATCCTCTTAATGAAACTCCCTCAAAAACCCTGCCTTTTCTACTATCAAGTAGAATTTTGGCTACATTATAGAACATTACGACAAAATCTATCCTTAGAATTCTGTAAAAAATGTTTACTATCTACTAGTAAATGAACTGATGATAATCATATGGAATGTTAAGTATACAATATTTTCAATTTGAATCGATTAAACATTTACTTGAAGCATCACAACCTTCTAATACAACCCCTTTGGGACAAGAAACTTAACTCATTTTCTTCCACTTTTCAGGAGAGTCAAAAAACAGGTTACACCAGTAATTAATTTTAACAAATACAATTTTTTTTCACTATCTTTATCGGCGATGATATTTGTTAAATATAGAATAGTAATTTATTCTAATGCATGGTTTTAAAGTTTATTTGAGCTATGAACAAGAAAATGATTTTACTACATATTGAAACATCTTCTAATCCACTTCATATATCTTTTTTCAACATAACGTAACATATTGTTTTGTATCTAGTTTCATTCATAACTCAAAACTGGCAAAAATCGAGATACGTTTCTTTTATCCTAAGGGGCCGAATAGTACCTTTATAATAATCTTAATATATTTTCATCGAGATTTAAAAAAATGCTGATAAGATCAGGTTAGGAATTCAGATGACCACCTTTCCTCCCCTCCCTAGAAAACTTGGCTAAACTTATAGTTGTTTTATGTATTTTACCATATATATTATATGAACTCTTAAGCGCACATAATCATCAAAGGGTAAAAGCATCATCTAAAACGTGTGAATACTCAATGAACAGATCGTGCCTCGCAAGTATCGGTGAGATGGAAAGAGTAGCCAAGTCGCGGGAGCATGTGTCAGCGATGCGTTCAGTCTTCGAACATGATCTTCGGGGGCCTGGTCTTGAAGTACACGTAAAGGCCAATCAGAATGATGATGACTCCTATGGAAGGTATTACTATGGTAGGCAACTGCTGACGAGACTTAGCAAAATCTTCTTTGCGCTGTTTCTTTTGTTTCGCCGTCTCCTTTACTGCTCCTCCTTTTAATTTACGCATAGTTGACAAGGATTTATTTCTGAAATTTAAAATTAAAACTTAGTTATTTGCTGTCAAACAAAACAATTAGTTCTCATTAACACTAACACCCAGTCTCGCACTGATGCGGAAATTGTCGCATTGCATTAAGCACCCTGCCTAACATCAGTGTGTTTTCTGTTAGCATAAGACGAATTTTTGATAGGGTTTGTTGCGTAGGTGGATTTTATGGTAATCCTTCAGATGAGAGGTTTAACCCTCGCTGCACGATGATATGTATTTACTACAACTCGACTCTAATAATGAGAATATTTCTATTAAATATAATAGATACAGATCTGAGAATTTTTGTATTCCTCAGTAATGTTATTAAGTATTAAATAAAATTACAGTTATGTATGGTTATTCATTTGCAGCGATGGAAATAAATAATTAGTGGAAGAATCAGGCAAAGAATCACCCATACACACAAACGTGTGCACGAGTCGCAGTAAGTACTCTTGCAGGTGTTCAGCCCCGGCGCCGAAGCGCATGCGTAGAAGTGATGGACTTCGAACTAGGAAAACATTTCGTCAGTACGAATTCGACGACGGGTGAACACGTCGAGCCGGCAGCTAATTGCGATGTTTTTTCTTCTTTTCAGACACTTAGATTACAAAAATTGTTATATTTCAACTTCAACCATAGTCAATCAAAGCAATGTTTAGAAATATTCACATTTTTCCGGTTTTTAAATAACTTTTTCATATGGTGTAGTAAATACATATCACCGGAGCTCATGGAAGTTTTTAGCACAGTATGGGGAGGGTTAATCAAAAAAAAATGCTTTTGATACATAATTCAAGATGGCTGCCGACAGTGTACCCTATTAATTAATTAGCTATTTTAAATTTTATTTTTGGTCAGGTTTGGGTAAGGCTAGGTTTGGTTCGTTATGTTTAGGTTAGGTTAGGTTTGGTTTGTGTAGGTTAGGATAGGTTTGGTTTGTGTAGGTAAGGATAGGTTTGGTTTGTTTAGGTTTTTTTTTAAACACGTAGAAATATATATCAGCAATTAATTATTAGGGAACACTGTCGGCAGCTATCTTGAATTATGTATCAAATGCAAAAAAAAATGATTAAGCACCTCATCTGAAGGATTATCGATTTTTTAGGTGGGAATTCTCCGATTATTTATGGTTATTTCATTGGACCCGACATAGGTGCGAAAGATTCGTTTTATTAACTTGCCAATGGTATTTCATGAGACCAGTCATTGTTAATTTTCATAGACAAAACGAAATTCTTCCTAGCATTTTTAGTTGAAAAGAGATCTATGGAATAAAAGATATGATTTTTATTAAAGCGCAAAATGGGCGGGTTTTGGCGTATTTTTTCCGTAAAAATACCGGTTAGCTGAGTGTTAAAGGAGCATGGAATCTTCAGTTATTAAAACTAAATTTTATTTCACCCTTTTCCTGCCTAAACGCAAACTCGATTTATCCTCTCACCAGTTAAGTATCATCAAAATTAAAAATGATAATTAAACGTCATACCTTTATTTATAAATTAATAATATAAATGGTCAATAACACAAACCTTTATTAACAACATTAAACTTCACAACTATTAAGCACCGAGGAATTTAATACCATCAAATAAGAAAGAATTTCATTTTAATAGTAAGCAAACAATCACTGAAATGTCAGACATATGGTATGATTGCACGAAGTTTCTATGAGTTTCCGAAATAAGTGATCAATGGTAAACTAATTTAATACTAAAGTAATGTATATTATCTACAAGTTTAACATATTTTATCAATGAAAATAGCCGGTTTTTATTTAAAAATCAAAATAGCTAACATATATTATTGCCACGTCTTAATCATTGCGCATTATTCTGACATAGATTTCGTTAAAAAAGCTATAACTTCAACAATTTTAAAACTGCAGGACAATTGAATTATATTAAATGTCTGGATGGTATTATGAACATGACCTACTCACCAGTTAAATGTAAAACAATATTCAGCACTCCGTTTTCACTTGCAAGCTGACGTGCCAAATTGCAAATAATAATGTTTATCAGATGGCTGGTAAATAAAACCTTACATGCAACCAGTGACACTATCGTTCAATTATTGCACATAAACAAATATCAAGATTGAACGTTCATAAAAGCTTAAAAATTCTAAAGCACAATCTAATCACTATTTATTATTTAATTTTCGGTATTTTAAATTAATGTTTATTTACTGGTTGAGTACAAAGTGGCATATTTTTACTATCAAAAATTTTGTGCAACTTACACATTTGTTTAATTAAAATTTAGATTTGAAAACATTTTTAATCAATCTTCATTGCATTAAAAATTATACGTAGGTATGAGTTATGATTCCTTATTGTATTTACAAAGCTTTCAACCAATTATATTCTTTTTCTTCTCACATCTTTAAATATTCTTCTGCGTTTTCATTTTTTATTCAACTCGTTTAGCATCTAAAATTATATTTATTTTATTAATTTATACAAATTTTCGGAAAATATTTTTTTTACGTTTAAACATTAGTTTTTTATAAATATGTTTCAGATAATACTACAATTGAGTTTTTCTCGCTGAGGATAATGTCTTTATTTTTGGAGATCCCTTTTACGAATGAAAACGTAAAAATTATTTGAGTTGATAATTTTCAGTGAGTGAAACTAGACATTATCTGATAAACCTTTGTCCCTGTAAAAAAGCTGATGTCGTCATAGAAGCTGATTTTTTTTTCATTAAACTCGTGAGGAAGATGGGAGGACATGAAACAAATAATAAATAAAAAACGTTTTATTTTCTTTTCAATATATTCTTTTCTAAAAAACCTGTAAAATTTATTAATATAAACACAAGTTTCCATATTTTTACGTATACAGTTTCATTTTTAAATAATTTAATTCCTTCTTAGAGAATTCTCCATCTCTCTCTTTTTACATCACCCGCCGAGATACAAATTTTACGAAAAAAAATCACAAATATTACTTGCAAACTCTACACAAAAATGTTATGCCACAACAATTTTACACAACATAATTGGGGACTTTTTTGCTTTCGGGCAACACAAGACATCCATATTATGTTTTTAAATTTCGCTCATGACTAAAAGGTTGTTTTACACAATTCAATACAAAGATGTATATTATTTAATAACCCCTTCTCACCGCCAAATATGGTTATAAATTTACAGACATCCGTGGAATATCTTTTAAAACCATCATTTCACTTATCATTACTTGCCATTGATTTCTTCAGAATATCATAAGCATGAGTGTACTGGAGTCACACAGATTAATCATGTATAGTGTTGATTGAGTTAAAATCTTTTTAACTATGGTAAATTATTAATAAGTATTAGTTTTTCGCCTAGAAATCTTAATAATTGAATGGATTGTTATAAAACTGATGCTATCAGTAGGTATTTTATATTCAAATTGAATTATTAAAGAAAACAATATAGCCCAACTTTTATTCAACAGAAAATTCATACTATACATGTAAAATGGTCATGAATTCGATTTTTGTCAGTGAATTGATGGAATTTTATTTTCAGTAGATTATTGGTCCTGCCAAAATATGTCTGTGAATATATGATAGATTTCTAACCCTATCTCCGCTATCAAAATGGAAATAGATATGCATGCATGATCATAAACTATTCTTTTGAATAGCGGCCGATTAGGTTAAATAATCCCACAGCGTATGGTAAAAAAAGGGAAAAATTTCTACTCTAATTTTACTAATACAAACAAAAAGTTGAAAAATACACTGCTTTGTCATTCATGTTTCTACACAACCATAAAACTTGTATGATAGTATGTCATTATACAGAAAAAAAACCAACCAGAACGACCACCCAATTAACTTTGACAAACTTTGAAAAATAATAGACATATTATTAGGTTGTTGGATGCAATCATTCTAGTGGAACGAAAGATATTTTGTCATTCATTGACACGTGTTCACAAAGGTTCACAGAAGTATTAGATGGTTCTTTTCTGTACAACATAACAATAAAAAAAATACCAAATCCATCCGAATATATCACTGTTTAACAACTCTCAAAGGTTCATTCAAAGTGTTGAGTGAGATGATTGTACAATTTATTTAATAAAGACATTAATATATTCAATTAAATCAAAGTTATCATCTATGCATACTTCTTAGATCTGCTATTTGTATAGCGAAATATTGATTTGGAGTAAAACTGTTTAATGTTGCAAGTGATTTAGCACCCAATCATTGAGGAAAAACAGAAATTAAACTAAATATAAAAATGCAAGTCATGTGAACATAGCGTGGTAGTACGCAGATCATTAACTTACTCACAGAAAAGTGGAGTAAATTATAGTTAGCCTTATATAGGTGGTTGGATACGGTATTTTAGTTAATAGCATTTGGATAGCAAGTGAGTCAGTTTTTTGTCAATGATAGACACTAGCATGTTTCCCAATATTAGTCTATATTCATTTCTAGAGTGATGTTATTTTATTCTATATTCAAATTTGTTACTTTCATTCCTAGTTAATTATTATTCCGTCACAACTCTGCCACAAGCGATTTTTTCTAGAAAATAATAGAAAACCCCTCGAAATCTAGGTCATTGGCAATGAAATTATTTTGAAGGACATATAATCATACATAAGAATCAACTAGACGGCAATTATAATGGTGCAATGGTGCACTGATTCCCCAATTATATTCAAACAATAAGCAATATCAAAATAAACATACCAATTTACCCATTTAAAATTCCTTGCCTGTTCTCACAGGTATTGCAGGAAGCGATGATTAACACAAAGTGCCAAAATTACACCAATATGTCACACTAATATTTGCGATGTCACACGCAAAAAAAAATATCGGGATGTTAAGCTCTTTAACAAATGGAGGATGGATTTATTGCATAAATAGTTTTTTTTGCACTTATATACCAAGCTTAAATGTTACATGGTATTGTCTATGACAAATAAGCATATTGTTGTTTTATTTGGTTCTGAAATGATAAACCATTTCCCTGATCTCAATAATACCAAGATAAACTGACAATATTATTGTTGTAGGTTGTAATTTAAGTAAATTATCTGTTACATTGAGTCTAATGTATGATTATATGGCCATCAAATTCAAAGCTTTAACATTTCCTACCTAGCAAGTGGCATTGTTGATATAGGTATTTTGTAAAGGTTCCTGGTTAGAATCGCGTGCCATGGAATCATAAATGTTTTATTTGTCATTAAAACATCTCAGGTATAACAATGGAGGTGTTACAATTATATCTGCATTAGTCACAGAAATATTCCAATAAACACAATATGTTAAACTAAGCTATTGTTAGGGAAACACTTAACAAAGTTTCCTATATTCCATTTAATATTATTATATAAGTATTAATGTACAAAATTTACAATTAAAAATTAAAAAAAAATATATAAAACGATAATTTAAGTAGATTATTAATTAATTATAAGCCGTAGGTAAGTTATTTACAAAAGATTATTAAAGTTAATAAATGCGACTAAGTTGCATTCATAAAATGCAATTTTTTATTAAAAATGAAAATAGTAATTAAATATAATAAAAATAAATGCGGTAGATTTTTTTTAAAATCCTTACTATTTGACGTTATTGACTATTTGAACATTTTGTAGCATAAAAACTCACTGGATCAAATATGCCCTACAATTTATTTTTTTATATTCAGGATTTAAAAATAAGGAATTCTTTTGAAGTAAATGAAAGGAAATTCATTTGATTTTTATGAAATAAAATCAAATATATTGTGGCGAGAGAAAAATTAGGTTAAAATAGTCTTAAATTCTTTTTTTTTTAATATGGCACCTAAAAAATTACTCTTTTTTTTTTAAATAATAATTGAGAAGAAAACAATATAAAATAAACACTACCTTTCAGCAGTTACCCAATGGGTAGGTAATTAAAGATATTTTTTTTCATAAACCTCTATATTATAAAAAGTCCTATCTATAAAATACATCTAGAAATTCTTTTTCACAGTTAAATAAATAAATTATATAGTTCTCACTTTTGATTTGAAAATATTTGCATTTATAACAATTTCGACATTAGGGAAATGAATATTTTACTGTGGCAATATTACGTATATTTGAATTTGGAATTATAAAATAGATGCTGGAATGATGATACATTCATTATGGTGGCAAACTTATATTTAGAATTTATAAAGTTGGTACAGTTTTAGAGTATAGTATAAGTATTGTAGTCAAAAACACAATCTGACAACTGAATATTGTTAGAATAATTATCTATGATTCCAATTTTTATCTGCATTACAGATTGTGGGACAAAATAAATATGCTATTTTATCAATAAGAGTTAAATATGCTTCAAAGTCAAACAAAATTTACAGATAACTATGATGACATATTAAACAAAATTAATATAAATATTGTGACACCAAATTTGATAATTATTATGATTCTCTTTAGTTAGTAGACATTTGAGAATAGAAATGTTTTTAAATGAAGATTTTTCATTCAAATCAATTTAATCTAAAAATCATCAGTCTTACTAAGGTTAATATTACTGTAGCAGATTATTAAATGTTTAGTCAATAAAAAAAATATTCTTATTAACTAAAATGTATTGGTTCAAGTATAATTGAACTTGAATTCATCAACCAATGAAATACAATAAAAATCAGTCAAAAAAGTTTTATGTTTTCAAAAATTAACATTTTTTTTTATCTATTATGCTACAAAATATAAAACTCTCAAATGTCTTGCATAAACAATATTGCAATATAACAAAGCACCCTGTGACAACCGGATTTAATAATCATTTAAAAAGTAGGGTGGTTTTTTTTTTTTTTTTAAGAAAAGGCCCATGTCCACCTGAGTAGGATGAAAATCAGGTACACACAAAGATATGGAGTTAATTTTGTATTATTATGACATAAGACGTATTTGGAATGCAAGTTAAACAATAACAGATATTGTCTTTTAATTCAATATGCTGATATGATAATGATTTGAAAAACTGGTTTGTAAACTAATTTGAATAAAAAATTATTAATGACAATAACTAAATTCAATATATATCAACAAAACATAAGTAATATATCCAATGTGACAATGTCTGTTAGTCAAAAAGGATCCAAGTGACTTTTTTTTATTAAGTCATTTAATAATAGATGCTTGAACAGTATTGCATTGCAAAAAGTATTTTTACCAAAGAAAAATTATTTGTTCATTGCAAAAGAAGGCATTTGCAAATTATGTACACGTTCGGTTTTTTTTCAAATACATTGAAAAACATCATAATTTAACATAATTTTTGATTTCTTTAATACACTATCTATATTTGTCTGTGAAATTTCTCCCCAAATAACACATTTTCAATATAATAAGTATTCATTGTTCATTGTCACTAATATTGATCACACTTAAAGTCAGATTTGGCTAAATCAAAGTCTTTCACTTGGACAGTTTAGCATAGCTTAAAAATCACCAAAAACCGTTCTTCAATTTTTTTCAATGCCCATTAACACATTCAAATTACCTCATTGACTAAAATGTAATACATACAAGACTTGCGAGAAACATGATGAAATTTTGTACATCTTCTAAATTTGATCCTTTTCATATTGAAATTTAGAATAATTTTTCAAATTTAGAATTCAGACAAGTTATTGCTATTGTAAAACAAAATCTGTCACATTTATATTGATGATAATAATAGGATTTTGGTATTATCATTTTTGTCAATGAAGCTTTCCTCTGATTCATTGGTTGATGGACTTTTAATTGTTGATGGTAAATTATGCAGCAATTTGCTGTGAATCATGAACTATCGGTTCTAACTGTCCATATTGTTCCACTATATACAAAAAAAAACTGAATTTACGCAATTTCTGAAATAATGCCGCCAAACCAAACGCATACAATTGGGAATAGATACGTGATGAGCGCTCGTCGCAGAGACATCTTTGGATTCTGTTCAGCGCCAGACGCGGCGGGTTCCTTGGCACCCGATTCGATGCTGTTGTGATCGATGTGCACGTCGACTTCCTCGTGATCGAGATCGTCTGGTACGGCGGGTGAGCCTGCATTAGTTTTGATAACGATCGGATTGTGGAACCGTTTTTCGTCTTCATCTTCGTTTTCGTCCTTTTCCGTGTCTCCGATGTTCTGGTCGGGCTGCTTCGCCGAGAAATTGGGTAAGTCTGGAATGGACGGGTGACCCGAGCCTTCGGCGTCATCGTCTCCTTCTTGATCGGGAGGACCGCCGGGTTCCACGGGGTCGTATTCATCATTCGTGTTACTGTCTCCGCTGCCGGATCCTGAACCAAAGTATAATGACGCACTCTCTTCTGAAAATATTTAATAAAAATAAATATATTATATATATTAAAAATAAAAAAAATAAGGACAAAAATTTTCAAAAAATCAATCCAAGTGGGTAGCAAGTCGGGGAAAAAACCTTTTGGTGTTTTTGATGATTTTGTGAAAGCTTATGATGAAACTATAATTGAGCCTTTCAATGGACTCGGCGGTAACTTTGTGGAAGTTCATTTTAATATATAATTCATTTCAAAGGCATCTTCAGACTTACTATCGCAAATTTTCCTTTAGTTATTGATTCTCATATTCTAAAATGATAAATTACAAAAATATAGGTTGGAATTTTTCCTTTTTACAGGAAGCAAGGAAGGGACGATAGTAACAAAAAAAACAATAATAAAACAACAAATGACGCTAACATTACAAAATTAAATAGGACAGGTTTGCTCTCCATTGCTAAATTTATTTCCGATGTGTTTAACCCTTCACAATTGATTGCATCTCATAAGTTAATAATCTAGTTCCATTTGAAGCTAACACGTTTACAAATTTTACACATTTAATTCATTGCAAATCTGTCAGTAGTTCTTCCTTGGAAGGGCAGTAATGTAATCAAGAATTCTCACCTTCAACTGCCCATTCAACATCCTGTCCGTTGAAGGCATTTTTCAGTTTATTGGTGATGGACCTTAGAGCAAATTGCTGAGCGGTGACGATGGCAGCTGCAGGAGGTTCGCTGGAACTAGTCGAGCTCTCGATAGCTCCACCGCGAAGTTCAGGATTTGTGGCCAGGGCGGCCGTTCCTTCACCAGCCAGAGCAGGAAGGTACCTAGAAATAAAATTAATTAACACATTGGTAAAATAGTCCCAGGCATTAGTGTCATGCTCGCAAGTTGCTGTGTCTACAGGCCTAACTTTCATTACAGCCTTTTTGATAAATTGATTTAAAGTTTTGTGTTCAAAGGCATGGATTGTTGTGATATCTAAATAAAGTCCAACCGGTTTGACCATAAGATGCTTAATGTGTTTGAAATCCATTACGGACTTATTATATGAAGGCATTGACATCTAAAATTACCTACCACCTATTCGACCCTAAAACAGGGTGCATGGAGAGAGACTATCTAACTCTGTCCAATCTCCAATCTTCTGTCGTAAAAATCAATGCTCAATCTCTCTTTTCATATAACGAGAGATTGAGCTTCTGAATAATAACTGTTGGGAAGATAAATAAAATTAACTTATTATATAAAAAATGAACTTTAAAAAACATCACTTACTTATCGACATGAGTACCATTCCAGCAGTTGTCTTCCAGCTTTGACTCATCAGCGACTTGCGCTCCAGTGCAGAAGGTCTTAGGGAGCCTCGCCCAGGTATGTCTGGTCTCTCGGACCTTCATCCGGATATCGCGAACCATTTTCTCCATCAAAGGTGTCTCTCCGTTGCCGTTTGTGTTGCCCTCTACCATGGTGTAATCTGTGACTGTAAGAAATATGAAAGTTGGCATTAACTTGGCAGAACTACATAAAAGCGTAAAAATCTTACAATTTTTACTGTTTTACAACGACTGGTTTTGACAGTGGCATGATAGCAAAATGGCTATCAACTATTTTTGACGTCGATATACATAGATGGCTGCTTTTTATCCCAATTTAAATTTATTTCATAATTAACAATTCAGGGATCGTAACCCCTAAGTACACATTGGCATAAGTATTAATTCAATACACTATGTTACGTAATGTGTCAAAGATATTATACATATCATTGGGAGAAATGGATACAAAGATAGTTCAAATCATATCTATGAAAATCACTTTCTTGTTCATCGCTCCACTAAAACTTAAAACAACACATTATAATAACTTACTATTTTATATTGAACAAATAAATCCGAAAGTTAAAGCAACACCATTAAAGATAGTGAAAAACAATTTGTATCTGTTAAAAAATAGGTAACATTGATTACTGTTGAAACTTGTTTTTTATTTTAACTTTTAAGAGGCCAAAATATAAGGTATACGATACGGTACTAAAAAGTGTATTACCCCTATACCCTCTTTAAAGTTTACAGTTACTGGATGTATTATTCAATAAATTATAATACTTACAGTCAACCTTCTTTTTCTTTCCCCCCTGCTTCTTCCTGCCTCGTTTCCTACCCACACCTCCGCGCTCCTCTTCTTCAAAATTGTACGGCTCAAACTCGATCTCTTTAGAATTCTTGCCTGGGTCCGGATCAGCGTCTCTCCTGAGTCTTAAACTAGGATCGGAGCTTATATCGGAAGTTGATACTGGTCTTCCTTCACCTTCATCCAGATTATTACTACTGTCCAGCCTGAAATTGAGAGAACTCTTCGCCTTTAAATCGAGTTTTGTTGTGGAATCTTCGAGAGAGAGATGGATTCTAGAGTTGCCACGTGATAGTAAGAACGGATTCTTTTTCAAAAGGCTTTCAAGTGATGCCTCTGTTTCGAAATCGTCTTGGCTTTCTTTCTTCTGCAGCTTAGAGTTGCTCTCTCCTAGTCCAGTAAAATGGATACTCCTGGCTTGTCTCGGGTGAGCAAAGTAATTTGTATCTGGCGGCTTTTGGCCCAGAACCGGTTTGCCGCACTCGCTGAAGATCCAAGTGGACAGCTCCTGCGAGCGTTCTTGGAAGTTCATTATGGCTTCGGAGATTTTAATATCCAGGGGCTCCACAACCATAGCAATGTTGAACGGACCGATGAGGCGATCGGAAACTTTTTCCATGGCATCTGAAATGAGAACAATTAAAACATAAGTATAAAACAAATAAAAAGAATAAGGTTAAGACAGAATTAGTGGTTAGCAAGTCGATCTCGCTACGCCCCTCTTCTAGAATCGGGTGGGTGGAAATTAATTTCAGACAACACAAAAATCCATGCTTTCTAACAGAATTGATCAATCAACTGAAAAAAGTGTCGCTTATACTGGGACTCGAACCCATTAGGTCTGTCACGAAAGCAAACAACATTCTCTGTGGTCTAGTGGCAAGAGCTTTGTCCTAGCGATCAGGGGGCCGGGGTTCAATTCCCGGCAAGGTTAGATTTTTCCAATTGAAAAAAGAGATCTTGGGCTGGGTGTATCTTATTTATCGTTGATTTTGTGCACAACTGATTCATTGTTTATTATCGAGTGAATCTCGTATGACTTTCACAATTAAGAATATTTGGCGCATTGGCGTAAACTGTAATGCCAAATATGTTTTTTCTTTAAAATTTTAAAAAAAAATATATATTCACGAGACACTAAAGTAATGAGCAGTTCTTGTAGAAAAAAATTATGTTTAGATACTTCCATAAATCCACATTTGGAGGATTTAAATTTAAAAAATTGTTTCGTTTTTGAATCAAACGAAATACAATACAAAAAATATTGAATGAAAATTCTACTTATGATAATGTATAAGTACACTAAAGACTTTCTTTACGGACCCTTTGAATCGCTTTGGTAATTAACATTTAATTTCGCATTTGATGGCCAGTTAGCAAAAGCACATATTTGTAGACTCCTTACCGACAAACGCATCCCAGTCGAGGGACAAATCAGCGTGCTGAGGCAGACACGCCCTGGCTACGTTCAGACAGAGCCTCGGACAAGCCTTCTCCGCATGGCCGGTACAAGCACCGCACCATCTGGACCGCATTATTGGAACAGCGCAAGAATCTGGAACTCGAATCTAAAAAGAAAACAAAACACATTCAATATTTTTTAACCACAACGGCATTTCAACAGAAGTTTTTTTTATGACAAGTTTATGGGAAGTAAGACTCATAAGAATGGTGCTAGAGCTAGTCGTTAGGTTAGGTTAGGTTAGTTAGTTAGTAAGGATAGGTTAGGTAGTTAGGTTAGGTTAGGTAGGTAAGGTGGGTCATTTCAACAGAAGTTGTTTTAATGAGAAGTTTATGGGAAATATTTAAGGATGGTGGTAGAGTAAGCTAGAGAGTAGTTAGCTAGCCACTATTTCTATGTGACATTTTTAGGAACTACTAGGGCAGGGATGGCGAGCCTTATAGGGTCCGTGTGCCAAAAACCCTCAAATAATATTTCTCGATTGTGTGGCACGCCCAGCAGTAAAAAAAACAATACCGTTATATAAGCGTTGCCAATATAAAATAAAAATAAACTTGAACATGGAAATCGTTTGCATGCCATCCAAATTCCCAAATGTGCCACCTCGGGCACACATGCCCTAGGTTCACCATCCCTGTAATTGGGAATCAAGCCCGAAGATACTGCAACCTTAGAGGACAATGTTGACCACACGGCTACGGAATCAGTAATATGAAGAAGTTAAATATAGTATATTTTTAAAGGGGTGAAATATATAATTTTGGCCTCTCTTGTAACAGTTTTTTTAGATAACAATTGTTTGGTCTTCAAAGATATACAAGGGTTTGCTTGATGAAAAAAAATGAGCATTTGAATGACTGGTAACAAACCATTAACTGTACTGTTTACTGTTCACTACCAACATGAATTTGTAATAAATGTTTTCAACTTACATTTGCCATATTTCTAGCCACATCGGCAGAGGCAGCCAAAGCCCTGGTGAAACTCCTCGTCGCCACAAATGACCTCTTCACTTGAGAGGCGAGTTTGGTGGGCACGTCTCCGAACGGCTGGATCTCCTTCATGTGCTCGCTGACACATACCATATATCTGTAAATAGAAGATAGACAGTTAACCCATTGTTTACGGTGTGCACAAATTTGTGCGTCATTACTATGATAATTAAAAAGGCGATAAACAGAGTGTTAATACCCTGAAGATGTACGATGAAAATACTCGAGTATTTTAATTTAACCACATAATTTATTAAAAATCATTAACATCAAACTTTAGCTAATTCATATAGATTACGTTACTAACAACTAAACTTAGTGATCTACTTTTATTTTTATATATAAACGATACGCGTCAGTTCAAGTTCATTTATGCAGTCTTGTTTTTTTTCAACGACTCCACAGCCCTGGACAAAACTCATGGAAAAGCACAAAATTTGATATTTAAATTCAATCAAGCACTTCCAGTCTAAATTCTAAATCACGGGTTCCCAACCCATGAGCTGCCTGCTTATACAGTCAACTAAAAAAAATATTCAATATAATGCATTTTCGTTGTTTTTTTTTAATAACCTTATTAAAAATGCCTTTTTTTAATTGCATGACGGCGTATGTTCTATATTATTCCAAAAGAAATGTGAGTTTCAAAAAATAATTGATGATTTGAATGTGGACTACTCTAATATAGAGCAGCTGGAGGACTGCATTTTACACTATCATACTATTCAGGGTGAAGAATACCATTAAAAAAAAAACACTTACTTGTCATCAAAATGATACTGAGAATTCAACACGGCGAACATCTTCTGATATAGCAGCTCGAAGAATCCATCCATCGACTTGACGGGATCCACTCCACCTTCTTTGTAATACCGCTCCAGCTCAGTGAAGAGGCCGGAAAAGAGATGAGCGTGCTTCTCGTAAATCATCCCGTAGGTCCTCGTGAACATGGAGTGGAACTCCTTGCGGGACTCGGCCAGGAGCTGGTGGAAGGCCTCTGCAAGCGAAAGGGGAAATAATTAAATACGGTTCATTTCAAAAGATCAACGGTTCGTAAAAAAATTACCAGTTGTCATATTGCACATGATATCTCTTAAATTCACAGGATTGAGTCCCAGTGCTAGCATAAAAAAAATCAATCCTATCATCCAATCATATAAGCGGGGCATGGCGATAGCAATGAGCTAACCATTAGTCCTGTCGTAGCATTTGCAAACAAAATATAATATCCGTTATGAAAGGGCTTAACATAAAAAGACACTATGGGTTCAATTCCCGGCAAGGTCAGATTTTTTCAATTGAAAAAAAGAGATCTTGGGCTGGGTGTATGTTATTTATCGTTGATTTTGTGCACAACTGATTTATTACTTATCATCGAGTTAATCTCGTATGACTTTCACAGTTAAGAATATTTGGCGCATTGGCGTAAGCTGTAATGCCAATTTTTTTTTTTAAATAATTAAAAAAAATATATAAAAAAACTATTATACTAACCACGTCAGTTATTATGGTAGGTAGGTATAATTGCGGATAATCGAGCAGTAAAATTTACTGTGTATTGTTTTTTTATTGTAAATAATTAATTAATAACGTATATTTAGTTGAAAATAAAAGTTTTAAAAACGGACAATTTTTTATTGATTAAGTGTGGCCCAACAAATATTTTTGATTTAAAAAGTGTCCATTTGACGAAAAAGTTTGAGAGCCCCTGATTCAAAGTGACAACTTTCTATAGCCAAAATGTGTCATCTGAATTTTTGCTGGTTCAGCGGTTCGAGTGTTTGAGAGCCGCTGATTTAAAAGCCCATTATCCGTGAAACATCCCCGTAATTAACGCGACGCAGTGGGCGGGTGTGCGATGTCGGGTAACAGATGCGCCTGGCATTCGATTAGGAACATCGACATCAATCATCGTCTAAACTCTGGAGCAATACGTCAACGTGACGTTTCGGGATGCTGTGACGTCACGGTTTCCTCCCGCCTACACGATGAAAGGGGTGAAACTGCAGGAACTTGCTCAAGTGTTTCTAAAACTGTGTACTCGGAGACGATATTTTATTTAATCCATGTCCGCTCACAGTGTGTAGCACAGGGGTTCTTAACCCTGTGCCGGCGGGCACAATTGCGCCCGCGGAGCTATTAACGTGCACCTTCTTCAAAGTTTCAAATAACGAAAGAACCCAAATTTAATCAGAATTGTATTTTATTTATTGAAATATTTTTAATAAGTTTTTATTTTAACGTAACTGCACATATGTTAAGCTTCCCTGGTAACAATGATACAAATTATTAAATATATTCTATTTAAAATTTGTTTTTAAAAAAATCGGCATGCGCCCGTCACTAGTCTCCTCAATTTACATTGCGCCCGGAGTCACAAGAAGGTTAAGAACCCCTGGTGTAGTATATATTTTTGATAAAATCATTTTTTTTTTAAATCAGACGTCAAAAGTTCGAGACGTTTACTCTGTTACTTTTAAAACATTTATAATTTATGTAAGTTATTTTATTTCATGAATATTTATTTATTCATATATTTTTATTCATATCCGCTGCCAAAGTGTAGCATATGGCTTCCTTATGGACCTGGTGTCTAAGCATATTTTTTCTACGAGAACTGCTCGATTACTCAGTCGCTCAGCCTCTCTTGAGTTGGATGAGAGTAGGGATAGAAAGGATGGGTGGGAAGGAGTTTAAAGTCAACACAACACCCATGCCTTCGAACGCAGTGGATAAATCGACTGAAAAAAAATGCGGTTCGTACTAGGACTCGAACACGTGATACGTTGACCACTGCACCACGGACCCGACAGTTAAATTAAATAATGTGCGAAAAATATTTTGTGAATGATGATAACCCCGTGTCTTAGGTAGGCGAGACGAAGCGCTGCGGTGCGCTGCGGCGACGTGTAAAAACCAATTAATTTTAAACGTAGCGGACTAAATGTCGTATGTGCCATCGCTCGGCCAGACGCAATTGACGCTCTGGTGAGCTTGGACCGTTTGATATTTTCAAGCGATTCGCGCGCGCCATGAGTCAGGCACTTGAGGCGACTTACGACATATGCCGTCCTGACCGGATCGCGTCGCCCACATATGACACTTGCATGGGCGAGGACCGTTTGATATTTTAAAACTCTGCCGCTTTTAGAGCGCGCCGGATCGCTTCGCCCACCTAAGACGACCCGTAAGACACGGGGTTACAGTGGGTAAGCGAGAGCGATTAGCTAACCACTAGCGCTGTTAAAGCGTCATTATATCATTATGCTCTCAGAAAGAGTGGTCGGGCGTCTGTGCAGCAAGCAGGTCTTGCAAAAAAACTGTTGCTAAGATAAGCTATATAAGGAGTCCGTGTGTTCCACACTGGAGCGGACATGGAAAAAATTAGTTGTACCTACTATGATCATTTCGAGCAGTCATAAAGCAACCTTGATTGGTTAATTTTATTGTCAGCGTATTTAAGACGTCTTAATTTTAATTATAATCTATTTTTTTTACATGTTGCTTCAATTTATAATACCAATTGTTTGTCATACCTTGTAATAATTACTTAAACTTTGTATAAATATCACTATTTAGTTGTATTTCTTCGCGTTGTATCAGTTGACAAAACTCGCCATGAGCGAAACCGGTTCTGAACCAATACATTTTATGTGGAATAAGTACTAAAAATATTTTATTATTTTTATTATAATCCCATACCACCAAGTATTGACAGTGAATATTTAAATCAAGCTTCACGAAATACGTTTCCAAGAAAAATAAATATTCACCGATATTATAAACTTTTGACAAAAAATAATTCAACTGTCAAACTTTTGAAAGCTTTTTAAAGCTGCCTAAGTAAGATTGTCGTAGCTGATAAAAGACGCAAACCTTTGATCTGTATGAGTAAAAAGCTCGGTGACTTTGAAACGAAAACGTCTAACTGAATTAGTTACTAACTTGAATAATTAAAATAAACAAGTTTAACTTTGAATATATTATGTTTAAAAAGATTTATCTTCAGTCAGTTGTCGCAGTATAATTTGACCTTAGGTTCGGCATCCCTTTGAATTGAGTTGGAATTTAAAATATTCTTAAAATAGTAAATTTATTATATCACATTAGCGCGCGAGTTTCTCTTTTGGTGGCTGGCAAGCGTTGCAATCAGTGGCGGCCGGTGACCAGAATATTAGGGAGTGCAATAAAACAACCTATTTATGCAAAAAATCCATCCTCCGATTCTTGGATTTTGAAAATACATCTATAACACGGATATTAAAGTCCGACATTGACGATACCAACTGCTTCTCTATACTTAGCATGGCAAGGGAGAAAACAAAAACTCTATTAAGGCTAGTACAGCCACAGAGCCATGGAGTTTTTTAAATTGCTACATTAAAATACCGATTGACTACTTTACGACTTCGAACTATATTTAAAACTGGCAAAGGCCGTCCTCCTGCTTTTATTTCTAGCCTTTTAGAAAAATCTCGACGATTTTCTTTGATATAGGACACTGAGTTTGCAGGAAACATTATTGATTATTATTTAGTATTATTAATAAATAATAAATATATATAATAATATTCAATGCTATAATACATATATTAATAATACTTGTTATATTAATTTATTATATATGTTAATATTTATTTATAATATATGTTAATATTATATAGTAGATATATAATAATAAAGTTAAATTATATTGTAGAATATTATATAGTAGGATATTGTATTTAAAGTTATTAAACAGTTTTATATAGACAAAGCCTTTCCATATAACAAAAACTTACAAAGATTCATATTATATACGCTAATAGGGTTTGTATTAAGATGTCTATGAAATGAAAACAAGTATGAAAAAATAATAATAAAAATGTTATAGTTGCGTGTTGCGTGAATCAAGTCGAAACTACAGATGAGGTTAGAATGCACTGTCACAAACGCACTTCACAAATCACCCGCAAATATCTTTATTTTTCCGTTCTTCAACCGCCAAAATTTGGGCCAATACTGAATGACAGAATACAAATCTATATGTTTTCGCTCAATTTCTTTACACAAGTCATTTTGGTGCAAAGGGTCTTAGTGCACCGGGTTAGTCGAAATTTCAAAAGTTTTTTGCATACGCCTTCGCCGTGTGAAATAAAGTCATGTTTTCTACCTACTTTTTTTATGCCAAATGGGACATTTCGAGAATTTCCAAGAAATGCACCATCGAGTAACATCTGGAATCAGCTTATTTCGGGGAATCTACTTATATAATATTTGTGTGTTTAGGTCGCATGCGTGAAAGATCGTTTTATGAAACCATACATCGTTGGAATTTTGAATGAACAAATTGGTATATATATTTTGAAATTCATGAGCTCGATTCTTGGGGGACTAATGCACGTTTGCTCCTTCACACGAGCCGTCCCTGGTTGCAATGCCACTCAAAGAAAGAAAGTGTTTGTGTTTTAATTTTGTAAGGCTGTACTGATTCAACAACCTTCCGAGGTTCCACAAAAAACCATCAAAATTTTATCGCAATCGGATGAACATTATAGAAACGCATACGGGACATACAAACAATCCTTTATTTTTAGATGTATAGATAGGTAATTAAGAAACTTTCGTTGGCGTCCACACAACAAATCTCATAAGTTTTATCGCAATCAGATGAACGTAATAGGATCGCATACCGGACAAAAAAACATTCATTTTAATATATACAGATAATTCAAAAACGTTGGTGGGCGTCCTCACAACAAATCACGAAAGCTTTATCGCAATCGGACGAACAATTCGGGAACGCAAGAACCTTCCCGGGCGTCTACACAACAAATCACCAAAGTTTCATTGCAATCGGATGAGCCGTCTGGCAGCGCATAAAAACCGTAACCGTGCTACCAAAAATGCGTAAAAGTGATATCACGTAAATAAACTGCATTCCAAAAAAAACTGCAGTGTCCCGCGGAACATAATTTGAGAAACCCTGGACTAGTCAATCAGGATTGCAGTGTTTTGGGCATTACAGAAGAAAATTAAAAATACGTTTGAAGCCAACTATTGGTTGAAAATTGGATTGTACCAAAGAAGAACGGACCAAATAGAAACGTTTATCGTTTTGTGTCTAGTAATATTACATTGCATAAAAGTACCCACGGCTTCTGAAGCCGAATATTTATATCCAGATCATAAAACAATAATTTCAGTATTCTGGAACGCGTTGGCCCAGATTCCTGTACAGTTCCGGGGGTGACTGGGAACCCCGTTAATCCATTTAAAAGTAGGGTTGCTTTGTTTCATAAGCCCGCTTGATTGGACGTGACGTCACGTTTTCTCCGAAAGCGGTATGCGGCTAGATTAGGGTCGAACAGGTGCTGGGCATTTCGCGTGGTATACGCCGAAAACGAGTGCAAAAGTTTTAAGACTTGAAATGTATATTTTGAGAGCTATTTCAAATTGGGTTGAGTCTTCTAAACTGCGATTCCCGAAGTACATACTTAACCTTTTGCACTCCTCAATGTGTTATTTTTTTCCTTCCAGTAACTCCTCAAGATATAATTTAAAATCAACTAAGTTGTACAATGTCGAGCTAGACTCAACATAAGAGTTCTATAAATTAAATAAAGAGGACATTTAGATTATATTCTATCAACATATCGTTACCTTACTTTGAAAAGGTTCTAATTGACATTTTTGCCTAAAATGACCTTTGGTCGGAAAATCTTGTATTTACCGCATTCTATCATATATATCAGGGGTGGCCAAACTTTTACCACTAACTGATTCGGCGACGGCCAGCTACGGCTTTCTTGGGCGACTTTTTTTGAAATTTTTAGCGGCGATCGACACAAAATAAATTGAATGTATTATCATTGAAATAAAAGATGATTCAAAGATATGTACGAATATGTGGAATAGATACGCAATCGACGCTTTGGCCACCCCTGGTATATATGAATTTCGGAAATATCTACGGTGGAATAACGGAATTGCATCTGCACACTTTTTTAACTAAATTTATTTGACAAAGTTATAAGATTGTCATCATTCTTTCCATCGTTAGATCTTTAAGATCATTATTTCTCAGTCAGAGTCGTGAAAAAATATGATTATGAATGAAGTGAATTTTAATCAATCGAAACATCAAACGCTCATACCTCAAAACAGTTTCAAGAGCAGTTGAAACCTTTTCAAAGTAAGGTGTCGATATGTTAATTAACTTACCGAACATGTCGTATACATTATGAATAAAACTATATTGTTCGTTTTAATTGTGAGAGGGTAGGTTGGAAAAGGGGGTGTAAGCTTAAATAAGTTTGAGAAACACTGTTATATACTAAATCAGTATTTTCTGTTGTAAGCCAACGGTAAGTCGTATCGGACTAAGTATCAAGCTATAAATCTCCCTCTATTCATTCATTGGAAACAGATAGCCAAATTCAGTAACTGAATACACGAAGCAATTTACCCGGCTCCCTTTCTGGTATCCGGATACTTTCCTACGCGATGTTTGATTTTTTCCTGTTCCCTCTCGCACGTGTACAAACACGTGGACGTGTGATATACTCAGTTTACACCACGAGAGGTGAGCGAGGCATTATTTTTTGAGTTAACGACGCATTCGAAATATTTAGCTGTTGGTTTGATTCTTTTCGGGTAACAAAATAAAATATTAAATGCTATTGCTGAATCGTACATTATTATCCAAGGAAAAATCAGTTGTCCAGAGATAAAGGGTATTTCAATAGGGACGCTCAAAATATGTTACTTTGTCCTGCTGAGTAGATTATTCATTGTTTAGTGGCCAAATTTGAGTCAACCAGTTTGGTAAATAATCGGCTAACACCTACCTGTACTACGGAAAGAAAAATAACAATGTATTTTAATTCTACATAAATTATTTTATATATTTGTTGATAGCTATTTCGGCTTACGCCTTCGTCAGAACTACCTGTACGTCATCAAAATACAATATCTGGTGAAAACATTGCTGCTGAGTGTGAAAGTGTACAGGAAACCCCAAGGCAGCTTATTTCTCGTTGTTCACAAGAACTTGGCTTTTCTGCGACTTCAACTCGGCGAATTTTGAATCGGGCCGTATGTCTGCACCCGTATAAAATCAAACTAAACAAGGAACTTCAGGTAAACGACCACAGACAACGCCTGATTGGGTTCTGGAGCAGTTGGAAGTTTACCCAAATTTGTCAAAAAAGTCAACTTTAGCGACATGGCCCATTTTATAATGAATGGATATTGGCAGACATTTGATGCTATATTCCATATTTAATGCCGTAAAATATACTTACAAATGAAATTAAAATTTAGTCGAAATCTCACAAACAACTTGTTTTATTTACATTTCAAAACTAAGCGTCCTTATAAAAAGACCCTTTATAAAAGCATTTAGTTCCATATCTATAATCTCAGTAAGTTGTTTGGCTTTATTGACTGTTGCTTTAAAATTGAATTCAATGTTAGTTTATCTCGCAGAAAATTCCAGAGCAAATAAATGGGAAATAAAAAATAACTAAACTTGAATGTCAATCAGTGCCACTGCCAAATGAATACCAAATTGAGCTTGAAGAGTTGAATTGAATACAGAATGAAAGTGAAGACGAAGTGTATTATGAAATCATAAACAAATATGAATAAAACCTCATGCATCATGACATTTTTTTTTACTTTCACGGAAGAATGTGAGACCAATGGAGGACGTTTATCTCAAGTACATATGCCCGATCCATGGTGCAGTGGTCAAAGTCCCGTTCTGGTACGAGCAGATTATTTCAATCGATTCTGTTCGAAGGCAATGGGCTGTTAAAAATCTCTTCCGATCCCAAAAATTCAATCCATACTCTCTTCGAAAAAGAGAGTTCAAGCAACTGAGTAGCAAGCAGTTCTCGTAGAAAAAAACATGTATAGATAAACACCATGAGAATTCCATATCCATATGATCCAAGTAAAGAGCGGACTATGAAAAATAAGATTGAGAGGCACAGCATTATAGGAATTTTAAGTAAGGACAGAAAAGTGTTGGTATCCAACTGGCAAGTTTATAAATAAAATCGGTTCCTGTGGTCTAGTGGCTAGTGGATCAGGGGGCCCAGGTTCAATTCCCGGCAAGGTCAGATTTTTTCAATTGAAAAAAAAGAGATCTTGGGCTGGGTGCATGTTATTTATCGTTGATTTTGTGCACAACTGATTCATTATTTATCGAGTTAATCTCGTATGACTTTCACAATTAAGAATATTTGGCGCATTGGCGTAAGCTGTAATGCCAAAATTTAAAAAAAAATTAAAAACTTCGGAAAGCCTCGAATCATGATGCTTTTTTTCCTATACAATTATTTGCGAAAGTCAAGGGTAATAGTTCAACTTTCTCGAGCACGGCTATGTTATATCAACCCAAAAACCCAGTGGTAGAGTGGTGAAGACGTCGCCTCTGCTATCGGGCGGATGCCGTAATGTAAACACACCGTAAGATAGATAAACGTATTGATTTACCACGATGCAGAAGCGATCTACAAACCGACATATAAGTAATACATCATATTCGGGGATGATTCACAACTGCTATCTACAGAAAAAGGAAGTCGGCGATATTATGTACTAGCTGTAAATAATTTCGATTTAATTTCACTAACATTGATCGGCATCGATAACATTTGCCGTTTGACGTTTGCTGTTTGTCTTTTGCCGATTGTCTATGGTACGCGCCACCTATTAAAAGTTAATTGTACTATGCCTATAACCTTTGCGCAAGTGCAACAATAAGTTATTAAAATAAACGATATGAAAAAACACTGATGTTTATATAAAAGACATACTATAAGTTGATTGTACTATGTCTATAACCTTCGCGCAAGTGCAAGCAATACGTTGACAAAGTTTTATCGCAGTCGGATGAACGGTATGGCAACGCATAAAATACGAACAAGCATCGGGGATAGCAAATTTAAAACGGATCAATCAACGATTATTATTTGAAGAAAAAAACCCATACAACTTTTGTATGGATTATACATTATTTTTTACGAAAAACAGGACTGGTATCTATCTCTGAACTTTGTGATCATTTTTAACGAATAATCAAGGATATAAATTTGATAACTATGCTGCCCCCATAAGCAAAAAGGCAGTTATTTGACAACAATCGGAAATTTAAACTTATATGAGAATCTCATTCTAGGTACTTCTATGCAATAAAACAGTATGATTTGTATTTATAGTGTTTTTTTTTGCATAGGAACAATGAATGATATACTGTGTTTTGTATGCCTTAAAAAATATTAAGAAAAGTTGAAAAAACATGAATGAATATAAAATATATTCTCATAAAAATACACACTTTTTAGGACGACTATTTTTACTAGTTTTCTGTACAATGATCAGATTTTCGCTCATCGCAAGTACTTTCTGCCGATGAGCGAAACCGGTCCTGATAATTATACAAAATGTGTGCCACCAGGCGTCTCATAGCAATACCCTTGAAGCTTACTTACTCTCTAAGAAAAATAGAGGTTGAACGACTAGGTAGTTACTTCAGATGAGATTAAGCTCCACAGAAAAAGTACATGACTATAAAACGTAAAAAATAAATATGGGGTAGCTCACCGTCAAATTTCTTGGCCTTTGAAGACAGGAGTGCAGCCAGTTTGGTGGCGTGCGATTTAGCCGTATTGTCCAGCTCTTTTCGGGCTGATGCAGACAGCCGAGTCCCTGATGTACTGGAACAGCATGTTTCTATTGTGTTGGATCCACAAACACCACCTGGAAGAAAAAATACAATTGTTGATTTGATAAAATGCTAAATGGACGAAAACGGTATACAAATGTGGAGAAACCGTGACATAACAAACGTTGCAATGATCGACCATAATATCGCGGCCGCCGGCCGAATTCTGAACAAATGTAATACATCTAGGAACAGTGGCTGTAAATGTAAGCTCATATACAGAGTAAGTGTCGTGTTAAAATACAATCGGTTGATTATCGTAAGGAACTGATAATCGAGTGGCTGACACGACAGGTAATATACTATGTAACATTTCTCGCGTGATACTAGCGCCTTCACAAAACGGCTAACTTATAAAAGTTTACCGGTACCAACAATGAGTTTTAACGATTTCAATAGTTGCTACCGAAGATGGTTAGTATTTGGTGTTCAGGCAATTTATCAGGAAAAATATATATGTATATTTTCATACGAAATAAAAATAAATAGTATGAATACTATGAAAATGCGTTTCAACCACTCGGTTGCGGTGACCCACAAATCGTATAAAAAAATATCTAAATATTTGTAATAATAAGACCCCTTTTCCATTGAGTCTTCGAGTGCAATATCCTATCCTAGACACGTGAATCGATATTCACCCTATAATCATTTCCTACCGCGCAGAATATTATAAAGTATAACGCCCCCCCTCCTTCCTCTCTCTTACCAGCCCCCTCATTTGCAAATAAATTCACTACTAGGGTCGCTAGTTGCTATCTCCCGCTTTTTCTGTGCGCCTAATACAATGACCTCGCCACCGCGCCACGTGTTGTTTGAGTAAAACGGCATCAACTTAACAAGCAGAACTCGATTATACTAGATGATTTCTGGAACACGTATGAGATTGATACTGTTGCACCCACCACCGCCGCACTTTAGATTTACAGCCGGTTAAATGTGTCCATCCCGCATACAGCAGCGGTAAGCTTTAAAAAATAATTGCTGGGAGCGTCTCGGGAGCAATTAAATTTGCCTTGTTTTTAAAGCCTAATCTATCCAATCTATCTTGCATGATTTCAGTGTAAATTGATTGATTCTTTTTTATGTGATAAAACATTTTCTTTATTACGTACGTTAATTACTTTTCTATAATTTCGAGAGTTCAGAAAACCGATAGACACCCACCAACGACAATGAAGCAACTGTGGGTTATTATTTCACCCAAACGCGCCAGACAGGTCCCGATGTATTTACAAAAAAATGATTTTAAAATATCATCGCGCCTTTTGGGGCGTGATTTTTTTATTCAATTTCGTTTAAATAATATTTTGTTTTATTCCATGAACACTCTCAATGTGGAGCATATATAGATGGTGTCTCAATTTTTTTCTCTAATAGAACTTCTTGTTACTCAGTCACTCAACCTCTTATAAAGACGATGAGATTAGAGATATAAAAGACAAGGCTAGGACGGAACTAGTGGTAAGATAGTCGCTACGCCTCGCTTTTAGGATCGGATAGGTGGGAAGGAGTTTTTAAACTGAAAAAATTGTGCTTGTACTGGGACTCGAGCCCGTGAGGTCCGTCACGGAAGACGCGAAAGATGACCACTGCACCACACAAATGAATAACATAATAACATAAAAGTCAGTGCTATTTAACCAGCTATATGTATGTAGATGCAATCAATAGACTTGTTTAATCTTCCATTCGTTCCTATATAAATCAAAGTCTTTACAACTGGGTTAAGCGAATAGATATCCTGAGCAAAAAAATACTTTTTTTTCTTTTTGCAAAAGAGCTCAGATGGCGATATTTTTCTATGATAACACGCAAGAGGAAAAAAAAACACTTCTAGATTTCGAATAGAGCGCAAAGAAGAAAGTGTTGATAAATGATAGCAAACATTTTTGTGAATGCCTCCTGAATAGCTATTCGCTGTCACTGCTCCCACCCCTAACGCCGTTATAAATGGGGATGAAAAATAAACTTTTGCACTTGCAACATTTGCCGATTCCCGATACTCGTGACACCCCTACGGAAGGGGTGAATGTATCCGGGGCACATGAAAGTAATGCGGTGGTCGGTTCGAAGACTCTCCGAAATTATTGCTAAAAGCTTTGTGTATTGATTCAATTGACGTATTCTGCTATGTAGGACATTAGGTGTATAGTTTCGGCAATGTAACAGTAGGACAAACAACAAAAAACTATCTTCGAGCTATGAATGCCATTTTAATTTAAATATAATGACTAATACAATTCAGTACTTCATTAATAACTTTAAGTGCTAAAAGATAACAAGATGGGGTAAATTATGGATATATGGTCACGGGACAGAATCCCAATCCTCTCGAGCTAAGCTCAAAAAATTTATACATACTGGCTTATAATTTTATGTTTTGACTTTACTCTTTGAGTTCTAGTGGATTATTATAAAATGTGGAATCAAAATGATTAAATCTGAAGAATATTACTGATTATTGTACGAGTTCTGAAAGAAGAATTTGTTTTTAAATATTAGCCTATAATAAAATTATTATATTTATTTTAAACAAATTATAAACTTATGTGACTGTCTCTATCTGTATAATATTATTATTTGTGTAGTTTGTGGTTGCATTTTTGCTCCTGTAAATTAAAACAAATCGATGTCATGCTTATTGCGAAGTATTCTTTAAGATCTTCTATTATAATAAATTTAAAAATTAAAGACGAACATTTAAAAAAAATCGTAAGCCTTACATTCATTTCATTTAATGGGCTTATTTTTCATAAATCTTTACAAAAATTCTGTCCCGTGACCATATATCTATAATTTACCCGAGATGGTTTAATAGAATGATATAATGAACATACCAAATCGGATAGGATTTCCAATTCAAGTTCAAAAAATTGTAATACCGAAATTGCAAGAAGAATCTTAGTCATTGATTTTATGTATAGCTGAGGATCGTGCACTTGAAATGCCTAATAGAAGTGCCGAAAGGCAAAACCCGGCCTGTTTTCGAAAAACTCATAGAAAAGAACAAAATTCAAATTGTATGTATTGTGTTCAGTCACGCGTCGGTCTAGCAAACATTGCAAAATACATTATATGACATCCTTAAGACTTTAAGCTTGCATGCTCCCATTTTTTACCTACGTGATCGTAAGCCAAGACCAATCATTTTTTTTGTCAGGACTTGTTTCTTTCGAACGTGCATTGTTTTTTTGTCGCCGGTCTAAAATGTTTCTTTATTTTTTTCAATGAATGAACTGTTAACTTGTCAAATGCATTGCGCATTGGTGTAATGCCATGTATGGTATTATTAATTTTCCAATAAATAAATAAAAAAAAGAATTTTTGCTTCAGTTTATTATTTGCTTGCTTTGGTTTTTGACGCTCGTTTTAGTGGCATTTTTACTGTGTATTCGACCGGTATTGCGATCCCAATTATCCGTTATTATCACACCGATATTTAATATTAAATACCGCTGAAGATATATTCGCCCGGTATTGCAACCCTTAGGTTTATCGTAGGCCATCGTGGAATACCTTCAAAATGATAACGCATGTGTCATAATATAAAACGTTACCAGACTTTACTCTTAATACGGTGATGGGTATATCCAAAATTAAGTCCATATGTCAATATTCGGCTGTCTAGCCACCCTTTAAAAAATGAGAAAGAGGGGTTGTACGTTCGCCCTAACTGCAAATAAATTGACAATCACTGGAGGGCATACATTGATGACAATACTCAAGTGTGAACAGAAGTAAGGGTGGAAACTTTTGAAGTTTCCCTCCACTGAGATTGACGCTAGATAAATAAAAAATAAAAATGATTAAAATCCTCCAGCACTGAAAGCTCGCAGTCCATACTATTGGTGTTGTATTTCTTGAAATAAGAACAAATAAATATTCAAGTGATTTTAATGTAGAAAAACTCGGAAACACAGACAATGAAGAAACGAACGCGTAATACACACACGATTTTACGGGGTTTACTGATTACATCATGTTGAGAGTGACAATATCGTTTTATGCAATACATACTGAAGACTTTAAATTCGCAAGCTCCCAATTTTTACCTTTCTGGTTGTAACTTGTAGCCATAGCCAATTGATAATTCCAAAAAAATAAGCAAAAGACAGTTGATAATTCTCGCGATGACTGAAACCTGTCTTGATCTTTGTAAGAATAAATGTGTAAATAGTACTCTATAATGTGTTGTATTTCATGTTTATATGTTGTATAAATGCATTACAATAAGTATGATACTTAACAAAAACTAAACTTTAAAAAATGTGAAAAAAGAAAATTTCAACTAAATAACATTTCAAAAATAGTACGCGTCTAAACTCACTCACGTCCATGTGGAATAGGTCGGCATACGAAGCAAAACCGTTTAAAACCATTGAAGCTTTTTTCAATGAATAGCCTTTCCACTAAAAGGTTACAGTTACCACGTTAAACCCCGATTCTACGTTTTTCAAGGGACCGTATAAAATAAACGATTAATGCGAGAAACGATGAATGCGGGAAAGTTTTATATATGAACTAAATGGCGGGACTAAAGAAAATGAACGCACCACGTGGGAAAACGTATATTGCAAGAACGTAAGATCGGGGTTCCACTGTACCAGTGACGGCTGGTGACGGGGTGTTGGGGGGTGCAAAGGAAGATTCAACCATTTTGGCAAGAGTTCTTTCCTATTCATTGGATTTTAAAACACTTCTATAGCATGGTCTTTCAATTCAGATGTTCGCAATACCAACTGTTTCTCTTCCGTAGTACGGAAAAATAGTTGAATCTTCCTTTTGCACCCCCCAGCACCCCGTCACCAGCCGTCACTGCACTGTACATCACTTCTTTTAAATAAGTATAGTTCCCAGTACTCAAAACTTAGACAAATAATACAGTTGAGCTTAGTAATTATATTGAATTCAAAATAGCTTATGTATAAATAAGTATACTACTGTAAAACTGTAAAATGTTACATTCGCAGTATTAAATCCTATGCGACACATCACGATATCAACACCTTTATTTACTTGAACAAAGTTAGTTCAATAATGGGCCGCAGGAGAATAAAATACGCGGTAGACTTTCGTCGGCGCGTCGAAACTTTTTCAATTAACGTCGAGCGCTTGGAAAGTTAAGTTCAGTAAAAGGGTTAATATATTTAATATTGTTGATCATTACTACATTCCCTATGGTGTCCATTGTCTCACAACTACCCACTGCGGTTTCACTGTGTGTGTGTGTGTATTCCGCAGCGTAGAAACGTTATTAGTTACAAATTTGAATTGTTTGAATTTTGTACTTTTCCATGAGTTTTGTCGCTAACTACAGCGTTAGCGACACAATAAAGTACAAAATTCAAACAATTCAAATTTTATGTTGAAATTTCATCAAGCACACTCAGTCGAAATCCTAAGTTAGTAGTTACATCAAATTAATATTGATAGCTGTGTTATTCCATAGGTCGCAGTAAGATGTTTCGCCACTTTTATAAGCATCTTCAGACTTACTTTGTAGTAAGAAATGTGCACAAATATTTGAAAAAAATAATATCGTAGATATACTGCGTCGTTAAACAAAAATATTTGAATGAATAGCTTAGAACAGCGGTTTCCAAGCCGGGTGGCGCAAAAAAACAATTTAATTATTGAACACACACGAGAAAAAAAATGGAGGCACAGGGAGACATAGTAGCATAAAGTTGGGAAACCACTAGTTTCGAGTTCTCAGATGTTAATAAGAGCCTTGAAAGAAATAAATTATTACTAAAAATAACATTTTTAGTAAGCGTATTGACACAAAACAAATATTTTAATCGGTACTGTTATTTTTGATTGAATTGACATTTACTTACATTTACTTGGTAGAACTCCATTACAACACGGTGTTTTTTTTTTATTTAAGTTCTACAAAAATTATATTGTTCTTACGAGGGCGTAGGCCGAAATAGCTGTCTCAAATCTCCCCACTAGCAGTATAGGGCAAAATCCCGTAATGATAAGCACATGATTACATGTTTGCAGCAGGTTTAACGCGTGCCGACCGATGATTCAGTGCAATAAATAGTACTTCGTAAATTTCGTCGATTTTCTATCGCGGCCTTTTTATTATTTTTATGTACGAAAGTAAAATGAATCGAAAGTCCCTCCTTGGCTTTAATATGACAAAGATGTTTAATCCTGCAGCGACTCATCGGAAAAACTTCGAACTCTGAAGTATTCTGCGAAATTAATAAAGGAAACTTTTTGAAAAGTAAAGCTTCCTTTGACAAGGAGACATTCAAGCAAAAATTTCAAGTGTGCAATGGGAGCGGGAAATTCTCCGAAAAATTCTAGGGGTGATTTTAATTCAATACGTCAGAATGAATCCATACCAGTTTTCGTTGAAATACCTATAGAAATTTTCACATGGAATAATATCGCTAATTTAGAATTATTTTGTGAGAGAAATTAATAATTATTCAACTTTTTTTTTCTTGCCCATCCACCACCCATACGTTTAGTTTTAACAGACATTTCCCGTGGCGTAACAACGTGAGGCGTTATACAGTTTTAGTTATGGAATTGTCCTGGGAGCAGTTACCCAGGACTTGATTAGCTTGCACTAAAGTGTGCAATTATTCAACTATAAAAAGATCTGAATACCTTGTACAGATTGACCGCGCTACTTATGCACTCGAAAGAGTGGCGCTGTGAGAATGTTCTGAATGACGCAGACAAAAAAAAGATTGCCAGGGTTCGAATTTTTTAAATTCCATATAGACTGAACGCGTGGACTAAGTGCGGTAGGTGGATTCTTATGTCAGAGGGGAGAACATTCATTTAGTATCAACGGCTGCCGCAAACTCGAGTGAACTGTTAAAGAACTCAGAGTGTATCATGGTTTATTTTCATATACGCCAGATCCGTGGTGCTGTGGTCGTTGGCTTCCGTGACGGACCGTCGGGTTCGAGTAGATTTTTTCAGTCGATAAATAGATTCTGTTCGAAGGCAATGTGTTTGTATTGTATAAAATCCATCCCCCACCCAACTGATCCCATTCCAAATAGTGGCGCGTGACGATAGCGATTAGCTAACCACTAGTCCTCGTATATTTACAATCCCTGCTCTCTTCGAACAATAAAGGTCACGCAACTGGTGTAGCTGGGAGAAGTCCATATAATCCAAGTTGGGAAAGGACATGGTCAAATAAAAAATGTTTGTTCGCTCATCGCTCGTATTTCACGTTGAAAATACTCGCTATGATGAAAACCAGTCTTGATCCAAAAAAAATGGTGTGGAATAACTAGAAAAAATGTCTTGTATTTAAATATTTTTTTCAATAAAACACAATAAAACAGAATTGTGAAAACAATTGTCTTGTTACAGTTACCCATAATTAACGTGGAAGCAATTAATTACAATACATATGGACAGTGACGGCTGGTGACGGGGTGTTGGGGGTGCAAAGGAAGATTCAACCATTTTTACAAGAGTTCTTTCCTATTCATAGGATTTTAAAACACTTCTATAGCATGGACTTTCAATTCAGATGTTCGCAATACCAACTGTTTCTCTTCCGTAGTACGGAAAAATAGTTGAATCTTCCTTTCCACCCCCTAACACCCCGTCACCACCGTCACTATATGTGGAATAAACATAAAAAACGGTTCAACGTTAAGGAACACATTTTTCAAAAAGCCTGTCAAAAAGATGATGAACTCGTTCATCCATTTTCGTTACAATGTGAAGAAAATGGACACGCTAAGCTTCTACTTGGCAGTAGCTGTTATCCAGCCGCTCTATATCTCTTTATGAAGAGCTGGTCTCTAAGAAAGGTCTAGTTTTTAGCTGATGTATCCCGTTACGAGCCGTTATATCCATCGGATGGTCAGAATAGGACTGTCAACATCTTAGATATCCATTCATATCTTCTAAGGTAATTCTATTAATCGATTAAAAAACAATGGAGAATTTCGACTGAAGGTGCTTGATGTAGTTTTAATATCAAATTTGAATTTTATTCTTTTCCAATTTAATTTTGAGCTTCGTCGACAGCGACCCGGGTTTCACCTTTCGGCATCTTCATGCATTTTAAGTGCACAAATGAACAGTAACTGCCGTGCAGTTAATGGTTTCTATCGCTTATATATAACAGGGGTTGCCAAAGCGTCGATCATAATTCAAACAATTGCAATTTAATTTATATATGTTTTTTTCAACCATGTCCGCTCCCAACTTTGAGCATACAAAATTCTCACGGAGTTTATCTCAACATATATTTTTCTACGAGAGCTGCTTGAGTGGAAAGGATACGAGGACTAGGACAAGACTAGTGGTTAGCTAATCGCTGTCACTATGCGTAGCTCTTTAGGATAGGAAAGGTGGTAAGTGATTTTTAACAACCTATCACCCATTGCATCTGAAAAAATCTGCTCGTACCGGGAATCGAATCCGGGCGGTCCGAGATGGCAGCCAACGACGTTGACCACTGCACCACGGACAAGGCAATTTTTAATTTATATAAAACACGAATATTATATGTGACGATTTCTTCGGTATACAAAACCAAGGATGCCCTGAATATGTGCCATACATAAAAACATTTAATTGGTGATGGAAAAAAAATCCAACGAATATCAAATTGTGGGGATTCAGACTTTCGGTGCTCGAGTGTCTAGCGTCACGCCACGAATGCGGTTAACATCTCTCAATCACAACAACGCAAGTTAAGTGCGAGATGTGACACGGCGGCTCGTAATGATGATGACGAAAACTCGCTTTGCGGCTTGGCGGAGTACTTTGCAATACGTGGGCAGGTGTTGAGAAGCTGTAGGACTCGGGTCGATTGAGCTAGTTGTTTTTTTTTTTAAATTAAATGTAAAATCTATTAAATTCTTAATCATTGAAGTTGAATCGTTTAAATTTTGTAGATTTCCATGAGTTTTGTTGTAAACGACCCGGGTCTCGCCTTTCGGCATCTTCAAGCTTTTCAAATGCACGGATGTACTTGAACTGACGCGTAGTAAACAGTTTTTATCGTTAATACACAACAAAAAAAGTAAATCACTAAGTTAAATTGCTATAGTTTTTGATGGAACTTCAATACCAAAGTTGAATTGTTATTTTTTTACACCTTTACACAAATTTCAATAAAATTAAAGCGAGAGTTATGATATTCCATTGAATTAGGATGCAAACAGTAAAACGTGTTTCGCCTCATCAAGAAATATCCTCAATACATGAAATCCTAGTTTTATCAATGTAATAACAAACATTCGATGGATTCGGCAGTAACTTAATGGAAGTGCATTTTAATTTAAAATGACTTAATACGGTAAGAAAAATAACAATGTATTTTAGTTCTACATAAATTAGAATTTAGTAGAACTAAAATACATTGTTATTTTTCTTACCGTATTATAATGGAGTTCTACCAAGTAAATGCCTACTCAATCAATAAAATGACTTAGTTTATTCCACGTATTTTACGACTGACATTGGCACGTGTTTCGCTTCTCTCAGAAGCATCATCGGGCTTACAATCACACGGTTGTTTTAGTAATTAATTAATTTAGTATGACTAAATCAACAGTGCGATATGATGATTCTTACTATTTTTCACACAATACGTGGAATGAAATAAGTGATTTTATGTTTGTTACTAAAAAAAAAATTACCACCGAATCCATTACTGACTACTCGGGTTTCAACCAGTGACGGCTGGTGACGCGGGGGTGTCAGATTCAACCATTTTTCAAGAGGGTTCATTGGGTTTTAAAACACTTCTATAGCATGGATGATCTCAAACTTTTGCACTTTACCCCCGTCACCAGCCGTCACCAACCCTTCAGCATATTCAAGGGTTCAATTGCATGGATGATCTCAAACGTATGGAGTCATCCGTGCCAGACAAAATCCAAGACTTAATTCGAACTCTTTAATTTTCAATAGAGAGATTGGCAAATAATGGATAGACTGAAATATTAAATTGATATTCTGAAGTACTTATCTAACGTGTGGTCACCGTAACCGAATAGGACGAACACCCAAGGCGTTGACCACTCGACAATAATACGAACACAAAACAATACACGCTCCTTCAAATTCCTAGCTAAAGATTGTATAATTACACGCTCTGAAAATAATCAAGCACGATCCGTATCGAAAATGTTTTCATTTACTGCCGTCCATGGACCGCCTGTGATAGACAAAGTCGTAGAATAATTTTATTCCATTGAGTAAGTATGTTTCTGCGGTCTGCGAGATGTGACTAACACAAAATGTCAAATCTTCACAATAAGACAGCTACTCTCAGATGAATCAGGAATCGAAACAGCCCGAGGGTTCTCGCTTCTCGTCTCGGCGTAAACATCTAGCAGGGTGGTTCAAATAGAAAATCAGAGGGGAAAAACACTAGCCCTCTTAGCCTCAGTGCGCCGATCTATCGGCGCATACTTTGAAATATCATATACGATATATAGACAGAAAGCAAACATAGTCAAACAAAAAAAGACCATTGGGGAAACTAATTGACGAATTATTATTTTTTAATATTCAGGTTTTTTAACAGTTCTATTTTGAGTTCCGCGCGTGTATTTCGCTCCGATGATCATTATCCGTCGGCGTGACCTTTGATAAACCTAAGACTGACCATTTACCAATAAAAATATGTTTTGATATATGGTATTGTATGCAGGTACCCTAATTTTTTGTTTGCAAAATTCCAATATTGATAAATAGCATGTTGCCTTCGTTGACGAATACTGTATACTATCTTTTTTTATGTATGTTAATATAAAGAATTATTGATTTCTCTCTCTAAAAATGTTCTCCTTCATCTATCAAATTGTCCTGAATTTTTCGTTTTATTTTTTAAATTTCGTTTGAAAGGCGTAAAAAATATTCAACAAATTTATAAAATAATTTATGTAGAATTAAAATACATTGCTATTTTTCTTCCCGTATTAAAATAAAAAATATTTACTGAAACCAGAGTAACTATGTTTTCATAAAAATAGCTCTGAGTATTTTCGCATGTACCCGCAAAAAATGCTGAGGCTAAAAGGGCTAGTATTAAATACTGTTTTTTGCGTGTCAAATTTCGAATTATTCAAAACAAATTTCGAGGCAGGAATTCATGGCAAGCTTATATACATACCACAATTACTTTAATTATACTTATTTCAAGGCTGTCAGAAATCTTGATATAACGTACTTCCAATCAGATTTGAATATTAATAAAACGTCCTGTTTTATCGCATTCATGCCTGAATCCGAAGGACACACTTCGTTAACAATGCACTGCGTAATTTAAACATGTTATCACACAGGTGTGGTAGTTTTGACGCGTGAAGCTCAATGATTTGGAGAGTGCAAGCTACATTTCCGAGAACTTTTTGCTACTCAGTCGCTCAAAATCTTTAGTTTTGATAAAAGTGGAGCTAGATTAGAAAGGACTATTGGTAAGTTAGTCACTCTCGTTTCACCCCTGCTTATAGGAGCGTATGGGTGGAAATGGAATGCTTAGACAACACAAAAACCGTCAAACCAGTCGGATGAATAAATGGTGGTCGAACTGAAGTATAGTGCGTCACGGAAGCCCACGACGTTGACCATTGCACCACGCACCGGACAGTTAATATTTTCAATTGAGACCTAGTGTGAAGGAGTATTGTTTCGTTTATTTTGCAAATTAATGTTTGTCTAAACTACTTATATTATTTAACATTGTATAACGCCGCAATATTCTGTTTATATCGCATATTAAAAAAAAACCATTAAACGGTAGATCTAAAAAAAATTGTGTTACCGTATGTGCTGTTGTTTACAACAGTGAAATGATTTGACATTCAAATACTTTTTTCAAAAAAAAATTGCGGACTCATTTGAATATTGCTAAACTGTTGTCAATTTTGAACTACCTTTCAACCACACACCCACGTCGAATTTAATTTTCATAGACGAGGAGAAACATTATAATTGACCATATTAAACGATTATATCTTGCGATGAAATAAAGATTATTTTAGCCAAGCAGATTCTGAAATTTCGTCAGCGCTTAGTTCCGCTGTGGAACATTGTTTCACGCATTTACTAGAGATGTACCATTATAAATTGACCGCTTGTGAGGGCGCTACCATCGCGTGAGTGATGTGCAATACTCAATCAAAATTGTTTATTTACACATTTGTATGTGCAAGCTATAAATGAAACAAAATCTTAATGTTAATATATTTTTACTAAAACAATATAACTTCGAAGGCATATAAATGTATCTACTATATGTGGACACTTTTAGTTCCGAACTTGAACGGCGGTCAAGTTATGATGGTAGATCTATAGCCCAGACTAGTTGATCGTAAATATTTATCCAAGTACATCTGCAGCTAATACACGATAAACAACAACATGCCATGGCACACCGGCGCCGCGCCGCTAGCAAGTTCTGACGAAATGATAAGTTTCGTTATATAAATGAAGCAAGCACATTTGTCTGTACTAAATCAGCATATTTTATATAATGATCAGGACCGGTTTCACTCATCGCGAGAATTATCATCAACTAATCTTATATATAAAACCGAAACGGCGTATGTATGTATGTCTGTGGGTCTGTAATTCTTTGGGAATGATATAACATTAAATAATTATTGGTCGCTTAGTCCGAGCGAAGCCGGGTAGCAATACTAGAAATACCGAAACGGCGTATGTATGTATGTATGTATGTATGTCTGTGGTTCTGTAATTCTTTGGGAATGATATAACATTAAATAATTATTGGTCGCTTAGTCCGAGCGAAGCCGGGTAGCAATGCTATATAAATATGAAACAAGAATTGTCACTAAACGCAAGGGCTAAAGTGGTTTTTTCAATGAAGAATGATGAAGATTTTTTGTTTGTATTTTTTTACGTGAACTGCATGTTAGTCAACTGATCGGCCTCTCTTTTTCAAAAAAAAGTAGCGGTATAACGATGGGCTAGGACATGTGTAGGATCGTATGGGCGGTAGGCAATTTAGAGACATCACAGAAATCAGAAAATAAATAGACCAATCAATTGTGTATCAATTATATTTATATCAAAATATAAAATTGCCGTCATCGCCAACCACGCCCAACATTTTAACACCCAATTAGAAGATATACTCCAGGAGACGAAAAAAAACATAAGAATTATAGCAGGGTTTCCCAAACTATGTCCCGCGACAATGACGAAAGGTTTCATACTCTGCAACACAGTTAGCGGTCTTCTAGTTGTCTTATTTAGCTGCAACACAAATAGTGTGCCTGACATCAAGACGATATGCAATTCAAACACACATCATCATCAGTGCCATTGACTGCTTTCTTTATTTATTCATATTTTTATGATTGTATTATATTATACCGGTCCGGTCCGCGCAGTGACAACGTTGCTAGCTTGCGTGCCTCACCGCCCGGGTTCGATTCGCGGTACGAGCGGATTTTTTCAGTCGATAAATCTGTTCAAAGGCATAGGTGTGTGTGTTGTTGAAAATCCCTTCGCACCATTCCGATCCCAAAGAGCGACGCATAGTGACAGCGATAAGCTAATCTCACTAGTCCTGTCCTAGTCCTCGTATCCTTTCCATCCCTATTCTCTTCGCAAAAGAGAGTTTGAGCAACTGAGTAACAAGCAGTTCTCGTTGAAAAACATATGTTGAGATAAACTCAGCGAGGAGCCAATATGCTCCGATTAGGAGCGGACATGGTTTAAAAAAATATATTATAGTTTGAGTTAGAAATAATTACTATTTTAAAAGTTTACTGGTAGGAATACCTCAACCTAAAAAATAGGATTAAAGAATTACCCAACTTAAAAAATAAGCCAAGTGTTCCAACGCAGAAAAAGTTTGGGAAACGCCGAATCAAAGAAACAAAGAGAAGCTAGAATGCAGCCGTAGAAACAAGCATCATAATTAAAATGTAAAATAGGATCACCACACGTGAGATAAAACGAAGGCACGACATCACAAATAATGATAATTAGTGAATGATATAGGTAGGGGGGCTTATCGGTTACTCATGACTCATGACACATGAGTTGTGGGAGCAGGGCTGGACGAGTGACGCGTAGGCCGATTCAATTAATAAAATTCTCCGATATCGGCAATCGGACAGGTTAAATCCGCTCCAATTAACACTGCCGATACCGGTCCGTTTATTATGTCGCTTTCCTCGAATATTCCCTGTAACTTAATTGATATTATTAATTCATCAATTATATTTATATATTGGTGGTGTTTGTTAAATAACCTAATAAATTATATTTTAACAAAAAGTTTAAGTGGATTCATGAAATCCTGAAAACCAGAAAACATCTAAAATTCGATAATAGTTTATTTTTTGTTCTCGTTTACTTTTATCATAGTATCAAAATTCTTTTATCATAGTATTAAATATTCCTCAAGTAAATTCAATATTTTTCAGATATCAGGTTATTCCAGAGCAATGATGTGGTTCACAGACATGCAGATTTATTTATTTTATTAAATGCACTCATTTTTGGGCTTATACTTTGATAATGATAATTCATACTTAATTGATTTTTGATGTATTAGTTTGCATTGCTAAGAGGTCTTCAACATTTTATTTATAGTCTATTTTTTTTGTTATTTGCTTAGTTGTTTTACCAATTGTTTGTCATACCTTACTTAACTTTTGTATAAATATCACTGTTTTATTGTATTTCTTATCAGTTGACAATGCTCGCCATGAGCGAAACCAGTCCTGATCAAATAAATTTTATGTGTAAAAAGTACTAAAAATGTATTATTATTTTTATTATAATGCCTTTCCACCAAGTATTGACAGTGAACACCTTAATTAAAAGTGATGAATGATGTGTACATTGCCAAAATCACAAATTATTAGTTTATTTATTTTGCAACGGTGGTAAATACTAAAACATTTATTCCCAACTTAAATTGGCAAAGAAGTCAACTTAGTAAAACATAGTATTCGTCTGAACTCACTCACGACCACATGGAATATGACAAAAGCCTGATATTTAAAATTTGTACGAGCGGCCACATTGCAACATCACTTTTGTTCTTGAAAGTTTGATTGGCCATTTTACTTTTTACCACATTTACATGATTTTTGTACAAATATTTTATTGCTGGTCCACTATGACCAGAAGAATAATGTGACAGCATTAGTTCTTTTTCGAAAAATATGGGATAGTTCTACTGTTCATATTATATGACTCAATTATAGTTTTGCGAACATAGATTTCATTATAAAGGATCGTCATTGTTTTTATATTGATAGTTGGAAAAAAACCACAGCTTTAGTCTTGATAAAAAATATGATATGATTATAGATTCCACAATCTTAAATATAAATGCATATTTTTCCTTCGGCAAAATATCAGTAAACTATGATAGGCACATTTCTTAACCCGTGGCGGACGAACGTCACAGATGTTGTGTCGGGAAAAGACAAGGCCCGTACGCGTATGTCACGACTTGTGTGACGGGAACTTTCAACTGATGATTAAACGATAAATCTCTTGCACACAGGGGTGATTATTGTTTTAAAATATTGCCTTATCTATCTTGCTACCACAAACTTCTTGAGATTGTCAGAAATAAGAGATTTAAATATAAAAACATCGATTTCTCGAACAGCTACAATTTTTCGATTTTACCCGTCAGTGCGCTTATTCGTTTGAAAGTTCGCGCGAACTCTCGCGCCTGCGCAGTTCTCATATAATTTCATATGACGGAACTATTTTACGTGACAAGCACTGCGCGGTATTATATTTATTTTTCGTGCGATCTTTATTTAATTTTTTTATACTTCGTATTGTATTGAGGGACACATTTAAATAAAAAACTATCGTGTATTTATTCTAATTGTGTCGACTATTGTGTTTACTAAAAAAAATATTGGGTGTATTCAATATTTAAAAACATTTAGTTCTGATTTGTGATTTGCACAATGCTCAAATGTAATTCAAAGAAAAATAAAAAAAAACTTTGTTTGCAAAGATTGTGATGTATTTGTCGTTATCTTTTCTACAAAATTTATAACTCTTAAAAGATTTAAAAAAAATCATAAATTATTATCTCTCCCTAGGTGTATGTGTGTTGAACATTTGGTGATAAATGTCTCGATATTAAATTATTTATGTGTTTCCCCGTAATTAAGCGAGTAATATATGTATGTTTCGAAGTGACAACGACCATCGAATGAGTTCGTCGCAGGGCTCTTAATTTGACACGTTCGTAATTAAAGATAACAAATACGTCATGTCGACAAGCATTGCTTTTTTGTTAGAGATTTGTTTGTTTAATGAATTGTGGCTTCATGTGGTATTTCTTTCGGGTTTTTAGTGTTCCCACATATTCTTAATGTGTTTGTCCGCAATCAATATCAATCCAATTATTTTTAATCCCTCTATTTATTACGATATAACGAAAAATAACATCCTTTCATAATTCGAAGAAAGGTGACGCGCACGGTTTTAAATTGAGTGAATATAACAACGCGTGCGCCGGGTTAATACGCATGGATGTATACGTAACAGATTTCAAGGAGAAAAAAAAACCCACTCGGGTTAACCGAAGCGAAAATAGTGTTTTAATATTTCTTCTGCGTCATTAAACAATCAGAATAAATACATACGAAATGTTAGGTGATCCGTAATCCAAAACATCGACCTAAGAAAAACAAACATATATAAACCTTTGCCAGGTTCTAAGAAAAAGCAATCCCGTAGGAAATTTATGTTTTGATATGAAATGAATTTTATACGTAAGAAAACATATTACGTATATCATTTTTAGATGCAATATATATTTGAGATTAATGAATAAAGAAAAACAAAAATGCGTATACAGTTTTTCATTATGGCAAGAAATTCAAATTTAGAAAAGCTTTTGTGAACTGGACCGATTTGAAAATGGAATTAACAAATAGACACATTCTTACAATGCCATCGATTTATATTCAAATGTTTTTGTTCTTCTGTTTCACCTTTCTCACCGTGATTGTAGAGAAAATGCTACTCTTTTAAATTTGTATGTGTTCACAATTCTTTGTGTTTATTCCACAATTGATTTATTATGATCAGGACCGGTTTCGCTCATCGCGAGCATTTTCAACTGATAATAATATACATTTCATCGATACAGTTATTTTTGTACAAAGAGTAATAATTAACATGCAATTTGTAAAAATAATTTATAGAAAATGAACATTTAATAGACTATAAATTAGTTATTATTCTCATTAAATATATATGCTTCACATGGTGAGCGGACGTTCAAAATTTTATTTGTTTTTTGTTAGTCTTAAAAATATCAAAAACTAAAATTCTTTAAAAAAACTATTTTTGTATAAAAAAAATTAAACACGTTTTTGCAAGGAATTTCACGAATAGTTTATGAGGACCAGGACCGGTTTCGCTCATCGTGAAAAGTTTCAACTAAACCTAATCTATGGAAAAAGAAAAAAAGTGACGATAATGAACTTTTTTTCGAGTTTTTGACGGGTCGTGTGTTTGGTCAATGTTGGAGTCGGAGTCGGATCCGTGGTTTTGGTAAATGCTGGAGTCAGAGTCGGACTTTTTTTCACCGACCTCACAGCTCTGGTGGTTTCCTGGAAATGTGTGCGAATGTTGAATGTTCGAAAGTAGAGGGATGTAAAAAAAAATATGTACAGGCAGACCTCGACTTTCGCACACAATTGGTTCCTGAAAATGTGTGCGTAAGTAGAGGGATGTACAAATATATATGCATATCATTTTTAGCCTTAGCGTAACATAATATGTATTTTATACCCACTGGCATATTCACGGTTCATAAAACTAATACAGTATGGTTAACCGTGAATATATTATGTATGTAAATTTACAAGTCGTAATACACATAACTGATAAACACGCTCTGAAACTGGAGTATTTTTTTTTTTAAGTACAGCAAATAAAAATTGTTTAACTAGTTGACAAAACATTTAAATAATACGGCGCTCGCTTAGAAACCTGTACAAATAAAAACACAACATTTATTATGCGCTCTCTGAAAACAGCCTCAATCGTCGAAAGGGTTTTTTTCATATAAGAGTCAGGGTATGACAACGCAACAAGCCAGGGCGGCGCTTCCAACATAAAGCTCGACGTGAAACTGTTTCACACATACAATCACAGATGTTGCAAGAGACAGTCCACCGTATGGCGCAGTTTTTGTTTTTTAACCATGTCCGCTCCCAACTTGGATCATATGAACTCTCAACATATATTTTTCTACGTGAACTGCTTGTTATTTAGTTGCTCAACTTCCCTTTTTCGAAGAGTAGGGGATGGAAAGGATACGAGGACTCGAACAGGACTAGTGGTCACCTAATCGCTCTCGCTATGCGTCGTTCTTTTGGAACGGAAATGTGGGAAGGTATTTTCAACAAAACCAACACCCATGTCTTTGAACAGATTTATCGGCTGAAAAAATCCGCTCGTACCAGGAATCGAGCCCGGGCGGTCCGGCACGCAAGCCAACTACGTTGACACGGCGCTTCTTTGTACGTATTACTCATAAATTTACTAGAATCAGGTTCGGTTTTGCTAATCGCGAGCATTTTCACCTGATTTCCTCATTTTAAAAATAAGTACAAAAAATATTTTTCATAATATGTACTGAAACGAATGAACGCTAAGCGATATTTTTATAACTATTCTAACGGGTAAATTAAAAGATCAAATCTTTCGGAGTATGACGATAATTGCAGGTAGGTGTTATGGGGAAAAAGCCCAAGCCCGGTGATAACACACGGGCGCAAAGCTTGTGCAAGAAAAAAAAATATCACATGGCCCGAAGGAATGCGGCTCGCATCATCATCCATACAGCTGTTTTGGTAGCTTGAGCAGAGATGGAGTCATTAAACGCAATATTAATTAAATCATTGCCTGTCTGTTAATTTTGATTTCGTGACATTTCGCTACCTTACTTTGAAAAGGTTATAATTGAAATTGTTGCATTCTATAATGTAATTGAATTTCGTAATTGTCTGGAGTTATCAGAATTCTAGAGTTGCACTGCATCTGCACACATTTTAAACTAAATTATTTGACAAAGTTTATAGTTTTTTTTAAAAGATAATAAAATATTTGGCATTACAGCTTACGCAAATGCGCCAAATATTCTTAATTGTGAAAGTCATACGAGATTAACTCGATGATAAATAATGAATCAGTTGTGCACAAAATCAACGATAAATAACATACACCCAGCCCAAGATCTCTTTTTTCAATTGAAAAAATCTAACCTTGCCGAGAATTGAACTCGGGTCCCCTGATCGCTAGGACAAAGCTCTTGCCACTAGACCACAGGGACCCACAAGTTCTAAGATTGTCATCATTATTTCTCAGCAAGAGTTGTGAAAAATATGCTTAAAATAAGTAATTTGAAACATTTTAAATTGCTCATTGTTACAAGTGAATTTTAATCAATCCAAACTTCAAACGCTCATATCTGAAAACAGTGAAAACACTAGAGAACTTTTAAAACACGGTGAAAAACATTTCAATGTATTTCAGTCCTGCAGAAATTATATTTTATTTGGTTGAAAGCAACATGGCAATGAGAACTGTGACGTCAGAACTTTGAACGATGTTTCATTTTAATTTTATTTAATTTTTAAATATTCAAATTATTATAGTGGAAGGGGCTGTACTGATCTGATATTTATCTGATACAGTGATACAGTAAAATTTCTCACTTAGTTCTTTTTCCAATGGCTTATTATATATTAATATAATTATTATATTTATGTTTAGTCATTGACTAGTCCTTGAATGTGTGCCGGGCATCCATATTTAAATAGCCCAATCTGGTGTGAAAATGAAGAAATACTCGGATATAAAAAAATATATTACAATACGAATGAACTACCCCATAATTGTATAGTACTCTCTGGACTGGTTTGGGTAAGCAGGTGATGACAGTAGCAATTTATATACAAATCAAAATCTCAAAATAACAGCTGCGATTGATAGAAAAACATCGGTATCAGAATTTGTAAAAGCACTTCTTAGATGCATTTCAATTAACAGTCCTCGAAGTTTGATAGTTATTGTAGAAACCAACATGACAACATTCTCGAGACACGGTACTGGAATAGCATTGAAGTTTTGGGGGTGTTACTGAAATTTATTTCCCTGATCTGACACTGCATGAGTGTTTAAACAGCGTGGGCGCATGTATGAAGTGTCAGATAAGAAAGCGCACCGGTCTATACGAAATCTTCGTGAACGAAAGAACTTCATCGGCGCCAATTATCGTCGAAGGTGAACGCTGCAGCTATTATCAAAAGAGGTGATTGATCAAGGCTGTGGAGTCGTCAAAAAAAACACGACTGACTCCGATTCCGACTTCAGCATTGACCAAAAACACAACTCTAACTAAAAAAAGTTTTATTTCGTCACGTTTTTTTCCCACCTTTCTTATTGATGTGTGTCAAATTAAATAAAAACCAACCAATCCGGCATTTAAAAAAATATCAAATTTTATGAAGACTCCAGCCAAAAAACCGCGACTCCACTACTATACAGCCCTGGGCTTGATAAATTAAATAGAATCAAAGAATATCACGTTCGTGAGAGTGATATACGCGCCGCAGGCAAAAGTTTTTTAAAATTTAGGATTTCGACTGTAACTCTTTGATGGAATTGAAATATCAAATCGGAATCTTGTCCTTTTCCATGCGTTTCTACGGGTTTAATCTTTCGGCGTCTTCAGATATTAAAGTGCACAAATGAACATAAACTGAAGAAGACAAATTCGCGGAAAAGTAAAAATAATACATTTTGGTTTTTGAAAAAATTTTATGTTCACAAATATCTACTCTGTGGGGACAATTTTAGTTCCAAATTCGGCGGCGGACAAGTAATGATGGTTCATCTATATTTGATATCGGTGTTTGAAATGTATACAAATGATTTACACTCTGCCGTCAAGTGGCGAATGGAAGTCTCGAGAGGACTTTTTGTTAATCATTGGACCAGCCAGTTCATATCTGGCCATGGTGGTTTCGCTGCCAAGCTCTTCCAGCTTGGCCGGAGGGTAGATGGGCCGACATGCAAATGCGGCGAAATACAGGATGTTGACCACATACTGTGGGATTGTCCATTAATGTCGGGAGAAAGAGAAGAGTTGCTCAAGGTGGTAAGACCTTCTGTCGGACCCACGGGACATGCGGACTTGGTGGCTAGTAAATTGAATTACGCGGCCTTCAGCAAATTTGCAGCGTCGTACGGCAACAGAGCGGACCTATTCGTATAGTCCCCCCGCTTCGCGATCGGAAACTAGAGTCATTTCACTGTTTTGCATTTTTAATATTTTAAACTTACATGATAAAGACAGTCAGCACACTTAAGTGCAAGCCTCCAAGTACTTGAGCTTCTGCTCTCGGACAATTCCTGCGATCAAAACTGAACAGATACGCTTCACGTTGTTACGCCACGGGACACGTCTGCTGAAACCAGAACGTACGGCCGTGGCGGGTGGTGGTTGGGAACAACGCAGTTCACACGAGTTTGCGGCAGCCGTTGATACTAAATCAATTTTCTTTCCTCTTACATAAGAATCCACCTACCGCACTTATTACCTACCTACCGCACCAGTATGTATCAAATTAGGGCATTTAAAATATTCGAACTCTGGCAATCTTTTATTTTGTTAGAGTCATTCAGGACATTCTCACAGCGCCACTCTTTCGTGTGCATAAGTAGCATGGTCAGTCTGTATATTCGATATCAGTTTTTAAAATTTATAAAATAGATTTAGTGTACTACATTGTGGGCCTCTGAAAAAAAATTAGTTCCGTAGCGTTCACCCCGACATGTCCGTCTCAGTAAAGGCTTCGCAGGGGCGGCATGGCCACGAGGGCGGGGAAGGTGCGCGACTACCGCCGGAAATGAAAGAGTACGGCGAGCAGTTTACTTTTGAAATTGTTTTGTAGATTTACACAATAATAATCCAAGAAGGGGTCGCTTCAGCTTTTGATGGAGAGGTTTATTTTTTATTCCCGTACATTGACGATTTGTATGCAGCGAATGCAGTTCGGAAATATTACACTTTGGCGGTGATTTGTCAAGTATGAAATTACCAATGAAGAATAATATTATGCGAGGGCAATGGAAGGGGGTTGACTGGCATGGTTTTGCGAACGGGGAAAATTGTGTAGTGGTATTAAGTGGTAGTATTTAATTTGTATGTATACTTTGTCAGTTATATAAATCGAAATCATCAGTAACTATTATAAATGATCACAGTCTGGACCAGTGGTTCTCACGGAAAATTACACCGTGGCCGCATCGTAAACATAAGCAAACATAATGGAAATGTCTGGTGGCCGCACCCAAATCTATGTTTTTATTTTCTTGTCTTTGAGGTATGTCAAATGGACCTAAACATGCTTGTCAATTTACTATTTGTATTAAAAGCGTCCGAAATATTCAGTCTTTGTTAGCTAATTATCTTGTAAAACGACATTTTTTTTAAATATCTATATTTTCTATGAAGCTGGTGGTGTCCGCAGCCAAGACCTCTGGTCTGGACTCACTAATTTCATATTATATTTTCAAATGATTCATTAGATGCATCTTTTTATCTGAAAGTTTGCAATCCGAAAAAATGATCATGTAAATAATAAAATCATAATGACGCAAGTGCAAATTTGGCAGAAAAGCTAAATTTCGATGCCCTTTCCGGTTGACAACGACAGGGGAAATAAGTCATATTCTTATGGGCGGTAGTGGAATTAAGAAACCGACAGTTTAAGTTCATTCGTGGACTTCGAAAGGAAGATTCCGAAAGGCGAAACCAGGGTCGTCATCGATAAAACTCATGGAAAAGTAAACAGTACAAATTTTTACAAAGGTTTAATTAATTAAATCGTTTCCTTACTTTGAAAAGGTTCTAACTGGCTTTTTGGCCGGAAAAGTTTGTATTTACTATATGCTAGCTTATATGATTGCTTCAGTATCATATATTATTGAATGACGAAGTTAGTAGAATTCCGGAGTTCATCTGCACAATTTTTAACTAAATTTATAAGATTGTCATCATGATTTCCATCATTATTATTTCTCAAAAGAATGATTTGAATTGTGAAAAAATATGCTTAAAATAAGTAGTTTGAAACATTTTTACTTGCTCATTGTTACATGACGGCTATGATGTCATAGCGTTAACCGAAACATGACTGAAGAGCAGCGTTTTTAGTCGTGAATATTTTGGGAGTGAGAAAATTTCTATTGTGATTTTATGATTTTTTTCTCTCTGTTCTTATGACTAAAATTTGTGATTTTCATTAGGAATATACAGATATGTATGTATGTATATATAAATAAATGCATTTAAATTTGTCAAATGCATGGTGCATTGGCGTCAGCTATAATGCCATGATTTGTATTTTTTGTTGAATATATAAATATATAAGTGAAATTTATCATTTGAATTAAATAGTCTGATCAATACAAACTTCAAACGCTCATATCTCAAAACAGGGTCAAAGGCAGTTAGAACCAATGCTGTGGAGTCGGTGAAAAAAAGTCCGACTCCGACTCCGGCATTTACCGAAACCACGACTCCGACTAAAAAAGGGTTAATATCGTCACTTTTTCCCCTAAATTTCCTATTTATGTGTATTCAATTATATATCAACCCTATCAATGCGGCCAAAAGCCAAATTTGACATATTAAATGCAAAAATAAAATGTTCAAACTTTTCAAAATTTACGACTCCCAGTACGACTCCGGCAAAAACACCGCGGCGACGACGACGACTCCGACTCCGACTCCACAGCCCTGGTTAGAACATTTTGAAAGTAATACGGAAAGAAAAATAACAATGTATTTAGTTCTACATAAATTATTCTATATATATTTGTTGCTTACGCCTTCGTCAGAACTACTAGTACTAATATATAAAATAATTTATGTAGAACTAAAATACATTGTTATTTTTCTTATCGTATTATAATGGAGTTCTACCAAGTAAATACCTACTCAATCAATAATTTTGAAAGTAAACTGTCGGATTGTCAAAACTTGGCAAAAATTGGGTAGATGGCGACGAAACACAAATTTGTACATTTTTTTAACAAGTCTCACAAAACCCTCAATTTCTTTCATATCTTCAACGGCGCTGGTAAAAGTAAGTGTTTTTAAGCTAGTCCCTCTCTCAGTATAATTTCGTTTCATCTTCGAGTGGCAGTTGTTATGACAATTCTGCGTCAGGTGGTTTTTTGTTGATCCGCCCAAAGAAGTCTAGTCACCTTTTGTTACCGCATGCAAGTTTTGTTTCTTTGTCATACGTGTTGGGCCTGCGTCTCCTTACAAGTCTCCGAATATGACAAGAGGGAAGAATAAAGACCGAGAGGCGAGTCATTCCTCAGCACTCCCGAGTCGACATGTTTTTGTGACACTGCACTATTGTTGGTGCACAAAAGGCAATGCCACACAGGTATTGAAATGCCGCTCGTTTTTCCTGTCATGCTGATAATATAGCCAGTTTGATATTGTTTAAATCTCGAAAAACATAAAAATGTATATTTTGAATTTTGTACCTTTCCATGACTTTTGTCGCTAACGACCCGGGTTTCACCTTTCGGCATCTTCGGGCATTTCAAGTGCATTTACTTGAACTGACGCGTAGGAAACAGTTTGTATCGTTTATATATGTTCACAGTGAAAATATATTCTTCTCCAAGCTGTCATTGAAATTAAATTTAATCGCCTTATCTTCAGCCCTATGTTTGACTGTGTTTTTCTTTGGTTCACTTTTTATAAAAGGGACTACTTGCTGATTTTGTTTCATTGGAGCAAACCAAAATTTTAGGCCGGCAAATCATCGACGGACCAATAATTTCAATGATCGTGACCAGTGAAATCATACAAATCTATTAGTTGATACATTTTCACTGAGAATACAGTTTCACTGTAACATATACAAAAATAGATGTAGATCACTAAGTTAAAGTGCTATTACCAAAAAAAAAAATTAAAACTCATGGAAATGTACAAAATTGAAACAATTCAAATTTGATATTGAAATTCCATCAAGTCTACCCTCAGTCGAAATCCTTAGTTATAAAAATGTATGTTTGTTTGTTTGTCCCTTATGCGTTTCTATACCGTTCATCCGATTGAGATAAAACGTTGGTGAGTTGTGGTGCTGACGCCCGCGGAGGTTTCTTATTAGTTCAGCAATGAGAAAGTTCGACGAAGAAAGTCATCTGCGCCTCACAGCTTTGATTGGTTATTTTTAGGATTTTCTATGACGAATTTTCCAGGATATAAGCACCACACAGAAAAACAAAATATATTGTGTATCCAAAAACACTTTAATAAACAGAATTAAAACATAAACACTTAGACTATTTGAGTGGCATTGAAACGCATGCTCGTCGTTTCCATTGCAAAATTTAATATCGACTTTTTTGAATTGATAACTCTGAAAACAGACACTCGTATGCCTATTCTACACACGCAACATACAAAAATTATGGTTAAGATAATTATTGTATATTAATTACGTGTTTTTTTTTTATTTTGTTTCATTTCATAAATTTCATAAAGTTTGAAGTGTCCATGAGTATTGTTGCCGGCTACCCGAGATGCACCTTCCAACATTTCAAGAGCACGAATTAACATCAATAAACACGCAGTTTATAGTTTTTATCGGGTAATTCTGAAAAAAAATATTTAGTTAAATAAACTGTAGATATAATTTTACCAGGTCCAATACGGAATTCAATCAAGCGAGGTTTTGCATTTTGTGTGATGGGACTCTTACCTGGAAAGAGAAAAAACGGAATATGTTAATTCAAAACATCAAATATGGTAAATATTGATTATATCAGTAATTTGATAGTTATATTTTTGTTAATTGATTGCCGCTAGAGAATATAGAAATAGTGACTAAATTGACATTTACATGTTCGAACTCCATTCAGAAAGTTAACCTAAACCAACTAAACTAACGTTAAAATAAAAAAAAATAATTCATTTTTAGTAAAATTACTAGTTGTAAACTAATATGCATTGCTCAGAGGTCTTCAACATTTTATTTATAGTCTATTTTTCTTGTAATTTACTTCAATTTATTTGCTTAGTTGTTTTACCAATTGTTTGCCATACCTTGTTTTACTTACTCAACTGTTGTATAAATATCACTGTTTTATTGTATTCCTTATCAATTGACAATGCTCGCCATGAGCGAAACCGGTCCTAATCAAATAAATTTTATGTGGAAAAGGTACTTAAAATGTATTATTATTTTTATTATAATGGGTTTCCACCAAGTATTGACAGTGAACACCTTAAAAGTGATAAACTAACGTTCATTAAAACTAAATTTGTTATCATTTCAAGCAATACATATAATTAATTTATCATATTTAATACTATATTTTTCAAAATTGATGAGAAGATGTATTATGTACCTTTTTTACGCCGGTATGTATAATTAAAGTTAGGTTATGTTAAAAAATAGTTTGACGAGGGCTTAAGCCGAAATAGCTATCAACTATATATTATATAGTTCTTGTAAAACTAGAATGCGTTGCTATTATTTTTAATTGAAATTCACTTATATCGGCATCACTAATCTGATGGCGCCATGTCGAAATGGCTATTAACTGCAACAGACGATTCTTGACGACCATTCAATACTCCGCTGTTATCTTTACATGAATGATTAGCTTCATTGCCAATGAAGTATTTAATTGTGATTTGAAGCAGGAGGGGAAGCACAGTATTTGGCAACCTATTGCGCTTCTGTAGGTGACATGATTCGCAACCGTAAATAGTAATGTGGTTATGCATAAGATTAACTTGTGGCGCGATGATTTGAGATGGGACAGGTTTCCGTGGTCAATGTTCATTTGTCTATTATATATTATTTTAGTGAAACATAATATGTATTTTAAATGCATAATGCAAGCAGCGGGGGTCGGGCCAGTGACAGAATCGTGTTTACATTTCCTTCCATTTGTACAATATTAAATTGTATAAAAATAACATGAGAATTTACGACACGGCAAGTGTCGACAAATTCCCGCATTAAAAACTCACTCTCGCCATTATTTCAGCATTCTTAAAATGTCGACGTTTGAATGTTGTGAATAAATTTCCACGTAGTCAGAGGATTTATAAAAATATAAGTCAGGCGTCGGCAACCAGTTCGAAATAAATATACCAGGGCTGTGGAGTCGTACGCGGAGTCGGAAATTTTGAAAAGTTTGAACCTATTTTTGCATATGACATGTAAAAGTTGGCTATAAGCCGGATTGGTTGGATGATATTTTATTGAATACACACAAATAGGAAAGGTAGGAAAAAAACGGAACAAGATTTTTTTAGTCGAAGTCGGGGTCGTGTTCAGTGACGGTGGTGACGGGGTGTTGGGGGGTGCAATGGAAGATTCAACCATTTTTGCAAGAGTTCTTTCCTATTCATTGGATTTTAAAACACTTCTATAGCATGGACTTTCAATTCAGATGTTCGCAATACCAACTGTTTCTCTTCCTTAGTACGGAAAAATAGTTGAATCTTCTATATGCACCCCCCTGCACCCCGTCAGCAGCCACACTGGTCGTGTTTTCGGTCAATGTTAGAGTCTTGTTTTTGGTAAATGCTGGAGTCAGAGTCGGAGTCGCATTTTTTTAACGACTCCACAGCCCTGAAATATACACAAAATTTGAAGGTAATTACAATGACCCGATCCGTGGTGCAGTGGTCGTTGGCTACCGTGTCGGACCACCCGGGTTCAATTCCCGGTACGAGCAGATTTTTTCTGTCGATAAATCGATTCTGCACAGATGCAATGGGTGTTTGTGTTGTTTAAAATCCCTTTCCACCTTTCCGATCCCAAATAGCGACGCTTAGCGACAGCTATCAGCTAACCATTAGTTCTGTCCTTGTGCTCGTATCCTTTCCATCCCTAATCTCTTCGAAGAAGAAAGGTTGAGCAACTGAGTAACTAGCAGTTCTCGTAGAAAAACATATTTTTAGATAAACTCCGCGAGGAGTCCATATGCTTAAATTTGAGAGCGGACTCAATTATAATAGCGGACTTATAATTATAAGATACTGCGTAACTATGTTTACAATGAGAAAAACAGGCCTTCGGAGTAAAATCGTTTAAGTGTTCATCTTATAAATAACATTCGATTTATAAAAAAAATGAATATAGCTCGCAAACCAATTGTTCTAGTCTACCGTCATCACGGGACATTGGCGACCGCTAAAATATGTAGTTTTAGTGGCCATAAACGAGTGAAAAGAAGACGAAGAATTGGCCATAAAATGAACCCGCAGCGCATTCGTGAACGCGAGCGGAGGAATGCAGAAAATGCAAGCGGCCATTGATTCGCAGGAAACGTCATCACAAATTTAAATGTGTATTTTTCACGGCCGTGAAAAGCTTAACCCGTTAGATACAAATTCCTATTGTAAATAAATATAAACATGAGCGTTAGCTTTATATAACAAAACGAATGGTTCCATTTGGCTTCGCTCGGTGTTTATAATTGATATAATCACAGTTCAACAGAAACAAACTTGGTACATTCGTTTGTTTTCGATTCGAAAAAGATTATTTAACGATAGCCAATCACAGACGAATCCGTCGACATCCAGTCAGAAGCGCATTACACACATCGGTCATTGTTTTATAAATGAGAAGATGTTATTTCGTTGTTTATCATATAATCCGAGTATAGAATGTTCTCAGAAAATTTCACAGACCTGCGAAATACAGTTTCCAGTATGAAGAAATACACAAAGAATTTACTAAAAATAAAATTATCAATCAATGATTCTATAATAAGACAAACTACTAAATATAACATTGATGTTTACGCTTGTTTTGTTTTTAGTAGAATTAACTTACGAGTTCTCCAAACAATGACGAAAATAATATACATACAGTCGCAACCAAAGAAATTCGCGCAAACTTCACAATTCCATTCATTTGCGAATATTTCCTCGAAATCTTTACCGATTTCCATTTGTTTTCCTTCCGATTGTAAAGAAAACTAAAAGCCATATTTTGAAGAACAGGCAAGATTTGACGACTTCAATAGTACTGAGCCAGACTTAGACCCGTAAGCATTTGACTAAATTATGAAAAATCGCAAAAAAACAAATAATCGCGATTAAAACCCAAATTGAAGCAGTTTACGGGGGAAAACTTACAAAAAAGAAAAAAATCGCGTAAGACTAACTAGACTGTGTAGAAAATAATGAGTGGAATTTTTCAAAAATATTTCGTGAAACTGGTTCTCTTTTACTGTGGAAACTGGATATTTTTTTGTCGCCGGGCGGGAAATCCGTGTGCCACGATTCTATTACGGACATTTCGGATCGAACATGTGAAATCACCGGTCGACTAAAGCTCATTATGGAAAACTGTAGCAGTTTTGAAGCGTTTTTGTAAAACCAGTGGGGAATTCTTCTAGCTGATAACAGGTTAAGCTACTTATATAAAAATCCTCTCACGTGAATTCTTGACTGAAATCTTTTTTATAATAACAGATAATCAGCTTGTGATAAATAATCCAATATTAAATATATTTTTACCTGTTTTCCTTGAACAAAGGCTTCACCGCATAATTAAATACGACCCGATTCGCGATAGTCTTGAGATTTTAATTATTTTCTTTTATTTACCAGGGCTGCTAGCTTTCATTTTGGTAAAAGGGACAGTGACCTTTATTCAAGGGTCCTCGGTTAATGTAATTGTCAGGAAACTAGAAGCTTCCTTAGGGAATTTTATTAAGTTCACGGTAGGAAAGAAAAGGTCGGGAAAAACCCGGTGAAATGTGAAAACCATTAGTGTTATTTGTCATGTTTAAATATATGCCAGCTCCCAATGTAGCACGTATGTACTTCTTATGGATTTTTTCGCAACATAATTTGTCTACGAGTACAGTTTTTACTCAGTTGCTCAACCAATCTATATATCTCGAAGAAAGGGAGATATAGGGATAAGATCACATAGCCTTATTCTGATGATATGATCCGAACACAAATTTATAATAATTATGCAAATTTCAAACTTGGCAAACTTGTTTAAAATCCTAGAGTTTTCCGTATAGCGCTATACTGAGCATAATAATCACCTGATTTCAAATCTGAAGAAGTTTTAGCGCGTGACGACCGATTATTCACCGCGCAATTTAAATCTGAGAGTCACCCATTTAAGCGGTATACTGAGCATGATAAGAACGAGACTACAAATCTGAAGCAGTTTGTACGCGTGACGACCGATTATTCGCCATACAATTTAAAGTCTGAGAGTCGCCCATTTAGCGGTATACTCAGCATGATAAGAACGAGACTACAAATCTAAAGCAGTTTTAACGCGTGACGACTGATTATTCGCCATGATTGCATCGTATATAAACATACTTTAATAGACAATGTATTTAAATAAGGACGCTTGCTCGTGTAGAATATCCATCATGGTATGTGCTTTGTGGCATGAAGCACCGTCCTGTTGAAACCACATGTTATCGGTATTCATATCATCCAGTTTATGCCCCAAGAAGTTGCTAATCATCGAACTGTAACGCTCGCCGTTGACGGTAATGGTAATGCGAGTTTCGTTTTGAAAGAAGTACGGACCGATGATTCCGCCAGACCAGAATCCGCACCAAACAGTGACTTTCTCGGGATGCATTCGGTGCTGGTGTATCTGTATGTATGTATCGGTCGTTAAGTACGTTATATCGAGGTTTTACTGCGATCAATGGAGTGTTGGAAATAGCTCCGGACTCAAACTACCGAAGACCACTGAATAGATTTATTGCCCTGGGAGACGGCACGCCACTTTCTATTGTCGTAATGAATCATATCATATATTATTGCAAATAGTTTCAGTCTTGTCTAGACGGGCGGGTAGATGCGCATTTTAGACGGGGCTGAAAAATAATAAATACATAAATAAAATACTATTATAAAATGTTAGATGAATGGGTGGGCGTGGTGACTGGCAGCCTGTAAATCTCGGGTTCGACTCCGGTCGGCGTCCCCACTTTGCTATTTCAGCCGACACAAGCACGTTGGCACGAATGTGAATACCTTGAAAGATATCTTAACGAATTTTATAATATAATTCGTATAGAACGAAACTATATGTATAGTGGGGTAAATAAATTATTTGTGAATGTGGCATAAAATATTCTTAAACAATGCGTGTACTCACTACCTAAAAAATTTAAAAATGAGCTAAACTTTAAATCAAAAAATTATAAGTACCCGAAATGACACTATGATCGTTTAAAAGTGTTGCATGCTTTTAAATCCATCCGTGCTACTGCTAGATCACCGTGTTAATTTAGGAATATATATTTAATAATATTTGTTTAAAAAGATACTAAAAATCCATTTCATTATCGACTCAAACGTAATGAAAAGAAAGTATCATTTCAAATGGTATCCGTTGCTTTTTTGATTCCTTTTTTATAATGAATCTCAAAAATATACATTAGTTTAATTCGTAATAAATCTATAACAATATCATAGATTATACATTCAAAGTCACAACAACCCTAAACCGGAGTCGGTGTCATCGCGGCGATTTGGCCGGAGTCGTACTCGGAGTCGGAAATTTTGAAAAGTTTGAACTTTTTATTTTTGCATATAATATGTCAAATTTGGCTATTGGCCGGATTGTTAGGGTTGACATTTAATTGAATACACATAAATAGGAAAATTAGGCAAAAAAAGGTGACGATATTAAACTTTTTTAGTCGGAGTCGTGTTTTTGGTCAATGTTAGAGTCGGAGTCGAACTTTTTTATTACAGACTTCACAGCCCTGTATTTTAATCCAACTACGAATATGGCTTTGATGTAAAATAATACAAAGCCTGGATATCAATGAGTCAAAAACAAGTTTAAAATATTCTGTATATTGATTGCGTAAACGTGAAAACAATTCAGGTATAAAATTCTAAAGGTAATTGATTGCAAATATTTGGACGTGTTGAGAATTCTTGCGTTATATTTTTTATCTTTCCATTTATTGGACATATTGATGTGAATGAATATAATAACACACATCATAGGTTACTTTTGGATCGTGTTTTGATAGGTTTACCATTCTAAATTGGACAGGTAACCAACCGCTAACAAGATATGTATTTAGCAGGTAAACGGTTCGTAGAAAAAATGAAGATTTTCCTTGTAAAATTAGAAGTTGTTCCGCTTATATCGATGACAGCCGACACGACTTTATGATCACTGATATTATATCTAATTTAAAGATTTTAGTAAAAGTAATATGCAAAAATAAAAATAGCTACGAATCTAATGTATTGTTTGAAACTTTAAATTGAGGAAAACATAATACAGTTTTTCAAAAATAATTGATAATGATATCGACAATCTTTCGGCATACGAAATGTCATGTTAATTGTATGTGTAGTAAGTTTTTAAGCAGGTTTCTAAGAAAGTACAATAGTTTGGATTTATCAGGAACACAAAGGTAAGAACGAGAGCGGACAAACAAAGCCGTACCTAGGGGTTGTTGAATAGGGCGATCTCCTTGGGCGCCGAGGAGCTGGCAGAGCAAAGGGGGTGCCAAAATACTGCCAGGAAGCGCACTAGCCTCTTTATTACACAAGAAAGACGACGATGGTCCTGGCTTAGACATGTGCTGCGAATTCTCCAAGAGTCTCTTCTACTGAAGGTAGAAGGTGACCAACCAGCGGCGAGGGAGACAGGAAATCTTAGAAATATAGACTTAGGTAAAATCAAGTAGGCTTTTTAAGAAGCTGTAAGTCTTAAGATGATACCATAGCGCAAGTATTATAGCTTATAGCACTTGCTTAAGTTTTTTCTCATATCCGACACACGGCACCTCCAAGATTCTCTGTCACCCACCAATCTCCTCGCTTTTTCCCAGATCACGGTGTCATCAGCGGCCTACTAGTGTTGTTGATTGAAAAGAAAGGCAGGATTCAGGCTCCCCTGAGGTATCCGCAACACATATCCAATCCAGGTCCATCGTAGCCTTTTTATTTTGGACGTAATAAGGGGATATTTTGTCCGCTCTCTTACCTTTGTGTTCCTGGCAAAGTCAAACTCTTGCTCTCATAATATTCGCCGCAAGCATCGGTGCACTGTCAGTGACACGGTGAAAAAAAATGTTTAAAATTAAAAATTAGTTCTAAAAAAATTAGTTCTACAGAAATTATTAGTTAATATATTTGTTGATATCTTTTTTTGGCTTATGCCATCGGCAGAACTATAGATACTAAACTGAGAGACAATTATATTTCAGATGATGGCGTAAGCCGAAATAGCTATCAACACATAAAAATAACAAACATTTTTAGTACATATTCCACATAAAATTTATTGGATCAGGACAGGTTTCGCTCATGGCGAGCATTTTCAATACAGCAAAACTGTAATATTTATACAAAGTTTAAGAAATAATTACAAGGTATGACAAACAATTGGTATTTTAACAAATATTTATATACATATATTTAATTTACAAATATTTATTTATAAATATGTATTTATAACCTTGTAATTATTTCTTAAACTTTGTATAAATATCACTGTTTCGTTGTATTTCTTATCAGTTGACAATGACAGTTGACGTAACCGGTCACGATCCAATAAATTCTATGTGAAGTACTAAAAATGTTTTATTATTTTTATTATAAAGCCATTCCACCAAGTATTGACAGTGAACACCTTAAAAGTGATCAACAAATATATTAAATAGTTTCTGTAGAACTAAATTAGATTGATATTTTTTTCACCGTGTTATAATGGAGTTCTACAAAGTTAATGCGAATTCAATATTCAATACACAGTCGTTTGCTTAAGCTGCTCATTGATGAATCTGTGTTGTATATTCCTAATTAATGATATTGAAAGCCAACTAAGTGAATATCCAAACAAAGTTATGAAACGTTTCAAATTTCACCGCAATATCCAATATACAAGGTAAGCACGAAAGAATGCGAAACTAAGGTAATTTGAAAAAAAAATCTTATATCAGTACTCGCTTGCTAAACTTCAAATGCGTAGGTGAAACGCAATAACCCGAAGGTAAAAACGACCCCAGTAATAAAAAAACGAATTATTTTTACCCTCGAAAGTGAAGCAATTTGTTTTACTACCCCTAATACAGTTAGAAAGTATCTTATCTCATAAAGGATGAACCACCCTTGAATGAAATGTAATGTAGTGTAGCATGACTCTTTATAAAAGCCAACTGAAGTAATGGTTTCATAAAATAAGTTATTGATAAGATTATGTTTTTATGACGTCGTTTTTAATATTTCAATAAAAAAAATTCTCAGGTAGGATAACTTTTTGGCATCAATATATGTAATAACTATTACCTGCGTGATTTAAAAGCTGCAGATATATATTTTTAGTAGAGCTACGCAGTTACGACTGTTTATTTCGATGGCGTCCTTTAACGGTCCGCAGAACAGTGGTCAACGTCGTTAGCTTCCGTGACTGACATCACGGGATCGATTCCCGGTGCCGAGCAGATTTTTACAGTCGTTATTCGATTCTGTAGCAAAAGCCATTAAAGCCATTAGCTAACCACGAGTCCTATTGAAGCTCTGGTATCTTTTGGTACCAGCCCCTTATTACGTCCAAAATCAAAAGGCGACGATGGACCTGGCTTGGACATGTGCTGCGGATGCCCCAGGGGAGCCTGAATCCTGCCTGCCTCTTCTATCAACCTGATGGATCCCGACGCCGCGGAAGGCCTCTGATGACCATCCATAGGATGTACCCAGGGGAGCTAAGGGACGCCGGGATGACCTGGGAAGATGCGAGGAAGTTGGCGGGAGACAGAGAATCTTGGAGGCACCGTGTGGCGACCATATGCTCCGAATAGGGAGCGGATATAGAAAAAAGATCTTTTCAATCCCTACTCTCTTCGAAAGAGGTTGAGCAACTTAGTTAAAATCAGTTCTTGTAAAAAAAAACATGTTGAGATCAAAGCCCATAATATGCATCAAGTTGGAAGCGGATATGTTCAATTAAACAGTTTACAAGCTAAAGCTTTTGTGGGGTGACGTAACGTACCTCACGGGTTCGAGTACGAGCAGATTTTTTCAGTCGATTAATCGATCCTGCTCGACATGGGTGTTCGTGTTGTTAAAAATTTCTTACCACACTAGCGATCCCTGCGATTAGCTAATCACTAGTCCCGTGTATCCTTTTAATCCCTACTCTCTTCGAAAAATAGAGCTTGAGCACCTGCGTATACAAGTAGTTCAATGGCCTCAGTCAAATCCTCTGGTGGCCGCCCATGAGAACCACTGATATAGACTCCCCACGGATTTTATCTCAATATATGTTTATTCCACTGCCCAACAGCTTCAGAGAAAATATTGATATTATAAAAATGTGTTAACGATCTAATTTGTCAACAAAGACTCTGAAAATGAAGTATTTCGTATGCAACTAATACTTATGGTAGATTGACAGACATGTTTAAGTCCATTTGACATACCTCAAACACAACGGACTCAAAACAAAAATTTGGTGCGGCCACAGTGAAAATTTCCGTGAGAACCACAGGTCTATATGTTCCACTTTGGGAGCGGACACAGTTTGAAAAAATAAAGCCTCGGCGAAATGATCTTTCTTTTGCATGCAATAACTGCATGTTGACCAATCTTTGATCCTGGGGATCAATGCATAAACGGAAAAACCTGTATTCAATTTCACAATGTTAATCTTATCGGTTCGATTTGAAGAAATGAGTGCAATTAAAATTCATGTGGAAAGCGGCGCGGCCAGTTTGCGCTTGACCCGCACGGGATGCGATCCCGGGCTATCAGCTAAACAGGTTTCGGCCTGCATTTCCGGTGGGCAGGACGCCTCGCTGCAGTCCGGCGCGAAATTATCATTGGGGAATGACCCGCTGCAAATTCCTGAATATTAAAACGGGCATTTATGAATACACCCAAGGGCTGTCGGTATATTCTTGGTTCGTTAAATTTTTATTAATCCATCGCGGAGTTTATCTCAACCAGGGCTGTGTTGTTTTTTTCCTACCTTTCCTATTTATGTGTATTCAATTATATTTCAACCAACTAATCCAGCCAATAGCCAAATTTGACATATTAAATGTAAAAATAAAAAGTTCAAACTTTTCAAAATTTCCAGACTCCAGTCAAAGCGCCGCGACGACTCTACAGCCCTGATCTCAGCATATGTTTTTCTATGAGAACTGCGTTTTACTCAGTTGCTCAACCTCTCTTGAAGAGAGTAAGGATGGAAGGGATACAGGGACAAGGACAGCGGTTAGCTAATCGCTGTCGCTATGCGTCGCTCTTTGTGATGGGAAAGGTGGGAACGGTTTCGCCGAGGTTAAAAAAACTGAACCATATCCCATCCTAATGTAGAGGATATGGACTCCCAATGGAGTTCATCACGGCGAAATTATTCTACAAGAAATGCACGTCACTCAGTTGTTCAACCTCCCCTTTTCGAAGAGAGTAGGGATTGAACGATGGGACAGGAAAAGTGGTCATTAAAACCCTACGCTACAGTCCATTTTTAAGATCGATTAGGTGAGAGGGAAACATGCGCGACTTCGAATAGAAATCAATTAATTGATCAAAACTAAACTTGACAGAAGTGGTAATTGTAAACTATTTTGTTCAACGTTTAGTGCGATGTACACAGGGCAGACAAGTTGTTAGTAATAATAATTAATTTAATAATAACTTATAATTGAGTATTATAAATTATAATGAAGCCATGAGTGTGACTGATATATCTTTTCCCCGCAAAAATTCTAGTAATTTATAAATAAATATTCTGTCAGAAGATGTTCTACGGAGAAAACAAACCCTTACGAATACTGACTGTGGGTACTTAGTAAACTAAAGTGTTCGATTCTTAGTAGGGTTCATTATTTAAACTTGAAGCATCCACTATCTTTTGAGTGCTATTTAAACGCGACCGCGTGAATTTTCAACTAGAAGGTTACGTGCGCAATCTATTTTTCTTACCGTATTATAATGGAGTTCTACCAAATAAATGCCTACTCAATCAATATAGTTTATTAAATTGTTGACTATAAACTATTAGAAGAAAGGCATTACAATCAGTACCGATTTCGCTCATCGCGAGCGTTTTCAAAATATTGAGCGAACCGGTCATGATCTATACAAAAAAAATGCGTTGCATATAATATCTAAATCTACATATGAATAATGAATAATAAATTGAAACGTGTTTATGCTATGAGAAGAAAACACGAGAAATCGCTATGCTTAACCTATCGTAAAGGCGTTTTGATTCAACCGACAGTAAGTTCTAAACAGGGCTGTGGAGTCGGGGCTTTTTAGCCGAAGTCGGAGTCGTCGCGGCGATTTGGCCGGAGTCGTATTTTGAAAAGTGTGAACTTTTTATTTTTGCAAATAATATGTCAAATTTGGCTATTGGCCGTATTACTTGATTGATATATAATTGAATACAAATAAATATGAAAGGTAGGAGCAGTGACGGTGGCGTCGAGGTGTTGGGGGGTGCAAAGGAAGATTCAACCGTTTTTGCAAGAGTTCTTTCCTATTTATTGGATTTTAAAACACTTCTATAGCATGGACTTTCAATTCAGATGTTCGCAATACCAACTGTTTCTCTTCCGTAGTACGGAAAAATAGTTGAATCTTCATTTTGCACCCCCCAACACCCCGTCACCTGCCGTCACTGGGTAGGAGAAAAGCGTGACGAAATTAAACTTTTTTTTAGTCAGCGTCGTGTTTTTGGGAAATGCTGGTGTCGGAGTCTTAATTTTTTTAACAACTCCACAGCCCTGGATTCAACCAACAGTTAGTGCTAAAGATTAACCCACCCAACGCGCAAAATTTTTACGCGTTTCATTGACAAAGTTAGCGTGAAATCGGTCGCAAATCCCAGTCGACGATCGGGCATTGTATCAAATTCTATGATAGGGTACAAAACTTTGCCTACGTAATAATACAACACCTTCACAGTTCGTTCCGGGAATTGGCAACCATCCATTCGTAGAATGCTTGCTGCCTACGTGGATGTTAGAATCGATTGTAGCGCAAGACGGCAGGCGACATAAAGCCCTGTGATGTCTCAATATGCGACAGAATGTATTTAAGGATCAACGGCTGTCAATCTTTTGCGAGATCAGACGGGCGGCGACGTGTCATAAGAATTGGGGCACGAGTGGCACACGTCATGACTTTGAAGATATGATCAGCAGTACGGGTGTTTTCAATTTTAGTATGAAAAAACGTTAACCCATTGACTGCCAGGGTTTGTGTTAAGATTTTTTTTATTCCGATAACCTCCAAGAGTGTATTTAACACAAGAACTGATGAATTCATTTTTGTAATCCTACTTGGAATATTCGTAAATCAGCACAGCAAGCAAACTTGAGTAATATTTTCGATGTACTCGTACTTTTTAATAAAAACATAAAATTGAACTTGTTTATTCCACGTATGTTGCAAATAAAGACACGTGTTTTGCTTCTTTGAACAAGCATCTTATAAAGTAAAGATTAATTCATATATTATAAGTTACAAAGTGGAGGTTGGGATCCTTGCTTTTTACAGGACGCAGGGTACAAACAAACAATACAAGTACTAATACTAACACTACCAATTATTCATAATAGAATAGTAATGATAATAATTTGTTTCAGAGATAAGGGACGAAAATACAACCAGTTCTTTAAACCTCTTCCCTGCTAAGTTGATTCACGAATATTTCATCAAATAAGATTTAAAAAGTTAATTCATCAGCGTTTTTTGTTGAATACACACATAGAGTTTGGTTATCAGACTAAATCATGCACACCTATTTGAATAACAAAAATATTTTCTTTGATGGTTTTAACACTGTTAACTTTATTTATTTTGTAATATCAATTTGCAACACACCGCAATCATGCGTTAAAATATATAAAACGGTAGCAGTCAACAGGTTAAGACATAATCTCTTGAAAAGCTCCACTGAGCGTTTACATGCACCATTTTGACTTAAATATATATTGCATTTTAAAAATAGTAAATAGACTATTATCTCATATTATTCATTTCAGTACGAAACAAGATACTTACACGGGCCACATGGTATATTCAATTGAATATATTAATTTATAAACAGTAATCTATTTCCGGCTATAGCCCGGTACGTGGTGCAGTGGTCAACGTCGTTGTCTAGCGTTTCGGACCGCCTGGGTTCGATTACCTGTACGAGGAGATTTTTTCAGTCGATACATCGATTCCACGAGTGTTTGTGTTGTTAAATTCCTTCCACCTTTCCGATTCCAAAGAGCAAGCATAGCGACAGCGATTAGCTAACCGCGAGCCCTGCCCTAGTCCTCGTATCCTTTCAATCCCTACTCTCTTCGAAAAAGGGAGGTCGAGTAACTGAATAAAAATCAGCTCTCGTAGAAAAACATATGTTGAGATAAACTCCATATACTAGTATGGTGTAAAAATCCATTAAAAGAATTTCTATTAAAAGATTGGGAAGCATCATTTCAGGTAAGCCACCCTGGCTAAATACAAAGCCGATCGCAAAACACGGAGGGTGCATTTTTTACTCAGCACCATCTACTGATATTATTATTCAAGGCGTATCTCTTTTGAGTGCGGTCACCACGCATTAAAAACAAATGTACAATTAATTTATTATATCTAAATGTAAATCTACACATTTACATTTAGGTTTACTGAGCATTTGATTAATTGCTTAATTGTAGGGTAAAAGAAGGGTGCAGCGACATTTGAAGACTGTGTACAAACAAACAATGAACGGGGCATGGATCATATAATATAATTGCAAAGTGAAAGTTAATGTCATATTAAAACAGGAGCAAGGGGATCGTACAAGCACCTACCTAGAGACTCCAATTCGAGTATCGAGTACTCGATACTCGAGTATACTCGTCCATTTTTCAAGTACTCGATACTCGAGTATTTTGAAAAATACTCGAGTAATACTCGTTTTAGTAATAATCGTCGAAGTTTTTTCTACTGCGAGAATTATAAAGAAAAACATCAAACCAATTTAAAATTTGGGTCGCTTAATTCTCTATTATTGTTGAAATATATGTTGCATAAATGGAAATAAATGTATTAGTAATATTCAATAAGTTTCTTTAATTATTTGTCATTTATAAATATACACAAATTCGAATTAAAAATATATATTTTCGTACATTTGAAACTACTCGAGTATACTCGAGTACTCGAGTATTTTGAAATTTTACTACTCGATACTCGAGTAGTTGAAAAGTCGAGTAATTGGAGTCTCTACACCTACCACACGCGAAATACATACACATTTTAAGACCGGTCGACCTATTTAACGTCACATTTTTTTGTGGTTCCCCTATTGGCTATATCACAAATCCTAACTTTACTCAAGACAGCAGTGGTTATTAACCTTCCAACAGCCCAATGAAGTTAAAAAATGTAATTCATCAGTAAAAATATATAAAACAAGCTCTTGTAATATGCGTAAATCAAAGTGGATCAAAATACTTCTTCCGATCCAATTTCGCGAAAATGTGAAAAGGTTAGGGTTTTATCTGTTGATAACGCTCACCATGAGCGAAACCAGTCCTAATCTAATAAGTTGATGTGGAACAAGTACTAAAAATGTTTTATTAAAATGCCAATCCATCAAGTATTGACAGTGAACACCATACACTGTCAAAAAATCTATACCACAATATATACATATATATTCACTCTTTACAGGAAAAAAAATAACAATTCATCTTAAAAATCTTTAAAAAAATTTAGAATGCAAATAAATGATCAAGTTACTGATATTACGCGTCGCGAACTAATGAACGTGTATGTGAAATATTAGTGATACAGGAACCCAAATTTTGCTGCCGATGAAATACCTTTATTCGAGTGTCATATTCGATAACTGGTTTATTTTGTCATTGAAGCTTACCAGATACAACATTGCTCGAATTTTAATTATATATTCACATTCAGAGAATCGCTCCATAATGGCAGCGCGTATATTGTACGTCACGGGCACCGAAAGAGTTTAAGCTTTTGGAAGGTCATTTCCAGTACATCAAAGTTAAATGGCCGAATATGAAGAAACCCAGACGTTAGTGACAAATTTAAGCCATGTAATTGAATATTGAAGTTGCATCGAGAACCCACTGACTTTTACAAAAGAAAGCATAATCAATCACTACTTGGGTTTGAACTTTAACGGTTCACAAGAAAATTAATGAATTAAGACAATATTGTAATATTTATAGCCACTTATGTTCAATAGGCTCTTTGACGCCCTCTTGTGTCTAAGGTTTCACAACAATAGATCAAAGGCCACGAATGAAAGTAAAATATTTGCCAATAAATTATCACGTTTATAGAGAATTCCAAAGAGATGAGTAAACCCATTTCATCGACAAATAAAATAACATTTTCACTATTTGGTATGAAATCTTTCTTACAAAATATTCAAATATAAATCAGGGCATTGCGTGGCTTAGGCCGGAGCCGTACTCGGAGTCGGAAATTTGAACATTTTATTTTTGCATATAATATTTCAAATTTGGCAATTGGCTGGATTAGTTGATTGATATATAATTGAATACACATAAATAGGAAAGGACTATTTATAATACTAAATATTTGGTTATAATACTAATTATTTGGTCAGTTTCTAATTCGATAAATGGTCAGTTATAAATACTTAAAACGGGCAGTTAAAAATAATAAATGGTTAGTTAAAATAATAAATGGTCAGTTAAAATAAAAAGAACATGTCATAAATTTGCCTATTACGACCATATTTGATAAAATACACAAGCTGTCAAACTAAAACATATCATTTTTTAAAAATAGCTGACTATTTAAATTAAATACTAACCATTTTTAATAAATAACGAACCATTAAAATATATAACTGACCGTTTTATTTAATAACCGACCACATTCACACTGATACAATGAGAACTGACCGTTTATAATATTAACTGACCATTTTGATTTTTAACAGACAATTTATTTATTTAACTGACCAAAACTTGAATTAGTTACTGACCCATTAAATACATGCCATAGGAAAGGTAGGAAAAAAACGTGACGAAATGTAACTTTTTTTAGTCGGAGTCGGGTTTTTGATCATTGTTGGAGTCGGAGTCGTATTTTTGGGCAATGCTCGAGTCGGAGTCGGAGACGTTTTTGAACGACTCCACAGCTCTGATATAAATCTCATAAATTTATATTTAAATAAGAATGTTAACCTACATTATTAAATGAATTATAAAAAAACCGACAAATTTAAACCATTTCACTCGTCTAAAAATATACTAACGTGATTTTGGTTTTTTAATTATAAAAAATATGTTAGCCGTCAATTCTTAGTGGAAAGCGTTATAATCAGGGCTGTGGAGTCGGAGTCGCGGAGTCGTAGCTTTTTGGCCGGAGTCGTACCCGGATTCGGAAATTTTGGAAAGTTTTAACTTTTTATTTTTTCATTTAATATGTCGAATTTGGCTTTTACCCACTTTGATAGGGTTGGTATTTAATTGAATACACATAAATAGGAAATTTAGGGTAAAAAGTGACGATATAAACCTTTTTTTAGTCGGAGTCGGAGTCGTGGTTTTGGTAAATGCTGGAGTCGTAGTCGGACTTTTTTTATACCGACTCCACAGCCCTGGTTATAATACAAAAAAAGCGGGGCCTAGCCAGAGCGATTAACTAATCACTTATCTGTTCTAGTCCTCGTATCCTTTCAATCCCAACTCTCATCGAAAAAGAGAGGTTAAGCAACTGAGTAACAAGCAGCTCTCGTAGAAAAAACATGTCGAGATAAACTCCGTGAGGAATTCATATGATCCAGGTTGGGAGCGGACATGGATTTAAAAAAAAATATTTGGATCAAGACCAGGTGATTTGAAAACTCCAAATACATGCGATGAGCAAAACCGGTCCTGATCTTCATACATTTAATTTGGAATAACTACAAAAATATGTCTTATTATGTATTTTGAAAAATAAAACACATTTGCCTCCGTAATAATTCTTCATATTTTACATAAAGTAATAATTCATAAAATATGTGAAATAAATATTTAAAAAACGTTTTTTTTGGCGAAACCCTTGTCACCCTCAATCTGTATAAAAATCTAAATCCGGAATGTCATTTACTTAATCTTGCTATTTTTTGCACAACATTTCGCTTTTAGACTGCATTTACATTTTCTATGGGGAGAGCATTAGCTATAATTTAGTCATCCGATACATCTCTAACAATAGAAATACTTTAACCGATGAAGCGTCAAGAAATCTGCTAAACATATATTTACAACAACAAAAAAGATTAAGTATCAATGAATTGAATTCTTGCCAACTAGCTTCGAGAGTTTTGCGGTTATTGATTTTCAATAATGCGTATACATTTGGTATCAAATACGACAATTGTATAGAATTTACAATATACACATTGTCTGTTTTGAGTATCATTTTAAAAAAAATAATCTTAAAGATTTAAAACGATATCTCTCTTCTTGTAATTCAAAGTTAAGTAATTTAAAATCGACATTGAGAAATATATGTAAAACTAATCGGTTTTTTTTTTTAAATCCGTGTCTGATCCCACTGTGGAGCATATGGTCTTCTAGTGGAGGTTTATATTCATACTTTTGGTTGCTCTAGGTCAGTGGTCGGCAAACTTATTCGCCAAAGAGCCAAATATGAACATTGAAACGATGAAAAATAAAATTGGGAGCCAAATCTCTCTTTTAGTTTAATACACGTTTATTATATTTTTAGACGTTCATTAGTTATGGGTACACTGAATAAAAATCGATTTTATACTGACAAACATATATTTACCAATGTCGATGCCAAAAGGAGAACATTTCAAATTTTGTTAAAGTAGCATTAAGGGGTTTTTGACGAATGCTAAGGTCACTTTGCTGTTTTTAAATTCTTGAAACCTGCTGAGAAATGCTTCCCTTATATTTTAAATGGTTGTTTTAAAATAGTTTTCATTAATATTTGAATTATTTTCTTGTTAATGCTTCAGGCTCGGAAAGTGTATTATTTATGTCTGAGCCGCACTTAAGGGGCCAAAGAACCGCATGCGGCTCCGGAGCCGCATTTCGCCGAAAACTGCTCTAGGTAAAAGCATGACTAGTGGTTAGATAGTCGCTCTCGCTGCGCCCCGCTCATAGGATCATATTGGTTGGGAAGGAATTGTTAAACAACACAACCACCCGTCCCTTTCTAACAGAATCAATAAATCGACTGATAAAATCACATCTGAAAAATAAAAGCTACTGCATTCTTCAACTGATCGTGCGAAAACGATTCCCAAAACGTGCAAAAGTAATTATTTAAGATTTCAACTGAAAATGCTTCATGGAATTTAAAGTTCAAACGATTCAAAAAAATATAGTTGATGTTGATAAGAAAAGCATGACCGTTGTATTGATCTGCATAGATACAATTCAGTCTGAAGTTGCCTCAAAAAGAGGCGAAACACGTGTCACAATAAGTAACACAGTACGTGGAATAATCAAAGATTATATTCTTTCATTTCAGTACATATTAATAAAAAATATTTTTTTGTACTTATTTCACATTTGATTTCTTAGGAAATCACTTGAAAATGTTCGTGATGAACGAAACCGGTCCTGATCTTAATAAATGTAATGTGTAATCAGTGACGGCTGGTCACGGGGTGCTGGGGGGTGCAAAAGGAAGATTCAACTATTTTTCCGTACTACGGAAGAGAAACAGTTGGTATTGCGAACATCTGAATTGAAAGTCCATGCTATAGAAGTTTTTTAAAATCCAATGAATAGGAAAGAACTCTTGCAAAAATGGTTGAATCTTCCTTTGCACTCCCCAACACTCTGTCACCACCGTCGCTGTGTGTAATAAGTACAAAGAAATGTGTTATTGTTTAAATATGATACCATTCAACAAGTAGTGAACATGTTAAAAGCAGGGCTGTGGAGTCGGAGTCGGAGTCGTGTTGTCGGAGCTTTTTGGCCGGAGTCGGAGTCGGCGCGGCGTTTTGGCCGGAGTCGTACTCGGAATCGGAAATTTTGAAAAGTTTGAACTTTTTATTTTTACATTTAACATGTCAAATTTGGCTTTTGGCCGAATTGATAGGGTTGATATTTCATTGAATACACATAGAAAGGAAAATTAGGGGAAAAAGTGACGATATTGACCTTTTTTTAGTCTGGTTAAAAGTGACTTAATTAAAGAATTGTATCAATTGCGAACAGATCCAATTTAATAATCGATAATTCACTTCAAGTTATTTAAAATTTTATATTAGTAAAAAATTCTTTGAATTAAAATTTTGTTTATTGTTAGTTTTCATGTATTTTGACAAACTGAAAAAAAACACATTCTGATATTTTACGAATAGCCCAGGATTTTTTTTAACACCGGGACGATATTATTTATCACACATTGTGGGTAAAAATCGACACTCAAGAATCCAGCCACGTATGCGAACGAACGGTTATAAAAACGTTACAAGGAATAAAAATTCATAAATCCTTGGAGAGGCTTTAACGATTTATAAGGACCTTTAGGGGCACGAAATGAGTTAGTAGCCAACCACTTGGGTAGGTCTAAGAGCTACTGATAACCCACAGGCAGAATCATTTACTTGAGTCGACTGACATCGTTACTTCATAATATTTAACGGTGAAAAAAATAACGTATTTTAATTCTACAGAAATTATTTTATATATTTGTTGATAGCTATTTCGGCTTACGCCATCGTTAATAAATACTTTATTATTTTTTCATTTTGTCTGCTGTTGAGGAGTTTGTAATATACGCATGATAAATATCATATGATCCCGAATTCAGTATTTCTTAAATGGTTATTTCGATCGGTCGCAATTCGATTTGTTAAGTTGATTTTTCATAAATTTATCGGCAAGGAATGGGCTTTTTTTACACAACAGTTAAAATAGTGGAAACTGGTAACCAGTGAGACTTTGCTGGTAACCAATTTATGTTGTTAAGTCATTAAGTTATCAAGTAATTTAGAAGAAATTTATTTTGCAAAACTGCACACACACGATAGTAGGTGAGTCAATTTTAATTATTTTTTATTTTTAATAGAATTGTCGCCAAAAAATCGGGTTTTCGGCAGTGTTGACAAATATCGGGCTTGGGTCGGGTTCAAGCTAGATTTCTGGAAATTTTATGAACAATTTAAGATTAATTAGAATATTCCACTACTTGCATGTGTTACTTTTCGCGACACGTGTTTCGCCTCTTTAAGGCATCTTCAGACTTACTATCGCAAAAGTTGATTGAGTAATTATATGAACGAATAGTTACACAATACGTAGAATAATCTAAAATATATTTAATTTCATATTAAAATGAACTACCACAAAGTTACCGCCGAATTGTTAAATATATCGACTGAGGGTTATTGATGGAACCTCAATATTTAATTGCTGTCGTAAAAATCGTATACACTATCATTGGAATTAGTTCGAGTTGATCAGTGAACTTTAATGCTTTGAGATGCCAAAAGGCAAAATCCAGATCGTTAGTGACAAAAGATATGGAAGCGTACAAATTTTGTATCCTGAATTAATTAAAATTAGTTTCAGTAATTAATGATTAATTGACGACACTTACGCAAATCAAATCAATTATTCGAGTTACTTGAATTTTCTTCTGAATGGAAGACCGTGTAAGCTTTGAATCAGCCTTCAGTGTGGTCCTAGGCTTGCCAGGCAAAGCATGGAAACAAACATTCAACCATTTTTTTTTGTCATACTTCATACACACACACTTAACAAAATACTCATCGGCCGTTGTGAAATGGTTGGAAAAGTGTGATGGTGAACATTTCGGATGCGAGAGGGTTTTTTTAAATCACTATTCACTGACTTACCTACTGCAAATCGTGAGATGCCAAAAAACGAAAAATTTTCAATTCTGCAAACTCTTTGAACAATTGAAAGACAATGAGGCATTTTTTTGAACTTATTCCGCATTCGATTTATCTGTATCGGGACGGGTTTCGCTCATCGCGAGCATTTTCTACTGTCGATGTGCGAAACCGGTCTTGATCTTTAAAAATAATTGTGGAATAAAGATATGTGGTATAAATGTTTTACTTTATTTTAAAACAGGAAAAGTGATTATGTCGCTCTCAAAAAGAGGCCCCATTTATTTTTTGATTCAGATCGGTGGATGGAATTTAGGTTGCACTAAAACAATAGTTTTGGACACAGATTGATGAATCGATTGAAAATAAATCTTTCTGTGCAGAGAATCTATGTATCCGTTCCAGCCCCAATTGTGGAGCGCCATCTATTTCTTACGCAAGGGATTAGTCGGTTGTGCGAAAGATATGGAGCGAAGTATGTTTTATATAGTAGGTCAATAGCGTTTGACAGTCGAAGTAGAATCCAATACCAACACAGATATACATATACGGATTTGTTACCAATACATTTATAAGAACAGATACCCGGCCGGTCCTCGTATCTCAAATGTTGCTCGTATTTCAAAGCAAAACTTCGCTCGCTCGACGGTTGTATCTCGAGGTACCACTGTAATGTCTTAGCGTTATTACGTAATCTGACACGTATTATTACGTTATAACGTAAACAGTATCGGACACGCATGCCAATGTTTCCACTTCGCTGTCATAAGCTGCCAGCGGGAGGGGTGTGTGTGTGTAATTGTGCATACATTGTGTAAAAGTGTCCAATGGGACAGACAGATAAATCGTGGTGGACATTATTTGTAAAATATCTACCTACGACTGTGATGATGAATAGAACACAAATTTATGAATGTCTTATTTCGTACCTTAGGTAACGTAACAAGTCGGCGCCGGTTTCAACTTGCAAAACCGTTTTGAGGACACAAAGAACAATGAATTCTCATATATTACATTAAAAGGGGCTTTATTCGTGTTTAATGTTGGTATATAAACACAAGCGGCCTCGACTTTCTATCATTCTACTTTCACAGAATTCGCTATTTCGTGCATTTTTTTAAGGTTTTTCTGATGGACTTTTTCCGCTCTCAACTTGGATGATGTGGACTCCTCACGGAGTTTATCTCAACATATGTTTTATTTACGAGATCTGCAGGTTACTCAGTTGCTCAACCTCTCTTTTCCGAAGAGAGTAGGGATGGAAAGGATACGAGAACTAGACCAGGACTAGTTATTAGCTATTCGCTGTCACTATGCGTCGCTCTTTGGAATAGGAGAGGTGGGAAAGGATTTAACAACACAAACACCCATTGCCTCTGAGCATAATCGATTAATCGACTGAAAAAATCTACTAATACCGGGAATCGCACCCGGGTGGTCTGGCACGGTAGCCAACGACGTTGACCACTGCACCACGGACCGGGCGTGATGGACATGCTATTCACAATTAGGATACACAGGCCGCCTTCGCCTTTCGCACATATTTAAAAAAAACTTATTATTTAGAAAGAACTTTAGCGCGGTATATTGCGCTCACTTGAATCGTTTAAATATAAACATTTTGACACCGTTGAATACAGGCGCCCCTCGACTTTCAAAGATTTTACTTTGGCATAATTCTCTATTTCGCACATTTTTCAAGAACTCTGTCTCCGGACTGAACTCTGGAACTCTGGAAGATATGACAGTTGAAATAGTTGGCCGAATAAATGAAATAAACATGGAAGTCAACAAAAATGAGTTGATTGTATCTCTCTCAGTTCACAATCAAGAAAGAATTAACATGGCCCGATACAGAGCTGCACGGGATTGAAATCTAAGCCTCGTATTATAGTGCTGAATGAAATTAAAAATATATTGTTCGACCAAATACTATCTGCTGCCCGCCAGTCACATTCATCCCGTCGCAATACCCTCCCTGTCACGGAATGAGTCCTGCCACTGACACAATCATGCTGGCACAAAATAAATATAGTGAGGGGGGGGGGGAGGATAATTTTGAGCGGCCGTTTGTCGCCAACTAAATCATAGGGGTGAGTAATTAAATGAAGCCCCACACGAAAATAACTATGCCTTACAAGGTACAAAGTGCTATGCGGAATCGGTTCACGAAGAGAAAATAGTTTCATCATTTTTTTTGGCAAAGTATATTTTTCTTTGAAAATCAGACAGGGCGCCGCCAGTCACCTTTTGACATGTAACTTAATTTTCAATAAACTTTTTTTGGTTTCTTTCAAAGTTTTTTTTTATTTTTATCATCAAATGCAACGTACAAGAAGTGAGTACCGTTTTCTTTTGAATTTAATTGCGTGATTTAATAGTGAAAACTTTAATAACTTCAAATGGATATAAAATAAAACAAAAAAAAATAGGGAAGAAATCAATGATCGACCTGGTACATATTTATTTACCACTGCATACAACTAGCGCTGCGCAGTAAAGATCTCAACTTCTAGCGATAACGTTTCGGCCAAGATATACTTTCATTATTTATTTCAAAAAATATTAATATTTCATCGTTTCTACCCCATCTTTGAATCAACGCAAAGAGAGAGCGGTAAGCTAACTCAACATGTCTATTTTAAAAACCAATTTTGGCTACTGACTGATAACGCGTTCTAGCTTAACACATACTGTTGAAATACTAAATAAGCTCCACAGTGGAAGTAGTCTAAATATTGCGTATGAAATATGGAACCCCCAAAAATTTCGCAAGTGTGTGCCTAAAACCATTAGAGTGCGAACGGTGGTTGCCGAGCACCCCCTGCAGAGCTATTGTGGCTGCGCTGAAAATCGCGAACACTTTATACAATAACAGCAGTCAATCATAAAAATTATAAAAGTTTCCTCTCCATATTTACATTTCGCTGCACAAAAAAGTTGCGAGCGAGGCATTAGGGATTATATAAAAAAAAAAAACGACTTAATTTCTGGGGCATATTTTTCAACGCCTCGCATTACATGGCAGTATATTTCATCATGCTATTCAACACAGGCGTGTAAAAGGTTTTTATTCTGGTATTTAGATATTCAATACATTTTTTTTGGTTTGAAAAAATGGATGCATGACAGCAGTATGACGAGCGATATATAAAGTGTAATAATCAAGGCTGTGGAGTCGGAGTCGTCGCGGCGATTCGGCCGTTTGAACTTTTTATTTTTGCATATTATATGTCAAATTTGGCTATTAGCCGGATTGGTACGGTTGATATTTAATTGAATACACATAATTATAAAAATTAGGCAAAAAAAAGTGACGATATTAAACATTGTTAGTCGTGTTTTTGGTCAATGTTGGAGTCGGAGTCGTGGTTTTGGTAAATGCTGGAGTCAGAGTCGAACTTCGGTCGGTCTTCGAAGTCGTACTCCACAGCCCTGGTAATAATCATTATTTATGGGACACAGTAAACACACATTTGACGTCCTTATTCTACATTAGATGTATTCAGAAGATCAGGACCGGTTTCGCTCACCAACATTAAATTGTGCTCGCAATGAGCGGAACCGGTCCTGATATTAAAAAGTCTTATGTAGTATGTGTGCTCAAATGTTTTTTTATTTGGATTGTAATAAAACTCGCAAGTATTTAGTCGTCGATGGAAGTAAGTAGTAACCTTGTCTTTATCTCTATACACTAGTGATACACAACCTTTTTGGGAGAAGGAGCAAGATTATCAATTATCAGATACTCGAGGGCTGCACGGGTAAAACTAATTAAACTATCGATATTTTTAGTGTATATATATAATTGAAAATTTTATCGATATATATTGTTCTTCCATCGTCCGTAAAAAGTTATGAATAATAAAGCTGGTTTATGTTTGTCATTGCGGGCCGCATGAAATCTCATTGAGGGCCGCGTGTGGCCGGCGTGCCGCAGGTTGTGCATCGCTGCTATGCACGCTTGATCAATTTTAGGCACATTCCCATTTCCATAAATTCTAAAAAGTATATAAGTTTAAGGTTTATAAATAACTAGTATTGCTACCCCGCGTCGCTCGGACTAAGCGACCAATAATTATTTAATGTTATATCATTCGACATTATTATATCACAAAATCTAACATCCAAAATAGAGTTAAAATAAAATCGCAAACTTTATTTAATTTGATGACAGCCCCATTCTCGCCCATTAAAATGTTCAAATTCAAGGAAAAAATCTAATTTGCTGTCAAAGAAATGTCAAATAATACCTTCACGTAAATAATAAACATTATATTAATCAAAGCTGGGAAAAGTCCAGTAGAAGACTAATTTATTACATCTTGACTAAATGTCTTCGCCGATAAATAATTCAAACATATTTTCTTTCATATTCGTTTTTATGGCAACTGAATGACCAACAATGCAAAAGGGAATTACAGACCCACAGACATACATACGCCGTTTCGGTTTTATATATAAGATGTTTATAAATTCTTTCATTATATATTATTTGTTTTTAAGACGCTACTGAAAGCAACGTAACAATAAGGGGGGCGGACTATTCAGTTACTAAGTGATCAAATTTGTATGCCATATAATAATGTTTGATTATAGATCAAATTTCGTTCTATAAAGATGTATCCAAGAAAATAATTATCATTATAATAATGATAATTATTTCCTCCAATACATAATAGGTTATTTGATATTTTAACAAAACTAGCAAGATTAATTAATTCCATGTTGAAAGACAGTTTCTATTAGGGTTTTAAATCTCGGGATCCGGTATACCGAAATCCCGGAATTCTGATTAGAAAACATAATTTCTAAATTTTCTGGATTGATTTATTAATCAATCATAAACGATTTATTATTTTTTAAATATCGTAATATTACGTGTACCTTTACTTACACGTGTCATCTTTGGAACACCGGATGCTCGTTGAAAATAAATTATTTGCGGTATGCATTCATTGATGAAATGAATTAAGAGGACGAAAAATATCAAGTAACAAAACTGGAGCTCATTAATTGTGATGAGTGCCAAATAAATACAATCCTAAAATGATCCCAACATCCTGGATGGTAATGATTTGCGTCAATAAAAACATCAGATCGATCGCATTCGAAAGAGACCAATACCCTCGTACAGTTTATTTCAGGGCTGTGGAGTCGGAGTCGTGGAGTCAGAGCTTTTTGGCCGGAGTCGAAGTCGTCACGGCGTTTTGGCCGGAGTCGTACTCGGAGTCGGAAATTTTGAAAAGTTTAAACTTTTTATTTTTGCATTTAATATGTCAAATTTGGCTTTTGGCCGCATTGATAGGGTTGATATTTATTTGAATACACATAAATAGGAAATTCAGGGAAAAAAATGATATTGACATTTTTTAGTTGGAGTCGGAGTCGTGTTTTTGGTCAATGTCGGAGTCGGAGTCCGAGTCGGATTCGTGGTTTTGGTAAATGCTAGAGTCGGAGTCGGACTTTTGTTTACCGACTCCACAGCCCTGGTATATTTCAATAAAATATTTTCGATCTTCAATAATGGATAAACAACCTAATAGTGTCACAACTATTTTTAAAGTCTTAAGTTTAACATGGCTAATTTTTAATAAATATGAAAATTATCAACCATTTAAAAAATATTCCAAATCCCGGGATCGACTTATTGCAATCCCGAGATCTCTGGATTGGAGACCTTAGCTACTATTAACATGAGTCATAAAACGTTCGAGATTAGACCTAGCCACACACCAATACAATTTTTTATGGCAAATATCAACATGGATGATTTATAATTCGCAAATATTCTTTTATCTATTTAGGGTGCAGGTTTTTTAAAAGAGATGTTGACAACTGACATGATTACAGAGCACTCGTTGGGCGGCTGTCGAAATCATAATCGATTCAACCCCATGAATGTATGCGTGTTGCTAGTGTCATTTGTAATAGGCATAACAGGGTTAAACAGAAATCGTTTTCAATCACTGTCATTTTGCGACGTCATATGTTCGTTTAACGTAGTTCACTGTTTAAACACTCGCTAAGCCACCCAGTAGCCATAGTTATTTGAGCTAATGCAATTCCATGAATGCCATGTACACACAACCCTGCTATAGCGGACACTTCTATAGAGTTTTTTGCTTTAGCGTTTGCGGCGGTTTTTCGTACAAGGCGCGTGTCGCTCGCTTACAAACTGAAAACTTACAAGTTTAATTAAATTATAAAAATTGGAAAAATGTTTGATTTGCTTCAAATAACAAAATACAATTGAAAAAACCAAACCCCAAATTTTGTATGGGTGCCTAAGTTTATATAGCGTTTATTTGTTATTTATATATTTATATAATTTAAAAATAAAAAAGAAATATTTGGCATTACAGCTTACACCAATGCGCCAAATATTCTTAATTGTGAAAGTCATACGAGATTAACTCGATGATAAGTAATAAATCAGTTGTGCACAAAATCAACGATAAATAACATACACCCAGCCCAAGATCTCTTTTTTTTCAATTGAAAAAATCTGACCTTGCCGGGAATTGAACCCGGGTCTCCAGATCGCTAGGACAAAGCTCTTGTCACTAGACCACAGGGACCGACCGGTTATAGCGTACTCCCTATCTACGCGCCACCTACAGAAAGTTAATTGTGCTATGCCTATAACATTTGCGCAAGTGCAAAAATAATTTGTCAAAACGAACGGTATGTCAGAGCATAAAAAATGAAAACACGTTGATTTTTATATAACAGACCTACTGTAAGTGTATTTTACTATGCCAAAAACATCCGCAAAAATACAAGCAAAAATTTGTCAAAGTTTCATTGCGATCGGGTGAACGGTATAGCAGCGCACAGGGTGCCAACAAACAAATATTGATTATTATATATGTTACAGTGAAACTGTATTCTCAGTGAAAATGTACCAAGTAATAGATTTGTATGACAACATGATTTCACTGGTCACGATCAGTGAAATTATTGGCCCAAGTCGATGATTTGCCGGCCTAAAATTTTGGTTTTGCTTCAATGAAAGAAAATCAGCAAGTAGTCCTTTTCATAAAAAGAGAACCAATTCAGTTGACAATTTTCGTGCTGAGTGAAACCGGTCCTGACCTTGATACGATTATATGTGGAAGTAGTAGAGAAAAAAACGTGTGACGGGTACAGAGTTTTAGTGCAACTCCCAAGACGGTCTTGTAATTGATTACGAAATATTACAACGGGAAAATACTATTGCATAAATGCTTTCGCTCGCGGTCCGACCACAGTTAAATTTAATTTTGACAATCCCCAGAGAGGACGAAAACAATTCTGCGGTTAGAGGGAATACAAGGGAAGGGTTCAGCAAATATTGTTTTTAGAGAGGGCTTTATAAATAGATATCGTACTTAAATGTAAACGATTAGAAAGCCCACAAAACGCAATGTTGTGAGCGAACCTATCGGCGGCTATGGTGGGTCCCATTGTCAATTAAAATGGATCAAATTCTATGAAATGAGAAGCATATTTAATTTAAATTCAAATTAAGCTTAAAGCTTTTAGGTTCCTAGCCAGATACTTTGATTCACCAGATCAGTGTTTTTTAACGGGTCGTTTTTACGGTGATGGGAGATTCATTTTTTTCCAACAATCAAAATAATCACTTTTAAGGTGTTCACTGTCAATACTTGGTGGAAAGGCATTATAATAAAAATAATAACACATTTTTAATACTTTTTCCACATGAGATTTATTTCATCAGGACCGGTTTCGCTCATGGCGAGCATTATCAACTGATAAGGAATACAATAAAACAGTGGTATTTATGCAAAAGTTAAGTATGAAAACAAGGTATGACAAACAATTGGTAAAACAACTAAGCAAATAAATTAAAGCAAATTACAAGAAAAATAGACTAAAAATAAAATGTTGAAGACCTCTTAGCAATGCAAACTAACACATCAAAAATCAATTAAGTATGAATTGACATTAACAAAGTAAAAGCCCAAAATTAAGTGCATTTAATAAAAATAAGTAAATCTACATGTCTGTCAACCATAATTAGATGGAAATCCCGGTAATGAGTTCAATTGAGTCAGTTCCTGTAACAGAATAAAACCCATATCAATTCTTACAAATTAAAATCAAACAAAGGAAAATAAAAATTATCAGAAATAAAAGTAGGAAGAAATACAATAAGCTTCGGTTTAATGGATCGGGTACAACAAAGGCGAAGAAACGAAGACTTATTGGTCATTTAATAAATTACAATTGGGAATAAATTTATGTCGGTTTAGTTCAAGGATTTCTAATTTATCTAGTTTTAAACAAAATAATCATATTAATAATTTCAGCTGATGGTGTTTGATGGAATTTCAATATTAAATTTGATTAATAGTTTGCTAATTTTAAACGAACAACTTAATCTTCCAAACTCACCATAGTTATACCCCTTTAAATAAATATCATTAATTATAAACTCAAACACTTTAAATCAATCAATTTAATAATAAAATTTTCGAATTTGTTAATCGATATTTCTATGTTATTTTCGGGTTATTAGTATTTGCGAGACGACATTCGAAATTTCTGACAGTTATAACTTCCGCCGTAATTCATTGAAACTCATTTACATCAAATTGGATTTTGTACGTACAGCGTGTGAACAAAGAGCTGTTAATTACGTTATTAACTATGTACGTTGAAATAGTCCCAAAAATATATTCAATAAAATAAAAAATTGGTGTCTGTAAAGTCGGTTTACGGACGATAGTTTAACGTGACAACGTCATAAGAAAACATTGATGAAATGATTGCATACTTTTATGAATAAAATGGAATCATTTTTATTGAATTATCATTATTTTGTATGGATACGATATTTTGTATATTTGTTATACGTTAATCAGATTTTTAATATGCAAGAATTAATTACCTTTATTGCCGCAATTGTTGTTGTAATATAAACAATGAAAACCACATTAACATTTCACTTCACTTTATAAACAGTTGTAAACAGATCACGTGTAGGTACTGTAGGTGTATAAGTTGTGTGCTGCCGCTGTCTCTTTTCTACTCAGACGCATCGACCAATCGAGTGGAAGAGAGATAGATGCGGCACAATCCGAACGGTAGGCCGATCGTGCCTCTCTATCGCTTATCCGCGCTCTCGCTCGCACGCTTGCCTTCGGCGTAACGCGACAAACGGGACAATGAGTCATGTTTTTTCGTGCGTGCAGCGGGCGTTCATCGATTTATAAGACGTTGTCACGTCCAAAATTGCAATAAAACAACCGCATAACTTTTATATCGCACACAAAAAGAGGATTGAGTGTACTCTTCATCAATAAAAGACAAAAAGGCTGGTATTCAACTCTTGAGATGTTTATAAAAATAACGTTCGAAAAACCTCATCAACTTGACAAATAAATATTTTAAAATACGAACATTCAAAATTCGAAACCAATTACGCGCGAAAGTCAAGTGCGGCCTGTGTGAAAAATATTTCCGAAAAGATTCCTTGCGAGTTTGTTGAAAAGGTTTAGGTTTTCCCCAATGAATAACTCAAAATAAACTTTTCCCGGATCGAATACAATAAAAGTAAAGAAAGGCATAATAAGCTTCGTAGAACGTTAGATTACCTCTTGAGTGTTGATTCTTATCAAGTATGCGTGTACCTTAATAAATAGAGTCTACCAATTTCAAAAGATAGAATAAATATTATTTAACTACTGAAAAAAATGCGACGTGGAAGGACCAGAAGCTCACAGTTCATAAAATGTGTTTATTTACATCTAAGATTCTAATTATAAATTTAAATATTGAAAACTCGCGTAGCATAGATAGCAGGCAGTACAATCATTATTCTCATGTACTGGTATTTGTCAATCTATCCGTGTGAGGTGAGCGATGATATTAATATTTAATAAATATTAAAATAAGGATTCTTACACAATCGCTGTCATGAGGAGCTGAGTGAAGCATATCGTCAGAATTAATTATTTGGCATTTATTTCATAGGACTCCCACTTTTAAAGTGTGTTCACAGTCAATACTAGATGGTGGAATGGCATTACGGTCAGTTCTCGACGTACAACGCGAAAATTAGCTGACAGTAGGTCTTTTAAATAAAATCAATGTTTTTTTCATATTTTAAGCGCTGCCGTTCATTTTGACAACATATTGCTGCACTTGCGCAAAGGTTATATTTTTTTTCGCTCCCAACGTTGAGCATATGGACTCCTCACGGAGTTTATCTCAACATATATTTTTCTACGAGAACTGCTTGTTACTCAGTTGCGCAACATCTCTTTTTCGAAGAGAGTAGGGAATGGAAAGGATACGAGGACTCGGGACAGGACTAGTGGTTAGCTAATCGCTCTCGTTATGCGTCGCTCTTTGGATTGGAAAGGTGGGAAGGGATTTTCAACAACACAAACATCCATGCCTTTGAACAGATTTATCGACTGAAAAAAAATCCGCTCGTACCGGGAAACGATCCCAGGCGGTCCGGCGCGCAAGCCAACAACGTTGACACTGCGCCACGGACCTGAAAAAAGGTTGTATACATAGTACAATTAACTTTCAGTAGGTGGCGTGTGTGTCGTGCCATAGACAATCCGCAAAAGATAGAGAACAGTAAACTTCAAATGGCAAATGTCATCGATACCGATCAATGTTAGTGAAATTAAATCGATTTTTTTTATCTAAAATATTGTGCATCCGAAAGCACTTCAATAAACACAGATAATTTCATTCTTTGAGTGGCAATGCAACGCTTGCCGGGTACCGGCTAGTACATTAGAAATGGTAGTTGTTTTCAGTGGCAATAACTTTATCTAGCATGGCCTGGCAATATTTATATTTAACGAAATCACAGTATGTATAAATAAAATACGGTCTGGGTATGGATTTGTTTTTCTTACTTATCGGATACGTATTGTAAATATTTACGGAATGCCGCTAATGTATCGGCGTGGCCTACCATGCAGGGTTGCCACTGTTGCCAGGTGCCGAAAAAAATGAAACATTAAATTTACTACGTCGAGCAATGAAAAAAGAGGCATAGCTAAATCAGAACAACTGAAATTATCAAATAATCCTAAATTTTTTTTTAACCATGTCCGCTGCCAACTTTTGCCTCACGGATTTTATCTCAATATATGTTTTTCTACGAGAACTACATGTTGAACTAAGTTGCTCAATCTCTTATTTCGAAGAGAGTGGGGATAGAAAGGATTCGAGGACTAGTGGTTAGTTAATCGTTGTCACTGTGAATCGCTCTTTGGGATCAGAGAGGTGGGAAGGGATTTTTAACCACACAAACACACATTGCCTCTGAGCAGAATCGATTTATCGACTGAAAAATCTGCTTGTACCGGGAATAAAACCCGGGCGGTACAACACGGGAGCCAACGACGGACAGGGCAAAAAAAATATACGTAGTTAATTAATTAATCCCGCGATGATCGTGACAACCCTGCTACCAATACACACGAAATACATATGTATGCGTGAACGAACACACGATTTTGTACCTAAATAGGTAAAGAGATAAGATCTGTACAGTTTCTGTATGAAGATCGGGAATCTAAATTCGTGTTCAAGATGCTCATTTGTTTATTTTGTACAATATGTTTCAAGCTATTGGAAACTAATTTGGGAGAAAGTCGCGTTTATAAAATCTGTCTTGCGGAATGTGTGATGCACTGTACATAGGACAAAGAGAATATCTCCCATGAAATAAAAGTAAAATATTCTGTACAATATGTTTATTATACAAATATTGATAAGTATAATAAAAACAACAACATTTGTTCATTAGAAGCCTGTCAAATTAATTCTTTCAATCCAATTCGCAAAAATCTATGCAAAAGTTGGAATAGTCACAACACCATTCATTCTCAAATGTATACAATATAAATATTCACTCCTTACCGATTATAGTTCAATACCAATGAAACATATAATGATCAAGTAACAAATATGCGTTTCGCCAGCTTACGCGTCGCGCACTAAAAAACGTAATAAGATAGAGATATTGTAATGAAATTCGGGAAACCTGATTTTTTTCTCAAGAGAAATCCCTCGATTCCAGTGATATATTCGATAATCGATGTGGTTTATGATTGAAGCTTATCCAGATATGGCATTGCTAGTTGAATTTAGGTGAGAAAGAGTGTATAAAAATTGTCAGAAATTTTTTAAATATCGTCAGGTGATTCCGAAAAATCACTTTCATTGTCTGATTCACTTCAATATTTCATTGTCACGTTCATGGTCACTTTCATGGCACACGAAACATTTTGGACAAACAATAAAATATGATAAGCTACATAATTAGGTATTCATAAAATCCTCTAATTAATTTAAATCCGCGCCCGAATCACGGTCGGGCAAGGCTGTCAAATAGTTAAATTGAAAGAATGAATATTTCATTCAGAGAAACATTTCAAAAAGGCAGCGCGTATATCTACGTCACGGGCACCTGATGGGTTTATACAAATGCAACCTACATTTAAGGAATGTAAAATGAAAAATACCGCGAGGTTCAAGCGGTGAGACTAACAACCATTAGTTTCGTGTTGATAAAATCTAGATGCCAGGCGACCGAAGTGAGTGATACCGAGAAATCTCATTGCTGACGAAGAAGCCAAGACAAACAGAACACTTCAAAAAAAGGAAGTATAGTAGAATACTGTTAGACATTTGGTATGTAAGCAAACATACCGATGTTTATATGACGTAAGGTGTTTCAAAAATTTGGAATATATTACGATAATATGTACACAAGGCGGCCTAGGGCTCATATTAGCATAGCTGTGAGGAAGAATAAGATATACATAATTATGATGTAAGAACGTTTTCAAAGTAACTCGATTGATTCTTTCGAAGGAAGAAAGTATTCATATGTTACAGTGAAACTGTATTCTTAGTGAAAATGTTTTCTTCTCCAAGCTGTCATTGAAATTAAATTTGACCGCCCTATCTTAAGCCCTATGTTTGTGTGTGTTTTACTTTGGTTCTTTTTTTATGAAAGGGAGTACTTGCTAATTTTGTTTCATTGAAGCAAACGAAAATTTTAGATTGATTACGACTGTCCCAATATTTTTTAAATATTTTATATTACCCTGATTATATATACATAGTATTATCAACTTAATAAAAACAAAAAACGAATAGATTTTAAAAACAATTTATACTGGCGATATAAAAATAACTGAAGCGTGTATAATTGAGAAGCATGCTCAGACTTTTACTGCAACATTTTTGAATAATGGAATAATCAAGTTCAATATACTTATACAGTGAAACTTCGATTTTACGTTTTTCAAGGGACCATATAAAACAAACGTTAAATGCGGGAAACTATGAATGCGGGAAAGTCTTATAAAGGGTATTTCAATAGGGACGCTCAAAATATGTTGCTTTGTCCTGCTGAGTAGATTATTCATTGTTTAGTGGCCAAATTTGAGTCAACCAGTTTGGTAAATAATCGGCCAACACCTACCTACCTGTACGTCATTAAAATACAATATCTGGTGAAAACATTGCTGCTGTGTGTGAAAGTATACAGGAAAACCCAAGGCAGCTTATTTCTCGTTGTTCACAAGAACTTGGCTTTTCTGCGACTTCAACTTGGCGAATTTTTGAATCGGGCCTTATGTCTGCACCCGTATAAAATCCAACTAACCATGGAACTTCAGGTAAACGACCACAGACAACGCCTGATTGGGTTCTGGAGCAGTTGGAAGTTTATCCAAATTTGTCAAAAAAGTTAACTTTAGCGACATGACCCATTTTATAATGAATGGATATTGGCAGACATTTGATGCTATATTCCATATTTAATGCCGTAAAATATAATTACAAATGAAATTAAAATTTAGTCGAAATCTCACAAACAACTTGTTTTATTTACATTTCAAAACTAAGCGTCCTTATAAAAAGACCCTTTATATGAACTAAATGCCGGGACTATAAAAAATGAACGCACCACGCGGGAAAACGTATAATGCGAGAACGTAAGATCGGGTTTCACTGTATATTAAATCAATTCCTACAAAGTCACTGGGAAGTAAACAAGTGAGATGAATTTTACATTCGAAAAATCTGTCACTCAACGAACTAAAAACGTCGCCTCTCCTGACTACCCTGTCCTAATAATCAAATCGGAATCATACCTAAAAATCCTGAGAAAACATTAATCTATCAATAACTGTAAAACATCAGTAAAAACATGAAAAACTACAGATCCCTTAATATTCCTACCTAGATTAAGTAAGATGTTGGGTAGATTGTGGTGACGTTTCGGTCGAATAAAGATAACATCAACGCAACTGTATACAGTATTCGTATCGAAACCTACGTTTCTTCGAATCCTTAAAAAAATCTGTAAATTGAATTGAAAAGTTATAAATATATGTTACAGTGAAACTGTATTCTCAGTGAAAATATATTCTTCTCCAAGCTGTCATTGAAATTAAATTTGACCGCCCTGTCTTCAGCCCAATGTTTGTCTGTGTTTTTCTTCGATTCTCTTTTTATGAAAGGGAATACTTGCTGATTTTGTTTCATTGAAGCAAACCAAAATTTTAGGCCGGCAAATCATCGACCTGTGCCAATAATTTCAATGATCGTGACCAGTGAAATCATGTTGTCATACAAATCTTTTCACTGTAACATATGTGCATAGCTTGTAATTTGTTACAAATCCGCCTCTCCAAAGCAGATAAACGGAAGTTTATTTGTATCTACTTTATATTAGAGTAATCATGTTTATTCGTTAGTATATTCTACTTTGAAAAATGAAAACACACCTTAAAATTAATTTACATTTTATTTATTTGATGAATTCCACAATGAGTAAAATCACTCGCAAAAGAATATAATAAAAAAGAATTTGGATGGTTGCCAAGCCTCGTTATATTTGCAACATGGCCATTAGATTAAATAAGCATATTAATTTTACTCTGGCACTTACTTGAGCCTATTAAGTGAATCAAATATTTCAACACGAGACTAATTATCAATATGTACAGAGTATTGAATTTGACTCAAATTAGGAGTATAAATATTTTCGATGGTTTCGGCAGTAACTTTGTGGAAGTTCATTTTAAATTTTATATTAGTATAAATATTAATTGTAAATTAAATTATTTATTTCAATATAGACTATTTCGGCTTATTGACATTATTGTAAATACACCAAACGAGTATAAAATACATCTTTATTTAATATAATCGCTAGACATTTCGATTCGCATCATTACGTAAAAGAAAACAAATGACTGGCGTTTCAATTCGAATAAGATTCTCTTCGAGTCATTTACTTGTTCACACTGCCTTCAATTGACATAGCAGTTTAACAGATTTATGAAAATTAATAAATAAAAAGTCTAATAGGTAGCCACTGGTAACAGCAAACTACATTAATTTGGTAGTGAAAAAGGCTTGGCATATAATTTGTGTATTTTTAAAAAGACATTCTTTGTATTTTTTTCAAAACAAATTTATTTGAACCAGGGCCGGTTTCATCCATCGCGAGCAATTTTTAAAACACTTTTTGTATTTATTATCAATTGAAAATACCCGCGATGAGCGAAACCGATCCTGATCTAAATAAATTTATTGTGGAATAAGTACAAACATATCTTTCCAGCAAGTATTCAACTTAGATATGTGAGCCACAAGAGCAATGTAACATGTCAAAACGCATAATGACGAGAAGATATTTTTATGTCCGCTCCCAACTTGGAGGCAATGGACTCCTCACGGATGTTTTTTTCTACGAGAACTGCTTGTTACTCAGTTGTTCAAATTCTTCTTTTTTTTTAAGAGGGTAGGGATTGAAAGGATACGAGGACTCGGAAAGGACTAGTAGTCGATTTTTGGGATCGGGAAGGGATTTTTAGCAACACAAAAACCCATTGCCTTTGAACAAAATCGTGAAAAAGTCTGGAGTCGAACCCGGGCGGTCCGTCACGGAAACAAGCGACGTTGAACTCCGCACCTCGGGCCGGGTTGTTTCTAAGATTGCTTGCGTAAATTACAGGAAAAATATTTAATGTTTCGCAGCCATCATGTTGATTAAATTCAAAATATAATTATTAGTATGGCAAATACCAACGGGGACAGGATGACGATGTGGGTATATGTGGCATTATATGGTTTGTACGGGAAATGGATTGTTTATACAAGGCGCAAATTTCGACCGCAAATGACAGAAATATGGTAGGCGCGACGCGATGCCGTTTGCCCACCGTCGAAGATCAGCGCCAGGTGTCGGCAAACTTGGAAGGCGGACCGAAATTAAAAGAAGAGTTAATCGTTACTTTTAATTAAATAAATTGAACAAGATACCACAACTGAATTAATACAAAACAGAATAATGTACGATGAGAAAAATAACGATGTATTTTAATTCTACAGAATTATATATCAACAAATATATAAAATAATTTCTGTAGAATTAAAATACATTGTTATTTTTCGCACCGTATTATAATGGAGTTCTGCCGAGTAAATGCCAGCTTAATCAACAATTTAATGTGTTCATATCTTGCCATTTAGTATACCATGGAAATATACATGTATATGGAAATTGGTTCGTGCGATGTCTTTTTTCATGAAACAGTACTTCTAATACATGCAAAAAACTGATAAAAAAGACAAAATTTCTAAGAAACAAAAACAATAGTTCCATTAATTTCATAAATATAACTACTCCTCAGCTGTATTATGAACAATAAAAGCTTGCGATGGATTCGGCGGTAACATGGTGGATGTTTATTTTAGTATAAAATTTAAATTAACTTTGATTATTCTAGGTATAGTGCTACTTATCGTGACACGTGTTTCGCTTCTTTCATAGGCATCTTTACACTTAAATGCTATCACTGAGGTAGTTAAAGCGATAAAGTACGAATGATTCCAATATTATAACATGTTTCTATCCTCTCCTCCTTGCTTCCCGTTTTTGTAATATGTTAGAATATTAGAATCATTTGTTCTTTATTACTTAGACAACCTTTGTGAAAGTAAGATAGTCTGAAGATACCTCTGAAAGAGGCGAAAAGGGTGTCAAGATAAGTAGCACAATACGTGGAATAATCAAAGTTATTTTTAATTGTATACTATACAAGCAGTGGCGGCTGGCGACAGAGTATTAGGGAGTACACAAAAAGATTCAACTATTTTTCCGTACTTCGGACAGCCAAAAATTCATAAGACTGGCACTCCGTTGGTATTGCGAGCATCTGAATTGAAAGTCCATGTTATAGAAGTGTTTTAAAATCCAATGAATAGGTAAGAACTCTTACAAAAATAGTTGAATCTTTTTTTGTACTCTCTAATACTCTGTCACCAGCCACCACTGCACTGCATACAAGTATTATGTCGAAAGAGTGGTATTTATTTATTTATTGTAAAAGAAAAGATCAATACGGATCTTACTGAATATAAAAAAGGTATTGATCCGCAGTACAGCCCTTGTAACTAACAACTCATACGAACACCGTTTTACGAGAAACAATAACGGTTATTGATTCATTCATATTTGTAGATTTAAAAAATGGGAGTGTGCATATGCAAATAGATATCAACAATATTTCATATTGTTTACAGATCTAAATGATTGGCTTTATTATTTCCATTTTACCATCTTTATTGAGTCGGTTAAAACTTTGCCCAAAGTAATTTAGGACGTTTTGGAATACGAATCCAAAATTTATTTAAATCCTTAATAACGCACAATCGAGTTAAGAATGTTTTCATTACATCATTAAACTCCTATCCCATTAGCAATTTATCAAATATGATATCATCAAAGTAATCAAATTTAAATGATGACATCACCTAATTGAAAAATCAATTTATATTAATAGTATTATTGTGGAGATCTCTACAATAATCATTAATTCTTCGATTAAACAATTTACTTAACATAACGCCTACATGCTTAGATATAAATATTTAAATTTTGTTACATTCCCCGCATATAATAAAGTAAGAAATCACAAATTTTGATGTGGTAGATTTTTGATCGAGCATTTTGTTGGTTGCTCAGGAACAGTATTATAATATATTACACATTAAATCTTATGGGCACAAGTGGTCCACGTCGTGCTCTTTGGTTGTGGTGTCCACGGTTTGAATCCCAGTACAGGCGCTTTCATACATTGATTTTTCAGTCGACTCTACTTTGTCTTTAATTACGATATTAAAAACAAGACGATGCGAGAACGATATGAATTCATTATGCGTTCGTAACATTCAAATTTTGAGTGAATATTTACTGATAAAAAAACAATCGTTTAACTAAGTCATACATGGGCAAACACCCCGGCCCTCTGAGCTTTTTTATCCGGCCCTAATTCATCTCAGCAAAGTAAAGGAGAAATAAATTAATAGTTCCAGAGAAGGATATTAATTTTTTAAACCATTTTCCTAGTTCATCAGCTCACACAAACATCACATATAATTTTTATGGGGGTAAATAAAAAATTATATAAGTAGTAACATTGTGTTTTATTGAATTAAATATTACTTTTTATGTTGAATAATTTGGTCCGTCGGCCCTAGGAAAGGTTGCCCATGACGGACTTCACGGGCTCGAATCCCGGTACAAGCAGCATTTTTTCAGTCGTTGTTCGAAGGCATGGGTGTTTGTGTAATCTAAAAAAATTATTCCCGTCCATCCGATCATATCAGCGGGTTTAGTGAGAGAAATTAGCTAACCACAAGTCCTGCCCCAGCCTTATCTTTTCTGACCCTACTCTCCAACTGCAGAGAGCTTTAGCGACTTACTAACCACAAGATAAAGAAAACATATTATCCACTATGGTGCAGACATGGAATTTAAAAAAAATCCCCTATCCAATAATTGTTTGATTGTGCAAGTGAAAAATCTAATAAAAACTTGAGTATATATTCTACATAACTTATAACAAATCAATAAGGATCTAAGACGATAAATAAAGATATCAAAAAAACATTCACTCAAAGAACTTAAATATCTAATTTTGATGATGTCAGGACTGATTAAAACCATACGAGACTGGCATAGCATACTGAATTGATAACATATACCAGAAACTTATATGAAATGAAAGATTATTGATCCCTGCCTGAGGATATCGCTTCGCTAAGCGAAATTAGCCATGCGCGCGTTTGAGAGTAAATAAAACAAAATAGAAAATAAAACAGGATACAGTTAACCTAAAACCGCGGACAGATAAACGGCTCACAGCTTAACGGATAAATTTAACACCAAATATTATTTAAGTGATAATTTAATACAGTTGTCGTCTCACCAAAACCAGCTCGTTAAGAATGTGTTTCGTTACAGTGGATAGCGTGAATCAGATGAGCTTACCTGTAAAAAGAAGAAATATTATCATTAGTATATTTTATATATATTTTTATATATGTAGAAGAGTAACACTAAAAAAATACAATGCTATAGATCTCTGCAGTTTTTTAACAGTATAACAGTGATTGAGTGAAGAATAGCTTATGATATATATACACCCATCCCCCGCTTAACACGGAAGATAGGTTCTGCTAGATCACCGTGCTAAGCGAAACCGTGTTAAGCGAGACTAACAAATGTATGAAAAAGAGAGGATAGGTTCTTTTTTAGAAATATAAAGAAAAAAGTAGGTATGTAGAACTTCTGAAAATTTATTGAAATATTACGAACACGGATAAAATATATAATTCAATGTAACTTATCACTAGAAGATATTAATATAGGAATTTTCATTCTTTTTATTGGCTGAATGTCATTATCACTACTACTTTCAATTACATTTTCTCTTATGTTCCGTCGTCGTTTAAAAAATCGGTAATTTTTGATTCTTCATCTTTTTTAATATTCTTGTAAATTCTACATTTCTGGCACGCATTGTTTAATTTCTCGTTGAAATTTCAATGCTCGATCCATACATATCTGAATCATTATTTAGGAAATGTATTTCTATATTTCTTGCCATTTGCAAACCATCTTTTATTGTGTTATCAGTAATCGTTTATATTTGACCAGAACTTTCGGTGTCTCTTTTGGTATCGCTTCAGATTTCAGGAGGAACACTTGTAGTCATGTTCAAACTTTCTTTAACGTTGAAAACCATTTTTTCTAACGTTGAAAACCATTTTTTAAAGCGAAACCGTGAAAAAGCGAAACCGTGCTAAGCGAGGGATGGGAGTAGTTGACAAGTATTTAGTCATCAAGCCATCTTCAAAGCTACACTAACATGTTTACCGATATAAAGTATTAATAACAGTAAAAACCATCGAAAAGAATCAATATTGATCACAACAAAGAAAGACAAAAAGGTTTAATGTTGATCACAACCATCATTGTATATTTCAAAACAAAATTGGAATTATGCCAAGTGAATTCCAGATCAATTAATAAAACCGACGATTTATTCATTTCTTTTGCACAAAAACCTATAAATATATTATAGAATAGTTTCTAGTAATGTTTTATCAACAGAAAATTTAAAAAATATAGATTTATAGGGAAATAAGTATTGATATGTATACCAGTTAAAATTTTGGGTATCTTAAGTAACTTAACATCAGTTCTCAGCAGTTGAAAATGCGCGTGATGATCAAAACCGGTCATGGTCTTGATAAATGAATCGTGCAATAAGTACAAGAAAGGTTTTATGACATTTTAATGTAATGCTTTTCCACCAGTATTGACCAGTGAACACCTTGAAAGTGATCGTTGAAAATACTTAGTTGCTGTGCGAAACAACTGGTCCTGATCAGTGTTAATTCATTACGCTACACATCGCTCCTTCCAAACCAAAAGGGCGTTAGTGACAAATCGCTACTTTCCAGGAGAGCAAAAAGAGTAAGCAAATATTGCGCCAATTAGAACAACTTCGTTTCTTTGCCACTTCTTGGGAGTTTTTTTTTAAATAGAACATCTTTTTGGCTGTCTGTGAATATTCTTAAACTTAATTAACTCAAAATTACCATAATTTTACTAATGCATGTTTGGCTTCGTTGGGACGATTATGTTTTCCAATATCAAAATTTGATGAAGTGATTTCTATTGACTACCAATTTTTAACCATTTACTGCCAATTGGTCACGTTCCAAAGCGTAAAAATACCCAATTCACATTACAGAACAACAATAATTATTACGAAGTATCATTGTTTCGAATATCCCTTCGATTATGGATACAACTCATGTTTTCTGCCTACTAATAAATTATTGCCATGTCAAAACTTCTGCGGAATTGTCGCCGCAGTGGGACAAGCCGGCGACTGTTGTCCTAATGAATAAAACATAACACGGAAAGATTATAAATTTATGTTCGCGTGTCATGCGATTGAAAAATACGTGCGGAATAATTGACAACCGCCGCGCAGGGGTTAATAATAAACCAGGCAGCTATTTGAGCGTATCAGTTCTCAAGACGTGACAAGAAATTCAATGTGAAAGAGAATATTTGATAGGAAGGACGATTGTTATCGTGTTTCTTGGATGAATTATTGAATTATAATGACTGTTTAGTTGTATCACTACTAACGTATAAATTTATTTGATTCAATTTTATTTTTAGATAGGTTTTATTTATTTATAGATAAATGCTGGTATAGTGGTATAGAATACATAGATGAGTCGACGGCATATAATGTGTTAATAAAATACTGTTAATTTTTTCAGTTAAGATTGTGAGTTATTTTATCTTCATTTATCATTTTTAAGGTCGATACTGTCAATACTTGGTGGAATGGCATTATAATAAAAATAATAACACATTTTTAGTAATTTAGCACTTTCAGTTGATAATGCGGCGAAACCGGTCCTGATCCAATAAATTTTATGTGGAATAAGTACTAAAAATGTGTTATTATTTTTATTGTTAATTGTAGTTAAAATCACAAACAAAGTGTAAAGTAATTTTTAAATTTGGAGTCGGTAGACTTTTAACAAACTTTACGGCCTTGGACCAACTAGAAATTAATAGATATAATCAAGACAGTGACATTATTAATGAATAAACCAACATTGATCCATCACCGTTACTCAGACCATTATAGAAGGCTAATGCAATTTAATTTAAAGCTAATTGATATTCGATAAGCTGAGATTTGCTATCATTGCAAGGGTGCAGCGACCGAAGCGACCGAAGCGCGCCGACATAAGCGCGCAATTTATTATTTTTATAAATACATATATTGATTTAAAACATTCATAAATTATATTTCATTATTATATAAACTGTTAAAAAGATTGAATAAAAACACAAAATATACAGAAGTACAAATAACAAAAAATTATAATTTATTATCATTCACACATACAATATATACAATAATACAAATAACATACATAATTATAAAAAAAAACATACTTACATTTACATATTTATATGGTTAGGTTAGGTGTATTTTAAATTTTCTAATTTTGCCAGAATGAAAAATAAAAATTTGGCGCGCTAATGTCGGGGTTGTATTGCGCGCGTGTTTAAGTCGGCGCGCTTCAGTCGGCGTGCCCATTTCAAGAAATAAATTAAATCAATCTGTCACATTAAATACAATATTTTATCAATGTAAAATGATGATATCAGAATATATGATAAGATGTATTGTGTACCTCTTCTACGCTTGTATATATAGCTATTGTATTTTGAAACATTTTTTTGACGAGGGCGTTAGCCGAAATACCTATGAACTTATATATTTTCTGCAGAACTAAAATACTGAGCGTTTTTTCACTGTGTTATAATGAAGTTCTACCAAGTAAATGCCAATTCAGTCAAGAAACTGTAAGTGATGAAAATGGATTACTAACGGAAAGAAAAATATTAAATTACCAGATACACTGGTTTAAACTGATTTATTTTGATATTTTCGATGGTTTCGGCTCAAGTTCAATATAAAATTTAAAATAACTTTTTCCCGTATTTTAAACTGTGACACGTGCAAGAGGCATCTTCAGACTTATAGCAAAGTTTCTTGAGAAACAAGATAAATTCTAAATTTTAAATATATTTACAAAAATGGATTATGGTTAAACATTACAAAGGGGTGATAATAAACTATAAACTAATGAGCTGCAATCAATCAGATTGGGATTTTCTATAACCCTTCATAACCCTCTTTCGTTTTAAAGGGGCATAATAGTATCATTATGTTATTGCATTGTTTTGATTCTATCACCCTTCCTCGTTTCCTTTGAAGGAAAAAACCCGTAATCCATTTTGTAATTTCATAATTTAAAATGTTAGAATTTATCTTTATTTCATTACTCAAGCAAACTTTTGCGATAGTAAGTTTGAAGATGCCTCTGAAAACCTTTTTAGTTTACAATACGTGGAATAATCAAAGTTATTTTAAATTTTATTATTATCGATTTATTTTGTGTTATTTTTTAGTATGTATCTTTCTTTCAGATGGGATATCATGTTTGATATTTTTCGAAATGACAAATGATAAAAACATTTACAATAAATATGGTAGAAATCTTCAAGAATGTCTACCGTGTATACGCGAATCAATATTGTTTAACAATGACAAAGCTCTTTCCAGCGGCACCACCATTGGCAGGCTGTTTTCTACAATAAGCAACAATTCATTCTCAATAAGGATCATGGACATAAAATTCAATGGTTGACTTTACATTTTCAAAGTGGCTATGGTAATAAAGAGGAATATTTTTCAATTCTTTCAATTCATCCAATCGACGTGGATTTAATGAAAACAAAAATATCTCTAGCACTGTCGAAATACTTTCGTTTCAAAACCCGCTATATTTATTACACAATAAGTTCATTGTCGACCAAACAAAATATGTATCTAAATAAATGATTCTACGCCAGTGTTTAATATTTTATTTACTTTCTTCTCTGAAAAAATATTATTAAAGTTGTTAAACTTGTAACAAGTTAAACAACTCAGGTTTTCTATTGTCTTACTAGACTCTCTTGTGGAAATGTCCATGGTCTTATGTTCTATTAATATTGATTGGCAAACATATAAGATGAAAAAAATTAATTAACTCTGGGTTGCCAATAACTTATAGCAATTTACCATAATTTTAATAACTAAATGTTTCTACCTGTCTGTCCAACATAAGTTGGACAGAGAGGGGCCCAGATCTAATACAATTAAAAAACATATAAGATGATAGTACTACTCTGTGGTTGCCGATCATTCAATAAAAATTTCCTAAATTATTTACTGTGTAAAACGCGGAGTTCTATATTGTCACAGCAAAAACCTTCTTTGACAGAAATGTCTCCTAAATAATAAATGATTCTACATAAAGTTATTTTTCTTTTTGGCTTTCTTCCCCCCTTAAAAAAAATATTATTAACTATGAGTTGTTTAGTTTTGTTAAAAAAGTTAAACAACTCATACCTCACAAGGGTATCTATCGACTCTCTTGGGGGGAGACTGTCCAAAGGGCTTGTTTTTGGGCAGAGGTGAAACTTTAATATTGGGAAATTTAAAAAACATATAAGATTTTAAAGGTAATAATTTTTTTTGGGGGTTTTCCAATAATTTTGAAAAAGGCCATAATTTTAATCGAACTTTTTAAAGAAAATACTCACCAGAAAAAAATTTAAAAATAGTCTGGGCCCCCAAAAAAAATAAATTTAAAAACAGGGTCCCCTGTTTAATTAAAATATCAATTTATTGGGTTTTGGGTTTAAGTTAAGTGTTCATTGTTTTTGTTTTGAACTTTAAAGCACTTTAAAAAAATCCCCCTCTATGATTTATTATGTTTTTTGTTTTTTTTTCCTTGCCCCGTTTTCCCTTTTGAAAAAAAACCATAAATTAAATCAATCTGTCACATTAAATACAATATTTTATCAATGTAAAATGATGATATCAGATAACCCTTCTATAACCCTCTCTTGCGTCCCTTATAAAGGAAAAATCCCAATCTGATTGATTGCACCTTATTAGTATCATTATGTTATTGCATTGTTTTGATTCTATCACCCCCTTCCTTGTTTCCTTTAGAAGGAAAAAAACCCGTAATCCATTTTGTAATTTCATAATTTAAAATGTTAGAATTTATCTTGCTTCATTACTCAAGCAAACTTTGCGATAGTAAGTCTGAAGATGCCTCTGAAAGAGGCGAAACACGTGTCACAGTTAGTTACACAATACGTGGAATAATCAAAGTTATTTTAAATTTTATATTATTATTGATTTATTTTGTGTTATTTTTTAGCATGTATCTTTCCTTCAGATGGGATATCATGTTTGTTATTTTTCGAATGTGACAAATGATAAAAACATTTACAATAAATATGTAGTAGAAATCTTCAAGAATGTCTACCGTGTATACGCGAATCAATATTGTTTAACAATGACAAAGCCTTTCCTAGCGGCACCACCATTGGCAGGCTGTTTCTACAAGAAGCAACAATTCATTCTCCAATAAGGATCATGGACATAAAATTCAATGGTTGACTTTACATTTCGATCAAAGTGGCCAAGTGGTAACAAAAGAGAATATTTTTCCAATTCTTTCAATTCATCCAATCGACGTGGATTTAATGAAAACAAAAATATCTCTAGCACTGTCGAAATACTTTCGTTTCAAAACCAGCTATATTTATTACACAATAAGTTACATTGTCGACGAAACAAAATATCAAAACACAATTCATTCCCGCGTTCGAAAGCTTTTTCTTCAATCAATTCGATACGGTCAAGTATTGTGTTAGGAGATTCATAAAAAAAAACTCCGAAAGATGAAGTAATTGATGGCCATTAACAGATGGAAAAAATGTCGTTACATTTCCGCCCAGGGATTGCAATACAGGCATTACAGAAACCGGGATCGCTGTCTTCCATTCTGTTAAATAAAAAAATACCGGTAATTTGGTAAGTTCATGAATCATGTATCGAAGAGAAATGTACGAGTCAATTTATTTCTTTCGGCTTAGACGAGGCCAAAATGTGATTCTTGAAAATTTGAAACTTAAGGCTCGTAATTCTACAGTCGGACTTATGTATTTATCAATAGATCCGATGAAAATTGACATTTTTAATTGACGGTGAACGTTTAAAAAAATAAATAATGTTTTACGAAAGCCAACCTTTTAGGTTTGTGATTTGATTTTGTTTAAAAACCAGTATTTAACATGAAAACATGTCAAGATAATTAAGTATTTCGACTGAGGGTGCTTGATGGAATTTCAATATAAAATTTGAATTTTTTGTATTTTGTACTTTTCATGAGTTTTGTCGCTAACGACCCGGGTTTCGCCTTTCGGCATCTTCAGGCATACGAATACGATTTTTTGTCAGTTCAATTACATCCGTGCACTTGGAATGCCTGAAGATGCCGAAAGGCGAAACCCGGGTCGTTAGCGACAAAACTCATGGAAAAGTACGAAATTCAAAAAATGTCAAGATAAATTACAAAATGGAGTAATTTAGGAGTTTAACTGAAGGAGCTTGATGTAATTTCAATATCAAATTTATATCGTTTGAAGTTTGTACTTATCCATTATCCAGAATCTTCGATTCAAGTAAATTCGTGTACTTGCAATGCCTGAAGCAGCCGAAAGGCGAACTTGGGTCGTGAGGGACAAAACTCACGGAAAAAACACAAAATTCAAACGATCAACTATTTTTACAAAATGATGGTTGAGATTTGCCATTTATAGTCTCACAATAAGTTATTTAAAATTTGACATACAAATATTTATCATTTCCCATATGTTTCGAATTGAGAATAGATTGGCCCAACAAAAATAGCATTCAATTGCGCAACTTGTTTTAATCGAGTGGTGTTTAGATTCCAGTAACACTTATTAAATACCGGTGGTATTCGACATGAAATACCGGCTATGAGATATTTATCCGATTTAAAAAAAAAACCCCTGTTTCCGACAATTAATCTCGGAGATAAATATTTCCCTCGACTTAAAAACATATTTTTTATGCCCTCGTCCAATTCTTGCGCGATTCGGTTAAATTAATAGCTTCACTTCCTCGGCTTTTTTCCACGTAATTTAAAAAAAAACACCGACATAATGGTTTCCTGTATAAAAAAGTTTGTACATGCGACAAAATTATTAGGTTTATATATTATATTGTCAGGTAACATTGAAATTATAAGCGATTAAAGGGTGAATTAAATACATCCTCGGATAGACAGTAAATACTCAAATGACACCAAATGCGTAAATCAAAATAATCAAGCCGCCTGTGAAAGAATTTAAAATTTTCAGATTCTTCATATGCCGGTACTAATTCTATAATTACTGGTTATGCAATTGAGCTCAGTTTTGAGAATAATCTACGTCATAGAGGAGTCATTTAATACGATAAATTAAGTCAAATTGCAGACATAAACAAACCCGCGAGTTTATGAGTTTTGTCGCTAATGCTCCGGGTTTCGCCTTTTCCTTCCGCATCTTCAGGCATTTCAAGTGCACGCGTTTACTTGATCTGACGTATAATTATTGATAGATTCATAATTAGGTCCATTTAAATAACCACCAAATCTATTTTAAAAAATAAAGTGAAGGGCTTTTTTCCCCTCTCGATTTTTTTTCCATATTCGCTCCCATATACGGAGCATATGGTCGCCACACGGTGACTCTAAAATTATCTGTCACCCGCCGTCGTCCTTGTTTTTTTCCTCCCAGGTCTTCACGGCGTGCCGTAATTCCGCTGAGTGCATCCTGTGGATGGACATCAGCGGTCTTCCAGGGTGAGGGAATCCATCCGGTTGATACAAGAGTCATGCAGGAGTCAGCACATGCTCAAATGTGCATCGGTGCATTTTTATTTTGGACTTAGGGCCTGCTTTGTCCGTACTCTTACCTCCGAGTTCCTCAATGTCTAATATTCGTCGCTTTTTTCTCTTAGTTAGCATAATACATGGGTGAACGAAATTCGTTTAAGCATAGTTCTGACGATGGCGCAATGCATAACAATTTTCCTTACTTTGGTTTCGAAACCTTTTATTTCAAGCAGCCAAGCGGTTAAATAACCACTACCATACTATTTGCATTGGGATTAGAGCCCATGAGCATCGAATCTAAAGACATCGAACTATGTTAAGCTTTCTTCGATTTCGCAAGTATCTTTATTATTGGTGGTCGTTTTCATCTAATCAGTCAACTTCTAATATCAATACAAAAACAAATACTAGATAAAGTGTCCCTCAGTCGATTGTAATTTAAAACCCAATGGCAATTACTAACTACCCGACGTGGAATGTCTTCTAGGGCCCGTTTAAATTGCGAGATGGGACACTTTCGGTTGTGAATCGATTTTATGCTTGATCGATCACAAATCGGAGCGGCAGACCTATTTCCAAAGTCGACACACGATCAATCTTTTTCGATTGTGTTGAAAAACAAATAGGCGACAGGATAAAATGTAAGGAAACTTTTTCTACGAGTTTCACCTATAGGGTGGCTATCCTAACAAGGTTTAGATTTAAAGTGCTTTCGTAGAAGCAAGGTGCATAGTTGCCAATTGGAGCTTTGTTATTTTCAAAGCTTTAAAAGCATATTATAGACTACAACTAAGGACACGTGATTTTCAGGAACTGGTAATGTTTTTAAAACGTACCCTCTTTAAATTTAGAACAAATGGACCCCTAATTGAGTTTATCTTGTTAACAGAAAAATTTTCTAAGAGAACTGATTCTCTCCATACCTATTTATTAGTCCCCATCCGACGGGCAATAGAGGAAGCTATTATATTTATATTTCATTTCTTAATTAACATCATCTTTTTTTCTTTACGAAATCTCAAGAGAGAGACAACACGAACGAATTTATTACACAATTAATTAATACACCAGAATGCGTGGATGATAAATTGTTTATTAAAAAATAGATACATACATCCAAGTGCATAAACTCTGATTTTCCAAGAACCTAGTAGATTTAAACATCAAACCGTTTAAAAACCATTTTAACTTAGCAGTTGTTTTTTTTTTATAGTAATACCACAAAAAACGTGCCATCTAGTTTTTGGTTTGATTAAATGCAGACAAATAATGGACCAATTATAAAATGCCTTTCTAAAAGTAATTCTTTTTTTTGGGATATCAAATATGATTTTGATAGACTGCGATCCTGTCTAAATCGATCTTTTAAGAGAATTATTGAAATATTAGGCCCGGTCCGTGGCGCAGTGGTCAATCTTGTTGACTTGTATGTTTGTTTGTTCGGGTGTGTTTCCCGGTACGAGCAGATATTTTCAGTCGATAAATTGATTCTGTTCGAAGGCTTGGGTGTTTGTGATGTTGAAAATACCTTCCCACCTTTCCTATACCAAAAAGCTACGCATAGCGAGAGCGATTAGCTAACCACTAGTCCTATCCGAGTCCTCGTATCCTTTCAATCATTATACTCTTCAAAAAAAAAGTGAAGTTGAGCAACTGAGTAACAAGCAGTTCTCGTAGAAAAATATATGTTGAGATAAGCTACGTGAGGAGTCCATATGCTCCAAGTTGGGAGCGAACACGGTTTAAACAAAAAGGCAACAAAACAGTGTAGCGTTTACAACTTTTGTATTAGGCTAACATGAGAAGTTAAGTGTAATTAATAATAAATTAATACACACTTTCGGCAAGTGTATCAGAATAAATAAAAACGTGATAAATATTCAAGAAAAGGTTTTAACCGCACATTAATTATTATTGCTACGAAAAAAAGTATCAGGCTGCCATAAAATGTGATGGGCAGTGAATAAAAAAATATCAAATAAAACACTAATTTTCGGCAAGTATCAGAATAACACGTGATCGAATGAACGAATTTGTTAAAATATTCAAGAAGAGGTTTTTTAACTGCACATTATCAGAACATTAAAGGCGCGAAAAAAAGTATCAGGCTGGCATGAAATGTGATGGGCATCGGAGTGAGTCATCGCGGATTCGTATCACGTAGGGCGGGAACGACTCGTCGACACGCACGGCCGGCGGATTACCCGCGGCGAACAGCGTCTGCCTTCGTGATGAAGGACGGTACAAATTGAAAAGTGATCGTAGGATGTATGTCTCAACCACATAATCTCTTATGCAGCCCTGATACCGAAAATGCGTCAGGAATACATTACACGGCTGATACGGCGTAATGATGAAGACCTAGACCTTCCAGGATTTTAAATTGTAACCAAGAGTGACACGTGTAAAATGATCCTACAAAAGAAGTCAAGTATTTTTTATATATCCATTGTCAATCATGACCCCGCTATCGATAAAAAAAAGAATGAAATTTACTAAAAAGCTCGCGATACTGACGCTGTTCCCGTAGCTGAATGCTGAAAGCTCTTGTGCTTTTGTCGGTCAGTTTTGCGATACAGGGCACAGGTTCATATTTCCGAGTTTACATACATAATGGTATGCAATATATAATGGTATATAATATAATGTTTAAGCTGGGATATTAGCTGCGCGGAAAATTGAGCAGATCAATCCAGCAAATGCGCGGCATAATTCAATCATCGAGCAACTTTTATTGAAATGCTTCATTGTGAGGCAATATGCTCCACATTAGGAGCGGAAAAGGCTAAAAAGTATATGTGAGCAACATTTTTTATGAATTGATGCTTCTCTATTTTGTGGAACTTTTGAGTATTTCAAGCAATGTTTATGAATCTCGTTGTTAAATTAGTGTCAAATATTATAGTGCGTCAACCTAGAACGGGTGCGCGTGGGTTTTCAAACTGCTGCGAGGCCGCGCACTCGCGTAGGTTAGAAGGAACACTGATCTCAACCAAGAGAGAGTCAAGACAAAATCTCCATCCCATCCTTTTATCCAAGCCTTCTCCAAAATTAATTTGACCATTCAAATATGTTCCACGCTGGAGTTTTTTTCTTTTGATTTGAGCCTTCTTCCCCAGCAAACAGAATAGAAAGGGTGAGCAAGAAAGACTGATTTCACGCAAGCACGATTACGTTCTTCAATAAAGTCATAGTAACTGATTTAAAATGGTGTTTTAAAATTGTAAATCATCAGTTTTCCTAGTTAATACTTAATTAGTAACTGGATAAAAGCAATCGGAAAAAACAATCACAAAATTAGCTAACAGTTCAAATAAACCTTCAGTGACCTAAATACGTTAACTGAATGAACAAAATAATTAGTTTTCAAAGACTTCGTATCCAATTTGGATAATTAGGCAAGTATCCGTGCTGGTTTATCTGAAAAGCTAATCATTTCTAATCTGTTAATCCTATTATGAAATATAAAGGTCACTTGCCAGTAGTTGGACATGTGCACAGAAAAGGAAAAGAGTATTTTTAACAAGAGTCTTTGCAGTATTTACAACTAAAAAACAATAGCATTACAATGCGTAACGGCACGACAGTGTATTTTAATGAACGGTTGATAGAAGTAATTTATTTTCATAATAACAAAACTTTGTTACTTAATTGATTGAATTGGGATTTACTTGGTAGAACTCCATTATAACACGGTTAAAAAATAGCAATGTATTTATGTTCTGCATAATTTTTCGTTAAATTTTAAAAACTTTCAAGATCCCAATAATGAAAATAAATAATGAGGCATCTTTAGTACTTCCACATTTAATTTATTTATAGCAGGACCGGTTTCGTTCATGACGAGTATTATCAACTAATCAATTTTGTAATGAACACCTTAAAATTGAATATGTAATGAAATGTGAATCGGTTGATTTTATACTTTTCCACGAGCCTTTATTAAACTGACTTGAAGTGCCTGAAGATGCCGAGAAGCGAAACTTGGGTCGTTAGTGACAACTTATGGAAAAGCACAAAATTCAAAAGATTCATCAAATTCGATATGGAAATTTCAGAAAGCACTCATAAATTAAATTAAGAATTTGCTGAGATTTTCAATACATCTAGTTAAACATAAGAATAATATTTTTTTAATTCCTTCACTACACTTTTGCCAAGAAGATTACATTTACTGTTTTACCGCTATACTTTGAGCGAAAAATGCAATATCTATTTTTTGAACTAACAATTTGAGCTGCTATTTGTCCATTCCGTTTTAGGTTCTAAAGTGTAAAATTATCGCAAATTCAAATTGCGGACGGTATCGTCAACTATTGGCGTTTCCACCCTGTATATTTTGAATTTGGGCAGCCAATTGAATTTAGTATTATGATTTCCTAATGCCTTCAATGATAGCGGTAAAAAATACTTTGAAATAAATTTATCGTCGACTGGCTTAAGCCTACTTCTCACGATATATTATTTTGTGCGTGGAAGCCGGGCAATATCCAAAGTAATTTTATTGCCAAGCGCCTAATGTGCTGCCATTAAATATTTACCGGGAAGAATTCGCCGTCGAGTATTCATTACATTTGATATATATATCGCCATTTTGAGCTTAACACGGAAGAAATAAACTTTGCAAATCAAATCAGTAAGAATTTATTTTAGGATTGTTCAATATATAATGCCAACTATTTATTACCACCCCTCATCTTATGAACCTTAAGATCCGAAAAAGTCTTCGTGTTGGTCGAGAAACATCCCAAACGTAAGCCCGGAAAGAAGCTCTAGATCTCCTAATCCTCCCCCTAAGATCCGCATCCTAGCGAACTGGTATCAACTACGCAATCGTAATATAGGTATTGTCATCTTATAACTAAATTCAGTGTTATTGAAAACTCATCTTGTGCATAGTAAAATCAACGTATACATCGGTGTGTAAATTCTTTAATAAACAATGTGTGCTAATCGCACCCTCGTAACGCTTGAGACCTTATTTTATTAAAAGAGGATCCTACTTTGTCCTACTCCGATCCCTAAATTCCTCTTCCCGAGTGTCGGATCCTAGGCCCTCTCGGTTTACGAGAGCCGAGATCGAGGTCGTCTCAATTTGCGAGTATATACATAAGTCTTCATAGGTCATTTCGGATCATATTGGCTCCTTATAGAGCTGGCCTGAACAGAAGATTTTCTACTAGTACGGTTTGTTATTCAGTTGCCTCATTTATCTTTTGCTAATAAAATAATCCAAAGACATGAATAGTAGTGGGCAAGTCACTCTGTCTTCTCACCGTTTTTTAAAGATCACATGCTTGTGGGAAGGAGGTTTATTTGAAAATGGATGTATGTACTTATTTTGTTACTGACACAAATCGATGTCAGTCAAATGGTGACACTTTTTTCCCCCACGGTTTTGATATTGTATTTTTTTGATATTCGAGCATATGGCCGTCTCGCGGTATCTGAGCCATTTCAACATGCCTTTTAATATTGGATTAACCTCGGAGTTCCTAGCAACGTCAAATCCTAAATTTCAGCTAAAGTTTCTGTTTTTAAAGCACAGTATAAACAAGGGCTGTGGAGTCGGAGTCGGAATCGTGTAGTTTTGGCTATTGGCTGGATTGGTTGGGCTGATATTTAATTGAATACACGTAAATAGGAAGATTAGGAAAAAAAACGTGACAATATTGATCTTTTTTTAGCCGAGTCGGAGTCGGAGTCGTGTTTTTGGTCAATGTTAGAGTCGAGGCCGAACTTTTTTTAACGACTCCACAGCCCTGGTATAAACGGTTACCAAGTGCTTTAGAAAGGTGCAATGATTCGCAACTATAAATGTAACATTGATAAATGATTTGAGTGTTCAAGCAAAATACATATTACACGAATATATAATATAATGAATGATTTTTTTAATCCTCAAGTCATTATGCTTGCGGACCCGTGGACCCGCTTTAATCTCTTGGTCGACCATGTACAAAAACCAGTCCCGCTATACTTCGCCCCTTTCCCAACACTCACTTAAGATAAACATCGGTAAGTAGAACTTACAAAACTGGTTATTTATTAGATCAATCTAAGTGACAGAAATACCAGGAGCCCACGATACCCGAGGAGGTATATACGTATTATACGTAACGTGTAACCGCATTTCTATCCGATACGAACAGAATGTTTGTTTCTCCAGCCGGCCAATGGCCAAGACTAAACATACATGTATTAATTCACGACTGATTAAGCCGGGTTCAACTCTAATCTACTGTGAATTAACCCGTTCACACCTCCGCGATCAGATCGCTTATATAAAAACAAATTGTAATAGTGGACTGTTTTTAATATAAAATTTAAAATAACTTTGATTATTCCACGCATTGTGTACCTGAACTGTGACACGTGTTTCGCCTCTTTCAGAGGCATCTTCAGACTTACTATCGCAAAGTTTGCTGTATTAATGAAGCAAGATAAAGCCTGTGTTATATAAAAACTGTTTTTTGTTCAAAATATCGAATACAGGAATACTTTTTGCAATGGTGCAATTGTGCACTGATCTCCCATTTATATTCAAGCAATATCAAAAATAAATATGCAAGTATTGAATAAACCAATGGTCCCAAGGCGCTAACATTATAATTATAATAATACGTTCGTCAAAGTCCGGCATCGATGACGACCGTTGGTAATTTCCTGTAAAATAAGGATACTGGCATTACTATGATTTATCATGCCACACGCAAAATATTAATGAAGAAGGTTTTTTCAATCGGTGCTGAGATCTCCCTAGAAAAGAACGCCTTCGGAAAGCCTCAATCCTGCTTGTCACTTCTTCAACGTAGCCACGGCGTCATGGACGACCGTTGTGTACTACTTTGCAGCATTAAGGATACTGGCATGTCTATAATAAACTTGATCCGACTTGAAATGCCTGTAGATGTCAAAAGGCAATCCCGATTACTACCGACAAAGCTCTAAGAAAAGTATATGTACTGGATTAAAAGTTAAGTTGTGTGATTCCTTAATGAGTTAGTTAGCAGATTGAGAGTCTATCCTTTTACTGTTATATGATCCTATATGCTTTTTTTCACCGTCCTATAATGGGCTGCACCAAGTTGATGTCAATTCAATCAATACACAGATACGTGGATAATAATTGAGCTTTCATTGAATTAATATTTTTTTTCCCATATCCATTTTCTCCCTATTCGGAGCATATGGCCGCCAGACGGCGCCTCCAAGATTCTCTATAATCCGCCAACTTCCTCCCTTCTTTCCAGGTCATCCCGGCGTCCCGTAGCTCCCCTGAGTACATCCTATCGATGGTCATCCAAGGCCTTCCGGGGCGTCGGGATTCATCAGGTTGATAAAAGAGGCAGGCAGGATTCAGGCTCCCCTGGGGCATCCGCAGCACATGTCCAAGCCCGGTCCATCGCCACCTTTTTTATTTTGGACGTAATAAGTGGCCGGTTTGTCCGCTCTCTTACCTCCGTGTTCCAAGTCAAACCACCGTGCTACTAATATTCACCGCAGGCATCTGTTTTCGAAACACTGTATACGGTTACCCTGTGCTTTTGTAATGTGCCATGACTGGCAACCGTAAAGCAGCACAGTCAGTATGCATGCGTTGAATAAGTGGCACTTGGTTCTGACCGAGTACAACCGTGAGTCTAATACTTTATTGTCTATGATTACTCATTATATTTCTTACAGGTTTTTTGGTATGTATATTGAAGGGTTAAATGAATTAAAGCATAATGAATGAATAATTTTAAGGAGCGGCAAATGCGAGCGGCTAATTGTCAAATTACATTCGAATACACTCGATGACACGATAAAAGAATCAATTTCGATACACAATTAAATTTAAAGTGCCCGTCGCGGCCACTTTTAATGATAATGTAATCGGTTCGACGGCAGCCCGGCAAGTTTTGAATTAATTTATAATTATTTTAACAGCCCATGGCGTCGAATGCCACAGGGCACATAGGTATTTACCATATTATGGTAGGTATACCTACGACACTGGGTTTAAATCCGGAGTAATTTCGGAGTAAGATACAACCAATCAAACATGTATATTACTTCATGGCAGAGGTCTGCACGGGTTCGGGTAAGCCTGAAGGCCCGAGCCCGACCCAGCCCGTGGACCGAGTAACAAAGGTTTGGATTCGGGTCCGGGCCGACTTGGGCCTGGGTACACAACAAATAAAAGATAAATACAATTATTTTGGATATATTCACCATATTATAATTTCATGAGTTGATTTTAAATATTGATAAAAATTTTGTTGAAAAGTTTAAAAAAGGTGTCGGGCTCGGGTCGGGCCAGTTCAGAGATTTTCGGGCTCGGGCCGGGTAGAATTTTTAAATTTCGGCTCGTGCAGACCTCTAGTATACCTACGACGCACTCGACAATGGGTTTAAGTCCAGAGTGATTTTCTAAAAAATATTGCAAATATTTACACAAGATACAACGAATAGAACATGTTTATTACTTCATGGATAATCAAATCAATTCACAACAGTGTGTCATGTGTAATACTTGTTATGATTTTATTTTATATAGACGCCTGAATACACTTTTAATTGATACTAGTAAGCAGGGCCGTATCTAGGGGCTGGCGAATAGGGCGGTTATCCTGGGGGCCGAGGTGCTAGGAGGCGCCAAAATTCAGACTTTTGGTATTGAAACTAAAGCAAAATCGAAATCTTAACATGGATGATGTTTTTTACGAGGACTGCGTATATTTCTATCGGTCAATCTTTTTTTTTCAGTCAGAATAATAGGATGGAAAATGCTTGGCCAGTATAAGCATTTAGATCAGGGATGCCCAACTTGGTGGGTTAAGCAAAATAATGCCTCCGATGGTCCACAAATAAATATTTTAAGTCTTAGTGATAATAAATTTGAATCGTTATAATTTCGCACGTTTCCATGAGTTTTGTCGCTCTCGAACTGGGTTTCGCCCTTCGGCAATGAAAAATAACTTATATCGCTAGGACAGTCGATAATTTAGGAAGGGCCACACAAAACCTTCAATTGGGCTACATGTGACTCGCAGGCTAAGGTTTGGGCATGCCTGATTTAGATAAACACTCGTGTTGTAAGAATCGGATGGGTAAGTCGTATTAGACACCGCAAAACAAAAATAATTTGACAACTCGGCTACAGGTCCGCATTGAATAACAATATGTTCCGCAAAAAATGTACAAAACAGTTTCATTTTCCATCAAAAGGCGTCACACATATATTGTGCCCAATATCATATTTGCCAACATATTAAAAACAGCTACCGATAAGGTTTCAAGAAATTCGATTCCCCAATTCATCGATTCGATACAAAGGAGTACCATGAAAGGTAGATTATCGTGTTGTAATCGGATCATCTTTATCTCGTATGATTTTGAATCTCCGGAGCTTTTCTATTGATACAAAATACGTGCTTTAAAAGCGATTTCGTTACATTGTGTTTCATAAGGCAAGTGTTTTGTTTGTATACATGTTATTTTAACATGGATTTGCCAACGTGTTAGGGCTCAATTTTTTTTTTTTATCTATTATTGTGATGATTCTAATGAATACCATACGATCTATACTTTCCATGTATTCAGCGGTAACTCTGTGAAGGTTTATTTTCAAATAAAATTTAATTTGATTACATTGTTGTTTTTCGCCAAATTGAGAAGCATCTTCAGACTAAAACCGAAGGGTTGTTGCGTTACTTTTTAAATCAGTTAATTTGTTAAGAATATAAAATGTAATTCTAAACGATAATTTTAACTGATGAAAATGCTCGCAATGAGCGAAACCGATCATTATAATGCCGCTGTGGAATAAGCACAAAAAATGCCTTTTCAGCAAGTTTTAACCAGGGCTGTGGAGTAGGTGAAAAAAAGTCCGACTCCGACTCCAGCATTTACCAAAACCACGACTCCCGACATTGACCAAAAACACGACTCCCGACTAAAAAAAGGTTAATATCGTCACTTTTTTCCCCTAATTTTCCTATCTATGCGTATTGAATTAAATATCAACCCTATCAATGCGGCCAAAAGCCAAATTTGACATATTAAATGCAAAAATAAAAAGTTCAAACTTTTCAAAATTTCCGACTCCGACTCCGGCCAAAACGCCGCGCCGACTCCGACTCCACAGCCCTGGTTTTAATAGTGAACACCTAAATTGTGATTAAAGAAAAAAACATAATACATACGAGATGAGATATTGTAGAGTTTCTCAACGGGCGCGTTCATTTCTTTGCGTCAGTTTATCTTAGTTTTTCTGCATTAAAACTACATTTTTTAAAATGGATTCTTTGAATTTTAAATAATTAGTTTATACTCTTATTACTGTATGGGGCGAAGAAACTGCGGCCATTTAGGTCTTCAAATGCGGCAAATTTTAATTTCAATGTGCATAAGTGTTTAAGAATATTCTTTTGATACGGAAAGCTATCTCTAATACACGTTTTAAACATAGTTCTGACGAAGGCGTAAGCCGAAACAGCTATCAACAAATATATAAAATAATTTATGTAGAATTAAAATACATTGTTATTTTTCTTTCCGTATTATAATGGAGTTCTACCGAGTAAATGCCTACTCAATCAATAATATTCCAGATAAATATGACAGATAAATTAAGGCTACTTTACGATATGAAAATGTTCCCACCGCATAGAAAATATAGTCAACTATAATTAGGCAATTTCATAGGCTTTTTTTAGATTTTACAACTTCTCGTTTAACAGTAAATCTTATATAAATACACTGTTCATAAATTGATTGAATCGGCATTCACTTCCATATGGTAGAACTCTATTATATCACGGTGGAAAAATAGCAATGTAGTATATTTCGAAAGAAATCATATGATGTATGGTTCATAGCTATTACGGGTCGTCTTAGCTGGGCGAAGCTGGGCGAGGCGATCCGGCGCAGCTTTGAAAGCGGCAGAGTTTTAAAATATCAAACGGTCCTCGCCCATGGAAGTGTCATATGTGGGCGAAGCGATCCGGTCAGGACGGCATATGTCGTAAGTCGACTCAAGTGCCTGACTCATGGCGCGCGCGAATCGCTTGAAAATATCAAACGGTCCAAGCTCACCAGTGCGTTAATTGCGTCTGGCCGAGCGATGGCACATAAGACCTTTGATCAACTACGTTTTAAATTGACTGGATTCGCCTAAATTCGCTTGCCGGTTCGCGTCGCTTACCTAAGACACGGGGTTACGCCACTTACACATACGACTTACGCCATCGTATAGTTCTGACGATGGCGTAAGCCGAAATAGCATTCTGATATAATTTCTGTAGAACTAAAATACATTGCTATCTGTCAACGTGATCTATTTGTAAGACTGAGAAATGGTGATAAACAACCATGTCTGGGTCTTAATGGTTCAAAACCCGAAAATGTACTTAGAAGCCCGACACCGTATTAAATTTTGAAAGCTCACATCTCGTACATAACGTTTTATTATCTTCACATCGTTTACTCTTGTGTTTGTACTTGAGTAAAAGCAAACATACAAGTCCTTAATCTTTTGTGCCAATCTTCGCGATATTATACCGCGATTTTCCGAAACCATAAGGATATAGGATTACAGCATCATGCATATTGAGATGGTTATCAAGATGAAAATACCTTTCTCGCCACTTCAAAGGGATTTTTTAACAATGAAAGCGGGGTGAATTTTACCTTTCATTATCACTGAAATGTCGGTGTAATCTTTTGAAGTTCAGGGGGCAGTTACAATTTTTTTTACATATTATATTTTCAGATAAATTGAAGATATGATCAATATAGTTTTCATACTTTCGATGGATTCGGCATTAGCTTTGTAGAAAATCATTATGATATAAAATTTAAAATAACTTTGATTATTACACGTATTGTGTTACTTATTGTGACACGTGTTTCGCCCTTTTCAGGGGCATCTTCGGACATACTATCGCAAAATTTGCTTAAGTATTGAAAGTGAAAGAGGCGAAACAGGTGACACATTTAGTTACACAATTCGTGGAATAAACAAAGTTATTTTTAATTTTATATCAAAATAAACTTCTACAAAGTTACCGAATCCATCGGAAGTATTAAAATAACTTTGATTATTCCACGTATTGCGTTACTAATTGTGTTTCGCGTATAAAATTACAGGTTGCTCGTCACTGCTAAATTTATTTCCAATTTGGTTTAACCCTTCCCAATAGATTGAATCGCATCATTTAATATTTTTGTAATGTTAACGTCATTAGTAATAAAATTATTTAATTGTTTTGTTTCTATCACTCCCTTTTTGCTTCCCGAAAAAAGGAAAAATCCCAAACTCCATTTTGTAATTTATCATTTTAAAATCATACAGTAAATCTTGCTTTATTACTTCAGCAAGTAAGTAAGTAAGTAAGTCCGAAGATGCCTTTGAGTAGAAACGAAACACGTATCACGATACGTGGAATAATAATCAAATAGCGAGCATTATCAACCGAAGAAATATAAAACAAACATAACTGCAAAACAGAGATCTACTCTAATCTAATCTAATTATCCATCTGGTATCTGAGCCAAGGACTGTGGTAAGATACAACTGTGCTTTATAATACAATACGTTTTCTCTGTAAAGACTTGGTTTGAAGTTTGAGAAGTTATGATCAAAAGCTCTAATAAGTTTTTAGATAATTTCGAAGACTTAATATGTGTGTAGTAAACATAATATATAAACTTAACACAGCATTCGTAAGCAGACTTTTATAATGGCACCCCGAAACAGCCTTGTCAAAACGAAATACCAACTTAATTAAATTTAAAACGGAAGGCTTCCTAAAGCTCGCTTCGAACTTACACATATAAACTTTGTGATTTTAGTCGATTCGGTGAGCGGCGGTGGGAGGAGGGTTAGTGTCACGAAAATTCATGTCGCTAAACCACAGGCTCCCAACCTTTTTTTGTTCAGCGACCCTTTTTTAAAAAGCAATATGTCCCGCTACCCCGATGCAATTGAAAAATGCATTTTTAACCACTTGCCGGTCAATTGATTTAACATGTCGGTCCCTGTGGTCTAGTGGCAAGAGCTTTGTCCTAGCGATCAGGGGACCTGAGTTCAATTCTCGGCAAGGTTGGATTTTTTCAATTGAAAAAAAGAGATCTTGGGCTGGGTGTATGTTATTTATCGTTGATTTTGTGCAGAACTGATTTATTATTTATCATCGAGTTAATCTCGTATGACTTTCACAATTAAGAATATTTGGCGCATTGGCGTAAGCTGTAATGCCAAATATTTTTTTTTTCTATATAAAAATTAAATTAAACATATGCACATATGCACACATTTAAAATGCAAAATACACACACAAATTTGTGATAGCATATTTTTTATCTGTTAGTCTGTGTCCAGCCCTTGCTTGGACTAGATCAAATTCGTAATTTTCGTATGAAGTTTGCCCGAGTTATCTCGTGATGTCCGTTTTTGACGATGATACCCGAGTATACTCGGGCGTGCCCGGGAAGGGGTTAATTGGTTAGTAATAAAAAAAAAGGAAATGCTTCTTTGGTTGCCATGTCCGCTCACAACTTGGAGCATATGGACTCCTAACGGAGCTTATCTTAACATATATTTTTCTACGAGAACTGCTGTTGCTCAACCTTTCTTTTTCGAAAAGAGTTGGGGTATGGAAAGTATACGAGAACTCGGACAGCACTAGTGGTTAGCTAATCGCTCTCGGTATGCGTCGCTTTTTGGTAAAGGAAAGGTGGGAAGGGATTGTCAACAACACAAACACCCATACCTTTGAACAGGTTTATCGACTGAAAAAGCCTGCTCGTACCGGGAATCGCTAGACAACAACGTTCACCACTGTGCCACGGACCGGACAATGCTTTATAGTGGATATTTCTTTTAGTTGACTGTATAAGTTGGCGATCCATGGGTTGGGAGCCAGTGCACTAAACAGACACATTAAGGCCGTATGACACCTTTGATCCCGGGCGACATTGTTACCGTCACACGGGGCAATAGCGACAATTCTTTGTCAGTCGAAGAATATTTTTTCATTACTTTTCGTTTCCGAAATATATACAAAAATTGGGCGTAGGCTGTCAATTAGATAAATACATGACGGGTTATGAAGACAAATGACAACACTAATCGTATAAGCCTTACTTTATTGTTTTCATTTTTATCAGTGATACAGCTTCCAATTTAGCAACTTTCATGCGGCAATTGTCACTCTGCATACATGGGGAAACGACTAGATATTTATAATTGACTGATAGATCTTCCAGTAAATTTTCATACGCTATTTTATGAGTCATATCCAAAGGATTTTTTATCATATTGAATCTTTTAAATTTCGAACTAACAACTGACCGGCCAAGTTATGTTCCATGAATCAGGATTCTTTGTGAAATTGCAATCAAATTAATTCTTATTGATTAAATCGGCATTGGCTAGGTAGAGCTCCATTAAACACGGTTTAAAAATATCAATGTATTTGATACCTTCAGAAATTATACAGTACATTTAAGAATTTCGATTGAGTGTGCTCGATGCAATTTCAATATCAAATTTGAATCGTTTGAATTTCGGCCCGTTTCGTTAGCGACAAAACTCATGGAAAAGTAGAAAATTCAAACGATTCAAAAATATTATATGTTATGTTGATGGCTGGTTGAGGCCGAAATAGCTATCAACCATATATGATACAATTTCCGTTACCAAAAAAATCTATATAAGATGTCATGCGGTACATGTGATTTAGTATATGTCTGTCAGACCGGAATAAATATTTCGATTCGGGTAAAAAACATGTTAGATCTTTTAATAATAAAAAAACTGATTCACAATGTGCAAACCACCTCATAGATGAATCACATTACCTAAATTCGGTCACGATTTGTTTACATTCATGTAATAAAGGCCTTAAGCTAAATGCAATGGAACAGCTAGAAATTAATAGGTATAAACAATCCAATGACATTCTTAATGAACAGATTACAATCAACACATCACCGCTTCTTAAGCCTTTAACAAGCAGTGAACAATAAAACAATTTAAAATGGATTCACTCGAGGCATTGCTGATTTTGCGTTGGTTCACACGTAATATAAATAAAAAATAGCCCAAAAATACCCAGATTAACTTTCACTTCAGGATTACACCAGATCAATAACTTATTTAATTTTTTCCATGTGGGGTTGGGATGGTTGAGCAGAAGGGGGGATGTATGGTGTACCTTGTCTAGCCTAGGTATATAAGCTATCTCTTATACACGTTTAAAACATATTTCTGACGAAGGCGTAAGCCGAAATAGCTATCAACAAATATACAAAATAATTTAAGTATAATTCAAATATTTTTTTTTACCATGTCCGCTCCCAAAATTTATCTCAACACATGTTTTTCTACGAGAACTGCTTGTTACTCAGTTGCTCAACCTCCCTTTTTCGAAGAGAGTAGGGATGGAAAAGATACGAGGACTAGTGATTAGCTAATCGCTGTCACTATGCGTCGCTCTTTTAGGATCGGTAAGGTGGGAAGGGATTTTCAACAACACAAACACCCATGCCTTTGAACAGATTTATCGAATGAAAAAATCCGCTCGTACCGGGAATCGAACCCGGGCGATCCGACACGCAAGTCAAAGCCGTTGCCACTGCGCCACGGACCGTAATTAAAATACATTGTTATTTTGCTTACCGTATTAGTAAAAAAATCCATTGATATTTTTTCACCGTCTCATATTAATTCTCTGCCAAATCCGCATTCATTTTTTCATAACAGAATTTTCAGTTCTGATATAAAGAAAGAATGGAAAATCTGTATAACGAAATATGAATTAATTATTGGTCTTAATCGTTGCGTCGCTATTGTGTTTGAAATACGGAAAGAATTTTAAAAATTCAATGCTCAATACTCTTTTGTACAATTGCCATTGTTGAAAAACAGCTGGGGTTTAAAATTTCAGGGGGCTTTTCACATTGCGTATGATTGATTATGGGGATTTAAAATAACAATTTTGTTTCTTTGAGTAGCGTTTCTTTTTTTTTGTTCTTTTTTTCAATAAAGCCGCATTAAATGGCGGAATAACAGATTGGCCCAATTGGCATTGAGCGAATATAATTTTAAACACAAATTTAGAATTTCGAATTCTTAAACACACATCAAAATTTTAACCAAATCACTACAACACACGAAGAATGTGTAAACATCTAAACCTCTTTTGTGAGGTAGATGCGATCCGCGGAAAATCGCAGAAAAAAAGCTATTACTCAATATGGGAACATAAAATGTGCAAGGACGCACTTGTCAAGGTAACTTTGTAATAAACATGTGAAACACTGGATTTTGCACGTACAGTATTTAAACAATGCGCTGTTAATTATGTTATTACATATGTACGTTCATAGCCCCAAAAATATATTGAGTCCGGTCCGTGGTGCAGTGGTCAACGTCGTAGGCTACCGTGTCTGACCACCCGGGTTCGACTCTAATTCTGCACAGAGGCAATGGGTGTTTGTGTTGTTAAAAATCCCTTCCCACCTTTCCGATACCAAAGAGCGAAGCATAGTGACAGCGATTAGCTAATCATTAATCCTATCCTAGTCCTCTAATACTTTCAATCCCTACTCTCTTGGAAAAAGAGATTAGGGAGTAGAAAAACATATGTTGAGATAAACTCCGCGAGGAGTCAATATGCTCCAAGTTGGGAGCTGACATGGTTTAGAAATAAAGCAATAAAAAAAACTGCATACCTTTGAAATCACACAAAGAAGGGTTTGAGTGTAACTTTATAATAAATTGATAAAAAATAAGATAAAACAAAAATATCATTCATCTGAATGCAATTGATAACTTTTAAGGTGTTCACTGCCAATACTTGGTGGAATGGCATTATAATAAAAATAATTATTCCACATAAAAATTATTGGATCTGGAATTCATAACATCAGCAATTGATATCATAATACACACAAAACAAACGCATCAATATGCATACTCGATTAATTGATGAAATACATTGCATTATTGAGCACAAAGATAATCATCACATTGCATTGCATTGCTCTACATTTAAGATTTATTGCATTTTATGAACATGCATATTGTGTCCAATGGCAGTCTCGATTTGACCCTTGCACCCGTCTCCGCATTCGGACAATCGTATCGAATGGGTTATCAATTTATATACGACTATACGATGATGGATTTGAACGGCAATTAATTGGGCACAATTGAGCAGCTGGGGAACGAATAATTACAGCAGAGTTGCTTGATATAATCACATATTATATTCTCAGACAGAGGGGGTAAAAAATTCTTCAAGGATAAAGTGGCAAATGTGACAAAACCAATGTAATAAATAAAATAACATTTTTGATCTACAAAAATTATTATATTTGTTGATAGCTATTTCGGCTTAAGTCATCATCAGAACTTTGTTTAAACATGCATTTACTTATCTATTCATACTGATGTAGACAGGGTACACTATACATACATCTTCTTTTCACAACATTGTACTCACTCTTTCACTCTTTACAGATTAATACTTAATATCGATAAAATAAAAATCTTATTTATAATGCAAATAAATTATCAAGTAACTGATATGCGTTGTGCCAGCTCACGCGTCGCGAACCAACGGGCGTCCAAAAGAGATATGATAATGAAATGCGGAAACTTAAATTTTGCATAGATTTTCGGGAAATCGGATAGGAAGAAGTATTTTGACCGGCTTCAATTGGTGTTTATTATATGTGAGTGGTTGATTACAATATTTATACAGATAAATTCTAGTCTTTAATTGATTGAGTTGGCTATTTCGGCTTACGCTATAGTTCTGACGATGGCGTATATAACCATTGACCATATATAATACAATTCCTGTATGACTAAAATACAATGCTATTTTTTCACCGTGTCTATTCTTTAAGCCCAGGGCTGTGGAGTCGGTGAAAAAAGTTCAACTCCGACTCCAACATTGACCAAAAACACGACTCCGACGCCGACTAATAAGTTTAATATCGTCACTTTTTTTGGCCTAATTTTCATAATTATGAGTATTCAATTAAATATCAACCCTACCAATCCGGCCAATAGCCAAATTTGACATATAATATGCAAAAATAAAAAGTTCAACTTTTCAAAATTTCCGACTCCGAGTACGACTCCGGCCAAATCGCCGCGACGACTCCGACTTCGGCCAAAAAGCCCCGACTCCAGAGCCTTGCTTTAACCTGTTATATGCCGTTAGGTATAAGAACGGTCGTGCATCGAAGGCCGCGATTTTCTTTAAAAAAATAGCGACGAATTTCGGTAATACAAGAAAACGGTCATTAAAATCAATATAACATTGATTATCATACAAAATATGCCAACTGTTAATAGAGATGTGTATAAAATGTTTGAATTATAAAATCGTCGACCTTGTCCATTATTATACTACGTGTAAAATGGACCGTATATATACGCGCATTTTTTATAGCCGGCACTGCACTGACGAAATTGTAGACCGTATATATACGCTTCTGGCATACAACCGGTTAAACTGTATTAAAACCCAGGATTTTTGGGTGGTGTTTTACTCTGGACTCTTAAAATGTTAAAAAAAACATTATATTTGTGATTCGTAGCACTCAAGGAATAGATAAAGAAGCGGTGAAAGACAAAGAAAGCAAATCTGAGAAAGAAAGCCCGCTGTTCAAATTTCATCGCTAGTGGGGAACGAGGGCAAACAATGCCGTTCAAACAGCGCTGGCTTCTGTTAATCCTGATAAAATAATCTGCCAAGATTAACGTCTTCGTTTCGCCGCCAGACTTATCTAATCTATTAGTTTACGGCTATAAAAAATTAAACTACCCAGCGGCACCTGAGATATAATAGATATGCACGTTTCTTATCACACTAATTAAATAAATGATAATTTATGGATTAATATTTGTAGGATGTACTTTGTACCAGAGTGATGAAATATTTTTAATCCTAGTGCGAGAGGATTAGATTGTTGGTGCGTTGAAAATGTCGTGATTTGGTAAGAAATTAACCTAAAAACTGGTGATATTTTATTGTTTATTCCAGGGCTGTGGAGTCGGGGTTTTTTGGCTGTAGTCTGAGTCGACGCGACGTTTTGGTCGGAGTCGGAAATTTTGAAATATGTTAAATTTGTCTATACGTCGGGATTTTTGACTGATATATAATTACACTTTGATCTTAGCCTTGAGGCCGAACGTACGGCCGTGGCGGGTGGTGGTTGGGAACAACGCATGGTGAAGACAATGTTCCTGAAAGTTTATTATTTGATGAACATGCAGAGGAACTTTCCTTTCCACCAATTTACTTGGGTCAGTTCCGTAATTTTAGGGATGGTGTTAAAGTAACTCCTTTCATGATTGCTTCTAGCGAGCTAAGACGATCTGATCGTCGTGCAGTTAAACCGTATCATTTATTATATATGGCAATGAAGATTATGAGGATGCGAGTTCGTGATTCTCTCACAATTGCGTTCAAACACGTTGGTAAGGATATATAATTAACTGAATGCACAAAAAAACGAAAGGAAGGAAAAAATCTGACGAAATTGATCGTTTAATGGCCGGAGTCGAGGTCAGGGTCGTATTTCTGGTGAATTTTGGAGTAGGAGTCGTGTTTTTGGTAAATTCTGGAGTCGGAGTCGTAATTTTTTTAACGACTTCACAGCCCTGGTTTTTATACCACATATACATGATCACTTTTAAGGTGTTCACTGTCAATAAATACTTATTTGATATCTGAAATAAAATTTATTTGATCAGACTTAACAGATTATATCAATGTTGTATTGTATTTCTTATCAGTTGACAATGCTCACCATGAGCGAAACCGGTCCTGATCAAATAAATTTTATGTGTAAAAAGTACTAAAAATGTATTTTTATTACATATACATGATTTTAACACTAATATTCTCTTGCAAGCCATAGACCGGAGAATAATGTGTCATCGTTAGTTAAATTTCGAAAAATATGGGATAGTTCCACTTTTGATACAATACGACTCACGAAGACTCTGGTCCGGTCCGTGGCGCAGTGTCAACGTTGTTGGCCTGCGTGCCGGACTGCCCGGGTTCGATTTCCGGTTTGAGCGGATTTTTTCAGTTGATAAATCTGTTCAAAGGCAAGGTTGTTTGTGTTGTTGAAAAATACCTTCCCACCTTTCCGATCCCAAAGAGCGACGCACGGTGACAGCGATTAGCTAATCACTAACCCTGTCCTAGTTCTCGTATCCTTTCCATCCCTACTCTCTTTGAAAAGGGGAGATTGAGCAAGTGAGTAACACGCAGTTCTCGTAGAAAAACATGTGTTGAGATAAACTCCGTGAGGAGTCCATATGATCCAAGTAGGGAGCGGACATCCATGAAAGTGAAGATCCATGAAAGTGAATATTTTTTTTAGTTGACTGTATAAGTTGGTGACCCCACAGAAAACCCGCCGCGACCCATGGGTTGGCAAACCCATGCTTTAAATAATAAGTAAGTTGTGGTTCGGGTTAGGTTTTAGTAAAAAAGTTATCTTAGGTAAGTAAGTTTTTTTAAAACAATACAAAATAATCTTATATTGCGCTCATTGTTCTCATGAATATAAAATAATAATATCAATATATAGTAACCCCGTGTCTTAGGTAAGCGACGCGAACCGGCAAGAGAATTTAGGCGAATCCAGTCAATTTAAAACGTAGTTGATCAAAGGTCTTATGTGCCATCGCTCGGCCAGACGCAATTAACGCTCTGGTGAGATTGGACCGTTTCATATTTTCAAGCGATTCGCGTTCGCCATGAGTGCGCACTTGAGGCGACTTGCGACATATGCCGTCCTGACCGGACCGCTTCGCCTACGTATGACACTTGCATGGGCGAGGACCGTTTGATATTTTAAAACTCTGCCGCTTTCAAAGCCGCGCCGGAACGCCTCGCCTAGATTCGCCCAGCTAAGACGACCCGTAACAATTTAGATATTTGCGATTGTGCGTTAGACTCTTTATAAAGACTTCCATTTCTGTGAGTTTTACGGCGTACGTAATATTTATTTAATAATAATGAAAAAAAATGTCCGACAACAGGTAAGAGAGCAAGCGAACATACGGCTGGCTCTTTTACAAATGCCGCTATCTTGATTGGCAATCTTTATTACGGGCATACATATCTAATAAATATGTTTAACGCATCTAAGTTGGCGATTGACTTGGCGATGCATTCAAATATTTATGAACATATCTAGTCATTTTTATTGCTTTACAATTTATACCGCGATCTTTGTATTATGGTCGTAGTCTAGAGGAAAAACTGTTTTGTATACCTTGTACTATTCCATGACGCTGCGTCTTAGGTGGGCGAAGCGATCCGGCGCGCTTTAAAAGCGGCAGAGTTTTAAAATATCAAACGGTCCTCGCCCATGCAAGTGTCATGTGAGGGCGACGCGATCCGGTCAGGACGGCATATGTCGTAAGTCGCCTCAAGTGCCTGACTCATGGAGCGCGCGAATCGCTTGAAAATATCAAACGCTCCAAGCTCACCAGAGCGTTAATTGCGTATGGCCGAGCGATGGCACATACGACCTTTAGTCCGCTACGTTTAAAATTAATTGGTTTTTACACGTCGCCGCAGCGCACCGCAGCGCTTCGTCTCACCTACCTAAGCCACAGGGTGAGCGCGCAGTAAACATGTCAGTTCAGTTTAAGTACATCCGTGCACTTGATTTGCCTGAAGATGCCGAAAGGCGAAACCCGGGTCGTTAGCGACAAAAATCATGGAAAAGTACAAAATTCAAACAATTCAAATTTGATATTGAAATTCCATCAAACACCCTCAGTCGAAATCCTTAATTTTTAAAATGTATACAAAATTATAGTGAACATTTTATAGATGAGAACTTTGTTAATAAGATTTCGGGTGGTCCATGGCGCAATGGTTAACGTCGTTGTCTTCCGTGACATACCCACCCAGGTTCGTGTCCCGATACGAGCAGATTTTCTCAGTCGCTTAATCGATTTTCCTTGAAGGAAATGGGTGTCTGTGTTCTTGAAAATCCCTTCCCAGCTTTCCGATCCTAAAATTCGGCGCCTATTGAGAGCGATTAGCTTGACACTAGTCCTGTCCTTGTTTAAGCAACTAAATGACAAACAGTTCTCGAAGAAAAAAACAAATTGAGATAAACTCCGTGAACAGTCCATATGCTCATATCAGTCACGTGAATCTTTGTATCAGGCCAACAACGTGATGAGTAAATTCATTTTTTCCGTTAAATGCGACAGCGGAAACAAACACATAACGGACGGTGGTGGGACAGCCAATTAGTATCTGTAATTGTTTTATTTGCAATTCGAGGTCTAAATTACTCGTTTCCAACTGCATAATTTATTTGTGATTTTATATATTTGCTTCAATACCAACAATCTTTTGATAAAGTATTTGTGAACTAAAAAACTCGTTTTTAAGATACGATAATTAAACTATATTATTTTTAGTGTACGAATAAATCGTGAGATAGAAGCTTTTTATAATAAATACCAATCTTCATTCCATTACTTATGGACTCTCGCGTATAAAAAAAAAACTGCCTCTCAAAATGTTCACGTAGCGGTTAAATGTAATTGAAATAAATCTATGCTATACAAAAAAACAATAAATATTACTGAAAGATTGACAAAAGCCCCGAGGTTCCAATACCAAAAATGTCGGTTTCGATTCCCATCAGGCGCCATTATTATCTGACCATCGCTATGGGAGCGCGCATATTTGTTGCCTATCCCTGTCGCACGCACAAAAAGTGTACATTCCACCTCCCTCGCACTCTGCGATGTCATGCAGTTTGATCTCGAGTTCATTATATTTCATACAGGTGAATAAGTTGCATCTCTGTCTTCATTCAAGTTCGAAATTCAAACGTGAGATAATTTAATTCTGAAGCAATTTAAAATGAAACAACTCAAATAAGGCTGTCTCTTTCGTTAAGATATTTAGAAGAAAACGTGCAGGTAATGAAGAGATTAGATATAAGTTTATTAAATTTTTTATACGTTTGTATTGGGGTCTAGAAAAATACTGTGCATATAATCAAATACATATTAACGGGAGTAAGTTGTATCACAGATCGTCGTATGCAGACAGTCCTCGAATTTGGTTGTAAGCCGAATTTCACATATACAGTATTAATATATCAGAACTATATATAACAATACCATAACTACATATAAATATATCATAAAAAACAATATAAACAGTGACGGCTGGTGACGGGGTGTTGGGGGGTGCAATAGAAGATTCAACCATTTTTGCAAGTGTTCTTTCTTATTCATTGGATTTTAAAACACTTCTATAGCATGGACTTTCAATTCAGATGTTCGCAATACCAACTGTTTCTCTTCCGTAGTACGGAAAAATAGTTGAATCTTCCTTTTGCACCCCCCAGCACCCCCGTCACCAGCCGTCACTGAATATAAATATATAGTTCTGACGAGGACGTAAGCCGAAATAGCTATTAACAAATATATAAAATAATTTCTGTAGAATTAAAATACATTATTATTTTACTCACCGGTATTATAATGGAGTTCTACCAAGTTAATGCCAACTCAATCAGTAATATTTGTAAAAATAATAATACATTTTTAGTACTTTTTCCACATAAAATTTATTCGCTCACGGCGAGCATTGTCAACTGATTGACAATGCTCGCCATCAGCGAAACCGGTCCTGATCTAATAAAATCTATGTGGGAAAAGTACTAAAATTGTATTATTATTTTTATAATAATGCCTTTCCACCAAGTATTGACAGTGGACACCTTAAAAGTGAGTAATATATGTATAATATAAATATATAGTTCTGACGAGGACGTAAGCCGAAATAGCTATTAACAAATATATAAAATAATTTCTGTAGAATTAAAATACATTTATTTTTCTCACCGTATTATAATGGAGTTCTACCAAGTTAATGCCAACTCAATCAGTAATATTTGTAAAAATAATAATACATTTTTAGTACTTTTTCCACATAAAATTTATTCGCTCATGGCGAGCATTGTCAATCAGTTGACAATGCTCGCCATGAGCGAAACCGGTCCTGATCTAATAAAATCTATGTGGAAAAGTACTAAAATTGTATTATTATTTTTATAATAATGCCTTTCCACAAAGTATTGACAGTGGACACCTTAAAAGTGAGTAATATATGTATTCAGTGACGGCTGGCGACGGGGTGTTGGGGGGTGCAAAGGAAGATTCAACCGTTTTTGCAAGAGTTCTTTCCTATTTATTGGATTTTAAAACACTTCTATAGCATGGACTTTCAATTCAGATGTTCGCAATACCAACTGTTTCTCTTCCGTAGTACGGAAAAATAGTTGAATCTTCCTTTTGCACCCCCCAGCACCCCGTCACCAGCCGTCACTGAATATAAATATATAGTTCTGAGGAGGACGAATTTCTGTAGAATTAAAATACATTATTATTTTTCTCACCGGTATTATAATGGAGTTCTACCAAGTTAATGCCAACTCAATCAGTAATATTTGTAAAAATAATAATACATTTTTAGTACTTTTTCCACATAATATTTTTTCGCTCATGGCGAGCATTGTCAACTGATTGACAATACTCGCCATGAGCGAAACCGGTCCTGATCTAATAAAATCTATGTGGAAAAGTACTAAAATTGTATTATTATTTGTTTAATAATGTGAACACCTTAAAAGTGAGTAATATTTGTACTGTTAAATTTGTAATCTTAAGTCTGGCAATAGATCCCTGGTCCTGTGGTGTGGTAGATGCCCTGGTGCATTGTCTAGTATTAAAAGTATATTAATTAAATTGATTTTTTCTGCTTGCAATATTGTTTCAGTTCGTTTAGTTCAATAACTAGTCTTTAAAAACTAATTGAATCGTCCATTTGTTTTGGTATATTTGAGCGGTAATATAGTGGTAACCTTTTGTGCCACTCGGGACTTCTCAAACTGTTTAATAATTTAATTTCTAAATCTATTTATATACAGAAATTAAGTGCGTAGATTATGTCTTATTGTATATCCAATATGTCGAGAACTACCTATGTAAAACATCCTATGTAACAAAATGAAGTAAAATTAATTGAAAGTATTCGTTATTAACCGTGGCAGTAATTGAATGCTGCACCTTCCGATAGCTTAGAGGAGCAATTTCTGCGGCAGCCAAATATCCGCAATTCAAAAAAAAAATTGGCACATAGGCGCTAAGCAAAATACCAACAAATCTATTTCCTTTTGATACGGCCTTAATGATGATTAATGATACGTGATGTTTGCTTTACAATGGCTATACACTGTACAGAATCCGCATTGAACATTAAGGCCGACTGCCACCGCTCCGAAAGACATTGCAAAATTAATCAAGCGGATCTTGAGCTCCTTGTATGAATAAATTAAACTGTGAACAAACAAGGCAATCTGTTAAGTAAATGCTAATACAAAACCGACATAATGCGAGTGATTTAGCATACGCAAAGATCGCGATCGGATAGGGGCGGGCGTTTGCGAAATTGAACATAAACACTAGAAGATTTTAATTGAAATATCAATGACAAATAAATATGACTCCAGTTTTGCAAATTTTACAAGCTTTTTAAGGCTTACTTTATAGTACAAAATATCTTGAATTAAAAAATGAATAGACTATATACGGATACAAAGTGTCCCAAATAAATCGTCACATGATTTATATGATTCAATTAATAAAATAAAAACATATATATTTTTGAACTAATGAACTTTTTTGGTTCAAAATGCCCGTGATGAGCGAAACCTGTTCTGATCATTCTAAAATAAAAATAGTTTTTGAATTAATTAAAATACCCTCTGCTATAAAGCGACATTTTATGGCGTGTGCTGCAATCTCCGGGTAAATTATAAGTTTCGTAAATATGTAAGATTATACATAAAAATGTGCATTTGAAGTATATTAAACAGTAGCTAAATATGTCTCTTTACTTTTGATGAAGTAGGTCATAAAACATCCGCATCTCGGTACTGTAGGAGGGTTAAATGCCTTTTCAGCAAAAGTGATGGTTAATTGAAATGTAAAATAAAGTTAACTGATGTCTTAAAGTGACTAAAACTTTTTAACTGAGTAATCGAAAGAATATGAATACCGGTCCCGATAATATGAGAAATAATAATAAAGAAATAGAACTAATTGATTTTAAATACATAGTATAATCCTTGTACAGCGATCAATAACAGTTAAACACCATAAAAATCCTAATAAAAAAAATGTGACAAATTGAATTTTTCGTCCCTGGGACTGGTCCTCATTGTATGTAAATATCCATGTCATAACAGTTTAAACCTGACGAACTGACGATATCTCTGGCGTTCAAATGAAAACTAACGGAATAAAGCTTTCAATGCGTACGGAGGATATGAATCATTCAAAAAAGTATTTGATTTCAATAAATCGACAGTAGTACAATAAACTAAAAAAAGCTGAATGCTTAAAGTGACCATACGTCCCGTCTTGAACGGGACCGTCCCGTTTTTAGGTAGCCTGTCCCGTTGTCCCCAAGTACAGCTTCGGGGCGTCGAAATGTCCCGTTTTCAATAAGAGGGCAACACACGGTAACAATTTATAAAAAAAGTGCAAAAAAACGACTTTCGAAATAATAATTTGAAACATAAAAACTTTAGAATAATCATGGAATACATTTTATGCTTGCCCGGAACAAATGCAACCGTAGAAAGAGTCTTTTCACAGATGAATAAGTTGTGGACGACAGAAAAAACACAATTACAAGTCGGAGTACTTAAAGCGATGTTGTTAGTTAAAATAATTTTTAAAAAATCCTGCCAAGAATTCCATTCTTATTTAAAAGCAAACCCAGTTATACTTAAGAAAATTTGTTCATCAGAAAAATATAAAACAACATAATTTTTTTAATATTTTTATTATTTATTCCTGTTATTTTCTTTATCAACATTCCTTTTCTTTTTTATTAATACATAAAAACTATGAAAAGATACGTGTTTTCTTGAATATAGATACTATTACGTAAAAAATTGGTAGATGTCCCGTTTTGAGGACAAAAATAAATGGTCACATTATGAATATTTCAAATATTTTAAAAAGAACATGTTTGAATAACGAATGGTATAAACTCGATGAGCATTCTTATATTTGAAAGACTTTTTTGAATTTGGAATGAGTCTTCAGATTTGTTTGATTTTCTTAAGAAATCCACAAATAGATTTGCCAAACGCAGACGCGCAAAGTTCATACACTGCTCAGGCTGACTCATATAGCCCGTCCATCATAAACCTTGCTGAGATTTTATAGATTTCACTCTGATTGACGCTGGTGTGAATAGTATTCACTGAATACCACTTTCATAGAACAGGCGGTCCTCGACTTTACCTCGAACATTATTCTTTCTCACAATTCGCTATTTCGAACATATTTAAAATTCAAAACATTGAAAACTTATTATGGAGAATTATTTCTCAAGTATGTGAGGGCGGTGAAGAACGGTGCATAATTTTATATCATTACAATAAAAAATAGTCGCATTTTTTTTACTTATTCCTCACTATAATGACGGGTCTCGCTCATCTCGAGCATTATCATCAGTTGATAATACGATCATCGTGATGATCGAAACCGGTACTGACCGTAATAAATCTAATGTGGAACAAATACAAAAATTGTGTTATGTTTTATTGCAACGCCATTTCACTAACCTTGAACGTGATTTTATAGTTTTTATTCTTTTTCAAGAAGAGGAAAAAGGGTGGTACATATTCAATCAAGTCTTGACAAATTTACGTATAAAGTAAACAATTGAAAAGCTTCGTCAACTTCACAAATAAATATTTAAAAAAAGCAATTTTTATATCCCCCTGCTTACGAGCATTCAAAATTTCGCACACTAATGTGTGAAAGTCAAAGGCGCGTATTCCAAAATTTTATAGCGGGCGCCAACGGAACACGCATTGCGTCGTGTTTGTTCACAGCGTCGACGCTGTGGCCCTCGCTCACAGCAATCAGCCGTGACTAAAATGCTTTTAGCGAACAAAGGGTTAAATTAAATAAATTAAATTACATTCGGCACTCACTCGCGTGGAATGCCGACTGTAAATACGATTTCGCTGAAGCTGTCATTAAAGAATATATCATTAATGGAATGTAGGGATTCGACTAATGGACGAATAAATCAATACGGTATTCGATAAAAATAATCGGAATTACAAAAATAGATCAAAATAATTCAAAACGGCTAATATAGACATGCTGCATGAATAAATTGTTTATTAAGCATTATCAACCGGTCCTGATCTTAATTAGAATAGAAATAGTACGTAAATATGTTTTTTTCTTATTGAAATAAAAAAAATCTGATAAAGACAGTTAAATGGAAAACTCCCTAATATTCGTGATTGTTTCTTTAGAATTAAAATATGGCATGACTTAGAATTTCGACTGAAGTCGCTTGAGAGAATTTAGCGTTTAATGTTTAATTTGATTTGGGTACATTTCCATGAGTTTTATCGTTAACGACTCTGGTTTCGACTTAAGGCATTCAAGTGCACGAATGAAAAGCTGACGAGTTGTTAACATTTTGTATCGTTTATGTATATGTAAGTTAAATCGTTATTAACGTAATTGTTAAACTTAGTGATCGACTTTCATTTTAATATATAAACGATACAAACTACTACATGACAAGTTCATTCGTGCATTTGAAATGCTTGAAGATGCCGAAAGGCGAAACCCTCGACGTTTCTCGTGGAAAAGTACAAAATTCAAACTATTCAAATTTAAAGTTTTTAAATTATGTTATTCGAACAAACAAAGCTGCAAAAAAAATCCCTTTTAGATCGAAAATGTAGTAATTTTTAATTAATTAATTTTTGTACCATCGATATTTTGCATGCTGACGGAATACCGGAATTCGTGTTTCGATAATACCGTTATTGCCAACCCTAATCCAAAGAACCTGACAAATAGTGGCAATCAATATTATACTATGTAGTAAGTAGCATTCAGTATGGTAGACGGAAAATTGTTATTTTTATTCGCCATACTTAAACTTATCTATGAGTAATATAATTAATAATGATGTTGGTATAATACTATAATGGTTATTAACATCCGGCCGACGAATGGATTGCTATTCCGAGAATTCAGTGTGTACACTGAATGCAGTACACTGTATACATTACAAAAGTAAAATGTTAAAAAAAAAACATATTAAACATGCATCAATTTTAATGTGTCAACTGTGAGATTTAGTGGAAAGGCAATATTTTTAAATAAATAAAACACTTTTATTCAAGTAAATTTTTAAATATCAGGACCGGTTTCTCTCATCGCGAGCATTTTCAACTGATCAAATATTAAACCATCCACCAAGAATTGAATTGATAGTTTATACGTTAGATTGCTTATTTAAATAGAAAATTTGAATTGTTTGAATTTTGTACTTTTCCATGAGTTTTGTTGCTATCGACCCGGGTTTCGCCTTTCGGCATCTTCAGGCATTTCAAATGCACGGATTTACTTTCAAATCAAATACAACCGTGCGCTTGAAATGCCTGAAGATGCCGAAATGCGAAACCCGAGTCGTTAGCGACAAAACTCATGGAAAAGTACAAAATTCAAATTTGATATTGAAATTCCATCAAACACCCTCAGTCGAAATCCTTACTTAAGTATATGTAGTAAACAATTGGTGTGAGTCTTCCAAGAGAGCCAAGCACGTTTTCATATTTTCGCGATGATCGAAACCGGTCTTTGAATAATGTACAAGGAAGTTCTAGAAAAAAATGGTAGTTCTATTCATTTAAATATAATCTCTTTCTATCATTGATCCATCACCGTTACTCAGAGCATTACAGAATGCTAATGCAATTTTACCTAAATCGGCTTAATTTGAAATTTATATTCCATCACCACTAGGGACTCCAATTCGAGTATCGAGTACTCGATACTCGAGTATACTCGTCCATTTTCCAAGTACTCGATATTAATACTCGTTTTAGTAATAATCGTCGAAAGTTTCTTCTACTGCGAGAATTATAAAAAACATCAAACCAATTAAAAATTTTAGTCGTTTAATTCTCTATTATTGTTGAAATATATGTTGCATAAATGGAAATAAGTGTATTAGTAATATTCAATAAGTTTCTTTAATTATTGGTCATTTATAAAAATACACAAATTCGAATTAAAAATATATATTTTGGTACATCTGATACTACTCGAGTATACTCGAGTACTCGAGTATTTTGAAATTATACTACTCGATGCTCGAGTAGTTGAGATGTCGAGTAATTGGAGTCTCTAATCACCACTCATTAAACCGAGATATTCTATCATTTTAATAAATAAATCAAATCAATTCGTCGAATTTAATACTATACTTTCCAAAATAAATTTAGGATGCTAGAAACGATGTATTGTGTACGTCTCCTCCACCATAGTTCTGATGAATAGAGGAGAACTATATTATTTACAATTGTTATAGAATTAAAATGCATTTCTATTTCCCCCCGTGTTATAATGAAGTTCTAACAGGTACATACTAATTCAATCAACAATATCTTTCTAGCAATAAGTGACACGTAACCCCTTTAACCTTCGCTGCACGGTGATATGTATTTACTACAACTCGACTCTAATAATGAGAATATTTCTATTAAATATAATAGATACTGATCTGAGAATTTTTGTATTCCTCAGTAATGTTATTACGTATTAAATAAAATTACAGTTATGTATGGTTATTCATTTGCAGCGATGGAAATAAATAATTAGTGGAAGAATCGGGCAAAAACCCATACACACAAACGTATTCCAATTCGTACTCATGCACGTGTTCAGCTCCGGCGCGAAAGCGCATGCGTAGAAGTGATCGACTTCGAACTAGCCATTCATTTCGTCATTACGAATTCGACTGCCGACGGGTGAAGACGTCGGAGCGGCAGCTAATTGCGATGTTTTTTCTCTTTTCAGACACTTAGATTACAAAAATTGTTATATTTCAACTTCAACCATAGTCAATCAAAGCAATGTCTAGAAATATTCACATTTTCCGGTTTAAATAACTTTTTCATATGGTGTAGTAAATACATATCACCGGATCTCGCGGAAGTTTTTAGCACAGTATGGGGAGGGTTAACCGATAATAATGATTATTTAGAAAATATAGAAAAATGCTAGTTTGAGATGTTACTAAAAAATAATGAAATAAATACAGTCACACCTCCTACAGCACTTATAGCGTGTCCTGCAGTCTCCAGGAAAATTATAAGTTTCGTAAATATTTAATGTTTTACAATGTCGTCTTGTAATTCAAGCACACGGCCAATCTTACTTCCACACTCAACGACACTTTGAGGGGGGATTTATTGCTAAAACCACAATTTAACAACATTGCTTTGACGGATTTTTTAAAATTATATTTGGTGGATGAAAAATATACAAATTTACGCGTATTTGCAAGAAAAATCATTTATATTTTCGGCAGCACATATGTATACGTGCGATCAGTTTTTTCGAGGATGAAACACACTAAATCAAAAATTCGAACGAGGATAACAGATGAAAATCTCGAAAATTCTATGCGATTATCCTTAAGCAATATCATCGCCAATATGGAGAGTCTGGTAATTCAAATACAAGGCCAATCTTACTTCCACACTCAGCCACACAAAATTTTGTAATCAGTAATATTAATATTATGTCGTTCATTATTTAAATAAAAAATATATAAGATGTAGCAACGTGTTTTATTGAATTAAATATAACTTAGGTGTAGTAATTTGGTCCGGCCCTTGACTCGAAGACGGAATGACAATCCGGCCCCCGACCTAGGAAAGGTTGCCCATGCCTGTTTTACATAAATATGTGCATTCTTAGAATATTTATCAAAAGCTGTATGTCCCTTTACTTTCGATAAAGTCATAAAAAACACTACCTCGATGCTGCAGGAAGGGTTGACTGTACATTAAAATTTATAAAACAATTAAGCTAGCGTTTTAAAATAAGATTTGAATTATAATTTTTATTACGAGCGGAAATTGTTATGTAGAAAAAAAGGATCAAAAAAATGGACACGAGAATTTGACACCGAAAAAACTAAACCGATAATGTGCCGTGGTGCAATAAGTAACAACAAAAAAAACATGTCCACAACACCGCAAGACAATAACTTAATTTCGAAAGCAACAAAGCCGCAGCACAAATTTTTGGAAAAATAAAATTTGATTTTTTATTGCGTACAAGGTGTTGTTAATTATTTAGATTGTGGGCAACAGAAATGGGAATTAATTCCGTTCGAAATGATGATGTAGCTCGTCCAATAAAACCATGAAGACATTAGTTGGAATAGAGCCGCCCGCCGTGCACAGGGATTGGCAGGGCTTCCCGGTGCGCGGTCGCTAACTCAACGGCGGCCCTCGAAGATGGCACCAAATACCGTAAGCAAACTACAACTGTCTCAAGCTTAGTACATCTGCTCCTTTTTGTGCGGTAGATGCGTTCAACGGAAAGTCGCACAAAACAAAAAAAGCTATGACTCAATATGGGAACATGTACAACACGCACGCACGTGTCAAGGTTACATTGTAACAAACTGGTGAAACACAGGATTTTACACGGACAGGATGTGAACAACGCGCTGTTTATTACGTTATGAGATGTATGTACGTTTATAATGTCCCAAAAAAGCATTAAAAAAATCGCATAACTTTGAATTCACACAAAAGGAGGTTTGAGTGTATCTAGTAAGGAGCAGTACTTACCGTTGTATCGTAAGTTGTATTACACGGGTGGGCAACGCATTTCCATTTTTTATTAAATGTATACAAGTGATTGCTGGTGTAATTTTTCAGTCAATTGGTTATCGATTTCTCTTTGAAGACATGGATGTCTGTGTGTTCTAAAATTCCCTCCAACACCCTTCCGATCCTAAAAACGGAACGATTGGCTGACCACTATTATTCTACTCTTCCAATATAAGTATTTTATCCCTACTATCGTCGAAAGAACGAGCTTGAGCAACTGACTAAAGATCAGTTCTCGCAAACAAATTATTCTGTGATAAACTCTATATGCTCTACATTAGGAGCGGACATGTTTAAAAATAGTTATCTTATAGTATCGCAGTAAATAATCATCAATCCAATTTATTTATATTTTTATTCACTGCCGCAAATATTAATCCCATGTCACTAGCATTTTCATATCTTACATCAGCGTTCAGTAGTTCGCGACGCGTTAACTGGTATAACGTATATCAGTTACTTGATCGTTTATTTGTATTGTAAATAAGATTCTGATTGGGATAAAGCTCGGTTGAAGACTTTGAAATGTAGTCGACCGAAATGCAATTTTTGTCAACCGTTGACGTTTCGGGACCGCGGGCCACCGGTTTTAACACCCGCCACCGGGCGCGCATGTCGAACAATTACAATGATAAATAACAGCGCACTCTGCGGACCACCGTGCAAGGGAACAGAGCGGACCTCTGACTACGAACCGCGAGCCGTGGAGTCCACACGTCTCGGCCCCACGATCGATCGGGGCGCACAAAAAAAACGGACCTCAATTATGTGGATTAATATTTAATATCCGCGCTGGCGGGCCGCCGCCGGTGCACTCGAGACGATGCGATGAGCCCAGGGCAATTTCTAAAGCGGCCCCCAATCTTGCGGCGTGACAATCCAGATAACTGTATTAGATAATAACACGATAATCCGCTGAATAAAGCCCTGGGCCTTAGTGCTAGAAGTGTCTGTGTCAGATTTGGGCCATTTGGACTTAAGAATCAGAAAATTTTCATCGTTCAAAAATGCTAGAAATACTTATTTATGTCATTCGAGTTAATAACGAATGAAATATAAGGACAGATAGTTTTTGATTGAGTTGGCAGTTGCAGCGGTTGAAGACCACTTAGCAATGCAAGTTATTCCATCAAAAATCGATAAGTATGAATAATAATTAAGAAAGTAAAAACCAAAATAAGTGCATTTAATAAATCTTAATGTCTATAATCCACGTGGAGTGCTCAATCCGAATATCAATTCTTTTAAATAAAAGCAAACAATATGAAACAGAAATCAAACGATATAAAATTATACAAATAAAGAAATATAATAAGCTAGAATTAGGTTAATGAAACGGATATAACAAAGTTAAAGAAACGAAGACTAATTGATCGTTTAATAAATTAGAGTTAGGTAAGAATTTATGTCGATTTATTTCTAGGATCTCTTGTTTATCGTTTATTAAAACTAGATGTTGAAACATTTTAATTATTATCTATTTTTCTTACAGTTTGCTTCAATTTATTTGCTTAGTTATAATACCAATTGTTTGTCACACCTTGTAATTATGTATTACTTAAACTTTGTATAAATATCACTGTTTTGTTGTATTCTTATCAGTTCACAATGCTGGCCATGAGCGAAATCAGTCCTGATCCAATATTTTTTTTTAAAAAAGATCTGATCTGATTATTATTTTTATACATATTTACTTATATTATAAGTCATCCTTTCGACAATCAGCATGTCAAAAAGTTTGGGAGCCGAACATCAGTGCATAAATGCCAGGTGGGGGACCGATGAGGTACGACCCAGATACTCATGACAACCCGCGTGACGAATTTCGTCCTTTTTTTTAAAATACAAAATATAATAATCACGATGATGACCAAGTATAGAATTTAATATTTTTAACATGCCCGGCGTAGAAGGTGAGCACGATAGGCGTGTGGAGTGTTTTTTTTATTATTTTGACTGGATTTCATGTTCTGCGAGGATTATAATTAACGTACAAAAATGTGGCCATTCATAGACACATTACATACAAAAATATGCGACAACTGCTATCAAAATTTTGCGTTTTTATTTATGGGGTCCAAAAGCAATTTTGGGTCGAATTCATTTAGCAACGGCGAACATTTAGTCGGTCCATGTGTGGTCAACATGCTTTCGCGAAATGGACCAGTTCAATGGCCGTGGGATCCGAATTAACCCTTTGGCAACGTCACGTTTTTTCATATATACATATGTATATGATATTAAAAAACATAATAAAATTACTACATATGTATATGATATTAAAAAAATTAAAAAAAATTTGTACTTATTTCGTATTAAATTTACTAAGATCAGGACCGGTTTCACTGATCGCGAGGATTTTCAGTTGATTAGAATATAAACAATACAGGGTTATTTAAAAAGTTATTTAACGTAGTAATTTTCATTTACACGAGTTATTTAACTCTGTATGGATGTATATTATTATCAGTTGAAAATGCTCGCGATAAGCGAAATCGGTCTTGATCTAAATTATTTAATTGTGGAATAAGTACGAAAAATGTTTTATATTTTTTCAACAAGTAAGTATTGACAGTGGACACCTTAAGAGTGAACTATATATTTCATACGGTGAAAGAAATAACAATGTATTTTAATTCTACAGAAATTATTTTAAATATTTGTTGACAGGTATTTCGGCTTACGCCATCGTCAGAACTATAGTTTAATTTTACCGTTAAATTTTCAGATTAAAAATTTTTTTAAAAAGAGAAATATTTGGCATTACAGATGACGCCAATGCGCCAAATTTTCTTAATTGTGAAAGTCATACGAGATTAACTCGATGATAAATAATGTATCAGTTGTGCACAAAATCAACGATAAATAACATACGCCCAGCCCAAGATCTCTTATTTTTCAATTGAAAAAATCTGACTTTGCCGGGAATGAACCCGGGCCCCAGATCGCTAGGACAAAGCTCTTGCCACTAGACCACAGGGACTGACAGGTAATGGAGTTCTACCAAGGCAATGCCAACTCAATCAATATATATTTCATATTTTTTGTAGAGTTAAAAATACTACACTTCACAGTTCTAACAAGTAAATGCCAATACAAGCAACAATTGATTTCATCGTATCAAATTTACTAAATACCGCTTTATAATAATAAATTGAAATATGTACGTACAAATATCGTCTGGTCGTCGGTATGCACTAATGGCCCAGAAATGTTTAGGTTTTTTTTCTCGGCTGACCACCCAACGCACAAGGGATAGAAAGGTAAGTCCATTCCTAATAATATAGACGTAAATATTCCATACAAGTGAATCGTTTCGATGTAAAAATTATATTCACAAAAGATTTATTGACTCACGATCGTTCACTTCTACGAAATAATGTTTTAATCCTGCACAGGGATAAATTTGATGGTATTGCTAGTGAGGATGGGTAAGTAACAAGTTGCCCGGTCCGTGGTGCAGTGGTTAACGTCGTTGGACAACGTCCGTGACGGACAACCCCGGTTCGATTTCCGGTACCAGCAGATTTTTACAGACGATAAATAGATTCTATTCGAAAGCAATGAATGGGTGTTTGTGTTGTTAAAATCTCTTCCCACCTTCCCTATGCCAAAAAGCGACGCATGACCACTAGTCCTGTCCTAGTCCTCGTATTCTTTCAATCCCTACTCTCATCTAAAATGAGAGGATGAGAAACTGAGTAAGGAAGTTGAGATTAACTCCATAAGAAGTCTAGATAAATTATAGATATATGGTCACGGGACAGAATCCTAATCCTCTAGAGATAAACTCAAAAAATGTATACATACTGGCTTATAATTTTATGTTTTAACTTTGTTCTTTGAGTTCTTGTGGATTATTATAAAATGTGGAATCAAAATGATTAAATCTGAAGAATATTACTGATTATTGTAGGAGTTCTCAAAGAATAATTTGTTTTTTAATATTAGCCTATAATAAAATTATTCTTTTTATTTTAAACAAATAATAAACTTATGTGACTGTCTCTACCTGTACAAAATTATTATTTATGCAGTTTGTGGTTGCATTTTTGCTCCTGTAAATTAAAAATAAGTCGATTTCATACTTTTATTGCGAAGTATTTTAGGATCTTCTATTATAATAAATTTAAAAATTAAAGACGAAACATTTCAAAAAAAATCGTAAGCCTTACATTCATTTCATTTGATGTGATTATTTTTCATAAATCTTTACAAAAATTCTATCCCGTGAGACCATATATCCATAATTTACTGAAGTCTATATTCTCCCAAAAACATGGTTAAAAAAAGGTCACACGAGACTGGAAATCAAATTAAAAAAAAACCGAACGAACGCACGGTACGCACGCCGTGAGCTAAGCGAAACCTGCCCTGATCCAAAAAAAAATTGCGTCCTTTATAAACTCGTAGATGCTCAATGCTCTGTGTTTTGTGCGGTGAGATAAGCAATGCAATATGTATCTACACCAGTGGTTCTCATGTGCGGCCATCAGAGGACTTGGCTGCGGCCACCAAAAGCTTCTTAGAAAATATTGATATTGAAAAAAGTGTGGTTTTAAAAGTTAATTGTCAAAAAGACATACCTTATACACAAGAAACTCAAAACCAAATTTTGGTGCGGCCACCAGCCATTTCCTTAGGACCATTAATCTAAAGTTTAGATTCTAAACGATGCGGCCACAGTGCAATTTTCCGTGAGAACCACTGATCTACACGATGTATTAATTACGCCAAATTCGCCTTGAAATCGAAAATTGACCGAAGCTCAAATGTCGAGCCGAGAAAAACTTTAATTCAGTATTTGCAGGTAACACAGACATAAAAAAGATTTACAAAATGCCAACACAATAAATATTCATACTGAAAATGCATTTGTGTTTTATTGCACGAAAAAACAACACAATTATTATCATATTTACTCGCGCATTTATTATGTCCATAAAACGACATGCACTCTGTCTCGTTTATCTCACCAGAGTTCATCTGCGGTCTCACTCGCTAAGCTGTAAAAATCCCCTTTCATGTCTTTGCGAAAAAGTCGCGTGCACACTTTGCGTCTCGCTCTTTTGTGACTTTAACAGGTAAAAATAGCATTTCCTTTGATGTGTGCCGCCGCTAAATGCAAAAGGCAGGTTCTGAGGTCTAGCGGGAAAATGACAATTATTATTTTTTAAAAATTACTTTTCTCAGCATTATTCATTTCTTTAATTGATAATTATGTGAACCGCAATGACACGTATCCCACCATTAATATTAATTAGACATTATGGCTACATACCTCACATAATAGCTCGGTTAAATAGCATTTTAAAGCGGAAGAGACGAAAATACTTCGTTTGGTGTACATATTGACACCGCCTTATGTGGTAGGTCATCAGAACTCTCTCGAACGATCTATTGTTCACCTCAGTCGATGAGTCAGTCGATATCAGGAAATAAATTCATTCTTATAATAATCTATATTGCAATCTATAGCGGTGCCATGTAGAGTTATTTCAATTTCTCTTATCTCTTATCTCTTGACGCCCAACAATGCATGTGCTTCATAAAAAGTTCATAAGGCGATAAATCATCCCTTATCAGCGGGCGCATGTGTTAACGATTTTTGAAACGGCCATTGTTTTTCTTTCTAAAATAAGCGTTTGTTTTCATACAGAGATTGGACTGCATTGAGAATGCACGCGCCTAATCCTCTCCCTCAGAATTAAATTCGCGTCAAATTCCTGATATCTTCTTCGCTATCGTAATATTTGTGTGTTGTATACAAAAACCATAAACAATTAAATAATGGATGCTAACCGCCGCAACCACATAACGCTTTGAGATCGTCTTTTCTTTATAAGAGTGCCATCACAAGTCCGTCCCCAAAATCCCTCTTTCTGAGTGTCGGATAGGAGGCTCCTTCTCGATTTACGAGGGAGCCGGAATAAAAGGTATTCTCAATTGGCCCGTACAACGTGGAGCACTTATTTTAACGTCCTAGTGCCTCAATTCTTAATTGTTGCCGACGACTAGGGCTAACGATGTTTGACAACATCGGAACTCACTCCCGCCCACTTCATGCTCTGAGATCTCAAAGCGTCTAGGTTCGTATAACCTAGTGGCGCCCAGTGAATAGTAATAATTTTGTGTTTTATAAATAATTACGTAAATAATTTCGAGTGTTCCGAAAAAAAAATAATATCTGTGCATCGTGCGGATAACGCGAACGATCGCGAGTGCTCCGCGGGGCATCATTAATTACGAGTTTATAGTTGCCAATTAATAATATTTGTGTTTTGTTGAGACATGAGTATGTCGCAGAATTAATAATAATAATGTAGTTTTTTTAATAATGCGAATTCTCGCACGTGCTTCACGGATAAGCGATAGTAATAATAGCAGTATTTTGTGTGTTTACTTAATAACGTGTAATAATTAATAATAAATTTGTTTGTGTTGTTCGTAAACAACGTTGTCAAGGGTGCCGCCCACCAAACGCAGCTAAAATAAATTGATGCGATATCTACCGAATGCCGAGGGTAGTCAGCCACGTAGGTGACGAGGAGTGTACCAGGATGTGAGAGAGCACAATAGCATGGGGTTAAGCCATGCAGGACGATACAACAACCTGGATGACTCACGAAGACGACTGGGGGAGACGGCGTCTCCACCATACCGGTATGGCCGGAAGACAGTTGTCATCCGTGCCTACTGAGATGACCCAAGAGTGGGCATAATGGAGCCAAGGACCGAGGGGACCAGCAGCCGCCTTCGAACCTGGAGTAGTGACGGCGAGACGTAGTGATCTACGTCCATCAGTGCCGGGCCTACTTCACCCTAGATCGCGTGAGCGTGCGTGGCGACCAGAGGTGCCGTGGCACCAGCATTTGGAATCCAGTCGTCCAGTCAGGGTCGTATCTCCTGCATGAGACCTAGCTTGCCACCACAGACCTTCACCGAAACCTCGCCAGCCAAAGGCGACACTCGCGTATTAGCTTTGTATCGCGACTTATTGCAGACCTCCGTGACATGATTGAAACAGCAAAAGGAACCGACGCGCCGATATCGCCGCGTTCAAGACGTTGTGTTATCGCGCAAGATAACGTGACAAACGTGCCGGCCGAAATTAACGCACCCATTGTTCCTTTTTAACGACTCCGCTGTGTCGCTTATATGCTTTGTTTTATTCATGTGATTTTTTTAAATGTGTATGTTTTTATTTACGAAAATACTTTAATATGTTTTCAAATCTAACTTCTTTTGATTCTTAATCAGGATTTGGAAATTTGATCTTTATTGTATGTTTCCTTTGATTTATAACTTGGTTTACGATTTTTTGCTTTGATTTATGTTTTTCAAACTTGTGATTTAGGCATTTAACTTGAGTAATGTTATACTCAAACTATGCTTTGAAATTGGATGTATCCTTTCAACTTGATGTACCACGGTCCTTCAGACAGTAGTTGTGACTTGTATATAAAAAAAAATTTTTTTTTTTTGGTATATTTTTGTAATTTTTTTGCTTGCGAAACCATTGATTGAGGAAGACGTCCGAGATAGTTGCTGATTATCAGAAGTAGGGGGATTTGACACCGCCTTATGTGGTAGGTCATCAGAACTCTCTCGAACGATCTATTGTTCACCTCAGTCGATGAGTCAGTCGATATCAGGAAATAAATTCATTCTTATAATAATCTATATTGCAATCTATAGCGGTGCCATGTAGAGTTATTTCAATTTCTCTTATCTCTTATCTCTTGACGCCCGACAATGCATGTGCTTCATAAAAAGTTCATAAGGCGATAAATCATCCCTTATCAGCGGGCGCATGTGTTAACGATTTTTGAAACGGCCATTGTTTTTCTTTCTAAAATAAGCGTTTGTTTTCATACAGCAGTGAGAGATTGGACTGCATTGAGAATGCACGCGCCTAATCCTCTCCCTCAGAATTAAATTCGCGTCAAATTCCTGATATCTTCTTCGCTATCGTAATATTTGTGTGTTGTATAACGTCTGTGTAAACCATAAACAATTAAATAATGGATGCAAAAACCACATAACGCTTTGAGATCGTCTTTTCTTTTTATAAGAGTGCCATGTTTCTCCTACTCCGTCCCCAAAATCCCTCTTTCTGAGTGTCGGATAGGAGGCTCCTTCTCGATTTACGAGGGAGCCGGAATAAAGGTATTCTCAATATCAACTCTTTACGTGAGGGGTGATGAACCTGCGGGCTTCTCTAAATATAGCGTATTTAACACGGTCTTTGGTGCAGTGGTCAAAGTCGTTGGGTCCGTGACGGACGGCCCGGGTTCGAGTCTACGCACGAACATATCTATTCAGTCGATTTATCGATCCAGTTCGAAGGCAATCCGTGTTTGTTTATTTTCGATGGATTCGGCAGTAACTTCGTGGAAGTTGATTTTAATATAAAATTTAAAATAACTTTTATTATTCCACGTTATGTGTTACTAATTTTGACACGTGTTACGGCTCTTTCAGATACACCTCGTACTTACAAGATTGTTTGTGTTGTTAAAAATCCATTCCCACTCTTCCGAACCCAAAAACGGCGCCTAGCATGAGCGATTAGCTATTCACTATTCATGTGTATCCTTTCAATTCCAACTCTTTTCGAAAAAGAGAGGTTGAGAAACTGAGTAGCAAACACTTTTATTTTAGGTTTGATTATTTCAACACACTTTATATAGGTAAACCTTTAATTATTTCATCTTCACGTACAATGTATTACATGACTTACCAAAAGTGCATCGTATATGTAATAAATAACAATATTTATGTATGGCTTGCACGCGAGACTCACCTGAAAAGACAAAGAAAAAACACATTATTAAATGGAAAAGAATGTTTATATAAAAGTTGGAATTGTTCTAGAAAAAAGAAATATTCAAAAAAATCGCACTACCAGAAGTACACTGTACTGTGCTTTATTTAAAACGATACCAAAAAACCCATTTAAAATACGAATCCAATAAATGAGGGTCAAAAAAGGTTACAAAAAAATACTCGATAAAAAAAGAAAGAACCAATTCGAATGTGAAATTGATACTTATAATGCAATTTCATTGTTACATTTTAAATTAAATAAAAAGATTCAGTCAATGTAGCTTAGCTTAAAGCTTCGTGAAGTTTTTCTACGCGTCTTTCTTCCATTGATTATCATAAAGCCCCTAATGGTTATCCTATTATACGAGGGGGGATGCGAAGAAAGAATGGCTAAGGGATCTTATAGAATTATTTAATTTAGGATATTAGCAAGACAGGGTTCAAACGCGCGAGACCATAGCAAATGCATCGCATAATGGAGTAACGTAATTATGGTGCCCATGGGATATCAAAGGATAAGCTAATACATGGGCAAAGCCTATTAATGCAAATATTTATGTAAAATATTCCCAGTGTTATTTAATTTTTATTTTAACTACCATCAAGCGCAAAAATGCAGTTAACTTTGAGTCTTATTTTAAGCAATTAGAAGCAACAATTACTCAAACTCGTAATTTAGAAAAGAATATAATAGAGACATATGAACAAAGATACTCTCGGCTCTATGTTACTACCAACTAAGGATTTCAACTCGGATATTCGAATATTCGATATCCGGATATATTCGGCCTTTTTAAACTATTTGATATTGTAAGTAATAATTGTTGATGAAATATTTTACTACGGAAAGAAAAATAACGTTCGTCAGGACGAAGGCGTAAGCCGAAATAGCTATCAACAAATATATAAAATAATTTATCTAGAATTAAAATACATTGTTATTTTTCTTTCCGTATTATAATGGAGTTCTACCAAGTAAATGCCTACTCAATCAATAAATATTTTACTATTATAAGTCGATGAAATACATTTCATCACAATTTCTCCACATTTAAAGAATAATTATGAATAGCCCAGGAAGTGTTTTTTTTTGCCTTCGCACAACTCGGGTGCTATCAATATCTTATCATAATACTTAAGAGTGACGAATCGGCTAGGTTGCGGGACTAAAGAAACCTTAAATGCCTTAATTTCATGCTGCAAAATTCATTTATTGTAATACAATGGGACGGTATTGAAATGTGTATTTATATGTTTTGTCTCTATCTAAGGTTTTACAAAAGTGGGATAAGATTAAGTCTTAAATTATTATAAAATGTATATAATTGAACAAGGAAACGTTGTACGTGCACATCTCTATTTGCGTGCGAGTTAAACGATTATTTATTAAAAACTTAGAAGTCGATAACACAAGATAATGCAAAAGCAACTGGCAATTTCTTGTTAATTGAAATATATTTTTTATATCACAATTTTGTTGATAATTCTACTATTATTGTACAAAATTTTAGCCATGTCAAACTATCCGGATATCCGAATATATCGTTGATATAGTTCAGGGGTGACCAAAGCGTCTATCGCCTATCTGATCTGTACAAATTTCTAGTGCCCGTCCCAAGAAGCGTGCGAGACAAGTCGTTTGACAGTGACAACACGCTAAAATCTCGAAGTTTGCCAATTATCGACGAAAATCTCTTTCTACAACCCGGCTCAAGCAAGCAAGTGTTGACAATTAGATTAATATAGGCTTTGAATTACTACTTTTGATGATGGTCGATCGCCGCCAATAATTTCTTAACTAAAGTCGATCGCGGACAAAAAAGTCTGGCCACCCCTGATATAGTTGATACTGACGAATACTTGTAATCCCTATACACAACCATTATCACCATTGATCTAATATCCTCGAATAAATGATCGTTTGTTTTTATGGGAACGCAACACGCGAGAAACAACTCAAATGTCGTGTAATAATTGGGCATTTCATATTATATTTTATCAATTGTAATGTAACAGAAATCTACCACATCGACATGACATGTCAATGAAAATTTTAATTTCACTAAGTGTCTGAAGACATGTAGCGGTAGTATCATAAGAAGACATGAAGTGTTAAATCACCATTACAATAATAACAATTTTTTGAATTGTTTGAATTTTGTACTTTTCCATGAATCTTCAGGCATTCCAAGTGCACGGATGTACTTGGACTGACATCCGTGCACTTGGAATGCCTGAAGATGCCGAAAGGCGAAACCCGGGTCGTTAGCGACAAAACTCATGTAAAAGTACAAAATTCAAACAATTCAAATTTGATATTGAAATTCCATCAAGCACCCTCAGTCGAAATACTTTATAGTTATTTTGTCGATATTGTAGCTACACGATTGTCTAACATTAATTGGTTTTAAGGAGAGATATTCTCAACTGGTTTCATGTGATAGAAAATCTTGATAATGATAAAAACCTAATACTTTTGAAGGTAACACTGTAGAAGTTCATTAAAATATAATATTTTAAATAACAGCTTATTCCACGTATTGTGTGACAATTAGTGACACGTGTTTCGTCTCTTATAGAGGAATAATCAGACTAACTATATCAAACGTTGCTTTGGTAATATAAAATACCTGAGACTATTCCGCATATTGTGACTATTAGTTATACGTGTTTCTAAAGCAACCTCTGCGATATTCAGTCCAATGATACCTCTGCCAGAGACGAAACACGTGCCACTAAACAGAGGTTATTGCAGTTACACCGTTTTAACATTAACCATCTGACACGATCATCTCTTGACAGCTCTGCTGGTTTAGTTTTCTTTCAAATAAATAAAAACGGAAATATTTTAAATATCTAATTTGACGTCGTTTCAAATGAGAAGAAATAATGAAATAAGCAACATTTATATATTGATTGAGTTGACATTTACTTGGTAGAGCTCCATTATAATACGGTGAGATAAATAACAATTTTAATTCTACACAAATTAATTTATATATTTGTTGATAGCTATTGCTAGCTATTTGTTGGCTTACGCCCTCGTCAGAACTAGTTAGCTAGAACAAGTGTGGAGTCGGCGAAAAAAAGTTCGACTCCGACTCCGACATTGACCAAAAACACGACTCCGACTCCGACTAAAAAAGTTTAATATCGTCACTTTTTTTTGCCTAATTTTGATAATTATGTGTATTCAATTAAATATCAACCCTACCAATCCGGCCAATAGTCAAATTTCACATATAATATGCAAAAATAAGAAGATCAAACTATTCAAAATTTCCGACTCCGAGTACGACTCCGACTCGGACTCCACAGCTCTGCTAGTTATTTGTTATTTTTCTCACCGTAACATTTACGTAACTCAAAAATTTTTTTTTTACCGAGTACTTTTTTTGAAATAAAATCTTCGACGCTTATAAAAATAAACATAAACAAAAAAAGCTGAGGGTTGTATAGCTATGCGTGAATTATAATGTTGCCTTTATTGAAAAACGTTCGTCACATGGACGGATTGATTGGACAAATTCCTTCAAAATTGTGACATTCCACAAATTGACAGTTCCCATAATATTGAAAGCGATGCCCCACTTGATTGCGGTCCACAATGACTGGCAATTCTCACGATGGCATTCCTTGTTTCGGCCCGGCTGAAGAAGGGTTGCCACAAAAGGCTGCGAGCTACCCGAGCGCGAGATATAATTGCATAATCAATTAATATTCTATATTCTCACTTCTAAGGTGTTCACTGTCAATACTTGGTGAGAAGGCATTATTAAAAAAAGTATAATTTGTCCATGTGTTTGTTCGTGTATTCAATTAAATATCAACCAATCAATTTGGCCAATTGCCACATTTTACATGTTATATCCATAAATTAGAAAGTCAAACTTTTCAAAAGTTTTTCACTACTCCGACTACGACTCCGTCCAAAAAACCTCAACTCCACTCCGACTCCATAGTCCTGGTAAGAGTGCAGTAAGTTATATTCCCAGAAACGAGGACTGCTTTCAAGGCGAGATTGTATTTTACATCAGAATTGAAGTAGTTTTTGGATTAATGACGTATTTTTCGTATGACTGGAGTAAAAATATAAACACAAAACACACTGTTAGTCTGGGCCTTACGGCCTTAAGGAGTACAGCCTGAGTGGCAGCGTTTTTTACAGCCACTGTGTGAGGTGAGAGTAATGAGGCCACACACATTTGTGTAGCACGTGTTTGACCGCTGCGCTGCAAAATACGCTGGCACTTAGGCCGTACACTAAACTTCATACTGTGCTTCGAAAACAGATGCTTGCGGAGAATATTAGGAGTACGGTGGTTTGACTTTGTCATGATGTCGGAAGTAAGAGAGCGGACAGAAAAGCCCTTATTGCATCTAAAATAAAAATGCGAAGTTGGACCTGGCATGGACATGTACTGCGTATGCCTGAATCCTGCCTGTCTCTTCTACTAAGCGGATAGATTCCGTCACCCTGGATCCATTGGATGTACTACGCAGAGCAACAGGACTCTAGAATGACATGGGAGGAAGCAAAGAGGTTGGCAAGTTACAGAAAATCTTGGATACACCGTTTGGCACACGAATAGAAATGGGATATTAATAAAATAGAAAAATGAAGTTTTCCAAGAATTAAAAAATAGGTTTGAAAGATATTTCGACATTGCGCCAGCGACCGGTGTTGCAATGTCAAAACAGCAATCAACGGAATTATTAATTATTTCGGTACTGATCCTTAACTACCAATAAAATGGAGTTCTGCCAGGTGAATACCAATTCAATTAATTATTTCAGATTGTACTATCGAGGAGAAAAAGAAGATCAATCGACCTTATTTAGAGCATCTCGTCTGTTTTGAATATGTCGACACAGCCGAGCGATTGTTTACCAAAAGATACGAATACGCTAGTTGATAAAGCAAAACTAGAGCAATTTTTAAAAAAAAACCAGACGGCGATATAGTCGATGTCAGTGATACTTTCAGGTTTATTTCCAATATAAAAAATATGCACTCTACCACATTGGAAACGAGTATAAAAAGAAACAATACATTGGGAAGAAAACGACTGTTAAATAGTACCGAAATACCCAGTCAGTCATCGCACACAAACACGGGTGATAAAGTCTAGTTTTGGGGGAAATTTAGGGTTGAATAAGACCACTTTTCCATGACCCTGCTCTTCATTTACCGGCTCGTATGGCACACTTACGAGAGTCGCCCCGGCACATCGATACAAAGGCGATTTATTTCGATGCGGTTAGGTAACCGCGGCGAAACAACGAGCGCGGCCGAAGAAGGGAAAAGAGACCTTCACCGGTGATGACTCTGCGTTATTGCGACAATGCACCACGCACGGGCGTACAATGAGCCCGTGAACAAACTGTTAATCTTCGAATACTGGCGGTGGACAATGGAGCTGTGCTTAAATATGCGTTTAAATTACTCGGAAGCTTCCGAGATCAATTTTGCGCCAACCCTTATTAATGACGTTCGGCTATTATTTCGGAGAATAGATATAATGGCTTTTCATACATTTTTTGTAAAAAAAATAATGTCCCACTGTTGTGTTTATGGTTTTTCAAACGTGACGCAGCCGGCGAATCATTTCGACACCTTGCTTTGAAGATGTTCTAACTCAGTGGTTCTCATGTGCGACCAACAGGGGATTTGGCCAACCAACTGCGGCCACCAACAACTTCATAGTAAATATTGATAGTTAAAAAAATTTAGTTTTACAAGTTAATTTGCCAACAAATACTCGTGTGCAATTAATACCAATAGTTAATTGTCAGAAATGTTTAGGTCCATTTGGCAAAGAAGAAGCACAACAGTTTTGAAACAAAAATTTTGTGCGGCCACCAGACATTTCCGAAGGACCAGTTATATGTACGATGCGACCACATGACACTTTGACCTGAGAACCACTGTTCTAACTGCTCTTGACACTGTTTTGAGATATGAACGTTTGAAGTTTTGATTCATTAAAATTAACTTATAACAATGAGCAAGTATAAATGTTTCGAATTATTTTTTCACAACTCTTGCTGAGAAATAATGATCTTAAAGATCTAATGATGGAAATTATGATGACAATCTTAAGACTTTTTAAAATAAATTTAGTACGTGATAATTAACTTTTTTCAAAATTGAATCCAAAAACCGACCTAATCAATAAATAATACTGTTTCGCCTCACTATTTTATGTGAATCAGTTCAAAATAGTCATAAGGTAAGTTAAATTGGATGCTGAGAACACGCATAGCGTGTCCATTTTCATACTAAAATACAGGTTCAGCATTGAATGCGTTAATAAAAACAACCTGACAAAGCAAAGGACGAAATGGAAATGGAAAAGTACAAAATTCAAACGGATCGAATGAATTCTTTCTTTTCTTATCAATGTGCCATTGTTCGATACTCATTTTGTATCGACCGATATTCAAATATGGTCAGAATCAGAGATATGCACGGGTTCGGGTAAGCCAGCGGGCCCGAGCGCAGCCGGCCCGTGGACTGGGTCGGGCTGGGTAACAAAGGTAACGATTCGGGCCGGGCTCGGGCCTGGGTACACAAAAAATAAAACACAAATCCGATTATTCCGGATGTATACGCCATTATTGTATATCTACATTATATTCATATTATAATTTGACGAGTTGATTAAATTTTGTCGAAAAGTTGAAAAACTGTCGGGTTCGCGTAAGATGTTCGCGAATGAGCCTCCGGCTCGAGTCGAAGATTTTCGGACTCGGGCCGGGTAGAATATTTTAAATTTTGGCCCGTGCAGACCTCTAGTCAGAATAAATAGCGGGTGCAAGAAATTAGAGTTCTTGCTCTTTTACTCTCATTGGTCGTCAACTTACTGTCACACACATGAAATTTGGTTTATATTCTTTTAATACACATTACCCACCTACACTTAATGTAACTACATTTTTTAGTACATAACAGAACAGCTTTAACACGAATACCAATGCAATTGGTAATTCGGTCGATAAATAGGCTATATTAGAGATGCACAACCTTTTTAGGAGAAGGGCCAGATAATCAATTCTCAGATAGAACAAGGGTCGCACGAGTAAAACTGATAAAATCATAGATATGATCAGTGTATATATTTTATTTTTTACGGTGTCCGCTCCCAGCTTGAAGCATATGGATTATTTCAATATTTATATTTTTTGACGAGAACTGCTTGTTACTCAGTTGCTCAACCTATCTTTTACGAAGATAGTAGGGGATGGAAAGGTGGGAAGAGATTTTTAACAACACCAATACCCATGGCTTTGAATGGATTTATCGATTGAAATCTGCTCGTCCCGGAAATCGAACCCGGGCGGTCGGACAGGCCAGTCAAACAACGTTTACCACTGCGCCACGTACCGGACATATCAAATTATTTTTTTTTGTTTTATATTGCTCTTTCATCGCCCGTGAAAAGTAAGGAAGTAAAACTGATTGATATTTAAAATTTCGGGCCGCAGGTTGTGCATCACTGGGATATACAGATCGATATGGTACTATTACAATTTATGGAGCATTATGTTCCAGCCGAGGTAATGTTCGACCGAAAACCATTGTGTAAAAGAGAAACTTGTAATTCTACATGTCCCACCGCGAATGCCTTATTGTTCTTAGAGGGCAATTTCGCGTGGGAGGGCAGCGGCTGGAGCGCTCTCGCCCCCCCGGCCGATCAAAGAAAATCGTTTTAAGTGGGCCACTACACAACGAGGCATTCTGCTCTTTACGACACCGTTTCCGCGTCTCGCGGGGCGTCGATTAACAAAATATTTATTCATGATCTGGCTCGTAATACGTGTAAAGTTTTTATCATAACTTCTTTTCGATGTGTCGTAAAAAAAGCAATAAATTATAATTGGTTGCATTTTTATGGAATGCGTCATGGAAACCAGTCCGGGGTAACGATCTTTGCCTAAGCCGAGCGTATGGACTTGATAACAAATCTTATCTCAAAAGTCAATCAACAATTTAACGTCAAAAACAGGTGAAAATGTTCTGTCCGTGCTTCTGATAATACAATAATTAATCAGTTCACAAAAAATACTTATGTTCCAGTCTTTTGGTACCTTCTTTTATAAAGGGTCTTTTTATAAGGACGCTTAGTTTTGAAATGTAAATAAAACAAGTTGTTTGTGAGATTTCGACTAAATTTTAATTTCATTTGTAAGTATATTTTACGGCATTAAATATGGAATATAGCATCAAATGTCTGCCAATATCCATTCATTATAAAATGGGCCATGTCGCTAAAGTTGACTTTTTTGACAAATTTGGGTAAACTTCAAACTGCTCCAGAACCCAATCAGGCGTTGTCTGTGGTCGTTTACCTGAAGTTCCTTGGTAAGTTGGATTTTATACGGGTGCAGACATAAGGCCCGATTCAAAATTCGCCAAGTTGAAGTCGCAGAAAAGCCAAGTTCTTGTGAACAACGAGAAATAAGCTGCCTTGGGTTTTCCTGTACACTTTCACACACAGCAGCAATGTTTTCACCAGATATTGTATTTTGATGACGTACGCGTTTGAGGTGTTGGCCGATTATTTACCAAACTGGTTGACTCAAATTTGGCCACTAAACAATGAATAATCTACTCAGCAGGACAAAGTAAAATATTTTGAGCGTCCCTATTGAAATACCCTTTATATTCTCATTTATCACTTTTAAGGTGTTAATTGTCAATACTTGGTGGAATGGCATTATAATAAAACATTTTTAGCACTTTTTCCACATTAAATGTATGGTATGACAATATAACCTTGTAATTATTACTTAAACTTTGTATAAATATCACTGTTTTGATGTATTTCTTATCAGTTGACAATGCTCGCCATGAGCGAAACCGTTCCTGATCAAATAAATTTTATGTGGAAAAAATACTAAAAATATTTTATTATTTTTATTATATTCTCATTTTTTGAGAAAGAGCCATGAACTTTGAGTGACTTCGTTAAGATTGTGAAAGGCCGCGTTCATTTTTATGCGTTGATGTATCCGAGATATTCTGCATTAAATTATCATGTTATAAATTAACTCTTATTTTACAATTTTGATTTCACATGAAGCGGAGTTTATATGATTGAGGATTTCGACAGTAGGTGCTTGATCGAATTTCAATATCGAATTTGAACCGTTTGAATTTTGTTCTTGTCCGTGTGTTCTATTGCCTACCAACCGTGTTATGCAAGTTCAGTCTAAGTTAATTCGTGCACTTGAAATGCCTGGATACAGCGAGAACCGTTAGCGACAAAACTCATGGAAACAGTATAAAAAAGTGTAGTTGAATATTCTTTTCCGTGATACAGAAAATGAAATTTTCGGTATTATCAAAATTCTGATGACAAAATGTTACCTCAGACTTTTTTTGCTTTAGAAAGGGTTGAATTTCAATCACGAATTTGAACATACTCTTCGAGATATTACCTTTTATAAACGAACTGATCGGTTGACGAATTGATGGCTCTGAAAACAATGTTGGTTTTTATTTATCAATTTGTGATATAACATTTCATTACTACAATATTGTGACCCGCGATCTCAAAGCAATTGAAAAGGGCATTTTTTATAAGGCAATTAAAAAACAACGAAAATGAAAATGCATTACGGAGAATATTTTCCGTTAACTGTATAATTTGGCGACCCCACAGACAACCCGCCGAGACAACATTCGAGGTCACGACCCATGGGTTGGGAACCCGTGATATAGCCTTTATTTTCCATTTCAACACACTTTAAGATCCACTATGTACTGACATCAACCATTCTTATCCCCAGTCTAAACATATCAGTTGACTTGTAAACATCATTATAATAATTATACATGAAATAAACACATTTATTACAGTGTCAATTTAATAATAATAAACAATGAACGAGGCCGGGCAGATGATATGTATTACGTTACAATGACATAATATATAATAGATATATATTACTTCATTTAATAATTAATATCTAAATGAATATCTTAATTACGGGCGTAATGAATCTGAAGGCTAATGTATCGAGAGAGAGAGAGAGCCAGGACTGGTTTTTTAATGGCCCGCATTCACACATCAACAACGCTATTACTTACATTACAACTAACTAATTCGGAGTGGTTCGTCCGCCTCTGGCGCAGGGGAAAGAATAACAAGTCAAAAAATATATATTTTAAGATGTCGACTGAAGGTGCTTGATGCGATATCGATATCTAATTTGAACTTTTCAATGAGTTATTTGAGAACAACCGCGTTTATTTTTTTTGCGTTGATATATCCGAGGTCTTCTGCATTTAATCATTTTATTATAAACATAATCTTATTTTGAGAAAGTCTGCATAAAATTAAACTTTTATTTTGATTTTACATGAAGCAGAGTTGATATGATATCGACGATTTTGACTGAAGGTTGTCGATGCAAATATAAATATCTAATTTGAACATTTCTATGAGTGATTTGTGAACGGTTGTGATTCTTAATTTGCGTTGATATCCGAGATCTTCTGCATTTAAACTTTTTATCATAAACTTAATCTGATTTTAAGAAAGTCTTTGCGTACTATAAAAGATATATTTTGATTTTACATGAGAGTTGAGTTGCTATGATATGACATCCTTGATGCGATATCAAATTATAAAAGTTCGAGTTACGTTTCTATAACGACCTGGTTTCGCCATTCGACTTCGTCGGGCATTTCGAGTGCACGAATAAACTTACACTGACGCGTAGTAAATAGCTTGTATCGCTTATATACAATTGAAAGCGTATTGTGAGCAATTTCAACAAATAAAGTTGTTTCCAATTACAATCCTTCGAGCTCCATTTAGAATGTTTGATTTTAGGATTTCGACTGAAGATGATTGATGAAATTTCAATATAAAATTTTGCACTTTTCGACGAGGTTTTTACGTTAACGGTTTCGGACCCGGGTTTCGCTTCTCAGTGATTTAAAGTGCACGAATAAACGTGAACTGACGTCAGTTGCTACATTCCATTGCCACTATTTGCTCATTTCCCACTTTTCCCATTCATTTTCATTCGCGCACTTAAAATTGCCTGAAGATGCCGAAAGGCGAAACTCAGACCGTTCGGGACAAAACTCATTGAAAAGTACAAAATTCAAATGAGTCAAATATGTGTTGAACGTTTATAAAAGTGCAACAGCAATAAACTAATTATTTAATTTTAAAATATTAGAAATATAAAAAAAAGAGTATGGCAACACTACACATATAATACTGTCTCATAAGAACATATGTATATTCTAGAAAAAGAATAAAAAAAAAAACATATTAGCATATCTATTCATCTAGTTTTGGTATATTGAACGCGATTCTCATATCACAGATGCTAAGTCATTGATTTATTGTTTTGAGCACAATCGCAGACTTAAATAATGGTAATTCATTAGTTTTTTTTTGTAACAATAATATTTATGTCTAGCAATAAACAATTAATTCCAATCAATGTCAACGCCATGTTGGATATAATAAAGTTCTTCGGAGACATTTATTGCGTATTAATTAATGTTATCTGTAGCAGAGAGAATACATTTCGTTTTTTATACTCTCATGAATTAACGAACTTTGAATAATATTCTTATAATACGTATAAATAAATACGCGACAGCTAAGATGATAACATCCATATTGACATGACAACGTCTTATAAATCGATGAACGCCCGCTGCACGCACGAAAAACATAAGCGATAGAGGCACGATCGGCCTACCGTTCGGATTGTGCCGCATCTATCTCTCTTCCACTCGATCGGTCGATGCGTCTGAGTAGAAAAGAGACAGCGGCAGCACACAACGCACCTACAGTACCTACACGTGATCTGTTTACAACTGTTTATAAAGTGAAGTGAAATGTTAATGTGGTTTTCATTGTTTATATTACAACAACAATTGCGGCAATAAAGGTCTTCTTGCATATTAAAAATCTGATTAACGTATAACAAATATACAAAATATCGTATCCATACAAAATAATGATAATTCAATAAAAATGATTCCATTTTATTCATGCAATCATTTCATCAATGTTTTTCTTATGACGTTGTCACGTTAAACTATCGTCCGGAAACCAACTTTACAGACACCAATTTTTTTAATACAAAAAAAAAAAATTGTGCTAGAAGCCGATAGTTCTGTATGCTATAGCGGGGGTTCTTAACCCTGTGCCCGTCCGCGTAGCTATTATCGTGCACCCTCTCCAAAGTATCAAATTACGAAAATACCCAAATTTTATCAGAATTGTATTTTATCTTTTAACTTTAACTAAGACAATCCAATAAATACGGTTTTTGAAATAAGGATAAATATTTTTCCAACCAAGTTTTACAATGGCGAGCAGGACTCAACATACGTAGTAATTAAAGTGACATTTGTAAATTTGTTGACAGTCGTTTTGTCGTCTACGGCAAATCACCATGGAAGGTTATAGCGTTGAACAACGTGTGCAAATCATCAAATTTACTGTCAAAGTCACTGTTCCGTTCAAGAAACGTTCCGCGCAATACGTCATCTCTAATTAAGTGCTACTTATTTGTGGTGAGGTATTGTTTCAAATAAATAAAACACACAATTTTTGCAGTACTTAGGATATTTAGAAAAGCCTAGCTTTTGATAAATAAATCTTTTGAAATAATTTTTTATGTTTTCTTGGTAAATTATGGATATATGGTCACGTGACAGAATCCCAATGCTCTCGAGCTAAGCTCAAAAAATTTATACATACTGGCTTATAATTTTATGTTTTGACTTTACTCTTTGAGTTTTTGTGGATTATTATAAAATGTGGAATCAAAATGATTAAATCTGAAGAATATTACTGATTATTGTATGAGTTCTGAAAGAAAGATTTGTTTTTTAATATTAGCCTATAACAAAATTATTCTTTTTATTTTAAACAAATAATAAACTTATGTGACTGTCTCCATCTGTATAATATTTTTATCTGTGTAGTTTGTGGTTGCATTTTTGCTCCTGTAAATTAAAAAAACTCGATTTCATACATATTGCGAAGTATTCTTTAGGATATTCTATTATAATAAATTTAAAAATTAAAGACGAAAAAATCTTAAGCCTCACATTCATTTCATTTAATGTGTTTATTTTTCATAAATCTTACACAAATTCTGTCCCGTGACCATATATCCATAATTTACCTTTTTTTTACATTCCTCAGCTTTTGAACGTTCAACATTCGCACATATTTTCAAGAACGGAAGCAAGTACGTGCGAAAGTCGATGGGTCGCATGTGAATAGATTCAGGACACATAATATTATCACAATCCGTGTAAAAGATCTGGCCGGTTGTGGCGAAAGAAATGAGAGGGTATCGTGTCGTAACAGGCACTTAATGGTCGGCCGATTAAGCTAGACTCGCTGCCCACGCTTCATCTTCCAATATGGAAATCAATGCAGGTTTTGCCGACACATCAACATGTTGTGCTTACATCAGTTTGCGTACAGTAGAGGTCTGTACGGGCCGAAATTTTGAAATTTTACCCGGCCCGAGTCCGAAAACCTCCAACCCGGCCCGGCCCGAGCCCGAGGCTCAATTCCAAAATCTTACCCGAACCCGACCCGAGCCCGACATTTTTCATCCTTGCCCGAAAAAAACCCGATTTTTTTTCGACAATCCTAATAAAAATAATTAAAATTGACTCACCAATTATCGTGTGTGCAGTTTTTCAAAATACATACATTTAAGAAATACTAAATTCGGGATCATATTATGAAATTTATTATGAGTATTGTACAAACTCCTCAACAGAAGTATATCCATTAAAAAATAATATAGTGGTGTGAGCAGTCATTAAACCGAGAACAATGGATGTGTTCATAAGGGAAAATAAGGTTTTTAAATAACGAACAAGGCGTCGAAAAGATGACTGTAACAAGTACGTGAAGTTTATTATAGTATTAAATTTAGATTTACGATAATGGTGAGCTCATTCGGAAATGGCCCGATTTTTGTAATATGTTTTGTGTCCATGGGCTCGAATCAAAACCCTTGTTACCCGGCCCGTGGGTCAAACCCGAGACCGTGCAGACCTCTAGCGTACAGGCACTACTAGATGATATTGTAATGCAGCGCATCTGACAAATACACGATTCCCTTCGTTTACAGCAGTGCTTCCAAAACTTTATCCTGCTAAGTCTGAAAAGAATAGTCCAAAGCCACCATGAACAAAATATATGTTTTGTGCGCCCACACCGACATGTTGTTATCACATTAGTTTGCGCAAGGACACTACGTGATGCTATTGTAATGTAGCGCATCTGACAAATAATCGATTTTTTTCGTTACAGCGGTGCTTCCCAAACTTTTTTTAAAGTGCCCCCTAAATCTGAAAAGATATCCACGACGCAGAGTTTGAGAATTACTGGTTTAAAAGACGTTTATTCTGGGATATATTTTGTTGTATCAATTCCAGATATCGCTTTTCTGATAGTATAACGAAGTAACGATTGTTTGATTGTTCGGGAATTGATTGTTTTTTGACATTTTCAGCTGTGAATTTGTTGTTGGTCTTTTAATTTCTATATGAATGGTATGTTGAGTCTATTGTGCCATTTTCAACCTAGGAAATACTAGATTTTTTCACTCGATTAAAAAAAAATATTCAGAAGTTTTGTCTGAAGTCAATGGAGATGGTCTCATAAATACGAAACACCAAGTTACACAACCAGTAGAATAACAAAGCAACAAATTTAATTTTAAAAGTATCGTTAATAAACTCAATCTTCAGCAATGAATCAATGTTTTTTTAAAAGAATAATAAATAATAATTTTATGTTTTTCCAGACGAAGAGTTAGATGCTATGAATGATTCAATCAAGACTTAGCGTTTCGTTTTATTACGTCAACAAATAATCCATTGATATCAAATCGTGGGGTCGTGTTCCAAGCGCGGTCCGCCAGTTATTTAGAGTGGGCTCAAAAAAACAATGTCTGTTTTACTGATGTCTGATCATTGATTAATTTTATGCTGAGGGGGCCATAAGACATAAGAAACTATGCAATAAAACTAATAAACCCAGTTACACGAGCGAGATCGATGTTATCTTTATGGCGCGCTTGTTGATTGTCCAAAAAGCTGAGCGATCGGTGTGTTAAATTCCCTGCGACGACAGTTAAAAGCTGGTTTTATTACCCCTGCTGTGGAAGACTCTTTTAATTAGTGACAGTCGAGAGGACACTGATAAGAAAATGGAATGGTATTTCGGTGTTGAGTTGGGCCCCCAAAGCAAAAGCGCGTCGAACGCTTTGATCGATTGTATGCTACGACACTTTACTTTGAAAAGGTTCTAACTGCTCTTGACACGGTTTTGAGATATGAACGTTTAAAGTTTCGATTGATTAAAATTAACTTGTAACAATGAGCATGTAATAATGTTTCAAATTACTTATTTTAAGCATATTTTTCACAACTCTTGCTGAGAAATAATGATCTTAAAGATCTATTGATGGAAATAATGATTAAAATCTTAGAACATTGTCAAATAAATTAAGTGAAAAACTCCTTTATTCAACCATAGATAATTCCGAAATTCATATATATGATAGAATGCGGTAAATACAAGCTTTTCCGACCAAAAGTTCATTTTAGGCAAAAATGATCATTAGAACTTTTTCAAAGTACGGTAACGTGTTATGAAAGTGTTGTAAGGTTTCAAATTTGAGCCGTCAATTCGATGCATTGGACATTTCATTGTAGCGTTATACATATTGGCAGCTGAATGCCTATCTAGGTTAACGCCAAGTTTGGTGTAATGTGCAGATAAGTCGTTAAAAGATTCGAAATTTGCCAGGTGTGACAGGTCGGGGCAACATCGATGAACTGGGGTTCGAACGCATGCACTCCGGGCATTTCACCAACGTTTCAAGATCGACTAGATAACCGCTTGTCCTGTCTGAACTAGGGCTGTGGAGTCGGTGAAAAAAGTCCGACTCCGACTCCGACTCCAACATTGACCAAAAACACGACTCCGACCAAAAAAAGTTCAATATCATCATTTATTCGCCCTAATTTTCCTATTTATGTGTATTCAATTAAATATCAACCCTATCAATGCGACCAAAAGCCAAATTTTACATATAAAATGCAAAAATAAAAAGAGAAGTCCACGAGCGAAACCGGTCCTGATTCAATACATTTTATGTTGAACAAGCACTAAAAATGTGTCATTATTTTTATTATAATGCCATTCCAAGTATTGACAGTGAACACCTTAAAAGTGATGATAAATAAAAAGGTCAAACTTTTCAAAATTTTCGACTCCAAGTACGACTCCGACTCCACAGCCCTGGTCTGAACCCATATCCTTTCTATGGCTACTACTGGAAAAAGTGAGGCTGAGCAACCGACTCAGTCAGACATCATGGAAGAACTTCTGTTCATTGATTGAGTAGGCATTTACTTGGTAGAACTCCATTATAATGCGGAATGAAAAATAACAATGTATTTTAGTTCTACATAAATTATTTTATACATTTGTTGATAGCTATTTCGGCTTAGAAAGAAGATAGATATCACACTTTGACAGCGATTTAACGCGGTCCTTTCCTTTCAAACTGTTGAAAATGCTCATTAAAGAGGCGAAACGCGCGTCAATATTTGTTACAAAATTATATATAATATATTTATGCGGAATCGCAATCCCTTATTTGAAAACACCAAAAAGTAATACACAATATCATATTTACATTAAGTTCAATAAAATGCTGTTATGGTAAGATTGAAAGGTGGTTGCATAATGAAGTCATTGAGATCACATACTAAAGAAGAAGTACTGCTACTTCGGAATGAAGAAGAAGCAGATATTTATTTTTATTACATCAACATGAGAGAAGGGTCATTGAGGATGGAATAATAATACATTAAAACCCTTACATTGTCGGGCACCGGAAGATTGATAGGCCCCTTTATGTGGTTAAAATTTCACTATCAATTATGATTCAGTCTACACACATATGCACGTTTAAGAATTTTATCAAATGATATAATCATACGTTAGTGTGTATAATATATTTTAATCTATCTTTAACTCGTCATCAAGGGTTTAATTGTAAAAACTAGAAATAAATAACAATGGTAAAATTGCATATCAGCAAAATCAAAAAAAACGTGGAAACATAAAAACAGTTAGAAAAATAACAATGTATTTTAATTCTACAGAAATTATTTTATATATGTGTTGATCACTTTTAAGGTGTTCACTGTCAATACTTGGTGGAAAGGCATTATAATAAAAATAATAATACATTTTTAGTACTCTTTCCACATAAAATTTATTTGATCAGGACCGGTTTCGCTCATGGCGAGCATTGTTCACATTGTTCGACAAATCATCAGTTGACAATGCTCGACATGAGCGAAACCGGTCCTGATCAAATAAATCTTATGTGAAAAAGGTATTAAAAATGTATTATTATTTTTATAACTGTTGTTAGTTGGGTGTGTTAAACATAAGATGGATTTTTGCAGTGGTATTAATAATACAAAGATGTCGGAAACGCATATTCATATTTTTCAGTGGAAACGACGATATATAAATACATTGATTGAATTGGCATAAACTTAGTAGAATTCCAGTACAACACAATGAAAAGGTAAATAAGTAATTTTGTCACAATTGTTGTAAATAATATATTTCCTATTTTTATAAACCTTAAAATAAATAATTTTATTTTCACAGAAAACCATAAATTTATACAAATAAAATATATTTGTATAAAATTATAAAAAAGGCCAGGACCGGTTTAGCTAATTGCGTGAATTGAGAACCGTCTCATTAGTCTCAGGTACTGTGGACATAAATATCTGTTCTAATAAAATATTTTTAAAATAAATATTTATTTCAATGAGACTTAACCGTGACATTGTAAAATCCCACCTAATCAATCCTAAATGAAGTTTTGTTTATTATCTGATGACGTTATATTAATCAATCCGATCATATCTTAAACAGGTACTAATAAATCTGTTAATGCGCCAAGGCGACCGAGTTAAATCACCCTTTTAACAGGTCAATAATCACGAAGCAATAAAATTACAAGCATACGAAACGAAATAATGCCATTAACTTTTTGAAAAAATGCGACTTACTCCCACCCCCTAACAGTTCAAACACTAAGAAGATGAGTAAATAATTCTATTCATACAACAGCCCTAAAAGAAAGAAGAAAAAAAGCAATACAGCGCCTGTGTTCCTTTTTTGAATCCTTTGTTCGTTACCAATTGAAACGCGGTATCGTGTTCCAACAGGTATCACACGAAACTCTCGGTGTGGCCAGGAATGCCAAATAAATAAAAAAAAAATGATAACAACACTAAAAAATGTAATAAAAAAAGAGAAGGAAGAAGAGCAAACATACGGCGGAGTGCGAGAGAGAATGTGTGTATGCGCGCCAGGTGTAGTTGTATGTGTGAAGGTGTAACCAATCACAAATTTAATTGTTTATGAATGAAAACTACATAGCATTTTGTTCGAACGAGTTTAAACTGAGACGACCAGGGTTCCTTCTCCATCTGACTGGCGTCAGCCAGCATCCTTCCACGGCGTTCGGAGACGGAACTTAGGGATAGGATGGGAGGAAAGGTATCTCTGTATAGATTTCAATCGGTTTCTCTTGGCCAAACTCTATCCCAGAGTTGGCGAGTTTATTTTCACAATATTGATTGTCGGTTACAAAAAACACAGATATACAATTGCAATTACAACTACAATTATAACAGGATCAACAGGCCTAAACGAATAAATTTACCTCCTGCCTGCCGAGGCAGGAGCGGAGACGACCGTAGAGTTTGAAAGAAGGATAACGACTGGCTCCCTTCGCGGTTATTTTTTTGACAGCCACATTTATATCCCGTGATTCTAGTATAGACAGCTCGACCAATCAACGCAACGCATTCTGGCCGGAGCTGAATTCAACCAATCACTGCGAAGCCGTCGCAATGAGTCGGTTACATGTATTTAATACAATTTGAATGCATTTATTCGCGTTATATTAATTGTTTAGGTCCTATTGTCATTGATTGAGGTGATAATAAGATGGTTCGAGAGAGTCCTGATGACCTACAATATCAGGCGGTATCAAAATTCCCCTACTTCTGATAATCAGCGACTATCTCGGACGTCTTCCTCAATCAATGGTCTCGCAAACAACAATATAATAACAAACACATACCACACAAAACAAATTGTTTTTTTTTTTTTTTTTTTATACAATTCAAAAAATACAACTACTGTCTGAAGGACCGTGGTACATCAAGTTGAAAGGATACATAATATTTCAAAGCATAGTTTGAGTATAACATTACACAAGTTAGGTGACTAACTCAAAAGTTAAAACATACATCAAACCAAAAAAATAAAATCGTAAACCAGTTATACATCAAAGGAAACCATACATTAACGATCACGTTTCCAATTCGTGATTAAAAATCAAAGAAGTTAGATTTGAAAACATAAAAATATATTTTAACGTTAATTTAAGTTGGAAACATATTTGTTTTTCAAAGAAATAACGGAATTTTTCTAACAGCACAGAGGTGATAGTGAAATTAAAAACATACACATTTTAACAAACAAAAATCACACGAATAAACCAGATCGTATAAGCGACGCCACGAAGTCGTTAAAACAAACAATTGATGTGTCGCCTTGGGCTGGCGAGGTTTCGGTGAAGGTCTGTGGTGGCAAGCTAGGTCTTCTGCAGGAACTACGACCTTGACTGGACGACTGATTTCCAAATATTGGTGCTGCGGGACCACTGGTCGCCACGCACCGCAATCTCCGGTGGAGTAGGCCCGGCACCGATGGACGTAGACCACTACGTCGCGCCGTCACTACCCCAGGTTTGAAGGCGGCTGCTGGTTCCCCTGGTCCTTGGCTCCGTGATGCCCGTCCTTGGGTCATCGTGGTAGGCGCGGATGATCACTGTCCCTTAGCGGGAGGATTAGTAGCCTGAGAGCCACTTCCAGGGCCTACAGTTGGGAGACCCTCGACCAAGGCTGTACGGCTTGTCTGGCCAGTGCCCTCTCCAGGTTCCCTAATCTCTCGCTGTGACTGACTATCCGTCCATACCGGTATGGTGGAGACGCCGTCTCCCCAGTCGTCTTCGTGAGGCGTACAGGTTGCTGCAGAGTCCTCTATGGCTTAATCCCATGCTATTTTGCTCCCTCACATCCTGGTACACTCCTCGTTACCTTCGTGGCTGACTACCCTCAGCATTCGGTAGCTATCACAACAATTTGTTTTTTTTGCTGCGTGTTTGGTTGTTAACGATCGAAACACCATTGTTTTTATTATTATTTCAAACATTATCAAGTAATGAAAAATTACGTAAAAGTTGTTATTAAACACACAAAATACTGCTATTTTCACTATCGGCTTTGCCGTGAAGCACGCGCGAAAATTCGCATTATTAAGAACAAACACATTATTATTATTAATCCTTTGACATATTCATGTCTCAGAAAACACAAATATTATTAATGGACAACTATAAAATCGTTATTAATGATTTTCCCGTGATGCATTCACGATAGTTCGCGTTTATGAACGACGCACAGATATTATTATTGTCAGCTTCGCCGTGAAGTACGCGCGAACATTCGCATTATTACGAAAGACACTTAAATTATTACACAGAATTTAAAACAAAGGGCGCCACCAGATCGAATAATCTGGACCGATTGAAATCTTTAGAGCATGAGAAAGTGGGAGTGGGCACCGAGTTGTCAAACTTCGATGGTCCCAAGTCACTGGGCGTCAATCTTGAGCAATGCACTTGACGTTGGGACCACGCTGCTCCACGTTGGATGTGCCAATTGAGACGACCAGGGTTCCTTCTCCATCTGACTGGCGTCAGCCAGCATCCTTCCACGGCGTTCGGAGACGGAACTTAGGGATAGGATGGGAGGAAAGGTATCTCTGTATAGATTTCAATCGAGTTTCTCTTGGCCAAACTCTATCCCAGAGTTGGCGAGTTTATTTTCACAATATTGATTGTCGGTTACAAAAAACACAGATATACAATTGCAATTACAACTACAATTATAACAGGATCAACAGGCCTAAACGAATAAATTTACCTCCTGCCTGCCGAGGCAGGAGCGGAGACGACCGTAGAGTTTGAAAGAAGGATAACGACTGGCTCCCTTCGCGGTTATTTTTTTGACAGCCACATTTATATCCCGTGATTCTAGTATAGACAGCTCGACCAATCAACGCAACGCATTCTGGCCGGAGCTGAATTCAACCAATCACTGCGAAGCCGTCGCAATGAGTCGGTTACATGTATTTAATACAATTTGAATGCATTTATTCGCGTTATATTAATTGTTTAGGTCCTATTGTCATTGATTGAGGTGATAATAAGATGGTTCGAGAGAGTCCTGATGACCTACAATATCAGGCGGTATCAAAACTAACTAACTTCATATTTTTTGCGCGGATTTTTTCACAACGCCTATGATAAAACGGTTAATATGTATCTTCCCCGCCTCTTCGCCGAGTATAAGAAAGATTTCACCATAATCTACTTAGAAAATATAAGTAATGAATTAGAATTAATTTCTTCTTTATAAAATTTGACATTAAAAATATATCTTGCTACTTAAAAAAAGCACCTCCAATGAATTTATTGATTGAGTAGGCATTTACTTGGTAGAACTCCATTATAATACGGAAAGAAAAATAGCAATGTATTTTAATTCTACATAAATTATTTTATATATTTGTTGATAGCTATTTCGGCTTACGCCTTCGTCAGAACTATGTTTAAAACGTGTATTAGAGATAGCTTTAGAAGAAGCTGCTTAGGCCGGAGTCGGAGTCGTGAAAACCTTTTGCAAGTATAAACTTTTTATTTGTACATATAGCACCGGATTGGTTGGTTGATCTTTAATTTAATACACATATATAGGAAAGGTAGGAGAAAAGACCTGACAAAATTAAACCTTTTTTGTTGTCGACTCCACAGCCCTGGAAGTTTTTATATCAGCGAAACGACGCTACTTAGATTTTGTTACACAGCCAGTATAATAAAAAAGTGGCCATTTTAAATTTAATATAATAATAAAATTTTAATTCGACATTGTTACCTTCCTTCGAATCTGTAAAAAAGTAAGTTCTTAACTTCTAAATTTGTGGCCTTAATACTGTACCCAGGAGGTATGTGGAAAATGGCTCTTTTACTACTCAGCTACGGCTGTTTTACGTATTTTTAAGAAGTCTATGTGTTAGTGATGCGATTACGACATAGTTAAGTATAACACTCGACAGAGCGTCCCGAGGTACTGAAAATTATGCCGATATATCTATTTGGCCAAAAATCGAGCAGTTTAGTACAGTATACATATACATAGGTAAAGTAAAAATAATATTTTTTTGTATTTCAAAACCGTAGCAACTTTGCCGCTGCTAAACCAGTGTGATGTTGGCCCAAATGGTCCAATTCGGCTCGCGACTCTCGGGTTGGCATTACGCCGTGAGACGGTGGTCTCGATTATATCACTAATATGAACCAAAAAGCCACAAATAATAATCTTCGCGGCTGACGACATCGATGATGGAATATTGAATCACAAGTCGAGATAATTAATGTGGCGTAAAATAGATTCCAAGCCTAAAGGTAGAGCACATACCACACGGCGAAGAAGAAACAATAATATATTGTACGATGATGTTAATCACAGTCACTTCAAAGATAAATAATTCATATTATGATTTCCAAAAAAAAAACATGGTTTTATGTACTTGGGAGTACACATCACGGTAGATGGCCCGCGTAATGAGCTCGCGATCCGATTAGGGATAGCTGGAGCAACCTTTAACTCAATGCGGAAAGTCTGGGACTCACGGTTGTACTCGGTCAGAACCAAGTGCCACTTATTCAACGCATGCATACTGACTACGGTTGCGAGTTATGGCACGTTACACAAGCACAGGGTATCCGTATACTGTGCTTCGAAAAAAGATGCATGCGTCGAATATAAGAGAGTACGGTGGTTTGACTTTGTCGGGAACACGGAGGTAAGAGAGCCCCTTATTACGTCCAAAATAAAAAAAAAAAGTGACAATGGACCTGGCTTGGACATCTGCTGCTGATGCCCCAGGGGAGCCTGAATCCTGCCTGCTTCTTTTATCAACTTGATGGATCCCGACGCCGCGGATGGCCTTTGATGACAATCCATAGGATGTATTCAGGGGAGCCGCGGGACGCCGGGATGACCTGGGAAGATGCGAGGAAGTTGGCGGGAGATAAGGAATCTTGGAGGCACCGTGTGGCGGCCATATGCTCCGAATAGGGAGCGGATATGGACAACAAAAAATATGATTTCACCATGAAAAATCATCGTACAAAATTGTTAATTTTTCTTACTCTATGTAATATACTTTTGGTTGTCTCTTTCAAAACACCTGTGTCATAAAACCTTAAAATGCAACGATAATAATATGTATGTTTAGGATTTCGACTGAAGATGGTTGATCGAATTTCAATATCAAACTGGAATCGTTTGAATTGTGTACTTTTCCATGTGTCAAGAATGACAGGATCAAGTCCATACGTGCACATGGAATAATGAAAAGCGAAATCGTGTATTTTTGCTCAAACTTTGTTATGGAATACATTAAATTAAATTTGTTACATAAAGACTATAGTTTTCAAATATAAAATTAGGATAAATATATCATATTAGGATATCATAGTTCTGACGAAGGCGTAAGCCGAAATAGCTATCAACAAATATATAAAAAAATTATGTAGAACTAAAATACATTGTTATTTTCCTACCGTATAAAATTAGGATGTTACAGTATACGAAGCGAAGATGTATTATGTACCTTTTCTATGTCAGTATATATGGCCAAGATAATGTATCTTTGAACATTATTCTGACGACGGCGTAAGCCAAAATAGCCATCAACTATATGTATTATAAAGTTTCTGTTGAACTAAAATGCGGTTGGGGAGTGATCAAACATCACGACTCAGATTCCAGCATTCACCAAAAACGCGATTCCAGACTAAAAAAAGGTTAATTTCGTCACGTTTTTCCTACTTTTCTATTTATGCGTATTCAATTAAATATCAACCAACCAATCCGGTCAAAAACCAAATTTTACATATTATATGCATAAATAAAAAGGTCAAACTTTTCAAAATTTCTAACTTCGACACCGGCCAAAAAGCCCCGACTTCACGACTCCGATTCCGACTCCACAGTCCTGCTAAAATGCATCGCTTTTCAACGGGTTATAATAGAGTACTCCCACTTCAATTCAATCAATTCACAGTTTAAAAAATTCGTAAAAGTGTTTTTTCACATTGCAAGGTCGTGTTATATTTTTTGTTGGGAATGTGTATAAAGATTTATTAAATCTCACGACGAAATCGATAATCGAATGCGCCGCGAAAGCCTTCGGTTATTTAGCGCAAGGCTCGAGAGAGCCGAGAGCCTGAAAAGCGGCGCTGGAATTCGAGAATATCGTGGCCTGAACCAGGCGCGGGGGGAGGTTTTAAAAATCCGCGTCGACCAGTTTTTGCGACGGCGAGAGGCAATGGCAATGCACCCGGGCAGGTGAAATGGCCAAAGGAATGCGCCTGCGAACCGAATTCCGAGCGTAGCACCGGATTAAGCGGTATCTTAGACTCAGATAAACGTGGCGAAATTAAAACACTTGAGAAACTTAATAAGGTCATCACAGATGTAGTGAGAATTGAACTCGAGCGCCCGAAATTACAGTGATAGCAAAAGATTTTTACCAACGTGATCGTAACTTAGGATTCCAACTATTCGAATATCGAATAGTAAAACTAAAATATCCGGAAATATTCTGATAATTTTTAGTATTCACATTAATAATACATTCATTCTCAATCTCAATTATTCATCTCGACGCTTAGCCAAATGAAACATTTTTTTATCAGGACATGAGTCACCAGTCACAAGGGCTGTTCGGCTGATCAAAGTAGGTATCCTATCGAGGTAGACATTTTCAGCATTTTGTTTCTGCTCTTTCAATTTGTACATTATGTATTTTATGCCATTATCTGTTGAATGATTGCTGTATTTTGTTATGTGCTGTCTTTATTACATTTGTCAAATGCATGGCTCATTTGCGTCAGCTGTAATGCCATACATTGTATTTTTCCAACTAGACAGTGCTCTCTCTTTGACCAGTATTCATTATAACAAAATAATAAAGAATCTGCGGAGAATATTGCAATAACAAAATATTGAATCTGTTTTATAAACAATGCCATGTCCGCCCCCTATGTGAAGCATATTACCTTCTGATGGCGAGATCTGAAAAAACTTATGGATATATGGAGTAAATTATGGATATATGGTCAAAGCTCAAAAAAATTATACATACAGCTTATAATTTTATGTTTTGACTTTACTCTTTGAATTCTTGTAGATTATTATAAAATTTGGAATCAAAATGATTAAATCTGAAGAATATTACTGATTATTGTATGAATTTGTTTTTTTATATTAGTCTATAATAAAATTATTCTTTTTATTTTAAACAAATACTAAACTTATGTGACTGTCTATATCTGTATAATATTATTATTTGTGTATTTGGTGGTTGCATTTTTGCCCCTGTAAATTAAAACAACTCATTTCATACTTATTGCGAAGTATTCTTTAGGACCTTCTATTACAATAAAATTAAAAAATTAAAGACGAAACATTTCAAAAAAAAATCGTAAGCCTTACATTCATTTCATTTAATGTGCTTTTTTTTCATAAATCTCTACAAAAATTCGGTCCCGTGACCATATATCCATAATTTACCAAACTTTTATTACGTGAATTCTTTGTTCGCTCAACCCCTCGTTGATGTTTGACGTTGCCTTTCAGTTTGATGGGAGTAGGGATAGAAAGAATAAGCCCATGACAGAATAAGCTAAGAAGCTAATCGCTCTCACTGTGTAGAATCGACAGGGTGGGGAGAAACTTTTTAGACAACACAAACGCGGAATCCATGCTGCTCGTACTAAGACTTGAACCCAACGACGTTGACCATTGCACCACGGACAAGCTTGACATATATTAAAAGACATTTTATCTTACTATTCTGCGAAGATATGATGAACCACAAAACAAAGTTCACGTAGAACAGCTTCTGTTCAAATCAATATGCTAGCCGAGGACATAGGTTTTTTTATACATATACATAATTTGTAATAGCATCACTTTATTCAAACTTCCTCCATTATACGATCGATTATTACATTAATTCACAAGGTTACAATATCGATCCTAAACAGCTCGAAGCCGAGCTCAAAACATGTTGATAAAAAATAATTACATATTATCGTTTATTGATCGCCATTGAGTTACGGTAGGCTGCCAAATGCACGTCGCGTGTGGTGGTGGGAGGTAAATGGACTCCAACGTCGCATTACACTTCGACATCTTGCTTTGAAAAGGTTTTAACTGCTTTTGACACTGTTTTGAGATATGAACGTTTGAAGTTTCGATTGGTTAAAATCAGGGCTGTGGAGTCGGTAAAAGAAAGTCCGACTCAAGCATTTACCAAAACCACGACTCCGACTCCGACATTGATCAAAAACACGACTTTTTCACTAATTTTTCTATTTATGTGTTTTCAATTAAATATCAACCCAATCAATGCGGACAAAAGCCAAATTTGACATATTAAATGCAAAAATAAAAAGTTCAAATTTTTCGACTCCGAGGACGACTCCGGCCAAAACGCCGCGACGACGACGACTCCGACTCCTTCCAAAAAGCCCCGACTCCACAGCCCTGGTTAAAATACACTTGTAATTAAGTCATACTCGGAGTCGAAAAATTTGAATCAAATTGTCAAATTGGCAATCGGCCGGATTGGTTGGTTGATATATAATTGAATACACATAAATAGGGAACGTAGGGAAAAAAAGAGACGAAATTAAACATTTTTAGCCGGAGTCGACGTCGGAGTCGTGTTTTGGTAAATGTTGAGGTCGGAGTCTTGTTTTTGGTAAATGCTGGACTCGGAGACGTATTTTTTTTAACGAATCAAAGCCTTGATTGTAACAATGAGCAAGTAAATTTGTTTCAAATTACATTTTTTTAAGCATATTTTTTCACAACTCTCTGAGAAATAATGATCTTAAAGATCTAAAGATGGATATAATAATGACAATCATAGAACTTTGTCAAATAAATTTAGTAAAAAAGTTGTGCAGATGCAGTGCACCTCTGGAATTCTGCAAACTCCGTTATTCAACCGTGGATAATTCTGAAATTCATACATACGATAGAATGCGGTAAATACAAGCTTTTCCTACCAAAAGGTCAATTTTAGAAAAAAATGTAATTTAGAACCTTTTCAAAGTAAGGTAACGAGTTTATAAAACTTACAAAACTCCTGACCCTGTATTTATTTATGCCCGAGTAATATTTTTTAGTGGCACTTAACCCTACCGAATTCAAAAAACGCGCAGCTTTAGAGAATAATTTCGATGAAAGGCTTCACGAGAACGATGAGCGACAAACACTAATCAAACTAAATAACTTTGGTAATAAATCATACGACAAGCGGGGTTAGGTTAAAAGCGAATTATAATCGAGGAATTCCACCCTTTCTGTGGAGGCTATTCGATCAACAAAAGCTGCGGGAGGCATTAGTAATATCAACCGGTAGTGAATGGTATTCTAGTCTTCTACCTCTAGTCTGGCAGCTGTTGAAAACCGTTGGCAAATGAAGCGCCGGTCAAACAAAAACGGCGCATATTATGAAAGCTTTTGTTATTTGAATTGTAATTTTGTAGCTTACTACCCGGGTTTTGCGTTTCGGCATCTTCAGGCATTTCAAGTTAACGACTGAACTTGTACTGACGCGTAATTTGTATCGCTAATCTATATATATAAAAATGAATGTCTGTGTGTATGTCCGCTATGGACTACTAAACCGCTCGACCGATCGATGTGAAACTTTACAAATTTATTGAGTACACTCCCGCAATGGTTCTTGGCTTACCAACCCCTCCCCCCAACCACCCCCAATTTTTTTTTTTAACTTCAATCGAAGGTTTTTGGCATGTTTATCGAATTTTTACAAATTTCTACTACACTTCCGCGAAATTTTCTGGCGTACACCCCCCCTACAACTGGCATAGCAACGCGCGCAGGGTACAGCTAGTCTAATGTATAAAAATCAATAATTGTTTGTTTGTTCGCACTCTATGCGCTGCCATACCGTTCATCCGATCGCAATGAAACTTTGACAAACTTTTTGTTTGCACTTTTGCGATGTTCATTTGTCATTTTTAAAACTTTTATTTGTATGCCTGGGTTTCGCTTTTCGGCATCTTCGGGCATTTCAAGTGCATGAGGGAACTTGAAATGCCAAGACACAACTCATAGAAAAGTACACATTTCAATCGATTCAAATTATATTTATGAAATGATTTCGTCGCATCTATCGAAATATAGTTGGCCAGACTATTTGGTTGCGCGCACCTGATAAGGAATGATAAAGGATGATTGTCCACGGGCAAAAGCTTTTGACAAAAGACCAAGGAAAGGATTTTTTTCTGTCTATCGTCACGCAAAAGCTCGTTCAAGCAGAATGCGCTTCCGACTGCGTGCCTGATGATAACGATAAGTTCTATAAAATTGAAAAATTCTTGAAAACAGTCAAAATAGTTGAAAAATTCTTGAAAATAGTCATAAAGAAGTCTTGAATTAAACGAGCCGTTAAATATAGATTGGTAACCAATTTTATTTTATTTTAATTGCGAGCATAAAAAATAAGTATGTAATTAACTATTTTTACACATTTTTTGGAATTACTTCCACACATATATATATATTGGGAAGATTAGGACCGGGTTTCGCTGATCGCGAGCATTTTAATCAGATACAAAATAAAAGGAAACAAAATGAGAGATAAAAGATGATTTAATAAACAATTGCTGCAAGAAAAATGATTCATCATAAATAATTGGAAAAGAATTTTGAACATTTAAAATGATTGTGGGCTTCTAACGAGTAAATGCACACTTATCGCGAATCATAGATATCACACATTAAAAATATATTTGTACAGCAAAAATATTATGCAATTTAAATATTAGTTAATTAATTCTAAAAATATCACAAACAACATTGTAAAATTGCGATTGTATTGAAGGTACTTGACGAAATTCCAATATGAATTATGTATGAATGAAGATGTCAAAAGACGAAACCAGGGACGTGAGAAAACTGAAAAGTACAAAATTTAAACGATATTGCTATGGAGCAAAGAAACTCTTAAAAAAACAATGAATACAATCAATAATTTGGGTGAATTTCTCATTCCCGCGCTCCAAATAAAATGTGTAGAATTTGTTAGATACCCGGTTTTTAAATTAAATACGATAGTTTTGGGTTTTTGCTCTGATTCCTGGAATAACTGATATGTTTTCAACAATGTCTTGCTACCGTTATTTGGATAGAAACGAATAAAATAAGGTACTTCGTTGTTTTATGTCAGGCAGCAAAACTTGAAATGAATGTCGCTGCAACCTCAATGAAATGTAAATCACTTGACGATTTTTGAAATAAAAACAAAGAATTCATCCCTCGCCATCAGTTGCGAAAGAGTTGCCAAAGCATGTATAACTTTGGAAGTGCGCGACGAAATATGCAGTGACATTTCTACAATCAAATATTATTCCGCGGGAGATTATGTGCAGTAATGGACATTTAATGACGCTTTCATTTGGAGTCAGGACACGCTGGGTTTGTCAAGAGTGTTTTTTGGTGATGGTTGCTGAGTAGGTAGCGGTTCCTGGAGTGCATACTCGGAGATCAGTGCTCATATTTTACACTTACTTTAATTTTATAAACCCCAATACACTTGCAAACACCCAGCAAGTAGAGAGAAAGTGGGGATCAGCTAAGTGGGGCAATAAGAAGCGTAGAGCGACACAGACATTTGCTACAAACGTATTTGCCGAATTTATGTGTGGAAGACGAGGTTGGTCTTCCGGGATGCATTTAGTGTTATCAAAGATAACATGAATTTTGGCAGTTTGCTTGAGCGTCAAAATCTCGATGATCGAAGCGCTGGCTGCCGGGGGCAGGCATAAGATTCAATCTGGAATACATTAAAATTTTGATGACGTACAAGTATTCGGCAATTAATTTGATGAATTTGTGTCATTTCATATGGATGGCGAAGGTTAAACCCTTAAGTGGGATATTTTTCGTGTCTAGCTGCCTGGAACAAAACAACGAAGTACCGAAAATAATCACAACTAGATAAGTCAATGTGTACAAAAGGCGGTCAATAAACAATTTCTATTTCTTGGCATCTTCAGTCTGCCTCGATCACAAATTGATATGACATGAAATCCAAAATTATTTCTCAGTGATTCAGTAGTCTGCAGTATCACTCAGGTCTGATAATGTATTATCATTCGATAGGATGGTTGATTCTCAATCTGTTAAATTGTGAGAACCTATTCAGGGCAATCCCGCAAAACATCCATGCAATAGTAAAAAAATAATTTATGTATATTATGATGGTTAATAAAAATAATAAAACATTTTCAGTACTTATTCCACATAAAATTTATTGGATCAGGACCGGTTTCAATCATGGCGAGCATTGTCAACTGATAAGAAATACAACGAAACAGTGATATTTATACAAAGTTAAAGTACGGAAAGAAAAATAACAACGTATTTTAATTCTACATAAATTATTTTATATATTTGTTGATAGCTATTTCGGCTTACGCCTTCGTCAGAACTATGTTTAAAACGTGTTTTAGAGATAGCTTATATACCTTTGCTAGACAGGGTGCCCCCTACATAATCTCTTTCTGTTGAAACCATACCTACGTCACATGAAAGAATTTAAATAAGTTTGATTTATTGGTCTAAAGTAATGGTGGGAAACAATAATTTGGGTATTTTTGGGTTTATTTGATCGTGTGAAACCACTTAAAATCTGCAATGTCTAAGTGCATCTATTTTAAATTGTTTTAAGTTTATTGTTTGTTAAAGGTTTTAACAGTAACAGGTTTTAAGGTATGACAAACAATTGGTATAATAAATAAGCAAATAAATTGAAGCAAAATGTAAGAAAAATAGATTATAATTAAAATGTTGAAGACCTCTTAATTATCCTTTTCTTTGCAACAGATTAACAGATGACAGTTATCGATAGAATAAACTCAAAGCGAAGTCTGGCTTGATAAGAACTGATTATAAATATATATTTTCAAAACGATTCCTAGTGAGGTTATTTACTTTCGGTGTGTCACTGATATGGGAGTGGGCGTTGGTCTTAATCATCTTCGCGTTTGTGCGTTGAAATCCCCAAATTGATTGGTCAACCAATATCTTCATTTACATTGATACAGGATGTTTGTTATTACTCTTCTCACTGCCTTCGGATAACCCGGTGGATATCGAACTGATTATTTCGTCCTGCTCTGTAGAGTACCCTGGTTTTAGATCCGATACATAGCTGCACGGGACAGATCTATAAACCGCACTGTTCTACTGATCACAGTAGCTAATTTATGAAAATTGAAAATTGCGAAAGAAACAAATTGAAATGCATGAAGATGCCGAAAGAGGAAACCCGGGTCGACAGTGACAAGACTTAAGGAGGAGTAAAAATCAGGGCTGTGGAGTCGGTAAAAAATTACGACTCCGACGAACAAAAGTTTAATTTCGTCTAGTTGTTTTTCTACCTTTCATATTTATGTGTATTCAAATTATATATCAACCAACCAATCCTACCAATAGGCAAATTTTACATATTAAAATTTTAATTATAATCTATTTTTCTTACATTTGGCTTCACTTTATTTGCTTATTTACAATACCAATTGTTTGTCATACCTTGTAATTATTATACGGAAAGAAAAATAACAATATATTTTAGTCCTACATAAATTATTTTATATATTTGTTGATAGCTATTTCGGCTTACGCCTTCGTCAGAACTAACTTGTAATTATTACTTAAACTTTGTATAAATATCACTGTTTCTTTGTATTTCTTATCAGTTCACAATGCTCGCCATGAGCGAAACTGGTCCTGATCCAATAAATTGTATGTGGAATAAGTACTAAAAATGTTTTATTATAATGCCATTCCACCAAGTATTGACAGTGAACACCTTAAAGGGGAGTCGTATTTGTTCTCCGATATCATGATAATGTAAATTTAGCGAATACATACTTGAAAGATACTGCAAGAATCTTAGATAGAATAAGAATCGTGGATAAGTAGCACAGCTGTCAGTAACAAGGGGTAACTTTCATTACACGTTGGATTCTTCCAAAGCGTTTCTTGGGCCAGTTACGTTCTGCGATAATCACAACCACGTCGAAGGCGGTCATCCCCGGGCTAGGAGATTAGTTCAGGGGCGTTTCGGGATCGCGGCGTTATGCGAAATTGCAATTCGCATGACAGGGGCGGCGCAGGACCCGGGGCGCCACATTAAATTATAAAGAGGCATGTAATGCGGACGCCCCCTTAGTGCACGCAAGCCATCCACATTAGCGGCGAAAGAAAATGGCGCACGGACAACTGTTTAGAAGTCAAATAATCATGGAGATATAAACGTAATTTACTTATCAATTGATTTTTTTTCCTTTCTATTTTTCTTCTCTTAAAGCACCTTTGTGCATAGTTAAAAGATTAGTCCTGTGCAGTTCTGTCTCGGGCAAAGTGAGTGAGGAGTAAATTCGTTTCTTTTCTTGATCGTCTAGCGTTATGGAAGGCAGCTGTGAAAAACGGTCGCACACACATAACGGAAGGGTGGTGAGAGAACCTATTTGTTCACCCAAATATATATATATATATCTATTGATTGTTTTTTCGCATGAAACGCGGAGAGATCATTAAACCTTAATTTGTCAAAATAAACTATAATACTTAAAAGGTTGACGATCGCAGGCGAAAAAATATACCGCTGTAATCGTCGCTTGTAGTCATTTTTATAACTCAGTTTAGCACAGTAAAAAAATAGATGTGTATTTTAGTCTTACAAAAATGAGTTGATAGCTAGTTCGGCTTACGCCATCGTCAGAACTATTCCCAACCTTCTCCAATCAACTAAAATACATTGCCTTTTCACCGTGTTATAACGGAGTTCTACCAAGTCAATGCCAATTCAACGAAGAATTCAGCTTGCTTATAAATAAAGACAATAAATAATTTTAAAAACAATGTTACTCTTACTATGTCTGGTTGTTGTTCTCTGTAACAAAATATGACGTTCTCATTTTAGTATATACTTTATTGTTTCTAAGCAGTGACGGGTATAAAATATATCAGAACTGTTACATGAACTGAACATATTTTGAGTTACTTTAATCATTTTTTTTTTAATTTACTTATTTGTTTAGATCAGGGCTGTGGAATCGGTATAAAAAAGTTCGACTCCGTTCTAACATTGACCTAAAAAACGACTCCGACTAAAAAAGTTTAATATCGTCACTTTTTTTTCCTGATTTTCCTATTTATGAGTATTCAATTAAATATCAACCCTACCAATCCGTCCAATAGCCAAATTTGACATATATGCAAAAATAAAAAGTTCAAACTTTTCAAAATTTCCGACTCAGAGTACGACTCCGGCCAAAACGACGAGACGACTCAGACTCCACAGCCCTGGTTTTGATATAAAAATGTAACAAAGTATTAATTCGTTATGTTATAATATGTTAATTAATGTAATAGATGAATAAAAATTTCACGCTAAAATAAATATATACATATTGGGAAAAAATAATAACCAAAATATTTAATTCACTTCCGCTGTCAGTTGGTCAAGCACTGCTTTACCAATTCAAAAAAAATCGTTCGATTTTCAAATTCCTCCAATAACAATATTCTAATATAAACAGCCATAAAAATTCTTAAAGATTCTCAGTCGCCTATCAATTTTATTATACATATTTTTTATCATTCATCTAATGTGCTATGTTTGATTTAATTAATGGCGCTTTTGAAGCTGACATGTTTATAGCGACACATTCAAATCGAAAATGTGATAAGATTTCTTGACCGGCGTTAGCTTGGAATGGGAGTCACGATAAAAAAACATAATCGCGAATTAAGAGCTTTTAGTTTTCGTGTTTCTTCTTATAGGCGCACCACTGACTAGTGGCAGTTGCATGGTAAATGTAAATTACGGCCGTAAAAAGTTTACAACGCCAATAAAGGAATTTATTCATATTGCAAATAAATACATAAACTACCAGAAACAGCTTTGAATAAAATACAATTTAACAGACAACAATAGATAATTTGGAAATGCAAATTGCTAATATATGCAATTTACTTTTGGTTAAACTATACTGTTGTCATTTCTGAAATTAGAAAATTTATATTAATCGTTTTGATTTCTATCGTTTAAAATTGATTAAATTCCATAAAGCACAATCAGGTGAAATCTTAAATGAGAAAAATGATAAAAGATTTATTAATTTACTTTATTGATATGACGTTTCATTATTATTTTTTTGGACCATGTAGTCACCGAAACACGCGAAACCTACTGACAAATTATGTTCATGATTATTTTTGATGAATTGAAATGACTCGAATTGTTTATTCTTCCGATGTTTAAAACGAGCCTGCCAGTGGGAATGCCACTTGAAAGAGCTTTTAATCAATTTTTAAAATTTTCAACGTTTCGCTGCGGGTGTCAACATATTCCGCATGGACGTGAGTGAGTTTCTGCTATCACTATTCATGGAGGAAAGTGATGTAAGGAAACGGGAAATAATAGAAAAATCAATGCTTTCTGTTTTTCACATTTCAAAAGGTATAAAATGCATTACATTAGAATGCAAGTGGCATGCCAGTTTTCATATCCGTTCCCTAATCAAGGCATATGGCGTTCTCACGGTGCCTACAGGATTATCTATCACCCGCTAAACTTCTCGCGTCAACAGTGTCATCCCCTACGTCCCGTAGCTCTGATGAGTACATTCTATGGATGACCATCAACGGCCTTCGCGACGTTGGAATCCATCAGGTTAATAGAAGAGACAGGATGGATTCGTGCTTCCAAGCCAAGTCCATCATCGCCTTTTCATTTTGGACGTAATAAGGGGCTGGTTTGTCCGCTCTCTATATTATTATATGTATTTATTATGTCAAGATACGTTGATCGTGGTATACCAGAACTTATGGCGGAATATGATTAAGATGGATACCATTTAAAATTAATAAAACGAAATAGAAAATTCGATTTATCAATACGATACTAATGCATTCCATTCGAAAATAACTTCATTATCATCGCGTCTAATGGTACGAATCCAATAATGTAATCTCAACTGGCTTAACACATTAATGAACAGTTGTACATCCATAGTTAACAGTAAGCTCGATCAATTTTTATAAAACTTACTAGTATTGCTACCCGGCGTCGCTTAGTTTCGGACTAAGCGACCAATAATTATTTAATGTTTTATCATTCGACATAAATATATCACAAAATCTAACATCCAAAATATAGTTAAAGTAAAATCACAAACTTTATTTAATTGGATGACAGCCCCATTCTCGCCCATTAAAATGTCAAAATTCAAGGAAAAAATCTAATTTGCTGTCAAAGAAATGTCAATAATACCTTCACGTAAATAATAAACATTATTATTAATAATAAAAGCCGGGAAAAGTTCTGTAGAAGACTAATTTATTACATTTTGACTAAATGTCTTCGCCGATAAAAATTCAAACATATTTTCTTTCATATTCGTTTTTATGGCAACTTGCAACAACAATGTCATAATGTAATTGCCAGGACACTGATTCGAACTCGTGTAATCCGCGACAGAAGCAAACGACGTTGACATTCGACCACTGACTTATGATATGTCAACCCTACTATCGCACCGAGATAGGGATTTTTTATAACTTACTTTATGAAAAGGAAAGCGACGCACAGCAACTTGTAAATATACTTTGAATGCACATTTTTGTGTATAAGATTAGATATTTACGAAACATTTAATTTGCCTCAAGACAGCAGTATTCGATATGAATAAAAAAAAACACTTTATAGCAGAAGGTGCTGTAGGAGGGTTGACTGTATTATGATAATGATACAATTTAAATACGAAATTTCATATATATTATAAATACATAATTAATGTATGTGCATTGAATAAATACATGTCGACATCCGTTCGGATACCATCATTGCATATGTTCTCTCTGCACGTACAGTGAAACCCCGATTCTACGTTTTTCAAGGGACCGTATAAAACAAACGTTAAATGCGGGAAATTATGAATGCGGGAAAGTTTTATATATCAAACTAAATGCCGGGACTATAGAAAATGAACGCACCACGCGGGAAAACGTATAATGCGAAAACGTAAGATCGGGTGGGTACTTAAGTTTTTCAACTGAAAAATAAAATCAAAACAAAATTCCTATTATTTCATACATAATACATTTCCAGTAAACCTCCCTATAGTGCCCCCTATAGCCCAGTTAATTTTTTAACAAAATGCAAAATTTTCAAGGCCAAATTAGTTTTACGTGCATTGATTCTTGTTGTCCGCAACTATTTGAAGAAACTAAAAAAAGGGTCATGTAATATAATAAAAATGTTTGATTAGTTGATTTCGGACAATTCACACAATACAATCGAAATAACCACACCTCAATAATTTTGTATGTGTGCTTAATAAATACCCTATAACATAGCATTACTATAGCGCTGTCCCAGTCTCCTCGCTATAGGGGGGCTAGACATAATACTCGTTTTTGACATCGCCAAATTCGTAAATTGATTATTAATATAATATAATTCTTAATGCGTGTTTTGTTGTATCTACATAAAACGATTTTCAACAAAGGTCATGGTAATTTTGAATTTGATAATTTATGCCGTATGACCGCAACGTGTTGATTCACAAAGCACTAAAATCAATTATGTAGTATAGTAGTGGCTCCGACTAGTAAAGATGTTAAAACTGGCAGGCAATGAAATATCCGGGAGTATAAATATTACATTTAAAAAATGTTACGAACCGAACATAGTAATAACGCACTAATCTCATCTCATCTCATATTAAATACGCGTCAATTAGAGTTGTAGGAACGACTGAAGCTGACTTGTTTGATGGTATAAAACACAAGTTCCCAACATTTTTCGGGTGGCGACTGTTTTTGCCTTGGGCCTTGTGAACCGTGACCCCTGATGTAATTGAAAAGGGCATTTTTTCTGAGATAATAAAAGTGTATTGATTGAATTGGCATTTACATGGTAGAACGGCATTATAACACGGTGAAAAAAATAACAATGTTCTACAGAAATTATTTTATATATATTTGTTGACAGCTGTTTCGGCTTACGCCAATTTCTTAGAATAAATACTTCTGACGATGGCATAAGCCGAAATGGCTATCAACAAATGTATTAATTAATTTCTGTAGAACTAAAATACATTGTTATTTTTTTCACAGTGGTACCTTAAAGGAGATAATTATGTATATGTTACAGCGAAAGTGTATTATCAGTGATAATATATTATCACTGGCATTTCAGTGAAAGCCTATTTTACTACATTTTCGCTAGCGAAAATATATTATCACTCGCAATAATATATTATCACTGGCACTTGCCAGTTAAATCATATTGAAACTAAATATGACAGCCTTCAAATTCAACCTTGACGGTTTGAATTGACATCTCTTACAGGCCAGTGCTGCCAGAACGAAAATATCGCTGCATCAAAATATAATGCTGCATTTCTGGCGTCTGGCATTTCACCTTCAGATATCTGGTGACTTTACCATGATTTTTATTATATTTATTAAAAATTGACATTACAAAAAATACAAATTAAAAGTTTATTGCTTTTGCAATGTGAAAAAATTAAAACATTGGAAGAAAAAAAAAATAGTTTACGGATATGAGTGAAAAAATATATTTAACATTAAGATCAAAACTTTTACTTCAGAAACTATCCTGGTAGTACGGAGGATAAAGCCCAACATTTGCAATGTTTTGTTGCAAGTAATATTAATTTAGATAATTATTGAATGTTAATTTGTTCTCAACTTGTATGCCAAAATTTTTAACTGATGAAATCCGTGTGAGAATTCAGCCATTAATTGAATAGCGATAGAATAACATCATTTTAACTAGTGATAATATAATATCACTGATAATACACTTTCGCTGTAACATATATACGTTATGTGAGTACGTAATCCCAAAGAGCGACGCATAGTGACAGCGATTAGCTAATCACTAGTCCTGTCCTAGTCCTTGTATCCTTTCCATCCCTTCTCCCTCCGAAAAAGAGAGGTTGAGCTACTGAGTAACAAGCAGTTCTCGTAGAAAATCATATGTTGAGATAAACTCCGTGAGGAGTCCATGTGCTCCAAGTTGGGAGCGGACATGGATACGTTATGTGAAAGAATTTATTGATTGAATTTGCATTTACTTGATAGAACTCTTTATAACACTTCGACAAAATAGCAATGTATTTTTCCACCGTGTTAGAAAGAATTTAAATTATCACCAACCATTTTTCTGAATGAAAATGTTACAGCTTTCAAGGATCGGCACGGGGCGCCACTTGTCAAAACTGACAGATAAAAATGAAAAACATCTAAACTAGGAATGCCTACATATTTTAGTATTCATATTCGTGTCAATATGATAATATTTCGTGAAGATCTGTTTTAATTGCTTGCAAAGTGGACAGATGGCGACACGCAGACGCTGTTAGGACGTGCAATAATAAAAGAAAATATTTCTTTCGCCGCCGAAAATGTGAGCTTCTTAAAATTATGGCCCACCGTAAATCACTTCGGCGGCATAATATTACGAAAAAAGAACATTTAATACGGGAACACTGGCGCGAGAGCTTTGAACTTTATGGCTGATATGAAATCCACACTGTTCATCACTGCAGTCGCAGTGTTCCAAATTCAAAAATTCAAATTAATATAACGGTTTTTTTTCACCATGTCCGCTCCCAACTTTGAGCATATGGACTCGTTACGGAATTTATCTCAAGATATTTTTTTTCAACGAGGAGTGATTGTTACTCAGTTGCTCAACCACTCTTTTTCAAAGGGTGAAGGGATTCAACGTATACGAGGATTAGTGGTTAGCTAGTAATTTAAAAAAACTTTTCAAAGCAGGGGATATTTTCGCACTATATTTGCATCAAATTTCTATGTGCTGTGACCGATGTTCTATCTCAGTTCTGCGACCGCGCAGGACTAACTTCCACGCACTGGTTCCAGGTTGGCGCGCACTCGAATAGTTTATGCGCTGACATACCGTTCATTTTGACAACATATAGTTGCACTTGCGCAAAGGTTATAGGCATAGTACAATTAACGTTCAGTAAGTGGCGCGTGTAGACAATCGGCAAAAGACAAACAGCAGACGTGATTAAATCGAAATCCTCCTCCGTGCCTCCGAAAGCACTTCAATAAAAACTTCCTTTATTTGAGTGGCATTGCAACGCTTGCCAGGTACCGGCTAGTATAAAATAAAACAATATAAAACCAGCTGGATAATTCTATTATTAAACATAAAGTGATGCTAACATAGGCCAAGAATGGCACTGCAGGACGTAATGAAGACAAAAAGAATAACTTTTAACCTCAAACAATGTAAGACACAGGCATTTTGTAATATGTTTTTTTGGACACAGCCTAATAAATAAAACTCGCCATGCTGGACGCGGCTTATAAATCACCTGCTTTTTTCAAGCAATATTAAAACATAAATCATATTATTTCATTATACACGGTGTGTAATTATTTACACTAAAATAGTACGTTGCTAGAAGATTAAGAGAGCTAATACGGTTTAATTAGAAGACGTGAATGTAAACTAACACAGTGGTACTCGAACTTTTGCAGTGTGCGGACCAGTAAATATTTTCAACGTTACCTAATGATCCGTCTACGTACAGTCGTCGACTTGCATAAACACATCAAATATTGTCGTTGAAATATACGAATTTAAACTCTAACTAATCGTTCAATTAACTCGAGGTGAAATGTGGGTGACAATAAATGTGGGTTTATGATTTTGTGTTACTTTAAAAACAGGTGGCACTCAAGAGGTTAAGAGGTGAAATATCCTGATAAGACTATGCAGACACAGACGAAAAACGACGATGCCTCTATACTGGAGTGATTTAACAAGTAGATTGCGTGGTCTCAAATTGAATAGATAGAATTGGAATATTGGAATATTATATTACATACACGCTTTTGAAGCGTAAACAATTTCCTGCCCAAAACGAGAAAAGTAACAATTCAAAGGTTTTAATTGTGTATTAATCCAAAGGTTCTACTACATTATCAGCAAATTGATAAATACTCACCCGACTGTAAACAAGTTTTCCTTTTAATTAATATAAATCTTTTTCGCGATAGGTTCTTTGCGGATTTAATGAAGTAGAAATCCGTTTGAGAGGAATTCCATAAAATTTCAAAGGCTGGTCTGGGCTTCTTTGTTCGGCCATATAAAAAGATTTGGCGCGTAGTAATTAGATGTCCGTTTTATAAATTGAATGGAAAAAATGTCATCACAAGCGGCAGGATCGGCACGGGACGCCAATGCCATTAAAATTTGAAAAAGCTTCGAGCGTCCGCTAGGCGAAATTAATTAACCCGTCACTGATTTGTAAACTGTAGCAAGGTTATCAATTTGGAACGTTCCGCTTAGAGATTATAACGTATCAACGATGAAGTTATCTTTAATACGATCATCCTGAAAAGGTTAACATACAGAATACATATGTATGTTTTTGATGAAGAGTAAATACCATTTCAAGTAAACTCGTATAACAAGGTTTAAGTTCCTACAAATTTAGAACTTTTCTCCATTATAGAATCATTTTCAATAAAAAAAAATCTAATTTAATAGCCGTCATTTTTTGTTGTAATGGGAAACATATATCGAATTCGTTGCAACTGTTTTCTGAGTCATTAATTGTGGTAGGTTCATCCAACATTTCGAGTAATTCTTCTTCGTTCAACGTACGATCCTCCAATATATCTTGGATGTAATGAATATCCATGTCATAAAAACCTCTTTCACCAATACCACGACAAATGTTTATTATATTTTTTTCCTTAAACCGTCTTATATAAAGCATGCTGTATAAAAATATGTCACAATTTATACATCCGTGTTGTGTTAAACCGTGTTATACGAGGCCCAAGTGTATAATATAACAGTTGTTAAAAAAAGTGTTTTATGAACTATTTAAATCAATGTCAAATTCAAGTCGTCGAAAATGGAACTAGATGTCAAATCAAATGTACAAATGTAATGCATGTCTATAAAAATTCGATTTCAATTAGCTAGGAGTGTCAACGTCTTTGGCTTCAGTTGCGGAGCGCGCGAGTTCGTATCCCGGTCCAGTCAATTTCATTTTTTAATCGAATTGGTGCTGCACAATATTTCCTTAAACATCCATCCCATTCTAGCACAGCGGGACACAGCGAGAGCGATTAGCTAATCAGTGGCCATGCCTTATTCGTATGCTTACTATCCATATTCTCTTCGAAAAAGAAGAGTATGAAGAACTGATAAAATAAAATTTATACAATATTGATATCTTACAAATTTTCGTCAAAAGCAACGGCGCCGCGTCGTTACCTTATGCATGTATAATTCTAGTTTTATATCTTTAATAATATGTACCGTATGCTGATAGCCAACTGTCTATTGTATTTGATTAACAAAATAAAGGACGTATATATTGAGAATACCTTTATTCCGGCTCCCTCGATAATCGAGAAGGAGCCTCCTATCCGACACTCAGAAAGAGGGATTTTGGGGACGGAGTAGGAGAAACATGGAATTCTTTAAAGAAAACACGATCTCAAAGCGTTATGTGGTTGCGGTTAGCATCCATTATTTAATTGTTTATAGTTTACACAGACGTTATACAACACACAAATATTACGATAGCGAAGAAGATATCAGGAATTTGACTCGAATTTAATTCTTAGGGAGAAGATTAGGCGCGTGCATTCTCAATGCAGTCCAATCTCTCACTGCTGTATGAAAACAAACGGTTACTTTAGAAAGAAAAAACAATGGCCGTTTCAAAAATCGTTAACACATGCGCCCGCTGATAAGGGATGATTTATCGCCTTATGAACTTTTTATGAAGCACATGCATTGTCGGGCGTCAAGAGATAAGAGAAATTGAAATAACTCTACATTGCACCGCTATAGATTGCAATATAGATTATTATAAGAATGAATTTATTTCCTGATATCGACTGACTCATCGACTGAGGTGAACAATAGATCGTTCGAGAGAGTTCTGATGACCTACCACATAAGGCGGTGTCAATATATATAAAACTCTTGGAATTAAACAAAGAAAATAACACTATAGAGGAGAATTCGGCGGAACGTAATAAGAGTCACCCAAGTCAAGTCCAGGCGCAAAGCAAAACAAAAGCTGGCAAAGGTCACATAAGTAAAATAATTAAGAAACAAAAGCTGGCGCTTTTAACTAGCTGAGAACTGGAGCTGTCAAAATTCCTCAAAACAAAACAGAAGAAACTATAAACGAAGAGGAAAGGAGACGGAGATAATTTTATACATTATAATATTCGTGCAAAAGAAAAGATGAGGTAGTAGGTACTTGCCTCTATGTGAGTGGTGGTAAAGTAATATGGAAAAGACGTCGCCCACAAAGGTGATGAAATAATTGTACTAATTTACTCGAGTGCGACAGAGATAGACGGATGAAACTCAATCCATTACGTTAAAAGAGCCGTAAGAGCGAAGGAAATGGATGATTAATAAACAGAGATAAAAAAATGTTAAATATTTATCAAAAAAAGCTGTCCTAGAATTGAACAAAAAATTGGATAAAACCACATGTGACAAACGTACGCGAATTTTTGAAAAGTAATTCCAGAAAGTAAGGCCTGGAAAAAGTTCAACATGTGAGAAATGTTTATTTACGAGTTAAAAGACGAAAAAGCGTTATCATGGCAGTGACGATGGACCGTAATTTGATTATGGTATCCGCTCCCTATTCGGAGCATATTGCTGCCGACCTGCAAATTCATTCAACGCGTTCTCCGTAGCTCCACCGAGTAAATCCTATCAGCTGACTTCCAAAGCGACGGAAACTATCCGGTTGAATTCAAGCTTCACACATAAGCACATATCCACATGTACCTTATTATTTTGGATGAAATAAGGGGCTGGTTTTTCGGCAGTCTTACAAAAAGTTCCTGACAGTCAAATTACCGTTCTCTTAAAGTTCGCTGTAAGCATCTGTTTTCAAAGCACATTTTTTTTTTGTAAGTGCCATGATTCGCAACCGTTAATTACTACTGTCAGTATGTCTATGTTAAATAAATGGCACTTGGTTCTGACCGAGTATAACAGTCTCATACATATCGCATTCTATTGAAGTTTGCTCCAGCTATCCCCAGGATCGTGAGCTCTTCACGCGGGTTCCTATCTCCCGTGCCTGAACCGTCGACTCTCTACCCGTGACTTGTCTAGATCTGGACAGGGATTGTTGCAGAGCACATTAGTTTTACTGAGTTAATGCGTAACGATCAATTTGGTTTGTGATTTATTGGATCAACAGTTGGGTGATCAAATTTACCCAAAGGTTTCCGATCCAAGATGTAAACATCAATAACTACAGCACACCGCAAAGAAAGTAAGTAAGCATTTACACACACACCGACACAATTGAACGTTCAAATTTATTCAGCGCGAAAGGGACGCGTATGGTTCTTCTCCCGGCGAAGAAAAGGGACAAAAATAATAGTCATTCCGAGGGAGAGGGACGCCGAGACGGCCGCTAGGTAAGTGCGAGGGAAGCGGCGGGAAGTAAAGAATGCTGCGATGATGGTCTGATGGTGACCCGGCCGTGGGATATGTCAGGTAAGCGACTGTTTCGATAAACTGCACTGGATACTGCCGGACTGTCGGTTGTATTTATGTCAATCGTTGGGACATTTTGGGTGCAGTTTTAAATAAGATGCATTTCAATGAATAACTCCACTCTGAATAATCTGAACCAAACATGATCCGAAACGTCTTTATTCACCAATAGGAATGCGTTTAAACTACCCCTTATAAAACACCCATTAAAAGCCAATGTCTACTTCAAATGTGTGGAATATCGATGCCTAATAACTGGTTCTACTCCTCGGTCTCAGAATCGGTTAATCAGTTGATGAGAAGAATTGATATTGTCATTTCCACCACCCATGTCTTTGGAATATACGAATGAAATACAAACGTATGCAAGGATTTGAACCCTATCCAGAGTAGGGTTGCCAACGGTCCCGGATTGGCCGGAATTTTCCCGGAAATAGTATTTTATTCCCGGTCCAATGTCAAAAAATGTCTAATTGTGCCGAAATTCCAGTGAAAGCTATCGACCAATATCAATCACCTGCACCAAAAAAAATACATTGTTTTCGCCCATATGTCCCGGAATTGTTTCAGGAAAAGTTGCCAACTCAGATCCCGAGTTATTAACTAAGCGCAAAGATGGTTTACCATTGAACGTTTTTTTGAAGATACACGAATTTACTTCATGCTTTATCATCATCGGTTTTGGCCGGAGTCGTACTCGGAGTCGGAAATTTTAGTTTTGCATATATATGTCAAATTTGGCTATTGGCCGGATTGGTCGGTTGCAATATAATTGAAAACACATAAATAGGAGAGGTGGGAAAAAAAAGTGACGAAAAAAGGAATCAAGTTTTAGGTCAATGTTGCGAGTCGGAGTCGTTATTTTTGTTAACGCCTCCACAGCCCTGCTTTTTACATTGAATAATTTATTTACTAGTTGGTTGTTCAACCGTTACCGTTATGTGGATGAAGCCGCCATCTAGAACGATATACGCCAAAGAAAAAATACGAATTTACTCGTTGCCCCGATACAGAGCTGCACGGAACATTTATCCATGACGTATTCATTTCCTCGGATACATTTCTTCAATAACCCGACCAATATTGTTGTGTCAATACACACAAAGTTTGTGAGCCGCTGATCTAGGGATTTCAAGCTGACGATATGGGTTCGCGGTTGAGCGACAATGGACGCGTATGACAAAAGGTGGGGGCGGGCGGCACGAGAATATGATAATGTAGCCATGTGGAACACATCCGAAAAGTACCTTCGGCAATCTAATTATTCGGTAGCAAGCGCCACATTCAATGATCAAAGAGAGGCAGATTTGACAAGCAGACGAAGGGACGCGGAACGTATAACGGAAAGGGAAATAATTTCATTATAATATTTGAATATTCGTACCCTATGAATTGGCAGGGAAACGCTTCCCAAACAAATTCTGTGAATTAAAATAGTCGGAAGCTTAACCCTTTCAATCTCATCGAGCCGATCTTTCGCCATAGGCGAAGAATCCCAGAGCTTATCTATCAGCCCAGTTTTTTTAAGCACGTTTTAATGGCATTTGTTTATTCGTTAATTTGTCGGTTACTGTGGTATCGTGGCAAGAGAATTGCCCTTGAGATCGGCAAGGTCTGGATTCAAGTCCCGGCAAGGTCAGATTTCAATTGAAAAAGACATCTTGGACATGGGTATATTACATTTTTCGTTGAGTTGTCTTCGACTGATTCATAAAAAATTCTCGAAAAAATCTTGTGTGACTTTCATAATTAAAAATATTTGACGCGTTGGCATTAGCTATAACTACTCCACATATATTTGTGTCGTGTATTGAACAGGACCGGTTTCGTTAATCGCGAACATTTTAATCAGACGAAGTTGTACATAACAATTTATGGCATTTGAATAGCTATAATTTTAATATTTAATGATCACCAATACTCTCAATGGGTTTGCCAATTTGATAACAATCAATTACACAAAATTTCCCAGTTCGCCTACTCAAATTTGAAGATATATTTCGTGCTCTGTTCGGAACCGCTTGGGGGGTTATGAATTGAAGCGCGTGGGCGGAACCGGTCCTCGGCGCGGGACAGCCTCCGCGCGGCTTCTATCGCTGACTTCCCGGCACACATTAGTAATGTCATAATGCGACATTTTCTTTTTTTAATCAACGCGGATTAAAGTCATAAATCATGCTTGATGATAAGTAGATACCATTCCGACGTGAGGTTGTAATACGGCTTGAATGATTATTTTAAAACGGCACAAAGCGGGTTAAATTAATTTAGTATTTTTTTTTAAAATTTCGATGGCAGCCACAAATATGATTAAAATTCACAACTGTTTTTTTGTCTGATAAAAGAAATCTTTTATGTTCTTTTATAATGCTGGTTCGCTGCATATTTAATTATAATTAAATGGAAGGAATGCTGAAAGATTCTTTTTTTACATCCTTTCCAAAATCATTTCGTAAGCTATTATTTTCGCATTCCATAGAAACCAAAATCATGTCGGCTTTTTATTAACAACGATATCACAATGCAATAAAAACGGTAACTTGCTTGTATCGAAGACAAGACTACGATCCTTGTCAGATAACATCAATAATTTGTATCTCTTCTAAATTCTAGTCGCCTAATACATTTTCATGTTACAAAATGTAACTATTTATAATGCAAGTTAACAATATGGATAAATGGATCATTTCAAAAAAATGTGTGAAAAACTTGGTTATGTCAGTCACTCGCCATTTTTTAAGTGTGGTAAGGAAATATGTAGGAAGTAAAGTATAATAAGCTGATCGCTATCTCTGCGGCCCGGATATCAAAATAGGATTTTATGAATTCTTTTGGAAACAAATTTATAAAATGATGTATGATATGTAATAACGACATGTCGTTAGCTTAAAGAGTAATTTTGGTAACTCCACTTTCGGCTTAGTGGCTTAATAATGCCATCTTGTTGTATCATGCAATGTGCATGTCCCGTAATTTTTTTACAACCAAAACTTATTTGAGTGCATAGTATCACTGCTAATTATCGATCTTCGCCATTTTCTATTGTCACCTGTCATTCATTCGTTGCTTGAAAGTCCTATTTGAAATTTTTTTAAATCATTTTTTACTCTCTCCTGCACAATTGACAAAAACGGAGATAGCAAATTTTCTCTTTAGGTTATCGATTTCCGGTTTTTTACGTTAGTAACCATAGGGCCAAAGCATCCTATGGTTACATCAACCAAAATAAATATAACACAATGAGAACGGCAAATGAATGAATCGTGACTTGTAAAAGTTACTTGACAGTTCAAGTAAAGAGTAATGAAAAAATATTTCTATCTCTTCGAATTTCTGTGCGCCTAATACTTCGATTAATTTTCAATCAATCGTGGAGGGATAACAATGCCTTCGCATTCGACCGCATTTGCGGTAAACATTTCATCCCGTGGGTTTTCTGTTCTCCCGTTAACGGAACCTCGGCGGTTTTGTCAAATTGAAAAGGAAAAAACCCCAAAAATACACGCTCACACTGTCGCTCTGTTCGGCACAAGACCGCAAGCACGGACGAACCGGAAAAAAAGCGATCGAAATAAATTAAAATGATATACGAGAAAGTTTTGGATTACACTCGATACCGGTAAGAAAACCGAAACCGTGAACGATACATTATGGATCGGGGTTTAAATTTATCATATTTTGTCGTGCCATACTAAATCATTATTAATTTAAAATCGTCCCTTTCGAACGGGTTAGGGTTTAAATAAGTGTATTTAAGCTGTAACAAACATATTATCATAAATATATAAATAAAAATAAACTTCGTCAAAACAATTGTTTCGTGATTGCTTTGCTGTGTTGACAAGATGTCACCAATATTAAAATATTAAAAACGATTTTCTTGCAAACGCCGTTTTATTCCAGGGCTGTGGAGTCGGAGTCGTGGAGTCGTGATTTTTTGACCGTAGTCTGAGTCGTCAAGGGAAGTAGAAAAGTACATTATCAATATAAGTTTGAAAAAGTCAAGGAAAATTCATTATCATTATCAATAATCGTCAAGGAAAAGTACATTATCAATATAAGTTTTGAGTAAATCAATATTTCTTAACGACATACGTATAAGAATGAAATATCCAAAAATATATTGTTAACTGAAGGATATCGAGTGACAATGATCATGGAATGGCATTATAGTAAAAATAATAACACATTTTTAGTACTTGTTCCACATCAAATTTATTGGATCAGGACCGATTTCGCTCATGCCTAGCGTTATAAGCATTTTATTGATTGAGTAGGCATTTACTTGGTAGAACTCCATTATAATGAATAACAATGTAATTCTACATTTTAAATATTTGTTGATAGCTATTTCGGCTTTCGCCTTCAGTTCAGTATAGTTCTGACGAAGGCGTAAGGCCAACAAATATTTAAAATAATTTATGTAGAATTAAAATACATTGTTATTTTTCTTTCCGTATTATAAGCATTGATAAGAAATACAACGAAACAGTGATATTTATACAAAAGATAAGCAAGAATTACAAGATATGACAATCAATTGGTTTATTTTTAGTATATGGACTCCTCACGAAGTTAATCTCAACATATGTTTTTCTACGAGAACTGCTTGTTACTCAGTTGCGCAATAAGAGATAAGGTGATGGAAAGGATACACGGACTCGGACAAGACTAGTGGTTAACTAATCGGTCTCGCTATGCGCCGCTCTTTATGGGATAGGAAAGGTGGGGGATTCTCAACAACACAACGATTGGTATAACAACTAAGCAAATGGCAATGAGTCATAACAGCGTGGCAATGAGTCATGTTAAGAAATTCTAATTATTTAAGAATTAATTATCAACTAAAGTATTAATAATTAATTTTTGCACATTTTTCGACAGCGGTGTTCAAAACGCGAATTATAATATCAATAAATTTGTAATTTAATCTGCCTATGTGAATAACTAAAATTAAAATAATCAAAACGAAAAAACCACCGTGAAACAAAAAATAATAAAACCGTGGTATTTTTAGTACTATGTAATAATGAATATTCAAGGACATAATGAGAACAGACGTTCGGTTTGTATAGTGGAATATCGTGGCAATGTAATAAATGTTAATTTAAGATAAAAACGAATTTATTGACCGAACAGATAAACTTGTTAAACATCAAAATCCTTATCGTAGGATAACGTTAACGTTGTGGCAAAAAGAAGCTATTTACCGATTGTTTTTAGATAAAGATTGTAGAACCAATAGTTTTCAATCGAATAATCGATATATTGCCGTATGGGAATGTCCATATTTGTTTTCGATAAAAGTCAAATGTTTACATTCATTTCAAAATTATAACTGACTTATGTTCGGCTAGACTTGTAGTAAAATGAATGATATATGTATATATGTATTGATACCGCCTGATATTGCAGGTCATCAGGACTCTCTCGAACGATCTTATTATCACCTCAGTCAATGATAATAAGACCTAAACGATTAATATAACGCGAATAAATTCACTAAAATCTTGTAACCGACTTCTAGAAACGACGTCTCTCGTTCAGTTCATTCGCGACCGCTTTGCGTCGATTGGTTGAGCTCTTTTGCACACTATAATCGTAGGGTATTAATATGCCGTCAAAGGCCAAATTTCTCTCAGTCTTTATCGTTCATCCAAAGCCGACAGTCGTGTCGCCTTCCTGCCTTCGGACAGGCAGGAAGTCGCAATATAATCGTTGGTCTTACGCTTTTAAATGTGGTTGTAACTGCAATTGTATCTGTGTTTTGTAAACAATGTAATCTAAAAAATGAAGAAAATAAACTAGCCTACTCTCGCATAGAGTACGGTCAAGAGAATACCGATTGAAATCTTTACAAGAGATACCTTTCTTCCCATCCTGTCCCTAAGTTCCATCGTCGAACGCCTTGGAAGGTTGCTGTCAGATTGAGGAAGAAACCCTGGTCGTCTCAGTATATATTTTAAATTGAATAAATCTCATTGGGAACAGTTTCATAATATGATTTAAATATTCGTGTTCAAAGGATGTTTGTGGAAATAAAATTATTTTGAATCCACCTAATCATAAAAATGGTGGGAACGGGAGAGGTAAGCTTTTTCTGTGTTGGGTCTATTCGAAACGTAAGAGTAAGTAGCAGGGCTGTGGAGTTGGAGTCGGAGTCGTCGCGGCGATTTGGCCGGAGTCGTACTCGGAGTCAGAATTTTTTAAAAGTTTGATCTTTTTATTTTTGCATATAATATGTCAAATTTGGCTATTGGCCGGATTGGTGGGGTTGATATTCAATTGAATACACATCAAAAGGAAAATTAGGCAAAAAAAAGTGACGATATTCAATTTTTTTTAGTCGGAGTCGGAGTCGAACTTTTTTTTAACGACTCCACAACCCTGGTTAGTAGAGTAGGTGTGAGGCCTCCCGGCGAGCGTGGAGCGCTATTACTGGTGGAGCGTAGCAGTGCCGTGCCTCACACTAACAGGTAGTTCTCATTGACAAATTTTTGACCACTGCCGGAGTCTGAGTCATATTATTTTAGCGACTCCACAGCCCTGTTATCAACTATACAACATTTTTACTACGCACCAGTTCGAATTCTTTCCTGCACGTGAAATGCATGAAGCTACCTGCCTAAATGTGAAACAAGGTCGTAAGCGACAACACTCACAGAAAGATACAAACGATTCAGATTTGACATTATGAACACTTATTCATTTTCGGTCGATGAGCTTTGGAACACCTACAACCTTCATACATAATTATTGAAGAAAGCTTTCACTGCTGTTGTTCATTCGTTATACTATCATTTATTTCAGAATCCTGACAAAACAAACGATGGACAAAAGAATCACGTTTATTCCTGAAATATGATTTCGAAACTGGCGCCCCATTTATCATCTGTCATAGAGTCCTGGCCGTTTTCAATTTAGATGATTTTTTTCCAGTGGCGGCTCGTCCATACGCACTGCGGAACAGCATCCCTCCCAAGCAAATTGAGAAACATGTTAAATTATAATATATCGGTAAAACGGGGTGAATAGAGACAAAAACAAAGATTGAACTTTAGAACAACTTTACTAAGTATCCAAAGTATTTTTTACTATTTATATATAATTCTTTACAATGACTATAATACTATGACTAATATCTCTCGAATGACAAAAACCAACCAACTCAACTAAGTTCGATGGCTAAAACGGAATAAATAGAGTCTCGTATAGAATAGAGGTTTATAATATACTAGTATTGCTAACCGGCTTCGCTCGGTATAAAATAAAATAAAATAACAATCCATTAAAATGTCCAAATTCAAGGAAAAAATCTAATTTGCTGTCAAAGAAATGTCAAATACTACCTTCACGTAAATAATAAACATTATTGTATTAATTAAAGCCGAGAAAAGTTGAGTAGAAGACTAATTTATTACATTTTGACTAAAAGTCGTCGCGATAAAAATTCAAACATATTTTCTTTCATATTCGTTTTTATGGCAACTTAATGACCAACAATGCAAAAGGGAATTACAGACCCACGTTGACATACGCCGTTTCGGTTTAATCTATAAGATTCCAATCATTACAATGTCTATTTTTGTCTCTATTCACCTGCCAAGTCTCGATTTACCCTCTCCGTCTCTATTCACCCTGATTCAATGGGACTAGAGACGTCGAACAAAATTAACTGTGTCTTAATAACGATAGTGAATATTTGAAAAATATTACCATGAATGTGTAGTAGGACCATAGAAACATGTTTCAAGCCATTTATATTTGAATTATGTGGTGCAGGTATGAAGATACCTGATAAAGTCGTGAAGGGTGTCTATTGACCTCGTTTTACGGTACATAAATATATTATTTGAAAGTAACAATATTATTTAAACGTGTATTCAGCACGCCCGCGCACCAATGCATCCAAAAATTATCACACACTGCGGTACAAATATATATTATGCAGTACCGTTTGCGATAGAATATACTCGAGTAGGCGAAGGAGGGGCGCGGGGAATGGAGAACAAGCTTGCTTTGGCACTGTCCTTCTTGCGTGCTTACGACTGCGAGCTTTATTTCTTCTAATTTGGTTTCTCATTAGAAAGTGTTTTACTCAAGGAAAGAAGTGCATAGCTGTAATGATTTATGAAATGCATGTCGTTTTTAATTTAAATAATTTCAATATTTATAGTAAAATATTTTTTATTTATTATCAACCGCGCACCCCCAGGTATCTTATGCACGAGCCGCCACTATTGTTTCCCATCTAATTTCGACCATTTTCTGCTCACCTTTTTGCCGGTGTTTGTGTTTGTCGGCTCCTTAATTTTATTATTATTAGTATCGATATTTAGAAAGGAATGTTATATGTGACGCAGGCATTTTTTACCTGTCCAAACTCGCACGGACCTGTCAGAGTTTACCTTCACAAAACAGTCTATTTGATTAAATGGCGTATAAACATAGCATTAAAAATGATTCATAGATAGTCTGCTACTCATAGTCTTGAAAAGTTTATGCCATATTATAAAATTGAGTAATTTTAGGGTTCTCCTAATAACGCATAGCTTAAATCAGGGGTGGCCAAACTTTTACCACTACGGGCGCTTTTTTTTGATTTTTATGGCAGCGATCGACTAACAAAATACATTGAATTTATTTTCATTGAAATAAAAGAGGAATCAGAGATGTGTACATAAGGACACCAGACACACGGGCGACTTAGAATAGCTACGCGATCGACGCTTTGGCCACTCTCCTGGCTTAAATAAATTAAACACATCTTTCCTGAGGGCGACTGCAAAAGTGAGTTGGACGGCTATAGTCATTGAACACTTCAACTTTAACCATACAAAATAGAGAATTGCTAACAATTACCGTTGGTGTGAAGGAGATCAATGGATATAATGCAGTGATGCACAACCTGCGGCCTTCAATGACATTTCCTGCGGCCAGCAATAATCAATATCAATCACATTTTTTTAAGAACTTTTTAAGAACGATGGAAAAACAATATAAAACTATACAATTTTCAATTTTATATGCACTATAAATTTCGATAATTTTATTTTTTTTAAACCATGTCTGCTCCCAGCTTGGAGCATATGGACTCCTCACGGAGTTTATCTCATCATATGTTTTTCTACGAGAACTGCTTGTTACTCAGTTGCTCAACCACTCTTTTTCGAAGAGTAGGGATGGGAAGGATACGAGGACTAGGACAGGACTAGTGATTAGCTAATCGCTGTCACTATGCGTCGCTCCTTGGGATCGGAAAGGTGGGAAAGGATTTTCAACAACACAAACACTCATGCCTTTGATTAGATTTATCGACTGAAAAAATCCACTCCTACCGGGAATCGAATCCGGACGGTCCGGCACGCAAGTCAAAGCCGTTGCCATTCCCTCACGGACCGGGCTATCGATATCGATAATATAAAATTTATATCAAAATGAACTTCCACAAAGTAACCGCCGAAACCATCGAAAGTATAAAAATATCGATAATTAAATCAGTTTTACCAATGCGGCCCTCGAACTATCAGAGAACTGATTATCAAGCCCTTCTCCCAAAACGATTGTGCATCACTGATCTAATGTTTCACACCGACAATAACCATAAAAAAGTGTCCAATAACCATAGTAGTTACCCTTATATTTGCATATGAAAGTACACATCTTTTAATTATTTCATAACCAGTGATGTAACTGAGAAACTCCTAAATAAATAAATTGGTGTGCATTAAATGAAACAGATTATTTATATAGAACACCTTAAAAGTGATGAATGAATTTACTTGGAGAATAGGAGGGGGCTACACTTACTTCTTTTCGATCCTCTGTGCATTTATATAAACAATCATCAGAACATACCTGAAAAAAAAGAAAACAAATATTAATCGACATGTTTAATTAATTATTAATATATAATCTGTATACATTTTACATCAATAACCAACTTTTCCGATAAAAATCATTGTCCGTGATTCGAGACGCCAAGGCGTATATAAATCAATATCATCGATAGGGTCATTAATGTCAAAACTCTCGTTAACCAAAGTGATAGAATGAGTATTTTATCACGAGTAAAAAGGTCACTTTTATAATTTAGTCCCATTAATTTTTTAGGCAATATATTGGTTCCAATAAGTGGCGCGAATAAAAAGCTCAATAGTAAAAAAGACCTTACTTTCATATAATTTGATAAATTGGTCTCAAAAATAAAAATATCACGGAAAACGTGTTTTTCAACGAATTTAATACATTGAGACGACCAGGGTTCCTTCTCCATCTGACTGGCGTCAGACAGCATCCTTCCACGGCGTTCGGAGACGGACGGATGGGATAGGATGGGAGTAAAGTTTGTATCTTTGTATAAATTTCAATCGGTAATTTATCTTGGCCGAAAACTCTATCCTAGAGTCGTATAATTTATTGTCTTCAAATTATTACATTTTTTATTCCACACGAATACATTGCAGTAAGAAGATTTTTAAACGCGTAAGACCAAATGAATAATGTGGGTCCTCCTGTCCGTGAGGGCGATAAAAAACTGATGACTTTTGAAAGAAGGATAACGACTGACTGACTTGGCGGTTATTTTTTGACATAAACATTTAAAATTAACAATCCGTGATTCTAGTATGAAAAACAGCTCGACCAATCAACGCAACGCATTCTTGCCTGAGCTGAATTCAACTAATCACTGCGACGTATGGTTTTCAAGAATTAAATGGTTGGCGGTGGAGGTATCTTTTTAAGCCGTTGCAATGAGTCGGTTACATGAATTTATAACAATTTGAATGCATTTATTCGCGTTATATTACTCGTTTGGTCTTATTATTATTGATTGAGGTGATAAATAAGATCGTCCGAGAGAGTTCTGATACCCTACAACATCATGCGGTATCAACATATACATTGTGTTTAAACAAGTTTAAGAGCAGAGTCATTGTTTACATCGCATGATTTTGCGCAGGGTCATAACTTCTTTGACCCAAAACAGAAGGTCACCATTTATTCTGTACAAAAATCGCGTAACAACCTTTTCATCATTTTTTAAAGCGATACATTGGCTCCAGAAGTGACCAGAGAATATAATTTCCAAGCCACATCAATATCTCCGAACCACACAAGCGAAATAAAAGGTATGATACCTAATATTGATGGTAAAAATAAATGCACACACATTCATGACCGGGCACTCATTTGTACGATAAATATGCATTGGCGATTTACCAGAATTAAGTGCATCAAGTTTTTTGCCACATGTCGACGATACGCATCACAGACATTCACACACCTTGGCACCGAAGCCCACCTCGGTGTCTCGCAATTAGCCACAGGTAGAAGACGCATGCGTGGGAGTTAGTCTGTGGCCAGTCAACCCTACGAAGACGGCGACGACTTCCCGCGTCAATACTGCTCGCCAACCCTTCCGAGTCCTCGAATCATCCAGATCGAGGCAATTACGCGTGACAATGAGCCTCTTGGAAGGCATTGAAAGGTGTAGCGACGCGCGAAGAGTTGGGGCGAAAGTATTGAGAAACGGCATAAATTTGAAATAACGGAGCAAATATGAATGTATTGTTTCGCTGTCGGCAAGAGAAATGAGAAGGAAAAGGAATAGAATGCTTTTGCAGTATCCAAAATTATAGTGAATATAATATTATGTTATCGATAAAGACTAGTCTATTTATTAAACGTCATATTGTCAAATGCGACAAACGTTTTGAAATAATAAATAACTTATATGGATAAAAAAGAAAAGTACGTTTAACAAGAATAATGAATCGTTTTCAAGGCACGAAAACACGACTCAAACTCCGACTGAAAAAAGGTTAACATCGATACTTTTTTCCCTAATTTTCCTATTTATGTGTATTCAATTAAATATCAAGCCCTATCAATGCGGCCAAAAGTCAAATTTGACATATTAAATGCAAAAATAAAAAGTTCAAACTTTTCAAAATTTCCGACCCCGAGTTCGACTCCGGCCAAAACGCCACGACGACTCCGACTCCGACCAAAAAGCTCCGACTCCACAGCCCTGATAACTATTTTACCACAGTTTCCTTATTGTAATAAGATTAAACGCTGGCCTTTTACGATAATCTTGACTGTCAATATATTGAAATGGAACAAAAATCATTTAAAAACTAAATACTTTGCAATGGTATCTTATACATTCTGTTTTTTCAAACTTTTAAAACCTCAGAGTAGTACACAAATATGAAAGCTTCTTAACCTTACGACAGACCAAGATTTCTAAAAAGCTAAAAATACATATAATGCTATAGTTAAAATATGTCAAATAAGCACTTAGATACATATTATAATAGGCATCAATCAAAGCCGGTTAAAATATTCGATTCAAATTGTCAAATAATATATATTCACTCTTCACAGATTAAAATTCAATAGCAAACAATGAAAAATCTTGTTCATAATGCAGATAAATGATTAAGTAACTGATATGCGTCATACCAGCCACCGCGGCGCGAACTAACGAGCGTGGATGAGAGCTTTTTGTGAGCATAATGCAATGCGGGAACCCTGATTTTGCCTCAAAGTAGATCCTTTTATTCCAACGATATATTCGATACTCGTTGTGTTGTTTAATTGAAGCATATCCAGAGATGACTAAGCTCGTATTTAAATTGACAAACTAAATATTTCATTCAGAGAATCGCTCCAAAATAGAAGCGCGCATATCGTTCGTCACAGACATCGAAAGAGCCAAGCTTTCTACGGAGATATTACTTATGGACACAGAAATATATCATAACTGTTTCACTTCACTGGTTTAAATTATAGGTACAGTTATCAGCCATTTGTAAGGGCGCTCTCGATAGAAACGAAGAAGGAAAATTTGCGATGTCTAGACACTTTCGTTTGAACGCGGCTAAACGAGATCGCTGAAAGTCAACTCTTCGTCGACATCCTGTCGAGGATCAGTGACTACCAAGCACGACAGTAATGGGTTGGCAATCACGAAGAAGAAGCAATCGTGCAAAATACATTCGTCGTCTTTTTACGCGTATATTTAGATGATAAAAATTCTGCTGTGTACAGTCATAAGTAAAAACACAGTCAACAGTAAACGTAAAAAATACCACAAACACCATCAAAAAGATTTGAAAATATGTAAAGAAAATGTATCTTATTGTCAACTACGATATAGTTCAAGATCCATAACAATCTATAACAAACCCACTTAATTCATTGAAACCGTTTACATAAAATTTTCGCTAATTTACATTTTAATAGCAAGTAAACTTAGTGATCTACTTCAATTTTTGTATATAAACGATACATACTGTTTACTGCGCGTCAGTTCAAGTACATCCGTGCACTTGAAATGCCTGAAGATGACGAAATGCGAAACCCGGATCTTTAGCGAAAAAGCTCATGGAAAAGTACAAAATTCAAATTTAGTTCAAGATAATTGGGAAAAGATTTATTTGGCATGTGTTCTAGTGAAAACAATTTTATCTATTTATGAACAGATACATTATTTTTTCATTATATTTAAAGGCGATGCTTTGGCTTTCTGATTTATTTGTAAAATATATTAATGTTTTTCATTAGATTGTTCTAAGGTTAAGTGGAGCTTTAAGCAAGAAAGTGATTTTTATACACATTTAAATATATTCGTATCCACTTTCCCTTTTGATGACTTTTAAGACTCATAACGCAACATGGTATATATTTATTTCAAATCTAGTTGTATTAAGAGGCCGATTTTTTCTTCCAATTGATATATGTTTAAAGTGACCATACGTCCCGTTTTTAGGTAGCCTGTCCCGTTGTCCCCAAGTACAGCTTCGGGGCGTCGAAATGTCCCGTTTTCAAAAAGAGGGCAACCCACGGTAACAATTTAAAAAAAAAACGTGCAAAAAATCGACTTTCGTAATAATAATTTGAACCATTAGAACTTTAGAGTAATCATTGAATACATTTTATGCTTGCCCGGAACAAATGCACCCGTAGAAAGAGTCTTTTCACAGATGAATAAGTTGTGGACGACAGAAAAAACACAATTACAAGTCGGAGTACTTAAAGCTATGTTGTTAGTTAAAATAATTTTTAAAAAATCCTGCCACGAATTCCATTCTTATTTAAAAGCAAACTCAGCTATACTTTAAAACAAATTGTTCATCAGAAAAATATAAAACAACTTAATTTTTTTCATATTTATATTATTGTTATTTTCTTTATCAACATTCCTTTTCTTTTAATTTATACATAAAACCTATGAAAAAATACGTGTTTTCTTGAATATACATCCTATTACGTAAAAATTAGTAGATGTCCCGTTTTGAGGACAAAAATAAATGGTCACATTATATATGTTATAAGCAAGTCTGTTTCTTTGTCTTTAATGGATCAAAATTAAAAATATTACTTACGTATGGTAAAACGTTACCGGTCGCGTGAGGAAAACGTACCGATTATTAAAAGAAGTTCAACGCCGCAAAGCAGTTCTATTATCAACTTTGTGTTTATAATCCCTGGCGCAGAGTGCAAACTGCATTTTAAATGCATGTAGGCAGTAAGTGCATACAGAGAGAGCGCAATAAGAAAGAGGCGCCATGCTCTTGCATCTGTTAACGATGCAGTAAAAATATAAATCCGTTTTCACTGAGAATTAAATCAGCATTAACATTCATTAAAAACATAATCATACAGTCATTTTTAACGCTCTCAGATTAAATAAGTTAATCATACCGTTCAGCGATACCAGGAATTCATAGAAAATATAAAATACATATTTTGTTTAAAAGGACCGTTAAAGGTATGTTGTATATTTCAATAATATGTAAACATCAAATATATCTTTTAAATAATATATTCATTCTTATTTAAAAAATGATATGATAACCTTTTTTCTGATGTTATTTTATCTAGGAAACAATGAGATTAATTGAGGATTTCTACTGAAGGTGCTTGATGGAATTTAAATATCAAATTTGACTTAAGCTCATGGAAAAGTACACAATTTGAACGATTCTTATTTGAAACATTTATGCTATTCTTTTCGATGGATTCGGCGGTAACTTTGTGAAAGTTCATTTTAATATAAAATAACTTTGTTTATTCCACGTATTGTGTAACTAATTGTGCCACGTGTTTCGCCTCTTTCAGAGGCATCTTCGGATTTACTATCACAAAGTTTGCTTAGGTAATGAACCACTGAAAGAGGCGAAACGTGTCACAATTAGTTAGACAATACGTGGAATAATCAAAGTTATTTTGAATTTCATTTATATTACGTTTATTTTGGGTTGCTATGCCAACGACCACCAGCAAATAGACTTCAAAATAATGTGTTGCTATGACGACATCAAAAAGGCAAAGCCAGAGCGATAACTATTTGTGTCGAAGCCGCATCCTAAAACCCATACTCTCTTCATAAAAAGATTGGGCGAAAGAATGGATAACAACCACTTCTATTGAAGAATATTTTTCAGTTAAGTCAATAGCAATGTTTCTAAAAAAAAATCATGCAACGGCCCCCTCAGTCAGAAAATAAAACAATCCGAGGCCGCCTTGAACAACAAACATGTTTTTTGGGGCACCTAGTATGGTAGGCACTGGTCAGTATATTTCTATACAAATAAATGTATATTTTATAATCTCGGCATCGAAGTTGTAGATTCTATTGTAGAATCTCGAACACCCAAATCGAAATAGCTTACCGGGTTAGTAATCCGTATTCCCCAATGGCAAGCTAAGCCTTTCTGGGATTGATTCAACTACATCTCGAGGGAAAGGAAAACTTTTCGGTAATAAAAGAAAAATTTTGAAAGCTAAATGGACGGAACTTCGGCCTAAATCGCCACTGAAATTCCACAAGAACAAATCTTATGTTCACGGTAGAGTTCTGCACGGGCTCGGGAAAGCCCGAGGGCCCGGCCCGTAAACCAGGTCGGGCCGCGTAACAAAGGGTAAGATTCGGGCTCGGGCCTGGGTACACAAAAAATCAGTTCATATTAAATTATTTTAAATGTTGCTTAAAATTTTGTTGAATAGTTAAATAAACTGTCGGGTTCGGGTAAGATGTTCGGGAATTACCCTCGGGCTCGGGTCGGTGGTTTTCGGGCTCAGGCCGGGTAGAATTTTAAAATATCGGCCCGTGCAGACCTCTAGTTCACGGCCTCCAATAAAGGACCCAATAAAAAACTTTTGCTGGCTTTGAATATTTGAAAACTCCCAAGAGCGACACGACATCAAAAAGAAAGAAAACAACACTTAACAATGAGAAAATATTAATTTCTCCTTCGTAGTAAAGAAGCTGAATTCATTTCTAAGTAAGATTCTCAAATGACCGTTTTTACGCGATGAAAAGATTTCTTTATATACGAGTCGAGAGCTTTTTCTTTATTTTTACCACTCCTTACAATACTTTAAGTGCACTCGACAATAAGGAAAATGCTGTTAATAATTTTATTATGAAAGCTTCAAGTAGTTATAATAAGAGAATGATAATGCATGAGTAATTGTTAAGATAATAATTATGTACATATTAAATATCAAATACAAAATCAATTGAGTGTTTGAAAAAGAGTAAAAAAATGTACTATAAGCAGGGCATGGAGTCGGAATCCGAGTCGTGGAGTCGGAGCTTTTTGGCCTTAGTCGTATTAGGAGTCGGAAATTTCATATGTCAAATTCGGCTTTTGGCCGCATTGATAGGGTTGATATTTAATTAAATACACATAAATAGGAAAATTAGGGGAAAAAACGACAATATTAACCTCATTGGAGTCAGAGTCGTGTTTTTGGTCAATGTCGGAGTCGGAGTCGTGGTTTTGATAAATGCTAGAGTCGGAGTCGGACTTTTTTTCACCGACTCCACAGCCCTGATTATAAGTAATAACATGCATTGTGCATGGCATCAGCTAATAGGCCATGTATTGGTCTTGTGTTTTTTTTTCTTGTTTGTATTTTGTTCTTTTCCATGAGTCTTATCGCTAACGACACGGGTTTCACCTTTCGCCATCTTCAGGTTCACGGATGTACTTGAATTGACGCGCAGTAAACAGTTTGTATCGTTTATATACAAAAATAGAAGTAGATCAAGTTAAATTGCTATTAAAATGTAAATTAACTAAAATTTTATGTTAACAAGTTTCAATGAATTAAGTGGGTTTGTTATAATTATCGGGATTTTTGAAAATACTTGTGACCAGATATTAACATAGGAATATCTAAAATAAACCCTGGGTTTTATCAGACCTATTATTAATGAGGTGATTGAATTAATACTTTCTAAGCTCTGTTAATTTCCAATATTTCTTGATAGAATAATTTTAATTCGCCCCTGTTAATATGCAACAAATCAATGTCCGTGTTGCTGTTAAATATAATAAATGAAAAAAACAGAAACAGGTTTGTATTTTAAATCACGTCATGAAATCTCAGGGAAAAATACATCACCGACAACAATTATTATCTTAAATGATAATTTGATATGGATGAACTCAGAATTTTATGATTGCAAAACGGAGCTTCAGATTATAAAGCATCATGAATGTTGTTCAAAGGAAATATTTAAAATTTCTGAATCTAAAACAAAAAATGCCCCTGGGCCCTGTCGGGTTCTTAATCCGCCACTACCAATACTGCATATCGGTCAAAATCATTATAAATATATTTTTAACCGGACGGAATAAATCTTTCAACGCAAATAGTTTGTTTTGATAAGAGAAAGAAAAGTATCATTTGAAACGAAATTTGAATTTCAGCCAAGTAGCTTTCGACACCGACTATTTAGTTAAACTGAAGATACCATTTTTTTTATTCCTATTTCTTATATGTTGTAGGATATACGATAAAGTTTTTTTGGCCATATTTTTTACCGGTGACATACCATCCTTAAAATATCATGTCAAGCCTAAGTCGACGACCCGGTTTTCGCCATTCGGTATCCTCAAGCATTCCAAGTGCACGAATGTTCTTGAACTGACGCGTAGTCAACAGTTTGTATTGTTAAAATACAAAAATAAAAGAAGATCACTAAGTTTAATTGTTATTACCGAACGCTAAACTTTTTACTACGCGTCAGTTCAAGTATATTCGTGTGCTTGAAATGCCTGACGACGCCGAAAGGCGAAAACCGGGTCGTTGCGACGAAACTCATAGAAAAGTACAAAAACTAAACGATTTAAATAATTCTACAAAAAATATTTTATATATTTGTTGATAGCTATTCCGGCTTACGCCCTCGTCAAAACTATGTTTTAAACGTGCATTAGAACAAGTATATATAGTCCGCTTAGACAGGGTACACAATACATCTTCTCTGTTCCACCATCTAAACATTATATGGTAATAATAAGTTATTGAATGTGACAAATTAATTTGATGTATTCTTGAAGTAAAGCTAATCTGGGTTTTAACTAAGTGGGAATAAAAGTATCATTAGTATTGTATCAAGTTGATTTATTTAAAATTGCTTACAACTTTTATTGCTACTAATTTTACCGTTTATTCCCACTTTATTGATTTAAATAATGTTTTATGCTTAGAAAAAAAATGTCTATCAAGGTATCATTTCTATTTAAATTCACTGGATTGTAATGTCTCAACTTACTATGACTACTGCATGAATAAGAAAGTGTTAAATAAGCAATTCTTATTTCAAATGAATTCGATACTCGGTACTAGAGACTCCAAATACTCGACATCTCAACTACTCGAGCATCGAGTAGTAAAATTTCAAAATACTCGAGTACTCGAGTATACTCGAGTAGTTTCAGATGTACCAAAATATATATTTTTAATTCGAATTTGTGTATTTTTATAAATGACCAATAATTAAAGAAACTTATTGAATATTACTAATACACTTATTTCCATTTATGCAACATATATTTCAACAATAATAGAGAATTAAACGACTCAAATTTTAAATTGGTTTGATGTTTTTTTTTTATAATTCTCGCCGTAGAAGAAACTTTCGACGATTATTACTAAAACGAGTATTACTCGAGTAATTTTCAAAATACTCGAGTATCGAGTACTTGGAAAATGGACGAGTATACTCGAGTATCGAGTACTCGATACTCGAATTGGAGTCTCTACTCGGTACCTTGTTGAAACTTTTTAAGGTACGAAGTCGTTCGGCGGGCCATTGCATCGCGTGCAATGCAGCAGTTAAAATGTTCCGAAGCTGAACTTAAAAATTGGGTAATTTATATGATAATTATCGCCATACGTCTTACGGTACCCCACTACTTAATTCAAAGATAATCAGTAGAGATTAATTTAACACACGTGTGTTTCAAAGAGTTTCCGGGTTGACCACGTGGAGTGATCGAGGACACTGCCGCTGGTCACGTGAGATATTGTAATATTAACCCTTTGCAATCCTAAATATATTACTTTTTTACGTTCCAGCTACTCAATAGTATAAAATTTAAAATAACTTTGATTATTCCACGTATTGTGTAACTAACTGTGACACGTGTTTCGCCTCTTTCAGAGGCATCTTCAGACTTACTATCGCAAAGTTTGCTTAACTAATGAAGCAAGATAAATTCTAACATTTTAACATTTTAAATTATGAAATTACAAAATGGATTACGGGTTTTTTTCCTTCTAAAGGAAACAAGGAAGGGGGTGATAGAATCAAAACAATGCAATAACATAATGATACTAATAAGGTGCAAATCAATCAATCAATTAGATTGGGACTTTTCCTTTTTAAGGGACGCAAGAGAGGGTTATAGAATCGAAACAAAGAGGCGAAACACGTGTCACAGTTAGTTACACAATACGTGGAATAATCAAAGTTATTTTAAATATTTATATTAAAATGAACTTCCACAAAGTTACCGCCGAAACCATCGAAAATATTACTCCTCAAAAGGTTTGAAAATTTGATTGATATCACAGGGTTTGCGTATTTATTAGCATGGTGAATTTCATTATGACAGGTTTAAAACTTTAACTAAGACACATAAACAAAAAAATACCGGATTTGAAATAAGGATAAGTTAAAATTAGTAAAAAATGCATTTCCAGTCAAGATTTACAATTTAGAGCAGGACTCGACATAGGAGTTACGCGTTACCTATACGCAGTGGCGGTTGGTGACAGAGAATTAGGGAGTACAAAAAAAGATTCAACTATTTTTCCGTACTACGGACAGCTAAAAATTCATAAGACTGGCACTACGTTGGTATTGCGAACATCTGAATTGAAATTCCATGTTATAGAAGTGTTTTAAAATCCAATGAATAGGAAAAAACTCTTGAAAAAATAGTTGAATCTTTTTTTGTACTCCCTAATACTCTGTCACCAGCCGCAGGCAGTGCCTATACGATGTTGAGGTAAACTAGGAGTTTATGGTACATAGTTAACAATATCAGTGCAGAAACACCGGTTTCTATGAATAAATAAATAAAGTTGAATTGACACTAGGATTGTTTGAATTGATTTTTGTATTACTCATAAAGCAATTATACATACCATCTGCCGTATAATTTCTTCCGACCCATAGAATCCTAAAAGCGAAAGCGACTGGCTAACAGAGTTACAAGCAGTTGTCATAAAAAAATTATGTTTAGAAACGTCAATTAGGGGGTCATATGCTCCACATTGCGAGCTGCTATGGATGTAACAAACGAAAAATAAATAAAATTGTAATATGTTTTAAAAATATAAAAAAGACTACAAAATTGTACAGGTGCTTTTTCGGCAATCCTCGAGTTAGCCACATATCTTCTTAAAGCAAGAGCAAATAATTCATGCGGTTGCAAAACAGTTAACCCTGCTACATCACCGAGATGTGGATTTCTATTATGTCTTACTTTACCAAAAAGCAAAGAGACGTACAGTTACTGATAAATATTCCTCGAATGCACATACACTATATCTATACATCTATCTACGAAACATATAATTTTCCTGAAGCCTGCAGCACAAGCTATAAAAATAAACCGCTTAAAAGCAAAGGGTGCTGTAGGAGGGTTGACTGTAAATAAGACATTATCTGTTCGTCTTACATTTTTATTTGTATAAAAAGAAAAATATTTTCCTTTGCTTGTTTCTAATTTGTATGGCATTTATTCTGTTCACAGGAAACAATTTCGCTGGCTCAATTGAAATAATTACCGGGATTTCCATCTAATTATGGTTGACAGACATGCAGATTTATTTATTTTTATTAAATGCACTCATTTTTGGGCTTTTACTTTGTTAATGATAATTCATAATTAATTGATTTTTGATGTATTAGTTTGCATTGCTAAGAGGTCTATTTATCTTGTAATTTGCTTCAATTCATTTGCTTAGTCGTTTTACCAATTGTTTTTCATACTTAACTTTTGTATACATATCAGTTGACAATGCTCGCCATGAGCGAAACCGGTCCTGATCAAATAAATTAAGTAAGTATTATTTAAAGATAGTAAAGTAAGTATTTAAGACTCTCATCGGATATTTGGCTTCGCGATATACTAATTATATGATTCACGATTGAGAATGACCGAATCTGCGAGATAGCTCCACACGATTCGCAGGGGCGGGAAAAACTTTAAATAATGAATATCATTTCTAGAGAATGAACACATCACAAGAGAATGAACTAATGCAAAAAAAAAAAATAATTGATACGGATTCATTCGAAGTATGTACATATATATAATCTTTATAAATATCTCAAACATTCAGTCGCATTAAATAAGCTGTATAGAATTACCGAAAGTAAAAAAGAAGTTCTATTTAGGAATGAAAAGCTTTCATCGGACTTTTGTAAAGAAGAAGACCCGCCGTATCGGAATCGCCCCACGCCTACCATTCAATGGGGATGTTATCCCCACAGCCTACAGGGTCGTAAAATTAAATTAGATATTGATTCTGCTAGTACAAGTATTTAAAATCTTTACCTTATTTTACTATGTCCGCTCCCAACTTGGAGCGTATGGACTCGACACGGAGTTTAATCTCAACATATATTTTTTCTGTTCTTGAATTCTGTCCACTTTACTGCACTAAGCGCGTAATAAAAGTTGTATCGATGTATAGCGAAGCAGTTTTATTCGCGTTTTTTTGTTGCCAGAAATATGCCTTCAAGACTCTACTAGGCTTGAAATTAATATATATAGATACATTATTGAAATAAAAAATGTCAGTTTATTGCTCTTACAATGTCAAACAAGATTAAAACATTGTAAGAATAAAATACATTGGAATTGGCAAAGAAGTCAACCGAGTGTGCGGCAGTCGTTAATACTAAATAATTTTTCTCCCCTCTGACATAAGAATTCACCTACCGCACTAAGCCCACGCGTTCAGTCTATATCAAACTAGGGAATCAAAAAAATTCGAATTCCGGCAATCTTTTTTTTTTGTGGGCGCCATTCAGGACATTTTGACAGTGCCACTTTTTCGAGTGCATAAGTAGAGTGGTCAGTCTGTACAATACATAAAAAATAGTACTCGTCTGAATCCACCCACGACCGTGTGTAATATGTCGACATCCGAAGCAATACGGTTTAAAATCGTTATAATTTATTTGATAAAATAACTCTATTTTAAAAACCCATCAATTGTGCTACGTGTAATAACTTGATGTCATATTTGTGTGCAAACTACAATTTTTGCGAAACTTCCGATTGGTAAAAGCGCCATTTTGTGTATACAATGGATTTTTTTTATGAAATCCTACGATAGAACCAACCCCTTACCACTTGATTAAACATTCAACGATTTCGAATAGCCGTTAATGTATCTTATGAATATATTTCACCCTGTATCTAACCAAGTGCCTGCTCACCTTCTAGCCCTGAGTAGGGCGATGGGTAAGGATTTTTTTTAGCCGGTCCCGTGAATGTGATATAATAAAATAGCTTAATGCTCAATATTTCGAACAAAGGAGACAGGAAGTGGGAGGGCATTTCACGTATCATTAGTCGTAGGGTTAATAACAAGGCTAAATAGACGGGGTAGAGCGATGAAATGGATTCTAACAAGTACACATCGTACCTATATATACAATAGATGCAATTGAATTTTGAATTTAAAATTACACGAGGGAACAGAGATCTGCTGAGTTTTCTCGCGGTCGATTTTCCCCACCGCGAATTTCCAGTGCGGTCAAATTTTCCCTCGTAAATCATCAGCGTATTTTTTTTTTTTTTTTTTAATTATTGAAAACATATTTGGCATTACAGCTTAACCCTCCCCATACTGTGCTAAAAACTTCCGCGAGCTCCGGTGATATGTATTTACTACACCATATGAAAAAGTTATTTAAAAACCGGAAAAATGTGAATATTTCTAGACATTGCTTTGATTGACTATGGTTGAAGTTGAAATATAACAATTTTTGTAATCTAAGTGTCTGAAAAGAAGAAAAAAACATCGCAATTAGCTGCCGCTCCGACGTCTTCACCCGTCGGCAGTCGAATTCGTAATGACGAAATGAATGGCTAGTTCGAAGTCGATCACTTCTACGCATGCGCTTTCGCGCCGGAGCTGAACACGTGCAAAAGTACGCTCGCACTCGCGCTTACACACGCGCATAAATTGGAATACGTTTGTGTGTATGGGTGATTCTTTGCCCGATTCTTCCACTAATTATTTATTTCCATCGCTGCAAATGAATAACAATACATAACTGTAATTTTATTTAATACGTAATAACATTACTGAGGAATACAAAAATTCTCAGATCAGTATCTATTATATTTAATAGAAATATTCTCATTATTAGAGTCGAGTTGTAGTAAATACATATCACCGTGCAGCGAAGGTTAAGCCAATGCGCCAAATATTCTTAACTGTGAAAGTCATACGAGATTAACTCGATGATAAGTAATAAATCAGTTGTGCACAAAATCAACGATAAATAACATACACCCAGCCCAAGATCTCTTTTTTTCAATTGAAAAAATCTGATTTTGCCGGGAATTGAACCCGGGTCCCCAGATCGCTAGGACAAAGCTCTAGTCACTAGACCACATCATAGGATACACATCTGGATATGATAGATCATTAGTTCCTAACTTTTTCCGGGTGGCGACCCCTTTTCATAAAAGGTAGAAGTAAGTCCGAAGATACCTCTGAAAGACACGCATTGCAACACATTTCAAAATTAGTAACACAATACGTGGATTAATTAAAGTTATTTTATATTGAGACAATATTTGTACACTCTTTCAGCTCTCCTGAAAAGAAGTGATTTGTCACTAAGTATATAGTTGTTTCGGCAGCATGCCATCGTCAGAAATCTGTTAAACGGAGTGAGGTTTTGCAACGTGAAAATTCAGTTTTACTGTTACCAACCGGATGGCTTCTGTCGCCCTGGGAAGCCGCTGATGACAAAGATGAGATGAGGCAAAGAGACTGATAGTCTTGGAGGTACCGAGTGGCGGTCATATGTTACGAACATAGATTTAAAAAATAACTCCATATAATATATTTTACTACTGAATTGAATTTGTTGAATTTTGAACTTTTCCATGAGCTTACGACCCAGGTTTCATCTTCAGGCATTTCAAGTGCACAAATGAACTTGAACTGACTATATGAGAATACAATTAAGTGAATGAGTTTAATCCGATTCAAATTTGATATTAAAATTCCATCAAACTTCAATCGAAATCCTCTATTTATTATTGATATTAAACAATATGTTTCATCGTTCATCTTTCTTGGATAGAACAACAGGCCACATAAGATACAGGCTTCAAATTATATCCGCGATGACCCGTATAAGGATATTCATAAATTTATAATCATAATCGCGGCTAGAGGTGGAGCAAGACTTCAAAAGGTCTCCGTCACCAAAATCATCAAACTCCAATCGAGCCGGACGCGGAGTTTGCCGGGTATGATTCCAAGCGGGCGTACATGAAGCATTTATCTCTGTGCGCTCGAATAACCAATTTTACGCAAATTTGCGTACGCTCGAGTGGATACACTAGTATGATATTTATAGAATATCGATTTTGTATTTCAGAATAATATTGAAAATGATTACTTAATAAAATATTCATGTTGGGTTTAGGGCATGGGCTCCCAACCATTTTCGGGTAGCGAGCCTTTTTTATAAAAGGCATGTGACCCGCGAACCCGATACAATTGATAAAGGAATTTTTTAAAAGGGAATTAAAAAAACAACGAAAATTCATTAAATTGAATATTTTTTTTAGTTGACTGTATAAGTTGGCGAGCCCTAAGGTTGGGAACCCGTGGTTTAGGGTGAGTGAAAATAGTTCAGATTGTGAGGCAGTGTCAAAAATGTTTGTTTTCAAACGTCCTCGAACATACGTTCATTTGGATACTATTCCTGGTTACTAGACTGTTTCCTGGTTCACTTTGATAGGATGGATACCAAGAGCCATCTTAAGCAATGTCTGTTACTATTTAAAAAAATGAATACATTCTAATATGAAAATAAACTTTATTATTTTAAAATTAAGATTATTGTGTAACAATTTGTGACATGTGTTATCAGATCTCAAGTAAGACCTGACAAGACAGAAGTCTGATAATTTCACTGAAGAAAGATACGAAACACGTGTTATTTGTAGTCACACAATCAGTTATGTTAAATTTGATTTAAAAATTAACTTCCACAAAGTTAATCCATAGAAGATAGAAAGAATACACTCCATTTTATTTTGGAAAATATATTAAATCTTTGTTTGTATTGACTTAAAAACCAAAATTTATCTCCAAAGATATTCTTGAATGCTAGTTTCACTCAAAAAAAAAATAAAATTTAAAGTTTTAAAATTTATATTGTTCTCAGTAACTGCGCAATACAGAAAAATAGTCGGTGAAAGTATATATTTAAAAAGGGCCACTTTATAAAACCTTTACTATATTCCACGAAATAAATCAAGCAATAAGCTAACGAATCACTATACATAAAATGGGCACGTTTAAATGAAATATTTAATAAGACATAGTCACAAGGAAAAAGGACAAAATACGATCACCATTCAAGAATATTACCTCATTCATTTTTATCGTAAGGAAGAATCGGATTCAAATTTTAACCATACTTTATTAAAGAGTCACAATTTTAATTAAAAGACTTCATAAAGATGTGGTCAAATACGAAAAATACTCGGAATTTCGATGAGTAAATGATTCATTTCATTTTATGATTTATTAGATGACTAGAGTTGTGTCATTTTTACCACATTTTTGCACGAATTTCGATACGGTTGGCCAGCCGCAGACACATCATTCTGTTAAAAACCCTTAGACGAGATAAGAAATTGAAAAATGGTCAAATACACTAAATATTTGTGGTCTTTTGTGGTATGGACTATTTGAAATCGAGTAATTTGTAACGGGTGTTCCCGAAATAATTTGAGTCAACAAATATATACACTCACTCCTCAGCGCACGCGCAGAGAGAAAGTGTGTGAAGTAAATTTTACAGTTTTAAGTATATTTTTAACACAGTACAGAGAACATCACGAAAAATGTTGTTAATTTTGTTCTTGTAATAATTTAACTCAATAAATAAACAGCGCATGCGCAGAGAGAGTGTGTGTGTTGAGTTAATTTTACAACTAGTCAATTTTCTTGAGATAGAGACTTCTCGATGTCAACACACCTTTTAAATCTAGCGTATTGAGCGAACGCTGACAGGTGACACTGCCAGATGGTTATTTATAGTTCCAGAATATTTGACAAGCAACAATTTGCTTCTAAAATCCAGGGCTATGGAGTCGGAGTCGTGGAGTTGCGGTGTTGTGGCCGGAGTCGGCATCGTGAAAAACTTTTGAAAAGTCTGAACTTTTTATTTATGTATACACATTCATAATATGAAAATTTTGGCATTTTTAGATGTAACTAGGGCTACCATTTTGCTCGGTACTGAAGCGACTCCAACAGCTGTCCAAATGGACATTTTAATGACAATAAACTGGAAATTAAGCGGAAAAGAAGTAGAATTATTTTAGGGACTTAGGGACATTTTACTATGTTAGCAATCTCCCATTCATCGGTCCCATCGCGGACAGTCAACAATGTGCGTCAGGCATTCCGAATTGAATAAAATAATGGTAGCCCTAAGTGGCAGGCAATATTTATTAAAAGAAAAATAGCGCAAAATAAATCCTACGCCCTTTATTCAAATTCGCATGTCCTTGAATATCATTAACCCGTTCGAAACGCAGGATCCCGAGAGATTCGCACGGTACGAGATCTCGCGAAATTCCTGAGACGCCGAGACAGCCTCACGCGAGGCTCTCAAATAGGGTGGATTGCCCAACAGGTAGATACGATCGATTCAGCAATACCAACGGTTGCCAACATGGCACGTTAAGAAGTCGAGTTAAATATAAAATTACACTTGATCATTTTCTGGCACGTAGGATAGGTTCAAAAGACTGCAAAAAACTGTGTAAAAAAGATAAGGTTCCCATAAAATCTTAAATTTTATGAAATTGCGTTATGAAGGCTGTTTTTGGAAGCTTTATATGATGGACACTTTTAAAGCAGTATAAAACTTAAATATTCTACGCTTATTCAATTTTGAAACCCGGTTCGTTAGCGTCAAAACTCAAAGGAAAGTACAAAATACAAACGATCCAAATTAATTGATTGATTTGGCATTTACTTGGTCGAACTCCATTATAACACGGTGAAAAAATATCATTGGACTTTAGTTCTACAGAAATTATTTTATATATTTGTTGATAGCTATTTCGGCTTGCGCCATCGTCAGAACTACGATGTTCTGACTAGTTCTGACGATGGCATAAGAAGTAATAAGATAATTTATGAATAACAAAAACACATCGTATAATTTTTCTCAATAGTTTATAAAGAATCACTTACTGCCTTTTTGCTTGGAAAGGCAGTACGTAACACCATGAAAAATAGTGCATTTTACGAAAAAATATTATTTAAAATAGCTCTGTTAAAAATGAAAAGTCTTTTGCCCCACAAAAGCGGACTTCTTTGATTTTCAAAGTTTAATATCCATAATTATTCCTAAGAGCATTTAGAAGATTCCATCAAAGATGAAATTAATTTTAGATATTTTCATCAACCGATTTTATATCCATACCGGTAGATATTATTTTTGCCAATACTTAGTTCCCGACAACTATTGCAGCTTCATACTTTGAGGACCACTACCCCAGTACAACAAAGTGGTAAGGCATCGGCGGCCGGGACAAGAATGCGATCCCAACCATTCGATATGCATGTACGCTATCACTATGCAGCAACGACCAACTCACAGACCGACAATGCAAGCGCAACCAATGCAAATGGCTCCAGGAATTCCGCGGATTCACATTCGATTATGAATATGCTTTCATAACTTCCCGTGAGTCACTCGATTTTTAAGATACCCTAGAAAATAAACCATTTCAGTCGACCACTTTAAACGGTTACAATTTGAGATTATTTTAAGAGCAATGAGGATAATGAGAACTGATCTGACAACTGGACCCGGAAAGGCGTGTAACATAATTATCACTATTAATCTTCTCATCTGGAGGAATCTGAAAACAGTTTATTTATGTCGGTAAATTGCTAACTTTTTAGTCATATTATGTGTTAAAAATAATAAAACATTTTTGGTACTTATTCCACATAAATATTATTGGATCAGGACCGGTTTCGCTCATGGCGAGCATTGTCAACTGATAAGAAGTACAAGGAAACCGTGATATTTATACAAAGTTAAAGTAATAATTACAAGGTATTACAAGGTGTTTGTCATACCTTGTAATTCTAACGTTGTATTTCTTATCAGTTGACAATGCTCGCCATGAGCTAAACCGGTCCTGATCCAATAAATTTTATGTGGTATATGTACCAAAAATGTTTTATTACTTTTATCATAATGCCATTCCACAAGGTATTCACAGTGAACACCTTAAGGGGTTATATACAGTTAGACGGCCGAAAAAAAGTGAATTTTCCAGAATTTTTTCTGAGAAAACTTTTGAATTTATTGATCCAAAAATTTATACACATATTATGGTATCTTTTAACTGTATTTTAAGACTTAGTACTAGTAAAAATATTTATTTGAAAAAGAGCTACAGCTGATCTCCAGGAGCTCCTCTCAAAAAAGACGTTTTGCGGTGACCACTATATCTCGGAACTGGATCATTTGAAATTAAAAAACTAAACAGATTTCGTTAAAATAATGTTAAATCTAGTAATTAATCGAAGGAATAAGCAAAATATTTTTTTTTGACAAAATGGCGGTTTCTTAAAAAAAAAAATCGCTAATTCACCGAAATTTCGGCCTTAAATTGTTTATAAAAAAAAAAATATTTATCGGAGAGAAAAAATCTTCGATTAATTACTAAAAAATATATTTTAGAAGGTCGTGTTAAAATTTAAAACTAATCGGTTTAGCCGTTTTCGAGTAATGTTGGTCACCGACTTTGAAAACACCATTTTGAGAAAAACGCGTTTAAAGTTTGGAATGCACTTTACATGGGATACATTTTTTTTTTTTTAACTTTCATGGAGTTGTCTATTCCAGGACCATATAATACACCCTCAGCCGATTCAGCAGCTTCTGATAACTCAAGCTGATGTTGTCTGCGAGCCATTCTTCCATCTCGGGTGCTCTCACGCGCTCTGAGATCGGAAATGCTCACGCGCTTCTCATCTTCTTTTTCGGCATATGAATGCGCATTGGGCCCGAGTGTAATTCCTATTGCATTCATATAATACAATAGTGATGCCATTTCTTCATTAAATATGCCAGCAGCTATGTATGCAGCAATTTCCACAGTTTTCGAACCGGCTGGAACAATTTTGGGAGAGATTTTCCAAATCAGTTGATTGTAGCTCTCGTTGTTGTTTTGGTTAAAACCACCTACACATCTCTCTCCAATAAATTCTCACTGCTGAGATCTGTGAAAATCGGATGTATAGTTTCAGCAACATCTTTTGGTAATGGCTCATAATCATGTTCGAAAGTGGATAGTTGATTGGCAGCTGCAGCCTTCTGCCAGTCGCACCATGATTCTGGTCCTTCCGGGCACTTGTCGTGCTGAGGTTCTTCGTCACTTGAACAATAAAGGTAATATGTAACATAGCATTATACATTTTTGAAGGGAATCACAATTGCTCCATATTGCTAAGCCATAATAAACTGTCAACTTATCGATCATCTTTCCAGTAAGTTTGCCTTTTCCACCGAGAGTTTTTTAATTTTTTTTTCCTTTTTGTTTTCAACTGTTTCAACATTTTTGTTGACTAATCTCTGAGTCGCGTGCCCATTCGTTTCTGTACGTGTCCAATACATTCTTTTTTACAACTTCTTGGTCACCAATGCATTTGCAGCCTTTTAAACAGTACGTTTTGGAGTCACCGTCTCCGATGTAATTTTTGTACATGACTCCAAGTTTTTCAATGAACGTTGGAACATTTCGATGACTGAATCAACTTCCTTTTTCCGAGAAGAACTAGAATGATTTGTAGTGCAAGTATCTTCATGTTCTGCATACCATTCCTTATATTCTTCGGTACTGAGTTTCTTCTTCCAAGTTTCACACTGTTTGCAGTAGGAACTTGTCACAACAATATCTATGATTTTACCAGAATAGTATCCGATCAATGATGTCACACCGTACAAGGAACTAAGCACACTGTTGCTTTACACATCTAAATACATTAGAAGGGAGAATTTACAATAGGCAGGTGCATAAAAGGGATAGCGTTCCAGGTAGGCGCTGCCACTCCGACCTTGTACTTCCAAGCACTCTGAAACGCCTTTTCAAATTTGCTTGTAACTTTGAAAATATTCACCGGAACGATATGAAATGTTCTGTGTGTATTCTTAAATATATGTACATTAAGAAAAAAAAATAAAAAAAAAAACGATTTTTTGAAAATTCTAACTGTATATAACCCCTTAAAAGTGATAGTATGTGTTCTTCAATTCAAATATTAAAGAATCTACCTGTCTGCCCTACATAAGTTGCTTGGCAGTCTCCACAGTGGAGGCGATTGAGACCACTATGTGACGAAGATTCTACGCGACTGTTTAGTTCAAGTGCATCCGTGCACTTTAAGTACCTGAAGATCCCGAAAGCAAAACCCGGGTCGTTAGCGACAAAACTCATGGAAAAGTACATAATTCAAAAGATTGAAATTTGATATTGAAATTCCATCAAGCACCCTCAGTCGTAATTCTTAATTAAAAAAATTACCTTAATTATTGATTGATGAAAAATGTCTCCTAAATAAATAATTCTAAAGTTTCAATTTTATTTCAATATTAATTTGTAGCAGAAAACACAAACCAAAACAAATGTTACGTCTACTCTTTGAAACATCCATACACCAGAAGTTTGCAGAACAAATTAACTTTCAAAAACTTTTTTTTCTCGCTTAGGTCATCAGAGCGTTTTAATAAATAATACAGTTATTCTTTATGGATACATTTCACTAGACTTTTATTTGCTTCCTTCCGAAGCAACGTCGTCCTCGACAACTTTATCCCAGCAGGCCTGAGGACAAGGATTACCATTTCAGGAATACAATACTGCTCGTAGCCTTTCACAATGGCTAAATAACAATCATTTAAGCGGAACGTCGAGAATATAATCCTTAAGCGATGAAAATACAAAACTTAATTAAAAGGTTGGACAAGTTAAATACCTCTGTATTGTTAATATACTTTTTGCCTTACAGTAGAATGAAAAGCTTAAATTCTTGGTACGCAAATGCTTACTAAATGGGCAGTAATTATGACACAAGGTAGAGGTCTGCACGGGCTCGGGTTACGATGGTTTAGATTCGGGCCCGGGTCGGGCTCGGACGCAAGCATACAACAAAATATAACAAAAATAGGGCTATTTCCGAATTTCCATTATCGTAAATCTAAATTTAATACTATAATAAACTTCACGTACTCGTATTAGTCATCTTTTTGAAAAAAAATCGGATTTGTTTCGGGCAAGGTTGAAAAATGTCGGGCTCGGGTCGGGTTCGGGTAAGATTTTTGAAAATGAGCCTCGGGCCCGGGCCGGGCCGGGTCGGATGTCTTCGGATTCGGGCCGGGTGAAATTTCAAAATTTCGGCCCGTGCAGACCTCTAACACAAGGTATTCGGGTAGATGGGGACATTTTTGTTGTTTAAATTGTACACTAGAATGGAAGATTCTATGATAGTTAGATATTATATTATGAATAACTTTAGTTGTGTTCTAACCAGGGCTGTAGAGTCAGTAAAAAAACACGACTCCGACTAAAAAAAATGTTTAATTTTGTAGGTTTTTTTTCCTTTCTTTCCTATTTATATGTATTAAATTAAAGGTCAACTAACCAGCCCGGGTAATTGTTTATACATGTTACAGGCATTAAAAAAATGTTAAAACTCCGACCAAGACTTCACGACTCAAGACTCCACAGTCCTGGTTATAACTGTGAATTTAAGGTGAAAATTCATTGAAAACAAAATCAAAAACTATTCACAGATCTTAAGTAGTAATAGTATAATATATCAAGCAAAACCTCAATTAACTGAGACGTTTTCATAATTCTAGCGGTTTGAATTTTATCAACTACACCAGTGCTTCTCAAACTTTTCCATGCAACGGTCCCCTAAATCTAAAAAAATAGTCCGCGACCCCCAATTTGGGAAACACTGAACAACACGATAAAGTGTAGTCTCTCAATAAATGTTGAAAAAGCTTTATATTTTTTTAAAAAAAGCACATTACTACAAATCACATATTTTATTTAGCATTTTCAGCAGGTGAAGATGATCGCGATAATCGAAACCGGTCCTGATCTTTGCATATACATAAATGTCGCTGTCACATAAGTTCGCGAACATATAAAGCTATCAAATGTGATATGTTATAAGCAAGGTGTGTTTAATTAAATAAGAGTTTATGATCCGCCCCGTCAAGAGCTTCCGCCTTACCTAGCGGCGTGTTAAATTTAACGATACGTTGTTCGGTTAACGAGACGAGCAAACTACATTGTGCGCGCAGTGGAATAACTAGCGCCATGTCTTTGGCTATTTATGTCTGGGTTTAAACGAGCACGGTGGCGGAACATGTTACAAGTCGGTTTTTTGCCCGCTGAAGTCGCTTTGAAACAGTGGAATCTCTATATTTGGCATTAATGCGTCTCTGAGGGCCTGAATAAAAATTCAAATAACCTGTTCGCAGTCCTTAAAACAGGTACAAAAATAGAAAAAAGTTTTGTTAAAACTTTATCTTAATTGTATTAGCTATATATGTATAGTATTGATTTAGTTGGCATTTACTTGGTAGAACTCCATACGGTGAGAAAAACAACAATGTATTTTAATTCTACAGATATTATTTTATATATATTTGTTGATAACTATTTCGGCTTACGCCCTCGTCAGAACTATGTTTTAAACGTGCATTACATCAAGTATTTATACCACCTAGACAGGGTAAATAATACATCTTCTTCTCTGTTCCACCATCTTAATTTTATATGGTAATAATAAGTTATTGAATGTGACAAATTGATTTGATACATTCTTGAAGTGAAATCTAATCTGGGTTTTTACTAAGTTATATATACCACTCTTCAATATATTATTTTTCTCCTTCCAGCAACTCATCAATAGATTTGAGAAATTGATTGCCATCACAGGGTTTGCGTATTTATAAGCATTGTAAAACGAAATACCGAAAAATATACCACATTATGACATGTTACAAACAGGGCTGTGGAGCCAGAGTCGTGGAGTCGGGGCTTTTTGGCCGAAGTCGGAATCGGAGTCGTCGCGGCGCTTTGGCCGGAGTCGTATGAATACGGGGTAAAAAAGTTGGGAACATGAGCGAGGCTAAACTGTAAATAAATATTTTTGGCGTCATATAAGTTATAGCTTGAAATAAAACGTTCATAAGTAATTAAATAGTTTTGATGGATATAAACATCATACGAATTCAAAAATTGACGAACCCAATATAATGAATAGTGGTATAATAATAGGGTTCCCAAGCGATAATATCAAAATTGATTGAAGTCAATTTACAAAACCATTAATCTTATGTTGACGGAAGGGTCGTTTTATTAATATTGTTTCAAATGCGCGTGGGTTTATGTTGGAATCTATATGGGAAACAGATATCAATTGAATTTGTGACTATTTCATTATATTTACAAGCCGATGCACAATTGATTTAAACCGCATTATTTGAACGCTGATAACTTTATTAATAATAATTCAATGCGGAAAGTCTGGCAATCTCGGTTATATTCGGTCAGAACCGAAGTGCCACTTGTTCAACGCATGCATACTGACTGTGCTGCTTTACAGTTGCTAGTCGCGACACCTTAAAAAAGCACAGATTAGCCGTATACTGTGCTTCGAAAACAGATGGTTCCGGTGAATATTAAGAGTGCGGGCGGTTGACTTTGAATGGAACACGCAGGTAAAAGAGCGACGATGGACCTGGCTTGGAAATGTGCTGAGGATGTCACAAGGAAGCTTGTCTCTTCTATCAATCTGACGGATTCCGTCACACCGGAAGGCCGCTGATGACCATACATTGATGAGTAACGGGACGCTGGGATGACCTGGGAGGAATAAAGGATGTTGGTGGGTGATAGAGAATTTTGGAGGTACCGTGCGGCGACCATTTGCTCCGAATATGGACAAACAATAATAAAAATTTGATAATGGTTATATTTTGTTGTTCAAAAGGGATGATTTTAAAGGAGACGTAAGTTATTTGGTCAGTATATATTGACTAGAAATTGCCACGTTGCATTATCAACTGTAATTATTTGCGCGATATGTTGGCAAAGGGACATACAGATAATCAAGAGAAATATTATACAGACGGACCTCAACTTTCTACTTTCGCACAATTCGCCATAACGCACATTTATTTTAAAGATTCCGGAAACAATACGGATTTAATAGTTCGCCTAAATAAGATCTAAATGACTTGATTGAGTCTCACTCAGTTACTTTGTCAAATGAATACTAAATTGAGAAACAAGAGTTAAATGGCACACGCAATGAAAGCGAGGAATAAATTTCCTGATAAAATCGTAAGAAAATGAAAATAAAAATCAAGGATCCTTCATACATATTGAATGTTTTTGACAATCATGGAAGAATGTGATCCAACAGAGAACGTATTTCTCAAGTATGTAAATACATAGGGCGATTAAGAAAGACAGCATTTTATAACACTCTGTATCAAGAAAAGAAAAAAAGTTGGTGTTTAACTAACTCTTGTCAAGTTTATAAAGCAAACGTTCGGAAAGTCTCGTTCACTTGATTATTAAATATTGTGAAATACAATTTTTACATCCCTCTACTCTCGAATATTAAACATCCGCACAAATCTTATTTCGCCTTTTTGTTTGAGATGTTGGGTGGAATAGACTTCCTCAAGATGAAGTCGAAGAATATGATGAAGAGAAACGGAACTAATACACCGCCTACATTGTATGATATCAATAATTCGGTATAGCTCCCTGCTACCAAATAGAACTCCATGATACAAATCACGTACCGGCGTAGAATAAATGCAGCCGCTACCGAAAGCGATGCATATTGTGAGACGTACGGACTAGAAATTTCGTAACAGACGAAAGAGTTCAAAGTAATTGAAATAAAGCGCTTATTTAAACTTAACCAATTGGGGATAAGAAGGACGTAAGCATTTAGTAGACGATCATTACAAACAGCACTCGTCTAGAACCATTTTATAATAGAGACGATCAATTTTCAAAAAACGGTATTGAAAATAAATAATATGAAAAAAAACAGCTGACAAATATTTGAAATTAGAACGCATCGATCGTGTTTTATTTCGCTGACTGACAACTGGCGACTGAGTGGTCAAAAAAGGCATTTTGTTCTTTATTTAAATTTGTCAACACATATTAAACTCCCTTTTGGCGTTCGAGGTTGGCAGCTAGTATTTAACCCTTAAAATACATTGTGATGCTTTGTAGCTACATAGCTTAACTTTTAATTACTCATTCAAATGAACTATTCTTTAAAATCTTGCAATTCTTTGCATTATACTAAAGTGTTGTTTACAACAAAGGTTTATTTTTTATTCATAAGTGTCAATGTTTATTTATGATCAAAAATAAAACATTGTATGGATTTAATTAAGGATTTCGACTGAAGATGCTTGATGGAATTTCAAGGTCAAATTTGAATTTTGTACTGTTCCACGACTCTTGTCAGTAACGACCTGGGTTTCGTCTTTTGGATATTTCAAGTTTATTCGACTTGAACAGATTCAAATTTGAATGTATTGATTCTAGTCCTGACAGAACAACTAAAAGTGCTAAGCTATATCAAACATTGTCTTAATTTTGCATTTACATGGTAGAACACCATTATATATTAAATATATATTTGATAGCTATTTCGGCTTAAGCCCTCGCCAGAACTAACAACTATGGTGTGCTACCAAATAAGTGCCAATTCAATCAATGCATGATATGGCTTTTCACTTTCGATAGTTTTGTCGGGTTGAGAATTGATAAAATATTTTATTTTTGATCATTTACCAAACGGTGACATGTGCAATAAGGTTCAGCTCGGTCATTGATTTCTTGCCTATTTTTTATATATCCGTCCGAAGTTAAAAATAGTTTAAACAATTAAATCACTAAAAAAACGCAAAATTTAAGTTACAAGCAGGGCTGTGGAGTAGGAGCTTTTTGGCCGGAGTCGGAGTCGTACTCGGAGTCGGAAATTTTGAACTTTTTATTTTTGCATTTAAAATGTCAATTTGTCTTTTTGCCGCATTGATAGGGTTGATATTTAATTGAATACACTTAAATAGGAAACTTAGGGAAAAAAGTGACGATATTAACCTTTTTTAGTCGGAGTCGTAATTTTGGTCGGAGTCGTGGTTTTGATAAATGCTGTAGTCGGGGTCGGACTTTTTTAGACCGAGCCCTGGTTACAAGTCAAAATGATGTCAGGGCGGCGCCCCGGCTCATTTTAAGATTCCATATCGCCGACCAGGCCCAACTACACCACTTTTAAGGTGCAATCTATTCAGTTGCATCTTGAGTGTTGCCAAGTGCTTGTTGTCAAAACAATCCAAGTCTTTATTATAACAATACGACACATCTGGGCTTCAATGTAATCACAATCGACATTTAACCAATTTTTTTTAAAGTTCAAGGAACTCCCAAGCGCCTTGTTTGATAATTTGAAGCGATGAGAAGTAAGCTGCGAAGGAAAACAAACAAATACAGAATGATTAATGCGCTTGAGAATGGAAAAAAGCAAGACATTTCTCTGAAAATAATATACACAGTCGAGGATGGTCCCGTAAATCTGTCGGCGACGAACTCATGTGTGCTCTCAGAAAAATATATTATATATTAAATTGGGCAAAAAGATAGAGCACACATATATATATTAAATTCGTCGACGATATACCTACCTGTACAACAGTGTGGTACAACCTTTAAAGGGGAAGGGAATGGGTAAAACTGATTAAATTATCGATATTTTTAGTGTAAATAAAAATGAAAATTTGATTCGTTTGAATTTTGTACTTTTTCATGAGTTTTGTCGCTACCGATCTGGGTTTCCCCTTTCGGCATCTTAAGGCATTTCAAGTGCACGAATGTACTTGAACTGACGCGCAGTAAACATTTTGTATCATTTATATCATAGGTTTCCAACCTTTGTCGGATGGCGACCCCTTTTTGTGAAAGCCATTTGACCCGCGACCCCCAAAACCAAATTGAAAAAGGCATTTTTCATATGGTAATTTAAAAAATCAACGAAAATGTATTAAATTGAATATTTTTTTAGTTTACTGTATAAGTTGGTGGCCCCACAGAACGCACCTATGGGTTTGGAACCCTTGGTTTATATTTTTAAAAAAAAAGTAGATCACTAAGTTAATTTGCTATAAACGTAGTCAATATGAATTAGTGAAAATTTGATGTAAATGAGAATATAATATATAATTTTATTAGAACTATGCATAGTTAATTGCTATTTTTCACTGTGTTGTAATGGAGTTCTACCAAGTTTATACCAAATTCAATCGATAAGTAATTCACTTTCTTTGGATTCGGCGGTAACTTTTAGGGTACATTGTAGAGTTAATAAATTAAGCGAATTATTAAAAAAAAAAAAACAGTTTGTCTGAAGATGCTTCTCAAAGTCATTACTAGTTTATGAAAAAAAAAAATATATAAATTTTATATAAGATTTGTATTAGTCAATGAACGATACTTTTTCATACAAAAATAATAATGACTAACGACCAGGCGGTGAATCAACGGACGAGTTTCGCGGACTAATCCTTCGCATGACATCACCGTTAAAATGAAATCCTTACGCATCCAAGAGAACTGCCAAGAAGTCCTGCAAATTTATCAACCTGAGTATATTTAGATTACTGTCTCAATTCAGGATAAAGGCTTGAAAATTTTAATACTTTACATTTATCAACGTCAGAAGACAGTCATGAATCCACTGCTGGTGCAAGGACAGTACAAATTGTCTACAACAGTGTTTCTCAAAATTATTCAGGGTGGAGACCCGTATATAGTTTACAGTGCCTCTCATGAACCGACATCATTTTGTCAATAGTAAAAATATATAAATATTGAAATCGTTTGAATTGTCTACTTTACCATAGATTTCGTCTTTAAGCATCATCAGGCATTTCAAATGACAGGGTCATGGAAAAATGGTACAAAATTCCAATGATTAAAATTTAATATAGAAATTCCATCAAATACCTTTCGTCTTCTTCAATTATAAAGATATTCAGCGTGATACGGAAAGAAAAATAACAATGTATTTTAGTACTACATAAATTATTTTATATATTTGTTGAACTAGTTCTGTTCGATCAGATAGTTCTACGAAGGCGTAAGCCGAAATAGCTATCAACAAATATATAAAATAATTTATGTAGAACTAAAATACATTGTTATTTTTCTTTCCGTATTATAATGGAGTTCTACCAAGTAAATTCCTACTCAATCAATATATTCATTGTGGTATAAAATAATATAATAGTAAGAACAGTGATGTTATTCAATATTCAATGGATTTCAATATATTATAAGAATAAATATGTGATATTTTATACATCAATTAATTAGTAGTTTTTATGAAGACTATGACACGTTTCAAAATGTGTAAGAAAACTCATGGTTCATAATGTAGTACATGAAGTAAATGGATGCAAGCCCTAAACTAGCTTTCATACATATTAATATAAAATATATCATTACATAAGTTTATTCCACGTATTGTGACTAATAATGACACGTGTTTCGCATATATCTGAAACATCATCAGACCTACTATATCACGGTTGCTTTAGTTAATATCACGAAAACAAACGTGCGATTATAGGTCCGATGATGTTTCTGAAAAAGGCGAAACACGTGTCATTGTTATCTATTTTTTTTAAATTTAGAATGTAATTCATACATATCACCTAATAAAGACAGAATTATCATGTATTATCAGACATTATCGTGTATGCTTAATTGATGTTAATAGTACACAATATATATTAAAGTTGTGCTTATTTGAATTTAAACGGTATATTTATTACTTTTAAGGTGTTCACTATCAATACTTAGTGGAAAGGCATTATAATAAAAATAATAATACATTTTTAGTACTTTTCCCACATAAAATTTATTTGATCAAAACCGGTTTCGCTCATGTTGTATTCATTTTTTGTATAAATATCACTGTTTAATTGTATTTCTTATCATGATCAAATAAATTTTATGTGGAAAAAGTACTAAAAATGTAGTTTTTTTATTTTGTATATTTATTGACAACTGTTTACGGGTCGATTAGGCGACATCCTAAATGTTGATATACGGTACCTGCTTCCTTTCATATAAAACAGAGCGCTGTATTTTCTACATAATAAATTTCCAGAATATAATAGGACGAGACAAATACCTACGCCATCGCATATCGCTTGTCCCAAAGAAGTCCCTAACTGGGTCGGACATGTCAAGTGATGTGGGAACGTCACGAGAGCTAGCATCACGAGCATTTGTTTTTTTTTTGTACGGTAAAAAGGATTTAAAAAAAGAATCACGTGAGAAATTTGTGTCAAGATTTGAGGTGAACAGAAAGCTTTTAAAACATTTATTAATTATTATTTTTCAGATCAATGTGATGTGGTTACCAGTCGCGTGGCCAATTGGTAAAACTCGATGGCTTTCGAGACCTCATCGATTTTAGTCTTCGAAATGACATTGATATGATAATATCAAATTTAAAATAACTTTGATTATTCCACGTATTGTGTAACTAACTGTGACACGTGTTTCGCCTCTTTCAGAGGCATCTTCAGACTTACTATCGCAAAGTTTGCTTGAGAAGAATGCGATGTACTCTGAATTTAACAATTGCACTGTGATGTGTTGCATAGTCGCAATAAAAAATGAATGTTTCGCCACACAGGTAATCGGGGCTTTATACACACCTACCATTTTGCCAATTTTTTAGGTCAGTGATCGGGATTTTTTTTCACACACGGCACACCTATATTTCCGCGGCATGCAACAAAAAATCCACGTCTAAAAAGTTTTAACAGAAATAAAGTTATGCTTTCCGTTTGACGAATATGCATTATAAAAAAGGGGTGAGTAGAGACAGTTAACCGGGACTTTGTACACATCTACCATTTTGCCTATTTATTAGGTCAGAGTTTTGCAATATTTTTTCACTCACGGCACACCAAAGTTTTAACGACATTACTACAGGAAAAAACATATACTTTCAATTATAAGCCAAGATATACTTCCCATTAATCGATCTCGATACTAAAAACCCTCGAATAACTATCGTCCAGTTCCGGTTGAAATCCCACTACGATCGTATACAAATTTTCGACTCGATTCATGTATTTGTGTTCATAGGCATGCATGTCTGTGATTTTTAATTTTTCCACCTTCGAACACCTACTTATTTTACTTTCACCGTTTCATCCACAACTTCATTGAAAAATATATTTTGAAGAAAATAACCAGTTCTCGTAATAGAACTTGCAGAAAATAACTTATATCATCAATTCCTTGTAGATAGTAGGTATTTTTCAAATACGCCAACATCAAACTTGTTAATTAATGTTCCAACTTAAAAAAACTCCAAAAATAAGTTTCTAAGAATGATAAATATTATTTAATCGCTCTTACATGTGTAAATCCAAAAAAATATATAAATGTTTTTTTTTTTAATAAATAATTTTTAAATTATTCAACACAATCTGGTAACATTCAATTATAAAGACATTCTATAAGCCATATGCTATCGTGTGTATTAATCAGATTTTTGATAGGAATGAAGCGTAGGAGTTGTAAAAAGGCGGACCGAAACGTATTAAAATTTCGCAAAATTACATGCTAATTGTTTCCAAAACGTTTGAAAAATATTTTAGTAGCGACTGGCGCCACCAAATCAATTATGCAAAGCTCGACATACCCGAGATTACGTACAATGAAATTAGCTGAAATCATAATCTTCAAATTATCAGCTTTGCAACTTGAAAATAATTAACCTTTTTTATTTGCTGCTTCCTTCACAGTTATTATGGTCGCTTTATGTCAAATTTTGTAATCGTATGCCATATTACAAGGGTGGACACAAACAAGGTCAATGATTTTCATACACAAGTCGTACATATAATAAACTATAATTGAGAGAAAAAATTACGAAGATCTTTGAGCACATCTTTGAAAAATGATAATAGTAAGGATGTCGTCAGTGGCGAAAGAAATTTCTTATGAAAATTTATGTCATTATTCGTAATGCTAGAACTATTCTCAAACCCTTACCTCTGATTACTTCAACCTTTTCCAAAGTTTCCATGATGTTGTTTTGTAACATTTCGGCCCCTTGGAAGCATAGAATCTTAACTAATTTTCTCGGCTTTTTCAGTGGTATTAAATTTACAGGTTTCACCAGGAATCAATTTTACCTATTATGTTTTTTTTCGTTATCTTAAAAGGCGATGCTTTGGCTATCTGATTTATTTGTTAAACATAAAACAGTAATTTATTCTCAGTTTTAAGGTTTAGTGGAGCTGTGAACAAGAAAATGATTTTAATACGCATTGAAATATCTTTGTATCCATTTCTCCTATTGATACGACTCTTTGACACATAATGTAACATATTGTTTTGTATCTAGTGGTATTCATAATTCAAAAAAAATGAGATACAATCATTATATCTTTAAAGGGGCCGATTTATAATTGGTCAAAATGTATATTTTTGCGTTCATAAAACAATTTTCATTTTGTATATTAAGATTAAGGCAGAATTTACTATCAATGAATTCGTTAGATGAAAAGGTTTGAAATACGACAAATTATTTCGTTCAAAAAGCTTATAGCACGACTTACGCATTTTGTAACGATGGGATAAAAAAATAACAATAATTATGGAGCTCAAGTGCTTAAAAGGTATTAAGAACTACACGGATTAACTGTATAGGAAGTATGCACTCAATATATATACAATATATTTAAAAAAAAAACCAAAATTCACCTTTTACTTATCCTCAATGTCCTCAGGTAGGTATTAGAAATTACAATGAGGTGCAGCGATACGCAAATTAATGAAGGAAATTACTTAAAAGCTATCTTATATATAAAAACCGAAATAGCGTATGTATGTCTGTAATTGACGAATGGGAAACATTTTAATGGGCGAGAATGGGGCTGTTTCAAAATTAAATAAAGTTTGTGATTTTATTTTAACTCTAGTATCGATTATTTTTTCATTGATTTTTTTGCGCTTTAACGCAAAATCTAGCGAGTAAAATATACGTATGTACATAATAGATATTTATTGCACCATTATGACACAAGAATGATACAGGAATCAAACGAAAATGGACATGGAATGCCGAGTTCATATTCGGCAGGATAGTGTTTGTACTTATGTAAGGCACAAGAGAAGAATGCGATGTACTCTGAATTTAACAATTGCACTGTGATGCGTTGCATAGTCGCAATAAAAAATGAATGTTTCGCCACACAGGTAATCGGGGCTTTATACACACCTACCATTTTGCCAATTTTTTAGGTCAGTGATCGGGGATTTTTTTCACACACGGCACACCTATATTTCCGCGGCATACCGCAAAAAATCCACGTCTAAAAAGTTTTAACAGAAATAAAGTTATGCTTTCCGTTTGACGAATATGCATTATAAAAAAGGGGTGAGTAGAGACAGTTAACCGGGACTTTGTACACATCTACCATTTTGCCTATTTATTAGGTCAGAGTTTTGCAATATTTTTTCACTCACGGCACACCAAAGTTTTAACGACATTACTACAGGGAAAAAACATATACTTTCAATTATAAGCCAAGATATACTTTCCATTAATCGATCTCGATACTAAAAACCCTCGAATAACTATCGTCCAGTTCCGGTTGAAATCCCACTACGATCGTATACAAATTTTCGAGTCGATTCATGTATTTGTGTTCATAGGCATGCATGTCTGTGATTTTTAATTTTTTCCACCTTCGAACACCTATATTTTTCCTACTTTCACCGTTTCATCCACAACTTCATTGAAAAATATATTTTGAAGAAAATAACCAGTTCTCGTAATAGAACTTGCAGAAAATAACTTATATCATCAATTCCTTGTAGATAGTAGGTATTTTTCAAATACGCCAACATCAAACTTGTTAATTAATGTTCCAACTTAAAAAAACTCCAAAAATAAGTTTCTAAGAATGATAAATATTATTTAATCGCTCTTACATGTGTAAATCCAAAAAATATATAAATGTTTTTTTTTTTAATAAATAATTATTAAATTATTCAACACAATCTGGTAACATTCAATTATAAAAGACATTCTATAAGCCATATGCTATCGTGTGTATTAATCAGATTTTTGATAGGAATGAAGCGTAGGAGTTGTAAAAAGGCGGACCGAAACGTATTAAAATTTCGCAAAATTACATGCTAATTGTTTCCAAAACGTTTGAAAAATATTTGAATTTAGAAGCGACTGGCGCCACCAAATCAATTATGCAAAGCTCGACATACTTCCGAGATTACGTACAATGAAATTAGCTGAAATCATAATCTTCAAATTATCAGGTTTGCAACTTGAAAATAATTAACCTTTTATTTGCTGCTTCCTTCATGCTATTATTATGGTCGCTTTATGTCAAATTTGTAACTCTCCATATGTATGCCATATTACAAGGGTGGACACGTAAGGTCAATGATTTTCTACACAAGTCGTACATATAATAAACTATAATTGAGAGAAAAAAATTACGAAGATCTTTGAGCACATCTTTGAAAAATGATAATAGTAAGGATGTCGTCAGTGGCGAAAGAAATTTCTTATGAAAATTTATGTCATTATTCGTAATGCTAGAACTATTGTCAAACCCTTACCTCTGATTACTTCAACCTTTTCCAAAGTTTCCATGATGTTGTTTTGTAACATTTCGGCCCCTTGGAAGCATAGAATCTTAACTAATTTTCTCGGCTTTTCAGGAGGGCTAAATTTACAGGTTTCACCAGGAATCAATTTTACCTATTATGTTTTTTTCGTTATCTTAAAAGGCGATGCTTTGGCTATCTGATTTATTTGTTAAACATAAAACAGTAATTTATTCTCAGTTTTAAGGTTTAGTGGAGCTGTGAACAAGAAAATGATTTTAATACGCATTGAAATATCTTTGTATCCATTTCTCCTATTGATACGACTCTTTGACACATAATGTAACATATTGTTTTGTATCTAGTGGTATTCATAATTCAAAAAAATGAGATACAATCATTATATCTTAAAGGGGCCGATTTATAATTGGTCAAAATGTATATTTTTGCGTAACTATAAACAATTTTCATTTTGTATATTAAGATTAAGGCAGAATTTTACTATCAATGAATTCGTTAGATGAAACGGTTTGAAATACGAAATTATTTCGTTCAAAAAGCTTATAGCACGACTTACGCATTTTGTAACGATGGGATAAAAAAAATAACAATAATTATGGAGCTCAAGTGCTTAAAAGGTATTAAGAACTACACGGATTAACTGTATAGGAAGTATGCACTCAATATATATACAATATACTACTTACAGACCGAACTAAACCAAAATTCACCTTACTTATCCTCAATAATCCTCAGGTAGGTATTAGAAATTACAATGAGGTGCAGCGATACGCAACATTAATGAAGGAAATTACTTATAAAGCTATCTTATATATAAAACCGAAACAGCGTATGTATGTCTGTAATTCCGACGTCGGGAATTTGGACATTTTAATGGGCGAGAATGGGGCTGTCATCAAATTAAATAAAGTTTGTGATTTTATTTTAACTCTAGTATCGATTATTTTTTCATTGATTTTTTTTTGCTTTAACGCAAAAATCTAGCGAGTAAAATATACGTATGTACATATATAGATATTTATTAAAATTATTATGACACAAGAATGATACGAGTATCAAACGAAAAATAAATTCACATCGAATGATAACCGAGTTCATATTCAAAACCAGTGAAACAAAACAAAGATGTTAATGGCATGTATTTATAGGGTCAGTAACTAATTCAAGTTGTTATTGCATCAGTGTGAATGTGGTCAGTTATTAAATAAAAAGGTCAGTAATATATTTTAATGGTTAATTATTTATTAAAAACGGTGAGTATTTAATTTAAATGTTCAGTTATTTAAAAAAAAATGATAAGTTTTAGTTTGACAGCTTGTGAATTTTATCAAATATGGTCGTAATAGCAAATTTATGACATGTTCTTTTTATTTTAACTGACCATTTATTATTTTTAACTGACCGTTTTAAGTATTTATTACTGACCGTTTTAAATATTTATAACTGACCATTTATCGAATTAGAAACTGACCAAATAATTAGTAGTCGATGTTAATACTATTCAAGATGCCCGCAAAGATGTCTCTCCATTAAATATTTCCAGCGAACAATAGTTTTGATTGGGCACGTTTATTATCAATTACCGACACCGAATTTCTCTTGAAATTATGTAAATTTATTACTTGTATTAATTTAACCATATCCGCTCCCAACGTGGAGCATATGGACTCCTCGCGTAGTTTATCTCAATTAGTTCCTCGGTTGCCCAATCTCTATTTTTAGAAGAGAGTAGGGATTGAAAGTATACAGGATTAGCCAATCGCTCTAGCTACGTGCCGCTTTGTGGGATCGGAAGTAATCTTTAACATCATAAACGCCGATGCCTTCGAGCAGGATTGATAAATCGGCTGAAAAAATTTGCTCGTTCACGGACTCGAACCTGAGAGGTCCGTCGCGGAACCCACTGCACCACGGACCCTACTGAACAATAGTACATACATACATTTCATTCATTTCGGAGATCAAGATTTTATTTTGCACCGTAGTCTTTGGATCATATCGCCCGTGGAAATAGAGGATCGGATGTACAACGATAAAAAAACAGTGGAACCCCGATCTTACGTTCTCGCATACACCGTTTTGCCGCATGGTTCGTTCATTTTCAATAGTCCCGGCCAAACATCCATTGTTAAAAAATCCCGCATTAATCGTTTCCCGATTTATCGTCTAAATAATATGATCCCGATTGACCGTTTTTGTTGAATATTTCTTATAGGCACATTCGACCCCATAAAATCGATTCTTAGAAAAAAACCGAACTGCAACTAATGAGGAGAAAAAAATGAATGAATTGCCAAACTGCAAAGAAGCAACTGGTTATTCCGGACTTTTTTAAAAAATGAATGTTATAGGTTTGATAAAAAAAGTCTAATATATATAAGTTTTGTATTTGGTACTTTAGGCTTTCCCGCATTTATCGTTTATTTTTCATGGTCTCTTGAAAAACGTAGAATCGAGGTTTCACTGTAATAATGATCTTGAAATGCTACCTACAACATACAACACACCATCGTTGCTGTATTTGTAAATTTAAACGGAAAACGCAGTAAACCACTGAAATCGCATTGTCAACTTCCGCCGACTCGGTTTAAGGACCGGCCGTCGGCGACAGCTGTTTTCTCTGACAACAGTGCCGCGGGAGGGTGTCGCGACGTACACCTTTGGGGTGGACACCCAGGGGGCATGGAGTCGAGCGAAGGCGCGACAGTGGCCACGGCGCCCCTTTGAGTGCCCGGCGGCCGAGAGAGACATCGCGACATTTTCCAAGAAGTGAATGACTGCTGCCTATACCTGTATTGCCAAAATGCCATTGAATAGAAGTTAGATTGGTAATTGTGCACATTACCTTTTACTAAATACAATATTGTAAAGAATGGACCTCGGTAGATAGAATTGAAATAGTTGTCTATTGTTTGACACTGATTTAACATTCTAAATAATGCCCTGGTAATTGAGGACCGTTTTTCAAACTAACAATGTTTTGACGGTTTCGAATGAGTTTACTAAGCTCATTTGAATGCTTACTCGCATTCCATAACCCACTTACGAGGATATACTACATGTATACAGCTGTTCCAAGTACGAAGGCAGTAAGTGACTCTGACAAAACTTTTGAGCAAAATGACATTATTAAAATGACTTATTTCTATGTCAGCAAGCAGCAAATAGTTGCATAGACCGCCTCTTTGCTAAATTAACTACTTTTGATAGGAATTTTTTATACTTAAAGCAGATGTCCATTTTTGTACAAATATTGCTATAAAAGTGAGCACCATATAAAGCAGGGATCACTAGACTTTTTGAGAAACGGGCCGGATTGAAATTTTTAAAAACATGGCGGGCTGGTCGACAAATAAATCCGTGTTGGAATCCAGTTAGAATATTAATTTATATGATTATATAAGCATTATGCTTTTTAGGGTGGCCGAATCCGGCCCGCGGGCCGTAGTTTTGGTGACCGCTGATATAAAGCATTCAAAAATATTTAGCAAATGGCATTCATAACTCAATTTCAGACATTTTGCGAGTTACTGCCTTATTCCCTGGAAAGACAGAACAGTACAGACTTACAAATCAAAATAGATAAAATAACGGTTTACTGCAAAGATATATTCTTGTCAAATCACATCGTTTGAACGGATAAATCATTTCTTTAGTTCTTGAGTAACATTAAGTTCAAATGTTTCAGAATTACTAGTGAAGCATATTAGTTTTAATCAAGGGGAAACGGGTAATAATACATAGAATTCCAAAATAGTTCCTGTAATAGAAGGAGCTGAGAAAATTATATATAGCAAAAAAGTACTTTGTTCGATTTTCGTACATAATCGTTATTCGTACACTTTTTCGATTTTTTTCAAATAATGATCTCTGTTTTAAATTAAGGCGACCAACAAACAATCGATAATTTCTATTATTTTATATTGTGCTGCCTCCTTGTGGAGGTAGGTTGAAGGTTACAACCTTATAGCTGTGTCATAATAGAAATACGTAATTAATTATAAAGTTGAATAAACTATTAATGTTCAATTAACTCCGCAAATACCCTGACATGAATTATTAATGTCATTGTTAGTAGAAATATATGAAAAATCATTATAGTAGTAATTGATTTCAAATTACACAAGCAATTAAGTGGGATCTATTAAATACAAATTAAATACGTAATATATTATTATATCCGTATTAGGGAAAATTGAAAAGGTTTTACTATATGACAATGGTTATAGACCTAATAAAGGTGGGCATTTATTAATAAAACAATACTTGGGTATGGATGGATATTTGATATATATTTTCAGCTCGCTACGTCGTTCCCTTTTCCCGAGTAGTGGGCTAACTACTTGAGCTTTACTATGAGTTTTTTTTTATATTCATTTATATTATCAGTACGAATATATCGATTTGATGACACATGTTATCTAGAATTACTATTCATAATATATTAAATACTTATACATTTTCCAAATGACGTTATCGCCCTTTTTTATCAACATTTGCGAGTAATATTCTCAAAGTCAACGAGGGCAAGATAAAAAAATCATCCCACCATTTATAAACTAAGCTCACTTACTTGTTGATATTAATTATTATGTTATAATAACATGAGCTCAAATTTAATATTCAAATAGGATAAAATATCGTCAGAGGTTGTCGTAAATAATAACGGAAAAGGTAAAAAATTGAAAAACGAACGCGTATCTAAAATACCTCAAAAATCATGTAGCTGGCGTGCGTATCCAAGTAAGAGGTAAGTTTTTAAAGAGGAGAATCGTCAATAAATTAGTAGTTACTTAATTAATAAAAAATCATTGAGCTTGAACAATTCAGTTGAACATTTTAGTCAAATAACAAAGCATTGGAAAATTTTCTACAACACTATTTCTTCAACATTCTTTGATTGACTAGAAAATCGGTGAAATTTAAGCAACATCCTTTTGACAAATGCGTTATTATGTCAAACTAAATTTTTGTTATTGAACTATTTTTGATATTAGAATAGTGACATCCCTAAAAACTGAAAGAAATTGAGGAGTAATAAGGTGTTAACATTAAAAAAAATATATATATATATGCATCAGATTATAATATGTATGTTTATTTAAACTGAGGATTACTTTAATATTCTTTTTTTGAATACATTCAGTAAACATCAATCTTTTATGTATCTAATAGATTATTATCAACACCATTAATGTAATGTATTTTCTGGGTAAATTTAAAAAGAACATATAGATATAAATATGTTTTAATTATATTATACCAGGAATAGCGACAACCTTATTAACACCAATAAAACCATGAATAGTAGAACAAATCGCCTGCGGCGCTGGAAAAGTTTACAAGCTAAACAGCCTACACGCGTACTGTAAAATATTCCCATGGTCATTTAGATTTGGATCAATTTTAATTGATAGTAGATTTCATTTTTCTATAGAAATAATTGTGAACAACTTTAAATATTCTTTCCGGTATTATTGATAAATCAGCTGATATTTTTGAAAAATTGATTCTGTAGAAGAGATGAAATATATATAATTAGTCTAATTTGTATTGTTAATTATGTTGTAATAAGACTAAGGAGGTATGATGAATACAAGACATACCGGTTATTGGTTCCTTGAGAATGTCTGCGCTAGAGATGCCGTTCTTCTGGAAAATACTTTTAACAACACTGCACGATAATTGCGAAGATGCCGCGGTTGGAATAAATCCAGAAATTAAAAACACAAAAACTGATATAAAACACAACTTCCCAAACTTGTTCACCCTCCTCTGGTCGAGGGTTACCGAGAGGGAATCCAAAAAGCCTATTGGTGCAGCCAATACAGACTGCAGTACCCCGTAAGAACCCATGTTGCCAAACATTACGCCGATTTTATGCACTTCAGCACTGTTTCAAATACTAATAATTTCTTGATTTGCTAAAACAAACACCGATTCGAAATAATTGTTTGATATTTCATTCTCTATTTTGAAATCCACATTAAAATGTCAACAATGTATATTTCGAAGTTAGACGCGGCGACGAACACCCCGCTCGAAATTCGAACACTCAATGAGGGGCGCCTGCGCACAGAACTTTGAAATGCACATGTACTAGGTGCTGCCAACTTAAAGTAAAGAAATAAACACATTTTTGTCGCAGGTTAGAAACATTTTATTGACAGCGAATGGTACAAGTATACTCAAACAACATACTTTACTGCTCCATTAAATTTGTATTCAGTTGGAGGCACGCGAAAATAATTATTTCAATTAAGTACTTTGCTTTGCAATATTGTTACAATATAATATTTTTGTATCAAGACTTCATTGGCTTCATTATTATTTGTTAAGATAAGGTCTGCGATATAACTAAAACAAATATTTTACAATGACTATAATTTAGTCATAACGTATAACTATTTATGATTATCATAATCAATGTTTTGTTATCTAATCTTTTGATTTTTTTTCCTTATTTTACAAAATAGCTATTAAGTTATTTCTAAATGTTCTTGTTTAAGTGATGTGAAAAGTTTTCTTTGAAATGTGACAATGTAAAATGAATCATTCAGTACATTAATACTTCAGTCATATTTTATGTAAATACACTTAGGTGACACTTTTGCAACCATATGACGATCGATGTACCTACAATGAATGAGAAGAAATATGAAATGCGATGACTGTCTGTTTACCTTTTCAGAGTTCAAAAGTTTGCGATACCTTCTTTTTAATATAGCTAACTTCAAGCACATGTCCAATATGGACTTTGACATATGAATTTGTATATCAATGTTGGCTACATTGGTTTCATTGTTATCACTTCAATTTAGTTAAAAAATATTCACCTGGTCTAACGTCAGTTTGACTTCTACCGTGTCGTCAAAGGGCCACTTGATAACTTGTGTTTTTATTGAATATAGTGACTTAAACCGATCCGAAATGTACTGCATATTGCGAAGAGCCTTCTCCACAACACGAGGACTAAATTATAAGAAGGTGTCGCATGTCCTTTTCGACATGGATGGCGTAATTATAGGTTTTTATTTTTCACTTTACCTATATCATTATATTAAGAGTAACCCTTTAACATAATACTCAAATAACACCTGAAATTGAATAATTCTGTCAACAATTAAAATCTTGTTGAATACATTTCCTTTATATTTGCCTTTTTACATCTCAAATCGGTCATATTTGTGCCACTTCCTGGTTTGTTTACATCCGATCACATGCCGTGCTAAGGTCATATAATATATTCTTTATCTTTTTATTTCCTCGAAGAAAGTCTTTAATAAAATTTATATTTTAATTTGCCATTATTTCAAAATGATTTCTTGATTCATTTTAAAAATGACGTTCGATTTATTAAAATTTAGAATTTTAAATTTATTAAGTATTTCCACCTTTGTTCTATGAACTGTGTTCGCTTGTGGTTCAATTCAAGGACAATAATGAAAAATACTTCTTTACAGATAGTCGAGTGTTTTCCATTGATAAGATTAAAATGTTTTTATTTAAAATTATCTCTTAACACAATTGACCAAAAAAGTATATTTGAAGATAAATTTGTAACACTAGGCAGCTTTGTTCTTGTTTTTCTGCAAGGCAGAACTCGTCTTTCAAACATTGTGCTTTTGTACAATTGGTAAATTAATTAAATTATTTTTTTGCAAATTGATATTTTGAACTTTCTAAAATAACCCAAAAAACTATTACAACTGATAAAGTTAACTAAATAAATTTATGAACGAAGTTTCTATTAATTTAATCTCACTTAGAATCCCTGCCAAATGAATACCCACTCAATTACAAAATGAAAGCAAAAGACTGTGTAATTTTTTTTTGTAGACATGTCGTTTTGCAGCATGTAAGTAAGTTTATTAAGAAAACATCTGAGTGTTTATATTTTACTGTTGGTCCCCTTGATAAATAAACATCTTAAGAAATTCTTTATTTATATTTATACACTAATGTTTTTTTTACTCTTCCCTATTTACGTACATTCACTATTTGTACACATTTTCTGGAAACAATTGAGTATGAAAGTTAGGGGTTGCCTGTATCAAAAACTGAATCTGCATCATAGATTCAGTGATTGATAGATAAAAAGTAATAAGTATCAAAAGCAATGAATTTCTTTTGTGCAGTCAGTCACAGAAAATATAGCCAGTTAAAAAATATAACAATAAACTGTTTTAGAATCTTAAGATTCACAGAATCGTCAAGTCTTCCACATACTGAAAATTGAGACTGGAAATGATGAGAAAGAGTTAAATTAAAGGATTAATTAAATTTTTCGACTGAGTGTGCTTGATGGAATTCCAATATCAAATTTGAATCGTTTGAGTTTTGTACTTTTCCATGAGTTTTTCCACTAACGACCTGGGTTTCGCCTTTCGGCATCTTTAGGCATTTCAAGTGCATGGATGTATTTGAACTGACGCGTAGTAAACAATTTTAATCATTTATTTACAAAAATAAAAGTAGATCACTAAGTTAAATTGCTATTAATGTAGTCTATATAAATTAGCGAAAATTTGATGGAAATGAGTTTCAATGAATTAAGTGTGTTTTTTTATAATTATCAGGATATTTGAATGTAGTATAAAAAATACTAATTACCACATAAATCTAGGGGTTTATCCGGCCTTTTATTATTGAATTGATTGATTTCAAGTGTTTGAATTATTAATTAAATGATAATTATTTAAAGGTGTTTAACAATGGTGAGTTTGGAAGATTAAGTTGTTCTTTTAATATTTGCAAACTATTAAATAGGGCTCAGCCTAACACCCTAACGATACGATGAGCGGAAACGCAAATTACAAGCGACAAAGCGGTTCATATATGTGGACATTGTATCTCTTCATATCAGATAACATGTCATGTATTGACAATTCGTAATTAGTACATTCTCTTCCTGAATAGTATTTCCAATTTGAATGTGTGCCCAACTAACTTACCTTGATAATTATGATGATGCATACTTCCTCGTTATGTAAAAGTTGTACTTTTTTTGTTTGCTTCATAATACTGTTTCTAATAATAAAGATTATATCATTTATATTATGTCATTCACAGTTTTTGGCAAACATTCAAAATAAATTTGTCGACTTTCTTTGTTATACATAATAAATTCAATTTTATTAGAAGCAATATTACTATTTTTTTTTGTCATCGAGTAGAGATCTAACGAGAATATTATAATTGAACTTTAGTTTACATTCTGCTAATTCAGTTCAAAAATTCAACAGATTTCTTCTTTATCCATAACTATCTGGAAGATATGGCCACCATATGGTTCTATCAGAGACATCTGTTGCTCGCAAATGTCCTCAATTATTCCCAGGCCATTTGAGTGTAGAGTAATTCAGCATATATTTTATATTTAGTGGCCTACCACATATATGGTCATTGCAGTAGAATTACAGGCAGGCAAGACTTAGATTTTTTGCGAAATCCACTGAACATTGCCAAGTCCAATGTCACCTTTTCACTGTTGTCACAAATAATTTTTACCAGGAAAAAAATAAAATACATGGCATTACAGCTAACGCTAATGCGTCATGCATTTGACAAATGTTATAAAGACAGCACGTAACATATAATAAAATAGAACAATCATTCAATAGAAAATGGCATTAAAGATACAATGTAGAAATTAAAGTAGCGAAAACAAAACACCAAGTTCACTTCAAAAATGTCCACCTCAATCAGCAGTGTATTGATCAGCCAAAAACCCATGTGACTGGTGACTCAAATGACCTACGTGGCAAACAAGTTCTAATAAAAAAGATTTCTTGCCTTTGGCTCCAACCACGTAGGTAAGAACTGGGCTGATGCAAATTAATAGTCTTGAGTTTGTCAGGGTTATCAACTCGGCCTCGAAAAAGAAGAGATAATTGTTTCAATATTGAAAGTGATCTTCGAGCTTCAAGAGAGTGAATGTTGTCTATACATCTATCACATTGAGCGTCACAAAATTCGATGCTTTGCACAAAGTAATGTTACTCTTGAAAAGGTTTTCTCGATCATGACTGCAGTGTTTATCTTTTGAGAATTTTCATTGGTTGAAGCCAACTCGTGAAGAATTGCAATTATGCCTGTTAATAGTCTCTTGTATGTCTTTGATGAATTCAACAAATATGACAATTTTATTGTCTCATTCAATAACCTTGATTGGATGCTGAAAATCACAGTCATATATTATATGTATAGATCGAATAACAAAATTATTTACTATACCTGCTCTAAGTAGGTATATTTAATGGAAGGAAGCAAAGTGATTGAAGGGTTACAGAGAATCCAAAAAGAATATTTATTATCGACTTTAAATATGTTCCAGTTATAACTTCATTTAACGATTATCTCACATTTTATTAACGGTTCCATATTTATTTAATCAATACAATCTCTGTTGTTATAATTTATCAAATATAATTATGATTAATCAATCATTTGTAGTCCTAATAATTGAAGAAAACTGAATCCAATCATAGTGATAAGTAATTGATATCTATTGGTTTATTGTTTATGATATTGAATAATATTATCAGTTGAAAGAATTCCAATATGGTCCATCAATTTCATACTTTATTAAATCATTTATAACTTGTCTTAAAAATTATAGATAAATTATCTGATAAATCTAGTTGCATTGCAAGAAGTATTCATTTGATTATATAATGAAAAGAAGAGGCACAATACATTTACACAATTGATTCTCAAATTATTTTTTAAATATTTTCAGCTTTGATTATGCCATTGTCAATATTATACTTCTTAAAGTTTACTACTATTATATTACTAAAGCAACTGTGCAATAGAAGGTTTCATGATGCATCTGAAAGAGACAAAACACTTGTCATATTAGTCAACTTATTATCAAACTAAGTTAATATAATATTTAAAATAACTTTGATTATTCCACGTATTGTGTTACAAATTGTGACTCGTGTTTCATCTTTCAGAGGCATCTTCGGAAAAGTTTGCTTAAGAAATTAAGCAAGATTTATTATATTTTAAAATGATAAATTAAAAATGGAGTTTGGGATTTTTCCTTTTAAAGGAAAGCTAAGGAGGGAGTTATAGATACAAAACAAACCAAGTTATTTTACTTACTAAGCTGTAGTCCCACAAAGTTTCCGCTGAATTCATCGAATGTATTAAAGTTCTAACAAGACATGAGAAATGAATCACTTCGAAACCGTACACTTCGAGTCGATTGCTCTCACTGACTAGTTCGAAAGATTCATGTCATAGCGTAAAGGAAAAAAAAACGGGAATCGATTCTCATTGGATTCTCCGTGAGTCATTTGTTTTCTCTGCTATCGAAAGAGCAGTGTTTTAGTGAGAAAGCATTTTATATATTGCTTATTAAGTTCATCGTAAAAACTAGCGTTCAATTGACCAACATTTCTGATAATTCATGTTCCATAATTTTTTCAGATACCGAACATATTTATGAGAAAATTGTTGGCACAATAGCAAATAAATATGGAAAATCATACCCGAGGGATGTCAGACTGATGGTGATGGGGACCACTGAACAGAGAACTGCAGAAATAGCTTGTAAAGAATTGGGTCTGCCGATCACTCCTGCAGAATTTCACATCCAGATGAAGACCTTAGGGAATCAGATGCTTAGGGATGCTCCACTAATGAAAGGTAAATAAACATGTTAAATATTAGAGAAAAAACTCCTGAAGAAGCCGAAATATCTTTCAACTATTTCAGGGATTCGCTAAATGTGTCCTGCGAGTTAGCTGAGATGTTAACTCTGTACTTTTTTCCATACCTAAAGTAAAATAGAAAAAGAAACCTCAAACACAGGAGGTAAAGAGAACACTTCAAGAAAAACAGAGTCTACTATATTTTGTCAATCAAAAAAATATATCCGTTACGTTTATTTATAATAATAAATGTTTATTCCCACATAGTAAAAACCCAGATAAGCTTTCACTTCAAGAATACATCAAATCAATTTGTCACATTCAATAACTTATTATTAACATATAAAATTAAGATGGTGGAACAGAGAACAAGATGTTTTGTGTACCCTGTCTAAATGGTTTATATATGTGATCTAATGCACGTTTAAAACATAGTTCTGACGAGGGCGTAAGCTGAAATAGCTATCAACAAATATATAAAATAATTTCCGTAGAATTATAAAACATTGTTTTTTTTCTCACCGTATTATAATGGAGTTCTACCAAGCTAATGCCAACTCGATCAATAAATATATTTAATTTAAAATAAATTTTTTAGATATGTTTGTGAACTGCTGAACTTTGTCATATTTTTTTTTTAGAACTAAAATACATTGCTATTTTTTCATCGTGCTATAATAGAGTTCTAGCAACTAAATATCAATTCAATCAAAAACTCAGTAACTTCTCAATATAATATTCCTGCGATAGCCTCTGTTTTTAGTAATAAATTTCCTTTAATTTCACAGGTTCCAAGCGGCTAATTGAGCATCTGCATAAAAATAAAATTCCAATAGCATTGGCCACAAGCTCGGGCAAGGAGAGTGTCGATGCCAAAACCATTCACTACATGCCTCTGTTCGATCTCTTTCATCACAAAGTGATCAGCAGCTCTGATCCCGAAGTCAAACATGGAAAACCTAATCCAGACGTCTTTTTAATATGTGCCTCAAGATTCCCGGAAAATCCCAATCCAGAAAATGTATGTTGAATCGCCTAATTGTTTACTTTGAGTTCAGTAATCTGACTATGAGGAATCAAAAATGGAAACTCATTTTTATCTACTTTTCACGAGAGCCAAAAAGCAGGTTTCACCAGTAATCAATTTTAACAGATACAAATTGTCTTTTTGTATTCTTTAAAGGTTTATTATCTTTGGCTTTCTAATTTATTGGATCTGGACCGGTTTCGCTCATGGCGAGCATTGTCAACTGATACGAAATACAACGAAACAGTGATATTTATACAAAATTAAGTAAGAATTACAAAGTATGACAAACAATTGGTATTACAACTAAGCAAATAAATTGAAGCAAAATGCAAGAAAAATAGATTATAATTAAAATGTTGAAGACCATTTAGCAATGCAAGCTATTACATCAAAAATCAATTAAGTATGAAAAATCATTAGCAAAGTAAAAATCAAAATAAGTGCATTTGATATATAAATCTTAATGCCTATCAACCATCATGCGACGTGGGAATTCCAGGGAATGCTCAATCCAACGAAGAAGTTCTGCGAAAAGAATTAAATGGGGGAAATATCAATTTTGTAAGAATCCAATAAATTTTATGTGGAATAAGTACTAAAAATTTTTATTATTTTTATTATAATGCCATTCCACTAAGTATTGACAGTGAACACCTTAAAAGTGAAATATAAAATAATAATTTATTCTTATGTATTGTTTTAAGGTTTAGTGGAGCATATTACAAAAAAGTGATTTTAATTCTACAGAAATTATTTTATATATTTGTTGATAGCTATTTCGTTCTATATAGTTCTGATGATAGCGTAAGCCGAAATAGCTATCAACAAATATATATTAAATAATTTCTGTAGAATTAAAATACACTATTATTTTTTCACCGTATTATAATGGAGTTCTACCAAGTAAATGCCAATTCAATCAATAGATTTTAATATATGTCTCTTTGATACATAACGTAACATACCATTTGGTATCTTGTGGCATTCGTAACTCAAAACTAGCATATATTGAAGTACGCTTCTTTTATCTTTAGGGACCAAATGTGTGTAAGTTATCTGCCCATTTCGAATCTCTTTCTCTGCCAGTTTTTTTCTCTTAACTTTATATAATAGACTGAAGATTCAATTCTTACTTACACTTAACATAAATATACTTTAATTAAACACACACATGAATTTGTTTTTCTAGTGTTTGGTTTTTGAAGACGCCCCCAATGGTGTAGAAGCTGGTCTGGCGGCTGGAATGCAAGTTGTAATGGTTCCAGATCCCACATTGGAGAAAACTCTAACCGAGAGGGCGACACTGGTGCTCGAGAACTTAGAACAGTTTCGTCCTGAAGATTTTGGACTGCCGCCATTCAAGTCATAATTTAATTATAAGCAAAAGTTTAACATAGAGCAATAGAGCCAATCAGACTTACATAGTTAGTGTAGATTTCAGGTATCGAAAGGCATACACTGAAGTGCTTAGCCTGACGAGCATATGTGATGAATGAATTCAATTCTACATGTATCAAAAAATATGCATCGGTATATTTTGTATATTGTTTTCCAAATTTGACAAACTATTCTTCAATAGCAATCAAATACAATAATTAGTCACTTAAGAATAACAAAATAAATATTTGACAATGTTAAAATTATTCAACAATTGTCATCAAATGCGAACAATCTTAATCTCTATCTTTATCTAGTCAAGAAAAATAACTGCCATGTGTGGATCATATATCTGTGTCAATTTCTTCTACATTTGTGTTCATTATTTAATAACAAAAGTATTGATGTCTCTGTATCATACCATTATTTATAATTGAATTTTTTGTATTTACAAGATATGAATTGGTGTTTTTTTTATTGTGTCAATTATTTTTATTTAAATATGACTACATACCATAATTCAGAGGAGTCCTCCAATAGAATGAGTCGAGTCAAGTAAAATATATTTATACAGCAAATTTATGGATCAATGATGTCTTGTAAGAGAAGACATCTCAAGGATTTATTTTGTCTGAATCATGACAAGGAATTCGGCACTGCATCAGAATTATTGCAAGAAATCTTCGGAATACATACAGTCAAACCTCATTATAACCGACTAATACGGATGAGAAAAGTTGAAGTCTGCTATATAGTAAAATAGTTCAAAATAACTGACTTAATAAGTTATATATAATTTTAGATAACTTTGATTATTCCACGTGTTTCGCCTCTCCTGACTTACTATCGCAAAGGTTGTAAGTAAAGTAAATAAAGAAAGAATGATTATAATATTCGAAAATGATAAATTACAAATATGGAATTTTTCCCTTTTTACGGGACTTTATAAGTGTATGTCATATCATACACCTATACTTCTGTAGCCATGTGACCAATTTCCATCCAGACTTTACATTCAACTGAAAATTTGTTGCGTTTTTATTGTATGAAGAATAATTTTAAGTATCATGATTTGACAGCTATTGTATGTATCAGTTATACTTAACATTTTAAATCTACTTATTCATTCAGCATTATTTGAACACCATTTTTACATGGAGTATTGTATTATTTACCATACTTTAATATACTTACCGTGCTAGATTTATATTTTTATAATTGTGTTAACATGTCTTTGTTGAATGTTATTGTTTGTTGTAAATTAATGTCTGTCTAATTAATGCCAGGTTGATATGTGGTGTTTTAGAAACTGAATTTGATAATTTAAATTGCCCCTGTTATCTATAATAATCCCAATTGTGTAATTGAATTCGGAAAGCAGCTGTGATCTAAGTCAATATATATGCATACCAAAAAAATTTATGTTGAATTCATTCATTTTGATTACTGAAGATTCACCATGCTTAAATGAATGTTTACCATTAGAAGTAAAGCCTTTTCTTTGACATAAAATTATTGAATCTTGAATTAATACCAAGATTGGTTTCTAAATTCCACTATTGAATTAATAGCATTCTTGAATAACATATAATCCAATGGTGGAAATGGACAAATAGCTAACATCATCAGACTAAAATTTGCAAAGCAATAATAAGTAATGCAATAGTTAGTACAATAATATAGCTTTCTTAGTGGAATGGAAGCTACTGTGATAATAAATAATTGAACAATATATCCATATTTTATCAAAATGATTCTATATAGATATGGCATAAAAGTACATTACAACAGGGTTTATATTCTGCTCGTGCATGATTGCTTCACAAAAATTAGTAGCTAAAATCATGACTTGTGTTTTATTACTGTCATCTAGAAGAACAAATGTTGAAACCTCTGAAATATATATGTAATAAGTCAGCAATACAATTCTCTACAACTCTTAATATAAATATTTAAAATGGCTAGATCAGGCAAGGTATGGCAGCTTTATAAAATACTGGGGGTAGAATACTTAGTGAAGCAATCATTACAGCTCATAATAAGCAACTTTACCATGTAGTTAACTACTAACGCAATCAATACTAGTTTAGATACAATATTAAATGACGTATTATGCTTACACATAACCAGCCTTGTTGTCCAACAGTGCCTGAATATCTTTAGGCTGATGATTAATGATATATTATTTTTGTGTAGTTCTTAGGAATAATGCTGCTTCTTAATTTTATTTTTATAGTGCAAAATAAAAATCTATTCTACAAACAAGACTTTAAATATTTCCAGTTTAAACCTTCCCATTTGCTAGTGTAATTTTATTACTTCCTGAGGTGTTTTACTTACCGAAAGGATCTTTTATTTGCTCCGATAATTTGTTTTCTGTATTTAAGCAAATACTCGTAGATATGTTTCAAGCAGTAAATAAGACAAGGGTTATTTGTTTAATGCATAATTAATGCGTTATATTTGAAATAAATATTTTGACATAAACAAATTTTATAAATGTTCCTGATAATATACCAATTGCATTAGACATATTACAAAAAAGCAATTTAACTCCTTTCATAATCACAATTTGTTAAAAATGATAAACATAATTTCGGGGCAATGCGGAGAACGGGTTCCCGGCATCTCCCGCGCTAACTTTCCATTATTAATAATAAATATTCAATTTTAGTAAATGAGATTAAAAATAAAAACATAAATTTACTTCTTAACGTAATATCAACCGTTCAAAACCACTTATCAATGAAGTGTTGAGTATATTACTGTAACTTTCAAACGTCAAAATACAAAAACTTATCTCCATTTAATGGGGCCCTAACTTAAATTGTTCACATTTTTTTCTAGGCACTTTATATGAATCATTTTACCAATTCAGGGTTTTTTTTTTGGAAAAGCATATTATTTTACAGCTTTAAATTGAACTAAGCGGAGTTAGTTTTAATGGAATATCATTTTGGAACAATGTTTTATAATTTTTATGCACTCTTTTATATTTAAGTCAAAATATGTGCACATGAAAATTACTGGTATTTTTAAATGCAATTTAAACTATGGCAATACTATTGCTTTTTGGACTGTGTATTCTGCAGGAACGTGCGTAAAGGAATTAAATTTACACAATTTTTTTAGGCCAGCAATTATTGAGAGTTTCTACGCACAATGGAATCAGGAGAATGTCAGCGCATATTTTAAATGCTACATCATGTTAGGTGTAAACCACGTGAGACACAAACAAATATCGTATAATCAAAATATACATATTGTTTTTAAAAAAATATATAATATATGTATTTCATGTATACATATCAAAAGGATAGTTTTTGATATAATGTTGACATAATTTGTTATGTCGGTGTATGCGATGGTATGATTCGAAACGAATGACTTTGAGTCACAGTAATATATCCAAACAGCGAAACTGTCGACACCTAAATGCAATTTTTCTACGAACAAACATTTTTTTAAACTATAATATATAATTATAAGTAAATTGAAATACACCTCTATAAATTTATCTTTATCATTGATAATAAGTATATTAGGTTAATCGAGTGATTGCTAAAGATGATTTTATTACTTGAGCGTGTTTGAATATTGGAAGAAGTGAAGCCGGGGAAGAGGAAGAAATAAAAAATTTTCAGATGGCGGGCGGAGGAGCGCTGAGGGCTTCCTGAAGCGCTCTCTGTTGAGTGGGTGTCATGGCCGCGAGGCATGCGGCGAAAAGCTGCGGATTGGTTTGAAGCTCTCTCGTGATAGCCAGAAGTCGCTGAGCGGCCGCGGATTCGGGGAGAAGAGCACCGGCGTCTAGGGCGGCAGCGGTGGCTGCCAAAGCGCGCACCAGTCCTTCCCCGGATGTCCCGATAACTAGAGGATGCCTGGCTTCTACTAATTCTGCGAGGTATCCGTACACGTGAGGGGCTTCGTCGCAGTCTTCCACTAGAGGCAGCCACGTAATCCTGAAAACAAATAATATTTAAAATAGGGGTTCCTTGCGTAGATCACCAAATTAATTTTGTCCCAAGGGGAAATAGGGAAGTTATCGGTTGCAGGTATTAAATTTGGCTAGCACAAATATTTTTACCCTCACCAATGAATATCAACACTAACAGGCACTTACAGAATCACAAGAAACTAAATAATTTCCAACAGCTGTGATATAACTGTAGTTCATAAATACAAGTAAATTTGAATTGTTAGAATTTTGTACTTTTCCATGAGTTTTGCCTTTCGGCATCTTCAGACATTAAAAGTGCATGTATGTACTTAAACTGATGCGCAGTAAACAGTTTGTATCATTTATATATGTTACGGTGAAACTGTATTCTCAGTGAAAATGTATCAAGTAATAGAATGGAATGACATGATTTCAGTGGTTATGATCATTGAAATTACTAGCTCAAGCCGATGATTTGCCTGCCTAAAATTTTGTTTTGCTTCAATGAAACAAAATCAGCAAGTAGTCCCTTTCATAAAAAGAGAACCAAAGAAAAACACAGACAAACATTGGGCTGAAGATAGGGCGGTCAAATTTAATTTCAATGACAGCTCGGAGAAGAATATATTTTCACTGAGAATAGTTTCACTGTAACATATACATAAATAAAAGTAGATCATTAAGTTAAATTGCTATTAAAATGTAAATTAGCGAAAATTGTATGTAAAAGAGTTACAACGAATTAAGTGGGTTTGTCTTGAATTTGAATGATATTAAAATAGATCACTATAAAGATCACTTTCATTAAACTCACCAATGACTCAATATTTCGTCTACATTGATAGCTGTGTTGTTATATTTCAGTACTTTTGTAACAGCAGAAATGGCATTCTCTGTTGCATTTATTTTTTCCGGTTGTCTACTTGTGGGTTCATTTATTACCTGCAAAAGAAACACCAAATTAGTACACTACAATCACATGGAAGGGTTCGGATGAATTAATAAATCTATTATTTAAAACGGTACTCACTTCGATGAGTCTAGGAACGGCCTGAGCACACGCCTGGGCGAATTGATTTCCTCCAAACTGGGCGAGAACTCCGCAGCCGTACGCTGCAGCTTGCCGTACTTCAGGCGCGGCATTCAACACTGATCCTATGAGTGGCTCCAGGAAATATTGCTGGTATTTTACACATTCGGGTCCTAGAGGAGCAAAGCGAAATAAAATTATTCCTGTACTTCATTCTGGTGTGAATTGAATTCCAGCATAGGAACACTTTTAAGGTGTTCACTGTCAATACTTGGTGGAATGGCATTATGATAAAATATTTTTAGTGCTTATTCCACATAAAATTTATTGGATCGGGACCGTTTGGCTCATAGCGAGCATTGTCAACTGATAAGAAATACAAACCAACAGTGATATCCAAAATAAATTTATTTTGGTTTTTAATTTGCTAATGATTATTCATACTTAATTGATTTTTGATGTAATAGCTTGCATTGCTAAGAGGTCTTCAACGTTTTAATTACAATCTATTTTTCTTGCATTATTCTTCAATTTATTTGCTTAGTTGTAATACCAATTCGTGGGTGCAGGGACATACGGGCGAAACTACAAAAACAACGAACTGAGATAAATGGCAAACCTGTTTTCAATGTTGAACAATGTAGCAATATCTGGTAAAACGCTCTTCGTACAATTTTTGATATCTTATAGAACTGTATTTGAGCATGACAATGCCATATTTAACTCAAAACAGCCATTTTTGTAGTTTCGCCCGTATGTCCCTAAACCCACGAATTGTTTGTCGTACCTTGTAATTCTTACTTAAACTTTGTATAAATATCACCGTTCCGTCGTATTTCTTATCAGTTGACAATGCTCGCCACGAGCGAAACCTGTCATGATCCAATAAACTTTATGTGGAATAAGTACTAGAAATGTTTTTATTATAGGTCACATTTCTTTATTGAAGGGAATACTTTACCTCCGAATTCGATAATGTCATCAAAAATGCACAGCCCCCATTGCAAATCGGAAACGGGTCTATCGGCTCTCAGCAGCGTGACGAAGTGTCCCACGATATTGTCAAGATACGGGTAGAAATTTACTTTGTAGGTCATCATTAAGGCGTGCACGACATCGGCCACCTTCGACAGGCAATATACATCATCACTGTCTTCATCGACTAGTTGCTCTTCGACCACCTGTAAGAAGAGTGTTTCAATATCAAGTTATGCAAGCAAAAATATGAATAGCTAACGATACACCACAGATCGTAGGTCCAATAGAATCTTAACAAATTTAGCGGTTAAAACTTCAATGTAGTCAAGAAACACTGATCCAAAGAACTGGATCTAATGTTCAAAATATATTTAAAAAAAATGTATGATTGTTCAGTTGAATTTAATGACTAGGAAAATTATTGTGTTAAAAATTAAGCATTGTAAGCGGTGGTAACAGGATCACTGCAGCGATAGATAAGGCTACAGAAAGTTAATTTCCGCTATATTACTTTACCAATGTTTAGGAAGTGACAATACTATAAAGTAAAGCCACTGACGAACATTGGAATGAGTATCTGAGATCTATAAAGTAAGTAGGGAGCGAAGCATACCTCATCATAGTCTTCGTCTTTGCGTTGCTCAGATCTCTGCACCGCCTTTGTGAAGTGCTCTTCCATGAGTTTGTTCACGATTCGCAGGACTTCAGCCATCGCTTCCTCCGTCAGGCAACCGGCGCCCAATTTTTCTATGCACTGCAAATCAAACACATAATTTAAATACCTCCCTAATAATTGATTTTTGATTAAATCTACATAGATTTGAAATAATATAAAACTAAACTAGAGTTCAAATATATAAATGTGTGCGGTGGTAACAATATCACTTTAGCGTTGTATTAGGCTACAGCAAGTAAATTTCCGCTTTATTTATTTTCCAATGTTTAGGAAGTGACAATACTATGAAGTGAAAGCCACTGACGAACATTGGAATGAGATCTTCAAAGTATAAAGTAAAAATATTAGATTTTATTTGTGGGATTAATCCAAGTGGATGTGTAACTATTGAAAGATAATTTCATACTTAAACTTAGCTGACAAGTCAACAGTGAATAAATGTCAACATACCTTAGCAAAACTGTAAAGAAGCTCAATTAGGACTTCCTGTTCTGGCTCTGAGTCGATGGCTTTCAATAAGTCTGGGAAGATGTACGCCCACATGCCTTGGAGATAGGCAGCACCTTTAATCTTGGCACACTCCAGCAAATGCGGGAGTGATTCGGCAACCGCTGTTCTAACTCCATCGTGGAAATAAAACTTAAGGAGTGGTACCATCAGCCTGACAACTTCTTCGGCGTGGTCGGCAAAGCCGTCTTTCAATTCGCGGGCGTAGCATACCAACATGTCACATGCTGACGCCTTGTCTTCCAGACCTATTCATTCAAAAGTAATTTAGTAACAGGTCCGATGGTTGTACATTTCTGGCAAGTCTGGTAACATTTGGTCTCTTGTGGCTTAAGAGTGCTTGTCTACATTAAGCTGACTTCACTTTAAGCCCTAAAATCAGTGTCACACTAAAAGTGAGAGATAATGGACAGTGGAAATGTTATACTATTCAAATGTTTACAAGCTTCTTCAATAATATCATTTACTGACTAATCATACTGAATGTGGTTTTGACTATTGCAGACGGTATTAAAATGGTACCTGCGGTTCTGATGCCGAAGTTCTGCTGCTCTCCCAGGTTGACAAACTGCCAATCCAGATCGCCTTCAATGTTTTCCAAATCCTCGTTGTCAAGAAGAGCAACTTCGGGTTTGATGGCTGCCATTCGCATCACTGGACCCATCACAAGTGGCAAGTACTGTTCGAATTTTTTCCCTGCAATGACAATGTAAAGATTTTTATTTGTCCACCGAGACATTTTCAAATTCTGAGTTTCTTTACAAATTTCATTCCGTGTCAAAAACCTAAATACCCATTTGACACCGAGCATCACCTTAATGATACGTTACTATTGTGGTCAAGATACTGACATATTTGAGCATTGAAGGCTCTCAATGCTAATTGCTTGACGTTATTAATCTTGCACGTTCATGGAGCACATCTTCGTTTAAAAGAGTGACTTAATTGAACATGCTTCAGTCAGTTATAAAGATAAGAGGACAGACGCGTACCTAAAATTTTGCAGATTCTCGCCCAAGCAGAAATGAGATATGAAGTCTGAGGATCGTCATCCGGTAAATCTCCGTCGGTGTGAGTTTTGAGAAGTAGATCCATCACTTCAGACCCGTCATTCATGAATTTCTCTTCGCCGACAGCCAATCCTGGAAACATAACGCAACATTTGAGTCAGATACAGCACATGGGCGGGTGTAAAAAAGACGATAGAGAAAAGAATGTTTATCTTCTATTCATCTGTGTACAGATTGAAACGATTAAAAAATAAATATTGGCATTTTGCCATCACATACAGTATTGCATGATTATTTTAGCTATTCAAATATTCCCTGTTCTATTATGAGACTTTTAAACATGAACATAATCAATATTGGAATTTCTTCAAATATTTAGATAGAAAAAATACAGCTGTGCAATAAATAGCTCAGGAAAATGTTAGGTATTTGTGTATGTACAAATATGTACACTCTATTTTGATCATGTGAAATCATACCGATGGTTTGCATGGGACTATTTTTATACCAACACTTTGTTTGCGGGATCTATTAATTACTTGAGCAATTGGTAGTTTGTTTCGTATTTGATGGCCAATTAGATACAAATGCACAAATTTTTAAACTCCGTAAAAGATTTTCAGTAAATTTAGTTTTTATAAATAATATATGTTACCTATCAAGCTGACGCATTCAATAGTCTTTCCTTGAAGCATCTTGAGCTCTTCCGTGTTGGCATTCTGGATGATATACTTGAGGCACGGCATCAGCCTATCGTAGTAGACGACAAAGTCGCTGCCGGCGGTATCGCCCACGGACGTAATCGTAGTCACCACTTGTTCTAGCACAAGTTTCGTGCCACTCTCCACCAGCTGAAATGGCAAACAATGCGCACCTTATGTCAAATAATATTTAAACATTTCGTTGATTAACTATTGTGAAGAAAAAAATGATAAGATTGGATGGAGTTGTGTAAATGGAACTTAATTAGGGATATACTCTTTTAAATCAACCCTTTTTCTTTGCTAGATTTCAGTTAATACTTTCACACTATTTCTTCAATACTAACTAGAAATAAAAACCAGCATTTTCTGTTACATATAATTAAACATTGAAAGTTAAAAATTACTGTTTTAAAAATGGGATTACATCCTGGCAAAACTATGCTAGGTCATTCATGTTACATACTGATATTAATGAGGGTGCTAAATGAAACATAAGTCCTGACATAAAAACCACTATAGTACTCTTTAGTAATTGTGTATTGGTTTGAAATCTTGAATAGAATTTTTTTAATAAAAATTAATACAGTATGATTTTTTTCAACATGCAGCAATTGCCAAAGACTAAAAACTAAAAGAATTCTAATTATTTTGCATTAAACAAGTAACAAGCAAATTTTAAGTAAAGTAATCCAATGGATGAATTGATAGATAACCAGCTAATGATTGAAATGTAAAAATGTCAAGTGTTTACAAGAACAGTCATGTGACAAATAATCAACACGACAGATCAAAACACTATTTTGGTTTGCCAATGTTTTGGAAGTGGCGTGTGCATCAAAGGCATAATCCGCCACTAACGAACATTGGCCAGAACAATTCAGACACCGGTGCAGTTTAGAGATCATCCCTTCCGATTTTATCGGCTAGTTACCTCTTTGAATTTGGCAGTCAGGATGGACTCCAGTTTGTTCATGATGTCGTTCAAGTATTGTGTCAAAATATTCTTGGGACAGTCCTCGCTGAAGTTCACCAAAGGCGGCAGCAGCGTGGGCCTTAAAAACAAAAAACGTTATATCATCGGTGCAAGTCACTCTTTCAAAGATTAACATGTTATTTTAGTATTGTTGGCAAGATACTGACATGTACAAGTATACATTACTTGCAATGCTAATTGCTTGACAATTTAATATAGCAGTCGCACTAGACAACCAAACATAAATATAATGATCATCAGAACGTGCAAATGCATCCAAACAAAATAATCAGCAGACAGAAATTGAGCATGGTTCAAATGACACTCATTCAATTCGTTTTGACCGAAGTGCCAACCTCTTAGGATTGTAGGTGCAATTTAAAGTCAGGTTAATTAAGCCACCATCATACGAGCTGTGGAGCAAGATGATGAAACATGGGACGAGTTCTCACCTGTACGCGAGGGTTTTCGCTATCGTCCAGCACCATCAGAAGGCCGGGAACAACTTTGTCGTGGAATTTCTTCTCGAAGATTGGCTCAAAGTCTGTGGACATCTGTCCGATGGCATTGCAAGCTGCGTGTCTTACTCTCGGGTGCTGTAACAGAAGCGTTGAAGTTTTACAATGACTGGTATAATTGAAGCAAATACAGCAATTAGGTTATTTGAAAATAAAATCGGCAACTTTGGTGTTTTAAAGCCACTCAAGATCATACCGGTAGATATATCACAGAAACCTGTGTCCAAGATCTCAAATAGGGTACAGCTCTCACCACTGCGCAGCAGAGGCTAACATTTGTCGGTCCCTGTGGTCCAGTGGTAAGAGCTTTGCCCTAGCGATCAGGCAGTTCCGGCTTCAATTCCCGACAAGGTCAAATTTTTTCAATTGAAAAAAAGATCTTGATATGGGTGAATGTAATTTTTTTGTCGAGTTGTTCTCAACTGATTCATTATTTATCATCGAGTTTATCTCATATGAATTTCACAATTAAAAAAGTTAACTCACTTTGTCGGTAAGGAAGCCAATGACACCGATGACGATGCTGTCTAGCAGAGCTTCCATGTGTTTGTGGCAGCCTTCACCTGCGGAGGAGACGGCCATGAGAGCAGCGTGGCGACGGCGCCAGTCGGGATCTGAGAGCATAGAAGGCACAGACGCCATGATGAGGGGCAGCATAGTCTTGCCGCCAAGAGCGCAGCAGAGGCGATCGAGGGCAGACTCGGCGACTACGTTATTGCTGTCATTGTCTTCGTCGTCGACATCATCGCGCATCGCCCAATCATCTTCCTCATCCAAATCGGCCATCGTGGCCAGCACCAGTGGCACGAGTGCGTTTATGTGTTCCATCGCGTGTTTCCTGACCATCGGGGCAGCCGATTCGCACATGGTGACCATCACCTCCAGACACAGCTGTCTTGTGGAATCTTCGCAGTCTGCATCCGAAAATACCTGAATAGGTTGAAAAGATCATGAGAAATGTGTTTTTTAATACATTGCATTGTAAGTGTGGTCAAATAAATATATATGCTAGAAAGGTTTGCATCTTATATATTATGTCTTTCTTTGAAGGTGAAAAATCTTTCCATATCAACACATTGGCCATTTCTCAATGTCTTTTAATTTCTCCATAGCCAATGTGTTGTAGCTCGGACATGGTATTTATATCTTAATTTTATTGCGTTGACACATTCTTGATGCGTTTGGTGTCACTTAATACTTATCCAGTCATTTTTCAACTGTCCAATTGACTACATTTTGAAAATTGGGATGCAAATACATCTTCGATTTGATGGGATCAGGATTTCTTTTACCCGCTTGCATTAAAACCTATATGTAATTTCCAAAAAAGTACCATTAGCACGTGCAAAAACTACACCTTTACCATATGGAAAAATCTTATTATCTTAGCTTCTTACCTTCATGCACATGGCAAATATGGGCTGAATTTGGGACCTCAAGAATTTTGGGGTGGACTCAGCCAAGTCAATGAGTACTTTCAATAGGGCATCATTATCGTCAGCTTCCTCTAAACTTTCACAGACAACCTGAAAATGGAATAGAAAGATAGATTGATTAATTATGTACGCAATTGAACAAACAAGTTATTTCGTACATTTTTCCTACTGGCAAGAGCCAATTTTAGTTTCAATGACTGTATATGATTTCACTAACAAGTTCCAGTGAGAATATATTTTCTCTAGAGAAGATGTATTACAATATGCTTTCACTGAAATGCCAGTGAGAATATATTTCCTCTGATAATATACTTTCGTTGTAACTAATACAAATTTTGTCTTAGTGTTATTTTATTTTTTCAAGATTTCAGATATTTGGAAATTCTTATATTGAATAAACTAAGCCTTTTTTTGACTTGCTCATGATCAACTAGAGAAATTTGATATTGACCTTACTGGCACTTGAACTAAAAACTGTCAGATTGTTAGGGTAAAGCTCTTACCAAAAGACTACTACATTAAAAAAAATCCTAAAAATTAGTCTGGAACTTTTAATCATTCAGACGGCAATTGGCAAAATATGGTTTCTCCAGATCAATGGTAATTAATGCACACGATAAATTAATAACTCTGAATTAGTCGGGCTAAATTTTAAATAAAGTGGGCAATATACGCGTGACTACAATGAATGGCCCAACTCAGAACTGGCGCATTGTATATTTTGAAAGACTCTTATTAATAGGTAAGTGTTTGAAATAACCTGCATAAAACGCGGGAGAACATCTTCAAAGTGCTTCTGGATGTTTGGCTCTTTGTCGTGAGTTGCAATGAAAGCACCAACAGCCTTCACGGCCTGGAATCTAACAATGAAGTCCACATCGGGCATGAGTGAGGCGCTCAACATCTGTTTGATCACGTCCAAGTACTGGTTTTGCATGTTGCCGAAAATTCCAGGAACACATCTAAAAATTTCCAAAAATATAATATTTCAATTAATTATTTGAGGCTAACGATAGAATTCTTTAGTGTGATCTGGCAATTGTATGTAAATAGTACATAAATATACAGTCAGCCCTGCTATAGCGGGAGGATAGGGAGTACGCTTTATAAACTTAGGTACCCATACAAAATTAGGGGTTTAGTTTTTTCAATTGTATTTTGTGATTTGAAGCAAATCAAACATTTTCCCAATTTTTATAATTCTATAAGTGTTTAGTTAGTAAGCAAGCGAGACGCGCCTTGTAGGAAAAACCGCCGCATACGCTACAGCAAAAACTCTATGGAAGTGCCTGCTGTAGCAGGGTTGACTGTATAACCCTAATTTATTCAAAACTATTAATTTAATTTTAACATTGTTTGACGCAACACCATTACTATCAATAAGATATATTTTTCAGAAATGAGCTTCTATATAGTATAGGAATATTTTACTGAAGGTAATTCAACCTCCCATTTCTAATGAAACTGGAAATGAATTTAGGTCTGTAATAGTAAATAGACACGGTTGCTGCCAAATTAAATAAGTGTCTTACGTGAACATTCTGAGAGCGGCTTCTCTGAGTTGTGGGTCAGCGGTGCTCGCGCACTGGAATAAGAACTGAAGGAACTCTGGCCACTGATTGTTGCCATCGTCGTCCATAAGATTTCTGGCCACTTCTGCGACCACATCGCACACCTAAGAGAGAAAAACACAATACAAATAAGAACAAGACTAACATTTAGTTTTTTGGCAATCCAACAACTGAGAATGTTTTTTGGATATATTTTGAATGCTCATTCTTTAAAAAGTTGACTTGATGTATTTCTTGACATAGAAATAAATTTATCTCTAGGTTGAAAAATATCAGTTAATTATATTAACCGTTCTAAAGCTATTATGTTGCATGTATATAGGTTCCATGCCAATTGAAAAAAAAAATTATTCATAAAATCATAAGAAAAAGTTGATAGCCAATCGGGGTGCAAAATTGACATATCATTAGCTGTGTGTGACAACGAATTCGAGTAGCAACACTGATGTGGTTTCCACTTCCATAGAATCTTGCAAGGTGAAATTACATTATGATTGTAATAAAAAATTACTACATTACCTTTCTTCTAATAGTCTGGGTTTGCTCCACTTGCAGAGTTCTGAGCACCTGCTCTTTGAACTGAGCTTGACCCTCGACGTTTAATTTAGGGTAGAATTCTTGAAAGTCTGTGGAAAGAACTCGACGCAGCAGAACAGCGGCCATCTGGCGGACATCTTCGCCAAGCGTCACATCGTGTAGCACCACCAGCAGATGGCTCACTTTTGAATCTATCACGATCTTGGAATAAGCTTCCTGAATAATAAAAAAAAAAACAGTTTCATATCAAAGAGGATATTGAATACTACATATTAACTACATTTTCATTACAATACATAAACATTACAAACCACTTTAAATTAGATTATGTCATTAACAAAAAAAAATCAGCTCCAATTAAATGTATGACATTATTTTTTTGAAAATGCTAACGATGAGTGGAATCGGTTCTGATCTTTATAAAATAAATGCGAAAGAAGAACAAAAATAGAATAAAAATATTGATATGTTCAACTCAATTCGAAAGCATAATTTCTAGAAACAAAAGTTTAACCAAGGAAAAAAGTAAAAAAGTTTAAAGTGAAAAAGCTGATAAAATATTAAAACATTAAAAATGTCCGAATCAAATCCAGCAGAAGCAAAGACAAGGACAGATATGGAAAAAATAACACATTTAAAATCCATAAATTAATTGAAAAAATCAATCGATGGGGGATTCAAGCACTTAACAGCTATACCCAAGTGTTGAAATACTGAACTATATATTTGAATTGTCATCGAAAAAACAAATTCAATTAAGCATGACATTTTGTTCGGCACGTAATAGACCTTTTTTGTCAGTTCCTTTCACATGTTCAAAAACCTTGAAAACCATCTTAGATGTATTTTAAATATTATCAATTCAATTCCGCTCTATATTAAACATTGTCATTTGTAAATGAATACACAATGTATCAATTAGTTACTAAGGGTACCAGTTCACCAATTCGATTGTTGTGAAAATTCAACTGTTTATTGCAGCACTGTAATTGAAGTGAGGAATCCATTTTTACAATTTGTTTAAATCTCGATAACATTTTTTTTAAATATGTAAACTCTAAATGTTTGCGTTTCAAGGCGAAAATAATTGTATTTTATTTCTATTATGATGGTACGTAAAGAAAAAACAATTTGTGATAAATGTGCATATTTAGTGCGAGCACGATCAACCATTACACAAAACTACTATTAAATATCACATAATAGTCCACATCGCATTTAAAGTGGTTGAATATAACGAAAGTTATAATTCTTTGTAAAAAACTATGAAAAAATATTACAGAAAGATGTTCTCTTGGTGTTATAAATTTTAAAATAATAATGATGACCTTGAGTATTTATCACCCATGTGTGCATGTAAAACTGGCAACACATCTTTTCTTTACTTCCCTTTTCATGTCTTAATTCTAATTTCCATCCGTTTAAATTTGTATCGCTACAGATTATGTGTTGGATTCAATTGTTTGTTATATACTTGTCGAAGTAAAAAAAAAAATGAACAGAAATTTTAAGTGAGGTACATTTAGGAATGAAATTAAAACGATTCCACATTTGAATAACTATGTCAAGTATCTATTAACTAGTAAACTGCTAAGGTTACATTAGTGGTCGCCTGGTGACTCACTCTCCATTTACATTCTTATGCAATGTATATTCAGAATAGATTTGTTTTGGTAAGGAAATATTAGAAAAAATGAAGCATGTTATTGGAATATTGAATAAGACTTAATACAATGCCCATATTGAAGAAAATTTTAAAGTTGGTGGAAATTGTATTCTTTTTTAATTAGTCATTTTAAAAGCAATAAAAAAAATACCAGGGGAATCATGGTGTTAATAGATATAAGTAACAAGCACCCAATAAGTTAAAATATAAATTTAACATTCAAAAATAAAAAAAGATCATGTCAATGTAGCAAGTACATGGACATATTTCAGTTTCATTTTGCTATAATTTCTCATATTCAGTTAATTATTAATCAAGAGATTCCGGCCTTATGAGAAAGGTTGAACCGGACCGACCCGGCGCTTACTTGGCAGATAATAAATTAATTATTGTAATCTAGGCTAAAAATATATAACCGACTATTGCGTTGCCATATGACATTTCATTTGAAATTGACGCGTTAACGGTAAAAAATAGATATACGCATAATAAGAATGTTCAAATAGTAGTTATTAAATCCACACCCAAACGGAATAAGTAAAATAAGCTGCCTAAAATCGGCAGTTGAAATTTAAGAGGTTATCGGGCGTGCTGGCAAAAAACGCGGTAAGCGGCGCGTCACACGTATAACAAATGAATACAGAAATGGAAAGAAGATTTCGGTAATTTTAATCCATAGCACATTTTTAAAGCATTTGTTCACTACGTGATTACATTAATTTAAGCTTAATTATAGATGACAGTCAAGTATCGTACCGTGAGTCATCGCGTTAATTAAATTTTGGAGCTAACATCCTATGGCAAAAAGCACGTTGTCGATAGGGATTTTTGAGACTCGGCGTACAGATCTCGCCTCGTAAATAATTCAAATTTAACATGCGCAATCAAAATCGAACGATGTAGAGAATTACATACCTCGGCTTGTGTTCTGCTGTCATTGTCGGTGGCGAGGAGTGTACTTAAAATTTGATAAAATTGAGCCTGATCCCCGGCCATGATGAACAAATTGAAAAGATCACACAAGAAACAGGCGCTACGACCGAAAGCGCGTTTTCCACAGTGCAGTGATATCGATGTTGCCAGAGAGACACACCATAATCCTTATTTTTTTGAAATTTGACCACAGCGAAAGAAAAAACTTGGTGAAGCTTATGTAGCACAATGGCACAGTGTAATTTAGTTCGATAACAATAATAATAATTATAATACATAGTAGATAGCCATTTTGGCTTACGCCCTCGTCAAAACCAAAGTAAAAGATCTAAAATAATTTGGTATCTTTTCACCGTGTAATAATGAAGTTCTTCCAAGTAAATATCAATTCAATATTCAACCAATAATTTGGGATACGGTAAGAAAAATAACAATGTATTTTAGTTCTACATAAATTATTTTATATATTTGTTGATAGCTATGTCGGCTTACGCCTTCGTCAGAACTAGTTCTAGGCGTAAGCCGTCAGAACTATATAGAACGAAATAGCTATCAACAAATATATAAAATAATTTATGTAGAACTAAAATACATTGTTATTTTCTTACCGTATTATAATGGAGTTCTACCAAGTAAATGCCTACTCAATCAATAATAATTTGGAAGCCTGTGTCAGCTGAAATATTCGAAATGAAAAATCAAAGATTTTAGAGAAATAATCCATATAACAAATGAAAGGCTATAAATATACATATAAAGTGAAATCTCGATTCTACGTTTTTCAAGGGACCATATAAAAAAAAACGTTAAATGCGGGAAACGATGAATGCGGGAACGTAAGATCAGGGTTCCACTGTATAAAAGATAAATGTAAGACACAGCACAGCAAAATATTTATTTTGACAATCTTTACTCGTCAGTAGTGAGGCTGAAGTACAAGTAATTATATGAATGGTTAACTGAATTTTTGTGAATTTTTTCTACCGTTCCAAGCAAAAAAACAGTGAGTGATTGAGTCAAGTTTTTGAGACAAATGACATGTGTTTCTTCTGAAGTTTTAGTATTAAGAATTTATTAAAAGCGGTTGATGAGAAAATGAACTTATTTGTACAAACAAACAGTGAGTAGTTGCGTTGACTGCTTATTTGCAAAGAAAACTAAAGTTGCTACTTTTTTTTGCTAAGAAATTCTTAGGCAGGTACGTATTTATATTTTTAGAAAATGTCCATTTTTTCACAAAATATTTTTAGAATATTTCGGTTTTTATATTGCTTTAAAAGTGAGCGCCAGAAAAAGCTGTTAAAAATATTTAGCAAATAGCATTCATAGCTCAATTTCAAAAATGTTGTGAGTTAGGTACTGCATTCTTCTTTGGAAAGCCAATGTACCTATACTAGTGCATATTTGGTGCATTATGAATGTTTGAAATGTCACTAAAGATTTGTCAAGATTTGACTTTTGACAAAGCACGACGTACGTTATGATTAAAATTAATTTGTAAAATCCAGGGTAGTATATAGGGACTGGTGAATAGGGTGATCGCCCTGGGCGCCGAGGTGCTAAGGGGCACCAAAATTTAAAAAAAAATACGAAATTCAGACTTTTGGTATTGAAACTGAAGCAAAATCAAAATGTAAATATGGATGATGTTTGATCAGTTGAATAATCTCAAGCACCGGCACGTGCCGATATTGTTCTCGAAAAGACATGTATAATCACAGAGTTCATAAATTATTTTAAATAAACGATTTTTTTTAAAATTTCACGCGTTTGTCCTAGAAAGGATTTGATTAAATTTGATATTGACTACGCAATCGTAGTTTTACATGATACATGGTCTGCAAGCTGTCATCATGCGTATGAATACAAATGCTGGGCTTCTACCCTGCGCTGCACATTCAATAAACTTGACAAGACTTTCATTTTGCTGAAATTTTACCAGAAATAATCTATTTTTATGGAGTTTTGCGGGTTGTGGGTGCCAAATCTCCACCTTGCCCTAGTCGCTTAAATACCTCGCTACGACACTGGTAAAATCTATAGCCTGCATATTTATGTCAGCCTTTGCCCAACATTTACGCCGTTTGTATATATCCATAGACAAGTATAGTGTCTTATACCATAGAGTAAATGTATGTATTTTATGCATAGACAATATATTGGTATTATGGTGGAAACCTCGGCCGCCTTGTGTCATATTTCTGATGTCAATATTAAAGAGGAAAACACATTTGAAAAATGGAATTAATTATCGTAGACCCAGAAATGCTCACTATATGCCGAATGTGTGTTAGCCAGAAAGGAAAATTTCAAATAGTGCCATCCCTCCAAAATGAAATAAATGAATGTTTTAATATAAAGGTATCGAACACTTACAATATTTTTAACGAACTTTTACATGTAATTTTTTTATCGCTGTGGAAGTTTACTGTATAAGAAGCGCTACGGATGGATAGTCGTATCCGATTGGATTTTATGATCTCCAATTATTTCAAAAGATTTTAGTAATTATTATCCAAAGCTTGATTTTTTAGAAAAATAGTGAGTAAGTTGCAAATAGTAGAGCTTTTTTTGTTCATTATCCGGTAAGTTTCAGAATATATTTTCTAAGCTTCGAAGTTTTTTGACAAATAACCTAGATAGTATCTAGGTTATTTGTCCTACACTCCCAGATAGTTATCTGGAATGAACTTGAGAATGGAAAATTCTAAGCTATAATTACTCCTATGAAATACACATAAACCTCCCGTTTCATTGTTCGAGCACATCCGTATTGTTTTCTTCTATAACTTCGTTTTCTTTCACTCAAGCCGAAGTGACTGAGAGATAAATTTGTATTTGTCATTGTGTGTATGCATATTGTCACATCCCTTCATCAGAATATTTGGCCTTGTTCAGTAGAAGAAAAAAACATACATTTGTTTTTTTTTAGTAAATTTATTTGAATCTCAAAAAAAAGAATATTCAAGCACAGCCAATCGGAGAGTAATCTGACGACAGCCAATCAGAAGCAAATTGGACAATTGTTTTATAAATAAGATTATATTCAAATAATTTTCGTAGAATACTTGGGAGAATGACATTATAATAAAAATAATAAAAGGTTTTTAGTACTTTTTCCACATAAAATTTATTGGATCAGGACCGGTCCGCTCATGGTGAGCATTGTCAACTGATAAGTAATACACAAAACAGTGATATTTATACAAAGTTTATGTAATTATTACAAGGTATGACAAACAATACCAATTGTTTGTCATACCCTGTGATTCTTGCTTAACTTTTATATAAATATCACTGTTTCTTTGCATTTCTTATCAGTTGATAATGCTAGCCATGAGCGAAACCGGTCCTGATGCAATAAATTTTATGTGGAAAAAGTACTAAAAATGTTTTATTATTTTTATTGAATTGTATTATGATTTTGAATACGAACTTATGAGCACTGCACGCAAAGCGAACGACGTTCACCACTGAACCAAAGAATAAACAATTTATTTCATGTCTTTATTTTTTATCTTTTTCAGATAGTGCCATTTGACGGGCTGTCACAAATAATATGCATCACCTGCAAGTTATTGATAAACGAATTTTACATATTAAAAAACACCTTCCGAGAGAAGCAGGCTTTCTTGCTACAAAAATCAAAAGAATTTTTGAAAAGTGCTGTAAGTATTTTAACTTGTTTACTGCTATCTGCTACTGTTAGCCTGACTACGGTGTGATGGATATTGATATCCAAAAATAAATAGAGTTAACAGTGCTGTCAGTGTTAATAGCAGGGCTGGAGTCAGTAAAAAAAGGGTAAATTATGGATATATGGTCACGGGACAGAATCCCGATCCTCTCGAGCTAAGCTCAAAAAATTTATACATACTGGCTTATAATTTTATGTTTTGACTTTACTCTTTGAGTTCTTGTGCATTATTATAAAATGTGGAATCAAAATGATTAAATCTGAAGAATATTACTGATTATTGTATGAGAACGAGATTATTGTATTTTAAAACGCATAGTAAGGTGAAATATAAAAAAACAAAAATTCTCGAAAACTTTCAAATAATTATCAAGAAGCCTAAATCTTTAATGCATTCACATATAGATGTGTGGTCCTCTGAAATAAGAATTTGTTTTTTAATATTAGAATATAATAAAATTATTCTTTTTATTTTAAACAAATAATAAACTTATGTGACTGTCTCTATCTGTATAATATTATTATTTGTGTAGTTTGTGGTTGCATTTTTGCTCCTGTAAATTAAAACAACTCGATTTCATAATTAAGTCTTACATTAATTACAATAATGTTATCTGCTTTCAAATACCTGAACATGAGAAATCATTTCATTTAATGTGCTTATTTTTCATAAAAAATCACGTGAGTCACGTGACCATATCCATAATTTACCAAAAAAAGTTTGACTCCGACTCCATTATTGACCAAAAAAGTTTAATAATGTCACATTTTGTAATATTGTGTTTTTTTGGCCGGAGTCGTACTCGGAGTCGGAAATTTTGAAAAATTTGAACTTTTTATTTTTGCATTTAATATGTCAAATTTGGCTATTGGCCAGATTAGTTGGTTGAAATATAATTGAATACACATAAATAGGGAAGGTAGGGAAAAAATGTGACGAAATTGTTCTTTTAGTCGGAGTCGGAGTTGTGTTTTTGGCCAATGTCAGAGTTGTGCTTTTGGGAAATGCTGAAGTCGGAATCGGTGTCATAATTTTTTTTGTACGACTCCACAGCCCTGGTGATTTTGAATACCACGAGATCATTCATGTTCTGTTTGTTTTCAGGGTTCCGTTGATGATTATGACGAAAAGTTTATACACCATGGACTTGTGGAAACAATAGTCAATGAAAAGAAAAATAGCAATAGAAATGCAATCGGAAGCAGTACTAGCTCAAGTTCGGAAAAATGCAAAGAATCTTGGGCGCACAAAAAACAAAGTCAAAAGAGTAGAAAATGTAAAGAAAATAGCCAGCTGTTTACCAATTTCACAAGCCTTGACACTTCCGAAGACGACGTGCTTCTGGACCACCCTTCTAATGATGACCAACCCAAGAATCACAGGGTTCCCAAGACGTATTACAAATATCACTGCGTGTATTGTTCGAAATTCTACGTTAACAGAAGTGGAATAAGAAAACACCGGGAGAATCACCACTCGAGCTTGGTGAAAATTACAAATAATCTCACAAAGCCGTGCTTTATCTCAATGGCGAAATTGGATGTGCCGAGCGATCCCGTCTCTTGGGTCAACCGGTCTAAAGGGGAGATTTTGCACTTTAACAGTAAACAGAGGCATCAGTACATCACTCAATGCACTTATAATCAGAGCACGTCAGCCGCAGCCTCCAAAAAGATAAAACAACTCTTCGATAGTCCTGAAAGTAAAGAAAACACTCGTTCGACTACGCTGATAGATGAAGACAGTCGTTTGATGGATATAGAAGACTCTCTCCGTTCCTCCAACGAAGACTCTATTTGTTCGGCAACTTTAGAGGAAAAAAAGTCTTGTCATATTCAAGGAAAAGAAGCCTATCTTTATTTCTCCAAAGAAGACTCTCTTCATTCGGCAACTTTGGAGGAAAAAGAGTCCTCTCACCCGGAAAAGAAATACATTCAAGGAATTGAAGTCGTTCCTCCGAGCAGGCTTGCAAGTCCATCCGATGAGCAAAATAATCAAGGCAAAAATTATAGTTTAAAAATTATTCCTCCCGAGAGCCGGAGACCTTTAGATGCAATCAAGCAACAATTGGACAGATTGAAAGCCAAATATGATACTCAGCAAAATGGACAAAAAAAAAGAACCTTCAAGAGGATTTGTATAAGAACAGATAGTGACGACGAATCGGCCTCTGATACCAACAACGTTAAACACACATCGTCTGGAAATATTCCCACTGTTGAAAACATTGCCGCATTAGAAATTATTTCCTCAGTTGAAAGTGTGCCCACTTTGGAAAATATTTACACTGATGAAAGTATTCACACTTTAGAAAATATCCCCACTACGGTAAATAATCCACATGTGGAAAATACTCTGACGGTGGCAAATGTTTCCATTCTGGAAAATATGCACAGCCATTATCCAGATATCAGTGAGTTGATTTTTATTTTATACTTAACCTGTTAGTTTTACATTTTTGCTGAAGTAGATTACAGTACATTGGTCATATTCCGTGAGATGACCGATGAGCGGAAAGAATTGGTCAGATGGTGCCTCCAAAAAAAGACTTATCCCTATAGTATAATAAGACCCATCTACGAAATGAAACACTATCGGTGATTTGGATGGAAGATCTGATAAACTATTTCCCCTTGGCCTTAAAACCAGGGCTGTGGAGTCGTTATAAAAAAAGTACAACTCCGACTCCAGCATTTACCAAAAACACAAATCTGACTCCGACATCGACCTAAAACACCACTCCGACTAACAAAAAAAAAGTTTAATTTTGTCACTTTTTTTTCCTACTTTTCCTATTTATGTGTACAGTAAAAGTCCGTTAATTCGAAATTCAAGGGACCGGATTTCCCAAAAAAATTCGAATTACGAATTACGGGATCAGTATGAAAAATTGAATTGTCGACAGCTTGGAACATCGCGGCCATTTTTTAGATTATTTAAGGACCAAAAAATTTCATATGAATAAAAAACATTAAACATAATTGATTTTCAGTCACTTTTATTTAAGATATTCGCGCGTAAAATAGAATGACGTTAGGTACATACTTATAAAAATGTACCATTGTAGTGAAGTTAGGTACATACTAATATATAGATGTCTCACTTGCACTAATGTTACAAATGCTCAAATTCGATTTTGACATGCAATACTTCACTTTATATAGATGTCTCACTTACACTAATGGTTTACATAAGCTTTACTCCTCAAAACAATGTGTCGACTATCTTTTAACCCAACAAACTCACGAAATTGTAAAAATTTTGAATTACAAGAAATCGTATGTATATTTTGACAAAAAACATTACGAATTACGAATTAAGCGATATTTCGAATTAACGAGACATTTTACTATTAAAAGTCCAATCCGGCCAATAGCCAAATTTGACATATTGTATGCAAAAATTCAAACTTTTCAAAATTTCTGACTCCGAGTAAGACTTCGGCCAAAACGCCACAACGACTCCGACTCCGGCCAAAAACCCCAACTCCAACTTTACAACATTTTGTTTACAGGACTTTAAATTACTTTGGTAATTAGCATGTTATTTTGTATTTGATGGCCAATTAGCAAACGCAAATACTAATGACCAGATAATAATATAGGAATATCTAAAATAAATGTAGGGTTTTATCCAACTTATTATTAATGGCTATTAATTCTAAGACTTGAAATCAATGCCCAAATCATGGTACATATATGCTAATGAAGAATAAGCATTGAAACTTATCTGTTCCCATGAAATACACATTTTAAAATGGCACAATTTATAATATTGGTGATGTCCTTACATTTCAGCGCTGTTGGCAGCGAGTCCGAAAACCCAGAGCCCAGTAGAAAAGCCTACATGGTCTCGCAAAAAAAAGCAATTTGGTCCCCGCGCCTATCTCGACCAGGCCACGCTGGTCGCCCGTCTCAGAGAAACCAGCATCGACGCCAACTGGATCGATGCCTCCAATCACAAACACGTGGGGATATATAAGATATATAAGTCGGCGAAAGATCGCGCCTTGCGTAAAATAGGCACTGGCATCGAGGGGCTCCTGCCATACTTTCCGGTGCCCCTCGAATTTGCCACGGCCCACCTGAGCTTAAACTTTGGCCGAACGAGAAATCCCGCTTTGAATGCCGCCGAATCTCAACAGACCGATGTTCCAGTCCATGAACATGATTCCTCGCCGAAAGAGTTAATACCTATTGAAATCAAACCAATAAAGCACGTCTCTAATGTCTCCTTAATGACAGACGCTCAGAAAAAGATAAAAAACAACATTGTGAAACCCACCGTGCAAAAAATAGTATTGCAAAGTGGCAATAGTAATCCTGTGCCGATAATTATCACGGGGCCATCAGACCGGCTCTTCTGCCCGACTCCCTCCGCTGTCGATTCCTCGAAGGCTGGCTACGGGCGGCCCTATCCTGTGGCGGCGAACGGGTCAGGAAAGATGTCCGGTGGGTCGTATATTGACTCGTTAAGAATCTTAGCTCCCAAGCCTTCCGGTTTCTCCCCACCCGTATCAGTCTCTAAAGCAATCATCTATCCCAAACCGCAATCGACTGCTGAAGACGAGTCAGTCCAGATCAATGTGCCTTATCCCGCTGTACGGTCTCATATTTCAATAGACACTCCGTTTCCTATAGATGAGCCGTCTAACTCTCCAGTTTCTGATATTGTACCCAAGAGCATCAGTTTTATAGAGGAAGTACCGATGATCATGGAAACCTTTTCCATGTCGGAGAGCCCGTCTAGGCCTAGGGTGAAGTACACCAAAAAGAAATATACGGACCCTGTGATTGCCCCACCCTTTGTGATTTGCCCACCCTCTGTGACTTACCCACCCCGGATCAAGTGCAAGCCGACTGCCCTTCTAATGCCTGTCGGCCCGATTGATCCGACTTCGCCCGTAGGTTGGCCTTGGAACGGTGGAACTTGCGTTGCAACTCGACCCTTCATCCCGAATGCCCCCTGTCCGACCTCCCTTAATCCTGAGACGCTGCCTGGCAATTCCCAGATCCGTCCTTTCACCTTGCTTAATTACTCCATGATAAAAGGAGAGAACTCTCAAAACTGTCCGCTTGGGACGGATGAACGTCTGCTGTTGAATCTCGAGAGCTTAGACAGCGACCGGCCCGATCCCACTTGCTTCCTGGTCGGAGTGCGCATGAAGATCATCGAAGTTTTGAAAAGCGGCATGTGCAATCTTCGATCTGTGAATGTGGCGGTGATGGGGCTGACGCGTCGGAAACCCTTTGAGATGCTGGCTGCGGACCTCGTCGCCTGCGGCATCCGGATAGACGAGCAGCCTGCTGACGATGTAGAGTTCACGTATTTGGCCAGCATGCAGGTGGAGTACCGCCTCGTCTCCCTGACGGGCGTGATCAGTTTCCGACGGTACGTGGTCGTCCTTTTTCTCAGCGACGAAAACATAGTGCTTCAGGTGAAAGACGCCGGCTTGAGGCTAGTGGATATCAAACAGTGGAGTCCTCAGTGGCAAAGCCAACTAATCCGGTGCCTGCAGCACAGCTCTGTCTGGGTGTCAATTGTTAACACTTCCAAATCGTTGAACTTTAATATGACATCAAAAATACAATCGTTTATGAAATGCTTAAGTGATCACACCAAAAGTGCGAATGATAAATCAGTCCAATTAAGATGACTCAATTAATCTATTTTAGTAAGGAATGGTAATACTGAAGCTTCATGACTCTATAATAGTCGCTATAATTTGAATACATATTAAACATAATTTTCTTTTTCATATCTTAATTTATAAATCAGAAAGCCAAAGCGTTGCCTTTAAGCCTTTTAAAAAATAGCTAAAATTGATTGGTGGCGAAACCTGTTTTTATGCTGAGAGAAATGAGTTATGGTTTCTGTCTCTAAGTGGTCAAATTATAATAACAATTTATGCCAATGTGAAATATAGACTGAGAAATGAATTACATACCACCATTTCAAATTGGCCTTGCCTATTCAATAGTTTGTCTATGGTCGATAGAAATGTGCCAATGGTGATGCATCCTAATATTGCAGAAGCTTCAGTGTTGCCCTCCACCTTGAGAACAAAATAATGTGTATAAACTTTTTTTATTCGTGAGTCACAGAATGTGAAATATTAATATTTTAGCGAAGTTATTGAACTGTGGAAATCAAGAATTACAGGTAAAATTGTGTTACAAATATTTATTATATTGCCGTATATTCTGCAGTCACAAGGTAAAAGAAACCTAACGTCAAAGGGTGTGCAGTCAATTCTCCTATAGCGCTCCCCGCTATAGAGTGGTTTTCTATGTCATTTTCTACAAAACTGATTGACTATCAAATTAAATATTTTGTTAACACGCGGAGGACTTGTATGCGCGTCACTTTATCGTCTGACGATGTGATAATTAGGTAAATTATGCACAGAGAGTCACAGTTGTCCACGCGATTTTTTCGGGCTTTGTAGACGAACCACCATAAGAAATTCAATTTCATAGACAAGAAACAAAACGAAAATCATTTTAATATTGATAAAATATTTCTATAAAACATATAACATTTTAATTTAAACATTAAAAGATATAAGCAGTATTTTATTTATGATAAAATACCTTCACAAAACATATTTAAAACATATTATTATTAGGAGATATTAACAATATTTTAGTAGTGACAAAATATTTTAAACATTACATTATTATTAAAAGATGTAAGCATTGTTTTACTATTGATAAGTATCTTTATGAAACATATTTAAAACATTATATTATTATTCATTTCTTTGGAGTTAAAAATTAAAATTTGGCCATTTGCCGGTTTGGTTGGGTTGATATTTAATTGAATACACATAATTATGAAAATTAGTCAAAAAAAAAAAGTGACGATATTAAACTTTTTTAGCCAGAGTCGTGTTTTTGGTCAATGTTGGAGTCGGAGTCGTGTTTTTGGTAAATGCTGGAGTCGGAGTCAATCTTTTTGTCACCGAATCCACAGCCCCGGTTTATATTTTATAATTCTAACGTCATTAATAGTATAATTATTTGTTTGCTTTGTTTTGTTTTGATTCTATATCCCCCTCCTTGCTTCCTGTAAGAAGGAAAAATCCCAAACTCCATTTTGTAATTGTATCATTTTACAAGATTAGAATAGTGGTACGCCTGAAATAGCTGTATGTTATCAATAAATAGCTGTCAGATAAACCCGAACTAACCCGAGTCTAACCCGTGACTCTCTGTGCATAATTTACCTACAATTTTTTTCGAGAAATCGCCCGCCCGCAATCGATACTTAGTCAAGGATCCGACTCAATCAGGGATTTCAGCAGATCGTCATCAAATGTTGAAGGCCGTCCGGATTTAGGGTCATTCTCTAAACTTCTATTGTCCGATTTGAATTTCCGAAACCAACTTTGACATCTGTTATACTGTTAGATTTTGTGTGTAAACTTTGTTTATAACTTTCGCGGCCTTGGTGGCATTTAAACCCTGGTCAAACAGAAACAGCATAAAATGCTTTATGAGTTGTTCGTTTGTTTCGGGCACGGACATTTTTGTCAAAATAATAATAAAAAAATAAGCTAACCAATTGAACAATGGGTAATAAAACTTACAAGCGTGTTTGCTGCACCGTGGACGGGCGCAGACTGAACCCAAACAATAACAAATAAAATAATGGTTTTCTTTCCGGTCCATCTAATATTTATCCATGAATATTTGGAAGGCGGAATACACGTTGTTTCTCTGTGTTTTGATTTTGTTTGTAGTCAATGTGCTAAATTGAAATCTATGTAAATTTATTACTTATATAACTTTTAAAAATATTTTTATGCATGAATAACAAACAATTTCGATTTTACCATTTTGTATGGGTACCTTATCTTTTTTCCCATGGCATCATAGTCTTAAGGGTGTCCCGTTCTTCGTATTATTCTATAGGAGGGTTGACTGTATTCTGATCACTAAAACATGAATCGGGATTTCAAGATGTCTTTTCTATTTACAAAATTACTTAAGTTGTTATCAATGTTTATGTTTCATTTTTCAGAATATGTTAGGTGTCATTTTACTTATGCGAATTCATTTTAAGAGCTCTAAAAACAACCAGTTATTTATACTATATGATTACTGATGGAATAAAATAATTTTTACTCATTTAGATCAAGTTTTCTGACCTCATACAACTTGTTTGACAATATTGGCTATGTTGAGTAACCTAATAATCATGTAATATTATGTAAAACAGTCATTATTATATTAATAAAGTGTTGAACATAACTGTCCAATTGTTTTTAGTCCTCTTACACAACAGTCACCAAACTACAGTCAGCAGGCCGGATCCGGCCCGCCAAAGATTTTCATCCGGCACTCTATATACTCCGGATCAATAAATTATTCTAATAAGAAAAAATATTTTTTAAAAATTTCATGATTTGGTTGTGAATTCACAACTATTTATTTCAATTCATCATTTGGTACATATAGATAAAGCAACGTATGAACCCATGAAATATAATTAATATTTTCTATTATAAATACCAATAGAAATTACATTTGTTTATATTATATAAGAACATATAAATTATAATTACAATTGGCTTCCAACACAAATATATTTGTCATCCGGCCCGCCAAGTTTTTAAAAAATTTAATCCGGCCCGTTTCTCAAAAAGTCTGGTAACCGCTTGTTTAACCAGTACTTTTCATCACAATCATTCGATGTAAAGTATTTTAAATTGATTGGAAGTTATATCAAATATTATTTGTGATTTGTACAAAGCGATATTAATTTTTAGTAATAATAAATTGTGTAAATTACAGATTATACCATTTTAAAATGTTGTCTTTTATTACTTAACCTTTTGGGTGGTGTTATTTTGGATTGAGTTAGGTTTTTTTCTATAAATTTATTAAAATTAATAGCAGATAAAAAAAAATATTAAACATAATTTTTTTTGTTATCCGTAAATCTGAGAAGAATATTATTACTTGTTGAATGAATTGATATTTTTTCCGCAATTTAAAAAAGCAAATTATAAAAAAATATTCAAATAATTAAATATTACTTTCAAATAATTATCTAGAAGATTTTACATCCAATTTGGGTCTGGATCTTTAATGCATTCATCTGTCAACATGTGGTTCTCTATTGACAGTGATTCGAACTTTTTATTTTTGCATTTAATTTGTCAAATTTGGCTTTTGGCCGCATTGATAGGTTTGATATTTAATTGAATACACATAAATAGGAAAATTAGTGAACCTTTTTTTAGTCGGAGTCGTGTTTTTGGTCAATATCGGAGTCGTGGTTTTGGTAAATGCTGGAGTCGGAGTCGGACTTTTTTTTACACTCAATATTAATGACCACAGATTTCTTACCAAATATTAACCCTTTTATACAAGTCTTTTGCTTATTTCAAACATGTAATAAAAATAATAAAATTCCAAAAAACAATAAGAGAATGGCAATAGATAATAGATGACAAAATTCTTGGACATACAGGTATGGTGATACTCCCCAAAGGGTTAAACCCTTTGCATTCCTGAATATATTATTTTCACTTACAAAAATATGGGAAAAAAATATTTTATTTATTACGAAATTTTAACAAATCAATGTTTCTCACGAGGAAAAGTACCATAAAATGATGTGAATAGAGACACTTTTTACCCTTCACGACTATGTATCTTCATAATTCAAATATGAATGGCTTGAAACGTGTTCTATGGTCCTACTACACATTCATGACAATATTTTTCAAATATTCACTATTGTTATTAGGACACAGTAAATTTTGTTCGATGTCCTCTATTCACCCCGATTCAACGGGAGAGGGTAAATAGAGACTTGGCAGGTGAATAGAGACAAAAATACAGATTGGAATATATGAACCTCTATTCTATACGAGTCTTTATTCATTCCGTTTTACGGTACTTATTAACAAAAAAAACATGATTGATTTTAATTTTCGTGTAATAAAAGAGAAGTTTATAAGGGGTCTAAAAGTAAGGATGCACAGGCATCGGACACGTTTCTTTCAATTTTGGCCAATCATTTAGTTGGTTTGGTTTTGTCATTCGAGAGATAGAAATATAGTCATTGTAAATAATTATATATAATAGTAAAAAATACATTGGCTACACAGTAAAGTTGTGCTAAAGTTCAATCCTTGTTTTTGTCTCTATTCACCCTGATTTACCGGTATTTGATGGCACAGACGATGATATCTTATGGGAAGAAACTGACAACAATGAATGCCATTTGATATTTGATTTGAATTGTCAGAAAGTGAATCTCAAGAAGTTGAAAGTATGAAAGGCTTAGAAATAAAACACAGAACAAGTTTTTAAAAAAACTGACATTTATTGTCACAATTACATTTAGTTGGAATAAAAAACCTTTAACCTGATAAAATTTGTTAGAAAATAATATACTGGTAAAAGGTTAATATCCATCAATCGTTTTTGTTTAGCGACCATAGACTAGTAATAAAAAAAAAGTAGAGAACAATTTTAAATGAATTCAATCCACAAATCAACGCACTTGAGATCAATTGTCTTTGGATATTATTCACTTTAACATAGAAATACAGTAAAACCCAAATTTAATGGAATAAAGTGTAAATTAAAAATGTGTATTATTTATTGAGAAAATAAGCAAAACTGAACATAAATAGACAATATCAATAGTGAGGTTTTCAGTGATTTAAAAAAAAAAAGTGTATCATTGTTTATGGTATATTGGAATGGAACAAAATGTTTTAATAACTTTCAAATTTCACCAGAAACATGTCTGTTGTTTTGAGGTACATTAAATTGGGGTTTTACTTAGTTGTATAAAAATAAATATTCGTTTATTGCACAGTGATTAAAATCAATTGTTGATTGAATTTGATTTGCTGATGATTATTTTCTATAAACATTGGAATATTTTCCCAGAATCATGAGCGAAATATTTTGGGCAAGACATTTCAACAAGAAAAATAGAAACACAAATAAAATCTAATTGACATAGTGTAAATACATAATTAACTGTAACATTTTTCAACAAACTTTTGCAGCATGGGATTCATAAATCGTAACATTTTTAGATTAATATCGAAACCAAGTAAATAAAATAGGGTAATTCATGGTAATTTTGGCAACCCAGAGGAATAAATCATTTTTAAAGTCGTATTTATCATAAATGCTTAACATTTAGGAGGACAGAACGTCTGTATGTTTAAATAGGTTGTGTCATATGACCTGAACGTAGCTACAGACGTTGTCCACCAAATCAAAGACAAGCTATTTCCTCGGACATTTCATACACGAATAGCGATGTTATTTTGCTTACTTCACCTAGAGAAAGAGTGTGAAACAATAGCAATAGGTGGTGGTGGATACAATGCTTAGATGAAGCAACATTGAGATTCGATTAACAGAGCTGACGTGAATAAAAAAGAAATATTCGAGTGCCGGTAAATTCATGTCAGTCAAAAATATTTAAATACATTCAACACATTAAAAAAGCAATGTTTTTTTTCTTGTTTCATTTGTTTTCTGAATAACAAAGTACACACTGAAAGCGCGTCAGATTTGACGCCATTAAAACAAGTGAATGCGTGACGATTGGTCCCGTCGATACGTGCATTTTAAAGTATCAAGTTTGTTAATGAATTTTCACAATTGCAGTCTTAATGCTTTATTTAGAGTGCCTCTTCAACATGGACAAGGCAACATTACATTCAAATTATTACTGGTATACTCTGACATCACATTCTAGTCTTAAATTTCATTTTCATTAGTAAAAACATACAAGTACATATAAAATATCTTCCAATATCAAAAGTAATGTAATTATCAACTTCAATAGCATAGACACTGCAGTTTTCACAGATCCATATAAACATTTGTTTCAAACGTATAACAGAATTTTACATATAATGCGAGTCAACAAAGTGTCATGGCATTTGAACCACAATAATGGTACGCAGTTATGATTTTTTCATTTTTAAGACGTCATTACGCCACGCACGTGCAATTCATGGAACTATACGGGGGCAACCAAGGCACCCACGCCCCAGGGGAGCACCGTCACATGTTTTCATTACGGTTTTCAGTCATCTTGGCGAGTCTCGTTAGGCCGGTCGAATCTAACTGGAATATGGAAAGATATTGTTAAAACTCTAATATAAAATAGCATGTTGGATATTAACCACTAATTTAAATTCTAATTAAAAGAAAATAATTGTTATCGTGTTATAAGTGACAAAGAAACTCAACTGGAAATCGACCCCTTAGTAGCAGAGAAACCTAACTCATTTAATAAAATAAATAAAATTTAAAATAACTTTGATTATTCGACGTATTGTGCTACTAACTGTGACACCTGTTTCGCCTCTTTCAGAGGCATCTTACGTGGCACTTAAATTTTATATTAAAATGAACTTAAGACAAAGTTACCTCCCTGCGAAACCTCCGTTCAAAGAAACGTCATTTGTATGGTCCTTTTGAGCTGTTGTTAAAAACAGCTTTCACCAGTAATGAATCAAACTCAATTTTTTCTTCAAAACCGAAAAAATTTCGCCTGCAAATGACACACAACACCATTTTACTATGTTGTCTTTTATTCACTTTGAAGGTGTACACCGTCGAAGCCAGCCGAAACCGATTGTTTACTCCAAACATGACTGATTCGGAGAATCTACATGGAACTCTCAGACTGAAGCAAGCCGACACATGGGACTGCAAAGGCTGCCAAGATCCATTCAACTACTCAAGAAGCGATTCCGATCACAGCAAATGCTCGCCATGAGCGAAACCGCCCTGATCCAATAAATTGAAGCCAGCCTAAACTACTTGTTTATCCAAACATGTGTGATTTGAGGTTAAGTTAAGGAGCTATGAACTGAAGAAATTGATTTTAGTATCCATTGAAATATCTTTGTATGGGCGCCGTCTATTGCAACGACTATTTTTTATCAAAGTGGCTGAGGGACGCCTCATGGAAAGGAGACAGACGCGCAGCCGACACATGGGACTGCAAAGGCTCATCAATTTCAAAATATATATACCAATTTGTTCATTCAAAATTCCAACTTCTTTGGTTTCATAAGCCGACTCATACACTGTCATGCCAGCCTAAACTGCTTGTTTACTCCAAACATGACTGATTCGAGGAATCTACATGGAACTCCCAGACTGAAGCAAGCCGACAAAGTGCCTGAATATGGTGCCATTTCTTGAAATTCTCGAAATGTCCCATTTGGCATAAAAAAGTAGATTAGAAAACATGAACTTTATTTGACGCGAGCTGACACATGGGACTGCAAAAAAATCTTTGAAATTTTTGACCTCAGCAACATCTCTGATTAAAGACCCCACGACACCAACATGACTTGTGTAAAGAAATTGTTCGAAAACATATATATTTGTATTCTGTCATTCAGACTATTGGCCCAAAACGACCGAAAAAGGCCACTATAAGCGAACGGAAAAATAAAGATATTTGCGGGAAATTTATCCCAAACATGATCGATGAAGAATCTACATGGAACACTCGGACTGAAGGAAGCAGACACAGGCGACCGAAAAGGCTAACAAGATACCACTGATGACTTTTATTATTATTTTTCATACTTGTTTTCATTTCATAGACATCTTAATCACAAACCCGACGAAGAATATAATATTGAATCTTTCAAGTTTTTGTTATATGGAAAGGCTTTGTCTATATAAAACTGTTTAATTTCTTTAAATACAATATCCTACTATGTAATATTCTAACATATATAATAAATTAATATAACAAGCTATTATTAAAATGAATTATAGACAAAATACCGCCGAAATTATATATATTTCATTTATTTCTTAATTTTCTAAATAATAAAAAATAATGTTTCCTGCAAACTCATTTTCCTATTTTTTTTCAACAGAGAAAGAAATTTTGTAAATGTCTAGAAACCATTTTAGTAGGACGTCTTTTGCCAGTTTTAAATATAGTTCAGAAGTGAAATGGCAAAACTAAATAAAAATAATAATTTATTTTTAGCAACTTATTAAAAAAACTCCATGGCTCTGTGGCTGTACTAGCCTTAATAGAGTTTTTGTTTTCTCCCTTGCCATGCTAAGTATAGAGAAGAAGTTGGAATAAGTACAATGTCGGACTTTAATATCCGTGTTATAGATGTATTTTCAAAAATCCAAGAATCGGAGGATGGATTTTTTATCCATAAATATGTTTTATTGCACTCCCTAATATTGCAACGACCTATTTTGTCTAGTGGCATTCATAACTCAAAACCGGCAAAAATCGAGATACAGTCAGTTCTCGACATACGACCATTCAAACTTACGACAAAGACTAAAATTAAAAAATATTAACACTACAAGTATTTTACAGCTGATGGATCAAGGGGGGGGGGGAGGGTGTATTGCTAACTTTGAATTGCATTAGTTAATAATTACTTTTGCCCAAGCAATCAAAGCAATAGAAAAAGACCAGACATTGAGAGAATTTTAGAAAAACTATAACGTCTTTCAAGCAATTAAAAATATCTCAGAAGAATGGTCAAATGTAACGACATCATGGAATGGCATATGGAACAAACTATTAAAATGTAATAATAATATGAATTTTAATAGAGAAAATGAAGTAGGAGAAGTAATGAATATCATTGTACAATTTATTGATTGAGTAGACATTTACTTGGTAGAACTCCACTATAATACAGTAAGAAAAATAAGAATGTATTTTAATTCTACATAAATTATTTTATATATTTGTTGATAGCTATTTCGGCTTACGCCTATAACTAGTTCTGACGAAGGCGTAAGCCGAAATTATCAGATAGTAAGCTATCAACAAATATATAAAATAATTTATGTAGAACTAAAATACATTGTTATTTTTCTTACCGTATTCCAAATTATTGGTTGAATATTGAATTGATATTTACTTAGAAGAACTTAATTATTACACGGTGAAAAGATACCAAATTATTTTAGATATTTTACTTTGGTTTTGACGAGGGCGTAAGCCAAAATGGCTATCTACTATGTATTATAATTATTATTATTGTTATCAAACTAAATTACTTTGCCATTGTGCTACATAAGCTTCACCAAGTTTTTTCTTTCGCTATGGTCAAATTTAAAAAATAAGGATTTTGGTGAGTCTCTCTGGCAACATTGATAGCACTGCACTGTGGCAAACGCGCTTTCGGTCGTAGCGCCTGTTTCTTGTGTGATCTTTTCTTCTCGTCAGAACTATAGAATGTAGTTCTGACGAGGGCGTACGCCGAAATAGCTATCAACAAATATATAAAATAATTTATGTAGAATTAAAATACATTGTTATTTTTCTTACCGTATTGAAAATTTGTTTATTATTATATTATATGCATATTACTTATAGTACATATTCTGAAATAAATACCACGCACTTTTATGACCATCATTTCATTATTTTTTTGTATGAAATTCGATTTACGACCATTTCGACTTACGTCCTAGGTGGTGGAACGGAACCCCGTCGTTAGTCGGGAACTGACTGTACGTTTCTTTTAACCCTGGGAGCCAGATTGTAAGCATATTACGTGGATATGATAATAAGGTTGAATTTGGTTCTCGCCGATAAAAATAAAATAGCTGCAGCATAGACACCTGTGTTAATATGATTACTTATTCTTCCTCGTCCGAATTTGATAAACTGTGGGGGCAATACAGGTGGGTTTTTACCGGTTGGCACTTTCTGAGGGAGATGACGGGCATGGGCAACCGCACGGGGGGCTGAGGTGACAGCAGCAGGGTGCACTCCACGCAGCAAAGCTGAGAGTTCAAGAACACCTGTCGTTTGGTCATAATCAGACATCGGCTTTTGTTAACGAGATACTCTTTTGCTGCCCGTGTCGACGGAACCTAAAGACAGATTTAATAATAACACTCAATCTTTTAACAAATAACAGAAAATTTCAATTGTTTGAATTTTGTACTTTTCCATGAGTTTTGTCGCAAGCGATCTGGGTTTCGCCTATCGGCATCTTGAGGCATTTCAATTATTATCTGATCATTAGTATTTACCAATTATAAACGTACAACTTAATACTTTGGATGGTTTCGGCGGTAACTTTGTGGAAGTTCATTATAATATAAAATAACTTTTATTATTCCACGTATTGTGCTACTAACTGTGACACGTTTGACAAGTTTGCTTATGTAATGAACTTAAGCAAACTTTGCGATAGTAAGATCTGAAGATGCCTCTGAAAGAGGCGAAACACGTGTCACAGTTAGTAGCACAATACGTGGAATAATCAGATATTTTAAATTTTACAGAACAACTTAATCTTCCAAACTCGCATGTTACTTGTTATACCCCTTTGAATAATTATCATTTATTAACACTTAGTTTATGGGTCCTTTTAGTTATTTGTTAATCAGCATGTTATTTCGTATTTAACGGCCCATTAGCAAACGCACAAATTTGTGCACTCCATAAGCATTGTGTTAATAATTCAAACACTTACTATCATTAATTATTAATTCGAACACTTGAAATAAATCAACTCATTAATAATTAGGTTGGATAAAACCCTACATTTATTTTAGATATTCCTATGTTATTATCTGGTCATAGAATAATAAATTGTCAAATAAATTTAAGCAAAATGCAAGAAAAATAGGTTATAACTAAAATATTGAAGACCTCTTAGTTTTAAATATAATTCTTGCATTTTGCATTTTGCTTCAATTTATTTGCTTAGTTGTAATACCAATTGTTTGTGATACCTTGTAATTCTTACTTAAACTTTGTATAAATATCACCGTTTCGTCGTATTTCTTATCAGTTGACAATGCTCGCCACGAGCGAAACCGGTCCTGATACAATAAACTTGTAATTTTTACTTAATACATTGGATGCGAACACGCCTAGCGTGTTCCGTTGCGTACTAAAACGCAGGTCTAGCATTGAATGTGTTAACCTTTGTATAAATATCACTGTTTCGTTGTATTTTTTATCAGTTGATAATGCTCGCCATGAGCGAAACCAGTCCTGATCCAATAAATCTTATGTGGAACAAGTACTAAAAATGTTTTATTATTTTTATTAACACATAGAGGGCCGCGGATATCCCTCCTAAATAGTGCCCGGGAGCCACGCGTTTATCGCGGAATTGATTAACCAATTGATATAAAAAATATTTGTTTCAGAAAAGCCTTTGGTTTGGTTTTATACATGATAAAATATGATTAAATCAGTGTTTCTCAACCGAGGGCTGCATAGAAAGAGGTTTAACAACTGTAAAATTAGACTATTAACGAATAATTTCGTAATAAATGGCTATATAGAGGTGCTATAATATACACTAATTTAAAATAACGTAACTGAATACTATACCTCCTCCCCCTCTGAACCTCACGGACCACTATTTTAGTTTTATTGATATGGTAAAACCGAAAGTAAATTACTTTATAATATAAGTTTTCATTCGTAGCTCTGGAATATTTTTAAATAATTCTTTTTATATTTAAATAATTTATATATACATCTTGAATGTTTGAGAATCGTTTGTGTTATAATTTTTGAATGGTGTCATTGAAGTGTATACTAAAAATGAATGGCCCTTATTTGAGTGGGGTGATTTAAAATACTGAGCACATGTTTTCAAGGGAGAGCCATAAATTTTACAGAAAAAATAACATCTTGCCATTTGCGTCTTGAATGGGGATTAAGGATTACATAATTTATTGCTTTTGGCAGACCCAACATGTTATTCGTAAGAGCAGTTGTGCTTTGTTCGAATTGAAACAATCATCCACAAATATAGCATTTATTTTGAATTTGGGGTTGAAAATCTAACACGCATCTCAATAAATGATCTTTGCAGATATACAATATAGTTTGACCATTGTTTAAAGAGAAAGTCTCCTGGCCGTTATGAACTTCGGATATTTACTAAAATTTTATAATAATTACCCCAAAATTTTATCAAGTGATGGATGAATACAGAAAGGAACAATACAATAAAAAAAATATTTTAAATGGTACTTACCAAAAAATTTGCCATGGAATAACCAACACATCAGTTAAAGAAAAAATAATTGTATTTTTATCACTGCTTTCACACATAAAATTGTCACATCTTTCCTTGAAATAATCTATAATCACTGAAAACTTCTTTTTATCACTAAATTTCACTTTTTAGTTTTGAAATGCCTGAAGGTACTGAAAGGCGAAACCCGGGTCGTTAGCGAAAAAACTAATGGAAAATTATAAAATTCAAACAATTCAAATTTGATATTGAAATTCCATCAAGCACCCTCAGTCGAAACCCTTAACTCAATCTAATAGTTTTACATGATTATAGAATCACTAAAAACTTCACTAAATAATCGTTTTATCACTAAATTACACTTCCTTATTTTGGTATACACAACACTACAACTAATAGTTTTATATGAAATCGTTCAATATTTTTTTTTGGTGTGGTACTGATGGAAGCAATCTTCTGCATGGAGAGGAACCTGGCATTGTTTACACATGAAGAAAGTAAGTTTACGCTTGTTGGGGGTCGCACATACTCTGCAATTTCTTCTCACTGGCTTTTTGGTTTTCGGACTGATTATTTGTATCAGCACATGATTTTTTATCGTGCCGGAAAGTCTATCATCGGGATCAATGCGAGGAGTCATTACGGTGGCAGTAGATGGACCCGCAACTTCTTCTACTTCTTCGGCATCGTGATCTAGCCATGCATCCGCAACTTTTAAAATGAAGTTATTGAATCTAAATGTGCAAGTTGGATTTAATTTTTGGAACACGCGAAATGAATTAAATAATGCACAATGAAACAAAAATAAAGTCGCCTTTTGGTCCATTTGAATGTTTTCCTTCTAATAGGGTTGTACGATAGATATTGATCTGCGATATCTACCCCATTCATGTATTTATTATACTCAATTATCGACCTTGGTTTTTGTATAAATAAGCCTGTCTGTTTATCCCTTTTTCCTGTGTCAACCATCTCTGCCTGATGTATCGTGGAAATCATGCGGACATCTCGCTTCTTATTAGTTTTCCACACGTGAAGAAGGACATCCCCCTTTCGTCGATGGATGGTTTCATATTTGTTCAACTTAGTATTTTTTGACACAGTAGGAAGACCACGAATCTTACGGATGGTACCACATATTCGCGTTTTATATCCAAGAAGATTATTTGCTAGACGTACGCTATTGTAATAGTTGTCGGCATATACGTGATACCATTTATTCAGATATGGCGATAAGACTTCGGTGATGGTATTTTCCAAAGTACATGCAATTCCTGAATACAGTTTGAAATTGCAGATATATCCACTTATAGATTCGCATACCATTCTGTTTAAAATCCCGTACTTAATAATTTTCATTGGATTATAAACTCTACATTTGAGTCTTCCACGCCAAGGAATCATTCCTTCATCTAACGATAAATTTTGTTTAGATGTATAAACTTCATTGAATTTTTTTTTTAAATATTCTACAATATTCTGAATTTTTATCAGACGATTAGGAATGTCAGGGATCAAGTCATTGTTGTAAAAGTGTAAAAACGTCATTATCTGTTTAAACCTATTTCGGCTCATAGCCTTTCGGAAATATGGTGTCTCAATTTTAGGATTGGTCGACCAGTAGTCGTTTATCGAATTTTTTCTCACAAGTCCCATAATCAACACCAAACCGAACCACCGTTTGAGTTCCGTTTTCGTCACGTCAACCCATTGAACCGTACGGGAAATATTTTTGTATTTATTTTGATTTTTGTATGGTATCTGTTCGTCTCTTCTGCGATGATATCAAACAAATCATCATTAATAAATAAACTGGTGACATCTGCTACACTTTCATGGTTACTGGGTAAAAAATTTACCCCTTCGAAACGTTCGTTATGACGCTGAGGGTCGTAATCTGTCCAATCCAAATTTATATCTAATGGTTCATTCTCGGAAGCTTCTGAAGACGATAGTACATTCAAAGTTCGCCTTTTATGTGGTCGTAATAGGGGACTCGATTCCGAATCGACATTATCTGAATAAAGATTATCAGCATTATTCATTTCAGAATCATCACGAGCTTCGGATCTGTTGTCTACGTAATTTTCTTCATATTGTGTCTCATCTCTATCATTCATGATTGGTTGGGCAATTTAGCGTTTGAAAAAAATTACAAAAAAGTATCACTGTATGTATATATCACAAATTAAATTATCAATTAATATAATATGTTTTAGGTTTTCCTAATTATTTTGCATCACTATAAAACAATATTGAATGATATAGAATTATTTTCGTCACTTATTTTGCTTTCGTAAAAATCAGAAAAAACAACAATGATATTATTTTGTAAAGAATCGTAACGCGGCCAAAGAAGAACTAAACTGACCTGAAAATGTAACCCATATTTATGCGTAAACGAAACAAAAGCTCTAGCAAAAAATGCATTTTTCCATGGAAATAATATCACGGAATCTTTGCGTCACCAAATGCTGACAGAGTAAAGAACTTTGATGTTGTCAAACAAATTGGCGAAATAAGCCACAAACATTGTTTATGAAAAATTAAAAAAAATAGATGGCTAAAAAAATATTATTCGCTATGTAGTTATTTCTATATTTACGATTTAAAAAAAATATTTTTCATATATTTGTTTGATATTATCAATTTTCATATCCCTAACGACACCTATGTTTAACGTGAAGAGCAAAAATCATCACGCAAAGAACCTTTTTTTTGTATGTAAACCGGGTCTCCAACTCGCACAGATATGTGCAGGCGGTCTTCTGCGAAACTATTTCAAAACGCACTGATATGTGCGGGCGGACCTCTGTGTGTTAATAGTGAAATAACTTCTTGAATAATGGAATAGAAAAATTGACTCACAATATCAGAAAATACACCCTCCATCTCTATCCCTCTTATTGTTAGAGTATAGTCGAATTGAGATGCTACAGGTTCTGAAGATGCCATCGCTGCCCACGCTTTTAAATTACCTGAAAATAACACAAAAGTATTAGTCACTTGTGTGAGGTCAAAATGAGGACTCCAAAATTCTTTAGATCGCCAAACTTGACATGTCTGAGGAAAACTGGTCCAGCCTGAGAATGGTGATGCCACTGAGGAGATTTTTAAAATTGTTCAACAGTATCGCTTGTGATTAACCCTTTAATTGGTAAATCTGAGAAGAATATTTTGAATTATTTGAGAAATGGATATTTCTTTCTCGGAATTTTAAAACGCAGAATTAAAATTATAATTGAAAAATTTCGATATAACCTTCAAATAATTATCGATAAGCTTTTACTTCCAATTCGGCCCTGGATCTTTATTGCTTTCATCTGTGGAGTCTTGTTCCCCCTATTGATGTTGATTCCAGAGAGCGTATCGAACCGAAATGAATTTTTATGCTCAATAATATATGGTCACAGATTTGTTCCCAAATAGTAAACTTTTTATAAAATTCGTTTCTTTATTTTTAACATAAATAAAATAATTTGACTACTAAAAATCACTGATTGATATGTTTAGTTTCAATATATGAAAAAATAATAACATTTCAATAAACAATAAGAGAATGGCAATAGATAACAGATGACAACATACTACCGCCGTACCAGTACAGCAATACTAATCAAAGGGTTAAGGCTCACAACATGAATATAAACTTTTCTTGTTTTAATAGTTTTCTTAAAAGATATTCAACAAAAAGTGTATAGAGGTTATCAGGGCAGTCAAAAAATATTCACAATATTTACGTAAATATTATTTTGCATGTAGGTATATATGTTTCAAACAAATTGAATAAATATAAATTATTCATACAATCATAAGAAAAATTCAACAAAAATTCTTTTTATGATAGCCAATCGGGGTAAAAAAATGACATAATATTATAAACTATGTATGTGTGATAACCCTTATCGATGATTCGTAAATACGCTCTAAAAGCCATGCGGTATGGTAATTAACATGGGATTGCTTTCATAAGGGATCAAAGACATCTAAGCCCTTAATTAACGAATTAACGTAAATACTTTTTAGGTTTTGTCCTTTTTTAATTTTTGAAAAAGCTGGCAACAGGTTAAAACAAATCACCTACTAATATAATCAAATAACTTTGTTGATGATTTAATTTTGCTGCATTTATGCATAGTGAGAAATGGCAGAACATACCATCATGAGAGACGTGAAGAAAAACAAAGAACAGCCCCATCTTGTAGACCTGGATTGGTATAACTAAATTGAAACTTGTATGTAATTCTGCACTCCAGTTGTGAACGAAGTGTTGCTTGTCATCACAAATTCCCTGCAAAAAAAGCAATTAATATCATTGCCATACCTAGCATTCATGTTTATGCTAGTCACACATTAAAGTGTTTTTTAAACGTTTCAGAGTCACAGTGCACTTTTGATCGTAAGAAAAAATTGCGATGAACCAGAATCAAACGGTCAGAAGACAAAGAAAAATATGCAGACATAATTTTTATAACTATTTTTTATGTAGTATGTATAGTTGATTTTGTCAGAACTTACTCTTTGCCAATTCCCGATGTATTTTTTTTTTCTTTCACTCTTATCTGTAAACTAGTAATCTAATCTATTTGTAAGTATTTTTTCTTTCAATGTTTTCATTTTTTTTCACATTGCAAAAGCAATAAACATATAATTTGTAATTTTTGCAATGTACATTTTTGTATTCAATTTATTTATTATTTTATTTCATTTATGTATATAATTAAAAAACCTTCGTGCCCGTCCCACAGCAATCACCAAAGTATGAACGGTATTGGAACGCATACAGGACAAACAAACAAACAAATCGATGGCTTAAAGAGAAAATTTGCTATCTCAGTTTTTGTCTATTGTGCAGGAGAGGGTAAAAACTGATTATTTTGAGAATGTAAAATTTTGTGTTATAAACAACAAAAAAAAACCCTTTCAAAAAATTTATGTGTACCACCGCTGAAAAACAATGAATAAATGACAGGTGTCAAAACAAAATGGCAGAGTTGGATAATTAGCAGTTTAGGTTCTAGAACGACAATGGAGACAATTAGCACATAATCCGAATTCGGTCCCGATTCGTTTACATTCCTGCAATAAGGGCCTAAAACTGAATGCATTGGAACAGCTTGAAATTAATAGATATAATCAGTCCAATGAAATTCTTAACGATCACAATTAATAGCTCACCTCTGTTAAAACCATTAACAAACAATAAACTTAAAACAATTTAAAATAGATGCACTTGGAAATTGCAGATTTTAAGTGGTTTCACACGATCAATAACCCAAAAATACCCAAATTATTGTTTCCCACCATTACTTTAGACCAATAAATCAAACTTATTTAAATTCTTTCATGTGACGTAGGTATGGTTTCAACAGAAAGAGATTATGTAGGAGGCACCCTGTCTAGCAAAGGGTATATAAACTATCTCTAATACACGTTTTAAACATAGTTCTGACGAAGGCGTAAGCCGAAATAGCTATCAACAAATATATAAAATAATTTATGTAGAATTAAAATACATTGCTATTTTTCTTTCCGTATTATAATGGAGTTCTACCAAGTAAATGCCTACTCAATCAATAAATGGAGATATCATATTTTCTTAAAACGTTTTTCCGATGCGCTTAAATAAGTTTTAACGAGACATGCACATTGCATGATACAACAAGATGTAATTACTAAGTCATTTTCAGCTAAAAGTGGAGTTAACAACATTACTCTTTAAGCCATCGAAATATACATTTTTATATACATAGAAGATAAAAGCCTACCTCTATAACAGTATCTTCGTGTTTGTTACGAATATGGTTGAGGAGACGAGAAACAGGAAAACTTTCCGTGCAGTTATTCACCATGCACGGGAACATCCCTTTGCAGTTATTTGGGATTGCATACTTCTGCAAAAATTAAAACAAAAAAAGTCTACATCACAAGTCTGCTTTGCTGTTTTTCATCAGACACTTAAAATTTAGCTTCGAGTGAGTGAGTTAAAAATAAAAGTACCACAGTGAAAAGATTGGCTTACATTTTTAGGCATCGGTTTGGTCAGCGTTTTTTTCTTGGTTTCTATTTTAGGTGTGTTGTCCTGGAAACGAGAAACAAAACATGACTTAATAACACTGAAGATTTTACAGATAAGATATAACAGAATCATCGCATAGTAGACAAGTTGACAATTAGTTGAAATCCAATAATTGTTAAAATGCATATATCCGTAAAAGAAGCAAAACTTGACCTAGCCAGTTCCAATGTCTCTCCATGACTGTTGACGTAACAGGGCACTGCCTAGTACGTTCACCAATTTCCGAGTTCAAATCAACCCACTTCACCCCTAATATACAGCGCAGGCATCTATTGATTGAAACAAACGTGTTTAAGTTCAATGCCTGTGCATCCTTACTTTTTGACCCCTTATAAACTTTTTTATTGCATGAAAATTAAAATCAGTCATGTTTTTATAAGTTAATAAGTACCGTAAAACGGAGTGAATAGAGACTCATATTGAATAGAGGTTCATATATTCCAATCATTATAATCTGTTGTATTATTACATTGTCATGAATGTGTAGTAAGACCATAGAAACAAGTTTCAAGCCATTTATATTTGAATAATGTTGTGCAGGTTTGAAGATACATAGAAGGGTGAAAAGTGTCTCTATTCACCCGTTTTACGGTAACGTGTTGATATATAATGAAAACGTGAAATTTTTGTAGCAAGAAGTAATTCATATAAACACTCACAGCCGGTCGAAGTCTTCGGATAGCTTCAATGATGTTTTCCAGGCCATAATTTCTAGTGCCGTAGAAGAATGATCGGCAGACGGGGCAAGCGGGGAGTCGGCCACGGCAGGTTCCACAGACGTGATGACCCTCATGGCACTGATACAGGTTTCCCTCACATAGCTCATAGCATACAGGACACTGCAGTAATGATTCCAACGCTGAATACTTCAACTGAAAACAACATAAAATATTACTTTTGTTTTCGATATACAACATTTCAACATCATACAAACATCCAGAAAGAATTTTGATTCGAGTTAAATAATCAATTTTCATTTCAATATGTTCATATGGTCGTAATATATGTTGAAATATTTGAACAAAGCGAATTGGCAAGGACACGACATTCACAGATGCACTACGTGGTTGATTCGATTTAATTTGCACAAAATTAAATTCGTCAGACTCACCGTCCAATCTTCCAGGTTGGACATCATAAAATGCTCTTCAAATTCCTAAAAGTCATACGAAAACAATATCTAACTTTTGATACAGCGGACAATGTTATCTATGAATGTCACATATTACTTCGTTTTGACATAACAATTGAAAACACAACGACAACTAGTACCATAGACAAATTAGCTTAATTTGTGTCAAATGTATAATGGATATGTGATCCAACTAATGAATCCAGATTGGTTTTATACAGAAGTGGTACGCTCTTGAGGCCTCCGAATCTTGGAGACCTCAATATAACTTTAAATGAAATAACAATTTGGAGAAAAACAAGATATGAAATATATTTTTCAGCTTAGCAAAATTTCACCCACTTTTTATTAAAAAAATTGTGATTAGCAAAATTAATATGCAAAATGATCTCACGAGAGATTTGATCGTCGTTCTTTTCAACTCTTGTATCCTCACCTGTTTTTTTTAAATAAATTACTTTTTATAAAGAATACACTGGCAATACCGTACATTCAAGTGACATTTCTGTATTATTTAGAATTTACATCAAATAAAAATGGTCGGCGTGAATCATAAGTGTCTAGCTGTAATCGTTTTATATTCATTAGTATTATCTACAGGTAGCAAATAAATCCAAATATATACAGCACTCTACCCATTCGATTCCATTTATGAATAGTTTAAATCTACCGTTTATAACCTGTTTCATCATATTGATATTTGACAGTTCGCTTGTCATGATTCATAATGAATTCTTTGATCATTTATATATCATTCTTGTTTATTTTTCCATGTAGCCTACGGTCAAAGACTTCATGATGATATGTACGAGTCGATTTACGGATCTGTTCCCTGTTACCGTCGTATGAATGGTACACACCAAGCGGGATGTTCATGTAGGTCTATTTATTGTTTGATGGATAAAAAGTGGAGGAATAGATGCTCAAGTCAGTTTTTCATTGCAGTGACAGCAATTATTAAATTTTAGAACAGCACTGCAACAGGAACGCCAAAAAATCAACAAGAAAACTGATATTTTTCATTTGATTGTCAGATTAACACATCACATGAAATACGTGTCGTTTCTCCATCAGTCTAGATTTCTCCCGCAGCCAATGTGTTAATTGACATCCAAACCGGGATGCTTCAAGTGTTCCTTCTCGCAAATGAAATCGTCAACCATATTTTATTTTATGAGAGCATTTTTTCTCTTTGGAAAACTATACAATAGATTGAGAAATTATGGTAAGCCCTCCCAAGACATAGTAAATGACCTGAAGCAGTACTCCATAATAATCAATAAATGAACCATCCCGATTATGTCTTGATTAACAATCTAGGTATAAATTATATCAGTACAGATAAACCAATTTTGAAACCAACAAAACACTGGCATAATAATTTTACAAAACATTTATCCAGCATAGACAATGCATTTAAAATGTACCATGGCAACATTTCTTAAATATTTTTTTTTATTATTTATTCTATTATTTTATCGCGATAAATGATTATCTGACTCTTGTTGAGGTATTTAGTAATGATGGCAATCTTTGGAAAGTTTGCTGAAATTATATGCTTCATAAAATAAAGACACATGTATTAACACTTTGTTTACATGCTTTTTTTTTACTATAGTAATTACGCACAAATTTGTGCACACCGTAAACAATGGGTTAACAGGACAGCATGTTTCAAACATTCTAAATGCCCTTTTGACCATTTATTAATTTCCAGCCAAGCGAGGAGGCTCTGTGGGCGCAGTCCATGTGATAAACAATATGGCGGACGTAGACTGGTTGCTGACCAAGTCCAGCGCCAGACCCTACGCTGCTCTCCTTCCCATGTTCATGTTTACCCCTGACATCTTCCAGAGGTTTATAGATAATCCAGATATTATAGCTGGAGTGCTTGTCATCAACAATGGGACTGAGAGGTTAGTTTTTTTTATTAAAGATGTAAAAATTTAAAAATTCTTAACTTTTTACTATCACACATCTTTAACTGTAATAATTTTAACAGCAAATGCTTTAATATAAACAAAATAAGCCCTTAAGATGTTGTTGCTCCAATAGTATCAATTTTTGAATCATTTGAATTTTGTACTTTTCCATGAGTTTGGTCTCTATTGACCCTGATGCTAATGAGGTTCAATGAATTGTGTGGGTAAATTAAAATTTTCAGGTGATATTGCTCAAGTTAATTACCAGCTAATGGCATGGAAATGCCAACTAACTTAATAGACTGGTTTTATCCGATGTATTATTAAGAATTGGTTTATTTTGATTGTTTTAATTTTTAAATTTACAATAATAGCATCCATCTTAATCTTTGAAGGAGTATGGACGTACTTTTGGTTCAACACAGTAGAATGAATTAAATTCAACATAAAATTTAAAATAACTTTGATTACTAATAAAAATAATAAAAATTTTTTAGTACTTTATTCCACATAAAATTTATTGGATCGGGACCAGTTTCGCTCATGGCGAGCATTATCAACTGATGATTGTGAAAATTGTGACACGTGTTTGGCCCCCTTCATAGGTATCTTTAGACTGACTCGCAAAGTTCGCTTACGTAATAAAGCAAGATTATATTGAATTACTTTCTTTAATCCTCAGTAGTCCCTCCTTGAAAGTCCATGTTATTTCTTTTTTAACAAATGCATCGTCTATATCGATTTATATTCTATTTACAGGATAGAAAGATTCTCACAGGCGTCTCGGTGTCCCAATGAATACTACCAAGGCGATACGGAGCAGTGTGACTCTGGGAGTAATGCCAATAGCACGTGGAACCCACCTGGCACCGGAATGTCTCTCATGGACATTCCCTTCCCCGTATTCTACATGCCACCTCAGAAGAAGGACAGTATCATCTCTCTATATGAATGCTTTGAAAAGTAAGTTAGTTTAGTATTGATCAAATACAGTAAAAGTCCGTTAATTCGAAATTCAAGGGACCAGATTTCCCAAAAAAATTCGAATTACGAATTACGGGATCAGTATGAAAAATTGAATTTTCGCGGCAATTGTCGACGGCTTGGAACATCGCGGCCATTTTTTCGATTTTTATGGACCAAATAAATTCAAATTACGCAATCACTAAAAAAAAGAAATTTTCGCGGGAATTGTCGACGGCTTTTAACATCGCGGCCATTTTTTCGATTTTTTTATGGATCAAAAAAATCGAAATACGATTTACGCGATCACTAAAAAAAATGAATTTTCGCGGCAATTGTAGAAAGCCTGGAACATCGCGGCAATTTTTTCGATTTTTATAGACCAAAAAAATCGAGATACGAATTACGCGAACACTAAAAAAAATGAATTTTCGCGGCCATTTTTTCGATTTTTTATGGACAGGCATTTCATAAGAATAAAAAACAGTTAACATATTTGATTTTTAGTCACTTATATTTAAGGTATTTGCGCGTAAAATAGAATGACGTTTAGGTAGGTATATACTTATAAAAATGAACCATTGTAGTGAAGTTAGGTACATACTAATATTTGAAGTATCACTTGCACCAATGTTATAAATGCTCGAATTCGATTTTGACATACGATACTTCACTTAATATAGATGTCTCACTTACACTGATGGTTTACATAAGCTTTACTCTTCAAAACAATTTGTTGACTAAATTTTAACCTAACAAACTCACGAAATTATCAAAATTTCGAAATTGTTGAACTGTCAAAATTTCGAATTACAAGAAATCGTATGTACATTTTGGCGAAAAACATTACGAATTACGAATTAAGCGATATTTCGAATTAACGGTACATTTTACTATGAAAAGTCAATATTGGGACGAGCAAATTATGAAAATTTCGAATTACGAATTATCGTTGTTCGAATTAACGGACTTTTACTGTACTACAATTTGTACATTTCATATTAATGTACCTATGATTGGAATTACGGTTGCGAGTCATGGCAACTTACAAATGCGCAAAGTAACTGTATACTGCGCTTCCAAAACAGATGCTCTCAGTGAATATAATATAAGAAGTATGATGGTAACAGAGTGGAGAAACCAGATCCCTTATTACATTCAACATATAAAGGCAACAATGGGGATTGTTAGAATTTTGTACTTTTCCATGAGCTTTGTCATTAACAACCCAGGTTTCGTCTGAAGATATTATTCGTTTAAAATATTAATTAATGGCATGTGATAATATTGGGGAACTTTTTAATGATTGAATTCTGCATTTTATGTCTTCAGTTTTATATGATAAAAAATGTGTGTAAAATATTTTTTTAATGTAAGAAAATAATGATATTAAGAAATTTTATAAATGGTTTTTGTATGAGAGAAAGTAACTACATTGTGGCACGTTTAATACTTTATAATATCATTATGATTGATACAATTTCATTTTTGTCTATAGGTTCAACAACTTTGATTTGGATCAACAATCACAGAGGTTACTCTGTGCCGTCGAAATGAACTCTTTCATGTTCTCGGCTGTCAACAGTGAAGTTTGCATCAGAAGGTAATTATAGTTATTTGAATTATTTTTAAGGTGGTAGCAGTCAATGCACACACTCTATCAAAAGCATTTTTAAATATTCATAATGAATGGGCCTCACTTAGAATTGTTTACTTTCACCTGAAGTTAATTTAAAATTATTTAGATTTACTGATTGAACAATCTGGGACTTCTAGAATACAACAAAGTTATTATTCTATCGTTTCGTTTGCAGGTCAAATATGGTGCTGAACTTGAGCCCTGTCAGGTTTTGCGATCCGTTGGCCGACCGCTCTGTGTTTTCTACCCTCTTTCCGCGAGGACCGTTCGTCTTGAAGAACACCGATTATGTGAGTAACCAATACATGGAAATAAGGGAAATTAAAATATAGACTTTTACAGAAAAACACGTAAAACGTTAAGTCAGTTTTTTGAGCTTTATATATATTTTTCAATTTAAAAAATAGCCTATAAAAGCCTGAAACTTTAAATTTGTAAGAGCGGCCACATTGCAACATCGCTTAACATAATTCTATAATAGATCTAAAGTATGATTGACCAAACCGTCATACTTTTGTTTCCGATGTTGTGAACCGTTCTGATTTTGATACCAACCATCATTTTCTTTCACGTTTTTATCCCCCATATACATGATTTTTTTACGAATATTTTATTGCTAGCCATACACTATGACTAGAAGAATAATGCGACAGCATTAGTTCAGTGTGTAAAAATATCGGTTTGTTCTATTTTTGATACTATACGATTCAATTTATTTATTCTCTGCTTATTTCTTTACTAGGTCTTTACGCCCGAAAAGATCATCTTAGAAGAAAAAGAAATTTTGCCTATTAAAGAGGGAGAGGGCAGTGTTGCCTTAGTGACAGCTGCGATGGACTCAACTTCTTTCTTTGATGGTAAACAGCAACCCTTTTACCTTACAAACGACTTTGGCATGAAAACTCCCAAAACGCTATTTGCAAAAATATCATTGATGATAATAAAATAATTTGTTTTTTTTATATGATGTTTAATGTGATAAAATATTTCTTTTCAGCTACCCGTATTGGGGCCGTCGGTGCTCTCTCTAGTCTGATCACCCTCATGGCAACATCGCAGCTCGTGACTCGAATGTTTCCCGCCACAGATAAAACTGTTTACGGTAAGTGACTTCAAGGCTGAGCCTTTTTGGTCATCGACATATCCAAATACTTTTGAAATATTTAAATGCCATTAACAATACTCAACCATGAACCATGGTGATGAATCATCATAAAGATATATTATATTTGGTAATGAATTGAAATGAATCTTAACTAGTAGCAAACCACTTTCCACTGGTGGTCACTTTGTGAAAGTTTATTTTAATATAAATTAAATTGGTAACTTTGTTACTCGATGTATCATGTAAACAAATAGACACATCTTCATACCTATTATTGTTTATTTACTTTCTTATATTCATAATAGTAAGTCTTGATGATGCTAATAACACAGCATCATCTTTTCTGAATATTTCAGGTGTAAATTGTGGGAAGTAAAAACATTAACCCTTTTAATCTCACAAGGCTGATCTATCCCATGAATATATGCAAAGAATCCCAGAGGTCTTCAGAGAACTTATAATTTCTTACAATTTTTTGTTTTTTATTTATATGTCTTTACAACATTACATAGATACAATTACTTGTCACACTATTCATCATAAAACAATGTTACTAAAAAATTAACACTGATAAGTTAATATTAGCTGAGATAAATAATAGAAGAAAGACTACTGCTTGTTGCATAAAATGTCTTGGGATTTTTTGCAGGCACTTACTAAAACAGTTAGGGATCCAAAAGGTTAAAGTGGTTGCAAAAATAACTAAAATAGAATGGAAAATGTATTTTTATCTTCCCCAGATAAAAATGTGATGTTTGTGGCCCTGAACGGAGAAACGTATGACTACATCGGATCCCAGCGGTTGGCCTGGGACCTGCTGAATGGCACATTTCCTGCCGAGGGCCCGTACATGTCGCCCAAAGCGCTCGGACCACATTTGCACATCGGACAGATCAGCGCTCTCAATTCCGCCCCCGTCAATGCTTTCACTAGCAAATATGATTCAGACAAAAGAAATAATATGGTGAGAGTGTTTTTAATTTTGTGAATAACCCACAGTTAGAGTCCATGACTAACTTAATACATTGGATGCTAAGAACACGCCTTGCATGTTCTATTGCATACTAAAACACAGGTCTAGCATTGAATGTGTCAAGCAAGAATTACAAGATATGACAAACAAGTGGTACCTATTACAACTAAGCAAATAAATTTCAGCAAAGTACAAGCAAAATGGACTATAATTAAAATGCCGAAGATCTCTTAGCAATGATCTATTTTGCTTGTAAATTTATTTGCTTAGTTGTAATACCACTTGTTTGTCATACCTTGTAATTCTTGCTCAACTTTTGTATAAATATCACTGTCTCGTTGTATTTCTTATCAGTTGATAATGCTAACCATGAGCGAAACCGGTACTGATCCAAAAAAAATATGTGGAATAAGTACTAAAAATATGATATTATTATTTTTGTTAATACAATCATTATTTGCTCATTTTGACAGGTCAACGAGTTTGTATCATGGATGACCGATGATAATGGAGCCGCGCCAAAGGTTAGGCGAGCCGAGGGAATCCCGCCTTCAGCGGCGCATACGTTCCTCCGCATGTTCAACTCTTCGGTGTCCAACATGTCCTCGGCCACCCTGACGGATCACGGCCGCAATTTCAACAACGAGTACTACCAGTCGGTGTTGGACGACAGCATCAACTTTGCGTACACGTATCAGAACATCAGCTTCAACAGGTCGATGATCGGGGCAGGTAATGATCATTACAAGAGGTTTTCTTTGTCTACATTTATGTCACATTGCTTCAAAAAACTTTTAACCCTTCAACATGTAATATTTTAAAGTTGTTAAAGAATGTTAAAGCTATGTACAGTAGCATCGCTATTGGCATGTTGGTTTATATAATATAGAAGAAGAATGAATTCATTTCCACGATTCTTTGCATTGATACACTGACATAATAGTTACCGTGCAATCTTATGAATCGGATATTGTTTTCTTTTTTTAATTAGAAATTTTACTTCCCTGCAGCTTTTGATGTCAAGGATAAATTGTTGAATGATGATAGATTACTGTTTCCGTGGTCAACGTTGTTTGCAACTGGTTCAAATCCCAGAACTGGCAATTATAAAGATTTACGATTTGGAACAAAGGCATGAGTGTCAGTCGTGTCTTACATTCCAACAAACCTTTCTGATCCTGAAAATGGACTGTAGCAAGAGTAATAACCTTGCCATTAAAATAAATAAATTATATAATATACTAGCTAAGAAAGAAAGTGTTTGTGTTTATTGAAGTGCTTTCAATGCACTCGATATTCTCGATTAATTTCACTAACATTGATCGGTATCGATGACATTTTCTGTTTGAAGTTTGCTGCTTGTCTTTTGCCGATTGTCTAAGGTACGACGCACGCCCCACCTACTGAAAGTTAATTGTTACTATGCCTATAACCTTTGTGCAAATGCAACAATAAGTTGTCACAATGAACGGTATGACAGCGTATAATATTTGAAAAAAAAATGATTTTTATTTAAAAGACCTACTGTAAGTTGGTTTTACTATGCCTATAACCGTTACACAAGTGCAAGTAATAAGTTGACAAAGTTTTATCTCAATCGGATGAACGGTATGGCAACATATAGAATACGAACAAATACACTTCGATTTTTATACATTAGATATGATACAAATATGATTACGTTCCAGGTTACGATGATTTCTTCCCGGATTCTGAAATACCCATCGAAAGCATACAAATGAGGCTGGCGAACATATCCACCAGCATTGGAAGAGCACTTTACCGACACGTGACTGGCAAAACCTATACCGGCAATTTGAGGGCTAGCGCATATGTGGTATGATTTCTTCTATTATCTCCTTGATGCTTGTTATATGCCCAATCGGCCTCACTAAAATTATCAGTCAGAATAAACATAGACTAGTAATGTAGAAATACTCCACTGAGTAAATAAAAAGGGTTTAAAAATGAACAGCTTAGAATTTTTAAAAATAAATAAAAGTATTAACAGTAAAGAAGTATTATTAAATAATATCCTAAATCAGACAGGCTGGGATGGGATTAACCCATCCCAATTGATTGCATCACATTAGTTTATATTTTGTAATGCGTACGTCATTAGTAGTATGATTATTTGTTTGCTTTGTTTCTAAAACCCACTCCTTGCTTCCCGTAAAAAGAGAAAGTCCATTTTTTTATTTATCATTTTAAAATATTTGAATCAATCTTGCATTATTACTTAAGCAAACTTTGCGATAATAAGTCTGAAGATGCCTCTGAAAGACACGAAACACGTGTCACAATTAGTAACACAATACGTGGAATAATCAAAATTATTTTTATATTAGACCACATTCATTTATTTTTTTATAAATTTATTTGAATGAACACTTTGTTTTATAAATAAGATACATACCAGAATGGAGATTTTTGCAATATTCTTTTCGAACAGATCGATGAACTTCTTCATTGCTATTTGGACACGGCGTCTTGCGACTTGCTGGTCGCCGCGCAGTCTCCAAGCGTGCCGCGCCCACCAAAAGAGACACCGCCGCCCGCGCTCTACGTCGGAGTCTCCGTCTTTATCTCGCCCGCTTCGCACACCGCCGCCCAGATCGGTGTGCTCATGGCTGCCACGCCCATCAACAGGACGAAAGATGCCTGCAATGGCAACGAAACTGAACTGGTAATTTACAATCCAGGCTTAATGTTTCATTTTGATGTTGTAAACCTTGTTTTTTGGTCCATAATGCACAATGATATGACTGTACAACAGTGTTGCACAGCCTGCAGCCCGCAATAACGAATGTCAATCACATTTTTTCCTAAGAACTTTTTCCGGACGATGGTGAACAATATAAAACAATAAAATATTCAATTTTGTATACACTAAAAATATCAAACGGTGAGAAAAATAACAATGTATTTTAATTCTACAGAAATCTGTTTAATTCTACACATTTCTGTAGAATTAAAATACATGCCAATTTTTCTCACCGTATTATAATGGAGTTCTACCAAGTAAATGCCAACTCAATCAATCACTAAAAATATCGATTATTTAACCAATTTTACCCATGTGCCTCTCGAACTATCTTAGAATTGATTATCTGGCCCTTCTCCCAAAAAGGTTGTGCATCACTGCCTTACACTAACTGTCTTTATTTTTTATTGTTGATTTCAGGTATACTACCAGTGGGTGGCCGGATGGGACGGCCTTGGAATGTGCGTCCGCTCCAATATCAATTTGACAGACGCTAAAAGTCCGGCATTTGTTGAAGAGAGTAAGTAACAGCTTCCACTTCTTTTTTTAACTATGTTTTCACAGGTTCGAGTCATTTTCATAAATTGATTTTTCAACCAATTATGTCTTTGTGCTCGAGGTGTTTATCTGTGTAAATTACCTCTCATGCATCTGACCTAATAAGCGGGGCATATTGAGAGAGATTAGCTTGTTACTTGTTCTATTCAAACTAAATCATCTTATCTTTATTCTCTCTGAAAAAGAAAGGTTGGACAATTGAGTAATAAGCAGTTCTCAAAGAAGAACAATTATGACGCTATACTATCCACATTGGAGGCAGACATGGCTTAAAATTAAAGGTAGTGCACATCACTGCTTCTCATCTTTCAACCCCCTGTGCAATGAGATTTTATATCTGACTTTTATCAGTCTACGATAATTGCGGAAAGACTGAAAAACACTGACGTAGGCAAGGCTAAATACTGCTGCAATTAGACATTTAACCTTTTGAGTTTTTTGAAGGGATAAGTGGGGTATGTTTTGAAAAAACATAAAAAACATATTGGAGATCTTAATTGTTTTATTTGTAATTTGTTTTCATAACATTAGTGACACAATGCCTTCCTTACACATAACAGTGTGTATTTATTTTTTAAATAATGAGATCAACCTGAAAACCTAGGGTCGATTATCACACGAAACAAAATATTCCATCAGATTGAATTCAAATATTTTCATTACAGATTATGACTACAACTCTTACAAATACTCGACTTGGACCGAGTCGGTGTGGCTCTCCATATCGCTGAGGATTCTCGTCCAGCCGTCGACGAGACAGGAGGCCTGGACCCTTGGGGTGGGCATCACGGTAGCCCTGCTGTCTGCGTTCATTGTTCCTATTACCAAAAGACACGTAGTTAAGTTGATGACGGTTGAAAGTGTTCCAGTACCTACAGGGTGAGCATAAATACTTTTGTGAATTTTTATGGTCAATGTTCATGCAGTGCACAAAATTCTGCTTTTGTAATTGACTATCAAATGCGAAATAACATGTTATTTACCAAAGTAATTAATTTTTATTACATCATAATCATTGGTAAGTGCCTGATATTTCTCCGTCTTTGTCACAATGTCCCGGTCGTATTTTTGTATAAAAGAGTGAATGCTAACATGCCCTTACATCTCACTCACACTCTTCACTTTCCATGTGTGGTTGTGAGTGGGATAGAGAAAAATTCACATCACGCACCTGACAATTACATATAAAAAAAATACATACAGTTAAACCTCCGAAAACACTACTCCGTATAACACGCTGGCCGAAAATAAACGTCGCAAATCCCCCGATGGCACGTTCGCATTCCATTCTCGTTGCTATGTGGCGTTGCTGCTCGGACGACTGATGTCGATAAAAAAATGGGTTCCGCTGTGACCGATGCACACACACAGCCAAACGGCTGGCCGTCTCTACGGTGCATACTCTCGCATACACTCAATCAACACGTGCCAGACAATATACGCACAGCGTTGCGACTTCCTGTCTGCTACATTTTGCGAGCGCTATGCATTGTATCACCTAGCAACCGAATATTTACGTAAATATTTCGTTCATATATTTTTTTTGCAAAACTAATATATAATCTTAGTTTGCATTTTTCGCGGAAAAAAACAAATTCCTAATTTTGTATGAGATTCACGCCCCCGTTTACACTAGTTCATATAACACGGTCCCGACCATAGTGTTAGCGGAGGTTTTACTGTATAATGAATAAAGCAGTAACTCAGCTTGGAGGTGTGCAACATAAAATGATATTTTTTTTATCAACATTTTGTTTGCGGCTCTTTTAATTACTTTGGTAATTAACATGCTATTCAGCATTTGATGGACAATTAGCAAAAGCATAAATTTGTGCACTCCTTAAGCCTTTAAGCGCCAAGCCATTTCCATGGACCATTTTCAAGCATCGATTTTTCCACGAAAATGCCACTTAACATACCAAGAAAAAGACTTATTTTTGGTTTTCAAAGAAAAGTGAAAAAAAAATATCAAAAGTGTAAGATTTAAAAAATGTTCCCAGGGATATTTATGATAATAAGGTGCAAGCCCTAGTAACATCTGTTAGCTTAACATCAAAATAAAATAAAAACGGTTAAACATATCGGTATATCACATTGCCCTAAAAATATGTGTTTGCATTAGGTTTCATTTAAAAAATACGATATTTATTCATAAATAAACTCGTAGTGGCGTTTGCATGTCTGCACGCTGTGGCGTATGAACAGTTAAGCATTGTTTTAATGGCTATTCTCTTCTAACTCTGATTCATTCACTATGCAAGTCACTATGAGCATTCGTGACTTTGGGCAGCTTACTGGGAACCTCATCAATAATAAACCATTTTCATACCATAAGATTCTTAGTAATATTAAACCTAATTAAATAATTCGGAAACGTCCACTTCTAAACAAAATTTAATGAAGATTTTTTGTTTTGTCAACAGGTCTGGTGTCAACTGCTAATTCCTGCTCATTTTCGTTGTTCAACTAATTTATTAACAAATCATTAGTATACATAAAGCTCGGCAGTGTAACCTTTGTGATTATGATTCGTCATCTGTTAGCTGTCATATATGATTGACAATAATTACAATTTAGCAATTGTTGGTCTGGAGTAGGCTTAATTGCCACTAGATGGTGACAGTATGCTGTCCTACAAATGCAAATCGGATATCTGAATTTTAGGCTAGTAGGAGAAATTAACATAATGCAGTTTATTTTGAAACCTTAAAATTTTTGGTCTGTTCAAAAAACATAAAAAAACAACAGCCTTACCTTAGTAATTTGCGATCCATTTGTCATATTTATAATTATTGCTTTGATTGCTTTACAAAACGGATTGTAGGTTCAAAGTTTTTAATGCATATTAATTAATGTACATATGTTTTTGACATCATAATTTTATCATGACTAGCAAAATTGGTTTGGAGTGAAATCTTTTGAGAGAACAAGTGAATGAATTGATTTTTAAAAAATACATTTGAGTTGCCGTTGGCAACATTGGTTTGCTTGTTATCAGAATAAGGTTTGACTTAAGTATTTGTCTACACCGTGTTACCTAGTTTTCTGACAGTGAATTCATAGATAACAGTGAATTCAAAATGGCCGAACAAAGCTTTTTTCTTCAGTGATAAAAATACCAACAATAACGTATGAAACAATTTAAATGATGTGGAATGTTACAGAAAAAGGATATAAATACAATCTTTGAATATGAATGAAATATGATCAGATCTTTTATCAAAGATATACAAAAAAAACCATTATTATATAATTAATATCCACCATAAACTTACACTCCTTCTTGATATCAACAACTCATATGTTTTTATCTCTATTTTTTAGGTAAAAAATGAGTAAATATAATTTACTAAAGATTGTTATATAAATTTATTTTAATGTATTTTTTGTATCGACTGAAGAATTATTTCAAGGAAAATTGCTGTATTTATTGTTGGTCTTAAGAAGCCAATAACTACTTCAAATCAAATCAAGGTTAACTGCAATAATTATTATCATTATTTTCGAATTTAATTTTCAAGTATCAGTTCATATTCATTGGTTTTTTTTTTGAATTTATTGAAAAGCAAATGTAAAAAATTGTGGCATTGCTTCAAAGACTAGATTAAATGGGTATATTCTTCATTTTTTAGAGTTGAGCTATATGGCAATGTATTTAATTCAGATATTTGTGATTGCAGACTTTTTTTTTACATGATTTGCAAATTTTCACATTGTCTTTTTGACAGTTTAAAAATTACAATTGGATAACAAATATGTTGTCAATTTTATTGACATGCGTGTCCTAATAACCCAATAAATATTTGATATATGTATTACAATTTTTAAGCATTCAATCATAGCCTATTGATCATTGCTAATTATTGGTTTCACCAAGAGTGTTAATTAACAGACACAGTTTTAGATTTATAAATATTTAAAAACACATTTTCATGCAATGAAAGGCAACACACAAGTGTGGTTACATCAAAAGATAAATAGAACGGTAAAGCCCTTTATTCTTACTAAGGAAATAAAAGATATTCAGCGAAACATAAAGTTGGTTCAAACTTTAAGCTTGCATAATCTATCTGGGCCGTAAGATGACTGAGAGGGGGCGACGATTCCAACCATGACACCGATTAGCTTACCACTAGTCCTGCTCCAGCTCCACTCATAATGCAAGCAGTTTGTAGAACAACTTCTGTTGAGACAAGATCCATTAGGAGTCCTTATGCACACAGTAAGAGCAGACATGGTTAAAAAATAATGTGATGATGCTATGAAGTACCGACACGTTTTTTTTCAAGTGACGTTTCAAGTACAGTCAGCGCTTCATCAATATTTACATAAAAATAGGCACTCATCTATGTTGTAATTTTCCTACAATATATTTAAGATTCCATGTATCTGCTATAAAAAGTGTTAACACTACGTTACCTTACTTTGAAAAGGTTCTAGTTGATATTTTTGCATAAAATGACTTTTTGTTCGGAAAAGCTTGTATTTACCTCATTCTATCATATATATGAATTTCAGAATTATCTATGGTTGAATAACTGACTTCTAAGATTGTCATCATTATTTCCATCATTGGATCTTTAAAATTATTATTTCTCAGCAAGGGTTGTGAAAAAATATGCTTATAATAAGTAATTTTAAATATTTTTACTTGCTCATTGTTATAAGTGAATTTTAATCAAGGATTTCGACTGAGGGTGCTTGATAGAATTTCAATATCAAATTTGAATTGTTTGAATTTTGTACTTTTCCATGAGTTTTGTCGCTAACGACCGGGGTTTTGGCTTTCGGCTTCTTTTGAAGATGCCGAAAGCCGAAACCCGGGTCGTTAGCGACAAAATTCATGGAAAAGTACAAAATTCAAACAATTCAAATTTGAATTTTAATCAATCGAAACTTCAAACGCTCATATCTCAAAACAGTGGCAAGAGCAGTTAGAACCTTTTCAAAAGAAGTGTTTCCTTTATCTATAAAGCAAGTCCTTGACTTAATCTGTCTGAATTTACCTCTTGCTGTACTATTTATTCTTCTGTTCTGTAATTCATCTCTTGTTCTATGATGTTATTTTTATTAAAACTACTTGATATTTATGTTATTAATATTCCTTGTATTACAATTAGTTTTAAAATAGGTTTTCAAATTGAACAACATTCCCTCAGGGTGTGATTTTTAGGAGTAAGTATTGAATAATTGGTTTTTTTTATACAAATTAATATTATTAAACACATCTTTAAAACATAAAAGTTGTTTTTTTTTATTACATTTTTTGTTTTATACAATTTATAGTCAATGGATTTTGTGTGCTGTGTTGTAAGTTATACAAATATTATACAGTAATTATTGCCATCGTACAGAGGTAAACAAACGCATTCATCTGTTGACAAGAATTTGATTATCAGACTTCATGTGTTGATATTCAATTGTTATGAGTTTGTATGAATATGTAAGGACAACAGTGATGTTTTCATTCTTATCCATTCATTTCATATCCGATCCTGAAAAAAGGGTGTGTTTATTGAAGAGACTTATGTCAGATAAAAACCAGAGAAGCATTTATTTCTACAAGAATTATATCGTAAAGTTGGAAGTTATTTCAGCAACATGCCATTGTCAAAACTACTAATATGCATGTTCTTACAAAATGGAGTTCTAAATGCCAATTCAATCTAAAGAGAGATAAGCTAACTGCTTGTCATATTCTAGCCCCAATCCTTGACCTCTCCGGAAGAAAAAGATTCAGGCTTTTTTTTTGGCTTATAGTCACCTTGTTGATATTTAGCATTTTTTTAAAAATTTATGTTATCACTGTCTAATAGACTCAATATTGATAATTTGGCTAGTACAACAAATCTATTTATTAGAATAGAGAGATGTTAATCAAAACCGCAATTCAAACACTATGTTACTACATTGCGTGATAATCTATTTTGCGGATCATACATAACCTATAAAAACAACTAATTTTGAGAAATGAAAAATATTGAATAATGACGTTTGAAGTTGGATTGTTACATGGAAATAAATAATCGTGGATATGAAAATTTTGAATATAATTTAAAGTAACCCGTTGATGACAACAACCCGTTACTATAATAGAGAAATAACATCACTATTCATTATTTATGAATGCTTGTCACTGTAACTTTTGACAAGTACATATTTCGCGCCAAAATAGAAAAGCTGAACATTTCGACGTTTGCTGCACTTTGTTGTGATAAATGATATAATATAATCTAAATTGAAAATATCTCTTCAGATATGTTAACATATTAGAAATGGTATCGTAAATATTTAGTGGCAATTGGATTCAGTAGAATATCGTGTCAATTGTTTGCCATTGCTTCAAAATTATATTGAGGTAAGTACGAAAGTGTTCCCATAACCTTAACATGATTGGATGTGTGCTAACTTCTACTGTACCTATGAACTAGACTGTTTGTAGAGGATTTGTAGTATTTAGAATTTTGATCATTGACAAATCGTAAAAAAAATACAATGTAGTTATCCTTAATTTTCCCCGGCATACATTTTATTATTAGAAAATACTTCGAACCACCAATAAAAAAGAGCGAATTTTCCAACTAAATATTCACAAATTAAAATCAACTTCAATGAATCGAGTTAAATATCAAAATTATTCGAAAAGTATTCCTATTTTTTTTTATGAAATGCGATCTATAACATTCAGGCAGTTAGTTCAGTACAACAAAAAACAGTTAAAATGCCCGCTATAACTGAAACCAGTCCAGGTGATTCAATAAAATTGCAGAATTATTCAAAGAATAATCTTTTAATTTAAAAAAAGAATACAGCGCAAAATAGAATCTACGATCTAGAAAGAAACATATTAGCACTCTATTTTAGTGGGTTTTCTTCAATTGCTAGCAGATCATGTAAAACATATACAAGCAAATATAAAATAAAAGTAATTACTTAAGCAAACTTTGCGATAGTAAGTCTGAAGATGCCTCTGAAAGAGGCGAAACACGTGTCACAGTTAGTTACACAATACGTGGAATAATCAAAGTTATTTTAAATTTTATATTAAAATGAACTTCCACAAAGTTACCGCCGAAACCATCGAAAACATACAAGCAATGTATTCCAGAAGCTATCACAAAATTACTCACCACTTTCAAGGTGTTCACTGTCATAACTTGGTGCAAAGGCATTATATAAAAAAATATTTGTACTCATTCTACAATTGATTTATTAAAATCATGACCTGTCCTGATCTCAATAATTTAATTATGGAATATCTATAGAAAATAATTTTTTAATTGTTCACTTTAAATAGCAGATTCAATGTCTCATTTACTTGACTTATTTATTTTGCAGTTACTTCCCCTTTTGGCTCATTACTGCAGATATCTAAGAATCGACTGAAGAATATATTCAAAAAATTATTGGTATATTAATTACAGCAATATATTGGTAATATTTCAATTATTTAAGAAGACTTCAGAAACTGCTGACTACTTAATAAAAAAATTTTTAGCATATTTAATAAGCCGTTAACAATGAAGAAGAAACAAGCCTCTGAAGGAAGTCCGCCACCTTCAAAAAAAAAAAAATCAACCAAAACAAACTGCACTGCAGACGATTGTAAAATATGCAAACTGGAGACATTTATGAACAATGACTGGTACGAATGCTTCAAAAGTGAATATACTAAATCATACTTTGAAAATATCAAGCAGTTTCTTCATGGCGTTCTGTATTCTATCCCAAAATAGAAGACGTATTTAATTTCACTAGTTTCACCAAATTTGAAGACATAAAAGTTGTGATAATCGGCCAGGATCCGTATCACAACCCAGGCCAAGCGATGGGGCTATCTTTCTCTGTACCGAAAACAGTAAAGTCACCTCCAAGCCTCAAAAACATTTATAAAGAAATTAAAGCCGATATTGGAAACTTCCTTGAACCCCAATCACGGTGATCTATCAAGCTGGGCTATGCAGGGTGTATTGTTACTTAATGATACACTCACTGTGACGAAGAATCAACCAGCCTCTCATTCTAAGATAGGATGGAAAAATTTCACCAAGACTATCCTGGAGAAGATTAATAGCGATTTAAATAATGTTGTTTTTGTTTTGTGGGGAAATCATGCTAAAGAAAAGGCGGTTTTGGTGGATAAGAAGAAGCATTTAGTTCTAGAAGCAGGTCACCCGAGTCCGTTCAGTGTTAAACTCTTTCTTGGATGCAAACATTTTTCCAAAGTAAATGATTTCTTAGTGTCCAAAGATAAAACACCGATTGACTGGCAAAATTGATCTTTTATTCGATTGTTTATTATATACTCCAGTGAGCATTAACCACTCTATGCCGGGGCCCGAATTTTCGCAGGTTGTGTTAAACCGTGGCCCGCACATTTGTGCGATTACACTACGTCTTACACCGGGCGATTGCACATATTTGTGATCATATTTACTTTGAGCACACTCATACATATAACCTTATGGTTAAGTAAATTTTGAAAAATAACTCGGGTTGAAGTGGTTAAGCAAAAGATTTTTTTTTTATGACAACAAGGTTCCTTGTTCACATTTAAGTTTTTGACTGTCAATACTTGGTGGAATGGCATTATAATAAAAATAATAACACATTTTTAGGACTTATTCCACATAAAATTTATTGGATCAGGAGCGGTTTCGCTCATGGCGAGAATTATCAACTGGTGATAATGATGATAATAATCAGTTGATAATGCTCGCCATGAGCGAAACCGGTCCTGATCCAATACATTTAATGTGATGTAGAATAAGTACTGAAAATGTGTTATTATTTTTTATTAAGGTTCCTTGTCTTGAAACAATACAATAACCATTTCTAATGACATTTTTTTTTTATTTATTCATAACAATATTTCTATTTTATGTTACATAAAAAAATGCTCTTACAAATTGAATCAGTTATGTGAAATAGCTCAACTAAATATTCAGCTTTCAGATGATTGAATTTTTTTTATTTTTGTTATACATGCATTTCCTCTCACAGTGTGTAGCATATGGCCTCTCAGTGGAGGTATCTAAGCATGCTTTTTTCTGCACGACAAACTGTATTGTTATACTTACTGTAATATTGTTTTAAACTGTTTGAAAATGTGTCCAAAATTATATATCTTTTCTGTAATTTTTCAATTATGTACACCAAATAAAATGATTTTATTGAGAATAATAAGTTTTTTAAAATAGATAATACACATTTCATAGGACTACTCATTGCCAGCATTATCAATTGATCAGTTATCATTGGTGAAATAAAAACACATTTTAAAATGTTTTAAACTAAACTTTAAGCTGTTTGGATTAAATTAGGTTTTTTGTAATAAATTTAAAAAAATATTTATGCTAGATAAAAATATTAGGGCTTTGGAGTCATTAAAAAAAACACGACTTCGGCTCCAACATTCACCAAAAACACTCCGACTAAAAAAATGTAAATTTCGTCACGATTTTTCCTACCTTTACTATTTATATATATTCGATTAAATATCATGGTTGGTACCATTTCGACCAATAGCCAAGTTTGACGTATAATATGCGTAAATAAAAAGCTTGAACTTTTCAAAATATCCGACTCTGGGAACGACTCCGGCCGAAACGCCGCGACGACTCCGACTTCACAACCCTGGATTTGTTTCCAAATAATAAGCTTTTTATAAAATTCTTTTCTATATCAACCCTTTGAGCAGTTCGCCGTACCGGTACGGCGGTAGTATGTTGTCATCTATTATCTATTGCCATTTTCTTATTGTTTATTGAAATGTGATTATTTTTTTCATATATTGAAACTACAGGTGTCAATCAGTGGTTTTTGGTAGTCTTATTATTTTTATTATATGTTTGAAATAAGCAAAAGAGTTTTTAAAATGGTTACTATTTGGTAAGAAATCTTTTTGTGTCTGCTATTAATATTTTATTAAATTTATAGAAAAAAAACTTAATTTAATCCAAAATAACTCACCACTAAAATAAATAACATAAGCTAAAAGATAACAAAATACTCGGGTTAAAATGATGTCTTCAAGAAGTAGTGACAGCTTAAAAATGAATAAATAAGTATACATTCGTAGAAAACACACTATCCTAGTTCGTCGAATGAAACATTAGTATTATCACTAATATCTAAACTAATTAAATAGTAGTTTTATGACAGCACCCTCCTATGATTTGTTAGAGTATAATTGCTGAAACATAGATTAAAATCGGTGACCAGACCAATCGGCACAAGTCAAGTCGGCAAATGGCACGTCGACACATGTCAAGTCGGCACATGACAAGTTGGCACATGGCCAATTCCGTACCTAGACAACTTGACAAACCGATTCTATTTTTATTCGATCTCCATCAAAATACTGCACGAAGGGGGTGTTTTATGGAAAAAAACACCTTCTGGCACACTAGGGGAAGTGAATGCCTACATAATTACGTAAAATTTGCATGTTAGATAATGAAAAATCATGTCGTTATTAAAATCTAACATAGCCAGCCATAACCATATCTAGCTCCCAGTACAGAATTACGATGAATTGATTGATCATAATTCATTGGCCCTTAGATAAATGCATTAGAACAATTAGAAATTAATAGATATCATAAATCCAATGACATTTTTAATGAGCAAACAAACATTAATCCAACATCAATACTCAGATCATTACAGATCGCTAATGCCCTTTTACTAATATAATCTTGATGTAAAACTAATGTACGTTCATTACCACTCATAAAAACCCAGATTTGCTTTCATTTTCAGAAAAACATAATATCAATTTGTCACAATTCAAGCATTATTATGAAATAGCCATCAACAATATATTATTTTTGTAGAGCTCAAATACATATTTTCACTGTATTACAAAAAGGAAATTTTCCTTTTGTCAACATGTCTAGGTGCCGAATTGTCAATGTGTCAACCTCTCATATGCCGACTTGACATGTGTCGACCTGCCATGTGCCGAGTTATCACGAATTCGTTTCGTAAATATGTAATATTATACACAAATATGTGCATTCGAAGACTATTCACTATCAGTAGCTGTACGTCCCTTTACTTTTGATAAAGTAAGTCATAAAAAAGTCCCAATCTCGGTGCCGTTGGAGGGTTGACTGTATGTATTCCTATAAAAATCAGGGCCAGTTTCGCTCATCAGACAATGCTCGCGATAAATATATTTTTACATGACGGAAATTTAACTATGTTTTGAAACATTTTGTTTACTAACAAATTAAATTAACCAGAAAACACTTACATAACAAAACGTTGTGCAATACATCATCTGATAACGTCTATGCGCCGGGAGTTGAATAATATGTTTATATTATGCAAATGAAACAAGAATAGAGAAAAAAACTTTGTAACATGCTAGGAATCATTGACCTTCGTATAGGATATTTGTTGTTATTTGTTTTTTTACTATTCAAATTTAAAATCTTTTAATTTTTTTAAAGTTACAGGTTTTAGATGACCAGATTACCAATTAGAACATTGATGTAAAGATACATTTTTTTACTGTTATTTTAAATCTCCTTGGAAACACATAAATTAGCAAATCTTTACACACTTCAGTAGTTGTCAAGAATCAAAACCAGTTCTAGAGTTTTTTTGACATCAGTGGTAACAACAAAAAGTTTATTTTTGCTTTTAGCTTTATCTACATGTATATACATCTAGGATCATTTAAGGCAGTATTCTGGTCTATGATTTTGGAGAAATCATTTTTTTTTGCATATTATCAAAGTTCAAAACTTTAAGAATATGCCCTTTCAAGGACTTTTCGAAATTCCGAGTATTTTCAGAGATACAGCTACTTTAGTGACGCAGTATCTAACGGGTCTAGGCGGAGCGAAGCTTCGCCCAAAACTTTAAACACGTTTATCTCGAAACTACTTTTTTCAAAATAGTTGCCATGATATCTCAAGTTTTACTCAGCCGATTTACATGAAATTTGGTGTGAATCTTCTTAATACATCCAGTTATAGCGCATATCAAGATTATATAAAAAAAACAATTTTTACTATTTAAAAAAAATTCGGAAGTCTCAAAAAAACGGGAAAAAACGATTTTTTTTTCAAACCTTGGCCATTTGCCAAAAATATGCGCAAAAATTACATTTTTACCAATTAATTAAGGATATATTTTTTAATTATATTTTAGGTGTCTAGAAAAGTTGGAATCGTGGCATCTATGGAGCGTCATTTTTTTGAGACCCCCTATAAAATTGTTATTACTTTTCTTTCTATGGCACTTGCAAAAACACCTAAAATGTCAGCCTCTAGAGCCAGAATAATGCCTTAATAAGGACGCTCGCTCGTGTAGAATGTCCATCATGGCATCTACTATGTGGCACTTAGCGCCGTCCTGTTGGAAGCACACGTTATCGGTATTCAAATCATCCAGTTAAGGTTGGAAGAAGTTGCTTATCGTCGATCTGTAGCTCGCCGTTGATGGTTATAGCAATACCAGCTTCGTTTTGGAAGAAGTACGGGCCGATGATTCCGCCAGACCAAAATGCGCACCAAACAGTGACTTTTTCGGGATGCATTTGCTGGTGTATCTCGTATGGATTGGAACCGCCCCAAATCCGACAATTTTGTTTATTCACATATCCATTCATCAAAAAATGACTTCAGCGACGAATGTTTCTCGAACCTTAATGATTTGCACACGTTGTTTAACGCTATAACATTCCATGGTGATTTGCCTTACACAACTAAACAACTGAAAACAAATAAGACAGAAGTCATTTTAACAACATGGCTGCTTTAATCTAACAAATTTCGAGCGTCCCTATTGAAATACCTATACTATATATTTTTTTAGACAGTTTATTCTCATATTTATTAATTGATTGTTATCCAAGAGCTCGCCACTATGTAACTCCTGACAGCAACTTTCAATTTGATGAGGGTCCTGGACTCCCCGCTGTTCTTAATGTCAATCAAGTGCCACTTATTCAATGCTTTCATAAGGACTGTGCTGCACTCCAATTACGTGTCATGTTAGTCATAGCAAATAACAAAAGTACTGATGGCTCAATTTCAAGTATGTACACCTAAACCTTTTTTGTGCGGTAGATGCGTTCCGCGGAAAATCGTACAAAAAAACTATAACTTAATATGGGAATATAACATGTACAAGGACGCACATGCCAAGGTCACATTGTAATAAACAGGTGAAACAATGTATTTTGAACATACAGTTTGTGGACAAAGCGCTGTTAGTTACGTTTTACGTATGTACGTTTATATAGTCTCAATAAGTTTTCTAATTATACAAAATTATGGAAAAAATGCAAAAAGCTATGTAGCGTAATTTTACTAAAAATTTACACATATAAAGTGGTAAATTGACTGTCCACTCCCAATATGTATTGAGTCTTTCAAAGGCTCGAAATTTGTTTGGTTATAACAGCCATGTTGTTGAGTGAAACCTGTCAAATCTGCTGTCAATTCTTTAGTAGTGTTCGGTAAATTACGATGGAAGGTTGTAGCGCTGAACAACGTGTGAAAATCATCAAATTTTACTAAAGATTACTTTAGCGACGAGGCCCATTTTTGGATGAATGGATGTGTGAACAAGCCAAATTTTAGGATTTAAAGCGATTCCAATCCATACAAGATACCCCAGCACCAAATGCATGCCGAGAAAATCACTGTTTGGTGCGCATTTTGGTCTGGCGGAATCATCGGTCCGTACTTCTTCCAAAACGAAACTGGCATTGTCATAACCGTCAACGGCCAGCCACAGATAGATGATAAGCAACTTCTTGCGGCCGAAACTGGATGATATGAATACTGATACACAGCACATGCCACAATGGACATTCTACACGAGCGAGCGTTCTTAATGAGAGACCGCATATATATACATATATGACAATTTTGCCTTCAAGTATTTTAATAGTGTTGTCTGTTTTCTTTTACAATGTCCGCCCCCAATTTGAAGCATATAAAGTCCTAATAAAACATCCCGATAAGATGAGGAAAAAAATTTAGAATTTTTGAGCAAATTTTCTTTTATGCACAAAATTTTAATTTATGATAATTTATGGAAAGTAATATTATTTTATAGTGTTAAAATACATATTTTAGCATAATGTCAGTTGAATATTTAATAGCATTGTAAAACACCACTCGAGAATAAATTATACAAAAATGTTTATTTTATTTTTTGTAGCTAATCAAACAGACATAAAACTAAATATAAAATCAGCTTCAGAAATATATACTTAGCTGTCATTTTATTAAATTTATGTACATTCTATATTTGAAAAACATTTTTGCTATTCGAAAAACAATCAGTGGTAAATGAAATTGTTGCCAGGCGAAAGGGTTGCAACAGTAAAGGTGGACTTGTTTATTTTTATGATAATGCATATTTAATGTAAATTAATTGAACAACCACACTAGTGGCCAAGCTTGTAAATAATCTTTTTGGTTTATCGGGTTTCACGATTACAAGTTAATGTATAATTAAATTAAGGGTTTGTGAACGTCTTTACGGGAAGGAGTGTATCTTATAACCGCGGGAAATGAAGGTGGCGTATTGAGCCCTTGGGAGGCCTCAGGTGCAATACAATTTTGGAGGCCATCTTTTTCGAATGATCATAAATATTATTTTTTATAATATCGATTTCATTTTGAGTCGTTTCTCCAAATTGTACTTTTTTTTTTTATATAATAGTATGTGATCGAGAGTATGGCTTGAAAATTGTTTGTTTTCCGCGCAGTTCACTAGAGAAAATTCAAAATGAGTACCTAGCAAACACGCACACCATACTTTATGATTTAATATTACAACCATTGAAAATGCATTATATATCTTCAACCAAATAAAGGTGTCAAAAATATTATGTGGGCAAAATTAATATAAGTTACTTTTGAGACCACCAAGATTTGGAGTCTCCAAACGCGCGCATATTGCGCTGATCAACTGATGGAGTAGTCCGCCACTAATGAAGGTGTCAGATGACAGTGATCTAGAGAGGAATGGGGTCATGGAGGAAAACAATCATTATCAGAGGGGAGTAAGAGTTCGAGTACTTCGAGATACCTACAGTGGTTAAAACTTCATCTCACGCTAAAAAGCACGCGGGCGGATAAAGGTTAAAACATTAAAAATAGTACGAAAACAGTAATTTTTTAAAGGGTTAACTGTAAAAACTGTAAAATCTTACTGAGCGCAAGTAGAGCTCAGTTTATGGAATCTTTCGAATTTCAAAAATGAACGATCGGGCTCAAAGAATGTCAAAGAATATTCTCGGTGCAGAGAATTTTGTCAGTCATTGATACCATTGCTTGAATAACACTGTATAAGGTAAAAATACTGACAATATTTTTCTACTGATCATTGTTACTATTCTTCGTATTCCTTGAATAGTAATCGATTCAAATATACATTTTTAATTTAATGTTTTTTTGATATCTTTCCTTGTATCAAATTGTTTATTTACTTCTGATATCAAATTTCACAGAAATTGTGTTCACAGAATATTTTCAATATCAGCCATGGTGATCACCATAATTATTAGTTACCTAAATGGAGGGAGCAATCATAACATGTAGTCCATCTCTAAGTGTAGGATGGGGCAGTATATACTTTGACAATCTATTATACGTCGCTAGAGAGGTGGTGACAAAAATACGTACATATTAGAGGTCTGCACGGGCACGGGTTTGGCCCGCGGGCCTTACCCGGGCCGGCCGGGTAACGAAGCTTTGGATTCGGGCCCGGGCCAGGCTCGGACGCAAACATACAACAAAATATAACAAAAATCGGGCTATTTCCGAATTTCTATTATCGTAAATCTAAATTTAATACTAAAATGAACATCACGGGCTCGTATTAGTCATCTTTTCAAAAAAATCGGATTTGTTTGGGGCAAGGTTGCAAAATGTCGGGTTCGGGTTAGAGTTTTGGAAATGAGCCCCGAGCCGGGCCGGGTCGGAGGTGTTCGGGTTCGGGCCGGGTAAAATTTTTAAATTTCGGCCCGTGCAGACTTCTAGTACATATATTGGCTGGCGGTACAGATTTTTTACAAGAGTAGGGACCGATGAGAAATACACAATGTCGGGATCGAAGTGTCATTAACTTTTGCCATACTGACAGTGAAACAGTCGACCACCACTGCTACTTTATCTTAAATATATATCTTAATATTAGTGATACAATGTGTAAACTTTTGGTATTCTTAATTAATTGCTTTTTACATCTTTTTCAGTGAAAAAAATATTCCCATTATACGTAAACTTCACTGCCCATACGCGATAAGACACCGTTATCTTATCTCAGATCCGCCTCTTTCAACGAACATTCCAAATCAAATGGATGCTTTTTACATTAAAAGGTGTGGATAAGAAGTCGCATTCACAGTTTTGATATCGCCAGTCTAGAATAAACAAGACCAAGATCAGGTTGTCTCATTCATGCGCGATTTAAAATATGAATAAATATAGGAAAATTGTTGATTTCGATTTTTTTTATAGAACGATGTATAAAGATACGTCAAAGCTCTATCAATCATTTATATTTTATTGCAGTCTATGTCAATAAGTCCATAACACTGGGGTTTTTTAGACCCCCCTCCGGCCTACGAGCTATTTTTTGGGAGGATTTTGAAGGTTAATAATTTGATTTTGGTTTTAGTTTTAGTTAACAACTTATTTTCTAAATATTCTTTAAAAAACAGCAGTTGCTCTACCTCTTCGTCCATTGTGCAGGATTGGATGGCGAGTGCGTGGAAGAAATGAAACCATCATATAAATCCATGCCTCAGAAGATAAAGGCGTTTAAAAAATCAATGCACGAATGTGTCTATCACGGGAGTCAACCCCCCAAAGTTACAACCGGTTAGGAAAAAGTCTAATAGTGTAAAAACAGCAATACATTCGATGGCCCATGCATTTTGGTAGTTGCCTTGGATATCAAATTAGCGAGCTTCATGCTAATGTCGTTTGATGTCGCCTGTTTATTTTTGTGGGATTCTATCTGTCAATCATAGACAAGATACTTATTGTCAATGTAGTTATCTATGGAAACCAGGAAAAGTGTTAGGCTGCATTGATTAAAACTTTGGGATAAATAATTATAATACTATTACTTTTGTTAATGTGGTGACCCTGCTCACAACACGCTTTACCTATATTGGGTGACCTCGGAAACATTCTCCTTATCACACTGTCAAATTCAGAGACAATTTTGTTTTAGATATCGTGAGAAGGTTATCAATTTAAGACGACTCTTCCTAATTAGGTAATTTATTTTGTGACCAGGCAAACATGGTGTTATATGGTAGCATACACGTGGTGTTATACGGTAGCACAAACGTCAAAATGTGGAGTATCACAGTTGATAAACATTTGTAGCACTGTTGATTTTCTATTGATGTTGATTAACTACGGGATTAAATGTCACCGCCAATCTTTCCATGACATACGTAAACATAAGAAGTTTCCTGTAAGTCAGTGGAGTACACCATATGTATGGATACAATCTGGACCTGGTCGTTCAGTAAGAAAGAATCTTACAGCCGAAAGAAGAGAAAATGTAAGGTTGAATTTATTCCAAAGAAACCGCAACATGTGATAACATGGCAACAAAAAAATGCTTTCTAGAATTCATGCCTGCCATTGGTAACCTTCCTCGAATATACATATACTGAAGTGTGAATATACAAATGAATTGGTTGAGTATGGCAACATGCCTCACTAACAGTCATGTACATCGTGTAGAGTTTTCCATAAATAATAAAATTACAGTGTGCGGTTATGCTAGCTACGCATTCTAAATTGTGTCTAGTGAACTGCGGGGAATACCGTACATTGTTCAAGACATACTCTCGATCACATACGATGAAAAAGGGATATTAAAATCTAGAGACACGACCAAAAATTATATCTTATCTTGAATAAATTATGCGACACCTTTTCTGTCGTCCGAAATAGATTATGAACAATTCAAGATTATGTTGCGCATGGGGCCTCTAATGTGCCTAATTCGCACTGCATCCCACTGACCATAGAGAAAGACGTTTCTATTTGATATAAGCGATTTACACCAACGAATAATTAAAATACTGTAAATCCCTAAATGTACGTGCTGTATTATTCAGGGCTGTGGAGTCGTGGAGTTTTTTTGGCTGGAGTCGGAATTGTCGCGGGGTTTTGGCCGGAGTCGGAAATTTAAAAAGTTTGAACTTTTTATTTTTGCATTTAATATGTCTAATTTGGCTATTGGCCGGATTGGTTGGTTGATATATAATTGAATACACATACATAGACAAGGTAGGAAAAAAATTGGTGTCTGTAAAGTCGGTTTACGGACGATAGTTTAACGTGACGTCATAAGAAAACATTGATGAAATGATTGCATACTTTTATGAATAAAATGGAATCATTTTTATTGAATTATCATTATTTTGTATGGATACGATATTTTGTATATTTGTTTTACGTTAATCAGATTTTTAATATGAAAGAATTAATTACCTTTATTGCCGCAATTGTTGTTGTAATATAAACAATGAAAACCACATTAACATTTCACTTCACTTTATAAACAGTTGTAAACAGATCACGTGTAGGTACTGTAGGTGTATAAGTTGTGTGCTGCCGCTGTCTCTTTTTCTACTCAGCATCGACCAATCGAGTGGAAGAGAGATAGATGCGGCACAATCCGAACGGTAGGCCGATCGTGCCTCTCTATCGCTTATCCGCGCTCTCGCTCGCACGCTTGCCTTCGGCGCAACGCGACAAACGGGACAATGAATCATGTTTTTTCGTGCGTGCAGCGGGCGTTCATCGATTTATAAGACGTTGTCACGTCAAAAATCGAGTCGTGTTTTTGGTAAACGCTGGAGCGGAGTCGTATTTTTAAATAAATGTAAATAATTATTGCAATTCTTGGTAAAGAAACAATCTGTTTTCAATGTCTTCAATTCGAAAATTGATATCTCAAATACTGAGAAGTCGAAAAAACCCATATTATCGCGAGTTGTTAACAAATTATTCTGTAGAACTCTTTCTGTAAATTGTATGTAAACAATAAAGCATAAATCAACATAATGCCACTTGCGATATTTTTGCAATTAATAAATAAACATTATTTATTTTTAACGTGACAACGTCTTATAAATCGATGAACGCCCGCTGCACGCACGAAAAAACATGACTCATTGTCCCGTTTGTCGCGTTACGCCGAAGGCAAGCGTGCGAGCGAGAGCGCGGATAAGCGATAGAGAGGCACGATCGGCCTACCGTTCGGATTGTGTCACATCTATCTCTCTTCCACTCGATTGGTGGATGCGTCTGAGTAGAAAAGAGACAGCGGCAGCACACAACTTATACACCTACAGTACCTACACGTGATCTGTTTACAACTGTTTATAAAGTGAAGTGAAATGTTAATGTGGTTTTCATTGTTTATATTACAACAACAATTGCGGCAATAAAGGTAATTAATTCTGATTAATTGTAATTAATTAAATGATTCCATTTTATTCATAAAAGTATGCAATCATTTCATCAATGTTTTCTTATGACGTTGTCACGTTAAACTATCGTTCGTAAACCGACTTTACAGACAACCATTTTTTTATAGCGATAATTATTGTGTATTGAAAGATTTTTCATTGAATTTTCCGATGTATTTTAAGTCATACTCGATCGCAATGCCACAATACAGTATTTTAGTAGAAGATGTTTTAGCGAGAGCTGGTGTGAGTCAGAACGTCAGTAGCCTCTTTGGAGCTTGATGGAATATGAATTTATTAATTACGATATATTAATATATTATTTACAGAAAAAATAAATACATTTTTGTATAATAATCAGGACCGGTTTAGTTAATGGCTGAAGTTTTAGTTCTAGGAAGATTTTTTCACTAAGAAGTGATAGAAAAGACGTTTCCAATCTTATTTATAGAAAAAATTCGATTTGTAGTATACCTTTATGATCGCCATCAAAAACAGCCAGTCGTTGAATATATTTTTTTTGTTTGATTAAAATAAAATTATTTAAAAAAACAAACGGAAGTAGTTTGCGTACACCATGAAAGAATATGATTGTTTTATACATTAGTTTTTTTCAACAGCTGTAACATATATACGCACATATATTATATATCAAGTTTGAATTATGTACTTTTTTATGAGTTTTGTCGCTTACGACCCGGGTTTCGCCTTTCGGCATCGTCAGGTATTTCAAGTGCACGAATGTACTTGAACTAGAGGTCTGCACGGGCCGAAATATAAAAATTCTACCCGGCCCGAGCCCGAAAATCTCCAACCCGGCCTTGCACCGTGCCCGAACCCGAGCTCCAGTGGCGGTTGGTGACAGAGTATTAGGGAGTACAAAAAAAGATTCAACTATTTTTGCAAGAGTTCTTTCCTATTCATTGGATTTTAAAACACTTCTATAACATGGAATTTCAATTCAGATGTTTTGCAATATCAACGGAGTGCCAGTCTTATGAATTGTTGGCTGTCCGTAGTACGGAAAAATATTTGAATCTTTTTTTGTACTCCTTAATATTCTGTCGCCAGCCGCCACTGCCGAGCTCGATAGTTTTTTCAATTTTTCAACAAAATTTTTATCAGTATCTAAAATAATTTAATATCATCTCATCAAATTGTAATATGTATGTAATTTAGATATATGTACAATAATAGCGTATACATCCGGAATAATTCTGGCCCGAGCCCGGCCCGGGCCCGAACCCAAACGCTTGCTACCCGAGACCGTGCAGATCTCTAACTTAAACTTACAACTCATAAAAAGTTGAACATAATTAATCATGGAAAAGTAAAAAAATCCAACAATTCAAATTTGATCACACATCTTCAGTCGAAATTCTTAAATTATATATATTTGTATATGAATCAAATAAAAATGCTTGTAATGGAGATGTTTCTCAAAGAGAATCTTCAATCTCGAATAAATATTTTTTATTTTATTTATAACAAACACGTGGGCCCGAAATATCGATATGGTATATTGACCTTGAGCATTATAAAATATTTAGCAAGGCATAGTTTTCCTCGCATGAAATTTGTTGTTACCACTGTTTTGCAACATGAGTGCTCTTCGATGCAACTAAACATCAATAATATAATATCTATGTTTGATTTAGTGTGAACGAACCACTAAAACCTAGCATCAAAACAGGAATATTCTACAAAAAATAAACATGCACACAATTTTAAATTTGAAAAATCAGTCACCCCCCCCTCCGAAATCCTCTCCAGACCACCTTTGAATTTATAATATTTTTTCTTGGTACCTACTAGTGCGAGAGTCGATGTGTGTTTTTGTTTGATGCGAGAACTTTAGTCTTGTTTCATCCGTCGACCAGTACGTGTCGTCAACATGGCCTTCCTTACTAAAATGTTGTTCGGTAAGTCATTTTAATATTATTTGATAGTAATTTGTCAAAACTGACACTCTGTGCAACGATAGAGCAATATTTAAAAAAAAAATATTTCATAAATAGTTGAGAAGCGCTGATTTTAAGAAAACAGTTTTCTGCTGTCTGCATTTGTTTTCATGAAAAGATTACAACAGATTTCGGCAGAGCGTTTAAAAGTGGTAGTGCCACCTGTGAACATTATTGGATGTGAGTTCTCTGACAGAAAGTATTTTATTGATTGAATTGGCATTCACTTGGTAGAACTCCATTATAACACGGTGAAAAGATAGCAATGTATTTTAGTCCTACAGAAATTTCTATTGAAACTATTTTGTTTCACGTCATATTATTTAAAATTTATAATAATGTTCTTTATTTAAATTTGATTTTACAATAATATTATAGATCGAAATTTAAAAATCTTTGGTGCTGCCATCTGGGGTTTTAATTGACTTACAGTTGTACACTCAGAAATATAAAACTTTATACACGGCTCTATACTAGAAATAATATAGATACGTAGCAAATAGACATACAGATAAATCAAGACAATATCTATTATAGTTTCCTTGTAGAGGTTTCTGCAATAGTACAGACTGAATATGTTATCACTATGAATTTAGTAGCTTGTATTTTCTAGTGGTTCAAAAGCGTTTCACGTATTGGATAACAAAAAGTCATAAAACGGCCTCATTCCAATATTACAATGTATTATTAGGTATAATTTTTTTATTATTACATACACAAGGCAGTATTTATTTGTTTGAATAATTTAAATGTTGAGCATATGGACTCATAGAAAAGTATATCAAAGCATTTTATCGCTCAATATCTCTTTTATGAGAGATCGAAAATATAAGAATATGGTTTAGAGACGACTGCCGCAACACACTTTTTTGGTCGAATATGTCAGAAATGATATAATATCACAGGCATTACAGAATTAAACAATTATCTAAACACAAATCCATAGATAGATTGTATTTGATTTGAATATTCTTTAATATTTAGTGTTTATTTTTTTAATTAAATTTAAGTTAATTATCGTGTCTTGAGCTCAAGCTGTCACATTAGATAGATTACAAAAAAAAATCCAGGTGATATATTTTACGGATGATTTCTTCCCTATTATAAGATAACTTTTAATGTTTCAAAATCAATGCTGATCAGTTGAAAATATTCGAGATGAACAAAACCTGTCCTGATCTTTATAAAAATACATATATACGTGTGAAAAAGTGTTTTATTCATTGAAACTACTTGGGGTTTTACCCAATCCGCTCGGTATTTGTATGTATTAATGTAATCACAGTTATATGAAAACAGATACAAAAATAATTTTGATTCAATGAATTCTAAATTATTCTATCGTAATGAACGTAAACTAAAATCTTTTTGAATCGTGCGTAAAAAGAATATTAACCACAGCTTATCAGAAACGAATTACACACATCGGTCATTGTTTTTATCAATAAAATAAACCAAAAAAGTTACCATCAAAATGTCATATTATATTAAATAAAATATTGCCTTTTTAAATAATTTTCTACAAAAATGTATGCGTCTGTTTTTATCCAAGACAGCAATAATGGTGAACGAATTTTAATGACTTATTTATGATTCGATTAAAACTTTTTGTTGATAAGTAAATATCGACATTTTTGAGAATAAATATAATATGTAGGTGTTTTTTTTCATAGTGCAAAAACGTTTCCTTTTTATTACGTATGTTTTTGACGTGACAACGTCTTATAAATCGATGAACGCCCGCTGCACGCACGAAAAAACATGACTCATTGTCCCGTTTGTCGCGTTACGCCGAAGGCAAGCGTGCGAGCGAGAGCGCGGATAAGCGATAGAGAGGCACGATCGGCCTACCGTTCGGATTGTGCCGCATCTATCTCTCTTCCACTCGATTGGTCGATGCGTCTGAGTAGAAAAGAGACAGCGGCAGCACACAACTTATACACCTACAGTACCTACACGTGATCTGTTTACAACTGTTTATAAAAGTAGTACCATTTTTTATGACAAGCTTCGAACGAAAATTACAAACGGTAATTTTCAGAAAACCTTCGAACGGTTCAGAGAAAATCGACCGAGTATATTAATATATTATGGATAGACTAATTCTGATTTGATTTTAGTTTTATTCGCAATAAAATAAAATTCAATCCTTAAAAATCTTGGCTTTGTAATTGTATAAAACTCTTTTAATAACATTACTTGCTTGTGTCAGTTTATAATATCGTCTTATTTTCGTATCAATTTTACGACGAAAGAAAGCATACTAAGTACCGTATGAAGTTTTAAATTTACATGTATTAAAACAATCGTATTATTTGCTGATTTTTCATTAATATTTCTAAAGATTATTAATATTGATACCGCATGATGTTGTAGGGTATCAGAACTCTCTCGGACGATCTTATTTATCACCTCAATCAATGATAATAAGATCTAAACGATTAATATAACGCGAATAAATGCATTAAAAATGTTATAAAATCATGTAACCGACTCATTCGCTACGGCTTCGCTGTGATTGGTTGAATTCAGTTCAAGCCAGAATGCTTTGCGTCGATTGGTCGAGCACTTTTTCATACTAGAATCACGGGGGAAAAAATATGGCTGTCAACCGCCAAGTCAGTAGACGTACGAGTCGTAATTAGAGAGTCATAGTTGTCAGCCGTAATCTGGATATAGCCCTTCTACCTCGGACAGGTAGGAAGTACCTAACTTCTAATCGTTCTGGTCTTATGCTTTGAAATATAGTCTCAACGGCAACTGTATCTGTATTTTGTAACCGACAATATAATAGTTTGAACAATAAACTAGCCCACTCTCAGATAGAGTGCGGTCAATTGAATACCGTTTAAAATCTTTGCAAGAGCTTCCTGATTCTCCCTCTCCTGTCCCTAAGTTCCGTCACCGAAAGCTTTGGAAGGATGCTGTCTGAACACAATCAGATTGAGAAGAAACACTGGTCGTCTCATTTGGCGCCCAACGTGGGGCGCCAATTGAGACCACCTTGATTCGGGCTCTCTCGTTAATAGAGAGAGAACCTCTATCTGTCTCTCTTGGAGGGAACTTAGGGACAGGAGAGGGAGAATCAGGAAGCTCTTAATGAAAAACAATCTCAGAGTGTTTACAATAGTGTGTTTATCACACGGTTTAGCTCCTTAGAACCTAACAGTCACAATGAATCAACAGTAGGGGGTTGTCAGCACGTTTCCGCCTGATATGAGCCGAATGCAGTGGACTGCGTTTCGAACAACGTAGCACGGCAACGATTGCACCCTTTTTGGTGGTCTCCGGGAAATCTACATTATTTCAGGATCATCATATCAAAACATTAATACAATTCGCGCTTCAGTTCTCGTGCGGTGAACACCCCTCTTCGCCAAACGTTCCGTTAATACTGCCAGAACTATGGCCCGGTGAGCTGTGATTACTAGACAGCTGCCGGGCCGACCATATTACTCACATCATCAGTCACCAGCCATCACGCCTGCATTATCACAGACCACAAAGGCTGCCAAGATCCCAACGCCATCAAGCCACCGCGGTCGCCGTCGAAGCCAACCGAAACCGAGTGTTTACCCCAAACATGAATGATAAAGGAATCTACATGGAACACTCGGACTGAAGAAAGCCGACACTTGGGACTGCAAAGGCTACTAAGATTCTCATTTCTACCTATGACGACTCGCTACCCAGACCACAGCAACATCTCTAACTCTACATTATTATTATTCTCACGCCACCAAGCCACAGCAATCGCCGTCATTGCCAGCTGAAACTGAGTGTTTACCCCAAACATGACTGATAAAGGAATCTACATGGAACACTCAGACTGAAGCCAGGAAATTACATGGGACTGCAAAGGCTGCCAAGAACCCCACAACTACCTACGACGACTCGCAACCCTGACCACAGCAACATCTCTAACTCGACATCACCCCCACGCCACCAAGCCACCGCGGACGCCGTCGGAACCAGCCGAAACTGAGTGTTCACTCCAAACATGACTGATTAAGCAATCTACATGGAACCTCAGACTGAAGCAAGCCGAATCAAGCAACCGCAAAGGCTGACAAGATACGACGAAGGATGAAGAAATCATCATCATCATCATCACCACTGACGAGATTATTTCTTAAACTAATGAACCCTTACTAAAAACATTTAGTTAACTCACCGAGATGAAAGGGATTAGGCCCACAGCCCAAGTCCCATAAGAAATATATAATATACCGGATTATTTCAGGTAGCCCGGGTGAGAAAGAGATGGAGCGATGGAAGAGAGTGAGTCGACTAGACGTCAGTTTTAAATAATTTATGAAACAACTTCTCTATATTAACTTGCTAGGAATTTATCATTTAGAAAGGGTATAATCTAGGCTGAAGGTATTTCTGGTATCGATTTAAATCATAGACTGAGGTGCCATATAGACCGTTCGAGAGAGTTCTGATGATCTTACATATATGTTGGTGTCAATATAACCTCACTTTAATAGTTACATTTTTATATGGCGTAAATGTGTTTAAAGTTTTAGCAAGAGTCCATAACCTAAAAATGCTGCAGAAAATTTTAATTTCAAAAAAAGAACATAGCAAAATAGTTCACGATTCGTCCACCGACTGCCGGAAATGCAAAGCTATTGTGAAGAATACATATTGAAAATTTTACTGGCGCTGGATAATTAACACGACGTGTTTGATGTTCACAGGCAACCAAGAATAATAATTGATTTCTGATGCTGTACAATCAAATCGGTCACGAACTTGTTTCAAACAGGTTTATAAAATTTAATGGAATAATACAACAGGACAAGTCTGTTTTTATGATATATATTATGTTATAACCTGAGAAAAACGAAATGTAACTTATATTGTAATGTAATTATGTGACGAATGTTGGGTGTATTTCGGCATCATGCCAGCGCCAGAACTACTATACTGAAGATAAGGTTGACACAATAATAAATAAGGTATCTAATGTAAATGTAGTCGGTCTGTGCTTTTGATGACCAACAATTGTAAAATGACAGTTCAATGTCAGTTCAAGTACATCCGTGCACTTGAAATTCCTGAAGATGCTGAAAGACGAAACCCGGGTCGTTAGCGACAAAACTCATGGAAAAGTACAAAATTCAAACGATTCATTTTTTCATATTGAAATTCTATCAAGCACCCTTCGAAATTCCTAATTGTAAAATACTTTTAAATCTTCTTATTAATAAACTGCTACACATAACTTTATCGTCAATTTCACCATACATATATCAATTAATTTACTTTCGATGGATTCGGCGGTATTCATTGGACCAGCCAGTTTGTTTCTGGCCATGGTGGTTTTGCCGCCAAGCTCTTCAGGCCTGGCCGGATGGTAGATGGGCCGACATGTAGATGCGGCGATATAATGGATGCTGATCACATTCTATGGATTTGTCCTTTTATGTCCTCTGAGCGGGAAGATTTACTCAGGTTGGTCCGACCAGCTGTCGGGCCAGTAGGCCACGCCGACTCGGTAGCCAATAAAAATAATTATTTGGCCTTCAGCAAATTTGCGGCGTCATACGGTGCAAGGACGGACCTATTCGTATAGGTCCGTAACCGGCCTTTGTTGATTGCATTAATGACAGCATCAAATAGCATTTCTAGAATCAGTAACGTATAGGGTGTGCTAATTATTTAGAGTCAGTAATGCACACTTGAGTGCCTTGGCCTCCAAGTCCTGGGCAAATGCTCCCGAAACAACTCCATACTCGCAAACAGAACAGATACGCTTAACGTTGTTACGCCACGGGACACGATCGCTGATACCGAATGTAAGGCCGTGGCGGGTGGTGGTTGGGAGTAGTTTAGTTTAGTAAGTCAGAAGATGCCTCTGCAATAGGCGAAACATATATCACAATTAGCAACATTTTTAATGTTGAATAATCAAAGTTATTTGCAGGAGGTGTTAAAATAATTTACAGTAAATTAAATAATAAATCTATCAACATTTATTACGTCGTTGACAGTGTTGCTTTGTGCTTATTTTGCGGTTATGGATTACTGTAATTATATACATACAGATACATAGATTTGCTATATATATATATATATATATAAATAGCAAATCTATGTATTTATTATTGGTGCTCAAGGTTACATGAATTAAATATTTTTTTATGATTCCGTTCATATTATTCTGTTAATGAGGCGAAATATCCATTCAAATAACGATAAAATGGTGATCGTTTATATCATAGGTTCCCAAACTTATTTCCTCCGTGGACCCCTAAACCAGAATTTCATTTTTGGTGGACCCCCCCCCCCCGGTTGCCTAATAATGAAGTTTTCTAAACTTTTCAAACACAAATATGAACACAATTCGATAAGTTTTTGTATAGTGGACAGTGAAAAAAAAGTTGTTTATTATTAGTTCTTTATTGAATTAACAAGGAATCGTACAAAACATAATTGAAACATATTATAATAAATAAGAATTCTTTATTAAAATAATATTAAATAAGAATTCTTTTTTTCGAGCGTCAGGTTTATCCTTCTCATTAATGAGACGGGTGAACCTGACGCTCTGATATAAGTTGGTCAATATTTGGCTTTAAATTAGTGAGGTATAGTCGTAAATCACCACATTCTGTAATTTGCAACCTGTTCGTTTTTTTCGTAAGAAAATTAGTTACCGCATTGAAGCCTCTTTCCACGAGGTATGTAGAAGGAAAAGATATTAAAAAAATTCGTACAATGGCCCATAACGCAGGAGAAGTCACAGGGATATTTTTCTGCAGCCAAAACTGCTGGTAATCCTTTCTAAATTCTACCTTGAGTTCTTCATCTGTGCTAAGTCCTATTAACTCTTCCTGTAATATGTCTTGTACAGTATCCATTTCTACTATACATGGATTGATGATCCAAGGAGGTATTTTCATTATTAAAATGTATTCAAACCTGCTTTTGAAGTCTTCGTGGAGGAAATTTAGGTGTTCTACGTAATTTCTACGATCATCGTCATTTGTTTTGGATTACCAAACATATGTTTTGGATTACTATTGAGAAGGCTTTTAGCAAAGTATTTTTATCTCCTAATTCTATGGAATGGAGTTGTAAAATTAAGTATAAACGACTCAATCCGAGAAAACCCTTTGATTTTTTTATCTTGCCTATTTGACAAAAGTCGACGAGATTTATTCAATTGCTGGAGGTTCTTTTTAGTTCAGTGTAACGGGCAAGCGATTTCAAATCTTTATCTGAATATACAGATGTTTGTTGTGATTTTATGTGACTATGTCAAATAAATCCGTGAACCCCCATTTATTTTTCTTCCTGACAGGGACCCCCTGTCAGTCCCTCACGGACCCCTGGGAACTTTGGGAACCCCTGGTTTATATGATTTGACATCTGATTTCCAGCTATTTTTTCCTAAACATTTATAACGGCTTAATGTTTTTTTGTTATGATCACATTAATTGAATTGATTTTAATCCTTCGATTTGTGTTATTTTGCAACATTCTATATTCAAACGGCTTGAAATGTGTTTGAACTTCTTGGAACATACAAATAACACGTTAGCTGTCAAAATAACAGATAACGCGAAAAATAGTTCGAGAAATTCGATAATAAGAGTTACGTTTATCTTAAAAATAGTAAAATAATTACCGTGTCCGCGAACTTTGACATGAAACGATAATATACCAAAAAATTGGTGTCTGTAAAGTCGGTTTACGGACGATAGTTTAACGTGACAACGTCATAAGAAAACATTGATGAAATGATTGCATACTTTTATGAATAAAATGGAATCATTTTTATTGAATTATCATTATTTTGTATGTATACGATATTTTGTATATTTGTTATACGTTAATCAGATTTTTAATATGCAAGAATTAATTACCTCTATTGCCGCAATTGTTGTTGTAATATAAACAATGAAAACTACATTAACATTTCACTTCACTTTATAAACAGTTGTAAACAGATCACGCGTAGGTACTGTAGGTGTATAAGTTGTGTGCTGCCGCTGTCTCTTTTCTACTCAGACGCATCGACCGATCGAGTGGAAGAGATATGGATGCGGCACAATCCGAACGGTAGGCCGATCGTGCCTCTCTATCGCTTATCCGCGCTCTCACTCGCACGCTTGCCTTCGGCGTAACGCGACAAACGGGACAATGAGTCATGTTTTTTCGTGCGTGCAGCGGGCGTTCTTCGATTTATAAGACGGTGTCACGTCAAAAATATTTCCAATGGAAATAAATATTATATTTTTAATATAATATAATGTATTGAGAAGCTACTTATATTTAAAATCGAGCTAAAAATTAGCTACATTCTTAAAAAAAAAAATCTGGCGTTAATTTGAAAATAAACGAACCGTTGCTTTATACAGACTATACTGGAACGTAATTTTTGATGCAAGCAAGAATAGATAAATCCACTTCATCAACAGTTGATCTTTGACCATAGATAAGCTAGAGATCAAAGATTTATAGACTTTACTAGAGATATCAAATGATTTCACAAACGAGATTGTGACTATAATTTTCGTTCAGATTAAAAAATATAATACAAAACAATTGAAGAACATCACTGTTCCACCATCCTTTACATTGAACGTTGAGAGAAATACAGTCAACCCTGCTATAGCGGACACTTCTATAAAGTTTTTTGCTTTAGCTGATGCGGCGGTTTTTTGTACAATGGATGTGTCACTTGCTAACAAACTAAGCACTTAAAATTGGAAAAATGTTTGATTTGCTTCAAATCACAAAATACAATTGAAAAAACCAAACCCCAAATTTTGTATGTATGTCTTTAATTTTTTGATATAACATTTAATTGAAACGGCGTATGTATGTATGTCTGTGGGTCAGTAATTCTTTGGGAATGATATAACATTAAATAGTTATTGGTCGTTTAGTCCGAGCGAAGCCGGGTAGCAATACTAGAAATACCGAAACGGCGTATGTATGTATGTATGTCTGTGGGTCTGTAATTCTTTGGGAATGATATAACATTAAATAATTATTAATCGCTTGGTCCGAGCGAAGCCGAGTAGCAATACTAGAAATACCGAAACGGCGTATGTATGTATGTCTGTGGGTCAGTAATTCTTTGGGAATGATATAACATTAAATAATTATTGGTCGCTTAGTCCGAGCGAAGCCGGGTAGCAATACTAGTAGTTTATATAGCGTTTATTTGTTATATCGTTATCCCTATCCTCCCGTTATAGCAGGGCTGACTGTGTACATAATAATTTGATCAACTGAGACATTATCATTAACGAATATTGGTGACAGTTAAAATGATTATCTTTTCATTGATAAATAGATGTTACTGCCACAGATGCTTCCTTGTCGGATTTCTCCTTTATTTAATATGTTGTCTCGGAAAGTTTTATCAGTTTTATAAAATTACAGACATTCACTAACTGATTGATAGTAAATTACTTTTCGAATGTATTTTTGGAAAGGTCAATGTATATTTTTATATTTTACTTGAACTTGGTTAGATAGCTTATAACAGCTTCTTTGTTACACGGAATATTTTATACAACGCCTATACAAGAAAATAATTTATTAAAAATTACGTGTAAAATTACGGGAAATAGAGGAGGCCCTCTTTTTCCTAACGCCTTCGCCTAGAGCAGCGGTCACCAAACTACGACCCGCGAAAGACTTTCATCCGACCCTCAAAACTTTTTTTTATATTTGTAAATATTCACAAAGGAAATATTAATTTTATAAAATTTCATGACTTGGTTGTGACCAGTACGCGCGGCCGCGCAGCAGTTTAGAAACTCCCGCGCAATTGTCCTATGTTGGGGCACAATCCAATAGTTCATACATTTAATGACCTGATTAAAAAATGAGGTTGAAAATATTTGAAAGGTTCACATAATAGAGATGCATAAATTAATTAAACATGTAGTTTTTAGTTCATATCCGCTTCCAATGCGGAGAATATGGCCTTCTTACGAAGCATTTCATCAGAATTTGATCTATGATTTAAATAGCTCCGCGCATTTTTTAGATTGGCCTGCTCAGCCTTTGAATTTTCCGCGCAGCAAACCTCTCAGCTTACAACACAGGTTCCCAATCTTTTTTGGGTGGCGACCTCTTTTTATAAAAGCCATGTGACCCGCGACCCCCATGCAATTCAAAAATACATTTGTAATAAAGTTATTACAAAAAACAACGAAAATGCAATAAAGTGAATATTTTTTTAGTTGGACTAATTGGATTCCAATACGAACGCATTTGTCGTCCGGCTCCAGGAGTTTTACAAAATTCAATCCAGCATTTTCTCAAAAAGTTTGGTGACATTTAACCTGGAACAATCTATAAAGAAAGTTATAAATTTCATTAGAAAAGTTAGCATTTTCTTATCGATATTTGGAGCCAAGTTCTGTTGGGCGACCGACATTCAAAGGGAAATTATCTATCGTGTAAATCAGTGAAGCGCATCCTTTTTGGGAAAGGGGCCAGATAATCAATTCTCATATAGTTCGAGGGCCGTATGGACAAAACTGGTTAAATCGTGAATTTTGTGAATTTCATTGTTTTATATTGTTCTTCCATCGTCCGTAAAAAGTTCTGAAGAAAAAATGTAATTGATATCTTTCATTGCGGGCAGCATTAAATGTCATCGAGGGCCGCAGGTTGTACATAACTGGTGTAAATCAAATAAATAATTGTAGAATGAAGCTTAATCGTGATTAATATTAATACATTAATTTGAAACGTCAAAATAGACCATAGAGAAAAATGAACCGATTTTAACCACCCCTGGCTCCATCCAAAATGCAATAAAGTTTACTTTTCTACAATAAATAGTGAACATATGATACGGTAAGAAAAATAACAAATGTATTTTAGTTCTATTATTATTATATATATTTGTTGATAGCTATTTCGGCTTACGCCTTCGTCAGAATACATTGTTATTTTTCTTACCGTATTATAATGGAGTTCTACCAAGTAAATGCCTACTCAATCAATAAAGTGTACATATGATTCACAATTGGAGTAAACACCGTCTTAATTAAAAACCGTTTTGAATGTATATTTGCTATGATTGTAAAATTCCGTGAATATTTCTTTCCAGGCTTTGAATTTGAACGAGAATAGATTTTTCTGTTTGACTTGACGTTGAACAACAATTTATTGTTATTGCTTGCATATAAAAACATAATTAATGCATGATTATAATTCACAGTTGTGAAAATATATTAAATATTTCTTTATACACAATTGAAACAGGTTGTCTATGGAATTAAATAATCAGGCATTATCGAACACGTTCGTTATTTTAGAGGTCAGGGTTGTGAATTATAATTATAATAAAGATAAACAATATGTTATATTTATTTTGAAGTTAAGCGGTTACCGATAATAGCTTTAAACATTCGCGTTGATTTGTCGGTTTTTCTAAGCAATAATTAATAGCTAATTAATATAAAATATCTTCGATAACTAATAGCTAATTAATAAAATATCATTGACTGTTGTCCTAGTTGTCATTTTGACACCTTACTTTGGAAAGTTTCTTACTGCTCTTGATACTGTTTTGAGATATGAATGTTTGACGTTTCGATTGATGAAAATTCACTTGTAACAATGAGCAAGTAAAAATGTTTCAAATTACTTATTTAAAGCATATTTTTTCACGAATCTTGCTGAGATATAATGATGACAATCTTCAGAACTTTGTCAAATAAATTTAGAAAAAAAATTGTGCAGATGCAGTGCAACTCTGGAATTCTGCGAACTTCGTTATTCAACCATAGACAATTTTGAAATTCATAATATGTATGATAGAATGCGGTAAATAAATACAAGATTTTTTCGACCAAAAGGTCATTTTAACCAAAAAATGTCAATTATAACTTTTTTAGAGTGAGGTAACGATTTGTTGAAAACTGACATCGAAATCATATAAGAGAATACTTTCGATGGTTTCGGCGGTAACTTTGTGGAAGTTCATTTTAATATAAAATTTAAAAGAACTTTGATTATTCCACGTATTGTGTATTAGATTATAATATTAGATAAATATTAGATTCAATCTTGCTACATTAATTAAGCAAACTTTGCGATAGTCCAAAGTCTAAAGATGCCCCTGAAAGAGGCGAAACACGTGTCACAGTTAGTAGCACAATACGTGGAATAATCAAAGTTATTTCAAATTTTATATCATAATAGTATTGATACCCGGCGTCGCTCGGACTAAGCGACCAATAATTATTTAATGTTATATCATTCGACATAATTATATCACAAAATCTAACATCCAAAATAGAGTTCAAATAAAATCACAAACTTTATTTAATTTGATGACAGATCCATTCTCGCCCATTAAAATATCCAAATTCAAGGAAAAAATCTAATTTGCTGTCAAAGAAATGTCAAATAATACCTTCACGTAAATAATAAACATTATTTATAATAATAAAAGCCGGGAAAAGTTCAGTAGAAGACTAATTTATTACATTTTGACTAAATGTCTTCGCCGATAAAAATTCAAACATATTTTCTTTCATATTCGTTTTTATGGCAACTTAATGACCAACAATGCAAAAGGGAAATACAGACCCACACACATACATACGCCGTTTCGGTTTTATATATAAGATTAGAAAATTTTGCCATTTATTTTCCAAATTATTTTTGTACCAAAGTGATTTTACGTAGCTTCACGGAATTGCTTGGATAGACTAGTACATTTTTCCACCGATGAGGTTAGATTTGACAGAAATCTACTATTTTTCTTCGGCTTCTTTTCTGACGCCACGGACCATGTGACACATGGCCACCTCAATCGATCTACTCCCACTGGGTTGTCTGGATAGTTATGGTAATTGGGAGAATCAGTTGAAGTAGAAAAATAAAGAAACGAAATAGATAAAATTTAGTCAGAGTGCTGAAGGTTAGAAATATATAGATATTCATTTTTTATCGCAAGGAATTGTTACAATCCCTTTACGCCAACCAAATTTAAAAAAGACCAAACTCTTCCAAATTTGAAAACTACCAGAATGACAAAACATGAACTGACTTTAAAAAGTGTTGACTGTCAATACATTCATTAATGGTACATATAACATGTAAAGATAAGGTCCGGTTTCGCTTTTTGCGAGCATTTTAAGCTGACGAAATGATAAGGATTTCGTCTGAAGGTGCTTGATGGAATTTCAATATAAAAAAAGGTCAGTTCAAGTTCATTTGTGCGCTCAGGTCGTTTTGTACATAATCTTTTGAAAAAAGCCATGCCGTAATATTTTTTTTCAAAGTTGAAAATCGACGCTAATATTTTGAGGCCAATTGCTCTTGCTCATTCTGCCCCTGCTTTGATATGTGTATATCATATAATGTAGCATATTATATGGCCTTGAAAATAAAAATGTAAAATCACTAATTGCTGTGTTTACACTATCACATGTTTTACAAAACAAATATACAAAAATACACCAGACCACAAGAATAATATTTATGTTTTTTTAAAATTATTTATTGTTTTTTCCGACCGGCACGGCACGTAGGCATATCGTACGTGAATTGTTAATTATGTGCTGACATCTTCAAGAGTTATCTATCAAGAATCATCGCAAGACCATTACAGCAAAATGTCAAGGTTAATATAAGTTGAGTACGTAATGGAGATTACGAGTTTTACCGGCAATCTATATACCATAAATAAGTTATAAAATAAATATTATAGTAAATAACTTTCTCATTTAAGTATTTGAATAAACTGGAGTACACTATTAAGTTTATCTTAACATAAGACAGATTGAAGAGGCAAATAAAAAAATATATATTTAGGTGCACATTAATGCTAAAGAATAGGAAATTTTAGTGACAAAGCAGCTAGGAGAATATAATTTAATATCAGCAATAAAATATGTAGCTTGAACTATTAAAAAAAATAAAAATAGTGACATCTCTGTTTGAATAGTCAAACATTGAAAAACTAGTGAAGATGCTATCTTTAAGTAGAAAACTGTTTTTCATTAATATATTTGATACGCGAGATGCTCTTACAAGTTCATTAAAAGCTGTTGTTTTAGATCATAAAATTTCTTCATTCGTCAATTTATAACGTGTGTTGATGGCGTCTATAATTAAATAATGCTCACATAAATTTTGTATGCAGGAATCTACTCTTAGCTAATTTTCACTCAATAGATGTCGTAGAAATGCATAAACATATTAATTATTTTTTCGTTGTTTGTAGTTGAGGTAATTTCAATGGATAAATAAATATATATCAATAAATAATTTAGTATGTATATAATACAGGGCTGTGGAGTCGGTAAAAAAAAGTCCGACTCCGACTCCAGCATCAACCAAAACCACGACCCAGACTAAAAAAAGTTTAATATCGTCACTTTTTTTCCCTAATTTTCCTATGTATGTGTATTCAATTAAATATCAACCCTATCAATGCGGCCAAAGGCCAAATTCAACATATTAAATGCAAAAATAAAAAGTTCAAACTTTTCAAAAATTTTGACTCCGAGTACGTCTCCGGCCGAAACGCCGCGACGAGTCCGACTCCGGCCAAAAAGCCCCGACCCCACGACTCCAACTCCGACTCCACAGCCCTGATATAATATATTATTTATGATCAAGATATTATATTTGGAGGGATAGGCATCATTTGAAAACAAGGTCTCAGCGCATAGTTAGCTTATTACATGAAAACACGAATTCGAGACTCGGGACTCAAGGTGTTGAATGAGTTGAGATGTCATCCCCTAATTTGGTGCCACGAAGTCTGTGCACCCCCCCTTTATATCATGTAGGTCAGTGGAACACTACGACTTCGACGTAATACCGCGCTTCTCAATTTTTAAAGACGCTAAACCTTTTCATATTGCTTCTCCGGCGATTTTTCAGATTTTTAAATTATTTATGACGAAATTCTAAAAAAGGTTAATTTATCCAATGAAAAACTGACACATTTTAAAAAAATTATCTGCCACTAAGAGAGATGTGTCATTTTTCAATTTTCGCATTTTCAACGGTGCGCTTAGAGCAGTGCTGCACAACTAATTTGGGAGAAGGTCCAGATAATTTCCCATTTCTCCGATAGTTCGAGAGCCGCATGGGTAAAAGTGATTAAATTATCAAATTGAAAATTTTATATTGTTTTGAAAAATTCTTAAGAAAAAAAGGTGAAAATGTCATTGCAGGTCGCAGGTTGTGCATTACTGACATAGAGCTTTCGACTTCGAACATTCAGACTTCCTTATTTCGTCGATTTTTTTAGATATTTTTAGCAATGTAGAAAAATCGAGTCGAAAAACTCAACAACTATTGGTGTGCGCGCCAAACCCGGGACGAGTGCGCGGAGTTTTAACACTGCGTACGTGCCTGTGTAATAGAGGGTTTACGGTGTAGATAGATATAGCGTGCAATAAATCACTGATCTATTAAAGAGTGGCGCCCGAAATCTACTTTTCCATCGCGATTACTCAATAAGATAGTGTTATCGTTATTAAAAGCGGCATAATTATGAGACTACGCCAGTATCAAATCAGGGTTCGATAATCGATAGATAAGTGTTGCCATATCCTCGAATATATCTACATATATAATATAATCATTACTTTTGGTTGCTAAGCAATGGGAAAACAATGGTTCACCACACATTTTTATTTACACCGTGACATACTTAAAGGGCGAAGCAATGTTTAGTGTCGGGCTATGTGGTATACTTAATAAAAATCGATAAATTTTCATGCATACTTTTGCTTATCAACAAAATGAAGTTATTTCTTTTTTGAGCGTACATTGTAATGAAAACTGTGAGCGGAAAAATAACTTTATTATTTAGTAAATACCACTGTGGAATTTATTAAAACATGTACTTTTTAAATTTAGAATTTCGACTGAATGATGGAATTTCAATCACAAATTGGAATCTTTTGAATTTTGTACTTTTCCATGAGCTTGTCAAGTGTCTGTTCAAGTTCATTCGTGCACTTAAAATGCCTGAAGATGACAAAACCCGCAAAACCCGGGTCGTAAGCGACACAACTCTTGGAAAAGTATAAAATTAAAACAATTGAAATTTGTTTTTTTTATTATTAAATTTTGGCACATATTATGCAGCGCTAGAAACTAATTCTTTTACCATGTTCGCACCCAACGTGGAGCATATGGACATATCTCAACATACGTTTTTTCTACGAGAATCGCTTGCTACTCAGTTGCTCAACCTTTCTATTTGTAGGAAATTAGGTATTGAAATGATACGAGGCATAGTGGTTATCTAATTGCTCCGTCGCTTTTTGGGATCGGAAGGGTAGGAAGGGATCTTTAACATTTTATTTTTACACAAATCCAACCCATTGCCTTCGAGATGAGTCGATAAATTTACTGAAAAAATCTGCTCGCACGGGGACTCGAGCCCGGGCTTATCAGCTTCTAATGATCGCGATGAGCGAAACCGGCCTCGATCTTTATCAGAGTACACGTGGACGTAGTGCAATTTAATGTGTTTTATTTATTTAGATATTTCCCTTGCACCAAGAAGTGACAGTTACACCTTAAAAGTGAAAAATACATTAGTTTGATATTTAATGTTGAATTAAAAGCTGAAAAAACGCTCGTGTGATGGAGGCCCAATATTACGTCAATTATAAAAAAAGCATCTTGCGTTTGTGTATTTATACGAATGTCGCTGAATGCCTAAAATACATTTCAATGCCACGGATATAATTTACCTAGTTTCCGGCGATTTTTGATGTTATTTGGTTTATCATTGTTAAACTGTGAGATTATATTTAGTGATGTTGCTAGTATAAAAAAAAATATCAAACATAATCATAGCTACATTAAAAAAATAGTCCAGACCAGCTACAAAAAGTAATCGTTGATTTCGTATGTTAATATAATCGCATAAAAAAAGTTCTCCGTCTCTTTTCTTAGTAATGGCACATAATCAATAGAAATAAGTCATTTATTTTATTTGTTTTCACCGACCTTTTAAAACCTGCCGACCGGTAATATAAGATAAATAATTCAAGAACCGTATATTTAATTTAAAAAATTGGTGTCTGTAAAGTCGGTTTACGGACGATAGTTTAGCGTGACAACCTCATAAGAAAACATTGATGAAATGATTGCATACTTTTATGACTAAAATGGAATCATTTTTATTGAATTATCATTATTTTGTATGGATACGATATTTTGTATATTTGTTATACGTTAATCAGATTTTTAATATGCAAGAATTAATTACCTTTATTGCCGCAATTGTTGTTGTAATATAAACAATGAAAACCACATTAACATTTCACTTCACTTTATAAACAGTTGTAAACAGATCACGCGTAGGTACTGTAGGTGTATAAGTTGTGTGCTGCCGCTGTATCTTTTCTACTCAGACGCATCGATTAATCGAGTGGAAGAGAGATAGATGCGGCACAATCCGAACGGTAGGCCGATCGTGCCTCTCTATCGCTTATCCGCGCTCCCGCTCGCACGCTTGCCTTCGGCGTAACGTGACAAACGGGACAATGAGTCATGTTTTTTCGTGCGTGCAGCGGGCGTTCATCGATTTATAAGACGTTGTCACGTCAAAAAAAAATGATAACCTTTGGTATTCATCGATGATACTTCTTAATTAAAGACGCGAAGAATGTGTCACTTCTGTCACTATTAGTAATAATACGTGACACAATAACAAAGGTTATTTATTTAATTGGATATTGAAATGAACTGAACTCTATCGTAGGTATTGTATTTTGTTAATTGTTGTTGGGAACTGTTAATTGGTATTCCACGCAAAGTATTTAGTTCTAAAATAATTAAAATATACAACTTGAAGCGATTTTGACTTCACGCCATCATCAGAACAATAATAATCATTATCAAGTCCGTTAACGACTGAATGCTATCACACTTATTAAATACTTTTGGTGAGCTAAGTATGTATTATATAATACATCCCTGGTTTATTCATGGATTTTACTGAATTCACTAAGCTATATGTATGTACTTACCAGTGGATCTCAACAGCTGTGTTTGGATGGCCACATTATAAATTTGACAGAAATTGGCGGGCGACTATATTTTAAGAAATGAAATTGTACACTTTTTGGATGTTCAACTTTTCTATTCAAATTAATACAGAAAAAAATGTCACATGAAAATATAGGCAAAGACATTAAGTCAATAAGTGTTTTATTTCAAAGATTATTTTATTTAATACTAGTCGGTATCCGGCAAGCGTTGCGATGTTACTCAAAGAATGAAAATGTTTGTGTTTATTGAAGTGCTTTCGGATGCACAATTTTTTAGAAAGATAATTTCGATTTCATTTCACAATGATCGGTAACAATGACATTTACCGTTTGAAGTTTGTTGTTTGTCTTTTGCCGATTGTCTATGGTACGACACACGCGCTACCTACTGAAAGTTAATTGTACTATGTATATAACTACTATAACTATAGTGTACGATTGAAGAATATTCCAATAACTAAGATTTGAAAAAGGAATTCATCAGTATGTGTGTTTAAAAAAGCCCATGGACGTTATCACACCGAATATGCATACTCATTTGAATAAAAACAAAACTTGTCAGTGAAATTTTTAAACAATGTTTACTTATTGTTAGTTCAAGTTCATTCGTGCACTTGAAATGCCTGAAGATGCCGAAAGGCAAACCCGGATCTTTAACAACAGAACTCATGGAAAAATACAGAATTGAAATTCCATCTAGCATCTTCAGTCGAAATCCTTAAATATAAAAAAAAAACTCTTTACTCGATTTATTCTTGAATATCAATATACAACACACCGCAATCGGGCGTCTGAACTTATGAGACGCTAGCAGTCAACGGGTAAACTGTCACTTCTTGGCGGAAAGGCATTATTTAAATTAAATTAAATAAATTTTTGGTAGTACTTTTTGCACATATATTCTGATTAAGATCAGATCAAGATCAGTTGACAATTATCGCGATAGGCCCAAACGGTTCCGATCTTTATCAGAATAATGTGTTTTACCCAGGGCTGTGGAGTCGGTTAAAACTCCGACTCCGACTCCAGCATTTACCAAAACCACGACTCCGACTCCGACATTGACCAAAAACATGACTCCGACTAAAAAAAGGTTAATATCGTCACCTTTTCCCCCCTAATTTTCCTATTTATGTGTATTAAATTAAATATCAACCCTATCAATGCGGCCAAAAGCCAAATTTGACAAATTAAATGCAAAAATGAAAATTAAAACTTTTCAAAATTTCCGACTCCACGACTCCGACTCCGACTGCACAGCCCTGGTTTTACCCTTTGCACTCCTCAATATTTTTTTCCCTTTTCAATAACTCCTCAATAGATGTGAGAAATTGATTGGATATCGCAGGGTTTGCGTATTTATTAGCATGGTAAAACGAAATACCGAAAAATATACCACATTATGACATGTTGCAAACTTTGACCTTGGCTCTCAATCCAATATGCACGGTTTTTGAAATAAGAATAATTTATAATAAGTAAAAAATGTTTTCCCAACCGGGTTGTACAATGTTGAGCAGGACTCGACGTAAGAGTTGAATGAGTTAAAGTGACAGCTGTCAAATTTCATATTATGAGCTGCGCGTTAGCTATACGATGTTGAGTTCTTTATTTGAAAGAAGTTCCAATACGTAAAAAACTTGAATGACATAATTGACATACATATTGACACCACCTTATGTGGTAGGTCATCAGAACTCTCTCGAACGATCTATTTTTCACCTCAGTCTATGAGCTTAAGTCGATATCAGGAAATAAATTCATTCTTATAATAATCTATATTGAAATCTATAGCGATTCAATATAGAGTTATTTCAATTTCTCTTATCTCTTGACGCCCGACAGTGCATGTGCTTCATAAAAAGTTCGTTAGGCGATAAATAATCCCTTATCGGCGGGCGCACGTGTTAACTATTTTTGAAACGGCCATTGTTTTTTTTTTCTGAAAAACCGCTGTTTATTACATAGTATGTACGTTGAAATAGTCCCAAAAATATATTTAAAAAAAATGCATTGATAAAAACCGCATAACTTTGAAATCGCACAAAAAGTGGTTTGGGTGTATTATAAATGTTTGGTTTGCGTTTGCATGTTTATGTGATCATTTTTAATTGGCGCATTCAAACATGTACGCGGACACATTGTTTAGGCCCTCTGCCTCAGACTTACACATTTTACTCGTAAAACTATTTTGATCCCGTGCCTGCCGAATTAAATGCTAACCATTCGTGCGACATGCGCTAAAAATTAATAACATACACACTTCTGAGAACACAAGTGATTAACCATACAACAACCCAAAAGATTTCAATATATGTAGTTTAAAAAATAGAATTCATTAGTCAAAAATTATTTTATGCAAAATTTGGTGTTGGCTCAACACCATGCATTGTCATAAAATATATATTCACTCTTTACAGACTAAAATGAAAATTCTTATTTATAATTCAAATAAATGTTTGTCACTGATATGCGTCGCGAACTAACGGACGTGGAGGTGAGATAATGTAATGCGGGAGCCCCGATTTTTCATAAAGGGAAATCCCAGCGATATATTCGATAATCAATTTATTTATTTTATTTAACCTTATCCAGAGATATTATGTTTCACTCGTTCAGATGAAAATTTTGGTGATGAGCGAAACTGGTCCTGATCTCAATAAATTTATTGTGAAATAAGTATTGGAAATACATATAAACAATATACAGTGTCGGACCAAATGTATCCACGAATCAAAATTAGATATAAATTTTTGCAGCACCCTGCCTATGATTACTTATTAATATGTATATTAAAGTAAAATGACATTCGACAATCGTCATACTACCGCTAAAATAATAAAAAAATATAATTATATATGACTTAACAATTTATCTTATCTATGGTCAGGCAATCCACTTACAATCTTACATATATCGATTAAATTAAAATTGTTTATTTAAGCGATATAGTATTACACCAATTATAATACGACTCTATATATTATTGGGATGCCTTGAGTGATGAACAATTTTACATTCTTACATTCAATATATTGACATATTTCTATATCAAGGTATAAAAAGTTTTATAATAAGCAAATCTTTACAACATTTATTATGCGGAAGTACCTACCGTCAAATAGGGTGGCTTTGCCGGGTCAATAAAGTGACATTAGAAGCAATTTATAATATTAAGCGCACCCAGCATAGAGCCTTTTGCAAAAACCACATAAATTATATGAGGTATGATATATACATTTAAATTTTAAACAATTACACTGTGAGCAGTTTACGAAAAAAATGGACTTGGCAAAGACACACATCGGAAGGGAATCTGACTCCATTCGACGGTACTACAAAAAATGTGTTTTTTATTCAAATATATAGCTTTTCCAAGAAGAGTTTTTGACAGTTGACACTTAAAAAGTATCAATAGAATACATACTTTCAGGGCTGTGGAGTCGGAGTCGGAGTCGTGGAGTCGGAGCTTTTTGGCGGGAGTCGGAGTCGGCGCGGCGTTGTGGCCGGAGTCGTACTCGGAGTCGGAAATTTTGAAAAGTTTTAACTTTTTATTTTTGAATTTAATATGTCAAATTTGGCTTTTGGCCGCATTGATAGGGTTGATATTTAATTGATTACACATAAATAGGTTAATTAGGGGAAAAAAGTGACGATATTTACCTTTTTTTAGTCGGAGTCGTGTTTTTGGTCAATGTCGGAGTCGGACTTTTTTTACCGACTCCACAGCCCTGCATACTTTCGATGGATTCGGTGGTAACTAAGTGGAGATTCATTTTCCTATTAAATTTTATATTATGTACTTATTTTGTGTAAATTTATTATAAGTCAACTCAATACGTGGAATCTTCAAAGCTATTTTAAGTTTTATATAAATAGAAGTACATAGTAGGTGGCACTTGTAAAACATGTTCCCGTTACAGAAAGCCTGTCGAGTTGCTCCTTTCGCAGTCTATTTATTCCAAATTTGTTTAAAGGTTTACGGTTGAAAATTTTAATATGCCTCGATAGAATTTATTGACTATAAGAGCAATTTTTTTATTCAGTTTTTTTAATATTGATTGTAGCTAATAAATATATGGAAACTGTCGTCGTTTACATTCCCGAAATTGAGTTTGTAAAATCCCAGAATCGACGAAATATACTAAAAGTTTTTTATGCCTAGACCTAGACTCTAAACACTTACATCACTGTCAAAAATGCCGGCCGGCTTAAAACGTAAAATGTATACAAACTTCGACGCTATAGAATTTCGGATCACAAGGTCACAATATAAAGTTATTGTTTTGCGGATGGCGAGCGCTGTCACTGTCGATCCATCTGGAATATTGCAATACGCGATAAAAGGTACATTCAATTCATTCCAACCATGAACGGGATTGGTGTGTATATTTACTAACATTCAACCAGGAAGTAATAATAAATACATTCACCTTACCGTATTCAATTTAATTCAATACATTTATAGGTTAGAATGCTGAGCGTCAAAATATCTTCAATGTTTTTATTATATGTGTATAGATTTTTACAATTCTACTCGAAAGTAATGGATCTATTTATTTTAGTGTCTAATACAAAGTTTAAAATTTCACAATAATTATTAGAAATAGTCCACTGACATGTTCATTTCGTAGTAAAACGTAATATTTGTCATAAACATTTACGATAAAAATCCTAGGAACCGCTCTCTTCGCGCGATTCTAATAAAAAAAACACACAAAACGTCAGTTTATCTGTGAACGCGAGTCGTGTCGGTTGTTCAAAAGCAGTCCTGAGTTTTTTGCTCAAATACGTAAGATATTTTTATAAGTTCATCTTTTTATTTGCGAATGGCTGTATTTTTTCTGTTTGTTTGTCAAACAAATACTATACTACAAGTGGTTTTAAAACCAATACGGGTTGTCTCGACACATTAGATTCCAATTAGTATTTATTTACGTAAATATTCTGGCGATGAGTATATGTGGCGCAATCTGTGGGCGCGGTATTTCAAATCGATTAGTGGCAACACTGCAATACTTCCGCGCGCATTGTTTCTAATAATTTATGGCTATAATGTTTTTCGTTGCAAACTATAAAAACTGTATCGGTTAAGTATTCCAGTTTCCTAATATCGTGTGTCTTTTTAATGAACTGTCAATATGTCATAGGATGTAGCATTTTACTTTTCTAAAGCGACGGGAAAAGTTTTAAATTGAGTGACAGTGACTTTATTTAATAAGAAAAAATAGTTATTTATATAAACTGTTATGAAAATGGATCTGTCTATATTTGGTTTGAAGAGAAGAGTAACGGTGAAAATTTCTTGAGGTGTCTTCTATAAGTCAATCATTTATTTTTTGCGAAAACGTCTCAGTCGATAGTGAAATTATTTGTACTGCTTGTAGTAGGTAGGAAAAATCATTTGCTTTTTCAAACTTTCAAATGTCAAAAATTCTTTTTGACAGAAAAGTTGAGTTGAGGTTAAAAAAAAATTCATGAGTTTATTTGGATGAACTGTGAATGAAAAGATTCAATTTTGTCATTCGTGGAGTCATAAATGATAGATTGTAATCTAAACAGAATTTTGTTAATTTCTAAGAAGATTTAGTTATTCTTTATAACTGTTTATCTTGTATTCAAATCCGAAACCAGCTATGCTTTATCAATTATGCGAATTGATTGTAACAAAAGATGTGACTGTCTCAAAATGTGAGCTTTTTCACTGACCCTTAATTACAAATTAAATAAATACAATTAATCCACAAGTAGTGCCTCCCCAGACGATATTAATCAGACTGATTAAGTCATTTGAAGGTTGAAATCCAGCTCCCTTATCATATTATCGCCAAAATTATCTAATCTAAAATCCTGATAATAACTTAGTACCTTCACCATAAACATAATCTGAAAATTCATATTATATCGAAAAACTGAGTCTATAATTGAAACGTTATTGAAATTGATCACTAATCTGTTGGGTATCGAACATTATACAACATTAAAAATAAATTAAATAATATTTTATAAAAAGTGGACATGGAGGTTTTGCTTTTAGACACCTCATATTTTGTGAAACACCCACAAAAATTTCATGAACAAGACTATTACAAATTATCATTGTGTACAGTTACTTCAGATGGGTGTTAAAGAATAATTTTCTGTCTGAACAGTTTGCAAATTTAATTTACACGTCAAATCTAATACAGCTGGCAATTTTCTGTGATTTTTAACCTCCGCCCACACTCGTCATTCCATATTTAAATTTAAATCTGACATTCCAAATCTGTGATGCATTTAAGCCACATGGTTTTTAAACATTCAAATTTCTCGTATGATATGCTCTTGTTACGAATCCAATGTTGCAAATTTCTCTATTAAAAGAATTTTGATTATTTCATTTGCTATCTAAGCTATTCATTTTTTGTGTAAATATTTAAAGCTTGTATGTATATCACTTTCAAAATAGATTGAATGTGGGTGTTGGTCGATAAATTGCAAATATGCGAATTATTAGTCATGATTGTCTGAAGTATTGCACATTATTAAATGTGTTGCTTGGGATAATTTTTATTTGAATAACCATTCGAATTTTTTCGATTGTGGAATAACAAAGTTATCAATCTTGAGAGTTTAGGAAATTTTATTCACCAATTGTCTTTGATTTATTTCAACGCACAATAAAATCTTGTTGAATAAAGAAGTAAGTAATAAAAAGAATCACCAGGTAGACATTTTTTTTTACAAAATTAAAACTTGATATCGAAATTCCAACGATACATTTGTGTTTTTGAATTACCAATTTTTCTCATCGATAGATGTCTCTTGCGCAAAATCTTAACCTTTTGCACTCCTCAACATATTATTTTTATCCTTCCAGCAACTCCTGAATAGATTTGAGAAATTGATTGATATCACAGGGTTTGCGTCTATATAAGCATGGTAAAACGAAATACCGAAAAATATACCATATAAGCACACAATCCAGTTTTTACGGTTTTTGAAAACAGAATAATTTTAAATTAATAAAAATGTATAATGTCGAGCAGGACTTGACATAGGAGTTGCGCATTAACTATACGATGTCGAGTTAGACTCAACATATTTGTTCTCAAAGTTACGTGTTGTTCTTCGTCTTAAGTCAACCAATCTTTCTCGTAATATTGTTATGCAGAATTATACCGGATATAGATCATTCACATAATATTTGGCTCTAAGATCAATATCATTATTGAATATTTCTTCTTACTAATTTTATCAACAGGTGTCATTAATTTGGTCATAATTCTTTTTTCGAATAAGTTTTATCATTTCAAATTCGAATGTTATTACAATACAAAATAAAAATTGAGTCATTGTTAATCACATGTTTTCTATTTATAAGCATTTGAAAAACAACAATTATTTCTGTATCACATAACATAAATAGTATTGATAAGAGAAGTAGTAATTATCACGAGTCGTTTTGTTTAGTCTATACCAAATGAATCACAGGCCTTGGTATCATAAGTTAGAGTACATATCAACAATTAGTTTAATATAATTATATTGATCAACTACTAATAGTAATGACTCGCATGTAAACATTGCTTAACCTTACATACGCCATGGTGTGCAGGCGCGAAATCGGTCTAACCACCAGGGCCACGGCGTGCAGGCTCGCAAACGCCACTACGCGTTTATTTATGAATAAGTATCGTATTTTTAAATGAAACCTAATGCAGACACATCTTTTCAAGGCAATGTGATAGTTAAAATATCGATATGTTTAGCCGTTTTTATTTTATTTGAGATTAAGCTAACAGATGTCACTAGGGCTTGCTCCTTATTATCGTAAATATCTCAGGAGATATTTTTTAAATGTTACACTTTTGATATTTTTTTTTTCACCTTTCTTTGAAAACCAAAAATAAGTCGGGTATAAAATGATTTTCCGGGTATGCTACGTGGCATTTTCATGGAAAAATCGATGGTTGAAAATGGTGGCCTGTGGCAAAAATCCATGGAATTGGCTTGGCGCTTAAAGGGTTAAGGAGTGCACAAATGTATGCTTTTGGCATTTAAAAAATGTTATATTATTCTTTAAAATATCTTTATATATTGTTCTAAAAAAATAATAGTTTAGGTTTAGATGAAACAATTTATTAGGTTATTTTTGTATTTATGATTTAACCTGCAAAGAGACACATTTTTTTGGTTTCCGTCAATAATTTTGTTGTTTTTATTTTTTGTTTACAGCTTTCCTTTTTGTCTCATTCGTCGCATTCGTGGCATCCAAACCATCAGACATGGCTTCCGAACAAGAACAGCAAGAGGCACTCACCCTCAAGGAGTCTATCAACCAGTTCTCCGCACAGTTTTACAAGGTAAAACACCAATCTTTCTACCCATTTGGAAAGTTTTACCAGTAATTTGATTCATAGCTTTTTAAGAGACTATTAAAAGCAATAAATGCGGAAAAACAATGACTGCGAATTAAAAAAAAAACCGACAACTTCAAATTCGCATAATAAAATCGCATAAAATAAATCCGCACAAAATAGAATCGCATAAAAAAGATTTATTGTAATTTTTTTCTGTTTGTTTAGGAAACTGCCGCTGAAAACCCTGGCAAAAATCTAATCATGTCACCGATGTCCGCTGAGATTGTCTTGGCTCTGCTCTCCTTGGGAGCCACCGATGAAACCCTCGTTGAGATGAACAAGGCACTTTACCTTCCTAGCTCCAACTTTGTAAGTGTTACTTTTATATTTTGTATGTAGTTGGTAAGCCGCAGAAACAAATTATATATGGTCGGAATTCGTAATGAATTTTTGATCTAATACGATTGGCTTTTGATACATTAAAAATAAGCAGGATCCGTGGTCGAGTTTGAGCGTCATCAGCTTAGGCTTCGGAGAACAAGGTTTCCAATCCCAGTGCAGACAGTTTTTTTCAATCTCTATTGATTTCTGTTTGAAGGCATATATGTCTGAAATTCCACTCTCCAATCCAATCCAATCCAATCCAATCCAATCCCAAAAACTGGGGCATAGCAAAAACAATTAGCTAACCACTCGATTTGATGGACCGCCCGGGTTTGATTCTTTCAGATTCTTTCAGTGGATAAACTGATTTTGTTCTTATCTTCCCACCTTTCCGATCCTAAAAAGTGGCACGTAGCAGGAGCGATTAACTAACCACTAGTCCTAGTCGTCGTATCTTTTCAATCCCTACTCTCTTGGAAAAGTAGAACAACTGAGTTCTTATAGAAATATGAGCAGTTCTAGTAGAAAAAAACATAATAAAAATAATAAAACATTTTTAGTACTTATTCCACATAAATTTTATTGGATCAGGATGGCGAGCACTGTCAACTGATAAGAAATGCAACGAAACAGTGATATTTATACAAAAGTTCAGTAAGATTTACAAGGTACTAAGAAAATAAATTGAAGCAAAATACAAGGGAAATACACTATAATCAAAATGTTGAAGATCTCTTAGCAATGCAAGCTATTACATCAAAATCAATGAAGTATGAATTATCATTAACAAAGTAAAAGTCAAAAATAACTTCCTACATGTTTAAATAAACTCCATTATGATCCTAGTTGGGATCAGACTTAACTGATAACTGAAAATAAATTTGTATTCATTCACTGAATATTGTTTTACAACTTCTTCTACAGACCAAGTCCGCCTTCAAGCCCGCCATGAAGCGACTGAACTCTCTCCAAGGTGTCACATTGAGCGTTGCCAATAAGGTCTTCGTCAAGGATGGAGCCGGTTTCGTCCTTGCCAAGGAATTCAAAGACAATGCCGTAGACATCTTCCAGTCTGAAGCCCAGAACATCGACTTCGCCAAGAACACTGACGCCGCTAGAACCATCAACACATGGGTAGGTTTTTTTTATTTCAGCGTTTCTCAACCTTTTCTGACCTGTGACCCTTTTTGTATTTTTCTGTGTTTCTCCCCCCCGAATATTTCTAAAAATGTATTTATTGATTGAAACGACATTTACTTGGTAGGACTCCACTATAACATAGTGAACTAGTTCTGACAAAGGCGTAAGCCGAAATAGCTATCAACTATAAATTATATAATGTTAATTGTAAATGTATTTCTAGTAAACAAAAATAACATATTTTCGTTTCCTTTGCAAAATTTCATATCTGTTATGTCAGAAATGGTCATGTAAGCTGAAAAACAGTTCAAAAAACTTTATGGTAGTGAAACAAAAATAAAAAAATACACAGTTTTATTTTATGCTATGACGTGTCAATTATACTTAATTTGTGCCAGTGTATACAAGTTCATCTACATTTAAAAATTGTTCAATATTAATCTGGCAAAAAGCCATTGAGATAATTTGTTACTGTTGTGGAGAGGGTATTGCCTACATTTTCGCTTTGTATTATATATTTTTTATATTTTTACAGGTTGAAGACAAGACCAACAAAAAAATCAAGGATTTGATCAAGGCCGAATCCCTCAATTCAGATACCAGATTAGTCCTCGTGAATGCTATCTACTTCAAGGTAATTTAATTCTTCTCTATCAATGATTCTTTTTTTATACTGGTAACTTTGACTAATTAATATCCTTTGGAATGTGTCAAGTTATTCCAAATATGAAATCTTTGCAACACACTTTTTTTTTTTAAATAATATGTATTTCCAAATATGAAACAAATGAGTCGAATAATTTTTCATGATAATTGTAATTAATGTTTTTTTTGTGATTTCTTTGATAGGGATTATGGCAAACCAAATTCAGCCCTACAGACACCAGAAAGATGGACTTCCACCTCAATGCCAAAGACAAGACTCAAGTCGATATGATGCACAAAACAGCTAACTTCTTCTATGCTGACATTCCTGAATGGGATGCCAAGGTAATGATTACTTGATTATTGATAATTATGACTTTGAAGAAGGCCGCTGATGACCATCCATAGGATGTACTCAGTGGAGCTATGGAACGCCGAGATGATCTGGAAAGATGCAAGAGTTATAGAGAATCTCGGAGGCACAATGTGCTGGCCATATGCTTCGAATAGGGAGCGGATATGAAAAAAATGTGTTTTTTTTAAAAGAATTAAAAAAATATTTGGCATTACAGCTAATGCCGTAATGCTGTTATGCCAATGCGCCAAATATTTTTAATTGTGAAAGTCATACGAGATAAACTTACTGAAAAATTACATACATACACCCAGTCCAAGATCTCTTTTTCAATTGAAAAAATCTGACCTTGCCCTGAACCCGGGCCCACTTGATCGCTAGGGCAAAGCTCTTGCCACTAAACTACAGGGACCGACCGTTATAATAGGAATAGTATTAAATGTCTGATTACAGAATGATTTTTTTGTTTTAAGATCTTTCGGTTTGTTGATCTTAAAAATAAAGATTTGTACCCTAATCTAATCTCTCTGTATCTCTTTTTCTAGATTTTGGAATTGCCCTATGAAAAGAACGAGATGTCCATGGTCATCGTCCTCCCCAACCAGATTGAAGGTTTGGCCGCCATCGAAGAGAAGCTCGCCGGAGGAGCCAGCTTGAATGATATGCTCCAACGCATGAGAAAGGTCGAAGTCATCGTAGATATCCCCAAATTCAAGATTGAGACCACCATTGACCTTAAGAAAGTTTTACCCAAGGTCAGCCATTCCTACTGTTTTACTAAGGCACACAATCTAATAAATACAGTTTTTTAAATAAGGATAATTAAAAATTAATAAAAAATAATTTTCCAACCAACTTTTACAGTGTCGAGCAGGACTCGACTTAGGAGTTGCGCGTTACCTATACGATGTCAAGCTAGATTTGGTATAGAAGTTCTAGGAGTTAAAAATAAAATATGCAAAAAATATTAATGGATGATAATAATTATGTAGAGAATGTCCTCAAAAATATGGGACAGTCAATTTTTATAGTACAAGGCATAGATTTTGAATTTTTTGACAGCAAGTCTGCAGTTAAACCTCTGGAGATATTGAGATTATAAAATGGAGCATAAAAATTCTGTTATTCAAAACTGGCTACTTCCTGGTCAGTTTTGTAAAAATTAAAATAGCAAAAACAAATATACTTATGTCACAACCAGTGGAAGATCAATTTTATATTGAAGAATCACACTGCACAATTTTGCTATTTACAATTTTATACTTGTGATGATATGTGAACAGTTGATATCGTTTCTTAACCGAGAGTTTGTTTTTACAGATGGGATTGAACCTTATCTTCAGTGACGCCAATGCCCAACTCCGAGGATTGTTGCAAAATGATGAGCAACTGTATGTTTCTGAAGCTATCCAAAAGGCCTTCATCGAAGTCAATGAAGAAGGAGCCGAAGCCGCAGCTGCTACCGGTGAGTTCTCTTTTAATCCTTCATGCTTGGAAAGAGCGCAATTTTTTCAACTGTGCAACTTAAAACAAGTTAAGTCAAAACTGCAAAACAATTTACACAACCTGGTTAGAAAAAACTACCGTTATCCTTATAGCAATTTGATTAAAATAATTCAATTCCTTTTTACTCAGTATTTTATATATTGGGTTTTTTAAAACATTTTAACTTGCTATAAAAAAGTGATCATATTAAAAATGACATACATTTATGTATAGTAAGTACAGCTTGTTAAGATGAACTCTGACTTTAATGCAAGAAGTGCATATGTCAGATTTTGGCCATTTGGACTTAAGATTCAGAAACTGCTTATAAACACTTTCTTTCTTTGGTAGAAATCTCTGTCATTAGATTTAAAATTAACGAAATGTAAAGACAGCTTATTTGTAGGTCAAAATAATGTTACAGCATACTTTGCACTTACAAATGTTGACTCTTTCTATTTATGCTAGAAAACCCTTTCATTTGATTTAAAATAAATTAAATATAAAGACAGTTGGTTGTATAGATGTTGTAGCATACTTAGCACCGAGAATTATCTATGCTCACATAGATGATCAGAAGTTATTGGTGTAAGAATTGTCTATGTCCACTTAGGCAGTTATAGTGCAAAAATCAGCACTATACTAGACTACCTACATAGATTCCATAAATTTCAATAAACTTTCAGAAACAATAAACAATTGCCTATACTGACCAATTGATATATTTGACATAGGCACTTATAGCATTAGGGTTTACAATTATTGTTGAGGTATGTCAACATTTTAATGTTGAGAAAGTCCCTCTCTGTCTTTTTTAGTATTATAAGAGTTCAAATGAAATTTTTGACTTAACTACTTTTCGGTATGCCACAGTTGCTTTTGTGTTTGTTTGTTTATTGTTTTGTACAGCCCTGTTAAAACCCCACGCAAGAAGATATTGTGATACTTGAAGATAGGGAAATTTATAAAAAATTTAAAATATGAAATCATCACCATTATAATTTTAAACGAATTCTTGAACTCTATTTCCATTTATCATGTCATCTCTTTAAGACATTTTAAGAATATTATTCTCATTTTATTTGCTAGGCTTTTTCTATGTCATAATAAGTTTGTGTTCAATATGTCAGATTACGTGGTGATTATTGTTATTTGATTGCAAAAAATCACCAAAAAATCTAATCTCTTAATTTAAATAAGCTATTGAAGAATGAAATCTCATTAAATTGATTCTAACTCTGTAATGTATGTGATTTTACAATTTGACACTGAAAACTTTGGATTATAAATGATTTCATGTGGCAACAATTTTCACTTGTAATTTGATCATCAAATCTGTTAATTATCTATTAAATAGAACCTCAAAACAAAATGATTTTATTACCATTTAAAAAGCTTACCATATGATTGATTAAATTTCCCCCGTCTCTTTTTCATGAATTGTTAACTAAAACAATTATTGAACTATTTTTAAATCTGTGACATAATCTACATTCATCATTGTGTTCTTGTCATATTTGTTTTAAAACTAATAGTTTCATCTCTCTTTCACTCTATCTAACTATACCTCTAAAACTCAATGATTTTTCACTATTCTTAGATTGAACGCTACTGTCCTAGACGTGACATAAAACCATCATAAACTATCTCACAGCCTCGCATCATTGACAGAAAGCATTATTACTAATCTGTCAATCAGTAATTGTAATTGCATATTGTCACCTTTTGTTGAACTGTCAAGTCAAGGTCCATAGAAATTCATTGCTATCTTAAAAAAAACAATGAGTACGTTTTTTAATAATGCTTTTATTTTATGATGTCTAAATCATTAACCTCTTCGGGCCCCGGGTATCACCTATGATACTCATGGTTTTTGTTTAATATCAGACTGGCTATTGAATTGAAAGTACCAAAATATTTTTTTTCTTGCTTTATTATAAACTATATGTTAAAGTAATTCTTGTTTATAATGCAGCATGAAAAAAATTGTTTTGGTACTTTCAATTCAATAGCCAGTCTGATATTAAATAAAAACCATGAGTATCATAGGTGATACCCGGGCCCTAAGAGGTTAATGCTCATGTTTGTAATTATTTTTCGATAACTATCTCTCCTCTTGTCAATTATTATTAGATATGTCAATAGTATTTTTATTTGACATGTCACTTATAATTATTATGTCGGTACATTTCTGAAAAGCCTGAAAACACTTCCTAGCAATTTTGCAATGTCACGAGGATGCCACGTATTCAAATCGTCATGTGCTACATGACATCGTTACATTTGTAATTTTTTAGAACCCTCAAATTGTTTGTTCGTATATTACGTTATATAGAACTAAAAAACATTTATTTGGCTCACTTCGTCACTAAGCTAACTATGAAAAGTGTAAAATTGTTTGTGCCTGTACCTTTCCCCTCGTATTTTTCTATAATATTTACTATGCCAAAATCAGTATTAACTTAAAAAATATAATTTATCCATCCCAATAACTCAAAATACATAATAATATATATTATATGATCTGTGCCTTTTCGACAACGCTTTTAATTGTGCTTCTGATAATTAAAGATATTACATCAAAAAAATCTCCCGGAGATTGTGATAACAATAATCCTGGCTTACTTTTAAACTGACAGAATGTGTCATTTACTGAGTTAATCTATCATTTACCAAATCATAAGCCATTTATCTCGTATATTTAAGTAACAAATTAATACGTATATATAAATAAGCCATTTTTTACCACTTGCCATATAATAATTTATCAATAAGATTTATAATTTATCTAGTATTAATACACAAGTAAATCAGTTGTATTTATGCATATATTTTAATATTGTTACATAACTACAAATGAATATATTCTTGTTTTTACATTGTTTGATGAATGAATCAGTTTAACAACTTAATATTTACCAAACCTGATGTTTTCTACCACATACTGTATCGTCCCCGCTTCGGTAAAAAAATTAAAGTCACAAAAGACTTATTTTTAGATGCGTATAAGAAAATGATCCCTTTCTCTCAACCAATATCATTTGGCACATTTACCGAGATTCCATTATATTTATATAAATAAATCTGGGCCTTAATGATACAAATGCCTGAAGTTATATTTTGACCATATGGACTCTTTCTATTTATGCTAGAAAACCCTTTCATTCAATTTAAAATAAATTAAATATAACCACAGTTGGTTGTTAAGATGTTGCAGCATACTTAGCACCGAGAATCATCTATGTTCACATAGATGATCAGAAGTTATTGGTTTAAGAATTGTCTATGTCCACTTAGGCAGTTATAGCGCAAAAAATAGACATGCAGATTCCCCACATATATATTATCCAATTGGTATTATTTGTGCTATGTAATTGAGTTAATAAATATTCAATATCGATTTATTCAAAACGAGTTTATCAACTTTTAATGTTGTTTTGCTAGAATGGTGATTATATTCCAAATGTCGTGGAATAATAATGCTTTTCCACCAAGAAGTGACAGTCACCTCTAAAGAGAAACATTTGTGTGTGTTTGCATTGTTATTGTTCTGTATTTTGACTGTTGTTCTATTGACAAATTTAAATTGTTGAGAATATTGAAATTAAAAATTGACATACTTGTAGTACGCTTGTTGAATAACAAAGTTATTCAATTAAAATTTTATGACTGACCTAAACATGTAATGCCTTTAATATTGTTTTCTGTTGACTGTACGATTATGATAAATAATGAAATAGGGTGACAGCTATAGTTATTGCACACTTAAACTTTAACCATCCAAAATAAAAAAATTGCCTAAAAATTTCCGTTGGTGGGAAGGAGACAAATGTATCTTGTGTTTCACACCAACAAGAATTCTTTGTTTTGTATGGTTAAAATTAAAGTGTCCGACTCACTATAGCAGTTACTCTGACTAATTTTGGTTTCCACAAATCATATTGAAAGATAGTACCGTTTTTACGTAGCTCATGAGTGTTTGACTAACCGCTCTCGCTACGTCCCGTTTTAAGACCGGATGGGTGTGGGAGGGAATTTTAGGCAACACAGACATCCATGTCTCGTAACAGAAATCAATAGTTTGATTGAAAAATGAAACTGTTCAGACTGGGACTCGTACCGGTGTGTGCTGCAACTGAAGCCATTGACACTCGACCACGGACCCAAGTGTATTTTTGTTGAATATATTCAATTTGAACGCTTCATTTGAAATGTTTCTATTTAAACTACTTTCTAACGCCCTAAGGTAGCAGTTTCATGGGACTTGATTGAATATGAAGTTAAATTCGAGGGCTTATCATTAACCACTAAACGGTAGTTTCTTCTTGATTTGATTGGATGACGTGTTTCTTATTACCTGTTACAATTTTGCTCTGCACAGACTTTGAGGACAAAATAAATTTCGGATGGTCCGATTCAAAGAAGATGTTAACTTTCCTCGCCGATAGACCGTATATGTTTATGGTCATCCACAGCAACGGAGACCATGAGATTATTGTCTATGTCGGTAGCATAGGAAAAGAAGACAGGGATTTCACAAACGATTATTACTTTTAGTTTTTACCAAAAGAGGTAATTTTTAAGAATTTTTTTTTGGTTATCGGTGGGTTATACTAAATCAGCTTTTGGTTATAACCGGTGGAGTGATCACAATTGCAAATGGCTACACAGTAACTACGCCCCTTTATTATTGATGACTTTATTATTGCGGTTAACTTTTGAACGTACTGCTACAACAAAAATGTCTATCCCACGGTTATAAAAACATTATTCTTTTTAGAGTATTGATTTATTTTAAATATATAACAAGGGTGGGTTTGGAAGATTAAGTTGCTCATTTAAAATTGTCAAACTATTCAGCTGTGTCTTATTTGTTTCTAGTGTGTCTTGGTAAAATAATTTATGATCACCCGTGTTGTGATGTAACATTTTTAAACCATTTCATTAAACAAGTGATTAAAACTTGTGAAAAAGTAAAAAATTCAAATTTGAAATCCTCAATTATACAGTGCACCAAAATGGCTGCTAATTTTTTCATTGAATTATAATTTCATAATCTATAATTAATCAAATTTAAAATTAGTCAAATTTTAAGTTAAACAAAAACTGTCAGTTAGTAAAAACAGAGGGATATTTAAAATAAGAATGCCATAGTACAATAAGAATCTAATATAACAAATCTGCTTCCTTTTAATTGTGCATTTGACATTTGTTGAATAACTACGTCTATTTAAATGTGAAAGGACGCACTTGCTTTAAATCAGTCCATCCTGCTTACTCGTGGGTCTGTTTACTGCAGATTCTGGTTTTAATATTTTTGACGCAACTAATACAATCATTTGGTAAAGGTGTGTAGCCACTGTGTGTTGCCAGCTTTTATTGTGACTACTCTAACCTTGAGCATTTTATAAAGTGCATTTTTATATTAAAATACATTCAACCAGTGGCGGCTGGTGACAAAGTATTAGGGAGTACAAAAAAAGATTCAACTATTTTTGCAAGAGTTCTTTCCTATTCATTGGATTTTAAAACACTTCTATAACATGGACTTTCAATTCAGATTTTCGCAATACCAACGGAGTGCCAGTCTTATGAATTGTTTGCTGTCCGTAGTACGGAAAAATATTTGAATCTTTTTTTGTACTCCCTAATACTCTGTCGCCAGCCGCCACTGCAGTCAACCCTCCTACAGCACCGAGATAGAGACCCGCACTATAGGGAACTATAAAATTGGGGCTAGGTTTTTTAGTGTATTTTGTGAATTCCACAATATCATTGTTTGTTTTTCCCATTTTTGTGGAGACATTGTCAAAGGACAAATAATACAGATGTTTATGTATAAAATTGCATATTTATGAATATGTAATTTGACCATTGAGATTTAGGATTTGTAGAAAACAGCGTTCTAGGAGGGACCACCACCCACGCTATAGGAGGGCTGACTGTATTGACTGTATTAAAATAAAATGTTACATAACAAAATAAAATAAACTCATTGTATATAAAAATAAACTAATATACATTCTAACTTAATTACCTCTTTAGCTTATAACTTGCAAATAAATTTTGTTTTTTTAAAATCATCTGTATGACATATTGTTTTTTTTAACTGGTCTTAAAATTCCGAATTCAATTTGTTGCTGGAAATTATTCTAAATTTAAATGAATAAAACACATTACATAGTACTATTTCCACACATCAATGACAATTTTGGCGGTGAGCAAAACCGGTCCTGATCTTCAGAATATATGTGGAAATAGTACTACATCTTTTATTTCGATCGATGTCTGCTCCCAATGTGGAGCATATTGCCTCGTCAGTCGCTCAACCGCTATTAAGTTTGATGAGAGTAGGGATAGAAAGGATAAGTCTAGGACAGGACCAGTGGTTAGCTATTCACTCGCTACGCTTAATTTTTAGTATCGGTTTGGTGGGAGGGAAGCTTTAGGCGACCACAAACACCCATGCCTTTGATCAGAATCGATAAATCAACTGAAAAAATGCTTCTCGTACTCAAACTCAAACCCGTAAAGTCTGTCACGGAAGACAACGGCGTTGACCACTTCACCGCGGACCTGAGAAATAGTACTATATAATGTGATCTATTTATTTAAATAATTCCTTTCCATCAAGAAGTGACAGTTACCACATTGAAAAAGTGCCAAATATTGCTTACTAAGAAACGAATTCTAAATTTGAATGTTTAGTTCGACTTTAAGACTTACGCACTTAGTGTGTTTGGTGTTTTACACTGAGATTGATATATTAGGATAGTGCAGGAATGCAATAATCACCCAGCTCACTTCACATCATTACGCATTATAATTTTTTAACTTCTGATTCAATCTATTTTTTTCCCCATAGGTATTTTGCTCAAAAAGAACTATGCCATGTTCACACCAAGGCCCAAAAAGAATGAGTTCAATGCCGATCATCCATTTTATTATGCATTGATTGATACCGATAGAAGCACCATCTTCAATGGATGCCTCTTGAAATTTGATGAAATTTGACGAGATTTAAACTAAGTATCGATTTAAAATTGGTTTATTACCAAGTTTATTAACATATTTATGATACATGCAATGTAAAAATACAACAGAACGCAATAAAACAAATGGATAAAATCATTTGATTTATTTTTAGTCAGATCCTGATCATTATAAAATTAGGTATATTTGTAAGAAGTCACTTTTTACCACTTCAGTACCATCAGAACTAATTAGTTCTGACGATGGCGTAAGCCGAAATAGCTATCAACAAATATATAAAATAATTTCTGTAGAATTAAAATACATTATTATTTTTTTCACCGTATTATAATAGAGTTCTACCAAGTAAATGCCAACTCAATCATTAGATAAGTTTTCCATCCTTATCCCCACTTAAGAAAATCCCAAATTAGCTTTCACTTCGAGAAATACATCAAATCAAAGTGTCACATTCATCACAATAAAAAATTTGGATGGTACAACAGAGAAGAAGATGTATTGTGTACCCTGTCTACAACGGTATATATAGATAAGTAAATGCATGCCTAAACACAGTTATGACGATGGCGTAAGCCGAAATAGCTTTCAACAAATATATAAAATAATTTCTGTAGAATTACATCGTTATTTTTTGTAAATGGAGTTCTACCAAGTAAATGCCAATTCAATCAATAGCTGTTAATTTTGCTCATCGAATATTCATGCTGCTATTTATTTGTCTTGTTTGCCTCGGTGCTTGCAATGACCTAGCCATTTTTAATCTCAACCACACCCATTTTATTATGCATCGGTTAACATGGAGACGTGTCATTTTGAATTGATACCTTCTGAATTTTAAAGGGAAATTATGATGAATATAATTTGAAGACAATAACATAAAAAATGAAACCGATGCTTTTATAATTGAATAAAGTTTGAAATGATAACTGCTTAATAATTCTCTTGAAGCAAAGCTTCAGATTCCATCGTTCTATATATATTTTTTTTATATATACGCTTATAAAAAACAATGCATATTAATAATTACATCAATAAATGCTTTTTGTCAAATTATATATAAAAACCGTGATTCCATAGCGATGATATCAGTTGATGCTTAAAACATATCTAATTTGAATCGTTTGTTTTTTGTATTTTCCACTTTGTATTTGTATACATATAAGAATAAAAGTATTATCACTTTGTTTAGCAATTAATTAGCTTAAAAGTTAGCAATGCAATCTGTATTAGTTCTGCTAATATTTTGATATTAATAATGTTCAATCAATTGCATAGATAAAATTAAAATTTTTGCAGGTCTTTTAAATGTGACATCGTTTAAAAGTAATAAAGAATATCTAATATTAGAATTGAATTTATTGATTACTTAATGATGTTTACTCGGATTTAAGGGTGCATTAGGAAAATTGAGTTGCTCATTTAAAATTGACAAACTATTTATATGTGCTCTATTTATTTCTAAAATTTCTTATTAAAACAAGTACAAAATTCAAACGATTTGAAATAGAAATTTAATCATTCACCTTCAGTCAAAATCCTAAATTATAAAACATATCTTTTTTTCATATTGAATATATATAGTTATGAATAAATTAATAATTGTTTTATGACATTTTGAATATTTGTTGTACTTCAATAATTATTGTCTTACATACATCAATATCATTGTCTTTTTTTTTTTATTATTTTTGTTTCAATAGCTCTAATGGTGCTACGAGGATGTGCTCCTGGCGCTCGTAAAATAAAACCTGCTTTCAAAGCTGAACATCCATTTTATTACGCATTGGTCGACAACGAGAAAAGCGTCATCTTCGTCGGATGCGTTTTGAAATTTGAAGAAGCCTAATAACAGAATAGAATCCAGCTTAAAATATACAGCATATTCTCCTTTTGTTAATTTAATTTCTTTATTGTGAACTCTCAGTCGATCGAAACCAACGGGACATGAAAATTTCCCGTCAATATAATTATATTGAATATTTTTCAAATCAAAATTTTCGGCCATAACACCACTGTCTTGCTGTTAGACGGTTAAAAAATTATTCATAGCATAAGAAAAATCTTTATGTAACATTAAATGTTCATTTAAGACAAAAAAAACACTGTATGAGCTTTCGCTTTACATTTATGTACGGAAAGTATGCGACGGCAAAGTAAATATAAATTTAGAGTAATACACACAGCACGACAGTATGTTACCTTACTTTGAAATGGTTCTAACTGTCATTTTGGCTTAAACTGACCTTTTGGTCGGAAAAGATTGTATGATTACTTCAGAGTCATCTATTGTTGAATAGCGAAGCTAGCAGAAGACCAGAGTTCTATCTGAACATTTGTTTAGTAAATTTATTTGATAAAGATTATCATCATTAATAATTTCATCACTAAAATCATTATTATTTGAATTACCTAAAACGATCATTTAGGACTTTGACTAAAGGTACTTGATGGAATTTCAATATCAAATTTTGAATTTTTTTACTTGAAATGCCTGAAGATGCCGAAAGGCGAAACCCTTGTCATAAGTGACAAGCTCATAGAAAATTGCAAAATTCAAATTTAAATAAAATCAACAATTTAACTTCCAACTCTTACATCTCAGTACTAGGTCCGAAGCAGTTAAAAACTTTTTAAAGTAAGGTATCGAGCTGTGAATGGGGAATAGAAATGTCCATAGTAACCAAAAAAATATTCTTAATAACACTTTGTTTACGGCCCTTTTTAATTACTATGGTTTTATGCACAAATTTCTGCATACCGTAAAGAATGGGTTAAATAACTGTCATTAAAAAAGGAATTTATAGTAACAAATTCATTTTGACAGATAATCAAGTCTATGATTTTGAAACAATAGTTTACACCCATACTGTAATTCATTATTGAAAACAAAATTTGCTCATAATAATAGAATATTTGGAAATGGTGCACCGTTCTGTAAATTGGCCAACGTGTCGCCGCAATGGCACACGAATTGTTCTCACAAAAATTTTGACCCCTTTATTTGATCTCTTAATTAAGTTAAGTCGTTATTAAATTTAAGTCTGAAATGGGGGGGGGAGTTGGAGAGACTGAAAAGCCTCTGGTTTTGTAAAGGTTTAGTTGTTGTTCGTAAATTCAATGTTATGGGAGGACCTTTTAAATGTAATGTTAAAATAAAAAAATGTAAGATCTGGTCTTTAGATGTAAAATAAAATTTTAAGAAATTTGATCTTTGCCTAGCATATTTTCTGTCATCAAAAATTATCATGCGATATATTACATATTATTAAAAATATCCCCAATACTTTATTACATACTCAGATGCACCAATAAATTGTTTTTATAACATAGAACGATTCTCTATGACAATTTATTGGCATACATTTTATTTGATAGTTATGGTGCTATTTTAGAGTACATTACTTATTATTAAAAATATCCCTAATACTTTATTACTCACAGATATGTCCAATAAATTGTTTTTATAACATAGAACAATTCTCTATGGCAATTTGTTGGCATACATTTTAGTTGATGGTTTTGGTGCTATTTTAATGGAAAATTTATTCCACATAATATGCTTTCTTCGAATTAAAAGTTTAACAATAATTTCTAAGGAATATTAAATCTTGCTTAAAATATCTAAATATATTGTTGAGTTGTTTTTTATTATTGTATTCAATTAGATATTATTGAATTTACTTTATTTTTACAATAAATATGTAACTAGAAAACTATATTTTTTATGTTACATGTGTTAGCTATGAACAAGAAAGTGATTTTAATACATATTGAACTATCTTCGTATCCACTTCTCTTATTGATATGTCTCTTTGACATATAACGTAACATATTATTTTGTATCTAGTGGCATTCATAACTCAAAACTGGAAAATCAAAAAATTTATTAACATTACTCAATCAATGAAAATAATTTATTTAGAAATATGTTTATTTAAAATGTAATGAATAAAATTGTTCCGTTTTTGAATTTAAATTTCTAACAATTCTTCATGAAAATAATTGTTGTATTTAATATAATACTGGTGTGTTGATTTATGGTTGTATTTTATTCAGGCGTATTGGTAAGAAGGAAAAGATGTTTGATGGAAGAGAGAAAGGAAACATTCAAGTGCGATCAGCCGTTTATCTTTGTTATCTGCACCACAGACGAGGAAAGCGGCGATCGAGTGTTAGCTTTTGTAGGGCGGGCAGGTGTAGATATAGCGGCATTTAATATTGATCATATTGCAACTAAAATGGAGGTTATCCGTGATGATAATGATGAAGAAGATTCCGAGGATCTTCAACAACACATTGAGCTATAAAAACAATTTAAGGATGGTAATCATCAAGACTAGGTGTATAAAGTAATTGACTGATAATTTGACAGATAATCCAACATCGAAAGTTCGAAACGAAACGAATTTTTAAGTGCAAATTCTGCCAAATAAAACCTTACCTATCTAAAATAATATATAAAAGTATGGTATAGTATACCGCAGCGGCCATGTTGGATTATCTGTCAAATTATCAGTCAATCACTTTATACGCCTAGTCTTGATGATTACCTTAACGAATTCTATTTGTGGTATTTTTATAGACAAACAAAAATATGAATTTAAGTTACAAACAATTATTTGTCTGAAGATTATCAAAACAACATTCCATCTTGAACAATCTTCCTGTCAACTAGATTTGATTAGATTAGATATCTTTTAATACTCTTTTTAAAAGTATAAGATTAAACAAACTGTTTATCAAATAGATAAACAAGCACCATTCTTTTATCAATTTATTTATTATCAATTAGAACTGTTGAAGAAAGTTGTGTCATTTGGGTAATTGAGTCATAAAGTAAACAATTCAAACTGCGTGTGCGTTTGTTTGTTCTATTGACATGATGAATCTTTTCACGATAAAGAAAATTAATATAGTGATATAACATAACATAGAATACCTCTTTATAATGAACGTTTTGATAACCCATATTTATTAAGATTTTACCATCCATACTAATCTACATGTTAATACTTATTCTTAAATGCATTCTTCATGTTAAATCTAGTAATAATTATGTGCTGAAATCTATTACTTTTAAGAATTTTAACACTGTGGAATGAACTGTTTTTACTGCAAGTTAAAATATGATAAAACTTTTGTAACCATTCTTAAATGCACGTTAAACAAATTAATACGTTTCTATCTATTGCGTGTTTTTTTATCAATGATTACAGATCTTTAATGAATCTCTATTCTGTTATGAAAAAAATAGGAAGACAATTAGTGTGATTTTTTTTTTACGCTAAAATTATTATTTCAATCTAGTGATATGATATATTGAAAGAATGTCTGTTCTGTTACTAATTAACGGGAAGACAATTAATGTGTAGAACATTTTTACGCTAAAACTATCATTTCAGTCGTGTGATATATGTAATATCATATAAATAATCACACATTTTAGTACTTATTCCACATAAAATTTATTGGATCAGAACCGGTTTCGCTCATGGCGAGCATTATCAACTGATAAGAAATACAACGAAACAGTGATATTTATACAAAAGTTAGGTACTGATCCAATAAGTTTTATTTGGAAAAAGTACTAAAAATGTGTTTTTATTTTTATTATAATGCCATTCCACCAAGTATTGACAGTGAACACCTTAAAAGTGATATAATATCACTAAAAAATCTCTATCCTATTACTAATTAACGGAAGACAATTAATGTGTATAGTATTTTTACGCTAAAATTAGCCTAGTAGATTCAGTAATTCAATTTCTTCTTCACTCATATAAAAATGCTTGATTTTGAACCATAGACCTGATGATGTATTGTCGTATGCTACCCATCTACGAGGAGTTCACCGTGGATCGGCCATTTTTCTACGGGCTTCGAGCCGACTCTCATTTTGTTTTCGCCGGAAAAATCGTGAACCCCGCCCTGGAAATTCAATTATAAATGTAACTAGCTTAGCTCGGAATCTTTTGTAACACTTTTTGTGGTTTTGGCTTAGAAAAATTCACTGTTTTATAATTTATTTAAACAATTAATGACAATGCAAACATTGGCTACGGAGAATGCGGAATAGGCGTCGTTTCTCCTTATGTCCAGATTGCACCCGTAGCCAATGTGTTAGTTTTATTTATTTTTCTTGATGAGATAAATAAATACTTCTAAATATGAGATATTAATTTTATTGTATTAGATAAATTTTGAATAAATATCACACAAACGTGCACTTAGTAAATGATTAATATTCCAACGTCAATTAACAAATTAATAATACTTTCAATTGTTTTCCCTTAATGTTTGGTTATTTGTTTGCTAAAATCAACTTCATGTATTTCAATAACAAATGCTACTCTTTGCGTGTTTTAAAATAACAATTTACTAAATGTAATTTTCGCTCCCCAAAAAAATAAGTTCTAAATTTGTATATCAGTACAAATGCACAGTTTTAATTCGTAGGACTCAGAATTATTTTGTGTTGTATGGGGCCTGACTTCAATGCGAACCGTCCGTTCTTCTATGCTCTCCGTTCGGACTCTCAGATCGTATTCAACGGAAGAGTGACCATGGAATAAATGACTGGGCATATGAATATTTATACAGAGCAATCGACGGTCTCGGCTCATTCATTATCTTAGCGGTAATATATCTTAGTTCATTAATTAAAATGTAACAATTCATTACCGTGATGGTAAAACATAATTGTTAAAATTTTGATTAATGAAAATCCATTAAAAACATAAATCTTTAATTATAACGAAATATTCTCTCTCAATTTTGTTCTTTTTTATAATTATCAGCAGAATATTCTTTTGTTTTTCAGAATGTTTTTTTTTATGATATGTTCATAAAAGTCATTCTTTCCAGTAAAGAATCATAGTGATAGAACAGTATTATTAGTATTTCAATACTTTTTAATAAAGCAGTATATTTTGTTATCAATATAATCCTTAAAAAATTCTAATGAATATATCTTTTTTGTTGTGTTTTTGACTTACTTTTGTTTTATGTTATGTTTGGTTTTCCTATTTTTCCTTTTTTTTTGTTTGGATATAAAAAAACGTATGAAATTTTGAAATTTTCAATACCATGCTTATATTCAACATTTTTTTTAAATTGTCTATGGTGACCTATGTATTCTTTTTGGCTTTTAAGTGTTGTTACTGGTGTAAGTATTTCAGTGCTTTATAAATGTAACAGTTTGTTTTTTTATTATGAATAGCAATTTTGTTTTTAACTAGTTAATAACCAAACATTAAAATCGCTAAAAGTACATTGCACAAATATATTATTTAAATTTCACAAATATTTTACATTCTCAATTCTCACCAAACAAACACGCGGTTCTGGCCCTTAGGTATGGTGCTCATGTGCCGTATGGTGCCCATGCGTCAGGATTTCAACGCGGATCGTCCCTTCCTCTACTTCCTCAAAGCCGACACCCAGATTTTATTCAACGGAAGAGTTACGAATCCGTCCCTGGAAAATTAATTCACAGAAATATTCAAGACACTAAAATTATTTCACTTCTCGATCTTATCAAACTACCAGTTTTATGATTTGAGCTGTTTGCCGCTAACACTATTCATAACAACACGTTTCTTTTAAATTAAAGTACAAATCAGATTTTTTTCTATAAATATTACACTGCAGTGCTCTAATAAAAGAGTAAATGGCAGAAAAATCACAGTATTAATTTAGGCCAACAATAATAAAAAACAAAACATTTACATTGGTACATTATTGTTGAATGAATGCAATGAATAAAATATTATATCACTTTGTAAATATTTTATATGTATTGTAATTCATTTCAAATGTTTTGTAATTCAAAACCTTTGCTATGAAGCAGCTAATATTATTGCAATAGATTCTAATTTTCTGTTCATTTAAATAACACTTATTAATTCAGAAACATCTGTATGATGCTTGTCGATTACAACTGCCTAATTGACATAATATTTTTTTGTATGTATTACCAACACAATACATAAAAATCTGTGTTGATTGTTTTGACAATTTCTGAGTCTTTTCTGTTTTTTTTTTGATAGCCTTAATGGCCATGCGGTGTTTTGCGATGGCTCCTCAACATAAGGAAATATGGACTTTCTCGGCTGACCATCCGTTTTACTATGCTTTACTCGATCTGGAGAAGACGCCCATCTTTAATGGATGTGTTTTAAGCCTTTAGTTTTAAAAAATTGAAAGCTTTTGTCAAATAACTTGTACTTAATTCTATACATGTTTTATTGTAAACTAAAACCCGTTTGAAATAAACCAAAGTCTGAGATTGAGGTTAAATAAATTTTAGTGTTGTTTTGAAAAACTACATATATACCAGTAATGCACTTTTCTTTTTCTTTATGCTTCTTTATACTAATTAAAACAATAAAAAAAGTAATTAATTGTTAATCATTTCCCTGCAGAAACTATTTTGTCATATTCTTTAAGCTCATTATTTTGGTAACTTCATAACTATTTCTGTTTCTTTTCCGACAGCCGTAATGATGATGGCCTGTTGTACGATGGTTTATGAAGATAACGAACCAAAGACTTTCACGGCCGACCGTCCGTTTCACTATGTTTTGCTTGATCAAGAGAAGACTTCCATTTTTAATGGCTGTATTTTACATCTGTAGTTTTGAAAAAATCCAAAAAATACACATTAATTAACGTATTTTATTGTAAACTAAAATAAGTGCAATTCAGAAAATTGAGTATTATTAATTTTAAGTTATGCTTTATAATCCATAGACCAGTAGAGCAGTCTTTTTATTCTCTATGCTTGGATGTTTGTTAGCTTTGTAAATTTTTGTCACATTTATCACTTAATTTGTTCAAAAACATAAATCAAACAATTTAGCAGCATTTTCGATTGTTACATTACTACTAATGTAGAACTTTTTGGCACATATTGTCAACTGCAGGGTTTTGGTTAACATTTAAAATATGCACGGAAAATTTCTGTTTTATCAGCTGAGACAGATAAAATATTTCATAAAAGACGCTAGTTATACATATATCATGTAATATGTCTTAGATATTTTTGTAACAATAATGTTGTTCTTATTTTTGCTGTAGATAAGAGATTAAAACAATTTTTTTTAGCTGTCAAAAATATTACAGTTTTTCCAATATGTTTGTAAGCGGTCTTTTTCCAATATTCATAACATTTTTTTTCTATTTTATGATTCAACAGCTCTCGTGGCCATGTGTTTCTCTATGATAATCGGGGAAGAAAAAGCAGTATTTACGGCGGACCGTCCATTTTACTTTGCCTTAGTGGATATGGAAAGATCCATTGTATTTAACGGAAGCGTATTAAAACCAAAGATCGAATAAAACATTCAAACATAGAACTTATAATTTGTTAACTAAAAATATCTAAAGCATTTGTTTTATTTGTCAAGTCAGTTCATTTGTTATTGCTAAACAAAGAAAAAATCCATGAAAACAATTAGTTTATGCTTTTGGTGTGTAGCAAAATTTTTATTTCACACTTATTGTCTAAATTAATAAATATTCAGTGTAACTATATTTTGCATTTTCTCTTTTAAAATTACTGAGCATTATTGTGATACATTATTTTATTAAAAAACTATGTAAGTTACTCCATTTTTGTTGTATTTAAAAGCTTGTATGTTACATATAGCATTATCTATACTTTTGTAGATTAAAATATTTATTTTATAAAATACGTATTAGTGAATTGCTGTATTAAAAATTAACATCAAACAAGACTCTATAGCAATTCACTAATGTGTATTTTAAAGTTAATTTGCTTTTAATGTCCATACAAATAATTGTTCTAGTTGAAGAATGCATTTAGGAGATATATTTTGAGTTGATTTAGTTGCAATATGGTTAGTTAAATGCCCTCCAACTGTTATATTAAAATTTATTTTGTATTTTTGTTACCTATTTTGAATACAATAAAAAAAGATAAACCAACTATAAACAATTTTTATTTAAATATTCTACATTAAAAAAAAATACTTTTATAAATTATAAAAAAAAATCTAGACATTTTATTCATAATAGAGAAAAAAAAACACTATTTCAATCAAGCGATTCGGCCGTAAAAAAAATTGTAGTACAACGACATCTATTAAAAATACATTCAAACTTTTTTTAAATAGGCTAGTCAATAGGTATTCGTAATATGTTTTGCTATTATCCGCTAGATGACAGCAAAATCAAAATAATATATTTTTATTTTCACTCAGTAATGCTATTCAAAAATAGATTACTATTACGTTATTATGATGTTATAATACATTTTGAGAAGTGTGTGGTGTGAAAACAGTTGTGTTTATTATTTTAATTTACATCCTTACCTGGTATTATTCAAATATTAAGTTTTATTGTTTTATTAAAATATATTTTAAATAGGTACATGTGTTATTAAAAAAATTATATTTTATACTATTTTCTTCTAAGCAATGAATTTACAGGTACCGTTAAACTTATCAATGTATCCAATCGTTCCATCTAAATTTAAAATTTATTCTATGCATGAGTCTGAAAAATATTCTATTTACAAACATATTTAAAAAACATTCTTCACTGTTTTGTGCATAATGTTAAAGTTATATAAAAAAGACTCATTTAAAAATGAAGATTTTATTAGACTATTAAATAGGTAGTATTTTTTTTATAACATTGTTACACATTTTTTCACAGGGTTTCTTGTAGCAGTCCCGGTGTCAGCATATTATGGACCAGACAACATATTTAGCGCAGAGCATCCATTTTTATATGCAATTGTTGGTTCTGGTACCACACGAAATATTGTTTTCAAAGGACGTTACTTGAATCCGGCATTAGATTAACTTTTATATAATTAAAAATGTCCAGTATAAATGAATATGTATTATATTTTTCTTCAATGTATCAATGACCAACAGAATGAGCCACTGAGGTTAATTTACATCACACGGTGAGAAAAAATTAAGTGTAATTTAGTTCTAAAAAATTTTTATAATACATTGTTTACAGCTATTTCGGCTTACACCCTCGTCAGAACTACATAAGTTCCATAATTAAGAAATATTATCAACTGTATATATAATTTTTGTAGAACTAAAATATATTGCTATTTTTTCACTGTGTTGTAATGGAGTTCTACAAAATAAATGCCAATTCAAAAATTAATTTGACACTTAGCTCGGTACTGAAGCGATTAATGACCATTGAATTAAAAACTGTCCGTTTTTTACCCTGTTTTAAAAGTATATTTTATATTTAGGTCTTTTTTCCTTACATGATGTTTTTATAACCTTGGATTATTGTACTAGTTTTGTGGTTGACTTTAGTATTTCTGAACTCTAACATGCAATCTTCTTCTTCTTTCTTTTTGCTAGGAATCATTCTCTACTCAAGATCGAGTTACGTAAGAAAGACACCAGAAATCACTTACATTTTCAATGCCGATCACCCATTCTATTACGCTCTAGTCGATCGACCACGAACTACATTTTTCAGTGGACGTCTTTATTACCTGTAGATCATAGATAATTGAATAGTATATCAAGCATTGCCATCTCTTGACAAAAAGTGATACAAACTACAGTGTAACCACCAATTACACTACTCCAGTCAAATATTGGCTAGCGTCTGTGTATTCAACACGTCGTTACCTTACTTTGAAAAAGATCTAATTGTCATTTTTGCCTAAAATGACCATTTGTCGCAAAAGCTTGTATTTAACGCATTCTATCATATATATGAATTTCAGAATTATCTATGGTTGAATAACGTATTTAGCAGAATTCCGGAGTTGCACTGCATCTGCACACTTTGTTTTAAGATTGTTATCATTATTATCATCATTGGATCTTTAAGATCATTATTTCTCAGTATAAAAAATAAGTAATTTGAAATTTTTTACTTGCTCATTGTTTCAAGTAGAATTTTAATCAATCGAAACATCAAAAGGTCATATATCAAAACAGTGTCAAGAGCAGTTAGAACCTTTTCATAGTAAGGTGTCAACAAAATCCCTAATTTTGTATGAGATTCACTCTCACAATTACACTACTCCAAATTACACGGTCCCGACTTTAGTGTAAATGGGGGTTTTACTGTATTTGATTTAAAAGTTGTTGTAAATTTAAAATCTCGCCTATCTGGTACTATTAGCTTATCGCTTCAATAAATACATACATAAACTATTACAGTTACATAAACTATTTCACTTTTCTTTTTCTTCTATCTTTTTTCACATTTCAAAAGCAATAATTTTGTAATTTGTGATTTTTGTAATGTACATATATATATATATATCAGGAGTGGCCAAAGCGTCGATTGCAAAGCTATTCCAAGCCGTCCACCTGTCTGGCGTACTGATGTTCACATCTCTGATTCATCTTTTATTTCAATGAATTATTTATTAAAATTCAATTTATTTTGTGAGTCAATTGACGCCAAAAAATTCACAAAAAGTCATCTTTAGTGGTAAAAGTTTGGCCACCCCTGATATATATGCATATAAATAAATAATTTCCCTAAACTACATATGCTCAAATTTGAATCGTTTGAATTTTGTACTATTCTACGAGTTTCGTGAACAATCAGCCGGTTTCGCCTTTCGGCATCTTCAGGCATTTCAAGTGCGCGAAAGTACCTAAACTGACGGTCAGTTCAAGTATATTTGTGCACTTGAAATGCATGAAGATGCCGAAAGGGCGAAACCCGGGCCGTTAGCAGCAAAACTCATGGAAAAGTACAAAATTCAAACGATTCAAATTTTATATTGAAATTACACCAAGCCCATTCCAAGTCGAAATTCTTAGTTATAGAAAATTTATGTATTTGAAATACTAAAAATATAATTGATTTAATGTTGTTATTTCGTTTTATTAGTCATTAGTACATTAGTAGTAGAAAAGTAAGAGATTTTTAATGTTTTTACTTTTTTATTTAGAACACATACCAGTTATTATTTCCTTTAAAATTGTAAATTTTTTAATAAACATTTTGTCATAACTTAGCATTTTATGCGCAGGTAAATATTATAAAAGAATCTCATTAAGTCTTAATTCATTTGTTGTAATAAATAAATCTATTTTTAATGACCAATTATAATGAATTCATTCATTCAAACAATGTATGTTGTATATAAATCTTTTTATAATGTAGTTAACAGATTTCATTTTAATAAATAAAATTGTTCAAATCTTTATACTGATTTTTACTATTGACAATGTCAATTCGTGGGTGTAGGAACATACGGGCGAAACTACAAAAACAAAGAACTGAAATAAATGGCAAAACAGTTTCTAATTTTGAACTTTGTTCGTACGGATTTGCAAGAAAGCCGAGTAATATCTGGTAAACCGCTCTTCGTACAAGTTTCATATTTTGATATCTTCTAGAACTGTATTTGAGCATGACAATGCCATATTTAACTGAAAACTGCCATTTTTGTAGTTTCGCCCGTATGTTCCTACACCCACGAATTATTATTCTATTTATAAAAATATGGCATGTGGTAATAAATGTATTTTCTAAGAATGGCAACATTGATGGATTTGTACAATTTGCATTGCAAATTATCATACTGTGAAAAAAATAAGAATGTATTTTAGTTCTACATTTGTTGATAGCTATTTCGGCCTACGCCATCCATCGTCAGAACTATGTTTAAACGTGCATTTACTTATCTATATATACCGTTGTAGACAGGGTACACAATACATCTTCTTCTCTGTTTTACAATCCTAATTTTATATGGTAATAATAAGTTATCAAATGTAAAAGCGAAAGCTAATCTGGGTTTTTACTAAGTGGGTATAAATGTAAATTAGTATTGAATCAAGTTGATTTAAATAACATTGTATTAACGCTTACTAAACATTAACATACATTGTTATTTTTTGTCACTGTATTATAATGGAGTTCTACCAAGTAAATGTCAATTCAATCAATAAATTATCATACTATTTTCTGGAGAATTATCAATGGATTGATGTTCGATCTATATTAAATAACACAGAGCGAAACAATATAGTAACTAATGGTGAAAACATCCGCCCAACGCTTAGACTTAAAGAGTTGAATTATTGAAATAATAATTCATGCAGCGACTTTTATCCAAATAAGCATTCATTGGGGGCTTAAAAACTGATTCTATTAATTAGATTCTTACCAATAGATGTCTCTGTCACAAAATTAAAACCATTTCACACACCTGTGAGTGCTAGTGTCAAGTTAGCCACGAAAGTTAACATTATGTCATTATTTCAAAAATGTTTTTTTCTAATTTATAGCCTTGAAAGCTGTCTCGTATTCATTGATGATCAGCCTTGAAATGCCTTACGAATTCAATGCTTATCATCCTTTCTTATTCTACATCGTCACAGAAAATAAGCAGCAAGTCTTTAATGGCGTTTATGGAAAACATATCGAACCATAGAACGTTTGGTACGGAATGTAAACGATTTTAAGCAATATAATAATACCTATACAACATTTTTTATTCATAACAATACTGACCAATATATGTACAATCGAAAATAAATATAGTATCAAAAGTAGAACTATCCCATATTTATCGAAACTGAACTAATGCTGTCACATTATTCTTTTGGTCATAGTGTATGGCTAGCAATAATATATCTGAATAAAAATCATGTACATGCGGTATAAAAACATAACATAAAATGATGGTTGGTATCAAAATCAGAACGGTTTACGACTTTCGAAACAAAAGTATAACGGTTTGGTCAATCATACTTTTGACCAATCTCATAGGTATACTAAATGATGTTGCAATGTTAAATTAAAAAATATAAATCAAACTAAAAAGCCAACATAACGTTTTTTGTATTTATCACAAAAAGTCGAAAAATGAATAGTTTTACATTTGATACTATATGACTCATTTGATCAACAACAGAGGTCCACAAAAATCTTCTGTTAGTGTATCAAAAATTTATTGCTTTTTAACATAATAACGTATGTCAAGATTTTTGGCTGATTTTGCACCAACTTAGTGTAAATTACTAAATATTTTATTCTGAAATGTTTAGTGCTTTCTATTATAACATTTTTGGTTTTCGGTAAAACAATCGCTTAATTATTTATGCTTTTAAGCAGTCTGCCTAATGTTTCTTATATTTATCAGTTTTTAAGTGCAAAACAGTTCAAACCCTTTCCCGATGTACATATATCAAATTTAAACCATTCTGCATATTAGATTAAATTAAAAATAGCAAACAATTTAGTTTCAAAAGAATTATAAGATATAGTTGATAGTTATCTCACAACTATGTTCAAACAAATATTTTTCACACATACATATATACCAACTATGAACAACTGTTCGTTCTGAGATTAATTTGAATATTAATTGAAGATTTCGAAAGAAGGTTCTTGATGAAATTTCAATATCAAATTTGAATAGTTTGAATTTTGTACTTTCATTTGAAGCTTTGTCGCTTACGACCCTGACCAAACTGACAGTACTTGTACTTGGTCAGTTCAAGTACATCCGTGCACTTGAAATGCCTGAAGATGCTGAAAGGCGAAACCTGGGTCGTTAGCGAAAAGACTCATGGAAACGTACAAAATTCAAATAATTTGTTATTGAAATTACATCAAGCGCCCTCAGTTGATCTTCTTAATTATAATCATTATAACTTTATATTAACTAAATATTTTTTTTGTGTATATTATCATCTTACTCTACTCTTCTTCACATATATTGTTTATCTCTTTCAAGTTAATAAATACAGGAGAACAAAATCCGGTAAAGCATTGCACTGTCAATGGAGTGATGCTGAAATAGCCGTCTAATATATCTTATAATTCTTGTTAATCTGAATATATCACTATCCTTTATTATTATAATGAAGTTATAATTAAACAAAAAAATGCTGATTAAATCAACATAATCCAAATATTCATCTAATATATCCATAACATATGACATTTATTTAGAATTACCTTAGACCTAGTTTACAGATTTCATTTTTATAAATAAAATTGTTCATATCTTTATAAAGATTTTTAATATTGACAATGTCAATTATTATTCTGTTCATAAAAAATATGGCATGTGGTAATAAATGTATTTTCTAAGAATGGCATTACTGATGGATTTTTACGATTTCCATTGCAAATTATCATATTATTTTCATTATTGATATTCAATCTATATTAAATGACAGAAAGCGAAAAATTATTGTAAGTGATGGTGAAAACATCCGCCCAACACTTAGACGTAAAAAGTTGAATTGTTAAAATAATAATTCATGCAGCGACTTTTATCCGAATAAGCATTCATTGGGTATTTAAAAATAAATACAATTAGTTATATTCTTACCAATAGATGTCTCTGTCGTAGAATTAAAACCATTTCACACACCTGTGATTGCTAGTGGCAAGTTTGCCACGAAAATTAACATGATTTCAAAATGTTTTTTTCAAATTTATAGCCATGAAGATTTCACTGTTGTCTCTGACAGACTTAGAAATGCCTCAAGAATTCAATGCTTATCATCCTTTCTTATTCTACATCGTCACTGAAAATAACCAGCAAGTCTTTAATGGCGCTTATGGAAAACATATCGAACCATAGAATGTTTGGTACGGAAAGTAAACGATTTTACGCAGTACAATAACATCTATACAACATTATTTATTCATAACAATACTGACCAATATATGTAGCTCTGTCAAAAATTTATTGTTTATTAACATAACAATGTGTGTCAAGATTTTTGGCTGATTTTGCACCAACTTAATGTGAATAACTTGATATTTTAAATTGAAATTTTTAGTGCTTTCTTTTATAACATTATTGTTTTTTGGTAATACAATCGCTTTTTTATTTGTGTTTCTTATATTTATCAGTTGTTAAGTGCATCATTGAACAACTGATATTAATTGAGGATTTCAAATAGAGGGTGTTTGATGAAATTTCAATATGAAATTTGAATCGTTTGAATTTTGAACTTTGTCCGTGCACTTGAAACACGGATTGTTAGCGACAAAACTCATGGAAAAGTACAAAATTCAAACAATCTAAATTTGATATTAAACTTTCATCAATTACCCTCAGTCGAACTTCTTAACACTTTGTTTACGGGCTTTTTAATTACTATGGTAATAATGCACAAATTTGTACACACCGTAAACAATGCGTTTTATAATCATTATAACTTTATATTAATTAAATATATTTTTTTATATATTATCTTCCTTATTCTAAAATCTACATTTTAGTATCTTATCTCTTTCAAGTAAATACAGGAGAACAAAATCTGTTAAAGCATTGGTCTGACAATGGAGTGATGTTGAAATAGCTGCCTAATATATCTTATAATTCTTTTTAAACTGAATACATCGCTTTATTTTACTTATTATAATGAAGTTATACCAAGTAAATGCTGATTAAATCAACATAATCCAAATAATCATCTAATATAATATATCCATTACTAGTATTGCTACCCGGCGTCGCTCGGACTAAGCGACTAATAATTATTTAATGTTATATCATTCGACATAATTATATCACAAAATCTAACATCCAAAATAGAGTTAAAATAAAATCACAAACTTTATTTAATTTGATGACAGCCCCCATTCTCGCCCATTAAAATGTCCAAATTCAAGGAAAAAATCTAATTTGCTGTCAAAGAAATGTCAAATAATACCTTCACGTAAATAATAAACATTATTATATTGCAACTTGCAACAACAATGCAAAAGGGAATTACAGACATACATACGCCGTTTCGGTTTTATATATAAGATATATAACATTTAAAATAAATTACCATACAATTGTCCTTATTGCTTAAAAAAATCTTTCTCCTGGCAAAACACAAATTCCCTCCAAAAACACTTACAAATAATAATACATTTTTAGTCTTATCAAAATACTTTAGTCTTTTGAGTCTTATAACTAGATTCAAATGCATTCATTTCTCTACGGTTATTATTGTTACTATATTAATTTGATAAATTGTTTAATTATATTTGTTGAGCATACAGATAATACAACAAAGGTAATACAAAACTAGTACATGCAACATAACAATATTTGCCCATAAAAACAATATTATCATTATTTCAAATATTAAAAAATTGTTCGCCAATCAGTGGTTTTCAAACCACCTTTGAATAAAAACTACCTATTTTTATGGGTCAGTATCTAATTCAAGTTTTGGTCAGTAAATCAAATAAATGGTCAGTTATATATCAAAATGGTTTGTAAATATGAACGCTTTCAATGCTGAGTCTGTTTTTTAGTATGAAAATGGACACGCTAGGCGTGTTCTCAGCATCCAATGTGTTAAGGACGGTCATTATCCACTGTATCTAGCCTAACCTAACCTAATCGTCCGACGACTACTTATTACGGAACGTTTATAGATATCTACAGACCCTTTCACAAAAAATTACTGATAATTTATATTTTTATACTAACCATTTATTATTGTTTGCTGACCATATATTTCATATTTACTGACAGTTTATTGAATTAGATACTGACCAAATAATTAGTTGCGTATTTTTATCACTGTTATCTCTACTCCTGCACACAATCAAAAACAATTAAATTAGTGAGTTCTCAAGCCATAAATAAATAATAATAATAACATAGTTCACCCCGTAAGAATTAAACCAAAGAATCTTGAATACAAATAAAATATAATTTATTTTGTTATTTTTTATGTTAATTGATTTGGTTTATAAACAGGTACATAACATAGCCAAATAAATGATTTTTAGCACATCTATCATATAACATAGTATACCTATATAAAATTTGTTTTACCAAAAATTATGTAACCTAAACTTTTTTTATTTTGATCAAAAGTGGGTGTGTGTTGGCTTATTAACAGTGTATAAAAAAATGATCATTTTCCAGCCGTTTTACTTGCTCCCGGATCATCGTTGCACGGTCCACGCATACAATATTTCAAAGCCAACCATCCTTTTATGTTTTTTATGAAACAAAAAGATGACACCCAAGTATTTTCAGGATCATTCAGAACACCTTTGGTTCAATAAAAAAAACATAGATGGTAGTATTTCAATTTATTCAAATAATTATGGTTGTATAATGTGCATGAAATTGGTTATAGATTTTTCTATAGTATATTTTTTGGATAATTTTTTTTTTAGTTCCTTATTGACCCACTGAGTCCTAAATCAATATTTAATGTCTGGTTTGAAAATCATTGAATATTCTGTTATTCAATATCATTTCAAGTAGTTGTTCAAGTTCATGTTCATGTTCAAGTAATTTAGTAATTATTGTAATCACAGATTTTTAATATTTTTGGGTGTGTACAACGATAATTTTATGACTGTCCATTATATTCCGAGCTTGATGTAAACCAGTGATGCACAACCTGCGGCCCAATATGACAAATATTAATCAACTTTTTTCTTTAGATTTTTTTACGGACGATGGAAGAACAGTATAAAATAGTAAAATATTCAATTTTATATACACTAATTTAATTACTTTTCCCATGCAACTACCTTAGTATTTAATATATGGACCTTCTCCCAAAAAGGTTGTGCATCACTGATGTAAACAATCAATTGTCTATTAATATAAAATTTTATATTAAAATGAACTTCCACAAAGTTACCGCCGAAACCATCGAAAATATGAAAATAAATCAATTGTCTATTAAAATCTCATAGATAGAGTATATTAATAAATAAAAGTCATATAAAATTTTAGACCTGTCAATTTGATATTGCTAGGGCTCATAGGGTTTTAAATTTACTATATTAAATTAACCTTTAAGAATTATCTTTTTAACATTTCATAAGTAATATGTATATAAACATCTATAATAATATTTATAAAAATGGTTAACATTTTTGGACTACTACTAAATAGAGCTAATATCTTAACCCTTTTAATCCCACTTGCCCAGTTTTTTAAACGTTTTAATGGATATTTCTTCTTCTTTATACGCTTTTAAAACATAATTAAAACAATTAATTATTTCACCATACATAATAAAAGAAAATAACACTTTTAAGTTAGCTGAGATAAAAAAGTAGAATAAAGACTACCGTTTTTCGTTGCCCTTTCACTGACCTCACGACGCCCTGGCTGCATACCGCGTCTTGTCCTCATGAATTAAACTTGGAATCATCAGAGTATATGACTCGTCTTCAATCGTCAAAGCCATGGGTAGTACCCATATGTCCTCAAATAGAGGATTCACAAAAATTTCTTCTGAACCCTCTCCACCATAAGAACATATTTCGCACCCCTCGGTGCCCAAACGATCGATCCAATCACAAGTCGGCTTTAACCTACATAACCTGCAATTTTCTGAAATGCTGAATGTTAATTTCAATTTTGTAGGTTTTGCGGTAACTGCCTTGTTGTCGATGAGGTACCCGAAACCGAAACCTCAATTCAATGCGGATCATCCATTCATTTACTTCCTAAAAGAAAAAAACGGACTCGCAGTGTTCTCCGGATCATTAAGAACACCTCTCGATCAATAATCTTCACACAGTCAGTATTTGTTTTTATTATGCAATGGTAACTAAAGAAAGATAACTTTGTTATTCTACGAAAACAAAGTTATAATTTTTTTTCGCTTATACTGCAAATTAATTTCCACATATTATACGCTAAATCAAACAAAAACGCTAAGCACAGTTACGGTTCCAGAGAGATATTATAGAGAGGTATTTTATCTTTTTGATTATTTCATTTTCTATATTTTTATTTGTACTCATATATTTGCGCCTTTGAAATCGGTGTTTTAATCGGTAGAAATGTAAAAAAAAATTGCGTGTTTTTAACGGGTCAGTATCTAATTCCAGTGTTTGGTCAATAAATTTAATAAATGGTCAGTAATATATCAAAATGATCAGTAAATATTTTAAGCGGTCAGTATCTAATTCTAGTTTTGGTCAGTAAATTAAGTAAATGGTCAGTAATATGTCAAAATGGTCAGTAAATATTATAAACGGTTAGCATCCACTGAATCAGTATGTTTATGGTCTGTTATTAAATCAAACGACACTACTTTCGGGTACCCCTAATATCGATTTTAAAGAGATCTTCCTTGTAACGAATTCCGTCGCTATTTTCGCCTTTAAAATCGCGGCCCTCGGTGCACAACCGTTCTAATACCTACCGGCATATAATGGGTTAACCACTGGTTGGTTTTCTCGCATTTGCTTAACACCCAGTCCCTCACTGCTGCGTTTCAACGCACACCACGACGTATCAGCATCTGTTAGCACAATACGAGGGTTTGTTGCTATTTTCGACCATAAATAATCGGCCAATTCTCATAGAATAATCTCACAGAACCCTCATATCATATTATACTCATAGACAATTTCACATTATTTTTCAGCACTGCATGGTGGTTTCGGTTCATCGTCTTTCATGGTTAAGAAAACGATATCATTCAAAGCGGATAAACCATTTTCATTTTATCTGAAAACTATTGACGATTCATTTATTTTCTGTGGATCGTTAAGAAGTTTCAGTGACAAGAATTAATCTGAAAATTCATTTCATTTTTTTATATGTAAGTAAACACAAAGATTTATTATATATTATTTATTATAATATTGTTTGCTTATATTAGCAAAAGATTATATTGTATTGCAAACTTTAATTAAAGCTTGTGCTTTTAAGCTGGGGATAGCCAGAACATCATTGTACACTGGTCAAACATGGCCAGCCATAATTGAACACGCCATGACAGTATTAAATCTATCTTCTCTCTCTTTCAATTTTTCTTTTCAATCATAATTCATGATCGTCTATAGATTACGTCACACAATTTTGTTTTCAGTGCCATCTATTATCTGGAGTTAAAAGGATGCATTGAAGTTAAAACTTCATATAAATGTATTATATGGAATCTGCATTCTATAAATTTTACTTATTATATATCCCTAGTATAAAATTTTATATAACTTTGATTATACCACAATAATCAAAGTTTTTTTAATATTATATTAAAATGAACTTCTACAAAATTGCCGCCGAATCCATCGAAAGTATTATATATCCATTTTTATCAAGGCTGTGGAGTCGTTATAAAAAATACTGCTCAGACTCCAGCATTGACTGAAAACACGACTCCGACTCCAACATTGATCAAAAACACGACTGACTATGAATATAAAAAGGATAATTTATTGATTGAGTAGGCATTTACCTGGTAGAACTCCATTATAATACGGTAAGAAAAATAACAATGTATTTTAGTTCTACATAAATTTTATATATTTATGCTATTTCGGCTTACGCCTTCGTCAGAACTAAGGCGTAAGCCGAAATAGCTATCAACAAATATATAAAATTTATGTAGAACTAAAATACATTGTTATTTTTCTTACCGTATTAAGGATAATTTAGTCACGTTTTTTCCTATTTATGTGTAATCAATTAAATATCAACCAACCGATTCGGCCAAAAGCCAAATTTTACATGTTATAAGCATAAATAAAAAGTTCAAGCTTTTCAAACTTTTGTGACTCCGACTACGACTCCGCAACGACTCCGACTCCACAGCCCTACTTTTTATTCTTGACAAATATACTGTATTTGTCAATTCGTGGAAATATTGAACTGATTTTCTAAGCGATCCATGTGACAATATTGTGTGTCCCCGATTGAGCAATTCATTCAACCCACACTTCATGATTCATAATCTTTACAGGGACCCTTATTTTAAAAGTGAGAATTCCAGTCGAGGAACCAAAAGTAATAAAAGCCGATCGCCCATTTATGTATTTGTTAAAAAGTGATACAGGGTCACAGATTTTCTTTGGAAGATTTACTAAAGTCATAGAGAATTAATATAAATAACGGTAAGACTTGGTAATATTGCACCGCAATATTGTATCTCTTTTTTGAAGGATATTTATTACGTAATTGGTGGGTTAGAGGTATTTTCATATTCATTTATAATGAAAAAAATTAGAAACGGAATAGTGGCCGGGAAATTATTTATATAAAAATATTCATTAACCCTTTTCCTAACTCCTCAATATATTATTTTTTCCTTCCAAGAGCTCGTCAATAGATTTGAGAAATTAATTTTTATCACAGGGTTTGCGTATTTATTAGCATGGTAGAACGAAATATCGAAATATATACCACATTATGACATGTTACAAACCTTAACTAAGGCCCACAATCCAATAAATACGGTTTTTGAAATAAGAATAATTTCAAATTGATTAAGTTTTACAATGTCGAACAAGACTCGACATTGGAGTTGCGCGTTACCTATATGATGTCGAGCTTGACTTGACATAGGAGTTCATAATCTAATACAGTAAACCCTCCTATATCATACTCTCCAATAGCGAATGCAGCAGTTTTTAATACTGTGCAAATATTTTCAAGGTAAAATTATAATTTTCGTAAATATATGTAAAAAAATTGTGTAGCAATAGATATATAAAATTTAATTTAATATACAAACCCTTTTAAGGTGTTCACTGTCAATACTTGGTGGAATGGCATCATAATAATAATAAAAAAATCATTTTTAGTACTCATTCCACAAACAATTTATTGGATCAGGACCGGTTTCGCTCATGGCGAACATTGTTGGTCATACCTTGTAATTCTTGCTTAACTGTTGTATAAATATAAATGTTTCGTTGTATTTCTTATCAGTTGATAATGCTCGCCATGAGCGAAACCGGTCCTGATCCAATAATTTTTTTATGTGGAATAAGTACAAATTTAAAATTTTTTTAAATATACAAACAGTTAATAAGAAATACGCGTAGAACAACATAATGTTTAACACGACCTGTGCGTCAAACACGACTTTCATGCCCATGCAAACATTGTAGTCCAGCGTTGGTCACGGAAGCCGTGTTCACGTGGCACACAGATATCTTTTATGGAATTGTTTTTCGAAGAGGCTTTTCAGAAATACGTACATGATATAATGACAGAACAATTATTCAGTCCATTTACAAAGTAACTTTATGACAGAATGACAGTTACGGGCATAAACATATTCAGTATCACCGTGATTGGGAGTCAAAATAATGTGAATCCCTTTGTTCTTGTCTATTGATTTAAAACAAATGAATGAGAACAGTTTTTTTTTAAATGTATCCATTCCTTACAAGTAATACGGAGTTTTCATTGTTTCTGTTTTAAGTTTTAAACTTCCCCATATTCAGAATTTAAAATTTAATTCTATTTTAGGGCAGTCAATTTTTTCTTCATACATCCTGAAATTATCCATTATTCCAATCTAATCCTGTGGAAAATCGTACACTTATTTTCTGTCTAGATATTCCAAATTTGAATTTATTTTGTTTATTGACATTTTATTCAGTCCAGTTCTTTATTTAAATTTTGAAACTTATGACCCTAGTCTAAAAGTTGCTTACAAGTTACATGGGATTAGGTATACGAAAGAATAATAAAATAAAGACTTACTGTGACAATGTTGAACATGATGTCTGTTGGCCCCAAAATCAATAATGTATCATTTTTACAGCACTTGTTCCCGTCTTTAATTCACTAAGATATCCAATTAAACTTCTGAACCAATTCAAGGCCAACCACCCATTTATGTATTTGTTTAAAACTAAAACTGAGGCCCATATCTTCTTTGGAAGGTTGACTAAAATCATCAACGGGTAGCGAGTTACAATAAATAACGGTAAGATGGGTAACTTTGCACCACACTTATGTATCTCTATGTGGCAAGATGTGTAATCCCAAATTGTTTGGGATCTAGGGGTTAATAAAAATTAGCCATGGTTTTTTCATCGTATTTGCATCATTTTAGCTTTCGCTATCGTGGCCACCTCTGCTCTAATTTATGAAGGTGAACCGACGACATTCAAGGCCGAGCATCCATTTTTATTTTATCTAAAATCCCAGGATGGGTCACAAGTGTTCAGCGGAAGTCTCCGTAGCCTATGAACCCATTTGAATAAATTGTAAACATTTTTATTATCAGTGATGGAATATGGTTGGGATTTTTGGATCGCAAATAATAAAAGCTTTGGCTTATGTTTCTTAATATTCCATATATTAAAACATCGGCTACGGGTGAAATTAAAATAGATAGAGAAAAAAACGCGTATTCCACGTTCCCCGTAGCTAATGGGTTAATAGTATAATTGCATGTAATATTTCTATCTCTACTTTGACTTTACCTACTACCGAATATTTATTTTCTTTAACCGTTCATACGCCCCGGTCTAACCACCAGGGCCAAGGCCACCAGGACCAGCGTGCACTACAAGCTTATGTTGTATGAATAAATATCGTATTTTTAAATGAACTTTAATGCAGACACATGTTTTAAAGACAATGGGATTGTAAAAATAACGATATGTTTAGTTGTTTTAATTTAATTTGAGGTTATGCTAACATATGTCAGTAGGGCTTGCACCTTATTATTGTAAATATCCCTGGAAACATTTTGTAAATCTTACACTTAATATTTCTTTTTCACTTTTCTTTGTAAACCAAAAATAAGCAAGTATGAAAAAAGTTCTATGTAGAAAGTTTTTGACAAACCTTTATGGTATTGAGTTTGAAAATCCATTTCGGTTAGATCACCATCAATATTGCAACACAAGATCACAAATGAGTGCAATGAAGATTTATGCCCGAATCAGAAGCTTCTAGAATCTATCCAACTATTTGAAAGTTATATTGACTAATTTGATTAACAATTCGACACCTTACTTTGAAAAGGTTCTAACTGCCCTTGACACTGTTTTGAGATGTGAGCGCTTGAAGTTTCGATTGATTAAAATTCACTTGTAACAATGAGTAAGTAAAAATGTTTCAAATTAATTATTTTTCACAACTCTTGCTGAGAAATAACGATTTTAAAGATCTAATGATGACAATCTTAGGACTTTGCCAAATAAATTTAGTAAATAAAGTGTGCAGATGAAGTGCAATTCCGTTATTCAACCATAGATAATTTTGAAATTCGTATATACATATATAATACTAGTATTGCTACCCGGCGTCGCTCGGACTAAGCGACCAATAATTATTTAATGTTATATCATTCGACATAATTATATCACAAAATCTAACATCCAAAATAGAGTTAAAATAAAATCACAAACTTTATTTAATTTGATGACAGCCCCATTCTCGCCGATTAAAATGTCCAAATTCAAGGAAAAAATCTAATTTTCTGTCAAAGAAATGTCAAATAATACCTTCACGTAAATAATAAACATTATTATATTGCAACTTGCAACAACAATGCAAAAGGGAATTACAGACCCACATACATACATATGCCGTTTCGGTTTTATATATAAGATTAGAATGCGGTAAATACAAGCTTTTCCGACTAAAAAGTTACTTTAGGCAAAAATGACAATAAGAACCCTTTCAAAGTAAGGTAACGAATTTACAACTGATTAATCCTTTTTTTTTGTTTTACTTACAGGTATTATGGTAGTTCAATTCACGTCTGCCCTAATTTATATCGGAGAACCGAAAGTTTTCAAAGCCGATCGTCCATTTGTATTTTATCTAAAACATAAAGATGGATCCAGAGTCTTTTGTGGCTCTATGAAAAATTAGATAAACAATAGAATGGACAATTTTAAAAAAGTTAGCATTATTTATTATATATAAAACTTTACGGTTTTTAATTGTAATGTATGCTTGCATGTAAAATATTTCAGAAAATATTGGTTTTGAGGTTTTTATTTATTCAAGAAAATACAAATCATAAATGAAGTAGCAACGTGATTTATTGAATTAAATATTATTTTATTATGTTTAACAATTTGGTCCGGCCTATGAAAGGTTGCCCATGCCTGATTTAGTTGATAATACTCGTGAAAAACGAAAACGGTTCTGCTATTCATCAAATTACATGTGTAAGCAGTACTGTGTTTTATTTATTTAAAAATAAATTACCATTTTGGGTCAACATTTTGTTAGTAATTTAATTTGGTATATTCTATAATATATACTAGAATTCTTATTAAAAATTGATATTTCAATTGAAAATTTTAGCATTTTCAAAAAACTCGTTCTATGGACACACCGCATCTGTGCTTCAAACCCTTGATATTATGTGGTGCAAGTCTCAACCATCTCGTATTGCCAGGGCTTGGTTACAATTTTCATAACCCTCTACACAAGCTATCCTATTAGATAGATATATTCTAGGTGTTGGTAGCAAAGAACAAAGAGTTTATTCTTTATTTATTTATTGATGTACATATTCTTCTCAATACACAGTATTTACTTGACTGAGCTGTATATCTCTATTTATTTTTATTTATTCGCCGCAGTTCACTAGAAAAAATTCAAAATGAGTACCTAGCACTTTATGATTTATGACCCATCGGCTATTCACATTCATTGACAACAAAATGTCAAAAATATTTACAAAGTATATTATGGGCTATATTAATGTCAGTTACTTTTGGGGCCCAAAGATTTGGAGGCCCCGTGCAAGCACCTCTTGCGCTTATGGGGTAATCCGCCACTGATGGTTGGTTATTCTTTTCAAGTAATCCTACTGCTTTTGGAAGTTTTTAAAATAAAAAAGAATTCTAATAACATAAAACGTTAAGATGTCTTGTTTTAAAGCCACGCAAGGTTTTAAAGTATTTTTAGAATATCCATATATGTATATATCCTTGATGCTGAACATCTGTTTATATCAGGGCCGTTGAGTCTGATTCGGAGTCGCGGTTTTTTGACCGGAGTCGGAGTCATAAAAACTTTTGACAATGTGTGAACATTTTATTTATGGATATAACATGTACATATAATATAAAAATTTGGTTATTATCCATATTGGTTGGTTGATCTTTAATTTAATACACATATATAAATAGGATAAGTATGAAAAAAACCTGACTAAATTAAACTTTTTTTTTGTTTGAGTCGAGTCAGTCATGATTTTTTTCAGTAGAAAGTCGTTAAAGTCTGAGTCCGACTAAAAAAAGTTTAATTTCGTCACGTTTTTTCCTACCTTTCCTATTTATGTGTATTCAAGTATATATCAACCGACTAATCCGGCCAATAGCCAAATTTGACATATTCCATTCCGACTCCGAGTACGACTCCAACTCCGACTCCACAGCCCTGGTTTATATACCACTTGATGTTGTTGTCTAATGATATCGTATTTAGCAGAAAGTGTTTTCAGGAATTAGTGAAAGATGACACAATAATGAAGTACCCTAAAACTGGGTGAATAGAGACACTTTTTACCCTTCACGACTATGTATCTTCATACCTGCGCCACATAATTCAAAAATGAACGGCTTGAAACTTTTTTCTATGGTCCTACTACACATTCATGACAATATTTTTCAAATATTCACTATCGTTATTAAGACACAGTCAATTTTGTTCGATGTCTCTATTCACAATGAATCGGGGTCAATAGAGACGAGAGAGGGTAAATCGAGACTTGGCAGGTGAATAGAGACAAAAATACAGATTGTAATGATTGGAGTATACGAACCTCTATTCTATATGAGTCTCTATTCATTCCGTTTTACGGTGCCTATTAACCAAAAAAAACATGATTTAATTTAATTTTCGTCCAATAAAAGAGAAGTTTATAAGCGCTCAAAAAGTAAGGATTGCACAGACATCGAACTTAAACACGTTTGTTTCAATTTTGGCCAATTATTTAGTTGGTTTAGTTTTGTCATTCGAGAGATAGTGTTATAGTCATTGTAAAGAATTATATATAAATAGTTAAAAATATATTGGATACTTAGTTAAGTTGTGCTAAAGTTCAATCCTTGTTTTTGTTTCTATTCACCCCGTTTTACGGTATTCGTGGATTTTGCACGTCAAGTCACAAAATTTAACTATTAACCATATTTTACTACAACCGATAACAGAGATATCCGACATTTGTACAACAAGCTATGCTAAGATTTGTTATTCGACACAATTTGACACATTGAAAATACCAAATATAACAATGTATTGTTATATTTAAAATATTCTCTGGATAATAAATTGATGTACTGTATTTTAAATTAACAGGTCTTGAAATTGTAATAGAATCATTGCTAGTCTTTGAAATAGAAATAAAATTTGATGCCAGCCACCCGTTTTTATACTATTTGACTGACAAATCACAATCTACTATCTTCAGTGGAAAATATATTGGAGTTTGAGTCCTGTATCTCTATGGTAACTGGGAAGGAAGATAATTCACTTACAATGCATATTCTTTAAACATGTGGGTGTTTAAAATGTTAAAATGTCCGTTGGCTAATATTTACTGAATGTTTTTTTTTTACAAAAATTCGTGTCGTCGATGTAATGCAGCTTTCTGGAATTTTTGCATGTATTCAGTTTACTAACCTTTAAGCGCCCGATCTCTTTTTGCGAAATATCCGCGCGACCCATAGCTTTTATAAAAATAATTATATCTCTAAAACAAGTCTGCCTATTTGGTTAAAATAAAAAGCATTAGCAAAATAAAAGATTTCTTATAATCTACGAACAAAGACCAGCACCGCATCTTGCTCGCTTTCTTATTCTCTAGGTAAACAAATAAACGAATCCATTTTAGCGACAGCTATCTCGAAAAAAGAATCGGTCAGCCCAAAGGATAAATTTCTAGGCATGGAAAAAAATCTGTATCCGCATTTAAATATATTGTATAGTGTGTATAAAGCTGATTAATTACAGTCCGCCGGATATAACACAACGCATATCCCAAGAGTCAACCTTTTAACGCATATGTTTATATTCCTCATTATGACAAAAACATCTAACAAAACCGAAAATAAAATTATGCATCGGTAACGAAAAGTAAAAATTTCGAACGATTAAAATTTAATATTGAAATTCCATCCAAGCACCTTCAGTCGAAATCCTCAGTTATGGATATATAATATATAAAAAATAATTTTTTTTTTCGTTAATTTTTATAAATCGATTTTAATTACTAATTAATTGACTAAATTAGAATAAATCTGTAACATTATTTACTTATAAAATAAGAAACATTTTACTAATGTCTTTTTTAAGGTGTTCACTGTCAATACTTGGTGGAATAGCATTATAATAAAAATAATAAAAAATTATTAGTACTTATTCCACATTAAATTTACTTGACCGGTTTCGCTCATAGCGAGCAATATCATGTGATAATGTTAGCTATGAGCGAAACCGGTCAAGTAAATTTAATGTGGAATAAGTACTAATAATGTTTCATTATTTTTATTAATATGTCTTATTAACCCTTTTTTTACGGGACCTTTTAATTAATTTGGTAATTAGCAAACGCACAAATTTGTGCACTCCTTAAGTAATGTGTTAACATTTCCTTTACGTTCCTAAAGAAGCACATCCGATCCGGTGATGTTTAGTCACTACGCTTCATTTTTTAATAATTTTAACTAATGATATTTCGATTCAAATGTCAATACATTTGAGTGTATTCAGTTCTTTGGTATATGCCTATGTATTATACCCATATGCTACACATTTAAAAGAAGAGCTCTTAATCGTTATTATTTGTTTATTGATTGCATTGGCATTTTCTTGGTAGAACTCCATTACAACACGGTGAACAAATAGCAATGTATTTTAGTTCTACAAAAATTATAGAATATTTAGTTGGTTATTTCGGCTTACGCCTTCGTCATAACTATCAACTAGAAATAGTTCTTTTACTTGGTCGAACTCTTCTATAACAAGGTGAAAAAATAGCAATGTATTTAGTTCTACAAAAATTATAGAATCTTTAGTTTTCGGCTTATACCTTCGTCATAACTATCAGAACGTTAGACTTATCAACTAGAGCAAGTTCTATTACTTGGTAGAACTCCATTATAACACGGTGAAAAAATAGCAATGTATTTTAGTTCTACAGTAATTATATAAATAGTTGATAGATATTTCGGCTTACGTCCTCATCAGATTTTTTTTTTTTTAAATAAACCTGTCCTTCTCAAGTGAAGTACTTAGAAAGATTAATTTATCATAACACACTGTAAAACATTTATTTGCCACTAGAGCAGTCATTGTCACTCTATTTTTCCTCCAGGCCGCATTCCGATTTTTGCTTCTCTACGTGGGCCGCATATTTATAGTAAATTGTAAATATAGCACATATTATTCTGCATACATATACGTATGTATTATGATGTCAAAATAAAATTTATTTTATGTAAACATATATATATTATACATTTATGTATTTTAAAAGTAAAAAATAACAATGAACAACAAATATTAAATAAGTACAAAAAAAAAAATTGTGACCATAATTATTTTGGGCCGCACATAAAGGCTGATTGTGCCCCAGGGACAGATGTTTCATTGTTCAATGCTAGCATTTTCAACAGTATGTTAAAAAAAACAATGGATTCCTGAAAACTCTAAACATCCATTTTTTTCACATTTGCACATTGACTGAAGTCTAATTGCAAAAAAAATATTCAAAATGGCCGTCTAAAAGAGTCAAAACTGTCACCGATAAGTGCTGTTGTAAAATTAATATATTTTGGATTGTGAATTGATAGCTTTATATTTAATTTACAGGTCTTAATACGCAAACGGACTCAATTGTCTATAAATTAGAGAGAACATTTGACGCCAGCCATCCGTTCTTTTACCATTTGATTACCAAATCGAAAACTACTGTCTTCAGTGGAAAATACATTGGAGTTTGAGTTCTGTAACTCTATGGTAAAATATTATAATGAAAATTCTCTTGAATGTAAATGCGGACAAGGGAACTGAGTGTATAACATGCTTGAATATTGAAAATATCTCAGTCACTCATGGTTGATCGAATTATTTTTATAATTCTAATCCAAAGACCCATATCAAGTACCAGTAACATTCTTAAATATGGACCCCTTTTGTTTCAAATTTGTTATTTTGTTTCAAAGCTTCTTTTTCCACGAGATGTTCCAAGGACTACCGTGTAATAAAAAATAAATATGGTGCACCGTGCACATACAAACATGGTACACAAGTTCCATTATTTAAAATCATCTCAAAATACGAAATTCTTAAAATCGAAAATAAATCGAATTTATTTGTTATTTATACGTATTTTTAAAAGTTTACAAGTAGTTAACTTAAATTGTTTTCGATTTAAAATAAATTTAGCATAGATAATTATATATTCATTAAGTGTTGCTACTTGATAATAATGTACCTGCCTGCTACTTTTTCCAGTTTATTACTTTTCATAGCAAAAAAATCAGTGTCAAAAAATAATAAAAAATAATTGTTACTGTTTTGAAAACGGTGTTACTTCGAAACCGTGCAAAAAGGGGATCGGGTTGGTCTTAAAACTTTTTTTTAAAACTTAACAATGGACCAATTGGGAATTATTTGACAATATATTGCAATATGTACATATGTGGCATTTATGTGATTATATGTTATTTGAATTTTTGTTGTCTATGCACTCTCTTTTGTTGTCTATGGCTATGCGTCAAAAAATATTGCGGAAAGTCCCTGTTTCATAGCTTTTACTGTAACATGTTAACATTAACGCATTGAAAATTTGTAAATCCTTCTGTAAAATGTAACATTTACAGATTATACGTATGGATTGTCGATATGACAATCTTTCTCACATTGAAACTGTTAAATAAGCTTGAACGCCACCAGTCTTAATAATAGCATGTGCATAAATGGTGTGTGAATGTAATTTTTTTATGTTGTCTTACAAGTCAATTTGCTTTTGCCATAGATTTTTTTTAAATTGCTTTTAGTTATTTATTTACTTATGCTCTTCATCCAAACAGCATTTCAAAGCAGAGCATTTATTTTAATGCTTAAATTATTTATAATATTGATGAAATGGATTCTGCCGGTAGACTACGTAAGTTACTGTTTACCATCATGACCAGGACAGACAAATGAATAGCTAATTGCTCTCGTTGCGCCTCAGCTTTTCTTTTTTACCATATCCGCTCCCAATATGGTGCATTTGAACTCCTTATGTAGCTTATCTTTCGAGGACCGTTTGTTACTCATTCGCACAAGATTTATTTTTCAAAGAGACTAGGTATGGAAGGGTAGGAATAGGACAGGACTACTGGTTAGTTAATCGCTCTCGTTACACCTCACTTTTTATGACCATATTCATTGGTACGTATATGGTACATTTGAACTCCTAATGGAGCATATCTTCCGAGGACCGTTTGCTACTCATTTGCACAAGATTTCGTTTTCAAAGAGAGTAGGTATGGAAGGGTAGGGCTAGGACAGGACTACTGGTTAGCTTATCGCTCCCGCTAGACTTTTTAGAAACAGACATAAATAAATAAAGAATTGTCTCGTGAATTTTCACGATAGGCCATTTTTTTTTTAATTAAACGTATTCTTGATCAGACAGTTTTCTACTTTGTTTTTTTAGTTTAAGTTCATCAGTATTTATTTTTGTCAACAGCGGTTTTCATCCATGGCCACCGACCAATGCTCGGTCCTCCACAAAGAGAGACCTTCACTGCTGATCATCCATTTTATTATACTATACAAAAGAATAATTTTGTGCCCATTTTCAGTGGACGATACACCCGTTAACTCATTCACGGTACATTTCATTTATAATAATGGTTTGTGTTGAATTTTTGAAACACTCCTAAATATTATATATTTTTGGGCGTTTTTTGATAAATGAGCTTTTATTATAAATCGTTTATTAGTGTCAGGGTTATATTCTATGCTAAGTGGGCATATAAAGGAAAACACTGTGGGAATGAAAGTTGTTGTTGCCGGCCATGTCTAATTTATTTTGAACATGCAAAAATTTTGGCATATGTGTTTTTCGCACTATGTTGAAATGCAATCACACTATATTAAAGTGTATGCAAGGTAATAATTTGACATATTATATGCTAGTTTCTATATAATATACAAATGAAAAATTCAAATATTTTGTACTATGGCAAAAGCTTTTTGAAGTATTGTAATCAAAGCGATATGCACAAAAACGAATGAACATAGTCCCAATAATACATACCACTACCTGAAAGTAACAATGAGATAAATCAAAGATACAAAATACCAATAATACAAACCGCCACCTGAAAGCAATAATGATTTAAATCAAAAATACATGTTTATCGATTGCACTTTGTGACAGGTAATGTTCATGTAAATAAGGCATTTTAATATGGCAATAATGAATTTGATTCCCATATACCGCACCTTTTTAAGTTTTAAGACCGCTTTTTAGCTTTTGATATGCAAAAACTGCACGTTTTAACAATCTTTTTTCATGTTTTTCTATATTAATATAGTATTCATTTTGGTTACTTGAAACATAATTGTTTACTGCGTAATACGTACGACACTTATGTAAAATTGTCCATCTTTTGCAACCAATCAATCAAGTGTCCATCAAACTGTTATGAACTAAGGTAAAGGGCTTTTTAAAAAAAAAAATAAAGGTGCCGGAACTTACTTCATGTCAAGCTTTTTACTAAATAAAATTATATTCAAATATCATTTAAGTACAATTTTGTCTTATTGACTTTGAAATCTGTGAAAAAAGGTGCCGGAACGCCGTTCCACTGCGTTAAATGGGAAAAAGACCTGCTTAGGTATGTACATATATATATTTATATATATGTGGGGCCTAATGCTAGCAGTGTTAGTATAGGCAATTGTTTGCTATTAAAAATATTTTAGCAACGTGTTTCTGAAAGTTAATAGAAATTTATGGTATCTAGTAGACACTTTATTACTATTAAATCTCAGCTTCTGACCATGTATGTGAACATAGATATTTCTCGGTGAAAGGTATGCTGCAACATTATTTTGACATAAAAATTAACTGTCCTTAAATTTCATTCATTTCAAATGAGAATGACGGGGATTTCCAGCATAAAAAGCAGGGCTGTGGACTCAGAGTTGGAGTCGTGGAGTCGTGGAGTCGGGGTTTTAAAAAGAGTATATTATAGTATTTCCAGGGGTGTGGTGTCGTTAAAAAAATACTACTCCGACTCCAACATTGACCAAAAACACGACTCCGACTCCGACTAAAAAAAAGTTTACTTTTTTTTTTACTTTTTTCACTTTTTTCCCTGATTTTCCTATTTATGTGTATTCAATTAAATGTCAATTAACCATTCCGGTCAACAGCCAAAATTGACATATTATATGCAAAAATAAAAAGATCAAACTTTTCAAAATTTTCGTCTTCAGCCAAAAAACCCCGACTCCACAGTCCTGATATTTTTTGCTTTTTAAGTCCAAATAGCCAAAATGTTACAAAGACACTTCTAGTGTTAGTTTAGTTCAATTTATTACATATAAAATACATATGAAAGTAAAAGCCTGGGGTTTACAATAAGACGCGATAAGCTATTATTTCTAAAATTGAAATTTTCTAGGTGTCGTGATTGAAAATAGAATAGATTCCAATGTAAAACTCTTCTTTGCCGAACATTTCAACGTAGATCATCCATTCTACTATATGTTGAAAATGAACAATGGCAATCAACAAATCTTTGTTGGATCGTATCGTGGACAGTCTTTCAACTAACAGAGTTGTGGTAAAATAAGTATTGAATATATTATTTCAACACGCAAATTTTAAATCTATCGCAGTCTCTATACATATCATCATCACAATCTTTGGGCTACGGATAGGGGTGGGCTGTGGCTTCCATGAGAAAACTTCTTCAGTCATCACTTTTTTGCGCTTTATTGTTTCCATCATTAACTAATCTTGATTTAAGATCAATTCAATAATCGAATAAAGATACATAAATCTTTGCTAATTATTTTTTATCTGAGAATCAAAGGGTTAAAACATTTACATCACACCACGGGTGGCTATATATTATTTGGTAATCCTTCAGGTGAGGGGTTTAATCATTTTTTTTTGCATTTGACTCATACTTCAAGATGGCTGTCGAAAGCGTTTCCTATTAATTAATTGTTGATGTATATTTCTATGCGTTAAAAAAACCTAAACAAACCAAACCTAACCCAACAAACCAAACCTAACCTAAACTTAACAAACCAAATCTAGCCTTACCCAAACCTGACCAAAAATAGCTTATTATTTAAATATATAATTTGATTATTCCACACGTCAGCAATTAATTAATAGGGAACACTGTCGGCAGCCATCTTGAATTAAGTGTCAAATGATTTTTTTTTGATTAAACCCCTCATCTGAAGGATTATCAATGACCCTACCAAGAAATACTAAAAATAAATATGGCACATCTGAATAGTTTGCCAATTTTGAATGAACAACTAAACCGTTCATACGCCATGGCGTGCAGGCACGCAAACGCCACTACGAGTTTATTTATTGATAAATATCGTATTTTTTAATGAAACCTAATGCAAACACATCTTTTCAAGGCAATTTGATTGTTAAAATATCGTTTGGCCGTTTTTAAAAAAAAAATATTTGAGGTTAAGCTAACAGGTGTTACTAGGGCTTGCACCTTATTATCGTAAATATACCTGGAAGTATTTTTTAAATTTTACACTTTTGATATTTTTTTTTCACTTTTCTTTGAAAAACAAAAGTAAGTCGGGTATAAAATTATTTTCCGGGAATGTTATGTGGTATTTTCATGGAAAAAATGGCACAAATCCATGGAATTGGCTTGGCGTTTAAAGGGTCAATCTTCTTTAATATAAAATTTTAAATAACTATGATTATTCCACGTATTGTGTTACTTACTGTAACACGTGTTTCGCCCTTTTCAGAGGCATATTCAGACTTACTATTGCAAAATTTGCTTAAGCAATAAGTCAATCTTCTTGATTAACCCTTGTTATATCATTTTAAATGAATATCGCCCGGTATGTTCCCTTATCTCAAAAAACCTTACAAAATCAAACCACCTCAACTCTAACATATGATGCAGACGTATATTCTCGAAGCTCACAGACTACAGTCTTTATTAGCTTTCGTCAAGTGCCATGATTTACTGCCGTAAAGCAGCACTGGAAAAATGCTTGAGTTGAATAAATATCACTGAGTTTTAATTGAAATTAATAGGACTATTCGTAAACTAATAAGGGTTCTTTAATAATTTCCCTCCATTTCGACTCCTCTTTTAATTATTTATTTTCAATCGATACATTCTCATCGTTTTGTAAACGAATTACCATAAATCAACCATCAGAACAACAGAAAATAGCGCCATGGTAAATATATTTACCACCCGATGAATTCATTTTTTTTTTGAGTCGTTTGAATTTTTTACTTTTGAAATGCCTGAAGACGCCGAAAGGCGAATCTCGTGTCTTTAGCCACAAAACTCATGGAAAAGAACAAAATTCAAACGATTCAAATTTGATATAAAAAATCCATCAAGCACCTTCAGTCGAAATTCTTAATAATTTTTTTTTACATACATTTTCCAGCAGTGATGGTTGTGATTAGAAAATCTTTCATTATGAGTGTCCGGAAGATATTTAGGGTGAACCGTCCATTCTACTATATCTTGAAGAAAGATGACAATACCCAAATATTTGTTGGCTCGTACCGTGGCCAATCATCAAATTGAGGTTATAAGGAGATTGCTTGAATTTGTCGTCTAAATATATGTTTTGTTATGTCCAGTTTGTTTGCTTTGTTTTAATTTAATTTAAGATCTGTTGCAGATTGGCTAACAAAACATAACTTGTTTGTATTGTTTTTGTTATTGACGTTAACATTAATAACTTTTCTATCTCACTGGCTCGAAATGTAATCAGTTTTATTTTGTATTAGAAAATGAATAGATTACACATCACGGGAGATGGCAACCCGCGTAAAGAGCTCGCGATCCGATTAGGGATAGCTGGAGCAACCTTTAATTCAATGCGAAAAGTCAGGGACTAGCACGGTTGTACTCGGTCAGAACCAAATGCCACTTATTCAACGCATGCATGCATGAGTCATGACACATTACAAAAGCACAGGGTAACCGTATACTGTGCTTCGCAAACAGATGCCTGCGGCGAATATTAGGAGTACGGTAGTTTGACTTTGTCAGGAAAACGGATAAACCAGCCCGTTTTTAAGTCCAAAATAAAAAGACGACTTTGGACCTGGTTTGGACATGTGCTGCGGATGCCCCAGGGGAGCCTAATCCTGCCTGCCTCTTTTATCAACCTGATGGATCCCGACGCCCCGGAAGGTCTTTGATGACCATCCATAGGATGTACTCAAGGGAGCTACGGGACGCCGGGATGACCTGGGAAGAAGCGAGGAAGTTGGCGGGTGATAGAGAATCTTGGAGGCACCGAGGCCATGTGATCCAATTAGGTAGCGGATATGGAAAAAAATGAATTCGAAAATATTATAGACTTCATCGCTTTTAGTTTAGTTAGCGCTTTAAAGCAATTTACTTTAGTCGAAATTACACAAAACGAATGGAAAAGTACAAAACTCAAAAGATTAAAATGTAATATAATCATTCCATCAAGCACATTGAGTCGAAATTCTTAATCAATTTTTTAACATAAATTTTCCAGGAATTTTGGTTGGCAAAAAATCTTTCCGTCATCATGTCCTGGAGATATTTACCGTGGACCGTCCATTCTACTATATCTTGAAGAAAGATGACAATAACCAAATATTTGTTGGCTCATACCTTGGTCAATCATCAAATTGAGGTTATTAGCACATGAGAGATAAAAAATTGCTTGAATTTGCTGTCTAAATAAATGTTTTATTATGTTCTGGTTGCTTGCTTTGGCTTAATTTAATTTAAGATCTATTGCAGATTGGCTATCAAAACATATCTTGTCTGTATTGTTTTTGTTAAGTTAACATTGATAACTTTTCTATCTCACTGGCTCGAAATGTAATCAGTTTTATTTTGTATTAAAAAATGAATAGAGTACACATCACGGGAGATGGCAACCCGCGTAAAGAGCTCGCGATCCGATTAGGGATAGCTGGAGCAACCTTTAATTCAAAGCGGAAAGTCAGGGACTAGCACGGTTGTACTCGGTCAGAACCAAGTGCCACTTATTCAACGCATGCATATTGACTGTGCTGTTTTTCGGTTGCGAGTCATGGCACAACACAAAAGCACAGGGGAACCGTATACTGTGCTTCGCAAACAGATGCCTGCGGCGAATATTAGGAGTACGGTGGTTTGAATTTGTCAGGAAAACGGACAAACCAGCCCGTTTTTAAGTCCAAAATAAAAAGGCGAAGTTGGACCTGGCCTGGACATGTGCTGCGGATGCCCCAGGGGAGCCTGAATCCTGCCTGCCTCTTTTATCAACCTAATGGATCCCGACGCCCCGGAAGGCCTTTGATAACCATCCATAGGATGTACTCAGGGGAGCTACGGGACGCCGGGATGACCTGGGAAGAAGCGAGGAAGTTGGAGGGTGATAGAGAATCTTGGAGGCACCGTGGCCATGAGCTCCGAATAGGGAGCGGATATGGAAAAAAAAATGAATTCGAAAATATTATAGACTTCATCGCTTTTAGTTTAGTTAGCGCTTTAAAGCAATTTACTTTAGTCGAAATTACACAAAACGAATGGAAAAGTACAAAACTCAAAAGATTAAAATGTAATATAATCATTCCATCAAGCACCTTCAGTTGAAATTCTTTTGAAAATTTTCCAGGAATGGTTATGCAAACCAAATCTTTCCGTCAGTATGTCCAGGAGATATTTACCGTGGACCGTCCATTCTTCTATATCTTGAAGAAAGATGACAATACACAAATATTTGTTGGCTCGTACCTTGGCTAATCATCAAATTGAGGTTATAAACACATGAGAGATTAAAAATTGCTTGAATTTGTTGTCTAAATATATGTTTTGTTATGTTCTGGTTGCTTGCTTTGGCTTAATTTAATTTAAGATCTGTTGCTGATTGGCTATCAAATCATAACCTGTCTTTATTGTTTTTGTTAACTTTTGCCAGCCTGAGGGTAAAATAGTCTGCTACTTTATCTTAAATATCTATCTTAATATTAGTGATACAATGTTTTTTACATCTTTTGCAGTAAAAAATATGACAAGTTTCGACAAGTTTCATCGCAATTAAATAAAAAAGAAAATACGTCGAATTATTATTGGCCGAAAACCATTTATACTGTCGCTACCAAATGCCAAGAGTCAAACATCACTGCCTACAACGTACATTCCAAATCAAATGGATGCTTTTTACATTAAAAGGTGTAGATAACAAGTCGCGCTCACAGTTTTCATATCGCCAGTCAGGAATTAGTATGAGCACGATCAGGTTGTCTCATTCATGCGTGACTTAAAATATGAATAATTATAGGAATCGATTTTTATATATATTTTTTTTAGAACAATGTATAAAAATACGCTAAAGCATAATATATCATTTATAATGCAATTTATGACAATAAAGCCAAAACACTGGGGTATTTTTAGTCCCCCCCTTCAGATCACAGGTTATTTTTGAAGAACCGTCTTTCGAGGGTTAAGTTAACATTGATAACTTTTCTATCTCACCGGCTCGAAATGTTATCAGTTTTATTTTATATTAGAAAATGAATTGAAAATATTATAGACTTCATCACTTTCAGTTTAGTTTAGGTGTCAGTTAACACACTGATTAATTTAAATAATGATTATTGTTTGGGTACACACTTAATATACTGTAAACTGTAGTAATTTACTGTAAACTCCAACCTCCCTTTAGCATTTAAAAAAAATACCAATTTTAAAAACAATTGCTAAAGTGTGTAATTTGTTTCTGATTGGCCGTCGTCGGATTCATCTATGATTGGATATGGTTAAGTTTTATACCCATTGGTCATTGGGAGAAGAAAGGAAATATACAATATTGCTATATTGTTTATTAGGAATTATCTATGGTTGAATAACGGAGTTAGGAGAATTCTGGAGTTGTACTACATCTGCACACTTTTTTTACTAAATTTATTTGACAAAGTTCTAAGATTGTTATCATTATTGCCATCATTAGATCTTTAAGATCGTTATTTCTCAGCAAGAGTTGTGAAAACATATGCTTAAAATAAGCAATTTGAAACATTTTTACTTGCTCATTGTTACAAGTGAATTTTAATCAATCGAAATTTCAAACGCTCATATTTTAAAACAGTGTCAAGAGCAGTTAGAAACTTTTTAAGGTGTCGACATGACACACGTGGAAGATATATTTTTCTATCCCTCATTTTCTTTTTACAGCTAAACATCAGAAATCTCCAAGGTTATTACCCGATAGATTTACGGCTGATCACCCTTTCTACTACGTATTGAAGACAAATATGGGCAAAATCGGAATTTTTGTCGGCAGCTATAAATATAATATTTTAAATACGTGAGATGATGTTAGTTATCTAGAACTTTTCCTTTTTCTTGGATCGAATTTCCCTTTTGAAATAGTTTATATGCTCGTTTTGCTAGGATATTCGTATAGAGACTAGTTTTGCCTGCATATTTTTGCAGGAATAAAATTGAACAGATGTAGCATGTTATTTTTGCTCCCTTTAAGTATTCTTATTCAGCTGTGTGAGTAAAATGCTCTCTCTATTCACCGAATCAAATCGAAACATACATAGCTGATAAGCCCTTTTTGATAATATTACCGATACGAATGATAGCATAGGACTTACATAATTTAAATGAAATCATCTAGACATTTTTAACATACATACATATGTATAACCGCCACGTGCTACAATGATTCCCTATCATTACTTTACTTCCACCTATGCTGCATGCCTCAGTATTGCCAAGTACATATGTCTTTAGCATAATACAAGAGGCAAACATATGTAACTCACGCAGTACTGAAGCAAATGTATTCGCGGCTGATTGTGGCTGTGAAATGAGAACTAATAAGACTTTCTATTAAATCATCTTCTTTGACCATACTCGCTCGAGATTTGTAAAATATGGCCGCCACGAGGCGCTACTCTACTTCTACATAGGCTGCATGTCTTAGTACTGCCGAGTATGTCCTTAGGATAATACCCAACTCCAGGACGTTGGAATCCCACCGGTCGAAAGAAGAGGCAAACATATGTAACTCACACAGTACTGAAGCATGGGCGGCTGATTGTGGCTGTGACATGAGAACTAATAAGACTTACATAATTTATATTAAATCATCTTCTTTGACCATACTCGCTCGAGATTTGTAACATGTTGCCGCCACGTGGCGCTTCGACGATTCCCTATCATTCTCCGATTACTTTTCTTCTGCCTATGCTGCGTGCATAAGTACGTCCTAAGGATAGTAGCTAACTCCATAACATCAGAACCCCACCGGTCGAAAGAAGAGGCAAACATATCGATGACTTAAAAAGTAAATTTGCTATCTCCGTTTTAGAGGGTAAAAACGTGATTATTTTGGTATTTTCAAGCCGATCGGGAAAATTTCAAATAGGACTTTCAAACGATCTATTTATACCTAGCACCGCTGAAAAAAAATCGAATGAATGACAGGTGACAATAGAAAATGGCGGAGTTCGATAATTAGCAGTGTAGGTTATAGAACGACAATAGAGTTATCAAATTTTCCTAAAAAGTTTTTCCGATGCACTCAAACAAGTTTTGGTTATTTAAATTTTAAGCCATTGATATGTAGCTCACGCGGTACTGAAGCAAACGTTTTCGCGGCCGATTGTGGTTGTGACATGAGAATCGAGTTAGAACGAATAATTTGTGTAACAATATGGTATTTTCTCTAGTAAAAGTGTAAATAGTTGACTGTGTTATAGAAAAAAACTGTTTAACAGAGAGCTGTTGCATGGCACGTGTGAATGATATATTATTTTATCCCCCATTTTCTTTTTACAGCGGTTATAGCGAGGGGTAGATCTGGCCGTGAAATGGCATTTGCAAACTTCTACGCAAATCACCCTTTCTACTACGTATTGAAGAAAAATAAGAGCAAAGTTGCCATTTTCGTTGGCAGCTATAAATATAAAAATTAAAACACGTGAGATTATGTTGTTTTCTACAACTTTTCCGTTTTGGGGGACTCGAATTTCCTTTTGAAAATAATCAAATGGTTTTTTTTAACACGCTTATATTGGAAAAATATTCATCTACGAAGCATTATTGTTTTTGCTTGCTTTGAGCTTTTTTTTCAGCAAGAGGTTCATATCATTCAAGCTTTGTGATATACATTTGGCTCACAATTATTACACTATTATTAATGTCTCATGAGCTGGCTGCTCCCGCGCACGCGCACACATTTACAGTACACGAAAATGCTTGTTAGTATGCGAATTTTTTAAAGGAAGACAGAACTCAAAAAAGGAGGACTGTTGGTCACCTAAGTAGTAGTGAAGAAACTTACCGGATTACTGTTTTATCCATAACTTTTCTGAAAAGAGAGATTGAGCTCTTCTACTCTGAAGAGAGATTGACATCGCTTTTTTCATCAATGATTTATCCCCATTATGATAAATAAATTCGAAATATTGCTTATTAGGAAAAAATATAATACATGGCATTGCAGCTGACGCCAATGTGCCATGAATTTGACAAATATAATAAAGACAGCACATTACATATTAAAAAAAATAAAAGTTCAAGTTCAGTGGTGAAAATGTCCACCTCAATAGGCAGTGTATTGATCAGCCGAACAGTCTTTGTGACCGATGACTCAAATATTAATATCATCGTATGTTATTCCTCACACCTTTTGTCGACTTCACAATATAACGTTTCATCAATCATTATTTTATCAGTGACATAAAATTTAATTAGCTATTCGATTATTTCACGGAAATGAAATGGTTATCAGTTGAAATTTTAGTTTATACATAATTGAATTTCCACAAAAACAAGTACAGTTCATGCAGCCATTCTTGGTTAATGAAATCAGATAATTTACGAATGCGCCATTTAAAGCATTTAGTAAAATGGTATACTTATTTGTGTATACTTCCATTTTGAATTTCAGGAGTAATTGCTTTGGCTTCAAGATCAAGTTTCCGACTTCCAAAGGCTCCTTTCAAAATAAATCGCCCTTTCTACTATATCTTGAAGAAAAATGGTGATAATATACCAGTTTTTTCTGGGTCTTACCGCGGCTTAATATCGATATAAGGTCTGGTTTTACAAATGGCCATTCGGCATCGAAATTAAGGGGTTAACAAAATTTTTTCACCGCAAGTTTTTTTGACAGCACATTTAACCACACATATGAAGTAAACATACAATTATTTTCATCCCATTTCCATGACATCTATGTACATACAAAATAAAGGTTATTTTAATTCACGGAATGGAAACTTGCACGGACATTACAATGAGTGATTAATTGGCTACTTAAAAAAACGTAACTCAATTTACTGTACTTATTATTAGACCCAAAAAACAGATGTCGCCAGTAATCAATGTTACGTATTTTTAACAGATGAAAAATGTCTAAAATAGTAATTTAATCTTATGTGTTGTCTTAAGGTTTAGTTATGAACAAGAAAGTTATTTTAATATTGAATAACGTATTGAACTGTCTTCATATCCACTTCTCCTATTTATAAGTCTCTGACATATAACGTAACATATTACTTTGTATCTAGTGTCATTCATAACTCAAAACCGGTAAAAATTCGAGTTACGTTTTTTTACACCAAGGGCCGTATATTACAATTGGGTGATCATGAAAAAAAATACGAAAGCGTGCATATAGAAATATTTTGTGTCAGTATTAATTTAGTTTAATTATTATAATATATCAGTATGTCGAAAACCAATATGGCTGCCTTCAATCGATAACCGACAAATTAGTAAAAAAAACAATTGAGTTACAGTATATAAATTCCAGGTTCCAAATTTAAACAGAAATAATTTTTATTTCTCAATCATTAGGCGAAATCATTTTTCCAGTAGTGGTCGAAATCAAACTTCTTTGTGATATAAAAAAAATTTTGATTATTCCACGTATTGTGCTACTAACTGTGACACGTGTTTCGCCTCTTTCAGAGGCATCTTCGGACTTACTATTGCAAAGTTTGCTTGAGTAATGAAGCAAGATTGATTCTAATATTTTAAAATGATATAATTACAAAATGGAGTTTGGGATTTTTCCTTTTTACGGGAAGCAAGGAGGGGGTTATAGAATCAAAACAAAGTAAACAAATAATTATTCTACTAATGACGTTAGCATTACACAATATTAACTAATGAGATGCAATCAATCAGATAGGTTTGGGTTAAACCTTTTAATTGGAAATAATGTAAGCAGTGGCGATCAACCTGTCCTATTAAGAATATTATTGAATTATATTAAGATTATAATTGAAACACGTGTCACAGTTAGTAGCACAATACGCGGAATAACCAAAGTTATTTTATATTAAAATGAACTTCCACAAAGTTGCCGCCGAATCCATCGACTGCGTCTTGGATAATGGCCTGCTGGGCCAGTCTTGGATAGTATGAATGTTTCTATCTTAGTTTTCTACTGAAATCTCGGGATTTACACACATCAAAGATAATCTAAAACATTATTATCGTATTACAGAAATGGAGACTGAAGATAAAATTTTAACAATGAGTAATATATTCCTTGTGGACCATCCGTTTTTCTTCGTATTGAAGACCAATTCGGATAACGGTGTCATTTTCTTGGGGTCAATCAAAACCCCAAAACTGTAAGGTGCGCTTTTTAGACTTAACCCTAAGCCTGGTTGCTGTATTATTATATTATAAAATATATATTTTCCGCAGCTATTTTCGAATTTATAGATCGCTTTTGAAGTGTTATCTGCCATTGCTCGTGGAGAGGCATTTAAATTAAAAAAAAAAAAAAATTATATATAAAAGATCCACGTTTTTTAAAAAAGACCAAGATCAGATCTTTTAAAAAAAATGCGTTTTTTTTTTGATAAAAAGTTTATGGATTGGGTATTTATTAAAAATATACAATGCTTTACTATGTGTCGCACAATAAAATGGAAGAATTTATATATTATTGCCGCACTTGATTACTTACATTATGTTATAAATAAAATACATCGAATGACACAACCATTGCTTTTTAAAACTAAAAACTTCATTATCATCGCATGCAAAACCCTCGCATTGACGGGATTCTAATTTCCAGCGGAGATGATGGGAAAGGCCCTGATGTTCGAAACGGAGTCGTTTTGCGTTGACCATCCTTTTCATTTTGCATTAACTGAAATGAACAACGATAAATACTCTGTAATTATAAGCGGTGCCTATGAATATGTTTTATAAAAAGGTATATCTTATAAGCATATTCTAAACCAAACTGGCATATATTTTAAGTATGTGTTACATATGTTTTTCACCGTATCTTTAGTTTAGTTTGATTATATTAAAGTATATATCCAATAAAAGTGCATTGTGTTCGATGACGTTAATTTGTTTTAATACTAGGTTAATTGTACTTAATTTATTAACTGTGGTTAGTTAATTATAAATATATTTGTAAACGTGTTTCGAATTTGTGTAGTTATTAAAAATAAACATCATTAATTAATTTTCATACAAAATTTAAAGACTGACTTCATCTGATTCATCTCTTCGAAATCTGATGTGAAAGCGAACAAAATTAAACCTAAATAATACTTTCTAAGTTAAATAAAATAAATCTATTAATTATGTAAAGGCAAAATGGATCAATACCCAGTTTATTAATGCAAAATGGATCAATAGTAGTATTCAACATTTTGATGAATGTTGCTTCTACATTGCTTGTGAATATATTCTTATAATCCTTAAATTAAAGATATAATTTTCTCATAACAGTTAAGCATTTGTAGGTTAGAATTTGAAATATCTTTCATTATAAAAACTATTCGATTTTTTCTAACATGGATGATTCTGTGATATTTTGTGAAAATCCTATTTTGACAGCTGTCTAATATTGAAAATGGACATGATCCTTAATTTAATTAGTATTACATTAAAAAAGGACAATGTTTGATATATAAATATCAAACATTATAAAAGAGACAATTTTCGCTATGACTTTTACAATATTGATATAGCCATCGAGTTTATTCAGTAATACGGCATCGTGTCTTCAAGAAATTTAACTGAAACTTTAATTCTTAACCCAAATATACATGGGGAAAAGAAATATTATATTGATATTGTGATGTTTAATGTATTTTTAATTTTCAATATCACAAGTGACATCTCATTTATTTTAAAAAATTCAAAAAGCATTACAGTATGTGCTTCTAAATCCTTGGTGTGTGGTCATTGGCTTCGGTTAAAAATGTTTTACATTTCCCATCATCAAAAATTTGACCACTGTGACATTAACTCTTCAATCTATTTTTTAGGTATACTAATAGAAGATAGATTTTCCGTCCTTGAACCAGAGTACCTGGTATTCAATGCGAACCGTCCCTTTTATTTTAACCTACGAATGAAGACCCAGAACAAAATGGTCCTATTTATGGGGTCATATAGACAAATACGACAATGATTTTTAATTAGTTATTGCAAAGGTATATCAAACAGACCCATACCCATAGGATTGTAAAGTTACATTTTAAATGGTTACATAATGAAATGATTTATACAGAGTCAAAGGTGGATAGGGGTTGGTCAACACCGGGAGAAATTTGAGATAGATTCCAGATATGATAATATGTCAAATGCAATAATTTTTGATACCTTTTTTGTATGATTCTCCTAGCCTTTTCTGAAAAGGAGACAGTCAGACAGTGTTAACCGATTGGGGATTTATTATCAATTTAAAACAGTGTTCTTCAATCTTTTTATATCTGCAGACCGGTGGGAATTCACAAAATATTCCACGGACTGGCATCAGTCGGATATAAATATTTAAAGTCAGTTCTCAATTTAAGACTATTCGGAATTACGACGGAGTATAGAATTTCTGACTTACGTCCAAACTTACAGTGGCTAAACAGAACCCGTTTCAAGCCGACTACTTACTTTACATGTTTGCTTCGGATAATAATTTCAAAGAGACTACTGAAACGTCAAATAAATGTCACAAATAATTTTATTAATTAAAGCTAATAAATTTACAACTATTGGTTAGTGCGACATCTGTTGCCGTTTTTTTGTATTAACAATATTCAAACATGAAAGTTTTTGTGAACCGGTGCCGGTCCTCGAGTCACAGCTTGAAAAACACTGTTCTAAAATACCTCTTATAATGCATTCACTATTCTAATTTAGTTTTGGGCATTGTGCTGAATTTGTTTTCTCGATTGACTAAAAAATTTGGCCACCTATCCGCCTCTGTAAAATCATGTCATGATAACATTTATTATCTTCAGTTACCGGGTTGTAGATTTGATAACGGTGAACTGATTTAACATTTCATTGGCAGAGGTAGTCTTATTTATGTACAAATATTTATGACAAAGTACATCCTCATCAAGGTATTTTGTAAATATCCATTTTAATGTTGTATTAAATTACGGAATAGATAGATGGTACCTTTGTCAACAAATGTGTTTGGAAGCACCCTGTACACAAACAATTCATTTCAAAAGTCATTCAAAAAGGTCTGTATTTTTTCATGGATCAACTCAGGGTAATTTGATAGGCTGAAAATTAAATTGACATTCAAGGGATATGACAAATTAATCAGAACATGTCTTAAATAGAAACGGCTAAGAAACTGAGAACCTCCCATATTTTCAGAAGGTTTAATATGGGTGGGATAAAAATGAAACATCTAAAATGACATTACAGAATCTTTTCAAAATTCCTGTGAGTATATGAATATACTCAAAGCAGTTTTTAGACAAAAATACTTTTTAAATGTTCACAAATTATATGAATGTGCTATTAACTGGTTGTATGCCAGAAATTTATGTATATATACGATCTACAATTCCGTGAGCGCATTGGCGGCCATAGAAAATGAGCGTATATATACGGTCCACTTTACACCCACTAGTACTGGACAAGATCGACGATTTTATAATTCAAACATTTTATACACATATCGACATCTCTTAGAATCACAGTCCTACATATTTTGTATTACAAAAAATGTAAAATCGATTTTTTAAGAGAGCTTCCTTGTATTACCGAAATCCGTCGCTATTTTCTCAAAGAAAATCGCAGCCCTCGGTGCACGACCGTTATTATACCTACAGGCATATAACGGGTCAATTGCATATTAAAGTGTTAACTATATTTGAATTGTACTTTTATTATCTATGTTCAATTCTTATTTAACATATTGACTGCGTATAGATGAGGCTTATTAGTCAGTAAGGAAAATTAAATAGTAAAATTTTTGTCAACTCTGAGGACCTGTTGGTGTGCTGTTACAAATATGTATATGGCAATTTTAGCCACGCTGAACTAATATGTAAATAGTAATAGTGAAAATATGGTTGTGTGCGGTGTACGCATGATCACACAGATCTTGTCAACGAAATGAGTTGCGTTGTACGCATGAAATGAGTTAAAATAATATACGTATGGTATTTTGATGCATGATATTTTTTTATTACTTATTTAAGGCAGATTGCTTTATTCTTTTATGGTGCAGCATGTGCTAAATGTGTTTTGTTTTATTTTATAAAAATAATACGCTTGGGGAATGGTTTTGGATGCTAAATTTTTTTTTTATATTATTGTTGCAATAAATTCTTGATTTAAGTCAATAAATTTTTTATGTTAAATTTAAATCAAATTTCGTTCAAATCCTTGATTGCAATATTTTTTAAATCTTTTAATTTAATAACACAGTAGAATTTTACTATAGTCTTTTTTTAAAATTAATTTTCGAGTCATGCTTAAATATTTTCAGACTGAAGTAAAAGTATTAAGTGATTGACAGATTCGTATTTCTATTTTAAGATATTGAAGTATTTAAAATGATATTTCTTTCAATTAGAAGCTTAACCACTTCTTTTTTTAATTTTTACAGTTTTGGGCATGAGTTTTGGATGTCTGAAATCATAAAATGTTACTTGAAATCAAATGTCACTTTTTTTACATAAATGCACATCTGGCAACACCAAGGAAGCGGTGAAATTTAAATATTCAAATTCAAAACAAAAATAAATAAAAATGCTGTCAATCTATCATAATTTTACTTCATAATCTGATCTGAAAAACTTATATACATGAATACTAATGACTTTTTTCCGTTTTCAGGTGAACTTCTTCACTTTTTTTGTAAAATAATACTTATATTGTTTATAGTTTGTAGAAGAGATGTCACTACACAGACAGTACACTATTTGATGACATTTTATTCTACCATTAGTTCTATATTGGGGTGGAAGAAGATCAGTAATAATCTTCATCGATATTGTTTACCTTTGCATTCAAATAATAAGAGTGAAATATTATATTCTAAGAATTATTATCATAATTCAGAAAAGCTCATAGATTTAAATAATTTTGCAGCACTCCATTCCAAAAGTTTGTTAACAATTTTCGTAATAAAATAAAGATTTACTAACAGAACTGTATTGTTTTATTCATTACTATTACTTGTGTTCATTTCCAGCTCACCATTTTTTTGATCTGATGTTTGATGTAAAAAAAACAGTAGCTCAATTCCCATTATGGCCTGCATGCATTTTGAAAAGAAGATGGTAACTTATTAAATTATAAAAGATACATGAAAATATCACAAAACAATTTTGCACAAAATTTCGATAAATTTAAAGGATATTTTTTAATTCCTTTCCATTTCGAAATTCAAATGGTTGATGATGGTAAAGAAGATAAAGTTCAATCTTCCATTTTTTATAATGTCTGGTTGAAATGTGGACCTAATAATGGAGTTTATCTGAACAGAATTTGCTGTATGTGAACTGCTTAGCCTTTCTTTATTGATGAGATTTTAAGTACGAAGAGGAGTATATGACAATAGCTAGCTATTGTTATCGCTACACCCGTTTTCTCTCCTTCAAAGACAAAGCCATAAAACAATCGTAAAACTAATTTATAAAACTGTCCGTTTTGGAATCAACCCTTTGGGTGCTAGACCGTTTTGTAAATTGGCCACGAAAAATCGCAATGCATATTTTCGCAAAAAATGGTAGTCTTTATTCTATCATTTGTCTAAGCTAATATTAAGCTTATCAGTGTTAATTTTGTGGTGTATAGTGTAGAAAGAAATTGTAATTTAGATAGGTTGTGAAAGCATATTGATGAAGAAAAACAACAAATGCCGTTAAAATGTGTTAGAGAACTGGGTTTGATAGATAGGCACCGTGGGATTAAAAGGGTTAAACCTGTGAACTCACCAATGCCAATGACATTGTCCACTCGGCTACAGGCTGGCAAAATGATGTTCTTAATATTGTTGAGAAAATTAAAAGAAAAACAGAAATATGTTTCATAATTTGTTTATTATTTAACATTATTTACATGAATAAAGGCATGAAAATCATGAGTGCAAATAACTTATATCTCTATTACAATAATGGTTGATTCACATTTCAAAAATACATCAAACATTGCATACATCAAAACAATAAATGCCAAGTTTGTACACACAAATTTAGATTGATATTTTGAAATACAAAATTGCCTGCATATATTTCATTAATTTTAAATCAAATGATTTCTAGCATAAAAAGAAAAGAGTATTTCAAAGTATTTACTGATTTTTAATACATTGGCTTCAGGGAACGTAAAATACAAATTGTTTCTCTGTGTGTTTTGATTCCCCGTTGCCAATGTGTTAAGTTCAAATGGCCAAAATCTGACATAAGCACTTCTAGGATTAAGACACAGATTTAATAGTTGAGCATTAATTCCTCATGTCTTCAGTCTTCAGCCTAGAATTATTCACCATCTTAATCGGTATCCAAGTACACTTTGGTGCAATATCAATTTACACCTAGATCAGAGGATCTTAACCTTATTTGAGATTCAAGAGAATAATTACGAATTTTTAAAAACCAAAGCTCAAGTACAGACTGACCACGCTACTTATGCACTCGAAATAGTGGCGCTGTGAGAATGTCCTGAATGATGCCCACAAAAAAAAAGATTGCCAGAGTTCGAAAATTTGAAATTCCCTAATTTGAGATAGGCTAAACGCGTGGGCTAAGTGCCGTAGGTGGATTCTTATGTCAGAGGGGAGAACATTTATTTAGTATCAACAGCTGCCGCACACTCGAGTGAGCTGTTAAAGAAGTCATATTAGTACATATTATTTTACTTTATCATTATTTCCTGGGTAGCTTTATTTAAGTGTACATAATTTTTTTCTGAATGGATATAGCTGGAAGATTATGTTTAATTTACCTTTACACAGAGTAAAATAAAAACTTTGTAAAATACCAAAAATGGCGAAATTCTTGCGATGTCAATCAATAAAAAATATAAGTCAGAATAGAATTGGTATTTTTTGTTATTTAATTTTCGTAGAGGGCGCACGAAAATAGCTCAGCGGGAGCATATGTGGTCATGGGCATAGGGTTAAGAACCCCTGACCTAGATGATTCTGCGGTGAATGGTGATAATTCATGACAATAATATGAAAAGAGAGGATTTATATATGAAATGAAACTAAGAGAAGAACAAAAAGCATTGGGTGGGTAAGATAAACATATATTGGGGGTGAATTTGGAAGTCAGTTGCTCCCGTGGTGCTTTATTGCTCTTGATGTGCCGAATAAGTGGATCATTAATTTTTATTTAATAAATACTATTTGTACTTTTATGATTTTTATTCCTTAAAAATACAATGTTTAACATTTCTTTAGACAATTTTTTATACATAGATAAGACTAGTTTTTTTTAATTGCTTTACGGAAGGCGATTGGGTTAAAATAACGAGTGTTTGTGGTCCAACCGACTTGTTATTAATCCGACTGTACAATGAACACCATTTGTAATGGTTTATTGCTTTCTATTGCGGCCCCTTAGAGTAAAAGAAACGTAACTCGGTTTTTGCCACTAGATAAAAATAATATGTTGTTACATATTGTGTCAGAGACATATCAATAGAAGTGGAAACGAAGGTATTGAAATCACTTCCTTGTTGATAGCACTAAACCTCAAAAGCAGGGATGTGGAGTTAAAAAAATACGACTTCAACTCCAGAATTTACCAAAAATACGACTCCGACTCCAACATTGACCAAAAATACGGCTCCGACTAAAAGTTTAATTTCGTCAGTTTTCCCCCCTTATTTTCCCATTTATGTGTACTCAATTTAATATCAACTAACAAATCCGGCCAATAGTCAAATTTGACATATTATATGCAAAAATAAAAAGTTTAAGCTTTTAAAAAATTTCGTCACCGACTCCGGCCCAAAAACCCAGACTCCATGACCCCTGACTCCGACTCCACAACACATTAGAGTAAATAATCATTTTATATATAACAAATAAATCAGAAAGACAAAGTATTGCCTGACAATTTGTATCTGTTAAAAAATAGGCAACATGGATTACTGGTGAAGCCAGTATTTTGGCTCTCATGAAAAGTAGAGAAAAATGAGTTAGGTTTCTATGTCACTAAAGGGCTAATTGGTTACATATTAATAAATCAATCAGGAGAGTTAAGCGGGAAAATCTATCTGACCATATATTGCACTAATCTTGTACAGTATGACCCACAAGTTACGCCAGATTTTATTTTTTTCAAATATTTAATGCAATCAAAATGCAGATGGTATTGGACACACTGACACAAATAAATGATGTATTTGAAATGTTATAAAAGCTCTTCTGGTTTTCATTAACTCCCAAGCGTTTCTTACGCCTACATAGACAGATTCTGTTTTGAGTGTGGACCAGCATATGGACTTCTATTGTAATTTAGCTTGACAGAACATTTCTACGACAACTGCTTGTTATTCATGTAGAATTAAAAATAACTTAGATCAGTGTACTTCAGTGATGCACAACCTGCGGCTTGCAATGACATTCCATGCAACCTAATATGACCAATATCAATCACCCTTTTTATTCAGAACTTTATCCAGAAGATAGAAGAACAATATAAAATAGTAAAATTGTCAATTTTATATACACTGAAAATATCAGTAATTTAATCACTTTTACCCATGCGGCCCTTGAACTATCTGAGAATTTTCGATGGTTTCGGCGGTAACTTTGTGGAAGTTCATTTTAATAGGCAAATATCTTTGATTATTCCACGAAAGATTGTGTAAACTAACAGTTAGTTACACAATACGTGGAATAATCAAAGTTATTTTAAATTTTATATTATCTGAGAATTGATTATCTGGCCATTCTCCCAAAAAGGTTGTGCATCACTGGTGTACTTCAACCTTCTTACATATATTAAAAATAATAACACCTTTTTAGTATTTATTCAACATTAAATTTATTAGATCAGGACCGGTTTCGCTCATGGAGAGCATTATCAACTGATAAGAAATACAATGAAACAGAGCTATTAATACAAAAGCTAAGCAAGAATTACAAGGTATGACAAACAATTTTATTACAACTAAGCAAACAAACAAAACAAGTAGATAAATTGAAATAGACTATAATTAAAATGTTGAAGACCTCTTAGCAATACTCAATTCACAAAAATCAATTAAGTATGAATGATCATTAGCAATGGTTCTGATCCAATAAATTTAATGTGGAATAAGTACTAAAAATGTCTTAACTCTTGTTTGAATATCACTGTTTCATTGTATTCCTTATCAGTTGACAATTATCACCATGGGCGAAACCGGTCCTGATCCAATAAAATTTAAGTGGGAAAAGTACTAAAAATGTTAAATTATTTTTATTATAATGCCATTCCACCAAGTATTGACAGGGAACACCTTCTTACATATCTTACTTTGCCCTGTTATTTGGATTGGATAGACGCGGGAGAAAAGACAGACAAGCATGCTTTCGAATAGAAATCAGTAAACTGATTAAAAAATTAAATATCTCATAAGGGCATTTGTAACAATAAGAAAGTTCCAGAACAATACTTATTTACACATTCGAGTAATTTCTTTAAACATACAAGACCAAGAGAATGTTTAAATCAAAAGCTTTAACTTTTATTACAATATTAACTTAAAAGAAACATAACGAGAACAGTTAATTTACGTCAATATTGTTTCTTCGATATCTTGATTTCGGTCATCAAATATTTCAACGATAATGCCTTCGCCACTAGCGCCTAACTGATGCAAGACTATGCTGTTCTTCTTTCTCGGAAGATGCGACTCCTGCTGACTGATGTGACCTAGAATCTCTGAAGTCGTAGGAGGGATGACAACAAAACTTTGATGGACTTCTTTCTCGACCTCCTGCTCGATCAAGTCCATTTCGCTAGATGAAATAACGTTTTTATTGTCGTTTGATACATCCTTTTTGTACTCCTGTGTATTTTCAGACTCCGGTAGAGTGCAGGTGTCGCCCACCGCTTTGGCCGGTTCCCATTTTATGGCGTTTCCGGGTTTCGAAGTGTCTGCTGTCAATTTCAGCTCGCCGGAAGAAATTTTCGAGAGTATCTGAAAGGCAAAGAATATTAATTAAGAGATGAATATGTCCCAAGGGACAGAACAAAAGGAGCTTGGTGCAAAAGGGTTAGGTAATTTGATCAGGCACATGGTTTCTAATGTTGTTCATGTTGACTATTAACCCTTTCAATCCCACGTGGCCCTGCAGAATCTAAGAGTCTCCAATTTTTTTAAGGCAACTAATTATTTGGTCAGTTTCTAATTCGATAAATACTTAAAACGGTTGGTAAAAAATAATAAATAGTCTGTTATAATTTACAAGTGGTGCATTTTTGCTCCTCTAAATTAAAACAACTCGATGTAATACTTAATGTAATCACAAACACTTTCTTTCTTTGAGTGGTATTGCAACGCTTGCCGGGTACCGTCTAGTCTTATACATATATATTTAATTTAATAATTAATTTAATTTTTGGCATTTAGAATGTTGCCAACATGTATGAAATGTAGTAGCTTATATTTCTTATAAGAGGTCTTCAACATTTTAATGATATATTATTATAGTCTTGCTTTACCTTTGTACAAATATCGCCGTATTTCTTATCAGTTGATAATGCTCACTATGAGCGAAACTGAACCTGATCTAATAAATTAAATATGGAATAAGTACTACAATTTTTTTATTATAAAAAATAATCTTCTCAATTCCTAAAATTTTGTCTACCCACAACTGTAAATATTTTACCTACAAACTTTTTCCAGTAATGTGGTAATATGAGAGTTGTCTGGTTTTTATCTATCCAATTCATGCAATAGTAATTAATTATGGGGATTACTTCATCTTCTTGGAGTAATGTGAAATGCGACTTCATGTGGAATCGTAGAGCCCCCGTTGTGCAGAAGGCTCTGTCGCATACTCTGCATTCAAACGGCCTCTCTCCTGTGTGTGTCCGTATGTGCCCCTGGAGGGTGCCATTCCGTGCGAACGCTCTGCCGCACTCCTGGAATAATACGGTAAATATATAGTGTATATTTTACGACTGTGACCGTGCATGATCGATTTTTAATATCAAATTTGAATCGTAAAAAAATTGTCAGTTCAAGTTCATCTGTGCACTCCAATGCCTGAAGATGCCGAAAGACGAAACCAAGGCTGTTAGTGACAAAGCGCATGGAAGTGTACACAATATAAATGATTGAGGATTTTGACTGAACGTGTCTGATGTAATCTAAATATCAAATTTGAATCGTTTAAATTTTGTACATTCAATAAATATTGCATTGATGATGGCTTTTACTGAGTAGAAACTCCACTAAAACAAGGTGAAAAAATTGCAATGTATTTTAGTTCTGGGAGAAAGTTGATAGCTGTTTTGGGTCACGCCCTTGTCGGGAACTTAGATTCACTTAGCAGAGTAAATTTTAATTGTTTGAGGTTTATACTTTTCCATGAGTTTTGTCGCACTGCCCCTTATTTCACCTTTCGGCATCTTCAGGCAATTCAAGTGCACGAATGAGCTTGAACTGACACGTAGTAAATAGTTTGTATCAGCTTATATATAAGAAGAAAAAGTAAGTAGCTAAGTTTGATTGTTATCATCGCAATCTGGATGAATTAGCAAATATTTTGATCAATGAATTGGTTAAGTAATTGTATGGGTATTTTAAATGTGGTATCGTTAAATTGATTACCAGCTAATAGCATAGAAATGCTCACTAATTTAATAGGTGGGTTTTATCCGACGTATTATTAAAGAATAGATTTATTTTGATTGTTTGAATTAATAATTTATCATATTAATTTAAAAGGATATAACAAAGTTGAGTTAGGAAGATTAAGTTGCTCATTTAAAATTGGCAAACTATTCAACTGTGCCCTAATTATGTCTAGTATTTCCTGGTAACAAAATTTATGATCACCCATGTTGTGATGTAACATTTTTAGACCCTTCCACTTGGGTTGAACGAGTGTTTCTCAGATAACAAATGATTCAGTCAAAATATTAAATTAAATACATAGCTAATGCTGAGTGTCAAACTGAGAAGAATTTGAATTTAAAATAGTATAGATAAAAAAAATATTCTTACATTGCAGACGAATGGCTTTTCTCCCGTATGAGTCCTCGTGTGATGTACCAGCTCCGGCTTCGTGGCGAAAGTCTTATCGCAGTAAGTGCACGGCAAAAACTCCCGCGTTTTGAGGCAGCGGATCTCATGAGTGAAGAGACAGGACCTGGTATTGTAGGCCGAGTTGCATTTACCACACACGAATGACCTGTACAACATAACAATCATATATGTGAGACCTAATGCTTTAAATTGTCAAATATATCAATTGTTGTTTGTTATTAAAATATTTTGTCAATGTTTTTGAAAGTTAGTGGTAATTTTTCACACTATAATTGCCACACATAGACACTTCTTACACTAATAAATGTCAACTTCTGATCATATACATATATGTGAACATTATTTTAAAATTAGCTGTCCTTATGACCGAATGACATAGAGATTTCTAACATTATTAGAAAGATTATTTTGAAGTTTTTTCCAAAGTATTAAGTCCAAATGGGCAAAATTTTACATAGCCACTTTAAGCATTAGGGTCAAGATCAGTGGTTCTCACGTAAAATTTTACAATGGCCGCATTGTAAACATCAGAACATTACAGAAATGTTTCGTGGCTGCACCAATTTTTGTTTTGAGTATTTTATGCTGCATTTATTCTTTTCTCACTGTAAATTCCACATCTTCCATGCTTTTAATAACAGTTTTGCTAGCTATTTCATTTGAGTCTTTGATGAGAGATTAACTTTTAAAAACACCTTTTTTAAAATACCAATATTTAAGCTGTGGCCACTACATTTATCAATTTTAATTTTAAATGTTATTATTGTTACCTAGTTCCTAATGGATGCGTCCGCATGTGAAGGATGAGATTCTTTTCTAAGGAGAAATTCTTGGGACACAACGGGCAGAAGTGTTGGGAAGTGTGAATCTAGAACAAAAACAATGTTTATTTGTTTAGGTGTATTATCTTCGAAATCTGACTTTTTTTCCATGGCACACCAAGTAATGACTACAGTACACCAGTGTGCTTTGCAGAACACTGACATACACACCACAACCTTTGTGATAGTAAGATAGTCTGAAGATCCTTCTAAAAGAGGCGATACACGTGTCACTATTAGTAACATAATACGTGGAATAATAATACGGCGACAAAAATAACAATGTATTTTATTCTACATAAATTTTATGAAGTATTAAAATTATTTATGTAGAAATAAAATAAATTGGTATTTTTCTTGCCGTAATATAATGGAGTTCTACCAAGTAAATGCCTACTCAATCAATGGAATAATAATTTTCAATCATTCAAAGTAATTTTAGATTTTATATAACAAATTTATTATTGAATTAAAATTTACAAATTTCTTCGCTTTAACAAATCTATTGTTGCCAATGGAAAAGAAGCTATAGGCTATTCCGAGCGTTTGCAAAACTCGTTTATATGGATCTGATGTTTATCGATTACAGCTCCACTTTCATTGATTTGGTGAATTATCCATTACAACCATTTACTGTCATAACTGAGCTTAAATAAAAAAGCACACTTTAGGAATGAATAAAACTCACCTTCATGTGCTGCGTGAGTTCGGGCACACTGTTCTTGACGTCGCCGCAAACTTTGCACATCATCGGATGATTTTCACTGACACCTTTGGGTTTGACCCGCTCGTGAATGTTCAATGTGTGTTTCTTCAGCTCCGAGGGTATTTTGAATGTTTTGCCGCAAATTTGGCACATGTGTGGACGCTCCCCTGCAAACAAGTACGCCATTTTTTATTTCGCTATTATACTGCAGTGATGCACAACCTGCGGCCTTCAATCACCTTTTACAGACAATGCAAGAACCATATAAAACAAACAAATTTTCAATACACCAAAAATATCGATAATTTAATCAGTTTTATCCAGGGCTGTGGAGTTGGAGTCCGAGTCGTGGAGTCGTCGCGACATTTTGGCCGGAGTTGTACCCGGAGTCGGAAATTTTGAAAAGTTTTAACTTTTTATTTTTGCATATAATATGTAAAATTTGGCTATTGGCCGGATTGGTTAGTTCGTTAGTTGGTATATAATTGAATATACATAAATAGGAAAGGTAGGAAAAAATTAAACCATTTTTAGTCAGAGTCGTGTTTTTGGTTGATTTTGGAGTCGGAGTCGTGTTTTTTTTTCTTAAAATACGAATATGTAAACAGATTTACTTGCTCATTGTTGGAAGTGAATTTTACCTTTTGAATAACATAATATCAATCCAAAATTTTAGCGCTTATATCTCAAAACAGGGTCAAGAGCAGTTAGAACATTTTAAAAGTAAGGTGTCGATATATGATATGCATACCTGAATGAATTTTTAGATGATAATTGTATCCTGTTATGCTACTAAATGTCTTGACGCATATGTCGCAAGTCAGCGTTTTGTCCGAGTGAATCTTCATGTGGTATTTTAACCTAAAACAAACGATAAGATCACGGTGTTAACTGTCAATGATAATATAACACAATTTTTAATGATTTAATCATATTTATTTATAACTTTTTAACTGCCAGCATTTGCATGTATGGCGGTACCTCATACGCCACGAATTTTATTGTAAAAATAGAACATTCTAAATATCACTTAACATCAATTCATTAATAATAGGTTGGATAAAACCCACCTATTGTATAAGTAGGCATTTGTATTCAAATCTGTTACCTGTCTTTTGTCAGGAAAGGACTCCCGCATTCAGTGCACAAGAACGGTTGAAGGTCTGGACGGTGAAGTCTCTCGTGAGATTTCAAATGTTGCAAGTGCGTGAAACCTAAAAAGACAATCAAAAATATACAAAGATACAGACGCGAATATGGTACATGTTGATTTTTATGTTGCTATGAGACCACTGTTTTAGAGGGATTTTAAATCCTTGAGTTTTGAGACCTCAAAGATGCTCACGCGCCTGTGTGTGTCAGGCACTAGACCAATTAAGAATGCAGATCCATATTTCAATTCACAAATCAATTTATGACATGATTGAATAGCAATAACAAAATCAATTTTGACATCTCACCTTTGCCACAGTGGTTGCATTTATATCGTTTTGTGGGCCGATGCGTCATCATATGTTGGCGTAAGTTTTGAGAATGTTTAAACGTCTTTCTGCAAACGGTGCATTCGTTGTTTTTCCCATCCGAGTGATAGATGTTGGTGTGAACTAGTAAGTCAAATTCGGTCTTGAATGACCATCGACACATGCCGAACTGAAATGGAAATATTTTTTTTATTACTAAACAAACTTTGTGATACTATAAAATTTAAAATTACTTTGATTATACCACATTAGAGTTCTGAATGGGCCGAAATTAAAAAATTCTACTCTCCAGAAAATCTCCGACCCGAGCCTCATTCACGAACATCTTACCCAAACCCGACCCGAGCCCGAGAGTTTTTTCAACTTCTCGAACAAAATTTTAATCAACATTTAAAATAATTTAATATCAACTCATCTAGCAATAATCTAGTTTATGTTTTATTTTTTGTTTACCCAGGCCTGAAACAAAACCTCTGTTACCCGTGGACAGAGTCGGGCCGGGCTCAAGCCCGCCGGCTTACCCGAGCCCGTGCAGACCTCTATTACAAATATAGTAAAACCCCCATTTACACTAAAGTCGGGACCGTGTAATTTGGCATGACATGATGAATCAGTGCTCAACCATTAAATGAAGCAGATATTGCAATGGATGAGATAGTACGCCTACAGGGATATATTCACAGATAGTTGGAGTTCTCTGCCTACATAGAGTGGTAGGTCATAAAATAGAAGTGTTACGACTATAAATTACCTGACATCGATGAGGCTTGTTTGGGTCATGGGTGGCCGAGTGTCTGGTTATATCCTCTTGTGTCTTGAACGATCTGTCGCACATCTTGCATGAATAGTTTCCCTTACCCCTTCCTGCCGAAGCAAACATCAATTAACACTTTGGTTACGGACTTGTTGTCAAATTTGGTAATAAACACATTATTTCACATTTGATGACCAATTATGTAATTAGTAATTTCAGTGAATCATTTCAATGAATTTTCATATATTTTTAATGTGTGATTAATTTATAATTTGTTATTAGTTAAAACTTTAATCATGGACAATTTGATAACATTAATGTGTTATTTATATTACTGTCTGTAAATTCTTGTTAATTTTTTTATTATACCATGTCATTCATTATCAATCAATGAAAAATAAATATAAACACGGTATACCTAAAGTGACCATACGTCCCGTTTTGAATGGGACTGTCTCGTTTTTAGGTAGCCTGTCCCGTTGTCCCCAAGTACAGCTTCGGGGTGTCGAAATGTCCCGTTTTCAAAAAGAGGGCAACACACGGTAACAATTTTAAAAAAAGTGCAAAAAATCGACTTTCGTAATAATAATTTGAACCATAAAAACTTTAGAGTAATCTTTGAATATATTTTATGCTTGCCCGGAACAAATGCACCCGTATTCCATTCTTATTTAAAAGCAAACCCAGTAAAAAAAATCAGAAAAATATAAAGCAACATAATTTTTTTCATATTTATATTATTTATTCCTGTTATTTTCTTAATCAACATTCCTTTTCTTTTTATTAATACATAAAAACTATGAAATAATACGTGTTTTCTTGAATATACATACTATTACGTAAAAATTTGTAGATGTCCCGTTTTGAGGACAAAAATAAATGGTCACATTAGGTATACCATACAATTGGAACAATAAATATGAAAATAATTCACGGATGATCGTACAGATAATTGAAATCAAAGATTATTTAAAATGAAGTAGTAACAAAAGAGGAATATACAGCCTTTAACTTTTATTACCACGTGTTAGTCAACATTTTTCTTACGCGCGCATTTACATATATTACCTTGTTTTTTATTTGCCTTTTTGGATTTGCCTATAGTTTTAATAGCTTTTTTGACTGGTTTAGCTTTTGATAACACTCCATTATGTTCATCCAGATTGCCTGCAAAAAAATAGAATCTATTTCATTAACAGTTAAAGATATCGACTGATGTTTGATGGAACATGAATATCAAATTTTATACACTGTCTTAAGTTGTATTACTTATGATTAAATTCGACATCTTCAGGCATTCTTGTCTTTTTTTTAGGATTTTAATCATACACTTCATGGACATTAGACAGATTGAGAAATTGATTCGTGAAGCTGCACGTATTGGGATTCGAACACGTAAGAACCGCAAGGGAAGCCAACAGGACATTGACACTCGACCATGGAACCAAGGCATTGGGAGTGGACATAAAAATAGCCACATGTCAAAATGAAGTATAAAAAAATCACACTTTTACCGTTATTTTCCAATTTCACTGCAGAGTTGTCCAAGATTAGTTTTACACTATGTATTTCTAGGTTCATATTTTCTAATCCGTGTTCTTGCAAGAGGTGAGCCTAAAAGTATAGAGCATGTTATATCAGTAATATGAAATTTAGAGAATATGAGCATGTGACGACTTGCACTATTTTACCGCGCGACATACAGCAATATGTTGTAACCCAAGTAGTTTTCTTAGGACATATGGATACTATCCATGGCTTTATCCAGCTGATTTTCTCAAAAGCATGCTCCACTAACGCTAATTTGAACGCTTGAAGAGAAATGTATTTTTTTCGGCTTATACAATGCCAAAATGAGAATTCCACCATTATTTGAGAATAATAAAAATATTAACAAATTTTTAGTACTTATTCCACATCAGATTTATTGAGATAAGGACCGGTTTCATTGATCGCAAGCATTATCAACTGATGATTATGCTCGCAATACAACTCAGTTGATAATGCTAGTAGTGAGCGAAACTTAATAAATCCTATGTACTAAAAATGAGTTATTATTTTTATTATAATGCTATTCCACCAAGTAAGTGAACACCTTAAAAGTTATTTTTGAGAATGTTAAATTTAAGTGTGCCTGATAATTTTTTGAGGAATCGTGGACCTTAAATGTTTATTCTTGCAACCAGCCTACCAATGGTGATGCCACTGGGGACAGCTTCAGATGTCGACATATTCAACATGGACGTGAGTGAATTCAGACAAGTACTATTTTTTATATGTTGATTTTAACAATTTAGAATTTCTTTAATATTAATCTTTGATCACTTTTCAATGATAATTCATACTTAATTGATTTTTGATGTAATATCTTGCATTGCTAAGAGGTCTTCAACATTTTAATTATAGTCTATTTATCTTGTATTTTGCTTCAATTTATTTGCTTAGTTGTAATACCAATTGTTTGTCATACATTGTATTTCTTACTGAACATTTGTATAAATATCACTGTTTCGTTATATTTCTTATCAGTTGACAATGCTCGCCATGAGCGAAACCGGTCCTGATCCAATAAAATTTAAGTGGAATAAGAACTAAAAATGTTTTATTATTTTTATTAATCTTTGATTAAAACATCCTATGTGCTCCACACAGGGAACAAACATGGTGCAATGTGATTGAAAGATCAAATTTAATTACCTCTAAAGTTTCCCGCCCACCGAAGAACTTTTTGCAAATATTACATCTAAGTTTGTCAGATTTTTTAACGTGTCTACTGCTTGAAGCCTTCAATTTTTTAAGAGGACTTGAATTCTCAGACTCGGATTGGTTGGATTGGGCACAGCTAACAAAGGTATCCAACGTGTAGTCATCGTCATCATCATCTGTTGAAATTATAAAAAATAGCAATCATTTAAAATAATGTATTGAGAGAATTTCGTATTTCTAAACATATATTTGTGACCACCATGCATGCGCATGTGGTACCATTTTAAGTGGTATTGCTTTGCATGTCAACATATTCCACGTGGACGTGAGTGAGTTCAGACAAGTATAAATGTTTTATATTGTTGTTAATTTTGTCAGTTAATTTCTTTACCAATTTCTAATGTAAGTCTCTTTATGTAACTATTTTTTTTTCTTAGAATGTTTTGATCTTTTTTTTATTTTTGTGATGTTAACTCCCAACTTGGAGTATATGGACTCCTCTCGGAGTTTATCTCAACATGTTTTTTTCTACGAGAACTGCTTGTTACTCAGTTGCTCAATCACTTTTTTTCGAAGAGAGTAGGGATTGAAAGGATATGGGGACTAGGAAAGGACTATTGGTTAGCTAATCGCTCTCGCTACGAACCCCGCTTTTTTGTGATCGGAAAGGTGAGAAGGGATTTTTAACAACACGAACACCGATTGCCTTCAAACAATCAAATCAATTTATCGACTGAAAAAATCTGCTTGTACCGGGAATCGAACCTGGGAGGTCCAAAACGGAAGCCAATGATGTTGAACACTGCACCATGGACAATAAACTTATAATTTGTGATTTGTACACTAAAATGATTCATATTCCCTAACATTTTAGAATTTTTTGAGTCTCATCAATTTACCAGAAATGCTTGCAAGTTTAACGATTTTATTGAGTAATTGTTATTAAACAATATGCGGAATAACAAAGTTATCAATTTAGTTTTATACTAACAAGATTTTTTAAACAAATTTGTTTCTTAATGAATAATATACCATTCTAATATTTAGATACCAAATGTCGAAATTGTTCGAATTACGAATTGAAAAATTGTATTTTCGCGGCAATTTTTATGGACCGGGAATTTTCGATTTTTATAGACCAAAACACTAAAAAATGAATTTTTGCGGCCATTTTTTCGATTTTTTTATGGACAGGCATTTTATAAATTTGTTTCTTAATGAATAATATACCATTCTAATATTTAGATACCAAATGTGATAATTGATTTTAGCAAGAAATTTTTGAATACGGAACACTAGACACTACTCTATTTTTGCCTCTTTTCTTCGGCAGGAATAAGGATAGAAATGTTTTTTACCGTCGCTACACATCTCTTCTTTGACTCGTCTATCGGCCATTTTGTAAAAAGTGTCGCCCGATGAATGATTGACTAAATGCTCTTTCAGTTCTGTGAATACTTTCCACTTTTCACCGCAGTAGCCACACTGGAATCTCGCCAAATCCGCATGTGCCGATCTGATGTGAGGGATGACCAGCCTGAAAATAAATCAGAAACATTATTTACTGGTTTTAGATTGTTTTATATGAAATTCCTAGTGGATGTCAACCATGTTCAAAATGTACCCAGCAATAATAAAATATATTTAAACATAGTTCTAACAATAGGGTGCAGTCGAAAAAGCTGTTAACCCATTGTTTACGGTGTGCACAAATTTGTGCGTAATTACCATAGCAATTAAAAAGGCCCATAAACAAAGTGTTAACCTAATCCTATAATTCTTGTAGAATAAAATACTTTGATATTTATACTCTATTATTGGTTGTCTATCGTAATACATGTCATTACAGCTGACGCTAATGCGCCATCCATTTGACAAATGTAATAAAGATAGATCATAGTAAATAACAAAACACAACAATAATTCAATAGAGAATGACACAATGTAGAAATTAAAGGAGAAAAAACAAAAGACCAAATTCACTGCTGAAAATGCATTGATCAGTCGAACAGCCCTTGTGGTCTTTGACTCAAATAACCTACGTGTTCCATAATGTGTTATACGAAGTAAGTACCAATACAATCAATAAAATTATACATTATTTTTGTTCCAGGTTCAAACATTCGACACTTGACCCATTGTGTCCAAAGAATGACTAAGCTTACTGCCACGGACACGTGCTTTTGTAATTTTACCAAACACGGTGTCCAACGTATGGAAACTGCAACTGAATTCAACAACAAGATACAAGACACATCACAGGAACTGATTGTAATTTGCGTATATTTATCATTAGCTGTTTATACCTCTGATAGCTGAAGGTCTCATCGCAGTACCGGCAGACCAGTTTGAGGTCATCGGTTATCTGAGGATGCATAACACTATGCTTGCAGAGTTCCTCGAAGCTCAGGAAGTGCATGTCGCATTTGCGGCAAGCAAAGGCTACTACGGTTGCTACATTTTTGTCCCTCTGAAAAAAAGAATTAAAAACTATTATTTTACTCTCAAAGTTTATTCACACCCTATGCAGGGAACGGTATGGCAGGCATACCGTTCCTCCGATCGCAATGAAACTTTGACAAACTTATTGCTTGCACTTGCATGGAGGTTTTTGGCATAGTAAAATTATCTTACAGTAGGTCTTTTATATAAAAATCAATGTTTTTTCATATTTTATGCGCTGCCATACCGTTCATTTTGACAACTTATTGTTGCACTTGCGCTAAGGTTTTAGACATAGTTGAATTAACTTTCAGTAGGTGGCATGTGTGTCGTACCATAGACAATCGGCAAAAGACAAACAGCAAACGGCAAATGTCATCGATACCGATCAATGCTAGTGAAATTAAATCAAAATTATTTATCTAAAATATTGAGCATCCAAAAGCAATTCAATAAATACAAACACTTTCTTTCTTTGAGTGGTATTGCAACGCTTTTTGGGTACCGTCTAATGCATGTTGAGATACCACGTTGGGAGCAGACAGTCAAAAAAACGTTTATAAGAATTGACAAACCTCCAAAATATCAGATGAAATTTTTCTTTTACCGTCCTTCTTACTTGTCAACAATGTCAGAGGGTCGTAATTTGAGATTGGCATATTCATTTCTTCGTCATCGGTATTCTCATAACCGTCAAATCTGTTCAAATTGCTTTTTAGCGGAGATACCGAATCGGAGGCAGTCTTCGCAACCGAAGAGTCCACGCTATAGTCGAGAGTGTCTGGAGATATTTTGGTGTTTTCTGGACTGCTCATTGCTCTTTTTTTCTTGCAGTAATTCTTGGACGTGTCAGAATCTTCTGGAAAGATAATACAGTTGAAATAAATACCCAACACGGGACTGTAAAGTGATTCAACAATCTTAATCAAATCATTTGATAATGCTTGCGAATTAGTACAAAAGAATGTTTGATTTTTTTTAATGTATTTAATTTAGAGCAAGTAGCTGTTATTGCATAGATTCATTTAAAAGATATTTTTTATAATGATGCATGAAATTCTTCAAAGATATTGTCAGATTGTTGTGGGCGAAAAAATGCAAAAACAAGTGATAATTGCAACCAATATGGATGGCGGCCATTGGAGGTAAAGTAGTATCACAACATTCCTGACACTAGCGCCCTCACTAAACAGCCAACTTATAATGGAGAACTCATGTGTGGTTTAGATTAACCATTATTTAATTATTAAAAAAAAAATTAAATACAATACATGGCATTACAGGTGCGTCATGCATTTGACAAGATGAATAAAATTATAACATATTATACGAAATTAATTTTTTTTTTATGAAACAGAACAGAAATATATTAAAGGGCAGTCAGTATATGTAGTACATTTATTTTTATGGTGTTTGATTAACCATTGTTTAATTGGACAAAAAAAATAGTAATTAAATACAATACATGGCATTACAGGTGAAGCCAATTCACAATACGCTCCTTCATATAATTTAACTCACCCGTATTGACAAAAAATAAATCTTTCTCAATGTCCCCGAGGCGCGATAGCTCAACCAAGTCTTCCAAGCCCTTCTCGTTAGGATTGCGTAATAGTTTACGGAGGCATACATCAACTTTCGCGCACTTTTTTTTGAAGGTGAACAGACTGGAGACTTCATTTGCACACATGATGCACAGCTGACGAGGTAAGCCGTCATCTTCTTCTATCTGTGAAAATAAACTATTAGTTATATTCACATAGAAATGGAAGATTTTTATTTGAAGCGGAAACATTACTGCCATCTACCCAAATGCATTGAAGTTTAAATTAGTTTGTGCAGTTTTCTATACAACATATATTGGCCACTTACAGACAGAAACTCATTTTTCTCTACTTTTCAGGAGAGCCAAAAGACAGGTTTTATCAGTAATCAATGTTCAACTTATTTGAATGCAATTGAATTTTCCGCGAAGTTTAGCTTAGTTTAGTTTGGCCAACATTGGTCAAGATACTCATCTATCTCGTGTAGTTTTCTCTACTTTTTTTTCTCTACTTTTCAGGAGAGCCAAAAAACAGGTTTCACACTTTAATCAATTTTAACGATTTTTTTCAATATCATCAATGGTGGTGTTTTTGGCTTTCTGATTTTTTTGTTAAATATAAAATAATGATATATTCTAATGTGATGTTTTTAGGTTTAGTGGAGCTATGAACATTTTATCTTATAAACACTTTGCGGAGTGCAAAATGGTGACATTGAATTCATCCGAAATTGATAATGCTGACATCTTTAACCCTTTGCACTCCTCAATATATAATTTTTTTCCTTCCAGCAAATCCTCAATAGATATGAGAAATTGATTGATATCACAGGGTATGCGTATTTATTACCATGGTAAAACGAAATACCGAAAAATATACCACATTATGAGAAGTAACAAACTTTAACTAAGGCACACAATCCATTATATCCAGTTTTTGAAATAAGGATAACTAAAAATTCATACAAGTTATACAATGTCGAGCAGGACTCGACATTGGAGTTTCAGGTAAGCTATATGATGTTGAACTAGACTTGACATATGAGTTCTACGAGTTAATAAAGGTCTGTTTTGAAATCTGAACCATCTCACAGAAAATTATTGAATGATAATCAATGATGCATGAGATTTCTGGCTAAAAGCCTCACTCTTGGGCTAAGAAGGTTTCAAGAATTAAACCATAGATGAAGACTCCACAATATACAACAATTCTTACCGTTATTCCTGTGCATGATGTTACCATATCTTGGTATTCCCGATTTGTTGGAGGATCGCCCATTGAGAAAAGACCTTTCATGACTTCGGATCCACCTTCCACGAGGCACGTCCGACACAGTCTTTCCATTTTTTCTTGAACTTCATTTTTTATGTCCCTACTTTTGCTCCTGGACTCCTGAAAGATGTTTTTATTAACGTTTGAATTTCTAATATATCTGAATATAAAAATACGTGTTTCTTGCAATAGTTTTTATGTCTTTCATCTTAAGTAAATACTATATAGATCATGGGTGGCCAAAGCGTCGATCGCCTATCTTATCTGTACAAATTTCTAGTGCCCGTCCCAAGAAGCGTGCGAGAAAAGTCGTGTCATAGGGACAGCACGCTAAAATCTCGAAGCTAGCCGATTATCGACGAAAATCTCTTTCTAAAACCCGGGTCAAACAAGGGTTGGCAATTAGATTAATATAGGTTTTAAATTACTACTTTTGATGTTGGTCGATTGCCGCCAATAATTTCAAACAAAAGTTGATCGCGGGCAAAAAAAGTCTGGCCACCCCTGATATTTGGTAAGATTCAGTTTTGATGGTAGAAGCTAGAGTCACATGAAGGGGTTAAGGAAAGTTTGTGGAGATTATTAGACCAAATAATGCATACATATTTGAATATCAATTAGCAACACAGCGCAATCAGTCATCTCAACATATGAGACGCTATCAGTCAACTGGTTAAGTAAAAATGAAAAAATATTTTTAGTAACATTATTGAAAATTTGAGACAATTTTTTCATTTTTATATTACCTAAATAAGTTTACTAAGTTTTTGACATATAGTTATTTTTACGACAGCTCTAAATCGTGCAAAAATGGCCTGTCAGTGAGCTACACCAATAGCGTGTGTCTAAACATTAAGATGTGTTCGTAGTTATCATGTATGATAGTGTTAGTAGTTGTGTATATGACACATTCATGTGCCAGTGTGTCACACACCAATTCACCCTGATGATTGATGGTACACATATAGTATTGGAATAGGATTATGTTTGTTTCTTACCATATTGTTGCCAGGAAAGCAGACCTCATCTAAATCAGAGTCTGTCGGGACAGCTTTGGTTGGTAGAGTATTAGTTTTAAGGCGGTCATAATTTGTTGACAACAGATCAGGTTCCATATTTGAATTGGAGAAAAGTACAGATCATACATAGGCTGAAAGTAAAAACAAAAGCAATCAATAAATGACTATTGTATTAAATAGTCTTATACAGTAGAAATTATTCTACACAATCAGTTTTGAATAACTGACTAAATAATATACAGTTCCTAAATTTAATTTGATTGTTTTATTTACGTTCCTTGAAAAAATGGCTTGAAATTTATTTATAAATGTTCATGGCAAAAATTACAAATTATAAGTTTATTGCTTTTGCAATGTGAAAAAAGATGAAAACATTGAAAGTAAAAAATACTTAGTTTACAGATTAAGAGCACTTTAAATTGAAAAAAAAATAAACCAATTTTTTTTCAATAAAATTTTATTTTTTTATGTATGTTACAGTGAAACTGTATTCTCAGTGAAAATAAATTCTTCTCCGAGCTGTCATTGAAATTAAATTTGACCGCCATATCTTCAGCCCAATGTTTGCCTGTGTTTTTCTTTGGTTCTCTTTTTATGAAAGGGACTACTTGCTGTTTTTGTTTCATTGACGCATATCAAAATTTTAGGCCGGAAAATCATCGACTTCGGCCAATAATTTTAATGATTGTGACCAGTGAAATCATGTTGTCATACAAATCTATTACTGGATACATTTTCACTGAGAATACAGTTTCACTGTAACATATACACAATATAGGTATGCAAGGTATAAATGGTAATCCTAATGTGATGTGTACAACATCAAAAACAGTTTTTGTTAACTACCCAACATTCTTTTCAACTTATGCCATATAACTCAAATGAAATGTTAAATTGTAAAAATCAGGATTCAATATTTAGACTGGAATCATTTCTGTGACTTTATTAAAGTATGAAACAATCAAAAGAAAGCCATAATAAGTTAACAGAGAATGTTTATTCGTCATAGACAATACATCTCTTGTCAAGGAAGAATTTTATTAATCATCTTTCGATTATTTTATTTACTTGCATCACTGATTATGTTTTCTTGGAAATGATATTAATATATAAGGGTAGATTGTATTTTTGTCGCATATCGCACGCAGCGTAGATGGGAAGGTTTACTTTCATTGTTAACTGATATATCTTTGAGACGAAAACGATATCTCAAGAAATCAGATTATTAGGTTTCTTAATGTAATACTGATAATAAAGGATGTTCAAAGCATGGCAATTAATTTGGTGATATACTCAAAGAATATTATTAACACATTTCTATTTACCATTAGTGTCAAAAAAATTATCTTCAGTCAATAAGCATCAACTCGTTTATCGAAACTTTTGTCATTCGTAAATTTGTGGCATTGCATATTTGAATATTCAATTTAATTGGATCATTAAGGCACCCAGAAACAGAACAGGTTGTCATTCTCAACTTATTGCTAAAACAGTGTTACGACGTATAAAAATCGTTGATATAAAAGTAAACAGACGAAAAACTTGTCCAAAATAAAATGGTAAAGTGACGTTTAACCTATTAGCATTTTTAACAATTGGCAGTAGACAAATAATATTGTGTCTATGACTTTTCACAATAATACCAAAATGTTGCCAGAAATTTGATTGATAAATATGATATAAATAAAGTAGGTATTTATGCCGCCATCAACTACTGTCAACTATCAACTACTCCGAGTGGTTGAGTTCTGCAAGGAGGGCTTTTGCCGCCGGCAGTTCACCACAGGTCTCTTTTTAGACATAGAGAAAGCCTTCGATAAGGTATGGACGGAAGGAATGATAGTGAAATTAGCAGAGGCTGGCCTCAATTTTCCCATGCTAAAATTGCTTAACTCCTTCCTGACTAACAGACGATTCTACGTAAAGATCAACGGTCTTTTCTCCACGCCGCGAACGCCGACAGCGGGGGTCCCACAAGGATCGGCCTTGTCCCCGCTTTTGTATAATCTCTACACGCACGATATTCCAATCCCTAACATAGAGACGCAGTCAATTGTCGCGCAGTACGCCGACGATACAGCCATATTAGCTCGGTCAGCTAACAGAAATAGATCCCCCGAACTTGTTCAAAGGGCAAGCAACAAAATTGCCGCCTGGTGCCACGACTGGCGCATTAAAATCCACCCCGAGAAAAGTACCGCAGTTAATTTCAACCGACGAAATAACCGGCACCATCTCAGGATCAATAATATTAGAATGCACGGCACCCCGATCGAATGGGCTAAGTCAGTGAAGTACTTGGGTCTCACCCTCGACTTCAAGCTTAATTTCCAAAGACACATAGATATAAAAACACGCCAGGCATCCCAAATCACGGGAAGACTGTACCCGATGATAGGCAGGAGAAGCAAACTTGCCTTAAAAAGCAAGCTGCTTCTCTACACCGCAATATCCAGACCAATCATGACCTATGCGGCCCCGATATGGGGTCACATGGGCGCGATTCGAACGGATAAGATTCAAACGATCCAAAACAAAATCCTTCGTACAATCACGGACGCGCCGTGGTACGTTCGTGGTTCTACGATCCGCAGAGACCTCAATATAGATTCAATTCATGACCACATTCAGAAGCTGTCGACAAAGTTCTACAACGACTGTAAAGATCACCCTAACCCGACCATAAAAGCATGCATAGACTCATACGATATCCACGCGCCTTCAGACTACGTAAGACCGCGTCATGTCTTACTTTTAAAAACCCCCTAGACGACCTTATCTTTCCCCCCCACAGTTCCCTTCTTCACTGTCTGGTATACCGACCACGGATCAAGACAACAGAAGAAAAAGAAGAATCAGGACCACAGAAGAAAAGAAGTAGACCACTCCTAGAGAACTTCCAGAACGTCTGGGACACTGATGGTTGACCTCCTCTCGAGGGCAATGTATTTTAATAAAAATTAAAAAAAAAAAATCCTTGAGGTTAATGTATCACGAATCAGTGTCACCACCATCAAGAGATCTCCACATCATCACCATTTCATCACCATTCACCACCATCATCATTTTTGTTTATTGTTTTATTTTTATGTTATTATTAAAAAAAAAAAAAACGCGAAACGCAACCACCATGAGACGAAAGGGAAATGAGGGTTTATCACCTTCGGTCCCCCACATAGCGAGAATATAAATCATCGCCATTAATATTCTTTTAGGGGTTACACCATCGAGAAAATAATAAAAAATTTTAAGTAAAAAAAACGTTTTTTTGAAAATTCCAATGTTTTGACCGAACTGTTTGTTTGTTAACGACCCGATGGGATAGCAGACATCCGCACGGATTACTGACTGCCACGGTCGCCTGTTTTGGCTGCTTTCACTCACCCGACCATCGACCCGACTAACATCATCATTAACCGACCGTCATCATCATCTTTCGACCGATTTCATCATCATCATCCGACTACGATCCAGACATACCAGAGGACCGCCCAGCAGTCGGGACTCCTGCGGACTAACACCCCACACGAACCGATGGGGTAGCAGACATCCGCACGGATTACTGACTGCCGCGGTCGCCTGTTTTGCTGCCTTCAGTCACCCAATTATCGACCCGACTTACATCATCATCATCCGACCGCGATCATCATCATTATCAGACCACTATCATCACCATCTCTTCATCACCCTCGACCGCCAGCAACCTCGACCAATGCAACATTTCCAACCTCTCATCATCTTCACCACGACACTAAGCCTTACGGTTGCCGTAGAAGCTGGCAAAACTGAGGTTCATTAAACATCTCATCTCGATGGAGCACAGCAGATGGAACCTCAGACTGACGACAGCCGACGCAAGCGCCGCAACGGCTGCAAAGATTTTTCTATAACATTAGTCCATACATATGAAAGGGATTAGGCTACCGCCCAAGTCCCTATAAAAGTTATCATTACAAAAGTCAAGTTCAAAATCTACATTCTCAGCTCGACACTTGTACAGCCCACAGTTCCTTGCTCTGCTCACATTGCCGACTCATACCTCTCTTCTACTCGGACTGCTAGCGCTATTTTTTACCTTCAGCCAAAGTAAACAACGAAGACCACCGCCTTCACAGCATCATCTCAGCCAGATCCACGTATGTTCGCATCGCACTTCAATCGAGCTCCGACTTGTTTTCACGATAACTGGTGCTTAATCCTGCGCCAGTTCCCCGTGATTCAATTTGAAGGTCCGTGTAAAGTGGGCTGTTGACTTCAGGAGCCGCTCGCCAAAGGATAGCAGCAACCATCCCACCACTCCCCCAGCACTATCTCGCAATAGAAAATATCCTGACGCCCACCGAACCAGCCGACGACTGTGCAAACAGCTCACGGCCTAAACCCACAGCGTGGATTCACCATAAAAACTTATTATGTGGAGTTTTTTCCAGATGATGCCGACTCTATCAGTGGTATAGGAAGCCCCGCCACGCACGCCATCTCCCAACCGACATTATCACATCGACATAACTGATGGATGAAAGAAGAGACAAGAGAAGCGCGAAGACCCTCGCGGCGACATCATACAGCTATCAGACCAAGACGCCTCACCAGACACTAACCCCGTGTCTTAGGTAAGCGACGCGAACCGGCAAGAGAATTTAAGCGAATCCAGTCAATTTAAAACGTAGTTGATCAAAGGTCTTATGTGCCATCGCTCGGCCAGACGCAATTAACGCTCTGTGAGTATTTGGACCGTTTCATATTTTCGAAAGCGATTCGCGTGCGCCATGAGTGCGCACTTGAGGCGACTTGCGACATATGCCGTCCTGACCGGATCGCTTCGCTTACATATGACACTTGCATGGGCCAGGACCGTTTGATATTTTAAAACTCTGCCGCTTTCAAAGCCGCGCCGGATCGCCTCGCCCAGATTCGCCCAGCTAAGACGACCCGTAAAGGCGCTACTTCGACGGCTTTGACCACGTCACTGACATCCTCCGGACCCGACCTCGTAGACTCCCTGGCACACCCAGCAGCACAGCGCGAATTTGAACGACGGACAATTCACACAAATACGCTCGAGGGCATCGTCCTTGCTGTCAACCAACAATGCTCGATCGCCTCCGACCGTACGAAAAATTGCCCGCACAGTAGCAGTAAAAGCACACCTACACGATGGCGGAGAGGAAGACGAAGGACCTCTCGAAAAACGTGTTAACTCGGTCCCTGTGGTCCCTGTAAAACTCGGTCCCTGTGGTCTAGTGGCAAGAGCTTTGTCCTAGCAATCGGGGGGCCCGGGTTCAATCCCCGGCAAGGTTAGATTTTTTCAATTGAAAAAAAAGATCTTGGGCTGGGTGTTATGTTATTTATCGTTGATTTTGTGCACAACTGATACATTATTTACCATCGAGTTAATCTCGTGTGACTTTCACAACTCAGAATATTTGGCGCATTGGCGCAAGCTGTAATGCCAAATATTAAAAAAAAAAAAAAAAAAACACGATACTCGCTTAGCACGGTTCAGTTTCAGTCGCAAAAAAAATGTTTTTTGACTTTTTTTGGGTAATAATGATATTGAATCAAGATAACCTATAAACATGGACATTATTAATATCGCTCGTGCAATAGGAAGTGAGGAATTGGAGGATTAAGCAATCAACGAAATTGATGAATTGCTTGAAGAACAAGAGTTGAATTATTTTTTATGACTACAAGTGCTCCTCCTGAAATCAGAAGCGACACCGAAAGTTTTGATCCAATTTCAACGATTACTGCTCAAACAATAAAAGATGGGTTGCAAATGGCAAGAAATATAGAAATGCATTTCCTAAATAATGATCCAGATATGGATCGTGCTTTGAAATTTCAACGAGACATTAAACAATGCGTTGCCAGATATGAAGAGATTTACAAGAATATCAAAATAGATGAACAATCACAAATTACCGTATTTTTTAAACGACGACGGAACATAACAGAAAATGTAATTGACAGTTGTAGTGATGATGACATTCAACCAATAAAAAGAAAGAAAATTCCTACATTAATATCTTCTAGTGATAGTTACATTGAATAATATATTTAATCCGTGCTAGTAATATTTCAATAAATTTTCAGAAGTTCTACATATCTATTTTTTTCTTAATATTTCTAAAAATAACTAATCCTCTCTTTTTCATACATTTGTTAGACTCGCTTAACACGGTCATCTAGCAGAACCTATCTTCCGTGTACTCAAGTACTCGAGTATACTCGAGTAGTTTCAGCTTCACCAAAATACATATTATAAATACAAATTTGTGAATATTATTTTTTTATATGATGATTTTTCATCACAGACTCTCGTCATTGATAATAAAAGTCAGCAGGGCCCGAAGAAAAAGTAAGAAAAGAAATTCTCGCATAGCATAGTCAACGGTAAAAACATTTGAAGAAAAAATATTTCCTGACAGCTTAACGTAGTGATGCAGAAACGCGGCCCGAAATGGATTTTTTTGCGGCCCAAAATAACAAATACTTCATCAACAAATTTTTCATTAAATATGATAAAATACTTGAGCAATAGAAAATTATGCAGTAGCAACGGTATATAAAAAAAAATGATATTTTTTATTATTTAATATGATTATATTCATATGGATATAATTTTGTGACAGAAATTCATTTTTTTAAATGAGTGTTTGTTTGCGATGCAGGTGCAGTCTATTTTTAGATTATTGTTTTCAACACACGGATTTTATTGTTAGTTCTTCAGGATTTTTGTCAGCGCATGACGTTTGTGTATCGATATTAAAAAATCTCCGCAAATAATGAAAATATGTAATATTAATATATAAAAAGCGCATACTGATTTATCGATTATCTTGACAGAAAAATACTTTTAATAATAAAATATTTTTCTTCACTTTTACCCTTTGCGGCCCGCGAAAAAATTTAAATGGATAAATTGGCCCTTTTCTTAAAAAGTTTGTGCACCACTGGTTTAACGCAACGGCTAAGCATTATTTATATATTTTTTATATGAGTAAATAAAATTTTAAAATAAATCTTCATTTACAAATTACGGAAGAAAAGTATAGTAAAGACTCCAATTCGAGTATCGAATACTCGTACTCGAGTATTTTGAAAAATATTCATAATTTTTAAATGAATATTTGTTTCCGAAATTATTTACTTATTTAATAAATATATATATATATATATAATGTGATTCAATAGTAACTATAAAACCGACGTCCATAGCAACAGAGAAGGTTTTTCCTACTGCGGGAATTATAAAATCAAAACTTCAAATCAATTTAAAATTTGAGACATTTAATTCTCTATTATTTTTGAAAAATATGTTTTATAAATTGAAATAGATTTATTAATGAATACCAAATATGCTTATTTATCTATTTATATACATACATACATTTTAATTAATAATATATATTATGCTATATCTGAATTTACTTCAGTATTTAAAATTTTTACTACTCGATACTCGAGTAGTTTAGATGTCGAGTAATTGGAATCCCTAATCCCAAGGAACCACCCAGATTTGTGACTTAAACTTTTTTAACCTTTCAGGCGCCCGTGACGTAGATCTTCCCGTTGCCATTTTGGAGCGATTCTCTAAAAGCTTTTAAAAAAAAAAAATCTATTATATCGCTAGAATAAAGGGATTTCTATTGAGGCAAGATCATGATTTCCGCATTTCATTAAAATATCTCACATATACGCTCGTTAGTTCGCGACGCGTTAGAATTTTGAACGGATTTGATTGATGCCTATTTATTATATGTAAGTACTTGTTTAACATATTTTATACTGATTAATTCTATTTTTTTTTAACTTTATTGAAATCTTGGGATGTTATGAGGTTACATTGTTAATGGTTTACTATACATCACTCGCTAACTTATGTATTTATATATATTATATAATATTTACATTACAAAAATACACTATATTGTATTTCTAATGTGAAAGAGGATAAACAACACAACAAAAAACTTGAAAACCATTCGAAATTGGAAACCGAGTAAATTCCGACAGGAAAAAACAGTTCGCGTCTGAACTCACTCACGTCCACGCGAAATTACGAAATATGTCGATATCCGAAGCAGTGCCGTTTATCATTTGTTAAAGCTCTCCCCATACAATGGAAGAACTAATAATTCATGTTATAGATTCCTCAAAAAATATCAGGAATATTAAGTTTGACATTCTAATTTAAACGATTGAAATTCCATCAAGCACATTCAGTCTAAATTCTAAATTAACTCTTATTTTTCTATTTCTCTTATCTGTAGTTTAAACATCATTGATTATCATATATATTTTCTTTGTTATCAAAAATTAAACTGATGCTTTATTGTTCTTAATTCAAAAGTGCTGAAATAAAGTTAAGGGTTCTTCCAATTTCAAGCTCAAGTACTTTTTCAAGTATTTTAATTGGGCTTTAGGTAACAATAATGTTAGCTTATCCACTTAATTATTCTCGTGCCTTCTCACAAATGTCTATGGAAAAGTGAGAAACTTAAGATAAGAGCAGATAATAAGCACTCTTCCTGCCACGAAGAATGTTTATTTTCAACGAAATAGATGGCCGTCTGATGCCACTCGCGGAAATCGTGTCAAAGGACTTTCCATCTAACGGGGAAAAGCGAAACTCTGACGCCCCAGGAGCTGTCAAATGTCGCGCACGCGCCCCCGCGCAGCCGGAGAAAATGTTATGTTTTGTTTTTAGACGCCAACTGTCATGGCGGCGGCGCGATGAACGAATAATCTTTGGTTATGTGCGGGATAGCGAGCGGGCTCACCGGGGTTCAATTCCCGCTCGAATGAAGCCCGGGACTCCGAGCCGGACCGAGAAATGGCGTCGGGTACCCGCGGACGGTCGGCCAACGTGTGCGAGGACAGTTCTGATGACAGTGATAACGACACTGAACCAGCCACAGTTTTCGTCCGGAGGATCTCAACCAATAAGTGCAACAACGGTGCTGTAAGTAATAAACCACGTATTCTTGCAATCTAAACAACCTCACGTCCAACTGTGCATCAATGAAAACAATTTGAAAAAATATATTTAAATTAGTTAATAATTGTATTTTATTCAAATGCCAAATGATGTATAAACATGAATTTTAAAAGGGCGTGATTGTTCACATATAGTAAGGTTATATATTGAATTTGATGTACAACAATAATTTTAAAATCAACAACATCTATTAACATTTAATTACTTACTCGAAACACGAACCCTCGTATTTCAAAACACTCATTTAAGTTTATTGTAAAAATTCATTTATAACTTAACATATTTATTTATTACAAAAACAAAGTCGTGTAGCTATTTTCGATGGCCCTAAAAGCTATTAAAAACTAAAACATGCTTTAATCTACTAATTATTATTTTCCTATACACAAGTTAATTAACGAACAGAAACAATTGTTTGCAAGATAATATTGCTAGATATATTTAAAAATGTACTTTTATTTAAATCTTTAATTCTTTTGAGTTTTATCATTAGCGACCTGGGTTTCGCCTTTCGGTATCTTCAGGCATTTCAAGCGGATTTTCTTGAACTGATACGTTGAAAAGTACGAAATTCAAATTTTAAATAAAAATTCCATAAAGCACCTTCAGTCAAAATCCTTAATTATGAATGTATGATAAAATCCATTTTTTCTACTCGCTTTAAGATAAGCACCGGTTTCGATAGCACAGTAAGCGTTTCAAGCAATGTTTATTTGCTACCAAGCATGAACACCACGTAGAATGACTAATTAACAATGTTTCTAAAACAATACGTCATGAGTGAGATGATTTTTTTGTTATGATTTCTGCTTTTCCTATTCAATATATAATTGAAAAAAAGGACTGACATTTAAATGTCCCTGTTTCTATACAATAATCATCACGAATGAAATAAATAGATTAATTTACATCGAGTGCCAGTTTTCTATCTCATGAATTTTGATCCAAGAGAATATGCTCTTGTGTCTTCAGCATTTTTTAAAGTCCTCGAAATTTGGTTGAACTGGCTTGAACCCAATAACAATTTAAATTGCTATAACTATACAAAGCATATCCATGAAGGTCTCGAATTAAAACTATATTTTTGTTACCGACGATTGTAAACAACATACCCGATCTATTTTACGATATGATATGTTAAGTATATAATTAAAACTAGTGATACACAACCTTTTTGGGCGAAGGGCCAGATAATCAATTCTCATTCAAATAGTTCGAGGGTCGCATGGGTAAAATTTATTAAATTATCGATATTTTTATTGTATATAAATTTGAAAAAGTCAGTAAAAAGCTCGGAAGAAAAAAGATGATTGATATATATCAGGGGTGGCCAGACTTTTTTGCCCGCGATCGACTTTCGTTTGAAATTATTGTCGGCGATCGACCAACATTAAAAGTAGTAATTTAAAGCCTATATAAATCTAATTGCCAACCCTTGTTTGACCCGGGTTTTAGAAAGAGATTTTCGTCGATAATCGGCTAGCTTTGAGATTTTAGCGTGCTGTCCCTATGACACTACTTTTCTCGCACGCTTCTTGGGACGGGCACCAGAGATTTGTACAGATCAGATAGCTACGCGATCGACGCTTTGGCCACCCCTGATATATATCATATTGCGCATGAAATGTCAATGCGGGCCGCAGGTTGTGCATCACTGATTTAAACGTTTCCTTATCTTTAATTATTTTCGTCATATGACGGGAAACGATTATAATCGCTAAAAGAATACACAAATAAAAGTTGTAACTTCTCGCAATGAGTGAAACCGGTCCTGATCAATATTGTATTTTGTATATATAAATATACGGTTGTGAGATAAGTACATTTAAATTTCTTTAAAGAATGCTTTCGATTCACTCTCTTGAAACTCGAAGATCAATTTCAATATTTTTGTCTTCTTCTTCGGGGCTTAATTGATAATGCTGACATCCTTAACCCTTTGCACTCCTCAATATATTACAGTGAAACCCCGATTCTACGTTTTTCAAGGGAGCGTGTAAAACAGACGATTTATGCGGGAAACGATGTATGCGAGAAAGTTTTATATATGAACTAAATGCCGGGACTAAAGGAAATGAACGCACCACGCGGGAAAACGTATAATGAGAGAACGTAAGATCGGGGTTCCACTCTACTTGTTTCCTTCCAGAAACTCCTGAATCCATTTGAGAAATTGATTGATATCACAGGGTTTGCATATTTATTAGCATGGTAAAATGATATACCGAAAAATATACCACATTACGACATGTTACAAACTTTAACTAACGCAGACAATTTAATAAATACGGCTTTTGAAATAAGGATAATTTAAAATAAATAAAAATAATGTTCCAACCAAGTTTTAGAATGTCGAGCTCGACTCGATATGTGTGTTGTAAGGGAATACACTTGCATGCTCCCAGTTTAAACCTACGTAGTCGTAACCAAAACAAAAGCATTTTCTTTATCAGAATTTGTTTGTCACATAGGTCATTTGAGTCGCCAGTCACAAGGGCCGTTTGACGGATTAATGCACTGCCTATTGAGATGAAAATTTACAGCAGGGAACTTGGTGCATTATTTTAAAATTTCTTTTTCTAATGATTTTCTGCCATTGTCTATTGAATAATTATAATGTTTTGTTACATATTATTCTATATATTTATTACATTCATTAAATACATGGCGCATTGGCGTCAGCTGTAATGTCATGTATTTTATCTTTTCCCAATAGACAACAAAAAACCGCGCAAAAAAGAGCATCGCGGAGGGGGGGGGGGGGTGTGCACTTAAGATATTACTTTTTTTCCTTTCTATTTTTCTTTTATTTGGGCACTTTAGTGCATAGTTAAAAGATCAGTACCGTGAAGCTCTGTCTCGAGCCAAGTAAGTGAGGAGGAAATTCATTTCTTTTCTTGATCGAATATCGTTATGGAAGGCGGATGTGAAAAACGGCTGGACGCACATATTGGGATATAGTTGGAAAACCAACTTGTTCACTCAAATATATAATATCGATGGCTTAAAAAGTAATATTGTTAACTCCGCTTAGATCAAAAGATCAATCGCCCCCTCTGCATTAGGCGTGCACATTACGGGTGTAAAAATGGTTAGGGGCGGTGGAGTTATTGTACATCCAAGGACTGAACTTGAGGCAAAGAAACTGCTTGAAGCCCCTGGGCTGAAAGAAGCTGGCCTAAAGGCCCAACTTGTGTCGAAAAGACTGCCAAAGGTCATTATTTTCAATGTGCCCACAGGCACCACGACTGAGGAATTACGCGACGGCATTCAGAAATCTACGAAGGAAGCGACAGGACTTTCGACAGATGCTTACGACTCGATTCGGCTCAGCCATAAGGCGGGACCACGCACTGGGAAGTGCCACTTCATAGTGACAGTTCCTGCAGCTGTACGGTCTGCCCTTGTAAGGGATGGAAGGCTATTTATGGAGTGGGAGACGTATCCAGTGAAGGACTTTAACGGCGTTATAAAATGTAGCAACTGCCACTTACATGGACACATGGCCAAATCGTGTATCTCCAAGGAGATCACCTGTGGTCATTGTGCCGAGAGTGGACACGACAGGGCTGATTGTCCAAAAAAGGATGATCAACCAAAGTGCGCCGCGTGCTCTAAGCACAAGCGACCGCACAACCACCCCGTCAATAGCGCGGACTGTCCCGCGCGACAGCACGCCGATGCTTAAAGAAAGGAGCCAAACGGATTATACATCCCAATGACTCGATACGGCCAGCTAAATGTAGGGAAAGGTAAGGCTACGACTGCTGAACTATCAAAATAGTGCAGTCACAGGGAATCGACGTTGTGCTCGTACAGGAACCGTATTCCTGGGGAGAAAAACGAGGATTCACTGGAGGACGTCTGGTACAAAAAGACCTTAAGTCTAAATCATGCATCTTCGTGGCGAACGCTGACCTGGGTGTTTTTCACTTATCACACCTATCAAGCGAGCGAACGACGGTTTGCGAGATCATTGACGTGACCGGTAACTCCACCATAGTGATTTCGTCTTACTTTCAATATGGTCTTCCAACCGAAGTCTGCGTGGCGGAAGTCGACCACATTATTGCCAGCTGTCCTGGTAGCCAGTTTATAATAGGGGCAGATGTAAATGCGCAGTCTTTTCTTTGGGCACCTGAGAAATCGTTGAGGCGAGGCTGTCCGGAAGTGGAGGAGCTGATCGCCAAGCGTGACCTTGCGGTTGCTAATGATCCGAACAGTCCACCCACTTTTACGCGCTCAAATGGCTCATCACACATAGATGTCACACTTTTGTCCGCCAACATCATATCTCGCGTCATAGACTGGAAAGTCCACACGGATTCCTCAGCCAGTGACCATCGTCTTATAACATTTCAAATGGCTCCACTCCATGGTGTATTCTCACCTGGGAATACCAATAGGCTCCGTACACGCTTCAAAACAAAAGGAGCAACCTGGGATGAGTTCGATAGACATCTGATTTGCAAACTAGATCATTCAGCTAGGGTCCCGGTTGATAATCAGCACCTTGCTGTTTCTCAACTGATGGAAAACATATCCCAAGCAGCAGAAGAAAAACTAGGACGCATCTCTCATAGACCACCGAACCTTGCGCCTTGGTGGAGACCCAAGTTAACCACGCTGCGAGACAGATTTAGGAAAACCAGACGAAAGCTCCAAAAGCTCGAAGTCAAGCGAGCACGCTTACACCTGATGACCACTCTCGTCATTGCACACAAGAAAGCTCGCCAGTCGTTTAAGAAAGCCATTAACAAAGCCAAAAGAGATCATTGGAGAGACTTTGTTACTGAAATGGGAGGTTCGAACCCATGGGGACCTCCTTTCCGTGCAATGAAACAAAGCCAAAGACCGAGTCAATGCATGTCTGCTCTTGTACGCCCGGAAGGTGGTGGGTATACCAGCAGCGTGGAGGAGACGGCCTGTGCATTGGTGGATGCACTCATCCCACAAGATAACCCTGCTCGAGATGATGAAAGATCAACCCAGGTTCGCATAGCTTCTAGATTTCCCCTCCATACCCCTAACAGTCAACCACCAACATCTCACGAGATCAGTGAGATCATTTCCAATCTTCCCAGCGGCAAGGCTCCAGGCCCCGACTGCATAGACAACGCCTTGGCACAAAGAGCCTGGTATCTTGCTTCTCACGAACTCACTAAGATCTACCGAGACTGTATGGAAAGTGGTACATTTCCAGACTGTTGGAAGAAAGGGCTACTTGTGGTGATTCCCAAATCAGGTGATCACCCTCCAAGCAGCCCAAAAGCTTATCGTCCAATAACACTCCTCCCGATTCTGGGGAAGGTCTTGGAAAGGTTAGTTAGCTCTAGAATCGAATCGCACCTGAATGAAAACTGCCCAATTTCGGATAAACAGTTTGGCTTCAGACCCGGAAAGTCAACCGAAGATGCAATTCGTTTTGTTATAAAATCAGTAGAAGATTCTCACAAAAAGCTAGTCATCGGCATTTTTTGGATATTGCCGGAGCATTTGATAATGCGTGGTGGCCGCTAATATTAGCAAAGCTTAGGCTGAGACAGATTCCCGGGAATCTGTTCTCATTAATACAAAGCTATTTCAGTAAAAGAGAGATAACATATCAATCCGGCTTCACATCAATACACAGGAAACTACGATGGGGTGTCCCCAGGGATCAGTCTTGGGGCCACTTCTTTGGAATATTTTATTTGACGACCTTTTGTCCTTGCCATTGCCATTGGATTGCACAATTATCGCATATGCTGATGATGCTCTACTAATTGTAGGAGCAAACAGTCGTGTTGGCCTTGAACGAGCTGCCAGTGGTGCGCTCACAAAAATTCTTGAATGGGGAGAACTGAACAAGCTTAAATTTGCACATGCCAAGACAGAATCCCTTCTTTTGAAAGGAGCATCTAAGCTTGACACTTCAAAAAAGATCGCCAAACATTCGCATGGGTCATTTCACTGTTCGTGTTTCTCAACAAGTTAAATACCTCGGCGTCATCCTCGATGACAAATTGTCATTTCAACATCATGCAAAGCGAATTGTAGAGAACGCCAATATGGCGTACCTCCGTTTATCTAGAATGACTGGCAAAAACTGGGGACTTAAAGCTCGCGCGCTTAAAATAGCATACGGTGCTATTTTTATGGGGATTGCAGGATACGCATCAAGCGTTTGGCACTCGAGAGCGAAAGTTGGATTCGTCAGGAGGACTTTACTGAGTGGACAGCGCATTGCGCTGATCTCACTCACTAAGGCCTACAGGACTACTTCAACGGACGCTCTGCCGGTTTTGGCTGGCGTACTACCGCTGGACTTGCACATACAGGTACGCGGTGCAATTACTCTTCTACTAAAGGGCATCAACACGGATATTGAAGGCGTCCCTCTGACGCCACCCTTGTCGCAACATATACCTGAAAATCATACTCTCCGTTCATTCGTATATGAGCTGGCGTACAAAACGGCTCTAACAGCCAGCAAACTAGGTGGTCTGCATCCACCAAAGGGCGTCAAACATATCTTTTTCTTCCCAGACGTGACCTGGAGGCTCAAGGTGAAGAGTCTAGCGCCTGGACACTGGACTTCCCAGTTTATAACTGGACATGGCAAATTCAACGGCAAACTATTTGGGTTGGGCAAGTTGGTCGAAAGGCCGGATTGCACTTGTGGACACGACTACCAGGACGCTAATCACGTACTGTGGGACTGCCCGAGATGAATGCCGAACGAGCTGAGCTGTTTGCTGCGGTCCGTCCTCATACGGGCCCAATATGCCACGCTGACTTGATCTCAACCAAGGCCAATTTTGAGGCATTCGATAAATTTGCAACATCATATGGGGAACGGGATAATCTTGATTCCTCTTCAGATTCAACGCGAAGTAGATTAAACTCCACGGATTCTCAGTATACAGATACATAAGATACTTAATATCACTCTAACAAAGTGGCTGAGCAAGTCACATTTTCTTTTTTATTCTCTTTCTATTTCTCTTCTCTTTAAGCACCTTAGTGCATGGCTAAAAGATCAGTCCCGTGCAGCTCTGTCTCGGGCCAAGTAAGTGAGGAGTAAATTCGTTTCTTTTCTTGATCGTATAGCGTTATGGAAGGCGGCTGTGAAAAACGGCTGCACACACATAACGGATGGGTGGTGGGACAACCAACTTGTTCACCCAAATATATAACTCCGCTTAGAGTGGAACAGAGGAAAAGATGTATTGTGTACCCTGTCTAAACGGTATATATACGTGATCTAATGCACGTTTAAAACATAGTTCTGACGAGGGCGTAAGCCGAAATAGCTATCAACAAATATGGGTAAATTATGGATATATGGTCACGGTACAGAATTTTTGTAAAGATTTATGAAAAATAAGCACATTAAATGAAATGAATGTAAGGCTTACAATTTTTCTTGAAATTATTCGTCTTTAATTTTTAAATTTATTATAATAGAAGATCCTAAAGAATACTTCGCAATAAGTATGAAATCGAGTTGTTTTAATTTACAGGAGCAAAAAGGCAACCACAAATAATAATATTTTACAGATAGAGACAGTCACATAAGTTTATTATTTGTTTAAAATATTTAAAAAGAATAATTTTACTATAGGCTAATATTAAAAAACAAATTCTTCTTTCAGAACTCATACAATAATCAGTAATATTCTTCAGATTTAATCAATTTGATTTCTTATTTTATAATAACCCACAAGAACTCAAAGAGTAAAGTCAAAACATAAAAATATAAGCCAGTATGTATAAATTGTTTGAGCTTAGCTCGAGAGGATTGGGATTCTGTCCCGTGACCATATATCCATAATTTACCCAAATATGTACAATACATTATAATTTTCTCACCGTATCAATCAGTTTTTACCGTCACCTGCACAATAGACAAAAACGGAGATAGTAAATTTTCTCTTTAAGCCATTGATGTATTATTTATGAAATCCCACAATAATCCTCGATGAAAGTACGAGTTACACGTGTCCGCGACTGGACGCATTCCCGCGGCGTTTTCGCGTAACATTGCGTTGATATCCCCCGGGGATTTCCCGTTTTAATGTAACATGTTTTTCGCATAAAGGGTCCATTAAAATATTTCTCATCGGGTGGCGTTGAATAACCGCACGCTCATCGCTTTTAAGCGATTCGCCAACGGGAGGTCCTCGACCCTCCTCAGATTGCCATAACACAGCAGCGCCGGAACTATAACACCGAAAAAGGGATGTTTTCTAAAATAAAGTTGATGAAGAAAGATTTTTCGTTTGGTTGCCTGAAAACATCACATTTTTTTGTGCTCATTTCACGAACAGTTTATTAAGATAAGGACCGGTATCACTAATCGAGAGAATTTTCAGTTGATTTATCCACATAATGCATTGAAACCAGGGCTGTGGAATCGGTAAAAAAAAGTCCGACTCCGACTCAAGCATTTACACAAAACCACGAGACGGAGTCGGACCCATTTTACCGACTCCACAGCCCTGCTTCTTACCTATCATAAAATATAAATTGCATCAAAAACTTTCATTAAAAATTTTACACGAGAGATATTTGTCACACTCCTGGACAATTACACAAGTGTGACTCGTAACATTTTTAAAATACACGACTTAATTGAACAGAGTTGGTGTTTTAGAGTGTAGCTCGTTCGTTTTGGCACGCCACTGCGACCGGACGGAGAAGATCTTCTTTTGTATAATCCCCGGCGTGACGTCACGCGTCAGTGGCGGCGAAGTGTCCATTAGTACACTCCATTTGCGGTCAATTAATTAATTTGCCCCGCTAGACAGAGGCGCTGTGCAAAAAGTGCCACAAAAGAAGAGAATGGGAAAAATGTTTCCAGTGAACAAAATGAAGATATTATATTACACGTCATCATCATTCAAAATACCAACACGAATTCGCTATTATTCTAAAGGCAATTTATTATTTGGTCAGTAAATATTCCATGAATGGTCAGTAAAATGTAATAAATGGTCAGTTAAAAATAATTTATGGTCAGTAATAACCAGGGCTGTGGAGTCGGAAAAGAAGTTCGACTCCGACTCTAGCATTTACCAAAAACACGACTCCGACTCCGACTAAAATAAGTTTAAAATCATCACTGTTTTTTATAATTTTTCAAATTTAATGTGTATTAAATTAAATATCCTCCTATTCCGTCCAATAGCCAAATTTTACATATTATATGCAAAAATAAAAAGATCAAAATTTCTGACTCCGAGTACGACTCAGGCCAAAACGCCGCGACGACTCCGACTCCGATCGGATTTTCTCAGTCAATAAATCTTTTCAAAGGCATGAGTTGTTGAAAATCCCTTCCCACCTTTGCCATTCCAAAGAGCGACGCATAGTGACAGCGATTACCTAATCACTAGTCCTGTCCTAGTCCTCGTATCCTTTCCATCTCTACCATCTTCGAAAAAAGAGAGGTTGAGCAATTGAGTAACAAGCAGTTCTCTTAGAAAAACATATGTTGAGATAAACTACGCGAGGAGTCCATATGCTCCAAAATGGGAACAAACATGTTTAAAAATAAAAATGTTATAAAAACTTGTTTTTTAAATCTTCTGAATTCTTTCCAGATTTTTTTTCACCGATTTACTGGATTGAAATGAGGCGATTTTGGTTGGCGGTAGGCATAAAAAGGTTGACGACCCCTGTTCTAAATTGTCTACTAGGTGCTACGTCACTGATGTTGGATTACTTGACGGAATATCCGTAATGAAAAAAGTAATATTTTGATTCAGTTTATTTCGGGGTCGCAAAAGATGCTTAATTGATTTTTTTCTGAACGTCTTCTTACAAATCCCGGCTTAAGCTTCGATAGTAAAGTATCTATTGACAGATCAAAAATTTGATATTGGTAGGCAGAAGTGAAAATCAAACCAGTTCGTCGTGTGTATTTTCCAGGCCTGTGGAGTCGGTGTCGGAGTCGCGGAGTCGCGGCTTTTTAGCCGGAATCGTATTCGGAGTAGGAAATTTTGAACTTTTTATTTATGCATATAATATGTAACATTTGGCTTTTATTCGTATTGATTGGTTGATATTTAATTGAATACACATTAAAACGTAAGGTAGAAAAGACACGTTACGAAATTAAACCCTTTTCAGTCGGAGTCGGAGTCTTGTTCTTGGTCAATGCTGCAGTCAGAGTCGTGCTTTTTTTTAACGACTCCGCCCTGGTAACTATTTTCACCAAAATACCAGAAAACGGCAGAGATGCTATACAATACTTCATTAGCGGCCCAAAAACAGATTGCTATATATTTATTATTTTATCGAACGAGCTGAGCTGTTTGCTGCGGTCCGTCCTCATACGGGCCCAATATGCCACGCTGACTTGGTCTCAACCAAGGCCAATTTTGAGGCATTCGATAAATTTGCAACATCTTGGAGCTCTCGGGCTCGAGTCCCAGTCCGGGCAGCTTAATTTTATTTCAATCGGATAACTGATTGTGCATCATGTCCCAGACCCAGACTACTCTCTGATGAGTGCTAGGAAAGACACGAGAAAGTAGATAGTTTCAGGTACTTGGGGGTACACATCACGGGAGATGGCAACCCACGTAAAGAGCTCGCGATTCGATTAGGGATAGCTGGAGCAGCCTTCAATTCAATGCTTAAAGTCTGGGACTCACGGTTGTACTCGGCTAGAACCAAGTGACACTTATTCAACGCATACATACTGACTGTGCTGCTTTACAGTTGCGACTCATGGGACATTACAAAAGCACAGGGTAACCGTATACTGTGCTTCAAATACAGATGTTCGCGGCGAATATTAACGGGAGTCCTGCCTGTCTCTTCCATCGATCTGATGGATTCTGTCACGCTAGAAGGCCGCTGATGACCTTCGATAAATCGATTCTACTCAGAGGCAATGGGTGTTTGTGTTGTCAAAAATCCCTTCCCACCTTTTCGATCCCAAAGAGCGGCGCATAATGACAGCGATTAGCTAGCCACTTTCCATCCCTACTCTCTTAGCAAAAGAGAGGTTGAGCAACTGAGTAACAAGCAGTTCTCGTAAAAAAAATATGTTGAGATGAACTCCGTGAGGTTGAGAGCGGACATGATAAAAAAATACTGACTACCCATAGGATATTCAAAAATAATAATCAATAATATCACTCAACGCGAGCGAAACCGGTCTTGATCTTAGTAAATTAAATGTAGATGTTTTATTATTTCTTGACATATGTGGTTAAATGACTAAAATTTTAAAATATCTGCTGTTCAGTTATTTCATATCTTCTGTGTAAACACACTCACAGATTAAATTATTATATATGTTACAGTGAAACTGTATTCTCAGTGAAAATGTATCAAGTAATAGATTTGTATGACAACATGATTTCGTCGATGATTCGCCGGCCTTAAATTTTGGTTTGCTTCAATGAAAAAAAAGTAGTCCCTTTCATAAAAAGAGAACCAAAGAAAAACACAGACAAACGTAGGGCTGAAGATAGGGCGGTCAAATTTAATTTCAATGACAGCTTGGAGAAGAATACATTTTTACTGAGAATACAGTTTCACTGTAACATATGTATATGTTACAGTGAAACTGTATTCTCAGTGAAAATGTATCAAGTATGTAATAGATTTGTATGACAACATCATTTCACTGGTCACGATCATTGAAATTATTGGCCCAAGTGGATGATTTGTCAGCCTAAAATTTTGGTTTGCTTCAATGAAGCAAAATAAAAACACAGAAAAACATAGGGCTGAAGATAGGGCGGTCAAATTTAATTTCAACGACAGCTTGGAGAAGAATACATTTTCACTGAGAATACAGTTTCACTGTAACATATATACACAGATGCACTGCACCATCTTGCCACTCAGTCCCCTTTTAAATTAAATTATCTCTCGCATTGTCTCTGGCTTAAGTGGTTAAAAATGCATTACAAGGGGAGAGTGATGCAATAAAGATATAGTGTCGTATGAAATTGAACCATGTCACCGTCAAAGTCAAAATGTTCGAGGCGTTGATAGTGAGAAGTTTGACGCTGGGGGAGATGGTCTATTTATGGAATGCTACTCTATTTCGGTGATGAGTGTGATGACATACTGGTGAAATTATTTCGGGATAAGTTACAGCATATTATGTTTACCAGTTAATATTGTGAATATTACAAATTGCTACGAGATGTGGTTATACACCTATTAACCAACGTGTAGCTTCATTTGTAAAATATGACAATTAACTCTTTACTATCTTTACTGTTATATTTCAAATTGTATTTTATTTAGTCGGTATACTGGTAAAAGGCTTAATTCAAAATTGGAACTTTGATTTATGAATGCACATCGATAGATGTCACCGCGATCTATCAACTGAAAAAACAAGCTCATCGTTATTCCATCTTGTTTTTTCGTAATAAAACAAAAAATATTTTTGTAAATGAATTTTAAAAACTTAACAATAAATTGGAGTTTGTTATTTTATTCTAATTGAATTCGTACATGGTTAACCGTTCAGACGCCACGGCGTGCAGGTACACGAAATCAGTGCTACCACTAGCGCCACGGCGTGCAGGCACGCAAACGCGATTACAAGCTTATTAATGAATAAATTAAATATTTTTAAATGCAATATTATGCAGAGACACTTTTTGGAGGCAATGTGATTGTTAGAATACCCTTATGTCGAACCGTTTTCTTCTTATTTGAAGTTGGGCTAACATATGTCACTAGGGCTGGCACTTAATTATCGCAATGATCGCTCAATTGATAGAGCGCATCAGAATGAGAAGATAATAGCTAAATATCAGTAAGTGCGAGTAGACAACACATTTCTTTTTTTCTTGACTTTCCAGTCATAACAAAATAATTCTAATTTATTCATAAATTACATTATTTTTTTGTGGCAGCCCTAGAGACGTTTTTTAAATCTTGTACTTTTGATATATTTTTTGCACTTTTCTACAAAAATCAATAATAACTTGAGTATAAATTTATTTTCCGGGTATGATACGTGGCATTTTCATGTAAAAATCGATGATTGAAAGTGGTGGCGTACAGAAAAAATCCATGGAATTTGCTTGGCGTTTAAAGGGTTAAAGAATATCATAAAGTTTTTACACAACACAGACACCCATGTCTTCGAACAGAACCGACAAATCAACTGTAAAATTGCCTCACGTACTTAGACTCGAACCCGTGAACTCTGTCACGGAAGCCAACGACGTTGACCACAGCACCACAGTCATGCTACATTGTACCGAGATGTTAGCACTTATGTGTCTGAATCTATCGATCATCCCGATGTTCTGTTATAATGCATTGTTCGTAATTTGAAAAACGACCGTTAGAAAATCAGCTTGCGAGGTATTTCGCCACTGAGTGTTGCTAGCATATATTTTTAGCACTGTATCTAGCCATTGAAATATTTTGTAATTAATTAGCGGACACTCTAGTTTGTTATGGTATTTTAATTAGTCGCCAACTTCTCGGATGTATATTCATTTTTCACCCGTTTGTTGCCGCCGTAAAAGTGCGTTGTCGCAGGGGCGCGCCATTTTCAATGCAGTGCTTGTCAAAGATTTTTTCGTAACACCCCCACATTCAAAGCTATAATACTTTGGATTTGATAACTCCGTGGAGCCAATGATAGTTATGTTCTTAGTGGAAATTTAGTAAATTAACTAAAATTAAACGTTTATATTTAGACGCTCGTATTATATCACTAATTATTACAAGAAAATGCGAAGGCATGTAAACATTGTTCATCTTTAAATAAGACTTATTCCATATTCATCAACTTATAACATATTCCATATAAAGGGTCTTTTTATAAGGACGCTTAGTTTTGAAATGTAAATAAAACAAGTTGTTTGTGAGATTTCGACTAAATTTTAATTTCATTTGTAAGTATATTTTACGGCATTAAATATGGAATATAGCATCAAATGTCTGCCAATATCCATTCATTATAAAATGGGCCATGTCGCTAAAGTTGACTTTTTTGACAAATTTGGGTAAACTTCCAACTGCTCCAGAACCCAATCAGGCGTTGTCTGTGGTCGTTTACCTGAAGTTCCTTGGTTAGTTGGATTTTATACGGGTGCAGACATAAGGCCCGATTCAAAATTCGCCAGGTTGAAGTCGCAGAAAATCCAAGTTCTTGTGAACAACGAGAAATAAGCTGCCTTGGGTTTTCCTGTACACTTTCACACACAGCAGCAATGTTTTCACCAGATATTGTATTTTGATGACGTACAGGTAGGTGCTGGCCGATTATTTACCAAACTGGTTGACTCAAATTTGGCCATTAAACAATGAATAATCTACTCAGCAGGACAAAGTAACATATTTTGAGCGTCCCTATTGAAATACCCTTTACTTCAAATGACATTATGTATTTCAATTTAAAATTTAAAATAACTTTGATTATTCCACGTTTTGTGTTACTAATTGTGTCACGTGTTTCGAAACTTTCAAAGGCAAACAAACCGTTCCTCTCCTCTCCTCCAAGCTTCGCCTAAAATGACTACCACAATACGTGGAATAATCAAAGTTATGAAAAAAAAATTACCACCGAATCCATCGAAAGTATAATATATTTCATTTGAATCGTTTGAAATGTGAACGTTTTTTATAAGTTTTGTTTGCTTCAGGCATTTCAAGTGCACACATGAACTATGAACAGACACTAATCAATTTGGCTTAGACAGTTCAAGTACATTCGTACACTTGAAATGCATGAAGATGCCGAAAGGCGAAACCCGGGTCGTTAGCGACAAAAATCACGAAAAGTAAAATCTAAGCGTTAAAATTTAAAAATTGTTTTTATTTACAAGTCATAATTATTTAAATAAGGCTGTGTTCAGAAATTGTGGCTAATTTACTTGACTGATAAACTGCATACGCGATCCACGGTAAGTGCCAAGCTTTGTAATGTTTTTGAATGCAATTTCAGGTTTTTTTTTTTTAAATTTTATCTGCAATTTTTTAAAATTTAGGCGTGTAGGGTACTGCGCTTAGAATAGTTTGGGAAGTGCGGAATAGAATAGGTGTCAAATTTAAATGTGGAACTTGTAAAATAATCCTGAGAAATTAATCGCGAAGTGTTACCACTACAAGGAAAAGTAAACTCCTTATTAAGTACTGTCGAAAAAGACACTGAATAATTGTACAGATATTTTTATTATTATCATATTTTGTTTATAATGAGAGTGACTTTAATAGAGGTGTCTGGGATATGGGGCGATTTTTTAACACCTGACTTAACTATAGAAATAGAACGACGTATAAATATTGTGTTGCTTATAAAAAAGTAATGTAATGATATATTATTATAATCACAACCATAAGAGTGTTTCGTTCCTGTTAAATTTACCTGTAATGTACCTACCAACTTGGAGCAAATGGACTCCCCACGGAGCTTATCTCAACATTTATTTTCTACAAGAACTTCCTGCTACTCAGTTGCTCAATCTCTCTTTCTTGGAAGACAGTAGAGATTGGAAAGATACGAGGACTAGAAGTGAGCTAATATCGTTGTCACCAAGGGCCGCTTTTTGGGATCGGGAGGGTGAGAAGCGATTTTTAACAATGCAGACACTCGAACAGAATCGATTGAAAAAATATGTTTTTACAGAGATTTGAGCCCGGGTAGTCCGTGACCACTGCACCACTGACTGGCCAGTGGGATAGATTAGGTTACAGCAGTGATCGCCGAGCGGTCGCTCGCGAGCTACCGGTAGCTCACGGTGGCATTTTAAGTAGCTCGCGTATGATATTTTACCATATTTGCCATATTGCTAGGATCAAATTTTATCAATCGTTTGGGCTCAAAAACAGCAGTCTTGAAAAATGCAGCATTATCAACATTAATAATTTAAATATCTAAAAAAGTGTGGCAAAATGAATGGATTTTATAAAACATATTGTGTTTTAACACTATATACAGAAGAAATACAAATTCTGCATTAAAATAGCTTTTTTTTCTCCAAAATGCTTTTTTGGTAGAAAGTTAACTTTGCTTAACTTAACTTTGTCTAAGTAGCTCATCAGAAAATTTCAATTTCGGAAAGTAGGTCACATCCTTATTGAGTTTGGAGACCACTGGGTTACAGCAATGTGATATACACTAGTCAAATTAATTCTTAGTAGGATTGTTAAAAGTCTCTAAAAATGAGCTGGAGAGTTTATTGATAGTGAACAAATATTATCTCCCATCATTAGAAGAACTATTTTTTTGTTATAAGCTGTCTTAAATTTTTAACAAATTTTTGTTACTAGCTCAAGTTTGTAGCTTCTGAATTAATAATTAGACAATGAAACAACCCATAAAGCACCTTAGCATCAAATTAATGTTGTAACATATACCAAAAAGGACACATTAAAAGCTCGCGTTAAAAAGGGCGCGAGTTCTCGAGGTGACGCCAAGAAGTGTCACTTTTCGCGCGCTTTTACCCACTCGCCTTGAAACGTCTCAAAACACTACGCGGTACATACCTACATACTCACGTATACATTTGCGTGAGTACACACGCGGATAAAGTGTCGCCCTATCGCCGTTCCCCCCGAAACTACCCTTCGCCTTTAAGGTAATTGGCTAACCCGCGTGCTTGATTCACCTGTTGGATATATTTAACTTATGTATATGCTACGTGGAAACGATATGACCAATGTTTAAGTGGTCTATACATAGCTATATCCTTAGCTACACGTACGCGCATACCTTCTAATTCAATACAAAGATTCAATCATCAATTGAAAAATAATATATCTTTTTCGGTAAATAAACAATACAATTCATAAAAATGCTTACAAAAAATTTTGTTCTTTGTAACTGGATTTGTAATTTTCCTTATTTTATCAAATTGGCGATAAAGCTCAGAATTGGAATATGCTATCTTTTTTCACATACTGTTTTAATATTTGTTATATTCATCCTTGAGCAAATGGAGCATTTGATTATAAGCTGTTTTACGAGAATCGGATATTATTGAAGGACTTTATTTATCGGAGAAGAATGACATTGACGATTAAGATTTGGACATTGAGGTGATTTTCAAAGAGGCGATACGCTAAATCTTATATTTATTAACAATGAATATCGACAAAGTTATTGCTGAATCAATTGAAAGTATTTGCTCCATAAGAATTGTCATACAATATATTGATGGCAATTTGTTAAATGATCAGCGCTAGTTTCGCTTTAAATGATAACTAGTATTGCTACCCGGCGTCGCTCGGACTAAGCGACCAATAATTATTTAATGTTATATCATTCGACATAATTATATCACAAAATCTAACATCCAAAATAGAGTTAAAATAAAATCACAAACTTTATTTAATATGATGACAGCCTCATTCTCGCCCATTAAAATGTCCAAATTCAAGGAAAAAATCTAATTTGCTGTCAAAGAAATGTCAAATAATACCTTCACGTAAATAATAAACATTATTATATAAATAAAAGCCTGGAAAAAGTTCAGTAGAAGACTAATTTATTACATTTTGACTAAATGTCTTCACCGATAAAAATTCAAACATATTTTCTTTCATATTCGTTTTTATGGCAACTTAATGAACAACAATCAGTGGCGGTGGTGACGGGGTGTTGGGGGGGGTGCAAAGGAAGATTCAACCATTTTTGCAAGAGTTCTTTCCTATTCATTGGATTTTAAAACACTTCTATAGCATGGACTTTCAATTCAGATGTTCGCAATACCAACTGTTTCTCTTGCGTAGTACGGAAAAATAGTTGAATCTTCCTTTGCACCCCCCAACACCCCGTCACCAGCCACCACTGCCAACAATGCAAAAGGGAATTACAGACCCACAGACATACATACGCCGTTTCGGTTTTATATATAAGATTAATTACGTTTATATATAAGGTATGTGCTTCATTGAGCTATTGGAGCAATTCACGACAGCCAGATGAAGCACTGTGCTGAAGAAGATTTCAAGAAAAGATGTATTCGGTCACATGGACACGAGCATTAACCTTTTTTATACAGGACTTGATTTAATATATGAATAGATAAGAAAATCTTGCACTAGCTTAGTCCACTCAATTTACAGCGTTCAATGATTTGGGACGATATCAGAAATAGTTTTTCGATACATTTTTGGATTTGTATCCGAAAGCGTAGATGTCTGCCATGTCTTATTAGCGTCTAAATCATCCAATCACTGGTACTATCTTGACATATCATTCATTATAAACAGGAGGTAATTTTCAAAAGTGGTCAATTCCAAAATAATTTTTTTCCTCCGCCAGTTTTAGACTAAACTTTTGAGACCTTTTTTATTCACATGGATAAGTTTTCCGTAATTCCTTAATTTAAAACATATTGTAAAAATAATGATATTAAACACAAATTTAAGAGGAAAAAGCAATGAAAATATCTCGCATTCTCAGTTTTTCAACAAATGGATTTGACCACTTTTGAAAACTACTCAATCTGGACCGAATTTGCTCCACATGCCCACAAAAAAAATCGACGCTGATTTTACGTCCCACCGCAAAATCAGTACGTTTGTGCTGAGTGCGGGGTTGGAAGGGACGGTAGGCAGTGGGTGGGTTGTGCTGGGAGGAGTACCACGTGGTATCACGCGTGCCCTTTGCTTGATTGGTCCCGAAATAGTACCGCTATGACGTTGACGAACATAATGGGAAATTCGTATGGATTGATTAGTTCTACTCGGGAAAACGTGACACACGGGCTCGTGCACTAATTTAATTACGACTCCATTAGAGTCGCAATTCCCTGCCTCGGCGTCACCTCAAGAACTCGCGCCTATTTTTTGACACGACCTTCTAAAACAGTCATACTCAACCTTTTCGATTTTTGCTCCTCTACGTGGGCTGAAACATATTCATAGTAAACTGTACATATAACACATACTAAACTGCATACATATGTATGTATTATGATGCCAAAATAAAGCTTTTTTAGTTAAATATATATTTATGTATTTTTAAAAGTAAAAAATAGCAATTGAAAAAAAGATCTTGGGCTGGGTGTTAAAATATTGATTTTGTGCACAACTGATAAATGTATCCAAAATCTTTAATCATTAATGTGAATTTTGATATGCCAAATATTTTTTTTTAAAAAATATCAAAAAAACAAAAAAAAACAAAAAAAATGTATTATGATGTCAAAATAAAGCTTTTTAGTTAAATATATATATATGTAAACATTTATGTATTTTAAAAATAAAAATAGCAATGAAAAAGCCGATTTCAAAATGTATCCAAAATCTTAAATCATTAATTTGAGTAAAAATTTTAACTATTTTCATCAAATCGGGTACCTAATAATACAGGCTACTGTTAAAACATCATCATGGTGAGAATCATTAAGCCGATTTCTATATACGCTCTTCGCATATTTCATTTTATAATATGACGATTCACAGAGATACGCCGATGAGAATAATGCGAGCAGTAGCTGGGTACATTTTTGTACAGTTTTGTACCGACCGATTGCAGCCCATTATTGAAAACATGTTGAAAACAGCACCAAAAATGTATTTTGTGACTATAATTATTTTGGGCCGCACATAAGAGCTGATTGGGCCGAATGTAGCCCGCGGGCCGCAGGTTGAGTATGGCTGTTCTAAAATGTCCTAATTGGTATCTGTTACAACATTATTATGATACTTTGGGTGCTTTATGTGATAATTAATTGCTCATTTATTAATACAAACGATGCTTCCTTAAGGTTTTTAACAAAAATTTAATTCTAAATTTAAATCGGCTTGTTTCAACGACCCTGGTTGATATTAGATATTAAAATTTCATCCAACACCCTCAATCAAGATCTTCGTAATACAATTGAATGTTGATTTTGACAAAAAAATGCACATCAAAGTCACACGACAAACTTTGGCCGATCGAATAATATATTTACGAGTTTTAGAGGCTAATAGTTTGCTAATTTTAAACGAACAACTTAAACTTCCAAGCTCACCATTGTTATAATCTTATATATAAAACCGAAACAACCGAAACGGCGTATGTATGTCTGTGGGTCTGTAATTCCCATTAATTGTTGGTCATTAAGTTGCCATAAAAACGAATATGAAAGAAAATATGTTTGAATTTTTATCGGCGAAGACATTTAGTCAAAATGTAATAAATTAGTCTTCTACTGAACTTTTCCCGGCTTTTATTAATAATAATAATGTATATTATTTACGGGAAGGTATTATTTGACATTTCTTTGACAGCAAATTAGATTTTTTCCTTGAATTTGGACATTTTAATGTCCGAGAATGGGGCTGTCATCAAATTAAATAAAGTTTGTGATTTTATTTTAACTCTATTTTGGATGTTAGATTTTGTGATATAATTATGTCGAATGATATAACATTAAATAATTATTGGTCGCTTAGTCCGAGCGACGCCGGGTAGTAATACTAGTTATTAATAAATATTAAGACACTAAAATCAATGAACTCAATAATAATAGGACGGATAAAGCCTCGATTTATTTATCAATATTTCTATGTTTTATCTGGTCATTGGTATTTGCGATACTACATTCAACATACCATATTCGTGGGTGTTATCCGACCTATTATTATTGAATTGATTGATTTCAAGTGTTTATCTATAATTAATGATATTTATATAAAGGGGAAGAACAATGGTGAGTTTGGAAGATTAAGTTGTTCATTTAAAATTAGCAATTTATTTGTCTTTTTACTATTACAATGAAAATCTGATTCTACGTTTTTCAAGGGACCGTAAAAAATAAGCGGGAAACGATGAATGCGGGAAAGTTTAATATATATGAACTAAATTTAGGGGCTATAGAAAATGAACGCACCACGCGGGAAAACGTATAATGCGAGAACGTAAGATCGGGGTTCCACTGTAGATGCTCGAATATGTTCCTTAGCCCGAGTCTATATACCTTATCCTGAATAAAATGATTGTGTTTGATTTAATTCAATATTATTGTAACAGATGTCGAAGTTTCGTGTCAAAACGTCTTATTTAGTTGTTTCAATAACAGAGATTTACATTATCGCTGTGTTGTTGGTTGAATATTCTGACTTTCTCGTGTCATCTGTTTCTGAGCGTAATATGTGTGTTTCTGAATTGATGTGTCACGTTATCTCACAGTACAGAAACATTATAATATTGTATTGGAATTTGTGACATCATGCACGGGCTGCCCAACTTGGGTTCGCTGTGAATTAATTTCAGATACGTAGAGTTCAGGATTTTCAACATGGAGAAAAGCGAACCCTGCCTTACGGGTCGTCTTAGCTGGGCGACGCGATCCGGCGCAGCTTTGAAAGCGGCAGAGTTTTAAAATATCAAACGGTCCTCGCCCATGCAAGTGTCATATGTGGGCGAAGCGATCCGGTCAGGACGGCATATGTCGTAAGTCGACTCAAGTGCCTGACTCATGGCGCGCGCGAATCGCTTGAAAATATCAAACGGTCCAAGCTCACCAGAGCGTTAATTGCGTCTGGCCGAGCGATGGCACATAAGACCTTTGATCAACTACGTTTTAAATTGACTGGATTCGCCTAAATTCGCTTGCCGGTTCGCGTCGCTTACCTAAGACACGGGGTTAATCTTTTATACAATTACAAATATTTAAAAGTAGTACAACAAGTTGAGTTGGAATAAATTATTTATTAAATATGTTTTTGAATTGTTTGTGTCACGTTATCTCACAGTACAGTAACATTTTAATATTGCATGTATAATAAAAATAATAACACATTTCTAGTACTTATTCCGTAAAAATGTATTGGATCAGGTCCGGTTTCGCTCACGGCCTTGATCATTATCAACTGATATTGTATGATATTGGGCTGTCAACTTGGGCTCGCGTTGATTTTTTTGCCGATGTACATACATACATAGGTCTGGTACAGCATTTGAAAATGCTCGCGATGCGCGAAATCGGCCCCGATCGTTTCAGAATATTTCGACTTCTTAGGTGCAAACGAAACGTTACTCGATTTTTTCCGGTTATGAATGCCACTAGATACAAAATAGTTTAATACAAAAAAGGTTTAACTGCTCTTGCCACTGTTATGAGATATGAGCGTTTGAAGTTTCAATTGATTAAAATTCACTTGTAACAATGAGCAAGTAAAAATGTTTTAATCATATTTTGTTCACAACTCTTGCTGAGAAATAATGATCTTAAAGATCTAATGATGGAAATAATGATGACAATCTTAGAATTTTGTCAAATAAATTTAGTGAGTTTGCAGATGCAGTGCAACTCTGGAATTCAACCATAGATAATTCTGAAATTATTGTTTATGATAGATTGCGGTAAATACAAGCTTTTCCGACCTAAAAGTCATTTTAGCCAAAAATGTCAAATAGAACCTTTTCAAAGTATTGTAAAGATATGTTAATAATGTAATTAAATTCTGTCTTTAACTTGGCGGCTCCGAGCTCATTTGAAATTATTACTGCGACCCCTAAGCGAATAAATTTGCTCAGGCCTGAATGGTAATGCATATCCAACCCTAAACGTTACACACAGATACTAACGAGAACAAAGGCATGAACAGAACGAAATAGACAAATAAAAATAAAGAAATATCATAATTAGTAATACTCGCGGGAATAGTAAATACGGTAAGAAAAATAACAATGTATTTTAAGTCTACATATTACATATAAGGAAATATTACGTCCGGTCAGACAGGACGTAATATTTCGATTCGTGCAAAAGAACATGTTAGATCTTTTAATAATAAAAAAACTGATTCGCAATATGCAAACCACCTCATAGAGGAATCACATGACCTAAATTCAGTAACGATTTGTTTACATTCTTGTAATAAGGGCTCTAAGCTAAATGCATTGGAATAGCTAGAAATTAATAGGTATAATCAATCCAATGACATTCTTAATGAACAGATAACAATCAACACATCACCACTTCTTAAGCCATTAACAAACACTAATGCAATTTAAAAATAAATTCACTTGATGCATTACTAATTTTACGTTTATTTCCACTTAGTAAAAAACCCAGATTAGCTTTCACTTCATGAATACACCAAATCAATAATTTATTTTATCCATATAAAATTAAGATGGTGGAACAGAGAAGAAGATGTATAGTGTACCCTGTCTAGCCTAGGTATATACGCTTGTTCTAATGCACGTTTAAAACATAGTTCTGACGAGGGCGTAAGCCGAAATAGCTATCAACAAATACATAAAATAATTTCTGTAGAATTAAAATACATTGTTATTTTTCTTACCGTATTATAATGGAGTTCTACCAAGTAAATGTCTCTTCCATCAATAAAGGGAATAGTAAAACTCGCACGATCGATGGCACTTAAAAGATTAAATCTACACGGTGAACTTATATAACTCAGATAAACATTGGTAAGATAATATTTTCGATGGATTCGGCTGTAACTTCGTGAAAGTTCATTTAAATATAAAATAACTTTGATTATTCCACGCATTGTGCTACTAGCTGTGACACGTGTTTCGCCTCTTTCAGCCAGCCCCTTTCTAATTGATTGCATCTCATTAGTTAATATTTTGTAATGCTTACGTCATTAGTAGTATAATTATTTGTTTGCTTCGTTTTGATTCTATAACCCATTCCTAGCTTCCAGTAAAATGGAAAAATCCCAAACTACATTTTGTAATTTTATCATTTTAAAATATTAGAAGCAAACTTTGTCAAAGTAAGTTCGAAAATTTAAAATAACTTGATTATCTTTGTATTATGCTACTAGCTGTGACGCGTGTTTCGCCTCTTTCAGAGGCATCTTCGGACTATCGCAAAGTTAACTTAAGCAAATTTATATAAAAATATTCTATGTTAATATAATTAAAAATATATAATATAATATTGTGTGTTACTTTTTTACTACGCAACATTTGCGATAGTAAGTCTGAAGATGCCTCTGACAGAGGCGAAACACGTGTCACAAATAGTTACACAATACGTGGAATAATAATTAATTAAGATATTTATTAATCTTAAAGTGTTAATTAATAGCTGTCACAGATTAATTGGACTGGCTTTTAAAATCGACTAATTACGATATTAATTCGATGGAAGTGTTCAAATGTCCAATGCGTTCAGTCGTCGAGGGTGACGCCGCCGAATTAGGGCGGGATAGGCATTCCCCGAGTATTGACATCAAAGGGAAAATGATCCCGTTCTATAAAGGTCACATTTCGGAATAAATGTACCGGAATTTACAGGTCACAGCGCCAAGGGGTTAAGTATTTTTTAATACGTGAAACGATTTTATTACGAGAATATCGATGGAATAATAAAGCAGATTATTTTAACACTTATTGTGCCACCGTTTTGGCCAATTCTTTTTCATTTTGATTATTATATTTGGGTGAACATGTTGGCTATCCCACCACCCTTCCGTTATGTGTGTGCAGCCGTTTTTCACAGCCGCCTTCCATAACGCTATACGATCAAGAAAATAAACGAATTTACTACTCACTTACTTGGCGCGAGACAGAGCTGCACAGGACTGATCTTTTAACCATGCACTAAGGTGCTTAAAGAGAAGAAAAATAGAAAGAAAAAAAAAAGAAAATGTGACTTGCTCAGCCATTTTGTTAGAGTGATATTAAGTATCCTATGTATCTGTATACTGAGAATCCGTGGAGTTTAATCTACTTCGCGTTGAATCTGAAGAGGAATCAAGATTATCCCGTTCCACATAAAATGTTGCAAATTTATCGAATGCCTCAAAATTGGCCTGAGATCTAAGATCAGGTCAGCGTGGCATATTGGGCCCGTATGAGGCCTTTTGATTATTATTTAAATATCTTGCAAATATAGTTCGTTAAATCATTAATTATATTGTTTAAGTAGTCTAAGTTTTAGTAGTACACATGCAAGGGGCTTAACCCGTGGAGTGCTAGCGTCTCATATGCTGAGACGCCTGATTTCGGTGTGTTGCAAAACGTTATTAAAAAATAAATAGAGTAAACAATGTTAACCCTCCCCATACTGTGCTAAAAACTTCCGCGAGCTCCGGTGATATGTATTTACTACACCATATGAAAAAGTTATTTAAAAACCGGAAAAATGTGAATATTTCTAGACATTGCTTTGATTGACTATGGTTGAAGTTGAAATATAACAATTTTTGTAATCTAAGTGTCTGAAAAGAAGAAAAAAACATCGCAATTAGCTGCCGCTCCGACGTCTTCACCCGTCGGCAGTCGAATTCGTAATGACGAAATGAATGGCTAGTTCGAAGTCGATCACTTCTACGCATGCGCTTTCGCGCCGGAGCTGAACACGTGCAAAAGTACGCTCGCACTCGCGCTTACACACGCGCATAAATTGGAATACGTTTGTGTGTATGGGTGATTCTTTGCCCGATTCTTCCACTAATTATTTATTTCCATCGCTGCAAATGAATAACCATACATAACTGTAATTTTATTTAATACGTAATAACATTACTGAGGAATACAAAAATTCTCAGATCAGTATCTATTATATTTAATAGAAATATTCTCATTATTAGAGTCGAGTTGTAGTAAATACATATCACCGTGCAGCGAAGGTTAAAACTATCATGTACGAGATTTTTTTTATTCAAATATTTATGCATTGTTTAATCTCATAGTCTGCATGGGTATAATTAACACAGAAAATGATTAATTAATGTTTGAAATCTTAGTTGTTGAAATATTCGAAAATCGGCTCAGCACAGAAGAGGTTAAAGGCAATTAGTTTTTTTTAACAATGGGTGATACACTTTTAAGGTGTTCACTAAAAATACTTGATGGAATAGCATTATAATAAAAATAATAACACAATTTTAGTACTTATTCCACATAAAATTTATTGGATCAGGACCAGTTTCGCTCATGGTGAGCATTATCAACTGATAATATATACAACGAAACAGTGATATATATACAAAAGTTTAGCAAGACTTATAAAGGTATGACAAACAATTTGCATTTGTGCACTTGAGATTCCTGACGATGGCGAAAGACGAAGCCCGGGTCGTAAGTGACAAAACTCATGGAAAAGTAAAAACATCAAATTTGATATTGAAATTCCACTAAGCACCTTCAGTCGAAATTCTAAATTATCTTTCAATAATGTTGAATACCTCTTCGCAAGACAAGTATTTATTATCAGTTGATTATGCTCGCAATGAGAGAAACCGGTCCTAATATTGCAACTGACATTTTTTTTTTCCAAAACTGCCAATTCTTTAACCCTTTAACGGTCAAAGGCCGATATTGGTTAATATATTAACCAGTCACGTTTAGGACAAAATATCCAAAACCACTCATATTAACGTCGATCTTATTATTTAAATATTCTTTCTTTGATAATTAACTTTATCGGTGGAAATTCTGCGTAATTCTTCAAAAATCAACGTTTTTAGGCGGGATATCATAAATTAACCACTGACCGTTTGTGCCCACGAAAAAGGTACATGTCGTCGCTGTGTAATATCAAATACGGTTTATGATCCAATAAGATCCCTGGTTATTTGGAATCAATGTAATATGCCAGAGTATGTAACTATACTTCAAGCCATTCCATAAGCATGGTTGTAAAAACATAATAATTGATTGATTGAATTTACTTGGCAGAACTCCATTATAACACACGGTGAAAAAATATCAAAGATTTTTAATTATAAAAAGAATAAACTATATATATGTAGTTGAAAGATACTTAGGCGAACGTCCTCGTAAAAACTGTTTTTACTTAGCTTTGTAATATCATCGGCACAGATGTTTTATACAATACGTCTCCGTCAGGTTGATAAAAGAGGCAGGCCGGATTCAGGCTCCCCTGGGACATACGCAGCACATGTCCAAGCCAGGTCCATCGTCGCCCTTTTATTTTGGACGTAATAAGGGGCTGGTTCGTCTGCTCTCTTACCTCCGTGTTCCTGACAAAGTCAAACCACCGTACTCCTAATATTCGCCGCAGGCATCTATTTTCGAAGCACAGTATACGGTTACCCTGCGCTTTTGTGATGTGACATGACTCGCAACCGTAAAGCAGCACAGTCAGTATGCATGCGTTGAAAAAGTGGCACTTTGTTCTGACCGAGTACAACCGTGAGTCCCAGACTTTTCGCATTGAATTAAATGTTGCTCCAGCTATCCCTAATCGGATCGCGAGCTCATTACGCAGATTATCATGTATAGTTAAGTATACACATTTGCAATGTTTTATAATCGGTTCCTGTGGTCTAGTGGCAAGAGCTTTGTCCTAGTGATCAGGCGACCCTAGTTCAATTCTCGGATTTTTTCTTGGGCTGGGTGTATGTTATTTATCGTTGATTTTGTGCACAACTGATTTATTATTTATCATCGAGTTAATCTCGTATGACTTTCACAATTAAGAATATTTGGCGCATTGGCGTAAGCTGTGAGACGACCAGGGTTTCTTCCCAATCTGACTGCGTCAGACAGCGTCATTCTAAGGCGTTCGTCGACGGAACTTAGGGACAGGATGGGGAGAAAGGTGTCTCTCGCAAAGATTTCAAACGGTTTCTCTTTGCCGTAACTCTATCCCAGAGTAGGCTAGTTTATTGTTCTCAATTTAGATTGTCAGTTACACAGATATAATTGTAGTTGCGACTACATTTCAAAGCGTAAGACCAAATGAATAATGTGACTTCCTCCTGTCCGAGAAAGGAGGGCGATAAAAAAACTGATGACTTTTGAAAGAAGGATAACGACTGACTGACTTGGCGGTTATTTTATTTGACAGCCACATTTATACTCCGTGATTCTAGTATGAAAAACAGCTCGACCAATCAACGCAAAGCATTCTGGCCTGAGCTGAATTCAACTAATCACTGCGAAGCCGTCGCAATGAGTCGGTTACATGAATTTATAATAATTTGAATGCATTTATTCGCGTTATATTACTAGTTTGGTCTTATTATTATTGATTGAGGTGATAAATATGATCGTCCGAGAGAGTTCTGATACCCTACAACATCATGCGGTATCAGCTGTAATGCCAAATATTTTTTTTTATTTAATTTAAAAAAAAAAAATATCAACTAAAAAAAAAATAATGGCCAATAAAATGAATATTGGATTATATGTGTATATTTCCATTCAACAAAATTATTTTCAAACATGACGCTAAACGTCTATTGTCCAATATATTGACCATTGAAAAAAAATATTTTTCTAATAAACTAATGATTTTTTAAAACTTTTTTATCAAATTTATTTCATGTGGTTAGAAAGTATTTTATATCATAATTTTTCAAATTCGAATCCAAAATATTTAATTTACCCTATAAAGGATTAAGTCTCAAACAAGTCCGAGCAGGTCTGTTTCATGCTAAATATTATGGATATACTCGTCCGAGCTTTAGTCACGTCCTGGCGAAAGCGAAAATGTTTCACAGCGATACATTGTTGTTATTATTCCGTCGTTTTGACTCTTTGTTTCGAGTATGCGACTCCATTCGAGCGTCGCGACTTATTTCCTCTCCGAGAGAAAGCGCCCCCATGACAGCCCCCCTGAAATTGTACGAGGGGCCGCTGAAACATGCTCAGCCCTGTCCTCAGGGCATTTTCCGCCGCATTGTTACAACGGAGCGAAATGAAAGGAAACAGTTCTCCCATGATAATTCTTTTTTTAAATAAATATTTAAATAATAATAAGCCCCTTGCACTGAATAATGTTGTATCCACAAATTTTCCGGTTTTTAGAAATGTTCAAAAAACTAAACCAGTTATTTTTTTTATATTTTATGTATTGACAAGCCGGTAGTGTCTGTGTATGGCTGTACTGATTCAAAAACTTTCGAAGGTATCCACACAATCAATAAGTTTTATCGCAATCGGATGCACGGTATAGGACCGCATACGGGACATATAAACAATCATTCATTTTTATATGTATAGATAGATAGATAATTAGAAAACTTTTGTGGGCGTCCACACAACAAATTACCAAAGCTTTATCGCAATCAGATGAACGATTTGGGACCAGATCGCGGGCGTCTATAGAACAAATCACAAAAATTTCATTGCAATCGGATGAACCGTATGGCAGCGCATAGAGTACGAATAAACAAATATATTGATTTTTATATATAAGATTACAATAAAAATTGTATATTGCCATAGTGTTTACCATAAACGATGCATAGTGAAAAAAAATGATTATTTAGATCAAGGGTAGCCAACGCGGGGCCCGCGGGCCACGTGTGGCTTGCAAAGCATATGCACATTTTTTTTTTTTTCTTTTAGTGTAAATAAAACCAATTTTATATAAAAATAAATTTCTCAAAAATAAGCCTGTATCGTCCAACTATGACTAGTGTCGACGACATAAGAAACCATATTGAAGATAATTGGAGAAATTTCCAAGTTCATATGTTATGCTCTAGCATTGGATGAAAGCACAGACCTACCAGATACCACCCAAGTTGCAAACATGCTCTATCGATGATTTCGCTTTTTGGAAACATTTACACGTGTGGACTTCGGAATGAAGCATATTAAATCTCAAATGAGAACACGAATCACTGATGAGCATTTGGAAAACTGTTTGCGTGTAGCAACAACATCAATCGTTATGAACATTGATGAACTTAGTTCTGACAAACAAAATCAGACGACTCACTAAAATTTATTATATTTTGACTATTTTTTTATTATTTTTGTATTGCGTAACTCTAATATAATACATATGTTTGATTCTCATTTTTGTAATATCTTCTTAAAAAAACTATATTCCTGTTTGCTAAATAATAAAAAAAATACATTGTTGTGTGGCCCGATAGGAAATCTCATTTCTAAAATTTGGCCCGGCTGCTGAAAAGGTTGGCCACCCATGATTTAGATAAACCCAGATTTTATATCATTTCAACCAGGGCTGTGGAGTCGTTAAAAACAAGTACGACTCCTACTCCGACTCCAGCATTTACCAAAAACACTACTCCGACTAAAAAAAGTTTAATTTCGTCAGGTTTTTTTTCCTACGTTTCCTATGTATGTATGTGTATTCAATTATACATCAACCAACCAATGCGGCCAAAAGCCAAATATAAAAGCGGTATATAGTTTCACGGCTTAAGAGGCCGAGTTATAAACGTTATCCGGTGACGAATCGTTCGCCAGCGTATCGCAGTTAGTAAACCCATTCACAATCGGCCTAGTTATTTGACAATAGGAGACCACATGACAAAGGACTCTCCGTTTACGCCCGAGAGCCTCCAGTGCACACAAAACTCGACTCGTCACCGTCACACTTTGAGAGCCGGGACTCTTCCCAATCAGGGTGTGCGGAGAAGGCTTTTTTCTCAATCCAGTGTCTGCATTTTATCGGAGGCTTTATTGAATTACCCGCTGCGCCCGAAGCACTGCGATATTTTAAATCTAAATTTCTCTCATCACATTTTTATGTTGTCTAAGATTCTGCACCCTCCAGTGGATTCAATCAAGCCTGGGTTTCATTTTTTTTCAGGGCTGTGGAGTCGGAGTCGGAGTTGGAGTCATCGCGAGGTTTTGGCGGGAGTCTTACATGGAGTCGGAAATTTTTAGTTTTGCTTATAATATGTAAAATTTGGTCATTGGCTGGATTTTTTGGTTGATATATAATTGAATACACATAAATAGGAGAGGTAGGAAAAAAAAGTGACGAAAATAAACCTTTTTTTTAGGCGGAGTCGGTGTCGAGTTTTTGGTCAATGTTGGAGTAGGTAACCGGACAAACCCAATATTATAAAGCGAGCGCACTCGGACGGTGTCCGTAGGTAGGCCGATTGTTCTGAATTGGCATATTCTGAAAAGTCTTAAAAAAATGGCATTACAGCTAATGCCAATGCGCCAAATATTTTTAATTGTCAAAGTCAAACGAGATTAACTCGATGATAAATAATGAATTAGTCGTGAACAACTCACCGATAAATTACATTCACCTAGTCCAAAGTCTCCTTTTCAATTGAAAAAATCTGACCTTGCCGGGAATTGAACCCAGGCCCACCTGATCGCTAGGAGAAAGCCCTTACCACTAACCACAGAGACCGATTATGCTTAATTTATTATTAAATTTAATTATTTTTAATATGTAAAATTTGGCTTTTGGCCGGATTGGTTGGTTGATATTTAATTGAATACACATAAATATGAAAGTTAAAACGTGACGAAGTTAAACTTTATTTAGTTGGTGTCGTATTATTGGTCAATGCTAGAGTCGGAGTCGTGTTTTTTGTATTACTCCACAGCCCTTATAGAAAAAAATTGTGTGTATTTATTAAAAAATCTTATTTTTTACAACATTTAGAAATGTCGAAATGTAATTAAAATTTCTAAGCCAGAGGGGCTTAAAAGTTTTGACTTTTTAAAAAAACTTTAAAATAAGATAACACAGCAATACAATTTTATCACTAAGCCATTAAGAAATGTCAAGAAAACTCTTATATAATCAGAATTTTGTTAAGAAAGCTCCAAGTTATTATAAGCTTTTGTTGAAAATGGGAAACGTCACTTGCAAACTCTTTTTGAATAAATTGTATCTTCGCAAGAAACAAAAAAAAAACGACAAATTCTTTGTTTAAAACAAAAAGAATATTTTTATATGAAGCTTTGTGGTTGGTATGAACTCAAGACAATATTTCATTCAGTTGCAGATTACCCCATAAGCGCAAGAGGCGCGTGCTTGGGGCCTCCAAAGTTTGGAGGCCTCAATAAAAGCTTACATTAATATAAATATTTTTCACATATCGTTTACCTTATATAAAAAGGTTGCAATTGACATTTTTGCCTAAAATTACCTTTTGGTCGGAAAAGCATGTATTTAAGGTATTCTATCATATATATGAATTTTAGAATTATCTTTGGTTGAATAACGGAGTTAGAATTCAGGAGTTGCACTGCATCCGCACACTTTTTTTACTAAATTTATTTGACAAAGTTCTAAGATTGTTGTCATTATTTCCATCATTAGATCGTTATTTCTTAGCAAGAGTTGTGAAAAAATATGCTTAAAATAAGTAATTTAAAACATTTTTACTTGCTCATCGTTACAAGAGAATTTTAATCAATTGAAACTTTAAACGCTCAAATCTAAAAACAGTGTCAAGAGCAGTTAGAATCTTTTCAAAGTAAGGTGTCCATATGTATTTGACTTGAAATATATGATGCTGTCACACCGAGAAAGTTATTTTCAATAGATATAATATAAAATGACGGATGGGTTATAAATCATATGTACGATATGCGGGTGTGCAAGATACCCATTCTGAATTGTTACTAGTGAACTGTGGGGAATAACGCACATTTTAATCAATATAAATAGCAACATATTTGTGATTAGACTAGGTATGTCTAGTGTAAATTAATAAAATTTGTGTGGCTCGTGTAAGTTGAAATACATAGGGCTGACAAAAAGGAGTATATCGACTCAAGTTAAATAACAAAAATAAAATCAAATGTTATTTTATAATAAAAATACTGAGTCTCTATTTATACAAACCACATTATAAAATAATCACGTAGGAAGTTCGAAAGGCCAAAATCTGCCATAAGTATTTTTATCATTAGGGTCAAGATCAGTGGTCTCCAAACTGAATGAGGATGCGAGCTTGTAAACCATACATATTATTAACATAGTACTCAAAATAAAATCGGACTTCAAATAAAACATAAAATGCGTACTATAATAACGTATTTATAAACAAAGCTAGCAAGTACCCGGCATGCGATGCAATACCACTCAAAAAAAGAAAGTGTTTATGTATTTATTCTGTTTATTAAGGTATAAGTGCTTTTGGATACAAAATATTTTTTTTTCTGTCTGATGCGTATACGAATAAATCAGAAGGTTTTCCAACGCGTGAGTAAGCCACATGCAGCTGTCCATATAAGAAGCATGGATTTTCTAAATTTATCCATCGATAGCTACCGAAAATGCCACCGCAAGCTACCGGTAGCTCGCGAGCGACTGCTTGGCGATCACTAGCTTAGATATAAATGAAACGTGTCATGTCATTCTATCAACGATTGATAATTTACAATATTTTATTTACTGTACAGTCGGTGGCGCAGTGGTCATCGTTGTTGGATTGCGTGCCGGACTGCCCCGTGTTTCATTCCCGGTACGACCGAAATTTTTAGTCGATAAATCTGTTCGAAGGCATAGGTGTTTGTTTTATTTAAAAATCCCTTTTCACATTTCCTATCCCAAAGAGCGACGCATAGCGAGAGCGATTAGCTAACCACTAGTCATATCCTTTCCATCCCCTACTCTCTTCAAAAAAGATAGGTTGAGCAACTGAGTAACAAGCAGTTCTGGTAGAAAAATATATGTTAAGATAAACTCCGTGAGGAGACCATATGCTCCAAGTTGGGAGCGGGCATGGTTAAAAAATGTAATAAATCAATGCCTATGTACGCGTGATTCTCAAAAAGTAAATGATTGGCGAAGGTTAAACTATCTTATTTAAACGAAAAGCGGCTAAATGTTTAGCCACTCTTATATTCAAAGTTTTAGATGTTTTCCCAATGTGGAACTTAGGGCAGTCACTACACTGTAATCTATAAATGCCACATTTGTTTTTATAATTTATGTTAATTAATACATACATACGTTAAGTGTTATTCTATCAACGATTGATAGTTTACAATATTAAATACCCTTTGGCCTCGTATAACACTATTTAGTACAACACGCTTTACATAACACGGTTTAACGAAAAAAAATTGGTGGAGAAGGTTTTTATGACATAGATATTTATGATATCCAAGAAATATTGGAGGATCGTACGTTGAACGAAGAAGAATTAGTCGAAATATTGGATGAACCTACCACAATTAATGACTCAGAAAGCAGTTGCAGCAAATAAGCAACATGTTTCACATTAAAAACAATAAATGACGACCTGGAATTGGATTTTTTTTATTGAAATTAATCCTATAATGAAAAAGAGTTCGAAATTCAAGAAGGAATTGCAAAATATTTTGGATCCTTATATTATATTAAGGAAATACGTATTTTTTATGGAACGCAATCCCTAATTTTGTTTGAACTTCAAACCTTGTATAACACGGATTTATATTACACGACGTCTTTGTGGAATCATATAACCGTGTTATACGAAGCCCTAGAGTATACGCTTAAAAAAAACGCTTATTTTACAGCGTAGATAGTCATTTTTATCAGAAAATTATAAGGAAATGTTTTTTTATTATTCTACCGTTTACTGGTTTGCCTGTTTTGTCAGCGACATCCGTTGGTTAATGAAATCCACGCACGAAGCATGGCGCATAAACGATGCAATAAAGATAAAAGTTGACTCTTTTCTCTGTCAAATTCTAGCGAAATGTTTCTGTGAATAGGATACTTCAGGTTGGAATGTCACTCATATTGCGTTGAGCATTTTCAAGCACTTTTGCGGACAGCATTTCATAAATGACACCGCACGGAATGCTATATGGTCTACGGGGCTGGCAGTGAAATGTTTTATGTTTGAATTTCTGTGGAAACTCATTAGAAACAGTGTTAATGTTTTACATGCATAAGGCGCTAGTTTTTAAAATTGAACAAATATGACACATTTGAATAGTTTGTTAATTTTAATTGAGAAACTTTATCTTCCGAACTCGCCATTACCATATCCCTTTATTTTTTTTTCACCGTGTCCACAGCTAATGCTACTAAAGCGAAACTGTACTTTATGCTTAATGCTAGGAGCAAACTATCCATAAAGAGTAAACTTCTCCTATATACAGCAATAACTCGTCCAATTATGGTTTACGCCACACCAGTGTGGGCGTTTGCTCACCAAAAGCATCTGAAGACTCTCCAGGTTGTTCAGAATACGTCATTGATGCAAGTATGTGATGCTCCATGGTTCGTGCGTGGTTCGCTGTTACACAGAGATTTAAATGTGCCCACTATTAGCGAATTCGTTCGTGAAACCTCTAAAAAGTTTCATAAGGCTGTGGGCCTTCACGATAACCCAACAATCTCTTGCTTGCAGAATTATGACGAGAAGGCCTCAGAGAATCGATATAGGCCGAGAGCTATTCTTCTCGATGACCCTCTTTAGGTAGAGACGCAATATTAAACTGACTTCTCAACTGTAGCGATCGCGCCCTCCTGTCGGAAGCGATGGGAAGGGAATGTCAACAAGGAAAATTCAAGAGTTAATACATTTAGAGACGAAGGAGACTGGAATAACTTTGGCGCTAACACGCCTTAGAACTTGATGCTCCGTCAAACTGATATCCAAAAAAAAAAACGTGTCCACTCCTAACTTGGAGCAAATGGACTTCTGACAGAGTTAATCTCAACACTTTTTTCTAGCGGAACTGCTTGTTACTCAGATGCTCAACCTCTCATTTTTAAAAACAGTAGGGATTGAAAAGAAAGACAACTAGGACAGGATTAGTGGGAAGCTAATCGCTCTCGCTACGCAAAGCTTTTTGTGATAGGAAAGGTGGGAAGGGATGTTTAAAAAACACAAATACCTATTGCCTTTAAAAAGAATCGATTGAAAAAATCTGATCGTACTGGGAATTGAACCCAGGCGATCTGACACGAAACCCAACGACGTTAACTACTGCACGACGGACCGGATAAATACCATTAATTATACATTTAAGCACTTGAAATCATTTCAATAATAATTGTTCGGATAAAGCCCACCAAATATATTTGTCGGTATTTCCATGTTGTAAACTGACAAATAGTTTTTAGGATACTACATTTAAATTTATAACACACCCACATAATTCATTGAAATTCACTAACAATTAAGCTTCAGGCATTTCATGTTGATTCGTGCACTTAAATGCCAGATGATGCCGCAAGGTAAATCCCAGGTCGTTACTGACAAAACTCATTCAAATTTGATATTGAAATTCTATAAAACATCTTTAGTCGAAATCCAAAATATTTGAATTCTTAATTGAATTTGTAAAGTAAAATATTTGCCATAAAAGCAAATAATTTCAAACGTACAACGTATGTCTCTGATCTAAATTGAGGATATAGGGCTAGGCTTTTTATCCCTTTCGTCTCAGGGGATGGGTTGATGATAGTGATAAGGGATGAAGTCTCTTGAGGGTGGTAACACTGACAGGCGATTCAATAATCTCGAGGTTTTAAGACTTTTAAAAATAAATTTGTTTCTTTATCTACGAGAAAGCAGCTACTCTTTATTTGACTGTTATTTAAACCACGTTTAACCAGCACTATCAGCTGTTGGTAGATGGAAGATTTTTCTTGCACTAATTTCAAACGTATTTTATAAATTAAGTATTTCAACTGAGGGTGGTTGATGGAATTTCAATATCAAATTTGAATTTTTTGAATTATTACTTTTCCATGAGTTTTGTCGCTAACGATCCGGGTTTCGCCTTTCGGCATCTTCAGGCATTCCAAGTGCACGGATGTACTTGAACTGACGCGTAGTAAACAGTTTGTATCGTTTATAAACAAAAATATAAGTAAATCATTAAGTTAAAAGGTTATTAAAATGTAAATTAGCGAAATTTGAATGAATACAAGTTTCAATGAATTTAGTGAATGCTCAACAGTTTGCCAATTTTGAACGAGCAACTTTATTTTCCCGATTCGCCATTGTTGTACCCTTTTAAATAATTGTTATTTACAAGGAATAATAATTAAGTTATTCAAAATTTTAAGTATATTGAGACGACCTTGATCTCGGCTCTCTCGTTAAATGAGAGGGAGCCTCCGGTCCGACACTCGGGAAGTGGAATTTAGGGATCGGAGTATGAGAATCAGGATGCTTTTAATTAAACACGACCGCAAAGCGTTAAACAAGTGCGATTAGCACAGACACAATTTATTTAATTTTTAAACACAAAAGTTATACACAGATTTTACATATAAAGAATTACACGCTACACACACACAGATTTTAAATACAAAGCAAAAGCACAACTATTACAATGACGAAGGAGATATCAGGAATTTAACTCGAATTTATTCTTAGGGGAGGATGAGGAGCTTGAAGGCTACTTTCCGGGGCTTACGCTTGGGAGATTTTCCTCAATTAGCTCGTAAGGCTTTTATGGATCTCAAGTGCACACAGAAGGCTCGCTAATCTCTAATTGACTAATTACGTAAAAAAGCGGTTCTTATATGCTCATTTGCACCCGTGTTTAGCGGGAATTGCCCCATTAATGTCATCATAACGGAGCAAAACCGTTAAAAGATGCGTTCGATGATCCATTTTTTATGTTCCATCGAACTCTGCATGAAATACCTCGTATCTCATGCACTCAGGGCGTGAAAGAGTCAGAGACATTTAGAGCGAGACGTCGGCTACTGCTCCGACTTGGAGACGTTGCGCCTAAATGTCTCTTTTACAAAATTTGAAATAACTCTATATTGCATCGCTATAGATTTCAATATAGAGTATTATTAGATTGAAATTACTTCCTAATATCAACTAAAACTCATAGACTGAGGTGATAATAGATCATTCGAGAGAGTTCTGATTTCCTACTATATAGGGCGGTATCAATATATCACTTTTCAGTGTTCACTGTCGATACTTGGTGGAATGGAATTATATTAAAAATAATAAGACATTTAAAGTTCTTTTTCCATATTGAATTTATTGAAATCGTGAACGGTTTCACTCATCGCGAACATTATCAACTGATAAGAAATACAAAAACAGAGCATTTATATAATAAAACGATATGAAAGATTTATACCTTATAAGTAGAGACTCCAATTCGAGTATCGAGAACTCGATACTCGAGTATACTCATCCATTTTTAGAGTACTCGATACTCGAGTATTTAAAAAAATACTCGAGTAATACTCGTTTTAGTAATAATCGTCGAAGTTTTTTCTACTGCGAGAATTATAAAGAAAAACATCAAACCAATTTAAAATTTGAGTCGTTTAATTCTCTATTATTATTGAAATATATGTTGCATTAATGGAAATAAATGTATTAGTAATATTCAATAAGTTATTATTTTTCATTTATAAATATACACAAATTAGAATTAATAATATATATTTTGGTACATCTGAAACTAATCGAGTATACTCGAGTACTTGAGTAATTTGAAATTTACTACTCGATACTCGAGTAGTTGAGAAGTTGAGTAATTGGAGTCTCTACTTATAAGCATGGCTGTGGAGTCGGAGTCGGAGTCGTACTCGGGGTCGAGATTTTTTAAAGTTTGAACTTTTTATTTTTGCATATTATATGTCATATATGGCTATTAACCGGATTGGTTGATTGATAAATTATATAAATGAATACACATAAATAGTAAAGGTTGGAAAATAACGGGACGAAATTAACCATGTGGAGTCGTGTTTTTGGAAAATGCTGGAGTCGGAGTCGGAATTTTTTTTTTCGACTCCACAGCCCTGCTTATCTTTTAAACGAATAACGCTTTATTTTGTATTTATTATCAGTTGATAATGCTCACGACGAGTGAAACCGGTAATGATCTCAATAAATGAATGTGGAATAAGTACTAAAATATGTCATTAATTTTTATTTATGCTTAAACATTAGTGGTTCTGACGAAGACGTTAGCCGAAATAACAATCAACTATATATTTTTTATAGAACTAAAAAACATTGCTATTTTTACATCGTGTTAAGAATATTTTTCTTTCGGAAACTGAAATATAAATGAGATTATTTTGCGCACTTTTCTCGCCCGCCTGTAAGGGTGTTTTCTGTTTCGTCAAATCGACACCTTACTTTGAAAAGGTTCTAACTGCTCTTGACACTGTTTTAAGAAATGAGCGTTTGAATTTTTTAACATTGACTTGTGGCAATAAGCTAGTAAAAATATTTCAAATTACTTATTTAAAACATATTGTTTCACAACTCTTGCTAAGAAATAATGATTTTTAAGATATCATGATGGAAATAATGATGACAATCTTAGAACTTTGGCAAATAAATTTAGTAAAAAAAGTATGAAGATGCAGTACAAATCTGGAATTCTAACTCCGTTATTCAACCAACGATAATTCTGAAATTAATATATATATACATATGATAGAATGCGGTAAATAGAAGATTTTCCGACAAAAAAGTCATTTTTGCAGGGCTGTGGAATCGGTAATAAAATAACGACCCCGACTCCAGCATTTACCAAAAACCCGACCCCGAAACCGACTAAAAAAAGATTAATTTCGTCACGTTTTTTTTTCTACCTATCATATTTGTGGGTATTCAATTATATATCAACCAACTAATCCTGCCAAAAGTCAAATTTGACATACTGTATGTAAAAATAAATTTCCGACTTTGACCAAATCGCCGCGTCGACTCCAGCCAAAAAGCCCCAAATCCATGCATTTTAGGCAAAAATGTCAATTAGAACCTTTTCAAAGTAAGGTAACGAAATGTAGCTAAGCACATACAACCTTCCGACGCCATTTATCTCAAGCTGAAGGGCGCTTTTCCATCTACTTTTTTGTGGACAGAAAGCGAATGCGATCCATCTTAAGCACCCATTCTATTTATCACCCATGCCACGCCATACACCCACGAATTACGTCACGGAATGAAGTTGATTTGCTTTCGGTTATGTCCAGTTATAACTTAAACTTAGTTTTAATTTAAATAACTCATTGATTATATCAAAAATCAGTAATACATTATTTTTTGCGATAGGAAATCCCATGCAATCGACTGAAAAAATCTGCTCGTCCCAAAAAGCGACGCATAGCGAGAGCGATTAGCTAACCACTAGTCCTGTCCGAGTCATCGTAATTTTTTCATTCCCTACACTCTTCGAAAAGAGAGGTTGAGCAACTGTGTAACAAGCAGTTTTCGTAGAAAAATATATGTTCCAAGACATAAAAACATTCTTTGTAATTATTTCACAGCTCACATCTATTAACATCAGACCGATTTCGCTCATTGCAAGCATTTACAAATGATAAGAAATATAACATAACAGAGCTATATATCTTATATATATAACCGAAACGGCGTATGTATGTCTGTGTAAGTTGCCATATAAACGAATATGAAAGAAAATACGGACTAAGCGACCAATAATTATTTAATGTTATATCATTTGACATAATTATATCACAAAATCTAACATCCAAAATAGAGTTAAAATAAAATCACAAACTTTATTTAATTTGATGACAGCTCCATTCTCGCCCATTAAAATGTCCAAATTCAAGGAAAAAACCTAATTTGCTGTCAAAGAAATGTCAAATAATACCTTCACGTAAATAATAAACATTATTATATTAATAAAAGCCGGGAAAAAGTTGGTAGAAGACTAATTTATTACATTTTGACTAAATGTCTTCGCCGATAAAAATTCAAACATATTTTCTTTCATATTCGTTTTTATGGCAACTCAATGACCAACAATGCAAAAGGGAATTACAGACCCACAGACATACATACGCCGTTTAGGTTTTATATATAAGATTTGTACAGTCAACCTTGCTATAGCGAACACTTCTAAAGAGCTTTTTCTTATAGCGTATGCGTCGGTTTTTCGTACAAGGCACGTGTCGCTTGCTTACAAACTAAACACTTATAATTTTATTTAAAATGAAAAATTTGAAAAATGTTTGATGCTTCAAATCACAAAACCAAACCCCAAATTTTGTATAGGTGCCTAAGTTTATATAGCGTTTATTTGTTAAAGCGTACTCCCTATCCTCCGGCTATAGCAGGGCCGACTGTATGATGATTTTTCGTAATGGTTTGGTTTGCATGAGTAAATGAACTATGATTGAAATTCTTCACAGCCGGTGGCCGCGACGAAGGAAGGCTTTCTGATGAAGCAGACCTGGAGCTTCCAGAGATGGAGGAGACGCTTTTTCCGGTTGCGGGGAAGGGTTCTTTACTACGCCAAGGATAGAGAGGTAAGAAGTCATATATATTTTCGCAGGAGAATGTACACATATATGTACATAACGATTTTGATCAGCTTTTAGTGAGGTAATAAATCATATATTTTTGTAAGGTAGTATACATATAAAGGGTATTTCAATAGGGACGCTCAAAATATGTTACTTTGTCCTGCTGAGTAGATTATTCATTGTTTAGTGGCCAAATTTGAGTCGACCAGTTTGGTAAATAATCGGCCAACACCTACCTGTACGTCATCAAAATACAATATCTGGTGAAAACATTGCTGCTGTGTGTAAAAGTGTACAGGAAAACCCAAGGCAGCTTATTTCTCGTGGTTCACAAGAACTTGGCTTTTCTGCGACTTCAACTTGGCGAATTTTGAATCGGGCCTTATGTCTGCACCCGTATAAAATCCAACTAACCAAGGAACTTCAGGTAAACGACCACAGACAACGCCTGATTGGGTTCTGGAGCAGTCGGAAGTTTACCCAAATTTGTCAAAAAAGTCAACTTTAGCGACATGGCCCATTTTATAATGAATGGATATTGGCAGACATTTGATGCTATATTCCATATTTAATGCCGTAAAATATACTTACAAATGAAATTAAAATTTAGTCGAAATCTCACAAACAACTTGTTTTATTTACATTTCAAAACTACGTACTTAAAACGGATGTGCTTGAACTGACACTGACTGTACTTGAACTCAGTTCAAGTACATCCGTGCACTTGGAATGCTTAAAGATGCTGAAAGGCGAAACCCGGGTCGTTAGCGACTAATCTCATGGAAAAGTACAAAATTCAAACAATTCAAATTTGATATTGAAATTCCATCAAGCACCTTCAGTCGAAATACTTAATTCTAGTCCATAAAGTTGGATACAATGATTTTCCAATCGATTTATAGATAGAGAGATTAAATAAGCTATTTGATAATAAATTATAACCATATTATTGCATGTTATAAATTGATTAATTGTATTTCTCGGAACCATAGCAAATATAGGATTATTAAGTGGTTTTCAACGCAAATTAGTTCCAATTAAGGTGATTGGGTTGTAATTACTTAAGCTTCCTGTAATAGATTAACATTCATGTGGTCATTAACATGATTACAATTAATTAATTTCCATTTGATCGAGTGCATTTAGTTTACGGCCTTCACTACAAAGATGTAAAATTATTAATACTGGATTAAAATGTATGCTATTTGATTCTTTTATAAGGTCTGTTTTTCATAAGAGAGTCTGTTTTTCATAATTAAATGGCCTTGTATATTGGGTATTTCGTCCATGGTCTGTTTAACGCGTAATGATTACGCTGATAAAACTAATGTTTTTATCGATAATTATAATATAATAAAATTATTTAATTTATCATACTAACAAGCAAATTAATTGACCTACAAATTGTTCACTCGTGCACTTGAAATGCCGAAAGGCGAATCCCTAGTCACTAGCGGCAAAAGTCATGAAAAGTACAAAATTCAAACGATTCATATGTGATATTGAAATTCCATCGAACACCTTCACTCGAAAACGTCAATTAAGATTACTAAATATCTGGCGCTTTGGCTGAAAGCTATTTTAACAGATATTTTAGTATACCGGTCTATCAACACAATGAAGATGCCGGAGTGCGAAATCCGGGTCTTTGCGATAAAGTTATGGAGAGTACAACATTCGAACGATTTAAATTTTGATATTAAAATTCCATCAAGCACCTTCACTCAAAATCCTCAATTAAGATTGAATATATTTTTTTAAATATCTGGCGTCTTGGCTGATACTTGTTATATCAGATATTTTTGTACACCTGTCCGTCAACACAATAAAGATGCCGAAAGTCGAAACCCGGGTCATAATCAACAGAAGTCATTACAAGAACAAAAATCAAACGATTCAAATTTGGTACCGTACCTATGTTTTTTTTAGATCGATACTACTTCCTGTTTGTCCTATGTATATCGAACTGCAAGAGCCACATGCCATTTCATAGAAACCAGTTCAGTAAAGATTATTTTGATTTGACTATTTTTAAGGTGTGTTCTTTTTTTGAATTTAAATGTCAATAATTTCTTAATGAGACTTTTGGTCTGTGGTTTGAGCCCACAACGAAAATCATCAACGTTGACAATCGCCCCAGGATCAGACAGGGGTCTACTATATTAATATCGAATGCGTTTGTGTGAGGCAGGCGGTCATAAATCAGTTAAGACGTCTTATAAATTACTCTCCACCCCTCGAAAAGGAAATAAAGAATCCTCACAGTTATCGCTATCAGTGAGAGAAGAATTGTGTCGGCTCTTTGTGAGTAGGGATGCGACAAACTTTTACGGTACGTACCGGTTATTTTATAACATGTATATTTCGGTTTTAACAATTGTCACGTTTCTGACTCGTGCGATTGTTATTAATTTAAACGGGGGCTTCACCTCAGACTAGAGGTCTGTACGAGCTCGGGTAAGCCCGGGTAGCAAAGGTTAGGTTTCGGGCCCGGGCAGGGCTCGGGCCTGGGTACAAAAAAAAGAAAATGTATACGCCATTATTGTTTATCTAAATAACATTTACATATAATTTGATGAGTTGATATTATTATTAGTGTAGATTGAAATTTTTGGTTGAAAAGTTGAATAAAATGGCGGGCGCGGGTCGGGTTTTGTTAAGATGTTCGGGAATGAGACTCACGGTCGGGGCGGGTAGAATTTTTAAATTTCGGCCCGCGTAGACCTCTACCTCAGACGTTAACCAAGCTATACATAGTATGCTTGTCCTATAGTCAAATGGTCATACTTTAGAATGCGTCAATTTATCAATGCAGTTAGTACATTATCATAAATTGATTTTTAGATCAATAAAGATTTTGCTCAGAGGCAATGAGTGTTTGTATTGTTAAAAATCCCTCCCCCTTACCTTTCCAATCCCAAAGAGCGACCCATAGTAATAACGATTAGCTTACCACTAGCCCTGTTCTAGTCCTCGTATCCTTTCCATCCTTACTCTCCTGAGCGAGAAATTGAGCAACTGAGTAACAAGCAGTTCTCGTAGAGTTCATATGCTCCAAGTTGGGAAACGGATATGGTTAAAAAAAAAGTTTACAATCCTAATCATCCATCCAATGCTTTAAATGAGGCAGAGCGAGAAATTAGCTCACTCCTAGGCTTCTGCTTTGCTCCATTTTAATAACCTTACTGTTTTCGAAATCAAGTGACTGATGATGATCAAAATCAGTTGTAATTTTACATATGTATTCGTGTCAAAGGGTAAAAGTAGCACAAGTTTGAATGTTAAATCTGTAACATCGGTTGAAAGTTTTTGACACAATGGACTCATACAATTGAACGAGCATATTTTCATTTGAAATGTGAAGCTGAAAACAAACAATTTCGTTTCGTTGTGATGGTATCACAAAAAAGTTAACTGGTAATTATCGATTCGAATTGAAAGATGTTATATCTTACGATATTTTAAATACCGTATTTTACGTTGGTATTTTTTACAAAAATGTGGCAACCCTGAAAAATATTTTCTCAAATAAAAGGAATCACCGAAGCTTATTGGGGTTGAATAAAATTGCTAGTTTGCAAAGATCCATGGGCGATTTTTACTAAAGGTTATCTGCCTATTCCTATAATTATTAAACGATATCCAGCTATACATCAAATCCTTTTGCTACGTTACACTTGGATTCAAGATATTGACAAAAAAAAAATCAAAAATTAAAATTGAGTTTTTAAATTCGCGACTAAAAAACTCTTTCGCTTACATATTATCCATAATTTATTCAACCACTTTTAAGGTGTTAGCTGTAACTTCTTGTCGGAAAGGCATACTTTAAATAAATCTAACACATTTTAAACTACTACTTCTACATGAATTCTGATAACGATCAGGACCGGTTTCACTCGTCGCAAGAATTGACAACTGAACAGTTAAATAATTTCTTCATTTATATAAAAATAAAAATGAAATACTGAAATGTAAAGGTATGTATGTACATAAGTACATACATACATGTACATATTCAACTTTTATGAACATATTGCAAAATCTATGGAAAGGTACAAGTTCCAAAAGGGCTGCAGAAAATCTTCAATTTAGCCGCTTTTTGGCACAGGTGATCGAGAATTTTAGATTATACAGTCGGCCATTGGTGGACTTAGATGGATTTAGCGCCACTTTAGAAAAGGAACTTTTCAACAAAATTTGGATCAACTATTAATATCAACTCATCAAATCATAATATGTATGTAATTCAGATATATTATGCAATAATGGCGGATACATCCGGAATAATCATTTACTTTTTGTGTACCCAGGCCCGGGCCTGAAATTAACCCTTTGTTACCGGCCCGGCCTGGTCCACGGGCTGGTATGAAGGGCGCGGGCTTACCCGAGCCCGTGCAGACCTCTAGTACATGACTAGACAAATTAACGTCATTACAGATACCTAGGTAAATAATTATTTGATTTCTCATTTCCGGCATAAACAACAATGGTGGGCGAGTTTGTGTGTTTTCTCCCAAAGGTAATGTTCCTTGCAATGAAATATTTTAAAATGTTTTTCATAATATTTCCTTTTTCAGTGAATTTTAATTTGATAAACTACATTATTTTATTATAATAATGATTATAGAGCAAAGAAAAAAATTTGGACAAGAGTGCCTTATCCGTATATATGTGTTCCATCCTTGTCAAGGGGAGTGCTAACCGTCTCTCCTTTCAATAGACACGCAGTGTCGGCAAATATAAATGAATATAAGCTTACCCACTGTTCATATATTATCGTGCGAGTTGCTAGCATGGAATCACTCCAAAAATAAAATATTCTATATTTTCAATAATCAAATACAAAAATTCATTTTTTTCATTTGCGCATAGCCGTTACAAAATCTTCTTTTTTTTCATTTGATTTAAATATTTTTTTGACAATAAATAATCTTTATATTGTTAATCTTCTGAACGGATTACAACAGATGTCGTTACTGTACCAGTATTTTTCGAGCGCTTACAAAGTTTTGGCATCAAATAAAATATTTAATATCGGTCGAAAAACAAGATTTGGAAATTCTGTATTCGAAAATTCAGTAATGATCTTTTATAGTAAAATTTGTTTTAAAAATTATATAATTTACTTTATTTAATATTTTTTTCCAAGCACTATTATTTTTTATTTATTTCAATCTCTAAATTGGATATCAATCATAATATCGGTATTCAATAGTAACCTAGTTAAACATAAACATTTAAATAAAAATCTAATTATCCATATATACTACCTATTATTTTAATATTATGGTATCACAATTTAAATAGTATAATATATTATAAATATGGATTATATACAATATGAGGATATAAATAGTATAATAAGTTATGGAGGAACGAACAAAGTAAGTAATATTGAATACAATTTTAGTGGATAATAAATCGTATTTATTCGTAATAAAGGTACACTAGTGACATCTATTGAGCTTAATGATAAACAGATACACAAAAATTTGGTGCGTTTTTGGTTTGATTTCGTGTTTAAAAAAACATTTCAATGTTCTAAACATAATAAATAACGACATAGACAAAGTATAGACAAAAAAATGTTTATAAATTAATGTTTTTGGATATAATATTATATTCGAAAGATTTGGCGAAAGCTTTGTGAGAGATATTAATAAAAATCATTTTGGAACTTTACTTAAATTAATATAATATAATTATAAAGTTTCAAAAAAGTATATTTATACAAAGTTTTCATCCAAGTATACAAAAAAATATGTTTAGTGTAAAAATCAGGGCTGTGGAGTCGGAGTCGGAGACGGAGCGGCGCTTTGGCCGGAGTCGTACTCGGAGTCGGAAATTTTGAACTTTTTATTTTTGCATTTAATATGTCAAATTTGGCTTTTTGGCCGCATTGATAGGGTTGATATTTAATTGAATACACATAAATAGGAAATTTAGGGGAAAAAAGTGACGATATTAACCTTTTTTTAGTCGGAGTCAGAGTCGGAGTCGTGGTTTTGGTAAATGCTGGAGTCGGAGTCGGAGTCAGACTTTTTACCGACTCCACAGCCCTGGTAAAAATATTAAATACCTTCACAATAAATTACGACTGATATTTGGGTACTGTATATTTTTACTTGAGGTACGACGCCATCAACCATATCCGTTTTCTGAGTTAAATCTGTGTGAAGTAGACGTTTTTTTACAAGGTCTACTTGTTAGTCAATTGCTCAACCTCGTATTTGGGATGCGCACAATATTCCACTGACATTTATAATAATGTGTTTTATAATGATTTATAGCTCGATAATCCATATATGTAGCTATTTATACATAACGTAATCATAAAAGCCAGTCCGTGGTGCAGTTGTGGTCGACGTCGTTGGTCTGCATGGGTTCGATTCCCGGAAAGAGCAGATTTTTTCAGTCGATAAATCAATTCTGCTCAGAGGCAATGGGTGTTTGTGTTGTTAATATCCCCTCCCACATTAATGGGTCCCAAAGAGCGACGCACAGTGACAGCGATTAGTTAATTACTAGTCCTCGTATTCTTTCCATCCACTCGCTCAAAGAGAGGTTGAGCAACTGAGTAACAAGCGGTTCTCGTAAAAAAAAACATATGTTGAGATAAACTCCGCGAGGAGTCCATATGCTCCAAGCTGGGAGCGGACATGGTAAAAAAATATAAAAAAATTAGGCAATATTTTTCTATGTTTACTCTAACTTCTATTTAGGAGGAAAATTAGTGATGTTTTGAGGAGTTCAAAGGGTTGGAATTGTCGAAACCGGTCTTAAATCAAAACCCTTATTTTTTTTGGTCTTTAAGTCTCCTGTGATCAAAGGCTTCCTAATTGCTATTGCAAAACTAAAATACAACTTATAAAGAAACTGAAAATTGCAAATTGATTCATCAAAGAAGAAGGATTGGCATAGAATTTTTAATTTGGTCCTGAGAGGGCAAACGTAATGATTTGCACATCGTAAAGGGGAGAGTAGGGTATGCAGGCAGCGCTATGTCAAAGAGTTTTTGCAATTGCAATTTGTGGCACTCAAAAACATTTGCAATTCTAATACCCAAGTGCCGCCCAACTATTCATGATAAAGTACAAGATATTCATGATTTTGTTCGGTGCCACGCAAGGGCTGCAATATTGGCATTGCTAAGGTGACCAACTGTCCTCTTTTTTTGTAGTTATGTCCTCATTTGAAAAGTGTCCTACTTTTTGATATTTGAAAAATTTACGTATTCGATCGATTTGTTGCATGTGGTGTGATATACAAACGATCCTCTTTTTACACGGGGTATACTTTCCAAAGACTACCGTGTAAAAAAAATAATAGCCGTGTAAAAAATATAAGGTGCTCAAAACAAAGATGGTCGATGGGTTCCATTTCTTGAAATCAACCCAAGATACGAAATTCTTGAATTCAAAAATAACATCATTTTTTTTTATAAAATTTGTTCAAAGATAAGATACTCTCATAGCTGGAAATATTTAATGGAGAGACATCCGCGGGAGTATCTTGAATAACATCTTGTGTTTGTTTTGGTTCACTGGTTTTGAATACGAATTTGGTTAACATTCGCTGATATTTTAATGTTGTTAGTTCCTTGTATAAACCATAATCATTTTTAAGACGATTTTTTGATAAATATACATTTTTTTTTCTATTAGTTTTTTATAACCGTCTTACGACTTAGAAATCAGAGTTAAAAAAATATTAGGTTACTTAAAACCTTGCAAAACGAGGATCGCTGTAACATATACATAATGTATTCGATATTTGCCTCGATTATGAGACGCTTGCGCACAAAGCAGAGTTATTGTTCTCGAGGATCCTGATCTCGCACACTATCAAACATATTCGTGTATCGTACGTGCGCTGCGAGCGTGTGTTGGCAGTGCACGAGAGCAGCTGACACATGAGACGCAAGATAACCTCAAACCCCTCACCCAGCTATTTTATTTCAAACTTTGAATTTCAAAATTGGAACAAAGTTGACAGATACTAATATTTTTGAGATCAATTTTAATTCAATGAAGCAAAACATATAACGTTAAGCTTTTTATGTTTTTACATTTCACCTGATCAACTGTCAAACCCAAGCAGGGACAAAACAAAACAAAACGTTGTATGGCAAGCTATGTCAAACAATTGTTATCTACAAGAAATATGACAGGAACAATGACCAACACTATAAAAGTTTAATATTTTCGATGGTTAAAATGATGAAAAAAGATATATTATTAAATAATATTCTTAACAGGACAGGATGTTCGTCTTTATTAACATTATTCCCCATCAATAGAGTAATCACCCAACCTAACTGATTGATTGCAGCTCATTAGTTTATAGTTTATTAGTTTGTAATGTTTAACGTCATTAGAAATATATTTGTTTGCTTTGTTTCGATTCTATAACCCTCTCTTGCGTCCCTTAAAAAGGAAAAATCCCAATCTAATTGATTGATTGCACCTTATTAGTATCATTATGTTATTGCATTGTTTTGTTTTGATTCTATCACCCCCTTCCTTGTTTCCTTTAGAAGGAAAAAAACCCGTAATCCATTTTGTAATTTCATAATTTAAAATGTTAAAATGTTAGAATTTATCTTGCTTCATTACTTAAGCAAACTTTGCGATAGTAAGTCTGAAGATGCCTCTGAAAGAGGCGAAACACGTGTCACAGTTAGTTACACAATACGTGGAATAATCAAAGTTATTTTAAATTTTATATCTATAAAAGTTTATATATGGCCTTGAATATCATTACAGTAGAACCTCGATTATCCGGACTGATTGGGGATGAATGTAGTCCGGATAATCGAAAAAATCATAATTGACGGTTAAAGACAAGTATATTCAGTTTAAATCATTTTTATTTCTTTAGATTAATACATAGCTTTAATAATAAATTATTTTTTATTGAAAAATTCAAAAATGAAAAGAAAGATGCCAAAGATTTGTTGGGTAGTTTCTTCCAATTTAAACCTGTCTCGTCAGCATTGTAAATAAATTCTTCGCCGAATCCTTCCTTCTCCACAAACAACTTCAATGTGCCAATGAAAGTGTTTGCTGAAGGTATCTCAAGTTCCCTGATACCATGACCGTCTTTGTATGAACCACATAAAAATACACTCTTCAACTTCTTCATTTCGTGATGTTTTCGTAACTTTACTCTCTGAGCTTCCTCTGACATTAAACAATTGGTAAACTTCAAGATTTTTTAACTTTGTTTTTTTTTATGTCCGAGATTGTTCGAGACGTTCCGACACCATATTTATTAGACAAAAAAGTCCCGATTTACCCCGTTTCAAAGCATCGATTATATCCAATTTGTCTTTAAATGAAACTACGACACGTTTTTATTTCGTTGACATATCGGTAATATTTATATCATGATCAATTTTTCAAGAAACAAACGTTCAATGCGTATCGATTTTGGACGATGACTGACCCATATTTTACACAGGACTTATTGTAAGAACAAATGCAACGATCAAAATATTAAGACTGCATTCCATCACGTACGTAAACAGTGGACGCAATTCTCCACGTGCATATCAGCAAATTTGTAATATTTTTTGACCAATCCGGATAATCGAGGTTCTACTGTATTCGTTTTCTGTCTAATTTCACTGATATTTTAAAGCGGAAACAATAGATGGCGCTAAAATTATTAAAGTTTTAAATATATTGAACTCATTATGTTTGATAAGCAACAATGGGATATTAATCACTTTTCTATCCAGGCAAACTGTTAATTAATCATACAACAGAGTGAAACTCAAAAAATCAGGCAAAACGCTGCCAAGCCATTGTTTCAAAATAGGCAAGGTAAGAAAAAGTAGGTAAATACGTACTCTGTGTTTCGCGTTTTTGAAGATGATTGATTATGGTCTGTCAAAAGAGGGCGCTCAACTGAAGCGCAAGTGTTGCCCTGCGCTGAAATTATTTCCTCCATTAGTGGTGATGAACATTTTTATTTACATAATAATGCAAAAAAAAATGTTAACTAATTTCAAATACTGTCCGTTCCTTGCGTGAATAATACGAAGCCCTGATCGATCACTAAATGGGTCCGATGTCGATTCAAAAGGAAAGAGCCAAGAAGTTATTTGTAGGAAAAAGTTGTAGTGATTTTTGTGATAATTTTTAATGAACTGGACTGAATTCACTGATCACTGACATTATCAGCTGATCTCAATTGATGCACGCGATAAGCGAAACTAGTCCTGATCTCAACAAAAAACAAATTATATTTAATACACTTATATAAAGTTATAATCCTTATTTTTTAAATGTTCTCTTGTTTCTCGCATATTTCATCAGTTGATAGCAGGGCTATGTAGTCGGAGTTTTTTGGCCGGAGTCGGATTCGAAATCGTACCTGGAGTCGGAAATTTTGAAAAGTTTGAATTTCTTATTTTTGCATATAATATGTAAAATTTGGCTATTGGCCGGATTGGTTGGTTGGTATATAATTGAATACGCATAAATAGGAAAGGTAGGAAAAGACGTGGCGAAATTAAACCTTTTTTAGTCAGTCGGAGTCGTGTTTTTGGTCAATGCTGGAGTCGGACTCGTATTTTTTTAAACGACTCCACAGCACTGGTTAAAAAGGCTCGCAGCGAGCGAAACCGGTGATCTATCGAAATATGTATCGAAAATATACTTAAAAGTGTAGGTATGTAATTTTAAAAAAATAATAAAGTCTTTCCACCAAACAGTGACAGCTAACACCTCAATATCAGTGTCATCCAAACAGTTTTTTTGACGAATATTAAAAAAAATGAGATCGTTAGTTTGAAGAAATAAAAGCAATCATGCAATAACTCTTAAAAAAATATTCTTTGGCTCGCTATCCCATTGTTGCCGATCACTATACGCAAACTCCCATTGCCAAGATCTTGACAGTGTACAATAAATTTATTTGAATAAATTCCATATGAAAAAAAGAATTGTAGACTAACCTTTTCATGTAAAATATAAAATTTATTAAATTTAAAACGAGTTCGGCTGTCGGTATTTTTTAATATCAAGATCGAAGATGAATTTCAATATTGAAAAAATTTCTCTTCTTCTTCGGGGTCGAGTCCCTGAACCCTGAAATCCTTAAGACTTTAAGCTTGCATGCTCCCATTCTTTACCTCCGTGGTCGTAACTAAAGCCAAAGATTTTTTTCCAGAACTTGTTTGTCGCGTAGGTCTTTTGAGTCGCCAGTCGCAAGGGCTGTTCGGCTGATGTATGCTCTGCCTGTTGATGTGGACATCTTCGGCAGTGAACTTGGTTCTTTGCTTGTATTTTTTGCGGGGCTGTGGAGTCCGAACTTTCAAAATTTCCGACTCCGAGTACGACTCCGGCCAAAACGCCGCGACGAATCCGACTCCGACTCCACAGCCCTGATTTTTTGTAAACTTATTAATATACCTAATATGTTTCTGCATTTTTTTTTTTATCAAAATTTGTTTGTCGCGTAGGTCTTTTGAGTCGCCAATCGCAAGGACTGTTTGGCTGATCAATGCACTATCTATTAAAATGGATATTTTCAGCAGTGAACTTGGTGCTCTATTTTATTTATTTTTTGTTCTTTAAATGTAATTAATGTTTCTGTTTTTTTTATGTCGTGTTATATGTTATGTTATATTTTTTATTAAATTTGTCAAATACATAGCGCATTGGCGTCAGCTGTAATGCCATGAATTACATTTTATATAGTCAAATAAATAAATAAAACATTTTTTTTTGTACTTTTTTACGATCCTCCCTAAAGTTCATCGAATTAAGTTGCTTTCCGAGTATTCGCAAAAAGTATGTCCATTTTAACATCCATTTGCCAAGTCGTGATTTACTAGTTGAGAACCTGTAGAGGAAGTTTTTACTAAATTTTAACAAATATGTTTTTCTTTCAATTGAATAATACCAGGCATTAAAGATCTGGTATTAACTATTAAAGAAATAATCAAATGCAGATAGAATTTTCCGTTTTATATTCTGAAATAAGGACGATGTTTCAAATTTTCGATGAAGGCAACCCGAAAATTAAAATATGCAACCAATTAATAACCTTTTAAGCGCGGAAAAGTAAGTTCAAATTCAATCTAGATTTCGGCCATGAAAAAAATACGATGAAATTTTTTTAAATAACAATGGCCTATTTTTGAATATCCGGTGTACACCGCCGCGAGGAAGCGGAAATTGATAAAAAAGTACAGCGCTGATTGGTCGACCCAAAAATGAACGGGTGAATGTAAAAACAACGCCAAGTTTACACTCTTTTAAATTTTTTACTTTACTTTGATTTTATATTTTCTACTATCGATGTTTGTCTTTTTACGAAGTCAGAACTTGATTGCCGAAACCTACCTTAACGTTCTTGCTCAATCTCATGTATAAAAATAAGCAAAAATAATAAAACATTTTTAGTACTTATTCCACATAAAATATGATTAAAATGTGACTATGTTTGTCATACCTAGTATTTCTTACTTAACTTTTGTATAAATATCACTGTTGCGTTGTATTTCTTATCAGTTGACAATGCTCGCCATGAGCGAGACCGGTCCTGATCCAATAAATTGTATGTTTAATAAATTGTAAGTATTGACATTGAACACCTTAAAAGTGATCAAAATCATTTGTTCTATGTTTATTTGTTCGTATTGTATACGTTGCCATACCGTTCATCCGATTGCGATAAAACTCTGCCAACTTTTTTGTTTGCATTTGCGCAAAGTAAAGGCATAATAAAATTTACTTAAAATCAATGTTTCTTTTCATATGTTATGCAGTACCGTTCATTTTGAAAACTTATTGTTGCACTTTCGCAAAGGTTATAGGCATAATACAATTAACTTACAGTAGGTGGCGCGTGTTTCGTATCATAGTCAATCGGCAAAAACATGAATTACAAAAGTCAAACGGCACATGTCATCGATAACGATCAATGTTAGTGAAATTAAATCGAAATTATTTATCTAAAATATTGTGCATCCGAAAGCACTTCAATAAACAAAAACACTTTCTTTCTTTGAGAAGCATTGCAACGCCTGCCGGCTAGTTTTATATAAATAGCTCTGTTTATCAGTTGGAACTACTCGCTACGAGCGAAACCGATTCTATTCGAAATATGTGTGTAAATTACATATCTCATAAAAGTAATAAACTTATATATAAAACCAGTGACGGCTGGTAACGGGGTGTTGGGCCAACTGATTCTCTTACGTAGTACGGACAAATAGTTGAATCTTCCTTTTGCACCCCCCAGCACACCGTCACTGTATAAAACCGAAACGGGGGATGTATGTCTGTAATTCCCTTTTGCATTGTTGTTGCAAGTTCAAACAAACGAATTGATTTCGCTCGCGAAAGTTTCGACGGTAAATTTGTTTCGTTATCAATGTGTGTGTAGAGACTCCAAATACTCGAGTATCGAGTAGTACATATATAAAACCGAAACGTCGTATGTATGTCTGTGGGTCTGTAATTCCCTTTTGCATTGTTGGTCATTAAGTTGCCATAAAAAAGAATATGAAAGAAAATATCAAATTAGAATTTTTTGAATTTTGTACTTTTCCATGAGTTTTGTCGCTAACGACCCGGGTTTCGCCTTTCGGCATCTTCAGGCATTCCAAGTGCACGGATGTACTTGAACTGACGCGTAGTAAACAGTTTGTATTGTTTATATACAAAAATATAAGTAGGTCACTAAGTTAAAAGGTTATTAAAATGTAAATTAGCGAAATTTGAATGAATACAAGTTTCCATGATTTAAGTGGGTTTGTTATAATTACGGGGATTTTTCAAAATATTAATGACCAGATGATAACATAAGAATATTTAAAATAAATCTAGGGTCCTATCCGTCGTCTCGTTAATGAGTTGATTGATTTTAAGCCTTTATTATTATATTACATTAATGATAGTAAGTGAATTGATATTTAATAATAGCAAGTGCTTGAATTGTAAATAAATGACAATTATTAATAAATGACAATAAATTAAAATTAACAATTATTTAAAAGGGTACAACAATGGTGAACTAGGCAAATATAGTTGTTCGTTCAAAATTGGCAGACCGTTGAGCTGAGCTCGATTAATCTCTAAGATTTCTTGATAAAATAGTTTAAACTCACCCCCTGTTAGTATGTAACAACTTAATGCCTGAGTCAAAATTAAACGTATGGTTTTCAAGAATTAAATGGTTGGCGAAGGTGGAGGTATCTTTTTTAAGCGAAAAGCGGCTAAATGCTCAGCCACTCTTATATTTAAGGTTCTAGCAGTTTTACCAATATAAAATCTGGGACACTCACTACACTGCAATCTATAAATCCCAGATTTGTTTTTATAATTTATAACATCTTTATTATTTATCAAAATTTTACCTAAAGAGTTCTTACAGTAGAAAGCTGGTCTAACACTTTCTGAGAGCTGTTTCTTTATTTTTAAACTGGTGTGTCCTATGTAATTAATTCTCCGCCAAAACCTCATATCACCTGAGTCTTTCGTTGTTAATCCCTTGTATAAGATTTGTTGTGCTAACTTAATGCGTTTTTTATATAAAAGATTGTCTATAAGAGACATATCATAACCATTGTTAATGGCGATTTGCTTAATGATTTTTAATTCAAGATCAAAATTTAATTTACTCAAGGGAATACTGACAAGTCTGTGAATTTCCGAATGAAATGCAGCTAATTTGTACGACATTGGATGTACTGAGTTTTTATGAATACAAGCATCTGAAAAAGTCGGTTTACGAAAGATCGTGAAATCGTGGGTATCGTTTTTAATGTCTATAGTAAGGTCAAGAAAGTTTATTTTCTGTCCTCCGACTTCCAGGGTGAATTGAATATTATCGTCCAAAGAGTTTATAAAATTATGGAATTTGGTGATTTGTCTATCAGTTCCGTTAAATAAACAAATAATATCATCTACATATCGGAACCAATAAACTATTGGTTTGACTTCAATGTTATGACTAAAAATGATTTTCTCTAAATGGTTCATATAGAATTCAGCTAAAAGAGGTGACAGACAGTTTCCCATTGCTTTTATATTGGTAAAACTGCTAGAACCTTAAATATAAGAGTGGCTGAGCATTTAGCCGCTTTTCGCTTAAAAAAAGATACCTCCACCTTCGCCAACCATTTAATTCTTGAAAACCATACGTTTAATTTTGACTCAGGCATTAAGTTGTTACATACTAACAGGGGTGAGTTTAAACTATTTTATCAAGAAATCTTAGAGATTAATCGAGCTCAGCTCAACGGTCTGCCAATTTTGAACGAACAACTATATTTGCCTAGTTCACCATTGTTGTACCCTTTTAAATAATTGTTAATTTTAATTTATTGTCATTTATTAATAATTGTCATTTATTTACAATTCAAGCACTTGCTATTATTAAATATCAATTCACTTACTATCATTAATGTAATATAATAATAAAGGCTTAAAATCAATCAACTCATTAACGAGACGACGGATAGGACCCTAGATTTATTTTAAATATTCTTATGTTATCATCTGGTCATTAATACGAAAATCCCCGTAATTATAACAAACCCACTTAAATCATGGAAACTTGTATTCATTCAAATTTCGCTAATTTACATTTTAATAACCTTTTAACTTAGTGACCTACTTATATTTTTGTATATAAACAATACAAACTGTTTACTACGCGTCAGTTCAAGTACATCCGTGCACTTGGAATGCCTGAAGATGCCGAAAGGCGAAACCCGGGTCGTTAGCGACAAAACTCATGGAAAAGTACAAAATTCAAAAAATTCTAATTTGATATTGAAATTCCATCAAGCACCCTCAGTCGAAATACTTAATTATGAAAGAAAATATGTTTGAATTTTTATCGGCGAAATCAAAATGTAATAAATTAGTATTCTACTGAACTTTTCCCGGCTTTTATTATTAATAATAATGTTTATTATTTACGTGAAGGTATTATTTGACATTTCTTTGAAAGCAAATTAGATTTTTTCCTTGAATTTGGACATTTTAATGGGCGAGAATGGGGTTGTCAATATATGAAAGGGGCAGTGAAATGTCAATTCCAGTCTGAAATGTTCATTTTAATTCCATTTTAATTGACCTAGACTTTTGAATTTTGAAAAAAGTTGTTTCATCATGGCCCGTCTGAATTTACGCGCCGAGGTGAACATAACCCCAAACTGGTCCGAGCGAAGCCGGGTAGCAATACTAGTTTAATATGAAATTTAAAATAACTTTGATTATTCCATGTAATGTGTTACTAGTTGTGACACGTGTTATAATTAATCAATCGAGGAATCGAAGCCTATATCTTGCGATAAAGTATATACGAAATCCCAACGACATCGGGTGCTTTGGCGACGGGACCGGTTCATTTTTAATGTCATGTTATTTTTAAAATTTCTGCGTAGTTTAAAAATATATGCAATCGATAAACGAATTTAAAATAATGTGACAAATAACATGTATTTTTGATTCGTCGCTTGGAATCCTGAATACTAGAGTTGATTGAAGCATGTTGGGAAGAAAAATTATTTTTACTCATGTTTGATATTACCAATTCATGCATAAAATTGATATTTCACCGAGCGTGTCTGGCACAGAAATTCTTTAAATCGAAAACAGCAACTACATATGAATGCGTACACATTGTTATTGCAGATTTATGTTAAGCACTGTAATCGTATCTACACCTAACGAGCTTGCGCGAAATACGTCTTGCAAATTGGAATGCCTTAACATTTTTTTTATCTGATACAATTCCACTTCCAATGTAGACAGTATGGCTGCCAAATTAGGTGTCTAAACATACTATTTTTATTTGAATCGTTTGAATTTTGTACTTTTCCATGAGTTTTGTCGTTAAAGACCCGGGTTTCACCTTTCGACATTTTTAGGCATTTCAAGTGCACGGATCTACTTGAACTGGTGCGGTGAACAGTTTGTATCGTTTATATACAAAAATAAAAGTAGATCACTAAGCTAAAATCGCTAAATTTCTTGAAACGAACAGGTAGTTGGCGACAAAACTCACAAAAAGTACAAAATTCAAACGATGCAAATTTTATATTGAAATTACATCAAGCACCCTCAGTTGAAATTATTAATTATTCTATTATACTTTTTATATTGCTTATTATAAGTCGCTCATCCATCCTCTCTTAAAGTTCGATGATAGTAGGGATAGAAAGGACAAGGATATGAGAAGAACTGAAGGTTATTAGCTTGCTAATCGCTATCATTACTACCGTAATCGTATCTTTAATAAGCATTATCGGAATATTCTAACATTTATTTTCTCTAATACAATTCCCGCTCCTAATGTAGACAATATGGCCCGCCTAATGTAGATTATTAGTCGACCAACTTCTCTTCCGTTCGATGATAGTAGGGATATAAAGGACAGGGGTATGTGGACAGAATTGGAGATTATAAAGCTGATCGCTTTCTCCTGACCGTAATCGTATCTTAAATTTGCAATTTGGAGAATATCTCCTCTATCTAGGTATCTTAAATGTACTTTTCTACGAGAACTGCTTATTACTCAGTCGCTCAACCACCCTTCAGTTAAGTAGGGATAGAAAGAACACAAGGAGGTTAGGAGGACAGGACTCGAGGTTAGATAATCAATCGCTTTTGCCACGCCTCGATATCAGTATACAACAGTTGTCTTTAGGTGCCATGATTCGCTATCGTTAATTTGGTACGTTGCATAAATTTCTTATGGTATTTATTAGATCTATTATACATACACCATCCATGACAGTCAGAAATGAAATGAAGATGATTTATTTTTTGTAATACACCTCAAGCCCCTAAAGTAAAGTATATGGCTGCTACTTCACTCATGGATTCTCACGACACGCTCAACCTGTATATTTTAGGTCTGAATAGTAGGTTTTATAATCGATAACGTCATTATTACAGGTCTAATAACGGGATATGTGGTATCACTCTCGTTACGCCACACGCTCCACGTATGGGTTCGGAGATGGATGGGAAAGTATCTTTAGACCAGCACCAACACCCATGCCTTCGAAGAGTATCGATAAATCCAATGAAAAATATACTGTTCATTCATGCCAGGAATTGAACCCGTGATGTCTGACACGGAAGCCAACGATAGTACAACAAGACCACAGACCCTACAATAATAGTGACAATGATAAGTGTCTAAAGAAGAAGAATCATATAATTGTATTTTATGTTTTATATGTGAAGGTATATTAAAAAAAACACATAAGAAAGGTAAAATTTAATTTAAGCTCTGGTCGCCATACTGATGAGATTAGGTTGGCTTGAGTGCAATCATTTTTTTTTGTTAATTAGTCTTAAAAGGTTTCGTAATTATAATTTTGGCTAAAAAAAATACCAACTTGTCGTATGCACGGGATTGATTCTAAACCAGTGGTTCTCATGTGCGGCCACCAGAGGATTTGGCTGCGGCCACGAACAGGTTTATAATAAATATTGATATTTAAAAAAATGTGGTTTTACAAGTTGATTTTTCGACAAAGGTTTTGAAAATGAATTATCTCTTATTCAATTAACACCAATAGTAAATTGTCAAACACGTTTAGGTCCGTTTGACAAACCTCAAACCAAAAAAATTATGCGGCCATAAATATATGTATAATGTTGCGCTTAACTGAGTCTTACACGTGGATCAGGTAATATTTTTTTAAAAATTGTTTTGCAGTTGATTATACTAAGCGAGAATTTATTTTGTTACTTTTGCTTTGGGTCCTGCTGACGTGTCTCATTAATGATGACGAGTGTAATGACAAGAGACAGTATATTATTTCCTATATTGTTTGAAATACATGAATTAATGAAATTAAATAAGCTTGTTTATTTATTTATCATCTATGTATTTTTTTTAACCATGTCCGCTCCCATCTTGGAGCATATGAACTCCTCACGGAGTTTATCTCAACATATGTTTTTCTACGAGAACTGTTTGTTATTCAGATGTTCAACCTCTCTTTTTCGAAGAGAGTAGGGATGGAAAGGATCCGAGGACTAGGATAGGACTAGTGATTAGCTAATCGCTGTCACTATGCGTCGCTCTTTGGGATTGGAAAGGTAAGGGGAAGTGATTTTTAACAATACAAACACTCATTGCCTCTGAGCAAAATCTTTATTGATCTAAAAATCAATTTATGATAACGTAATAACTGCATTGATAAATTGACACATTCTAAAGTATGTCTACCATTTGACTATAGGACAAGCATTCTATGCATAGCTTGGTTAACGTCTGAGGTAGAGGTCTACGCGGGCCGAAATTTAAAGATTCTACCCGCCCTGACCGCGAGTCTCATTGCCGAACATCTTAACCAAACCCAACCCGCGCCCGCCCCGAGTTTTTTCAACTTTTCGTATGATTTTATGACAACATGATTTCACTGGTCACGATCATGGAAATTATTGGTCGATGATTTGCCGGCCTAAAATTTTGGTTTGCTTCAATGAAACAAAATCAGCAAGTAGTCCCTTTCATAAAAAGAGAACCAAAAAAAACACAGACAAACATAGGGCTGAAGATAGGCGGTCAAATTTAATAAAGAATTTATTTGTCACTGAGAATACAGTTTCACAGTAACGTATATACAAATTTGAATTAATTATTAATATTTTGATACATATGTAACTAAGCGTATTTTTAAATTGTACTACTCAATACTCGAGTAGTTGAGATGTTGAGTAATTGGAGTCCCTAGTACCAACTGATGTGAACAACATTATAAGCATTAAAAAAAAAATTGTCCTACACTGAAAACTTAACCAAATACGTAAACGTGTTTTAGAGTGCTATATAGGCGAAGGTAAAATTAAATTTTAAATAATGACAAGCGAATATAAATTAAAACCTCAGACCCACCTAAGTATTTACATTTTATAAACGCGTAATTTAATTTGGAGTTTTAAAAAGGTTTTCCGTAACTGGTTTATTTTGTGTAAACGGCCTAAAACGCCCGGCCAAACTTTTGATTGCTTTTGGAAAACAGAGGTAGGAAAGTTATTATAAACGCGAATTTTATAAATTATTTTCGTAGCGGCAACGAAGATTAATAAACATTTTAAAAAGTCCATTATTCCCGCTGGGAATATGGAATTGAATATGACTACGCTCAGAACATATCTTAACTTTTGCCTGGCTGAGGGTGAAACAGTCGACCACTACTGCTACTTTATTTTAAATATCTATCTTAATATTAGTGATACAATGTGTAAACTTTTGCTATTCTTAAATCATTGTTTTTTTACATATTTTTTAGTAAAAAAATATGATTTTGATTGACAAGTTTCGTCGAAATTAAATTAAATATAAAAGAAAATAAGTCGGATTATTATTGGGCGAAAACCATTTATGACACTACCAATTGCCAGGATGAAAACTTCACTGCGCATACGCGATAAGATAAAGTTATCTTATATCAAACGCGCTTTTTTCAACGAACATTCCAAATCAAATGGAATTTTTTACATTAAACGGTGTAGATAAAAAGTCGCATTCACGATTCGCACGAAAGGCCATACCACTGGTGTCTTTTTTAGACCCCCCTTCGGCCTATGAGTTATTTTTCAAGGAAAATCTTTCGAAGGTTAAAGATGATCGATAGATCTGCATTAATGATAAATTATGTCGTAAAGTATCAAACGTAGAACTATCCACTTTTTGAGTTTCATTTATATTTTTCAATTTTAAAAACATCCCATAAAAGCCTGAAACTTTAAATTTGTATCGATCCTGTTCGAATGCATGGGTGTTTGTGTGCCGCTTAAAAAAATATTCCCCCTTCCACTTCCAAAGATAGGAATCAGGAGACGAGCGAATTGGCTTACCACAACCTGTCCTATGTCTCCTACCCTCTTCGAAAAAGAGAGGTTGTTCAGCCGAGTAACAAGCAGTTCTCTTAAAAAATATTTTTAAGATAAACTCCATAAGAAGTCACTATCGAGAGTGATTAGCTAACTACGAGTCCTTACCTAATTTTATCGTTTCAATCCTTACTCTCTTCGAACAAAAGAGTTTGAGCAAACTCAGTAACAATAAAATACATGTTGAGGTACATTAAGCAACTCTGGTGTCAACGTTGTTGGCTTCCGTGCCTAGCCGCCCAGGATCGATTCCCGGTACGAGCGGATTTTTTCAGTCGATACATCTGTGAAAAGGTGTTTGTGTTGTTGAAAATCCGTTCCCACCTTTCCAATCCCAAAGAGCGATAGCGATTAGCTAACCACTAGTCCTGTCCGAGTCCTCATATCCTTTCCACCCCCTACTCTCTTCGAAAAAGAGAGGTTGTGCAACTGAGAAACAGGCTGTTGTCGTAAAAAATATATGTTGAGATAAACTCAGTGAGGAGTCCATATGCTCCAAGTTGGGAGTGAAAATGGTTAAAAAAAACTCTGCAAGGAATCCATATGATTCACATTGGTATCTGACATGGTTAAAACAATCTAAGATGATTGCATGAATCTTGTATTTTTTTTATTTCTTTAATTCTTTTGTATCGATTTTTCGCAAGGCTGTGTAGTAGAGACTCCAATTACTCGACATCTCAACTACTCGAGTATCGAGTAGTAAAATTTCAAAATACTCGAGTACTCGAGTATACTCGAGTAGTTTCAGATGTACCAAAATATATATTTTTAATTCTAATTTGTGTAAATAGGTGGTAAGTAAATAAAGAAATATATTGAATATCAAAAAAACATTTATTTCAATTTAAACCACATATATTTCAACAAATTTTTAATTAATTTTAAGTTTTGTTTTTATATTTCTCGCTGAAGAAAAACCTGTCAACGATTATTATTAAAACGAGTATTACTCGAGTATTTTTCAAATTACTCGAGTATCGAGTACTTGGAAAATGGACGAGTATACTCGATAATCGAATTGGAGTCTCTACTGTGGAGTTAGTAAAAACAAACTACGACTCCAGCACTTACCAAAAACACGACTCCGACTTAAAAAAGTTTAATTTCGTCACGTTTTTTTTCTACGTAACATATTTATGTGTATTCAATTATATATCAACCAACCAATCCTGCCAATACCCAAATTTGACATATCTTATATATAAAACCGAAACGGCGTATGTATGTCTGTAATTCCCTTTTGCATTGTTGGTCATTAAGTTGTCATAAAAACGAATTTGAAAGAAAATATGTTTGAATTTTTATCGGCGAAGACATTTAGTCAAAATGTAATAAATTAGTCTTCTACCAACTTTTTCCCAGCTTTTATTAATATAATAATGTTTATTATTTACGTGAAGGTATTATTTGACATTTCTTTGACAGCAAATTAGGTTTTTTCCTTGAATTTGGACATTTTAATGGGCGAGAATGGGGCTGTCAATATATGAAAGGGGCTGTGAAATGTCAATGCTAGTCTGAAATGTTCATTTTAATTCCATTTTAATTGACCTAGACTTTTGAATTTTGAAAAAAGTTGACATTTCTTTGACAGCAAATTAGATTTTTTCCCTGAATTTGGACATTTTAATGGGCGAGAATACATCAAATTAAATAAAGTTTGTGATTTTATTTTAACTCTATTTTGGATGTTAGATTTTGTGATATAATTATGTCGAATGATATAACATTAAATAATTATTGGTCGGTTAGTCCGAGCGACGCCGGGTTGCAATACTAGTTATTTATAAAAAGTAAAAGTACAATTTACAATCGACCAAAACACCGCGACTACTCCGACTCCACAGCCCTGATTTTTTGTATTGAAACTATGTCAGGGACATGGTAATTATATTCCCGTTTTACATTATATTTATATTCCCGATATTCCCGGAAAAATACATCTGTCTATCAAGCTCTACTCTATTTCAACTGTGTCACGATCTATTTTCGTTGCAGCGCAATCCTTTACCAAGAACTTGAATAAACGCCTATTTACTGATATACTATGTGATTTTTAGGTAGCCGTAATAATTATGTTAAATTTTCTCAGAAATAATCGTTACTATTCTTCTTGGTAGGTGATATTGCTTGGATGTTACGTCATCAAAACCAGTGGCGGGTTTTAGGGGATGAAAATATAAAAACAATATTCAGGAAATTTTAACGGCAAACTTGGCTTAATTTTTAAATTGACTTTAAAAGCGACTTTTTTGCCGTACTGCTTTATTAATTGCTTAGAAGTATTATTAAATAATGTCCTAAATAGGACAGGCTGCTCGCCACTGCTTACATTATTTCAAATGGCAGGCTTAACCCTTTCCTAATTGATTGCATCTCATTAGTTAATATTTTGGTAAATTATGTATATATGGTCACGGGACAGAATTTTCGTAAAGATTTATGAAAAATAAGCACATTAAATGAAATGAGTGTAAGGCTTACGATTTGTTCAGTCTTTGATTTTTAAATTTATTATAATAGAAGATCCTAAATAATACTTCGCAATAAGTATGAAATCGAGTTGTTTTAATTTATAGGAGCAAAAATGTAACCAAAAACAACACAAATAATAATATTATACAGATAGAGACAGTCACATAAGTTTATTATTTGTTTAAAATAAAAAGAATAATTTTATTATAGGCTAATATTAAAAAACAAATTCTTCTTTCAGAACTCATACAATAATCAGTAATATTCTTCAGATTTAATCATTTTGATTCCACATCAAGAACTCAAAGAGTAAAGTCAAAACATAAAATTATAATAAAAAAAATATTACATTTTTAGTACTTTTTCCACATAAAATTTATTTGATCAGGACCGGTTTCGCTCATGGCCAGCATTATAAACTGAGCATTGTCAGTTGACAATGCTCGCCATGAGCGACACCGGTCCTGATCAAATAATTTTTATGTGGAAAAAGTACTAAAAATGTATTATTTTTTTTATTATAATGCCTTTCCACCAAGTATTGACAGTGAACACCTTAAAAGTGATAAAATTATAAGCCAGTATGTATAAAGTTTTTGAGCTTAACTCGAGAGGATTAGGATTCTGTCCCGTGACTATATATCCATAATTTAATGCTAACTTCTAGTAGTATTATTATTATTTTTTGCTTTGTTATGATTCTATAACCTTGCTTGTAAAAAGGAAAAATCCCAAACTCCATTTTGTAATTTCATAATTTAAAAATATTTGAATCAACTTGATTTATTATTTAAGCAAACTTTGCGATAGTTAGTCCGAAGATGCGTATAAAACAGGCGAAACACGTGTGATAATTAGTAACAGAATACGTGGAATAATTAAAGTTATTTTATATTATATTTAATTTCCCCTATAATGGGTTACGTGACGTTTAGAAGGCATTCAATTGTTTCTAATCTCTTTCTATTGATCTTGATGGGGCTAGTTTCGAATGAGCTCTGAAATAATTATGACGTTAATATTGCAGAATAAGATGTTACGTTGTAGACACACGTTGACTCCACGTGCACGATGTCTCACTGCCCTTCAATAACGATATTTCCCGCTGGGGATAACCGTTGACAAGAAACTAACGTGACAAAGTTATATCACCAAGTGGCTTATGCACTGAAACTCATCGTAACAAACTAAGTTTCATGCAATGCAATTTCCGTTTAATAAGTTGACGCAGTTAAATCTTACGCTACGTCTTACGTAGGCTTTTAAATACGAAGCGGTACGTTCAATCGTTGAAAATATCAAACGGTCTTCGCCCATGCAAGTGTCTTACCCCGTGTCTTAGGTAGGCGAGACGAAGCGCTGCGGTGCGCTGTGGCGACGTGTAAAACAATTAATTTTAAACGTAGCGGACTAAAGTTCATATGTGCCATCGCTCGGCCAGACGAAATTAACGCTCTGGTGAGCTTGGACCGTTTGATATTTTCAAGCGATTCGCGCGCGCCATGAGTCAGGCACTTGAGGCGACTTACGACATATGCCGTCCTGACCGGATCGCGTCGCCCACATATGACACTTGCATGGGCGAGGACCGTTTGATATTTTAAAACTCTGCCGCTTTTAAAGCGCGCCGGATCGCTTCGCCCATCTAAGACGACCTGTTATTTGGGCGACGCGTTGCGGTTATAGCGCCATAGGTAATAACTTCAACAAATTGTCCTAAATGGCCTGAAAGTGCGTGACCCATGGTGCGCGCGAATCTAAGCTATATTGCTTGAAAATATCAAACGGTCCAAGCCCACCAGTTATAAAAGAGCGTTTCGTAACTGATCCGCGGATAGTTGTCTATATCAGTGTTTTTCAACCTTATTACACCTTGCGGACCGGTAAAAAGAGGAAAAAAAAATCACGGACCAATAATCTTCTTGATACATAAAAAACTATGTTTGTTCGTTCGTATTTTATGCGTTTCCATACCGTTCATCCGATTGCGATAAAATTTTGTCAAATTATTGCTTGCACTGGCGCGAAGGTTATTCTTGTAAATTTGTGTTTACAATACATATCAACTCGTAAAAGATGACGGATATTTTTGGAACGTCAAAATATAAAATCTTATAAATATAATAAGTTTATTTGTTGGTTCGCGCCCTATGCCCTGCCATGCCGTTCATCCGATCGCAATGAAACGTTAACAAATGTTTTTCTTGCACTTGAACAAAGGTTATAGGCATAGAAAAATCTATTCACAGTAGGTCTTTTATTTAAAAATCAATGTTTTGTCATATTTTATGCGCTGCCATACCGTTCATTTTGGCAACTTAGGCATAGTACAATTAGCTTTCAGTAGGTGGCGCGTGTAAACAATCGGCAAAAGACAGCAAATGTCATCGATACCGATCAATGCTAGTGAAATTACATCGAAATTATTTATCTAAAATATTGTGCATTCGAAAGCACTTCAATAAACACAAACAATTTTCTTTCTTTGAGTGGCATTGCAACGCTTGCCGGGTACCAGCTGGTACTGAAATAAAAATGGTTTTTATTTCGTATTGGAATTTCAATATCAAATTTGAATCGTTTGAATTTTGTACTTTTCCATAAGCTTTGTCGTTAACGACCCGGGTTTCATCTTTTGGTGTCTTCAAGCATTTCAAGTAAACGAATTTACTTGAACTGACGCGTAGTTAACGGTTTTGTATCGTTGATGTACAAAAATAAAAGTAGATCACTATGTTTAATTGGTAATAAGGTGTTCACTACCATACTTGCTGGGATGGCATTAAAATAAAAATAATAAAACATTTTTAGTACTTATTCCACATAAAATTTATTGATCAGGACTGGTTTCGCTCATGGCAAGCATCGTCAACTGATAAGACATACAACGAAACAGTGATATTTATACAAAGGTTTAGTAAGAATTACAAGGTATGGCAAACAATTGGTATTACATCTGAGCAAATAAATTGAAGCAAAATGCCAGAAAAATAGATTATAATTAAATTGTTGAAGACCTCTTAGCAATGCAAGCTATTGCTACATCAAAAGTTTCTTAAAATAAGCTACAGATGTTTTAATATTTTAATTTTAATCTAGGTATGTATATGAATTAGCGAATATTTTAAAGCTGAAGCCCCTAGGAGCTTAATGCTCTATCAAATGTCTAACTACCCTTGTCTAATATTGCATTTCCTACGGAAAATTGAAACTGCACTCCCCCGCTCTAAGGCAGGTTGTAACCGTTAAATGAAACGCAATACAACCTATTTCCGCTGCCATATCCGTTTGCTGCATCATATGAATGGGTAATATCTAAGAATTTGTGCGTGGGATGTGTTTATGCTTTCAATATCGTGAACCAACGATCTCATTTCTTAATTATGCTCACAACATATCGTGGCTTTCATTACAGAATTGGATATCTGCAAAATATGCGTTTTCAACTTCTATTTATTAATAACACTGCAAAAATCTCCCTCGCACTTATTTTGCAAAAAAAAAATAAGAAAGGTTATGGAAATGCGTCCATGTTTTTTTTGTTGATTTTGAAGATATGGAATTTTGCAATAGAAACGACGATATACAGTTAGAATTTTACTTTTGAATTCACTTTCAATCAAGATTTAAAAAAAAGAAAAAGGAGAAAAAACACCACAAACACCCGTTTAGTAGATCACAAATTTAAATTGAAAAAATCTAACTTCTAGCCATATGCTTCGAATTGGGAGCGGTCTTTTTAAAAACCTATATCCTAACGAGATCACGTCCCAGTAGGAGTAGAATTTTTCAGTGATTTGACGATCTTCCTCGAAGGCATATGTGTTTGTGTTTTCGAAAATCATATCTAACCCTCCCGATCCCAAAGGTGGCGCGTCTAGCGAGAGTGATAAGCTAACCACTAGTCCTGTCATTGTCCTCGTATCCTTACAATCCCTACTATCTTCTATAAGGAGAGGTTGAGCAACTGAGAAGTCCATGTGCCTTACGTTGAGAGCGTACATGGTTAAAAAAATGATAATAATATAAAGATCTGTTCTCGTAAAGAAACCTTGACACATATAGAAAATGGCGATTTTAATGTTGATATTTAATGTTAAGCTAACGTTTCTGTCAGCACAAGAAAGCTTTGCACAGTCTGCTTACGTAATAATTTTAAATATACGTCATAAAGCTCCGTTGACCCAACAGGGTGACTTTTATTTGCACGTGGAACGTTTCGTGGAGCTTAGGCTTTACAGTCGACGGCCTCGTTATGTACGGAGCCTGTTGCAATGGTATTACATGACATATTGTTGTTATTACAAATATGTTTGGTTCGACGGATTTCCAGTTAGAGAAAATTGAAACCCTGGTGCATTTTTCTTCCGTAATGCATATGCGAAAATATTTGTATTCTAGAATAACTTACCAACTAAAAATTTTCAATTTATGATGAAAGTTTGCCTTTGTAAAAAATAACGATGAAAATATTTTTTGTGGAAAAAGTACTAAAAATGTTTTATAATTTTTATTATAATGCCATTCCACCAAGTATTGACTGTGAACACCTTAAAAGTGATCGATAAAAATACCATTTATTTATTTTTTAATCAAATGTATTCTGGACATAACATTGAAAGTTGGCAAAGAAGTTTTTTTTCTACGAGAACTTCTTCTTACTCAGTTGCTCAACCTACATATGATAGCGTGATGCCGAAACATTTATCAATAACCCTATTTTATATAATTTGGAATTCCGACTAAAGGTGCTTGATGAACTTTCAATTCCAAAGTTGAATCGTTTGAATGTTGTATATTTCCATGAGTTTTGTCACTAACGACCCGGGTTTCGTCTTTCAGCATCTTCAGGCATTTCAAGTGAAATATATGATATTTAACCTTACACTGACATTTGTCAAATGCATGGCGCATTGGCGTCAGCTGTAATGCCATGAATTTTATTTAATTTTTTACACTAAATAAATAAGTATGTAAGAACTTTGCTATGTTATAAAACACATATTATTTCAAATTTTCGATTTTCTGACGTGCACTTGAAATGAAAAAGTATAAAATTCAATTGATTCGATCTTCAGTCAAAATTCCAAATGATATTTAAACAATTGTTTTCAATTTACAATTACTAAGAAAAACAGGCTAAATTCAAAGTCTTTGCATTACGTATTTAACTATTTTTTCTTAACTAAATAATGCGATATTAATAATTTAATATATGTACATAATTTGATAAAAATCTTTCTCATAATGTGATTAACCCGCGCTACAAAATCCCATCTGATAAGGAATAACGTCGTAAGTTATAACTTCATCAGTAATTTCCCTCAGCAACATAAGTTTTGTACGCCATTATCCCCCACGTCTTGTTAAATAATCCTTCCGTAACTTTATTCTGTGAAGGTACCAGATTGCACCATTACACGACGAGTTTTCAAGCCCAACACCTTTACTATTTACTAGAGAGATCCAACATGGAAAGAAAAATATGGTTACCGCTATATGTACTTTGTTTCTTAGATGTGAAAATATTAACTATATCCACAGACACGAGATATTTGAAGCTTCTGTAATAATTTAACTTTTGCCAGGCTGAGGGTGAAACAGTCGACCACCACTGCTACTTTATCTTAAATATCTGTCTTAATATTAGCGATACAATGTGTAAACTTTTGGTATTTTTAAATCATTGTTTTTTACATCTTTTGCAGTAAACAAATATGATTTTGATCGTCTAGTTTTGTCGCAATCAGTCGCTACTGACTGCCAGGATTAAAACTTCACTGCCCATATGCGATAAGATAGCGTTATCTTATCTCAAACGCGCCTTTTTCAACGTACATTCCAAATCAAATAGGATGCTTTTTACGTTAAAAGGTGTAGATAAGAAATCGCATTCACAGTTTTGATATTGCCAGTCTAGAATAAACGAGAGCACGACCAGGTTGTCTCATTCATGCGCGACTTAAAACATGTATAATTATAGTAAAATTATCAATTTTTATATATTTTTTTATAGAACGATGTATAAAGATACGTCAAAGCATAATCAATCATTTTTTTTATTGCAGTCTATGCCAATAAGGCCATACCACTGAGGTCTTTTTTAGACCCACCTTCGGCCTACGAGCTATTTTCAAGGACAGTCTTTTGAAGGTTAAATGAATAACAAGCTAATAGACTTCAATACATTTTTATCGACGTAAACAAATAGTCATCTCCACATTTTATTAAAAAAAAGGAACATGTTGGAGTTATTTCAAATATTCAGTCACGATTTTGCCTCGTTAAATTTTATATCCAGTATTATGATCCGTTCAAAATACCCGGTGATTTGGAATTTAACATTCCTTGGAAACAATCTGCTTTAGTTGGAATACCAAAGTTTCAATAAAACCGAAAAACAATGTTAACATAGAAATTTATATGAAAAATGGATTTTATCAATTCCATATGAAAGTGTATTAAAAAATCTTTAATTTGTAATATTATTTACGACTTGATCGTATATAAGATTAATATACCAGAGTATATAGTTCCACCGAAATAGTATACATATGTTAATTGATAGTTGTTTCGACTTCTCGCCATTCTCGACCCGTGTTCAAGTCCCGGCAAGGTTAGATATTTTTCAACTGAAAAAGATATCTTGGAAATGAGTGGGTTAAATTTCAGACTATAAATCTATTTACTGTCCTTACAATTTCGCGAAAATTTGCTGTCATTAATTCTACTCTCTATTCTAAAAATACGTTGTTTCTGCTATCATTATATATGGAAATTATAGGTCCATGGTGCAGTCGTCAAAGTCGTTGGCTTCCGTGACCCACTTCACGGGCTCGAGTCCCAGTACGAGCAGATTGTTCTAGTCCAGTGGTGCACAAGATTTTTGAGAGAAGGGCCAATTTATCCATTTAAAAATTTTCGCGGGCCGCAAAGGGTAAAAGAGAAGAAAAATATTGATTTATTATACTGGATGAGATATAAATTTTATATTTTATTTTTAATGTAATAATTACATAATTTTCTCGCAAGGCTTGGCAGATTTGTTGTTAAAAACTGGCCATCCCACCATCCTGGAATTATTATTGTGTTGAGACATTTAGTTTTAGTAAAAGTAGGAATACTATTTTTATCATATTTAATGAAAAATGTGCTGACGAAGTATTTGTTATTTTGGGCCGCAAAAAAATCCATTTCGGGCCACATTTGTCCATCACTGTTATCGATCCTTCTCGAAGGCTTGGTTGAGTTGTTAAAAAATCCATCCCACCATCCTGATCCCAAAAAAGTAGCGCTTTTCCTATTCATACTCTGCGTATCCTTTCAAACCCCACTCTCTTCGAAAGATAGAGGTTGAGCAACTGAATAACAAGCAGTTCTCTTAGAAAAAGTTAGAAGTCTATATGCTTTAAGAGTGACGCATAGTGACAGCGATTAAGTAATCACTAGTCCTATCCTAGTGATCGTATCTTTTCCATCCCTACTCTCTTCGAAAGACAGAGAGGTTGAGCAACTGAGCAACAAGCAGTTCTCGTAGAAAAAACATATGTTGAGATAAACTCCGCGAGGAATCGATATGCACCAGGTTGGGAGAGAACAACGTAAAAAATAAACAAATGATAGTAATGGATTGATTGAGTAGGCATTTACTTGGTAGAACTCCATTATAATACGGAAAGAAAAATAACAATGTATTTTAGTTCACCATAAATTATTTTATATATTTGTTGATAGCTATTTCGGCTTACGCCTTCGTCAGAACTAAAATTATTTCTGACGAAGGCGTAAGCCGAAATAGCTATCAACAAATATATAAAATAATTTATGTAGAACTAAAATACATTGTTATTTTTCTTTCCGTATGATAGTAATGGAGTTCTGCTAATTAAATGTCACTTGAGAATTATCATTAATTGACAACCAATGAGTCTTTATTGATTGCTTACAATTCAATTCTCGACTTTCAACGAGACAAAAATGAAAAAAAAAACTTTGTTAATGAAATAATTAATTAATACCAAGTTTCCTTTCCGCATTTTGTTGCGTCCTTTATCTGACATAAAATTACATTTTTTTTTAGGATAAGTGCTTAAAATCTTTTACGCTCCTTTGTCCGATAATTGTTTAAGAATCGCCAGAAGAAAAAAAGAAAATTGGATTAGGTTTTTGGGGGTTTATACGCAAACGCTGGTCAGCGAGGCTGAGTTGATCGTTTTAATTCTGAGAAAACTTTTGTGGGTTGGTTTTTTTGATCAAAATATGGATTAATATGGATGGATATTAAATTATTAATATGATCCCTAATGACATGGACTTGTTATATTTACCTTCGTACGTGATATAGAGTTTATTTGACTGACTGACAACAGTCATCAGCCCCTGTGGTGTTTTTAGTTTATTGCTTGATAAAGGATTTAGAAGAGGTGCAGCCTTACTAGTAATCTGGTCGTTAAGAATTTCATTGGATTGATTATACCTATTAATTTCTAGCTGTTCAATCAATAATTTTATGGATGTACGCAAGAGCTTTGCCCTAGTGATTAAGTGTTTTATTAAGATTTTTTCAATTGAAAAAAAGATCTTGGCGATGGATGTATGTCAGTTTTCGTCAAGTTATTTTCCACTGATAATATTTCTAACCGAATTTATCTCGTATGATTTTCATAATTAAAAATATTTGGCGCATTGGCATAAGCTGTAATGCCAAATATTTTTTTATTTCAATTAAAAAAAAAAAAGCTTGAAAGTAGGCTCTGTTGAAATACTCTATTAAATGTCTAAAATCTCCGGCATTTCCATGTTTGCCATAGTTTGCCAATTTTAAATGCGTAACTCAATCTTCTAAACCTTCATTGGTTTAAATAAATATCATTAATCATAAATACAATCACTTAAATAAGTTGTGCATTCATTTTTCACTGAGAGTGAGGCGCACCGGAAACTGCAAACGTTTCAATTCTAATGACATATTTGTCGGAATCATTGGGATGCGTGGCAGTATTACATCTAGATCAATGAATATCTAATTATAAAAGTAAACATCAATCTTATAAGCCGTGTCTTAATCTTGCACCGAGAAAGAGAGGGAGAAAGGGAGAGGAGAGAGCTTCGGTCGACAAACATAGTGGTGCGCGGTTTTGGCGTCGGGGTCACCTCGTGACGTTCAATAAACCGACTCCATTTCAAGTCTGTTCGCGGATTATGTAATTGAATGATAACTCACTAAGACCCGTGATTAATTCGAAATTATATGTTATTAGTATTTCTACCAAAATATTAAAAAAGTTGGATTTTTGTGAATCGTTTGAATTTTGTACTTTTCCAGGGGTTTTGTCGCTAACGACCCGGGTTTTGACTTTAGAAATCTTTAAGAATTTCAAGTGGACGAATATAAAAAAATATATTAAAAGTTTTTCAGTAAAAATCCTTAATTATATATAACTCTAATATAATAATAATAAAATCTAAAATAACTTTGATTATTCCACGTATTGTGGTACTATGTGTGATTTGTGTTTTGATTCTTTTCAGGCATCTTCAAACTAAAGAGTAAATTTCAATGTTTAAAAAAATCCCGTTAAGTATCTACTCTATCAAGAAATATTGGAAATTAATAGAGCTCAGCTTAACAATTTGTCAATTTTAAACGAGCAACTTCATTTCCAAATTCGCCATTGTTGTACCCCTCCCCTTTAAATAATTGTCATTTATTAACAATTCAAGCACTTACCATCATTAAGTATTAATTCAAAGACATGAAATCAATCAACTCATTAATAATAGGTCGGATAAAACCCGCGGTTAATTTTAGATATTCCTATATCTGGTCATTAGTATTTTCAGAAATCCCGATAATTATAACAAATCCATTTAATTCATTGAAACTAGTTTACATAAAATTTTCGCTAAATTAAATTTTAATAGCAATTTAACTTAGTGATCTACTTCTATTTTTGTATATAAACGATACATACTGTTTACTGCGCGTCAGTTTAGGTACATCCGTGCACTTGAAATGCCTGAAGATGCCGAAAGGCAAAACCCGGGTCGTTAGCGACAAAACTCATGGCAAAGTACACAATTCAAACAATTCAAATTTGATATTAAAATTCCATCGAGCACCCTCAGTCGAAATCCTTAATTCAAATTATGCGTATTGATTGAGTAGGCATTTACTTGGCAGAACTCCATTATAATACGGAAAGAAAAATAACAATGTATTTTAATTCTACATAAATTATTTTATATATTTGTTGATAGCTATTTCGGCTTACGCCTTCGTCAGAACTAGAACGAAGGCGTAAGCCGAAATAGCTATCAACAAATATATAAAATAATTTATGTAGAACTAAAATACATTGTTATTTTTCTTTCCGTATCAAATTATGTGTATATGTTTTCAAAAGTTTTTCGATAATGACCCGTGGCTCACGGTGTTAGATCTTAATTTATTCACGCCTATTTGCCCGCGGGCTCGCTCATTTGGATTTCCAATAGACCGACACCACCAAACTCCTACATCCCAATTATTTCCCAAGAAATTCTCTCAGCTGGTTCTGGAATATGCCTCGAGTGATATCATAATTTTCAATTCGACTTCGCTCACTCAGATCAAGGAGCCTAGATACGCAAAGTGAATGAACTTGAATTCAGCAGTGAGTTCGGCCCCTTAGGGTAAAATGAAATTTTATCGATATTAGCCAGTTTTGACTAATTTATTTATTCAATTAAATATGTACATTACAAAAATCGCAAATTATAAGTTTATTGCTTTTGTAGTGTGAAAAAAGAAAGATTAAAACATTGAAAGAAAAAATTACACTGTTTACAGATATAAGAGTGGAAAAATTACATTTAAAATTGGCAAAGAAGTGAGTTCCGACAAAATCAAGTATATCGTTAATTGTTGATTGATTGAGTAGGTTGATTAAACAGCTAGAAATTAATAGGTATAATCAATCCAATGAAATTCTTAACGACCAGATTACTAGTAACGCTTCACCTCTTCTAAATCCTTTATCAAGCAATAAACTAAAAACAACTTAAAAATTAAAAATAGATGCACTTAAGACATTGCAGATTTTAAGTGGTTTCACACGATAAAAATACCCAGATTATTTTCTCACCATTACTTTAGACCAATAAATTAAACTTATTTAAATTCTTCCATGTGACGTTGGTATGGTTTGAACAGAAAGAGAGGATGTACGGGGCACCCTGTCTAGCATAGGTATATCTCTAATACACGTTTAAAACATAGTTCTGACGAATGCGTAAGCCGAAATAGCTATCAACAAATATATAAAATAATTTATGTAGAACTAAAATACATTGTTATTTTTCTTACTGTATTATATCGTTAATATTTACTTTCGATGGATTCGGCGGACTTTGTGGAAGCTCATTTTAATTTAAAATTAAAAATAACTTTGATTATTCCACGTATTGTGTTACTAATTGTGACACGTGTTTCGCCTCTTTCAGAGACAACTTCGGACTTACTATCATAAAGTTTGCTTAAGTAATGAAGCAAGATTGAAAATTATTTTTTAAGGGGACATTTCGTCGAAGATAGCAAAATTTTTGTTAGACAATATAGAACCCGCGGTTCATACAGTAAAGATCGCGTAGAATCATCGTAACAGAGTGGTATCTATCGACTCTCTTGTGAAGACTGCTAAGCTTCTTATTTTGAGCAGACAAGTAGAAACTTTAATATTAGTGTTAAAGAACATATAAGATGTCTAAAAAGTAACAAATCTTCCGAGTTTGTCAATCATTTAATAGAAAACGATCAGAGTAGAAATGTAGAAATACTCCACCGAGCAAATAAAAAGGATTTAAAAATAAATAGCCTCGAATTTTTAGAAATAAATAAAAGTTTAAAAAAAGGGAGTGTTATTAAATACTATCCTTAATAGGACAGGTTGCTCGCCTCTGATTACATTATTTCCAATTAATAGGTTTAACCCAACCCTACCTGATTGATTGCATCTAATTTGTTAATATTTTGTAATGCTAACGTCATTAGTAGTATAATTATTTGTTTGATTTGTTTCGATTCATTAACCGCCTCCTTGTTTCCCGTAAAAAAGAAAAATCCCAAACTCCATTTTGTTATTTTATCATTTTAAAATATTCATCAATCTTGCTTCATTACTCGAGCAATCTTTGCGATAGTAAGTTCGAAGATGCCTCTGAAAGTGGCGAAACACGTGTCACGATTAGTAACACTACGTGGAATAATCAAAGTTTTATATTAAAATATATAGTAAGCTAAATTTCTCTTCGAGCATTCAAACAATTGAACGTGATCACAGTTTATTCCACATCGTCCATGCATTTAATAACAGTATATTGAATACTTATTGATGCACAGTACAATGCATACGAAATATTTCATTGTTACACTTTTTTTAACTATCAATATTTTCTCTGAAGAAGCTGTTGGTGGCCACAGCAAAATTTTCTAGTGTCCGCAGATAAGAACCACTAATCTAAATGCACAAACTAACCATTTGAACTGTCTTGACTATGGATTGCTCACCACTACGGCGAAAATGCTCCTATGTGAGAAACGATGGGAAAGGAATTCAAATTAAATATTAAAACTAAAATCATAGATGAAGCAGGCTCTACCGATAGATATAAAAAATGGATCCATAGATTGAAATAATGTCATCGAATAAAGATGGAGATATGATGAATAAAAAGGTTCCCATTTATAAGTAAAATAATCTTGAGTACTAATATATTTTTATTTGGATTAATTTTATTTTTATAGTGGGGCTTTATTTATTTTTCGCTGTATTTGATTTATTAATGAATATATTTACACGCGCTAAGTGCTTTTTTGTGAAAAAATGAGGCAAGTCCAACCCCTCGTCAATGTCATTTTACACTTATGATACAGCATGTTTCATATTTACCTTCGACTACCTATATTTTTCTAACGATATATTAATATTTTATAACTTACTAACGGTACCCGGCAAGCTTTGCAATGCCACTTAAACAAAGAAATTGTCTGTGCTTTCGGATGCACAATATTTTAGATAAATAATTTCGATTTAATTTCACTAACATTGATCTGCCGTTTGACGTTTGCAGTTTGTCTTTTGCCGATTGTTTATGGTACGACACACGAGCCACATACTGTAAGCTAATTTAACTATGCCGATAACCTTTGCGCAAGTGCAACAATAAGCTGTCAAAATGAACGGTATGGCAGCGCATAAAATATGAAAAAAACATTGATTTTTATATAAAATACTGTCTGTATTTTATTATGCCTATAAATTTTACGCAAGTGCAAGTTAGTTTTAATCGTTAGAATTTTGTACTTTTCCATGAGTTTTGTCGCTAACGACCCGGGTTTTGCCGTTGGGTATCTGCTTGTCATGATTTCGACTGAAGGCGCTTGATGGAATATCAATATCAAATTTGAATCAATTGAATTTTATGTATTCAATGAGTTTTACGTCAGTTAAAGCTCACTTGAGCACTTGAAATGCCTGAATACCAGGCGAAACCCGGATCGTTTGCGACAAAACTCATGGAAAATGTACAAAATTCTAAATTATGAATGTTTGTGTTGTCAGAAAATTTCTCCCCACCTATCTGAACATATAAGCGCGGCGTAGCGAATGCGACTAGCTAACAACTAGTTCTGCCAAAGGCTTATCCTTACTATCCCTACTCTCTCCAAAAAAGTGAGGCTAAGCTGGTGAGTAACAAGCAATTCTCATAGAAAACAACTGTCCAATATCAGGTGCGGATATGGTCAAAAAAACAGAGCGATATACTTTGAATGAAAGATTTTTAGTTTTTTGAAGCATATATTGTTGTCGTATATATGTACATACATACAGCAAAGTGACAGCAATTAGCTGATTAGCTAACCACTAGTCATGACCCTCGTATCCTCTCCATCCTAACTCTCTTCGAAAAAGAGAGGTCGAGCAACTGAGTAACAAGCATTACTCAACTCCATATGTTCCAAGTTGGGAGCGGACATGGTAAAAAAAACATTGCTGTCAAAAAATCATTCCGACACACAACCAGTCCTAAAACAAGATATATCGCGATCGATTACCGAACCACTAGTCCTCTTAATACTATCCCTACTGTCTTCGAAAAAAAGAAGGACTGAGCAGCTGGGTTACAAGTAGTTTTTGTAAAAAGATTCCATATTACTCAAATTGGCAGCGAACAAATTCAAAAAAAGAACACTGAATTAATAACGACTGGAATTTTCAAATAATTCTGGAATGAAATTTTAAATTTGAATTTGTGATTGACATCTCCTTCGACAGATGGCATTTAAGGTCGAAGGCTTTCATTCGAAGCGAACTATATTTATTATTATTTACTTATGTATGCTTTTCTTTTTCGTTACAGGTAAGTCGGCCATCTTTCGGTACGACGCTTAAGATTTGTATGGAAATCGAACAAAAGGTAAAAAGATATTAAATTAAGTATACGCAAGAGAGATTCTTTATTATCTTCGTCAACTCTATGGGGAAATTAAAAATATTTGCATTGTACAATTCATTTTAATGTACACAATTTTGTCATTAAGTAAACATATATTATTTCATATAAAATTTAAAATAACTTTGATTATTCCACGTATTGTGTAACTAAGTGTGACACGTGTTTCGCCTCTTTCAGAGGCATCTTCAGACTTACTATCGCAAAGTTTGCTATTTTTTGAGTTGGTGTCGGTGAGAAAAATAACTTTAAAGTAACGATGATTCTACGAGATCTTTACTGTTCAATAAAATTTTACCTAAATTATTTACTTTATAAACCGCGGGTTCTATATTGTCTAGCAAAAATTTCGACGAAATGTCCCCTTAAAAAATAATTTTCAATCTTGCTTCATTACTTAAGCAAACTTTATGATAGTAAGTCTGAAGATGCCTCTGAAAGAGGCGAAACACGTGTCACAGTTAGTTACACAATACGTGGAATAATCAAAGTTATTTTAAATTTTATATTAATATGAACTTCCACAAAGCTACCGCCGAAACCATCGAAAATATATATTATTTCACTTTTAAGGTGGTCACTGTCAATACTTGGTGGAAAGGCATTATAATAAAAATAATAATACAATTTTAGTACTTTTTCCACATAAAATTTATTTGATCAGAACCGGTTTCGCTCATGGCGAGCATTGTCAACTGATATATTGTCAACAGAGATATATTATTTGTTTATTAATTTTCGCCTATTGTATATTTAATACAAAGATAATTAAAACAGATTATTTAATCTGATAATAATGAAAATAATAAAATTATAACACATTTCAACTACTTATTCCACATTGAATATATTTGAGATCTGGACCGGTTTCGCTCGTCACGAGCATTATCAACTGATCTGTGCCGGTCCTGGTCTTAATAATTTCAATGTGGAATAAGTACTAAAAATGTGTTATTATTCTTATTATAATACCATTCCATCAAGTATTGACAGTGAATAATGAATATAGCCAATGTGGAGCATATGGCATTCTAACGGAGGTATCTCATCATTTTTTTCTACGAGGTTTGCTTGATACTCCGTCAGCCAACTTTTTATTCTATCGATGAGATGGACAAGATGAGACTATATTTTTTAAGATGGCGTGTTGCAGCTTTAGTAAGAAATTATCACTGGCATGTCAATTGGCAGGCTGGTTAAAAGCTTTGAAAAAAAGAAACAATTAGTAAAATATAATTTTTGTCTGATAATCATCGGAAATATTAAGTTTAACGTTTCAAAGACACTCTCACCATGTCGCCGTGTAAGCAAAATTTCGCTCGCTCCACGGCTCGTTCTCGTATGTTAGGGCACTCGTATCTCGAGGTATCACTGTATATATTTGGTTGCTCCTGAGACGCTCCAAAGAAAAAAAAAATTATACGCCCTTAGTTTTAGCACCACTGGATACCGTCTTACAGGAGTGGCAGCGGGCAAGGGAAAGAGGGTGTGATGATATTAAGGCATATTTATATTATTTATCATTTAGAATATTTACGATGTAGCTAAATTGTTTCCTATTTAATGAAGAATTTTGCAAATAATGAGTGTCATGTTGTTTTTACTGTTGTATGGACTATAGAAGATGTCACTGTATAGTTTTTATTTCGAAAGGTGAGTTATACAAAAAATCCTTTTTCTTTTATTCATCCGTGCGTCTCCGCTCAAGTTATCTTGTGCGAAATAAGAAACAATTGTCTGAGGATGCTTTCTAAAGAAGCGAAACATGTGTCACATTTTTTTCACAAATCCACAAAAGGATATTTTCTACGAAAACTGGTTGTCAGTCAAGTTAAGTTTATCACTCAAAACTGTTTATACAATTGGTTGAATTGGTATTTACTTACAGAACTCCATTACAACGCGGTGGAATTTTTTTAGTGTATTTTAGTTATCAAAATATATGTTTTATATAGTTGATAGCTATTTTGGCTTACGCCCTCTTCAGAAGTTTGTTTAAACAAATTATCATTATGTACTTATCTATGTATATATATGTATAATGCATATAAAAGTTAAAAGTGGTGTCAAGGCTACATTTGTCAGTATCTGTTGTCTCGTTGCAATACCTTTGCCCTAGCGATCAGGTAGGTTTGCCACTTTTAAGGTGTTCACTGTCAATACTTGGTGGAATGGCATAATAATAAAAATTATAAAACATTTTTAGCAATTATCCTGATCAAATAAATTTTATGTGGAATAAGCAGGGCTTTTTGGCCGGAGTCGTACTCGGAGTCGAAAATTTTGAATAGTTTGAACTTATTATTTTTGCATTTAATATGTCAAATTTGATTTTTAATATGGCCGCATTGATAGGGTTGATGATAGGGTCGCTCATGACAAGCATAAATAATCATCTGTTGATAATGCTCGCCATTAGCAAAACTGATCCTGGTGCAATAAATTTTATGTGGAATAAGTACTAAAAATGTGTTTTTATTTTTATTATATGCCTGTTTATTTGTATGAAAAAATTAGCTGTTCGGATTGTTTGGTTGATCTTTAATTGAATACACATAAATAGGAAATTCAGGAAAAAAAATTGACGATTTCAACCATTTTTAGTCGGAGTCGTATTTTTGGACAATGTCGAGAATAAATCGGACTTTTTAAAAATAAATTTAAAATGATTTATTATTTTTATTAGGTAGTTCTGTGTTCAAGTCCCGGCAATGTTAGATTTTTTCAATTAAAAAGATATCTTAGGTATGGGTGTATGTCTATTTTCGTTGAATTAATCTCGATGACTTTTATTTATGATGATTTAAAAATATTTGGCGTATTGGCATTAGCTGTAATAGTAACTCTATATTTGATCGTAGTTTCTCTAAGTAATTGTACCCAAACCTGCACTGAGAAGAAATAAAATAAAATCAAATAAAAAAAATATTTAAAAAAATCATCGCTCAGCTTGTGTGGATCACTGCACGTTTTGTCTATTGTGCGTGTTCCAGATTTCATTAGGCCGTAATAAATAATGTGGTGAGCCGCACAAGATGTTTTGCGGCGACCGTTACTTAATGGCCAAGTAAGACATGGCGAACATTTCACGGTGCTGATTTATTACACCGAAACGTCTAATAAAAAGTGTTAACGAACAACCCTAGTGAAGGGTTTCCCAAACTATGTTTCGCGGAACACTATTTTTTCACCGAATCTGAATAAGTGCGCCGCGACAAATAAGAAAAGCTTTATTCACTGCAACACATTTACAGATTTTTTTATATATTTGAGTGAACAAATTGGTTGTCCAACCACTTCCCGTTATGTGTGTGCAGCCGTTTTTCACAACCGCCTACCATAAAGCTATACGATCAAGAAAATAAACGAATTATCTCCTCACTTCTTGGCACGAGGCAGAGCTGCACGGGACTGATCTTTTAACCGTGCACTAAAGTGCACAAAGAAAAGATAAAAAGAAAGTGTGACTTTTTCAGCCACTTTGTTATCCTATGTATCCGTATACTGAGAATCAGTGGAGTTTAATCTACTTCGCGTTGAATCTGAAGAGGAATCAACAGTATCTCGTTCCCCATATGTTGTTGTAAATTTATCACCAGCATCAAAATTGGCCTTAGTTGAGATCAAGTTAGAGTGGCCTATAGGGCCCGTATGAGGACGGACTGCAGCAGGCAACTCTAGGTACAGGCGGAGGACCATTTTTTTTCACCGCCTGACGATTTAACTTATCAGTTTAACGACAGTTGTCAAGATTTACAGAATAATTAGCCGCGCTAGTAAATATTGATCATAAATCTGATAAAATAGTGTAAAAATTTAAAGAAATAAAGTGTTCAGTTAAAATTTCTAAAATGTCAATAGAAGGTTTTAGCCCTACTAAACTGTGATTATTGTTTTCTTTCTACTCCTCCCTGCGACCAGTAAAAAGAAAAAATCTCATCCTCCATTTTTTAATTCAATCTTATTTTATTAATGACGCAACCTTTGCGATAATGAGTCTGAAAATGCATCTGAAAGAGGCGAAACTCGCGTCACGAATAGTTTAAAAAAACGTGGAAAAATCCATGCTATTTTAAATTTTATATTTCATTTAACTTCCACAAAGTTACCGTCGATTCCATCGAAAGTATTACCAGATAAATATACAAACCTTCGTTCTTTATTTTTTTTAACTGCGTGATATGATATCGAAAGTGTATTTTTTCATTTTACAAAATACTAATCGCATAATATCGAATAATATTTCGTGGCCACGACATTTCCTTCACGTCGTAGCGTGATGCGCCGCCTTTGTAGCCACCTCCTTTCTTGCGTTTTCGACAACCGGAAATAGACTTTACATGTTTTAATGGGAACCTGCCTGCGTCAATGTCGCCTTCTCTCGTTTGGGTTCACCGACGACATGACATCTTTACGTCGGCTGGTTAACTTCCAATGTGGAATAAAGTGATGTTATTTATAGCGAGTTTAATATCTTAACCAAAATTAAATCACTATAGACAGAAAATTGGTTTTGTGATTTGTTATTCTAATTTGATAATTCAGAAAGAAATAGTTTTACCAACCACTTTTAAGGTACGGTAGGAAAATAAAAATGTATTTTAGTTCTACATAAATTATTTTATTTATTTATTGGCAAAAAAAAAAAAAACCATTTAAAATACATGGCATTACAGCAAGCGCACAATGCGCCAAGGGTTTTGACAAATTTATAAAAATTACATAAAATATTACACAAAAATAAGAAACAGAACAGAAACATATTATTTACATAAGAAGACAATTTTTTTTAACAAAGCATCAAGTTCACTGCCGAAGTTGTCCACATCAACAGGCAGCGCATTTATCAGCCGAATAGCCCTTGCAACTGGAGATTCAAAAGACCTACGTGACAAACAAGTTTTGACAACGAAAATTGATTTGTCTTTGTTACGACCACGTAGGTAAAAGCTCTGGGAGCATGCAAACTTAAATTTTCAAGGATGTCAGGGTTATCAACTTGGCCCCGAAGAAGAAGAAGAGAATTTTTTTTATATATTTGTTGATATCTATTTCAGCTTACGCCTTCGTCAGATTATTATGGAGTTCTACCAAGTAAATGCCTACTCAATCAATACACTTTTAAGGTGTTCACTGTCTTAACTCATACTTGTAAGAATGGCATTATAATAATAATTTATAATATTTATAATTTTATTAGTAAAAAAAATATTTGGCATTACAGCTTACGCCAATGCGCCAAATATTCTTAATTGTGAAAGTCATACGAGATTAACTCGATGATAAATAATAAATCAGTTGTGCACAAAATCAACGATAAATAACATACACCCAGCCCAAGATCTCTTTTTTCAATTGAAAAAATCCAACCTTGCCGAGAATTGAACTCGGGTCCCCTGATCGCTAGGACAAAGCTCTTGCCACTAGACCACAGGGACCGACAATATAATAGCATACAATTTATGGGATCAGGACCGGTTTCGCTTTTGGCGAGCATTGTCAACCGGTCCTGATTTAATTAACTTTATGTGGAATAAGTACTAAACATGTTTTATTATTTTTAACTTTATCAACATTGCCGTAATTAACGATTTAACATTATTAACGTAAATAAATAATCGAAAAAAATATCAAATTTGAATCGAGTTTTGTTGCTAACGACTTGGCTTTCACCTTTTTCAGTATTTTCGTTCATTTCAAGTAAACGCCTGTGATTGTAATTTAGAAACTTTAAAAAAAATATTGGGTATTACTGCCAATGCACCAAATATTTTTAATTGTGTAAGTCAAACGAGATAAACTCGATGATAAATAATGAATCAGTCGTGAAAAACTCAATGAAAAATTATTATTAAAATTTTAATCATAAACTATTTAACGTGAAAATGTTTATTTAGTTTCAAACCGAAACGGCGTATGTATGAATGTGGGTCTGTAATTCCCTTTTGCATTGTTGTTACAAGTTGCCATAAAAACGAATATGAAAGAATATATGCTTGAATTTTTATCGGCGAAGACATTTAGTCAAAATGTAATAAATTAGTCTTCTACAGAACTTTTCCCGGCTTTTATTATTGATAATAATGTTTATTATTTACGTGAACGTATTATTGATTGAGTAATACCCAAATTATTGTTTCCCACCATTACTTTAGACCAATAAATCAAACTTATTTAAATTCTTTCATGTGACGTAGGTATGGTTTCAACAGAAAGAGATTATGTAGGAGGCACCCTGTCTAGCAAAGGGTATATAAGCTATCTCTAATACACGTTTTAAACATAGTTCTGACGAAGGCGTAAGCCGAAATAGCTATCAACAAATATATAAAATAATTTATGTAGAATTAAAATACATTGCTATTTTTCTTTCCGTGAACGTATTATTTGACATTTCTTTGACAGCAAATTAGATTTTTTCCTTGAATTTGGACATTTTAATGGGCGAGAATGGGGCTGTCATCAAATTAAATATGGTTTGTGATTTTATTTTAACTCTATTTTGGATGTTGGATTTTGTGATATAATTATGTCGAATGATATAACATTAAAAAATATTGGTCGCTTAGTCCGAGCGACGCCGGGTAGCAATACTAGTATTTTATAAATTGTTTACATATTTCTGCAACCAATTGTTTGTTACAAGCAGGGCTGTGGAGTCGGAGTCGGAGTCGGATTCGGCGCGGCGTTTTGGCCGGAGTCGTACTTGGAGTCGGAAATTTTGAAAAGTTTGAACTTTTTATTTTTGCATTTAATATGTCAAATTTGGCTTTTGGTCGCATTGATAGGCTTGATTTTTAATTGAATACACATCAATAGGAAAATTAGGGGAAAAAAGTCGTTGGAGTCGGAGTCGGACTTTTTTTCACCGACTCCACAGCCCTGGTTACAAGATTATTAGTCTTGCTTAGTTTTGGATAAATAACTCTGTATCGATGAATATGCTGTTTGAAAATGATCGCGATTAGTGAAACAGGTACTGATATTAACTTATAAAACTCCTATGTAGAATCTAGCTCGACATCCTTAATTATCCTTATTTCAAAAACCGTATTTAATGAAATGTCTGCCTTAGTTAATGTTTGTAACATTTATTTATTTTGTATATTTTTCGGTATTTTTTTTAGCATGATAATAAATATATGTATATGCAAACCCTGTGACATATTATATCAATTTTTCAAATATATCGAGGCTTGCAAAGAGTTAATAAATTAACTATGGACTAAGTAAAATGTTTATTTTTTTATATTTCATTGACACTAGTTTACGAACCTTTTAAATTTGTTTATTGTACAGTGGTACCTCGAGATACAAGTGCCCTAACACACAAGATAGTAGAGATACGAACCGTCGAGCGAGCGAAGCTTTTGCTTTGAAATACGAGCAATATTTGCTGGGTAAGTGTAGAAGGGTGTATATGAATGTATATGTGAAAAATACACATATGTATATATGTATTGGTATTGGATTCTACTTTGACTGTCAAATGCTATGGACTTATTAAAAAAAAAACATACTTCGCTCCATTTCTTTCGCACAACCGACAAATCCCATACGTAAGACATAGATGGCTCTCTATAACTGCTCCACAACGCCACATCGGGGCTGGATAGGATTAATGGCATTTCAATCAATTTTATTTAGAAAAATTGCTTTGAGAATGAAGGAAAAAATTAAAGTCGTATCACGAGGTACCACTGTATTTGAGTTCAACTCGTTCAAGTCAATTAGTAAATGTGTACAAGTAATTAATCAGCCTAATTAAGAAGTTAGATGCGTGGAAAAACGTAATTAATCCAACCCAAGCCGACTTTCAACCTCTCAGAGAAACTGGAAACTCAACGATCGAACCTACCAAAGAGATAAGAACCCGAAATGCGCACAATGTTTCTGAGGATTTTCCTTAATTGGGGCATAAAGCAGAAGTTTATGGCTTATTTATGGCCAGTCCACAGTTTTATGTGTCCAATTAACGGCTCGTCCACCTGAGGACGATTAATAGAGGACATAAATAAGGAGATTGGCGTTTCAGCGTGGCTGGTCTTGACCCTTTAACACGTACTCGTGTTTTCAATCTTGATTGATGTTTAGCGGATGAAAGGTTAGAACTTGCGACGGCGTAGAGATCAGTATAAAGCTCGTCGGGAGCTTTTTCAATTAATGCAAACAATTCTCGCAAAACTAGTATGGCAAAATTGTGATTTATTTATTTGAACATACAGTTAGTCACCGAATTACGACAAGTTCCACTAACGACCGAAAAAAAAGCATTAAAATATATTTACATATATTGCATCTTCGAACATTGGCATTTATTTATACTTTTAAGGTGTTCGCTGTAAATACTTGTTTAATAACACGATTGTTATTGATTGAGTAGGCATTTACTTGGTAGAACTCCATTATAATACGGAAAGAAAAATAACAATGTATTTTAGTTCTACATAAATTATTTTATATATTTGTTGATAGCTATTTCGGCTTACGCCTTCGTCAGAACTATGTTTAAAACGTGTATTAGAGATAGCTTATATACCTTTGCTAGACAGGGTGCCCCCTCATTGTTTCTTACAGGGCTGTGGAGTCGGAGTCGTAGTTTTGGAGTCGGAGTTTTTCAGCTGGAGTCGGAGTCGTCGAGACCTTTTGATTAGAGTCGAAGTCGGAGTTGGCAATTTTGAAAAGATTAAACTTTTTTACATATAATAGGTTAAATTTGGCTATTGGCCGGATCTGTTGGTTGATATATAATTGAATACACATAAATATGAAAGCCAGAAAAAAACGGGACGAAATTAAACTTTTTTTAGTCGGAGTCGTAGTCGTGTTTTTTGTCAATATTTGAGTCGGAGTCGTGTTTTCGATAAATGCTGGAGTCGGAATCGTAATTTTTTTCAATCGACTACACAGCCCTGGTTTTTAGCTTGATTGATTTGGCACATTAACTCTCTTTTTAGGCCGAACTAATGTATAGCTAAAATTAAGATAAACATTTGAAAAAAGAAGCCCAATTTTTAATACATTATATTGTTTGACAAGACTAACGAAAACATTTTTCTCTTTTTTCGTATTATATTGTTGGGAAAATTTATTTAGTTTCACCCCTGCTCTCGCGTTGGGGAAGTTTTGATGAATTACCATTCGGTCGGTATGTTTGATTGATCGTTTTTCTGTCGATGGAAATCCCGCAGAACACGATTATCGTCTGTCAATATATCTACAGCCTTACTTCTAATTTCATCTACTTATATGGTGTCGTAAAAATTCTTGTTTACAATACACACAACAACTCGTAAAAGATGACGGATATTTTTTTGAACTTCAAAATATAAAATCTAATTAAAATAATAACACTTTTTTTAGTACTTTTTCCACATCTGATTTATTTCATCAGGACCGGTTTCGCTCATGGCGAGCATTATCAACTGATAAGTAATACAATAAGACAGTGGTATTTATGCAAAAGTTAAGGATGAAAACAAGGTATGACAAACAATTGGTAAAGCAACTAAGCAAATAAGTAAATTACAAGACAAATAGACTAAAAATAAAATGTTCAACACCTCTTAGCAATGCAAAACTAAAACATCAAAAATCAATTAAGTATGAATTTAACATTAACAAAGTAAAAGCCCAAAAATTAAGTGAATTCAATAAAAATAAATAAATCTACATGTCTGTCAACCAATTAGATTTATTTACTTATCAGTTGATAATGCTCGCCATGAGCGAAACCGGTCCTGATGAAATAAATCAGATGTGGAAAAAGTACTAAAAAATGTATTATTTTTATTATAATGCCTTTCCACCAAGTATTGACAGTGAACACCTTAAAAGTGATAAAATCTAATGTATAAAAATCAATGTTTGTTTGTTTGTTCGTATTTTATGTATTGCCATACCGTTCATCCAATCGCGTTTGTACTTGCGCAAAAGTTATTGGCATAGTAAAATCAACTTACAGTAGGTCTTTTATATAAAAACCAATGTTTTTTCATATTTTATGCGCTACCAAACCGTTCATTTTGACCTTATACCAAGGCTGTGGAGTCGGTGAAAAAAAGTCCGACTCCGACTCCGACTCCAGCACTTACCAAAACCACGACTCCAACTCCGACTCCGACTCCAACATTGACCAAAAACACGACTCCGACTACGACAAAAAAAAGTTCAATATCGTCACTTTTAAGTTATATGTGTATTCAATTAAATATCCACCCTATCGATGCGACCAAAAGCCAAATTTGACACATAAAATTGAAAAATAAAAAGTTCAAAATTTTCGACTCCGAGTACGACTCCAGCCAAATCACCGCGACAACTCCGACTCCGACTCCCTACCTTATACTTAACTTATTGTTGCACTTGCGCAAAGATTATATGCATAGTACAATTAACTTACAGTAGGTGGTGCGTGTGTCGTACCATATACAAACGGAAAAAGACAAACAGCAAACGTCAAACGGTAAATGTCATCGATACGTGAAATTAAATCGAAATTATTTATCTAAAATGTGGTGCATCAAAAAGCACTTCAATAAACACAAAAACTTTCTTTCTTTGAGTGGCATTGGAACTCTTGCCGCGTACTGGCTTGTAGTTAGTAAATAAAACGTTGGTTCCGCAGGCAAGCGTCAACTTCGGTTGAAGACGGCACGGGCTTGAATCCCAATACGGGAAGTCGTATTTTTCAAATGATTTGTGTTGTCCAAAGTTCCCTTCCAAACCCTTACATTCCTAAAAACGAAACGTAGCGAGAGCAATTAACTTACCACTAGTCCTGTCCGTGGTGCAGTGGTCAACGTCATTGGATTCCGTGACGGACCGTACGGGCTCGAGTCCTGGCAGTTTTTTTTATCCTCGATACTTTTTTAAAGTAATGGGTGTTTTTGTTGTTAAAAATCACTTCCCACCTTTCCTTTCCCAAAAAAGCGACGCGTAGCAAGAGCGATTAGCTAACCACTAGTCTTCGTATCCTTTCAATCCCTACTCTCTTCAAAAGCAATGGCTGAGCAACTGAGTAACAAACATTTCTCGTATAAAAAAAAAATGTTCAGATAAACTCCGTGAGGGATCCATATGTTCCAAGCTGACATGGTAAAAAAAAGTTCCGTCACAGTCTTATCATTTCTATCCCTACTCTCTTCGAGCCAATGTGTTTCACATTGGCAGCGGAAATAAAAAAAAAAAAACGAAAAGCATGCACTCACCTATGTTGATTTGAGGTATAAAATATAGGCGAATTCGGATTAAGTGTTGTACGAGGCCAGAGGAAGGGCGGAGGGACTATGCGTCATTTGGAGCACTGAATGACCTGTCAAAAAAAGCGATACAAGACTGATGGATTTAATTGAGGCCGTGATATAGTTGGTGATTTATTTCCACTGCTGGCAATAGAGATTCCAATTACTCGACATCTCAACTACTCGAGTATCGAGTAGTAGATTTTTTTAAATACTCGAGTAGTTTCAGATATACCAAAATATATATTATCGATTCAATCTTGTGCATCTAAATCAGTGATGCACAATGGCGGCCCGAAATGGATTTTTTTTCGGCCCAAAAAACAAATACAAAAAACAAATTTTTCAATAAATATGATAAAAAATAGTATATTGATTGAGTAGGCATTTACTTGGTAGAACTCCACTATAATACAGTAAGAAAAATAACAATGTATTTTAGTTTTAGACTAAAACTATTTACCACGATAAATCACGCAAAAAATAGTTAAGTTATCGGTTTAAGCTACAGGTTCCCGAAGTGGGCCTCCAGGAGACCTAAATAGGAGGAAATTTCCAGAGCGGCAGTGTGTAATTTTGTGTCTGAAAGGGGGGCCATGGGTTAAATAAGTTTGAGAACCTATGGTTTAAGCTATCAGTGTTTATGCTGCTTCGTAAATGGCACAAATAAAACTATGCCTTCCAGAAAATGAATTTAGTTAGCATCGTTCGCTTATATGAAAGCAATTTGCCGTTCCATTGTAATCTAACGTACACATTGTCGTTCGATTTTCGCGGTAAAATTCGCCAGTCATAGCCGGTGCCCACGCCGCGTGAAAACCCCTTCGGCGGAATGACGCGGGAAAATGCGATTTTGGCGTGAGGATATCCGGCGGGAGAATTTTCGGCGCGGAAAGGAGCGTCGCCGGAAGTTCGATTCGGGGCGCGACTCGCAGCGCCGGGGAGACTTTTCGGAACTGCCGCGTCGTGAAACAAAAGCGGCCGACTCTCTTGATGATTGATGAATCTTAGCCTTATTCGGGTCACGGCGTACGTTATTAGGCTCGATTAATGCGGTGGATTTAGGTTGATAACCGCTTGTCCTTGTATAATATATAGATGCTTCACTATTTGCGAATGTAAGGATATCACCCGTGACTTTGCCGAAATAAATTTCATCAATTATTTATGTGTTTTTATATAAAGTGTATTTCAATAGGGACGCTCAAAATATGTTACTTTGTCCTGCTGAGTAGATTATTCATTGTTTAGTGGCCAAATTTGAGTCAACCAGTTTGGTAAACAATCGGCCAACACCTACCTGTACGTCATCAAAATTCAATATCTGGTGAAAACATTGCTGCTGTGTGTGAAAGTGTACAGGAAAACCCAAGGCAGCTTATTTCTCGTTGTTCACAAGAACTTGGCTTTTCTGCGACTTCAACTTGGCGAATTTTGAATCGGGACTTATGTCTGCACCCGTATAAAATCCAACTAACCAAGGAACTTCAGGTAAACGACCACAGACAACGCCTGATTGGGTTCTGGAGCAGTTGGAAGTTTACCCAAATTTGTCAAAAAAAAGACCCTTTAGATGCTTCACTATTTGCGAATGTAAGGATATCACCCGTGACTTTTCCAAAATAAATTTCATTAATTATTTATGTATTTTTATATACATGTGCATTAATCACAAATTAAAAAAGTTATTTGATTTTGCAATTTGAGAATCTTTAGAGTTCCCGATGTGATTTTGAACATTTATCGAATATAAGCAGGGCTGCAGAGTCCTTTAGAACACGACTCCGACTCCGAAATTGGACATCAACTCGACTCCGACTCTGTCTAAAAAAAGTTTATTTTTGTACGGTTTTTTTCCCAGTTTTCCTATTAATGTGTATTCAATTAAAGATCGACCAAACAATCCGGCCAAAAGCTATTTTTTTCATACATATAAACAGGCATGTAATAAAAATAAAAACACATTTTTAGTACTTATTCCACATAAAATTTATTGCACCAGGATCGGTTTTGCTAATGGCGAGCATTATCAACAGATGATTATTTATGCCTGCCATGAGCGAAACCGGTCCTGATCCAATAAATTGTATGTAGAATAAGTTTTAAAAATATTTTATTATATTTATTGTAATGCCATTCCACCAAGTATTGACAGTGAACACCTTTAAAGTGGTTATAGGCATAAATAAAAATAAAACAAGTTCAAACCGCGACTCCAACTCCACAGCCCTGAATATAAGTAACATAACTTACAATTTTCACACTTTTATAAACTGAACAAGTGGACATCATGGCCGAAGAAGACGTCGTTTACCACTCAACTAAAGATAGTCCCTAGATCAGATTTGGGTAAATCTTACCATTAATTTTATTTGTCTGGTCCGTGGCGCAGTGGCAACGGCTTTGACTTGCGTGCTGGACCGCCCGGGCTCAATTCCCGGTACGAGCGGATTTTTTTCAGTTGATAAATCTGTTCAAAGGCATGGGCGTTTGTGTTGTTGAAAATCCCAATCCCTTCCCACCTTTCCGATCCCAAAATGCAATGAGTGTTTGTATTGTTAAAAATCACTTCCCCTTACCTTTCCAATCCCAAAGAGCGACGCATAGTGACAGCGATTAGCTAATCACTAGTCCTGTCCTAGTCCTCGTATCCTTTCCATCCCTACTCTCTTCAAAAAAGAGAGGTTGAGCAACTGAGTAACAAGCAGTTCTCATAGAAAAACATATGTTGAGATAAACTCCGTGAGGAGTCCATATGCTCCAAGTTGGGAGCGGATATGGTTAATTTTTTTTTTTTTTATTAAATTCTTGCTAAGCGGATTCGATTGTTTGCTGCCCTGTAATCCGAACAACTTTGTAAAAGTCTTCTACTTTCCAACAAACTTAATATTCGAGTTACGCCGGCATATTCTTGAAAAGCGCCCAAGAAGATAATCTCTCTTTAAATCCTTAAACTTAAATCGTAATATTTCAAACGTGGCGAAACGACGCCGAGAACTTTTTTTTATGTTCATGTTTATTTTGTCGTTTTAAGCCATTTCTCTTTCGAAACTCTAAACTTTTATCTCACTACTTATTTTTTTGAAACAGGTCATAAAATTTTTGCAACATTGTTCTTAGATATCACATCGAAGAAAATGGTAGGCAACAGTAAATTAAATGTGGAATTTTTTGTCACACACTTTTTTCTTTTTACATATGGAGGGTCACCGAGAAAAATGGCTCTAGGTCTTTAACAATTCTCCGATGCCTTTTCGTCATAATTCTATAGGAAAGAGATTGTTGGGCTATATCGATGGACCACTGCTTTGTGACTAGGGTTACCAATCCCGGAATCTCAAGGATTTTCAATACCCCATGAATTCCGTGATAGCACATAATTCCGAAAAATTAAAGATTGATTTATTTATCAAGCATAAACGATTTATTATTTAAAAAAAACCGTAATATAACGTGTACTTTGTGTATCTTTGTAACACTGGATGATTGTGGAAATCAAATTATTTGCGTTATGCATTGATGACAGCATCGAATATGAAATATTGTTTTGTAATGAATTTAGATGACGAAAAATATGAAGAAACAAAACTGGTGCTCATTAATGGTGATAAATAACGTTTTAATGAGTTCCAAATACAAAAAATTCTAAAACTGATCCTGACATTCTGGATTTGAAAGGATTTATCATCAATAAAAATATGTTCATTTTTACAATGTAAAATGAAAAAAAAATACTCCTCTTTATGCTATGTGCCAGACATATTTTAATTTCAATTCTTTATCAGAGCGCATTCCAACAATACTGACTATTGCATATGAACTTTCAATAAAATATTTTCGTTCTTCAATAATGGATAAACAGCCGAACTTTAATATTTCTAATCTATATATATAAAAATGAATGTTTGTCTGTCTGTATTTCCGCTATGGACTACTAAACCGCTCGACCGATCGATGTGAAACTTGACAAATTTATTGAGTACACTCCCGCAATGGTTTTTGGCCTACCAAATCCTCCCCCCAACCACCCCTCAACCTCCAACCCCCAATTTTAAACATTACGATTTTTTCAGGTTTCTGGCCTACTCTCCCATACGCCCCCCAGACCCCACCCCGCCAAACAACCCCCCACCCCTCAAAAATTGATATCGAATTTTTACATATTTCTCGAGTATTGAATACATGCAATTTGAATTGAATATTTGTGTAATGTCTTTCCTTCAAATTTATTTTAGTTGCTGGCGTAACAACGTGCGCAGGGTACAGCTAGTAGAACTTTAAAAAAGATAGTGATATCAATTAATTTTTAGTATTTTTAATGATGAATTATCATGGCTAATATTTAATAAATATGAAAATTATCCCGTATATAAGTCCCGGGACTAAACTTCCGAATATTGGACGTCCTTAACCGTTCGAAAGCTAACGACACACCGGTGGGCAACTACTTTTAAGGCGTCAAAAAATAGTATTTCTCAAATTATCACATCGAATATATATCCGAGATCTCTTAAGGCTCACAACATGAATATAAACTTTTCGTTTTAATAGTTTTATTAAAAAATATTCATCAATAAGTTTATGGAAGTTATCAGGGCTGTCAAAACTTTTTAAAAAATATTCACAATATTTACTTTAATACTATTTTGCATGAATATATGTTTCAAACGAATTGAATTAATATAAATTATTCATACAATCATAAGAAAAATTCAACAAAAAATCATTTTATGATAGCCAATCGGGGTGCAAAATTGGCATAATATTATAAAAAATGTGTCACGACCCTTATCGAGGATTCGTAAATTCAGGAAGAAAACATATGTTGAAATTAAGTATGCCGTCACTTTTGACTACTTTTTCTCGGGTAAATGTCTAGACCAATTAGTATTTATTGTAACTTGTCTGAAATAGCAACATAAAAATTGGTAAAAATGTGAATAAAACAACTTTGTATTCTTGCCGCCGGAGAAGCGTCATTCGAGTAATACGGCAAACTTCTAATGCCGCTTATATGGCGGCATTCGAGTGGTAAGAGTTAATATGGGATTGTTTTCATAAGGGATCAAAGACATCTAAGCCCTTAATTAACGTCAGTAATTTTAAGGTATTGTCCTTTTTTAATTTTTGAAAAAGCCATAGCTGGCAATAGTGCAAATCTCTGTGTTAAAGCGAACAACGGCTTAAGTCGTTTGCAAAAGGTTACAACCTTTCGTTGCTAAGCCCGTTTTGATTAAAATTACTTCTTTCTTGCACGCTGCATCTTACTATGAACAAAGTTTTAAAAAATACATTACCGCACGTAAAAGGTTCTTTGTTGTTTGCTGATTAAAACTTACACGCGAAGCAAAAGTTCGCAACATGGTAGGATGTTTTATTATAACGTGCTTTTTTATGGCAAATGGGTAACATTACAAGTCTATAAAATAATTATTACTCAAGTTAGAGAAACAACAGTTAGACCGGTCTATTAAGACAACTAAGTATGTATCTCTAAAGTTTAATAACGTGACACGTTTTAAATATTTCACTGATAACGAGAGTATTTAAATTTCACATTAACTAAATCTTACTTTAGGGCGGGGGTTACCAACCCCGTGCCCGCGGGCGCCATGGCGTCGATTTGTGTGCGCCATTCGACCGCGACAACAATTTTTCATTTCAATTTTCATATATTTTATTATATTTGAATAAGTTTCTAAATTAATTAAATAAAATATTTTCAAAAATTATTAAATAATTACGTAATTCGAACTCATTTGTCTGCATAAATCGATATAGATCACTGCTAGAGTAACCCAGTAGTAGAGTAGAGCAGCCAACCCTGTATGGGGGAGCGAGACAGCAATTATACTAATTACCTCGCATTGCTTACTTTCTTCGTTTGGCATTGTTTGACAGTTGTCATTATTTATTAAGCACCTTCAATTGCTTCAAGAACAGTTTGAAAAGAGATTTCAGCAGTTTACTATCATCGAAACAATGGTCTTCTTTTTTATCAATCCTTTTACTTGCCAAATGAATATAATGGAAATAGCTGCATATATTGCAGAGCTTGTTCAAGTAAAGGCAGAGAACTGGAGTTAGAGATTTTGGACCTTCAGAGTGATATTATGTTAAAATCCTTAATATCAGATGTGGACTTCTGAAATACAGTGGACGGAAAAAAGTTGCATATTAGATTAAATCATTTTTTGGTTCCACCTACCTTTGCAAATTATTATTTTCAACAATGTATTTAATAAAATCAAAATATAGATCTCGACTCACCAATGAATATCTTTATGATTGCTTGTTAACAGGAACGTCATCATACTCCCCTAATTATGAGGCACTGGCCAATAAAATGCAATGCCAAAGATCACACTGACTTATATTTATTTTATATACCTAATAGAATATAAACAATAATTTAAAAAATATTTTTTGTGTATTATTTATTACCAATTTTTCACATATTTTGGTATGAAAAAATATGTAGTGCCCGCCGCCCTACCGATATTTTAAAATGTGCTCTAATGTACAAATAGGTTGGTAACCCATGCTTTAGGACCTTCAGGTAAATGACACTGAAAATAATGAAATCTCTGAATGCCACTATACTAAAGGATACGGGATACGAAGCCGTAGCGAGTGCTAGGTTATAGTTTTTTAGAATTAGAATATTAAAATATAATGCCTTAACATCAAGAATTGACAATTGACACCTTTAAGGTGATTTTGACTCACGAATTGCACTCATGAACCACACGGGGTAGAGTTTCTGTAATATCATGACACGACAATAATACAGATTTATGTTGTTTTGCATTAAGGGGGTATTCTGGTCAAGGATTCTGAAAAAGCCGTATTTTTTTCAATGTTCAAACATTTAAAAATACGTGCTTACAAGGTTTTTGCTTAAATTTCAATTATTTTTAGAGATATAACTATTTAAGTGACGTAGAATCTAACCAATCTGGGCTGTTTTTAGCTTTCAACGAAACTTTAAACACGTTTTTCTCGAAAAGAAATTCGGATTTTTTCAAAAATGGTTGCCATGATATGTCAAGTTCTACATAACCGATTTAGATAAAATTTGGTGTGAACCTTCTTTAAACATTCTTTTATGGAATATACAAGGATTGTAAAAAACATTATCCTATTTTCAAAAAATTCGGAAAATTAAAAAAACATTTTTTGAGACCCCCCACTTTACCAGCATGTAACTTTTAATTTTTTCAGTTTTTTGGTATGAATTTTGTATATTCTTAAAATATTTACAAATATCTGTAAAAGATGGCCACTTAAATTGTTATTCCTTTTTTTATTGCACTTGCAAAAACACCTAAATTTTGAACTTATAGACTAGAATACCCCTTTAAAGGAATATAGGGTGCAATCATAAAGACAGTGCGCATCGAAGCCTTTGAGAAAGCTCGCCTTTATTGCGTTGGTGTAAATGCACTTGAGATAGTCGTTCCTTTGCAATGCTTATGTCCCCAACGAAAAGCTGTATTCTGAAGCGTGACATTGTTGAGCTGTCGACAAAGATTGCAAAGTAAAGAAAATCTTTCAACACCTACGGAAAAGTTTCCAACACAGTGAACACAGTGATTCTTGTGAAAATCAACGATAAAAAACGGACAATTTTGAATAACGGAAGCATGATATCGTCGAAGTTTTAGAAATAACATTGAAAATCTCCGTTGAAATGTTGATTCATATTTAAAATGAATCAATATAAAATTTTCAATGTTTGAATTTTCTAGTTTATTTTTTGAGTTGGTGTCGGTGAGAAAAATAACTTTAAAGTAACGATGATTCTACGAGATCTTTACTGTTCAATAAAATTTTATCTAAATTATTTACTTTATAAACCGCGGGTTCTATATTGTCTAGCAAAAATTTCGACGAAATGTCCCCTTAAAAAATAATTTTCAATCTTGCTTCATTACTTAAGCAAACTTTATGATAGTAAGTCCGAAGTTGTCTCTGAAAGAGGCGAAACACGTGTCACAATTAGTAACACAATACGAGGAATAATCAAAGTTATTTTAAATTTTATATTAAAATGAGCTTCCACAAAGTCCGCCGAATCCATCGAAAGTAAATATTAACGATATAATACGGTAAGAAAAATAACAATGTATTTTAATTCTACAGAAATTATTTTATATATTTGTTGATAGCTATTTCGGCTGACGCCCTCGTCAGAACTATGCTTTAAACGTGCATTAGATCACGTTTATGTACTCCATAGTAAATGCCATTAAATATACTTACAAATGAAACAATACTTGAGTGGATATCTCACACACAACTTGTTTTATTTACATTTTAAAATCAACCGTCCTTATTGAAAGTATCTGGATGAATAAACGAATGTTTTTATGATTATTTGTATCAATAGTGCTATGAATACATATAATTATGAAAGATGCGGTGATGTGTGATGTGATTAATTTTTGCTTCGCCTCGTAACATACCAAATACAAAGTTCCCTCGACTAATTATAATCGGAAAACGCTGTCATAAATCATCACTGCCTGTTCATTAATTGAGCTTAATTACAAAGCTTTTAAGAAGTATTAATAGCGAAGATTACCATTAAAACAAGGGTTTCCAAATCCCGGAATACCAGGAAATTTCAATACCTGATTAGCCACGGAATTAGAAAACATGATCCCGAAATTTATGGAATTGAACTATTTATCAAGCACAGATGAATTTAAATTTGACTGATAGTTCAAGTACATCCGTGCACTTGGTATGCCTGAAGATGTACTTGAACTATCAGTCAAATTTAAATTCATCTGTGCTTGATAAATCAAGAAATCCCGGGATTGGAAACCCTTATTCAGACCGAAGATAAATTGTCCCGCGCTGGATATATCAACGTAGCGCCTTCGTAGGTGGCATCACTTTTGTAGACGGTGCTACGCCGGATTTCCATCACCGGAAAGACATTTTGCGGAGGTGTCATCCTAACCTAGTTTTCCATGGCTTTACTGAATTTCCTGGCGTGACTGATTTCCGGCTTCTACGTCTTGAATAGCATGCCAAATTAATCGATGATATTTTTCCATCGGCTGGATTATAATAAAACTATTAGGTAAGATTTAATGTTATTATTCCACTCTGTTGTAACTATGCTTATGACAAGTCGTTACCTTACTTTGAAATTGACATATTTGCCTAAAATGACCTTTTGGTCGGAAAAGCTTGTATTTACCGCATTCTGTCATATATATATATACTAGTATTGGAACCCGGCTTCGCTCGGACCAGTTTGGGGTTATGTTCACCTCGGCGCGTAAATTCAGACGGGCCAAGTTGAAACAACTTTTTCAAAATTCAAAAGTCTAGGTCAATTAAAATGGAACTAAAATGAACATTTCAGACTGGCATTGACATTTCACAGCAATAAACATTATTATTAATAATAAAAGCCTGAAAAGTTCAGTAGAAGTCTAATTTATTACATTTTGACTAAATGTCTTCGCCGATAAAAATTCAAACATATTTTCTTTCATATTCGTTTTTATGGCAACTTAATGACCAACAATGCAAAAGGGAATTACAGACCCACAGACATACATACGCCGTTTCGGTTTTATATATAAGATTATATTATATGAATTTCAAAATGATCTACGGTTGAATAACGGAGTTATCAGAATTATAGAGTTGCGCTGCATCTGCACACTTTTTTTACTAAATTTGTTTGACAAAGTTCTAAGGTTGTCAGCATTATTTCCATCATTTGATTTTTAAGATTAATATTTCTCAGTAGGAATTGTGAAAAAATATGCTTAAAATAAGTAATTTGAAACATTTTTACTTGCTCATTGTTACAAATGAATTTTAATCAATCTAAACTACAAACGCTCATATCTTAAAACACTGCAAAGAGCAGTTAGAACCTTTTCAAAGTAAGGTCGAAGTGTTAAGGAAACGGGTTTTACTATTATGACTGTAGCAGCATCAACTCAAAGCGTGTAATTCCAACATTTGCCAATATGTAATAAAAACCTTACTGCAAAACAAAATGTCAATCTAATTGAGGATTTCAATTGAAGGTGTTTGATGGAATATTAATATTAATTTTAAGCCGATTGTTTTTTGGTTGAAATTGAAACATGAAATGCTTGAAGATATCATAAGACGAAACCCAGGTCGTTAGCGACAAAACTCATGGGAAATTACGACATTTAAACAATTCTAATTTGACAATGTTCATCGTTATATGGTGAAACAAGTATTCTAATAATTTAAAATAACTTTGATTATTCCACATATTGTGTTACTAATTGTGACACGGGTTTCGCCTGTTTAAGAGGCATCTTCGGATTTACTATCGCAAAGTTTGCTTAAGTAATGACGCATGAATGATTCTAATATTTTTAAATGATAAAATTACAAAATGGAGTTTGGAATTTTTCCTTATTACGGGAAGCAAGGAGGGCTGTTATATAATCACAACTAAGCGCACAAATAATTATACTACTAATGGCGTAAGCATTACAAAATATAAACTAATGCGATGTAATCAATCAGGAAGGGTTGGGCTTAACTAGGGACTCCAATTACTCGATATCTCAACTACTCGAGTATCGAGTAGTACAATTTTAAAATACTCGAGTATACTCGAGTAGTTTCAGTTGCACCAATATAAATATGTTATTTATTCAAATTTGTGTATATCAATGAATGATAAATAAATAAATAAGCTTATTTTACTTCATTAATACATTTATTTCTATTTATGAAACCTATATTTCAAAAATAATAGATAATTAAACGTCTCAAATTTTAATTTGACTTGAAATTTTGTTTTTTTGCTGTGGACGTCGGTTTTAGAGTTAACAATCAATTAATTAGTCTTATCTAGTTTTCTTATCTGCTGTTTAAAACAAAATAAAATTTGGAAATTAATCTTCATTTATAAATTACGAGTATTAATCGAGTATTTTCTCAAATTACTCGAGTACTAGTAAAATGGACGAGTATACTCGAGTATCTTGGCTTAACCCTTTAATTGGAAATAATGTAAGCAGTGGCAAGCAACCTGACCTATAACTTTCTGATAAAGAGAGAAGCGACTGAATAACAAACAGTTTTCATTGAAAAACTATTGTTTGAGCTCTATGTTAATGTAAATCTGAACACGACTGAATACAAATTAGTTGCGTAACTATCAGGGTAGCAGATTAGTATGATGGATACAAGTCCATCTTCATACAAAATAGTATTTGCAGTGTATGGTGTAACTTCGATACGACTTTTCTTATAAAGGGTCTTTTTATAAGGACGCTTAGTTTTGAAATGTAAATAAAACAAGTTGTTTGTGAGATTTCGACTAAATTTTAATTTCATTTGTAAGTATATTTTACGGCATTAAATATGGAATATAGCATCAAATGTCTGCCAATATCCATTCATTATAAAATGGGCCATGCCGCTAAAGTTGACTTTTTTGACAAATTTGGGTAAACTTCCAACTGCTCCAGAACCCAATCAGGCGTTGTCTGCGGTCGTTTACCTGAAGTTCCTCGGTTAGTTGGATTTTATACGGGTGCAGACATAAGTCCCGATTCAAAATTCGCCAAGTTGAAGTCGCAGAAAAGCCAAGTTCTTGTGAACAACGAGAAATAAGCTGCCTTGGGTTTTCCTGTACACTTTCACACACAGCAGCAATGTTTTCACCAGATATTGTATTTTGATGACGTACAGGTAGGTGTTCGCCGATTATTTACCAAACTGGTTGACTCAAATTTGGCCATTAAACTATGAATAATCTACTCAGCAGGACAAAGTAACATATTTTGAGCGTCCCTATTGAAATACCCCTTATTTTTATAGAAAATGCAGAGAACTTAATAAACAAAGCCATCAAAAGTTTTTCCATTGTATAAAGATATTCTTTTATTTTGTTCGTCTTCTGTGTAGTACCGTAAAACGGGGTGAATAGAGACATTTCTACCCTTCACGACTATGTATCTGTATATCTGCGCCACATTTTTCAAATATGAATGGCTTGAAATGTGTTTCTATGGTCCTACTACACATTCATACACAATATTTTGCAATTGTTATTAAGACGCATTCATTTTTTTTCGATGTTTCTATTCACATTGAGTTTGGGGTGAAAAGAGATGAGAGAGAGTAAATAGAGTCTTATAGAGTCTTAGAGGTGAATATAGACAAAACAACAGATTGTAATGATTGGAATATTTGAACATTTATTCTATATGAGTATACTACACATTCATGACAATATTTTCAACTATTTACTATCGTTATTAAGACACAGTCAATTTGTTCGATGTTTCTATTCACATTGAATTGTGGTAAACAGGGTGAATAGAGACTTGGCAGGTGAATAAAGACAAAACAACAGATTTTATTGATTGGAATATATGAACCTCTATTCTAAATTCACCCCGTTTCACGGTACTTATTAAATAAAAAAAAACATGATTTAATTTAATTTTCGTGCAATAAATGAGAAGTTTATAAGGAGTAAAAAGTAAGGATGCACAGGCATCGAACTGAAACATATTTTTTTCAATTTTGGCCAGTCATTTAGTTGGTTTGGTTTTGTCATTCGAAAGATAGTATTAAAGTTATTGTGAAGAAACTTACTCGACCATAATGATTACATTGGATGCTTAGTAAAGTTGTGTTAAAGTTCAATACTTGTTTTTGTACCTATTCATCCCGCAGTCTCTATTCACCCCGTTTTACGATACTATAAAAAACGGGAATTACACAATGTAAGAAATGCACTTTTAACTATCAAAATCTATTTTTCCAGTTCCATGGTCGAGTAAGTTGGTGTCTTTTACGTTGGTAACTTGATTTTTTTTCTAACCATGTCTGCTCCCAGCTTGGAGCATATGGACTCCTCACGGAGTTTGTATCAATATTTTTTTTCACTGAGAGCTGCTTGTGATTCAGTTGTTCAAAGAGAGTAGGGGATGGAAAGGATACAAAGACTAGAACAGGACTAGTGGTTAGCTAATCGCTATCGATATGCGTTGCTTTTTGGGATAGGAAAGTTGTGAAGGGATTTTCAACAATACAAACACCCATGCCTTTGAACAGATTTATCGATTCTGCTCCATATGCTCCAAGTTGGGAGCGGATATGGTACAAAAACATATCACTTTTAAGGTGTTCACTGTTAATACTTGGTGGAAAGACATTATAATAAAAATAATAACACATTTTTAGTACTTTTCCACATGAGATTTATTTCATCAGGACCGGTGTCGCTCATGGCGAGCATTATCAACTGATGATAATGCTCGCCATGAGCGAAACCGGTCCTGGTGAAATAAATCTCACGTGGAAAAAGTACTAAAAATGTGTTATTATTTTTATTAAAAAAATATATATTGATCACATAAGTAGATAAATATTTGATTTTTTTGACGGCTTGGTTTATCAACAAGGTTGAAGAACTAAAACGAATTATGAAGAAAAGTAGAGGTCAAGCAAGCGAGTAACAAGCAATTCTCGTAGAAGAAAAAAAACAAACTCCGAGAGGGGTCCATATGCTCCAGGATGGGATGCGGACATGGCTTAGTAATAATAATTTCAATTAAGAGCTCATTTGTTTAAATAAATTGTTTTCGTCATAAAAAATTTAAGCTATTGATGCAACCAAATATAAAAAAAGAAAATCTCTATTATCGTTCTCATAAAAGTAATATTCTTTATTCAAATTTAGAAATGTTGAACTCTTATCACGGTTCTCATTTAAAATATCCGTGCATTTAAAAAAAAGTGTGCTCGGTGAAAGGAAATCTCCATATTTTCTTTATCTCCTGTGAAAAGAAGGCTTTATAGAAGGCGGTTCCTTTGCAAGAGAGAATTACTGCGCGAAATTTCTCTTTCAAATTTATTTTTTCATCAGAAATTTAAAAAAATCTTTTAAAAAAATATTCACCGCTCGAATGAAAGAAAGTTCTCTTTGGTTTCAAAGTATTGACAGCGCATTTTTCTGAAATCATTAAAAGAATAAAAAGCATGATGAAAAATAATTGCCATATGAAAATTGAACTGCATTCAACAATGTTGTAGATTTATTTTGCAACAGCTTTTGGTCGTACAAAGAAAAATTTAAAAAACACGTAGAAAAATATATGTTGAGATAAACTCCGTCAGGAATCCATTTGTTCTAAGTTGGGGGCGGACTTGGCTTAAAAAAAAAACTCTCATCGTACTAAGGAAAGGTTTAACGACTGAGTTAAAAGTAGTTCCGGGGCTGTGGAATCGGTAAAAAAAAATACGACTCCGACTCCGACTAAACAAAGTTTAATTTCGTCACGTTTTTTCCGAAAACCGAAACGGCGTATGTATGTATGTCTGTAATTCCCTTTTGCATTGTTGTTGCAAGTTGCCATAAAAACGAATATGAAAGAAAATATATTTGAATTTTTATCGGCGAAGACATTTAGTCAAAATGTAATAAATTAGTCTTCTACAGAACTTTTCCCGGCTTTTATTATTAATAATAATGTTTATTATTTACGTAAAGGTATTATTTGACATTTCTTTGACAGCAAATTAGATTTTTTCCTTGAATTTGGACATTTTAATGGGCGAGAATGGGGCTGTCATCAAATTAAATAAAGTTTGTGATTTTATTTTAACTCTATTTTGGATGTTAGATTTTGTGATATAATTATGTCGAATGATATAATATTAAATAAGTATTAGTCGCTTAGTCCGAGCGACGCCGGGTAGCAATACTAGTACAATATAAAAATTAAGATGTTATAATAGGACAAAAAAATTATTGTGTTCCTTTTCTATACCAGTATATGTATATATATTAGCAAATGTTTGTTTTAACATAATTCTGACGAGAGCGTAAGCTGAAATATGTATCGACTAAATTTATAAAATTTTTGTAGTACTGAAACACATGCTATTTTTTCACTATGTTATAATGGAGTTCGACCAAGTTAATTACAATTCAATCAATGCAAAGCGATTCTTTATTTCTTTTTGAGGCTGTCATCTACAGCTGACTGGTGACTACAGACTCCAATTACTCGACATGTCAACTACTCGAGTATCGAGTAGTACAATTTTAAAATATATATTATTAATTCAAATTTTATGTAAATAAATAAATGATAAATAAATTGTATCTTGTCATCATAGACACTAGTCATCATAAACTTCATTGATAAGATAAGTCAATATTACCCAAAGCAAAAGTAACAAAATAAACAGGGCTGTGGAGACGGAGTCGGAGTCGTCGCGGCGTTTTGGCCGGAGTCGCACTGGTAGTCGGAAATTTTGAAAAGTTTTAACTTTTTATTTTTGCATTTAATATGTCAAATTTCACTTTTGGCCACATTGATAGCGTTGATATTTAATTGAATACACATACATACATAAGAAACTTGGGGAAAAAAAGTGACAATATTAACCTTTTTTTAGTCGGAGTCCGAGTCGTGGTTTTGGTGAATGCTGGAGTCGGAGTCGGACTTTTTTAGACCGACTCCACAGCCCTGAAAATAAATTCTCGCAAAGCATACACAACGGCAAAACCATTAAAAAAAAATACCTGACAGTAAAGTCCACGCGCAAGACTCAGTTAAGCTCAACGTTGAAGCAATATACAGTTAAACCCCCGCTAACACTATAATCGGGACCGTGGTATATGAAGTAGTGTAAAACGGGGCGTGAATCTCATACAAAATTAGGGACTTCGTCTTTTTCCGCGAAAAATGCAAACTAAGATTATATATGAGTTTTGCAAAAAAAAATATATGAACGAAATATTTACGTAAATATTTGGTTTCTAGGTGATACAATGCAAACAGGATGTAAGTACGCGCGTCGTGTGTGGTCTAGCATGTGTTGTTGAGTGTATGCGAGAGTAAGCACCGTAGAGACGGCCAGCCGTTTGGCTGTGTGTGTGTATCGGTCACAGCGTACTTATTTTTTTAACGTCCGAGCAGGAACGTCACCTAGCAACGGCAATGGAATGCGACCGTGCACATCGGGGTATTTACGCGGAATATTTTCGGCCAGCGTGTTTTACGGAGTGGTTTTTTCGGAGGGTTGACTGTATATATATATAAGTAAGTAAATAAAAATTGGAAATAAACATTCGTTTATAAATTACGAGTATGAATCGAGTATTTTTCAAAAAACTCGAGTATCGAGTACTCGATACTAGAATTGGAGTCTCTAGTCCCAGCGCATAACTAGGTTATGTATGATATTAGATATTTAAGAGTTTAGAAACTTTCTATTTCACACACTAGATCCTTAATATACTAACTTTACGATATGATCATAAACGATGGTATCAAATGAATCAACCCCTTAAATGCCATCGAATCGAATGCGTTAATTCCAATTATTCAAATATTAATATATTAAGATCAGGACCGGTTTTGTTCATCGAAACTAATTGAAAAATGGACGAGTATTCTCAAGTATCGAGTACTCGAATTGGAGTCTCTACTCGTCACCTAACATTAAAATGTTTGCCTATCTTGAGTCATATTCGACTGTTAATTAATTTACTTAAAAATAAGTTTTAATCAAAGGTATACTTTTCAACCCACGCCTCTTTTTTCCTTCTTTATTCCATTTCATAAAATGTGAGTCAAGAATATAGCTTTGATAAGGCAACTATACCAAGAATTTTGCCTCCCATATTTTTTTTAATTATTTGTATTTTGAAAACTATTTTTTGAAGAAATTTGAAGACCTTCGGAATGTACGACGTTTGGATTGAGTTCTATAAGTTTAGTGGAATTAGTTAGATCTTGTTTTTTTTTCTTTATGTAAAAGTATTTGCAAATATTTGCGAGCACAAAAGATATCCTTTTCCTACTGACTTCAGATGTTCTTTATTTAAAATATTGTATAAAGCTTTTTTCTTATGAAAGTAATTTTAAATATTCAGATACATAGCTTCAGATAAAGTTTTGATAATATTATTTAAAAAAAATCCTGACATAAAATTGAAAATATATTGGTTTATTCTACGTATTGTGTGACTAAAAGCGACAAGTGAGAAGTATGAAAAAATATGATTTTGGTTTGACTAGTTTTGTCGCAATTAAATAAAAAAGAAGATAAGTTGGATTATTGGCCGAAAACCATTTATATTTTCGCTACCAATTGCAAGGATTAAAACTTCACTGCGCATACGCGATAAGATAACGTTATCTTATCTCAAACGCACTTCTTTCAGAGAACATTCGAAATCAAATGGATGCTTTTTACATTAAAAGGTGTAGATAAGAAGTCGCATTCACAGTTTTAATATGGTCAGTCTAGAATAAGCAAGAACACAATCAGGTTGTCTCATTCATGAGCGACTTAAAATATGAATAATTACATGAGATTTATCGATTTTCATATATTTTTTTTTATAGAACGATGTATAAAGATACGTCAATCATTTTCTATTGAAGTCTATGCCAATAAGATCATACCACTGGGGTCTTTTTTAGACCCCCCTTCGGCCTACGAGTTATTTTTCAAGGACAGTCTTTCGAAGGTTAATCATTGAAAAATTAAATAATTTAGACGTAACAGTCCACATTGTGTAGTGACGGTAAACTTTTATAGTCAGAAAACATATGTATATAGGTCAAACTGGATGTAAACTCGCGACTCGTTGCTTACGCGAGACTCACGTGCCAGAACGCCAGGTGGAGCGTATTTTCTTCCCAACGGTTCGTTATATGGCCCCATGGTTACGTGATGACGTAAATATTAAAGCACTATCTTGATTACGTGATTCTTAACAGATCTAGTCTTAGTTAGGTCTTGTATAATCTAGCGAACTCAATAAGAAGAACTGTTCAAATAATTTTCAATAGTCATCAGATTTTATAAGACTGCCGCTAACAATAAAAATAGTACCGTAAACGGGGTGAATAGAGACAAAAACAAGCATTGAACTTTAACACAACTTTACTAAGTATCCAATGTATTTTTTAATATTTATATATAATTCTTTACAATGACTATAATACTATCTCTCGAATGAAAAAACCAAACCAACTAAATGATTGGTCAAAATTGAAAAAAACGTGTTTAATAAAAATAATAACACATTTTTAGTACTTTTTCCACATGAGATTTATTTCATCAGGACCGGTTTCGCTTATGGCGAGCATTATAAACTGACAAGGAATACAATAACACAGTGGTATTTATGCAAAAGTTAAGTATGAAAACAAGGTATGACAAACAATTGGTAAAACAACTAAGCAAATAAATTAAAGCAAATTACAAGAAAAGACCTCTTGGCAATGCAAACTAATACATCAAAAATCAATTAAGTATGAATTAACATTAACAAAGTAAAAGCCCAAAATTAAGTGCATTAAATAAATCTACATGTCTGTCAACCATAATTAGATGGAAATCCCGGTAATGAGTTCAAATGAGTCCGTTCCTGTAACAGAATAAAAGCCATATCAGTTCTTACAAAATAAAATCAAACAAAGGAAAATAAAAATTATCACAGATAAAAGTTGGAAGAAATACAATAAGCTTAGGTTTAATGAATTGGCTATAGCAATGGCGAAGAAACGAAGACTAATTGATCATTGGCGAAACCGGTCCTGATGAAATAAATCTCATGTGGAAAAAGTACTAAAAATGTGTTATTATTTTTATTATAATGCCATTTCATCAAGTATTCACAGTGACTTTGATTGATGCTCGTATACTTATAGTACGATTCTTAAACTGAAATAGATTTACAATTGTAAGTATAAATTCCCTACCGGAATCAATAAAAAAGTGTTTGATACAGGACGCGTCATCATGTACAGTTACAGACGGTGTAATAAGTTTACCCAAAACGAGTCCGATCCGTGGCGTAGTGTCAACGGTGTTGACTTGCATGCCGAACCACCCGGGTTCGATTCCCGGTACGAGCGGATTTTTTCAGTCGATAAATCCTGTACAAAGGCATGGGTGTTTGTGTTGTTGAAAATCCCTTTCCACCTTTCCGATCCCAAAGAGCGACGCATAGTTACAGCGATTAGCTAACCACTACTCATTAAGCCTGTCCTAGTCCTCGTATCCTTTCCATCCCTACTCTCTTCGAAAAAGAGAGGTTGAGCAACTGAGCAACAAGCAGTTCTCGTAGAAAAAATAAATATCCAAGTTGGGAGCGGACATGGTAAAAAAAAAAAAACGAGATAATACCTTATTAATATTAAAATGTTTCTGCAAATATTTATATTAACATGTTTGTCGAAAAATAGTAACTTACGACCTCTGTAAGCATTTGCGAATTTCTCACTCAAAAGCTCTCGAAAGTTTGACTACGGCACACATTTACTGTCGACCCCAAAAGCTCTGGGGACAAAAGTTCACGGACACAAAAAAACAAGCAAATAAATACGAACATCTGTATACATCTGCGATGTACAGGTATGCCCAGGGTGACCATTTGTTACTTCCCCCAAACCGGGACACCTAAAAATGTGTAGGAACTTAAATGTTTTAGACGCCTCACACTTTACTTAGTCACTTCAATACCGTAAGACCACTGGTGGTCGCTGCGTATAGACGTCGCGAATAAGGTCAAAGTATATAAAAAATCTCCCTTTAAGAATTCTTATGATATTTTTCTTTTAATAGTAAGTGACATCTATACAAAGTTTCTATAAAAAATGGTTCTACTGTTATCAGTCAATCTTGTTGAAAAAAGGTTTTTTTAGAAGCTGGGCCGTAAATTTGATCAATGCGACCATTTTGCTCGGTCCTTAATCGGTTAAGCAACGTTTGCTATAATTTTGAAAAGAAATTTATAGTAAATCTGTTGGTAATATAAAATTAAAAATAATTTTGATTATTCCGAGTATTGTGTCACTAATTGTGACACGTGTTTCGCTTCTTTCAGAGGCATCTTGAGACTTTTTATTCTTGCTTTATTACTGAAGCAGCCTTCTTTTTTTTTTTTTTTAATTTAAAAAAAATATTTGGCATTACAGCTTGCGCCAATGTGCCAAATATTCTTAATTGTGAAAGTCATACGAGATTAACTCGATGATAAATAATGAATCAGTTGTGCACAAAATCAACGATAAATAACATACACCCAGCCCAAGATCTCTTTTTTTTCAATTGAAAAAATCTAACCGTGCCGAAAATTGAACTCGGGTCCCCCGATCGCTAGGACAAAGCTCTTGCCACTAGAACACAGGGACCAACCTTTGCAATAGTAAATCCGTAGGTGATTTTGAAAGAGGCGAAAAACGTGTCACAATTAGTAACAATCTTTTTTTACTAACGATGTTCGCTTCCAACTTAGCATATGGACTTCTCACGGAGTTTATCGAAAAATGTTTTTTCCTACGAGAACTGTTTTTTTCGAAGAGAATAGTAATTGAAAGGATGCGAAGACTAGGGCGGGACTAATCGCTGATCGATGTCATTATGCGTCGTTCTTTAGGATCGGAAAAGTGGGAAAGGATTTAACAACACAAACACCCATTGCCTCTGAGCACAAAGCACAAGATTTATCAATGGAAATAAATCTACTTGTACCGTTAATTGAACCCGGGCGATCCAACACGGTATCCAATGACGTTACCGGGTACATTACACATTACGTGGAATAAGCCAAGTTATATTATATTATTCTAAAATGTCTCTTTTCGAAAAAGAGAGGACATTTTGGTGTCCAAAGCTGTGTTTTAGGTACCCGCCTGAAACCAGGACTGTCCCGGTGAAAACGAGTCGTCTGGTCACACTTGGTATGTTCCAGCTATCTACGGAGTCCCGTCTACGCCAAGGCGGGCTACAGCGGCGTAGAATGCAGAGATATGCAATAAAGATTGTGTTTTTTATTTTCCATATTATATACTTGTATGAAATTAAAGTTCAGAGTGCGAGCTGATATTTGTTTGACTGAACAAATGAAATCAGAAATAATTTAAATTTCGAATAAAGTACGCATATCGTGTTTCATGTAAATTTGTCAATTTTATTAGTCTAGGGCAGTGGTCGGAAAAGTGTGGCTCAGACATGAATAATAAACTAATAACACATATCCAACACTTTTAATCCTTTTTTTCCAAATATCCGCATAGGGCGCGCAAGTCATGCCGAGGGTATCGACAGCTGGGTGACGACTGCAAGGTACGCAGTCGGGGTAACACTGGTGAAAAAGAAAGGTGAACTTAGTTTAAAACACAAGTGGTGTGCTTTAAAAGACTTGGAAAAGGAAGTCATGATAATTTTCAACTCCCGGAATAGTATTCCTGACTCTTATGATCAGCTGAAAAAACTCGCGTTTCCTGTTTTTTCCCTTTTCGGTTCTACGTATTCATGTGAACAATCTTTTTCAAGCATGAATTTTGTCAAAAGTAAGCTAAGAAGTCGTCTTTTTGATGAAAACCTGGAATCTTGTCTAAAATTAAAAACAACAACCTACAAACCTGACTTACTCAAACTTTCCAAGGAGATGCAAGGACATTGTTTGCAAGAACAAGTGTTTGTAAGTAATTAATATGTATAATTAAAATTTACGGATACATTTCTTATATTAAACGTGTATTAAATTAATAGAGAGATTTAGCGCCCAATTTTTTTTTATCGTTGCAATGTTCATATTTGGCTCTTGTGCGAATAAGTTTGCCGACCACTGGTCTAGGGCAGCGGTTGTGCATCGTGAGTTTGTGCACCGCGAAAAAATTATAAATGTAGAAAAATCTGTGTGAGCTCAGTTTTTTGACAAAACCCCTGAAAAACACTAAAATAAAGAAAGATTTCAGACGAAGAATTGTAGGTTTCCAAATCAAATATTCGACCTAATATTTATGAAATTTGCAAAATATAACAAGCCCAGGTTGAAAAATAATTGATTTTTGCTTCATTCCATTTTGTAATGATTGATTTTAACAAAAATAATAAAACATTTTAGTACTTTTACCACATAAAATTTATTGGATCAGGACCGGTTTCGCTCATGGCTAGCATTGTCAACTGATAAGAAATACAACAAAACATTATAAAAACAGTACAGTTGTATAAATATCACTGTTTTCTTGTATTTCTTATCAGTTGACAATGCTCGCTATGAGCGAAACCGGTCCTTATCCAATAAATTTTATGTGGAAGAAGTACTAAAAATGTTTTATTATTTTTATTATAATGCCATTCTACCAAGTATTGACAGTGAACACCTTAAAAGTGAAGGTTGATTTTATTAAAAAAAAAATCGAATATGTACAAAGCTTTTATTTTTTTTACCTTTAAAATATGTTTAATTTATAATAAAAGTTATTTCCGCAAAATTCACTTCTTTTCTGTTCGTTTTATTTTGATGCTCCACAATTTTTTTTGATGATCACCGTGACTTAAAAAAGGTTAAGCATCACTGGTCTAGAATCAAATTAGATTTAAATGCTTTGGTAAACGTTTTTTAAATACAAGCACGTGTTTGAAAATTCTGAATACCAATAGATTCATCATTAATTGACTTGTCAAAAATATACTAGGTGCTTACCATTAAAATGTGCTTTATACATGCCATATGAATTAAAAGAACTTTGAATCTTTTATCGCAAACGAGGTTTTAATTTAAAATATTAATACTTTTTTCAAAGGTTTTTTTACATGATACAATTCCAACGCAAAGAATTCACTGGTTGTCTTTTTAATCTTCTATTTGTTTTCAATAATCGTAAAATATATTTCGTTTACAAACGCATATTATCTTGAAAAGATACCGAATTTTGGTTGGTGGCATTCAAGAAATGTTAAAAAACCTTTACAGATTTTGTGTTGAATGAACACAAAGAATGAAAAAAATCATACCTTCTTGTATACATTTGTTCATCGATTGGAAAATAAATACAAAAAAAGTTTATATTCTAAGATTTTCCGATTATAGAAAAGCCTTTCAGTTTTCTTACTTAATAAAAACCAGGGCTATGGAGTCAGGGCTTTTCGGAGGAGTCGGAGTCAGAGTCGGAAATTTTGAAAACTTTGAACTTTTTATATTTGCATATAATATTCATGTCAAATTTGGCTATTGCCCGATTGGTAGGGTTGATATTTAATTGAGTACACATAAATAGGAAGATTAGGAAAATAAGTGACGATATTAAACTTTTTTTAGTCGGAGTCATGTTTTTGGTAAATACTGGAGTCAGAGTCAAACTTTTTTTACCGACTCCGCAGCCCTGGTAAAAACACTGGCTATTTACGATACGAATATATATGGCATATTACAAATTGAATACAGTCAGTTCTCGGCTAACGACCACCTTGACTTACGACCATTCAGATATACGAAGGAGACCAAATTAAAATAAAAAAATTGAAAAATAATGCGTGCACCGTAATGTTAGTGGCGCGTCCACCTTAATTAAGATGATGCAATCGATACATCATTTTTATGTTAACAAAAATAATTTTTGCCCAAACAATCAAAGCGATAGAAAAAGAACAGACATTGAGAGCATTTTTGAAAAACTATAACATCTTTGAAGCAATTAAAAATATCTCAGAAGGATGGCCAAATGTAACGAAATCATGACGTATGAATGGCATATGGAACAAACTATTCAAACGTAATAATATCTCAGAAGGATGGCCAAATGTTACGAAATCATGACGTATGAATGGTATATGGAACAAACTATTCAAACTTAATAATATCTCAGAAGGATGGCCAAATGTAACGAAATCATGACGTATGAATGGTATATGGAACAAACTATTCAAACTTAATAATATCTCAGAAGGATGGCCAAATGTAACGAAATCATGACGTATGAATGGTATATGGAACAAACTATTCAAACGTAATAATATCTCAGAAGGATGGCTAAATGTAACGAAATCATGACGTATGAATGGTATATGGAACAAACTATTCAAACGTAATAATATCTCAGAAGGATGGCCAAATGTAAAGAAATCATGACGTATGAATGGTATATGGAACAAACTATTCAAACGTAATAATATCTCAGAAGGATGGCCAAATGTAAAGAAATCATGACGTATGAATGGTATATGGAACAAACTATTCAAACGTAATAATATCTCAGAAGGATGGCCAAATGTAAAGAAATCATGACGTATGAATGGTATATGGAACAAACTATTCAAACGTAATAATATCTCAGAAGGATGTACAAATGTAACGAAATCATGACGTATGAATGGTATATGGAACAAACTATTCAAACGTAATAATATCTCAGAAGGATGGCCAAATGTAACTAAATCATGACGTATGAATGGTATATAGAACAAACTATTCAAACGTAATAATAATACGAATTTTAATAGAGAAAATAAAGTAGGAGAAGTAACGAATATCATTGCACAATTTGCTCAAAAACTTAATCTGGAAGTTGACAGTGAAGATATAATATATTATTATTTATGTCGATCCCTGTGGTCTAGTGGCAAGAGCTTTGTCCTAGCAATCAGGGGACCCGAGTTCAATTCTCGGCAAGGTTAGATTTTTTCAATTGAAAAAAGAGATCTTGGGCTGGGTGTATATGTTATTTATCGTTGATTTTGTGCACAACTGATTCATTATTTATCATCGAGTCAATCTCGTATGACTTTCACAATTAAGAATATTTGGCGCATTGGCGCAAGCTTTAATGCCAAATATTTTTTTTTCTTTTAAAAAATTAAAAATTAAAAATTATTTATAGTATGTATTCTGAAATAAATACCACTAACGTACCACGCACTTTTTATTGGTATCATTTCATTAAGGATTTCGACTGAGGGTGCTTGGTGGAATTTGAATTGTTTGAATTTTGTATTTTTTCATAAGTTTTGTCGCTAACGACCCGGGTTTCGTCTTTCGGCATTTTAAGGTCAGTTCAAGGTCAACCGTGCACTTGAAATGCCTGAAGATGCCGTAAGGCGACACCCGGGTCGTTAGCGACAAAACTCATGGAAAAGTACAAAATTCAAACAATTGAAAAAAAAAAATTATCATTTCATTATTTTTTTGTATGAAATACGACTTAGTACGTCTTAGGTGGTGGAACGGAGCCCCGTTGTATATCGATAACTGACTGCACATATATCTAAGAATCTAAGTGAATAAAATAACAATGAAGCTCCTTCGTCATAGATAGTTCTCAGAATGAAAAAGCTTTTGCAAAAAATACATCCTCCACTGAGCTTTTGCTATATTTTTAATAGAAAATATCTCGTTGGGCTAAAAGCACAACTGCTCGATTCATATTTGGGTCACAAATTGCTTCAGGGGTATTTTCGTTACATCGACTTTTGCCTTTTTGGAATTGTTAGTGAATAGCGCAATGGACGTGCATTTTTTTTATATGAAACAAAGAGCTGTCTATACGAATAGTTATTTATTTATTTATTTATTTAAAAAAAAAAAAAAGCAAATCATGGCATTACAGCTGACGCCAATGCGCCATAGACTTGACAAATATAAATACATGCATATATATATATACATACATACATGTAAATATATAATAAAAATCACAAATTAATTAAAAATTAAAAATTAAAAATAAGTTGAAAATTACAATAGTCATAAAAAAACAGAGGAAAAAATATTATTAATATCACATTAGAAATTTTCAAGGCAGTCGACCGAATGAGTTCTGACAAAATCAACTTTTATTCATAAAATATAGTATTCGTCTGAACTCACTCACGTCAATATGAAATATGTCGACATCCGAAGCAATGCCGTTTAAAATTGTTAAAGCTCTTCCCAGTGACATTCCCATTGGCAGACTGGTTCTACCCCTTGGAAGAACAAACAACTCATGTTCACGATTCCTCAAAAAATTATCAGGGACATTCAATTTAACATTCTCAAGAATGGTGGAATTCTCATTTTGGCCTCGGATGAGTCGAAAGAAATATGTGGCCAGGTACATTTCTCTTCGAGATGCGTTATGCAATTCCGAGTATCTTCATACAGTTACTATTGGCATTGTCGGATTTTAACTATCTGAAAAAAAAACCCCCTTTGAGACACCCTTGAGAAATTATCAGTTGTGTTTGGGAATAACCCGATAACTGATTTTTGAAAAAAGTACTTTATTATATGAATTCGTTATAAATGTTTGAACTCCTGAAAACCGTTATTTATTTATTTATTTATTGGCCAAAAACTATATAAAATACATGGCATTGCAGCAAGCGCCAATGCGCCATGTATTTGACAAATTAATAAAACATTACATAAAATATTACACACAAAAGGAAACTGAACAGAAACATATTATTTAGATAAGATGACAATTTTTTTTAATAAAACATCAAGTTCACTGCCGAAGATGTCAACATTAACAGGCAGCGCATTTATCAGCCGAATAGCCCTTGCAACTGGAGATTCAAAAGACCTACGTGACAGAAAAGTGTTGACAAAGAAATTTGTCTTTGTTACGACCACGTAGGTAAAAGCTGGAAGCATGCAAACTTAATTTTTTATTATTATTTCAATGATTACTGGAATTATCGGAATTCTGATAATAATTTATTTATTCTAAATTTTTCACACATTATTTTTTGTTTGAATATTTCTTCTGTAATTCATAACTTTTTTTGTGTAATTTCAAAGCTATCCGGTTCTTAAAATACATTTTTTTATTTTTTTAAATGTATTTTTGGGACATAATTAACGTACATACATATGTTGTTACGTATTTAACCGCGCGTTGTTTACATACAATACGTGTAAAATCCAGTGTTTCACCTGTTTATTAAAATGCGCATGATCACAGTTTTGATTACGCCGGTCTGTCATGAACATTAACACGAACTGCTTTTCCGCTTAAGCGCGACTTAAAATATGAATAAAGTTATAGGAAAACTAACGATTTTTATATTTTTTAGAACGATGTGTAACCCCGTGTCTTAGGTAAGCGACGCGAACCGGCAAGAGAATTTAGGCGAATCCAGTCAATTTAAAACGTAGTTGATCAAAGGTCTTATGTGCCATCGCTCGGCCAGACGCAATTAACGCTCTGGTGAGCTTGGACCGTTTCATATTTTCAAGCGATTCGCGTGCGCCATGAGTGCGCACTTGAGGCGACTTGCGACATATGCCGTCCTGACCGGATCGCTTCGCTTACATATGACACTTGCATGGGCGAGGACCGTTTGATATTTTAAAACTCGGCCGCTTTCAAAGCTGCGCCGGATCGCCTCGCCTAGATTCGCCCAGCTAAGACGACCCGTTACTACGTTAAAGCATAAAATAACTATTTTTAAATGCAATCTTTGCCAATAAAGCCATAACACTGGGGTATTTTTAGACCTCCCTTCCGAGCACACGTTATTTTTCAGGGACCGTCTTTCGAGGGTTAAAGAGTCAACATCGATTCTTTCAAACTCTCTTATTTCCAATGTCTGTCTCTCATAAATACCGACTGAATTAGAAAATCAAATAAATACAAAACGTATATTAATGCACTGAAATGCGTAGCTTTGTATTATTCCATAGCAGTCGAATTATACTACAAAATTACCATTAAATTTGTATTGACTAATGGCAGCTATTATTCACATAATGATAATGATATTTTACTGACACAGTTTTTTCGAAGGAAAACTCAATTTATTTTACAGTGTTCTTTAACCAGTGGTCCGCAAAAACTTTCAGGTTCCTTTTTTTATTTCAAACAGTTTTCGCACTCCAAAAAATATTAATTTTACTAGCGTATTTAGTGATAATAAAGTTCAATGTGACATTTCTGTTGTCACTTTTTGATTTTACTATCCTAAACAAACATGTACATTCAGTTGTCAACTTGCAACGGGTTCTGTTCCGCCATCTTCGACGTAAGTCAGAAATTAACTAAAGTTATACACGACCAATTTTGACATTATATGGGTCACCCGCGTCCAATTCTAATATATAAATATCTGTTTGTATGTTCGTATTTTATGTGTTGCCATACCGTTCATCCGATTGCGATAAAACTTTGTCAACTTATTGCTTGCACTTGTGCATAGTAAAATCATCTTACAGTTGGTCTTTTCTATAAAAATCAATGTTTTTTTCATATGTTAAGCGCTGTCATACCGTTAATTTTGACAACTTATTGTTGCACTTGAGCAAAGGTTATAGGTATAGTACAATGAAATTTCAGCGCGTGTGCCGTACCATAGACAATCACCAAAAGACAAACAGCAAACGTCAAACGGCAAATGTCATCGATACCGATCAATATTAATGAAATTAAATCGTAATTATTTATCTAAAATATTGTGCATACGAAAAAACTTCAATAAACTCACACTTTCTTTCTTTGAGTGGCATTGCAACGCAGTTGCTGGTATTGGTATTAGATAAAATATTTGACAGAAACTTGAGAATGTTTTTCTTATTTAAACTCCGTCTTAAATCCAAATGGTCGTAAATCCAGAACAGACTGTAAATTTGAGATTTAGTTGACGTCGGTTCGAGAAATATTTTTCCAATTCTCACCGGTCCATGGATGTAAAAAGGTTGACGAACACTGATATAGAGTGTATTTTTGTTTCCGTTTTTCGGATATTATTCGACATAGCCCATCACGCAATCTCGAAATAATATCAAAAATGTCAATAAAAAGTTGTACAATTCGTGTGAATACCGTGGCTCAATAATAAGGTAAATATCAGTGTTTCTAAAACATGACACACTTACAAAGTTTTATGAATTAGGTAATTTAATGAGGTCATTGTTATAATGTCCTGCGCAGTAAAGTCATTGTATCGATGTCCCAGTTAGAAACTCGAATTTCTCGACATCTCCATTACTCGATAATCGACTAGTAAATTTTAAAAATACTCGATTAGTTTCAGATGTAACAAAACAATTATATTATTAATTCAAATTTGTGTATATAAATATGTAGATTATAAATAAATAATTAAGCTAATTTTATTTAGTAAAAATGTATTGTTTTTTCAATTTATGATACATATATTTCAATAATAATAGAGAATTAAATGTCTCAAATTTAAATTTGGTTCCAAATTTGTTTTTTTATTCCCGCAGTAGAAAACATTCAAACAATTCAAATTAAGTGTAATTTATTATTAAAGGATTTTAAATGATGGCTTTGTACTGGTAACTGTTTTTTTCAACCATGTTCGCATGTTGCACCAATGACTGGGCAAATTTTATCAATGGCTATTAATAAAAATGAAGAAAATATTATACCAAAATCACTAAGAACAATAAAGAGTGATAAAACCAGGGCCGTGGAGTTGCGGTTTTTTGGCCGGAGTCGTACTTATTCGTACTCCGGAGTCGAAAGTTTTGAAGAGTTCAAACTTTTTATTTATGCAAATCTTATATATAAAACCGAAACGGCTATGTATGTATGTGGGTCTGTAATTCCCTTTTGCATTGTTGTTGCATGTTGCCATAAAAACGAATATGAAAGAAAATATGTTTGGATTTTTATCGGCGAAGACATTTAGTCAAAATGTAATAAATTAGTCTTCTACCAACTTTTTCCCGGCTTTTATTAATATAATAATGTCTATTATTTACGTGAAGGTATTATTTGACATTTCTTTGACAGCAAATTAGATTTTTTCCTTGAATTTGGACATTTTAATGGGCGAGAATGGGGAGAATGGGGGCTGTCATAAATTAAATAAAGTTTGTGATTTTATTTTAACTCTATTTTGGATGTTAGATTTTATGATATAATTATGTCGAATGATATAACATTAAATAATTATTGGTCGCTTAGTCCGACCGACGCCGGGTAGCAATACTAGTAATATATAAAATTTGGCTATTGTCTGGATTGGTTTGACTCGAACGCGAGCAGACCGTCACGGAAGTCAACGACGTTGACAACTGCACCACGGACCGGGCCAGCTAAAAGTATTCAATTGTAAACTCACCTGTCGACATGCGAGCCACAGTTTTAGAAGCGCTATCATAGATTAGTACATGTTTATTGTGTGCGTTAGAATGACGCACTCGATGAATGTTGACAGACATGAATGATTTATCCAAAAATGTTGTTGGATTATTATTATCCAGTCTTAATAATATTGGCCCGTATCAGCGATTATCTATGGTTCGCCTAACTCGTTGACAAGATAGCGCGCATTTTATTGCATTTTTTGTAGGCTATGGTTTCGACTGGAAAATTTATAGGCGGATGAATAGATTTTGCATCAGATTCTAATTATTTTTCCAAAGGATATTTAGATAATATATCTAAAATCTTACTTTATACAAAATAAAAATAGCTTTGATTATTCCAAGTACAGTGGTACCTCGACATACGAGATACAGCCGTCGAGCGAGCGAATTTTTGCTTCGAAATTCGAGCAACATTTGAAAGATATGGGGAACGGCCGGGTATATGTGTGGAAGGGTGCATATGAAAGTATAAGTGGTAAATCCGTTAATCTATATCTGTGTTGGTATTGGATTCTGCTTCGACTGTCAAACGCTATGGAACTACTATAAAAAACATACTTCGCTCCATCTCTTACGCACAATCGAAAAATCCCATACGTAAGACATAGATGGCGCTCTACAACTGGGGCTGCAACGGATTAATGGCATTTCAATTAATTTCAATGGGAAAAATTGCTTTGAAATTCGAGTATGGTTACGGAACGAATAAAGCTCGTATCTTGAGGTATCACTGTATTGTACTTCAAATAGCGACACGTGTTTCGCCTCTTTCAGAGACATATTCAGACTACCTTACTATCACAAAGCTTGCTTAAGTAATACAGTAAGAATGCCACGTGTCTATATTAGTAAAAACACAATTCGTGAAATAATCAAAGCTATTTTTTTTTACTAAAATGAACTTCCACAAATTACACAATCCACCGGACGTAAAAACCTTATTGATTTAATGCACATACAATTTAAGTCGGTTTTGGAAAAATAAAACAATACTTGAGGATTCCGACTGAAGGTGCTTGATGGCATTTCAATATAATTTTGTCATGTCCGCTCCCAACTTGGAGCATATGGACCCTTCACGGAGTTTATCTCAACATATGTTTTTTCTACGTGAACTGCTTATTACTCAGTTGTTCAACCTCTCTTTTTCGAAGAGAGTAGGGATGGAAAGGATACGAGGACTAGGACAGGACTAGTGATTAGCTAATCGCTGTCACTATGCGTCGCTCTTTGGGATCGGAAAGGTGGGAAGGGATTAAATTTTAATCGCTTAAATTGTGTTTGTACTTGCAATGCCTGAAGACGCCGAATGGTGAAAAACCGATCGTAAGCGATGAAAAAGTCATCGAAAAGTACAAAATTAAAATGATTCATATTTTATATCGCAATTCGATTAAGCATCTTCAGTTGATATTATATATAAATAAAAATTTTGCCCATGATGTATTTATAAGCGGAATTTGATAAGGTGACTTCAAAAGAGTCCTTCACTAAAATAGATTTTTATTTTTATTTTTAATGTAAGACATAACCAGGGAAACAGCGCAATTCTCGTCTTTAGAACGGGGTCATAAAAAAATATATGAAAAAGTACAGTAAAGGTGAATTGCGCACACTAAGAGATACGAAATGATCTTTGTTATTAGAATACATCAGCTTCATCGGAGTTTTTTTCCTTTAACTTTTTTGAAACACCTTCATTATGAACTGATAATATATAAAATATAGAAAACTGTTTCTCGTCAAAACGTAAAAAATAGTTACACCTAAAACTTTTGGTAAATTATGGATATATGGTCACGGGACAGAATTTTTGTAAAGATTTATGAAAAATAAGCATATTAAATGAAATGAATGTAAGGCTTACGATTGTTTTTGAAATTTTTCGTCTTTTATTTTTAAATTTATTATACAAGAAGGTCCTAAAGAATACTTCGCAATAAGTATGAAATCGAGTTGTTTCAATTTGCAGGAGCAAAAATGCAACCACAAACTACACAAATAATAATATTATACAGATAGAGACAGTCACATAAGTTTAGTATTTGTTTAAAATAAAAAGAATAATTTTATTGTAGGCTAATATTAAAAATTCTTCTTTCAGAACTCATACAATAATCAGTGATATTCTTTTGATTTTATCATTTTGATTCCACATTTTATAATAATCCACAAGAACTCATAGAGAAAAGTCAAAACATACAATTATAAGCCACTATGTATAAAGTTTTTGAGCTTATCTCTAGAGGATTGGGATTCTGTCCCGTGACCGTATATCCATAATTTACCAACCTTTTGTGTACTTTTTCGAAAACCGTACAAAAAAGCTAAGATTTAATATGAAAACATAACACGTACAAAGACGCACGTGTCAAGGTCACATTGTAATAAACAGGTGAAACACTTGATTTTGCACGTCCACTATGTGAATGTACATTTATATATATGTATATATGTATATGTAAGTCCTAAAAATATATTTGAAAAAAAAAAAAAATGCATCAAAAAACCGCATAACTTTGTAATCGCACAAAAAATGGGTTAAAGTGTAATCATATTATCCTGTTTAGGCCACAAGAATTTGCTTACTACCGATCTATAGCGTTCGCCGTTCGGGGTTATGGCAATTTCTTAATCTTATCACCGATATTTTTTCATCAAACTTGAAGGTATGCCTCACAGCTCACTAGAAGCAATTCAGAATAAGTACCTATCAAATCCGCAGTGCATGATTTATGACTCACCGGTCAATCAATTTTGTTATCATTGTTAATTCAATGATCGGTATGATATATTATTTTTAGCCAAATATGTGATATATGAATATGTGATGTTTTGATTTATATAAATATAAATTATCATTGAGGTGCGTGCGCTGCTTGCGCTTATGGGGTAATCCGCCACTGATTGTATGAAGCACAGGAATATATGTCGTTAAGCATAGGTCGGTCCGGTCCGTGGCGCAGTGACAACGTTGTTGGCTTACGTGTCAAGCCGCCCGGGTTCGAATCCCGGTACGAGTGGATTTTTTCAGTCAGTAAATCTTTTCAAAGGCATGTGTGTTTGTGTTGTTGAAAATCCCTTCCCACCTTTCTGGTACAAAGAGCGACGCATAGTGACAGCGATTAGCTTATCACTAGTCCTGTCAAAGTCCTCGAATCCTCTCCATCCATACTCTCTTTAAAAAAGAGAGGTTGAGCAACTGAGTAACAAGCAGTTCTCGTAGAAAAAAATAATGTGAAACATATGTTGAGATAAACTCCGTGAGGAGTCCATATGCTCCATGTTGGGAGCGGACATGGTTTAAAAAAAAAAAAGCGTAGGTCAATAAATCTATTGTATTTGTATAATTATGATGGACTTTTGTCTTCATTCTAAAGGTTTTTTGAACGAATATTTGATAATACGGTAAGAAAAATAACAATGTATTTTAATTCTACATAAATTATTTTATATATTTTTTGATAGCTATTTCGGCTTACGCCTTAGTCAGAACTATGTTTTAAACGTGCATTAGAATAAGCTTATATACCAAGGCTAGATAGGGTACACTATACATCTTCTTCTCTGTTCCACCATCTTAATTTTATATGGAAAAAATAAGTTATTGATTTGGTGTATTCATCAAGTGAAAGCTAATCTGGGTTTTTTTACTAAGTGGGAATAAACGTTAAATTAGTAATGCATCAAGTGAATTTATTTTAAATTGCATTAGTGTTTATTAATGGCTTAAGAAGTGGAGATATGTTGATTGTGATCTGTTCATTAAGAATGTCATTGGATTGACTATACCTATTAATTTCTAGCTGTTCCAATGCATTTAGCTTAAGGTTAGATCTTTTAATAATAATAATAAAAAAAACAGATTCTCAATTTGAAAATCACCTCATAGAGGAATCACATGACCTAAATTCAGTCCCGATTTGTTTACATTCTTGTAAAAAGGGCCGTATTATAATGGAGTTCTACCAAGTAAATGCCTACTCAATCAATGAATCTTTCATAGATTGACTGATTGATTCGAATAGCGAATATCATCTTAGAATGAATCTTATTCGTTGAACGATCACTTCTGCATTATCTTATATATAAAACCGAAACGGGGGATGTATGTCTGTAATTGTCAAATAAGCGCCAATCATATTAGCCAAATTATTGAAACTTTGTAGCCCGCTTTCCCATTGGTCAAGATGGACGGATTCTAGCTCGAAAAGTCGAAACGACGGACGCGCTCGGACGGGCTGGAAACGCGACGTTTGTACTGGTTATACTCGGACATAAACTTCTAAGCTGGGAACAGTTGTTATTCTGCCTTGCTTGGCATTGCTTGCTTTGCAAAATATTGATAGAGCAAATAGTTTGCTCCTCTTAGAGCCATGTCAAAACGGAAAAGATCGTTTAATTTGGGTGAAACTGCCGAGGAACAAGAGGCTAGACAGTAGATTTTTTCCTTGAATTTGGACATTTCAATGGGCGAGAATGGGGCTGTCATTAAATTAAATAAAGTTTGTGATTTTATTTTAACTCTATTTTGGATGTAAGATTTTGTGATATAATTAACTCGATGACCCTCCCTAGATAGAGACGCAATATTAAACTGACTTCTCAACTGTAGCGATCGCGCCCTCCTGTCGGAAGCGATAGGAAGGGTATGTCAACAAATAAAATTCAAGAGTTAAAACATTTAGAGACGAGGAGACTGGAAGAACTTTGGCGCTGACACGCCTTAGAACTTGATGCTCCGTCAAGCAGATATCCAAAAAAAAAATGTCGAATGATATAACATTAAATAATTATTGGTCGCTTAGTCCGAGCGACGCCGGGTAGCAATACTAGTATACTATAATACTTGTTCTTTTTTGTTGAATATCTTTAATAAAAACTCTTGACTGTTTACTAAAAAAACAAACTATCCGATAAATAAAAAAAAATCGTCGAGTTGAGTATTTCGTAATTCCGATACCCCTCTCGATGTGCGAAATAAAAAGTCTCCTTTCATCCTATAAAAACACCTGTTAAATGTTAACGCTTGGCGGAGCACCAATAAAAATGCGTTAACTTTAATTTTTGAAAAGGCATCCGCCTGTTAAAAATAATAAGTATCCACCGTAGAATTTTTCCGTACCCACCAACAAGGGTTCGACCATAGCAAAAAAGGTGTCTAGTATTTGCATTTATTACAGTATCCCCAAAACATTTTTTTTTTAAATTCTTTTAAATCGAAAGAGCTTTTTTAATGCGTTATATCAGTTATTTCTTAATCACTTTTAAGGTGTTCACTGTCAATACTTGGTGGAAAGGCATTATAATAAAAATAATAATACATTTTTAGTACTTTTCCACATAAAATTTATTTGATCAGGACCGGTTTCTGCTCATGGCGAGCATTGTCAACTGATAATAAATACAATACAACAGTGATATTTATACAAAAGTTAAGTAAGGTATGACAAACAATTGGTAGAACAACTAAGCAAATAAATGAAGCAAATTTTAGTTATTTCTTATGTTTTAATCAGGGACTCCGACTCCGGCTCCAGCATTAACCAAAAACAGTCCGACTCCGACAATTTATTTTTAAATTTCGCCATTTTCCCCTGCTTTCTTATTTATGTATATTTCATTAAATATCAACCAACCAATCCAGTCAATGGCCAAATTTTACATATTATATCCATAAATAAAAAATTCAAACGTTTTAAAATGTTGCGACGACTCCGACTCCGACTTTACAGCCCTGCCTATAATTCTTGCTTATCTTTTGTACAAATAACGTTGTATTTTGTATAAATTATCAGTTGATAATGCTCGCGATGAGTGAAACCGCTTACGATTTCAATAAATTCAATGTGGAATAAGTACTAAAAATGTATCATTATTTGTATGGATTATAACTCCGGCCAAAACGTTGCAACGACTCCGACTCCGGCCAAAAAACCGTGACTTCACGACCCTGGTTTCAACACTCTATTCACTCTAATATTTATTTTTATAATCAACCATTGATACAATTCGTCCAGTCTGCGGTGCAGTGGACAGCATTGTTGGTTTCCGTGACGGACTACCCGGTTGCGATTTCCGATACGAGCGATTCTGTTCGAAGGCAATGGGTGTTTGTGTTGATAAAAATCCCTTCCCACCCTTGCGATTACAAAAAGCGACTCATGGCGAGAGCGATTAGCTCACTACTAGTCCTGTCTTAGTCCTCATATCCTTCTAATAATCCTTCACACCCTCGTCGAAAAAGGGAGCTTGAAAAACTGAGTAACAAGCAGATATAATATACAATGAAAAATAAATTAAATATTAGTGATAAAGATACATAAAATGCATATTAGCAATCAAATCAAGTCGGTCCCTGTGGTCTAGTGGCAAGAGCTTTGTCCTAGCGATCAGGGGACCCGAGTTCAATTCTCGGCAAGGTTGGATTTTTCAATTGAAAAAAGAGATCTTGGGCGGGTGTATGTTATTTATCGTTGATTTTGTGCACAACTGATTTATTATTTATCATCGAGTTAATCTCGTATGACTTTCACAATTAAGAATATTTGGCGCATTGGCGTAAGCTGTAATGACAAATATTTTTTTTTAATCTATTTAAAATCTATGTAAGAATATTGTCAGATTAAGATTGACATTAAATCATAAAGTACTACTGAATATTCGTCTGTTAGAAGTCATTTACATTTAAGATATATAATTGGGGGTTTCGACTGAAGGTCCTTGATGGAGTTTTAATCACAAATTTAAAATATGCACGAATGAACTTGAGCTGTCAAAAGATACCGAAAGACTAAACCCATGCCGTTAGCGACAAAATACTGAATTTAAAATTTGTGTAAACTATTTCCATTCGCCAATTTTATTTCTGTACATTTTTGTCAGATTTAGAGAACCAATTGTTTTATATACCTTTTTATAAGTCATAGATAATTCTATACTAAAAAAAAACCCAAGTTTGAATATGGAACACAGATGCCTCTGATGTTTTTTCACCTTGCGTTTTTTTCGAGTTAGGTTAATCTCATAATAAAATGACGCATTAACAAAAGATTATAAACAGCATGTAATATAAAACAAATTTGCCAACACCTGCTCTGTGTGGTCACTTGATTTTTAACTATCTGAAAACAGTGTATAGTCTACGATTGACCAGTTTGCTACTACATCGTTCCGCCGCACACTGTTTCCCCTCAACACAAAGTGGTCAAAAAGCAGTGAAAATTTTTCATCCCATACACACTTATACATCACGTTTTTAATTTTTTTGGCTGACTGACTGGTCAACTTTTTCTGTGGCGAAATATTTTTTCTTTGGGTTTATGGATTCTTATCATTTTTTTTAAATATTTCTTAACCCACTGTTTACGGTGTGCACAAATTTGTGCGTAATTAGCATGGTAATTGAAAAGACCCGTAAACAAAGTGTTAATACTGTTTTTTACCATTTCCGCTCCTAACGTGAAGCATTTTAACTCCTTACGGAGTTGATATCAACTCCGTGATTACGGAGTAATATTTGTTTTTCAACAAGAACTGCAGGTTACTCAGTTGTTCAAATTCTTCTATTTCAAAGAGTAGGGTTTGGAACGATGCGATGATAAAGGCAGAATTATTAGTAAGCTAATCACTTTCGCTGCTTTGGAATCGGAAGGGTGTAGAAGGATTTTTAACAACTCAAACACGAAAATATGTATGAAATATATCAACAATATAAAATTTAAAAATAACTTTGATTATTCCACGTATTGTGTAACTAACTGTGACACGTGTTTCGCCTCTTTCAGAGGCATCTTCAGACTTACTATCGCATAGTTTGCTTAAGTAATGAAGCAAGATAAATTCTAACATTTTAACATTTTAAATTGATTGATTGCACCTTATTAGTATCATTATGTTATTGCATTGTTTTGATTCTATCACCCCCTTCCTTGTTTCCTTTAGAAGGAAAAAAACCCGTAATCCATTTTGTAATTTCATAATTTAAAATGTTAAAATGTTAGAATTTATCTTGCTTCCATTACTTAAGCAAACTTTGCGATAGTAAGTCTGAAGATGCCTCTGAAAGAGGCGAAACACGTGTCACAGTTAGTTACACAATACGTGGAATAATCAAAGTTATTTTAAATTTTATATTAAAATGAACTTCCACAAAGTTACCGCCGAAACCATCGAAAATATTAAATATATCAACCATTAAAAAAAACCCGAATTTAGGGACCAGTCCCGGTGATCCCGGGATCAAAGATTGGATAACCTAGTCTTAATATCTTCTACAGCAAAGACTATTTGGATCCAGTTTGATTTTTCTCGTTGATAATAACATAGCAATACACGCTCAGTGTATAGCGCGATAAATATAATAAATATTTCAATTGAGAAGTTTCATATTTTCGAAATCAAAAGAGTTATTAAGTCCCCGCAGTGCGCCGTCCGCCTGCTCTACGCTTTTGTGTTTAGGGCGGGTGGCGTAGAGGCAATTTCGAAAGGGGCGTAGAGCGTAGAATAAGGGGTTTATTGCAAACACGTGGAGGTTAATGCTGTCCAGCAAACAAAAGGGTTTTCCCTTTTTTCAAAACGTTGCAGTGATTCTTAATCGGTATTTCGCAGATCCTAACACAGATGATATCAGATAACAGATGATTTTTAAACATCTTTAGTCATTAACTCGATTTATTTTACTTGAATTTATTGTATGGAGACTGTCAAACTATTTTTCGATCCATATATCGCTACCTTACATTGAAAAGGTTCTAATTTGAAAACCCTACTGTGTTTCGCACTTATGTTTCTTTAGTTTTAAGCAAACTAGAATATGGATCTATTATTTGGGGTCCATATGAATATAAATTAAAATCGCAACTGGAGCGAGCGAATTCATTAAAAATTTCTGCGTTATTATTATTTCAAAAAATTCGACTATTTTTCATATGGCAATTCATTAATGGAATATTATCCAACCAAGTTTCTTTTAGGAATGCTGTCATTTCATTTTCTTGAAGCTCGAAGATTAATTTCAATACGGAAAGAAAAATAACAATGTATTTTAATTCTACATAAATTATTTTTAAATATTTGTTGATAGCTATTTCGGCTTACGCCTTCGTCAGAACTATGTTTAAAACGTGTATTAGAGATAGCTTATATACCCTTTGCTTGTCTAGCAAAGGGTATATAAGCTATCTCTAATACACGTTTTAAACATAGTTCTGACGAAGGCGTAAGCCGAAATAGCTATCAACAAATATTTAAAAATAATTTATGTAGAATTAAAATACATTGTTATTTTTCTTTCCGTATTATAATGGAGTTCTACCAAGTAAATGCCTACTCAATCAATTAATTTCAATATTAAAACATTTTTCTCTTCTTCTTCGGGGCCATGTTGATAACCCTGACATCATTGAAAATTTAAGTTTGCATGCTCCCAGCTTTTACCTACGTGGTCGTAACAAAGACAAATCAATTTTCTTTGTCAAAACTTGTTTGTCACGTAGGTCTTTTAAATCTCCAGTTGCAAGGGCTATTCGGCTGATAAATGCGCCGCCTGTTGATGTGGATATCTTCGGCAGTGAACTTGATGCTTTGTTAAAAAATTTTGTCTTGTCTTTTTTTTGTGTAATATTTTATGTAAGTTTTATTAATTTGTCAAATGCATGGCGCATTGGCGCTTGCTGTAATGCCATGTATTTTATATAGTTTTTTGCCAGTAAATAAATTGATATTTTTGCCTAAAATGATCTTTTGGTCGGATAAGTTTGTATTTACCGCATTCTATCATATGTATATGAATTTCTGAATTATCTATGGTTGAATAACAGAGTTAACAGAATTCCAGAGTTGCACTGTATCTTCGCACTTTTTTACTCAATTTAATGTAGGAAAAAAAATGAGGCGAAATTAAGCTTATTTAGTCGGAGTGGTGTTTATGGTCAATGTTGGAGTTGGAGTCGGAGTCGGAGTCGTGTTTTTGGTAAATGCTGGAGTAGGAGTCGAAATTTTTTTTAACGACTCCACAGCTCTGATAAAAAATAGTAAAAAATATTTTTTCAAGTTTTACATTGTCGTGCAGCGATGAAAAGCTTTGCACTTCTTTCCTCGATTAAAAAATTCTAAAAAAAAACACTTTAGAAGAAATAAAACTCGTACCCGTACGGACGCAAAACTGCTGGAGAATCATAACCAAGCATGCTTGTATTGACAGTGAACACCTTAAAAGCGATCGTTTCTTTTCTACATCGTGTAGAGTTGCAGCAGCTGCATTGGCATAGCCAACCTGCATGGCTTAAAAGGAAAATGAAAATAAATTATTGATTCGTAGTAGACTCGCTTTGTAAATTTTAATTAATATTTTTTAATCAATTAGTTTCACGAAAGAGATTTAATTAAATCACGGGTATTATTAAACTATATGATATGCTTGTATTTTTGATATTTGATATTCGCTCTGAAGAGATCTTTGTAATTGAAATATACACAGTGGCGTATCGTCTGTCTATACCAGTGGTTCTCACGGAAAATTGCTCTGTGGCCGCATCGTCAACATAAATGGTCCTAAGAAAATGTCTGGTGGCCGCACCAAATTTTTGTTTTTCATTTTGTTGTTTGCGAGGTACATATGTCAAATGGACCTAAACATGCTTGTCATGTACATAAATATCAATTTACTATTGGTATTAATTGCGTCTTTTCTTATCAATTTTCAAAGTCTTTGTTGACAAATTAGCCTGAAAGTCAAAAAAAAAAATTCAATAGCAATATTTTCCGAGAAGCTGTCGGTGGTCGCAGCCAAGTCCTCTGGTGGCCGCACATGAGAACCACTGGACTATATACGCACTGCAGAACTGCAGCACCCCAAAGCAAATTGAGAAAAAAATAATATTATAATATACATAAATTTATGTATAATGTGGTATATTGTTCGGTATTTCGTTTTACCATGCTAATAAATACGCTACGTGGTGCAGTGGTCAACGTCGTTGGTTTCCCTGACGGACCGACGGTTTCGATTCCAGGTACGAGAAGAGATTCTGTCGATCCCTTCCCACCTTTCCGATCCCAAAATAGCGGGCCACATAGTGGGAGCGATTAGCTAACCACTAGTCGTTTTCTAGTCTTTATATTCTTTCAGCCCTACTCTCTTCGAAAAAAAGAGGTTGAGAAACTAAAAATGTTGAAATAATCCATACGTGGAGCGGACATGGTAAAAAAATAAATATGCATGCCTTGTGATATCAATCAATTTCTCAAATCTATTCAGGAGTTGCTGGATGGAAATAAAAATATATTGAAGAGTGCAGAGAGTGAATGATTTATTAATTGATGGTATAAGTAAATTTTCTAAACCATGTCGGACCAGTTTGGAGTTATGTTCACCTCGGCGCGAAAATTCAGACGGACCAAGTTGAAACAACTTTTTTCAAAATTCAAAAGTCTAGGTCAATTAAAATGGAATTAAAATGAACATTTCAGACTGGCATTGACATTTCACAGCCCCTTTCATATATTGACAGCCCCATTCTCGCCCATTAAAATGTCCAAATTCAAGGAAAAAATCTAATTTTCTGTCAAAGAAATGTCAAATAATACCTTCACGTAAATAAAAACATATTCCATATTTAATGCCGTAAAATATACTTACAAATGAAATTAAAAATTAGTCGAAATCTCACAAACAACTTATTTTATTTACATTTCAAAACTAAGCGTCCTTATAAAAAGACCCTATATTTTATTCACAAGCTGCCACTGTATATACATACATATAGCCTGCATCAACGTTTAACGATCAGCCTCTGACTTATAATTCCCCAAAGTCACAATAATAAATAATCAAAATTTTGTTATTAACGCCGCCGCTGCAAAACTCGCTACCTCCACCCGCCCAGACTAAATTAATATCTTTTGTTTCGTTGTTAATATTAATTTTGCCTTTGGATCGACTCTTCGCGAGTCAAAGTGACTCAGATTTCAATTAATTATTCTCAAGACATTGCAGGGCCGGTGCGGAGCGCGCATGTTGTTTTTTTTGTTATCAATGCCACCTGTTGAGATTAAATGCTTTCGTAGTCCACGTGCTCCACGTTGGGAGCGGACATGGTTATTGAGAAACTGGATGCCACTGAATTCTATTGGAAAAGAATACAATTGTTACAAAATACTAGAAATGCTCGTTACTCAACCTCACAAGATTATATATTTATCTCTGTCCGCTCCCAAAGTGGAACATGTGGCATCCTTATGTATAAACTCAACATATTTTTGCACGAGAACTGCTCGTTAGTCTGTGTATTTGTTCGGTTAGAGGAGGAATAGAATGGATAAAGCTAGGACAGTTATGGTGGCTTACTAGTCGCTCTCGCTACGTTCCGCTTATAGGATCGTATGGGTGGGGATTAAACTATAGAGAACATAAATACCCTTACTTTAGAACAAAATCGATAAATCTACTGAAAATATTTGTTCATACCGGGACTCGAACCTGTGAGGTCCGTCACGAAAACCAACGACGTTGACCACTGCACCACGCGCATAGATTTAAGCGGAATTTCATAAAAATATTCGTATTTTCTTCCATATGATTGCAAATTCTTAATTAGGTTGATGATTTATTCGACATTGTTACATTTTATTAAATATGTTTTTTATTTTAAATTACACTCCGGCCCTGAATAGAACTATCTTCAGAATACATAGATATTTAATCCTGTAATCTTTACCTATCTACTTAACTATTCGGCTTATTGAATATACATAAGCTTTTATAATTGAAAAGCATAATTTAAAAACTTATACCTAATAGATTATGATTATTTATGCAGCTGGAAACAGAATCACTTTTAGGTAGGTATCAAGTGTCAATAATTGGTGGGATGGTATGCACAATTTTTACTGTAAAGCCATCTTTAATTCTCACCAAATACTTGAAATCAAGCGCCAAAATGTTTGATAGGTTAGATTGATTTAAGTTTAACACATCTATGTCACTTCATGATGACCTAACTCATGACTTAAAACATCATTGTTGAGACTGTTAAAACAAAAGAACTCAAGCAAACCTAACCTCACTTTTTGACGTTTGACTGAAACGTCAAAAAGTAAGGTTAGGTTTATTTGAGAGACATGGTGTTCCAGTGTTGTTTGTTATTGAGCAAACTAATTTATCGAATGACAGTTCGTTACCTTACTTTGAAATTGCTTTTAATTGACATTTTGACAAACAATACCTTTTGGCCGGAAAAGTTTGTATTAACCGTATAACTTCAGAATCATGAGTTAGCAAAATTCCTTCTTCATCTGCACAATTTTTTATTAAATTCTTTTGAAAAAGTTCAAATGTTGCAATATTTATTTCCATCAGATCACGAGGCTTAAGTTGTGAAAGAATGAGCTAAAAATAAGTAATTTGAAACATTTTTACTTGCTCATTGTGACGAATGAATTTTATCTTTTGAATTAAATACTATGATCTATCGAAAATTTAAACGCTCATATCTCAAAATCAGGTTCAAGAACAGTTATAACTTTTTCAAAGTAAGGTAACGAGTTGTTAATTTATCATTCAAAACATAAATAATGATTAATACAGAGTATATTCATACAAATAATAATTAAATAATAAACATAATGAAATATGAATAATTCAAACCAATGTCAGAAAAGAATTAATTTTAAACGTAGTGGACTAAAGGTCGTATATTATATGACCGGATCGATATTTTAAAACTCTGCCGCTTTTAAACAGCGCCGGATCGCCATGCCCAGAAAACCCGTAAGCAAAACAGCGTCGCAACTAGGGTTTACAATCCCAGGATCCCGGATCCGGAAATCTAGGGATCCTGAAGTTTTTCAATACCTGATGAATCTCGGGATTAGAAAACATAATTACCGAAATTTTCGGGATTGATTGGTTACCAATAAAAGCGTTATTTATTTCAATTAACGAGTCCCCATTTTAACAATGTGAATTCTTTTTTAAATTTGCATAACCAGACATATTTTTTATTTCAATTGTTAATCAGATCGCACTCGAACGAGACCAATATTCTCGTACATTATATTTCAATCGAATATTTTCGCTCTTCAGTAATGGATAAACAACCGAAATATAATATTAATAAAAAAGATAGTGATTGTGATAGATAAAGGAATCCCGGGAACGACTTATTGCAATCCCGGTTTTTTTTGTTGTCGCCCGGAATTGGAAACCCTAGTCGCAACTATTCACGTGTAACTAAGAAAATGCAGACAGATTTTATTGTTTTATTTAATGTGGGAATAAACAAGAAAGTGAGACAATAGTATTCATTCAAACGTGAACATTGATCATAGATATGTTACATAAAGCTAAAATTTTCTGTAACATTAATTTCATCTACAAGCAATGCCAGAAAGTGTGTGTTTATATAATATAGTTTTCCAATTAAAACGTCACAGCTGCTCGCTTCTATGGACAAGAATTTATATCGGAATCGTTTTGGTCCATAGATTTCAATATTACTTCTCCAGCCAATTAGCCTAGTTTATAACTTAAAGGGAACACGACTCCTATAATATTTGTTCAAGTTTTACAATTTAATATAATTTGGTTTCGTATGCGAACTTTCAAATTGTAATAAAATACTTTAAGTTATTCTCAAATATATAATGGAACCATATGGTTACGTTACCACTAGAGACTCCAATTCGAGAATCGAATACTCGATATTCGAGAATACACGTCCATTTTTCAAGTACTCGATACTTGAGTATTTTTAAAAATACTCGAGTAATACTCGTAATTTATAAATAGAAATATAATTCCAAATCTTATATACTTATTTAATATTTATATATATTGTTTAACCCTTGAATTTCAGGGCTGTGGAGTCGGTAAAAAAAGTTCGTCTCCGACTCCAACTCCAACATTGACCAAAAACACGACTCCGACTCAGACTAAAAAAGTTTAATATCGTCACTTTTTTTTGCCTTATTTTCCTATTTATGTGTATTCAATCAAATGTCAACCCTACCAGTCCGGCCAATAGCCAAATTTGACATTTTATATGCAAAAATAAAAACTTTTCAAAATTTCCGACTCCGAGTACGACTCCGGCCAAATCGCCGCGACGACTCCGACTCCGACTCCACAGCTTTGTTGAATTTAGCTGAGTCTTACGCTTGGATTTTACTGTACTGTATTGTTTTAAATGGTGTTGCCGTTGACTGTATTCCATACGAAAATTTCTTTTGATTCTTTTGCTTTGGGTCCTGCTGACTTAATAATTTTAGAAAAAAATAAATTAAATACTCGAGTATACTCGAGTAGTTTCAGATGTACCCAAATATATAATATTAATTCAAATTTGTGTATATCAATAGATGATAAATAAATAAAAAAATAAGCTAATTTTTTTTCTTTAATACAGTTATTATATTTATAAAACGTACATTTTAAAAATAATAGACTCATCATAAACTTGTCATTGATAAGATAAGCCAGCAGGACCCAAAGCAAAAAGTAACAGAAGAAATTCTCGCATAGTATAGTCAACGGTAAAACCATTTAAAAAAATATATATTCCTGACAGTAAAATCTTCGCGTAAAACGCAGTTAAACGCAACGGTTTAACATTATATACACATCTATATTTAATTAGTAAATAAAATTTGGAAATAAGTCATCATTTAAACATTACGAGTATACTCGAATATTTTACTAAATACTCGAGTATCGAGTAGTTGAAAAATGAAAGAGTATTCTCGAGTATCGAGTATTCAATACTCAAATTGGAGTCTCTAGTTATCACCAGCTTAAAATTTAATCACCCTTAAACAATACAAGTTAATCGCGTCTCAGTTCTAGGTGGAAAATCATTTTATTTAAATAAATCAAATACATATTTAAAGCTTTTAAGGTGTTCCTGTTAATTCTTGGTGGCGTTATAATAAAAATACTAACACACTTACCGTACTTTTTCCACATTGGATTTATTGAGACCAAGAACGGTAAGGCTCATCGCGATCATTATCAACTGATGATGCCCGGGATGAGCGAAACCGGCCTTGATCTCAATAAATCCAATGTTGACTAAGTAAAAATAATAAAACATTTTAATACTTATTCCACATAAAATTTATTAGATCAGGACCGGTTTCACTATGGCGATTATTATCAACTGATAATGCGATAATAAATGTTATGTGGAATAAGTACTTAAAATTTGTTTTTATTTTTATTGTAATGCCATTCGCCATTTTTATGCCATTAGTTTGCCAAGTGTTTCTCGTATTTCTACCGACGTTAAAAGGTTGATGAACGCTGTCTTAGACACTAAACGATGATGATATTAATCATATTTGATACACTTGATGTTTTTAACAGTATTTGATGTTTACTATCTACAGAGATTGTCATTTAAAAACAGAAATCATAACGAATACTCAATTTGCGACATTTCGATATGATCGATTTGACAAAGTATCCATTTGCGATGGCACCAGTTCTGTGTTATCAGCAAACGCTTTTCCGAATTGAAAGCGTCATTTCTATACCCATAAAACGTAAATCACAGTAGATAGAGACGCTAAGAATCTATCAACGATTTCTTTATAAAGGGTCTTTTTATGATGACGCTTAGTTTTGAAATGTAAATAAAACAAGTTGTTTGTGAGATTTCGACTAAATTTTAATTCCATTTGTAAGTATATTTTACGGCATTAAATATGGAATAGCATCAAATCAATATCCATTCATTATTTGCGCCATTTCGATAAGTTGACTTTTTGACAAATTTGGGTAAATCCATTTGCGATGGAACCAGTTCAGGTGTTATCAGCAAACGTTTACTCGAATTCGGAAAGTTGGTCATACGGGTGCAGACATAAGGCCCGATTAAAACATAAGTTGAAGATCGCAGACCATAAGTTCTATCAACAACGAGAAATAAGCTGCCTTTTATAAGGACGCTTACACTTTCACACACAGCAGCAATGTTTTCACCAGATATTGTATTTTGATGACGTACAGGTAGGTGTTGGCCGATTATTTACCAAACTGGTTGACTCAAATTTGGCCACTAAACAATGAATAATCTACTCAGCAGGACAAAGTAACATATTTTGAGCGTCCCTATTGAAATACCCTTTATTTTTACACACAATCCAATAAATACGGTTTTTGAAATAAAGATACCAAAAAATCAGGGCTGTGGAGTCGATGTGGGAGTCGCGGAGTCATCGCGGCAATTTGGCCGTAGTCGTTCTCGTAGTCGGATATTTTGAAAAGTTTGAACTTTTTATTTTTGCATATAATATATCAAATTTGGCTATTGGCCGAATTGGTAGGGTTTACATTGACATTTAATTGAATACACATAAATAGGAAAATAAGGGCAATAAAAAGTGACGATATTAAACTTTTTTAGTCGGAGTCGGAGTCGTGTTTTTGGTCAATGTTGGAGTCGGAGTCGTGGTTTTGGTAAATGCTGGAGTCAGAGTCGAACTTTTTTTACCGACTCTACAGCCTTGAAAAAATTAATAAAATCAAGTTTTACAATGTCGAGCAGGACTCGACCAAGGAGTAGCACGTTACCTATACGATGTCAAGCTAGACTCTAAATGGGAGTAAAGCTTGAGAAGACCTTTATTCCGGCTCCCTCGTAATCGAGAAGGAGCCTCCTATCCGACACTCAGGAGAGGGATTTTGGGGACGGAGTAGGAGAAACATGGCACTCTTATAAAGAAAAGACGATCTCAAAGCGTTATGTGGTTGCGGTTAGCATCCATTATTTAATTGTTTATAGTTTACACAGACGTTATACAACACACAAATATTACGATAGCGAAGAAGATATCAGGAATTCGACGCGAATTTAATTCTGAGGGAGAGGATTAGGCGCGTGCATTCTCAATGCAGTCCAATCTCTCACTGCTGTATGAAAACAAACGGTTACTTTAGAAAGAAAAAACAATGGCCGTTTCAAAAATCGTTAACACATGCGCCCGCCGATAAGGGATGATTTATCGCCTTACGAACTTTTTATGAAGCACATGCATTGTCGGGCGTCAAGAGATAAGAGAAATTGAAATAACTCTACATTGCATCGCTATAGATTGCAATATAGATTATTATAAGAATGAATCTATTTCCTGATATCGACTTACTCATTGACTGAGGTGAACAATAGATCGTTCGAGAGAGTTCTGATGACCTACCACGTAAGGCGGTGTCAAGCTTTATTTTATCTGTATTTGATAACGGTATTTTATTTCCTAGTATTTTTTGAATCACAGAAATAACAATTTTGATACATTGGAAAGGTCAGCGAGCCATCTCAAGTACACCCAAACCTCTTTTTGTGCGATTTCAAAGTTATTCGGTTTTTTTAACCTAGCCATCCCGAACACTATAGATTTTGTCCCAACAGTTACTTTACCTTAAATATTTATCTTAATACTAGTATACGATGTCTAAACTTTTAGTATTCTTAAATCATAGTTTTTTTACACCTTTTGACGAAAAAAAATATGATATTTATTGGCTAGTTGCACCGTAATCGATTAAAAAAGAGAAGAAGTCGGATTTTTCAGTCTAATAAGCGATAAGAGAACGTGACCATAGTGAGTGATAGATAACATGGACGGAGTGTTTTATATCTGGCTACCATAAAAGGCGATATGCGATAAAATAAGAGTTAAGTTAATGTGAATTTGTGCACGGGCTATTGGCTTGTTAGTCCGCCATAGCCGTTGAGTGGAAACGTCGTCGTTTTCATGCGCGACTTAAATATGAATAATTATAGGAAAAATAGGGATTTTTTTATGATTTTTTTTCATGAAAGATGTATAAATATACGTCAAAGAATAATCAATTATTTTTTTATTGCAGTCTATGTCAATAAGGCCAAAACACTGGGGTCTTTTTTTACCCCTCTTCGGCCTGACAGTCATTTTTCAAGGATAAGTACTACGAATGCAATTTTTTATTTATTTAAATATATTTTTGGGAACTATGTCAACGTACATATGTGATAACGTAATTAACAGTGCGTTGATGCAAAATCCAGTGTTTCACCTGTTTATTACAATGTGACCTTGACATGTACGTCCTTGTAAATTTTATTTATTTAATGGAATCAAAAAAATAATATAATTCATGGCATTTCACCTGACGCCAATGCGCCATGCATTTGACAAATTAAATATAATAATATATTAGTTACATAGAAAGAAATGTTATGCTCCCATATTAAGTTGTAGATGTTTTTGTGCGACTTTCCGCGGAACGCATCTACCGCACAAAAAAGGTTTAGGTGTATAAATAAACTCATTAAAGAAAACAAAACATTTTTTTTTGAATTAGTTAAAATACGTTTTAAAAATATCAAAGTATTCTAAAGAATTTCTTGCATGTTTAATCGTTTTCAATAAAGAGTTATTTTAAAATGTTAGCTTAATTTCTAAATGCTCAAAAGCTTTGTAAATAAAATGTATTATTATAAAATATTAACTAGATTAGTAAATTAATATTTAAACACAGTTTCAAATTAATATCAGGCGTAAGGCTCTTTGTCAAATTTCGCTGTAAAACAGTTGTTATTATTTTGCAAATAATGTATTTATTTAGTATCAGAGTCGGTTAGGTATACTATAAATATTGCGTGTTTCAAAAATTCCAAAACGTTACTTGAATCAAAGTAAATACCACTTGATAAATATTCGTTTAATACCTGATTTGCAAAACAGTAGTGAACCTTAACCTTCGAAAGACTGAACTTGAAAAATAGCTCGTAGGCCGAAGGGGGGTCTAAAAAAGACCCCAGTGGTATAGCCTTATAGCCATAGACTGCAGTAAAAAAATGATTGATTATGCTTTGACGTATCTTTATACATCGTTCTATAATCACACATTTTAATGTAAAAGTCATCCATTTGATTTGGAATGTTCGTTGAAAGTGGCGCGTTTGAGATAAGATAACGTTATATTATCGCGTATGGGCAGGGAAGTTTTAATCCCGGCAATTGGTAGCGACAGTATAAATGGTTTTCGGACAATAATAATCCGACTTATTTTCTTTTTTATTTAATTGCGACAAAAATAGACGATTAAAATCGTATTTGTTTACAGCAAAAGATGTAAAAAACAATGATTTAAGAACATCAAAAGTTTACACATTTTATCACTAATATTAAAAAAGATATTTAAGATAAAGTAGCAGTGGTGGTCAACTGTTTCACCCTCAACCTGACAAAAGTTAACTCAAAAAAACATTAAAATGAGCTGAAAGAATATATGCATTTTTCGGTTGTTGAGAGTGAGAAAGCATTATGTAATTTTTATGGTATTGAATTTATTAGATGAGGACCGGTTTCGTTCATAGCGAGATAAGAAATACACAAATATAGCGATAGTTACACAAAAGTTAAGCATGATTTACAACGTATGTCAAACAATTGATATTAAAACTCAAAGCAAACAAATCAAAGTTATCCGTTTCATTTACATATTTGTTATTAAACATATATCTCTATCTTTTTCATTTATTTTTTGATTTTTGGTTCCCTTTTTTTTTGTAAGAGTTGATATTGTCTCGTTAATTTATTTTCAGAATTCCGAGCGATAGTTAAGATGGAAGAGTATTATTTCACACTACATTAGTTGATAATACTTGCTATAGCGAAACCGGTCCTGATCTAATAAATTTAATGTGGAATGAGTACTGAAAAATTTATCATTTTTATCATAATGCCATTCCACCAACTATTGGCAGAGAACACATTTAAAGTTAATCTTAATCATACTACTAAAGCATCCTTGCGATAGTTAGTCTGATGATGTTTCATAAAGAGACGAAGCACGTGTCAATATATGATACACCATACGTGAAATAATATTTGATCTTTATTTTATATTTTAATTTGCTTCCACAAAGTTACCGACGCGACATTGAAATCTGGTTTTATTTAATACTAGCTGACCCGGTGAACTTCGTACCGCCTCAGAATCAATTGATGTTATGTTAACTTATAAGCTGAATAAAAGTCAGTTTTTTATAAAGTTAAAGGATTTTTTTTTTTTTTCCATATCCGCTCCCTATTCGGTGCATATGGCCGCCACATGGTGCCTCCAAGATTCTCTGTCTCCCGACAACCTCCTCGCATCTTCCCAGGTCATCCCGGCGAATGAATACTCAATATGAATCCCGGCATAAATCATCCCGGCATAAAATGAATACTCAATATGAATTTAGTTTAATAAATGTGCAAAAATCAAAATGAAAATTTAAATGAATGAATGGCGGTGGCAAAGCCAGAAAGTCAAAGAACTTCAAAATCGGCCCAGCCGTTCTCGACTTAAATATAAGCTGTGTAACTAACACGTCTTGTTTTACATAATTTTGACGTGACAACGTCTTATAAATCGATGAACGCCCGCTGCACGCACGAAAAAACATGACTCATTGTCCCGTTTGTCGCGTTACGCCGAAGGCAAGCGTGCGAGCGAGAGCGCGGATAAGCGATAGAGAGGCACGATCGGCCTACCGTTAGGATTGTGCCGCATCTATCTCTCTTCCACTCGATTGGTCGATGCTTCTGAGTAGAAAAGAGACAGCGGCAGCACACAACTTATACACCTACAGTACCTACACGTGATCTGTTTACAACTGTTTATAAAGTGAAGTGAAATGTTAATGTGGTTTTCATTGTTTATATTACAACAACAATTGCGGCAATAAAGGTAATTAATCCTTGAATTAATGAGTGCGAATAAAATATATCAACAAAAAATTGTAGATTTTATTTCACTCCTTCTTCGTATCCGTACAAAATAATGATAATTCAATAAAAATGCTTCCATTTTATTCATAAAAGTATGCAATCATTTCATCAATGTTTTCTTATGACGTTGTCACGTTAAACTATCGTCCGTAAACCGACTTTACAGACAACCATTTTTTATATAGATTGTCTTGTATTTATAAATAAACGATTAGGAAAATTTTACAATAGTTATATGAGATAGTTCGATAAAGATAACTTTATATAGATAGGCATTCAAATTTAAATTTTCGATGTTCCAATCAGCTCAATATATAATCTTATATATAAAACCGAAACGGGGGATGTATGTCTGTAATTCCCTTTTGCATTGTTGTTCCAAGTTCAAACAAACGAATTGATTTCGCTCGCGGAAGTTTCGACGGTAAATTTGTTTCGTTATCAATGTGTGTGTGTAGAGACTCCAATTACTCGAGTATCGAGTAGTACATATATAAAACCGAAACGGCGTATGTATGTCTGTGGGTCTGTAATTCCCTTTTGCATTGTTGGTCATTCATTAAGTTGCCATAAAAACGAATATGAAAGAAAATATGTTTGATTTTTTTATCAGCGAAGACATTTAGTCAAAATGTAATAAATTAGTCTTCTACTGAACTTTTCCCGGCTTTTATTAATATAATAATGTTTATTATTTACGTGAAGGTATTGTTTGACATTTCTTTGACAGCAAATTAGATTTTTTCCTTGAATTTGGACATTTTAATGGGCGAGAATGGGGCTGTCAACAATTTACGCGCCGAGATGAACATAACCCCAAACTGGTCCGAGCGAAGCCGGGTTCGAACACTAGTTTTCTATAAGACACCAAACTGGTAATTTATTTTTGAAAGCAGCCAAGTTGAAAAGCGCGAAGTCGATTGTGTAAATGACACCAGGTTGTGTAAAGCTCAGGCGTGCACTCGGGAAAAAATCTCTTTTTTTAAACATATTCTTTTCGCTTCTACCAGAACATAATAAACCAAAGTATTATATTAACAAGGGTTTTATTACGTTGAAAAACATATTTAGACTCATTTCATTGTCAGATTTGAAACAATGATGATTGATAAAAATTGTTTACTTATATTAAACGATTGTATCCAATAAAGCACATGATTTTACACTCAATAATGATTTGGGGCCATGTAATTATACATCTTGTTTCTGTTTTAAAAAAAAAATATTTTTTACTAAAGCTTTTGGGGTGGCCAATAATTGAATCTTTTGGTGGCCAACAATTGCAGAAAGTGGCCCATAATTGTAGTTTTGTACCATTTTTTTTAAACTATTTTGTTTACAAAGTAAAAAATTTTTTTTACGTATTTTAAAAATTGATTAATATAAAAAAATCATCAATCTAGCACACAGTATTTTTTTTATTTTGCCTCTTCTGTGACAAGTGTCCACAAAAAATTACGTTGAAAAAATCCTTAAGTGGCCGACAATTGTACATAGGTTTTACCCTACGCCCCTTTCAATCCAATGCATTGATGCTGTATTTTGTGATAAAGTTTACTGCTTTAAGTAAAACTTGTTATTTCCATGACAACGTTTTAAATTTCAAAATACCATTACTTTTTGTATGCTTAGTACGTTCTAGGGACAGCATTAAAATATTATGATGAACATAATAACGAAACAATGCTTAAATTTGATTGTTCCTTTTTTAAAACGACTTTATTTCAAAAACTTCGCTGAAAGAAGTATAGAGCGTAATCTTATATATAAAACCGAAACGGCGTATGTATGTCTGTAATTCCCTTTTGCATTGTTGGTCATTAAGTTGCCATAAAAACGAATATGAAAGAAAATATGTTTGAATTTTTATCGGCGAAGACATTAAGTCAAAATGTGATAAATTAGTCTTCTACTGAACTTTTCCCGGCTTTTATTATTAATAATAATGTTTATTATTTACGTGAAGGTATTATTTGACATTTCTCAGACAGCAAATTAGATTTTTTCCTTGAATTTGGACATTTTAATGGGCGAGAATGGGGCTGTCAATATATGAAAGGGGCTGTGAAATGTCAATGCCAGTCTGAAATGTTCATTTTAATTCCATTTTAATTGACCTAGACTTTTGAATTTTGAAAAAAAGTTGTTTCAACTTGACCCGTCTGAATTTACGCGCCGAGGTGAACATAACCCCAAACTGGTCCGAGCGAAGCCGGGTAGCAATACTAGTTACGTAATAAAATCAAAAATATACTTTAACAAAACATGGCTGCATGATATATTTACAATATCCAAGCCAATCGAAAGTCTGTAGTTGTTCACTACAACTCTGGAAATCTTGTTATACTGTTCAAGCATGCCTTTGTAAAAACATCTACGACTCGTAGAGGCAACTTGTAGCTTGTATCTACGTTTGCATATGTATTGCATAATATAAGTCCTACAGCTTTACGACTTGTATAAATTATAGTTTTGTAGCACAAAGATGAGCTATTTAACTAAAAAAAACTATCACAGTGAAAAATAGCAATGTATTTTTGACATTCAGAAATTATATTATACTAGTATTCGAACCCGGCTTCGCTCGGACCAGTTTGGGGCTATGTTCACCTCAGCGCGTAAATTCAGACGGGCCAAGTTGAAACAACTGGCAACTTAATGACCAACAATGCAAAAGGGAATTACAGACCCACAGACATACATACGCCGTTTCGGTTTTATATATAAGATATTTTGGTTCATATGAAACTACAAGAGTACTTGAGTATTTTGTAAAATGTACTACTCGATACTCGAGTAATTGGAGTCTCTACACACACATTGATAACGAAACAAATTTACCGTCGAAACTTTTGCGAGCGAAATCAATTCGTTTGTTTGAACTTGCAACAACAATGCAAAGGGGAATTACAGACCCACATACATACATACGCCGTTTCGGTTTTATATATAAGACTAGTATTGCTACCCGGCGTCGCTCGGACTAAGCGACCAATAATTATTTAATGTTATATCATTCGACATAATTATATCACAAAATCTAACATCCAAAATATAGTTAAAATAAAATCACAAACTTTATTTAATTTGATGACAGCCCCATTCTCGCCCATTAAAATGTCCAAATTCAAGGAAAAAATCTAATTTGCTGTCAAATAATACCTTCACGTAAATAATAAACATTATTATATTGCAACATGCAACAATAATGCAAAAGGGAATTACAGACCCACATACATACATACGCCGTTCGTTTTTATATATAAGATATTGTTGATAGCTATTTCCACATACGCCATCGTTAAAACTATCTTAAGAATAGTGAGAAAAATAGCAATGTATCGTATTCATACAGAAACTATAATATATATTGTTGATAACTATTTTGGATTACGACATCGAGTTCTGATGATGGCGTAAGCCAAAATAGCTATCAACCATATATAATATAATTTATGTAGGACTAAAAAAAATTGCTTTTTTTTCACCGCGTAATAATGGAGTTCAACCAAGTAAATGCCAATTCAATCAATAAAAAAAATATTTTTAGTAAATTTGAATTGTTTGAATTTTGTACTTTTCCGTGAGTTTTGTCGCTAACGACCCGGGTTTCGCCTTTCTGCATCTTCAGGAATTTCAAGTGCACGGATGTACTATATTGAAATTCCATCAAGCACCCTCAGTCTAAATCCTTTATAATATTTAAGTAAGTTTGTACAATGCCTTAGGTCTGTACCGGAGGTTTCAATTTCTTGCTCTTTATTGCATTGTTCATTTGTTTGAATGCCATTACGAAACAAAGCATGCAAATTTTTATCCGATTGATTTATGATTTGTTTTTTTGAAGGCGTGACCTAATAATTTGTACGAGCGAAACTCTGTACCCTCAGTATCTTCTAAAAAAGGCAGGTTGATCGACTCAATAAAAAAAGTTTTATAGGGGTGATTTTATTGTACAGTCGACCCCCCGATATCGTAGAGATTGAGATTACGCGAAAGGAGACCAATGCATCCGTACAAAATTTGAGTAAAGGTTCTTTCAATTGTATTTTGTGAGTTGCCCGAAATCATAAAATCAAACATTTTCCACATTTTTGTCGGAAGCGTTTTGTCTGTCATATAATGCTTCTATCGAAGTCAATGGACATAAAGCTACGGAAAAATATTTGTTCAATACACGTATGTGGTACAGTCGAGTTGGTTTGCACTTATGCCTGCAGTTAAAATAATTATTCACTAATAGAAACCCTTGAAAAATTATTTTCTGAGCATAGATAAATGTCCTTTATCTCCTGAGCACTTATCTTTAAGATAAATAAATGAAATAGGTAACCTAATATGACACAAAAATTACTATCTTGTCGAATTGCATTGTATGAGCGCTTGAGGGGCCTAAGAGTATCTATCTACCTTTTTTAGGTGTCCCGGCTTAAAGGAAATGATAAATGATCATATCTTATATATAAAACCGAAACGGCGTATGTATGTATGTGGGTCTGTAATTCCCTTTTGCATTGTTGTTGCAAGTTCAAACAATCGAATTGATTTCGCTCGCGAAAGTTTCGACGGTAAATTTGTTTCGTTATCAATGTGTGTTTAGAGACTCCAATTACTCGAGTATCGAGTAGTACATTTTACAAAATACTCGAGTACTCGAGTAGTTTCATATGAACCAAAATATCTTATATATAAAACCGAAACGGCGTATGTATGTCTGTGGGTCTGTAATTCCCTTTTGCATTGTTGGTCATTAAGTTGCCAGCTGTTTCAACTTGGTCCGTCTGAATTTACGCGCCGAGGTGAACATAACCCCAAACTGGTCCAAGCGAAGCCGGGTTCGAATACTAGTTAAGTATAAGATCAAAAACAGGCTTCCTTTTGGGCACACATCCACAAATCGTTAGTGTGTAACTGTCTGAGATATGATTAGAACCCGTGCATGTCACAACCAAAGCCAACAACGCTTAATTTCTGACTACAATACCTAGAATTTAGCAAAACAGGTACATTTAGAGAGTACAATATTAAATATCTACTATCACCTGTTAAGCAATCAAAACTAACAGGTAAAATGAATTATTTATGAAAACATGACAGTCTCACCTATAAAAAGGCTATCTCCCAACTTTACGACGGACATCTACTTCGCGAATCTTTCTCAGCTAGTAACCAAACCGTGTCGTAGATGTTTCGTAGGTACCATGATGCTCAACATTTTGACATCAACGGTATTAGCTAAATCCTATTGTCGGGGATATATCTTATTATGTTCGAAATGTAAAATGGCTACATAGAAACCATTTTTTTTTTAATAGAATCGTGCTTTTAATATAAGTGACCATATTTTATCAAATTAATAAATGCGAATGACGCACATATGATACGTTTTATTTAATATTCTTTTCAGATTACGTAATTTCTTTATTTGATTTATAAGGATTCTATTTAAGTTAACTTATTAATAAAAAATAGGGACAATAAAATGTAATATACGAAGTCAGTCGGCTTTATTAGATGTCTTTCAAAAAAATATTTTTAATCTGCTTACTTAAAGCGTATAATATTGTTTTTTATTACGTATAATATTGTTTTTTATGCCCGTTCACGGCTTTTAGCATATGGACTAATCTCGGATACCGCCTGATATTGTAGGTCATCAGGACTCTCTCGAACGATCTTATTATCACCTCAACCAATGATAATAAGACCTACACGATTAATATAACGCGAATAAATTCACAAAATGTTATAAAATCTTGTAACCGACTTCTAGAAACGACGTCTCTCGTTCAGTTCATTCGCGACCGCTTCGCGTCGATTGGTTGAGCTCTTTTGCACACTAGAATCGTAGGGTATAAATATGCCTGTCAAAGGCCAATTTCTCTCAGTCGTGATCGTTCATCCAAAGCCGACAGATGTGTTGCCTCCTGCCTCCGGACAGGTAGGAAGTCGCAATATAATCGTTTGGTCTTACGCTTTTAAATGTGGTTGTAACTGCAATTGTATCTGTGTTTTGTAAACAATGTAATCTAAAAATTTGAAGAAAATAAACTAGCCTACTCTCGCATAGTGTACGTTCAAGAGAATACCGATTGAAAACTTTACAAGAGATACCTTTCTTCCCATCCTGTCTCTAAGTTCCTTTCATCGAACGCTATGGAGGATGCTGTCTGTTGCTGTCAGATTGAAGAAGAAACCCTGGTCGTATCAATCTCAACATACTTTTTTCTGCGAGAACTGCTTGTTACTCAGTTGCTCAACCTCTCTAAGTGCAAAACATACAGAAATGCTTCACCGTTTTCTGTATCGCTAACAAAGGAGTAGTGTTTATACTCCGGAAAAGAAACACTGTTATATTCTGACTAAGCAATGTATTAAGCAAATATGTATCTAAAGCCATCTATGCGAATTACCCGACAACCAGTGGCTTGGACACATGGACTTTCACTTCAGATGTTCGCAATACCAACGGATTGCTTGTGTTATGAATTTTTGGCTGTCCGTAGTACGGAAAAATAGTTGAATCTTGTTTTGTACTCCCTAATACTCTGTCACCACCGCCACTGCCGACAACTGTAAACTCTTTCTAAACTCAAAACTAATAGTTTTTTTCGTTTTTAAATAAAAGGTTGTTTCGTGGTCCCGTGGTAAATTATCAACGTCTTCAGCTTCAGTCGAAGGGCGCACGGGATGGAGCCCCATTCCAGACAATTTCATTTTTTAATCGATTTATTGACTTGTGCTCAGAGGAATGAATGTACGTATTGTCTTAAATTATGTACCTCCGACACCCATCTGATACTAAAAACAGGACAGCCATCGGTAACCACTAGTTCTTTCTTATTCATATCCTTTCTATCCCTTCTCACCTCGAAAACGAGAGATTGAGTGTGTAACTGAGTAACACGCATTTCTCGTAGAATCTTGGGATAAAGTCAATATACACCAAGTTAGGAACAGACATGGTTAAAATATATTTCAGGCTTTCTTCCTAATGAAATTTACGTAATCGAATAAAATAATATATAATGTTATGATAAAAGCATTCATCAGGAATAGATTCACTATGATATCAAGCGTACTTATGTGTCACGTGATCATCCTAGTTGTCAAAATAAAGACAAAAGCGTGCGATAAATACTCAAGTACTCTTCACACTCATTCACATACTTATGTGAGCAAGCGAGGTAAAGAGTTTTAGTCGTGTCGTTTCGCTATAGGTACTGCTGACATTTTGTCGATGACTTTCGTTCAACTGTTTGTGATCTTATGTTAATTTTTTGAATAATTTTAGCCGTTGAATTTCAATTATAACTGGTCGTTAACGTAAACAATAATTTATTTCGGCGTTTTATATAAATATTCTTTATTTTATCACGGTATAGAAGGGTTAAAACAGAAATAATCTCGCTCGTTGTTTTTTCGCGCTTAAACGACTGGAAAACATATAAACACAGCTGCCCACACTCTGTTCTCTGATCACATCCTTACGCTCGGAATTACTACAGCGTTTACAAACAGTGATAATAATAACACAATACTACCGACGCAATTTTTTGCACCCACGCGATACTTAATAATAATACTACTCCGTGGCTTATAGCGTTACAGCATATTTCGTGGTGTCAGTTGCGAAGACAACGTGACGCCGTCAAAACAGCTCAAGACTTCTGATATTGGTAATAAAAGAAAAAGATGATTATATTTTTGTAGCACCACTTAATTTGTGATAAATATTGGAAGATTTATCTTTTTATTTACGATCAATATGCCAAGTGACGTAACTTATTGTTCCGTTTGAAAACAAATGTATCTTTACTCGTTTGCTGGTTTATTCTACTTTCATGTGTTCCTTTATTAATGGAAATTATAAATGTATGTGTAGAGGAGTTGATGAAGATAGAATACATTCACCAATTTAACATTGGTCCTTTTTTGAACAAAATACTGACATCTTTAAAAGCCGTTTTTTATTTGCAAACTTAGAAGCTCGATAGATGTCTAGTTAAACATTTTATTAATTTTTTTATTGTAAAAAATTGGTGTCTGTAAAGTCGGTTTACGGACGATAGTTTAACGTGACAACGTCATAAGAAAACATTGATGAAATGATTGCATACTTTTATGAATAAAATGGAATCATTTTTATTGAATTATCATTATTTTGTATGGATACGATATTTTGTATATTTGTTATACGTTAATCAGATTTTTAATATGCAAGAATTAATTACCTTTATTGCCGCAATTGTTGTTGTAATATAAACAATGAAAACCACATTAACATTTCACTTCACTTTATAAACAGTTGTAAACAGATCACGTGTAGGTACTGTAAGTTGTGTGCTGCCGCTGTCTTTCTTCTACTCAGACGCATCGACCAATCGAGTGGAAGAGAGATAGATGCGGCACAATCCGAACGGTAGGCCGATCGTGCCTCTCTATCGCTTATCCGCGCTCTCGCTCGCACGCTTGCCTTCGGCGTAACGCGACAAACGGGACAATGAGTCATGTTTTTTCGTGCGTGCAGCGGGCGTTCATCGATTTATAAGACATTTTCACGTCAAAAATGGAAACTACAATATTTGAGGGGCGTATGGGGCGGGTATGCCAAAAACCTGCGAAGGTGTGAAGGGGTTGGTAGGCCAGAAACCATCGCGGGGGTGCACTGCAAATTTGTAAAGTTTCACATCGATCGGTCGAGCGGTTTAGTAGTCCATAGCGGACGTACATACAGACATTCATTTTTATATATATAGATAGATAGATAGATAGATAGAATTCATTTTTCTGGGTCTACAATCTTTGTCAAAGGAAACAAGTAAGCTGATGGCTCTATGGCGTAACAACTTGGATACTGGATTGGAAAAAATACTAATAAAAAACCAGTTGAGTTGAGGCTTAAACTTTTTAAATGTCCCCCCACGTGAATAATTTGGATTCCTAATTTAGTTTATCCCAACGAAAGTTATTCTTAGATGACCACTCGTGACTCAGACAAACTTAACTAACCTAACTTTATAGAGCAGGGATAGAGAGCATAGAAATATAACTGTACTAGTGGTTAACTTATCGCTCTTACTGCGACCGTTTTTAGGATATGATGGATGTGGAAAGAAATTTCAGACACTACAGAAACGGTAGTTTCTGAGTTAAAGTCTTTTAGATTAATTGCCGTGGATTCTTGGTGGATATATCACTTTTAAGATGTTCACTGTCAATACTTGGTGGAAAGGCATTATAATAAAAATAATAATACATTTTTAGTACTTTTTCCACATAAAATTTATTTGATCAGGACCGGTTTCGCTCATGGCGAGCATTTTCAACTGATCAGTAAAGAATTAAAAGAAGGAATATCAATTCTTACAAATAAAAGCATACAATATGAAACAGAATTCAAATGAAATAAAAGTATACAAGATGTAGAAATATAATTAGCTAGAACTAGGTTAATGAAACGGATAACAGGGATTCAGAATTCCCTGGAATGCCCACATCAATTACGAAACCGGACCTGATCCAAAAAATTGTATGTGGAATAAGTACAATTTTTTTTTATTATATCTATATTTACATATGTATATAAATGACCTCTTGAACTGGCTTCACTAGGGATTGCTCACCACTACAGCGATCGCGCCCTCTTGTCAGAAACGATGCAAAAGGAATACAACTTGAATATAAAAACTAAACTTAGAGACGAAGGAGACGGGAAAAACTTTAACGCTAAAACACCTCTTAAAGCTCTATCAAATATATATCCAAAATATAATATAACAGCTTTTTAAAATAATTTTCACGTATATTTCAAAGCAATCTAAACTGGTTCCGCTCACGATGTTCATTATCTGATGAACTAAATAAATCTTTACCAAAATCGAACAAAAAGCTTTAATGAAGCTTATTTTAACAGAAACTTTTCTACGATCAGAAACTCGAAAGTGTTGAAACAATTCGCATTGGTTTATATTATGTTTTCAACACCTGACATATACCATCTCAAGATACAAAATTCAGGTACAGAAAAGACACTAGAGCTAAAATTTTTTCTGCTATATGAACAGAGGCTGGGTTGTGGTTGATATTATTAAAAAAAAAATGTTTTATCGAATCTTTTACCTTCTCTGTAATCGTATACATGATTGCAGAACGTGTCTCGTGAAATGGAAAGCACGAGCGATTTTCTTATTATTTACTGTCGAAACTCTTACATATGTTGTACCGTAAAACGGGGTGAATAGAGACACTTTTCATCCTTCACGACTATGTATACTCATACCTGTGCCACATGATTCAAATATGAATGTCTTGAAACTTGTTTCTATGGTCCTTCTACACATTCATAACAATATTTTTCAAATATTCACTATCGTTATTAAGAAACAGTCAATTTTGTTCGATGTCTCTATCCACATTGAATCGGGGTGTATAGAGACAAGAGAGGGTAAATAGACACTTGGCAGGTGAATAGAGACAAAAATACAGATTGTAATGATTGGAATATATGAACCTTTACTCTAAACGAGTCTCTATTCATTCCGTTTTATTGTACTTATTAACAAAAAAAAAACATGATTGATTTTAATTTTCGTGCAATAAAAGAGAAGTTTATAAGGGGTCAAAAAGTAAGGATGCACAGGCATCGAACTTCAACAAGTTTGTATCAATTTTGGCCAATCATTTAGTTGGTTTGGTTTTGTCATTCGAGAGATAGTATCAGGGCTGTGGGGTCGGAGTGGGAGTCGTGGAGTCAGAGGTTTTTGGACGGAGTCGGAGTCGTCGCGGGGCTTTGGCCGGAGGCGTACTCGGAGTCGGAAATTTTTAAATGTTTGAACTTTTTATTTTTGCATATGATATGTCATATTTGGCTTTTGGCCGGATCGGTAGGGTTGATATTTAATTGAATACATTTAATTAGGAAAATGAGGAAAAAAATGTGACGATATTAAACTTTTTTTAGTCGGAGTCGGAGTCGTGTTTTTGGTCAATGTTGGAGTCGGTGTCGTGGTTTTGGTAAATTTTGGTAAAACAAAGTTTGACACCGACTCCACAGCCCTGAATAGTATTATATTCATTGTAAATAATTATACATATATAAATAGTAAAAAATACATTGGATACTTAGTAAAATCGTGCTAAAGTTCAATCCTTGTTTTTGTCTCTATTCACCCTGTTTTACCGGTATATAATTTCTACCTATAAGTATTGCTTGGGAATGTGTCTATCTAAGTGAAAACGCTACGACGATAACGATGCAGGGGAGGGGCGCGGCCTTCGCGGGGCGTCGGGACGAGCGGGGGAAAATTCTCGCCGGGAAAATTTACAATTTTACCTCAGCCAGTCGGGGCAATTGCCTCGTGGTGAACGCACGTGTGTCAGCGTCGCGGCCCGAACGCCTTGTGAATTTAATACCTAAATATCGTAATATTTTGTTCGATAATACAAATATTTTCAATGATTTTAAAAGCGCAGTCATAACTAAATATTTCAGTAATAATTTATCATACTCATTCGTTAATTAAAACAAAAGAAAAATCATTAAAAGTGAGTTCGTTTATAACATGTAAAATCAGTGATTTTTCTCGTTTTTGGTGTCACTTTGGTGTTTTGGTTTTGTGGCAGGGTATGTACAAGTGAATACCATTTATCATTTTACAATACCATGTACTAATTTTAATATTAAAGAGTTCAGTTTTGTATTTAATCAACAGAGTAAAAATATATTGAACAAAGACTCTAAATTTAACCTAATTATTTTGTTTTTGATTGATTCTGTGATTACTATCTATTATATTGAGTCATTAGAATGATAGATGGGTTTATTTAATACATGAAAGCTTATTTCATTTCATATTTCAAACATAATTTCATTAAACGTATTCACTATCGATAAAATAATACTCTGTCATATTAATAAATTTAAATTTACTTTACGGGAATAAATTACTAAGCAAATAAACAAAACAACAATTTAAACCTACCCCCCTAGTGATTTAATTGTTGCAACAATTAAATTAAAAACCATATTTATTATTTGAGGTGGTATTGTTAAATTGTTTGAATTGGAATAAACTTGGTAGAACTAGATCATAATAGCACGGTGGATAATAGCAATGTATTTTAGTTCTACGAAAATTGATTGCTGTTTTTTTACCGTGGTATTGTTTAAAGTTATCATACGTATACTGTTGTTCCAAGGAAGTAGACAGTAACTCTGAAAAATTTCTGAAACTTATTCAAGAATGCCGTTTGCTAAATATTTTTGAAAGCTCATTTTTATATCAGTATAATAACCAATTTTAACTTCTTTGTGAAAAATGGACTTCTGCTAAAAGTATAAGAATTCATCAGCAAGCAAAAGGCAACAACTCTAGTTTGCTTATCAAAATGACAGTCAATGCAACTACTTCCTGCTTAAAATTTAAAAAACTTTTGAAAATACTAACTGTGACACGTGTTTCATTTTTACTTACTATCGCAAAGTTATTTTGAGTAATGAAACTTTGCGATAGTAAGAAGATGCCTCTGAAAGAGGCGAAACACGTGTCACAGTTAGTTACACAATACGTGGAATAATCAAAGTTATTTTAAATTTTATACTAAAATGAACTTCCACAAAGTTACCGCCGAAACCATCGAAAATACTTCCTGCTTGTTTACAAAGAAAATAATTCATTTTCACCCGCTATTTATCAATTCTAAATCATCAAAACCACAATATGTTATTTTTTAATCAAAATTTTGTCAGAGGCACTGTATTCTTGCTTGAAACGGCAGTCATATACTGCATATCCCATAAACAGAAAGGCAGTTATTTATTGAAAAAATCATTAGGATCTAATTATTGCTAACTTTCTGAGCCACAAAATTTTAAATAGGTAATTGATTTCGATGTAAAAATTCATATCCTGTTTTTTAAGTCCCTTACTGCCTTCTTACCAAGAACGGCAGTATACATTCGTTATGGAAAACCTTTGCTTGTTTCTGACACTGATAATATATACAATTCAACAAAACAATAAAATTTTAATTTTGTACTTATCCATGAGATATGTCGCTGACGACCCGGGTTTCGCCTTTAGGCATCTTCAGGCATTTCAAGTGCACGGATCTACTTGAAATGACGCGTAGTAAACAGTTCAGATGCTGAAATGCGAAACCCGGGTCGTACGCGACAAAAATCATGGAAAAGTACAAAATTCAAACAATTTAAATTTGATATTGAAATTACATCAAGCACCCTCAGTCGAAATCCTTAGCAAAATAATTGTTATTTAGAAAACAGAACTAAAAACAGCATTTTTTTATTTTCATGGTAGTAAAGTTGCATAAAATTTCAACATTACTATGCACTGAATTTATTTATAAAAAAGAACACAGTTTGAAAGCAAAAATTGTTGCAAGAACCAAATGTAATTAATAGTTTTTCCTTTTTTCACTCATTTTTGCATTCATGCAATAAAATTATTGTTTTTTGCGACTTTTATGCTGAACTTTTTCAAACACTAGCTACCCCTTTCATGTTATACTTTATTGTTTCGAATTTTTTTTATTTCCGTGTAGTAAATTGATGTTGTTAATTGGATTTTCGCGTCTTTTTTAATTACTGTAACGATATCGGTAAGTGCCGCGATGAAAACTGCGGTCGAATTGAAATCCGAGTCTTTTTTTTTTAATTTGTTTTTTGGCTAATTGTTATAATTGTCTATGTTTTTTGTTTCACAAATAATAATAATAAAGTGTACTTTTATCAGTAGTAAAATACATACATATCAAGATGACGTGAAAATTGAAAGTGAGTAAATATATTCATTATTTTATAATAGTTATTTGGCATTTGGCTTTAGGCAAGTGCGTGAATAAACTTTAACTGACGAATTAAATTAATCTGTCAGCTTAAGTTCATCGTGCATTTAAAAATCCTGAAGATGCTAAAAGGCAAAACTCGGGCCGTCAGCGAAAAAAACGCGTGGAAAAGTACATACAGTGAAACCCCGATTCTACGTTTTTTAAGGGACCGTATAAAACAAAGTTAAATGCGGGAAAGTTTTATATATGAACTAAATGCCGGGACTATAGAAAATGAACGCACCACGCTGGAAAACGTATAATGCGAGAACGTAAGATCGGGGTTCGACTGTACTATAAAATTACTTACATTATCCACGTTTTGTGACACGTGTTTCGCCTCTCGAAAAGTACAAAATTCTAACGATTCAAATTCGATATTGAAATTTCATCGAGCACTTTCTGTCAAAATCCTCAATTATAAAAACCGACATATTTAAAGTAGTCAATGACGTTTTTGTGTCACAAGCTTAAATTATTACTTTTAACTATAGTTTAATTTTTATATCGCATTTTGATTGTAACTAAGAAGCGTGTGCATTTTATATGGCATTCGGCTGCTGATTGAAATACATATGAGTGATATTGAATTTAACGATTTTTGTATGTGATGTCCATGACCGACGGAACATTAAAAGTTATCATCTGGTCATTAATATTTTCAAAAATCCCCGTAATTATAACAAACCCACTTAAATCATTGAAACTTGTATTCTTTCAAATTTCGCTAATTTACATTTTAATAACCTTTTAACTTATTGACCTACTTATATTTTTGTATATAAACGATACAAACTGTTTACTACGCGTCAGTTTAAGTACATCCGTGCACTTGGAATGCCTGAAGATGCCGAAAGGCGAAACCCGGGTCGTTAGCGAAAAAACTCATGAAAAAGTACAAAATTCAAAAAATTCTAATTTGATATTGAAATTCAATCAAGCACCCTCAGTCGAAATGCTTAATTATACAAAATTGTAAGTGTTAACGAGAAGTAATATGATAATCATTCCGCATTCAACGGTAAGAAAATAAAAAAAAAGAAAACTGTGTAACATTGAAGCTCAATAAAACAAATTAAAAACCAGGAACCCTTTTCTATTTAACAGTATTGATTCAAATGCAATTTATTATTATGCTTATAATATTAAACCATTCATTTATACAAATTAATATGATGCTCACGGTATAGGTATTTTAAACGCCCCATGAATTATACAACATAACGAACCGGTTTGGCTTAATTTAATGTCACTAAATTCTGTTTGTTTTAGCTTAGCATAATGGATTGTTCAAAACAATTAAGCTCCTATGTGGCAAAAGCTCATCCGGTGAGAGTCGATAAAGCTTTATCGTATTTTCCTTTGCAGTGGTTGCATTCCCTTTAATTCTATGTAAATCAGAACCAATAGAGCTTTATTGACATTCGCTTAGACATGCAGTTACGATATACCGTCGACCCATTTAAAATTTAAATGAATAAAATTGAGCTGAAAATGAAGCCCTTTTATTTTTCCTTGCACACATTGTAAACTATTTTTTAACGTCTAAAATATGTTCTGCACTAACGTTACTCCGTTGTGATATAAAAAATCTTTGACAAGGTTTTAAATGTGTCCAGATTACAGACACATATTTTGCAATTTTTAGCATTTTCAATTAGAATTCAAGAACATTAAAGAGCATTATAAATGTTCAATCTTTTGAGACATTCGCGCGACCATCGTATTAATAATTTTATATGGGTGCAGACATAAGGCCCGATTCAAAATTCGCCAAGTTGAAGTCGCAGAAAAGCCAAGTTCTTGTGAACAACGAGAAATAAGCTGCCTTGGGTTTTCCTGTACACTTTCACACACATCAGCAATGTTTTCACCAGATATTGTATTTTGATGACGTACAGGTAGGTGTTGGCCGATTATTTACCAAACTGGTTGACTCAAATTTGGCCACTAAACAATGAATAATCTTCTCAGCAGGACAAAGAAACATATTTTGAGCGTCCCTATTGAAATACCCTTTATATAAGTAGCTCACATCCTTATTGAGTTTGGAGACCACTGTACTAGTCCAATCAAAAACTTCTTACCGTAACACTAACCCAGTACGCTAGTCAGTTTTATTCACAACTGAAACATTCACCGCCAAGTAGATTAGAATTAGCAAAAAACCACTTTACTATTTTGATATTCCGTTTTTTCTTTTAAAGCACAAGCGAGCATAGTTTAAAATAAGTACCACTCAGGCCCCTACTGAACAATAACTGCAGAATCTGATATAATTTATTTTTATGATAGCAAATTTATTTGACGTTCTAATCTAGAGAAATTTTTGAAGTTTCGTCCCACGTAGTATCGTGGTCAAGGTTTTGAATCCTCAATGGAAAATGGACTGAAGGTTTTACTCGGTCAGAACCATGTGCCTCTTGTTCAACGCGTTCATACTGACTATGCTGCTTTACGGTTGCGATTCATTAAAAGATGCTTGCGGCGATTATAAGGAGTGCTGTGGGTTGACTTTGTCAGAAACACGGTATATAATCAATCAATTTTCTTGGTCAGAACTTGTTCGTCATGTAGGTCTTTTGAGTCGCCAGTCGCAAGGGCTGTTCGGCTGATGAATGCACTGCCTGTTGATGTGGACATTTTCGGCAGTGAGCTTGGTTCTTTGTTTGTATTTTTTTTCATTATATGTATAATAATTAATATGTTTCTGTTCTGTTTCATAATTTTGTGTAATATATTATGTGATATTTTTACTAAATTTGTCAAACGCATGGCGCATTGGCGTCGGCTTACAGATATAATAGTGAGTGAAAAAAAAAATACATTGAGGAATTGACAAAGAGTGAGTTCCGACAAAATCAACTATGACAGTAATGACCCACTGTCTTGCGAAACTTTTAAGAGGTTTCAAGAACGAAATTGCGAATAGTGAGTGTACTAAAATCTCCTATGCAACAGTGAACCACACACGTACCACAGAGCATTACATATTTGACGCAGTGATATATTTTGAACAGTCTGGAGAGTTTCAGATGTTCTTGGTAAGAAAAAGGGAAAGGCTGCTCGTTATGGTGTTTATAATAAAAAGGCGACAGCTCAGAAATGGGCTTGAACCTTACCTGTCTCTTCTATCAATCTGAAGGATTCCGCCACTTCGGAAGGCCGCTGATGACCATCCATAGGATGTACTCAGCGGAGCTACGGAACGGATTATCTGAGAGTCTTGAAGGCACTTTGTGGCAACCATATGTTCCGAATAAGGAGAGGAAATAGAAAACAAATGAAAACAATTAAAAACATTGATTGAGTAGGCATTTACTTGGTAGAACTCCATTATAATACGGTAAGAAAAATAGCAATGTATTTTAGTTCTACATAAATTATTTTTTATACTTGTTGATAGTTATTTCGGCTTACGCCTTCGTCAAAACTATTCTGTAATTCTGACTAAGGCGTAAGCCGAAATAGCTATAAAATAAATTGATATTTTTCTTACCGTATTTAAAAACATGTTTTAATCGATTTTCAACACCTTTTTTCTACTCAAATACAACAAAAGATTACCATTAAGTTTTTCTAATCTTAGTATTTTCTTTATATCTCTGATATATTAAAAAACAGAGAAAATGGAAATAGACGACTGTCATCAAAAGTTCATATGCAACACATTGAATAGTGGGCAGGAAAAAAGAATGCTTTTACATGAAATGGCAAACGTGCATTCAAATATACTATATTACAAAAATTAAAGCTTGGACACGTAACGTTACATAAAAAAAAAAAACTTTATTATTTATTCCACATTGCATTTATTAAGATCATGACCAGTTTAGCTCATCGCAAGCATCAGGTGTTAATGTTCATGATCTTAATAAATTTAATATGGAATAAGTACTAAAAATGCGTTATTATTTTTCTCATAATGCCATTTCACATTTATAAAATACAACAGATGCTCAAATGCTTCAAGTTAGGTGTGTAGAAGACTAAAATAAAACGAATACACATTGTAATATAGATTTAAAATACAAATATGAGGAAGTTTTAAAATCGGTTTCTATGAAAAACATTTTATGATGAAAATTCGTAGAACACCTTCCTCTACGCCGTAGAAAGCAGGGTATAAATATGACCGGATAGTGCTACGCCAGTCAGTTGTACTTGCGTCGCTGCGGCGGAAGCTCTACGGGAAGCTTCGGAACATGTCTATCAAGTGGTAGATACAACTTTGCGAACTTTAATTTTGATGTTCAACAACTGTGTGTTCGAAATTTGAAGTGGGTCTGTAACCATGTTGATATTAGTCGTTATGTCTGGCAAACTTTGGACAACAGTAGTTTATACAACGATGTGAATACAGTGTGTTGATTTTGAAGAGTAATAACTTAATTTAAATAATTATTCCTTGACATAAGTACACACACACAGTTTTCAGATGGTCATTAATATTTCAATGCTGTAAGTTCGTTTTGAATTATATTTTTGTGACACTATTATTACAATAAAAAATAGGCACAGCAAAATTAATTCTTTGCACTGCTCAATATAAAGGGTATTTCAATAGGGACGCTCAAAATATGTTACTTTGTCCTGCTGAGTAGATTATTCATTGTTTATTGGCCAAATTTGAGTCAACCAGTTTGAAAAAATAATCACATACCTGTACGTCATCAAAATACAATATCTGGTGAAAACATTTTCGAAATAAGGATAATTTAAAAATAAGGAAAAAAAGGCATTCCAACCAAGTTTAACGTTGTCACAAGAACTTGGCTTTTCTGAGACTTCAACTTGGCGAATTTTGAATCGAGCCTTATGTCTGCAACTAAAATAAAATCCAATTAACCGAGGAACTTGTAAAAACGACCGCAGACAACGCCTGATTGGGTAATATTTTGAGCAGTTCTTTTTTTTACCAAATTTGTCAAAAGTCAGGCTTTAGCGACATTCATTTTTTATTGAATGGATATTGGCAGACATTTGATGCGAAACATTTCAAAACTAAGCGTCCTTATAAAAAGACTAAAAATTATTTTATTTACTAGCAACACCTTAATAAATTGCCCAAAAATGATGAAGTGTCATTTAGGGTCAAACAAAGTATTTATTAGCATTGTTATACCAAATACTGAAAAATATATCACATAGAATATTATAAACTTTAACTAAGGTACACAATCCAATAAGCACTGTTTTCGAAATAAGGATAATTTAAAAATAATAAAAAATGTTATTCTTTCCAAATTTAACAGTGTAAAGCAAGACTCGGCGTAGGAGATCTAATAGAAGAGTTCTAAGAATTACTACTGTAGAAACGAATAAAATGTAAATTCCTTTATTATAAACTTTTTAAAAAATTATCAACCATCCAAAAATGTATTGCGCATAATATTTTGTGAAATTCTTTTTTTTACGAAATTGAGATTTTCTTCAGGCAATTTATTCACTGTTTATTTCGTGCTCAGTTGACAACGCTCGTCATGTGCGAAACCGGTCCTGATCAAATAAATTTTATGTGGAGAAAGTACTAAAAATATATTATTATTTTGTGTATATTTAAAAAACTGCCCAACTCAAATATATGAAGATATATTTAGACTCAAACAAAGTAATAAATAACTAAGCATTTCGACTGAAGGTGCTCGATGGAATTTCAAATATAAAATTTGATCGTTTGAATTTTGTACTTTTCCATGTCTTTTGTCGCTAATGACGGGCTGTTTAAGTTCATTCTTTCACTAGAAATATCTTAAAACGCTTAAAGGTAAAACCCGAGTCATACGTGACAATACTCATGGAATTGAATATTAAATGGTTCATAATTTAAGTTTTCACGTCAGCTTTATTTTTGGCGTTGCAAAAATAGCAAAGTATATTTAATTCTACAAATATAATGCTAAAACATTTTTTTTTAATCCATATGAAAATATTATAGTCATTGATAGGTACTATTACGTTCTTGCTACTAGAATATATTTCAAGATGACTTAATAACAACTGTGTATATAAGAATATTATTGTAGAAACTTTTTAAACCAAGTCCTGTATTTAAACGATGTTTTAATAAAAATCAGTTTAGTTTTGAGAGTTCACAAAAAATAGCCGTCAATAATTAAAGTTTATTTTAATGTAACTTTGATTAAAAAATATTTGGTTTACTTCATATTGTGTTCATAGTAGGAGAGCTGAAAATCAACAGTGTCAGTGAATAAAATAAATATATCACAAACTTTCAGTGTAATTAATAATATTGTAGAATAGCTTTGAATACAACAAGATTTCAGTAAAATACGGTCGCTAGTTTGAACTTTTACAGAAGAACTTGAAAGCTGTCAAAAAATATGCAATAAATAAACATGGTCTAGATCAGTGGTTCTCATATTTGGCCAACAGAGGATTTTCCTGCGGCCACGAACAGCTTCATAGTTTATATTGATATTTAATAAAAATGTGTTTTTACAAGTTAATTTGTCGACAATGACAATTGAAATTTAATATTTTGGATGCATTGTATTGTGCATCAAGAATTATATTTTGAAAAACTCAAATACATACATGCTTAGGTATTTTTGACAAAAAAGCAATTTGGTGCGGCCACCAGACATTTTCGTAAGACCGCTGATGTTCCTAATGCAGCCACAGCCGAATTTTACGTGAGAACCACTGGTCTAGATGTTTAACTACAGTTTGCTTTATGTTTCAAAATGGTCTATTTATAACTTAATTAAAAGTTTTCTTTGAATAAATAATAATGGCGATATTTTAAAAATATTTTATGTTTAATTCGATCGATTGAACTATATAAGTGAAGTTTCGCTATTTGAGTGCAAAATATAAACAAACAATCATGAATTTACAATTATCATTTTAGAATAACAAAACCGTTTTGGATACTTCGCAGTTATTTATCGGATCTTTAGACGCGTACCTACGTCGTTGGTTTCGATTGCGAAGCTCATGGGTTCTAGTCTTACACCAGGCAGTTTCATAAATAGAATGTTCAATGAATTCATTAAATTCTGTTCTAAAACAAAATTGTGTGTGATATCATAAATTTCTCCCCAATCCTATCTTTAAAACGGGGCTAAGTGAGAGTGATTCTTTTCATAAATTACCTTCGAAACATAAGGGTATGTAACAGCGTAATAAGCAGTTTTCGTAGAAATATATGTGACAAGAAAGTGCTACTCTTAGAAGACATGGTTACGTAACTATATCTGACCTATATAACACTTTAATAAAGTCTATTAATATGATATATTATATTTAAATAACTGAAGTTGCTTGATAATGCTCACGGTTAGCTAAGCTGGTCCCTGATCTTAGTAAAAGCATAAAATGTGTTTGATTGCCCTGCAATAATGCCGTGACAGCTAACATATCGTTAATTTTCTTTGAAAAAGTTCTAACTGAAATTTTTACTTAAAACGACGTTTTTGTCGGAAAAGTTTGTATTTACAGCATTCTATGATAGGTATATGTATGTATGTATATGAATTACAGAATAACCCATGTTTGAATAACGGAGTTGAAATTTATTTGACAGATTTCTAAGATTGTCATCATTATTTCCATCATTAGATCATTATTTCTCAGCAGAATGGTTTAATTTATAAAAAAAATGCTTAAAATAAGTAACATTTTACTTACTCATTGTTACATGTGAATTTTATTTTTTGAATAAAATAGTATGACCAATCCAAACTTCAAACGCTCAAATCTCAAAACTAGGGTCTATAGCAGTAAGACCTTTTCAAAGTAAGGCTTAATTTTTGTATAAATATCACTGTTTTATTGTATTCCTTATCAAACAATGCTAGCCATGAACGAAACCGGTCCTGATCAAATAAATTTTATTAGGAAAAAGTACTAAAAATGTTATTATTATTTTTATTATAATGCCTTTCCACCAAGTATTGACAGTGAACACCTTATAAGGTGTTTATATTAAAAGTTATATGCAATACATTTTTTATTCGTTATATAAAGTGGCTATAACACTGAACGCTTCGGACAGATTTTCCCAAGTAGTCATAATTTATTTATATGATATATTCCTGTTAAATATAAAACACTCAGCAATTGACTAATGGCACATGTCAATGTGCTTTTAGTTTGAATCGATCTTTTTAAGAAGCGAATATTTTACTTTTTAATTGTGCTGATGTAAACATTTATTTCTTTTCCCTGTTAAACAATAATTGCTTTTGGCAGTTAAAAAAAAGGATATACTGTTTTTATTTTGAGTTCCTTTAATGTTAACCTTATGGGCTTCAATCTATTATTTTTTTTCCTCCAGCAACCCCTCAATAGATTTGAGAATTTGATTGATATCACAGGAGTTGCGTATTGAACTGATCAATCAGTTCTCATCAGTCCAGATCAATCAGTCAACATTAGTTGATAATGCTCGCCATGAGCAAAACTAGTCCTGATCTTATAAACTCAAAGTGGAACGAGTACTAAAAATGTATAATAATGGAAGTTGCCGTGAAGTAAAAACATAAGACTACTAATTATTTGGTCAGTTTTTAATTCGATAAATGGTCAGTTATAAATACTTAAACGGTCAGTTAAAAATAATAAATGGTCAGTTAAAAATAATAAATGGTTAGTTAAAATAAAAAGAACATGACAAAAGTTTGCCTATTACGACCATATTTGATAAAATTCACAAGCTGTCAAACTAAAACTTATCATTTTTTAAAAAAGCTGACTATTTAAATTAAATACTAACCATTTTTAATAAATAACTAACCATTAAAATATATTTTACTGACCGTTTTATTTAATAACTGACCACATTCACACTGATACAATGACAACTGACCGTTTATAATATTAACTGACCATTTTGATTTTTAACTGACCATTTATTTATTTAACTGACCAAAACTTGAATTATTTACTCACCCATTAAATACATGCCAAAAAATAATATATTTACTAGTCCGCGAAATTCAAAATTGTTAGTTGGTCAGTGTTATTCAAAATGGTTTCGATTGCTCCTTCAGACTATACTGACGTGATAATAGCAGATGCAAGCTCACCTCGTATCTATTATGATATTGACAATTACATATGTTCAATGATTTCGAGTTTTTAAAGAGAGCAAAAGGCCCGCCCCACTTTGTTATGGCATTGCGCCAAAACACATTACATCGTTAAGTCTTATAAAATCACCACTTGTTATTTTGACGCTATAATATCATTCGGTCATTCAATGTGGGTAACAAACAATTGATAGTTGTTTTCTAAGCGACAGGTGTTCGGAAAAGTTTGTAATTCTTCTAAATAAACATTGAGTCATGAATATCGCAATGGCTTTTTTTTTACGCGGATTGTTTTCGAAGAATAACATTTATAATTATTACGTTTCCACGAGTTATTTTTATGCTGTGAATTAGATTTTAAATCAGTTTTGTAGTTATATCACTTTCAGATGTGTTTCTTTGTTAGTAAGAATTGATATGGTCTCGTTAATCTATTCACAGATTATCTTACTAGCGTTAGGCTGGAGTATTCTTCCCAGCTTCACTGACACATTACAGACTACGGAAATTAAGATTTATTACCTATTTTAAATGCACTTACTGTGGTTTTTAAATTGATTAATCAATAAAAATAATAACAGATTTTTAGTTCAATTGATTTTGATGTAATCTTATATATAAAACCGAAACGGCGTATGTATGTATGTGGGTCTGTAATTATTTGACATTTTTTGCATTGTTGTTTGAATTTGCAATATAATAATGTTTATTATTTACGTGAAGGTATTATTTGACATTTCTTTGACAGCAAATTAGTTTTTTTCTTGAATTTGGACATTTTAATGGGCGAGAATGAGGCTGTCATCAAATTAAATAAAGTTTGTGATTTTATTTTAACTCTATGTTGGATCACTTTTAATGTGTTCACTGTCAATACTAGGTGGAAAGGCATTATAATAAAAATTATAACACATTTTTAGTACTTTTTTCACATGAGATTTATTTCATCAGGACCGGTTTCGAAATTCAAGGAAAAAATCTAATTTGCTGTCAAAGAAATATCAAATAATACCTTCACGTAAATAATAAACATTATTATATTAATAAAAGCCGGGAAAAGTTCAGTAGAAGACTAATTTATTACATTTTAACTAAATGTCTTCGCCGATAAAAATTAAAACATATTTTCTTTCATATTCGTTTTTATGGCAACTTAATGACCAACAATGCAAAAGGGAATTACAGACCCCCAGACATACATACGCCGTTTCGGTTTTATATATAAGATTTATTAATATGCCTCATTTTTTTGTCTTAAAGTGAAAAAATCATTTTGTATCTTTGTATAAGCAAATCATTCTTTTTTTTTCTAACCATATCCTCTCTCCTGTTTTAATCGTATTAATGGATACATAGTTATGAAGACTTAGACAAAGCAATGAGAAGTAGGAGGTGGTAAGTAAAAATATAAAAAAAAATATAACAAATGGATTCGAGCGTCAAATTCTTAACACATTAACGTTACAAAAAAGGCTTAAGATCGAACAATATTAAGTAGGGTTGAATTATGTAATAAACTTCAATTAAGGTTTCGGATTGAATTTTATAACAGGGTTACGACCGCTGCTGACACAAACGCCTTCGCCCTGGCGTGCCTTCAAGAGCTTTTGCGAAACAGCTTTCAAGACGTCAAAGCATTCGCAACGCATTACATCTTACAACTGCCAATTAAGCTTGTCAAAATCTAAACAAAATCCAATTTTGAATAATTAATATTAACTTTTTGACCTGTATTAAGTATACCAAGCTAACTTTGACAGTCAATATCATTGATTAATAGTCAGAAGTTGACTATTATATATTTAGGCATGTATTCGCGTGAACGGTGCCCGGTCCGTGGTGAGTAGGGACCCCAATTACTTGACATCTCAACTACTCGAGTACTCGAGTATACTCGAGTAGTTTCAGATGTACCAATATATTTTTTATTAATTCAAATTTGTGTCTATAAATAGATTAAACATAAATTAATAAGCTTATTTCATTATATTATAACATTTATTTCAATTTATGAAACATATATTTCAAAAATAATAGAGAATTAAGCGTCTCAAATTTTAATTTGTTTCGAAGTTTTGTTTTTTTATGCCAGTAGTGGAAAAAACTCTATGTGTGGCTGTGGACCTTGGCTTAAAAGTTAGCAATAAATTTAATTGTGCTATCTAGTTTTTCTGTCCGCTGCTTAAAACAAAATAAATTTGGAATTAAATCTTCATTCATGTATTACGAGTATTACTCGAGTCTTTTTCAAATTACTCGAGTATCGAGTACTTCAAAAATGGACGAGTATACTCGAGTGGTGAGTCAACGTCGTTGGCTTCAGTGTCGGACAGCCTGTGTTTCGATTCCCGGTACGATCTGATTTTTACAAGGCAATAGGTGTTTGTGTTGTTAAAAATCCCTTGCCACTTTTACGATCCCACAAAGCGGTGCGTAGCGACAACGATTAGCTAATCACTGGTTCTTGTATCTTTTGAATCCCTATCTCCATAAGTATTGCAGATGGACTGCGTAGTTTCTTTTGGTTTGAAATACTTTATCAAAAAAAAGCAGTATGAAATAACGTTAATTCATCTCCTCAATCTCAGTCTTCTACATGTTTCTACTTGGGGATAGGTTTCTAACCTTTTTCGGATGGCGACTCCTTTTCATAAAAGCCATTTGACCCGCGACCCCCAAAGCCAAATTGAAAAAAGCATTTTTGATAAGGTAATTAATGAAATCAACGAGCGGTTTTTGTGTCCCAAAGAAAAAAAAACGTTTCCTATCCCAAAGAGCGACGCATAGCCACTAGTCTTGTCCTAGTCATCGTATCCTTTCCATTCCGCACTCTCTTCGAAAAAGAGAGGTTTATCAACTGAGTAACAAGCAGGTCTCGGAGAAAAAACATATGTTGAGATTAACTCCGTGAGGAGTCCGTATGCTCCAAGTTGGCAGCGGACATGGATAAAAATAAATTGCATATTTCTATTTCCAATTGGTTATCATATCTTTATTAGTCTTGCTAAGTTTTTGTAAAAATAACTCTGTGCTGTTATATTTTGTATCAGTTGAAAAAGCTCGCGATGAGCGATACTGCTCCTGGCTATGATAAATGGGATATGGAATAAAAAAAATTGGTTGTCTGTAAAGTCGGTTTACGGACGATAGTTTAACGTGACAACGTCATAAGAAAACATTGATGAAATGATTGCATACTTTATTGCCGCAATTGTTGTTGTAATATAAACAATGAAAACCACATTAACATTTCACTTCACTTTATAAACAGTTGTAAACAGATCACGTGTAGGTACTGTAGGTGTATAAGTTGTGTGCTGCCGCTGTCTCTTTTCTACTCAGACGCATCGACCAATCGAGTGGAAGAGAGATAGATGCGGCACAATCCGAACGGTAGGCCGATCGTGCCTCTCTATCGCTTATCCGCGCTCTCGCTCGCACGCTTGCCTTCAACGTAACACGACAAACGGGACAATGAGTCATGTTTTTTCGTGCGTGCAGCGGGCGTTCATCGATTTATAAGACGTTGTCACGTCAAAAAAGTATCTGACTAACGAAAAGATTGCTCAAAAATGCCGGGAGCTTTTTCAAATTACAGGTGGATGCGTAAATCTAACGGACGTCGAAACCTTTTAAGTTTCTAAAAGCTCAGTGTGTGGTTTCAGAATTTTCCAACATCGCAATAAATTATGAAGTACTTACTTTCTTCGAAGAGGAGAGAAAGTCCCGCCTGCCTTTCCAAGCGCCAGACAACGACCGTAAATCACTTTATAGTAGACAAATGTTGAATCATTAATGATAAATAATGTTGTTTGACATTTTTTGATAACTGGGTCGTTTATATTAAGGCATGTTGCCGAGTGTAAAACGTTGTCTTCTTTGTTGAACCGTCTACGCGCTTGCATTGCAGTACTGGCACTTTCATAACTATATTGATTACACGTTCGATTTATGGGTTTATGTTAAAAAACATTGCTGTTTTTTACGCCTACTAAAGACCTAAACCAGTTGACACTACGTTACCGTACTTTGAAAAGAATATAATTGTCATTTTTCCTAAAATGAACATTTTGGTCGGAAAAGCTTGTATTTACCGCATTCTATCATATATATGAATATCAAAATTATCTATGGTTGAATAACGGAGTTAGCAGAATTACGGAGTTGCACTATATCTGCACACTTTTCTTACTTAATTTATTTGACAAAGTTCTAAGATTGTCATCATTATGTCCATGATTAGATCTTTAAGATCATTATTTCTCAGCAAGAGTTGTGAAAAATATGCTTAAAATAAGTAATTTGAAATATTTTTACTTGCTTATTGTTACATGTGAATTTTAATCAATCGAAACTGCAAACGCTCATATCTCAAAACAGTGTCTAAAGCAGTTTAAACCTTTTCAAAGTAAGGTGTGGAATTGTTATATTCGTGTAGAGTAGCGTCTCCAGTTTGGATATATCGACTGACTGACATTTTTTGTTTTAAAAGTACGTCGCACTAAGCGGTTAAAAACGGCAAGATTTTTTAAGAAATCTATTTGATAGAGTGTCAAGTTCTAATGCGCGTTAGCGTCAAAGTTGTTCCAGTCTCCTGCGTCTCCAAGTTAGTGTTAAGTTATATTCCCTTCCCATCGCTGCTGACAAGAGGATACGATCGCTACAGTTTGAGAAGTCAGCTTACTTTTTCGTCTTTACACGATACAGGGTCATCGAAAAGAATGGCTCTCGGTCTATAGCAATTGTCTGATGCCTTCCCGTCATAATTTTGCAGGCAAGCGATCGTTGGGTTACAGTGGTGGCCCACTACCTTCTGAAGCTTTTTAGAGGTTTCATGAACGAAATCGTGAATAGTGAATAGGATGATACTTATAAACTAACTTCAGTGTCCTTATATCCTGATGAATTGTCATATTATTTTTCCATCATACGTACAATATTATTTATAAACGCATGAAATCTGAGGTCCTTGAAATTTACTCAAAATAAATACAAACAGCTGTAACAAGTTTCTGTTAGATTTTTTACGCGTAGCTTTCCTTTTCGCATGTACTTAGTTTCTTACGAATGCTTTTGTGGATCAAATTTGGATTAGACTTAGGCCATTTTTTCAATGACTATATTTTTTGATACGCCCTTTTAAATATTTAAATAAATAAAAGCATTTCATAAGAAAATAAACCTAAACTTTTCGTCTCACTGATTTATTTATATAATATATTGATTTTTAAGCAATTGTTTGCTTGAATTAACCCTTTGCACGGCATATTATTTCTTTCCAGCAACTCTTCAATAGATTTGAGAAATTGATTGATATCGGTCCGACACGGTAGCCAATGACGTTAACCACTGCACCACGGGCAGGGCAAATAGTGCGTATTTATTAGCATGGTAAAACAAAATACCGAAAAACATACCACATTATGACTAATACGGTAAGAAAAATAACAATGTATTTTAGTTCTACATAAATTATTTTATATATTTGTTGATAGATATTTCGGCTTACGCCTTCGTCAGAACTAGAAATATATAAAATAATTTATGTAGAGCTAAAATAGATTGTTATTTTTCTTACAGTATTATAATGGAGTTCTACCAAGTAAATACCTACTCAATCAATACATTATGACTTGTTACAATTTTTAACTTCGGCACAGAATCCAATAAATACGGTTCTTGAAATAAGGATAATTTTAAATTAATAAAAAAATATTTTTAAGCCAAGTCTTACAATGTTGAGCTAAAGCAGTGATGCACAAACGCGGCCCGCGGGCCGCATGCGGCCCGAAATGGATTTTTTTGCGGCCCAAAATAACAAATTCTTCATCAACAAATTTTTCATTAAATATGATAAAACATAGTATTCGATATGTGAACAAATTATGCAGTAGCAACAGTATTTAAAAAAATCAATGTTATTTTTTATTATTTAATATGATTATATTCACATGGATATAATTTTGTGACCGAAATTCATTTTTTTAAATAAGTCATATCGTTTGCGATTTAGGTGCAGTCTATTTTTAGATTATTGTTTTCAACACACGGATTTTAATGTTAGTTCTTCAGGATTTTTGTCAGTGCATGACGCTTGTGAATCGATATTAAAAAATCTCCGCAAATAATGAAAATATATAATATTAATATATAAAAATCGTATACTGATTTATCGATTATCTTGACAGAAAAATACTTTTAATAATAAAATATTTTTCTTCACTTTTACCCTTCGCGGCCCGCGAAAAATTTTAAATGGATAAATTGGCCCTTCTCTAAAAAAGCTTGTGCACCACTGAGCTAGAGTCATAAAAGGAGTTGCGCGTTACCTATACCAGGGGTCGGCAAACATTTTTTGGGAAAAGGCCAAATCTGAAAATTGTTTGACTTGGCGGGCCAGGTACCAAAAATAAAGATATTTACATAGGTAATTCGATAAAAAAAAAAGATAATTTTCTATTGGATATATTGGAAATATTATTTAATTTTGTTTCATGTAAAAAAATCATGTGAACAAATATTAACTCGTGGGCCGGATTGAAAACAGGTGGCGGGCCAGATTTGGACCGCGGGCCGTAGGTTGTCGACCCCTGACCTATACGATGTAAAGCAAGACTAGACATAAGAGTTAAGCGCATTTTTATTTGATTACTTTCTACCGATTTAGTCATTGTGGACTTTGTGGACGTGTGTGGGTTTTTTAATCTAACTTTTTCTCATGCAATTAAAATTAACGTAGATTATTCCACGTATTGTGCTACAATTAGTGACACGTGCTTATTCGTTTTCGGAGGCATCATCAGATTTATTATGGAAAAAGTTTATTTAGTAATAAAGGAAAAGTGATTCAAAATACTCAGCAGAGGTTTTTTAATCAAATTTTTTCTTATGCAATTTCAAATAACTTATTAAAATAAGATTATTCCACGTATTGTGTGACTATTAGTGACACGTGTTTTGTCTTTTTCAGAGCCATCATTAGACTAACTTTCGCAGTTTGCTTTAGTTATGAAGGAAGAGTGATTCTAAAATTCTGACGAAGGCGTAAGCCGAAATAGCTATCAACAGATATAAAAAATCATTTATGTAGAACTAAAATACATTGTTATTTTTCTTACCGTATTATAATGGAGTTCTACCAAGTAAATGCCTACTCAATCAATTATTATTCCACGTATTGTGTTACAATTAGTGACACGTGTTTCTTCGTTTTCGGAGGCATCATCAGATTTACTATCGCAAAGGTTGCTTCAGTTGTAAATAAAGGGAGATTCTAATATTCTAACATAATAAATTACAATAATATGGAGGTTGACATTTTCCCCTTTAAATGACACAGTGAGGAGGCGGATAGATACAAATCTCTGAGTGTGGCAAAACGCGTATTACTTATAGTGAAATAATAATAATCAGTATTGTGCTACCATTAGTGACACGTGTTTCTTCGTTTTCAGAGACATAATCACACTTACTATGGCCAAGTTTAGAGTAGTAGAGAAAGAGTGAGTTTAATATTCTAACATGATAAATTACAAAACGGAGGTTGGGATTTTTTTTTCCCATGACGTATGGATGAGGGGTCACTAATAGTAACACAATACTTAGAATAACATCAGCTATTTATAATTTTATATCAAAATTAATTTCCACAAAGTTCTCGCCGAATCTATCGAAAGAATCAAATTTTTTCTTGTTGAAATGTTTTATTGTTATATTTTTAACAATAAATAAATAACGTAAGTAGTTTTCCAACCAAACAGAATATTAAAATTCAAGAGTTAAAACATTTAGAGACGAAGGTGACTGGAAGAACTTTGGCGCTAACGCGCCGCGCCTTAGAACTTGATGCTCCGTCAAATTGATATCCAAAAAAAAAAAAAAACGTTTTCACCAAACAAGTTGCTAATAATTAGAGACTCCAATTACTCGAATATCGAGTAGTAAAATTTCAAAATACTCGAGTAGTATCAAATGTACGAAAATATATATTATAAATTTGTGTATATACATATAAATAGATTATAAATAAATAAATAGGCTTATTTGATTTTTTTTAAATGTAATAAAATATTTGGCATTATAGCTAATGCCAATGAGCCAAATATTTTTAACTCGATGATAAATAATGAATCAGTCAAGAACAACTCGACGAAAACTTAAATACACCCATGTCCAATATCTCTTTTTCAATTGAAAAAATCTTACCTTGCTGGGACTTGGACCCGGGTACATCTGATCGCTAGGGCAATTTATAAAATATATGTTTCCAAAATAATAGAGGATTTTTTTTTTTTCCATATCCGCTCCCTATTCGGAGCATATGGCCGCACGGTGCCTCCAAGATTCTCTGTCTCCCGCCAACCTCCTCGCATCTTCCCAGGTCATCCCGGCGTCCTTTAGCTCCCCTGAGTACATCCTATGGATGGTCATCAGAGGCCTTCCGCGGCGTCGGGATCCATCAGGTTGATAGAAGAGGCAGGCAGGATTCAGGCTCACTTGGGGCATCCAAAGCACATGTCCAAGCCAGGTCCATCGAGGATTAAACGTCTCAAATTTTAATTTGATTCAAAGTTTTGTGGTTTTTATTCCCGCAGTAGAAAAAACTCTCATTTATAAATTACGAGTATTACTCGAGTATTTTTCAAATTACTCGAGTATCGAGTACTTAAAAAATGAACGAGTATACTCGAGTATCGAGTACTCGATACTCGAATTGGAGTCTCTACAGTAATAATGCAAGCGGCGGTTTAATCCCCTGTTAACAACCAATCATTGGATTAATTCACGGCAACCTTAATTAAAAGGAAAATGTTTTAAATTGATAATGAAAATATGGAAAAACCTTTTTAAGAGCAGTCTTACAAATACCTAAAATATGTACTGATAAAAAAATATCCAGACTTCCCTATGCCATTCTCAGTTCCAATGTGTCGGGAAACCCTTACGTAAATATCTTCATGAATATAGATTTTACCGATAACTGCGTGAATAAGGGTCTCATATGCTTGTTCATAAAATTGTTATCGAAACACAACATGACCCCTATAAACGGAAAATGTGACAAATCTTAATTTTTTTACATGTCCGTTCTGAATTTGAAATTGTTTCTGATAGAATAGTACAAGAACTGCTGTTTCTTATTCGGATTTAAACTTTTGCCAACCTGAGGGTAAAACAGTCAACCGCCACTGCTACTTTATCTTAATATAAGTGATATAATGTGTAAACTTTTGGTATTCTTAAATCATTGTTTTTTACATCTTTTAGAGTAAAAACACATCGATCACACATTTTGATCGACTAGTTTCGTCGCAATTAAATAAAAAAGAAAATAAGTCAGATTATTACTGGCCGAAAACCATTTATATTGTCGCTACTAATTGCCAGGATTCAAACTTCACTGTCCATACGCGATAAGATAACGTGATCTTATCTCAAACGCGCCTCCTTCAACGAACATTCCAAATCAAATGAATGCTTTTTACCAGGGCTGTGGAGTCGGTAAAAAACAGTCCGACGCCGACTCCGACAGTTGCCAAGATTGACAAAAAGGCTAGCCTCGCTTATAAATAATGTTCGTAAACCTAATAAAAACAGCTTGAAAATATACAGGATCTTTTATTACCATGTCCGCTCCCAACTTGGGCACATGGACTCCTCGCTAAGTTTATCTCAATATGTTTATTCATAAGAGAACTGCTTGTTACTCAGTTGCTCAATCTCTCTTTTTTGAAGAGAGTAAGGATTGAAAGGATACGAGGGGTAGTAGTTGACTAATCGCTCTCGCTCCCCCATTTTTTGGGATCGAAAAATTTGGGAAATGATTTTAAGCAACCTAAACACCCATTGCCTTCCAACAGAATCGATTTACCGACAGACAAAATCTGACTCCAACCCAGGCGGTCCATAACCCTAGCCAAAGACGTTGACCACTGCACCACTGACCGGGATATATAAGAATACCCAAACAAAACAATGTTCCGCTATAGTGTTCCAAGGTTTTTTCATGTCAGCTATCACATAAAAATAAATTATTTCTCGATATTTGGCGTCTTGGAAATGATTCGATGTTTATAATTCAAAAAATCTAAGCAATGTAAATTGAATACTTTGTACTTCTGTAAAAAGTTCAGGGTCGAGAAAACGTTGGTAATTTTTTATGCTCTTTTTAGTTGATCCTTGGCCGGAAAAATCTTTGTGGGTATAATCCGTTCTTTTACTTTACTGTTGGGAAGTTTGATTAAAACGTTGTGAAATATTTATCTTCATCGTAACCTAACTTTGAAATGGTTCTAATTGACATTCTTGCCTAAAATGACATTTTGAACGGAAAAGCTTGAATTTACTGCATTCTATCATATGTATATCGGTGAAGAGTAATTTTAACTCCACTTTTGGTTGAAAATGGCTTAATAATGCCATCTTGTTGTATCATGCAATGTGCATATCCCGTAATTTTTTTATAACCAAAACTTATTTGAGTGCATCGAAAAAACGTTTTAGGAAAATTTGATAAAAACCCATTGTTGCTCTAAAACCTACTCTGCTAATTATTAAACACCACCATTTTCTTTTGTCACCTGTCATTCAATCGTTCTTTTTCAGCAGTGGTACAAAATAATAATTTGAAAGTCTTATTTGAAATTTTTCCGATCGGTTTGAAAATACAAAAATATTCAATTTTTACCCTCTGTAATCAATCACAACTTCAAACGCTTATATCTCAAAACGGTGTCAAGAGCAGTTAGAACCTTTTCAAAATAAGATGTCGACATGCCGGAGGCTTTACGGCGAATAGAGATCGCAAGATATGAGCAGTGCAGTTGAATGTATTCCGCGGGGATATTAAATTTATGTTCATTGTATTTGATAGGTGAATAGGTCGTTTATTTTTATAGGGGCGTCCGTGGCATAAAAGTTGATTTTTATTCGATGACTATTTTCATAGGTGGCGCAGTGTCAACGGCGTTGGCTTGCGTGCCGGATCGCCCGGGTTTGATTCCCGGTACGAGCGGATTTTTTTAGTCAATAAATCTGTTCCATGGCATGGATGTTTGTGTTGTTGAAAATCCCGTCCCACCTTTCCGATCCCAAAGAGCGACGCATAGTGACAGTGATTAAATAATCACTAGTCCTCGTATCCTTTCCATCCCTACTCTTTTCGAAAAAAAGAGAGATTGAGCAACTGAGTAACAAGCAGTTCTCGTAGAAAAAAACAAATGTTGAAATAAACTCCGTGAGGAGTCCATATGCTCCATATTGGGAGCGGACATAGTTTAAAAAAAAAAAAAAAACATATTGCCCGGTTCGTTTTGCTGTGTTCAACGTCGTTGGCTACCGTGTCAGACTGCTCGGGCTCGATTCCCGGTTTCAATCGATAAATCGATTCTGCCCAGAGGCAATAAGTGTTTGTGTTGTTAAAAATTCCTTCCCACCTTTCCGATCCCAAAGAACGACGCATAGTGACCTCCTGTCCTGTCCTAGTCATTGTATCCTTTCCATTCCTACTGTCTTCGAAAAGAGAAAGAGAGGTTGAGCAACTGAGTAACCAGCAATTCCCGTAAAAACATATGCTCCAAGTTGGGAGCGGACATGGACTATTTTCGGATTTTACTACTTGATACTCGCTGAGATACCGAGTAATTGAAGTCTCTAGTCTCAAGTTAACATCAAATAAAAATGATTGATTATTAACCTTCGAAAGACTGTCCTTGAAAAATAGCTCGTAGACCGAAGGGGCTTAAAAAAAGACCACAGTGGTATGGCTTTATTGACTTAATAAGATGCTTTGACGTATCTTTATACATCGTTCTATAAACAAATTATGTATATGAAAATCGATAATTTTCCTATAATTATTCATATTTTAAGTCGCACATGAATGAGACAACCTGATCGTGTTCTTGTTTATTCTAGACTGTCGATGCGAACCGTGAATGCGACTGCATACTTATCTACACCTTTTACTGTAAAAATCATTCATTTGATTTGGAATGTTCGTTGAAAGAAGCGCGTTTTTAGATAAGACAATGCGTTTTTTATCGCGTACGAGCAGTGAAGCTTTAATCCTGGATATTGGTAGCGACAATATAAATGGTTTTCGGCCAATAATAATCCGACATCTTTTGTTTTTCATATAATTGCGACGAAACTAGTCGATCGAAATCATATTTTTTTACTGCAAAAGGAAAAAAAATGATTTAAAAATACCTACCAAAAGTTTCAAACACATTGTATTACTAGTATTAAGATAGATATTTTAGATAAATTAGCAATGGTGGTCGACTGTTTCACCCTCAGCCTGGAAAAAGTTTATATTCAAATATTACTCACTACGACTCAGGTTCGCCGTTTTCATTATTCATACGATTCATACAGTAACAGACGCGTGTCATGTGTACAAAACTCATTACATTATGCCTCGGTACAATTTGATTGTGTAAATCTTCCCGATATCCTATCGTAGCCCTCTACGGTTGATATTAGAAATGCTGAGACATTCAAATTGTTTCTGTCTAACGTCACTTACTTGAAACGATACGTCGATCATTTTAAATGTGTTACGCCGTATATTAAGGCTCTACGGCAGGGGTATTTAACCCTATGCCCGCTGGCGTGCGAAATGTGCGCCCGCGGAGATATTATCGTGCGCCCGTAAAATTTTATCGTAAAATAGTATTTTTCTTTTTTTGAAATTATTTTTCGAAGAAGTTTAAATTTGAAGTTTTTATTTGTTGTAACTGAACGGTATCTTATGGTGGAAATTAAAAAAATGTACATGAATGAAACACATGAGAAAATCGATCCAGAAACAATAGTAAACATTGATAAATTTGTACAACTTAGATTTGTTTTCAAAAATATCCGTCACTATTCTCCGAAAGACCGTCATTATTCTCCAAAATCTCAAATACTCGCAGTAAAGTTAAGAATCCCTGCTCCACGGCATATTATAAAATCATGCTTTTTTTTTAAAAAAAAATTCTTCTTCCAGATGACATTATTATGATTATAATTGAAAAGTCTCATTATATGGAAAGTGTAATTTTACAGTTAAAGAATTGAATATTAATAATCTAAAAATTGATGAAAGTTACACTTTTAAGGTGCTAATTTTCACTTCACGGAGGCAAAGGCATTGTTTTAAATTTATAAATCGAGAATTTTTAACGGATTTTCACTGAAAACTAATTTCAGTTTCAAAAAAATGTTTTTTATTTGTTTAAATATACGTCGTTATCCACTTGGAAGAAAACTTTAATCTCTACTTTTCAGGAGAGTCATAAAACACATTTCATCAGTAATAAATGTTACCTATTTTTAAGAGATAGAAATTGTCTTTTTATTTTATTTAAATGCAATGCTTTTGAATTCTTATTTATTTATTAAATAATAAAAAGTATTTTTATGAGTTAGCTATGATCAAGAAAACGATTTTAATACGCATTGAAAATCTTCGTATCCACTTCTTATATTGATATGTCTCTTCGACACATAATGTAACAAATTATTTTGTATCTAGCGGCATTCATAGCTCAAAACCGACAAAAATCTAGTTACGTAGTTGTCAACCTCATGAGCTGATAATTTTCTACAAATAACAATGCTAGAAGAAACACAATGTAACTTAATTTCAGGTAACTGTTTTTCTTTTTGAATCATTTTAATACACACACTTTTTATGTGCTTTTTTTGGATCAGTTGATGTTGCTCGCAATGATCAAAACCGGCCATAATCTGTTTTACAATATACGTGGTATCAATAATTGTTTTTTTCCCTGTCTCTTTTAAGCTACTGAATCAAAAGTTTCATGTGAACTGAGCTTTAAGTTGCTCGTCTAGTTCTATTAAAAGCTCATTATCTACTTGCCTTATTAAAGATTCAGTCAGCTAATGGCTTTGAATAAGTAAAACAGTTGACAAAAAGCCTCCATCGATTAATTATTGCAGGTGATTGCTAAACAAACACCACAAAATTTTAAGCTTGAAGAGTCAACTGGTCCAGTCGACTTTTGAGAGTCACTCGAAGGCAAACTAATAGACCTTCTCCATAGTCGAGTAAACAATCCTTAAGTTCTCAAGATGCTCACGATTTACATGTTTTTGTTGACATAGTAATCTTACTCCTTCACCCTTTTAACCCCAGAGGGCCATCGAAGAGACGCATCGAAGTTTGATGTTATTTCATATCAGTTATATGAAGTTTTCTAGCACAGTCTTGAGATGGTTAATTGACACCCTGAATCTAAGAGTTTACTTTGCATCATTTCAAATAAATTATATATTCAATATATTTAAGTTAATCAATTCTTTAATAGTAGGTCGGATAAAGCCTTCTTATAAATTTGTAAGCATATCGATGCTTTTAGCTCTCAACTAATTTCTGCGATACTACATTTAAAATATCTGACAATTTTTATTTTTTTAACCATGTCCGCTCCCAAATTGGAGCATATGGACTCCTCGCGTAGTTTACCTCAGCATAAGTTTTTTCTGCGAGAATTTATTGTTACTCAGTTGCTCAACCTTTCTTTTTCGAAGAGAGTAGGGATGAAAAGGATACGAGGACTAGGACAGGACTGCTGCTAATCGTTGTCACTATGCGTCGCTTATTAGGATCGGAAAGGAGGGAAAGGATTTAACAGCACAAACATCCATTGCCTCTGAGCAGAATTGAATTATCGACTGAAAAATCTGCTCGTACCGGAAATCGAACCTGGGCAGTCCGTCGCGGTAGCCAACGACGTTGACCACAGCACCACGAAACTGGACCCGATATAATAATAATTATAATTTTTCCCACACAATTTCATTGAAACCTATTAGAATCAAAACATTCGCTTATCCATACAGTTGCGATAGTAATATAATGTTTTCAAATTTTAATTGTTTGAATTTTGCACTTTTCCATAAGTTTTGTCGCTTACGATTCAGGTATTGTCTTTCGGTATTTTCAGAAATTTCAAGTGCTCGAATAAGTTCCACGATACATATCCATTCTATAAATATCATTATTTATCACAAATTATAAATTAACAGGCAAAGAAAATACAATAACACATTTAAAATGCCTGATATTAATCATTAATTACCCACACAAGTCATTGAAACTCATTAACATCAAAATCTTTCGTTAATTCATCCAGATTCCGATAGTAACAATTAATCTTAATGATCTACTTGTATTTGTTACAGTGAAACTGTATTCTCAGTGAAAATAAATTCTTATCCAAGCTGTCATTGAAATTAAATTTGACCGCCCTATCTTCAGACCAACGTTTGTCTGTGTTTTTATTTGGTTCTCTTTTTATGAAAGAGACTACTTGCTGATTATGTTTCATTGAAGAAAACCAAAATCTTAGGCCGGCAAATCATCGACTTGGGCCAATAATTTCAATGATTGTGACCAGTGAAATCATGTTATCATACAAATCTATTACTTGATACATTTTCACTGAGAATACAGTTTCACTGTAATATTTATATAAGCGAAACATACTATTTACTGCGCGCCAGTTCATGGCAAAACCCGGTTCGTAAACGACAAAACAAAACTTATGAAAACGTACAAAGATCAAACGTATCAAATTTGGGTTACTTTGCTTTTGAAAAAACGGTCGCAAAAGCTGCCCAACTGATCAAAATATTGCTTTGACATCTGAGCGCATAAATATAAATCGTTTCTAAGTATAAATTCGAGTAAATAAATATTTTCAGTCTCATTTTATACCTGCTCAGAGATTTTTCATAATTACCGACTATTAAATTAAACGTGCGATATTTTGTTAATCAATTGATAAATAATTATTCCAGGAGTACAGAAAAGACCCAGGGTCAAACGGTCAAGGTGGTTGCGACGCACAAGGGCTCGAATCCAATTAGGCACAGTTAATTTTAGGCATCGATGTCTCTGATGTCCGAAATAGTCCTCACGTATCCATTTTGATCGGGTAACCACTAGTTGTGTCCTATACCCATTCCTTTATCCCTACAAGAGACTCCAATTACTCGGCATCACAACTACTCGAGTATCGAGTAGTACAATTTGAGTATATTCGAGATATTTCAGATGTGCCAAAATATATATTATTAATTAAAATTTGTGTATATAAATAGATGATAAATAAATAAATTAGTTTATTAAATTTCATTAATGTATAAAACATATGCAGTCGCCAAAAAAGAAATTCGCGCACCTTCACAATTTCATTCATTTGCGAATATTTCCTCGAAATCTTTACCGATTTCCATCATTCCATCATATAATCTATCTGATTCATCGGTACAGCCAGTAATCTGTGCATCATTGAACTGTATGCAGATAGTTTATGGAACTGTAAACGAATTACACACTAGCTAGAAAACTTATTTACCCTAACTTAATACAAGAAAACCGCTTCTTTAAATCAATTAACTACTTAGGGAGTATGAGTGAAAAAATTCACCACGAGACTAAAGACTCAGTAAACGTGGCATTTAAAGTTAATAATAATTTAGGCACACACCTTAAAAATAGTAAAGACAGGATTAATAAACTTGATAGAAGCGGTATATATAAGATGACCTGCGGTACATGTGATTTAGTATATGTGGGGCAGACGGGGAGAAAGATTTTTACCCGTGCAAGCGAACATGTTAGATCCTTTAACAATGGAAAAACTGATTCACAATATGCGAATCACCTCTTAAAACAGTCACATAATCCGAATTCGGTCCCAAGTTGCTTACATTTTTGTAATAAAGGCCTTAAACTAAATGCATTGGAACAGCTAGAAATTAATAGGTATAATCAATCCAATGAAATTCTTAACGATCAGATTATTTCTATTGCCTCACCTCTTTTAAAACCTTTATTATGCAATAAACTAAAAACAATTTAAAAATTAAAATATATGCACTTAAGACTTTGCAGATTTTAAGTGGTTTCACACGATAAAAATAGCCCAAAAATACCCAGATTATCTTTTGCACCAATAAACTAAACTTATTTAAATTCTTCCATGGTTGGTATGGTTTGAAAAGAAAGAGAGGATATACGGGGCACCCTGTCTAGCGAAGGTATATAAGCTATCTCTAATACACGTTTTAAACATAGTTCTGACGAAGGCGTAAGCCGAAATAGCTATCAACAAATATATAAAATTTATGTAGAACTAAAATACATTGTTATTTTTCTTACTGTTTTAAATTGGTTCAATGTTTTTTTATAATTTTTGAAGTAGAAAAAACTCTCACAATAATGAATTAAATAATGCATCTAGTTTTTTTGTCTGTTGCTTAGTGATTACAACTTTAGAAAGTCAATTTTTGACTACAATAATTTCTTTTAAAAAGGTTTAAATATTTAGTTTTTGACTTATCGATGAAATGTCAATTGTTGAAGAGGATCTGTACCTAGCTTAATTAATATTCTATCTTCTTGATCTTCCGATTCCGGTGACTTCTGAATCAACGGTTGAACATTTTATATATGTATGTACATAAATATATTTTAAATAAGTAATTAAAATTTGAAAATAAATCTTCATTTAAAAAATTACGAGTATTACTCGAGTATTTATCAAAATACTTGAAAAATGAATGAGTATTCTCGAGTATCGAATATCCGATACACAAATCGGAATCTCTAATACCAACTATCTTCAAAATAGTGAAGTTAAGTAATTTAGTTACTAGCAGTTATTATATTATAGAAAAACTTCTAGTAAGCTCCGTTACGAGGCAACATGTTTCAAATTTTCACTTACAAAATTCAAAATATAAATAAATAAAAAGATCAAACTTCCAATGAAAACATATCGACAAGATCTATCCACCGGAGAAGATATTTTAGTAGTGACTTCAAAGAAAATCAGTATATCGTTAAATAAACTTAAAGTATTTTTATTCTGATGTTTTGATATAGAATAAATAAAATATGTTTATGTGGATTTTTTAACTATTTCTGCTACCAATATCCATCATATGGACTCCGGCTTATTACGAGACATGCATGTTACTCAGTTGCTCAACCTCTCTTTTACGATGAGAGTAGAGATTTATAGGATACGAGGAATAGGACAGGACTAGTGGGTTGCTAATAACTCTTTTTTGGAATGGAAAAGGTGGGAAGGGATTTTTAACAGCACAAATACCCATTGCCTTCGAACAGAATCGATTCATCGACTGAAAAAATCTACACTTATAGGGAAAGGAAGGGAAGTAGGAATTGAAAGGATACGAGGACTAGTAGTTTGCAAATTGCTTTTGTTAAGGGCCACTTTTGGGATCAGAAGGGTAAGAAAGGATTTTGAACAACAAAACCCATGCCTAATGATTCTTTTAACCATGTCCGCTTTCGTCGTGGAACATATGGACTCCTTACGGAGTTTTTCTCAACGTGCTTTTTATTGAGTTACTAAGTCACTATTTTTCGAAGAGAGTAGGGATTGAAAGTATACAAAGACTAAGACAGGACTAGTGAATAGCTAATCGCTCTGGGATTTTTATCAAAATACCTTCGATCAGGATAGATAAATCGACTAAAAGATCTGTAGGTATAGGTAATGGAACTCGTGACGTCACGGAAGCTGATGGTGTTGACCACCACACCACGGACCTGTCATTTATACAGTTTGTTTTAAACAAACGGTATAAGGTATCGGGGTTTTTTGGCATGAGTCGTACTCGAAGTCGGAAATCTTGAATTTATATATATAATATGTAAAATTTAGCTATTGGCCTGACTGGTTGTTTGATATTTAATTGAATACACATACATAAATACACTGGATCTGGAGACGTTTTTTTTAAACGACTCTACAACCCTGGTGTCAAATTGTGACCTATTGAAAACACGTATTACTAACAAGATGGCGGTAGTATAAATATTACATATATATGTATATATATATATTTTACTTTGTTTAATTTTACTGTTTTATTTCTCTGGTCCTATAATCTTAATCGAATAAAAACAAGATTGCAGTACCAAAGATTTTAAAATTGATTTTCCGTTCAAATTGTACTATTTTATGTGAAATCAAATTTAAATAAAAATTTATGTCATTTTAGAAATGGTTTTAGTTGACAGATATAACTGTTATCTAGTATCTATTTTTAAATAAACAAAATATATATCAAGTATTATTATGTCAGATTTGAACATATACAAATCTTTATGCTGATGTTATCCTGAATGTTCTACCAATTTTAACGTTTCTTTTTTTGTTGTTCCAGGTAACTTTTCCTGAAAACTTATACTCTAAAGAACAAGTGATTTTCAAGCAGTGATGCCTTCATTAAGACTATTAATTATTATTCCAGAAAAGTAAGTGATGTTTAAAATGACCCTTTAATATAGTGAACATCCTTTTCCTTTATTGAAATATTGAAAAAACAATTTTTTCGGTAGAAAATTGAGTTTACAGGCAAGTAATGTATACAAGCGGTAAATTGCACTTCTCAATATATTTGAGAAATTGATATAACTGGGCTTCGCATTTCGTGATCTTCAGGCATTTCAAGTGCACAAATGCACTTGAACTGAAATTAAAACGATTCAAATTTGATTTTTAAATTCCATCAAGCGCCTTCAGTCGAAATCCTAAACTATGTATTTCCACAAAGAATTAACAGAAATCACTTTTAAGGTGCTCACTGTCAATACTTGGTGAAACGGCATTATAATAAAAATAATAACACATTTTTAGTACTTATTCCACATTTAATGTTATTAGATCAGGGTCGGTTTCACTCATGACGATCATTATCAACTGATCAGAAATACAAAAATACAGTGATATTTATACAAAAGTTAATCAAGAATTACAAGGTATGACAAACAATTGGTTTTACAACTAATAAATAAATCAACGCAAAATAACAACAAAAAAGACTCTTATCGAAAGAATTATAATGTTTAAGACCTCTTAGCAATACAAGCTTTTCCATCAAAAATCAATTAAACTTAAAATGTGTTATTGTTTTAATTATTTAACAGAAACACATTAAAAGTGAAATTTTGACGTTGAAAGAATTGCAACTATTAGTTCCGCTTCTGGATGTTTTGATCTTTTTCTGGACGTCAATCTGAAATGTTTTATCTATCAGTGATACTTATTAATAAATTCGCTTTATATCGAGAGGTTATTTACACAATTCAAAATAATTTCTCTGCATCTGGATTGGAAAATAAACAAAAATAATCTAAGTATATATATTGACGTATACACCGAGCATAATATGTTGAAATCGATCATGAGTGAGAATTTAAAAGGGGCCTTAGTTTTATCATTATAAATACCAGGGCTGTGGAGTCGGAGTCGGCGCGGCGTTTTGGCCGGAGTCGGAAATTTTGAAAAAATTGAATTTTTTGTTTTTACATTTTATATGTCAAATTTGGCTTTTGGCCGCATTGATAAGGATGATATTTAATTGAATACACATAAATAGAAAAATTAGGCGAAAAAAGTGACGATATTAACCCTTTTTTAGTCGGAGTCGGAGTCGTGGTTTTGGTAAATGCTGGAGTCGGAGTCGGAATTTTTCTTACCGACTCCACAGCCCTGATAAATACAGTCAGTTCTCGACTTATGTCGGAGTTCTGTTCCACTACCTAGTCAAATTTCATACAAAAAAATAATGAAATGATAGACATAAAAACTGCGTGGTACGTTAGTGGTATTTATTTCAGAATATGTACTATAAGTAATATACATATTATATAATAATAATTAAATTGTACAATGGTATTCGTTTCTTCTCCTACTTCATTTACTATATTAAAATTCAGTCCCTTGACACTGTTTGAAGTTTCGATTAATTAAAATTCACTTCTAACAATGAGCAAGTAAACATGTTTCAAATAACTTATTTTAAGCATATTTTTCACAACGCTTGCTGAGAAATAATGATCTTAAAGATCCAATGATGACAACCTTTGAACTTTGTCAAAATAAAGATAGTAAAAAAACGTGTGCAGATGCAGTGCAACTCTGCAAAAAGTTATTCAACCAAAGATAATTCGGAAATTTATATATGTAAATGATAGACTGCGATAAATGCTTTGGTAAAATATGGTAATAGGTACTCGGGACAGAATCCCAATCCTCTCCTGCTTAGTTCCTCCTCTAAGCTCAGGGAACTACTTTTGCATTTCTGAAAGGATCTTCTATCTTAATAAATTTAAAAATTAAAGACGAAACATTTCAAAAAAAATCGTAAGCTTTAAATTAATTAAAATAATGTTCTGTGCTTTCAAATACCTTCCTACGTTACTACATGGAATTATTTATGTATCTATCTATATACTCACAGTGACATTTGACGAAGCAACACCATAGACAATTTACCTTTCTGAAATGCAAAAGTAGTTGCCTTCTGGGAGGGCAGGCGCCTAGAGAGTTTAGGAGCGGAGCTAAGCAGGAGAGGATTGGGATTCGGTCCCGTGTACCTATTCCATATTTTACCAATGCTTTTCCTACTAAAAGGTCATTTTAGTTAAAAATGAAAATTGGAACCTTTTCAAAGTAAGGTAAAAATATAAAAATTAACGTGATACTTCGGGAACTTGAACATTTAATTTTGATTCTATAATACAGAACAAAATCCAATCTAAATGTAGCACTTGTGTTGCCACAAATCTCGACACAAGAAGATCGAATTCAAAACAAAAACACAGTTCCCACGTGTCCGGCTAGCGTTCAGACAACTTCGGAGCTCGCATCGAATAAGTTGAGCGAGCTTTAACACCTCGACGACCGTTGAACCTTTTGCAAGCTCGCGCTTATTATTAAATCGGTGTGATTCTTGAGGGCTTTTGGCAAGCTTCCAGCCGACGACACGTCACGACGCGACGCTGCGCACAGCTGTACGCGATTTCCACTCGGCCGATTCACTCGCTAATACAAATTAATATTAAATATTTGGCATTACAGCTTACGCCAATGCGCCAAATATTCGAGTTGTGAAAGAATTACGAGATTAACTCGATGGTAAATAATGTATCAGTTGTGCACAAAATCAACAATAAATAACATACACACAGCCCAAGATCTTTTTTTTTCAATTGAAAAAATCTGACCTTGCCGGGGATTGAACCCCGGGCCCCTGATTACTAGGACAAAGCTGTTGCCACTAGACCAGAGGGACGGACATATAAGACTTTTTCTATTTGTACTTATTTCATCGTAAATTAATTTCGATCATCACTGGTTTTGTTCATCGCGAGCATTTTCAACCGATAAGAAATACATCAATATTTATCCAGTAAACCGTTACACGAAAAGGATTATTCGTATAAATAAACAATTGAACTGGCATTTACTTGGTAGAACTCCATTATAACACGGTGAAAAACATAACAGTGTATTTTTTTTAACCATATCTGCTCACAACTTGGAGCACTTTTAGGACTTATTCCGCATTAGATTTATTAAGATCACGACCGGTTTCGCTCAAAACGAGCATTATCAATAGATCATCATCAGCACCATGCACATCAATTGATAATGCTTGCGATAAGTGAAACCTGATCTTATGAATGTGAAAATGTGGATTTTTTACCGTGTCAGCTCCTAACTTGGAGCATATGGACTCCTCACGGAGTTTATCTCAACATATATTTTTTCTACGAGAACTGCTTGGTACTCGAAGAGTATGGATAGAAAGGATACGAGGACTAGGACAATCACTATGCGTCGCTCTTAGGGATCAGGATGGTGGGAAGGAATTTTTAACAACACAAACACCCATTACCTCTGAGCAGAATCTGAGATGTATCGATTGAAATATGTTTGTACCGGGTATGGAACCCGGGCGGTCCGACAAGGTAGCCAACGACGTTGACTACTGCACCACAAACCGGACTACTACCTTAAAATGTCAAATATTTTTACTGACGGAATGACATTTAATTTTAATGAATAAAACACAATCTTTTTGTACTAATTTGACAATACCCGTTATGAAAAATCAGGACCGGTTTCACTCATCGCGCGCATTTTCAACTGGCCAACTCAGAATATCAATAAAGTTAAATAAAAAATATATTTTGCATTACAGCTAATGCCAAAGCGCCAAATGTTTTTTAATTGTGAAAGTCATACGAGATTAACTCGATGATAAAAAATAAGTCAGTCGTGAACAACTCAACGATAAATTACATATGCACCCACCCAGCCCATGATCACTTTTTCAATTGAAAAAATCTGACCTTGTCGGGAATTGAGCCCTAGCCCACCTGATCGCTAGGACAAAGCTCATGCCACTAGACCAGTGGTTTTCATGTGCGGCCACTAGAAGATTTTGCTGCGGCCACAAACAGCTTGATAGTTTATATTGATATTTAGTAAAAATATGTTTTTACAACTTAATTTGTCAACAATGACACTTAAATTTAATATTTCGGATGCATTATATTATGCGTCACGAATTTTCAGTTTACAAAAACTCAAACACATACATGTTTAGGTATTATTGACAAAAAAGAAATTTGGTGCGGCCACCAGACATTTTCGTAGAACCGCCGATGTTCCTAATGCGGCCATAGCCAAATTTTACGTGAGAACCACTGCACTAGACCATTTTATTTAATTTACTACTACCCAAAATAAAAAAAATAATATAAACATATCCAATCGGCCGAAAAAATTTAAGCCTTTTTGAAGTATTTTTGAACATCGTATGAATAAATTTGGTATCATCTTTTACTGGCAGCTTTTAAAAGCATCGCTATGACGTCACACGTGTAATCTTGTTTGATTTATTATATTTAGCCTTCGTCAGTCAGCGAGAAGACATATGCTTGTATTTATTCCTGCGTATCGAACGAGATCTTGAATTTTCGGAGTTGTATTGTTCAATAAAGGCAACCTCACACCGAGGCAATATTGCGAATGTTTTTGAATGAATTGTTTTTTTTCATAATTTTAAATTTAAAAAAATATTTGGTATTACAGCTTACGCCAATGCGCCAAATAAACTTATTTGTAAAAGTCATACGAGATTAACTCGATGATAAGTAATAAATCTACTGTGCACAAAATCAACGATAAATAACATACACCCAGCCCAAGATCTCTTTTTTTTTCAATTGAAAAAATCTGACCTTGCCGGGAATCGAACCAGATCGTTAGGACAAAGCTCTTGCCACTAGACCACAGGGACTGACTGTTTTATTAAATTATTGTGTGAAAAATCATAAGAATAGTGATTTTTTTAACAATATTTAAATCTATTGATTGAATTGGCATTAACTTGGTAGAACTTCATTTTACTACTGTGGAACCACCTAATAAAGGAATCACATAACATACATTTAAATCTAGTGCTGATTTGTTTATATTTTTTTAATAAGGGCCCTAAGCTTAATGCATTGGTACAATTAGAAATTAATAGGTATAATCAATCAATGACAATCTTTATGAACAGACCAACATTAATGCATCACCACTTCTTAAGCCGTTAATAAGCGTTAATGTAATTTTGAATAAATCAACTTGATACAATACTAATTTTACGTTTATCCTCACTTAGTTAAAACTCAGATTAGCTTTCACTTCGAGAAATACATCAAATCAACGTGTCACATTTAATAACTTATTTTTACCATATAAAACTAGGATGGTGGAACAGAGAAGAAGATTTATTGTGTACCCTGTCTACAACGGTATGTATAGAAAAGTAAATGCAGACTTGAAAATAGTTGTGACGATGTCGAAAGCCGAAATAGCTATCAACAAATATATATAATATTTTCTGTAGAATTAAAATACATTGTTTTTTTTGTTCATCGTAATATTTAAATCGTCTAAATTTTGTATTTTAACATGAGCTTTGTCGCTTACCTACCGGATTTTATCTTAAAACATCTTCGGGCGAACTAGAACTCACAGTCAGTCATCGATTTTATTACTGGTTTCAAACGGGTAATTTGGTATTGAAAGAACTACGGATCCACTTTTTGCACGGGGCCGATACGTTTGAAAGACTTCCGTGTACAAAGCAACCGTGTAAAAAATATAAGGTGCCCATACAAAAAAAGGTAGGGATCTACAACAAAACGTCCCCGGACAAATCGCTTACTGGCAAATTGTCCGGGGACGTTTTTACTTTTTCGACCATTTGTCGGCACACCAAAAGGTAAATAAGTTCCATTTCTTAAAATCATCTCGAAAGCGAATAAGCTTGTTAATAAATTTTGCAAAGACATTCATTTATTGTTTACTGCTATTTTAAGTTTACATATTTTTGAAACCGTATTAAAGCAAAAACATTGTTATAAAATAACAAAGAATAATCAGTATTTTTTAAATAAAAACCTTGTTACTTCAAAACCGTACAAAAAGAGGATCGGATATACGGCCAGAATACCAAGATATCGGCTTTGATTATACCGCTATTGTTATCCTGACTCCATAATTAACTTAACTTTATACGGCAAAATGTAGAATGGATTAGTGAAATCCAAATTTCATTTGGTTATTTTCTTAAGCAAAGTTATAATTTCGTTTCGGACAAAGTTGCACGGTGGAGGTAACTCTTACAATGTTGGCAACTTAATGATCTTATTTTTGTATTCCCAATCTGTTTGGTTATTTTTCCTCTTAATTTACCATAAACCATTCACGAGATTCCGTAAATACTACAATCGCTTGCATCTCGCTTCATCCGAAAACACTTTTCGCATGATACATTTCTGATATTTACACTCAGTGCTTAAATATATCAGCATCTATGAACATATGCGGTTCAACGTATTTTCTTCGAAAGAGTTAACACTGTAAACTGTTTGAATTTGGAACATAAAATCATTTATTAATTAATATAAAATTTAAAATGTCTTTGATTATTCTACGTATTGTGTTATTAATTATGACACGTATTTCGCTTCTTTCAGAGGCATCTTTGGACTTACTATCGCAAAGGTTGCTCACTTAAGTAATGACTTGTCTAAACGTTGCTTAAATAATGTCTTTACTGTCTTTCCGATAGTAAGTCCGAAGATGCATCTGAAAGAGGCGAAACACGTGTCTCAATTAGTAACACAATACGTGGGATAATCAAAGTTATTTTAAATTTTATATTAAAATGAACTTCCATATAATTACCGCCGAATCCATCAAAAGCATTTATAAATTGTAACATTTGAAATTTGTACAAATTTGTTTTTTTGTTGGGAATCATTAGAATTTTGTACTTTTCCACGAGTTTTGGTAAACTTCAAAACTCATGGAAAAGTATAAGATTCAAACGATTTTCTTCGAAATAGATGGGTGCTAGAGACTCCAATTAGAGTATCAAGTACTCGATACTCGAGTATACTCGTCCATTTTTCAAGTACTCGATACTCGAGTAATTTGTAAAATACTCGAGTAATACTCGTTATTTATAAATGAAGATTATTTTCCAATTTTATTTTTTTTAACAGCGGACCGGCAAGCTTGATAGCACTATTGAAATCATTGTTACATTTTAAACCGACGTCCACAGCAAAAGATAGAGTTTTTTTAGCGCGGGAATAAAAAAACAAAGCGTCGAACCAAGTTAAAAAATTGAGACGTTTAATCATCTATTATTTTCGAAATATATGTTTCATAAATTGAAATAAATGTATTAATGCAATAAAATAAGCTTTTTTATTTATTAAAAAACTATTTATATACACAAACTTGAATTGATAGTATACATTTTGGTACATCTGAAACTACTCGAGTATACTCGAGTACTCGAGTATTTTTAAATTTTACTACTCGATACTCGAGTAGTTGAGATGGCGAGTAATTGGAGTCCCTAATGGGTGCTATATTGTTAAAAATTCCTTCCTACCTTTCCGATCGCGTAGTGCGTAGCGAGAGCGAACAGCTAACCACAAGTACTGTCTTAGTCCTCGTATCATTTCAATCTTATCTCTCTTCGGAAAAGAGAGGACGAGCAGTTCTCAAAGAAAAAAAAACATGTTGAGATAAACTCCGCGAAGAGTCTATATGCTACAAGTTGGGAGCGGGTATGGTAAAAAATAATTAACCTATGTAGAACATAAATAATTTGTTATTGTTTCATCGTGCTATATTGTATAACATTTACCTCATTGAAATGGAGTTATACCAAGCAAATGCTTGTATAATCAACTATGAAGGGACTTTATATAAAATAGCAAAAAATAAATTCATTACTTAATCTCTTGCCGATGCCACGGCATTGTGTTTACACGCCAAACAATTCCGAGCTCGTAGGGCGGGCCATACAAAATGCGCGTGTTTACACGCAGTACTTGGAACGTGGTTTAAAGGCCACGTGCAACGTTTATAACAATTTTAAATCGTGCATATAGTGACATCTCTTGGAATCGTGATAGGTATAATACGTGAACTTTAAACATATTTTATAGTTATCTATAATATATTGATTTTAAAAAGAGCTCTTTCGTTGTGTTGAAATGTGTCGCTAGCAGGGTATGCATAGAACCTTGTTTTGAGGCATACCACTCAGTGGAAGACGATTAATTTGCTTTAAGAATTTTGAACGTACTTTTTATTTACGTTTAAGATTAAATTTAATATGTATCAGTTCCGATTTAAAGTCACGTTCACGTATTTTCTGTGGGAGAGTTGTGACTATCCTGAAGGTTTATGAAACCCTTGTTGATTTGGTTTTTGAATAGATGATGGCTTAAATGACACATCGTGTATTAATATGGTAAGTGTTTGTGATCTTCTATTAAAATATGTCCAAAAAGTATATATTTATTTGGTTTTTATTTTTTGTAAGAAAATCACGGCTCTCTGTGCACGGCCATACTTATCCTAGCTGGCACCTAACAGATAAAGCAAACTTTGCGATACTAAGTCCGATGATGCCTCTGAAAGAGGCGAAACACGTGTCACAATTAGTAACACAATACGTTGAATAATCAAACTTATTTTATATTAAAATGAAGTTCCACAAAATTACCGAAGAATCCATCGAAATTATGGAGTCCTTTGTTTCAGTACCATCATGGGCGTATAAATACGGGTATAAATGGCATAGAAGGGCCTTGACTTGTAAAGAATCGACAATTGAAAAGAAATAACGGCTTTCTCGGAAAAGTGTCAAACTTTGATTACTTCTATTTTGAAGGTTAGCTTCACAGAATTCATTAAAGCTCGCAATACCATATTACATGAGCCTCAATAGAGTTCGTTGGTATTTAAGTTGAAATAATTTGAAGCCTAACTATTATCGAGCTTTTCGCTTCAGGATTGATTTCAAGCGAAAGATAACTTATAACGCGTATGAAATAAACCAGGGCTGTGAAGTCGGTAAAAAAAAGTTCGACTCCGACTCCAGCATTTACCAAAACCACGACTCCGACATTGACCAAAAACACGACTTTTTTTGCCTAATTTTCCTATCGATGTGAATTCAATTAAATATCAACCCAACCAATCCGGCCAATAGTCAAATTTGACATATTATATGCAAAAATAAAAAGTTCAAACTTTTCAAAATTTCCGACTCCGACTCGGACCAAAAAGCCCCGACTCCACGACTCCGACTCCGACTCCACAGCCCTGAAATAAACATACATTTCTAAATCAAATCGTTAAAGTTCAAATTTTGCCCGTCTTGGAATATTTTATGTGAATTTTTTTCCACTTTGCACTTAACTTATGATTCAATCTCTGACAGATGATAGATTTTCTATACAGAGCGATGGAACAGAAGAAAAATATGTTTATTCACTGTTCCAGATAATTAACATTATAATAAAAATAAAAACACATTATAATTACTTATTACTTATTCCACATTAATTTTTTTAAGATCAGGACCGGTTTCGTTCATCGCGAGAATTATCAACTGATTTTCATCAGCATCGTGCAAATAAATTGATAATGCTCGCGATGAGCGACACCGGCCCTGATCTTAATAAATCCAATGCGGAATAAGCACTAAAAATGTGTTATTATTTTTGCTATAATACCATTCCACCTAGTCAAGTGATAATTATAAAAATTTCGTCACAAAAAAGGATACATTCTTAAATATCCATAATTTTATCAATAATATTTATAAATGATATTTATAAATTAATGTACGCCAACTACTCAAGCACTACACAAATTTTAATTCAATTATGATATCGTTTATTGCTTGAATATAAATGAGGGATCAGTGCACTATTGCACCATCACAAGAACCGTCCCCCCCTCGTAATATGCAAATATATTTTTTTGTTCAATCATTATATGGACTTGAGTTATGAATGCTATTCACTAAATATTTTTGAAATCTATATATGGTACTCACCTTTATAGCAATATAATGATATTAGAATTTGAAAAAATTAACATCTTTTCAAATTATAAGAATTTATTGCAGCATTTAATTAGGATAAATTCAGTCAATCCAACAACATATTACTTGTTTACAAATAAGTAAATTTGTTCTTCATCTCAAAAGTTTTTCAGAGTCACTTACTGCCTTCTTGTTTGGAAGGGTTTCAGTTTTGGTTGGTTACAGTAAAACGTAAAATATATTATACACACAGAGATTTGAAAGCCGATCTAGTTTCGCCATTTAGCACGTACTTCCTATCGGTTTACCGTTGTTTACCTTTGGGAATTTTGTAGGGTTTTTCATTTCAGGCTCGGGGCGAAACACTTCAATAAAAATATCGAATCCGCGCGAGAGCAAAGAGACACGAGCCGTTTTGGATTCCGGATCGTGACCTTTTTTCAAAATCCACTATCTCCCAGCGTCCGCGTTCACACAGAGCTGCGGTGGTCAACATTTTTCACAGGCCCATGCTAAATCTCTTAACGATTAAAAACATAAAATTGTTTAAAAAAAAACAGTATTATACATGGTAAGTATAGTAATTGTTACTTTATGGAATACATCTTGAAAATAAGCACCCAAGCCATTTTTACGTTATTCTTTGGTTTTAGAAATTGGTGACAGTGGTACCTCAAGATATAAGTTTAATTCGTTCCGTAGCCTTGCTCGTGTCTCAAAGCAATTTTTCCCATTGAAATTAAATGAAATGCCATTAATCCGTTCCAGGGATTTGTCGGTTTTGCGAAAGAGATGGAGCGAAGTATGTTTTTTAGAGGTCCATAACGTTTGAAAGTCGCTGTAGAATCCAATACCAACACAGATATACATATACGGATAATTTTCCACCAATACATTCATGAGCACCCCTTCCACACATACGCAAAGCACACACAGATACCCAGCCGTTCCTAGTATCTTAAACTTTGCTGGCTCGTATCTCAAATATCTCGTATGTTAGGGCACTCGTATCTCGAGTAAAATTTGCGACTTTGTATGATTTTTTATCACGTCATCGTCGGTGGAAAGTGATCGTCTTAATAGACGAAACACGTTATATAAGACTGCTTCCACGTATGTATATGTAATGCTGTAGTATTTTGGTTTTAATGCAATTTCAATATGGTTTGCATTGCTATGAAGACATCACGAATATGAAATTGGGTACCTTTAATACGCAGATAAGGACCAATTTCGCATTTCATTGAAATGCGCTATTTATAAAAATAGTAAAGATCAGATATTTATCAATAGACAATACTATCTACCAACCGTTATAAATTTGATACCGAATGCTTTATTTATAATTAATCAGTCGTATATGCCATCTAAACTTCCGTGCTTACCACTTCTGGCACGCGTGCCCTAGCTTCTTCATGCCTCACCTACAACATTGCGTATATCATAGAAAGACTAAATTTGAATATATTGTCGCATGGAATCACTGTTTTTTTTCCGCTAATCTTTTAAGCACTGATTCGGATTTATGATTGAATCGTGATTCGCTTTTTATGATTCATTTTGTCGAGAATCGAATCTGTCTTGAATTATTTTCGTGTGATCTGATCATTGGTCTCTAGTTGGCCGGTAAGAGCTAATTTTTAACATATATTTTTTTTGTTTTTTAAGTCCTGAAGGGCGATGAAGAATGTTAATTCCCTTCTAAGTTGTTCGTTTATAGTAATTACTCGGTGGAATGGCATTATGATTTAAAACAGTAACAAATTTTTTAGTATAATACTGATTCCTTCAATTTAATATTTTGGATCATTGGTGTGATTTTCTGTGGTTATCTCCGAGTAAATTTCAAACAATTTGTATCTTTCTATCTTATTGCTTTGATGTATCATTTTTTTTTCTTTTCCATAGCATATATAAATTTGTATCGTTTATATACACAAATAGAAGTAGATCACTAAGTTAAATTGCTATTAAAATGTAAATTTGCAAATTTTTTATGTAAACAAGTTTCAATGAATTAAGTGGGTTCGTTATAAAAGGTGAAACCCGGGTCGTTAGCGACAAAGCTCATGAAAAAGAACAAAATTCAAACAGTTCAAATTTTATATTAAAATTCCATCAAACACTCTTAATCGAAATCCTTAATAACATATATATTTGCATTTGTTGCATCCTTCTCATGTCACTCCTATGTCGACTCTAGCTTGACATCGTATAGCAAACGCGCAACTCGTGTCGAATTCTGTACCACATTGTTAAACTTGGTTGGAAAATTATCCTTATTTTAAAAACCGTATTTTTTGGATTGTGTGCCTCAGTTAATGTTTGTGATATGTCATAAAGTGGTATATATATATATTTCGGTATTTCGTTTTACCGTGCTAATAAATACGCAAACCCTGTGATATCAATCATTTTTTTTTAAATCTTTTGAGGAGATGCTGGAAGAAAAAAAAATATATATATTGAAGAATGGGGAGGAAAGGGTTAAAAAAATGGGGTAGAAATAGCGGTGGGCACTTTGCTTGTCTTTTTTAATCTCTTTCCTGCTATTATTTTACTCGCTGATAAAAATAAATGAAAAACCAGTTCAGTTATACAATTTCCGTAAAAATTCTTCATTTAAAATTCCGAGCGGATATGCTTTTTAAATGAATTCAAAGATCATGTTGAATTCTAAATGACTCAGTATCAACAATAATTAAGAATTTTTTTTAGCCACATTTTAAGAAAATGTGAAACTTTCATTTCAAATGCTACATATAAAAGTATCCAACTTGGGATTGGAGCTGCGAAAAAAAGCTTCTTAAGTGAGCATCGTTCGTGCAGTACATTCGTGAACTACAAATGCCGAAAGGCAAAACCTGGGCTGTTACCAATTCAAACGTTTCAAACTTGTTATTGAAATTCTATCAAGCACCGTCTGTGAAAATCCTTAATTAAATAAACATAAGATGACTGCTATTGGTGAGTTAAACAGCTATAGTTATTGGACACTTTTACTTTAAGCATCCACAGTATAAAATTGTTTAGAATTCTCGTTAGTGTGAAACACTGAATACATTCTATCTCCAGCTGACTTTCAGCTGACGCCAATACGCCATGCCATTTGACAAAAATATAAAACACAACATTATAAAATTATTAAACAGAGAATGTCATAAAAAATACAACATATTAATTAAATACAAATCATAAAAGTAAAAAGTAATTCAAAAATAAAGCACCAAGTTCACTGCTGAAAATGTCCATTTCAACAGGCAGTGCATTGATCAACCAAACAGTCCTTGCGACTGGTGACTCAAATGACCAACGTGACAAAAACGTTCTGATGAAAAAAAAAATTGGCTTCGGTTTCGACCACGTAGATAAAAACTGGGAGCATGCAAATTCTCAGTCTTAAGAATGAGGGCTATCAACTTGGCCCCGAAGAAAAAGAGAAAAATGTTTAAATATTAAAATTAATCTTCGAACTTCAAGAGTGAAACGAAAGCATTCATCGAAGAAACATGGTTGGATGATTCTCTTTTAAGAAATTGTCATGGGAAAAAATTGATTTTTTTAAATAATAATAACGCGGATTTTTTTAAAGGTACTCGCTCCAAATTCGGCTTATAGACATTTTCATATAAGACTCCAAATATAAGATCCATATTTAAGCTTACCTAATACTAAGGAAACATAAAGTAATAGGAAGAGGATTCAAAATTGTATATGTAAGATGCTTAAAACTGTAGTGTCCAATAACTATAGCTGTCACTCTTAACCCTTTTGCGCTTAACAAGACAGAATTTAATACCATTCAGCGCCTAATTTCATTTGAAATGTCCTTTTAAAGAAATAAAAAGTCTCACGTAACCTACTGTCAACTTCATTTTAATGCGAAAACATTTGTAAAAACCATTTGTATTCCCAAAGTGATCTATATCGGGGTCTACGTCAATAAATAATTGGGGGTCTATGAGATGTAAATAGGGATCCAAAATAAATTTATGACAAAGTCTGACTAAATTGAAGCCAAATATTGAAATTTTGATATCAAAGCATCAGGCAATTTATTTTCTGTAAAATTGTTACTAGATTTTCATTTTGTTTCATTTGAACGACTAAATTTATAACTATGTATATGTATAACAAGATGGTTTTTCCCACCACCACCCGTTGTGTATATGTATGCAGCCAATGTTTCATGGCCGCCTTTTACAACGCTATCGACTTAGAAAAAGGAATTTACCCCTCACATTCATGGCCCAAACAGATCTGCACGGGACTGATTTTGAACCATGCACTAAATATATATACAAAACTTGACATATTTTTTTTATTTTAATCTCTTCGATGCCGCGGCAGTGTATACACGCCAAACGATTCCGTGCTCGTAGGGCCGGCCGTACAAAATGCGCGTGTTTACACGCAGTACTTGAGACGTGGCTTAAAGGCCACGAGAAACGTTTATAACAATTTTAAATCGTGCATATAGTGACATCTCTTGGAATCGTGATGTAATACGTGAACTTTAAAGATATTTTATAGTAATCTCTAATATATCGATTTTAAAAAGAGCTTGTTCGTTGAGTTGAAATGTGTCGCTAGCAGGGTATGCGTAGAACCTTGTATTGAGGCATACTACTCAGTGGAAGACTATTCATTTGATTTAAGAATTTTGAACGTATTTCTTATTTACATTTAAGATTAAATTTACTATAAATCAGTTCCGATTTAAAGTCACGTATTTTCTGTGTGAGTGTTGTGATTATCCTGAAGTTTTGTGAAACGTTTGTTGTTTCTGTTTTTGAATAAATGATGGCGTAAATGACAAATCGTGTATTTATATGGTTAGTGTTTGTGATGTACTACTAAAATATGTCCAAAAAGTATATATTTATTAGGTTTTATTTTTTCGAAAGAAAATCACGGCACTTCATGCACGGCCATGCATATCCTAGCCGGCACCAAACAGGTTAAAGCAATCATTCTTATCGATTAAACACATTTAAATTCTATTAAGATTAAACACCTTACAGATTAAAAACATTCTCCTCTACAGTAAGCCTTATCAAAGTTGGCAGCTCTGTGTCAGATTCAAAATAAACTTGGGGGTCTACCGAAAACTTAAAAAATGGCAAAGGGTCTATGAGACAAAAGAGTTTGTGAACCTCTTGTATAAAAAAATAATACAAACCGATTCACCCATACATCATACAGGGTTTTGTGAATGGATAGACAGTCCAAATAGGGTCAAAACCGTCCCCACTGACACGTCATTATACATATATTGTGAATTCCGTCCCATAGGGTATTCAGGGTTGGCATTTGAGATAATTGTAATTGAAGGAATGTAATGCGGACTTCTTTTGTGCTTCGGAAAATTCGTAGAAAATTAACCCCTCAGTTTGGAGGGGTCTTTTTGGATCGCAACCCCACTCGAAAAGGGTATCCATGGATGATTTGAAAGCTCTTCAGTATTCCGAATATGTTTGGCCAAGTATTTTTGGTGTCATTTAACAGCTCTTGGATTAATAATTCATGTGAGAATAAAATAAAAGGAAAAACACCTAACACAAATCGTATTTGTCTCATTCATGCACGACTTAAAATATGAATAATTATAGGAAATCTACAAATTTTTATAATTCATGTTTTTAGAACGATGTATAAAGATACGTTAATCCATAATGTAAGATTTTTTTAATACAATCTATGGCAATAAAGCCATTCTATTGGGGTGTTTTTAGGCCGCCGTTTTATTTTTCAGGGACCGTCTTTCGAAGGTGAATATCAGAAAGTTATTGAAAATTTTACGACTATGAAGTGATAATAAAAACCATTGAAAAATCAAACATTATTTTACGAAAATTAAATCATCAAACACAAAGATCCGTCTGTCATGAACATCAACGTGATCAGGTTTCTCTTTTATGCGCGACTTTAAATACGAAAAATTATATTATTGATTGAGTAGGCATTTACTTGGTAGAACTCCATTATAATACGGTAAGAAAAATAACAATGTATTTTAGTTCAACATAAATTTTATATATTTGTTGATAGCTATTTCGGCTTACGTCTTCGTCAGAACTATGTTTTAAAACGTGTATTAGAGATAGCTTATATACCTATGCTAGACAGGGTGCCCCGTACATCCTCTATTTCTTTTCAAACCATACCAACCATGGAAGAAATTAAATAGGTTTAATTTATTGGTCTAAAGTAATCGTGTGAAATATACTCTGGGTATTTTTGGGTTATTTTTATCATGTGAAACTACTTAAAATCTGCAAAGTACATCTATTTTATTTTTTAAATTATTTTTAGTTTATTGCATAATAAAGGGTTTAGAAGAGGTGAATCAATACAAGTAATCTGGTCGTTACTTTAGACCAATAAATTAAACTTATTTCAATTCTTCCATGGTTGGTGTGGTTTGAAAAGAAAGAGAGGATGTACGGAGCACCCTGTCTAGCATAGGTATATAAACTATCTCTAATACACGTTTTAAAACATAGTTCTGACGAAGGCGTAAGCCGAAATAGCTATCAACAAATATATAAAATTTATGTTGAACTAAAATACATTGTTATTTTTCATACCGTAATGAATAATTATAGGAACAGCATCGGCTTAATTTTTTTTTATAAAAGATGCCAACAAAGCCATACCATTCGGATATTTTTAGACCCCCCTTCGGATCACGCGTTATTTTTCAATGACCGTATTTAGAAGGTTAATATTGATGTATTTAGTTTTTGGCTTTAAGCATAGTTTATCGCCATTTGTTTATTGTTTCAGTGGTTTGAGAGTTAACATGGCACGAGCCAGTAAAGCGCAACGTGCTTGTTTGACCGACAGTAATCGCATTGATTAGTGTAGCCAATATTCATAGACCGGACAGTCTGCTTTCATCGATTAAAACACGGTAGATTACTATTTTACCGGTTCATAGTGCGTCGATAAATCGAGGCTCGAGACCACGTTACCTTACTTTGAAAAGGTTCTAATTGACAGTTTTGCCTAAAATTACCTTTTGGTCGGAAAAGCTTGTATTGAACCCATTTTATCATATATGTCAGGGGTGGCAAGACTTTTGCCCGCGATCGACTTTCGTTTGAAATTATCATGCGGCTATCGACCAACATTAAAAGTAGTAATGTAAATAATATAAAATTTAAAATAACTTTGATTATTCCTCGTATTGTGTATTATTATTCCACTAACTGTGACACGTGTTTCGCCTCTTTCAGAAAAATCTTCAGACTTACTATCGCAAAGTTTGCTTGATTTACTCAAGCAAACTTTGCGAGGGTAAGCTTTGAAAGTCCTCTGAAAAGAAGCGAAAAACGTGTCACAGTTAGTTACACAATACGTGGAATAATCAAAGTTATTTTAAATTTTATATTAAAATGAACTTCCACAAAGTTACGCATTTGAGATTTAAGAAACGAGTGACGGGCACATGCCGGATTTAAGTAGTACATTCCTACACATTTAGAGCAATATTTGACATTGCATTTCATTAGCTAACTTTTCAAAATGAGGAGTGTAAGATGATAATCCTAATCGTTAACAATTATCAAGGCTGAAATTGGTAAGTCGAGATCTTGTTTTTGATTTTATTATTTTCACTAAAACAAAGATTAACACAAATATGTGGAACCAGAACAGGACATTATTTTGTTAGCTCCTTTTTCAAAAGAGAGGCTTTTTATGGTCCGCTAAATTCCAAACGTTTTCAGTCAATCCGTTCGATTTTAAGATGATGTTATTTTGAAAATCTAAAATTTCTTCTTCAATATTTGGCGTGTCCTATTGAAGAATTTCCGCTAGCTATTTTATTAATGTCTATGTCTGTATTGAAAGGATTTAAGAAAAAATTTGCCACCGCTTCGATTATGGAAAATTGCTGGAAATATTGACAAAGTGGGGCGGGAGCGGTGCTGCCAAAAAGAAAAATACGCACATAAATTAGTGTACAATATTGAACTTCATTTACCGCACTAATCATCCAAGATTTATACCCCAAATACCGGCTATATTTGATAAATATCAGTGAATTTCGATTGTTCAATTAAAATTTCCTTTTAACTCACTGACAGTGGAAAATAACTTATTAAAAAAAAATGATAGATATGCTAATATTTTTGAGATTTCAATTAAGATTTTATGTATCATTATTTTTTCTTTATTTCTTTACCGGGCACACGAAAATGGCTTCGCGGGCACAAATGTGCCCGCGGGTACGCGTCTAAAAACCCCTGCTTTAAGCCATCGATATTTAATAACTAATTAGCAGGAATTTTGTTTTGCGTGATTTTTCGTGGAACATATCTACCACAAAAAAAATATCTATGACTCAATATAGAAACATAGCAGTTAATGAGGTGCACATGGTAACACGTACAGGATGTGAACAGCGCGTTTTGAAACTACACGGATAACGCAATTTTCTGACACCTTTAGAGCCTAAAATATCATTAGTACTAATGATGGACTAACGATAGTATGAATGGAATTAAAAAACCAATCTACCAGACAATTTAAAACATTGATTTCCCACAATCCCAAAGAATCATTCAGGGTTGATATCCTATCAACAGCAACCAGAGAAGTTTATTTCAGCCCTAAGCCTCTAAGCGTTGACGCGGATTTCAGAAGCTTTAAGGAAGTATCTTGAAGAGATTAAGAGGGATTTAAGGATTAAGTCCGTTTTGAAAAAATCCACTTAAATTGATTGGTTTTTTAAGAATAATTAAAATATAACTAAATGTCATTAACCTTACAACAGTTAAAGATTTCAATAAGTTAATAAAAATAAGATTCATTGGTAAAACTATCTTTAAAAGCACTAAAATTTAATGCCGGTCAAAATGGTGTGCCTGCAAATGGTCGAGAGAAAAACGTCCCCGGTCAAAATGTATACGCGACAAATGGTCGACAGACAAAATGTTCACGGGCAAAACGTTCACTAGAAAAAATTATACGATAAAAATAATTCTGATACAAATACTTAGATGAATATTAATTGATAGATTGCTTTCACAATTTCATAATTGTTTTATGCATTGACCACAGAAAAAATATCCACAATTGGCAAAAATATTTTTTTAATTTCGACATTTCCACCGAGCACGTTTCGTCCGGGGACGTTTTGTCATAGATCCGGTCTTATCGCGTATGAGCAGTGAAGTTTGAATCCTGGCAATTTGCGGCGAAGGGTTGTCGGCCAATGATAATCCGACTTATTTTCTCATTTCTCAAATCATATTTTTCCTGCAAAAGGTACAAAAAACAATGATTATGGAATACTAAGACTTTACACATTTTATCACTAATAATATCTTAATAGAAAGGTATTTAAGATAAAGTGACAGTACGGGTCGTCTGTCTCACCCATCGGGAAAGAAGGTTAACACAATATAAAATTTTAAATAACTTTGATTATTCCACGTATTGTGCTACTAACTGTGACACGATCTTCGAACTTACTATCGCAAAGTTTGCTTAAGTAATGAAACAAGATTGATTCTAATATTTTAAAATGATAAAATAACAAAATGGAGTTTGGGATTTTTCCTTTTTACGGGAATCAAGGAGGGGGTTATAGAATCGAAACAAATCAAACTAATAATTATACTACTAATGACGTTAGCATTACAAAATATTAACTAATGAGCTGCAATCAATCAGATAGGTTTGGGTTTAACCTAATTAATTGGAAATAATGTAAGCAGTGGCGAGTAACCTGTCCTATTTAGAGTATTATTTAATAATACTTATTTTTTGTTAAGGGTTTTATTTATTTCTAAAAATTCTAAATGATTCATCTTTAAACCCTTTTTTATTTACTTGGTGGAGTATTTCTACATTAATCTATCCGAAGTAGTAATTTTTGCGAAACACGTGTAAAAATTAGTAACACAAGACGTGGAATAATCAAAGTAATTCTAAATTTTATATTAAATTCAACTTCCACAAAGTTACCCCCGAATCCATTGAAAGTATGTTATATACCGGTTTCCAAGCCGAAAATATTTGAGTAGCACTGATCTAGATAGACAAAAAATGAATACGCATAGTCTGATGATGATAGTGAACGATTTCATAGATAAAGACGAGATCTTAACACGTTAATACTATATAAAACTCATTCTTTATAATGGATTTACCCAAGACGAATACAGTTTATTTCGTTATCTAGGGATAGGAGAAAAAAATCTATCCCAAAGTTCCAGCTAAATCTTTTTCGGATAATCTAATACAAAGTGATTGAAAAGTCTATGAAACAAATATTCTTAAAGAAACGAACAAAGCAAAGATAGTCCCTGCATGACGATATTGATTTAATTCTTTCCGAGAAATTGTGTGTTTGCGGAAAATATTTATGTTTATGATTGAAATAAGATTGATTTCAACTGTGAAGTGGTATCTATCGACTCTCTTGTGGAGACTGCCAAGCTTCGTATGTTGGACAGACAGGTAGAAACTTTAATATTAGAATTAAAGAACATATACATAAGATGTCTAAAAAGCTGGGCTGTGGAGTCGGTAGAAAAAAGTCCGACTCCGACTCCAGCATTTACCAATACCACGACTCCGACTCCGACTCCGACTAAAAAAAGGTTAATATCGTCACTTTTTTTCCCTAAATTTCCTATTTATGTGTATTCAATTAAATATCAACCCTATCAATGCGCCCAAAAGCCAAATTTGACATATTAAATGCAACAATAAAAAGTTCCACAACCCTGCTAAAAAGTTAAAATTTTTTTAAATTTGCCAATTATTTAATATACTCCAATTTACTCCATCGAGTAATTAAAAAGGGCTTAAAAATGAATAGTGTTGAATTTTTAGAAATAAATAAAATTATTGACAGTAATGAAGTGTTATCAAATAATATCCTAAATAGGACAGGTTGCTCGCCACTGCTTACATTATTTCCAATGCCAGGTTTAACCCTTTCCTAATTGATTGCATCTCATTAGTTAATATACCCAATGTATCCGTATACAAGCTCATGTGATAATGGAGTTCTACCAAGTCAACATCAATTCGGACGAAAAATCAATAAATAAAAACGTTTTATTTAGTTCTCAATTATTCACGCTGGTCAGTATTGTCTATGCGGATGGTCGGCCAACTTATTTGTCGATATCCAATATAGAGTGAATCGCTTTGGCAGTCAAACGACCTAAGACGCGTAGGTAAACACGACTGACGTTTGTATGAGCAATACCCACGTCACTCTTGACACACGATCTCTCGAAAAATACCACTAGCACCTTGACGTTGGAATCAATGCGCTTTGTTTTTTTGACCTGTATATCTCTACTGAAACCAGTGTCGGATTACCCAATAAGCGCCACTGGCGAGCGTTTTGGGCTCAAAAATAGTTTTGGAAAAGGAAAAAAAATTTAGATTACCTTTCCGGTGGGTGAGACAGTCAACCTACATTGCGCTACTTATGTAGAGAGTATGTAAATACATACTTACTTCAAATACGACCCCTTAGAAGCAAAGAAACTCACCCGTTTTCTCTACTTTTAAAGAGAGGCAAAAAACAGGTTTCACAGTAATCAATTTTACTTACTTTTTAAACAAATGCAATTGACTTTTCATTTTATTTAAAGGCAACGCTTTGGCTGTGTGGTTTATTTATCTTATATATAAAACCGAAACGGTGTATGTCTGTGGGTCTGTAATTCTTTGGGAATGATATAACATTAAATAATTATTGGTCGCTTAGTCCGAGCGGAGCTGGGTAACAATACTAGAAATACCGAAACGGCGTATGTATGTATGTATGCTGTGGGTCTGTAATTCTTTGGGAATGATATAACATTAAATAATTATTGGTCGCTTAGTCCGAGCGAAGCCGGGTTACAATACTAGTTAAATATAAAATAGTAGTTTATTCTAATGTGTTGTTTTAAGGTTTAGTGGAGATATGAACAAGAAATTGATTTTAATACACATTGAAATATCTTCGTATCCACTTCTTCTATTGATATATGTCTTTTTGGCACATAACGTATTCATAACGTTTTTGAATACAAAATTTTTGATTTGCCGATTTGGGAAGAACCTAATTTCAAATTTTGTATCGGTTTCCTATACCGTTGTTTTTCAATTGCGTTGTCCCAAATATTACGCTATAGGGGTCGATTTAAATAATACCTTACCACCAAGAAGTGACACCAAACAACACCCTAATTGTAATTCATTTTTCAATACACATTGAAATATCTTCGAATCCACTTATCCTATTGATACAAATGTCTGTGACACAACGTATTCATAACGTTTTTGAATACGAAATTATTGATATGCCGATTGTGGTAAATTTATAAAATACCATTGAAAGAACCTAACTTCAAATTTTGTATCGGGTCCCTATAACGTTGTTTTTCAATTGCGTAGTCCCAATCATTACGCTATAGGGATCGATTAAAATAATGCCTTACCACTAGGGACTCCAATTACTCGACATCTCAAGTACTCGAGTATGGAGTAGTAAAATTTTTAAATACTCGAGTACTCGATTATACTCGAGTAGTTTCAGATGTACCAAAAGATATATTATTTATTCAAATTTGTGTATATCAATGGATGATAAACAAATAAATAACTTTATTTTATTTCAATAATACATTTATTTCAAATTAAGAAACCTGTATTTCAAAAATAATAGATAATTAACAGTCTCAAATTTTAATTTGGTTCGAAGTTTTACTTTCGCAGTAGAAAAAACTCTCTCTGTTACTGTAGACATCAGTTTAAAAGTTAACAATCAATTAAATAGTGCTATCTAGTTTTTCTGTCCGCTGCTTAAGACAAAATAAAATTTGGAAAAAACCTTCATTTATAAATTACGAGTATTACTCGAGTATTTTTCAAATTACTCGAGTATCAAGTACTTGATAAATGGACGAGTATACTCGAATTGGAGTCTTTACTTACTACCAAGAAGTGACAGTTTACACCCAAATTGTAATTCATTACGGTGGGAAACATTGCATTCCTCATTTTTTGAGGAATTTTGGACATGAACAATTTGTTCTCAAGGTGTTAAATGAGACAGTCAATGGTGATGTCACTGAGAAGAACTTTAACTGTCTTAAACAGAGTTCTTTCGGATGTCGATATACTGCTAGTGGACTTTCTAGAGCTAAGGCTTTTTAAAGTAGGATTTTGTTGAAAAGCAAATCATTAACTTACAAAGGATGCGATTTATTAATTCTTTTCTTTTGATTGTTGTGAGAATATTATTGTAGCACGACTTGAGTTGAAAATATTGTCGTAAGTGGTTGAAAATTTCCATAAAGTAGAGTTTTGTTGAAAAGCAAATCGTTTAATTACAAACCACACAATTTATTTATTATTTATCCTTTAATTTTGATTGTTTTTCGAATATAACTCTGACATGTCCTCGATTTTCCTGGTGGTTTTAACGTAGAAATACCAACGTAAAAATAGTGTCTTAAAGTGGTTCAAAATGCCCAGAAGAAGGTTTTGCTAAAAGCTATTGCGCGCTGTATTATGTTACTCGGGAAATCAAACCGCTTCCCGGGACAATGAAAACGTCTCGAGAATCCAACTACCGGAAATCAAAAGCACCGCAGTAAGTTCGTATTCCATACTAACGTAACTTTTAGTTCGGTTAGTATTTCGTTTGTGTACTTGACGGCATGAGAGAGGTTGATTTAAAAATCTGGGTCAATTGGTCAAACATTTAGTCACCTCGGTAATAAAAATAGGTAACTTTGATTTGGTCTTTGCTGGGGGAATGAAGTTTAAGCTTTCCTCGATTAATGATATAGGTAACTAAAGCTATAATGTTATGATAGGTGTGATGATGATTTTTAAAGGGATGAAACAAGTGTAAATATTTTTAACGCAATGCGTAGAATAAACTATTCCTTTTTTTCATTTAATATTTTAATGAACTTCAAAAAATGACCACCGAATCTATTGAAAATAAAGTATTGTGTCTTTACGAAAATTGTTGAATTATTGTAATTGTAGATACAAATTATTGTGATGATTTTGATCATTTTGATGGTCGTCATGATTTTTGTATTTTTTTAACCAGTTCCGCTCCCAATGTGGAGCATGTGAGCACCTAATAGATTTTATGTAAACAGAGATTTGTGATGAGAACTAGTTGTTACTAATTTTTTAATCTTTTCTTTTTCGGAGAGCATATGGGAATAACAAGGTACCGGCTCAGACAGATCTTGTGGTCAACTAATCGATCTCGCTTATTTTAAATGTTTAATACAAATTAATATTTAATATTTATTCACCCAGGCTACGATTGCGTTAAAGACACGAAGAAAAATCGACCACGTCTGCTCTTAACGTGAAGCATATATGCTCCTAATAAAGTTTATTTTATTTTGACCTATTTGTTTAGAGTCCCTACTCAAAACAATTGTACTTGGTGGATAGCCTCAAATTAGAAAATCAAACATTTATACTTCTAGCAAAGTCAAAGGACAAACGGCTACTGACAAATATTCGTTCAATTCACGTATTATTTAAAACATAATAATATATAATAGATTCCAAGCAGAAACGGCTCGCATGAACGTGCAGAATGTGCACTGCACTCCTATCAAAATATTCAAGTAACAAACGATATTTAAACATTACAATTTTTGAACCAGTTAATCAATTTTCAATTCCCAGGGTGCTCACCAAAACATAATGTCAGAATTACGCGCCGAGCATTTGCAGCATCACTTTTGAATCACAATTAAATTTAGTGATCTACTTTTATTTTTGTATATAAGCGATACAAACTGTACGCGTCAGTTCAAGTACATTCGTGTACTTGAAGATGCCGAAAGGCAAAACCAAGGTCGTTAGCGACAAAACTCATTCACTCACAATTCAAATTTTATATTTAAATTCTATCAAGCACCTTCAATCGAAATTCTTAATTATAAAAAAAAATTGAATATAGAGAAACAGTTGGTTCTGCCATCTGACTTAAATGTTTGTGTTTTAGAAGTGATTTCAAGTTCCAAGAATAGGAGGACGGCTTTCTTGCAATCAAAGTTATTTTCTTTTTGCACTCCTTAATATTCTCGTCACCACCCGCTACTGATTCCAAGCACGTATTATTTTATTATGGTTCTAATTCACGTTGATAAAATTGGTAATAAATAATTGATTTATTATTAAAACTAAAACATACTTCATCATTTTTATAAAATTGAAACTGAATCGCTCGGGTATTATATTAAAAAGCTCCATTTCATGAGAAATTCTACGCTTTAAAGCTCATGCACTTTAAAAACATTTCCCTTGGGGTGCATTTTCCATTACCCATATATGTAGCGGTATACATAATACCTTTATAAAACCTAATCTATTATCATCTAAACGGTAACGTCTGTATTTATATAAATAAATAAACATACATATATGTAAATACATAATAAAAATCACAAATTAATTAAAAACAAGATGAAAACATTGTAGTCATAAAAACAGGGAGACAATTTTTTTTAAATCATTTTAAAAATTTTCAAAGATTTCAACCGAGTGAGTTCTGACAAAATCAACTTTTATTCATAAAATATAGTATTCGTCTGAACTCACCCACGTCAATATGAAATATATCAACACCCGAAGCAATGCCGTTTAAAATTACTTATTTTTACTTATTATCTACATATATATAAAATTAAGATGATGGAACGTGTGAAACTTTACAAATTTATTGAGTGCACCCCTTTAAGAAATTTTCGAGTTACTTCTTCGAAGGTAAAACTTTATTCTCAATGAAAAAAGTACCCCCCATCCCCAGCCCTGATGGCGTATGTTTAACTGTATAAAATTAAGATCTATGGTTCTATTTTTACCCTGAAACGGGACTGAAACTTTATTCACAATGAAAATATATTCATTTTTAAATTTGACCGCCCAATCTTCAGCCCTATGTTTATGGTTCTCTTTTTATTTTAGGCTGGCAAACCAAAATTTTAGGCTGGCAAATAATCGACTTGGGCCAATAATTTCAATGGTCGTGACCAGTGAAATCATTTTGTCATACAAATCTATTACTTGATACTCTTTCACTGAGAATACAGTTTCACTGTAACATATATACATGATCAAATGCATGTTTAAAACATAGTTCTGACGGGGGCGTAAGCCGAAATAGCTATCAACAAATATATAAAATAATTTCTGTAGAATTAAAATACATTGCTATTTTTCTCACCGTATTATTTGAAAGAGCATTGAATCCTGTTCAGAAACGTTGTAAAGATATAAAAAAAAATATCCGTAGATGTCTTCTCGTATTTAGTTAGTACTGAAAAAGCTTATTATTTTTTCTTGCGATCTTTTATAATATCAATAAACCGCAAACCAAGTCTCGTCAAAAAATACATCACTATAAAAACATCGATACTCTCGACCAAATGATTATTTCCTCTTATTTCTGGCCACAAGAAAATTGCCGGAGGGGCGAAAACATCTAAGGTTGGTTTTTTGGCACTAGAGACATCCATCTGAAAATCCCGAAAGTTATAGCTCCCAGATGAATAAACTTTCTATTTCGTCTACTCAATACATATATTTGATATTTTTTATATGTGCGTTATCGTCAATGTGCGAAACCAGTTGACATAAATAATGTGTTCCTCTTTCTTTTTTTTTTTTTTTTTTCCTGTAAATAATGTGTTCCTCTTTCTTTCTATTTTCAGGCCAAACTTATTATTTAGTGCAAAAACATGGAATTAAAATACCGTACATTAAAGGTGACGCCCATGCGCCATGTATTTGATAAATACAATAAATCTTTAGGTATCATGGCTGTGAAGTTGGAGTCAGAGTCGGAGTCGTCGTGGCGTTTTGGTCGGAGTCGAAGTTGCAGTCGGAAATTTTGAAAAGATTGACCTTTTTATTTTTACATATAATATGTAAAATTTGGCTATTGGCAGGATTGGTTGTTTGATATATAATTGAATATATATAAATATTATAGGTAGAAAAAAACGTGACGAAATTAAACCTTTTTTTAGTTGGAGTTTTTTTACTCCACACCCCTGTTAGGTAGTGTATTTATCAGATGATCAGCCCTTGTAACTGGTGACCGCGACAGTAGATCACGCCATATAACACTTCAGGATTGCTCCTGAAAGTATTTTTTTACGAGGACTGGTTGTTATTTAGTCACAAAACTTCTTCATTTAAAATAATGCTTAAAAGTACTAATATTTAGCTAAACGCTCTCAATCCTTTAAAAGCCTCATAAATATTTTAATAAGTCAATTTATGATGTTGTCTATACAATAGTTGGTAAATTATGGATATACGGTCTCGGGACAGAATTTTTGTAAAGATTTGTGAAAAATAAGCACATTAAATGAAATGAATGTAAGGCTTACGATTTTTTTTGAAATGCTTCGTCTTTAATTTTATAAATTTATTATAATAGAAGATCCTAAAGAATACTTCGCAATATGTATGAAATTCGGGTTTCATTTTATGTTAGCAACATCTTGAAGGATTTTTTCTGCTTTGATTGAAAACAAACGAGATGTGAAATTTACAAACAAGTTTGCTTTTATTTAATACGAGCCGGTACCTGGCAAGCGTTGCAATGCTACTCAAAGAAAGAAAGTGTTTGTGTTTATTGATTAGATTAGATCAATAATTTCAATTTAATTTCACTAACACTGATCGGTATCGATGACATTTGCCGTTTGACGTTTGCTTTTTGTCTATGGTACGACACACGCGCCACTTACTGTAAGTTAATTGTACATTGCCTATAACCTTCGCGCAAGTGCAACAATAAGTTGTCATAAACGGTATGGCAGCTCTTAAAATATGAATATAATAAAAAAAAACCTACTGGATGTTGATTTTACTATGCCTATATCATTTGCGCAAGTGCAAGCAATAAGTTCACAAAGTTTTATCGCAATCGGACGAACGATATGACAACACATAAAATACCAACAAACAAACACACATTGGTTTTTATGTATTGGATAGATATTACCCACACCGAAATACAATTAATATTATAGAAAACTAGCTGAATGTTGTCATAGATTGACTAGGCTCATTAAATCAACCAAAAATCATTCAAACCTCATATGCACTAGGCATCCATACAAATGTTGGTAAATTGTGGATACATGGTCACGGGACAGAATTTTTGAAAAGATTTATGAAAAATAAGCACATTAAATGAAATGGAATGGAATGAAATGGCTTACGATTTTTTTTGAAATGTTTCGTCTTTAATTTTATAAATTTATTATAATAGAAGATCCTAAAGAATACTTCGCAATATGTATGAAATTCGGTTTGTTTTAATTTACAGTAGCAAAAATGCAACCACAAACTACACATATAATAATATTATACAGATAGAGACAGTCACATAAGTTTATTATTTGTTTAAAATAAAAGAATAATTTTATTATAGGCTAATATTAAAAAACAGATTTAATCAATTTGATTCCACGTTTTATAATAATCCACAAGAGCTCAAAGAGTAAAGTCAAAACATAAAATTATAAGCCAGTATGTATAAATTTTTTGAGCTTAGCTCAAGAGGATTGAGACTCTGTCCCGTGACCATATATATCCATAATTTACCCAATAGTTTTATCCGAACCGCTTTATTCACACATCATTTAAACTATAATTCTCGTTTTGTTTTTATGAAAGTAATTTTCGTTAAAATTTACCGATGTTTACTGTAACACTAAATTGAACACAAGAGATATATTTATTTTTCGCAAAAGAACACACGCAAGTTTTGATACAGTCATAGAATATCTATTCGTCCATACGTAATAACGTAACAAAACCCATAAACTTCAACTAATCTCGGGATGTTATAGCAGAAATCATTTGTTGAATAAGCAGTAAGTTCAACAGGTTTGTTGATACAAGATTGGTTTCAGTGCTTTTTTGAAGCTTTATTCTAAAAAAATTATAACAGAGCAAATGTTCCTGAAGCTTAATTGAATCAACGGGTCTTTCAAACGTTGAACCATGAGTCAAAATCTATAATTCATACGTTTTTTTTAAATATATTTACTAGTATTGCTACCCGGCTTCGCTCGGACCAGTTTGGGGTTATGTTCACCTCGGCGCGTAAATTCAGACGGGCCAAGTTGAAACAACTTTTTTTCAAAATTCAAAAGTCTAGGTCAATTAAAATGTAATTAAAATGAACATTTCAGACTGGCATTGACATTTCACAGCCCCTTTCATATATTGACAGCCCCATTCTCACCCATTAAAATGTCCAAATTCAAGGAAAAAATCTAATTTTCTGTCAAAGAAATGTCAAATAATACCTTAACGTAAATAATAAACATTATTATATTAATAAAAGCCGGGAAAATTTCAGTAGAAGACTAATTTATAACATTTTGACTAAATGTCTTCGCCGATAAAAATTCAAACATATTTTCTTTCATATTTGTTTTTATGGCAACTTAATGACCAACAATGCAAAAGGGAATTACAGACCCACAGACATAAATACGCCGGTTCGGTTTTATATATAAGATTTGACGAGTCACCCGGACATTAGCGCGCATACGTCACCGCGCCGACACTTGAGCGCAAGAGAAGATTAATTTGTATTTTTGATTGCTCATAAAAAGAAATTTACTTTCGTAAGATAACTTCACCCGATGCCCGGTAAATATGCCCTGTTTCGTGGTGAAGTGGTCAACGTTGTTGCCTACCATCGTGTCATACCGCCCGGGCTCGATTCCCGGTACGTGCAGATTTTTTCAGTCGATAAATCGATTCTGCTCTGAGGCAATGGATGTTTTTGTTGTTAAATACATTCCCACTTTTCCTATCCCAAAAAGCGACGCATAGTGGTACCGATTAGCTAACCACTAGTCCTGTGCTGGTCCTCGTATCATTCCCATCCCCACTCTCTTCGTAGAGGAGTGGTTGAGCAACTGAGTAAAGAGCATTTCTCGTAGATAACATATGTTGAGATAAACTCCGTGAAGAGTCCATATGTTTCGTGTTGTGAGCGGACATGGTTAAAAAATACGAAAATACAAAATCTAATTCAGTATTGACCATGCCGGGACTTAGTGCATATTAACAATTATCAGTAGATTACAAAAGTCTAATTTATTATAGTGCAGCGATTCTAAGCCGGGGAGCCGACGCCCAACTGAGGTGGGGGCTCCGAATGTTTAAAGACGGGCCGCGTAAAAAAAATGAAGATTTCATTGAAAGGGAATTTTTCATAATCGTTTATATTAAAAAGGCATGGCAAAATTGACTCGGATTTGATTTATGTGCGCAAAGAGAATTATATTAATCGATCGAAGGAATCTTTTAGAAATAATGAAAATCTTAAAAAGAATTTAATATTAAATTCGTCGATTATTTAATGCTTTCTTGTCATACATATTTTAGGAAAATATTCTTCTAATAGAAACCATTTTACTGACATAACATATTTGTAACGTCTGTCTGATTAATTTTTGTTTCAATTTTAATCAGATCAGTACCATTAGGTATATATGAGATACGTAAGCCTATTTATGTCAAAAACTTCAATCAAAACTTTAGGCCTTTTTATAGAAACAATCTGCTAGGAAGAAAGGGAAATAAAAAGAGTCAATCAAAACATTTAAATGAGGCTTTTAGAGCGAGCCGTATGGATTTTTAATTGTTATTCACAATTTAAAAAGTGGATTTACAATATATTAATACTCGTCTTTCACTAGCTAGGCTAGAACAGAACTACTTGGTTAGCTAATCTCTCTCGCTAAGTACCGATTTTAAGATCGGATAATTGTAGATAACACATACGTCTGTATCTCCGCATATTAATCATTAATCCGATTAATAAAAAGTGCTGCCTGTCTAGGATTTGAGCTGGTTTGTTCCTCAATCGAAACGACATTGATACTCGACCACGGACCCAAAAATTGACAGTATAGTTTATATATTACATATACCACCCCGGCGAGGCGCTGCCAATATATCTTATCACTTGATTTTCTTCTTCCCGTGACATGCTGATAGTCCTCAGTTTTGCCGTTACAATGCGCTACCTGTTACGTCGTACCAACCCTCCAAAAAGACATTACCATTCTGCCAACCCCACACTTCCACGCCATTTTTAAAAGCGAGATTTCATTTTGGCGCCCAACGTGGGGCCAGCCTCACTCCACCACACAAAAAGGCATTATCATAACATAATTACGATATTACTTAAAACAGGTGGTCTCGAAATATTAAATAATATTTAGCAGATCACGTCTGTAAAGAGGTTAAGAAGCCGTTGATATGTAACGTATAATGTATCTTAATTTGTTCCACATTCAATTACTTAGATCAGGACCTGTTTGCTCATAGTGTGCATTATCAAACTGATCAGAAATACAACGAGACAGCGATATGTATACAGAAGTTAAGCAATACTTGCAAGATATGGTAAACAATTGGTATAACAACTAAGCAAATAAATAAAAGTAAAATATACTATAATTTAAATGTTCAAAGACCTCTCAGCAATACAAGCTACTACATCAAAAATCAATTAAGTAAGAATGATCATTGAAAATTTTAAACCAAAATTAAGTGCATTTACTAAAAAGGAAATATTTAAATCGTAATGTCCGTAATTAATCAGCAAAATAGGAAAAGAATACTTTTCCAGTCTAACTGTCATCAGGAAATTCTGAAAATAAATTAACGAGACAATATTAATTCTTGCAAACAAAGGAAAACAAGGTAAATGAAATAGATATAATAAAGGCGAAGAAGAAAAAAATATTTGCATTGTAGAATTTTTTACCATGTCCGCTCCCAACTTCGAGCCTCTTGGCGGAGTTTATCTCAAAATGTTTTTTTCTACTAGAACTGCTTGTGACTCAGTTGCTAAACCTCTCCAAAGAGAGTAGGGATGAAATAGTACTAGGAAAGGACTAGTGGTTAGCTAATCCTTCTCGCTACGTGCCTCGCAAGTTTTTGTCCCTTCGAACAGAATCGATTTATCGACTGAAAAAGTCTGCTCGTACCTGGAATCGAAAGCCAACGACGTTAACCACTGCACCACGGACCGAGATGAATAAATGTTGAAATGTTTTATTATTTTAATTGCAATGCTATTCCACCAAGTATTAACAGTGAACACCTTAAAAGGGAATATCTCTTATAATATACAACAAAAAATGCTTTCAATTCTTCAATACAGTACCTGTCGAAACTTTCCTTGCGTTTCAATAGGTACTTTGTTCGTAATTTATAAATGCTCTTAGCAATGTTTTATAGAGAAGGGTTTTTAACGATACATCACTTGTTAATATGTGAGTGCTTTTATCAGGCCCATACAATATATCAAAGTGTTCTCTATCGATTTTATGTTTCGCATTTCGCCAAGGAGCCGTTTGTTATTCGTACTGATGTATCAACAGGGTATTTAATTTATCTATTAAACCTTTTCACATGATACTCAATTCTGTACCAACTCTAACATACTAACAGCTTTTGTTAATTGCTACTTTTTATGTGGGCATGCAATGTGGAGAATATGGACAAAGCATTATTTTATTCACTACTTAACAATGGGGATGCCACTGGGAAGAGCTTTAGCAATTTTAAACGGCGTTGCTTCGGATGGCGATATATTTCATAACAACGTGAGTGAGTTCAGACGAATACTATTTTTTTATGAATGTTGATTTTGTCGGAATTCACTCGGTTGACTTCTTTGAAAATTTCTAGTGTGATGTTATGACTACAATTTGTGATTTTTATTATGTATATACGAGGTATGTATGTACATATGTTTATATAAATAAATGTATTAAAATTTCTCAAATGCATGGCGTATTGGCGTCAGCTGTAATTCCATGATCTGCATATTTTTTTGCGCGGTGGGTAGTGTTTTCATTTTATATCACCGATTCTATCACGTATGACTTTCACAATTCAAAATTCTATTCCGATAGCGATCTCTCTATCCCAGTGATGCCCAAATATTTTTGGGAGAAGGGCCAGATAGTCAATTCTTAGATAGTTCGAGAGCCGCGTGGTTGAAACTGATTAAATCATCGATAATTTTACTTGTATAAAATTGTAAATTGTAAGTTGCACAACTTATTAACATATTTTATCAAATTCATAATAATCTTAGCCAGGTAAATGAAACAGCTCGCATATCCTTTGTCACAAGAGATAAGAGCAGTAAATTGAATTCATTTTATAGTAAATAGCCAAACGCGATATTTCCGCTTCACCAAAATTCCAATTCTCTTTGACAAAGTTCCATGTGTTCTTATCAACACATGTGGCTTACTAAATCCATCTAACATCACATGCAAACTACGATTCTGAGTAAGTCTTTCACAAACCGTTTGCAAGTGCTTATTGTCGTCAAAATTTTAAACTGAATATATACAAATATAAACCAAATATCAAAACGATAAAATAATTTTATTGCATAAGTGTCTAAACGTCTGTGCCCTTCCAATATCATAGACAAATACCTGACGGTTGAATATAATCCTGATAGCCCTTATTCTACTTAAAATTATAAACTTATTTGACTCGACATCTCAACTCAATGCAGCTCTCTGAAAGTAAGATCATACACGTTCTCATCATATATCAAACCTTTGATAAGAAGACGACGTAATAGTTCGTAAAAATACATGTAAAAAACCGGTGATTTATTTTTGTCATTGCGGGCCGCAAGAAATGTCATTGAAGGCAGCAGGTTGTGCATCACTGCTCTGTACATATGTAAACTTTGATTCACTGGGCTTAATTAAATTAACAAGGGAGGTAGCACTCTTCACTTCGAATTAGTTGAGTGCCTTTACAATGAGCATGTCAATATTATGCACTTTGACTAGATTGATTCGTGGGGCATGTAATTTTCGTGATGGATTCACTTCTTATGAATATAACATTACCGTCTGACTGATTCTTGGAAGCTTTTAGTCGTTGGAGGTTTTGAAAGCTAACGAATTCTCATTTGAATAAGGCTCCGATTCCATATTATCTACGTTGGCTGGTATAATTAAGCAAGCCCCTAAGAAATTTAATTAGATAATAATTAACTTTGAATTTTCGGAAAACGTATTGATATCATATTTAGCACATTGGATTGATATTGAGACGACCAGGGTTTCTTCCTCAATCTGACAGTAACAGACAGCATCCTTGCAAGGCGTTCGTTGACGGAACTTAGGGATAGGATGGGAAGAAAGGTATCTCTAACAAAGATTTCAATCGGTGTTCTCTTTGCCGAAACTCTATCTTAGAGTCGGGTAGTTTATTCTACACAAAATAAGATTACATTGTTTATAAGCCACAGACACAATTGCAGTGAAAACTACATTTTATAGCGTAAGAAGACCAAAACGATTATACTGCGACTTTCTACCGTCCGATGGTAGGAGTGTCAGCTTGGGATGAACGATAACGACTGATGACAAATGGCTGTAGAATAGGCATATTTATACCCTACGATTCTAGTGTGAAAAAGAGCTCAACCAATCGACGCAAAGCGTTCGGGCCTGAACTGAATTCAACCAATCAACGCAAAGTGGTCGCGAATGAACTGAACGAGCGACGTCGTTTCTAGAAGTCGGTTACAAGATTGATTTTATAATATTTTGTGAATTTATTCGCGTTATATTAATTGTTTAGGTCTTATTATCATTGATTGAGGTGATAGGTGATAAGATCGTTCGAGAGTGTCATGATGACCTACAATATCCGGTGGTATCAATATTTAAAATAATTTAATGGGTCAGTTTCTTTTTCAAGTGTTGGTCAGTAAATTTAATAAATGGTCAGTAAATATTATAAACGGTCGGTATCCATCGAATCAGTATGAATGTGGTCAGTTATTAAATGAAACGGTCATTATTACAATAAATAGTCAATCATTTGAAATAAGTGGCCAATTTTAGTTTGACAGCTTGTGAATTTTATTAAATATGGTCGTAAAAGGCAAATTTAAAGACCATGAGATGATTTCTAAAGTTAAGGTTTTTGAAAGCAGATAAGACTATTTTAATAATAACCTTACTTTACTAAATTGTTTTATACCACTACTAATTAAGAACCGTTTAAAGATATCTACTGATCCTTTTGACAACAAATTACTGACCATTTTTCAATAAACTACTGACCAAATATATTTTTTTATTGACCGTTTTATTTATTTATTACTCACCATTTGTTTCATATTAACTGAGAATAAATCGAATTGTGTATTTGTTATCCGGCCCGCCAAGTTTTTAAAAATATCATTTCGGCCCGTTACTCAAAAAGACTGGTGACACCCCTGCATCAAAGAAAGCTTGATTAATTTTTTCATAAAACCATTTATTGCTTTTTCATTTGAAAATGCTTAGAAGCTGGAAAATGGGTTACATGTTCACTGTGTCTTAATTGAAGTATTATTTAAATAAAAACGTTGATTAAAGCAATTCAAAAACGTCGCAGGTTTCATTTTTGCCTCGGTCATGTAAAAATGCAGTACAAAATTCAGCGCAAGCATTTATTTTCACAAGTCGCTCTACGCTTCTACAAGCCACGGCTAATCTGGCGGAAAAATTGCCACTCCGTGCGGCGCGATAATTAAGCCACTGTTTTCGGGACAAGAGCGGCTCTACGCCAAGCCAGGCGTGGTATCGACCCATTTCGACTAATCTACTGGCGCGTAGCTCTATCGTAGCGTTACGCCGTACGCATCGACGTAGACGGCGTAGCCCGTAGACGAACACCGCTATACGTAAACATACACGTGTTTATAATCGTGCGTATGTGTGAAGCAACAATTATTGACAGGTGCTGGGCTAAGTGGCAACAGGTGAATATACACACTCACAGATATTTTTTCTTTGTCTCCATCTTGACGCGTTCGAAATTTAAATCGTGCAAAACTTACTTTGTTTTAATATAAGCAAATATAAAACAAATCTTAATCGATTTTGAATATTTTTGAGTAACAATGAAGCGACTGTTTTCCCAACTCGCATTTCGTCGTTTATCGTACACTGTCTCTTACGTGGATAGAAGCACATTAGTATATTTTGATTTTGTCAAAGTTCTTCCCGACTCCTTCGTCTCTAAGTAAAGTTTTTATATTCAAGTGGCATTCCCTTTCCATCACTACAGTTATGAGCAATATCCAGTAAAGCCAGCTCAACAGGTCAGCTTACTTTTTTATTTTACCTATGAAAGGTCATCGAGAAGAATGGCAGTCGGTCTATAACAATTCTAAGGTGCTTTCAGGCTAGAGGTCGTTGGATTCAAGTGATGGCCCACTGCCTTGTAAAACTTTGTGATTTACTTGCAAGCTCGTTGTATAGACTGGTTTTCCCCTTATTACACCTGCGGACCGGTAAAAAGAGGAAGAAAAACATGCGTGCTACTAATACTGAAATAAAAATGGTTTTTATTTCATATTTTTATAATAATGAATTTTGACCGGGTTTCACCTTCCAGCATCTTCAGGCATTTCAAGTACACGAATGTTCTTGAACTGACGCGTAGTAAACAGTCTGTATTGTTGATGTATAAAATAAAATTGGAGAAAATTTTCATGTAAAAATGAGTTTCAATGAATTATGTTGGTAAATTATAATGATCGTGTACCTATTTTGAATGTAAAATCGCAAACACTAATAATTATCAAATAATAACATGGAAACGTCGATCAATATTTTTGGGTTTTATCTGAATTAATTGATTTGAAGTGTTTGAGATTATAATAAATGATTGGAATTTGGCATACAGTTTGCGACCCAGCGGAAAGTCTCAGCACTGGGCCGTGGACCACCGGTTGGTGAACACTGGTATAGACGCATGAATGTGTGTGTATATTCACTGCATATAAATACAATAAAAATAATAACACATTTTTTAGTACTTTTTCCACATCTGATTTATTTCATCAGTACCGGTTTCGCTCATGGCGAGCATTATCAACTGATAAGTAATACAATAAGACAGTGGTATTTATGTCAAAAGTTAAGGATGAAAACAAGGTATGACAAACAATTGGTAATGCAACTAAGCAAATAAATTAAGTAAATTACAAGACAAATAGACTAAAAATAAAATGTTCAAGACCTCTTAGCAATGCAAAACTAAAACATCAAAAATCAATTAAGTATGAATTTAACATTAACAAAGTAAAAGCCCAAATATTAAGTGAATTTAATAAAAATAAATAAATCTAATGTCTGTCAACCATAATTAGATGGAAGTCCCGGTAATGAGTTCAAATGATTCAGTACCTGTAACAGAATAAAAGCCATGTATGTATGCATGTATGCAAGCTATGTATTTACATTACGAGATAGTAATATGCATAATATATTGAATACATCGATACATAAGCTAACCTTTTGAACTGGATTCACTATCGATTGCTCATTACTGCAGCAGAATGTGAATCTTATATATAAAAAAACGGCGTATGTATGTATGTATGTCTGTAATTCCTTGTTGCATTGTTGTTGCAAGTTGCCATAAAAACGAATATGAAAGAAAATATGTTTGAATTTTCATCGGCGAAGACATTTAGTCAAAATGTAATAAATTAGTCTTCTACCAACTTTTTCCCGGCTTTTATTAATATAATAATGTTTATTATTTACGTGAAGGTATTATTTGACATTTTGACAGCAAATTAGATTTTTTCCTTCAATTTGGACATTTTAATGGGCGAGAATGGGGCTGTCATCAAATTAAATAAAGTTTGTGATTTTATTTTAACTCTATTTTGGATACGGAAAGAAAAATAACTATGTATTTTAATTCTACATAAATTATTTTATATATTTGTTGATAGCTATTTCGGCTTACGCCTTCGTCAGAACTACTACTATCAACAAATTCTTACTGTCAGCAAATCAACAAATCAGCAAATCAACTAGTTCTGACGAAGGCGTAAGCCGAAATAGCTATCAACAAATATATAAAATAATTTATGTAGAATTAAAATACATTGTTATTTTTCTTTCCGTATTATAATGGAGTTCTACCAAGTAAATGCCTACTCAATCAATAATCTATTTTGGATGTTAGATTTTGTGATATAGTTATGTCGAATGATATAACATTAAATAATTATTGGTCGCTTAGTCCGAGCGACGCCGGGTAGCAATACTAGTTAACTATAAAAGCTAAGCTCAGAGATAAATAAGATGGTAAGATTTTTGACAAATAGATATCCAAAAAAAATCGATTCACAAAACGGAGCGAATCCAGAGCGGTTAGCTTACTGCAATTCCTGACAAAGCCCAATTCTCTTTGTTTTACCCTTTACGAAAAAGAGAAATGAAAAGATAAAATAAAAACCTATTTTGGAAAAACAGTTTATGTCCCAGCAAAAAAAAAACATTGAAAATTGCCTCAATTGGAAAATGAATGTGAATTTTCTTTCAGTCGACTTTAGCTTTTCTGTTTGACCGTTAAAAATATAAAAGGAAACTACAAGATAACTACTAACAACCTTTTTTGAAATTCTGAAATAAATATTGCGAAGGAATAACTTTCGTTTTGACCTTCTCTCAATTACAAATCGGCTATTTAAAGAAAAATCTTTTGCGTTGAATACCTATGTAGATTTATATTCAATAACCAAATTCTACTATTTAATGAAATTATTTTCTATTCACGGCCAATCGAATATAATCAAAACCATTGAGTATAAATAACTGATTAATTCTTCATCTTTGTCAATATTTGTGGCTAGTAAAGTGAGTGACTTTCAATAATGTATCAAAATGATCATCTTTTGTGATAAATTTAATGAACTAAAGGATAAATAATTGTATAAAACCAAAATATAACTAATTGCAACCTAGACTGATCTTATTTGAAGTTATTGATTGAATTTACATTCACTTGGCAGAGCTCCATTATAACACGGTAAAAAGTTGCAACGTATTTTAGTCTTACAGAAACTATTATAAAGGGTCTTTTTATAAGGACGCTTAGTTTTGAAATGTAAATAAAACAAGTTGTTTGTGAGATTTCGACTAAATTTTAATTTCATTTGTAAGTATATTTTACGGCATTAAATATGGAATATAGCATCAAATGTCTGCCAATATCCATTCATTATAAAATGGGCCATGTCGCTAAAGTTGACTTTTTTGACAAATTTGGGTAAACTTCCAACTGCTCCAGAACCCAATCAGGCGTTGTCTGTGGTCGTTTACCTGAAGTTCCTTGGTTAGTTGGATTTTATACGGGTGCAGACATAAGGCCCGATTCAAAATTCGCCAAGTTGAAGTCGCAGAAAAGCCAAGTTCTTGTGAACGACGAGAAATAAGCTGCCTTGGGTTTTCCTGTACACTTTCACACACAGCAGCAATGTTTTCACCAGATATTGTATTTTGATGACGTACAGGTAGGTGTTGGCCGATTATTTACCAAACTGGTTGACTCAAATTTGGCCACTGAACAATGAATAATCTACTCAGCAGGACAAAGTAACATATTTTGAGCGTCCCTATTGAAATACCCTTTATATGAGGAGCTAATTTTCAAAAGTGGACAAATCCATTTTTTGAAAAACTGAAAATGTGAGATATTTTCATTACTTTTTCCTCATAAATTTGTGTTTACTATCAATATTTTTAACATATGTTTTAAATTAAGGAATCACGGATAATATGTAACACTTCAAGCTTTTCCATGTGAATAAAAAAGGTCTCAAAAGTTTAATCTAAGACTGGCAGTTGAAAAAAAGTATTTTGGAATTGTCCACTTACGAAAATTAGCTCCTCATATAAGGTTGATAGTTATTCGGCTTACGCCATCCAACTACTAGTTCTGACGATGGCGTAAGCCGAAATAGCTATCAAGCATTTATAATATAATGTCTGTAGGACTTAAATACGTTTCGATTTTCAAGCATTTTTTAAATTAATTTTATCTTTAGCTTTTATTTATTGTCAACGGTCCCAAAATAATATGTTCCGTTATATTTCAAAGATACATATCAAGAGAAGAGAATACAAAGATATTTCAATGCGTATTAAATCATTTTCTTGTTCATAGCTCTACTAAACCTTAAATCAATACATATAAAATATGTTTAGTTTTCGTGGCAGCCCTACTTTGTAAAAGTTTTTTTGAATCTTACATTTTTTCCACTTTTAAATGATATCTTATAATGATTTTCCGGATAGTTTCCATGGAGAAGTTGATAGTTGAAAACGGTGGAGCTTAAGGGGTTGAAAATTTCTTAATATTTCGTAGATTGTGATATTTATTAAATAATATATCAACGTTCGTAAGATTTTATGACTTTTCTGAAATATTGCTGAGATATATCTTCATTTTAAGGGCCGCGTCTTTTATTCAATCTGAACAATTCATTTCAAAATATCCCCAGCTCAAACAATGGCATCCTTCTTGATTGATTACCGTCATTCGAGACGAGACGTGCGACGGCATTTTTTCTTATTAAAGCCGTCACAAGCTTCTTGTTTACGTTGGGAAAATCACCTGAGCACGAACACCTGCGATAGTTTTATTGAAAATTTCGCTTCGGGCAGTGGACAATTTTAAAACCACTTCGGCTTCTTATGATATAAGAAACGTATCTTGATTTTTGCGTTTAAGTTGAAAGGAAATAAACCATCTTAAGCCATGTCTGATCCCAGTAAGATAAATACATCATCCAATAAACAGTAGATAATTACATCAGTTAGTTTATCTCGAGAAGTTTTTTTATCGGAATTGTCTCTCACTCAATTCTGTGTTTTTCGAAGAGAATACTACTGGGCTGTGGAGTCGTTAAAAAAATACGACTCTGACTTCTACTAAAAAACGATTAATTGTATCACGTTTTTTTCCTACCTTTCCTATTTATGTGAATTCAATTATATATCAGTCAAAAAATCTTTGGCCTATAGTGAAATTTTACATTTTATACATATATCTTCTATATATATATATAAAAATGAATGTCTGTATGTATGTCCGCTATGGACTACTAAACCGCTCGACCGATCGATGTGAAACTTTACAAATTTATTGAGTGCACCCCCGCGATGGTTTCTGGTTTACCAACCCCTCCCCCCAACCACCTCTCAACCTCCCCATCCCAATATTTTTTAAAACTTTCAGAATTTTTCGAGTTCACTTCTTCGAAGGTTTTTGGCATACCCCCCCCCACATACGCTCCCCAAACCCCACCCCGCCAAACAACCCCCCTCCCCCCCAAAAATTGATATCGAATTTTTTACAAATTTCTCGAGTACACATCCGCGAAACTTTCTGGCGTACACCCCTCCCCCCCAATCCCCCCTACAATTGCAGGCGTAGCAACGCGCGCAGGGTACAGCTTGTTCAAAAATAAAAAGTTTGAACTTTTCAAAATTTCCAACTCCGAATACGACTCCGGCCAAAACGCTGCGACGACTCCGACTCCGACTCCGCAGTCCTGGAATATTCTATTATAGGATCATATGGGTGTGGGGAGTCAGTTTGGACAACTCGGGCATCCATGACTACGTACAGAAATAAATAAACTGTCCCGACCGAGACTAAAGCCCTAAATAATAAATAAATAAATAAACCCTTAAAGAAAAAAACACATCTGTGTTTCATCAGTTGATTATGCTTGTTGATATATGTAACAGTGAAACTGTATTCTCAGTGAAACTGTATTCTCAGTGAAAATGTATTCTTCTCCAAGCTGTCATGGAAATTAAATTTGACTGCCTTATCTTCAGCTCAATGTGTGTCTGTGGTTCTCTTTTTATGAAAGGGACTAGGTACATGCTGATTTTGATTGAAGCAAACCAAAATTTTAGGCCGGCATATCATCGACTTGGGCCAATAATTTCAATGATCGTGACCATTGAAATCATGTTGTCATACAAATCTATTACTTGATACATTTTCACTGAGAATACAGTTACACTGTAACATATATATAAATAACTAGTATTGCTACCCGGCGTCGCTCGGACTAAGCGACCAATAATTATTTAATGTTATATTATTCGACATAATTATATCACAAAATCTAACATCCAAAATAGAGTTAAAATAAAATACAAACTTTATTTAATTTGATGACAGCCCCATTCTCGCCCATTGAAATGTCCAAATTCAAGGAAAAAATCTACTGTCTAGCCTCTCGTTCCTCGGCAGTTTCACCCAAATTAAACGATCTTTTACGTTTTGACATGGCTCTAAGAGGAGCAAACTATTTGCTCTATCAATATTTTGCAAAGCAAGCAATGCCAAGCAAGGCAGAATAACAACTGTTCCCAGTTTGGAAGTTTATGTCCGAGTATAACCAGTACAAACGTCGCGTTTACAGCCCGTCCAAGCGCGTCCGTCGTTTAGACTTTTCGAGCTAGAATCCGTCCATCTTGACCAATGGAAAAGCGGGCTACAAAGTTTCAATAATTTGGCCAATAGAATTGGCGCTTATTTGACAATTACAGACATACATCCCACGTTTCGGTTTTATATATAAGATGTTGCAGTGGCTAACGTCACTGGCTTCCGTGACGAATTGCCCGGGCTCAATTTTCTGTGCGAGCATATTTTTTCAGTCGTTAAATCGATTTTGTTCGAAGGCAATGGGTGTTTGTGTTGTTAATAAACCCTTATAAATTTTCCAGCGATTAGCTAGCCACTAGCACTATCTTTCTCTTCGAAAAAGAGAGGTTGAGCAACTGAGTAGCAAGCAAGTCTCGAAGAATAAAAAAGAAACATGTTGAGAAAAACTACGCGAGATATACATATACTTGATAAAATTGCAATTAAGTGTCTTAAAGTAATTGAAAATCAAAAAATCTCATTTTCCTAAACACCTTTCAACTTATTTTTCACTGTCATCCCCGGAAAACAACCCCCGCGCAAAAATATAACCTGCCGTAAAACTCGTGTAGTTAATCTGGATTCCATAAACCTACCAAAACGTATAATGAATATAAATTAGGAGAAATTGAAACGAAAATTATATTCAGCATACAAGGGTTTTAATAATAATCCGGATTATCCCAAAGCCTGAGTGAAAACACAACATCACAATTACTTTTATTAACATTTCCGTCCCGGTGGGTAAGACAGTTTACCACCACTGCCACTTTATCTTAAATATCCATTTTAATATTAGTGATACAATGCGTAAACTTTTGTTATTATTCAATCATTGTTTTTTACACCTTTTTCAGTAAAAAAAGTATGATTCTGATTGACTAGTTTCGTCGCAATAAAATAAAAATGAAAATTATTCGGACTATTATTGGCCGAAAACCATTTTTATTGTCGCTACCAATTGCCAAGATTCAAACTTCACTGGCCATACGCGATAAAATAACGTTATCTTATCTCAAACGCGCCTCGATCAAACGTATGTTTCAAATCAAATCGGTGCTCTTTACATTAAAAGGCGTAGATAAGTGCTCACGCGAACAGTTTTGATTACACCAGTCTGTCATGCACATCAATACGAACTGCTTGTCCGTTCATGCATGACTTAAAATATGAATAATTATATTAAAAAAAACTATCGATTTTTATATATATAAATATATATTTTTAGAACAATGTATAAAAATACGTTAAAGCATAATATAAAAAATTTTCAATGCAATCTATGCCAATAAAGCCCTGGGGTATTTTTAGTCCCCCTTTCGGATCACAAGTTATTTGTCAGAGACCGTCTTTCTAGGGTTAATACTTTGAATTTAAAATTTGTCGAAGGGTTTAAAATCGAATACATTGATTTTTTCAAAAGCTTCCCTTGAAAATCTAATCCTTACTACGCAAGAGTTTAAAGTTTTTAAAGCTCATTTTATTTACTTTATAGTGTATGTATTATTTTCAGAATGCTCTCTCCTCCAAACCCATACTAAATATTTAACAGTGAATGGAACGAAAATCTGAAATTTCTGGAAACACTTTTCTGTTTTTTAAATCCTTATTATAAAAAAACCACTTTTAAGGTGTGCACTGTCAACACTGGGTGAAATGGCATTAAAATAAAATATTATACAAAGTACTTATTCTGCATAAAATTTATTGGATCAGGACCGGTTTTGTTCATGGCGAGCACTGTCAACTAATAAGAAATACAACGAAACAATGATAATTATAGAAAGTTTAAGTTAGAATTACAAGGTATTTATAAAGAAAACCTGATCAGATAGAAATGTATCAAAGGGAGAATTCCACTATTCTTGAGAATTTTAAATTGAATGCTCGTGATAAATTTTTGAGGAATCGTGAACATGAGTTGCTTGTTCTTACAACGAGTAAAACCAACCTACTAATAGTGATGCCACTGGGAAGAGCTTCAGCGTATTTTAACGGTATTGCTTCAGATAACTACATATTTCACATGGACGTGAGTGAGTTTAGACGAGTTCTACTTTTAATGTTTTATAGTTGATTTTGTCGGAACTTACTCGCTTGATTTCTTTGCTTATTTCCAATGTAATTTTTCACTCTAATATATATGTAACCCATTAATTTTTTTCTTCCAATATTTTAACTTTTTTACACATTGAAAAATCAATAAACTCATGTATTAATAAATAAATATATCAATTTACTGGGACTTAATCTCGTCACCACCGCTACTAAAGCCAATGACTTTAAACTTTCGTCCAAGGATCCAATAATATAATATTTTACATTGTAGGTGAAAGTTCTCCACCAAATTCAACAAAATATATTTTATATATAATACAAGAGAATCCTTTTCCGAAAATTCAAACATTTGTTTAGATCGGGGCAGGTGAACGAAATTTAAGTTATGACTTTACATCGATACCTTTATCTAGAATTTTGTTAACATTTGTTGAACAGATTGTACAAAACAAACAAAAAACATACCGAAAATGTTTTCTATGATAACAAATAATGTTGAAGGAAAACATAAAAATATATGTATACTGAAAATTTCATGTTTTCAATGCTTACAATTCTTCGAAATTAATATGTGCCTTAGTATGAATAAAACAGAATTTTTGACTAATAAATTTTACTCTTAACCTGTTGTTTACCAGAAACGTATTTATCAGGTGGCTATTTTCAAAACTAGTCAATTCGAAAATTATTTTAATAAGCTTGCTAGTTTTAGAAATAATAAAACATTTTTAGTACTTTTCCACAAAAAAAAAAAAAAGCGGATCAGGACCGGTTTCGCTCATGGCGAACATTATCAAATGATAAGAAATACAACGAAACAGTGTTAAGTATACTAAAGTAAAGCAAGAATTACAAGGTATGACAAAAAATTGTAATTACAAATAAACAAATAAATTGAAGCAAAATACAAGAAAAATAGACAATAATTAAAATGTTGAAGAACTCTAAGCAATGCAACCTATTACATCAACAATTAATATGTATGAATTAGCAAAGTAAAAATGTGCTGTTAATAAATAAATCTTAATGTCTGTAATCTATAATGAGACGTGGAAAGTCCAGGGAAGAATTCTCATTCCAACGAAAATAGTGTGCGGAAAGATTTTAAGAGGCCATATAAACCGGTCTTGATCAATAATTTTTTTGGAATAAGTACTTAAAAATATTTTTATTAATTTTATTATTTATTTATTTATTTAAGAAAAAGCAAATCATGGCATTACAGCTGATGCCAATGCGCCATGTATTTGACAAATTTAAATACATATATTTATATTTATATATACATACATGTAAATACATTATAAAAATCACTAATTAATTAAAAACAAGATGAAAACATTGTAGTCATAAAAACTGAGAGAAAAAAATTATAAAATCATATTAGAAATTTTCAAAGATGTCATCCGAGTGAGTTCTGAAAAGATCAACTTTTATTCATAAAATATAGTATTCGTCTGAACGTGAGTTATCGTCAATATGAAATATGTCGACATCCGAAGCAATGCCGCTTAAAATTGTTAAAGCATTAAATTATAATGCCATTCCACCAAGTATTGACAGTGAGCACCATAAAAGTGAATTTTACATATGATAATTTTTTGTTCACAATAAAAAGGTTTTATTTTTACACATTATCTGTAATTCTAAATTTAAAATATATTGCTAGTAAACACAAACTTATGTGGAAAAACTAATGAAAATATCTCACATTCTCAGTTTGTCAACAAGTGGATATGACCAAATTTGAAAACTACTTCCTGATATACGGTCGACAATCTCGTGAGCACAGTGTCGGCAATAAAAAATGAGCGTGTATATACGGTCTACTTTACTACCACTAATACTGGACAAGGTGGATGATTTTACAATTAAAAAATGTTATCCACATAGCTAAATCTTTTAGAATCACAATCTTTTACTTATAGTTGATATATTTTGTATTATATATAATCAATGCAATATCGATTTCAAAGAGAGCTTTCTTGTATTACCGAAATCCGTCGCATTTTTTTTTGAAAGCAAATCGTGGCCCTCATTGCACGATTGTTTTTGTATCTACCGGCATATAACGGGTTATAAGTATAATGTTTTGTGTTTTTAATTCTCACACCCAGGGCTGTGAAGTCGGAGTTGGAGTCGTCGCGGTGATTTGGCTTTTTAAGTTTGAACTTATTATTTTTGCATATTATTTGTAAAATTTGGCTATTGGCCGGTTTGGAAGGGTTGATATTTAATTGAATACACATAATTATGAAAATTAGGCAAAAAAAGTGACGATATTAAACTTTTTTAGTCGGAGTCGGAGTTGTGTTTTTGGTCAATGCTGGATTCGGATTCGAACTTTTTTTCACTAACTCCACAGCCCTGCTCACACCCCTGTTACTCGATTCTGTGAAACGAGGGTTACAAAGAATGGCCCATTAGCTAACTACTTATCCTCTCTCAGACAGTAATCCTTGAATATTTTCTATGGATTCGACGGTAACTTTGTGAGGGCTAATTTTAATTTCAAATTAAATTGATTACTTTGTTATAATTTAGAATATCGATTAAATTTTCATATAAAAGTTGAAACTCAGTTGCTCAACCTCTCTTTTTCGAAGAGAGACAAGTGGTTAGCTTATCGATCTTGCCCTGCGTCGCTTTTTGGGATCGGAAAGGTGGGTAGGGATTTATAACAGCAAAAACACCCATTGCCTTCGAACAGAATCAATTTATCGACTAAAAAAACCTTATCGTACCGGGAATCGAGCCCGGGCGGTCCGTCACAGAAGCCAACGACGATGAATACTGCACCACGGAACGGGGTAAATGCGTATTTATTAGCATGGTATAACGATATTCCGAAAAATATCCCACGTTATGAAATGTCGTTGCCTTACTTTGAAAAGGTTCTAATTGACGTTTTTGACTAAAACGATCTTTTTTTCGGAAAAGTTTGTATTTACCGGATTCTATCATATGTATATATGAATTTCAAAATCATCTATGATTGAATAACGGAGTTAGCAGAATCCCGGAGTTGCACTGCATCTGCACACTTTTTTACTTAATTTATTTGACAAAGTTCTAAGATTGTCATTATTATTACCAGCATGAGATCATTATTTCTCTTTATTAGATCTTTTATACCATTATTTCTTAGCAAGAGTTGTTAAGTCACACGGTCCAATATTTACGGCTTTTTACGTAAGGATAAAGTTAAATTAATAAAAAAAAAATCCAATATACCTTGTAATTATTACTCAAACTTTGTATAAATATCACTGTTTTGTTGTATTTCTTATCAGTTGAAAATGCTCGCCATAAGCGAAACCGGTCCTGATCAAATAAATTTTATGTGTAAAAAGTACAAAAAATGTTTTATTATTTTTATTATAATGCCATTCCACCTAGTATTGACAGTGAAAACCTTTAAAGTGATTATAATTGAATTCGATATAAATTGTGTGTCAAATTAATTGAATAATTTTTGTTTTATTTCCAAAGCTAATAATGAAACCGCATTGTTTACATTCATTTGTTTTCCCGCGGTGTAATTTCCACTCGAAGGAAAACAAAAAAGTTTTTCCGACTCGGAAAAGTTTTGACAGTTTTTCGGCTTTCTCGGGCAACGGTGAGAATAGCTTTAAATTTATTGCCCCAAAATAAAAGTTCCTTATAAATGATTACATTTTAAACATAAACGAAAAAACAAAACGAATTTCTTGCTTTTTCAGGTTGAAAGCCATTGAATAAAAAATAAATTGTATTCTAATACATTAATAATCAACATGCTTTGTGTCAATTATTTTTGAATCTCAACTGAACTAACAATGCTTTCAAATTTAAATTGTTTGAATTTTGTACTTTTCTATGAGTTTTGTCGCTATCGACCCGGGTTTCGCCTTTCGGCATCTTCAGGCATTTCAAATGCGCGGAAGTAATTGAACTGACGCGTAGTAAACAGTTTATATACGTATATAGTTTGTTTTGTATATATACGATACAAAATGTTTACTACGCGTCAGTTCAAGCACATCCGTGCGCTTGAAATACCTGAAGATGCCGAAAGACGACACCCGGGTCGTTAGCGGCGAAACTCATGGAAAAAAAACAACATTCAAACTTAAATGAATTTAATTCTTAAGAAATCAGTACTTAAATATATTAAAAGAGTTTGGGCCTGTATTTAATCTCCTTATATACTTTTAACAGATTTCTTAAACCATGTGACTCTTTTATATATTTTTACAGATTATGCCTATCCTAAAAAAATCTTTAAATACAAGACTGGCCTTTAAGAGAATTAAGAAGAAAATGAGTTAACTTGGTTTCATGAATGTTTTTCGACAGAGTAAACAGAAACTCATGGAAAAGTACAAAATTCAAACAATTCAAATTTGATTTTAATATTCCATTAAGCACCCTCAGTCGAAATCCTTTAAAAACTGTGCTTTATATGGATTTAGTGGTAAATTTGTTTTTTCACGTATTGTATGAAGACGCCTCTTAATTATTTATTTTATTTAATACTAGCTGTACCCTGCGCGCGTTGCTACGCCAGCAACTAAAATAAATTTGAAGGAAAGACATTACACAAATATTCAATTCAATTTGCATGTATTCAATACTCGAGAAATTTGTAAAAAATCGATATCAATTTTTGGTGGAGAGGGGGGTTGTTTGGCGGGGTGGGGTTTGGGGGGCGTATGGGAGGGTAGGCCAGAAACCTTCGAAGAAGTGAACTCAAAAATTCGTAAAGTTTAAAAAAAAAATTGGTGGTTGGAGGTTGGGAGGTGGTTGGAGAGAGGGGTTGGTAAGCCAAAAACCATTGCGGGAGTGTACTCAATAAATTTGTAAATTTTCACATCGATCGGTCGAGCGGCTTAGTAGTCCATGACGGAAATACAGACAGACAAACATTAACTTTACAATTTAGAGCAATCCCGCATCTGCATTTCTTATTTTGGGCCATTTTATTCTCAAAAGTTCAACTACTGGTACATGGTCAACAACTGGTACATGGTCAACAACTGGTACATTTACTTTACCTATGAAAGATCTGAAACGAGTACGTTTGCAATAAAATCATCAAATAATTCAAAACGAAAACGTATTAACCACTTGCCGGTCCAATTGATTTAACATATGCACATATGCACACATTTGAAAATCTTAAATAACACATGAATGAGTTTAATAATTTCTGGTTTCATTTGAAAAAACATTTAAAATTCATCACACACTCATGAATGAATTTAATACCCATTAAATATTTCTTCTTTAAGTCTTTTGAAAAATTTCTATGCCTTTGAAACGTGCATTTTTAATGTTTCAATTCTTTCAATGTAGTTTTCCCGTGCGCAAAACTTCTTCGATACATCCACTCAGTACATAAACACCTTTACCTGAAAAGTTTCAGCAAAAGTTTCTAGTTTCATTTTATGTTAGCAACATCTTGATGGATTGTTTCTGCTTTGATTGAAAACAAAAGAGATGTGAAATTTACAAACAAGTTTGTTTTTATTTAATACGAGCCGATACCTGGCAAGCGTTGCAATGCTACTCAAAGAAAGAAAGTGTTTGTGTATATTGATTAGATTAGTAGTCCTCAGCTTTCTAGATCTTTTGAAAACACACCATTTCAAACCTTTAAGAAAATTTGAGGCTTTCAATAATATACATATAACATATGCTTGATATATTCCCGAACTAGGTCCTTGGAGGGCATTGGGCTCACGATTGCGAAGACGCCACCAAATTTTCTCCGTGTAGGTTTTGCTGAAAACCTTTCGTAGAACTTTTCACTCAGTTTACAACAGTTTCAGGCTTTGCAATAAATTGAAAAGTATTTCTTTTACAAAAGTTCTTGAAAATGTATAAAGCTTTAATCTATACGATGTTCAAAACGTATCAGTACTAACATATTATGTTTTATCAACCTTAAAATGTCTAACATAAATATTGTTTATTTATCTTAGCTTAAGAGAGCAGTGAATAGTCTTACTTTTCTATTAGTTTGGTCGCTTACGACCCGGGTTTCATATTTTGACCTTTAAGGCCTTTCAAATGCGTGAATACTCTTCCACGCCCTGTAAATAAATGTCTGGTCACGACGTCATCTTCAGTTACAATGAACACGAGCTTGAATCGTTCAATCGACATATGAATTGGTGTAAAATTTGTGTAATTAGTCAGCAAAGTAGTGAAAGAATACTCTTCCAGTCCAACGGTCATTAGGGAATTCTGAAAATCAATTAACGAGACCATATCAATTCTTACAAAGAAAGCTCAGAAGTATTGACAGTGGACACCTTTAAAGTGATAGAATAAGACGGTGAAATAAATAAAAATGTACTTTAATTTTTCAGAAAATATTTTATATATATTTTTGATAGCTATTTCGGCTTACACCATCGTCAGAACTATGTTTAAACTTGCATTCACTTATCTAAATATACCGATGTAGACATGGTACACAATTTATCTTCTTCTCTGTTTCTAAAACAAGGATGGTGGAACAGAGAGAAGATGTATTGTGTACCTTGTCTACAACGGTATATAAAAGGCGAGTAAATGCAGGTTTAAAAATACTTCTGACGATGGCGTAAGCTGAAACTGCTATCAAAAAATATACTTAATATTTTCCGTAGAATTTAAGTACATTGTTATTTTTTTCACCGTGCTATAATGGAGTTCTACCAATTAAATGCCAATTAATCAATAATTCGATAGAATAAGATCTTTATATTAAATTCAATTTGTGTCTCTTATTAAATAACTGCCTTTATTATGGAGGCTGTATTGCCTAAAGCTTTAAAGCTCTGACGTTTTTAATAAAAATGCTATTAAAATTATGTATAGCCTGGAAAACTGACGTCTTTTCAGACACATTTTAAATGTACAAAGTTTACCCAACGCATTATGCTATGACGTCACTTGAAGCTCCGCCAAGAGAGACGGCAGCATGCACACGCTCCTTCTCTCTCTAAACAGCCCCTCCCCCCGGCTTATCCAGCCGTCACTTTTGTTTGCTCATTTACCGCCCCTCTAGGCCCAACGAAAGGGCCTACGTGACAGATGTACTAAATATGTATATGTGCTAGATTCGGATTAAACATGAAAAATAAAAAGTTTCAATTTATTTAACATTTGCATGGCTGAGGGTGAAACAGTCGACCACCACTGCCACTTTATCTCAAATATATATCTTAATATTAGTGATACAATGCGTAAACTATTGGTAATATTAAATCCGACCGTGGCGCAGTGTCAACGTTGTTGGCTTGCATACCGGACCGCCCTGGTTCGATTCCCGATACGAGCGGATTTTTTCAGTCGATAAATCTGTTTAAAAGCATGGGTAATGAAAATCCCTTCCAATCTTTCTGATCCCAAAAAGCGACGCATAGTGACAGAGATTTGCTAATCACTAGTCCTCTTATCATTTCCATCCCTACTCTCTTCGAAAAACGAGAGGTTGCGCAACTGAGTAACAAGCATTTCTCGTAGAAAAACATATGTTGAGATAATCTCTGTGAGGAGTCCATATGCCTCAGTTGCGAGCGGACATGGTAAAAAAAATATTAAATCCTTTTGCAGTACAAAAGTATGATTATGATAGCCTAGTTTCGTCGCAATTAAATAAAAAAGAAAATAAGTCTGATTACTATGGGTTGAAAACCATTTATATTGTCGCTACCAATTGCCAGGATTAAAACTTCACTGCCCATACGCGATAATATAACGTTATCTTACCTCAAACGCGCTTCTTTCCACGAACAATCCAAGTCATATGGATGCTTTTAACATTAAAAGGTGTAGATAAAAAGTCGCATTCACGGTTCGCATCGGCAGTCTAGAATAAACAAGAACACGATCAGGTTGTCTCATTCATGCGCCACTTAAAATATAAATAATTATAGGAAAATTGTCGATTTTCATTTTTTTTTTTTATAAAGATACATCAAAGCATAATCAATCTTTGTTTTATTGCAGTCTATGCCAATAAGGCCATACCACTGGCTTCTTTTTTAGACCCCCTTTGAATAAAAGCTTGCATTGCTAAGAGGTCTTCAAAATTTTAGTTATAGTCTATTTTTCTTGTATTTTGCTAAAATTTATTTCCTGATTTGTAATACCAAATTGTTTGACATCCCTTGTAATTCTTACTTAACCTTTGTATAAATTGATTGAGTGGGCATTTCCTTGGTAGAACTCCATTATAATACGGTAAGAAAAATATTAATGTATTTTAGTTCTACATAAATTATTTTATATATTTGTTGATATGTAGCTATTTCGGCTTACGCCTTCGTCAGAACTAATAGTAGTCTTACCGTATTACTTTGTATAAATATTACTGTTTCGTTGTATTTCTTATGACAATGCTCGCCATGAGCGAAACCGGACCTGAACCAATAAATTTTATGTGGAATAAGAACTAAAAATATTTTATTATTTTTATGATAGGGTAACGGATTTTATTTTAATTTTGAAAATCATATTTTATATCCGTATTATGTGAATAAAATTAGTTCGTTTAAAAGTTTGGCCCGGTCGATCCATTAAATATTCCACGAGCTCGGTATAAATTTACCGCGCCAACTCAAACGTCAGGGATGCGGTTATATATTAATGATAAGTTGGTACCAGCTTTTTTCGTTAAATTTAGCATTTGCCAGCTGCAAAATTTAAAAACAGAAGAACGGACGGCAGAATGGCAACGCCACAGAACAAAGAAAAATGACAACAAATATACGCCTTTGATTTAAACATTAGTTTAATATTATTACATATTTTTAATTATTCCACATATTGTGTAACTAATTGTGACACGTGTTTCGCCTCTTTCAGATGCATCTTCGGACTTATTATCGCAAAGTTTGCTTAAGTAATGAAGCAAGATTGATTCTAATATTTTTAAATGATAAAATTACAAAATGGAGTTTGGGATTTTTCCTTTTTACGGGATGCAAGGAGGGGGTTATAGAATCAAAACAAAGCATGCAAATATGTATACTACTAATTACGTTAGTAATACGTGGAATAATCAAAGTTTTTTTAAATTTTATATTAAAATGAACATCCACAAAGTTACCGCCGAAGCCATCAAAAGTATTTATTTTTATTCCTTACTCGCGAGTACCCGGCATGCAATGCTACTCAAAGAAAGAAAGTGTAATTATGTTTTTCGAAGTGGACATAATTTTTTGTTTTTTCTGTCTGGTGCGTATACGAATAAATCAGAAGGTTTTCCAACGCGTTAGCCGGCCACATACAACTTTCCATAACATGGATTTTTCAAATTTAGTCCACGCAATCGTAGCGATTGTCACTAAGATTTTTTGATGTTCATAATAAATGCCCACACTAAAAATCACTTAAGTTTTATCGCAATCGAATGAGTGGTATGAGATCGCTAACGGGAAAAACAAGCAAACACTAACCCCGTGTCTTAGGTAAGCGACGCGAACCGGCAAGAGAATTTAGGCGAATCCAGTCAATTTAAAACGTAGTTGATCAAAGGTCTTATGTGCCATCGCTCGGCCAGACGCAATTAACGCTCTGGTGAGCTTGGACCGTTTCATATTTTCAAGCGATTCGCGTGCGCCATGAGTGCGCACTTGAGGCGACTTGCGACATATGCCGTCCTGACCGGATCGCTTCGCTTACATATGACACTTGCATGGGCGAGGACCGTTTGATATTTTAAAACTCTGCCGCTTTCAAAGCTGCGCCGGATCGCCTCGCCTAGATTCGCCCAGCTAAGACGACCCGTAAGCTTTAAATAAACAGATAATTAAAAAAACTTTGCGGGCGTCGGCACAACAACTCAACAAAATTTTATCGCAATCGGATGAACGGTATAGGAACGCATACAGGTCAAACATACATTCTTTAATATTTTATATATATTTATAGATAGGTTGAAAAATACTAATTAAAACTTGTATATAGATCTATCATTTGGATATTGAGGAATATTAATGTAAAAAAAGGTTATATATACCTGTGTTTACGTAATTTATGAATTGTCAAAAACTTTCAGAACACATAATCATGCTTTCTTTCATTCTTTATGAGTGAAAAATGTATGCAGTACGTATAGCATTTTATAAAGGTCTGTAGTAAAATACGTGGTTCATGTTATGTTTTTTTCTTTCTCTTTGTTTGCTGGAGGGCATTTTACTTTAATGCATGTCACGGGCACAACAGAAATATTTTATTTTATTTTAACAGCATTTTCATGTTAAAATAACTTTAGCTGAAAAATATTTTAACATTAGTACTTGTACAACACATTATATCAACAGCTGTATTAACCAGGGCTGTGTAGTCGGAGTCGGACTCGTGGAGTCGCAGTTTTTTGGCAGGATTCGGAGTCGTCACAGCGTTTTGGACGGAGTCGGAAATAGTTAACTTTTTCATTTATGCTTATATGTCAAATTTGGCTACTGCCCCCAAAAGTTGGGTTTTCCCACCACCACCCGTTGTCTATATGCAGCCAATGTTTCATGGCCGCCTTTCACAACGCTATCATAGACTTAGAAAAAGGAATTTATCTCTCACATTCATGGCGCGAGCAGATCTGCACAGGACTGATTTTGAACCATGTACTAAAGTGCTTTAAAATAGAAAATAATAATAAAATAAATTGGAGTGACTAGCTCAGCCACTGAAATCAGTTTGATTCAAAGTATCCTGTAAACAATCCGTGTACTGAGAGCCCGTCGTGTTAGACGAGTTTATTGACTCTAGTGAAGAATCGAGATTATGTCGATCCCCGAATAGATTTGCAAATTTTTAAAATGCAATGAAGTTAGCCTTGGTTGCAATGAAGTCAGCGTGGCCTATTGGGCCCGTGTGAGGACGGACCACAGCAAACAGTTCTGCTCGTTCGGAATTCATTCGGGGGCAGTCCCATAGGATGTGATTAGCGTCCTGGTGGGCGTGCCCACAAGCACAGTCCGGCCTTAAATTAACTTGCACAGCGCGAAGAGTTTTGCATTGAACTTGCCATGGCCGGTAAGAAACTGGCTAGTCCAATGGGACGGTGTTAGTGATTTAATTGCAATCCTCCAGGACACATCCGGGAAAAATTGATACGTTTGACGCTACTGCCCCCAAATGAATTCCGAACGATCAGAACTGTTTGCTGTGGTTCGTTCTCACACGAGCCCAATAGGTCACGCTGAATTGATTGCAACCTAGGCCAACTTCATTGTATTTGAAAAAAATTGCAAATCTATTCGGGGATCGACATAATCTTGATTCTTCACTAGAGTCAATAAACTCGTCTAACACGACGGGCTCTCAGTACACGGATTGTACACAGGATACTTTGAATCAAACTGATTTCAGTGGCTGAGCTAGTCACTCCAATTTATTTTACTTTATATTTTCAAGCACCCTTGTGCATGGTTCAAAATCAGTCCCGTGCAGATCTGCTCGAGCCATGAATGTGAGGGGTAAATTCCCTTTTCTGTCTCGATAGCGTTGTGAAAGGCCATGAAACATTGGCTGCATATATGTACACAACGGATGGTGTTGGGAAAAACCTACTTGTATTGGCCGTATTGGTTGGTTGATATTTAATTGAATACACATAAATTGGGTAGGTAGGAAGAAAACGTGACGAAATTAAACTTTTTTTAGTCGGAGTCGGAGTCGTGTTTTTGGTCAATGTTTATTTATTTATAGGAAAAAATAAAATATATTACATGTCATTACAGCTGACGCTAATACGCTATGCATTTAACAAATTAAATAAAAATATCACATAACATATTACAGAAAATATATGAAGCAGAACAGAAATATATAAGTTACATCAAAAGAAAAAAAAATACAAACAAAGCATCAAGATCACTGCCGAAGATGTCCACATCAATAGGCAGTGCATTCATCAGGCGAATAGCCCTTGCGACTGGCGACTTAAAAGACCTACTTGACAAAAAAGTTCTGAGTCGGAGTGGTGTTTTTGGTAAATGCTCGAGTCGGAGTCGTGTTTTTGAACAGCTGCTGGGAGGAAAAAAATATTTTGTGGAGTGCTAAAGTGGAGGACAGAAAAGTGAAGGCCTAAAGGCTTTAATAATCGATACTCTAATATTTGGTATCTTTCTTGAAAACCCATGACCACATACACTTAAATGCTATGAAAGACACGGAATATACAGCGACGATATATTATACAAATATCATAAGACGTATTCAAGCTCGGGACAATAGTAAAAAAAAACTCAAAGCATTACCAAAAATGACAGTAATTCGAAGAAGATACAAAAAATGCGATGTTATACAAGTAAACACTCTTCATACTATACTGAATCCAGGCCTGAATATACATAAGTATACTTGCGATTTGCAAATGCTTATTTTCAAAGCTTTTAAAAAAAGTTTCTTCGGCGTCGTCGGAACAGGGCGTCGCGTGGTGGATATCCGGTACCCTAAGCCTCCAGGCTTTTTCATATCACTTAGCATAATATCAAACACGTGCTTATTTCTCAATTTACCGCTTTGCCGGAGATATATACATATTTTTCACGAAGCCTTTTCCTTTGGATTTTTTTACCTTTGAGAGTTTTCACAAATATGTATTAGTAAAAGCCCAGATTAGCTTCGAGAAAACATCAAATCAATTTGTTACATTTAACTTTTTAGCTGCCAGCATGTGCATGTATGACAGTACCTCGCATGCCACGAATTTTATTCGTCACGGTGGCAGACTTCTTTTCAATTTACATTTTAAAATGGTAAAAACGAAAACTATTTCAATTTTGAGTAAAGGAAAATATTAATGATGTCGTTGTGTGCTCAAAACATTTGTATGTTTCATACAATTGATTTTAGTTCATAAAATCCCGCTTAAAGCGAGCGTCCAAAGACGTCATTTTTTGTATGATTGGCGTCCCGTTCACGGAAAAGTTCACGTCTTAAGACGTCTGTGGCAGCCATCTGGTTAATAACTTATTATTACCATATACAACTAAGATGGTGGAACAGAGAAGGAGATGTATTGTGTAATCTGTCTACAACGGTACATAAACATGACTTAATGCAGGTTTAAAACATTGTTCTGATGATGGTGTAAGCCGAAATAGCTATCAACAAATATATAAAATAATTTATGTAGCATTCAAATACATTGTTATTTTTCTCACCGTATTATAAAGGAGTTCTACCAAGTGAATGCCTACTCTATCAATAAGTTATAAACTAATGTCGGTGACTTAATTAAAAATTAATATTTGCATGCTATTTTCACACATGCATTGTTAATAAAAATAAAAACACTTCAGTACGTATTATAAAAAAGAAATAACGGATCAGGACTAGGGATTCCAAATCGGATATTCGAATATTCGATATCCGGATATATTCGGCCCTTTTTAAACTAATCGATATTCGGATATTTGTGAAAATATCCGGATAGTATTCGTATTCGAGGAAAGATCACATCAATATTTCTGCACATTTAAAGAATAATTATCAATATCCCAGGTAGTGTTTTTTTTGCCTTACTCGGGTGCTATCAATATCTTATCATAATACTTTATTTTAACGAACAAGATAAGAGTCGGGTCTAAAAATACCTTTATTGCCGTAATTTCATTCATTGTGCAGCTGAAAATTTTAAATAATGTAATACAATAGAACGGTATTGAAATGTGAATTTATATGTTTTGCCTCTATCTAAGATTTTACAAAAGTGGGAAAATATTTGGTCTTAAATTATTATAAAATGTATATAAGTGAACAAGAAAACAATGATCATGCAACATCTCTATTTGCGTGCGAGTTATACGTTATTTATTAAAAACTTATAAAACGAGACCACTGTTGGCTTGCAAAAGCAACTGCAATTTCTTATTTATTAAAATATGTTGATTAAATCATAATTTTAATACTATTGTACAACATTATAGCCATGTCAAAACTATCCGAATATATTCGGAGAGCTTAAGTTTTACTATTCTTTTTTTTACGATTAGTGGCAACCCGCGTAATGAGCTCGCGATCCGATTAGGGATAGCTGGAGCAACATTTAATTCAATGCGGAAAGTCTGGGACTTGCGGCTGTACTCGGTCAGAACCAAGTGCCACTTATTCAACGCATGCATACTGACTGTGCTGCTTTACGGTTGCGAGTCATGGCACACCACAAAAGCACAGGGTAATCGTATACTGTGCTTCGAAAACAGATGCCTGCGGCGAATACTAGGAGTACAGTGGTTTGACTTTGTCAGGAATACGGAGGTAAGAGAGCGGACAAACCAGCCCCTTATTACGTCTAAAATTAAAAGGCGACAATGGACCTGGCTTGGACATGTGCTGCGGATGCCCCAGGGGAGCCTGAATCCTGCCTGCCTCTTCTATCAACCTGATGGATCCCGACGCCACGGAAGGCCTCTGATGACCATCCATATGATGTACTCAGGGGAGCTAAGGGACGCCGGGATGACCTGGGAAGATGCGAGGAGGTCCGAATAGGGAGCGGATATGGGAAAAAGAAAAAGTAATAACTGATAAGAAATACAACGAATCAGTGATATTTATACTAAAGTTAATCAATAATTACAAGGTATGACAAACAATTGGTATTACAACTTTCTTGGATAATGTAAGCATACGATAATATATAATATTATATATATCATATACTGAGATAACAAGATCGTTATGCAAAATCTTGCAACCAAACGAAATGCTCAACAAATACTTATTCACGGTGATAAAGCAATAAAGCTTTTTCAATTTCATTCTTAAAAGCGCCACGGTGTTGGAATTTTTTTGCTAACGGTACATGGAGGGTTTTTTACGTGACATTTAACCCGCGTAATGGTGTGCAAGGAAGGCTTCAAACTCATTTCCGGTACGCTAGCTTCACTGACGTCCGACACACCGGAAGTTTTAAGAAAAATTTTGGAAATATTTTATAATAAACTTTAAATTTCTTGGAAATGTCATTATGTTGTTTATGTCAATATCAAATACAATCTTAACAGGCTCTTTACTAAGATCTGTAGTTTATACCAGGGCTGTGGAGTCGGAGTCGGAGTCGGAGTCGCACTCGGAGTCGGAAATTTTGAACTTTTTATTTTTGCATTTAATATGTCAAATTTGGCTTTTGGCAGCATTGATAGGGTTGATATTTAATTGAATACACATTAATACCACCCTAAATGGTAGGTCATCAGAACTCTTTCGAACGATCTATTTTCCACCTCAGTCTATGAGTTTAAGTCGATATCAGGAAATAAATTCATTTTTAATAATACTCTATATTGAAATCTATAGCGATTCAATATAGAGTAATTTCAAATTTGTAAAAGATACATTTATGCTGACGTCTCGCTCAAAACTGGTTTATACTCATGGCTTCATGTAAATGACATATCTCTATAAATATAAGAAAATCTTGGCTTAGATTTCAGTTATTAACATTTTAGAACCCTACGGTCCCGTATGGGACCAGTGATTATGGTTCACTTAGCTATCGGATTACACTGATTTATGATAATAGTTTTCAACATATGAATATATGCTCAAGTAAATAATGTCTTTAAGATACCGGTCCATAACTTTGAAATCGCACAAAAAGTGGTTTCGGTGTATACGATATTCTTATCAGTTGATAATGCTCGCGATGAGCGAAACCGGTCATGAACTCAAAAAATTCAATGTATAATAAGTACTAACATTGTGTTGTTATTTTTATTTTAAATGCGGGCATAATTATTTATACCACATTAGATAAAGGTACGAAATAATTAATTATCGAAAACTCCCGTTTCCTTTGGCCTCCATTGTGTAAACAGTATTGTTGTCAAAATTCCACGCATTAATAATAAACCTGCAATTAAGGCCAACGATATAAAGGCCCCCGCGCTTTGATGTGTGTGTGACAACCTGCTACGGCAAAGAGACAGCGAACCGTAGAGCCTCGCAGCGTAGCATCGTGTGTATGGAGAATCCAATTCCATTGAAACTAGCCTTGTTATATATGTATGTATAATAGAAATGGCAATTACGCCATAGTGCTTCTGTTTATAGTTTGAACTAGGGCTTGTCGGTTTGCAAAATTTGCGACATTCGAAATCGGTTTTTAGTATTTTTTTTATTATTTGAATAAAATCGTTCATCTTAAGACTTGATTTTTTCATGGCTTCATATGAAACGAGTTGAAATTCATATTATGTCTATTGTTTATTATTTTTTACAATCCAGGAATGTGGCTTCGAATGCAGTCATCAAATCATCAAATAATTTCTGGTTTTTTATTTTAATTGAATTTTCCATTTTATGTATGTAAAACTTCAAAAACCGGTTTTTTAAGAATATTGACATTCGAACCCCGGTTTTTTTAAAGGTCGGTTTTGTATAAGCCCTAGTAGAAACGTCTATTGTGTAACAAAGCCATACACATGGGAATATAACGATTTTTTTATGAAATTAGCTTTGAAGGATTAATGACTTGTTTATTGGGATGATAACAGACCATAGATTAATATCGTCGAACAGTGGAAATGGTTAAATGCCTTTAATAATACTAGACTCGAATTTGATTATTTCCTATCATCGGGCTACCTACTGGTGATCCATTATTTTAAATAAATACGGATATATTGCTTAATATTCCATCTTACATCAAAGGGAAAAACATCTTTTTGGATGTAATAAAATATATTGTTTGAGAGTGAAGATTCTACAAAATTACATTACAGATAAAGAAAACAGCAATCCAGAACAAAAAATGGACAGTCCCTTCATTCATAAAGAATGTAATGCTTTCAATATAAAACCAATTAAATGGAGTCGCGTTATCGGATTATCAATCCAAGATAAACACACAGAGAAAGAAATACTTGTCTGTTAACCGACACATTACATGTTTTTGTTCTAAGATAAAGAAAACATACGAAAACCTCATAAACATTGAAAAGGATTAGGTACAAAAATATAATAATAGTGACAGCTGTCAAACGTCGTGACTTTTTGCTTTCACAGATGTCGGTAGGTGTGTTCTCTGCCAAATCGACGCAGAGTTCTCACTCGCATTCTAACTTTTGTTTCTATGGTATGTTCTGTCACATTGCAAGTAGGTACTCTTTGAGATAAATAAATTAATGACAGCTAATTTCACAATATTTCTTGGCACATTGACAACAAGAGGAATTTATGATTTACGTAATTGGCTACTAGTAATTTTATTTCTCGTCTACGCAATGGATTTCGTAATAAATTATAAGTTATTATATATCGATGACAGAGGCGGATTAAGCACATGCGAGGTCCCAGGTGCAATATATGTAATTTTGGGGACCCTCTTTTTCGAATGACAAAGAAAGCGTCGTACAACATATTTGATCTTTTTATATTTCAAAATAATTTGTCACTATTGGTAATTTCATCGAACCGCAAATTTGTTATTATTCAAGTTGAAGGCATTCCATTGAAAGCAGTGACGTCTGGCGACGGGCTGTTGGGGGGTGCAAAGGAAGATTCAACCGTTTTTGCAAGAGTTCTTTCCTATTTATTGGATTTTAAAACACTTCTATAGCATGGACATTCAATTCAGATGTTCGCAATACCAACTGTTTCTCTTTCGTAGTACGGAAAAATAGTTGAATCTTCCTTTTGCACCCCCCAACATCCCGTCACCAGCCGTCACTGATTGAAAGCCTTAATCAAAAAATATTCCTTTAACTCAGTGATGCACAACATGCGGCCCGCAATGACAAATATCAATCACCCCTTTTCTTCAGAACAATAATATGTTAAATTTTATATAAACTAAAAATATATATAATTTAATCAGTTTTACCAATGTGGCCCTTGAACTATCTGAGGATTGGTTATCTGGTCCGTCTCCCAAAAAGGCTGCATAAACTATTTATTCAAATAAAAAAATCGAATTAAATAAAAATGTGTTCTATACTACAAATATTCATAATTTTGCAATAGATCCGCTTTTGAAGCTGTGTTTAATTAACACACAATTTTATCTGCACACAAACTGTATTTGAAATTCCACAAAATGAAACGTTCGGGTGAAAAACCATGTAGGTATATGATACGTAAGTTATTATTGAGGCCACCGAGATTTGGAGTCCCTCTCCACGCGCGCTCCTCTTGCGTTCATGTGGTAATCCGCCCCTGATCGATGAAAACACAAATAATGGATACCTATGCAATGTCTATAAATTGTCTGTAAAATTCAACTGTCAATAATAGTTCAATAACTCTCCGCCAGGAACTCAGTTTGATATGAAATAAATACTTAATGTTGTCGACTTAAAAGACACTGACGTTTGAAAAAAAAATGATTAAATTCTCCCATAAAAAGGGAGATGCTACAGTTATTATACGTTGTTTACCCAAAAGCTGATCCACTGACGTAAAATTAGCATTTTTTGATAGATTCGTGTTGGAATAGTTCACATTTTCATTTTCTAATATCATTTTAGTATTCCATGTAAATTCACCATGCCTGTTTCCTAGCATACTATAATAAATGTAGATAGCTCTCAGGCATTGATGTTTTTATGTAGGAAAATCACCGTCGAAGCCTTTTCATGTTAATTCCTTACCATTTTAGCATTTTTATTCGTTCTTGAACAAGAAAATATAATGTGTGCAAAAATTTAAGGGTGCCAAATGCATAATGCATAAATATGCAACACTAAAAATAAAAATTAATCGGGAAAGTGGATTTGGCAGTTGTAGTGCAGTGTTTCTCAACCTCATCAAAGCCCGTCATTCCTTGTTTCAAATTTCAATTATTAAAATATTTACAATGATAAAACGAATAAATAAGCACCGGTTTTTCAATTTTTCATATAAATAATTTATAATAACGGCATTTTTAAAACAGGTGTTTTTTAAGAATACTTACTTTATGGTAATTTAGCGTTAAAAGGACGATTCTTCCAGCGCTGAAATATATAATACAGTCAACCCTGCTATAGCGGACACTTCTATAGAGCTTTTTTCTATAGCGTATGCGGTGGTTTTTCGTACAAGGCACGTTTCGCTTGCTTACACACTTATAATTTTATTTAAAACTAGCTGTACCCTGCGCGCGTTGCTACGCCAGCAATTGTAGGGGGGCATTGGGGGGGGGAGCGGGTGTACGCTAGAAAGTTTCGCGGAAGTGTAGTAGAAATTTGTAAAAATTCGATATCAATTTTTGGGGGGGAAGGGGGTTGTTTGGTGGAGTGGGGTTTGGGGGGCGTATGGAGCGGGTATGCCAAAAACCTTCGAAGGTGTGAACTCGAAAAATTCGTAAAGTTTTTTAAAAAAAAATGGGAGTGGAGGTTGGGGGGTGGTTGGGGGGAGGAGTTGGTAAGCCAGAAACCATTGCGGGAGTGTATTCAATAAATTTGAAAAGTTTCACATCGATCGGTCGAAAGGTTTAGTAGTCCATAGCGGACATACACACAGACATTCATTTTTATATATAGATATAAAAATTGGAAAAATGTTTGATTTGCTTCAAATCACAAAATACAGTTGAAAAAACCAAGCCGCAAATTTTGTATGGGTGTAAGTTTATATAGCGCTTATTTTTTTATAGCGTTCTCCCTATCTTCTCTCTATAGCAGGGCTGATTAACCAAATGCTATCAATCTTGATTTTATCGGTGTTTGGTAATAACCTGATAACTAAAGCATCTCAAAATGCACTTCCCATATTCCGCAACGTTTCGTCTTCTCTCCTCACCTCAGCTCACAACCTTTTTTACAATCGGTGTTTTCCCGGGATCCCGGTAAAACCGATATTGCAAACCCTTGCCAGCTTAAGTTAAGATAATATCTTTCGATATTAAATTTCATTGAATAAATTGATGACTTGCATCTTATAATAAGTAACGGGATTATACAACCCTGCGATAAGGGACTGCTATATTAAATTGCCCACCTTGGGAGCTCCGGCTACGTCGCTTTGGCAAAATGACAAAGTAATTTGAATAATACGAAGGTAGGTAAATGAAAAAAATATTATTATTTTATAATATGGAAGCCGGTGTCTTGAATTCAAGTCGATGCTTCTCTTTTTGCGGCTAAATACCGTGCTGTAAATGTTACAGTGAAACTGTATTCTCAGTGAAAATGTATCAAGTAATAGATTTGTATGACAACATGATTTCACTGGTCACGATCATTGAATTATTGGCCCAAGTCGATGATTTGCCGGCCTAAAATTTTGGTTTGCTTCAATGAAACAAAATCAGCAAGTAGCCCCAACTTCATAAAAAGAGAACCAAAGAAAAACGCAGACAAACATTAGGCTGAAGATAGGGCGGTCAAATTTAATTTCAATGACAGCTTCGAGGAGAATATGTTTTCACTGGGAATACAGTTTCACTGTAATATATATATAATATAGCAATTGTTTGAATGCTCGAATAATTTGAAAATTTGATATTTATTTCAGCACCGGTTTCGCCAATTTATCAATTTAATTATTAACTGAATCAAAATAAATTTTATCAGGTTTATATATGATTTTTTTAACCATTTCCGCTCCCACGGAGTTTATCTCAACATATGTTTTTTCCTACGACAACTGCTGATTACTCATTTTTTCAATATATCTTTTTCGAAGAGAGTAGGGATTGAAAGGATAGGACAAGTGGTAAGCTAATCGCTCGTTGGATCTCGATGGTTGGAAAGGATTTTTAAAAGCACAAGCACACGTGGCTTTGAACAGGATCGATAAACCGAATGAAATTTGATCGTACAAGGACTCGAGCCCGTGAGTTCCGTCACGGAAGCCAACGACGTTGACCACTGCTCCACGGACCCGTCAATTGGTAGTAGTTGTCAGGGCTGTGGAGTCGTTAAAAAACATACGACTCTGACTCCAACATAGACCAAAACACGACTCCGACTAAAAAAAGCTTAGTTTCGTCACTTTTTTTTCCTACCTTTCCTATCTATGTGTATTCAATTAAATATCAACCAACCAATCCAGCCAACAGCCCATTTTTACATATTAAATGCAAAAATAAAATGTTCAAATATTTCAAAATATCCAACTCCAACTCACGTGTCACAAAAACAAAATAAAAGTGTTTATTTCAATAAGTTAAAAGAAAAACAAAAGTAATTCCATATTTGAATTATTTCTTCAGCGAACATTTGAATATCCCTAGTGTTAACCTATTAAGAACGTTTCTTTGTTTTGTATTGTTTCAACGGCTGGCTGTCAGTGTGGAAAATTTAATCGCTTTATCTAGGTTGCATTTATATTGTGTACATTTAAACCCGGCACCAAAATCACAATTACACTTGCGGGCCAGGGGTCGAGGCCTCTTAATGATTCCGCCAGATCGGATGCTGGCTTTTCACTGCTGTTGTCATCCGAATATCTCGAGTCAAAGCAATTTTCCGGTTGAAGAATTGCCGGTCAGATACCGTGCATATGACAGAAGTGACGGCAAAAGCCGCTTTCATATATCATTAAGAGATGGCAGTTCAAGCGATTACGCTTCCTCGAAACAATTTTAATACATAATGATTTACATCACGAAAACAGTACAATTCCGTAATTCATTATTTATATTACATCAACTCAAGATTTCAATAAAGATTTTTAAAAATCATCAGTAAAAACATGTTAAGCAAGCGCTTATATATGAAAGCAGGGCTGTGGAGTCAGAGTCGGAGTCGTCGCGGCGTTTTAGCCGGAGTCGTACTCGGAGTCGGAAATTTTAAAAAGTTTGAACATTTTATTTTTTCATTTAATATGTAAAATTTGGCTTTTGGCTGCATTGGTAGGGTTGATATTTAATTGAATACACATAAATAGGAAAATTAGGGGAAAAAAGTGACGATATTCAACTTTTTTTAGTCGGAGTCGTGTTTTTGGTCAATGTTGGAGTCTGAGTCAAAGTCTTGGTTTTGGTAAATGCACGAGTCGGACTTTTTTTACCAATGATATCCGAAAAAATACACTATGTCCTTACAATGTGAAATTATTGACAGGGAACACCTAAACGAAGCAGAGGTCAAAACAGAGGAGAGAGGGAATATTAATTATTTGTTTGCTTTGCTGTGTTTCGATTCTATAATCCTTGCTTTCCGTAAAAAGGAAAAATTCCAAACTCCATTTTGTAATTTTTTCATTTTAAAATATTATAATCAATCTTGCTTTATTACTTAAACAAAATTTGCGATATTAAGTCCGAAGATGCATATGAAAGAGACGAAACACATGTCACAGCTAGTAGCACAATACTTTGAATAATCAAAGTTATTTTAAATATATTAAAATGAACTTCCACACAGTTATCGGCGAAACCATCGAGAGTATTTTTGACAGTTGTTGTTTTTATGCCGAAAATTTCTATTGCTTCCAAGTAATTGCTTGTGAGTGTGTTTTTAATGCATATTTATTATACATAAATGATAAATCGAATTTGGAAAATGTTCAAATAAACACTGATCCAGACGTTCATTGTTTGCTTCTTTTCTGTTTTCTTTGGAATATTACTTTCATTCCGCCTTAACCTCCTTTAATATTTACTTTTCAAAATGAAAATTGGAAAACCACCCAGCCTATTCACCCCTAATAACAAAACCCTCAACACATGTACAGTAGCAGACAGGTGTTGTGAGTTTTTGTTGAATTCGAATGACATACGAATAATTTTCACTGTTTCATCAAAAAAACTTCACCTCTTACATTGAACTGATGGACAAATAAATGAATTTCCAGCATTAAAATATTATTCCAATTAACTTAAACTGTTTTCGTTGATAAATACCAACCTGTTACTAATATTGAAGGTGTTTACTATCAATACTTGGTGGAATGGCATTATAATAAAACATTTTTAGTACTTATTTCACATAAACTTTTTCGTTGGATTGAGCATTCCCTGGAATTCCCACGTCGCATTATGGATGACAGGCATTAAGATTTATTTTTTAACTTATTTACTTTGCTAATGACTATTCATACTTAAATGATTTTTGATGTAATAGCTTGCATTGCTAAGAGGTCTTCAACATTTAAATAATAATCTATTTTTCTCGCATTTTTCTTCAATTTATTTTCTTAGATGTAATACTAATTGTTTGTCATATACCTAGTAATTCTTACTTAAACTTTGTTTACATATCACTGTTTTGTTGTATCAGTTGACAATGCTTGCCATTAGCGAAACCGGTGTTGATCCAATAAATTTTATGTGGAATAAATACTAAAAATGTTTTATTATATTGACATTTCACCAAGTATTGGCAGTGCACACATTAAAAGTTGTTATTTTATAATATGGATTTAAAAAACAGAAAAGCGTTTCCAGAAAATTACGATTTTCGTTTCATTTACTGTTAAATATTTACTGTTGCTAAGTGTTCGATTTCAGTTGAAGTGTTGGCAAGCTTGAATCTTAGCATGGAAAATCTGATGAGATGGTTTTTAAATTGATTCAAGATTTTCTTTCAATTGTGTGGGTGTCAAATTTAAAAAAAGTTGCGTTCAATTGTTTTTCAATTAACTGTGTTTATAAGCATGATTTGAATGCAGAACGGTTTATATTTGTAAAGGATTTTTCAATAAGGACGCTCATTCGTGTAGAATATCTATCGTGACATGTGCTATGTGGCACGTAGCGCCACCCTGTTGAAACCACACGTTACAGGTATTCATATCATCCAGTTTTCGCCACAAGAAGTTGCTTATCATCGATCTAGAGCTCGCCGTTGACGGTTACAGCAGTGCCAGTTTCGTTTCGGAAGAAGTACGGACCAATGATCTCGTCAGACCATAATCCGTACCAAACAGTGACTTTCTTGGGATGCATTTGGTGGCGGTGTATCTCATACGGATTGGAATCGCTCTAAATCCGACAAATTTGCTTCTTCAAATATCCATTAATCCAAAAATGGGTGACGTCGCTGAAGATGACTTTAGCGACGAATGTTTTTCGAACGGAGCAAAGACTTTGATAATAAAATTTGATGATTTTCATTCGTTGTTCAACGCTATAACTTCTATGGTGATTTTCCGTACACTTCTTAACACTTGACATTAAATTAAATAGATGACACTTTAACAATATTGCTACCGTAACATAACAAATTTCAAGCGTCCCGATTGAAAGACACAGTATAACCATAATCGATCCCAATATTGGGCATATCCTATTATCATCTATGAATTAGGTTCTACTCGATTTCTAATTTGATTGCTCGAATAGTAATGTACCTGACCATATATTTTATTTTGACTTATACGTTGCCAAAATGAGAATTCCACCATTCTTAAGAATGTTACATTAAAACTTCCTGATAGTTTTTTAAGGAATATTTTACATTTATTGTTCGTTTCTACAAAGAGTAGAATCAGCCTGCAAATGGGGATGCCACTAGGAAGGACTTTTATGATTTCAAATGGTATCAGTTCGGGTGTTGATATATCTCACGTGGACGTGAGTGAGTTCAGACGAGTACTATTTTGTGATGTATTAAATTTAATTTTGTTGGAACTCACTCGGATGACATCTTTGCCAATATTCAATGTATTTTTTTTCTAGCAATGTTTTAATCTTTTTTCACATTAATTTTAGTATAAAATTCAAAATAACTCGTGATGATTCCACGTACTGTGTTACTATTTGTGACACGTGTTTCGCCTCTTTCAGAGGAATCTTCGAACCTATGTACTATCGCAAAGATTGCTCAAGTACCCACAAATTACACAATATATGGAAGTTTTTTAATGTAGATATGTATATAAAGGGTATTTTTATAAGGACGCTTAGTTTTGAAATGTAAATAAAACAAGTAGTTTGAGAGATTTCGACTAAATTTGACTTTTTTGACAAATTTGGGTAAACTTCCAACTGCTCCAGAACCCAATCAGGCGTTGTCTGCGGTCGTTTACCTGAAGTTCCTCGGTTAGTTGGATTTTATACGGGTGCAGACATAAGGCCCGATTCAAAATTCGCCAAGTTGAAGTCGCAGAAAATAGCTGCCTTGGGTTTTCCTGTACACTTTCACACACAGCAGCAATGTTTTCACCAGATATTGTATTTTGATGACGTACAGTGTTGGCCGATTATTTACCAAACTGGTTGACTCAAATTTGGCCACTAAACAATGAATAATCTAATCAGCAGGACAAAGTAACATATTTTGAGCGTCCCTATTGAAATACCCTTTATAAAAAATCATATTTTTTTTAATGACGTCTCCATACAAGCGTCATATATACCATTCTGCCAAAATTGTCTAAGTGTAATATCGTTACTGTCAATATTGACTTTTTGTAATCGGCAATGCTGGAAGGGCGGTAGATCAAAAGGGCAAATAATTACTTTGTGGAAGTTTCAGTCCAAGATAAACTTTTACATCGATGTTCGATTCCAAATTGAGAACCTCGCGCTGTGTACACATTGAGCGATCGAGATGCAGGGTCATCAAAAATAAATATACCTACCAGTGACGGCTGGCGACGGGGTGTTGGGGGGTGCAAAGGAAGATTCAACCGTTTTTGCAAGAGTTCTTTAATATTTATTGGATTTTAAAACACTTCTATAGCATGGACTTTCAATTCAGATGTTCGCAATACCAACTGTTTCTCTTCCGTAGTACGGAAAAATAGTTGAATCTTCCTTTTGCACCCGCAACACCCCGTCACCACCGTCACTGATACCTACCCTCTTATAGTGCGTACGTTACTAAATAATGAAATTATATATATCGGTAAAATGTAATATAATGCATAAAATTTATTTCATGTAACAAATTAACAGGTGTCAACAGTAGTTGTTATACAATCCCTCTTATAGTGCGCGTGACATTTCCTCGTAGAGTACCGCTTTCTGCAAAATAAGCTAATTAAATATATCATTAATATGTAATATTATATATGTATAGACTTCTTCACTGGAAATTTTTTTGTCAGGGGCTGCTTATGAAATATAAAAAAATACCTGATGTCAACAAAAGTTGCTATACAATATCTGATTCTTACTCAGTCTCTTTATTATAATTTTTTGATACGTTTTTAATATTGCATAAGTGGTAAAAAGGATAGATGGGAGGAAGTTTTAGGGAAGTTCAATCTTCACTGAAGTTTGCCACGCACTTGAAAGTTGATGGTTTTTTTTTTTTTAACCATGTCCGCTCCTAACTTGGAGCATATGGACTCCTCTCGGAGTTTATCTCAACATATGTTTTTTCTACGAGAACTGCTTGTTACTCAGTTGCTCAACCTCACTTTTTTCCAAGAGAGTAGGGATGGGAAGCATACGAGGACTAGGAAAGGACTAGTGATTAGCTAATCACTGTCACTATGAGTCGTTCTTTAAGATTGAAAAGGTGAGAACACCTATGCCTTTGAACAGATTTATCGACTGAAAAAATCGGCTCGCACCGGGAATCGAACCCGGGTGGTCCGGCACGCAAGTCAAAGCCGTTGCCACTGCGCCACGGACCGGACAACCGATGATGGTTTTACTGACCTTATAAATATATAAATTTGAAAAATTGATTGATATCACAGGCTTTGCGTATTTATTAGCATGGTAAAACGAGACGACGGAAAATACACCACATTATGACATACTACAAACTTTAACTAAGGCACACAATCCAATATACACGGTTTTGAAATAAGAATAATTTAAAATTAATAAAAAATATTTTTCCAACAAGTTGTACAATATCGAGCAGGACTCGACATAGGAGCTCTTGGAGTTATGATCCACAAAAAAGAGCAGCGTAAAATAATTAATCTTTCAAAACATGCCCGCTCCCAACGTGAAGCATATAGCCTTCTTATGAAGCATTTTAACTAACAGAAGTTGCTCCATGATTGGAATTAAGCCGCGCATTTTTTGAATTGGTCAGCCTTTGAAAATTCCACGCAGGCAATCTCTCGGCTTGGAGGGAAAATTGGACAAGATTCATACCTTCGGACAAAAATCTACAAAACCAATTTTGAAAATCAATATATGCTCGGCTAGCGATTTAATTTTATAACCAGTATTCTGATTACTGCAAAGCCAGTATTTTTATTTTCCGTTCCCGGAATCCCGGCTAACCGGTAACTATAATTAATTATAATGACTTTTTTTTTAAAATTTGAATCGTTTAAACATTGTACTTTTCGATGAGTTTTGTCTCTAACGACCTGAGTTTAGCCTTTCGGCGTCTTCAGGCGTTTCAACTGAAAAAAATGGTCAGTTTAAGTACATTCGTGCACTTGAAATGCCTGAAGATGCCGAAAGGCGAAACTCGTGTCGTTAGCGAAAAAACTCATGGAAAAGTACATTATTCAAATTTTATATTGACACTCCATCGAGCACCTTATTTATTTTTTTACTTTTTATAATATTGAAAAATCAAAATTGTATACTATGTTGGCACAGCCCTGGAGGTACAGAAAGAAATAAGTGTACACAAAGCCTTAAGGGAAGTACGTGACGATCCAAAATTGTCCTAATTAAAGGAAAACAAATTTACAGCCAAATTAAAAAAAAAATCAGATGAAACTTTGCAAGAGCCGACAGTGTGAGAGAAGATACTTTTTAATCGCCTTGTAAATATAATATAGTCGACAAACCTTTCCCGTCATAGAACCTTCCGAATCAAATTAGTTTATTAATTATCTTGGTTTGTTAATCTTTAATTAGAGTTTTTTTTACTTATTTATGAAAATCTAATAAATATATAAAAATCAATGTTTGTTCGTATTTTATGCGTTGCCATACCGCTCATCCAATTGCGATAAAACTTTTTCAACTTGTTGCTTGCACTTGCGCGAAGGTTATAGGCATAGTGAAATCAACTAATAAATCTAACTATCAAATAAGGGTCGCATCTGATATATAACATTAATTTTAGTATATAAGGAAACATATACATATGTATAGTATTTAGAAACATAAATATGCCAAAATTTATAGACTACTAGCTGTACCCTGCGCGCGTTGCTACGCCAGCAATTGTAGGAGGATCGGGGTGGTGGGGTAGGGAAGGGGTGTACGCCAGAAAGTTTCGCGGAAGTGTACTCGAGAAATTTGTAAAAATTCGATATCAATTTTTGGGGGGAGGGGGGTTATTTGGCGGGGTGGAGTTTGGGGAGCGGAATGGGGGGGGGGTATGCCAAAAACCTTCGAAGAAGTGAACTCGAAAAATTCTTAAAGTTTAAAAAAAAAAAAAAAAATGGGGGAGGTTGGGGGTTGGGGGGGTTGGGGGGGTTTGGGGGAGGGGTTGGTAGGCCAGAAACCATCGCGGGTGTGCACTCAATAAATTTGTAAAGTTTCACATCGATCGGTCGAGCGGTTTAGTAGTCCATAGCGGACATACATACAGACATTCATTTTTATATATATAGATAAATAAAATGTTGAAGACATTTTCCTTGTAATTTGCTTCAATTTATTTGCTTAGTTGTTTTACCAATTGTTTGTTATACCTTGTTTTTCATACTTAACTTTTGTATAAATATCACTGTTTTATTGTATTCCTTATCAGTTGACAATGCACGCCATGAGCGAAACCGGTCCTGATCAAATAAATTTTATGTGGAGAAAAAGTACTAAAAATGTATTATTATTTTTATTATAATGCTTTTCCACCAAGAATTGACAGTGAGCACCTTTAAAAGTGAGTTAGTAACTTTCATTTGAAAATGCTCGTGCTGAGCGAAACTGGTCTAAATAATCACAGAAAACGTTTTATTATTTTTAAACTGAATTATTATTTTCGGTTCGATTTGGTGGGTGTACATTGTATGTGTTGTCTAAATTTTCTACCCACACCCATCTGATCCAAATGAAAGCGGAGCGTAGCGAGAGCGATAAGCTGACCACTTGCCCTGTCACGGTCATATCCTTAAATCGCCCAATTAATAATCATTCGTTTCTTATATCGCTGTCTTTATTGGAAAATTTTATTGCAAAAACAAAATTGCCAGATGGGAAAATTCGATATTCGCTGCGGTTTGCGTACATTTGTAATACATTTCACAGGTAACTTTTTCCAATCGTTTTAGGAGGTGATTAAACTCGAATTATATAATTACCCATTATAATATTGTTTTAAGCTATTCACATTTTCAATATTTTTATTACAGTCTCTTTAAACCCTTTTTACGAACAATAAACAATTACTGCATTATTTAAAAAAAAAAAATCTTTTTTTAAAGTTAAGACATATCATATCATGTAATGCTTAGAAATGAATGATTTCCTTTGTGGCTATTTTTTTACTAAGCCTTAAATATCTTACTTAAACTATATGTGGAGTCCGCGAAGCGGGTTCCTAGTTCCCTGACTATATTTATTGCTATGGTGAGTACAAACTAAGTTTTTATTTCCCTTTCCCGCATGTAAGCTAGTGATGGATTCGGCGGTAACTTTGTGGAAGTTCATATTAATATAAAATATAAAATAATTTAGATTATTTCACGTTATGTATTACTAATTGTGACACGTGTTTCGCCTCTTTCAGAGGCATCTTCGGACTTACTCTCGCAAAGTTTACTTAGAACAGGTTTCACAATTAATAACACAATACGTGGAATAATTAAAGTTTTTTTAAATTTTGAAGTATTGACAATCTAAAAGATTCTGTCAGTCAAAGGGTTCGTGTGGGTTAACCCAGGGATGTATAGTCGTTAAAAAAAACAAAACTCCGACTCTAACATTGACCAAAAACTCCGACTCATTTCCGAAAATTTCGTCACGTTTTTTTCCTACCTTTCCTTTTTTATGTGTATTCAACTAAATATCAACCAACCAATTCAGCTTACAGCCAAATTTTACATATTAAATACATAAATAAAAAGTTAAAACTTTTCAAAAATTCCGACTCCGGCCAAAGCGCAGTGACGATTCTGACTCCGACCCCGGCCAAAAAACCTCCGACTCAACAGCCCTGGGAAAAACACATAAGAAAAACTCTTTACTAGAATGCCTTGGAATCATTGAAAAATTTTCGTAACCCTGATTTTTTCTAACGTCTGAGAAATAGTTTAATTTTGTTATTTTGAGGAACGCAATAAAAGATCTTCTTTTAGTATCTTCTTTGCTAATTTTTCCGCGGATAATAGTTACGCAACTGACTATATTTTACAGTCTCTTTATGATTACTCGACAACAGCAGAATTGACGTCACGTTTTATAATAAAAAATTAAACTCATTTTTCGAGAAGAGAAAAAAATTTAACCTATTTTCATAATATTATGGCAGAGCCAGATGTTACCCCTAGAAGGTGTTTTTTTCCCGCGATAATAAATTCTCTTTACAAAAGAAAACAAAAGAATCATTTCTTTCAAGTCTGCGAAAATTTGAAGTCATTTTCTGTTTACTCTAACGAAAAACATTCGACAAACCAAGATAACTCATTTTCTTCTTAATTTTCTTAAATGCCAGCTTTATATTAAAAGATTTTTTTTGGATAGCCATAATCTGTGAAAATATATAAAAGAGTCACATGGTTTAAGAAACCAATTTAAGACAATGGCGTAAGCCGAAATAGCTATCAACAAAAATATAAAATAATTTCTGTAGAATTAAAATACATTATTATTTTTCTCGCCGTATTATAATGGAGTTCTACCAAGTAAATGCCAACTCAATCAATAATTAGCTAAGAGTTTGAATGGTATTTTTTGGATCAAATTTCTCAGATATTCACGCCTTCGACTGCGGCTCAATCTATGATAGTCCATGAGACGACCTGACTCTCGTCTTCACAAGATATTGGGAGACGAGAGTCAGGTCGTCTCCCCAGAATATTGAGAGACAGCCTCCGTCCTCGACGTTCGGAGAGGAAACTTAGGAAAGCATGGAGAGAGGGGTAGTTCTTGATGAAATGATCTCAATTGTTAAGAGGACCGTTATACCTATTCTAGGGCCGGAAAATTTATTTAACACAAAATTATTAAATTTGAATTGTTTGAATTTTGTACTTTTCCATAACTTTTGTCGCCAACGACCTGAGTTTCACCTTTTGGCATCTTCAGGCATTTCAAGTGCACGGATCACTAACTAGATAGATAGATCACTAAGTTAAATTGCTATTAGAAAATAAATTAGCGAAAATTTGCGAAGTTTCAATGAATTAAGTGGGTTTGTTATAATTATAGGGGTTTTTGAAAATACTAATGACCAGATAATAACATAGGAATATCTAAAATGAATCTAGGGTTTTCAGACAATTCAAATTTGATATTGAAATTCCATCAAGCACCCTCAGTCAAAATCTTTAATTATTTTAATTGAATTATCAATTTTATGTAAAACTTCGAAAACCGGTTTTTGAAGAATATTGACATTCAAAAACCGGTTTTGTATAAGCCCTGGTAGAAACGTATATTGTGTAACAAAGCCATACACATGGGAATATAATGAAATATTGTTTTTTTATGAAATCAGCTTTGGAGGATTAATGACTTGTTTATTGGGATGATAACAGACCATAGATTAATATCTTTGAACAATTCGAAATGGTTAAATGCATTTGCCTCTAATAATACTACACTCGAATTTGTTAATGCACTATTTTTTTTGTGCAAAGAACAAGTAAATAAAGGGTATTTCAAGAGGGACGCTCAAAATATGTTACTTTGTCCTGCTGAGTAGATTATTCATTGTTTAGTGGCCAAATTTGAGTCAACCAGTTTGGTAAATAATCGGCCAACACCTACCTGTACGTCATCAAAATACAATATCTGGTGAAAACATTGCTGCTGTGTGTGAAAGTGTACAGGAAAACCCAAGGCAGCTTGTTTCTCGTTGTTCACAAGAACTTGGCTTTTCTGCGACTTCAACTTGGCGAATTTTGAATCGGGCCTTATGTCTGCACCCGTATAAAATCCAACTAACCGAGGAACTTCAGGTCAGCGACCACAGACAACGCCTGATTGGGTTCTGGAGCAGTTGGAAGTTTACCCAAATTTGTCAAAAAAGTCAACTTTAGCGACATGGCCCATTTTATAATGAATGGATATTGGCAGACATTTGATGCTATATTCCATATTTAATGCCGTAAAATATACTTACAAATGAAATTAAAATTTAGTCGAAATCTCACAAACAACTTGTTTTATTTACATTTCAAAACTAAGCGTCCTTATAAAAAGACCCTTTATAATGACATTGACAGTCAAACACGGGCCAGATTCATTTCTCTTCAAATAGCAAATAATATCTTAATCAAAATATCAATTCCATCAAAACCGATATTCCGAGAATTACAATAAAGACAGTGTTGATGAATTAAAAAATAACTCTCTTATATTTGCAAAGATGTTTTCATAATTTTAAATATAAAATGACATAAATCAAAATTATCATTTTTGCTTGGTGGAACTAATCATGCTATCCGATTACGTTTTAAATTAAAATCCTAGAACCAGAGGCATTCGCTTGAAATCAATTTACTGAAGAAAAAAAAGAATATGCAAGACTCGATTTGTCAAGACTTAAAGGTAACGATTTAGATACAGCGCCATCTATCTATAAGTGATTGAAATTGAAATATTCTTTTTTCAAAAACAATTCGTTTTACTTTATAGAACTCCATTATAATACGGTAAGAAAAATAACAATGTATTTTAATTCTACATAAATTATTTTATATATTTGTTGATAGCTATTTCGGCTTACGCCTTCGTCAGAAATAGTTGTGTGAAACATTGTTATTTTTCTTACCGTATTATAATGGAGATCTACCAAGTAAATGCCTACTCAATCAACTTATATCAGCATATTTTTTCACAAATAATGCTGAGAAATAATGATCTTAAAGATTTAATGATGGGAATAATGATGACAATCTTAGAATTTTGTCGAATAGGTTTAGTAATAAAAGTATGCAAATTCACTGTAACTCTGGAATTCTGCTAACTCCGTTATTCGACCATAGATAATTCAGAAATTCATACACATGATAGAATGCGGCTTATACAAGCTTTTCCGACCAAAAGGTCATTTTAGGCAAAAATATCAATTAGAACCTTTTCTAAGTAAGGTAACGATTATTTAAAACTATTTAAAAGCTGAATTAAAAAAAGCAGCATATTAGTATTTGTCGTTCAAATAAAAGCCTTCCCGGTAAGCTTTAACCTCGTCAGAACTCGTCAGAATTTAGTTATGACGAGGGCGTAAGCCGAAATAGCTATTAACAAATATATAAAATAATTTATGTGGAATTAAAATACATTGTTATTTTTCTTACCGTATTAATCTTTTAACTGATAGATTTTAGCAATCACACGCTTAGTCGAATTTTAAAAATATCTCAAATGATAAAAGCATTCCTTAAATATAAAAGCTGACGCAAATTCGACATGCATTTGACAAATATATACATTATTTTATTTATTGTTCTTTATTTGTTTATTTTTATTTTATTTGTAACTTTTAAATATGGCATAAATGCCTCTGATGTTTTAATTCTTTTCCAAATTAATTAATCGGTCTCCAAAAATGGGCTGTGTCGAAATCGATTAACTTACCTCATTATTGATGTCTTACCCGTATTCTAATATTTCCACCGTATTAAACAAAATTCGTCAACTTGCTTCGCGCCGCACATTAGTGGGTCGTAAAGCCTTCCGTGGTGGGCGGTGGGCAATTTTTGCTTTTACCCGAAAATCTTGAAAAATTCGTTGAATTTTTTCCTGGGAACAAACGCAGACTAAAATGATTGCTCACAAAATTGGCAGCTGTTTTGGACCAGGTAATATTTTGCTGTCCTCTTCGTTGGCAATCAAAGCAATAGAAAGAGACCAGAAATTGAGAGAATTTTGGAAAAACTATAACATCTTTCAAGCAATTAAAAATGTCTCAGGCGGATGGTCAAATGTAACGACATTATGAATGAATGTCATATGGAACAAACTATTAAAACGTAATAATAATATGAATTTTAATAGACAAAATAAGTAGGAGAAGTAACAAATATCATTTTAAAATTTATTATTATTATATTATAATATATGTATGTACATTACTTATAGTAAATATTCTGAAATAAATACCACTAACGTACCACGCAGTTATTATGTCTATCTTTTCATTTTTTTTTTTGTATGAAATTCGACTTACGGTCATTTTGACTTACGTCCTAGTTGGTGGAACGGAACCCCGTCTACCCCTCCGAACTCTCTCCGGAAGTCGAGAACTGATAGTATTGTACTTACTATTTTGATTTCGCAAATGGCATTTATAACACAATTTCAAAAATTCACTGCCATCTTCCTTTGAAGGGTAGCATGTTGGTTTTTGTTCATGAACTGCTTTTTACTCATTTGTTTAGCCTCTCTATTTTTTTTTAAGATAGGGATTGAAAGGAAAGACGACTAGGACAGGGCTAGTGGTTAGCTAATCGCCCTCACTATGCGCCGCTTTTTTGAGATCGAAAGGGTGGGAAAGCATTTTTAAACAACACAAACACCCTTTGCTTTCGAAAAGAATCGATTTATCGATTGAAAAAAATCTTCGTACCGGCACTTTAACCCGGGTGGTCCAACACGGAAACCAACATCGTTGTCCACTGCACCTAGGAACGGATACAATCATACACAACTTATTCATTTTAACATTTATGATCGTACATTTACATATAAGTTTTATCGTACATTAAAAAAAATTATCCTACATCTAAAAAAAACAATATTAATATCATCGTAAAAATAATGTCTGAGCATTTATTTCCACTCTAAGAGCCTTAATCCTTCCAAATTCGATGAGCGATGTTCTCCTTCTCACCCTCTTCACGATTATCACTCATGCTGACCGGATCCAAGAGATAAGCATCTTCGGCTTGTAATGAAAAAGGGTCTAAATTTGTTCGGCCTCTTCTCGGTAAAGATTTAAGGTTTCTAAATATATTGCTTCCAATGTGACCCCGCAGTTCATCGACGGACATTTAATATTTCGGATATCGTCAGCCCGCATGGTGATAAAAGGGACCCGTCTTAATTAAGCTTTGTGATCCTGCTCAGCGATGTCCGGCACGACTCCCAAGATATAAACGAATTCTCAGCTTTATAAAAGCCAATTATTAATGTCCAAATTTGTAATTATCTAATGACTTTTAAACTGCCGTTCCAAGCAAGAAGGCAGTGACTGATATTGACAAAGTTTTGGGAAAACATTACATACATCACGTATTTGTTGAATTTATTTTTGATTACTTTTCATGTGTAGTGAACACAATACTTGGAAGAATGGAATAAATTCTAAAAATAGTAAAACATTTATAGTACTTATTCAACATAAAATTTATTGGATCAGGACCGGTTTTCGCTCATGGCGAGCATTGTCAACTGTTACAACAAAACAGTGATATGTATACAAAGTTTAAGTAAGAATTACAAGGTATGACAAACAATAAGTATTAGATCTAAGAAAATAAATTGAAGCAAAATGCGAGAAAAATAGATTATTATTTAAATGTTGAAGACCTCTTAGCAATGCAAGCTATTACATCAAAAATCAGTTAAGTATGAATAGTCATTAGCAAAGTACAAACTGATAAGAAATACAACGAAACAGTGATATTTATACAAAAAGTTACTAAGAAAACAAGGTATGACAAACAATTGGTATTACAAACTAAACAAATAAATTGAAGCATTGTACATAGTCGGTCCCTGTGGTCTAGTGGCAAGAGCTTTGTCCTAGCAATCAGGGGACCCGGGTTCAATTCCCGGCAAGGTCAGATTTTTTCAATTGAAAAAAGTTATCTTGGGCTGGGTGTATGTTATTGATTGAGTAGGCATTTACTTGGTAGAACTCCATTATAATACGGAAAGAAAAAATAACAATGTATTTTAGTTCTACATAAATTTATGTTTAGTTCTACATATTTTATTTATCGTTGATTTTGTGCACAACTGATTCATTATTTATCATCGAGTTAATCTCGTATGACTTTCGCGATTAAGAATATTTGGCGCATTGGCGTAAGCTGTAATGCCAAATATTTTTTTTCTTTTTAAATATTTTTTTTTAAATAATTAATTTAAATGCTGAAGACCTCTTAGCAATGCAAGCTATTACATCACAAAATTAATTATGAATTATCGTTGATAATTCAAAAAGCGGTTGATTGTAAAATTGACTAATTTCTTTGTGAACAAGCAGTGAGTAGTAAAATCGACTGCCTCTTTATTCAGAAAACTAGAGTTCCCGTTTTTTTGCTCAGCATTTGTTATTCTGTTTAGATCAGTGGTTCTCACGTAAAATTTGGTTGTGGCCGCATTAGGAAGAAAAGCGGTCTAACGAAATGTCTGGTGGCCGCATCAAATTTTTGTGTTGCGTATTTTTTTGCCAAAAACATCCAGACTAAATATTCTTGATGCCCAATAACAATACAATAAAAATTTAAAATTTTCAGTGTCTTTGTTGAGAAATTAACTTATAAAAACCAGGGCTGTGGAGTCGGTGAAAAAAAGTCCGACTCCGACTCCAACATTGACCAAAAACACGACTCCGACCAAAAAAGATTCAGAAAAAAAATGAAAAAGTTCAATATTGCCACTTTTTTCCCCTAAGTTTACTATTTATGTGTATTCAATTAAATATCAACCATATCAATGCGACCGAAAGCCAAATTTGACATATAAAATGCAAAAATAAAAATTTCACACTTTTCAAAATTCCCGACTCCGAGTACGACTCCGGCCAAATCGCCGCGACGACTCCGACTCCGACTCCACAGCCTTGGTAAAAACACATTTTTTTCAAGTATAAAGTTTTGTATTGCGTGACTCTAATCAAATAAATATTTTTGATTCTCATTTTTGTTATATCTTCTTAAAAAAACAATATATGTCTGTCTGGCTTGCTTTGAATAAGAAAAAAAAATTGTGCGGCCCGGCAGGAAATCTCATTTCCAGAATTTGGCCCGGCTGCTTAAAAGTTTGGCCACCCATGCGATTATTGAACGCTTATTACATTCTTAACTCATTCAAAAGTGCAGGTAGAATCACTGTTTTCAAAATAACAAATGAAAGCTATAGAAATGTTTTCAAGTATGGAGTCATTTGGATTTGTACCAAAGTACTATACTAAGGGAAGCGAATGAGTTTTGTCAAAAAAAAATCCTAGTACGATTTGGTAAAGATCAGAACCGGTTTCGGTCATTACAAGCTGTATCAACTGATTAATGTGCATTACTATCAATTGGCAATGCTACAGAGTAACAAGCGGTTCTCGTAGAAAAATTCCATTAGGAAAACATAAGCTCCACATTGGTAGCGGACATGTTCAATGAAACTGTCAGTACTGAGACGTCGATCTCTCGAAATTTAACAGATTTAATATTTTGAAAATTAAGACTTGTCTGTCGCGTTCAGGTTAAGTGACGGCTAAAAGTTGCCAGTTCACGACCGCTTGAATTTATCGTTTTTCTGCACCTGTCTGCTGATCAAAACATTTTCTGTATTAGAGTTTTTCCCTTATTAGATTGTTTAATAAGTGCCATATTTCTGCGACACTGTGGCAATTTGATACGACTTGTTGGCCTTGTGTTATTTTATCTCTCCAAACAAGAGAAGGGAGGGGCATGAGAGTTGCGATTAATATTGACCTTTCACCTATCTACCAGTCCGTCCACCTTTTCCCGCATCGAAACGGTTAAATATTTTTTTATTACGACTCAGTGGTCAATTTATAAAAGATTCGTTCGGAAAAGAATCCGGTTTTATGATACTGAAATGGTTAATATTTTTTTATCACTAGGCTCGTAACATAAGTGGAATTTGTTCTAAAAACACGGCCAGCTGAGTAAGGGTACAAATGGGCGATCAAAGACGTCGATATGTCGGTCGCAAGACAATTGCACACAGATGAGTTGTGCGCACATTGACAGCAAATTAATAATAATAAGTTCATGAATGCATCTGAAGGTTCGAAACACATAAACTTTTTAAAGATTAATTAAGCATAGTTTGGACTCCGATTTGGTGTATGCGGATTCCTAATAGAGTATATATTAATACAAATTTTCTACGAGATCTGGTTGTTCCTCAGTTTCTCAACCCTATCGGAAGGATTCCTATAGATCTGAGGGTGCGGCAGATAGTTTTAGACACCATAAACATCCATGTCTTGACAGAATGGACTGGGACTCTGGACGTGAGTTCTGCAAACCGAAGACGACGACGTTGACATTCGACCACGCATTGTAGTGAATAGAAAGTTACTGGACTAGATACTTACAAGATATCATAAATGATCAATACCGGTTTCGCTCCTTTCGATCTTTATCAACTGCTGGTGGAATTAGAAAAGAAAACATATTGAGAAAACTGAATTAGAAACAAATGTATGTAAGTTTACAATTGGGGACCCGTGAACATTGAGCAGTCGGCTGCAGGAGCGACAGAAACATGATTTTAAAATCGTCACTTCTGTAACTAGTGCAGTGCTTCTCAATTAAATTCATGCGATGGTCCCCTAAATCTGTAAAATATAATCCGCTGCCCCCAGTTTGAGAATCAATGGTCAAGTAGGCCTCCGTCATTATCAGTTGCAGTGGTTTCGTGTTTAAGAGCCGCCATAGGGTTTTTAAAAGACATAATGTTTAATTAATAAATACTATGGCAACACTAACTCATCTATTTAATTCAAACAAGTTACCGACTAGCGGTCTGTAAACAAACTGTAAGCAAACAAAAATGAAATTCTTTTCCTTAACCACTTGTAGCAAAGTTGCTCTGCGAAGAGCAATGGGACACAAAGACGCAATTACTTGAAGGGACGCACTGACCGAAGAATCGGTTGCTGCTAATTCGATTACATGGATGAAAGCGCATTAGTGAGCTAAGGGCCTATCTTCCAGCCAGTCAGACCCATGTCAATGGTATCCAGTTCGCTGATAGAGAACAGGCTGTCCTCTACTATCGTACAATTCGCTATTTCGCACATTTCAAATTTATTAGTTAGTGCAAGCTTGTTCACAAATTCACACATTGCCGGATATAAAATCAAACTTCTCGAAAACGTTGTGACGTTTTAATTTTGGAAAATGCCAAATCGTACATTCTTATCGAAGGAAGAATCAGTTACCTGTTGACATAAACATTCAAAATTTTACTTGAACAGTATTCCTTCGGATGTCGACATATTCCACGTGGACGTGAGTGAGTTCATATGAGTAACAGTTGATTTTGTTAGAACTCACCCGGTTGACTTATTTTTTGCTCTCTTTCTTTCTGTAAAAATATTTTTCTTTCTATCTAACGTTTTTTATCTTTTTCACATTTAAAAAGAAATAAACATATAATGTACATGTATGGATATGTAAATAAATACTGATTGTTATTGATTCTTGGTGGAAACTTGGGTCAATGTTTCTTTATCCAGCAGAAAAACTCTGAGCATTAAAAGGTAAATAAAAAATGAACTCATCTTGAATGTCAACAACAAAGGTGTAAATGTGTTGCTAGAATTTCACTCAGAACCTCTTTCAAATGAATATTAAATTGAGCAACAAGAAATTTTATGTATCTTTGGTTCCGATGGTATTACTGCAACAAAACTTCATGTACTATCAAAGCTTTCTCCCGAGCTACCAGTTGATATCCGCTGCTCTAGATAAAAAATGATCCTGATTGGCAGATACTAAATCAGGGTGGCCAATCGGCTCAGTGGATCTTTGGATAGACTTTTTTACCTCGTTCATTAAAAGACATCAATTGTAATGTATTCAGAATCCTGATTTTAAGTTGATTCGCTCCTAGAACTCCCATGCCGATTCCTGTTCGACATTGTAGACCTTATCCTTATTTCAAAAACTGTATTTGTTGGATTGTGTGCCTTACATACAGTTTTTCGTTTTACCTATCCAATAAATACGCTAACCCTGTGATGGCTGTGATATCAATCGATTTCTCAAATCTGTTGACGAGTTGCTGGAAGGAAAAATGTATATATTGAGGAGTGTAATGTGCAAAATTTGAAAGTTAATTTATATTGAAACGCTGCTTTTCTGTAACATTTATTCACAATCGAATCATGTAAAGAAAACCAAAACAAACGTCCATCATCTCTAGAATTCGGAGCTTTAGTCGTAGACTATCAAAATATTTTACAGCACAGCCTTTAATGCCTTTTTATTGAGGTTTCATTTCAAAGCACGCCGAATAGCTTTACCACATTAGCTCGGTTTCATTAATCTAGGCTTTCAACCCTTGTAAAGTTTTCATTAAAAGTCAATTTTCTTCAAAAGAATGGTTGCTCGTAAACTAGTTTTGAGCTTTTGAAACTTCGCTGAGCTTTATGAAGCTTTAAGTTACATCATAATATGCGCCAGATCGTAAAAATTATTTCTGAAACATTAATTTAGTTAGTGTGCACATTAAAATAAGTTTAAATGTGAAATATTAGAGTTTGAGTATCAAGTTCCCAAATTAAAATCCTTTTCAACAAAGCTTTCAATTATGTACAGTCAACTCTCCTTCAACGCCCTCTGCTATAAATCCGTTTTAACAACCGATAAAGATCTGCATATGTTGTTCCTTACTTGCGTTTTTTAAAAAAACATGTTTTTATAAATATTTACTTGTGGTGTGCCGCGAAATTTTTGTAACAACGTTAGTGTGCCGTGTGTGAAAAATGGTTGCAGAGCACTGCTTTTAAAGCGTGTGCTGCAGTCTTAGAACAAATTATATGTTTATTAATAATGTAATAATATATTTAAATATGTGCATTCGAAGAATATGTATCAGTAGCTGCACGTCCCTTTACTTTTGATAAAGTAAGTTATAAAATAATCCTTATCTCGTCGCTGTAGAAGGGTTGACTGTAGTTATTATTATTCGAATTTTCGTATGTGTTAAACAATACCAGAGCTTTTTTACACTTGATAAATGATCAAAACAAAATGAAGAATTGCGTATAAATTGCTTTTTTTCATTATCAAATTAAGAAGCTATTATTAAAGCATTTTTCAGTGACGTTTAAAATTAATTAATTAATATTTTAAATTAATAAAAAAAAAAATTGGCATTACAGCTTACGACAATGCGCCAAATATTCTTAATCGTGAAAGTCATAGGAGATTAACTCGATGATAAATAATGAATCAGTTGTGCACAAAATCAACGATAAATAACATACATCCAGCCCAAGATATCTTTTTTCAATTGAAAAAATCTGACCTTGCCGGGAATTTAACCATGGTCCCCTGATCGCTAGGACAAAGCTCTTGCCACTAGACCACAGGGACCGACATAATATAAAATAAATTACCAAGTAGAAGTAAAACCTGGTAAAATTTACTCAATTTACAGGCAGACAGAGAGATTGTGTTTGTTTGAGAATTGTGTTGGGCTTGTTATACAAAAAGATAATTAAGACATATATTCAGCTCCCAATGTGGAGTATATATCAATATTATAGACCACTTATGGATTTTATCTCGACATAAGTTTTCTGTGAGAGCTGGTTGTTACTCAGTTGCTCAATCTCGATTTTTTTAAAAAAGAGTATGTACAGAATGATTATAAACATTTAGAACAAGGCTACTGGTTGCCTTATCACAATTGTTGTTTGTTCTTCCAAGGGGTAGAACCAGTCTGCCAATGGGAATGCCACTGGAAAGAGCTTTAACAATTTTATAAGTTGACATATTTTATATTGACGTGAGTTAAGACGAATACTAGATTTTATGAATAAAAGTTGATTTTGTCAGAACTCACTCGGTTGACATCTTTGAAAATTTCTAATATGATTTTATAATTTTTTTCTCTCTGTTTTTATGACAACAATGTTTTCATCTTGTTTTTGATTAATTAGTGATTTTTATTATGTATTTACTTGTATGTATGTATATATATAAATACATGTATTTACATTTGTCAAATGCATGGCGCATTGGCGTCAGCTGTAATGCCATGATTTGCTTTTTCTTAAATAAATAAATCACTCGCGCTACTTCATGCTTTATGGTTCGTATGGGTGTGGATGGGATTCTTAGACTACACTGACATCCATTTTTCGAAACAGAAATCTATAATTTGATTAAAAATTAAACTGCCCGGATTAGGATTCGAGCCCGTGCGCTCTTGGTCACGCCAGCGACATGAACACTCAACCACAGCCCCGACAAATATATTGACACAAGGAACTATAACTAGTTAAATTCACTATTTTTCTTTTTGGATGATGCGGTGAAAGAGAGAGTGAGTATGTGTGCTGTGAGCTAATATGTTATGTATCCAAAAAAAAGACTGCGGTAACTTTGTGGAAGTTCATTATAGTATAAAATATAAAATAATTTCGATTATTCCACGTATTGTGTTACTAATTGTGACACGTGTTTCGCTTCTTTAGGGGCCATCTTAGGACTATCGCAAAGTGTGCTTAAGTTATACAGCAAGATTGATTCTAATATTTTAAAATTATAAATTACTAAATGGATCTTAGGATTTTTTCCTTTTTACGGAAAGAATGCGTGGAATAATCAAAGTTATTTAAATTTTATGTCAAAGAATTGCTTGCTACCACACTCTTCATCCCTCTCACACTCGTGTGCATCCACAGTTTTGTAGACAAATATTTACTCATATAATTCAGTGTCACGTGATATTCTAAACCAGGGGTTGGTAACAAGTGGCTCATGTTTTATTTTCTTCTTTACTTTCTTATAATCTCAAATTCGCGTCATACTTGAATGTTTAATAATTGCTTTACTCTTTGAATTTTCTACTTTTTCATTTTAAGTATTCATAAAAGTATACTTATTAAACGAAACAGTTTTAGTCGCATGAAAGAAAATTTACTCTTAAAATCTACAGTGTGACTATTGAATCTGTTACCCATACGTGCTATGTTTCAATTTGTTTGCTAGAAATGTATTTGTATTTAAAATTTCTTGTACATTAAAAATAATATGTGGAGTTTTATCCAACCAATTTTCTTTTAAGAATACTTTCGTTTCACGCTCTTAAAGCTCGAAAATCGATTTCAATATTGAATCATAAAATATAATATCATAATATCCTAACTGGCCTCCACGATATCTCAAGAACGGGTTAACCGATTACTTTAAAATTTTAATGGTAGATTAAAAACATGTTTGTTCATCGTTTGAACTAGGATATTGAAAAAATTCTTAGCCGTTTTGTTTTTACGTAACCAAATAGTCGAAAAAAATCATGAAATTTCAAAAACTTGTCAATTGTTCAATATTCCACATTTTCAAAAGATCCTAGTACAAACGATTTTCAAAATTTTATAGATTAAAACACCGTTAGATTTTTTTATTTCCGATAAGCCAATCAGCCGGTCAGATGGAGGCCGTTTACCACCTTTTTTTCGACATGGGTGCGTTTGGAGTGGTGCACCACACATTGTGATGAAGATTTTAGTCTGAAAATATTTTGACTTACTGTTAAAATGTCAATAAACATATGATACAATTTTCATTTTTATTTCTACGTTAACAAGGTTCGTCAAACAAAAATCCCAAAAAAGCTAAAAAAACCGGTCGTCACATGGGGGGCCCCCTTAAGACAAAGTTTTCAAAAAGAGTTATACAACATGTCTTAATTATAACATAGTTTTTGGTAATTTCTGCGAAAGTGAAAGAAACAGCGGAACCCTTTTTGAAGTAATTAACTACACATTTATGTTAAATGGAGATTTGAAAAATTCAAGCTTCGCTTTGTAATCACCCGGTGTCATCTGAAGCATTGGACGCCAAACAGTGGCACGCGAAATAAAAAAAGATCTTATTATATATAATGATCTAATGTTCAGTGTATCTATCTATCTATATATATAAAAATGAATGTCTGTATGTATGTCCGCTATGGACTACTAAACCGCTCAACCGATCGATTTGAAACTTTACAAATTTATTGAGTACACTCTCGCAATGGTTTCTGGCCTACCAACCCTCGCCCCAACCACCCCCAACCTCCCCCATTTTTTTTTTTAAACTTTACGAATTTTTGCGTTCACTTCTTCGAAGGTTTCTGGCATACCTCCATACCCACCCCCAAACCCCACCCCGCCAAACAGCCCCCTCCCCAAAAAATTAAATTGAATAATTGTGTAATGTCTTTCCTTCAATTTTATTTTAGTTTCTGGCGTAGCAACGCGCGCAGGGTACAGCTAGTTAGATTTAGCAAACGCAGAGACGTTATTATAAATGGAATATTCGTTTGTCTAAACGTCTTTACGCTCGCGCACTAGTTTATGATGCTTTTGATGAGTGAAATTGGTCCTGGACATTAAAAAATAAGTCGAACTTTTTTTTAGTTTTTTTGAGAACACTTAAAATAATGAATAATTTTAATTGTGAACTCAGTTAAAGTTCATCTGTGCCTTATGCCCATCAGTGACAAAACCAGATTCTAAAATTATGTCAGCATGCTTCAAGACTGTCCTTGAAAAATAGCTAGTAGGCCGCAGGGGGGTCTAAAAAAGACCCCAGTTGTATGGCCTTCTTGGTATAGACTGCATTCAAAAAATGATTGATTATGATATTGACGTATCTTTTATACATCGTTCATATAAAAAAAATATATGAAAATCAATAATTTTCTTATAATTATTCATATTTTTAGTCGCGCATGAATGAGACAACCTGATCATGTTCTTGTTTATTCTAGTGCAGTGAAGTTTCAATCCTAGCAATTGGTAGCGACAATATAAATGGTTTTCGGCCAACAATAATCCGACTCATTTTCTTTTTTATTTAATTGCGACGAAACTAGTCTATAAAAATCATATTTTTTTACTGCAAAAGATGTAAAAAACAATAATTTAAGAATAGCAAAAGTTTACACATTGTATCACTAATATTAAGATAGATATTTAAGATAAAGTAGAAGTGGTGGTCGACTGTTTCACCCTCAGCCTGGCAAAAGTTAAGCAATTGATTCAAAATCGTTTTAAATTTATCGGTATCCGAAAGGTTGCCTACCGCTGGCACGAAGGATACAGTTTTAACGGTCCAAGTGACAAGGCGAGTGAGCGTAAAAATAAATTGCTCTTGTGACAGGGTGGTAGCAGGGGGAGCAAATCGCGGATCCGCGTGGCGGCGGAGACGTTTACGACTCTCTAATGGCCGGTATGCCTTTGTCAATTTGCTTGACGTCATAAAACATAGATCAAATAACCTTTGACACATTTAATACACATAATTTTTGTCATGAGAGTTTATCGAATGAATTATAATTATATTTTTTTTATGTTCGCTACTTCGTTAAAAGATATAACACAGTTTATGACGATCGAATTGCAGGGTTGCCAGCTGATGAAGACTTTTGCTCGAATCACTTTAAAAGAGACCTTTTGGATCAAATTCTTTTTTTGGAAAAAATTAAAAACAAAAGATAGCAAGAATATTCATATCAAATGGAGAAACATAAGACCAGCAGGTAAACACTTGGCGACAAAATGGTTAAATAAATGTAATGTAATTTGCTTCAATGTAATTTGTTTAGTTGTTTTACCAATTGTTTGTCATACCTTGTTTTTTATACTTAACTTTTGTATAAATATCACTGTTTTATTGTATATCAGTTGACAATGTCGGTCCCTGTGGTCTAGTGGCAAGAGCTTTGTTCTAGCAATCGGGGGACCCGGGTTCAATTCCCGGCAAGGTCAAATTTTTTCAATTAAAAAAAGAGATCTTGGGCTGGGTGTATGTTATTTATCGTTGATTTTGTGCACAACTGATACATTATTTATCATCGAGTTAATCTCGTATGGCTTTCACAATTAAGAAAATTTGGCGCATTGGCGTAAGCTGTAATGCCAAATATATTTTTAAAAAAAATTAAAAATGAAATGCTCACCATGAGCAAAACCGGTCCTGATCAAATAAATATATGTGGAAAAAGTACTAAAAATGTATTAATATTTTTATTATATTGCCTTTCCACCAAGTATTGACAGTGAACACGTTAAAAGTGATAAATAAATGTACTTAGTACTTTCGATGGATTCGGCGGTAACTTTGTGGAAGTTAATTTTAATATAAAATTTTAAATAACATTGATTATTTTATGTATTGCGTGGAATACTTAAACGATCATAAATCGTCAGTAAAAATAATGTTGATGATTCTTAGAAGAAAGATATAAGATGTCTGATTCCTCAGTTGATAATGCTCGGTGTGAGCGCAACCAGTATTGGTTTTTGCATAATATATTTGCGAACAAGGTGTTTAGTTATTTAATTAACCTGATCTCTGCCTAAAGCGTATATTTACGCGCTACAAGTCCGTGTTCAAGGGGCCGTCCATACAAAATGCGCGTAATATTACGCTCTCCTTTGTACTTAATTTACAAGTCACCAGTTCCTATTTAAAATAATTGAATTTAACTTGCATATAGTGACATCTTTTGAGAGCGTGTTGTACTACTTGAACTCAAAGAATATTGAATTTTAATGTGTAATACATCGATAATTATATTAGGATTTATTTTTTGAAAGAAAATCGCGGCCTCCTGTGTACGGCCATATTGATTTTTACCGGCATAGAATCGGTTAAATAATGGCTTTTCACCAAGAAGCGACAGCTAAAATCTTAAAAAAACAAGATTACATATAAAAGTTATCAGTTGAACTTTTTTACCGCTGCAATATTAAGTAAGTCAAAGACGACAGCTGTTATACTACTCCAAATTAACTGGTACTTATTTTACCAAAAGAAGTGAGTAGTGACGTCACCAGTTGGGCGTCTTTAATTACCAAAAATAATATATATTAAGATTTCGTTTTTTTCCACCCTTTACTGTCCTACTGAAACTATGTGGAGTCCGCGAATCCGGCTCCTAGTATCCTGGCTATGTTTCTTCCTAGGGTGGGTCTTTTCCCGCATATAAGCTAACTACGTCTGAACTATCTAAAACAGGGTATCCCAAACATTTCTGCGATGGAACACTTCGCAATCTCCGGAAAATTTAAAGCGGAACACTTAACTTATTTTTATGGTTTGGTAATTCCTATGTATTTCTTCACACTTAAAGCTGTTTTTTATTAGATTTATGAACAATATTTACTGAGGCGGCTTATCTTGGCAACTGTCAATAAACTGACAAGACTTGTCAGCCGGTCAGGTAAAAAAAATGTACCCCATTTCTTTCATGCGCACGGTGTAAAACAGATGATCATCGGCATGTACAAAATCTTTACAAATTATTGCGGAACACCTACATATTCAAGTTCGTTGGAACACTAGTGTTCCGCGGAACATAGTTTGGGAACGTTCAAAGGACGAAATTGTAAAATAAAATAAAAAATAAAACTTCAAGTTCTTTGCTGAAAATGTTCACTTCCTCAGGCAGTGTATTGATCAGCCGAACAGCCCTTGTGACTGGTGACTCAAATTACATTTTTCTGAAAGAAAATGTTCGGCTTTGAATACGGCCACGTGGAAGCAGTAGTCTCTATTATATCAGCTTTATTCACCCGCAACGTAATTTGGGAAATACTGCTCTAAAATTTTCTGTCAGCTGAAGTGTGGGTTAAACCCTTTAAAAACGAGAATCATTGTATTGTCATCATTAAAAATGTTCAATTCTTACCAAGAATTGCTCGTAGTTTTGGCGTGTAAGGGTTTTGGCGTGTAATCGAGTGCTTTCAATATATAATAGTTTTCTTTTTAACCATGTCCGCTCCCAACTGGACTCCTCACGGAGTTTATCTCAAAATTTGTTTTTCTACGAAAACTGCTTGTTGCTCAACTTCTCTTTTTCGAAGACAGTAGGGATGGAAAGGATACGAAGACTAGGACAGGACTAGAGATTAACTAATCGCTTTACGTCGCTCTTTGGGATCGGAATGGTAGGAAGGGAATTGAACCCGGGTGGTCCGGCACGCAAGCCAACGACGTTGACACTGCGCCTCGGACGGATATATAATATACGCTGTCTCTATTTCCACCCTGGTATATGGCAAAGGGTAAACCGCATCACAACTCACTGAAGGGGTTGCAAATTACAATTTTAGGTGACCCACTTTTTGCCTTGTAAATGTCACCGAGAGCCGATCTGACATTTTAGCGTTGGGAAACTTCATATTTGCGTCAATTTGGGATTGCATGCGAGAAAGGTTTCATAATATATACATACATATTTGTTTCATAAAAGAAATCCGAGCATGTACGCTTGTACTATAGAATATATACACTCATTATCTTACATGTCAACTTTTAATCCGACATTTTTTGACGGAAAAGCATCACACAATGCAGCGCAGATAGGCAAAAGGACGTTACCCTCTGTTTTTCAGTATCGTTTTATTTCGTTTTGAATAATCTAATTGAATATATTTTTTTAAAAAAAAGCTGTAAGCTGTAAGGCATCAGAATAGCACATTATATCGACACCTTCGATCAATAAAGCAATAACTCACTTTTGGCCATGAGTTTTAATAAATAACTTAGTAAAAAAAGTTAATTTAAAGTTGATTTTGTGTAGGGTTTTTATTAACATAGTATATCCTTTAATAAATAACTTAGTAAAAAAAGTTAATTTAAAGTTGATTTTGTGTAGGGTTTTTATTAACATAGTATATCCATTAATAGATATTTTTTTAACTCGAGGAGTTAATGCTATGTTTTTGGGGATGTCGATATAGAGCACAGTGAGTTGTACAATTAATTTGTATCCAAGAGCATGGGTGTCTGTGACATTTTCAGCCCATCCCTAGTGTACTCACTCCCTGATGTCGAGCTGCAGATTCATTGGCTGACACATTTCAATCCTTCTGTTTAATTTCTCCATTGGGTGTCCATAAGCCCCACTTAAGGAGCAGTCATGGTTAAAAAAAGATATTAATTGTATTGATTACATTTTTTTTAAATCTCTCTTACCTTACCCTCTATATCAAACTGTATGTTTTTAAAATAATGTGTAGAAGAAAATAGAATTATTTAACCAACACTAACAGCTGAGAATAGAACATTAAATAAGGTTGAAAAATTATTGATATTAAAGACACATCATTACCTTCCATCTTCAGTGAAGATTTCCCCCTGTTTATGGAGACTTGTGGCTGTTGAAATTATTGGTGTTTTGTTCCACATCTTGTCCAGTTACCTTTGTGATAGCATGCGAGTGAGAGTTGGTTCTTACATATCCTGATGATGTGCCTATGCGTCAAATGTTTTTAATTACGAGATAAACTCGATGATATTTTTTTATGAATCAGTCGAGAACAATTCCATAAAAAATGACATACACCCATGTACAAAGCCTAATTTTCAATTTTAAATCTGACTTTTCCGGGTCTTAAACCCGGGCCCACCTACTCACAAGACCACAGGGACCGACTGAATTGATGGAGCTTCAAGTCCTGATGTGTGTTAGCGTCAAAGTTTGTCCCGTCTCTTTCGTCTCTGAGTTTAGTTTTCACATTCAATTTGCATTTCCGCCCCATTGTCCTTGACATTAGAGCGCTATCGCTATGCTGTGAGTAATCCATAGTGAAGCTAGTTCAAGGGTTAAGCTTATGCATTTATTTGTACAAAATATATTATAAAAATTACTAATTTCGTGTACAAATGATCACAATGTACACAGCTTAGAACACGTTCTATCAAAATTCTGTGACATAGTTTGTGTGAAAATATTTTATAACGATAAGGACCGGCATTAATTCATTCAGTCAACAATGGTCGCGATGTGTGAAACCGGTCCTGACCGTAAAATTATATGTGGAATTTTTAGCGATGTTAAAACCATGAAAATGATTTTTAAATATTAAATACTAACACGTTTTATACTATAAATATTTGGCATTACAGCTTACGCCAATGCGCCAAATATTCTTAAATGTGAAAGTCATACGAGATAAGCTCGATTGTAAATAATGTATCAGTTGTGCACAAAATCAACGATAAATAACATACACCCAGCCCAAGATCTCTTTTTTCAATTGATAAAATCTGACCTTGCCGGGAATTGAACCGGGGCCCCCTGATCGCTAGGACAAAGCTCTTGCCGCTAGACCACAGGGACCGACCAATGATGCAAATATATTGAAAAAATATGTGTGAATGTTTCCTTTTCGAGACTTGAACCCGTGACGTCGCAACCAAATAAGACAAAAGGTTCATAAGAACAAAATACTTGTCCAAAATTTTGACAGATTATTCTTTAAAGTCTCTTTATTGCGTTTCAATAAATTGCCTTTATTCTTCATCGGTGTCCCGAAAATAAAAAAAATTAAATAATGAACCCTTTTCAATAAGACGTAATTACCATTTTAATACAAAATAAGCCACTAATTACATGTTCAAATATCATGAATAGAGATTATTATTCAGCCGTAGAGAAGAGAATAAAAATGTAAAAGAGAGTGAAAAAAGCTTCGCACAGAACATAGATGGCGAACCTAGGGCACGCGTACCCGAGGTGGCACGTTTGAGAATTTGAATGCCACGCGAACGATTTCCAAGTTCAAAATTTTTACTTTAATGTTTATATTTTTTTTCTATTTTGTTGACCTTTTTTACTGTTTGGGCACGCCACATAATCACAGATAAAAAATATTTAAGGATTGTTGGCACGTGGACCAAAAAAGGTTCGCCATCCCTGGCATAGAAGAAAGTTATTTTAAAAGGAATTGAGAATTCATTTTTGGGCGAGAAAAAATGTTAAAAAACAAACTTTATTATTTTTTTTGCGTTTTTGTAATCTATGGACTGCGTTAGCAGTAGTTAGAAGCGAAAGATGCTCGATGATGCAAATCGACTACGGTGTAAAGCGTGGGTTTCCAAACTTTTTGCTCTGAAGGCCACAAAGTTGGGATGTAAACTAAACAAAAACGACGTCAGTATTCTATAACAAAATTACTTGCGAAACAAACAAAGAATAATGTTTTTTAAGAATTACGACTGAAGGTGCTTGATGGAATTTCAATATCAAATTTGAATCGCTTGAATTTTGTACTTTTCCATGAGTTTCGAGTTCGTGCACTTGAAATGCATGAAGATGCCGAAAGGTGGAGCCCGGGTCTTGGGCGACAAAACTCATAGAAAGTCTATTGTTGGGTTCGTTGTGCAGTGGTCAACGCCGTTGGCTTCAGTGACGGGCGTCACGTGCTCGAGTCCCAGTACAGGGAGTACTTTTTATCGATTTTGTTTGAATGCATGTCTTCCACCCATCCAATCTTATAAGCGAGATGTGACGAGAGCGACTGGCTAACCACTAGTCCTGATTATATCCTTTCTATCCATACTCTTATCAAACTGATAAAGTTGAGCGACTGAATAACACCCAGTTATCGTATAAAATATCTCTAGATACTTTAAGAATCAATATGCTCCATAACATAAAAGAACAACAATATTTTAATACGGAAAGAAAAATAACAATGTATTTTAGTTCTACATAAATTATTTTATATATTTGTTGATAGCTATTTCGGCTTACTTAAATAGCTTTCAACAAATATATAAAATAATTTATGTAGAACTAAAATACATTGTTATTTTTCTTTCCGTATTATAATGGAGTTCTACCAAGTAAATGCCTACTCAATCAATAAAAACAATATTTTACGTATATCGTATATGGTCCGTCACCAAAACCAAAACATTTTTTTTATCAAAACTTTGTATATTTCCATGAGTTTTGTCGCTAACGACCCGGGTTTCGCCTTTCAGCATCTTCAGGTATTTCAAGTGCACGGATGTACTTGAACTGACGCGTAGTAAACAGTTTATATACAAAAATAGAAGTAGATCACTAAGTTAAATTGCTATTAAAATGTAAATTAGCGAAAATTGAGTGTACACAAGTTTGAATGAAATAAGTGGGTTTTTTTTTAATTATGGGAATTTTTGAAAATATTAATTACCAGATAATAGCACAGGAATACCTAAAATAAATCTAGGGTTTTATCCGACCTATTATTAATGAGTTGATTGATTTCAAGTCTTGAAAATTTGACCGTTACGTCGGTCACAAGGGTTTCTCGGCTGGCCAATGCCCTGCCTACGGAGTTTTTCAGCAGTTAATTTGGTGTTTTGTTTTTTTCTCATTTTATTTCTACATCGTGTCATTCATGCCAATCTCTTTTGAATGATTGTTGTGTTTTTTTTTACTACTGTTCGTAAAGCTGTAATGCCTTGTATTGTATTGTTTCCCAATAAAAACATAAACAAAAAAAATCATTCATCTATCACGTGATTAAATCACAAAGTCGATCAAATATATACCAAAGAAAATTAAGGTGTGAATAATTGAAGCATAAAATAAACCTTTTTTATTAAACCCAACACAACGTATAGAATTTACTAAAAGGATTTTCTTCCATTATGCCTCTGAATATCGAAGCTATTTTGTGCTGCGTCAATTTGCCCGAAAGTATGACATTCCACAATTAATCGCCTGGCCTTTTGTTCACTGGGTGCGGCACTGTTGGGCGCCCGACCAGCCCCGCGTCTCGCAGGGCCGAAGTAGGGACTCCAATTTCTCGACATCTCAACTACTCAAGTATCGAGTAGAAAATTTTTTAAATACTTGAGAAGTTTCAGTTGTACCAAAATAAAAAAATCAAACATATTTTCTTTCATATTCGTTTTTATGGCAACTTAATGACCAACAATGCAAAAGGGAATTACAGACCCACATACATACATACGCCGTTTCGGTTTTATATATAAGATAAGCGATACAAACTTTACTTTACTTTACTAAGCTTCAGATCTAGTTCACTCGTATACTTAAAGTGCTTGAAGATGCCCAAAGAAAAAACCCGGACCGTAAGCGATAAAAATTATAGATCCACAATTTTGTGGGGTTTATGGCCGTATTTTTTTTATCGTAACTCTCTTCGAAAAAGATAGTAAAGGGAGTCACCAGCAGGTTTTCGTTCTTAGAAACTTCTGATGAAAATGAATGATAAGAGACTTCGTATTCTTCAGACATTGGAAGCAAACGTGACTCAGTATAAAAAAGTAAAGATTATTTACTTGTGAGTAGATCTTACTTTAAAAGTAGTCGATTTTCAAATCAAGCCCTCTGAAACTCACCGATCTGAAAATAAAAAGAAAATGTAATTTATTAATCGAAATTTTGATTGAATGAGCTTGGAAAATGAGAATTAGAATTGTAAATATGTGTTTTCTAATCACGTTTTTATATAAAGGGTCTTTTTATAAGGACGCTTAGTTTTGAAATGTAAATAAAACAAGTTGTTTGTGAGATTTCGACTAAATTTTAATTTCATTTGTAAGTATATTTTACGGCATTAAATATGGAATATAGCATCAAATGTCTGCCAATATCCATTCATTATAAAATGGGCCCATGTCGCTAAAGTTGACTTTTTTGACAAATTTGGGTAAACTTCCAACTGCTCCAGAACCCAATCAGGCGTTGTCTGCGGTCGTTTACCTGAAGTTCCTTGGTTAGTTGGAGTTTTTATACGGGTGCAGACATAAGGCCCGATTCAAAATTCGCCAAGTTGAAGTCGCAGAAAAGCCAAGTTCTTGTGAACAACGAGAAATAAGCTGCCTTGGGTTTTCCTGTACACTTTCACACACAGCAGCAATGTTTTCACCAGATATTGTATTTTGATGACGTACAGGTAGGTGTTGGCCGATTATTTACCAAACTGGTTGACTCAAATTTGGCCACTAAACAATGAATAATCTACTCAGCAGGACAAAGTAACATATTTTGAGCGTCCCTATTGAAATACCCTATATAAAGTGTTACAGGAATAAACCATTAAAGCTCTGTGGGGCGCGAAACACGTTTTTTCTCTATGCATCTATGTTATCAGTCATATTGTCACTGTTAATGGCCTACCTTTATTTTTTATTCATTAGAAATGATATATTGGCATGTCCATATGTATTTATGTTTTAAATATTTCATTTAAAACATAAATAATATTGATTCAAAAATATAAAAAATATTTTTTTCTGGAATCAACAATCAAATGGCCACCACTGTATTTTATTTATACAAATTTGTGTATATCAATAGATCAAAAACAAATAAATAAGCTTATTTTATTTCATTGATACATTTATTTCAATTTATGAAACCTATATATCAAAAATTATAGATAATAAAACGTCTCAAATTTTAATTTGGTCGAAGTTTTGTTTTGTTACTCTCGCAGTAGAAAAAACTCACTCTGTTGCTGTGGACGTCGGTTTAAACGGATGGCTGCCGCAGACGTCGTAAGACGCGAAATTTTCCGTGAACGGCACGCCACTCATACAAAAAATGACGTCTTTAGACGCTCGCTTTAAGCGGGATTTTACTAACTTAAAATCAATTGTAATTGATGAGTCATAACTATTTTAATTTTGTTATTATGTATAAATGACGTTTTTACAAATAAACATTTAAAAAATATATATTTAGAACGTTTTATTTTTACAATAAAATTCGTGGCGTGCGAGGTACCACCATACATGCGCATTAAAAAATTAATAGTTAACAATCAATTTAATAGTGCTATCTAGTTTTTATGTCCGCTGTTTAAAACAAAATAAAACTTTATTTATAAATTACGAGTATTACTCGGGTATTTTTCAAATTACTCAAGTATCGAGTACTCGATTTAGAGTCTCTAGTCCGGAGCTCACTCCACCCCCACTATGGGCTTTCATAATTCTTATTCATTTACGGCCGTCTTAAAATTAATCATTTCGAATGAGCCGAGCCCATTTTGGCCGTTGAAGGTAACGCCTTTAATGCACTGGGGCCTGGGATTTAATTACTTTGAGACCTTTTTTATAATTACGTTTTAGGCTCTATAAAGAATATTTCTGTTTGTGTTTTTTTACTATAATTTTTGTGACTAGTCAAACAAGACATAATTTTTGTTTTTAATATTAAATGCTACATAATTAAGTAGTGTGTGACCAAGACCGGTTTCATTCAGCTTAAGAGCATTTAAAACCGGGGCAGTGGAGTCGTTAAAATAAACACAACTCAGACTCCGACTACGACTCCGGTCAAAAAACTTCGTCTCCACGACTCCGACTCCACAGCCTTGTTTAAAACTTGAATTTTTGATTTAAACGCAACCTCGCTGATCGAAACCGGTACTGATCCAAATAAGATACAATAAAATTGGAGAACTAACACTATTGTATTTAAAATTTGAATCTAACGACTCGGATTTCGCCTTCCGGCATCTTCTCGCATTTCAAGTACACGGATGAGCTTGAAGCGACGTGTAATAAATTTTTATCGTTTGGATTTTTGTCGTTAACGACCCAGGTTTCGCCTTTAAGCATCTACAGATATTTTAAGTGCACGAATGAACTTGAACTGACACGTAGCAAATAGTTAGTATCACTTATATATAAGAATGAAAGTAAGTCGCAAAGTTTAATTTTAACTATCCCAATCTGGATGAAAAAGTGAGTGTGTTGATGCTAATTAGTTTCAATGAATTGTGTTCAAGTAATTGTATGCTAAATTAACGTAAGTTCCAGTTTATTCTTGCATTTGAAATGCCTGAATATACGAAAAGCGAAACCCGGGTCGTTAGCGACAACACTCGTGGAGAAGTCAAAAATACAAAAAAATCAAATTTGAGATTGAAATTCCCTCAAGCGCCTTCAGTCTAAATCTAAGAAAGGCGGAACCCTGGTCGTTAACGACAAAATTCATGGAAAATTAAAAAACATCAAACGATACAATTTATTACTTTGTTTTCTCGTGGTACAAAATTCAAACAAATCAAATTTGATATTGAAATTATACCAAGCAGCTTCAGTCGAAATCCTCAATTATATTGTATGTATTGAGAAGACCTTTATTCCGGCTCCCTCGTAAATCGAGAAGGAGCCTCCTATCCGACACTCAGGAAGAGGGATTTTGGGGACGGAGTAGGAGAAACATGGAACTCTTTAAAACAAAACACGATCTCAAAGCGTTATGTGGTTGCATTATTTAATTGTTTATAGTTTACACAGACGTTACACAACACACAAACATTACGATAGCGAAGAAGATATCAGGAATTTGACGCGAATTTAATTCTTAGGGAGAGGATTAGGCGCGTGCATTCTCAATACAGTCCAATCTCTCACTGCTGTATGAAAACAAACGGTTACTTTAGAAAGAAAAAACAATGGCCGTTTCAAAAATCGTTAACACATGCGCCCGCTGATAAGGGATGATTTATCGCCTTATGAACTTTTTATGAAGCACATGCATTGTCGGGCGTCAAGAGATAAGAGAAATTGAAATAACTCTACATTTCACCGCTATAGATTGCAATATAGATTATTATAAGAATGAATTTATTTCCTGATATCGACTGACTCATTGACTGAGGTGAACAATAGATCGTTCGAGAGAGTTCTGATGACCTACCACATAAGGCGGTGTCAGTATGTATTAACTATTGGTCGATTTAATATTTTGTATAATTAAAACCATTAATATTATTACAAACCCTTACTTGTATATACAAAATGTACTGATTTTCCGAGCTCGGTCACCCAACATATAGGTGTGCCACTTCTACTGTTATTCTTTGGTGGTATCATTCATTAATTTTCATTAGCAAAACAGAAATATGTATGTGGACCATAAATTTAGGGGACTTTTGGAAGTAGGCCGATTTGAATATCTATAAATACGTTCATTACAATAACGAATGCTTTGAATAAATTGAATATTATTCAAATAAGGGTCGCATCTGATATATAACATTAATTTTAGTTTATAAGGAAACATACATATTGACACCGCCTTATGTGGTAGGTCATCAGAACTCTCTCGAACGATCTATTGTTTACCTCAGTCAATGAGTCAGTCGATATCAGGAAATAAATTCATTCTTATAATAATCTATATTGCAATCTATAGCGATGCAATGTAGAGTTATTTCAATTTCTCTTATCTCTTGACGCGCCCGACAATGCATGTGCTTCATAAAAAGTTCGTAAGGCGATAAATATCGGCGGGTGCATGTGTTAACGATTTTTGAAACGGCCATTGTTTTTTCTTTCTTAAGTAACCGTTTGTTTTCATACAGCAGTGAGAGATTGGACGGCATTGAGAATGCACGCGCCTAATCCTCTCCATAAGAATTAAATTCGAGTCAAATTCCTGATATCTTCTTCGCTATCGTAATATTTGTGTGTTGTATAACGTCTGTGTAAATCTTTAACGATTAAATAATGGGTGCTAATCGCACCCAAATAACGCTTTGAGATCGTGTTTTGTTTTAAAGAGTTCCATGTATCTCCTACTCCGTTCACAAAATCCCTCTTCCTGAGTGTCGGATAGGAGGCTCCTTCTCGATTTACGAGGGAGCCGGAATAAAGGTCTTCTCAATATATAGTACTAGTATTGCTACCCGGCGTCGCTCGGACTAAGCGACCAATAATTATTTAATGTTATATCATTCGACATAATTATATCACAAAATCTAACATCCAAACAAGAGTTAAAATAAAATCACAAACTTTATTTAATTTGATGACAGCCCCATTCTCGCCCATTAAAACGTCCAAATTCAAGGAAAAAAATCTAATTTGCTGTCAAATAATACCTTCACGTAAATAATAAACATAATTATATTAATAAAAGCCGGGAAAAAGTTGGTAGAAGACTAATTTATTATACATTTTAAAGAACTACAGAATAGTTCTGACGAAGGCGTAATGGAGTTCTACCAAGTAAATGCCTACTCAATCAACTAATTTATTACATTTTGACTAAATGTCTTCGCCGATAAAAATTCAAGCATATTTTCTTTCATATTCGTTTTTATGGCAACTTGCAACAACAATGCAAAAGGGAATTACAGACCCACATACATACATACGCCGTTTCGGTTTTATATATAAGATTTCGGAACATACACAAATATGCCAAAATTTTACAATGTATTCACGCCTAGTAAACGAAATATGTATATTTAAGATATTCGTATGTATGTATGTATAACGCAACAACTACTACCAGGGTCTTTCCAGGAGTAAAAATTTTGATACTTATTTTTTTTCCCCATATCCCCTCCCTATTCGGAGTATATGGCCGCCACACGGTGCCTCCAAGATTCTCTGTCTCTCGCCAACCTCCTCACATCTTCCCAGGTCATCCCGGCGTCCCTTAGCTCCCTGAGTACATCCTATGGATGGTCATCAGAGGCCTTCCGCGGCGTCGGGATCCATCAGGTTGATAGAAGAGGCAGGCAGGATTCAGGCTCCCCTGGGGCATCCGCAGCACATGACCAAGCCGGGTCCATCGTCGCCTTTTAATTTTAGACGTAATAAGGGGCTGGTTTGTCCGCTCTCTTACCTCCGTATTCCTGACAAAGTCAAACCACTGTACTCCTAGTATTCGCCGCAGGCATCTGTTTTAGAAGCACAGTATACGGTTAGCCCGTGCTTTTGTGATGTGCCATGACTCGCAACCGTAAAGCACCACAGTCAGTATGCATGCGTTGAATAAGTGGCACTTGGTTCTGACCGAGTACAGCCGTGAGTCCCAGACTTTCCGCATTGAATTAAATGTTGCTCCAGCTATCCCTAATCGGATCGCGAGCTCATTACGCGGGTTGCCATCTCCCGTGATGTGTACTCCCAAGTACCTAAAACCATCGACTCTCTCGATTTCTTGCCCCGCACTCATCAGAGAGTAGTCTGGATCTGGACAGGCGCTGTTGCAGAGCACATTGGTTTTACTCGCGTTGACTTTGAGGCCAACGCGATACGAGTTGCTCTGCAGTCTATCCATTGTATATACTTATGTATAATTCTTTAATTAAGGATTTCGACTAAGGGTGCTTGATGGAATTTTAATTGTTTAAATATGAGTTTTGTCGCTTACGACCCGGGTTTTGCCTCTCGGCATCTTCAGGCATTTCAAGTGCACGGATCTACTTGAACTGACGCGTAGCAAACAGTTTGTATCGTTTATATACAAAAATAGAAGTAGATCACTAAAATCACAAGCTAAATTGCTATTAAAATATGAATTAGCGAAAATTTGATGTAAACAAGTTTCAATGAATTAAGTGGGTTTGTTATAATTATAGGGATTTTTGAAAATACTAATGACCAGATTCTTCAGTAAAATTCTTTTGTTCGAAGCCGACTTGAGAGTGGATCGATTGTTTGGGCACCGAGGGGAGCGAAATATGTTCCTATGGTAGAGAGGGTTCAGAAGATTTTTTTGAGAATTCTTTATTTGAGGACATATGTGTACCCATGGCTGTATCTTAGGCATGCTCACTTTCAATATTTGCTCGAAGAGAAATGTACTTATTTCTTATTTCGAGGCAATATATTTCTTTCGACTTATCCGAGGCCAAAATGAGAATTCCACCATTCTTGAAATTTTAGTAATTATTCCCAGGGCTGTGGAGTCGGAGTCGGAGTCGGAGTCGTGGAGTCGGACGGCTTTGTGGCCGGAGTACTCGGAGTCGGAAATTTTGAAAAGTGTGATCTTTTTATTTTTGCATTTAATATGTCAAATTTGGCTTTTGGCCGCATTGATAGGGTTGATATTTAATTGAATACACATAAATAGGAAAATTAGGGGAAAAAAGTGACGATATTAACCTTTTTTTAGTCGGAGTCGGAGTCGTGGTTTTGGTAAATGCTGGAGTCGGAGTCGGACTTTTTTCTACCGACTCCACAGCCCTGTTTATTCCACATAAAATTTATTAGATCAGGACCGGTTGCGCTCGCGGCGAGCATTATCGAAATTAAATTGATAAGATTGAAATTAAATTTCTCGGTAAAGCAAAAATGCAACTAAAACCAGCCACAATGAATTGTATGTGAAATGAAATAAGATTCACAGTAAAAAGTTTTCTATAAATTGAGCTCGAATGGAATTTAAAGCGGTCATGATCATTTGATTAAATTGTGGTAAAAGAACAAAATGTCTGTTTCCATTTATTTAAAATAACATGTTAATAAAACAGCAAAACAAAACATCAAAATTAGATGTGACTGGACTATTTTGTGTTTTTCATTATTTCATCATTATAATGAAATCTGGGAAATAAATGCTATAAAAAATAATACTTGTACTTATTCCAGATTCGATTTATTAGGATCGGAACCAGTTTCAGTTGATAATGCTCACAATGAGTGAAGCCGGTCCCGATCCTAATAAATATAATGTGTAATTAGTACAAAATTGGTTTCCCAATAATGATGCTCCACCGTGTACAGTGAACAAAGAAAAGTTGATAACAATGGTGAATGAAACCAATCATCATATTTTTACTTTTAAGGTGTTTACTATCAATACTTGGTGGAATGGCATTATAATAAAATATTTTTATTACTTATTCAACATAAAATTTATTAGATCAGGACCGGTTTCGCTCATAGTCGGTCTCTGTGGTCTAGTGGCAAGAGCTTTTTACCTAGCAATCAGGGGGCAGGGGGCCCGAGTTCAATTCCCGGCAAGGTCAGATTTTTTCAATTGAATAATGAGATCTTGGGCTGGGTGTATGTTATTTATCGTTGATTTTGTGCACAACTGATTCATTATATATCATCGAGTTAATCTCGTATGACTTTCACAGTTAAGAATATTTGGCGCATTTGTATATGCTGTAATGCCAAATATAATTAAGTCATCTAAAAAATTGATTAAAAAAAATAATTGTTAGCTGAAATCATAAATAAAAAACAGGTTGAAAATAAAAATAATATATTTTTTTTTAATACTTATTTAACATTAAATTTATTAGATCTGGGCTGGTTTTGTTCATGGTGAGCACTATCAACTGAAGTGTATCATTATCAGTTGATAATGCTCACCGTGATACAAATCCGTGAAATGCGAAACCGGTCCTGATCTTATAAATTTAAACTTGAATGTCATACGAGATATACTCGATGATAAATAATGAATCAGTTGTGCACAAAATCAACGATAAATAACATATACACCCAGCCCAAGATCTCTTTATTCAATTGAAAAAATCTGACCTTGCCGGGAATTGAACCCGGGGCCCCTGATTGCTAGGAAAAAGCTCTTACCACTAGACCACAGAGACCGACTTTGAGCTACACCGGTTCTGATCTTATAAATTTTATCTGTAATAAGTACTAAAAATGTTTTATTATTTTTATTTTCAAGCTGTTTTTTTTATCAGATTTATGAATAATATTTACAAGTCCAGCTAACTGTTCTATCAATCTTGGCAAATTTCTTGAAACTGACAAGACCTATCAGCATTCTAGGTAAAAACAATATACATCATCTGTTTTTTTTATATTTAAACTAGCTGTACCCTGCGCGCGTTGCTACGCCAGCAATTGTAGGGGGATTGGGGGGTGGGGTAGGGAGGGGGTGTACGCCAGAAAGTTTTTCGGAAGTGTAGTAGAAATTTGTAAAAAATTCGATATCAATTTTGGGGGAGGGGGTTGTTTGGCGGGGTGGGGTTTGGGGAGTGTATGGGGGGTATGCCAAAAACCTTCGAAGAAGTGAACTCGAAAAATTCTTAAAGTTTAAAAAAAGGGGGGTGGTTGGGGGGAGGGGTTGGTAGGCCAGAAACCATCGCGGGGGTGCACTCAATAAATTTGTAAAGTTTCACATCGATCGGTCGAGCGGTTTAGTAGTTCATAGCGGACATACATACAGACATTCTTTTTTATATATATAGATAGATATTGAAAATGATCTTCGAGTTTCGAGAGAGTTAAAACTTATAATTTAGTATCTGGTTAAGAGATACCATTACTTTAGACCAATAAATTAAACTTATTTAAATTCTTCCATGTGACGTTGGTATGGTTTGAACAGAAAGAGAGGATGTACGGGGCATATTGAAGCTATCTGGAATACACGTTTAAAACATAGTTCTGACGAAGGCGTGGAAAAGCTGCAATGCCTACTCAATCAATATATAGATAGATATTGAAAATGATCTTCGAGTTTCAAGAGAGTTGGACGAAAACTTATAATTTAGTATCTGTTTAAGAGATATATTTCTAAATGTAGAAACACAACCATAATAAGCCATTAATAAGGAGTTAGTGTAAAGTTAGCTTGTCAATATTGACGCTTACTGCTGGAAACACGCAAATGTCAAATGAGTCAGTTTGTTGGGCCATATTCTATTCGAGGAAAATACACATGGGCCGAATAATAGCATTCGTGCGTTGTCCATCTTCCGTATATACTTCATAGACCAGTGGTTTTCAAGCTGAAAAACCAAGGCCCAAGTATTGTATTGTATTAAAATATACTTAACACATTTAAGTATTTCGACTGAGGTTGCTTGATGGAATTTCAATATCAAATTTGAATTTTTTGAATTTTGTACTTTTCCATGAGTTTTGTCGCTAACGACCCGGGTTTCGCCTTTCGGCATCTTCAGGCATTCCAAGTGCACGGATGTACTTTAACTGACACTTAACACAGTTTTGAACCGTTTGAATTTTGTACTTTTATATGATTTTTTCGCTAACGACCCGGGTTTGTAAATTTGGCATTCACAACTGCACGAATTAACTTTATTTGTCTGAAGATGCCGAAAGATGAAACCCAGATCCATGTTTACTTTCTCCGAAATAGAGATTTAATTATGAATTTACACTGCAGTTGTTTGATGTTATTTCAATATCAATTTATAATTTTCACATTTGAGCTTTGTCGCTAATGATTCGGGTTTCGTCTTTCAGCATCTTCATGCATTTCAAGTTTAAAAATGAACGTAAACCGCCTTAAAGGCAAGTAGCGACAAAACTCATGGAAAAGCAAAAATACTGAAACGATTCAAAATTGAGTAACTTGTAGTACTCATAGAAAACATGCTCGGTTAACATTATATAAATAAATATATATTTGGGTGAACAAGTCGGTGGTCCCACCATTATTCCGTTATTCCATTTTTCACAGCCGCCTTCCATAACGCTATACGATCAAGAAAAGAAAGGAATTTACTCCTCACTAACTTGGCCCGAGACAGAGCTGCACGGAACTGAACTTTTAACAATGCACTAAAGTGCTTAAAGAAAAGATATATACAAAGAAAAAAAATAAAATGTGACTTGCCACTTTGTTAAATTGATATTAAGTATCCTATGTATCCGTATACTGAGAATCCGTGGAGTTTAATCTACTTCGCGTTGAATCTGAAGAGGGATCAAAAGCATCCCGTTACCCATATGATGTTGCAAATTTATCGAACGCCTCAAAGTTGGCCTTGGTTGAGATCAAGTCAACGTGGCCTATTGGGACCGTATGAGGGCGGACTATATAAATAAGTAAAATAATTTGCATATAGAGAAAGAGTTTCAGACATCACAGGCAACGGCAACCAAAGTCAACGGCGCTGAGCATTCGATCACGGAGCCGAAGTATTATGCGCCGTTAAAACATGCGGCCCTTCACTCAATGTATTATTCATTAGCATAATATTGCATAACCCGTGGTGCAAATTGAGGTTTGCATGAATATTCCAGAATATCTAGAGCGTGCAGGGCAAAATTACTTGCTTGAATTAAAAGCAACACGCGAACAACTCTATAAAGAAGTAACATATTCGAATTAAGCATGTTTTATTACGGCATTTATTTAATGGGTCAGTAACTAATTCAAGTTTTGGTCAGTTAAATAAATAAATGGTCAGTTAATATTATAAACGGTCAGTTGTCATTGTATCAGTGTGAATGTGGTCAGTTATTAAATAAAAGTTTAAGTTTGACAGCTTGTGAATTTGGTCAAATATGGTCGTATTAGGCAAATTTATGAATTGTTCTTTTTATTTTAACTGACCATTTATTATTTTAACTGACCATTTATTATTTTTGACTGACCGTTTTACGTATTTATTACTGACCGTTTTAAGTATTTATAACTGACCATTTATCGAATTAGAAACTGACCAAATAATTAGTAGTCTTTTATTACAAAGCCATTTATTCTTGAGCTGTCAAATAAAGGGTTAATGAAAAATTACATAGACCAGTGACTCCAATTCAACCAAGGGGCACTGGAACGACGAGCTGTCTCATTAAAAATCAAAATTTAATGACTAAATGTGACAATGGGAGGGCGACATAGAAATCTTAAAATGTGTGATATTAAGGGCTTACCCACTATAATAACAGTTTTGTACAAGTTGGTTTTTCCCACCATCACCCGTTGTGTATATGAAGCCAATTTTTCATGGCCTCCTTTCACAACACTATTGACTAAGAAAAAGTTATTTACCCCTCACATTCATGGCCCGAGCAGATCTGCACGGGACTGATTTTGAACCATGCACTAGTGTGCTTGAAAATAGAAAATAAAATAACAAATAATAAGATAAATTTGAGTGACTAGCTCAGCCACTGAAATCAGTTTGATACAGTGAGTATCCTGTGTATAATCCGTATACTGAGAGCCCGTCGTGTTAGACGAGTATATTGACTCTAGTGAAGAATCGAGATTATGTCGATACCCGAATAAATTTGCAATTTTTTCAAATGCAATGAAGTTAGCCTTAGTTGCAATCAAGTCAGCGTGGCCTATTGGGTCCGTGTGAGGACGGACCACAGAAAACAGTTCTGCTCATTCGGAATTCATTTGGGAGCAGTCCTATAGGATGTTATTAGCCTGGTGGGCGTGCCCACAAGTACAGTCCGGCCTTAAAACCAACTTACCCAGCGCGAAGAGTTTTGCATTGAACTTGCCATAACCGGTTAGAAACTGGCTAGTCCAAAGGGACGGCGTTAGTGATATTGCAAGCCTCCAACAGTTTTTTACAATGTAAACTTTAACCTTTTTACTTTGAATTCGGTCTTTTAGAGACGGAGAAACTTAACTCATTTTTTTGTAGTTTTTCAGGACAGCCAAATAGCTGGTTTTACTAGGTACAAATTGTTATATAAAATGTAAAACTACATAGACACGTGTTTTGCTTCTTTCAGATGCATCTTCAAGCTTACTTACACAAGTGTGACTGAAGTAATTAAGACTGATTCTAATATTTTAACATGATAAATGTATCTTAAAATGTAGGTTGGGAATTTTCCTTTTGAATACGAAGCATGTGTCACAGTAAGTGGAATAATCCAAGTTAATTCAAATTCATCGAAATAAAATCACCGAAAGAATTAAGTATTGCTACAAACTATCTTTTCATTATCTTCAAAGGCAATGTTTTGGGTTTTCTCATTTATTTGTTTTAATATAAAATTGCAATGTATTCTAATGTTTTTTTTAAGGTTTAGTGGAGCAATAAACAAGAAAGGGATTTTAATATGTATAAATACGTATAAATAAATATCTTCGTATCCACTTATTTTGATATGTCTCTTAACATAACATATTATTTTGTCACTTAAAAGATGTTTACTGTCAATACTTGTGTGGAATACAAATAATGATTACAACAGTTCAGTGGTAATTATACAGAAACTAAGCAAGACTAATTTAGGGGTTTAAATGCATAACCGCCTCTCTCCACAAAGTCAAATTGTTCAGCAATCGAAAAAACGATTTTAATCTTCAAGTATAATATAAGAATAAGGGAACACAAAACGTCTGTATGGTGACAGGGCGGTAGGTCAGTGTTCCCTGGCTCGTGATTGGTGCATTTAGATTGTGGCAGTTTTGAACTTCACATGTGGTGGAGAGAGGCGGTTATGCATTTGATCGTCATTTTTGATGTCGATTTTAAATGGCTTAGAGGTAATTTGTCGTTGGTTTGAAGATTGCAGGGCATAGAACGTAAAAACCGGATCATTAATCAATCATTATCTCAAAAATAATATTACATGTATAGAGGCGGTGGTTATGCTTTTAAAGTATGACTAAAAATTGGTATAGATATGCAACTGAATAAAAAAAAACATTCATAATTTATATTAAGTAGATTATAAATAAAATGTTGAAGACCTCAATGTAGAACATTAAAAACCTAATAAGTAAGAATGGTCGCTAACAAAGAAATTCAAACAAATACAATATCAAAGAAGGAATTTTAACAATAAATATTTCACTATCAATTGAAAATGCTCGCAGTGGTCGAAACAAGTCCTTATAAACTTAATTTGGTATAAGTACAAAAAATGTATTATAATTTTGTATCCAGTGTCATTTATATCTGAAAACTGTCAAAAATCGAGATACGTTTCTCTTGTCCTTAGGGGCTGAATTTTCTCCGAGCTAGTTCGTGCAACTTGCTTAGATTGACAGAAACAAAATAGACGACAAAACCTTTTAAAAAATTAAAAACGAAAACGGCTCTGTTGTGTAAAAAGATCTATCAAACGTAAATATTTACTGTTTTTGTTATTTTTTCACCTTAGCTGACACGAGCATACTTTTTGAGAGTGACATCTATAAACAAAGAAACAAAGCTCGCACAAAACAAATGAAAGTAACGAAACACTATTCAGTTCATGTTTGACATGCCAGCTGTATTTGTTGACCTTTTTTGTGTCTGGACTTAGAGTTTTAATTAAACAGAATTTATTAGACTACTTATTTATATAAAAGTTAGTTTTGTAGACTTTCGACATTGCCGACGATGCTCTTTGTTATTATTGAATGAAGCTGATTAAAACAATTTTATTTAACGAGAGTCTTAATTAAAAATCGTGAAAATCAAATGTGATTTGACTGTTTTCAGGGACGAATAGTTTCGCTGCGAATGGATGACAATATCACTTGAACTGTGCTATATCCAAAAAATACAAATAACCGTAATACATCTTTGACAATTTTAGCAACACAGGAATTATTTCAGTTATCTATAACAGGCATTTCTAATACTTGGTTCGCGTGCCAAATGTGACCCAATTGAAAGTTTTGTGCGGCCTTTTTGTAGTTTTCAACTTTCTACATTTTCCATGTTGTTGTTGGTAAAATACATGTTTTTTAACTATAATCGCAACTTGGATCATATGGACTCTTCACGGAGTTTATCTCGACATATGTTTTTTTACGAAAACTGCCTGTTACTAAGTACCTCAACCTCACTTTTTCGAAAAGAGTTGGGATGGAAAGGATGCAAGGACTAGGACAGGACTAGTGATTAGCTAATCGCTGTCACTATGCGTCGTTCTTTGGAATCGGAAAGATGTTTTAACAACACAAACACCCATTGCCTCTGAGCAAAATGGATTTATCGATTGAAAAAATCTACTCGTTCTGGGAATCGAGCCCGGGTTGTCTGACACGCTAGCCAACGACGTTGACCACTGCGCCACGGACCGAACAGTTCTAGAAGTTAAATAAAAGCATACGACGTTAATTATGAAATAAGAAATTAACAATTATTGCAGATTTTAATTGTTTGAATTTGATATTGAAATTCCATCAAACAAAGCGATAAAAGTAATGAGACTAGTTTTAATATAGATTGAATTTTTTTGTTACTTTCACATTCAAAAAGATGTCGTTGTTTGTGTCAGCGAATTTATGCGTGTTTGTCTAAATCTGCTCGTACCGGGAATTGAATCTTTTTTTTAACGGCTCCGGGGAGTTTATATCAACATATATTTTTTTACGAAAACTGCCGGTTACTAAGTTGCTCAACCTCACTTTTTCGACGACAGTAGAGATGGAAAGGATACGAGGTCTAGGACAGGACTAGTGATTAGCTAATCGCTGTCACTATGCGTCATTCTTTGGAATCGGAAAGATGGGAAGTGATTTAACAACACAAACACCCATTGCCTCTGAGCAGAATCGATTTATCGCCTTTAAAAATTTGCTCGTACCGGGAATCGAATCTTTTCACAACCCTGAAAATAAATGTTAGAATCAATTAAAAAAATATATTAGCTGTGACCTGTTGGGCTTTTTATTAATATAGAAAAAATCATATTATTATTCATGATTAAAATATATGTGTGACCCATCAGAGTCATTCATTATTTTATTTGGCCCATAAAGTGATTTTAGTTGACGACCCCTTATATAGACAATGTCTTTATTTTCAGCAGCAGGTGGAAAACTCTCTTTTTCACAGAATAAAAATCAACGCAGAGTATTCATTTTAATTAAATCATGAAATTATTTTGTTGCAGAGTCCCTTATTCGATGAAATCGAACTTATTGATCCAAGCTTCGCTGAATGCAGCATCAAGAACGTCAACCATAGTTTTCAGGTGAGTCGAATTTTCTTCAATTTACATAATTTATTAAAAAGAAAAAAGAAAAATACAATACATGAAATTAAAGCTGATGCCAATACGCCATGCATTTAACAAGTCGACGCCTTACTTTGAAAAGGTTCCAACTGCTCTTGACACTGTTTTGAGATATAAGCGTTTGAAGTTACGTACCGCCAAATCTATCGAAAGATTGAAATATCGTCAACAAATCGTTACCTTACTTTGAAAAGGTTCTAATTGGCATTATTGCCTTAAATGACCTTTTAGTCGGAAAAGCTTGTATTTGCCGTATTCATGAATCATATATATGAATTTCAGATTTATCTATGGTTTAATAAAGGAGTTATCAGAATTCCGGAGTTGCACTGCATCTGCACACTTTTTTACTAAATTTATTTGACAAAGTTCCAATATTTTCATCATAAGATCTTTAAGATCAATATTTCTCAGTAAGAGTTGTGAAAAATATGCTTAAAATAAATAATTTGAAACATTTTTACTTGCTCATTGTTACAAGTGAATTTTAATCAATCGAAACCTCAAACGCTCACATCTCAAAACAGTGTCAAGAGCAGTTAGAACCTTACTTTCCACGAAAATGTTTCGCATTCAAGTTTGGCCACCCCTTAATAAGATATCATTGAGATGTTCTCCGTTATTTGGTATTTAATGCGAAAGAGCCTCTCGCCTCTCAACCCTTGCGTCCAGACGGCAAAGGAGCTTTTGTTTAGTCTGTAAGACTGCGAGCTTTTATAAATGAAAAGCTTATTCGCTGTCAGCGCGACAATAGCGATATAAATGCCCTCTCTTTGAATATAAGAGCTTTTTTACGACCGCCCATACAACTTAAATTAGAAGCTCTTAGATTGAATGTGAAAAAAAATCCCACACACACTGCTTATTGCGCGGCCTGTTTTATAAGACTGGCTCTATATTAAAAAATAAATTATAACCATTTTTTCTTTAGTGTTTTTGATAGCGTGGCGCTTGAAAGAAATTTCAAAGCGTTGTGAACAATACATAATTAATATTAATAACTTCTTTGTAACTCTGGATGAATGAATTCTAATTATTTACCGACAAATCCACGGTAACCTTCAGCACTATGGACTTTCTTGGCAAAGATGCTTGCCGGATCTTTTGTGAACATTAAGTGATCTTACTTTTAAGATGTTAACTGTCAACATTTTTTGCATATATTTCAGAATAAATGCACTAAGGTCAGGACCGGATACGCTCATCACGAGAATTTTCAAATGAGATGCGAAACGGGTCCTGATCTGATTGTGTATATACCTCAACCTTTTTTGTGCGGTAGATGCGTTCCGCGGAAAATCGCACAAAAATACTATGACTTAATATGGGAACATACCATTATTTCTCAGCAAGATTTGTAAAAAAATACGCTTAAATAAGTAATTTGAAATATTTTTACCAGCTCATTGTTACAGGTGAATTTTAATCAATCGTAACGTCAAACGCTCATATTTCAAATCAGTGTCAAGAGCAGTTAGAACCTTTTCAAAGTAAGGTGTCGATTTAATGTGACAAAATAAACACGTTGTTATTCTATTTTACAATGGATCACAGATTCACGTGACAGATGTGACAAATTTCAAACATAAAACATGTTTACAAGAACACTTAAACAAATACGCCAAATCGTTCGCAGAGCGATAAATAAAAAAATACCTGTTTCATTTCACAGGGGCCTGTTGGGTGACAGGAGGGATGTCATGGAGATGTCAGAAATATTAAACGTAATTCTCCAAAATCTCCCATCAGTCAAAAACAGCGATCCAATTTTCGAAATGATATTTCTATCGTGGAGGCACTTGTTCACAACCTTTTCCGCTTTATTTAAATTGGAACCGTTTGAATTTTGTACTTTCCCTTGAGTTTCCTTGGCATCTTGCATTCATCAACAATATCATTATTATCGTATTTATAGATATTCAAATGGATCTACTTCCAAAAGTGTCATAAATTTTTGGTACACATTAGAGGTCTGCATGGGCTCGGGTAAGTCCGTGGGCTCTAGCCCGAACCGGCCCGTGGACTGGATCGGGCCAGGCTCGCTCCTGGGTACACAAAAAATAAAACATAAATCCGATTATTCCGGAAGTAGACGCCATTATTGTACATCTAAATTGCATACATATTATAATTTGATGAGTTATTATTAAATTATTTTAAATGTTAATTAAAATCTTGTTGAAAAGTTGTCGGATTCGGGTAGATGTTCGGTAATTAGTCTCGGGCTGGGTTGGAGATTTTCGGGCTCGGGCCGGTTAGAATTTTTAAATTTCGGCCCGTGCAGGCCTTTAGTCCACATACACATTGCTATTATGGTAATGAAAATTGACCCATAAAAACCCATAACATCAGAAGCGGCACACCTACGTTAGGTGTCTACTAGAGTCTCCAATATCGAATACTCGAAACTTAATTTATTTATTTACTGTAAAAAATTAAACAGAATACATGGCATTGGTTATTGGATGTCAGGGTTATCAACTCGGCCCCGAAGAAGAAGAGTAAAATGTTTCAACATTGAAATCGATCTGCGAGCTTCAAGAGAGTGAAACGAAAGCATTCCCAAAAGAAACTTGGTTGGATAATATTCCATTAAATAATTATCAAAAGGAAATAGATTGAATTTTTTGAAATAATAATAACGCAGAAATTTTTTATGAACTCGCTCCAGTTGCGAAATATATTTATTTTCATATGGACCCCAAATAATAGATCCATATTCAAGCTTGCTTAAAACTAAGGAAATATACAGAGTACGAAACACAGTAGGATTTTTAAATGGCTTACTTTGCCGAACTATGAATCCAAGAAGTTTACTAGCATGCAGGGTAATTGAAGAAATATGGGAGTGAAACGAGAAAGAAGTGTCAAATGTTATACCAAGATCAACAACTTCAGACAAACGCTGCAAATTTATATTCGATATCTCATATTTATATTTGATCGGCAATTTTGAACGAGAGAAGGAAATACAGAAACATTTCGAAATGTTGAAGTCAAGTTTGTTTATTGTGGACCAATTCAGAATCGAGTTTAAATTATGCTGTAGAATAGCACAATCCGACTCATTCCTGATGGTTGAAAACAGTTTTAAATCATCAGCAAAGAGCAGATATTGTGTTCCACTCATACTTCATTGATGCACAATGTCATTGATAAAAATGAGACATAAAAGTATTAATAAATGCATATGTGGAAGAATATTTATCAGTAGCTGAACGCCCCTTTACTTTTTTATAAAGTAAGCCATAAAAAAATCCCTATCTCGGTGCTGAAGGACTGTTATTAAATCAGGAACTATCGTCAATTTTTATTTTTAACTCTACGATATATCAGCATTTCAACTCAGTAATGAATTTAAATGATGCTCATTTGAAAAAATATGACAAATTATTCCACGCTAATGGAAAATACGTGGAATAATTTATTTTCGACAACTTGGTTCGAGAGATAATATCAATGAATCGCAAAGAAACTGTAAAATTAACATAGACAAAAAGTACTAAGCAATTACAATGTCAATTAAATTAAATCACAATTATCTTATATATAAAACCGAAACGGCGTATGTATGTATGTGGGTCTGGTATTCCCTTTTGCATTGTTGTTGCAAGTTCAAACAAACGAATTGATTTCGCTCGCGAAAGTTTCGACGGTAAATTTGTTTCGTTATCAATGTGTGTGTAGAGACTCCAATTACTCGAGTATCGATTAGTACATTTTACAAAATACTCGAGTAGTTTCATATGAACCAAAATATCTTATATATAAAACCGAAACGGCGTATGTATGTCTGTGGGTCTGTAATTCCCTTTTGCATTGTTGGTCATTAAGTTGCCAGTTGTTTCAACTTGGCCCGTCTGAATTTACGCGCCGGGTTCAAATACTAGTTATATATAATCGGTCCCTGTGGTCTAGTGGCAAGAGCTTTGTCCTAGCGATCTGGAGACCCGGGTTCAATTCCCGGCAAGGTCAGATTTTTTCAATTGAAATAAAAGAGATCTTGGGCTGGGTGTATGTTATTTATCGTTGATTTTGTGCACAACTGATTGATTACTTTTCATCGAGTTAATCTCGTATGAATAATATAAAATTTAAAATAACTTAAGCAAGATAAATTCTAACATTTTAACATTTTAAATTATGAAATTACAAAATGGATTACGGGGTTTTTTTTTCCTTCTAAAGGAAACAAGGAAGGGGGTGATAGAATCAAAACAATTGTTTCCTTTAGAAGGAAAAAAAAACCCGTAATCCATTTTGTAATTTCATAATTTAAAATGTTAAAATGTTAGAATTTATCTTGCTTCATTACTTAAGCAAACTTTGCGATAGTAAGTCTGAAGATGCCTCTGAAAGAGGCGAAACACGTGTCACAGTTAGTTACACAATACGTGGAATAATCAAAGTTATTTTAAATTTTATATTAAAATGAACTTCCACAAAGTTACCGCCGAAACCGCCGAAACCATCGAAAATCTCGTATGAGTTTCACAATTAAGAATATTTGGTGCATTGGCGTAAGCTGTAATGCAAAACATTTTTTTTAAATTTAATCAAATGAGTATGAGAGCATTTTGACTAAAAATTTCAGAACCATAGAGTATCTATCATAAGAAAGATTTAATTCTTATATTTATTTTAGATTCGTTTAAGTATAGTACGTTTCATCGAATCAAAGAAAGTCAATTCTGCAGTAGTCGATAAGAAATGATATTTTTAATTAACAATATGTGCATCACTTTAAATTCTATTCTGCTTATTTTCTATTTTAGGTATAGAATGCCATGTCGGGTCCGTGGTCGAGTGCCGACGTCGTTGGCTATACGGATTCGAGTCCCAGTCCAGACATTTTCATTTTCAATCTAATTCTATTGATCTTTTTTCAAATTACTAATGTCTAAAGTTTGTTCCCTCACCTATCCGATCAAAAAAAAGGCAAGTGGAAAGACGGATAAGCTAAAAATTACAATTCTTTCTATCTTTTTGCAGCTGACTAACAAGCAGTAATTGTAAAAAAATAACGATTAGATAAACGCCATTAAGATACCATATACTCCACATTGGGTAGGACACGATTTAAAATGTACTATATTTCTTTGCCGTATGCGCTGTGTGGTATAGCTGATTTCAACAGAAGATTTTCAACGAGACCTGCTTTTTTATTAGATAACTAGCTGTACCCTGCGCGCGTTGCTACGCCAGCAACTAAAATAAATTTGAAGGAAAGACATTACACAAATATTCAATTCAATTTGAGTCAATTCATTGATTTCGTTCATTTTGAAAAAAATGTGAAATTGCAGCTTTTCGTTTCAATTCGATATCAATTTTTGGGGGGAAGTGGGGTTGTTTGGCAGAGTGGGTTCGAGGGGCGTATGCCAGAAACCTTCAAAGGAGTGAAATCGAAAAATTCATAAAGTTTTAAAAAAAAAATTGGTGGGGGAAGTTGGGGGTGGTTGGGGGGAGGGGTTGGTAGGCCAGAAACCATCGCGGGGGTGCACTCAATAAATTTGTAAAGTTTCACATCGATCGGTCGAGCGGTTTAGTAGTCCATAGCGGACATACATACAGACATTCATTTTTATATATATATATAGATAGATACTCGCTACGAGCGAAACCGGTCCTAGTCTAATAGATTTAATGTGGATTAAGTACATAACGTGTTGTATTATAATATAAATGGCGAGCACTATCAACTGATAAAAAATACATCGAAACAGTGATATTTAAACAAAAGTCATATGTAAAGTTTGTCAAACAAATTGTTTGTGGAATAAGTACTAAAAATGTTTTATTGCTTTTATTATAATGCATTTCCACCCAGTATTGACAGTGAACACCTTAAACGTGTATGTTGTATTATTTTAATTATAATGCCGTTCCACTAAATATTGACAGAAAACACCTTTAAAAATGGAAAACTGCTTTGTTACTTAGTAGCTCAACTTCGACGAGTGTCGGAACAGACAAATACTACAGGACTAGTGGTTAGCTATTCGCCATAATCGTCTCAATAATAAAATTAATATATGGAATGATTGTTTTGAAATCAATTACTAATTATTATAAAATTTTGAATCTAGTTCATTGACAATGTAATGAAACAATTTGCATTCGAGGTACATTTGTGTATGATATATTAGACATGGACAATGCCACTGTTGCACTTGATGATTCAAAATATTGCTCCAAATATGGCATCGCAAAGATTTGCATGCCGCCGAATAATCCATTAGTCAAAACTAGGGTTTCCGATCCCGGGAGCCCGAGAATTTCAATACCTGATAAATCCCGGGATTAAAAATCAAAATCCCGAAATGATTTATTTATCAAGCATAAACGATTTACGCGTACTTGCATCTGTCATCTTTTAAGCACCGAATACTCGTGGATAATTAAATATATGCTGCGTTATGCATTCATGACAGCATAGAGTATAAAATATTGTATGGAAATGAATTTGGAGAATGAAAAAACTGGAGCTCATTAATTGTGATAGATATTTTTCTAATGAGAGCCAAATATTTATTTTTTTACCATGTCCGCTCTAAACTTGGAGTATATGGACTCCTCACGGAGTTTATTTCCACATATGTTTTTTCTACTAGAACTGTTTGTTACTAAGTTTCCCAAACTCTCTTTTCGGAAGAGAGTAGGGAAGGAAAGGATACGAGGACTAGGACAGGACTAGTGATTAGCTTATCGCTGTTGCTATGCGTACAATTTTAAAATTGATCCAAAAATCCTGGATAGTGATGCATTTTTCATCAATAAAAACTTTATTTATTTCCATTAATGAGTCTTCATTTTAACAATGTTAAATTAAAAAGAAAATGCTCTCCTTTATGCAATGTGTATAACCAGACATATTTTTTCTATCAATTAGTTATCAGATCGCATTCGAACGAGACCGATACTCTCGTACATTATATTTCAATCGAATATTTTCGCTCTTTAGTAATTGATAAACCACCGAAATACGATATTCATAAAAAGATAGTGACATCAATAATTATTCCTAACTATTGATAATAACTATGATACATTAACATTGCTAATATTTAATAAATATGAAAATTATCGACCATTAAAAAAATATCCGGTCTGTGGCATGCGTACCGGACTGCCCGGGTGCGATTATCTGATTTTTTCAGTAGATAAATCTGTTCAAAGGCATTGGTGTTTGTGTTGTTGAAAATCCCTTTCCACCTTTCCGATCCCAAACAACAACGCAAAATGATAGTGATTATCTAACCACTAGTCCTCCCCGAGTCCTCGCATCCTTTCTATCCCTACTGTATTTGAAGAAGAGAGGAAGAGCAACTGAGTAACAAGCAGTTTTCGTAGAAAAAATATATGTTGAGATAAACTCCGTGAGGAGTCCATATGTTTCAGTTGGGAGCGGACATGGCTAAAAAAAATATATTCCAAATCCTGGGATTATTGCAATCTCGGAATCAAAATTTTGGCCCGGAATTGGAAACCCTATTCAAAACGATTCAAAGAATATTATAATTATTTCGACAAGTCAAACGTTTTGTATAGGCGGTCAGGATTACGTTGCACAGCAAAATTCCATGCGGCGTCTGACCGACGCGGCATGAATTTTTAATTATTCTCTCCGAAAAATATCGCTTAGATTTAGCTCGTTGGCTAGTCCAGGGTTAGCCAAGTCAAAGAACGTTGTTATCAGTGATTTTATATGCAAGACAGTTGCAATGTCAACGGTCCGAAAAAATCTCAAGCGAGGACGAAAAAATCGATACTTAGTATAAAAGCCGACCCGAAATTATTATCAATATCAGTTCCTTGTGACACTACAATCAATACATTCAGTACTGCAAACAAGTAATCAAAAAACAAAGATGAATTTCTTTACTATTGCGTTGTTGTGTTTAGCTGTTGTTATTACATCAGCTGAACCTCCAAGGTTTAAATCAAGAAGGTTTCAAAATAGATTTCTTTCTCGTCAAGAAGTTGAAATAACAACTCCAGCCGAAGAAATGATAGCTGAAGAAACCCCTGCAGAAGCTGGACCTTATCCCGCTTCTGGCTGGCGCCCAGCAGGTAAACCATTCGAACTTCCATCCGAAAAAGAAGAAGACATCACAACACCGACACCGGAATACGGTGCTCCCGAATATGGCCCACCTGCTGAAACATACGGTACGCCAACCACTCAAACACCTGCCACGGAATCCACGACTTTGGTTGAAGATGATGGTCTTGTTGAACCTGAAGCCGAAAGCGTTGATGATATGCTGAGTGTTTTGAGTGGAAGATTGAGGAGACCTCAGAGACTTCAGAATGCTCAAGCTGAGGAAGGCGCCTTGTATATTCTTCGTGCTGATTCTACTCTGCAAAAGATTTACAGCCCTAGTTCCGCAAGAGCTAACTCTAAATTTTCTGGAAGATTAGTGCAACAGGCTCAACCCGTTTTCTTTGCTCAGCAGGGTTCCTTCTTTTAAACTATTTGTTAATTTGTTATTGGAGTGATTTTTTTATTAGATTTGAAAGCAACGTTTCAAAAATAATCGCTGTGTCCATACGGCAGTCAAATATGTATATATTCTTCAATGATGTATCAAAATAGTTATCTAATTCCAAGGGTTAAAAACGGCTTGGCTTTGTCACAGTGTAAGGAAACAGAAACGACCGATTTTTTTTTCATTTTTATTATTGTATTCATTATTAATTATTTATGTTGATATTATAAATAAACTGAATAAAACAACCATCAGGTGATAAAATATATGTGCTTTTATTTATACCAATGTTAATATTGTAGGACCTTTATTTAAAATTGATAAAATATATAACCATGTTAAGACTAACACAAAATACAAATTGTCGAACTAATTGACTGTAGTGAAACAAAAATCAGTTCTAAATAATTTAAATACTTACGAAGATTTATCAATACTTTTATAGTCTAGTGGTAAAAGCTTCACTCTCGCAATCATATTAGTTCAAGATGAAATCAATATAAGAAAAAGCCTACCTTACTTTTGATGCCAAATGTTTAATGGAATTATCAATTATTTTATATGAATTACAAACGACAAATAAGAAAAAAATATTCACTGTAAAATAAATCATTAAATAAAAACCTTCTTCTATGTGAAAGTGATAGTGACGTAGGTCAATTTCATTGCAACGTAACAAAGAGCACACTCAGTGTGTAAATAATATCATGTTGAATGTGCTCAAACTGTACTGGCCTTCCAAGTAAGAAGGCAGCAACTCGCAAAAATTCTGAAATTTTGTTGTGAATGTCATTTGTTTAATATTTTTGAAAACTATATATATATGTTGCTAACTTTTATGACAGTATAACAACAATTTTTTTTGTAAAAAAAATCTTAGCAAAAAGAAAACCATCTATAACAGAAACCAAAAATGAGTTTTTACATGTTAATTTGTCAACAAAGACACTGAAAATTTAATAATTTTACCCATAGTATTGTGCTTCATGAATCATAAGTTCACAGAAACTCAAACACATGCATGTTTAGGTATTTTTGACAAAAATTTGGTGCGGCCACCAGACATTTTCCTAGGACCGCTTATGTTCCTAATGCGGCCACAGCCAAATTTTACGTGAGAACCACTGATCTATAACCATCTCCACCACTATTATGAAGATACATATGTACTCCCGTTGGACCTCATTTCAACAGTAGTTTTATTATACGAGAACTGTTTGTTATTCAGTTGTTCAACTATTTTATTTTTCGAAGGTAGTAAGCATTGACGGACCGAGCTTTAAAAGGACTAATGATAAGCTTATCACTATCACTATGCCCTGTTTTAAGGATTTGATGGATGATGTGGAAAGAAATATTAATCTCATACGTATTGGAAAACAATTGTTTGCCAAAATTCAACACTGCAAAAAGTTCGGTTGTTTGGCATCTTTGTTGCCCATCACTGACCGCCATCAGTTCAAATCACCCGGCTCTGAAATTGCGCCAGTTAAAATAATGGCCCGCTAACGAATTGAACACTCCGGCCCTGTGATGAAAACTTCACCGCGACGTATAGTAGTGAAAATTTGCGTAAACGGAAAATTGCTTTGAATTTATAGCGCCATCTGTCCAATACTTATACACGTACATAACTGATCCAATCAAATTCGTTCTACTATTTGAATATTAATTCCGGCCAATGAAATCGACTGTATTATTTTAATCGATAAGTCTCCAATGGGATTCCGTTCATCAAATAATAATAATAATATTCAACTACTGTTGTGTAAAGCAGGGTTTCCCAAGCCATGTTCCGTCACACCTGAATAGGTGTTCCGCGACAAATTGGAAAGGTTTCATACACTGCACCACAAGATCACTGTCAATACTTGGTGGAGTGGCATACTAATAAAAATTATAAAACATTTTTAGTATTTTTTTTACCCATGTCCGCTTCCAACTTTGATCATATGGAGAGTAAGGGTGGAAAGGTGGGAAGGAATTTTTAAAGAATCGATCTATTGACTGAAAAAATCTGCTCGTACCGGGAATCGGGGGCGGTCAGACAGCGACTTTGACCACTGTACCACAGACCGGGCGTTAAATATAGTTAGGTAAAAAAACATATTAATTTAAATGAAATTCACTAATGTACTCAAATTTTCCTTGAAACTCTTTTACTTTCAATCTATCATTCACTTTGTTAGCGTTATCGTATAGAATTATATTTTTTCGCGTCAATAAATATTCCTTTATCACTCTATTAATCCTCTGACGATAACCCGATAAGCGGTTCTGTGTATTTGAAAATTCAATAATACATTTTTATCGAGTCTATTCATTACCTTACTTTGAAAAGGTTCTGATAGTCATTTTTGCCTTAAATGACCTTTTGGTCGGAAAACCTTGTATTTACCGCAATCTATCATATTATATATGTGAATTTCAGAACAATCTATTGTTGAATAACGGAGTAAGTAAAATTCCGGAGTTGCACTGCATCTGCACACTTTTTTTATTAAATTTTTTTGACAAAGTTCTAAGATTGTCATCATTATTACGATCATTAAATCATTATTTATCAGCAAGAGTAGTGAAAAAATACGCTTAAAATAAGTAGTTTGAAACATTTTTGCTATAATAAAATTTATCAAGAATAATTTTGTATCATACATTTGTCATTAGACACATCAATGTGACCGCAAAAGGTTGTTGAATCAAATACACTATTGATTGACTGAAGTGTTTACAAAAAGTTAGTTGTCCCACAACCTACCATTACGTGTATGCATTCGTTGTTCAAGGCCGACGTCCTTAAAAGAAAATATACGCATTCTGGATGAATTGGTCAATGTGTTGATGCTAATGAGTGATTGAGTGGGTATTGTAACCTTTTGCACTCCTTAATATATTTGAGATATTGATGGATTGCGTATTTAATTAGAATGGTGAAGCGAAAAACCGATATATGTTATTCATTGTTACAAGTGAATTTTAATCAATCGAAACTTCAAACGCTCATATCTCAAAACAGTGTCAAGAGCCGTTAGAACCTTTTCAAAGTAAGGTGTCGTATTGTTTTTAGTCTGTTTTGCCCATCGATGGAGAAACTCCCGCGGGAAATAGTATTTCGAGTACAAAAAAAAATATCCACATAACCAGACAGTGGCTCCCCCGGGCAACGTTTAAGCGAGAATTTTTAACAACGTCGCTCTAAGAAACGCGCAGAAATTTGCTGACACAAACAAAGACATCTTTTTAAATGTGAAAGTAACAAAAAATATTCAATCTATATTCAAACTAATCTCATTACTTGTATTGCTTTGTTAGCAAGATTCCACAATAATTCTTGATAACTTATTTCACAATTAACGCCCGCTCCGTGGTGCAGTGGTCAACGTCGTTGGCAATCGTGTCGGACCACCCGCGTTCGATTCTTGATAGATTTTTACAGTAGATAAATCAATTCTGTTCAAAGGCAATATGTGTCTGTGTTGTTAAAAATCCCTTCACACCTTTCCGATCCCAAAGAGTGACAGCGAATAGCTAACTAATAGTCTTTTCCTATCCTGTCTATCTTTATTCACTTAGAAAAATAGAGGTTGAGAATAGATTCCATATGCTCCTAGTTGGGAACGAGAACGGTTAAAGAAACAACAATTTCGAGTACTGCTCGACATCGTAAAACTTGGTTGGAAAAATATATTTTATTCATTTTAAATTATCCTTAAGCCGTATTTTTTCGATTGTGTGCCTAAGTTAAAGTTTAAAACATGCCATTATGCGATACATATGTCGGTTTTTCGCTTCACCATTCTAATTAAATACGCAATCTATCAATTTCTCAAATATATTAAGGAGTGCAAAAGGTTACAATACCCACTCAATCACTCAATAGCATCAACACATTGACCAATTCATCCAGAATGCGTATATTTTCTTTTAACCTGATCTCTGCCTAAAGCGTATATTTACGCGCTACAAGTCCGTGTTCAAGGGGCCGTCCATACAAAATGCGCGTAATATTACGCTCTCCTTTGTACTTAATTTACAAGTCACCAGTTCCTATTTAAAATAATTGAATTTAACTTGCATATAGTGACATCTTTTGAGAGCGTGTTGTACTACTTGAACACAAAGAAAATTGAATTTTAATGTGTAATACATCGATAATTATATTAGGATTTATTTTTTGAAAGAAAATCGCGGCCTCCTGTGTACGGCCATATTGATTTTTACCGGCATAGAATCGGTTAAGGACGTCGGCCTTGAACAACGAATGCATACACGTAATGGTAGGTTGTGGGACAACTAACTTTTTGTAAACACTTCAGTCAATCAATAGTGTATTTGATTCAACAACCTTTTGCGGTCACATTGATGTGTCTAATGACAAATGTATGATACAAAATTATTCTTGATAAATTGTATTATAACAAAAATGTTTCAAACAAAAGTAACTAATTGTAACAGAATATATGTACATGAATAGAATAACAAGCTAAGTAATTACTTTCTTTGTTATTCGAATGAATGCTCAAACAAACCAATTATCATAAAAACTAATTATGCCACATTTCCATTAACTGCATTACACTAACTAACAATGGTATTATAATGCCACAGAATGTAAAACGAAACTGCCAAACTTATTAGCTTTATGTAACGTAAAATAATATAGCGTTTTCGAGAAAGAGGAGCTACTATAATGCATTCTCTAAAAAGGTAAATTTAAAAATAAATATTTTTGCGTGTACGTCTACGTCAATTAAAATGGAATTAAAATGAACATTTCAGACTGGCATTGACATTTGACAGCCCCTTTCATATATTGACAGCCCCATTCTCGCCCATTAAAATGTCCAAATTCAAGGAAAAAATCTAATTTGCTGTCAAATAAATGACAAATAATACCTTCACGTAAATAATAAACATTATTATTAATAATAAAAACCGGGAAAAGTTCAGTAGAAGACTAATTTTTTACATTTTGACTTCACCGATAAAAATTCAAACATATTTTCTTTCATATTCGTTTTTATGGCAACTGAATGACTAACAATGCAAAAGGAAATTACAGACCCACATACATACATACGCCGTTTCGGTTTTATATATAAGATTAGATTTATTAACATCAGTACGGTTTTGGTCATCGAGTGCGAGTTTCAGTTTGTATTGCTCGTGATGATCGAAATCGGTCCTGATCTTAATAAATCAAATGTCGAATAAATATAAGTATACTATTTTTTTATTAGAATGCCATTCCACCAAGAATTGACGGTGAACACTTTGGAAATGGTCATCTTTAAAATTAACCAAATTACTTCCTATAGAATGTGTAATTTGTTTAATTATTAAAATGTGATGTTTATTTATCGAATACAATGATAAGTGAATCTTTTTTCAATGTTTAAATAGCCTAATATTTGTATCATCTCTTAGAATTGGCTGGCTTTTAACGAGCCTGTCTAAATATCTCTCAGTGAAATACTCCATTTGGAATCAGATCCTCCAATCCCCATCCACCTAAAAAAGTCTTGATACTTTCCTATTTCCATCCATCTGTCTTAATATTCGTAACTGGATATCAACCAGTTAATATGCTCACTTTCAGCAATCTATATGCTTAATATTATAAGGATATGGTCAAAAAATTAGCAAACATAGTTAAATAAAATCATTGTCTTTAAAAATGTGTTTTTTTTTTATTTATTTGAATGAAATACGAGATAAATATAGCATAATATTGGTACTAATTGTTGCAAAGTATTATCGGGACCACTGTCACTTTTTCATGTAGTATTTTTCATATTCAATATGAACCATTGAAGTGTATTTTTATTTTTAAAAAATATCGATATTTTCCTCGAACAAAACGTCTAAAAAATCTAAAGTTAACAGCTCAACTTTTTGAAACAGTTCTATCTTTCGCCGACCGCGCGGGTATGTTCATGAAATATCGCATACACGATGATTATTTTATTCAACATGCACTGGATAGCAGAGTAGCATTTGTGAACACACAGCGATGTTTTGACCGCTCATTTGAATTATGAAAATGACATTTCGAAACTAATTATCTTAACATTCGTGTTTACATACAAAGTGGCAACTGCCAATACATATCTTATTTAATTTACATTACACATCCGATTATTACTAAGTATGTGACATTGTCATTATCATTTCTGGTACAGTTATGTGATTACTAACGGTTTCCAACCTCTTAATCAGTCAAATATTAATTGTTTATATTTTGTACTTTTCCATGAGTTTTGTCGCTAACGACCCGGGTTTCGCCTTTCGGTATCTTCAGGGCTTTCAAGTGCACGGATGTAATTAAACTGACGTAATCAGTTTGTCTCGTTTATATACAAAAATATATTAAGAAACATTAATTAAAATTGTAAGAAAAAATAGAATAGAAAAATAGATCTCTATTTTTACTTCTATACTTATATTTTTCTATTTTTGTATATAAACAATACAAACTGTTCACTGCACGTCAGTTCAAGTACATCCGTGCAATTGAAATGCATGAAGATGCCGAAAGGCGAAACCCGAGTCGTTAGCGACAAAACTCATAGAAAAGTAAAAAAATTCAAATTCCTTCAAATTCCATCAAAATCCTTAACTTAATAAGTCACTGAATTCATGACACTAAAGTCCCTCATTTAAAACATGTACATTTAAACCTCCTTTTGTGCGATTTCAAAATATATTTTTGGGACTATATAAACGTACATACGTTTAACGTAATTAACTGCGCGTTCACATACTGTACGTGCGAAATCCAGTGTTTCACCTGTTTATCACATTGTGACCTTGATACTAGCGTCCTTGTACATGTAATGTTTCCATTTTAAGTCATAGATTTCTTTGTTGCGTTTTCCCCGCGTACGCATCTACTGCACGAAAACAGGTTTAGGTGTAATTTATTCTAATATGTTCTATTACGGCTTAGAGGAGCCATGAACAATAAAGTGTTATGTACACAGTGAAATAACTTCATATTCTTTTCTCTTATTAATATGATTCTTTGACACATAACGTAACATATTATTTTGTATCTAGTGGCATTCATTACTCGAATCTGGCAAAAATGTTGCTTTTATCCTAAGGGGCCGAACTATTTCCAGTTTGTGATTAGACTTTTAATTCCGCTACCGAGTGGATCAGTTGACCGAAGAGCATTGACTGATCGGGTGGCACGATAATCTATCAGTGTTGAACGCGTCATTATTGAAATATCCCAATGACCAACCACCCTGTATTGACTGTTCAGGGTACAAAGTGAAAAGTTGGGGCCCGATGTGCCGACCGCCGAAAGTTGGGACATTGTCCCTTGTCCCCAGTGGACAATAGTTAATATGAACGGCAGTGATCTTCTCTAGGCGCCGAGACTAGGGGTGTCAATTACCGATAAATCTTTTTATACCGGTATTACAAACTTTAAATAAATGATCACTTTTAATGTGTTAATTGTATTTTTTTGATGGAAAGACATTGAATTAAATAAATAAAACAACATTGGTATGTAAGCACTAATTCAACACGGATACTTATTTGAATTGTTTGAATTTTGTACTTTTCCATGAGTTTTCATGTGCACGGATGTACTTGAACTAAAAAGTACAAAATTCCAATTTGATATTGAAATTCCATCAAGTCGATGTCCTTAATTACACATACTTATATTGAACCAGTATGACAATCGATAAAAATATGTATGTTGGGATACGAATGCCATTTGTCGGGTCCGTGGTGCAGTGGTTGATGTCATTGGCTTCGGTGACGTACTTCATGGTTTCGAATCCTTGTACGAGCATATTTTATCAGTCGATATATCGATCCTGTTTAAAGGCATGGGTGTTTGTGTTGTACTCTCGATCCCTACTCTTCTTAAAAAGATAGGTTGAGAAAATGAGTAACAAGAAGATCTCGTAGAAAAGTATGTGATGAGATAAACATAAATGTGTTCCACGTTGGGAGCGGACATTGTTGCAAAAAGCAAATCATGGCATTACAGCTGATGCCAATGCGCCATGTATTTGACAAATATAAATACGTGTATTTATATATATACATACATGTAAATACATAATATTAATCACTAATTAATTAAAAACAAGATGAAAACATTGCAGTCATAAAAACAGAGATAAAAAAATTTATAAAATCATATTAGAAATTTTCAAAGATGTCAACCGAGTGAGTTCTGACAAAATCAACTTTTATTCATAAAATATAGTATTCGTCTGAACTCACTCACGTCAATATGAAATATGTCGACATCCGAAGCAATGCCGTTTAAAATTGTTAAAGCTCTTCCCAGAGGCATTCCCATTGGCAGACTGTAAGTACAACATAACTACGAATCCAATTGTATTGTTATTGTGTACTTTTGAAATAGACATAATATGGACAGTGTCACTCTGATTGACTTGAAAGATCCCAAGAGGCGAAACCCTTTTATTTAATGATACTTCATTCCTGTAATGAATATTTTAATTTTTTGCAAAAAACTTTTCATTTTTTCTTATCCTAAAATCAAGAACTTATTCATAGTGAACATTCATCTTTTTCGAAAACGCGATGGATTTATCAGATTTGTCTCATTCAAATTTCGATTAGGCTAAGTTTTAGCTTGAATTAAAAATCAGATGAAATACCGGAATCCCGGAACCCGATATTGCAGCCCTAAACTGGGATAAGTAAACGAGTTTCCAATCCCTCTCAGTCTACCACACGGATAAGCCCGAGAGATTGCTGACGCAGTAGAACCTTTTCTTTTGTTTTTATACTATTATATGCGCATGTGATTTTTTTGAATCCATTCAATTGTTATTTTTTACATTGAAGGAACCTCTAACAATAAAGCGTAAAGGGCAACCAACCCTTTTCGAATAAATCTCGTAGATTGGTGACGAAAATATCCGTGAAAATCAAAATAATAATTTGATTAAGTTTTGTCTTTCAACGGTTTTCCTTGAAACCTTTCTTATATATAAAACCGAAACGGCGTATGTATGTCTGTGGGTCTGTAATTCCCATTTGCATTGTTAGTCATTAAGTTGCCATAAAACGAATATGAAAGAAAATATGTTTGAATTTTTATCGGCGAAGACACTTAGTCAAAATGTAATAAATTAGTTTTCTACTGAACTTTTCCCGGCTTTTATTAATATAATAATGTTTTTATTTACGTGAAGGTATTATTTGACATTTCTTTGACAGCAAATTAGATTTTTTCCTTGATTTTGGACATTTTAATGGGCGAGAATGGGGCTGTCAATTTAAATGAAAGGGGCTGTGAAATGTCAATGCTAGTCTGAAATGTTCATTTTGTTCCATTTTAATTGACCTAGACTTTTGAATTTTGAAAAAGTTGTTTCGACTTGGCCCGTCTGAATTTACGCGCCGAGGTGAAATAAAAACTGGTCCGAAAGCCGAGTAAAATATGTTGTATAAAATTTGGGTTTGATTATTCCCATTGTGCTATTAAATGTGACACGTGTTTGCTCTTTCAAAAACTTCAGTATCGCAAAGTTCGCTTAAGTAATGAAGCAAGATTGATTCTAACATTTTAAAAAGATGAAATTACAACATGTTTATTTTGCCTTGGAAAATGTAGGTATAAATTTGTCATTTAACACGTGGAATAATCAAAGATATTTTAAATTTTATATGAAAATGAATTTCCACAAAGTTACCGCCGAAACCATCGAAAGCAATGAATTGTTGTTAACATGTACAATAACCTCCTCGGGCCTCGGATATGACCTATGATAGTCATGTTTTGTTTTATAAAATACAAGCCGTACCCTGCAAATGTTGCATTGCCACTCAAAGAAAGAAAATTTTAATTGACCTAACATTGATCGGTATTAGATTTACAATTCGAGTATATCCCTCGTCCATTTTTCTAGTACTCGAAACTCGAGTATTTAGAAAAATACTAGTTGACTCGTAATTTTAAATAAAAAATTTAAAATATTTTTGATTATTCCACGTAAATTTTGTCAGGTAATATATATTTTTGAATGGTTTTGCCGTTGACTATGTATGCTATGCGAAAATTTCTTTATAACTCCTGATATAGTCCTTACCCAACTTATCTTAAGAATAACAGATTTATGATGAAATATTGAAAAAAAATCTTTCGTTTCGCCTTTATTTTGTTAAAGTCAAAGCATCAGTCATAAACCAAAATCCCTTAAAAATTATTTTAGCCAGAATAAAAAAAGGTTTCAGAAAGTCATTTAAGCACCGCAGTGCAATAACAGATGCACAATTTTAATTCATTGAAAAAGCCGACGTTCAACTGAGAGTTTTTTCTTCCGTGGGAATTATAAAACAAAACTTCGAACCAATTTAAAATTTGAGATGTTTAACCCTCTATTATTTTTTGAAATATATGTTTTATAAATGTATTAATGCAATTTTAACCTTCTTTATTTTTTTTATAAATACATTTCAATTAATGAATTGTTTTTAACTATAGAATAATACATATATCTAGCCCGGGATCGATTGCCGGTACGAGATAAATCGTTTTTATGAGGCAATAATGTGTTGTTTAAAATACCTTCCCACCTTAGTGACAGCGATTAGCTAACCACTAGTCCTATCCTAGTCTTCGTATCTTTCCATTTCTTCGAAAAAGAGAGGTTGAGCAACGGATTAACAATCAATTCTCGTAAAAAAACAGGTATTAAAAAAAATGGTTTGTGATATTGTAACTGAGTACTCGGATTTAAATATTTTAGATAAATCATTTCGATTTAAATTCGGTATAACATTTTGATCGGTAAATCGATGACATTTTCCGTTTGACGTTTGCTGTTTGTCTTTTGCCAATTGACACACGCGCTTCCTACTGTAAGTTAAATATACATGTATATCTATAAAATGTTGACATCAGTTAACAATGCTCGCCATGAGCGAAACCGGTCCTGATCTAATAAATTTTATGTGGAAAAAGTACTAAAAATGTTTTACTATTTTTATTATAATGCCATTCCACCAAGTATTGACAGTGAAAACCTTAAAAGTGATGTATATCAATGCTTAGTTGGATTTAAATTTAAAGCTACGTAAATTATTACACGTTTAACTTTAAACCATATTTTTATTTATACATAAGTATGTACTTAAAAAATTCGATATTGAGTTGATTAAAAGTAATGGAACATATCTACTATTTTTTTATGGCCACCTTATCTTTTTTACGCGGTTTTTTTGCACGGTAGTCTTAAGAACGTATCCCCGTGCAAAGGGGGTCGGGTATATACGTACAGATAATTAAAGATTTCTATTGAAGATACTTGGTGGAATTTCAATATCAAATTTGAATCATTTGAATTTTGTACTTTTCTATGTGTTTTATTGCTATCGACCAGGGTTTCGTCTTTCAGCATCATCAGGCATTTTAAGTGCATGAATGTATGTTACAGCAAAAGTATATTATCTGGGATAATATACTATCATATAAAATATATTTTCACTGATCTGGCCAGTGAAAATATCAGGGCTGTGGAGTCGGTAAAAAAAGTTCGACTCCGACTCAGCATTTACAAAAACCATGACTCCGACTCCGACTAAAAATGTTCAATTTCGTCACTTTTTTTGCCTAATTTTCCTATTTATGTGTATTCAATTAAATATCAACCCTACCAATCCGGACAAAAGCCAAATTTGACATATTATATGTACAGTGGAACCCCGATCTTACGTCCTCGCATTATACGTTTTCCCGCGTGGTGCGTTCATTTTCTATAGTCCCGGCATTTGGTTCATATATAAAACATTCCCGCATTCATCGTTTCCCGCATTAATCGTTTGTTTTATACGGTCCCTTGAAAAACGTAGAATCGGGGTTTCACTGTATATAAAAATGAAAAGTTCAAACTTTTCAAAATTTCCGACTCCGGCCAAAAAGCCCCGACTCCACGACTCCGACTCCGACTCCACAGCCCTGGAAAATATACAAAAAAATATATAATATATAAAATGTAATATAATCATTCAACCATAGTCATAGCATGCATAGCATAACCCTTTCCCCACCACTCGTTCCTCTGGGAGTAGAATAAAAATGATAACGAATTACGATTATGCATAGACCCTTCATCGTCGGTTTAAGCCGAGCAGACTCATATCTCACGGCGCTGGACTCAAATCCGCTGGGTGTCATAAAATAAGATTTGACCACGTCGCCAAATCGTACATCAGACGAATTGATTCAAACTTAAATGGAACGGTGGATGACAAGGGGCGTATTAAGATAACGTTTTGCCAAGTTGACACTTTTTCGAAATTAATTGGATAAATTAGCGCGCTAATAAATTCAAAAACGATCTTATAATGCCTAAATACATATTGATTTGTACAAACTTGGTTATTGGATTTATTTTATTTTTATGTATGTATAATGGTGTATTATCTAATCTTTTATTATTAATGGTATGTACTCTGTTGTAATAAATAGAAATTCCGTATTTTAAATCGCTAGTTTTAACCTAACCTAACAATATAAATATGTATGTTTTTTATAATTATGTATATTGTATGAATGATAATAAATTATAATTTTTATTTGTATATTTTATGTTTTTATTCAATCTTTTTAATATAATGAAATAATTTTCGGTAATAAATCAATATATGTATTTATAAAATAATAAATTGCAAATATATCGCAGAGGAATCGAAACAGAGGCAGAGACGTTTGCTAAATTACTTTCTAATAAATAACGTGGTAAAATCATCGTTGATTGGTATACCATTAATAAAATATTATTCGGCTCCTTAGCATAAAAGGAACGTATGTCGATTTTTTCTGGTATTGAGTTATGAATGCCACTAAATACAAACTGATATAATGTAGGATTTCGACTGAAAATGCTTGATTGAATTTCTATATCAAAACGAAATCGTTTGAACTTTTCCATGAGTTTTGTCACTAACGATCCGGGTTCTGCCTTTTGCCAAGTTCGTGCATTTCTAGTGAACGAATGAACTTGAATTGTCAGTTCACGTTCATTCGTACCATCGTAACCCGGTTCGTTAGCGACAAAATTCATAGAAAACTGCAAAATTTAAATGTTTCAAACAAAATAATATAGTTCGTTATGTGTCAAAGAGACATATTGATAGGATGTGTAGAAACGAGTCATTTTTTTGTTCGTTGGTCCACTTAACCAAAACAGCACAATAAAATAAATTACCATTTTATATTTAACATATAAACCGAAAGGTAATGAAAAAAATATCAGTTGAAAATGGGTAAAATTGATAACTGAAACTTTGGCTCTCCTGAAAAGTAGAGAAAAATGAGTTCTTGGGCAAATGTCTTCGTTTAAATTGATCTTTTAGTGTCCTGCAGAATCCCTGATGTGGATAAAACTTCTCCAATATATGATTCCAACGTTTGTTACTCAGTTCCTCAAAATCTGTTTTTATTAACGACTATAATATATTTGTTGTTGATATTTAATGCGGAAGAAGGTTGAGACATCGCAAACTTACTTATTAAAATTAAATTGAATAAAAAAACAGTTTGCCGCCTTTTTTAATTTACTCTCGGTGCCATACCTCATTTGCCGCCTGAGTGCGGCCCTGTCACTAGACATTGTCTGCGCTTTAAAATTGAAGGGGGCACCGACGCACACAATGAAGGGTTTATCGCAAGGGGGGCAACATCGTAAAGACAACTTAATGAGGCGCCGACGCGAGTCTGATGCACTTTCCCTCTATTTGCTCGGGGTCTTCTACCTTCCATGCGCAAATCTTATCAGAGTCCGCCTTAAGTCTATAACTTTCTGCTTCTAAGCGATGTTTTGGGAGATATATCTTTTAACCTTTTAAAGCCCTACGGTTCCATATGGGACCATTCACTATGGTGCACTTCGCTATCGGATTACACTGATTTATGTGTGTCTGGTCGTTAGTATTTGCGATACTACATTTAAAAATACCGATAATCATAACAAACCCACTTAATTCATTGAATCTAGTTTACATAAAATTTTCGATAATTTACATTTTAATATCAATTTAACTGAGTGATCTACTTAGATTTTTGTACATAAACGATACATACTCTTAACTGCGCGTCAGTTCATCCGTGCGCTTGAAATGTCTGAAAATACCGAAAGGCAAAACCCGGTTCATTAGCGACAAAACTCATGGAAAAGTACAAAATTCAAACAATTCAATTTTGATATAAATATTAGCTTTCATAAATAATGTCTTTGAGATACCGATCCATAATTTTTGGCATAATGAGGAATATAAAAATCTTCGTAACAAGGTTGACATTTGGGATATTCGTTGTGTTATATCCACCGGACCGTAATAAATCAGCTCCATTCATTTCAATGCGGATATAGACTTTTTTCTGGGCTGACTAATTCTTTTTTCAAGATAGCTGTAGCTAATAAAGCTTAATGGATTCGTTTTTTTGTTTACCTATAGAATAAGAAAGCGTAAAAGTTGCGGTGCTGGTCTTTGTTCGTAAATTATAAGCAATCTTTTATTTTTCCAATGCTTTTTATTTTACCCACATGGGCTGACTTGTTTTAGAGATCAAATTATTTTTATAAGAGCTATGGGTTGCGCGGATATTTCGCAAAAAATGCTCGGGTGTTTAAAGGTTAAGTCTATAACTTTCTGCTTCCAAGCGATGTTCTGGGATATATATCTTTTAAAGTGTTTGTCGCTCGAAACAACTTTCGATAAGCAACGTCGTCTATATCAGAAGCTAAAAGAGAGATCACAGACGATATCTACGGCAGTAGACAAAGCTGCAATCTCTCTGTCTCAAACTAAAAGCTACTAAATTGAAAATGGGTTCAAAAATATCAAACGGAATTCAATGTAACAATAAGGTATAAAAAGTTGAAACAACAATAATAATTGTTTTATTATTTTTCATTATAATGCCATCCCACCAAGTATTGACACCTTAAAGGTGATCCTACATAAAAAATACTTATTTGAGATATGTAAATCATGGAAAGTGGCAAAGTATCATAGAATATAATATTTAAAATAACTTCGATTATTCCACGTATTGTGCGACTAATTGTGACACGTGTTTCACATCTTTCAGGGTCATCTTCGTACTTACTATCTCAAAGTGTATTAAAGCAATTTGATTCTAATATTTTAAAATGATATAATTACAAAATGGAGTTTGAATTTTTTTCTTTTTACGGGAAGCAAGGAGGGAGTATTATTTTTTTTATAATTCCTCTGTTAAAATTATGATCGTTTTCTATTAAATAATTGGCGAACGCGAAAAAATTGGTACTTTTTAGATTACTCCTTGCGTCCCGTAAAAAGGAAAAATCCCAAAACAAATGATTATGTATAATAAAAAATGGTTTTAAGGTTATACATTTCATCAGTTAACAATGCTCGCGCTGTACGAGACGGGTCCTAATCTCCATCAGAATACATTTTAAAACAGTAGTATTTAATGGTTTATCCAATACAACTTTAAATTTTGAACTATTGATGGAATAAAGTTAAGGGTGTTATATTGCATCGCTTGAGGTTAGTTCTATGTCAAGGTAAAATTAACACTTATGTAGTTTATATCCATTCGCCGCAATCTGGATAAACTGGAATTTAGACATATGACCAGGTAACCGAGTTGAATAGAACGAAACGTAAAACACTTAGCATTAATATGAATTTTCCAGGTAAAGTATAAAATAGTCTTTGCTTTATAATTTACCTGAATTCTGACCGAAATATAAGTATTATAATGACATAGAGAAGTGAGGTTAGGTTATGCAAAGATTCTTGCCTATTTAAACCCTTTTATCCGCTTAAATATTATTAAATCTTATTAATAAAAAATATATTTAAATACAGACTGTGTCACGCCAGTCTGTATTTAAAGTGATAGTCTTTTATTTAATATATTTATGAAAATATATATCATAATTAACTGCTTTTTTTGTTATCAAATATGATTTATTTTACTTTGTAAACAACCTGTCAGCCTGTCAGTGAATCCAAATCAAACATTGAAAATATATATTTAATAAAATAGCTACGGGCTAACATCTTATATATAAAACCGAAACGGCGTATGTATGTATGTATGCAGTTCCCTTTTGCATTGTTGGTCATTAAGTTGCCATAAAAACGAATATGAAAGAAAATATGTTTGAATTTTTATCGGGCAAGACATTCAGTCAAAATGTAATAAATTAGTCTTCTACTGAACTTTTACCGGCTTTTATTATTAATAATAATGTTTATTATATACCTGAAGGTATTATTTGACAATTCTTTGACAGCAAATTAGATTTTTTCCTTGAATTTGGACATTTTAATGGGCGAGAATGGGGCTGTCATCAAATTAGATACTACATCTTTTATGTTTTTGATCCTATTTATATTATACTAGTATTGCTACCCGGCGTCGCTCGGACTAAGCGACCAATAATTATTTAATGTTTTATCATTCGACATCATTTTATCACAAAATCTAACATCCAAAATAGAGTTAAAATAAAATCACAAACTTTATTTAATTTTATGACAGCCCCGCCCCAATCTCGCCCATTAAAATGTCCAAATTCAAGGAAAAAATCTAATTTGCTGTCAAAGAAATGTCAAATAATACCTTCACGTAAATAATAAACATTACTATATTAATAAAAGCCGGGAAAAAGTTGGTAGAAGACTAATTTATTACATTTTGACTAAATGTCTTCGCTGATAAAAATTCAAACATATTTTCTTTCATATTCGTTTTTATGGCAACTTGCAACAACAATGCAAAAAGGAATTACAGACATACATACATACATACGCCGTTTCGGTTTTATATATAAGAAGATATAGGGGTAGAAATCTGCAATAAACTTAACTGCATTGAGGTAAATGTACTAGTAGTTGACCATGTACCAGTAGTTGACCTTTTGAGAATAAAATGGCCCAAAATAAGAAATGAAGATGCGGGATTGCTCTAAATTGTAAAGTGCAGGCAAGTTAAGGCATATGTGGTCGGAATGAGCCACTAACACATCACCATATAGCCAATGGAGTGCCAGGGTGGTCATTTGAAAACAACACCTAGTGAGGAAAGTGTATTATTTCAAATTTCTTAAGTGATCAATCACTTGTTCCTGAACCACCCATTGCTACTTGATTCAACCTAGAGTGGTGTGACAGAAAGCCCTGAGACAACTCTGACAGAAAGTTCACTATAAAACCCCCTAAATAGACATGGTCAACTACTGGACATTTTAATATGTGAGATGGTCAACTACTGAAACAGGAATATGGCTTTAAATAATTTAACAAAACTTTTTTTAATCAGGCCCTTTTGTAATTTGATTGAGACATATGATCCAATATGAGTATACTTGCGTTACCATCATTCGGTACAATGCTAAACCTTAATCGTTATTTTTGATGAAATTTTCTCTTAAGCGGTCAGCTACTGGTACATTTACCTTAATTAGTTTCTAAGTTTTTTCTCCAAAATGCTTTATTGGTAGGAAGCTACAGTTTGCAATACGTCTTATATTATCCAAAATCACAATCAATTGTTCATTGGAATATTATAACAATGATTGGATTTAGAGTAATTTAAATTGGTTATCTGTCAAATTTATAAAATGGCGGCCATGAACTCAGGCGTAATTAGCTTATCAGACGTGGCGTCCGCTGTCGGTGGTTATTTTAATTTTGTTTTATGCCAGGTGAAAGGCAAGGGGAATCAGCGAGGGAATCGAATAGAATTAATACAGCTGTAATCCAATTAATCCGATTATGTACGAGGCGTGAGAAATCTGGCGCTGTGAAGGATTTCGGTGAACGGGGCCGCATTCAAGTGTATTTATCACGCCGGCGCGAGCGCTGAAACAGGTGGGCGCCGAATAATGAAATACAAATTTGAATATGTAATGGAAAAAATAAAATATAATACATGGCATTACAGCTGATGCCAATGCGCCATGCATTTGACAAATTTAATAAAAATATCACATAACATATTACACAAAATAAAATGAATCCGAACAGAAACATATTAGTTACATAACAAGAAAAAAAATATAAAACAAACACCGAGTTTACTACCGAAGATGTTCACATAAACAGGCAGTGCATTCATCAGCTGGACAGCCCTACGTGAGAAACAAGTTCTGTCAAAGAAAATTGATTGGCCTTGGCTACGACGACGTATGTAGAAACTGGGAGCATGCAAACTTTAAGTCTCAAACATGTCAGGGTTATCAACTTGGCCCCGAAGAAGTCGAGAAAAATGTTTCAATATTGAAATCGATCTTCGAGCTTCAAGAGAGTGAAACGAAAGCATTCCCAAAAGAAACTTGTTTGGATAATACTCCATTAAAGAATTGTCATATGGAAAAAATGTTGAATATCGCTATATTAATGTAGCAGTGGAACAATCGGTGTTTTGAGCGATGAATGTCATTTCAAGGAAAACAATGTATACAATAAGTTCGGTCCCTGTGGTCTAGTGGCAAGAGCTTTGTCCTAGCGATCTGGAGACCCGTGTTCAATTCCCGACAAGGTCAGATTTTTTCAATTGATAAAAAGAGATCTTGGGCTGGGTGTATGTTATTTATCGTTGATTTTCTGATTCATTACTTATCATCGAGTTAATCTCGTATGACTTTCACAAATAAGAATATCTGTCGCATTGGCGTAAGCTGTAATGCCAATTTTTATTTTATTTAAAAAATATATATTTATAATATATACAGCTATGTATTTCCAAATATATATAATCTGATAAATATCAAAAGCGGTTTCACTCATCGCGAGCATTGTTAACTAGTATATATTGCCGGTCTCTGTGGTCTTGTGGCAAGAGCTTTTTCCGTGCGATCAGGTGGATTTGGGTTCAAATCCCGGCAACTCAGATTTTTCCAATTGAAAGGATATGGTGGCTCTCGACATATTTATAAAATTTCTCATCGAACGTATCTTGTTTGCTTTAAATTAAAAAACATTTGGCGCATTGGCCTCAACTGTAATGGTAATATTTGTTTTTTCTTTAAAAAATCATTTTTCATTTATCATTTATCATTTATGATATATATTTTTAACAATAAGTGACGGTTCGACAAATCGCCCTAGCTACGCCCCGCCCCGTTTTTGTCATTAAATGGGTTAGTTGGGCTCATATGTAGCTAGCATTATTCACTGATGCGACAGTGAGCATAACCAGTTGATAATGCTCGCGATAAGCGAAACCGGTCCTGATATCATAAATTTAATGTGAAATAAGTACTAAAAATGATACCATTCAATCAATTATTGTCAGTGAACACCTTAAAAGTGAATAACCGATTACCAATTTTTTTACCGAACAGATATCTATTAATAGTTTAATTATATAATGACGATTTTTGTTTGCACACGGCGAATATTATCTAGATGCGGACCTGTTTATTTCCGTTCAAAGTGACGCCTCTAATTTCTTTCTCGGAAACATTAAATGAAAATTTAAAACATAATGAGAGAATAAAGTGATTTTTGATTGGACGCAAATTGGATCTTTGTAAAAGAACATTCCATATTTAATAGCCATCTTGGATTAGATATAGATCATATTTTATATCGTGAACTTGATAGGGTAAAACCTACAATTGTCGGCCACTTAAGGATTTTTTCAACTTTGGTATTTTTTTGTGGACACTTATCACAGAAGAAGCAAAATAAAAAAAATACTGTGTGCTAGATTGATGATTTTTTTATAATAATCAATTTTTAAAATACATAAAAAAAAAATTACTATGAAAAAAAAATAGTTTAGAAAAAAATGGTACAAAACTACAATTGTGGCCCACTTTCTGCAATTGTTGGCCACCACAAGTTTCAATTATTGGCCACCCCAAAAGTTGTAATAAAAAATATTTAAAAAAAAAAAAAGGAAACTAGATGTATTTATAATTACATGACCCCAAATCATTATTGAGTGTAAAATCAAGTGCTTTATTGGATTCCAACATCATTTGGTAAGCTGCAGTAATTGGCCAAAAGTCAACATTTTCCTAGAAATATCGGAGAAATGTAATAAATACATAGGTGATTAGTAATATTATTAAAACATTATTCGTGCAATAAAAAATTATATTTTAGAATTTTTTTATAAGAATTTATAGGATTAGCTTGGCCGGCCAGTAATAGAAATTTTATGTGTTTTTGGAATCAGTTAATGGCCACCATCATAAAAACCTTTCACAAAAATATTTTCAATTTATAAAAATAATCATTATATAACTTAACTTAAGACGAATAATTCTGTACAATTAGAATTTCAATTACTTAACTTACAAACGTGTAAGATGCTTTTAGACTGAAGTCCAATCCTTATGATATTTACAAGAATCTCGCATGCTTCACGGTGACACTCCGGCTGTCTGATAAGAATGCGTTTTTGGAGTTGTTTGGATATTCATAAAATGACAATTTTATGTTTAAACGATAGAGGAATAATAAGGGAACTATATTATATTGAGACGACCTTGATTCGGGTTCTCTCGTAAAACAAGAGAAAACCTCCGTCCGTCACTCGAGGAGAGGAATTTAGGGATCGGAGATGGAGAATCAGGATGCTCTTTAATAAAAAACGATCTCAGAATGTCAAATAGTGCTATTGCACACACAATTTATTAAAGTTCGGTACACAAGTTATATTTAAATTACACACAAAAATAAAGTACAGAAGTTATACTCAAAATGACACAAATACTGATTAACAATTCCGAAAAGCCGATACTAGGGACTGTACGCGATTAAAAGATACTCGAAGGAGGGAGGATACCTCGACCAATCTTGCAAAGAAGTGCACTCGAGGAGTTTAAAACTCTAACTGCCTGTAAAAAAGCGGTTCTTGTAGGAAGAAGACCGTTGGAACAAAAGATCGATAAAAACGTCAAGTAAGATAAGCAATCTTATTTATAGGTTGCACTTAATATGAGATACCGTGCACTCGGAGACACAGCCAGAGACATTTGGGAGCGCCGTATTACAAAATGAATTTAAAACTTAAACTCATTGACTGAGGGGAACAAAAGATCGTTCGAGAGAGTGCTGATGTCCTACCATACTAGGAGGTGTCAATATAAACCAAAAGTTGGAATTGTTGTTTTGGTTTAAAAAAAATAGATTTTATATGTAAGTGGCCAATAATTGTAGCTGGCCCACAATAGGAGGTTTTAACCTATAATATTTATCTCACTATTAGTATTATGAATAATTAACATTAATGTGATAAATTATAGTTTATCGAAGGTTCTGCTATATTATTTTTAATAATACTGTAAGATTATAAATACAACCCGACGTTTTGTTTCATGTTTAGTAATATTTTTACTATAATGCCTTTCCACCAAGTATTGACAGTGAACACCTTAAAAGTGATAAATTCTTTTTTGTAAGAAGCACACTCTTTTTATTCCAGTCGAGTGAAAAAATAGTACGCAGTGCTAATCTTGTCTTGTGCAGTGCTGTCGGTCAGAGTGTGCAGCCTAATAATGTGTCGGGACATTTACATATTCCAACTTTTGTGTTTATCCACTGTGTGTTTGTGCCGTGTCAACCATTTTTTTATTACAGAATTTATTCTATATTTGAATTTTTCCCATCAATCTTGCTTCAAAAAAATAATGTTAGATTTTTCGAGGCTTTGCTATGTTCGGACTTAAATGATGGTTACATTTGACTTAATTAATACAATGGCTTTGAAGTCGTTAGAAAAACACGTCTCCGACTCCAGCATTAACCAAAAACATGACCCCGTCTAATAAAAATCAAAACACCGTGACTCCACGACTCCGTCTCCTACTCCACAGTCCTGATTTAAAATCAAGTAGACCTACGAACAGAAATCCATAATTCGATTAAACCGTTCTAAAGCTAACGACACACCGGTGGGCAACTATATTTAAGGCGTCAAAAAATAATATTTCTCAAATTATCACATCGAATATGTATCCGAGATCTCTTAAGGCTCACAACATGAATAAAAACTTTTCGATTTAATAGTTTTTTTAAAATATATTCAACAAAAAAGTGTATAGAGGTTATGAGGGCTGTCAAAACTTTTGATAAAATATTCACAATATGTACGTAAATATTATTTTGCATGTATATATGTTTCAAACGAATTGAAAAAATATTAATTATCCATACAATCATAAGAAAAATTCAAATAAAATCATTTTATGATAGCCAATCGGGGTGCAAAATTGACATAATATTAAAAGCTATGTGTGACAACCCTTATCGAGGATTCGTAAATGTGCTGTAAAAGCCATGCGGTATGGTAATTAACATGGGATTGCTTTCATAAGGGATCAAAGACATCTAAGCCCTTATTTAACCTAAATAGTTTTAAGATATTGTCCTTTTTAAATTTTTGAAAAAGTCGTAGCTAGCAACAGGTCAAGGATCATTTTTAAACCACTGCAACCGAAGCCAGCAAACAACCCTAAACGCTTGATTCGGAAAATTTTACAAAAACAAAAAGAATTTATTCTATCAACCATATGATTTCATATATTACACTAAAGCCGCCAAGTATATCTAAACTTTTATTATTTTTTCAGTTCGTCATAAAAATTTGGTATTATAGATATGTCAGAGCTTTTATTTATTTAAGTACCCACACGTAAAAGCTTTATCAGATGAACTGTTGATGCATATCAATGCCCTATTCGCATAATTTAATAATAATCGAGCTTTTTTCTTTTCAATTACATTCAACAATAATAATTGTATAGCCGTATTTACAGGTTAGGGTAGATTTTAAACTTAACAGTTAAAAATTACGGGCTTCGTATTCAATTATACTTAGTATTTATTTACACGAAATTCTACGATAAATATCATAACCATTACATATATCAAAGTGTTTTAATCACTATTAAGATAAACAAAACGCCTTTATATTTAAAAAAATACGTTAAAACTAACAATTTATTTTATCGTAGCTTAAAAATAAATTTTAATTTCGTGCGTTAAATTTAATCAAAAATCTCCCTTAAAATTTTTCTTTGTTTTAATATTTCTATATAATAAATCAAACTAATCTTATTAAACTACACGCCACAAATGTACATATAAATATATATAATATAATATATAGAAAATGCGTGTAGGTTATGCGGAAGGCTTCTGTGCACACCGCAAGGTGGTAAATATATAGGCAAAGAGGAAATTATTACACTGAATGTTTAGTTAGATATGTTATATATAATTAAATATTCAAATAATTGGAATTTATCAATAAGCAAAGTTAAGTGCTAGATTTAATTTTTTACTTTTTCATGATTTTAGGCGCTAAAGACTCAAGTTTCGCCTTTCAGCATGTTTAGGCATTTTAAGTGCACAAATGAACTTGAGCTGACGCGGTGTAATTTATTTTTCTTCTTTTACTTTTCTACTGAAACTATAGGTGAATTCCGCGAGGCGGGCTCCTAGTTTCCTGGCAATTTTTCTTGCTAAGGTGGATACAGACTAAGTCCTTTTTTCCCTTTCCCGCGTGTTAGCTAGCTAAGTATTGACTTTCTAAGAGATTCTGCCAGCGAGCTTTGTGTGGGGAAACACTTAAGAAAAACCCCTTACGAAAATGATTGTCTTGGAATCATAAACAAAATAATTAACTGTGTGTATTCCGTATCCTGAGAGCCCGTCATGTTAGACGAGTTTATTGAGTCTAGAGAAGAATCGAGATTATGTTGATCCCCGAATAAATGAAGTTAGCCATAGTTGCAATCAAGTCGCCGTGGCCTATTGGGCCCGTGTGAGGACGGACCGTAGCAAACAGCTCTGCTCGATCGGTCTTTATCTCGAGGCAGTCCCAAAGAACGTGATTAGTGCCCTGGTGGGCGTGCTCACAAGTATTATACAATCCGGACTTAAAACCAACTTTCCCAGCGCGAAGAGTTTTGAATTGAAGCCAGCGCCATTGACTAATCAACTAAAACAGTGATGGCGAGCCTAGGGCACGCGTGCACGAGGTAGCACGTTTGAGAATTTGGATGCCACCCAAACTATTTCCACAACAATTCATATATTATTGATTCAGTAGGCATTTACTTGGTAGAACTCCATTATAATACGGAAAGAAAAATAACAATGTATTTTAGTTCAACATAAATTATTTTATATATTTGTTGCTTACGCCTTCGTCAGAACTATGTTTAAAACGTGTATTAGAGATAGCGCATACCTTTGCTAGACAGGGTGCCCCCTAAATCATCTCTTTCTGTTGAAACCATACCTACGTCACATGAAAGAATTTAAATAAGTTTGATTTATTGGTCTAAAGTAGGGATTCCAATCCCGGGCCAAAATTTTGATCCCGGGATTTCGGGATTGCAATAAGTTGGTCCCGGGATCTCGGGACCCGGATCTGGGATATTTTTTCTTATTTATTTAATATTAGCTATGTTATTTTATCGCTTAAAATGAATAATACAATTTATTTTGACATTTGTTTAGTAAAGGACTTTTGAAATGCATAATTGATGTTCAGGCATTACAAATTTCCAACGCGAACCATAACGCTTGCCCCGTCTGTTACTATAGAAACTATATCATTATTTAATGATATATGATGATCTTCAGACGTTTCTCCAATAATTGAACACAAACATCGTCTGGCATTGATCCATGCACCCGAGATAAACCAATATTCCAACGTTTTCCATTTTTCTTACTGTATTCGACCACGATTCATATCATAGTTGCAGAAGAAGGAAGAGACTGGTATCTTGGCTTTGAACTGCTCTCAAATCAATCGATGTAATAAATATATTGAATGGTAAACCATCGGGATGTCTGCAAGCACAGCGTCAAGTGATTGACCTTCTTTGGTTAAAAATAGTCGGATATTAATTTTCTTTTCAACGGTCGATCAGGCGATTTGGTGGGTTGATCCATGAAGGTGAGAAGATGGCCCATGAATTTTCTTTTGTAGTGTATGCAGCCCTTTGGTAGATCCTCCGCCAGTTTTAGAACCACACTGCACTTTACATTTAGCTGTAGCTCCATCCATTGAAAAGTATTTCCATATCGAATTCATATCACCATCTTTTTGTGAATATTATATTTTGCTTGTTTATCCATTATATTATAAACACGCTAAATCTTGAGCGAAACACTCCAGAGCACAGCATTTGTCGTACTGCCCGCGCAATGGAGGGATTACAGACATCTGGTCCTAGAGGTGGGACTGGTGGGAATAATCTGATGCAACATACGCGTTTGTGTGACACGATCCACAAAATATTTTTAAATAATTTGATCGTGCTTGATAAATCAGTTAATCCCGAAATTTCGGGATTGTGTTTTCTGATCCCGGGACTCATCAGGTACTTAAAAACGGTGGGATCCCGGGATCACGGGATCCGGGATCCCGGGATTGGAATCCCTAGTCTAAAGTAATGGTGGGAAACAATAATTTGGGTATTTTTGGATTATTTGATCGTGTGACACCACTTAAAATCTGCAATGTCTAAGTGCATCTATTTTAAATTGTTTTAAGTTTATTGTTTGTTAAAGGTTTTAACAGAGGTGAGCTGTTAATTGTAATCTGATCGTTAAGATCGTTAATTCATATATTGATTAAATAATCCGTGAATTATTAATTTATTCTGTTGTTTTAAATTTTCAAATGTTTCCCAAGATAAAGGACAATCGTGTATTATTTTATCGTGGCAACGTTTAAATGCCTCTCTTTTTTTTGAAGAGAGTAGGTGATGGAAAGGATATGAAGACTCGGACAGAACTAGTGGTAGGCTAATCGCTCTCGCTATGCGTCGCTCTTTGGGATAGGAAAGGTGGGAAGGGATATTCAACACAACACAAACACCCATGCCTTTGAACAGATTAATCGACTGAAAAAGTCCACTCGTACCCGTAATCGATCCCGGGTGGTCCCGGCACGCAAACCAACAATGTTGACAACTGCGCCACGGACCGGACCAGAAAAAGAGAGGTTGAGCAACTGAGTAAAAATATATGTTGAGATAAACTCCGCGAGTACTCCATATGCTCCAAGTTGGGAGCGGACATGGTTAAAAAAAAAAATTAACATTTGTATCGATTGTTTTGCCGCAATTTTGTGGATTTTTGGCACGCTGACCCAATAAGGCTACCCTTCCCTGTACTAAAATAATCGTAACATGGCTGTTCATATAAATACATATCAGCAAGCGATGGGAAACCATTTCATCCTACGGTTATGGTGATAAGATGAGAGAACCGTACATTTTTTTAGTTTTTATCGCTCAACCAATTTCAATAAATATTATTTATTTTTTTGGTCGTTCTCCCGGAGCACATTTATTTGCCGTTTATTTTTCCCTGACCCTCAATTAATCTCGCCTTGCCTTTAATATAGCTAAAACCTCCATATTGCAGTGGCGTACTTATCGGAGGAATAAAAAAAAAGTTTTTTTTTTAATCCATGTAAGTATCTCTTAAGTAGAGCTTATTTACATACATACATACGTATCGATGGCTTAAAGAGTAAATTTGCTATCTCCGTTTCTGTCAATTGTGCAAGAGAGAGTACAAATGAGACTTTCAAACGAATTTTTTGTACCACCGCTGAAAAACAACGAATGAATGACAGGTGACAATAGAAAATGGTGGAGTTGGATAATTAGCAGTGTAGATTTTAGAACGACAATGGAGTTATCAAATTTTCCTTAAATGTTTTTACGGTGCACTCAAATAAGTTTTGGTTTTAACAATTTTACAAGATGGCATTATTAAGTCATTTTCAGCCAAAAGTGGAGTTAACAAAATTACTCCTTAAGCCTTCGATATGTATATTTTAATCATTTGTGCGCGTCACTAAAACCAATGAAGATTTTATAATCTTCGGAGTTGAACAAATTTTGTATTGTCGACAAAAATTTTCAAAAAATTTAATTTTAAAAAAATATGTGAAATAACGAATGTTGCGTAAGTAGAATATTCGAAAGTCTAATCAATCAATTCTTTGTTTTCTTGCACTAGTCAGTGATTTTTAGCCATATTGAAAGAATCGCTCCCTTTACCATAGTAAAATTATCTAGCCCACAAATTTTTGAAAAACAAATAAATAACATGATTATTTTTATAAACATTAATTATATTTATAAGCATCAAAGATCTCATTTTAAAAAAATGAGATTCATGAGCCTCATGTCAATGTGCTATTTTCGTAATATTAGGTTCAAGTTAAGTTAAATACAGTCTCAAATCTCCTCTTTGGCTTATCTGTAATTGATTTCGGGATATTTTTTAATATAGACGTTACTGCGCTAAAACCCTTTTCTACTAAATATAATGAAGGAAATGCTACGATGGGTAATTTTACCTCTTTCCACAGAAGAGGGTATTGATGGCAAAAATGGACCCAAAAAAACATCATAATCACAATGATTGAATACTATTTTAGTTTCACAGTCATATTGTAGCTTAATAAACTGCTCTTTAAAATTTTAACTGGCACTTTCTACATCTGATAAAAGTGGATTAATTATCCTATCTGGTATTAAAAGGTCATACAAGTCGCGATGTACGAGACAACGCAACGCCCACTTGAACTCGTGCAGCGCCCCCCAAATGCTACTAATTTAAAAACGCCTCCCAGATAACACAGCACTAGGTGGATGTTAAGAAAATTTATATGTTCATCTTCCAGTCATTCTCAATGTGTGATTTATTCAGGTACCGACATAAATACGCTCGAATCTTTATACTGAAAAAAAAAACATCTTCCAGTCATTCCCAATATGTGATGTATTCAGGTATCGACGTAAATAATATTAAATCTATTACACGCTTTAAGTTACACGGCATCAAGAACGCCATTAAGATATTAAATCAGGCACGAGGATTCGTGATGCGTGATGTACGACACTGACGCGTTTCCTCCATTTTTCCCCCGCCAGTCTCCATTTGCGCCCATCCCGTCTCCATTTTTTCGTCCGTTTCGCTTCGTTTTTCTCCCGCTTTGCAAGTAGCCTGCGTTATACATATAGTGACGGCGGACAAAAGATGTATGGTCAGTACGTGAGGACATTACGCTGACACGCTCGTTAAGCGGAAATCACACCGAGAGCTTTCCTCTGGATATATTATACCAATCTATACCCGATCTTTTATCAAATGTTCTTCAAACAGTGTATATTAATCCAATGCCACGGCGTTAAAGCACTCAAAAGCCACAACAAATTTATTTATGAATATTTTTTTTTTATGAAACATAACGCAGAGAGATCTTTTTTCAAATCCAGTGAAATGATGTTTCCCGGGCTGGCACTGTACTATGACGAACTCCGACTCCAGCATTTACCAAAAACACGACTCCGACTGTAACATAGACCAAATACATGACTCTGACTAATAAAAACGTTTTGTTTCGTCACGCATTTTTTCCTACCTTTCCTATTTATGTGTATTCAATTATATATCAACCAAACTAATCCGACCAATAGCCAAATTTGACATATTATATGCGAAAATAAAAACTTCCGACTCCGAGTACGACTCCGGCCGAAACGCCGCGACGAATCCGATTCCGGCCAAAAAGCCCCGACTCCACGACTGCGACTCCGACTCCACAGCCCTGGATTATTTTCTGTAAACTAATAAACACAAAACATGTCGTATATATTTTTCTGATAAATTTAAGTGTTTTAAATGTACCAAACCATTCTCGTTTCATTTAGAATTCACGTTTTATGTTATAACCAAATAGAGCCCAAAAAACTAAAATGATTTCTAATTTAAGTCATTTTAGTTTGGCATGGTGTATGCTTAATGTGACCATTTATTTTTGTCCTCAAAACGGGACATCTACCAATTTTTACGTAATAGTATGTATATTCAATAAAACACGTATTTTTCATAGTTTTTATCTACCAAAAAATAGAAAAGTAATGTTGATAAAGAAAATAACAGGAATAAATAATATAAATATGAAGAAAATTATGTTGATTAATATTTTTCTGATGAACAATTCTTTTTAAGTGTAACTGGGTTATATTTTAAATAAGAATTGAATTCTAACAACATCACTTTAAATACTCCGACTTGTAATTGTGTTTTTTCTGTCGTCCACGACTAATTCATCTGTGAAAAGACTCTTTCTGCGGGTGCATTTGTTCCGGGAAAGTATAAAATGTATTCAATTATTACTCTAAAAGTTTTATGTTTCAAATTATTAGTACGAAAGTCGATTTTTTGCACTTTTTTAAATCGGGGGGCCAGGTTCAATTATCGTGTGTTAGATTTTTTTTTTGAAAAAAAACTGGGGACATTTTCGTTGACGTCAACTGATACAGCTTTACCATCGAGGGACAACTCAGGATTTGCTGGCGCTAAAAATATTTTTTAACGTATGGTCGATTTTTGCACTTTTTTTTTTTAAAATTCTTACCGTGTGTTGGCCTCTTTTTGAAAACGGGACAACGGGACATGCTAAATAAAAATAGGAATGTCACTTTTTTATTGGCTTTGAGTTTGAATTAAACAATTTAGTCAAATAAAATAGAATGTTGTGATTTATGAAATGAATACAATACAATGTTGTGATAAATCACAGCTTGAAACTAAAATCTATCACGAATTAAAAATAAAGCTTTCTGTGTGATGCGGCCTCCGTGGGATTAAAGTCTCTCTGGTGAATTATGAGTTCCGGAAAAGGAGATTTATTTTATAAATTTACATTCAGAGGCAAATGGTTAGGGAACCACTGCTCTTTCAATGTGATCTGAACACGAGTTTAGTCTAATTCATGTCAGCTGATCAAGTACCTTAATTTTTTATTTGTTACTAGCCGGTACCCGGCAAGCGTTGCAATACCACGCAAAGAAAGAAAGTGTTTATTGAAGTGATTTCGGATGCATAATATTTAAAATAAATATCGGTATCGATGACATTTGTCGTTTCACGTTTGCTGTTTGTCTTTTGCCGATTGTTTATAGTACGCGCCTACTGAAAGTAATTGTACTATGTCTATACCCTTTACACAAGTGCAACAATAAGTTGTCAAAATGAACAGTATGGCAGCGCATAAAATATGAAAAAAAACATTGATTTTTTATATAAAAGACTTACTGTAAGCAAGTACAAGAAAAAGGTTTGTCAAAGTTTCATTGCGATCGGATGAACGGTATGGCAGGGCATAGGGTGCGAACAAACAAATATTAGATTGCGTTTTACAATTTTATGAAGGTAGTTTTTTGTGGATTTTTTAAACCATGCATTCCACGTATTGTGTAACTATTCGTGACACGTGTTTCACCTCTTTCTGATGTATCTTCAAACTCACTAGTGTAAAGGTAGCTGTCGTAATAAAGTAACAACAGTATTACAAAATTAATGAGATGTATATTTTTTTTATTTATTTTTAACCAAGTTTGTTCCCAACGTGGAGCATATGGACTCCTCACGGAGATTAACTCAACACTTTTTTTACTCAGTTGCTCAACCTCAATTTTTCGTAGAGAGTACTGATTGATGGGGCACGAGGACTAGTGGTAGGCTTTTCGCTCTACTCCGGGACCGGAAGGATGGGAAGGGATTTTTAATAACAAAAATACCCATGCATTCGACTGAAAAAATTCTGTTCGTACTCGAACCCGTGATGTCCGTCACAGACACCAACGAAGTTGACCGCTTCACCACGGATCCTATAAATTTCCACTGCATATAATTTAGCCTTTCCAAAAATGGTGTCAGGAAAGCATTTGATAATTTTATTCTTACCATTCAAATACTTTTTTGTCAATTTCTGCTCGAGGTTTGAAAATTTTAGTTCTTTCTTCGGTCGTCAGGTGTGCTTCTTAATTTGAATAATTTGATTTGCGTTATTTTATTGCGCTCAAGCATTTTATGTGTTTTTGTTAAAAATCGATCACACCTACATCGTTGAACTACAATATATTGTTTTTACGAATTTGACATTTACAAAAATCGCATCCAGTTTCTAACGTTTATTGCCATGTACTTTGAAAGGGGAACAGACATCCCCTAATAAATTTATTCGGTGTTGTAGTCATCGTGGTGTTTTGGCCGGAGTCGTATTCGTGAAAAACTTTTCAAAAGTTTAAACATTTTATGTATGCATATAACATGTAAAATTTGGCTATTGCCTGGATTGGTTGGTTGATATTTAATTACATAATACTAAGACTAAAGACTACCTTAATTCCGGCTCCCTCGTAAATCGAGAAGGAGCCTCCTATCCGACACTCAGGAGAGGGATTTTGGGGACGGAGTAGGAGAAACATGGTACTCTTATAAAGAAAAGACGATCTCAAAGCGTTATTTGGGTGCGGTTAGCATCCATTATTTAATTGTTTAGGATTAACACAGACGTTATACAACACACAAATATTACGATAGCGAAGAAGATATCAGGAATTTGACTCGAATTTAATTCTTAGGGAGAGGATTAGGCGCGTGCATTCTCAATGCAGTCCAATCTCTCACTGCTGTATGAAAACAAACGGTTACTTTAGAAAGAAAAAACAATGGCCGTTTCAAAAATCGTTAACACGTGCGCCCGCCGATAAGGGATTATTTATCGCCTAATGAACTTTTATGAAGCACATGCACTGTCGGGCGTCAAGAGATAAGAGAAATTGAAATACTTCTGTATTGAATCGCTATAGATTTCAATACAGATTATTATAAGAATGGATTTATTTCCTGATATCGACTTAAACTCATAGACTGAGGTGAAAAATAGATCGTTCGAGAGAGTTCTGATGACCTACCACATAAGGCGGTGTCAATATGTACAGTTAAACGGGGTGAATAGAGACTGGCAGATGAATAGAGACTAAAACAAGGATTGAACTTTAGCACAACTTTACTAAGTATCCAATGTTATTTTACTATTTATATATAATTCTTTACAATGACTATAATACTATCTCTCGAATGACAAAACCAAACCAACTAAATCATACATGGGCAAACACCGGCCCTCCGAGCTATTTTATCCGGCCCTGATTCATCTGAGCAAAGTAAAGGAGAAAGAAATTAATAGTTCCAGAGAGGGATAATAATTTTTTAAAACCATTTTCTTAGTCCATCAGCTCACACAACATCACATATAATTCTTATGGAGGTAAATAAAAAAATATATAAGTAGTAACATTGTGTTTTACTGAATTGAATATTACTTTTTTATGTTTAATAATTTGGTCCGGCCCATCACTCGGAGACAAAATGATAATTTGGCCCCAGACCTAGGAAAGGTTGCCCATGCCTGAACTAAATGACTGGCCAAAATTGAAACAAACGTGTTTAATTTCGATGCCTGTGCATCCTTACTTTTTAACACCTTATAAACTTCTCTTTTATTGCATGAAAACTAAAATCAATCATGTTTTTTTTTGGTTAATAAGTACCGGTAAAACGGAATGAATAGAGACTCGTTTAGAATAGAGGTTCATATATGCCAATCATTACAATCTGTATTTTTGTCTCTATTCACCTGCCAAGTCTCGATGTACCCTCTCTCGTCTCTATTCACCCCGATTCCATGTGAATAGAGACATCGAACTAAATTGACTGTGTCTTAATAACGATAGTGAATATTTGAAAAATATTACCATGAATGTGTAGCAGATATGAAGATACATATTCGCGAACGGTAAAAAGTGTCTCTATTGACTCTGTTTTATGGTACACGTAAATAGGGAAGGTAGGGAAATAACGTGACAAAATTTCGTCGTGATTTTGGTCAATGCTGGAGTCGGAGTCGTGTTTTTTTAACGACTTTACACCCCTGATTATAAGTGTGTTATTAATAAGAGCTATTTTTTTAATTTACAGGTGATCACACCGTGTCGCTCTCTGGTGCTGTGCGGTGAGACGCGACGCGACATGGAGGAGTGGTTGGCAGCTCTGAAGGCCGCAACTCCTGGCGGCCCCCCTGACATGCTCACCGGAGACCATCACTGGTAAAACTTCCAACAAAATTCAAAACCCTACTTCACTTCAATATCTACATGTCCAAGATATCTCTTAAAATTAAAAAAAAATCTGCCTGCACTTGAGCCTAGAATCGCTAGGGCAATGCTCTTGCCACTAGAACGCAGAGACCGACGATTATATCCATGTCTGCTCCCAAAGTGAAGCAAATGGCATCCCGTTAAGAGGTATCTCAACATTTTATTTTGAAATTCAATATCAAATTTGAATCGTATGATTTTTTTAAATTTCCATGAATCACTAACGTCCTAGGTTTCGCCTTAAAGCATCTTCATGAAACTGTCAGCTTTAGTTCATTATTGCATGCCTGAAGGTGATGAAATTCAAACGATCCAAACATTTTTTGGGAGTGTCGCTTAACTCACGAGGAAAGGAAAGAGCAGCACTAGTCGGTCCAACCGTTCATTGGACCGATGGGTCACACCAACGTGGCGTTGATGGCGAATAAACCAAATTATCAGGTTTTAATGAAGCTTGTAGCTTCAAATCGAGAGCGATTAGACCTCAACTTTACTAACGAATCGTTTTTCTACAAATTTAAGTCTACACCATCAAATCTTGGGCCGTTGCTCCTAAGACAATCCATGTGAAGAGAACAAACTTGACTAGGCTTGCTACTCCACTTAGTAATACCGTATAAAAGTAACGGTTTGGAAAACAATGGGAGTCATCTAGGCTCGTCTATTTAGTTAGGGACTGTGCATGTCTGTGCCCACTCTTATTAGAAATAAAGCCAGGAAACTAGGACCTCGCTTCATGGACTCCACATGTACAGACTGACCACGCTACTTATGCACTCGAAACAGTGGCGCTGTGAGAATTTCATGAATGACGCCCTCAAAAAACAAAGATTGCCAGAGTTCGAAATTGTTTTATTTCCCTAATTTGATATAGGCTTAACGCGTAGGCTGGAAGGGTGGTAGGTGGATTCTTATGTCAGAGGAGAGAGCTTTTATTTAGTATTAACGGATGCCGCACACTCTAGTAAACTGTTTAAGAATCCAGAGTGTAGTTTCAGTAATAAATTCAAGATAGGAAAAGAAAGGCAATAAAATACAGTGATTATATGAAATAATATTTATTATTTTTATGTTCAAACATAACAGTCCTTCTCAAAACATTATTCAAAGTATGTGCTTTTAAAAATATTGTATTCTTCCTTTTCAAAGATCTTAAGATTTGTATGTACGAAGATTTTCTTTGCTGTTATTCAAATTTATAGCCAAGGACCTGAGATGCTATTGTTTTTCCTCTTTCATCCTTTCCTTTAACTTACCTTTCTTTCCTTTGCTGCTACGACAATATTGCAAAGAGAATATATTCCGCAAGCCTTAGGCATGCTTTCGTCCTTCGAGCGGAAAATTTGTTGTTTTACGTATAAAATAAAAATTATTTTAACGTGGAATATGTAGGCCAGGGATTCTTAACCGCGTGCCCGCGTGGTCATTTTCGTGCGCCCGGCAAAGAATTAAAAAGTATTTTTTGAAATTGCAAAAATATAAGCTTATCTATCTTATTTTTGTTTGTTACGCGAAAGGTATTAGAATGCCTTAGTTAAAATAATGGAAGAGGTTATGGGCCCAGGTCGTTCCTGGTACTGACAATTAGTTTTCTAGTGACCGTGTTATCTAGTTTCATGATAATAATTAGTTGCAGTGAGAAAACAGTTAATTGTAATAAGTGCAGTTCATTTTTACGAAGGTAAAATGACGTCGAACTATATAGTGAGGGTGCCCAAACTCAAAGGACGGGAAAACTATGGCGAATGGTGTTTTGCGGCCGAGAACTTTCTTTTGTTAGAAGCGACGCTACGATGCATCAAGCCAGAGCAAGATCAATCGGCGGTTACAGCAGCAGATGACGCTAAAACCAGAGCCAAATTGATATTAGCAATAGATCCATCAATCTACGTCCATATAAAAGAAGTCAAATCTACAAAGGAGCTATGGGATATGTTAATATAATAAGAGCCTTCACAAAAGGTATCATCAATAATTACTGATAATGCTCCAGCAATGTTGTTGGCTGCAATAATGGATTACATTTCCATTGCAAAAAAGATGAATTCTTCACTTACTTTATGAATTATCATTGTAAAGTGTATTTCAATAGGGACGCTCAAAATATGTTGACTTTGTCCTGCTGAGTAGATTATTCATTGTTTAGTGGCCAAATTTGAGTCAACCAGTTTGGTAAATAATCGGCCAACACCTACCTGTACGTCATCAAAATACAATATCTGGTGAAAACATTGCTGCTGTGTGTGAAAGTGTACAGGAAAACCCAAGGCAGCTTATTTCTCGTCGTTCACAAGATCTTGGCTTTTCTGCGACTTCAACTTGGCGAATTTTGAATCGGGCCATATGTCTGCACCCGTATAAAATCCAACTAACCGAGGAACTTCAGGTAAACGACCGCAGACAACGCCTGATTGGGTTCTGGAGCAGTTGGAAGTTTACCCAAATTTGTCAAAAAAGTCAACTTTAGCGACATGGCCCATTTTATAATGAATGGATATTGGCAGACATTTGATGCTATATTCCATATTTATTTATTAAAAGCCTCGACCCGTGCCCGTCACCGCAATAAGGGTAAGAACCCCTGATGTAGGCACACACAAATTCTCGTATACAGCTTTGTCAAATATGTGGGTTGTATTTTTATTATATTTCGAAAAGAAAATACAGTTATCTTTTAGAAGTTTGTAATGCAAAAATACAATAAGAAATCACACTGCCTTTGAGAGGAATTGTTTTTTTTAATCTATTTCTGGTGCCAAATTATTCCTTCATACTTCTTACTAAAGTTTATTGTTGACTTTATACGAAATACGGCATAAATAAATATGAGATGTTAAAAAACAAAAACCGATTTTAGTTTAGATAGTAAACTACTTTTAATGGCTGTCTGTGTTGTCTGAAAATTCTTTACGACCCATCTGATCCGATAAGCAGGGCGTATCGAGATCGATTAGCCAATCAGAAGTATTTACTATCCTAGCTTAATTATTTCTAAAACTTCTCGTGTCGCAATGAAGTGAGGTTGATTGACATAGTCGGTGGCAGTTTGCAAGAGTTCTTTCCTATTCATTGGATTTTAAAACACTTCTATAACATTGACTTTCAATTCAGATGTTCGCAATGCCAACGGAGTGCCTGGTCTTATGAATTTTTGGCTGTCCGTAGTACGGAAAAATAGTTGAAACTGTTTTTTTGTACTCTCTAATACTCTGTCGTCAGCCGCCACTGGACTCGGTGGTGCAGTGGTCAATGTCACTGGTGTGACGTGACGGACCTCATGGGTTCGGGTCCCGTTACGAGCAGCAATTTTTTTGGAAGATTTTGCAATTCTGTGCGAAAGTATGGTTGTTTGTGTTGTCTAAAAGTGCCTTCCCAACCATCTGATCGGTTAAGCGGGGCGTAACGAGATCGAATAGCTAACCAGTAGTCCTATCCTAGCTTAATCTTTATATCTCTACTCTCATCGAACTGAAGAGAAGTTTAGCGACATAGTCAGGCTTGTAGTGCAGTGGTCAACGTCGCTGGCTTCCGTGACGGACCTTACGGGCTTGAATCCCAGTACAAACATAATTTTTTCGGTCGATTTGTCAATTCTGTTCAAAGGCATGGATGTTCGTGTTGTCTAAATTTTTTTTCCCACCAATCCGATTATATAATCGAACAATAAAATGTTATGAGTACAAAGTGATGATTGCCATCGATGATTCAAAAGCAAATGAAAATTACAAAAAAAAAAAAAGTTAAATTTACGATATTTTTTTGTGAAATATAAAAATATTTGACGTTGCCATCCGATCCTAAAAACTGAGCGATTAGCTAACTACTCGTCCTGCCCTTATATTTGGCATTATCATCGAACTGAAAAGAGGTTGAACGACAGCAGTTTTCGTAGAAATAAGTATATTCAGATTCCTCCAATATGAAGCCATATACTAAAAATTTGGGAGCAGACATGGATTTAAAAAAATGTAATGCAGAAGAAGTCGGTAACAATGGTGCAAAACATAATTGACGCTGCTTTATTGTTAGGATTGACAGAGATCTTATCGGCTTTATATAAATAATATTGAAATGCTAATCACCATATTTCTTATTCCCCTCTCAGGTACGCTACATCCCACGCCAGGCCGACGTACTGCAACGTGTGCAGGGAGGCCTTACACGGAGTCCCTCCTCACGGCCTCTCTTGCGAGGTCTGCAAGTGCAAAGCCCACAAGAGATGCGCCACCCGCGCCACCCCCAACTGCAAATGGACAACCCTGGCGTCGATCGGATCGGATATAATCGAGGATGGAGAGGGAGTGAGTAATTTTTTTTTACTAACCTTTCAAATGCCTCGACTGAAATTTCAGGTATACTCTTCAGCACCGAAGATTTCAATTATGTTTTAAAAAACCAAAAGAATTCATTCGTTAAAATGTGTCAAACAAGCACTTACATACAATAGCAATCAATCAAAGTCAGTCAAAATACTTCTTCCTATCCAATTTCACAAAAATGTGTGAAAATCTAGACAAATGTTAGGTTTGTCACAACACCATACATTCTCAATAAATATATATATTTATTCTTTACAGTAAATGAAGAATCACATTTATAATGGAAATAAATTATCAACTGACTGATATGCGTCATGCCAGCTGACACGTCGCGAACTAACGAACGTGGTTGTGAGATATTTTAATTAAATGCAGGAACCCAGATTTTGTTTCAAGGGAAACCCTTTATTCCAGGGATATATTCGATAATCGATGTATTTCATAACTGATGTTTATCCAAGCTATTGGCTTGTTTTTGAAATATTTTTTCAATCAGCCCAGTTTTTCCCGCTACCAAAGTGAAGCATATGGACTCTTTATCGAGCATATCTCAGCAGTAGTTTACTATGAGAACTGTAGTGAAATAATTTTCAACTGTATATGTAATCAGTTAAAAATGCCCGCGATGAACGAAACCGGTCCTGATCTGTATGATATCAGAAGATAATATGTTGAAGTAGAGTACTATAAAACGTGTTTCATTTATTTAAATAAGAAATGCCATTTCAAAAATAAGTAACAATTAACACCTTAAAAGGGACTGAAAATTGTGCTTAAATTATTTGAAGTCAAGAACACTTACCTGAAAATATTTGGTGGTTTACAATTTATAAAAAGAACATTGTTCTTTTGGTGAAATTATTTTTGCATCAAGGCTTCCATTTATTTTAATCAAATCAAACATATAAACGCCATATCTTAAAAAACACTTAAAATATTTTTTTGTGATTAGTTATATATGTATATAAAGATATTTTTTCGTGCGTAACCAAGCCATTAAGAGGTGTGTATAACATCAAAGATACATATATATCACAGGTTCATGTATACTGGTAGGTATATTTATAAAAGAAAAGCGAAATCATACTTATAATCGCTACCCGAGGTAGTCTTTTGGGATCGAACCCATCCCTAACGTTGTGGTTTATAGTTCTTATTTCAAAAGGTGAAGGTGAAATTTAAGATATAAAGACAAATACAGCTCATAGGTATAACGCAATTATTAATATATTTTTTGTAAAATTGAACCGGATTCGCTCAGTCGTTAATAAATCAAATTGATCATACAATTCAAGAGATCGATCTAAATTTGTTACGTGTAAATATTTATCGGTGAAAATTACCTGATTTTTTATTAAAAAGGTGCCGGAACTCACTTCGTGTCAAGCTTTTTACTAAATAAAATTATATTCAAATATCATTTAAGTAAAAACTCGTCTAATTGATTTTGAAATCTGTGAAAAACGGTGCCGGAACGCCGTTCCACTGCGTTAAATGGAAAAAAGCCCTGTTAATACTTATAATGCGGCCCCTTCAAAGTTTCTCTGCCTGACCATACCTAACCTAACCTAAGGTAGCATCGAAATATCTTCGTATCCACTTATCATATTGATATGACTTTTTGACACATAACGTATCATACTACTGTGTATCTAAAACCGATAAAAACCAAAAAACAGTGTAAATCCTCGACATACACGACTTTAGACTTCAGACATACGCGAGTGAAAAAAAAAATACCTGATTACCTACCATACATCCTTTTATGATTGATTGAGTTGGCATTTACTTGGTAGAACTCCATTATAATTTTATTTTCTTAATCGGGAGCGGACTCTCAACTTGGAGCATATGGACTCCTCACGGAGTTTATCTCAACATTTTTTTTTCTTCGAAAACTGCTTGTTACTCAGTTGCTCAACCTCTCTTTTTTCGAAGAGAGTAGGAATGGAAAGGATACGAGGACTATGACAGGACTAGTGATTAGTTAATCGCTGTCACTATACGTCGCTCTTTGGGATCGGAAAGGTGGGAAGGGACCCATGCCTTTAAACAGATTTATCGGCTGAAAAAATCCGCTCATACCGGGAATCGAACCCGGGTGATCCGGCACGCAACGCCAACGCCGTTGACACTGCGCCACGGACCGGACAGAACTATGAGAGAGTCAGGCGAGGGCGTAAGCCGAAATAGCTATCAACAAATATATAAAATAATTTCTGTAGTATTTAAATATTATGTTATTTTCCTCACCGTATTATCCTTTAATGATACCTAAAGTATATGAATTTAGATACATTTTACTTGTAAATATATATCAGGGCCGGTAAAAAAAATTCCGACTCCGACATTGACCAAAAACACGACTCCGACTAAAAAAAGATTAATATCGTCACTTTTTTCCCTAAATTTCCTATTTATGTGTATTCAATTCAATATCAACCCTATCAATGCGGCCAAAAGCCAAATCTGACATATTAAATGCAAAAATAAAAAGTTCAAACTTTTCAAAATTTCCGACTCCGACTCCGACTGCACAGCCCTGGTATATATCCTTTTAAACAAAACATTTTTATAGTTTTTCATAGTTTTCCTCGACAAATGTCGAGTATGACTAGCTGTACCGTTTTTATTAATAATAAGGGGCTGAATGAAGTTCAGGACCGCTTTGCTAGCCACGATCGTTGTTTCGCTAAAATTGTTCACCTTTTGCGGACTGGTGTTTACTTACGTAATATGCAAGATATAAAGAGATAAAAATATCATCGTGGTTGGTTAGGCCAATATTACAACGCAAAATATTACTTCTTGGCAATTATCTCGCCGCGTGGAACGGGCATAATAGGAGGGCACGGCGACAAAATCCTCTGAGAACTGGCGCTAAAACTTTTTTGATTAAAGTGTCAGTCTGACAAAATCTTTGCGGCACCTTATCAGTTGTAAAACAATGACCCATGTGTGTACTACGTTTCTGATTGGCTGCCGACGTACTCGTCCCTGATTGGCTGCGGTTAAATATTCTCACTTCGCGGTTAAATTAATAGTCTCTTCCTTTCAAACTGAAAAGCTAAATTCGACACGTTTTAAGCGTTTGCAGCTTACATATATCGATGGCTTAAGGAAAAAGTTTGCTATCTATATTTTTGTCAATTGTGCAGGAGAGGGTAAAAACTGATTATTTTGAAAATGTTAAATTTTGTGTTATAAACAAAAAAAACCCCTCTCAAACGATTTATTTTTACCACCGCTGATAAACAACGAATGAATGACGGGTGACAATATAAAATGGCGGAGTTCGATAATTAGCAGTGTAGGTTTTATAACGACAATGGAGTTATCAAATTTTCCTAAAACGTTTTTCCGATGCACTGAAATAAGTTTAGTTTATAAAATTTTACGGGACATGCACATTTCATGATACAACAAGATGGCATTATTAAGTCATTTTCAGCCAAACGTGGAGTTAACAAAATTATTTTTTAAGCCATCGATATGATTTTGATAGAACGTGTATTGAGTGGTGTACATTTTGACCATCGAAAAATTAGTATATTGAAAAAACTGAGGGTTACGCCCCTTATGCTTTACTTCGGTCGATAAGTTTTTGTTTCGGTGTATTATTTTTTAGCTTCTAAAATAATGATGACATCCGATCCGTGGCGCATTTGTCAACGTTGTTAGCTTGCTTGCCGAACCACCCGGATCGTTTCCCGGTACGAGCGGATTTTTTCAGTCGATTAATCCAGGGTTGTGGAGTCGTTAAAAAAAATTACCAGCATTTACCTAAAACACGACTCCGACTCCAACATTGACCAAAAACACGACCTCGACTCCCACTTAAAAAGGCTTAATTTCACCTCGTTTTTTACATACCTTTCCTATTTATGTGTATTCAATTATACACCAACCAACCAATCGGGCCAATAGCCAAATTTGACATATTATATGTAAAAATAGAAAGTTAGAATTCAAAATTTCCGACTCCGGGTACGACTCCGGCCAAAACGCCGCGATGACTCCGACTCCGGCCAAAAAACTCCGACTTTACGACTCCGCAGCGCTGGATTAATCTGTTCATAGGCATGGGTGTTTGTGTTGTTGAATATCCCTTTCCGCCTGTCCTATCCCAAAGAGTGATGCATAGCGAGAGCGATTAGCTTATCACTAGTTCTGTCCGAGTTCTCGTATCCTTTCGATCCCCCACCCTCCTCGAAAAAATTTGAGCAACTGAGTAACAAGCAGTTCTAGTAGAAAAATATATGTCGAGATAAACTCCGTGAGGAGTCTATATGCTCCAAGGTGAGAGCGGATATGGTTAAAAAAAAATCCAATTGAATCGATTGACTTTATATGATGGCGTATAAGGGGTCAAGACGAGCCCACATTTCAATGCTTCTAGAAATGTTTGGAATCCTTGAAAAATAGACAAAAGAAACAAATGGCACCATTACAGCCAGTTGTGTTTCGCACATTTCCGGATTTATTACTTCCGGGTAGTGTGACGTGGAGTCTCGGTGAGTGGTCAATTGTCTATTGCTCCGATATCTCCATTGTCTACTAATCCAGCCCTGCAATGCGCCACAGATGTAATAGTTAATTGGACGCCATTTCTACGACAGTACAATACAGCACACATATTAAAATCGTTAACAATATATCGATGGCTTTTAAGGAGTAATTTTGTAAACTCCACTTTTGGCTGAAAATTATTTAATAATGTCATCTTGTTGTATATAAACATCCATGCATTTGAACAGATTAATCGACTGAAGAAATCCGCACGTACCGGGAAACGAACCCGGGTGTTCCGGCACGCAAGCCAACAATGTTAACAGCTGCGCCACGGATCGGATTTCATCACTATTTTAGAAGCGAAAAAATAATACATCGAAACAAAAACTTGTCGACTGAAGAAAGGCAAAAGGGCCGTAACCCTCAGTTTTCAATATACTAATTGTCGATGGTCAAAATGTGTACCACTCAATACACGTTCTATAAAAAGCATATCGATGGCTTAAAAAGTAATTTTGTTAACTCCACTTTTGGCTGAAAAATACTTTATAATGTCATCTTGTTGTATCATGTTATGTGCATGTCTCGTAATTTTTTTATAACCAAAACTAATTAGAGTGCATCGTAGAAATGTTTTAGAAAATTTTGATAACTCCATTATTTTCTAAAACCTACTCTGCTAATTATCCAACTCCACCATTTTCTATTGTCACCTGTCATTCATTCGTTGTTTTTCAGCAGTGGTACAAAAAAATCGTTTGAAAGTCCTATTTGAAATTTTTCCGATCGGTTTGAAAATACCATAATAATCAGTTCTAACTCTCTCCTACACACTTGACAAAAACGGAGATAGCAAATTTACTCTTTAAGCCATCGATATATGTATGTTTAAGAAATATATCGTGTAGCATTTTCGATGGTTTCGGCGGTAACTTTGTGGAAGTTCATTTTAATATAAAATTTTAAATAACTTTGATTATTCCACGTATTGTGTAAGTAACTGTGACACGTGTTTCGCCTCTTTCAGAGGCATCTTCAGACTTACTATCGCAAAGTTTGCTTGAGTAATGAACTACTCAAACTCAAGCAAACTTTGCGATAGTAAGTTCGAAGATGCCTCTGAAAGAGGCGAAACACGTGTCACAGTAAGTTACACAATACGTGGAATAATCAAAGTTATTTTAAATTTTATATATCGTGTAACGTTTAGAATAAAGTACCCGTCTGTCGTGTTTAGGTAAAGTGACGACCCATGGCTGCCTTGTTGATTTTTCGGATGTCACTTCTTCCACACATCGTTACCTTACTTAGAAAAGGTTCTAACTTACATTTTGGCATAAACGTTTGTATTAGCCGTATTCTAGCATATATAATATGATAACCTAGAATTCAGGTCGATTTGAATTTGAAATTAGAACCTAAACTTCAATCATCTACCACTTTCTTATAGCGCCATAATAAACAAATGCCTCACTAAATCTTTTATCTCTACCATCAGAACTGAAAATGGAAAACCCAAACTTGTTTGACAGTATTTCCTTCAAGTTTAATTTGCATTAACAACACCCGGAGTAACTTTCTCGAAAGTAATGTTTTGATTTAATTTAGCGAAAACCATCTGCAGGTTTTGTCTCTTTGGTAATTTTACGATCGATGAAAATTTTAAAGGCTTCCCAGTAAATTGCTCTCGCGGTTTACTGATATTATAAATATACCGGCGGTCGACAACAATCGGGCAGCAAAACGTTTTAATACGTAAAATATAATAATAGCTAACTTAAAAAACATTAATTTACTGTTGATAGATATCGAAAAATAATTTTAAAAAAAACATGTTATAGCCAATAAATTACCAATGCGTACATATTTGTTTTTTTTTTTAAATTATATGAGATGAACTAAAAACGGTTTTGAAATATATCGAGAAAATTCGAAGAGAAGTGATACATCAAGTTGATTTTTCCCACCACCACCCGTTGTGTATATGCAGTCAATGTTTCATGGACGCCTTTCGCAACGCTATCGGCATGGAAAAGGGAGTTTACCCCTCACATTCATACCCCGAGCAGATCTGCACGTGACTGAATTTGAACTTTACACTAGTGTGTTTGAAAATAGAAAAAAAAAATGGAGTGACTAGCTCAGCCACAGAAATCGGTTTGATACAAAGTATACTGTGTATAACCCATATACAGAAAGTGTCAGCATCGTTGGCTACGGCTGCGTAGCTCACAAGTTCGAGTCCCAGTCAATGTTCCGTCCATGCTCAGTTTGAAAACCCCCGCCCACTCTTGCTGGGTTGGCGCGCACTCCAATTTAACGACCTGATAAATAAATATCGCTTAAAATATCTAAAAACTCCACAGCTTAATTGTTTAAATTTTGTACTTTTCCATGAGCTTTTTCGCCAACGACCCGGGTTTCGCCTTTCGGCATCTTCAGGCTTTTCAAGTGCACTGATGTACTGTTTACTGCGCGTCAGTTCATGTACATCCATGCACTTGAAATGCCTGAAGATGTAGAAAGGTGAAACCCGGGTCGTTAGCGACAAAACTCATGGAAAAGTACAAAATTAAAAAAATTCAAATTTGATATAATTCAAGACAAATTCGCCTTAATATTTGTTTTTAAAAGGTTGCCGTCCAATGGATTCTCATCCATAAATTCTCGAATTGCGAAGCGCTTAAATTCTATACGACGCTACCAAATAAATTAAGCTAAAATGCCATCGCAATAAAACATCTTTGATAATAACTGTGCTATAAGATTTTCAAAGGTTAATTTAAACCTTTGCGTATTATTTAATTCACAAAAGTAAGACTGCTTCCACAATTGATTGTTTTGTAAGATTTGAAAATGATTTAAAGCAAGGGTGGCCAACGCGGGGCCCGCGGGCCACGTGTGGCCCGCGAGTGTCTATCTGTGGCCCGCGGAGCATATGCACACATTTGTTTTCTTTTAGTGTACATAAAACCAATTTTATATAAAAATAAATTTCTCAAAAATAAGCCTGTATCGTCCAACTATGACTAGGCGTGTCGACGACATAAGAAACCATATTGAAGATAATTGGAGAAATCGAATTTCCAAGTTCATATGTTATGCTCTAGCATTGGATGAAAGCACAGACCTACCAGATACCACCCAAGTTACAAACATGCTCTATCGATGATTTCGCTTTTTGGAAACACTTACACGTGTGGGCTTCGGAATGAAGCATATTAAATCTCAAATGAGAACACGAATCACTGATGAGCATTTGGAAAACTGTTTGCGTGTAGCAACAACATCAATCGTTATGAACATTGATGAACTTAGTTCTGACAAACAAAATCAGACGACTCACTAAAATTTATTATATTTTGACTATTTTTTTTTATTATTTTTTGTATTGCGTAACTCTAATATAATACATATGTTTGATTCTCATTTTTGTAATATCTTCTTAAAAAAACTATATATTTCCCGTTTGCTAAATAATAAAAAAATATATATTGTTGTGTGGCCCAAAAGGAAATCTCATTTCTAAAATTTGGCCCGGCTGCTGAAAAGGTTGGCCACCCATGATTTAAAGCCATTAGAAACATTAGAAACATTCAAGGATTCCTTTCGTTTTACGCCGTTAGAATAACCGTGTTATTTTTTTCTTAACACTTAATCTTTGATCACTTTTTAGGTGTTCACTGTCAATACTTGGTGGAAAGGCATTATAATAAAAATAATAATACAGTTTTAGTTCTTTTTCAACGAAAAATTTATTAGATCAGGACCGGTTCCGCTCATGGCGAGCATTGTCAACTGATAAGGAATACAATAAAACAGTGATATTTATACATAAGTTAAGTAAGAAAAACAAGGTATGACAAACAATTGGTATTAAAACTAAGCAAATAAATTGAAGCAAATTAGTTTTGTATGTGTTGGTGATTTTTTAAAAAAAATTGAAATAATACTTTTTTTGAATTTCAGAATATAACTATGCCTCATCAATGGATGGAGGGTAATCTGCCTGTAGCTTCTAAGTGTGCTATCTGTGATAAAACGTGTGGATCAGTTCTCAGGTAAATATTTTTTATCTTTTGTCACAGAATTTCAGGAATTATTAAGGCATCGAAACGCTGATTTAAGCTGAAGCTTTAAACCAGTACTGCTGGTTTCTTAGAAGTTAAACCTCTTTTATTCTTTAAAGACAAGACTCGTGATTAGCTTATCGCTCAGTTTTTTCAATCGGATGATAACGTCAAAAATTGTTATATTAAAAAAAAACAGTTTTAAGTGGCTTATTTATCTTATTCATAGATGTCACTAATCAAAATATAAATTTTAGCGACATCTATGAAAATAATTGCTAACTGGTTGAAAATTAATTGTTATTTATTTTCTAGACTACAAGACTGGCGCTGTCTGTGGTGCAGGTTCACGGTGCACGCCACCTGTCGTCCGGGATGGCGGGCGAGGTGCCCCCTGCCCCCGTGGCGCGTGTCCCTGGTTCCACCCACCGCCCTGCACGCAGCTGAGGGGGACGCTTTCCAGCCTGCCAGGCCACCGCACGCTAGCCCCCTGCTTGTGTTCGTTAATTCCAAATCAGGTGAAAAACAAAATCAACGCCAAATCAAAACATGTTTGTGCTTTTATAAATATTAAATATTATTCTGCACGTTTGTAAGTATGTTTCAAAACATTGAATAAATACAAATTATTCATAAAATCATAAGAAAAAATCATTTTATGATAGCCAATCGGGATGCAAAATTGACATAACATTATAAACTGTGTGTATACAACCCTAATCGAGGATTCGTAAATACGCTCTAAAAGCCATGTGGTAACCAATATTTTTATCATTTTTTTTTTTAATATTTGGCATTACAGCTTATGCCAATGCACCAAATATTCTTAATTGTGAAAGTCATACGAGATGATAAATAATGAATCAGTTGTGCACAAAATCAATGATAAATAACATACACCCAGCCCAAGATCTCTTTTTTTCAATTGAAAAAATCTGACCTTGCCGGGAATTGAACCCGGGTCCCCTGATCGCTAGGACAAAGCTCTTGCCACTAGACCACAAAGACCGTGGGTGGTATGTTAATTAACATGGGATTACTTACATAAGGGATCAAAGACATCTAAGCCCTTAAATAACGCTAATAGTTTTACGGTATTGTCCATCTTTAATTTTTGAAAAAGTCGTAGCGTACAGGGTAAAAAGTGGAGAATTATTTTAGCAGGTAACAGGTTAATAAACAGAGGACGGATAAATAGGTTTATAATTCCAGAGCCAATTGCTTTTAATTGGACGAGAACACAAATAAAACATGGCAGTTGTTTTAATAATTATATTTCATTCTTCCAGGTGATAATCAAGGTGTTAAATTCCTCCGCCGCTTCAAACAACTCCTCAACCCCGCCCAAGTCTTCGACCTGACTGCAGGTGGAGGTCCAGCTCCTGGACTTCGTCTGTTCAGGCATCTGGACCCTTTTAGGGTTCTGGTCTGCAGTGGTGATGGATCAGTCGGATGGGTCTTAGCTGAGATTGACAGCTTGAATATGCATGTAAGTCAAAGTTAATTGGAAAATACTAGATAATGAGAACCATGGCTGTTTTTTAAAGACGCCACAGCTATGGTGGGTTATCACCTTTTAATTGAGTAATAACCCAAGATTTTTTACATTAGTTTACACAAGCATTGTGATGCCAGATAATGACATGTTATGGCTTTTCACTCTTTTTCAAATCGAGTATGCTGTCAGAATATATTTATCAATTTATCTAATGGATAGATAACTGACATACCTAGTTTTCTATAAATTGTGAGATAAAGCACAATATGATAAAAAAAAACGGATATATCAGCTTATATTACACGCCACAAAAAATGGGGTTAATTTGGAATATTCGTCACTTTATAGCAGTGATGCACAACCTGTGGCCCTCCATGACATTTTGCGGGCCAATATGACAAATATCAATCACCTCTTTTTCTTCAGAACATTTTATGGACGATGGAAGAACAATGTAAAATAGTAAAATTTTCAATTTTCTTTAGAACAATAATTTAAAAACTTTTACCCGTGCGGCCCTCGAACTATGTGAGAATTAATTATCTAGCCCTTCTTCCAAAAGTTTTGTGCATCACTGCTCTGTAAACTTTACAACTACAGCACTTATCATAACTAGTTAATATAATTGTACATCTTATTTTCAACAGAAACAATGCCAAGTGGCTGTTCTACCATTAGGGACAGGGAACGACTTGGCGAGAGTCCTCGGTTGGGGAGCCGCGTGCGACGATGATGCACATCTTCCCTTGCTCCTCGAACGATACGAGCAGGCTTCTGCCAAGATGCTGGATAGGTATTATTTCAATTCAAGATATCATTAACATACAAGAGTACGTAAACTATGTTTGACAACCTAAAAACAGTTTTTTCAGAGAAAGCTCAACCAGTGACTGGAAAAGGGCAAAAATGCAAAAGGGTGTAACCCACACAGAACAGATTATGTTATTGTTCTAAGCAGTGGCGGCTGGCGACAGAGTATTAGGGAGTACAAAAAAAGATTCAACTATTTTTCCGTACTACGGACAGCCAAAAATTAAAAGACTGGCACTCCGTTGGCATTGCGAACATCTGAATTGAAAGTCCATGTTATAGAAGTGTTTTAAAATCCAATGAATAGGAAAGAACTCTTGCAAAAATAGTTGAATCTTTTTTTGTACTCCCTAATACTCTGTCACCACCGCCACTGGACTTCTAAACAAAATTCATGAAACCACGTTAATTCAAACCTAAATTAGATTATTCGAATCCTCTGAATTTTATACTATTTCATGAGTTTTGTCGCTAACGGGTTTCGCCTTTCGGCATCTTCAGGCCTTTCAAGGGCACGGATGTACTTGAATAGACAAAATTCAAGCGATTCAAATTTATATAGAAATTCAAGTACCCTCAGTTTAAATTCTTAATTAAATAAATTAGATTATAATTGGCGTGTGAGGCTTACATCCTTTTGATAGAACGTTTGTTTATTCGTGCGCATTGTGATTATCGTAAAAATATTATATTGAAAAATTTTGGGTACGTCCATTTACATTTCTACAGTAGATAACATAATTATACCAACAAATAAAACTTCAGTTTTGATTGATTTTTTTGTCACTGTTTTAAAAAGATTATATTGAAAAAAATAGGGTTACGTCCATTTACATTTCTACAGTAGATAACTTACTATGCCCACAAAAAAAACATAAATGTGGTTTTAGATTGATTACTAATGTTCAAAAAAGCTTCTGGAACATTTTTTTATTTTACACTTTCTCTTGTACAGCAGAAATAAATTTCCGTTCACTTACTTTTTTATCACTGTTTGTAAATTCCTACAGTCACCATTAACATATTATTTTCTTTTTTATTGTACGATTTTCTAAGAACATCTCATTGACATATGAATAATACTGATTTCAGGTGGAGTATAATGGCTTTCGAACGACCTTTAGGATCTGGTACAGGTGGTGGGACCTCGGAACGTGTTGCAAGACAATGTGCAATCGAAGAAGCTGTCAATTCACATCTGGATGCCATCACTCATGTATGCACTTTGTTATACCCCATGGAGACCTAACCTGACGTTACTCATTCTTTTCTAATATACAGAATAGACAAAATATGGATTTCACTAATAATTAATATAACCTAACCTAACCTTACTTAACCTAATCCTTCCTTTCTAATTCTTCTCTACTCTACAGTAGAGCCAAAATATATATTTCACTAGTAATCAATATAACCTAACCAGCTCCTTGGTGACCTAACTTAACCTTACTCATTATTTTCTACAGAAAGGCCAAAATATACATTTCAATAATAATCAATATAACCTAACCTAACCTTATTCATTCTTCTCTACTTTACAGTAGAGCTAAAATATAGATTTCCCTAGTAATCAATATAACCTAACCTAACCTAACCCTATTCATTTTTTTCTACTCTACAGGAAAGCCAAAATATATAATTCACCAGTAATCAATATAACCTATTTTTTGACAGTTACAAATTGTCTTTTAATTCAATGCTTTGGCTCTAATTTATTTTTTAAATTTAGAATACCAATTTATTCTGATGTGTTGTTTTGAGGTTAAGTGGAGGTATAAAGAAAGTGATTTTAATAAGAATTGAACTATCTTTGTAACCTCTTCTCCTATTTACATGTCTCTTTGACACATAACGTAAACATATTATTTTGTATCTGGTGGCATTCATAACTGGCGAAAATCGAAAAAAAAATCTTTTCCCGTAAGGGGCGAAATAAGGTTTGAAAATCGCTTTTTTTAAGATCGGGCTGGTAGAAGGTTTGCGACACATCTTAATTACTTCCACTAGACCAGGGGTCACCAGACATTTTGAGAAATGGACCGGATTGAAATTTTAAAAACTCGGCGGGCCGGATGACAAATAAATGTGTGTTGGAATCCAATTCGAATATTATCTCTATGTTCTAATATAATTATATAATATAAACCAGGGCTGTGGAGTCGGTAAGAAAAAGTCCGACTCCAGCATTTACCAAAACCACGACTCCGACTAAAAAAAGATTAATATCGTCACTTTTTTTCCCTTAATGTCCTATTTATGTGTATTCAATTCAATATCAACCCTATCAATGCGGCCAAAAGCCAAATTTGACATATTCAATGCAAAAATAAAAAGTGCAAACTTTTCAAAATTTCCGACTCCGAGTACGACTCCGGCCAAAGCGCCGCTCCGACTCGGACTCCGGCCAAAAAGCTCCAACTCCACGACTCCGACTCCGACTCCACAACCCTGAATATAAACAAATGTAATTTATAATAGAAAGTATTTATTATATTTTATGGGTTCAGACGTTGTCGTATCTTATAAGTACCAATCGTTGATTTGAAATAAATAATTGTGAATTCAAAATAAATGAATTCAAAATATATTTTTCTTATTTGAATAATTTATTTTCAAAAATCGAGTTTTTTTGGAGGGCCGGATGAAAATCTTTGGCGGGCCGTAGTTTGGTGACCGTTGCACTGAATGATATACACTTTTTCTCAATATTCATCAGTTTTTTTTTATCCAATCAGAGTGCAGAGCTCGGAGTTGTGTGCAGTGCATCAACCGAATCGCTTCGGGAGATAGTGATGGAAGCAGCTGGGGCTGGAAGCGTGGGTAGTGAGCGTGAGAGGGCAGCGCGTGCCCGTCTCATGTCCCTCCTGGACGCCTTACTCGACGCCATACATTCCAATACCGGAGCACAGGTCCGGAGTAATAGCACTAGTTCTACGATCGAGAAAGGGCAGAGGGATAAAACGGAGAAGGTAAACTGTCATTCTCAGTAACTATATTAGTCTTAACCCATGATGTATTATTAATAGGCGTATAATAATGTATGTCTCTTAACCGGATGGCTGCCACAGACGTCTTAAGACGCGAAATTTTCCTTGAACGGCACGCCAATCATACAAAAAATTACGTCTTTAGACGCTCGCTTTAAGCGGGATTTAACTAACTTAAATCAATTGTAACTGATGAGTCATAAATATTTTAATTTTGTTATCATGGCAAGTTTCTACAAATAAACATTTAAAAAAGATATAATTAGATCATTTTATTTTTACAATAAAATTCGTGGCGTGCGAGGTACCGCCATACATTCACATGCTGGCAGTTAAAAGATTAACATTTAATAGTGAAGTGGGGTCTAGGTGCCGAAGAGGGATCCAAGTCAATATAAATATGTGTCCTGACACTTTAATTTAGCACTACACCACTGCACGTGTCCAAGCAACAATTTTAGCCCTGCACTGATGCAATGATTACATTTGAAATACACGGTATTTGTTGTAGTTGTGCCATAGACAAACCTCATACTGAGTAGATAACTTTTCAGGAGGAAGTAAACCAGAGGGCTCGTATGGCAGGAAATCGAGGAGCTGAAGTCAGACGGAGAGCAGATAGTCTCAGAAGAGCGGTAGTGGCAGCTTTAGGGCCACCTCAGGATACTTTGAAGGTTTGTTATTTAAAAAAATGGTCGATATTATAAGCATCATATCGATGGTTTAAAGAGTAAATTTGCTATCTCCGTTTTTGTCAATTGTGCAGGAGAGGGTAAAAAATGATTATTTTGGTATTTTCAAGCCGATCGGGAAAATTTCAAATAGGACTTTCAAACGATTTTTTGTACCACCGCTGAAAAACAACGGATGAATGACAGGTGACAATGGAAAATGATGGAGTTGGATAATTAGCAGAGTAGGTTTTATAAAAACAATGGAGTTATCAAATTTTCATAAAACGTTTTTACGATGCACTCAAATAAGTTTTGGTTATAAAAAGTTTACGGGACATGCACATTGCATGATACAACAAGATGGCATTGTTAAGTCATTTTCAGCCAAAAGTGGAGCAAAATTACTCTTTAAGCCATCGTTATGGATTTTGGAAAACCAAAGGATTGGAACCTTGAATTACTATTTTTCAACTAATGATTTGTTCATATGAAAGCCTTTGTAACCTAATTATATTTGTCATCAACAGGTATCGGCGTGTGAATCTCGGGGATCATGGGAACTCCTGCCAGCCCCAAAGCAGTTTGCTGACGGCAGCAGACGATCCTCGGCGGCATCTGACGCTGGACCACCAGCCGGAGATAGGTAAATTCATTTCGTATCCTTTATGCTGCTTCCAATAAACATATAACCACTGTCTATCTCATTCTTCTATCTTGTATTTTTCGTTCTTCTTCTTAAAAGTTAAGGGACAATCATGCACACTTTAGTGCAACTGCTCCCAAAACAATTCCAAAGCTTAAAACTGTACAATGCTTAACGTCGTTACGCCACGGGAAGTTTCTGCTGAAACCAGACATATGGCCGTGGTAGGTGGTGGATCGGTCAGAATTTCTATCCCATCCTTTGATCAAACCATGCATCTGTGTTGCCTTTTATCTCTAACTCATCATTTTTTTATTGATGACTGGCATTCTATCATATAGATTGATCACATGCAATATTCTTCTTCTTCCAGTATTCCTGACGTAGATGAAGAAATCGCTCGGCTATTTCCACTGTGCCAACAACAAGGAAAATCATCAGAACACCATACGCCGATCGAAAACTCTCCTTATTCGCTCAGCTCCTGCAATCCGATCGCCTCATCGAACATGCTCGGCCTACTTCCTAACCTGGAGCTCGTCAACTCAAACTCCTGCACAAATTTGCTCAAATTACGAGACGGGGGATCGAGAGACGTCTCCGAAATCAGCCTGTTCAGGGTACCCAGTCTCATCATATCAAACACCGCCACTCCTTCAGACCTCGAAGAAGACTTTCAGCGAGGGGAAACTTACGAATCTGACAAAATGACAATTATAGATACAGACGCTCCTTACAATGATGATGTGCAGTTTAGAAACGATGGAAATGATTTATCGCCCAAGAAAAGATTACCTGGAGAATCTCCTTTGAAAAGAAATCATAGTCCTGAGTCTGAAAAAGATCTTTCGGATGTTTTATCAGCAATGAGTAATGAAGAATGTAGTTTGGTTTCAGAAATAGCAGAAAAAACAGATAACTCCGGTGTCAATAACGAAATCGAGGACGCCAACGGAAGAATCTGTCACATTGACTCCCCGGAGACTTCGGATACCACTTGTCCAAACTCAGAAACAATACACGGGGAGTCCATGTTGGACGATATGAGCTCAGTTTTAGGACAAGATTTAATATTGGCAATGATGGGAAAAAATGGCGACATTGAAAGTACATTCACAGATGAAACAACGCTCTTCACTTCAGATACGACATCGGAAATCCCGCTGGATAGTCGAAACCCAAGCTTGGAAAAATACGACGATCGGATATTTAACTTTTTACAGAAAGCAAAAAAATCTGCCAAAGATGGTACAGGAGAAGAAAAATTCGGTTTTGAAAATAAGGTATTCAATCTTGCAGCTACGAATGAGCCGGTTAAGTATTGCAGCCTAGCGCAGTTTGTTGAAGGTAACGATATAGCAAGAAAATCATTCAGGAAACATCTGCGTCAGAGTAAGAAGATGGATAAATCTGAAAATGGTGTCGGTAAGCAAGCCGTGCTGAACGAAGAAGTTGAAAGCTGCGACAACAAGCCTGATGTTATAAGAGAGTCTTGCAGTATAATATCGTCGTCTGCCGGAGCCGAAAGTGTTATTCTAAATAAAGACAACAGTGGACTTCTAATGACTAGACTTAAAGAAGACTTCGATTCTGATCTAAATGCCTTAAAAGTTGAATGTGTAGACTATGAATCTGGACCAGAATTAAAGATTCCAGAGAGAACGAGAATCGATTTTGAAGATAACATTACCGTAAAGAAAGATTCACTTGGTATTGATATTGGTAATGATGATATGCCTGAAAGGAGAACGCCCCGTACTTTTCCAAGAGTTTCTGTCGTTGTTGAGCCTCCGTCTCCTAGTGGGAGCGGTTCTGGGGGCGGTGGTAACGGAAACGGGGTTACTACGATCGGATTGGCTCCGATTTGGGCGAGGGAAAGGAGGTGTTCGGATAATGGACCGAGGTCAATGCTGGATGTGGAAAGGTGCTCCTCGGCTACACGGAGAATCAGCTGTGGGAGCTTGTTTCAACCTGGGGAAGCAGACAGGTGAGACATATTTATGCTTCTTCTCTTGTTTCTGTTTCTTTTGTCCTTATTTTAATATATCAGGGCTCTGAAAACAACGATGGCAGTTTTCATAATCCTTAAATGTGTTCTTTTTATAATTAGAACTTTTGAAAAATATTTTTATTAGTCCGCTTAAATTTTGTAATTTTCCCTAAATTTTGTCACTAACGACCTGAGTTTCGCCTTTTGGCATCTTCAGGCATTTCAAGTGTAATTGTCAGTTCAATGACATCCGTGCACTTGTGCCTCAAGATGACGAATGGCGAAACCCGGGTCGTTAGCGACAAAACTTATGGAAAAGTGCAAAATTCAAACGATTAAAATTTAGTATCCATTTTATTTATGAAAGCTTCCATCATTGTTTCCCACTTAAAGATCAGGACCGGTTTCTTTCAACGTGAGCATTCACAACTGAATTAACAGTTTAAATGTGACTAACCAAGAGTTCTTTCAATAAAATGTTTGATGTAACAGCTTCTAAAATGTTCAACGATTTTATTAATATTACTTGAAATCAACACGTGTAGAAAAATCATCAACAGCACTCATACCGACGTCTTATAGACCTTTCCAAGACTAAATAAGCTATGATTACACTAATAGAACCTAGAATCTTTTTGAAGAACATTTTCTATAAAGAATAAGAATAATGAATAATTTTTTCAGGTTATCAAAGTCTGCCTCATCATTATGGGGCGGGAGTGGAATCGCCGGAATCAATAAGTCAGTGGAAAGTTCCGTTGGAAGCAGGCGGCCCTTGCCCATCATCAACCCCCTGGTTCGACTCCCGGCATGGCCTCACGTATCGGGGGGACTCGTCGGTAGGTGCCTGCTGGCCAACGCTGATGCCCTGTGTGCCGCCGTCAGCCCCCTGATGGATCCTCAGGTAATGAATATTCACATATTGCATTAGATCAGGGGTTCTTAACCTTATTGGGATGCCGCGCGCATTTGAGATTATGAGAAGAATTGTGACGGGCGCAGGCCGGATTAAAAAAAACGAATCTCAAGTAGGTACACAGTGCATATTAATTATTTTGTATCATTGTTTCCTGGAAAGCTTTACATATGTGATAGATTCATATAATAGTTTATTTATTTACATATTTTTTAAAAAAACCGTACAGTGGCATTTAAATAAAAACTTCTTCAAAAAAATATTTCAAAAAATAAAAAAAACTGAAAAAATTGTGTTTTTTCGTAATTTGCGAGCACAGGGTTATGAACCCTTGCAGTAGATCTTCGTCAAGTAATCGTTGGCCACTGATGCAATATGGAGAATCTTTGAAGAATTAACAGTCTATGCACAAACTTAAAATGAATATAAATAAGTTTATTAACTTCAGACTTCATGTCGTGCAGGCACGCAAACGCTACTCCTAGTATACTTATAATTTAGGATTTCAATCGTTTTAATTTTTGACTTTTCCGTAAGCTTTGTTGCTAACATCTCGGGTTTCGCCTTTCGGCATCTTCAGGCATTTCAAGTGCACAAATAAAATTGAACTGGCGTATAGTAAATAGTTCCGCTCTCATTTTATTCGAAATCGAGTGAAACAATATCACAACGGCAGGCACTGTATTATCGCAAAGTTCGTTCGATTGACATAATGAGTTAGAGTGAGATGAGAATATCTGAATATCAGTTAGTGCGAGTGGATAACACATACATATAAAGACATTTTTGAGTGTGTTTCACATATTTATTGGATTCTGTGTTTCAAAATTTGTCACACTAAAAGAGTTGTCTTAAAATATTAATAATAATATTAGCCAGGGCTTTGGAGTCGTAAAGAAGAACAAGACTTCAAAATTGACCAAAAACACGACTCCGACTCCGACTAAAAATAGTGGGATTTCATCACGTTTTTTTCCTACGTTTCCAATGTATATGTATTCAATTAAATATCAACCAACAAATCCGGCCAATAGCCAATGTTAAAATATCATATCTAAATATATAAAAATGAATGTCTGTGTGTATGTCCGCTATGGACTACTAAACCGCTCGACCGATCGATGTGAAACTTTACAAATTTATTGAGTACACTCCCGCAATGGTTTCTGGCCTACCATCCCGTCCCCTTAACCACCCCCCAATTTTTTTTTTAAGCGTTACGAATTTTTCGATTTCTCTCCTTCGAAGGTTTCTGGCATACCCCCCCCCCATACGCCCCCCAAACCCCACCCTGCCAAACAACCCCCTTTCCCCCCAAAAATTGATATCGAATTTTAACAAATTTCTCGAGTATTGAATACATGCAAATTGAATAGAATATTTGTGTAATGTCTTTCCTTCAAATTTATTTTAGTTGCTGGCGTAGCAACGCGCGCAGGGTACAGCTAGTGAATAAATAAAAAGTTTAAAATTTCTGACTCCTAGTACGACTCCGGCCATAAAACAGACCCCGAACTCCACAGCCCTGACAATAACATAACCTTTTTTAAGTGGTTTTGAAATGAAAAGGACATAAAAATCATAAATAATATTTACTATGTTTATTTTCAATTTTATTTTTTTGTTGCATTTTCACGAACTCTGGTCAGTGGTAGGTTTCATTAATTGGCTGTCCTGAAAAGTAAAGAAAAATAAGTTAAGTGTCTTTGTCTCAGGGTGTCAATTTGTTCAACCTATGATAATGTTATGTTTTTTCTCTAGGAAACCCTTTTGGAAGGGTTTTATGAACGCGCCGTCATGAACAACTACTTTGGCATAGGAATCGACGCCAAGATATCTTTGGACTTTCATCAGAAGCGAGAAGAGCACCCGGAAAAGTGTCGGTCGAGAGCTAGAAACTACATGTGGTATGGAGTGCTTGGCTCAAGAGAATGGCTTCAGAGAACCTATAGGTAAAGGATATTACAATGTACAGTCAAAATGAAGTTTTATGACAATACTGAACTATTTAAAATTTAATAACTTTGATCATTCCACGTATTGTGCTATTAACTGTGACACGTGTTTCGCGCCTCTTTCAGAGGCTTCTAAAGACTTACTATCGCAAAGTTTGCTTAAGTAATTAAACAAGATTGATTCCAATATTTTAAAATGATAAAATTACAAAATGGGGTTTGTGATTTTTCCTTTTTACGGGAAGCAAGGAGGGGGTTATAGAATCAAAACAAAGCAAGCAAATAATTATACTACTAATAACGTAAGCATTACGAAATATTAACTACTGAGATGCAATCGATCAGATAAGTTTGGGTTAAACCTTTAAATCTATCTAATTTATTTTTAACAATACAAAAACCCATTGACTCTTAGCAGAATCGATTTATCGACTGTATTACAAAGATTAAACTATTCTGTCTTGATGAACGTAAACTACATTCGTTTGTTTTTTTAATAAATGTATTTGAATCACACAAAAAAAAATATTACAGATAAATAAGAATAAGCATAAAATACTAATCAATTGCTGGATTTACTTCTTCTCAGACATCTCGGCCAAAGAGTCCAGCTGGAGTGCGATGGCCAACGGATACCACTTCCTGAACTCCAAGGCATAGTAGTTCTGAATATCCCCAGCTTCATGGGAGGCACGAATTTTTGGGGTGGAGACGCTGGTGGTCCGTTCCTTCCGCCATCATTCGATGATAGGGTCCTCGAGGTGGTCGCTGTCTTCGGATCAGCTCAGATGGCAGCATCAAGACTGATCAACCTGCAAAGGCACCGGATAGCGCAATGCAGAAACGTACAGATCAATATTTTAGGTAAGTTTGTTACAGTCAATTCGGGTAACTTTGGACTTCAATATAACTTTGGACAAAACTTGAGCAAGTACCGTTTATTTATTTTTCTGCTGACTAGTAATCGTGATCATTCTTGCGATTTATGAATATAACAAATCGATCTTTTGTCTTATTACGTGGTCAAAAAAAAGAGCCACATTCACCTCTCAAATTATTTTTATCTTGTTATAATATTTTGTGAAATAAACCAAAAAACTATGAAAATATACGACTTTTTTTATTTTTTCGAAAGATGTGGCTTCGCTTAAGCCAGGTGTTACGGATAGGGAATGGGCAAAAAGTTGTAATTTTTTTTAAATATTTTCCATTGACAGACTATCCTTCTTTATAAAACTTCAATTCAATGTCACCAAGCTGGAAGATTCAGCAAAAGTTCGCTAATCGAAAGTGGTGGTGTCCAATGTTACTCACAGTGACGGCTGGTGACGGGGTGTTGGGGGGTGCAAAAGGAAGATTCAACTATTTTTCCGTACTACGGAATAGAAACAGTTGGTATTGCGAACATCTGAATTGAAAGTCCATGCTATAGAAGTGTTTTAAAATCCAATAAATAGGAAAGAACTCTTGCAAAAACTTGAATCTTCCTTTGCACCCCCCAACACCCCGTCGCCAGCCGTCACTGGTTACTCAATTATAATTTTAGCATTGGACCGCCCGTAAAAGCAGTTTTTAGTTATTTTTCCTTGTATTTTCATAATATTTGAATTCAAACTTATATAAAATAAGTGGTAAGAACACATAATAGTCTAAAAAAAGCAACTTACTACATCTGAAAATAAAAATATTACAAAAAAAACCTGAAAAGTGTCCAAAGCTACGCGAATTGACTGTACTTTAACTTATTCTTTAAAAGATATGAACAAGTGACGGTCCGGGCGATTTCTCGAAAACATTTGCAAACATTAAATACTTCAGTGAAATTAATATAACCTCGATACTATTTAACAGGGCTGTCGAGTCGGAGTGAAAAAAAGTTCGACTCCGACTCCAGCATTTACCAAAACACGACTCCAACTCCAACATTGACCAAAAACACGACTCTGACTAAAAAGTTTAATATCGTCACTTTTTTTGCCTAATTTTCATAATTATGTGTATTCAATTAAATAACCAATCCGGCCAATAGCCAAATTTGACATATTATATGCAAAAATAAAAAGTTCAAGCTTTTCAAAATTTCCGACTCCGAGTCCGGCCAAATCGCCGCGACGACTCCGACTCCGACCAAAAAGCCCCGACTCCACAGCCCTGCTATTTAAGCTATGTCATTGAAAATTGCTTTGTTGGGTTAAAAAAGATTATCTCTAACTGCCCAAACCCTGTGATATCAATCAATTTCTCAAAGATATCGTTGAATTGCTGGAAGGAAAAAAATATATATATTGGGGAGTGAAAAGTGTAACATTTTGCTATTTATTAAATTAGTGCAGTAGTAGTAAATAAGCTTTATGCTAAAAAAACGATCCAGGTTTCGCCTTCCGGCATCTTCAGGCATATCAAGTGCACAGATGAACTTGAACCTAGTCTGTATATAAATAATATTACTTTCGTAATCAACTATTAAAGACAATCTGAATTAATTAGCTAATGTTTAACATTAAATTAATGAGGTTCAATCAATTGGATAAATAAATTAGATTTTCAGTTTTAACTAATTTACCACCTCATAGCATGCACAGATGAACTAACAATATTTCAAATACTATTTGTTTTTAATCAAATAAATGCTTTACAGGTTCTGAAGGGGTTCCAGTCCAAGTGGATGGAGAAGCATGGTTACAACCTCCAGGTATGATCCGAATCATGCACAAAAACAGGGCGCAAGTCTTGTGTCGGTCCAGGGCATTGGAGACATCACTCAAGTAAGTAATTCCAACACATTATGATAACAAAATCATCATAAACCAAGAGAATCTTTCTTCTGTCTCCGATACCATATATTTATGTATATTCTCCTTTGCATTACGAGTTGAAGTAATTGACGCTTCTAATTGATAAAAGTGTGATAAAAGTCTGCAGCATTATCGCATATGATGGTAGCTAATTCAGTAGCGGTCGGTGACAACAATATTAGGGAGTGCAAAAAGAAAATCATTTAATTCGTTTAAGAGCCAAGTTTGGAAGGATTTAGCCCTAACTAAACATAACAATACATATGTGACAAGCTAATGCAAGTTGATGTATGCATTTGGCAACACTTGTTATTATTCGTCAATCTTTTCCAAGGAGATCTCTGAATCGATCGAACAAAACTTCTCTGCACAAATTTTGCTTGTGGTGTGAAATCACAATTTTTTTCACACCGTTTTGGGACATAACAGAATATGCACCTCTTGCACCATCGGCTGACTGAATTGAATTTTGGCGTCCTACTCTTAATATTTTTGAATCATATGTTTCTTCAATATTTGTATGGTGAAAGAATAACACTAAAGGAATTTTGAAATGCGTATGTTAAAATCATGGGGATCAGGGCACCATTGCACCATTACAAGATCCGTCTCTGTTTACACAAAAATGCATATAACAGCTGAACTGACATTTTTTCCGATCTTTACAGAACTTGGGGCGAAAAGCAGCAAAAACTTTGCACTGGTCTTCCGCCGTCTTCTCACTTGGAAGCAGGTACTCCATCTGATGAGCTTCCACCTGCCGAGCTGGCACAACTCTTAGTTTTCATTGAGACAGCAAACACTTTAGTGAAATGGGTAAGTGGACATAATCCATTTTTATGAATGATTCGAGAACTCCTACCACTGAGCCTGTTAATGTTTCATAATATCATTACTAAATGCTTTAATAATCATTCGTGAAAAACCTTGCGATAAATGAAGATGTTTCTTAGAGAGGCGAAACACATGTCACTGTTTTTTTGTTACACAATGTCTAATAAACAAAGTTACGGTGGAACCCCGATCATCCGTTTTTTTTTGTTAATTTTAATGACTAAATAATCCCGCATTAATCTTATCTTTCATATAAATAAACAAAATCTTCTCTCAGTCGATATCTTAAATAATTTTTCTAAATCTAATCTTTCTTTTTAGGTAAAGATGTCTTCCATTACTGCAAGCGGCTGCGGTGGACCAGGCGGCACAAGTGGGGGCGGCGGAGGACTGTATGCAAGAGCTTGCGAAGCATCATCAGCTGTTGATGCTCTCACACCCGACGGAAGACTGCTTCCCACGGATAAACTTCGAGCGCATCTTGGATCACTGGTACATTTTTCCTGTCCTAGCTCTTTCCTTTTATTCCTAGTCTCTTCCAATAAGAAAGGTTGAACAATTGAGTGATAAAAAATTCTTGTAGAAACAATATATCGCCCCTTCCAAGCCAAGAGGGGATTAGTGACAAATCACTACTATTCAGGAGAGCAAAACGAGTGAAAAAATATTGGTAAATTATGGATATATGGTCACGGGACAGAATTTTTCTAAAGATTTATGAAAAATAAGCACATTAAATGAAATGATTGTAAGGCTTACGATTTTTTTTTAAATGTTTCTTCTTCAATTTTTTAATTTATTATAATAGAAGATCCTAAATTATACTTCGCAATAAGTATGAAATCGAGTTGTTTTGATTTACAGGAGCAAAAATGCAACCACAAATTACACAAATAATAATATTATACAGATAGAGACAGTCACATAAGTTTATTATTTGTTTAAAATAAAAAGAATAATTTTATTATAGGCTTATATTAAAAAACAAATTCTTCTTTCAGAACTCATACCATAATCAGTAATATTCTTCAGATTTAATCATTTTGACTCCACATTTTATAATAATCCACAAAAACTCAAAGAGTTAAGTCAAAACATAAAATGTATAAATTTTTTGAGCTTAGCTCGAGAGGATTGGGATTCTGTCCCGTGAACATATATCCATAATTTACCAAAATATTTAGTCAATTCTAATAACTTTGATTTTTACCACTTCTTTCCATGTATTAGAGTTTTTTTTTGAAGAACATCTTTTTGGTAGTCTGTGCATATTGTTTTGTGAACTTCACCTCATATTTAACTCACCAAAATATTATTAACGCCATTTTGGCTTGGTAACGATATGTTAATATGAGTCCATATACTCCAGGCATGGGCAACCTTTCCTAGTTCTGGGGCCAAATTATCAATCTGTCTCCGAGTCAAGGGCCGGACCAAATTACTAAACATAATATAGTAATATTTAATTCAATAAAACACGTTGCTACTTCTTATATATTTTTTTATTTATATAATGAACGACATATTATAAACTGATCGCAAAATTTTGTATGGCCGAGTGTGGGAGTAAAATTGGTCTTGTACTTGAATTACGAGACTATCAATATTGGCGTTGGTATTTCGGATAATCGCATAGAATTTTCGAGATTTTCATCTGTTATCCTCGTTCAAATTTTTGATTTAGTGTGTTTCATCCTCGACAACAACTGTTCACACGTATACGTGCTCCCAAAGGGCCGGTGGTTGCCCATGTATGATATACTCCATAAATAATGACAAGAAAATTCTGTTCTATTTTTTTTTTACATTATTTAATACTCTATTAACAGTCTACTGTTAAACTTTCAGGCAAGGATCCTTGCCGAGTTATGTTCGGCTGCAGAATCTTTAGGATCAACTGTCGGAGGACCTTCATTGCAGCAAGCTATCAGAGCAGCCCGGCAACAGCTGACGCTTGTCAGGGATCAAGGTGGACTCGCATCATTACAACCACCCGATAGTGAGGTAAATATTGCATCTCAATAAACATGGAGGCTACTTTTTTTTTGCTACAAAAACAATTATTTTATTATTATTTTTTTTTTTAATATTTGGCATTACAGCTTACGCCAAATATTCTGAGTTGTCAAAAGTCATACGAGATTAACTCGATAGTAAATAATGTATCAGTTGTGCACAAAATTGGGATTGAACCCGAGCCCACCGATTGCTAGGACAAAGCTCTTGCCACTAACCACAGGGACCGACAATCAACTATTATATCGTGGCTTGTGGATGTTTTCAAAATGATGAATCTAGAACCAGTGGCTGTCAAACACAAGCTCGTGGGTTTCATAAAATTGTATACATTTTATAGCACGGGTTCCCAACCCATGGGTCGCGACGGGTTTTCTAAAGGGTCACCAACCAAAAAAAATATTCACTTTAATGCATTTTTGTTGACCTTTTTAACTACCTTATGAAAAATGCCTTTTTCAATTTGACCTTGGGGATCGCGGGTCAAATGGGTTTCATAAAAAGGGGACGCCATCGGAAAAAGGTTGGGAGCCTATGAGTTACAGTGTATAAAACTTAATGTCAGCTTACTGGTTTGGCAAACGCAAAATTATCATGTATCAAAATCAATTTGTCAAAATTAATACTATATTATTTCAATAATGAATTTGGATATAAAATAATTTTGATTATTCCACGTATTCTGCTACTACCTGTGACACGTGTTTTGGCCTCTTTCAGAGGCATCTTCGGACTTACTATCGCAAAGTTTGTTTAAGTAGTGAAGCAAGATTGATTCTAATATTTTAAAATGATAAAATTACAAAATGAAGTTTGGGATTTTTTCTTTTTACGGGAAGCAAGGAGGGGTTAAAGCAAACAAATAATTATACTACTAATGACTTTAGCATTACAAAATATTAAAACTAATGAGCAGCAATCAATCAGATAGGTTTGGGGTGTAAACCTATTAATTGGAAATAATGTCAGCAGTGAGCAACCTGTCCTATTAAAGCTACCAAAGTTACCGCCGAATCTATCGAAAGTATGAATTTGGATGTTAATTTATATATATCTATCTTTTAGACGGAGCAATCACGGAGTCGCAGAGGGTGGCTTCGAGGCGCAGCAAACCGCCGGGCATCCAGCAGTGCCGGATTGAACGCCGCATCCAACATGGCGTGTGCCGGAGGCATCCCGGTCTCCAAATGGGGATTGACAGAAGTCGGCAATTGGCTCGTGTCTCTGCAGCTCTCTGAACACACTGACGCTTTCGCCAAGAATGACGTCACAGGTCGCGAACTGATAACTCTAGCAAGAAGAGACTTGAGGGACCTTGGTGTCACGAAGGTTGGACATGTCAAGAGGATACTTCAAGGCATCAAAGAGTTGCAGTAAATATCTTAATGTTGGATATCAATTCTTATTTGATCAATTTTACATCTTTGATTAAATAACGTTGACAATGAAGATAAATGTGGGAAAATGAAGAAATCTTTGCTAAAAAAAAAAGGATAAAATAAAAGAAAGAACAGATATGAGAAAAGGTATCACAAATAGACTGTTGAGATGATAAGGAACCAATTAATGTGAAATATAACTTAAATAAACTTAGGCTTGACAAACTAAAATTGGACAACATATAAACAGCTTCTTATGAAATATTGTACAGTAAAAGATATTCAGATATTAATTTTCATTTAATTTTATTACTAAAGACCCGGGCTCCACCTTTCTCAGATAAAAAATCGCTCGTTAAATGCGGATAAAAGGGTTAAAATTTTACATCACAACACGGGTGAGCATAAATTATTTTACCAGGAAATACTAGAAACAGATAGAGCACAGCTGAATAGTTTGCCAATTTTAAATGAGCAACATAATCTGCCTAACTCACCCTTGGATATAATCTTTTCAAGCAAATGTCATTAATTATAAATTCAAACAATAGAAATAAACCAATTCTAGTTGGATAAAGCCTACCTATTAAATTAGAAGGTATTATAGTTAACAGTGATTTATTTATATCATCTCTAATTATGATATTAACTGATTATTAATTGTACAAGAATCCGCTAATTAGGTTTGTCAAGCTCTAATTATTGTAATCTTCAAACATGTTGAAGGAAAGATGGCCTTCATAATTACCGTAGATATCAATGGTGCAGTGTTGAAAGATTGACTGTGTTTTGGGGGCCTAAATGTAAATAACCGGATAAACTCAAACTCTGCTAGTAAAAGTTACACAAATACTTTTAACACCTGTCTTTATTAAATTAACTTATCTAAATTTATTCCATACTGTGCCTTATTCCTTCTATCCCCTATGTTCTATTTTGTCCAAAACAATATAATAGTGATATGTATAATTATAATAAATATTAATAATTGCTTTCTCGCCTAACAAATTGAAATCAATATTAATTATCTATTACAATGAATTCTATTAAAATTAACATTCCTAATAGCTTCTGTTGTGTAAAGTTAACAAAACCGATTAACATTATGGCCCTAAAGCAAGTCCAACACTACTCCGCCCACTGATTACTGTTTATCATGTAATGAATACCGAAGATACAATTTCCAAACAATTATTGTGATGACGAGTTGTTTAAAATATATGTGAAACAATCAGTTGTAGAACATTTTCAATGAATAACGCATAGATATCTAATATCTGACATTAAAGTATTCATTTGTAAAATATGATAATACAACTAAATTGTCTGTCTTTTAAGACAGTAAATATCACCAGCTTATATTGCAAAGACTGTAACACACAATATAATGAAACTTAATTGCAAATAAATGTATTTTAACAGGTTGTATTCCAGAAACGTACATATGTATACGGTCAGTGTCGACCTTAGAAAATGCGTGTATATATACGATCCACTTTACACCCACTTATACTAGACAAGGTCGACGATTTTATTATTCAAACATTGTTATACACATAGCGCCATCTCTTAGAATCATAGTCCTATACTAACAATTGACATTTTGTATTGTAATCAATTTAATATTGATTTTAAAGAGAGCTTCCTTGTATTATCGAAATGCATAGCTATTTTTTCAAAGAAAATCACAGCCCTCAGTTCACGACCGTTCGTATACCTACCGGCATATAACGGGTTAATTAACAATTCTAAAACTACATTCATTAAAATTATAACACAAAGCCATCTGTAGAAATTTCCTTGTATCTGGGTATACTAACCCAATGCTTACAGGGTAAACAAATTTGTGTTTGCTTATTGGCCGTCAAATGCGGAATAACATACTAATTAAAAGGGACCGTAAACAAAGTGTCAACACATTGGCTACGAGGGAAATATAGACATATGGAGTATATAGAGTAACAATGCGTATTCCACGTTCCTTGTAGCAAATGTGTTAACAGTTGTGTCTCAAGAAAAACTACCAAAGTCAATTTAAATTGAATTTAAACTTGTGGAAAATTGTTTCCGCGGTTGAAACATGTAGCGTTTATGAGTTGACACTTACTCACTCTCCGCATAATGACATGATCAAGTAATAATGTTTGTTATGCTTTCCGGAACAGATACTATAGTTTGTGGAATTGCAGGTTTTACAGTCTATGCTGGTGATAATTAAAAACTGGTGTAAGCCACGTATTTATATTTATCTGAATACATCCAAAATGACAACTTGGATTTTAAAGAATCCACATGTAATAAACAGGAGAACAGAGCAACCTGGTTTGATTATTATACAGTATTTATTACAAGATTTTATGAATGTATTTAATAGTAGATATAAATCAATTATTCTGCAATGACTCCTATGATGTTTTCAACCTAACTTATAGAAACAATTGAATGTTATCTAGAAACATTTGGTGAAAAATTTGAAAGATTCTCATACACCACACAAATACCATATTTAGTAATAGGCATTAATGTTGCTACAAATAATAATTTTAATCTTTTCATTATACTTTGGTTTCTGATTCATTTGTTAAATATAAAATAGTAATTTATTCTAATGTGTTGTTTTAAAGTTTAGTGGAACTATGAACAGAATCATTCTTCATATCCACTTCTATTGATATGTGTATTTGACTCATTTATAACTCAAAACAGGCAATAATCAAGATACACTTCTTTTACCCTAAGAGGTTGAATTATAACTTACTCTTGTTTATGTCACAAAAGGCAATAACTGTTTTATCATCAAGGCCTTTTATGGTTATTATGTGGTGTATGACAATTACTATAAAAGCATATTAAAAGTATGTTATTGTAAAACATAATCAAAATTGTGACGTGTCATCAAACATAACAATACGATATGGGGTAATATCACAAATGAGGGATTCAATCAATAATTTCACACTTTTGACAGATAATCCATGATGGCCATTTTATTATGTATTTACATGTATTTATGATGCCTGCGGCGAATATTAGGAGTACGGTGGTTTGACTTTGTCAGGAACACGGAGGTAAGAGAGCGGACAAACCAGCCCCTTATTACGTCCAAAGTTAAAAGGCGACGATGGACCTGGCCTGGACATATGCTGCGGATGCCCCAGGGGAGCCTGAATCCTGCCTGCCTCTTTTATCAACCTGATGGATCCCGACGCCGCGGAAGGCCTCTGATGACCATCCGTAGGATGTACTCAGGGGAGCTAAGGGACGCCAGGATGACCTGGGAAAATGCGAGGAAGTTGGCGGGAGACAGAGAATCTTGGAGGCACCGTGTGGCGGCCATATGCTCCGAAAAGAGAGCGGAAATGGAGGAGAAAAAAAAAATATGTATTTATACATAAAAACATTTATTTATATTTGTCAAATGCATGGCGCATTGGCGTTAGCTGTAATGCCATGATTTGTATTTTCATAAATAAATAATTAAATAAAATGGCCGCCGACAAAGTGTTCCCTATTAATTAATTGCTGATGTATATTTCTATTTCTACCTAACCTAACCTAATAAATAATGACAAATTATATTGGTATCCGCAATTATTTAATAGGGAACACTTTGTCGGCAGCCATCTTGGATTATGTATCAAAAATGTGACAATTTTAATTGAACCGCTCATTTGTGATATTACCCGTAAGGTTTGAATGTAAAAATTGCTGTGGAACTGTCAAAAATTTCTCGGAAACAAACCGCATCGAAATTTAGTTAACCCTTAGAGAAACTAGCAGGTAAATATTAGAGAGAACTCAGTGCATCGTGACAGATGCTTTTACGAGCGTTGTGGACCAGTTTGGGATTAAAATGTAACCAAAAATACGTGTAACAATTTCATATATATATAAATATATTATGTCTGTGTGTAATATGTTTGTATTTATGAAAGTAACTTATTATAATAATTAAATGTGTATGTATGTATGTATATTTGAACGTATTGTTGTCTCTTGACCAGATATTCTAAAATCAAGCAATCACGAATCTAGATTGTGTCACTTACTGTCGTTGTGTCTATCATGTGTGTGTTTGTGTGCGTATTTGTGACTAAAAAAATTCTTCTTTCGACTGTGACAAATTATTCACATATTTTATATCTATTACATAAGTTAAGTGTACGTTTTGTGGATTGTTTGATATTGTTCGAAACTACGACTGTCCAACTACGTCTACCATATTTTAAAATTAAACACTATATTTCCAATTATACTTATATCGATGATTTATATTATACAACTTTATAATGACTATTTTATTTATATTATCTTTAAACAGCCAATAATCCACAATGTATTTACAATTTGCACCATTTCTTATAAACTAATTAACTTATATTTATAATGTTGACATATTCTTCGTGGGTCTTGATTACTCATATTTAAGGAACATCTTTTACCAAAAATATTATACAATTTTTGCAGTTGACAATTATAAAACGCCTCGCCAAAAATACAATAATACACAGCAAAGGCTTTGTATATTTGTATTAAAAATACAATAATAAATACTTTCGATGGATTCAGCGGTAACTTTTCAGTTTTCAAAGTTCATTTAAATATAATATAACTTTGATAATTCCACGTATTGTGTTACTAATTGTGACATGTGTTTTGCCTCTTTCAGAGAAATCTTCGGACTTACTAAAGCAAGTTGATTCCAATATTTTAAAATGATAAAATTACCAAATGGAGTTTGGGATTTTTCCTTTTTACCGGAAGCAAGGAGGGGCTTATAGAATCAAAGCAAAGCAAACAAATAATTATACTACTAACGACGTGAGCAATTATAAAATATTAACTTATGAGAAGCAATCAATTAGGAAAGATTAACCCTATCATTGGAAATAATCTAAATAGTGACGAGCAACCTGTCCTATTATGGATGTTATTTAATACTATAGTGAGTCCGAAGATGCCTCTCAAAGAGGCGAAACACGTGTCAAAATTAGTAACACAATACGTAAGTTATTTTTAACTTTATATTACAATAATAAACATTTGGACAATGTTTTATTATCATTAATCTCAAAATATTTTATCTACGAGAATTTTTTAGCTACTTAGTTGCTCAATCTTTCATTGGTTCAGTGAATATTAGAAGTGGCCGGGTCACGTGCTGCGTTTGCCTCCGGAGAGACTCAACTCTTCCTGCCTCTACTTCCAACCAGTGGAATTTGAACGTCCTGTTCAACCACCTGGTACTATCCAAATGATGTACACATTAGAACTAAGAGATGCTGGCATCTCATGGGAGAAAGCAAAGCAACTGTAACTGTGAATCGTGGTGGTCATATGCTCTACATAGGGAGAAAATATGATTGCATCTCTTTCTCCCCCACCGAGCCATCCGAACTAAGGTCTTCCAAAATGTCTTCACTTCTCTGAATAGTTCATCATTAACTTCTTAGCATTAGAGTTTCCTCTAACCTTGTGATGTGACACTCCTACTGCAAGTCTTTTGATGAAAAAACGATTCAGCTTTCATTGTTTATTCAAAGATGTCTATAGATTTCTTAATTATCGAAATAATTACCTTTAAGCTTCAAGAAGAACTTCTAGGTGGTGTCATATTTCTATTCAACTTGTACGCAATAGTTTAGAATCTGAATATAAAACTTCTGCTTCATCTAAAAGTAGGACTGTGTCTGTTATTTGAATATGCATTGAACTATCTTTGTATATGTTACAGTGAAACAATTTTAGGCCGGCAAATCATCGACTTGAGCCATTAATTTCAATGATCGTGACCAGTGAAATCATGTTGTCATACAAATCTATTACTTGATACATTTTCACTGTAACATATCCACTTCTTTTGATATCTCTTTGACACATAACCTAACATATTATTTTGTATCTAGTAGATTCATTACTCAACACCGGCAAAAATCGAGATATATTTCTTTTATCCTAAAAGGCTAAATTGCAGATAATATAAAAATAACAGCTTGCTAAAATAAAGAATTAATTGTATATTATTTTTGGTAAACGGATTTCTATGAAATGAGTTAACTTGATTTCAATATATTTAATAATACATTTACCAGTAAAATACTCCTTCGTATAAACACAACTTAATTATTACTATTTAAGACATTTAAAATATATATATACCTATTCGATTTACCTAAAGCTTGTTATTGTTACAGTTCGTTTCGCAAGTTTGTGTGTTAAAAATGAAAAGTAATATATCTTATTGAAAAATGTAAAAATTGGACGCTTCCTTGTAAATATTATGGTTAAGATTTCGGTAACTATTAATCAAAAGTAATATTTTTAATATTGTATACATAAGAACAATCATTATGTGTTTATCTTTAAATACTTATCGAGGCGAAATTAGAAAAAGTTAATTGAAATATTAGCATGAACGTATGTTTATATTTTTAAAAATAACATTATGTACGGATGTAATGTATTCTTTTTATGTTTCGGAGACTTGTCTATGATTCTAGCAAGAAATTGTAACCAAAAACGTTGTTTATGCATCAATAAAACATTAATTATTATGTTCAAGCTGATCGAGTCAAGGACAAAGATCGACTTGCCATATTTCATTAGCATTTTTAAGACAGTAATGCACAACCCACAGCCTGAAATTATATTTTTCTTCTCCAGAATTTTTCACAGACGATGGAAGACCAAAATAAAATAATAAAATTCTCAATTTTCAATAAAAAGTTCAAAAATTTTCAAAAAATAATTCTGCCAAAAGGGTTGTGCATCACTGATTTAAAAGAATGTTTAATTGTTCACTAGGGGTTTCAAAGTACCTCCTGAATGTCTTAATTTAAAAGATATAATTATAACACTTTCAATGGATTCGGCGGTAACTTTGTGAATGTTCGTTAAAAATAAAATTTTAAATAACTTATTATTCTACGTATTTTGGTACTATTGTGTTTCTTTTTCACTGGAAGCAAAGAGGGAAGGATAGAAACAAACAAACAATAAGTTAGAATTACAAAATTATTAACAAACAAGTTACATCAGTTAGGAAGGGTTAAGCCCATCGGAAATAAACAAATATTATAGTAACACAATACGTGGAATAATCTCAGTTATTTTAAATGGATTTAATTATTATCATCCAATTTGATGTTATATATTTAATAACTAAATTTGCTGCCATAAATAAACACAATGAACACATTAAGTAAACACTATTGTTTTAATATTTCTTAATGTTGTTTGTAGATTGTGTTTGAAATTTCAAAATAATTCTTGTATACGATCGGCAATAAATGGAAAGTATATGAAGTAGTGAAATTAATTATTAAACAATTAAAAAAGAACTCTTCTAGTACCTACATATTTATATGAATATACTCAAGACGAAATATATATTGGATGTCACACATTCCACATTTTGTGTATCTATTATTGGTGTTTATTTCTATCATAATATGAATATTCTTATTTCAAAATCTTGACTGGTGTTTTCATCTTCAAAGCTGTCAAAATCATCAAAATTTGTTTGGCAAACCACAGATAACTTTTCGCAATACTGTCTATGGTTGAAATCATAATTAATTATTCGTGTGAGAAAATAGTCCTGTAACAATTTATTTCAAATACAAAATTTTTTAATTAAGACTGTGGAGCTTTTGACAAAATTATATTTTGAATTAAGACAACGTAATCTTAATACCTGTGTATTTTTAGGTTTAAAATAAAGCTAAACTATTATTCCTTCAATTCTACCATCAATTCTGAAAAATGAATGTGTGGTTTGTTGAGAAAAGCAACCAAAAATGTACGGCAACCTTTGTGAAATTATAAAACATTTAATTTTAACAATTGAGGATTTCGACTGAAGATGCTCGATGAAAATTCAATATCAATTCTTTCAATATGGTAACTTTGTGGAAGTTTATGTTAATATAAAATGAAAAATAGCTTCGACTATTCCACGTATTGTGTAAGTATTCGTGAAAAGTGTAATAGGCTATTCTGTAAGTAACCTTTGCAATAAGTCTGAAGATGTCAATGAAAGAGGCAAAACACGTGTCACGAATAGTGACAATAAGTGGAATATATAATCCAAGTTATTTTAAATTATATATTTCAATATCAAATTTGAATATTTTACTTTTCCATAAGTTATGTTGCTCACGGCCCGGGTATCGGCTTAATCTTCCTAAGTATCTTTTTAAATAAATATAATAATTTATAAATTCAAACAATCTAAATAAATCAGTTCATTAACAATACATCGGATAACCCCCACCTTTTAAATTAGCAGGCATTTCCATTCTATTAACTGGTAATAATTTTTTTCTAAACCAAATTTAAAATACTTAACCCTTAATAATTTACCCACCCAATTCATTGAAACTCATGAACATCCAAACATTCGCTAATTCATCCAGATTACGATAATAACAATTTAACTCATTGGTCAACTTTTATTCATATACCTATATAAGCGATACAAACTATTTACTACGTGTCAGTTCAAGTCCACTCGTGCACTTGAAATGCCAAATGTCGAATCCTGGATTGTTAGCAATAAAACTCATGAAAAGTACAAATTTCAAACAATTCAAATTTAATTCTGCTTCGTGAAACGTCCTGGTAAACATGTCTTATGCCTCACTCAGACCAAGCCAATACGCTGATGAGTAAACTTTCAAAAGTCAAAACATTTAGCCTCAAAGCCAGAAAAAGAAATGTCACAAGCTTTTATCAACTGTCAACAGATGTCAAGTTAAAAATAAAAGATTATTTATAACTTGAATGGAATTGTCTTAATTTACTTACATGCATTGTATTAAATTTATTTAAAAATGATAAGTATCTTAATTCATACTGATATTGATAACTTGTAAGTTTACAAAGAAATTGCGAGGATTAGCCGAACTGATAAAAAGGAATGAAGACTGCAGTTTTCAATACTTCTGTGATATTTTAGCATGCAGTCACGTAATATTTATTTTAAATAACATTTAAGATCTAAATAATTATTATCGTAAGACATATGTTTAAATTATTAATGTAATGTGTACCGTAACCATAATGTGTAGTATATCTATAGTTTCTCTATAATATATTCTTTAATTATTGTTATTGATATAAAATCTTGTTGACATTGGATAAGTGATATATGGACACATTGAGTCTTTTTTTACTATGTTATATCATAGAGATACATTTTGATCTGTTTCTCTTCATGTGTAAAATGATTCTGATTGATGATCAAAGTGTACATAAGGTACGTAAATAGAACAATATTAAAGCGATCACCTTGATCCTAAACTTTCTCAATTGCCAATCACTCACCCAATGTAAATTTGGCTTTGTGTTGGTCTTTTTCACATTCATTTCAGTAAGTGTTATATTCATCTTTTCATTCAAATATTTGACCATAATGTAATACTCCTTTTAATTGATTCTCTATGGTAAATTTGTCAACTTAAAATGTTATCATCGCATTCAAAACATTATGTTGAAATCAAACTATTCTTTTAAGTTTCTGGTAAATATTAAGAATAGGATTACGAAAATTTTGCATAATAATATATTTTACTGTATATCAGGACTGTGGACTTGGAGCAATCATCTTTTACCACTATTTACTGTTTTAATTAAGTAATCAATACACACTGGCAGAAATACATATGTGTATAGTGTAAACCAGTGATGCATAACCTTTTTGGGAGAAGGGCCAGATAATCAATTCTCAGATAGTTCAAGGGCCCCATGGGTAAAATGAATAAATTAACGATATTTTTAGTGTATGTAAAATTGTAAATTTTATTAATTTACATTGTTCTTCCATCGTTCGTAAAAAGTTCTGAAGAAAAAGGGTGATTGATTTAGGTCATATTGGGCCGCATGAAACGACATTGCGGGCCGCAGGTTGTGCATCACTGGTGTAAGCTGTCATTTCTTGTTGGAAAGGCATTATTTTAAATAAATAAAACACATTTTTTTTCTACTTCTTTCACATTGAATGGAGAAAATCAAAAGGATGTTAGCTGCAAATGCCGAATAAGTATCTAATTAAACTATTAATTTTGAAAAAAGGGAACATGAATTTTGCGGCGAAGAAAATGGACTTATACCTCATCAATAACATAATTTGTTCTGTGAGTGTTACATCCTTTTGCATAATGAACATATAATGACTACAAAACAGTTGTGCTTAATTTTTTTTTTTATAAAAGGACACATGAGTTTACAGCCTAAAATTTAATTAAATACTTTTAGTACTTTTTCCACATTAAATTTATTAGTTCAGGACCAGTTTCGCTCATAGCGAGCATTATCAACTGATGAAAATCTTAGAAAATACTATAGTGCCATTCCAACAAGTATCGATAGTGAACACCTTAAAAGTGAGCCTGAAATTTATTGAAAAAAACAATTCAGTCCACTGATTGGTGAAATTATGAAGCGGCAACATGATTGGTCAAAGAAATACCAATTCCATAGCCCTGGTTTATATGTGTATATAACTATAAATGGTAAACTTATTACACTATTTCTGTGATTTTGTTTTATCATATTGTTTAAGTAGTCAAAATGAACTACATATATATATTTCAAACTTTTTCTAGTTTCATTACTTAAAACTTAAAATGTATGGTGTCTTTTAAATCTTTAATGGGAACATTAAAGCATAAGTTATATACCACAAAATGGTCCAATGAAATCAAAGATATGTTTCATAATTTAGTCTCAAGACGTATAAGATCTCATATACTTATAATTATAATGATTTTTATTGATAAAATGTTTATTATAATTATTACACTTTGTTTACAATTAATTGAATAAATTGATTTCTTATCAAATAAATACGCTTTCATACCATTTCATTACATAATAAGAAATGAAAGTATCGAATGAAAAGGTAAATAAAATTGATACTTTGTTAAGAATTACTTTATTCTATTATTAAACCCAGTGTGAGATTCAAAATTGTTTTGAAATTTTCATTTGTTTTGCAATTTAAAAATGTGCTATGGCTTTTATTTGTAATTTTTTGGATCTGAATATCATTAGATTTATATAAATATAAAACAATCTTTTGTTTTTCCAAGTAAAATAACAAAACTGAAGAGAGTAAGAATAAAAAACGTTACCAATTTGAGTTTATTTTTGACAAATTGTTCCTTGAATATTTACCAAATTGTTTTCATTCAAAATAACACGATTTTTCTTTCGGACGTTTTATCAACTTCCTGTTCAAATATTTTGTCTACAATGTTGTCAGTTCTTCAAGCATTATTTGGCAACACTGGTTTGCACAACTCTCTCTATTGAGAATCATGAAAACTATTTCAAAAACAAAATTTATTTCGTTAGTTTTCTTACATTAAATTCGATGATATAACCAAGCCTGTTGAGTAGGGCGTGTTTTGTAATATCATATCTTCTTCTAAGAGCCCATATTCCAGCTGAATAATCAATTCCTAATCATTGAAATTGAAAAAATAGATATAAAGAAAACAATTTGTGGTAAATAATGAAAACAATGTTTAATTTTACATTTCAAACGATTACTGAAGACTTAGAAACTTAGTGTATGCTGTTTTTTTATGGAAGCCGGATAAAATATTAATATTCATATAATAAAAGAAATAGACAGATTTAGAATGTAAAGTGTCATATTTATTGTTCTCATCGAAATTATCAGAATATATAAACTTATAGATGTGTTAATTTCTTTCGTCTAGTTCTCTACGAAGCATGTTGTAATAAAAAATGTGTTTAGATTTAGTAGAAAGCAATATACTATTGGAACAATCACTTATCTAACCACTTTTAAAAACTATACTTAATTTGTTTAGCCGTTAACAATTACTATAATGTGTACTCTTGTAACACATATATTTTGATAGTGAATTCATTATTAAAAAATACATTAGTGTTTAAAGTATAATTCTGAATAGATTAAATTTTAAATTCACATAGCTCTCCTCTTTGATGTACATTTTTTTTCATTTCAAATGTTTACAGATACATTCATCCAAACATTTAAAATTACTTAAATTTAATATAATTCTCTTTTATATCTTATTCAGGATTTTTGCTCACAATGGTGCTTTATTTCTGCTGTTTTTGTACTTGCCTTGAATAATGATCTTTATTTATTATTATTACAAGATTGATTTTAGAAACTACTGAATTACACATATTGAAAAGTACTTAAGTATTGTCAAAATAAAAGACTATTCAATCTGTTTTTGTATCCTTTTTGTTGTTAAACTGACAGTGCTGTCAACTAGTGGCATCTTACAAAAATATGGTAATTCATCAACTCCTTACCGTTTTGTAAAGAAGTATGATCTGTAAAACCTCAGAAGAAATACTAAACATGTTATGTAATCAGTGGTGGATTAACCCATTAGCACAAGAGGCGCGCGCTTGGTGCCTCCAAATCTTGCAGGCCTCAAAAACAACAACAATGTCTAGTCTACTATGTATGTTTTAATTTCGACACATTTATTTTTAGTTTTAATGGTAGATTTTAATGGTCAATATTGAATGACAGATGGGTCATAAATCATGAGTTACAGTGTGGGGGTGAGTTAGGTACTAATTCCAAATAGCTTTTAGTGAACTGCGGGGAATACCGTAAATACATTGTTCAAATTACAATTTGAGAAACGAATCAAAATTAAATCAATATTAAAAACAAAATATTCATGATTTGTCCATCCTCAAAGAAATTTTGCGATGTTTTTTTTATCATTTGAAAAAAATGTGCCTGGGGCCTCACAAGTGTTGAATCCACCACTGAATGTAATCAATATTTATCAACAAAAAAACTAGATCTTCTATCATATTCATCATCTATCGTATTTCTTATATACTAGTTTTGTGAAATAAAAAAATAAGCTATTGTATCTTCAACCGAATAGATATTGTACATCATTATTCAGGGGTTCTCTATTTGCTATTTCTTGTATAAAAATTAAATTAATTATTTTAATGTGGTGTGTATCAAAGAAACAATATGATTATTAATGATAATTATTTTTATAAAATTGTAAATGAATAAAACTGACACTGCGTTGCAAGCAAAAGGAATTGAAACTTGATTAACCTGCAAAATTTGCGGAGGTAGATGCATTTTACAATTGACAATTGATTGTTGAGCACATTTTGTCCAACGAACGATTTCTTCAACTCATCAATGTCCAACTTAAACATGGACCTCATTGTTTTTCAACGTTTCTGATGGATTCAGCAGGAATTTTGTGGAAGTTCATTAAAAAAAATATAAATTACTCCATGTTATACTGACTTAAATTCTTACATCAAGATTTTAATCACACAACAGTCGCGGATAGTATTTGTGTTCAACAAAATATGTCAATGGATTTATGGTTTAATGATATTTTGTTTAGGATACAAAAAGGTGGAGTTAACCGGAAATATGTTCAAATACATAAAAAATATATTTAAGTAAATATTCCACTACTGTTAATAAAAAGTTTTCGAGTATTATTCCTGAAATTTCATCAAATAAAATTATCTTGAAACTTGTTTCTATTTATCAGAGACTATTGTACAATTAAAATTATTTAGTTTCTTTTTAGTGTTGCCAAGAATAAAAAATTTTAATTGATAAAAATAGAAAAATGGGTTTTGTTCTTATTTTTGTATTCCTGTCCATTCGAAATTGTTGCCAACTTGACAAAATGTGCATTTTACTATGTGTGCATGTGTAGCTTTCATAATTCATATTTTTAAACAATTTTATGGCATGGCAATGTCAAATTCCGATTTTTCAATAAAATATTTGTCTCATTTAAGAATTTGGCATAATTATAATACTGCATACACCTCATTTTAAGGGAGACAGTTAAAGGAACATTGCTTGATTTATTTCCATTTAACTGTACAAGTCAAAATGAAAGTGTCACAGTTTCAGAAACAAATGAAATTTTCTTTTGTACATCAATTCTCGAAAACATGACTCCACCATTTTGTGTCTATTTAATTGCTGTGTGTAAGCAAATTATTTATCAGAATCACCGCATTCAATTATTGTATTATACAAAATGATAATTATTCTTCCTTTCGTGTCTAATATTGTAAAAAATAAAACTTCCCTCATTGTGATTATAAATTTATATTCTGCGGTACGGCAACACTGACTTCGTCACTACTGCTCAATGTTCTTACTTCGAAGGAATTATAATATAACTTATAGATTATTATATAACACCCACTAGATTAATAATTGTTTCCGTTTATTCTCTCATAATCCACAATGTTTTATATTATTGTAAATTATCGATAACCAAATTTATTATATTTAAATGTATCTAGTAAAATAGAAAATTAATTCATAAAAAAAAATATCTATTCAAGAGTCATCTTTCTTTTTTCTTCAGCATTATTTCATCATTGACCTTGGACACTCTCTTTTAAAGTTATAATCACTATAAATTCAAAATGATTAGCTATGATTCAAATACTGTTTATTATTAAAGTTTGTATTTCATTATGTCAACTCGACTGACAAAAAACGTTCAGTAATAAATACTACTTTTGAGCAATCAATATTGAATAATAATTTGTGAACTCAATATTAAACAACTGAACTGTAGAATGACATTTTCAAAAAGAATTTGGCTGTCTATTTTTGTCATTTATTTTTGCCAAACTGATATATTAAAGTTGTTTTGAAATGTATTATTCGTTATGCTAGTAATCTAACATTTATATAGAATCTGTGACCACTGTCAAAGAAAAAATAATCAGCACAAATAACTAATTATTTTAAGTGTATTTCTTCCACTTATTTAAGATGCAGATACTTCCTTTTTGCATAAAGGACTAAAGCTCGAGAACAGTGCAGCTGGCACGCTACAAAATGTTTGTTTATGATACTTTTGTGGATGTGACGCTTATGACAAAATGTGTCCGGTGTTCAATTATGGCACAAAATTCATAAAAGTGTGTCACTCTGTTTTTACTTTATACAAGAATAATCTGTTTTGATTTAATCAATCTAAAATATGTCATTTAATGAAACATAAACATGAGGCTAGCAGCGAATATAATAAAACAGTCTAGCCAATTGCAGTGGGGATATCTTTGCTACAAGCCTAAATGTAGAACAACTTATTTGCTTGTCCATTCCATAAAATTCTCAATACAAACACCACCATTTGAGAAGCAGATTCAATTTGTGTATCGATCAGCAATATAGCAAATGGACTCTCAAAATGGTTATGTTGGCTTTCAATAACGTGAGACACTCAAGAACATTTGAAATGGAGACAGATTCTAAAAAACAGTTGCTGAAGATACAAAAGATGTAATTCGTCGCTTTCAATACAAAACCGCTTATTAGAATATTTGCCATTGTACAGAAGAAGGTTAAAACATCACAAATGGCTTCGCAAAGGAGAAAGAAAGTGTTTTTAAAAATTCAAATTGAGGCGTTCCTAGTGGTTCCTCATCTCCAGGGTTTTGCCTGCTGGTGTAGAATACTAATTTGTATTGATTGCCATTTAAAACTCAAAATCGCATTTGTTCCTCATAAGTGGTTTTGCAGTGGAAACGACGAATTGCATAATACAAAAAAGAAAATGCAAAGTATTCATTCTATTTTCATATTTAAATAAATAAAGCACACATGATATGTTTATCTTATAGGGCTATTCAACCCTGTTTCTATTTACATGTTATCAGTTGAAAATGTCTCCGATGAGCAAAACTGGCCCTGAGCTTTGAAAAATAGATAATTATGTTTTATTTGTTTAAATATATGTAATGCCTTTCTGCCAAGAATTGACAATTAACACCATCTGAAAAGTGAATATATGTTATACTTTGTTATTTCACAACTAGCTTTTATACTATCCAACCACTGTTTACTGTCAATGGTAAACTAGTTATCAATGTCAGCAACTGTTATCTTTTCTACTAAGCCTCGTGTAAACCTGACATAACTGCTTTGGTTTTTATCCCCGCAAATATGGTTTAAAAATGTTACTATTTCTTTGATGTAGAAGTGTTTACATTATTGTCTGTGAAATACAATTTAATTTGTACCTGTTATACTCATAAATAAGATTTGTTTATGATAAATCATTACTTAATTACGAAATAAGATATTTCTGTTCAAAATTTCAGCTCAAATCTACTGACGAATATTTAGTATGTATAATATTTTTAACTATAACAAGTTAACTATCTCTGCAAACAAAAAGCTGATAGCAATATATAACCCTAAACAAAAAGACGGTATTTATTTTAGTTTTAAAATAGAAAACTTTATTCTAAGGCGGTTGTTTTATAATTAAATCTCTCGTATCTACTTTAAGAAGTGTACAGACAACGGACGAATCCGGACACTCTACTATTTTGTTTGCTCGCCTTGATTATTTGAAGTTCCTTTCTAGTTAGGTGCTTCTTATCGAATAGTCTACGAATTGTAATTTTTCACAACTAGTGCGTATATATTTTTGAGTTAACTGTTTTCATTCTATCGCTTGTTAAATATATAAATATTTATATATATTTATCATATGAGAAATGGTTTGTTTGTAAGTAAAATGTATTCCGATATTATTCCGAAATATAAACAAATGATATATTATTTTCACTGCCTTTTATTTCGAAATTACTCCATGTCAATTAATAAATACCGTAAAACGGGGTGAATAGAGACAAAAACAAGCATTGAACTTTAGCACAACTGTATCCGATGTATTTTTTTACTATTTTATATAATTCTTTACAATGACTATATTACTATCTCTCGAATGACAAAACCAAACCAACTAAATGATTGGAGATGATTGGATCCTTAATTTTTGACCCCCTAACTTAACCCCTTAACTCGATTTTATCGATTTTACCAGAGGGTATACGGTGTATATACCCTCCACCGCAGCATGTCATGGCAAAACTTGATATGTCGGTTATTATCAATAAGATTGGTCAAGAAGCCGTTATTTGGAATCACACTGCTCTTATTTACCAGCTCAGATAAAATGGACATATCAGCTTGTGCCATGTGAGTTTTTTGATGGTATCTCTTTGACCAAGTGACATATGGACAGCTGTACAAAGTGGACTGTGATCCCTTAGGAAGCAGTGCCGGGCTTCTACTATTCATCATGAATCCACCATTTTTGGAAAAATCATTCAAACCAGTGAATGGTTACAATGAAAAATGGCAAACTGTGCCCTGTCCCTGATTGGTGAACATAAATCTATACTAAGTATTGTAAAAAGAAAAAAAGCGTCAACGTTATAAATTATTTATTTTAAAAACAGAATTACATTTGTTTGTCACAACAATGCAACGTCACAACAATCTAACATTTTACACAGCATTTTCTTGACTACCAAGTGGAACACTTACCACTTTATTAATCCTATAAATTGTATTATCTTTTCCTAATACTTCCATCATTTCCGCAACTCCTGGGCCGTCATCCAGGCCACTGAGAACACTCCGGAGCAGCTTCATAAATTTATTAAACTTGACATCATTCTTATCACTGAACCGCTTCAGGAATTCTTTGATTGGACTCCTACCAAAGTTGGTCTCTTTTTGCAGCAATTCCGATAGAGAAATAAGCAAATTAATATTTGAAGAGTCTAAATTCAGATTCTGTGATGGTAACACCCACAAGAAAGCCAACGACGGAGATACAAGATCCGCCAGTGACTCGATTCTTCCCGATGACCATAACAACGCCTCTTTTATGTGTTTCGGTGAAGAATGAAGATTCTTTTGCTGGAATCTTTCTTCGATTAATCGTCTGACTTCATCAACCAGCGCGTTTATTTGAGATGAGTCGTTGATTTGTTGTTTCAGTTCCAGTCTGTTGCACTCTGTCAATAAGTCAGGATTCAATCGACTCGAATGGGAATTTACTCGTTCGAGTTGAAACTGAAATGAAAAAAATGCTGAAATTAAAACATTTCGATTTGTATATCAGCCCCTTGGGGTAAAAGAAACGTAACTTGATTTTTGCCAATTTGAGTTATGAATGCCGCTAGATACAAAATGATATGTTACGTTATGTGCCAAAGAGACATATCAATATGAAAAGTTGATACGAAGATAGTTTAATACAGTGATGCTCAACCTTTTTGGGAGAAGGGCCACATGGGTGAAAGTGATTAAATTATCGATATTTATAATGTATATAAAATTGAAAATTATATCGTAATATTGTTTTTCCATCATCCATCAACATTTCTGAAGAAAAAAGGTGATTAAAGGTATCTATCATATTGGGCCACGGGTTGTGCATCAGTAGTTTGAGATCAATTTCTTGATCATACATATGTATATCCAATAAACCTTAAAAAAACACATTAGAATAAATTACTATTTTATATTTAACAAATAAATCAGAAAACCTAAGACTATCAAATAAAAATACAATTTAAATAATTTGTATTTATAAAAAAATTGTTAATATTGATTACTGCTGAAACCTGTTTTTTGACTCTCCTGAAAAGTAAAGAAAAGTGATCGGACTTAGGTTAGGTTAGTTGGTGACTTCTGAGAAAACCTTGACCATTACCAGATGGTAACCCGAAAGTGACTGGAAAAAAGGCAAGGCATTCATTATCTCGGATTCCTAATTATAAAAAAGGTTTAATTCATGACACTACCTGTGAGGCCAACTCATCCATATTGAAAACCGATATCCCTTCACCCTGCTGTCGGTCAAATCCACCTCCTGCAAGCGTCACGTAATTCACCAAGGCAGTCGGCAAAATACCTGCATCAAGACATGGGCTTCAGTAAAATCCAAAAGCATACACTCATTCAAATGGCTAATAACGAGTAAATTTTTTTTTAGCCGGAAAATCATTTAACAATCACCTAATTCACTTTTAAGGTGTTCACTGTCAATACTTGGTGGGAAGGCATTATAATAAAAATAATAACACATTTTAAGTTTTTTTTCATGATGAGATTTATTTCATCAGGACCGGTTTCGCTCATGGCGAGCATTTCAGTTGATAAGTAATCACTCTAATTATAAATAAAAATATTATAAATAAAAATATCGCCATGAGCGAAACCGGTCCTGATGAAATAAATCTCATGTGGAAAAAGTACTAAAAATGTGTGATTATTTTTATTATAATCACCTAATTATAAATAAAAATATTATAAATAAAAATATAATTTATGATAGCTATTATATGATTTTATTTTACATTTTTAAGATGAAAAAAAAAATGTATTTGGCATTACAGCTAAGGCCAATGCGCCAAATATTGTTAATCGTGAAAATCATACCAGATAAACTCAATGATAAAAAATGAATCAGTGAAAATGAACAAATCAACAAAAAATTACATACACCCAAGTCCAAGATCTCTTTTTCGTTTGAAAAAATCTGACCTTGCCGGGAATTGAGCCCGGGTCCACCTGATCGCTAGGGCAAAGCTCTTGCCACTAGACTACGGAGTAGGACGAATTATAGTTAGATTCTAATCTGACCTTGAAAATATAGCATTTTGTAAATTAAAAAAACACTATAGGGGGACACTATATGGGGGAATGTCATGCACGCTATAGGGGTGTTTACTGTAGTTATGTGTGACTGAAAGCAAGGTATGAAAAATGCTGCGTTTTCTTAACTTTTAAAGTTACACAATTAAGTTCAATTGAATAAATATTTAGATTTTGCTTAATTTTGAATACTGTACTAAAATTTACTGTTACACAAACACTAAATGAGAGGTAACTGACCTGAATGGAATAGCAATATCATATCATACCTTTCTTTTTGTACTCTGCGACCCTGATGTCTCCTTGCCGTTTGCTGAGCTTACTCCCATCGGCGTTCATGATGAGTGGAAGGTGGCCAAATAGAGGAGGTGTCCAACCGAATGCTCTATTCATAGACAAAGCAGAAAAAATATGTTATCACAGTGAACGGAATAAAAACAACTAAATCTTTTTGGGGAGTATAAATATTAACAGCTTTATTTAAGTTTAGGTAATTTATCGGAGCTTAAACTTTTTTAAATATATTCAGTTAGCAAAGAAATTTGTAAATTCTAAAAATATCAATAAAATTAACAAATCTATCATTAATTTAGAATTGCTAACTAACACTCAAAAACCCAGAAAATTTACATATAAACCGGCACGTTCTGTGCTTTTAATTGCATTATGTTGAAATTAAACTATTCTTTTAAGTTTCTGGTAAATATTAAGAATAGGATTACAAAAATTTTCCATAATATATTTTAGTGTATATCAGGACTGTGGACTTGGAGCAATCATCTTTTACCACTATTTAATGTTTTAATTAATCAATACACACTGGCAAAAATACATATGTGTATAGTGTAAACCAGTGATGCACAACTTTTTTGGGAGAAAGGCCAGATAATCAATTCGCAGATAGTTTGTCGCATGGGTAAAAGTGATTAAATTATCAATATTTTTAGTGCAGATAAAATTTAAAATTTTACTATTTTATATTGCTCTTCCACCATCCGTTACAAGTTTTGAAGAAAAAAGGATAATTGATATTTGTAATATTGGGCCACATGAAATTTCATTACATGCCGCAGGTTGTGCATCACTGAATTAACGTATAGATTGTTTTTATCTATTCCACTGTAGTGAGTATAGTATAATATTAGCTAAGATAAATAAAAGAATAAAGAATACTGTTTTTTGCAACAAAAATCCTTGGTATTTTTGGCAGGCATTTTCCCAATCGGTCTGGGATCTAAAGGGTTAAATAAACTAAATAAAAATTGTCAATTTCGCAATACTAATTACCTGTACATTAAAATATGCTTTGTCGTAGATATCTGCCATTCGACACCGCGCAAGACATGAGATATCTCCATGTGATGATCGTCGACGACATTGGCCAAGTGGTAAGTGGGAAACCCATCCGACTTGAGGATAACAGGGTCACCTTCAGTCGATGACACATCGTAAGCTATCGACCCGTACACCAGGTCTTCGAATACTTTGCAATCTGGCGACAGCTGGGGAAAAAAAACATCAAATTAGTCTCATGTGCAATATGAGTCACTGAAATTCAGTATCGTTCAATGCCCAACGGTTTCATATGAAACAAGTGAGTGCGGCACATTCCGCACTCAGATTACACTGACTTATAATAATACTATTCGAAATATGAATATGAATATAAGATAACATTAATAATGACCTATTTTCAATTTTACTAAATATTTTTGCCGGAATGACTGCAAATATTACATTTAAAAATTGACTATTGAATATTATCATTAGATTATTATGACTGTAACAAATCAATTTGTTTTGATACCAGTTATAAATTATTTTTTTAGAATAACTTTTAGCTTTATTGTTGAAAGGGGATCGCGCTATTTTTTACCAAGAGAATATAATAAATATTTAATAAATTATCAACATTATTGCAAAATGTGACGATGCTTTTCATATTTTACTAAATCATTGATGATTTCGACTGAATGTAGTTAATAGAATTTCAATACCAAATTCAAAACGTTTGAATTCTTTGCTTTTCTATGAGTCAGTTTAAGTTAATTCATACATTTAAAATGCCTGAAGATGCCAAAAGGCGAAAGCCGGGTCGTTAGTGACAAAGCTCATGGAAAAAAACAAAATTCAAACGATTCAAATTTACCTAAATAAGTTGAAAAGTTTTTGAGGAAAAGTTATTTTTATGACGGCTCATGATCATGCAAAAATTACGCAAACAATGCGAAGGCAGTGAGCTACGCCTACCGCAGGCTTTTACAGGTTAAAAACTTCAAGAAAATAAATATCTTACACCTGACATATCTACTTTTAAATTTAAATAGAACATTTACTCATATTTCTAACCTTTCTAACCACATAAATGTTTAAATGATCAAGCAATTGATGTTGAAAAAAATTGGTTGTTTTTTTACTGAATATGTAGAAACCATGCACAACAGAAGAAATATTATATTTTTGACACCTCGATAGCACTGAAACCCCAACAGCGATGGGAATTATGTATAATGCTTGACAATAATAATTGACTATCACCTTAAATCGGACGCATGCTTGTACGCCGTTGGCTATTTTATCCTTGATCTGTTCCGATGTAAGGTGGCGGCACCGGTTGTCGTATTTTGGTAATTGCCGACTCCGCAGAGCTTCTCTGCGCAGCAGGTCAAGTCTTCGGTCCGTGCAGAAGCATTTGTAAGCAGATCCATTGGCAATTAATTTTTGTACATGCTCCCTGAAAATAAATTGTAACAGTATATCGTAATGTGAATATTATTTTGAAATTAACTCCCGTAGCTTTGTGTTCAAGTCAATTTAAAAATATCAGTTATACAAAACAATGTGCAGTCGTAACGATTGGAACATGTGTTGCAAGAATTGAACATTTTTTTTCCCAAACACTCACAATCGGTATTTATAAGGGGTTTTTCTTAATCATTTTGTACCAGGGCTGTGGAGTTGGTAAAAAAAGTTCGACTCCGACTCCAGCATTTACCAAAACCTCGAATCCGGCTCCAACATTAACCAAAAACACGACTCCGACTCCGACTAAAGAAAGTTTAATATCGCCACTTTTTTTTCCTAATTCTCCTATTTATGTGAATTCAATGAAATATTAACCCTACCAATCGGGCCAATAGCCGAATTTGACATATTATATACAAAAATAAAAAGTTCAAACTTTTCAAAATTACCGACTCCGAGTACGACTCCACCCAAAACGCCGTATTGTCTCCATGACTCCAACTCCACAGCTCTGTTTCGCACATTCAAAGACTTCAGCAGACAGATTATATAGCAAGACAGTATAAAGCTAGAATACATGCAGGAAAGGTATTGGAGATTTTGTCTATACCAGTAGTTCTCAAGTAAAATTGGACTGTGGCTGGTTTATAAACATTTTTTTTTTAACCGTATTAGCTCCCAATTTGGAGTATATGGACTCCTCACGGAGTTTGTCTCAACATCCTTTTTTTCTATGAGAACCGCTTGTTACTCAGTTGATCAAACTTTCTCTTTCAAAGAGAGTAGTAGGAGTAGGGATTGAAAGGATGCGAGGACTAGGACAGAACTATTTGTTAGATAATTGCTCTTGCTACGCGCAGCTTGGAATCGGAAAGGTGGGAAGGGATTTTTAACATCACAAACACCTTGTGCCTTCAAACAGAATCGATCTGTTTGTACCAGGACTCGAACCCGAGCGGTCCGTCACGGAAGCCAACGATATTAACCTGCACCACGGACCGGTTAAATTAATATATAATAATTGACTATACAAATAACATAAATACTGAGTGAATTTGGGTAATTATAGGTTAAAACACATACATACTGATAAATAGAACATCTCTGGCTCTGTATATATGGACCAAAGTCTCCGCCCTTGGTGGGCCCTTCGTGACAATCGATTCCCGCCCATTCCAGATTCTCAACGAGAGACTCGAGGGCTCCTTCCACTTTTCTGGTCTGATCGGTGTCTTCAATCCTCAAGACCATTCGTCCATTGTTTGACAGAGCAAACAAGTAATTGTACAGGGCTGTGCGAAGCCCGCCTAAATGCAAATGTCCCGTTGGACTTGGCGCAAAACGTACTCGCACGGGCCTACTTTTGAACGTTCTCGTTAAAGAGAGTCTACAGTTTGACAGTAAAGAGATTTGTTTTAACATAGTGATAGATACTACAATTATTATTATTGAAAAAAAAATGTATTACGATTTCCTTTCCATTATTATGTCAGTGAAATATTTCATAATTTAAGCACAGTATTTATAAAAAAATGATACAGAATCGCTCAACTGTAACAGATTATGACATTTCACTTCGCGGTTTTAAGCAGTGTCAAATTTTAATGTCAAATTTTTAGGTTAGCTGTCGCTTTGTACGATTTTTTGTTTCAATGGCTTCTATTGGTACTACAACTTTTACGCGTTCAGATGTCTAGCCTTTCACCGTTGTTTTCGTAGTGTAAATAGATTAATTTTGCAAAAATGGTAAGTAAATCAGTGTCAAATATAAGTATACTCATTATCGCATCGAATAATGTTGAAATCTTCGCATGTGTGGTCTTAATTTTCGCCACAATATCGTTTTCAGTGCGAGTCCGCTACTAACCTGAAGTTGTTTGTATGGAAAGTGACCGATGCCTTATTTTTGTTTTCCTTTCAGAACAAATTGAAGGCTTCGCAAAGGGACAAGGTAAAGAAATTCGTCGCGTTCACACAGACGACGGAGAACACGGCGATATTCTGTCTGACACAGAACGATTGGAAACTAGACTTAGCCAGTGACAACTATTTTCAAAACCCTGACGCGTATTTCAAAGAGCCTGCCAAGAATTCAGTCGACAGAAAAAAGCTCGAGCTGCTCTTTCTCAAGTACAAGGACCCGCAAGAGACGGACAAAATAACGTTAGATGGAGTTATGAGATTCTTAGACGATCTAAATTTAAGTGCTGAGTCAATATTAGTTCTCATCATCGCATGGAAATGTAAGGCGGCAGTGCAGTGCGAATTTAGCAGGGAAGAATTCCTGGCGGGAATGTTAGACCTCGGAACAGACTCAGTTGACAAACTAAAGGCTAGAATGCCAACATTAGAAAACGAAATTAAGGATGTTCAGAAATTCAAAGAATTCTATCATTTTACTTTTAATTATGCAAAAAATCCTGGCCAGAAGGGGCTGGATTTGGATATGGCGATAGCATATTGGAATATTGTCCTCAAAGGGAGATTTAAATTCTTAGAAACGTGGTGTAAATTTTTATTGGTAAGAAAAAAATCTATTTTATTTAACATTCTTCTACATGATTGTAATACCAAAAGCTGTCACAAGCAATTATCATGCAACATCTTTCCGGTAGAGATAAGATTACCAGAAATTGTCAAACATATTGCTGGAATGAGGCATATTTTATTGATAAAAATACAGTAAAACCGCCTTATGTTGGAATAATAAAAATTCACGGGTGCTTAAAACATGATAAGGTTAATATAGACATAACTAGAAATCTTTCTCCTAAAAATGAGGGTGTAGAAAGAAATCTTATCTCCACACTTATAAATTCTTTTTGCACAATCTCTGTTGCAATATTATGGGTTTTAATCATACATACATGTAAATATAAAGCACAAATTAATTAAAAATTAAAAAATAAGATGAAAATTACAAGTCATAAAAAACAGAGGAAAAAATATTATTAATATCACATTAGAAATTTTCAAGGCAGTCAACCAAATTTAAATTTTGGTTATTGTCAGACAAGTCTCATGTTGCCATACTTTGATACTCAGATAGCAGAAGGGCACATTTCACTATTTTCCATATTCAAGGTTTCTTCCACAAAAGCTTTTAAATACAGGAATCTTCAATGTGAGTAAATGTTGAAGCAGTCTGAAAACTTTAAATACTATAATGCTAGGAAGGAGAAAAATGCTTTTCGAATATTTATGGGACAACCTGACAGTTTTTGTGTATTTTTTATTCCAATCGGAACATGGCAAAATGAGGCACTTAACACAATAGCAAAGACACAAGATTAATACAGTGAGAAAAATAACAAATGTATTTTAATTCTACAGAAATTATTTTATATAATTGTTGATAGCTATTTCATAAAATACAGTGTTATTTTTCTCACCGTATTATAATGGATTTCTACCAAGTAAATGCCAACTCAATCAATACACAAGATTAATGCTATTAATTGCGAGAGGAGTGCAAGAAAACAATAAATCAAAATGTTGAAATGTGGGCCGTCACTTTACCCAACCTTGACAGACGGATCTTTAATGTATGCGGGAGTAAGACTCAGTTTATTTATATGCCGCATAATTTTCACCTATCCCCGAATATAACGTGTTACTCAAAAAAATACCATACTTGTCATCTATACATTCGAGCCTATAATTTAAATTATTTTTATTTGCGTAATATGAATCTCCAAAATATTTCACCGTTCGAAACTTGCCTTTCAGGAACACCACAAGCGGTCCATACCAAAAGACACGTGGAACCTGCTCTTAGACTTTGCGACGCACATCAACGAAGAGATGACCAATCACGACGAAGAAGGCGCGTGGCCGGTGCTCATCGACGACTTTGTCGAGTGGTGTCTGAAGCAGGAGGGGCGCGAGGACGGCAGACGGGAGGCTCAGGCCTGTTAAGTGAGACTTAACCACCGCCCCGAGGCTCATAAAAACTAGCGTGTGCATGTAGATAGACATTGAATGGATAGATCCTCAGACGTGTTTGACCATAGTTAAAGAATCATTATCAACGATTGAAGAATAATATTCATAAAACACAAGCTGTGTACAGTCATAGATGTACAATTATATATTCTTATTGTTCAAATTTTGTATGTTTCCATTGGTCGCTTTTGTTTAGCTATCCGTTGCTCAGGCGGACTAAAATTCATATGACTTGATGACCGACTTTCATGATGCATTATTGAACCGACTTATACTTGATTCAACAGCTGAATACCTTTACACATGACTTACTTCAATAAGGAGATGTGTCCCATTTAAGGTGTTCACTGGCAATACATGGTGGAATGGCATTATTATAGAAATAATAAAACATTTTTTGTACTTATTCCACATTAAAGTATACAGTACACTAGAGGTCTGCACGGGCCGAAAATTTTTAATTCTACCCGGCCCGGCCCGACCTGAGCCCAGGGCTAATTTACGGACATCTTACCCGAACCCAACCCGAGCCCGATAGTTTTTTCAACTTTTTAACAAAATTTTATGCAACATTTAAAATAATTTAATATCAACTCATCAAATTATTATATGAATGTAATTAAGATATACAAAAATGGCGTATACCTCCGGAATATTCAGATTTAAGTTTTATTTTTTGTGTACCCAGATCCAGGCCCGAATCCAAACCTTTGTTACCTAACCCGGTCCATGGGCCGGGCTCGCAGGCTTACCGGAGCCCGTGCAGACCTCTAATACACACATTAAAGGAAATATGTATCATCAGCTTAAATTATATTTTTACATACTACTGACATGAAATTTTGCGGATACTTTTAGTTGGTAACACCGTTTCCTTCATTATATGATACTATTGGTTTTGGTACATTCAATTCTACAACCGGGCTGATATTTCTATAAAAACCATGAGTGTCTAAGAGGATATACAATATTACCGAAAAAGCATTTTATCATTGGTCTATTGGCAGAATATCTTGACATGTCACTGCCTCCGCTATAGCACTGAATCTAGCCTACATATAATGTCGCCAACCAATGAAAACGTACAATTATTTAAATGTTATATTAATTCAAGCTTATTCTTTTAAATGTATAGAACTGACAAATTAGTATAAATTAATATTAATTTATAAGTATATTCTTTCTGATACTAAGCATATTTTTACAGTTCATATAAAAGCTTGACAATTGAATGACTGTCGTGTGATTTATGAATATTATTTCGATTGACAATGACAACAGTTCACTCACGCCTATCATCCAACCCAAAATATTGGTTGTTTATTTTGTGAATAGAATTAAATCAAAATGTTCTTTTTTTTTTGTTAACGTGTTCGCCAATTCTAAACAAACGCTTATTGTCTTAAAACTAAAGCTTTATACTTGGATGTATAATGTACGTGAACAGAAAAACAATTTATTTCATGAAACTTGTTTAACTTCGGCGAGATTTATTAATATGTGACAAATTGACTGCGCAGACAGATGCAATGAATATAATATGTATGTGAAAGTGATACAGCTTATTTGAGTTACCAGTTTGTTAAAAAAATGGACACACCTTCTCCAGGGTACATTAATATATCTTTACCTTATTTTCAAAAGGTTCTAATTGACATTTTTGACTAAAATTACATTTTGGTCGGAAAAGCTTTTATTTACCGATTCTATCATATATATGAATTTCAGAATTATCTATGGTTGAATAATGGAGTTAACAGAATTCCGGAGTTGCACTGCATCTGCAGACTTTTTTTACTAAATTTATTTGACCAAGTTCTAAGATTGTCATCATTATTTCCATTATAATATCTTTAAAATAAAAAAAAATGCTTAAAATAAGTAATTTGAAACATTTTTACTTGCTCATTGTTACAAGTGAATTTTAATCAATCGAAACTTCAAACACTCATATCTCAAAACAGTGTCAAGAGCAGTTAGAACCTTTTCAAAGTAAGTTATCGATATATTGAAAACCGAAGGGCTGTGGAAACAGACTCATTCAATATTATTTTTGATTCCAAACAATATCCAGAATCCATTTTTCGGTATTGCTACGATAATTTGTTTGCCCACTTTTGATGACACGGTATGGAAAGAAAATCTTCTTTGAACCATAGACAGAATCGCATCTAACTCACCAATCACGAAAAAAAAATCAGGTTCCGTTATTTACAATATCTAACTATGTTTCGCTGACTTATGATGATCAGAAATGAGATTGTTATGATATTTGCTTAAATCCACATCTTTAGTGTTCATTGTTTGAAAATGTGATTAAAAACCATAATACCATCTATATCTCCATATTTTTTCTGGTGCTCAAGTATAAGTAATGACTCCTGAGATAATGAATATTTGGAACGATATTTTGACAGTGAATCCGTACTAAAACATAAGTCAAATTTAGTTTAATTTTCTACACCCATTTCTTATCTGCTACAAATGAGTAAAAAAGGGAATTAAAAAGGCCTTTTAATATCAAATTAAGGGCTGTGGAGTCGTTAAAAAAAAATACGACTCCGACTTCTATTTCCCAAAGACACGACTCCGAACTCCAACATTAACCAAAAATACGACCAATCAGGCCAATAGCCAAATTTGACATATATGCAAAATTAAAAAGTTCAATCTTCAAAAAATTCCGACACCGGGTATGGCCAAAACCCCGCTTCGACTCCGATTTCGGCCAAAAAGTACCGACTCCACAGCCCTGATCAAATTACTTAACTAAGATTCAAGCTCGGAAAGCTTAGAGAAAACACCAGGGCTGTGGAGTCGGTAAAAAAGACTCCGACTCCAGCATTTACCAAAACCACGACTCCGACATTGACCAAAAACACGACTCCTGACTTAAAAAAGGTTAATATCGTCACTTTTTTTCCCTAATTTCCTATTTATGTGTATTCAATTATATATCAACCCTATCAATGCGGCCAAAAGCCAAATTTGACATATTAAATGTAAAAACAAAAAGTTCAAACTCTTCAAAATTTCCGACTCCGCGTACGACTCCGGCAAAAACGCCGCGCTGTCTCCGACTCCGGCCAAAAAGCCCCGACTCCACAGCCCTGGAAAACACTAAATTTATAATAATTTTTCACACCAATATCACAAAAATTTTATGAAATGCATAAATTTTTTTAAGTTTTACATTGCTAAGCACGAAACAATTGGATAGATTAAACAATTCGATGTTCACTGATATCATTTCACAATTTGTAAATTAAAACATATTTTTGTAACAACATTAATAACTTTTTCATGTCTTCTTTTTAAGAGGAAAAATATACTGTTTATACGGAATGGCATGCGTCACAAACCGCTTTTATATGTTTATATTATATATATATGTAAAAAATGCAATCAAACCTTCACTTTTTAATTTATTGTTCTAGGCAATGTTATTAGTGAAAATCTATGCTCTCCTTGCATTGTTCGCTCTCCTTATGTTCTCATTGGTTCACAGAGCAAGTGTTATAATAAACAGAAATTTGAGTATCAATCTATTCCTCGAAATTCAAACTACTTTCAGACTTGAAATGGAAATTTAGTATTGAAAAACTGTTAGTGCTTGAATCAATGCTTAATAAGTAATTCTTTATTTGATCATATGTATTGAAAATACATCTGTATTATATAAAACACTTGTTCTTAAGACTAAAACACTATTAATAATCAGGCAAATAGAGTAAGAAAGGAATTATTACAAGAGGGATAATTTATTTCTTATCACTTAAATCTGAAATGTTTTTGATTAAATCCTCAGGCTGAATTTATCTGCAGTTAACTAATCGATTCTAATCCAACCACACCTTCAATATAGATGTTGCTACCATACTTTTAATCTGCAGATTTTCCTCCGGGAAGTTAAACATCAATTCTATAGTAAAACTTAATTTCCAAATACTAACTGCAGATTCCATTGAATATACAGTCATATATTCTTTGTTTTATTATTTCACTATGACTATTTCAATTATTTCCACCTGATTTTACAAATTGACTCGTAATATGTACTTATATTCTAGCTATTTGACCTGTGAACAAACAGTCTTCTCCATCATCACCAGCTATGGTTGTTCACCCGTATTGACCAAATTCTCTTCTATCATTGGATGTACATAATTTTATTCTTGTATCCAGTTTTACCTTCTTTAAATAACTATTTATTTCATAAATGACACTCTGCTTTAAGATAACAGTGGTTTCAATCTATAGTAACTTTAATTAGTGTTATTTTTCTGCCATTACTTACTCTTATTTGGAGATATTTTCAGTCTCAAAGTAACTGCTTTTCATAACTAAATGCATCCTTATATGTAATGGTTCCTTTATTATGTTTGCTAGAAAATAGTCACTCTTCAATAGACAAGGATTTTCCTGTTGAAACTAGATCTCATCCTAGTTTGATATTATTACGGAAGGTAGGGTAACGCCCTATAACGTTTTTATAACCCTGTAAATATTGTAAATAGAAAATTAATAAATTGTATTTCACATGGTTCTATTGTATAATTAAAAAAATAATAAGTTCATTAAATATATTGACTGTTTTAATTTTATACTGTGAACTTTTCTTTCTGCTCTTTTTACAGCATTTAAAGGGTCATCATCATTAAGTGCTTTGAGTATAGCATTGAAAAACAACAAAAAATTTATATGTATAGTATAAATATTATATTATATCCTATTGATCAAACCAAATACAAAATATATTCTTTTTTGACTAATTTGACTCGAGTAGGTCTCATGGTTAAGCAAGTTATAAATTAGCCACATACCAATATGCCAAAGATATTTTGTGTTGGTAATTATTTCGCCATTTTCAAGAGCTAATAAGCGCGTACGTGTTTTCAACATGGTAGGAATTAATGGATTTCAAATAAGCTAAAAAAGAGCATTCATAACATTGGCATAATTAATACGAATCTTACAAAAACCCACTAATTATAAAATTCACAACAAGTGACTGGGTAATCCTTTTTACATGGGATAGTAAAACAAACTTATATTGAGAAACCACACACCTGTTGGACCATGTACAAGATGGATGGTAAGTCTTGAGCTTCATTTCCAATTCCATAATTAAATGCATGCAAATCATTAATGAGAACAATACTTATTTAAAAATTATATTACCATCCACTGCGCATCTTCATTTTATTGAACCGCAAGCTGTAATGGGACAATGATTTTTACTCGCCTTTATTTTTAGCTATTTTTATATGCTTAAACTTTTTTAATTAAAAAAATAGAGGATGTTTGGAATATGACGTATGGTCTAAAAAATAATATTGAAATTAGATTTCTTTTAAAATAATAGCATCCATTGTAAAAGAAGTTTTAGAAACAATTCACAATCACATTTATTATTTATTTAACCGCAATAATTGACAACTCAACTTGTGCGATAGGTGCCTAGTATTATGGTCTATGATATGACACTCGCCAGCAATATAAGCTATGCTTATAAGTTTTATTGTCTATGGTATATATTTCTTGTTTCATAATCGTAAGAATCTGACGTTTTGTGAACTATTTTGAAAAAATCTTGCGAAAATATACCGACAACCATGGCTGCCAGATTTGCTAGTGGCTTGAAGGAATTAAGGATTCACCTTTGCCAGACCGGTAGCCATTCTGCTGGAGTTCGGTTTGTGGAAGCTTGTGAATAAAATATTAATATTGTGGTTATGTAGAATTTGGTACATTACATTTCTCGTAAATATTATTAAATGACGACTCTTCAGTATGATATATATACTTACATTAAATTGTAGGTAATCTCTGCATCTTAATTAGTGTATCTGATTTATTTTTCAGGGAATTCATCACGAAATACTATGTAGACCTAAAGAAGGCTAATCCTAAATTTCCAATTCTCATCAGAGAGTGTTCTGGTGTCCAACCTCGAGTCTGGGCAAGATACGGTGGGTCAAAGATCTGTTATTATCATTACCCCAAAACCTCCGCACTAGTTTACAAGATAAAAGCAACAATAAAGCCAATCGAAGTTAAATTTAATTTGTATGTATGAATGGCAAAAAATCATACTACTCTACAATCCGGCCACTTAGAGACTTATGACTGCCAGTTTAAGTTCATTCATGCACTTCAAATGCCTGAAGAAGCTGAAAGGTGAAACTCGGGTCGTTAGCGACAAAACTCTCGGAAAAGTAGAATGATTAATTTTTTTTAAGATTGAGAAATGATTCTGCAGTATTATCAACTCATAAGATAAAAATACAAACGGCTATTTATATGAAATTGTGTAAAACTAATGATACAGTATACAAACAATTGATATAAGGAATATAAAAAATATTTACATTTGGTGTAAGAAAAAAGATAACAAATTACAGATAATCACACAAAAATTGAATCAAATTGTTAATAATTAAAATTTTAATGACGTACAAAACATTGGACACATCAAGACTTTTAAATTAATTTCTCAGTAAAAAAATATTAACCCTGATAACGCTTCATGTAATCGACCCCAGTTTCTTGGTTGTTCTCGTTATTAAAAGAAAAAAATGTTTCTATTTGTATAAATTACTTTATTTAAAATGGTTTTCTTCCTATTTTACAGAGAAAGGAAAGGAATCCAGCATTGCACTCACGGATAAGAGTGCCCAAGAAGTGTTTGACCAAGTCAAGTCATTAGGCGCTCGGCCATAATTTCTTATACTAAAAAAATGTAATTTATTTGAATTCTGTATCATATTATATAAATTTTATGTAGATTAAATTTAATCTTGTGCTATTACAAATCTTTGTTATTACTTTTTGTCTATCAACACATACTTGAATTTGCATGAAGCATGTCTGCGATTGCAGATTCACTTTTATACTTCGAGCCGAACACTTCTGGATTTCTGACTTGAATATTTCTAAAGTATTTGGACCAGCGTCCATTACAGAAAAAAATTACACGTTTTAATGTGGAAAAATCGCAATATTGCAAAATAATGAATTAAAGACATACATAAATGAAATATTATTAGTCATACTCTTCTTGAGGAGTGAAATAAGCTAAAGAGCATTTAAGGAAATTTTGTAGAGCTTTAAAAAAAATATTAGTTTATGGAATTGCAATATAGTTATGGTTCAATCACTTTTATTTTATCTATGATTACTTTACAAGTAAAATTGTTTAAAAAAAATAGCATGGTTCTCAACCCTGTAGTTTTTTATAACACTTTTGTAGTGTTCTAAGCCTGGAAAATACCCATGCCACAATCATTTTTAGTGTTGGTAAAAGTGTCCGGTCCTCGGGCAGTGTCAACGTTGTTGGCTTGCATGCTGGACCGGCCGGGTTCGATTTCCAGTACGAACAGATTTTTTTTTGTCGATAATCGGTTCAAAGGCATGGGTGTTTGCGTTGTTGAAAATCCCTTCCCACCTTTCCTAAAGAGCGACGCATAGTGACAGCGATTAGCTAATCACTAGTTCTCGTATCCTTTCCATCCCTACTCTCTTCGAAAAAGGGTGTTAAGCAACTGAGTAACAAGCAGTTCTCGTAGAAAAACATATGTTGAGATAAACTCCGTGAGGAGTCCATATGCTCCAAGTTGGGAGCGGACATGGTTAAAAAAAAAAGTGTGAATACCTTGTGTATGCCACATTATTGTAAAAAAATTAACTTCATATTTTTGGACATTTTCTTCAATCGATTATTTTAGATTACTTTCTTACGCCAGACACGAAAATTGACATGGTGCTTTGCAGGGCTGTGGAGTCGGAGCTTTTTGGCCGGAGTCGGAGTCGGCGCGGCGTTTTGGCCGGAGTCGTACTCGGAGTCGGAAATTTTGAAAAGTTTGAACTTTTTATTTTTGCATTTAATATGTCAAATTTGGCTTTTGGCCGCATTGATAGGGTTGATATATAATTGAATACACATAAATAGGAAATTAGGGAAAAAAAGTGACGATATTAACCTTTTTTAAGTCGGAGTCGTGTTTTTGGTCGATGTCGGAGTCGGAGTCGTGGTTTTGGTAAATGCTGGAGTCGGAGTCGGACTTTTTTTCACCGACTCCACAGCCCTGGTGCTTGGTTTTAAAAACGAAGATTTACGTAATTTTGACAAAATAAAAGTTAAAATATGACGAAATTTTATGAATGAACAAAAATTTTGGCTGAAATTGAATTCCTTCAATAAATCATGCAAGGTCGACGATCTTATTAAAAAAATCCCAAAAATTTTCAAGCCAAGTCGCTAGCAGATTAGAATCCGTGATAACTCGGCACATGGCACGTCGACACATGTCAAGTCGGCACATGACAGGTTGATACATAGACAATTCGGCACCTAGACATCTTGACAAAATTTCCTTTTTGTATTTCAGTGAAAAAATGTACTTGAGCTCTACAAAAATAATAAATTGTTGATGGCTATTTCATAATAATGCTTGACTTGTGACAAATTTATATTATGTTTTCTGGAAATGAAAGCAAATTTGGGTTTTTATTGAGTGGTAATAAACGTACATTAGTTTTATATCAAGATGATTTTAGTAAAATGGCATTAGCGATCTGTGTGGCTATGGCTGGCTATGTTAGATTGTAATAAGGACATGATTATTCATAATCCAGCATGCAAATTTTACGTAATTATGTAGACATTCACTTTCCCTAGTGTGCCAGGTGTTTTCTTCTATAAAACACTCCTTTCATGCAGTATTTGACGGAGATCGAATAAAAATAGGAGCGGTTTGTCAAGTTGTCTAGGTGCTGAAGTATCTATGTGCCAACTTGTCATGTGCCGACTTGACATGTGTCGACGTGCCATGTGCCGACTTGATTTGTGTCGATTGGTCTGGTCACCAGCAGATTATCCTGTTTATATTTTATTGCCCTCCTGGCGTTTCTGTCATAGATGATAAGTGATTAATTTAATGGTAGCACTATTGGTTTGGTCATTTTATTAAATGGTCTCTTACTTACCTTGTAAGAAATTTACCCTTGGGTAATTAGTTTGAAGATGCTTCGCCAAACGAAACGAAAAACGCTTCTTGTTTCACATAGGTGATATAATAAACTTATAAATTTCATTTTGTATGCAAATGAGACATTATCACTTGAGCGAATATTTGTCATGTACGGTGTTGCCTGAAAATTTATGGACCGAACATTCGTTGTTTCGAGTGAGCGAACTCTTCATAGTTGGTGCGTTAACCCCGGCTTTATGTCAATGACATAATTTTAGGAGGTGCTGGCGGTGTAAATTTATTCGTCCGTGAAGTAAAATGAGACTATTTATAACATTTACATTAACCTTCCTGTCTGAATGCTGTTAAAATACATTCAAAAAAAATTAGTTGTCCACTTCACGCATTGATGAAAGCTATGTTCATTTATAAATTCAAAGAACTATGGTATTTTGCCGGTTGAAATCAATATGCGATCATCATTCCTTTATAAACCAATTCATCATTTCTGATCAACACTCATAATGGTTATAATATTTTTACAATTACGTAGTTGACTTTTGGTAGTAAACTATGTTGACGTTACTGTGAAATAGTAAATGAGTTATTTTGTTGGTTACGTACTAAACCAACTCGAACTGCTATCGTTGAATATCATTTGGATTTGCCAAAATTAGGTAAGTAAGTGTTGTTTATAATAAAAAGTCTTATATTTGTATGCTTAAATACCTGGTAAACAACAAACTGCTGCAATTCTAAATTTCGTACTTTTATTAGTGTTTCGTCATTTGCTCAATGCGGCCTTGGGTAATTATTTTTTTACGTTTCAAATGTCAGTGCTCAAAAATAAATTGTCTCCACGTCGAACTAAAACGCGATAGTAGCAGTGTTTCAGAATCTTTCGATCAATCAGTGTGTGTGAATTTGACAAATAAGGTATTATATACCCTAATATTTGAAAATATTTTATTCCGTTGTGTAATGTGTAACCGCAATATATTTCAAACGCTATTCCACGCGTAAAGGAAGTTTCAAATATTCAGTGTCATTCGATTTTTGATTCATATTTTTTTCGCATTTTCATAATATGTTTTATTATGACGTATCAGTTGTTTGATGACATACTTATCTGTGTTGCTATAATTAGCAATACAATTGTTTGAAAAACTGAAATCATTTTATCGTGTGTAATAATGTATCAAGAATGAGTTGTGTATGGAATGTTGACACATTCTGATTTTTTACCCATAAAAATACCAACACTTTTTTTCCAAACCTCATTATAATCTCGATTGATTACTTAAGACCAGGTATGCGGGGATCTTTCATGATAGATGGTAGTATTTATTTAACTGAAATCTAATAAAGCCACATTCAAGGATTTTCAATTAGATATACTTAAAAATGTATATACACATTTTGTAAATGAATGAAGTAATTTTTGTAGATTCAGTCAAAAGGCCATACTTGGGAATTTCGAATTCAGTTCAAGTATATTTTTGCATTTGGGAAATGCCTGAAGATGCCGAAAGGCGAAACCTGGGTCTTTAGTGACAAAACTCATGGAAAAGTACAAAATTCACACGATTCAAATTTGGTATCAATGTACATATATAAAAGTTCATTTAATTTTTAATTTTTTTTTACATTTAAACAAGAATTGATAAAATGATTATAACTTAAATCAATCTACAATTATTAATTCCTTAATTTGTCTGTTTCTCACATCAATCTTTTGAAATGGGTGGCCAAGCATCCTGACAAATAAGCAATGATTTTTTACCACCTGCTGAAAAAAAAACTATTTCATTTTAGTCAAAATTTCTATTACAATTTAATATTTTTTTACAGGTGGAAAACTGCGGGACTGTTTTCAATTGAATAAAAAACATCAAGCTCTTCAAAAAGCAACGAAAACTAAATCATCCACTTGATCAAATATAAAACAACGAATTACCTCTCGTGAACAGTGTAAATCTTGGCAATAAATTTGAAACTGATTCAATAATTTTCATTTAACTTAACTGTTTAAATACTGATTAAACAAGCATGTCACGCAAGCGTCCGAGCATGGATGAAATTAATTGTGATTTAAAAGTTGTGGCTAACTCAGTGGAAGAAAAGGTGGATACGTTAAAAGTGTTACAAGAATCCAGCCGGAATGGATCTTCGAAAATTCAACCGCCGTCCCCATCTGTCTCTGTTGAACCGCATGGGGAAGAGGAGAATGGCGCTGTGGTGAGTGTTCCTTCTTATTACTTTTGGATTGCAGATCTTTTATTTAGCTACTGTAGTATCCTCGTCAAACAATAGCTAATTGAAATACTAGATAGTTACTATCATGGATTTGTTTCATTGATGGGGTATTTGTCCCCTTAGAGATAAAAACTTAAATGTGTGGCTTCAGTGGTAGCAGAGGGAAAATACATGCTACGTAAATGCCGGTCACCTCAGTGGCTTAAAAAACAGTGATGGCCAGAGCTCTCTTAGAGAGCGTAAGCGCTCATGACAAATCAGTTTGAAATTTAACAGCTTTTGGTTCAGAGTGTAAATTGTTTTTGTTATATCGTTCAAAGGGATTATTTCTGAAATACAACCTATACCTGAAATATGGCTTTCTTCTTATCTACTTTAAAAAAATAGAGTAATAAAGGCTAAACGATGGAGAGAACTAGCAGTAAAAGTAGGAATTAAAGATAAATAATATTCCTTAATCCCACTCACTATGCACTGAGGCCAGGGCAGAGAACGCTTTGTCCTAGTCGCACGTCCCGCCAAACGTATCCGGCCACTAAGGCCGTACACTAACTCATTGTTCTAACTTTTCAGGTTAGCCAAAAAACAAGCTTCACCAATTATCAATGTTACCTATTTTTAAACATACACAAATTGTCTTTTCATTATTTTTAAAGGAGATGCTCTGAATAATATAAAATTTAAAATAACTTTGATTATTCCACGTATTGTGCTACTAACTTTGACACGTGTTTCGTCTCTTTCGCATCTTCGGACTTACTATTGCAAAGTTTGCTTAAGTTATGAAGCAAGATTGATTCTAACATTTTAAAATGATAAAATTACAAAAAGGAGTTTGGAATTTTTCCTTTTTACAGGAAGCAAGGAGGGGGTTATAGAATCAAAACAAACATATAATTATACTACTAATGACGTTAACATTACAAACTATTAAACTAATCATCAGATAGGTTAACGATTACCCTATTAATTGGAAATAATGTAAGCAGTGGCGAGCAACCTGTCCTATTAAGAATATTATTGAGTTTTATTTATTTCTAAAAATTCTAAACTATTCATCTTTAAACCCTTTTTATTTACTTGGCGATGCTCTGACTTTGTGATTTCCTTGCTAAGCCAAAAAAATATAGTTATTTATTCTATTGGATTGTTGTAAGGTTCAGTAAAGCTATGAACAAGAAAGTGCTTTTAATACATATTGAACTATATTCGTATCCACTTCTATTGATATGCCTCTATGACACGTAATGTAACACATTATTTTGTATCCAGCGGCATTCATAACTCAACCAGTAGTAAACTTGCTAGCATATTTTTGCTTTAAAATTGGATTGTTTTTAGGTTTAGTGGAGCTATGAACTAGAAAGTGCTTTTAATACATATTGAACTATATTCGTATCCAATTTTATTGATATGTCTCTTTGACACGTAACGTAACACATTATTTTGTATCTAGCGGCATTCATAACTCAACCAGTAGTAAACTTACTAGCATATTTTTGCCATAAAAATATTGAAACCGAGGCAAATGCGTGTTATCTTGTCATTGAATATAATTGATTGATTTGACATTCATAGAAGGCTGCAGTTAACATGCTTAGGTTAATAAGCGCGAGCCATTTTTCTGCAAACAAAATTTGTTCTCTTAATTCAGACCATTCCGTATCCTAACTCATTTTCAAAGAAATGTTAATCGGAATTAATGAGCCTTGGACTCTCAACTCTGGTTGATTTAAGTGTTGAGACACGTGATTATACCCAAAACTGGTTTATTTAAATACAAATAGGTTTTTTAAATTGCAAAGGAAAACCCCATAACCTTGTGAAAAATCTGAAGATTTTTTTGTATCTGTGGGCTGATTTTTTCTTTTGGCAAATTGTCAAATTTTTCTCACACGGAACAATTTGTCAGAATTATCTAATGCACAATCTGCTAGCTTTGTTATATTTATGCTAAATATGCAGTAAATTGTTTTCGAAACAATGTTTTTCTTGTCTTGTTAGATTAACAAATATTTTCATTTCATTTTGATTCATTACTTGGTGATTATTTTCATTTGACATTGACTTCTAATAATAAACGCGATGATGAGCATTTATATAAATAATTGATTCATTTATTATAACATCAATATATAGTAAAATAAATACAATGTTGATACTACTAGAGACATCTACAATTTTACAATTAAAGTTATTGGTTATAATGAAAACAGCTCAATAACCTCTTCAGGCCCCGGGTATCACCTATGATACTCATGGTTTTTATAAAATATCAGTCCGGTTGTAGAATTGAACCTACCAAAAATAATGAAGGAAAGGGTCTTACCAACTGAATATATCTGAAAAATTTCATGTCAGTATAGAACAGGCATGGGCAACCTTTCCAAGGTCGGGGGCCGGATTGTCATTCCGTCTTCGAGTCAAGGGCCGGACCAAATTACTACACATAAGTTACATATATTTAATTCAATAAAACACGTTGCTACATCTTATATATTTTTTATTTATATAATGAACGACATAATATTAATATTACTGATTACAAAATTTAGTGTGGCTGAGTGTGGAAGTAAGATTGGCCTTGTACTTGAATTACAAGACTCCATATGGCGATGATATTGCTTAAGGATAATCGCATAGAATTTTCGAGATTTTTATTTGCTATCCTCGTTCGAATTTTTGATTTAGTGAGTTTCATCCTCGAAAAAAACTGATCACACGTATATGTGCTGCCGAAAATACAAACGATTTTTCTTGCAAATGCGCGTACATTTGTATATTTTTCATCCACCATATATAATTTATAAAAATCCGTCAAAGCAATGTTGTTAAATTGTTGTTTTATACATAAATCCCCCTAAAGCTCAATAAGTTCCATCTGAAAATTTGCTGGCACATTTTTTACATCTGAATCAATCGGATGAGCAAATATAGCGAATGTGGAGTCTTTGTTTTGGAAGTCAGCAAGCCTTGTATCATATTGCTCTATTAGTGCATTCAGTTCGTCTCCATAAGAATTACAGTCGCGCCAAAAGAAATCCGAAACATCTGTTGAGCCTTCAAATCTCACATGCTTTTCAAAATATGGCTATTAGTTTACTTTACAATTAGAAAGGAAAAAAATGGAAATCGGTTAAGATTTCGAGCAAATTTTCGCAAATGAATGGAATTGTGAAGGTTGCGCGAATTTCTATTGCCACGACTGTATATGTGTTGTTTGTATGAGCTGATAGACTAGGAAAATGGTTTTAAAAAAAAATCCTCACTGGAACTATTAATTTATATTTCAATTATTTTGCCCAGATGTATAAGGGCCGGACAAAATAGCTCGGTGGGCCGGATCCGGCCCGCGGGCCGGTAGATGCCCATGTATGGTATAAAAGTCACTGTTGTTGATGGAAATTTGTCCTTTTTAGCATTTAAGATGCTTCAACATTTTTCTCTACATCATATGCTATTATTTGATTTATTGATTCAATAAGAATTACTTTTATATATTGTTTATAATACAGCATGAAAAAAATGTTTTGGTACATTCAATTCAATCCCTGGCTGGAACTGTGAAAGAATATTGTTTGCATGGAAGGCCGAACTTAACCCCTTTCCGGGCACGCCCGAGTATACTCAGGTATTGAAAGTCGTCAAAAACGGACATCACGAGATAACTCGGGCAAACTTCATACGAAAATTACGAATTTGATCTAGTCCAAGCAAGGGCTCGACACAGACTAACAGATAAAAAATATGCTATCAGAAATTTGTGTGTGTATTTTGCATTTTCAAATGTGTACATATGTTAAATCAATTCGACCGGCAACTGTAAAACAGATTAACGGAAGAGGATAACATATCTTAAGCAAAAAATTTCATCTTTAATTCTTTACTTAAAGTTTTTTATTATTATTTCTAATTTCAAAAAATTCATTTCTTTATTTCTGTTCTTTTTTTAAAATTTCAAAATGTTCTATTTCAAATTTATTGAAGTGTTATTTACACGGATTAATGTGGAACTCTTTGTTTACTCTCAGCTTTCAAATCAACCTTAGGGACTGGGAGAATTGATGTTTCATTTAAGAAATTGGCAACCTTTGTCAACAAAGTAAAATTGCATTTGCACCTGCATTTTTTGCAGTTGATAATAAACCACCATTATTATTGTGCTTAAGATGTTTTTGTAAAAATACAGAAAGATAACAGTTAAGTAAGCATGCAAATAATGCTATCGGCAGGTCACACATATACGCAGTTGTGTTGATAAAAAAACATCTATTTTTATATGCACCTGGAAGTAAGTCAGCTGTCTTCAACATACATGATTCATATATTCTTTGTAACTGCATAAAATTTTAGCATCATTGCTTCAAAACATTATTTTTACTGTATCCATTATCAGCCATAGGCAATTAAGACGGTAAATAGTTATTTTTTTCTTTGAAAGGTGAACTGGTCAATATTGTACTTTGGTTCAGTTGTCTTACACCCTGTAAGACTGTAGTTAGGATAACGCACATAGGTTGTGCACAATACAGTGCCACAATGTGTTCCCTCCTAATTCTTAGCTTAACCGTTCATACGCCACGGCGTGCAGGCACGCGAAATCGGTCTAACCACCAGGGCCACGGCGTGCAGGCACGCAAACGCCATTACGAGTTTATTTATGAATAATTATCGTATTTTTAAATTAAACCTAATGCAGACACATCTTTTCAAAGCAATGTTAAAATATTGCAATTGTTAAAATATCGATATGAACATTTTTTATATCTTACACTTTTGATATTTTTTTTTCACTTTTCTTTGAAAACCAAAAATAAATTGGGTATAAAATAATTTTCCGGATATGTATATTACTCTTCAAAAATTTTGAATAGGAACAATCAGGAGGTAGTTTTCAAATTTGGTCAAATCTATTTGTTGACAAACTGAGATATTTTCATTACTTTTTCTTCACAAGTTTGTTTACTTGCAATATTTTTAAAATATGTTTTAAATTAAAGAATTACAGATAATGTGTAAAAATGAAAAATTTTCCACGTGAAGAAAAAAGATCTCAAAAGCTTAATCTAAAGCAGTTAAAAAAAAAAATTGGAATTGACCAGTTTTGAAAATGACCTGATATATAAAAAAATAATAATTCAAGGAAGGTAGCTGGGTGTGGCATTTGATGTTATCAATTTAATGAGTCGATCAATTATCATTTATCATTACAGATATGTGTTGTATCACTACGACTTAGCAGTAAGTACGCAATTGGTGTATTTTTTAAAATAGTAAAAATAATTTTAAATACTCGTGATCAACTCTGAGAGAAAAGACATCACAAAAATCCATGCCGAAGATATTAATAAAATCACACTGCTATAAAAAAATAAAATCAAGTTTCAAGGCATTTAAACTGCATTGTAGATATTTTCAAAAATCGAACGATTTGTATTTTATGATTTACACGAAAACAAAAACAAAAAAAATACTGCTATTTTTTGTCATTAATAGATGTCGCCGTTAAAAAAGTTTTAGTATTATTCACATAGGTACACACCTACCTTTGATGCTCATATCCGTTCGCCCATACGAAGTATTGAAAAGTTGAATCTTCAGAGATATACGCTCAATATTTACACCCATATTTATATAGCAGCTTACTCAGGATATAAATTAAACAATGCCAATTAAATAGGACGTGCGCCGAAAGCACGCGGGATATCGTCGTTTGCCGCCAGGGTTGCCAAGCGTCCCTATTTGAGCGGGACTGTCCCGAGTTCAACTGACAAATCCCAGAGTTAATGAATGCAGCCTGGAGTAAAGAGAGAAACAGATTTTTATTAAAAAAAGTAATGTAACTGCCAATTTGTCCTTGAATTTTGCACACAGGAAAAAATATCCCATGTCGTGTGTTGTCACATAGGATATTTTGTGATGCACAATTATAAATGTCAATTAAATCGGTATATTTCGTTTCGCGGTGCAGTGGTCAACGTCGTTGGCTTCCGCGACTGACCGCCCGGGTACGAGAGATTTTTGTAGAACCAAAATACATTGTAATTTTTTACTCCGTGTTATAATGGATTTCTACCAAGTAAATGCCAATTCAATCATAAATCCCTTCCCACCAAAAAGCGACGCGTAGCGGAAGCGACTAGCTAACCACTATGTATTCCTGTCCTAGTCCTCGTAAACTTTCAATCCCAACTCTCTTCGAAAAAAGAGAGATTGAGCAACTGATTAACAAGCAGTTCTCGTAGAACAAGTATATGTTGAGATAAACTCCGTGAGGAGTCCATGTGCTCCAAGTTGGGAGCGGACATGTTAAAAAAATATATTTAGGTAACGGAATAAAATATCACAATAGACATGGTGAAAAAAATCCGAATTCAATCAATAGTGGTGCAAATAACTCATTTTGGCCAAAAACGTCAAATACGATATAGTGACTATACATACTTTGACGAATATACTAGGTATGTGCGACGTGTCAAATTAATTGAATCGCACTCGATTGTGAATTGATGGCCGAGAGAAAAATGAATAATTAATTGGCAGTCAATATCTATTGGCTTGACCAAATGATAAAAGGCAACTTGACCTTGAGCACCTTGATTTTGATCCCCATGCAAGTTAAGCTGACTGAAATTGATTGATCAGTTGATGATGCTCGCGATGAGCGAAACCGGTCCTGATACGAATAAATCTAATGCGGAATAAGTACAAAAAAATGTCTTATTATAATGCCATTCCACCAAGTACACCTGTACATTTTTTTGTGCGTCCTGGGAAAATCGCATAAAAAAAGCTACGACTCAATATGGTAACATTACATGTACAGGTGAAACACTGGATTTTGCATGTACAGTATGTGAACAACGCTCTGTAATTACGTAATTTCATATGTACGTTTATATAGTTCCAAAAATATATTTAAAAAAAAAAAATTGCATTATACAAAACCGCATAACTTTAAAATCGCCCAAAAGGCTGTGTGATTGTATTGATTGTAGAGGTGTGCATGGGTGAGACTTTCGGGGCGGGTAACGAAGGTTTGGATTCGGGTACAGGCTGGACTCGGGCCTGGGTATACAAAAATTCAAAAATATATCAGGTAATTTCAGGAAGTACACGTCATTTTCGTTTATCACACAAAAAGTTCGGTGAAGTTGTTTGGAAATGAACCTCGGGCTCGGGCTGGATAGAATTTTGAAATTTCGGCCCGTGAAAATCTCTAATTGACCTTGAAGGTGTTCTTTCCATTACGTAAAATTTTGGTGTTATTTATTGTAACATCTTGCCTTGACATTATTTTGCTGCGTTGGTCCGTTTATTGTACCCATGCGTACCTTAAATATATACTTTTGTTCGTGTCCGATCTTCAGTGTAGGGAAATTTTTGATTGACTTAATTGTTTTATATCAATGGCCGCACTGATAAGCAATGAGACCACCGTTATTATTATGTACATAGCAGATGTTGTTAATAATATTATGTGAAAAGAACGATGAGTCAGTAGTTAATTAATACTGTGGAATGAAAACAAAACAACCATTCGAACGTAAGATAAAATACAGTCATAACTCAAAAAAATGTGATATATATTATTTGACCCTTTTCACTCATCAGTATACTATTTGTTTCCTTCCAGAAACTCCTCGAAAGATTTGAGAAATTGATTGATATCACAGGGTTTGCGTATTTATTAGCAAAATCTACCACATAAATACGTGTTACAAACTTTAACAAAGGCACACAATCCAATCAATACGGTTTTTTAAAGAAGGATAATTTAAAATTAATAATAAATATTTTTCCAGTCAAGTTTTACAATGTCGTATATGTGCCGGGTCCGTGGTGCAGTGGACAACGTCGTTGGAGTCCGTGACGGTCTTCCCGGTTTCGTGTAATTGTTGTAGCGGATTTTTCAGTCGATCCTTTTCGAATGCATGGTTGTTTGTGTTGTTAAAAATCCCCTCGGATTCCAAAGCCAGCGCGTAGCGAGAACGATTATCTAACCACCAGTCCTCGTATACTTTGAATCCTTACTCTATTCGAAAAAGAGAGATTGAGCAACTCGAAAAACACTGGTTAAAATAGACACTATGGTGAGTCCATATGCTCCACGTTGGGAACGGACATGGTGTTGGAAAAATGTAAACGTTCGCCCAATATGTTTCACTCATCGTTTTCTACACCACGATGGGAATTTTAATATCGTAATTATACTTGAATATTTTGATGGGGGCACAGTGCACTTTTGCTCCTCTACAAGAGCCGTCTATGGACTTGTAACTCTATTTTATCGTAGGTGCGATTAGTTGTTTATGGTTACGATAAATCAGACCACCCATCGGCTGCTTACACGTGAAGTTTGTTGCACTCGTCTGCTGACTAACATATTAAATTAAATAATAAACAAATTAAAATAGGATGAAGTTAAAATAAATAATTGTTTATCGCAATAGAGTCCTTCTAGAACTCAAATCTTTGAGCGCTATGCGTGTACACGCCTTTCCGTGGAAGAAGGCAGTAACTCGCAAAAATCTGAAATTGAATTATGAATGCCATGACAGCCAAATGTTTTCTATTTCAACATTGTCCAAATTTGAATTGTTTGAATTTTGTACTTTTCCGTGAGTTTTTTCGCTAACGGCCCTTGGTTTTGCCTTTCGGCATCTTCGGGCATTTCATGTGAAAGATGTAGTCACGGCACGGATGCCAGTTCAAGTACATCCCTGCACTTGAAATGCCTGAAGATGCCCAAAGGCGAATCCCGGGTCGTAAGCGACAAATCTCATGGAAACTTAAAAAATTCAAACAATTAAAATTTTATATTGAAATTCCATCAAGCATCCTCAGTCGGAATCTTTAATTATGTCAACATTGTTCGATTGACGAAAAAGTTTGTGAACCCCTGCCCGAGTCAGAGCATATGCAATGTGGATATCGTGTGACCTCATACATACTTTTTTTTTTAATATTTCTTTATATTGATTATTATTTATATGTTTTATTTTGTGTGCAGCTCGAACTCAGATAGCAAAATGCGATATCGCAGAATTTATGCACTTTGGTTTAGTATGGTGTGATTTGCATGACGTTTGATACTAAAACATAATCGAAAATTCAATAAATATTGCATGTTATTATATATTGGAATATGCTCCGCCCCCATTCAGTGCGTTAGATAATACACTTTTTCAAGTTAACATTATTTTCTTGTAACCAGGTTCTCACTTGTCGCGGATGCAACTTATTACCGGGAAAACTAAATCAATATCTCGAAAACGATAGATTCATAAATTTTAGTTCAGTTATTTTAACTGGATGAAATTTGGCTGGTTGCAATATTCCAGTGTTTCTCATACTTTCGAAATGTGTGCGCTTTAATTTTCACACCGATAACCAACCCCCCTAGCATATCGACGATTTTTTTTCTGTTTTTAGTGCCAAATCAAAATAATTCAGGTGCAGCACGTACCCCCGCCAAATTTCTGTGATTCCCCATGGGGTACGCGTGTCACACTTTGGGAAACACTGCTCGATTCTAAGCTTAAGTGCTAAATCTCAGTGCTGTATCTGTTTGCCTATATCGGTTTGCAATCCCGTACGGACTCTTGTATTTGAATCGATTTAAGGAATTGTGCCCATACTCAAATACTAGATAGGTTCCATTACAAATCAGCTCAAAATCGGCTTTATTATTTATACCAGGGCTGTGGAGTCAGTAAAAAAGTCCAACTCCGACTCCAGCATTTATCAAAACAACGACTCCGACTCCGACTAAAAAAAGGTTGATGTCGTCACTTTTTTCCCTAATTTTCCTCTTTATGTATGTATATTCAATTAAATATCAACCCTATCAATGCGGCCAAAAGTCAAATATGACATATTAAATGCAAAAATAAAAAGTTCAAACTTTTCAAAATTTCCGCCTCCGAGTACGACTCCGGCCAAAACGCCGCGACGACTCCGACTCCGGCCAAAAAGTTCCGACTCCACAGCCCTGATTTATACAAGTGATTCATTTACATAGTTTTCAATTTAAATTAAATTTAGCCAAGAGAAATATATATTCATTCAGTGTCGCAACATGATAATAAACGTGTCCGTTAACTACCATTTTTCAGTATGTATAATATATAATTTATTTAGAATCAAAAATCAGTCCTTTTTTTATAAACCGTCTGAAAAGAGGATCGGGTGTATTTTTTTTTACCATGCCAATGCGCCAAATATTTATAATTGTGAAAGTCATACGAGATTAACTCGATGATAAACAGTGAATCAGTCGAGAACAACTCGAGACGAAAATTTTCATACACCCAGTCCAAGATCTCTTTATCAATTGAAAATATCTAAACTTGGCGGGAAATGAACCCGGGCCCACCTGATCGGCAGAGCAAAGTACAAGGGTCGACATTATTAACATTGCAGAGAATTTGCACCAGTCCATCAAATATCAATTTAAAACAATTACACTCGATTAATTATGTCTCGAGGCATATTCGTGAAATTTTTTTTTTTTTGTGAAATACTCGGGATTTATTTGTTTCCGGGATTGGAAACCCTGCTCAAAAATTTAAAAATGATTTGTGTGGCGTGATTACTGCATTTGACCTATCAGATCATTCAATGGTCATATGGTGAGGGTGCTTATGACCGTATAATCTATTTCTGTGGTAGCTTGTTATGACTGGTTGATTATTAATTATTGTATAGCAACCGAGTCAACTATTGACCAACGCTCAATCGCTTATCTTTTGAACTATTACAGTTTTCCTACTATTTATCATGTTGTGGTGACGAGACTAGTGATTAAGAAAGGGCCGAGAATGATTAGGAAGATATTCTTGGAGCCCTGCAAGGTCCTTATCACTCGAGCTTTGGAAACTTATAAGAATTTAAGAGGGGTGGGGGGTGTAAGAATTAGAAAACGACTAGATATTGTTGAGGGTGCTTGTTGGAATTTCAGTATCAAATTTGAATTTACTTGAACTGACGTCAGTTCAACTGTCGGTGTTAATACATCCGTGCACTTGAAATGCCTGAAGATTCCGAAAGGTAAAAACTCGGGTCGTTAGCGACAAAACACATAGAAAAGTACAAAATTCAAACGATTCAAATTTACTAGATATTGATTAAATTGGTATTTACTTGGTAGAACTCCATTCTAATGCGGTGATAAAAATGACAATGTATTTAAGTTCTACAGAAAACGACTAGAGGGTGACTTGCTGATCTCACTGCGCTCTTGTTTCAGAATCGCATATGGGGTGTGGGGGGAGGTATAGAAACCCTACCTTACCAAGTTTTACAGTGTCGAGCAGGACTCGACATATAGAGTAGGGCGTAACCTATACGATGTCGACGTAGTCTCGATGTAGAAGTTAAACGTAGGTGCACGATTGAAAGAGAGCGCGCGAATTTTTTTTTTTGAAAATCGTGTATTTTATTTGAAAAGCAGTACCGATTAAAATATAGCCCATGTGCGGTTTGAAGGCCACTCGTGGGACACCGGTGGCATCCGTGACGCAGGTGTGCCGTCGATTTTGAAGGTCGCCTCTTGCGTATCTCGCTTAATTATCCTCTTTCGCAATGCCACGTAACGTTATCTTAATTTATTTTAATTTATCAAAGTAGGATATTGACACACCGCAGATCTTGTCATTTACGTCGATAAGATTTTATCACGAACTTTATTAATTGGTTTTTTGCGATTTAAATATAATAATTTCGTGTGTAAAATATTATAACTCACGGATTTTGAGGAAAACTTAACCAATATTTTGTGGCCAGTTGTACGGTAATTATTAGATATAATATTATATACCACTGTCGGTTTTGTAACCGATCGGGCAAAGCACATTTGGTCGGATGACCGAAGCCGCATGCTGGAGTCTACCGTATGAGCGTTTATGTACTGAAAATTAAAATGTTTTGTGATGTACGACTGGTAAAAAACAAAAAATGAAACATCTGTGACTTAAAGATTTATTTAGAAATACAGGCGTACCTCTCCTTTCGCACATGTTTAACAATTCGTTCGTTTTTGTTTCCATTCAGTTGTTCCCCTCTCCTCCGCCCCAAGGATGCGACAAGTCGCACTCTCAAATGCATATGAACCAGGCCCAAAAAATAAACATTCTATGAAATTATACGTTCAAAGTTGAAGTAATTTTTGACAAATTCAAGTTTTGAAGGACAATTTTTGTTTTTTTTTGTTCATCCTTCTTCTTTCGAACATTTAACTTTCGCTCACATACTCAGGAACCAATTATGTGCGAAAGTAGAGATCCGCCTGTAATTGTTGGAAGCAACCACCTCCCCCCTTCCTCTTCCGGGACAAGGCCACTATTATTTTATTTTTTCATATTTATTTCACAGATTCTTTGTTATGCATCCAACACACTTATAAATAAATAATAGATATAACACATACATTTGTAATATGTATATTCTTATCTATCATAGATAATGTAACAAAATAAATCGTAAACATACGACGGTCTCTTGATTCATCACATCGTATGTATTCCGGAATACGAAGATAAAAATCGAATCAATTGTTAAATGTTTCCCACAAATTGCATCATGAATGACAATACATATTTATATTTTAGAATAGTATGCATTGTTTCATTATATTCAGATTTATGTAATTGAATAATGTTAATCGTTTTTTTTATAATCGCATCTATGATCACTGCAATGGGATATTCTGCAAGGACGTGATTTTGCAGTTTTCAATGATTAATTTGCAGCATACTGGGTAGACAATCTTGCCAATTAGTATTTTTTAAATATTTTTAAGCAACTATGTAATTATTTGGTCAGTATCTAATTCCATTACCGTTCAGTAAATATGAAAAAAAAACGTCAGTAAATAATCAATTTTGGTCACTACATTATTGGAAAATGGTCAGTATTTTTTGTAAAGGAAGATAGTCGATATCGATAAACGGTCCGTAATTAGTTGTTGTTGGACGATTTGGTAAGGTTAGATAATGTTATAATCAAACATTTCATAAACATCGTAAACCTTAGACTCTTACGATAATCTTATATGTAAAACCGAAACGGCGTATGTATGTCTGTGGGTCTGTAATTCCCTTTTGCATTGTTAGTCATTCATTAAGTTGCCATAAAAACGAATATGAAAGAAAATATGTTTGAATTTTTATCGGCGGAGACATTTAGTCAAAATGTAATAAATTAGTCTTCTTCTGAACTTTTCCCGGCTTTTATTAATATGATGTTTATTATTTACGTGAAGGTATTATTTGACATTTCTTTGACAGCAAATTAGATTTTTTCCTTGAATTTGGACATTTTAATGGGCGAGAATGGGGCTGTCATCAAATTAAATAAAGTTTGTGATTTTATTTTAACTCTATTTTGGATGTTAGATTTTGTGATATAATTATGTCGAATGATATAACATTAAATAATTATTGGTCGCTTAGTCCGAGCGACGCCGGGTAGCAATACTAGTATTTGATAAATCTCACATGCTGTCAAACTAAAACTAGCCATTTATTAAAAATGACTGACCATTCAATTCAAATTTCAACCGTTTTACATAAATTGCTCACCATTATACATAAATTACTGACCGTTTCACTTAATAACAGACCACATTCACACTGATTCAGTGGATACTGTCCGTTTATAATATTTACTGACCATTTTTACAAATAACATTAATTTATTTATGCAATATCGATTCTCAATGGGACTTATTTTTTGAAAATCGAACATTGTCCAGCTTACTAGCTCACTACATGCACGGTTAAAAATATGACATGACTACGTCGCACAAAAATAATCTTATAATACACCCAAACCTTTTTTATGCGGCCAATGCGTTCCGCGGAAAATCGCACAAAAAAGCTATGACTTAATAAAGGAACATGACACGTACAAAGATGCACTTGTCAAGGTTTCATTGTAATAAACAGGTGAAACGCTAGATTTTGCACGTACAGTATGTGGACAACGCGCTGTTAATTACGTGAAAACATGTATGTTTACATATAGTCCCAAAAATATGTTTTTAAAAACCATTAAAATAAATCGCACAAAAAGAGGTTTGAGTGTAATAAACAGTGTGAAAGTTTCTGGAACTGTTGACGATCCCTGCGGCAATGAAGACGCCGCGACGCCTTAAGTAAATTAGCTTCGGTGTCTACGACCTCGTAGCTATTAGCATCCCTACGGATTATCATATTATGCACGTAGATGCTGCACGGCGCAAACGTAGTAGAGGCTACGAAGTAACCGTCGTAGACTAACCGGGAATTGGTGTGATCTGCGTCATCTACTCATTAAAAGAATTAGGGTTTCGGGAAAATTCTTTTATTAGATTCTTTTTTAATTTATGAAAATGTCCACGACAAAATAAGGTGTAATAATAGTCCAACTAGAATGCGATTTTTTTTAAAACTCGTGAATGTTCTAAATTTAAAAATATGGTACTAGTCTGTTATACTGTACACATTTCATTCAAAAGAGTGCGCGCGTTAATTTTACATTACAAATTAGTTTTGAGGTGGTTAACTGTCAATTCTCTGTGGAACGGCATCTATCATTTTTCGTGTGATATGAGAATTTCGTGCACATAAATAACACATAAATTCATTTGATTTTTAAATTGAAGATCATTTCCAATAATACTTTCGATGTATTCGGCAGGTACTTTGTGGTTGTTCATTTATATCTAAAAGTTAAAAAAAACTGGGAATATTCCACGTATTGTGGAACTATTTGTAACACGTGTTTCGTCTCTTTCAGAGGCATCTACAGACGAACTAAGTTAGATGCCAGTAAGTCTGAAGATGTCTTGCTTGACATCGTATATGTACCGCACAACGTTGGACCCTGGGTCGAATCCTGTTCCACACTGTAAAACTTGGTTGATAGATAATTTTTTTATACACTTTTAATTGTCCTTATTTCAAAAATCGAATTTATTGGATCGTGTGCCTAAGTTAAAGTTTCTTGCATGTCATAATGTATAATATTTTTCGGTATTTCGTTTTACCATGCTAATAAATACGCAAACCCTGTGATAATAATCATTTTTTATTTATTAACTTATTTCCAGTGTATTTGACGTACAATTCAAAAATACATTTTATTTACAATGGCAATACTAGTAATATTGGTGCATTCCGAAAAAATAATCACATGATTCGAACTGTCAAATTTGGCGCTGTATTCATTTCGGTATTTGTTGCTTTGTTAGCGCGCATGCGCAAGAATGTGTCGGTTGGCACTCACGTGGCCAAGTCTTCTGTCCTGTCATCGCATTCTTTTATTTTTCACTAATCCCACTCACACAGACACGCGGTCCACAAAGTATGTAGACTGGCCGAATCAATTAAAAATGATAACCTGCCAATAAGCAGTTTTTGTCAAATCAATTGAGTCCGATTATTCGTTACTTTCATTAGTCACTGCTGTGATCTACATACACGGAACGATTTTGTTGTATCGTTTGCATTTGTTCGATCCGCCACAAAAACGTTCAGCTATACGGACTGCTAAAATGTATTTAAGTTAGAACTAAAATTCTCGACTTTGTAGACAAATCTCGTCAGAACGTTCGTTATACGTAAAATACATTGCCTTTTTTTCACCGTGTTATAATGGAGTTCTTTTTTTTTCACTAACCATGTCCGCTCCCAACTTGGAGCATATGGACTCTTCGCGGAGTTTATCTCAACATATGTTTTTTCTACGAGAACTACTTGTTTCTCAGTTTCGAAGAGAGTAGGGATGGAAAGGATACGAGGACTAGGACAGGACTAGTGATTATCTAGTCGCTGTCGCTACGCTCTTCGGGATCGGAAAGGTGGGAAGGGATTTTCAACAACACAGACACCCATGCCTTTGAACAGATTTATCGACTTAAAAAATCCGATCGTACCGGGAATTGAACCCAAGCGATAATGGAGTTTTGCCAAGAAAATTCCAATCTAATCAATTCGCTAAAATGTATCATTTTTTTCTAATAAAGTGTTTTCTAATAAAGAAATATAATGTATCATTGTTTTCCTAATAAAGTAGTAAAATACACTGTCAGCGTCAATGAATGATTGCTAGGAAGAAGTTTTTTATTTTATACACCATTAAGCCATGTAATAACAGTAAAACTACCTCAAATGGAACCCCAAGTGGAAAATATTATTTTACAAAACATGTAGCTTAGTCAAAACGATGCGAAATATGTGTCATACCTTTTCCTATTCTCTTCACGGAAAAATATTCTGAATATTTTAATTTCAACAAACCCCGATCTGTCAAATAACGGAATCTCCGGTTCGATCCGTCGTTGTAGGCGCGTACCATTATTTATTCGGTCGCGGATCCGATACCCGTGCGCAAGCGCTACTGATAACCGGCGCTGTCTCCCATTGGCCGACGCTGGTGGCGCGTTCTTCTTCTCGGTACACCAGGCATTTCAAACTTGGAACATTAATGTTTTTTTTTTAATAATATACGTCCTCGCTCCAAATTTGTAATTCACCGGCGATTGTTCTTTTATGATGTTGGCTGGACAATTCATTTTGTTTTATCTTATTTTTAATTGAATTGTGATACATTTCTTTCCGAAACTTGATGCACAAATGTTACGTTCCTATTTTTCTGTACGTTCGAATTTATAAATCGCATGGTAACAAAAGCTGATACTAAACAATGATTAGTTTTTATATTTTTGTACCTGTTACAGTGAAACTGTATTCTCAGTGAGAATATATTCTTCTCCAAGCTGTCATTGAAATTAAATTTGACCGCCCTATCTTCAGCCCTATGTTTGTCTGTGTTTTTCTTTGGTTCTCTTTTTAAGAAAGAGACTACTTGCTGATTTTGTTTCATTGAAGAAAACCAAAATTTTAGACCGGCATATCATCGACTTGGGCCAATGATTTCAATGATCGTGACCAGTGAAATCATGTTGTCATACAAATCTATTACTTGATACATTTTCACTGAGGTAACATATCTACATCGATGATAGATGTGTTGGTCAAAATGATGTATTTATCTACTAACATCGATAAATCGTCCTTGAACCTTTTTCAGTCATTATCGTTCCTGTTCATCAATAACTAATATTATTACACATTTAAGGTGTTCACTGTCAATACTTACAAATAAATCAGTTGATAATGCTCGCTGCGAGCGAAACCGGTCATGATCTAATAAATTTAATGTGGAATACGTACTAAAAGTCTTATATTATTGGTCCTTTCCCCACTGGTATGTTAATTCAATCGAAGCTGAATCTTATGGGTATTGTCTATGTTCAATTAGATTCTTACAGCTTAAGTTGAATCACGGAAAAAGAATATATTATATTATTTACTGGCTGTGAAACCCGCACTTATTCCGCACACTGCGATGCGCATAATTTACTATGAATAGTTCAAATACAAAAAATTATGGACCATAGACAATATGTTGTATAGAAACCCGGGTTGATTATTAATTTATGAATGCTGGCCGACCATTGACAACACACTTTTTTGTTTATTGTATGTTGCACTTGGCGACCGGCATTCAAATCAGCCGATGTTTCGATGATGATGATGACGGCGATGACGAAAAACTACGAGTCAGCAGGCAGGCGGCTCTCGGGTTGGAAACGAAATCCACAACATCACCACGTCAGTCGAGTTTAGGTCGTTGACGGGTGTGCGCGCCGCTCTTTCCGCTTAGCGTCGAAGCCTCAGATTTCACATTTAACAAGTCAAACATAATAATATACTTAAATGTCGTTGATCACGTGACCCGAGTGCTCTATAACTTCGCGCCCTAGTCGTTTTTCTTTTGTTTTATTTATTTTATTCTTTTGAAATATTTTTGTTCTTTTTTCAAATTTTAAATTCGATCACGCGAAATCGTTCTCGTTTTTATTTCGATCGCACGAAAGAGGTGTTTTTGAGCGAGATTTGAATTCGGAATATCCGGCGTTAGTTTAGGCGCTAAACTGAGTGTTTGTTTTTGTGATCTTTTGAACAGACGACGGCTTCCGGTGAAAAATGATGAATTGCATTCAGAGTGAATTGAACTCGGCGATGTGCCAGCCGAAAGGCGGCAGTCTGCCCTACGCTGGGAAGGCCTCCGTGGCCACCAGGCGTCCCTACCCCACCAACGGTTACACCAGCAGTGCGCTTTTCGCCACCAACGGTCACAATGGTCATAATGGCCATTCGATGACCAATGGACTCAATGGTCATGCTGATGAATCACTCATGAACGGCAATAGCAAGAGTGCTTCTCATCTAAGTGAACAAGCATATAGCAGATACAGCTTTGATGCTGACAAAATTATCAAACCACAACAGCTGCCACATAATGTAAATATTACAGTTTATTCCCCTTTTTTTTTGTCTCCACTAAATATTAATATTTTGGTAAAATCCTAAGAGAGACCGTAAACTATCGCTAAGCAATTAATTAATTATTATTGATGATCATTTACGAATTCCTTACCATAATTTCGGCCAAATATGACGTGAAAAGATCGCGACTTATAGTTTTGTTGTATAGCTGTCAGAAATACTTTGAACATAGTGCCAGAAGAACAAAACGAATTCCTAAACATAAATTCGGCCAAATACGACGTGAATATTCTCAACGATGGTTAAAGCTACTCTCTTAGGATTTAACCAATAGTTTAACTAATGTAGTTAAACTCAAGCCCACTTCTATGCAACTATTTAACTTGTAGTCTGGTCCGTGGCGCAGTGGCAACGTCTTTGACTTGCGTGCCGGACCACTCGGGCTCGATTCCCGGTACGAACGGATTTTTTCAGGCGATAAATCTGTTCAAAGGCATGGGTGTTTGTGTTGTTGAAAATCCCTTCCCACCTTTCCGATCCCAAAGAGCGACGCGTAGTGACAGCGATTAGCTAATCACTAGTCCTCGTATCCTTTCCATCCCTACTCTCTTCGAAAAAGAGAGGTTGAGCAACTGAGTAACAAGCAGTTCTCGTAGAAAAACATATGTCGAGATAAACTCCGTGAGGAGTCCATATGCTCCAAGTTGGGAGCGGACATGTTAAAAAAAAAAATGAAAACATTGAAAACAACTTGCAGTGCAGTGCCATGTATTGTCCTTTTTATTATTAGGTCATTTTCCCGATTGTTTGTTTTTGTCAGTGTATCACAAAATAAAAGATAGACTGACTTTTGTTTTGATGGAATGGAACCAACTCACGCCCCAGGCATTCAGATTACACTATGATCACATGAATTGTCAGAAGAATTAACGTAAAATATTTCATTATATTCTTGACACATTTGGATTTTTTTTTAGAACTGAATTCGACTGATCAATTTGTCGGTTCCACGTATATTGGTTATCGCTATTGGTTGTTGTAAGACAACATGCGATTGGTCATAAGCTTTTTATTTGATTTACACACTTATTATTGCAGTATATTTTCTGTGTGCTTTGTTAAAGTGACATTAGAGTACATTTTTGGAAATTAACGTATATTTAGGTATGCATGTTGCGATAATGCTAATATTAACCCTAAACTATTTTTATCAGATGCAGTCAAACGCATAGCGTGTAACAAGCTTGTACCATTTTTTGTTTACGGTACTGGAAGTTTTTTTGACAATTTTGAAAAACGAATACTTTTCATTTCTTTGTTTATAAAGGTACTGTTATCTCAAATCGAGTAAGCATTTTAATAAATGAATGCATATTTTAAAAAGTGTTCAAACAATTCATTTGTTCGGAAATAATAATGCATTCCACACAATAAATTTAATATTTTGTTTACGTAACATAACATGGTACGTAAATCAGACTTAAAAACACGAAATGTATTCGAATAATATTGTGTTCCATATTCAAAATGCATTACCATAAACCATAAAGTAGAGAAAAGAATCTTTCAAATTTATCTTTCGCTTCACTTTGGAGATCTTGCTGTGATCTTTTGTTTAACGTTGCACGGTGTCTCAATATTGACGGTAATTGACCATGGTCCAGTTTTGTTTTGTGGAACAATGCACAATCTTTTCTGCCGCTCATGATTAATTGCACGCCGACGATGTGGGGCACGCTTGTAAACATGCATCTTACATATTCTAATAACGAAAACGCGATGCTGGGTAGGTTGCCCAAGTACCGTTGAAAAAAAACAGCGGATTCTAAACGATACTAATTACAACGGATGTTTTCCGTGCGAGATAATTGACGGTAATTATCCCTCTCTGTGCGGCTGGCGTCTGATATTTTCCCGCCTTAATAGTTTATATATTTTCAGCCATTGAAATGATGCGAGTTCTGTGTCAGATGTCATCGAATGATCACGTGATTTCATTTTCATATTTGTTTATTTTTTATTAATCGTTCCGTTTCGATAAAGTAACGCATCTCGATTTTTGCCGGGTTTAAGATATGAATGCAATGCCACTTGATTCAAAATGATATGTTACGTTATGTGTAAAGACCTATCGATTGGAGAAGTGGATACGAAGATATTTCAATACGTATTGAAATCATTTTCTTGTTCATAGCTCCACTAAACCTTAAAACAACACATAAGAAGATTCAACAAATTAATCAGAAAGACAAAGCATCTCCTTTCAAGATAATGAAAAAAAAATGTAAAATTGATTTCTGGCGAAACTTGCTTTTAGGAATGTTGGGCAAAATTATTAAGATTTTTCCGCTTATTAGTGGCCGATTTACAAGTAAGAAATTTCGATATTGGCAACACCGAGATTCTGTTCAACCATTTTGTATAAAATTAGGGAGAAATGATACCAATCAAAACTTCACAGTAAATTGAGTATCGAAGAAGAATGGCTGAAGCTTTTTGCACACACGCAAAGCGTATTGATCAGAAGTCGTGTCCAATGATGCTATGTGAATATGTATTTGCCATTCCATCCCAAATTCAAATTTGGAAAGAATATTTTTACACTGATGTCAACGCAATGGTTTGAAAAAGGAACACGCCTTCAGTGAATCAGTTGTTATTGTTACTTTATAATTAATTATGTGAGATAAGAAAATGATATAATTAAGAATGTAAAATCCACCTTAAAATAGATTAGTCTTGGAACTTTTTTATTAGATTGCTTAAGTTTAATTGATTTTTTGTCACAGGTAAATAAAACATTTCCTACCTACTACTTCTTTTAAGCACTTAAACTCCCGTATCTATGCTTTGAAATTATGGCAACCCTAATTATCAAGGGATATTACAGCTCTCTCGTCGCTGGCAAGTTTGAATCGGTTTCACTTTCAAGCATGCATTTGTATTTCTGTTTTCAAATGCGTGGATATCTTGCGATGTCTGCATTCCTTCTCGACCCAAAACGTTTTTTTTTATTCAGTATCGAACCAATCATATACTTAGCTTGCATTCTCTCAAGAACAAAAAGTGTCAGGACCGAATGAACAAACCATTCTTGTCAGACAACTTCTGTTGAGATGTTTTACTGATGCCACACTGGAAATGAACATGATTGTAAAAATGATTACCACATAATCTAAATCAGGGATGCCCAACTAAAACCACTTGGTGGGCCACATAAAATAATGCATGTATCTGATGGGCCAAATAAAAATACATTCTAAGCATTGTTGATATAATTAAGTATTTCGACTGCGGGTGCTTGATGGAATTTCAATATCAGTCAGTTCAAGTACATCCGTGCACTTGGAATGCCTGTAGATGCCGAAAGGCGAAACCCGGGTCGTTAGCGACAAAACTCATGGAAAAGTACAAAATTCAATAAATTCAAATTATATATTCTAAGCCTTATAAGAAAATAATATTTTTGAGAAATAAAAAAACAACCTCACATTGAAAATTATTTTATTTAATTTTTTAATCTTTTTAGCATATATTTGTATTATATGATATTTTGTAATTTGGACGTTACACATCGCAGTAGATTAGTTTTCATCATTCAACCTGTTCACTTCGATTTTACAATTTTTTTACTTTGAAAGAAATTACTCTCATCGATATGTGGTGCCAAATGCAACTTAAATAAACATTTCTGATTGCCTGAATAGCGCAAATTTTTTCTTGAAGGATATATTTTTGATAAAATTCTTGTATTATTTTACAATTCGTCAAAAATTTTCGTGATATATTTTTTTTATGTAATCCGCCAATAACGAAATGTATATAAAGTTGGAAGCATCGAAAGACCACACGAAGCCCGCGGTCCAAGGCTTGGCCGTACCTGATCTAAATTCTGCGCGAAGCCAAGTGGAAACGCTGGTATAAGAATCAGACATTCATTTCATCGTTGTTCTGAGGATAGCGTGGTAGCCGAAATAGTTACCAACTATATTTGATTAAAAACAATAGTATTTATTTTACATCTGCAATGACGCATTATACATAGTTCGATAAAGATATTTGTTCCAGTAATACACACGCATATGTTGAATGCTATGATAGAGATAAAATATAATACATATGGTGTGACAGTGGAATTTCCCGAAACGCTCTTATCTTTTATGAAAAATGATTAAATTATGTACATTTTATATTGTATAATAAATCATCTTAATTTAATATCCAGTTTTAACTCTTTTTTGTTTTGAGATTATAGATGCTTTGATTGTTTTATTAACTTTTTAAAAATAGAACACAAAAAAATAATCATTTTTGTTGTTCTTATTTTGAATAATAGTTGTCACCTTTTATTTATTCGAAGTCGTCTCGATTCGTTCGATCACGTACAAAACTTCTCACATTGAGACTTTCGTAATATAATAAAAGGATGGGTCTGATTGGGCAGTTCAGTTTTGAAAATCGAATCGTCTCGACCAATCGATTGGGACGTTATTGTTGTTTGTGTTGAATGCCGAAACAATGCATTACGTTGCTTAATTGGTTTCCTTTCTAAACTTCCGTTGTCGTGATGCGACTTACCAACCTGGCAACATTTATTTCATTAAACACCGCTTACACCGAGGCGCCAGAAACAGCTAGCAACATAATGGGCTTAACATGGTTAGGTCCGAGGAGAAATGGGAGATATTATACCTATAGCAAGGAAGTCGTTGAATAACGTGGCAAAGGAAGAGACGGCTTCAACGGGGTTGAGAAACACTGGTTTAAATGAACCTATGTAGTTCATATTTTCCTCCTTTTAGCGTTTGAACTAGGCTGTAAAGCCGATAAAAAATGCGACTCCGACGCCACCATTGACCAACGACACGACTGCGACAAAAAAAGTTTAATGTCGTCACGTTTTTTTTTAAACTTTTCTAAATTTCCGACTCGGAGTAAGACTCCGGCCAAAACGCCGCGACAACTCAGCAGCCCTGGCTTGAACCCTGATCTAGGAAAATATCACTTTATATCGTCGGTCGGTGGTCTCCAAACAGCAGTTTTTGAATTTTGTTTTAAAAATACAACGAGATCGAGTAATATTAAATATACAGCACGGGTTCCCAACCTATGGGTCTCCAATTTATATAGTCAACTGAAAAAATATTCACTTTAATGCATTTTCGTTATTTTTCTCATTACCTATAAAAAAAATCCTTTTTCAATTGCATCGGGGCCGCAGGACACGAGGCTTTAATATAAAAGGTTTGCCATCCGAAAAGGGTTGGAAACCTATGATAGATAGTGTTATTGGCACGTTGCGAAACTCCATTGCGAAACATTCACAGATCATGGGTGTGTCGAATTTATGGATGTATCGTTAAAACCATAAACCAAACGTTGCGTGAGTCAACATGTATTTTGTATAACTCCACAATAACCTACATAGCTTATATTATGTACATAGTACATACATACTTTCAATAGACCTACTAAAAAAGTAGGTCTTACGTGTCGAAGAATGCGCAGTTCAGAAATTAAAATGTCTATAATATATAAAAACCAATGTTGGTTCGTATTTTATGTGTCGCCATACCGTTCATCCGATTGCGATGAAACTTTGACAACTTATTTTTTGCACTTGCGCGAAGGTTGTAGGCATAGTAAAATTAACTTAAATAGTAGTTTTTTTTTTTATATAAACATCAATGTTTTTTCACATTATATGCGTTGCCATACTTTCATTTTGGCAACTTATTGTTTCACTTGCGCTAAGGTATATTACAATTAACTTACAGCAGGTGGCGCGTGTGTCGCACCATAGACAATCGGCAAAAGACAAACAGCCAACGTCAAACGGCAAATATCATCGATACCGATCCATGTTAGTGAAATTAAATCGAAATTATTTATCTTAAATATTGTGCATCCGAAAGCACTTCAGTAAAAACAAACACTTTCTTTCTTTGAGTGGCATTGCAACGCTTGCCGGGTACCGGCTAGCCCATAATAAATTATATTAGTCTTCCTTTTCCAGAAAGCAATTTTAAACTAAGACGACCACGATTTCTTCCCAGTCTGACTGCGTCAGACAGCATCCTTCCAAGGCTTTCGGTGAGGGAACTTAGGGATAGGATGGGGAGAAAGGTGTCTCTTTTAAAGATTTCAATCGGTTTCTCTTGGCCAAACTCTATCCCAGAGTTGGCGAGTTTATTTTCACAATATTGATTGTCGGTTACAAAAACACAGATATACAATTGCAATTACAACTACAATTATAACAGGACCAACAGGCCTAAACGAATAAATTTACCTCCTGCCTGCCGAGGCAGGAGCGGAGACGACCGTAGAGTTTGAAAGAAGGATAACGACTGGGGCGACTTGGCGGTTATTTTATTTGACAGCCACATGTATACTCTGTGATTCTAGTATGAAAAACAGCTTGACCAATCAACGCAAAGCATTCTGGCCTGAGCTGAATTCAACCAATCACTGCGAAGCCGTCGCAATGAGTCGGTTACATGAATTTATAACAATTTGAACTGAATTTATTCGCGTTATATTAATCGTTTAGGTCCTATTATCATTGATTGAGGTGATAATAAGATGGTTCGAGAGAGTCCTGATGACCTACAATATCAGGCGGTATCAAAATTCCCCTACTTCTGATAATCAGCGACTATCTCGGACGTCTTCCTCAATCAATGGTCTCGCAAACAACAATATAATAACAAAAACATACCACACAAAACAAATTGTTTTTTTTTTTTTATACAATTCAAAAAAAACAACTACTGTCTGAAGGACCGTGGTACATCAAGTTGAAAGGATTTATCCTATTTCAAAGCATAATTTGAGTATAACACCACTCAAGTTAGATGGCTAACTCAAAAGTTAAAACAATCGTAAACCAAGTTATAAATCAAAGGAAAACATACATTAAAGATCAGATTTCCAAATCCTGATTAAGAATCAAAAGAAGTTAGATTTGAAAACATAAAAATATTTTCGTAACGTTAATTTAAGTTGGAAACATATTTGTTTTTCAAAGAAATAGCGGAAATTTTTCAAACAGCACAGAAGGGATAGTGAAATTAAAACATACACATTTTAACAAACAAAAATCACACGAATAAACCAGATCGTATAAGCGACGCCATTACGTCGTTAAAACAAACAATTGATGTGTCGTTTTCGGCCGGCGAGGTTATCACTGTTGTCGTCCGTGGTAAGTTACCACTGGTAACCTAACGTCTTGAACGCGGCGATATCAGGTGTCGCCTTGGGCTCGCGAGGTTTCGGTGAAGGTCTGTGGTGGCAAGCTAGGTCTCCTGCAGGAACTACGACCTTGACTGGACGACTTGTTTCAAATGTTGGTGCCGCGGGGCCCTTGGTCGCCACGCACCGCAATCTCGGCTGGAGTAAGCCCGGCACCGATGGACGTAGACCACTACGTCGCGCCATCACTACCCCAGGTTTGAAGGCGGCTGCTGGTTCCCCTGGTCCCTGGCTCCGTGATGCCCGCCCTTGGGTCATCGTGGTAGGCGCGGATGATCACTGTCCCTTAGCGGGAGGATTAGTAGCCTGAGAGTCACTTCCAGGGCCCACAGTTGGGAGACCCTCGACCAAGGCTGTGCGGCTTGTCTGGCCAGTGCCCTCTCCAGGCTCCCCTAATCTCTCGCTGTGACTGACTATCCGTCCATACCGGTATGGTGGAGACGCCGTCTCCCCAGTCGTCTTCGTGAGGCGTACAGGTTTCTGCAGAGTCCTCTATGGTTTAATCCCATGCTGTTTTGCTCCCTCACATCCTGGCATCCTCCTCGCCGTCTACCCTCGGTATCCTGTAGGCGTCGCAGCGCTCTACTTCTGCTGCGCGTTTGGCTGGGCGGCGCTCTTGACCACGTTGTTATCGAACAACACAAACATATTTATTATTACTAACCTTTAGTAAACAAATAAAATACCGATATTATTATTATCGCTTCTCCGAAAGCAAGCGCGAACATTCGCATTATTACAAAAAGAAACACTTAAATTATTATTATTCGCATTGTGACATTCATCGCGGAGCGCTTGCGATCTTTCACGTTATAAACGAAGCACATGTTCTATTTTTTCGCGAAGCACTCAAAATCACTGACGTTAAAACACAAAAAATTATTACACAGAATTTAAAACAAAGGGCGCCACCAGATCGAATAATCTGGACCGATTGAAATCTTTAGAGCATGAGACATAAAATCAGGAATGGATCCCGTCGTTGTCGAACGACGTCGGCCCCACGTCTGGGAGCCAATTAAGACGACCACGATTTCTTCCCAGTCTGACTGCGTCAGACAGCATCCTTCCAAGGCTTTCGGTGAGGGAACTTAGGGATAGGATGGGAGAAAGGTGTCTCTTTTAAAGATTTCAATCGGTTTCTCTTGGCCAAACTCTATCCCAGAGTTGGCGAGTTTATTTTCACAATATTGATTGTCGGTTACAAAAACACAGATATACAATTGCAATTACAACTACAATTATAACAGGACCAACAGGCCTAAACGAATAAGTACCTCCTGCCTGCCGAGGCAGGAGCGGAGATGACCGTAGAGTTTGAAAGAAGGATAACGACTGGGGCGACTTGGCGGTTATTTTATTTGACAGCCACATGTATACTCTGTGATTCTAGTATGAAAAACAGCTTGACCAATCAACGCAAAGCATTCTGGCCTGAGCTGAATTCAACCAATCACTGCGAAGCCGTCGCAATGAGTCGGTTACATGAATTTATAACAATTTGAACTGAATTTATTCGCGTTATATTAATCGTTTAGGTCCTATTATCATTGATTGAGGTGATAATAAGATGGTTCGAGAGAGTCCTGATGACCTACAATATCAGGCGGTATCAAAACTAAGTCCACGCATTGATATCGTATTGAAACTTCAAATCTAAAATGCTACGTAGTGATAGGTAGAAAATGATAAGATATCAAAGTACTGATCAATCATAATATGACCTTCCAATGCCCTTGGCTTCGGTTGCGGCGCTTACGTGTTCGAATCCCAGTACTGGTTGTTAAATCTTCCCTCTCACCCTTCTCTGACCTTATCCTTCTTTCTCTACTCTTTTAGAATCAAGAAAAAAATTGAGGATTTCGATTGATGGAATTTCAATATCAAATTTTAATCTTTTTAGTTTTTACTTTCCATGATCTCTTTTAATGTAATCTATATGCATTTCAAGTGCACGAATGAACTTGGACTGACTTGCACTTGAAACGCATGAAGATTTAAAAAGGGCGAAACCCGGGTCGTTACTCATCGAAACTCATCGAAAAGTACAAAATTCAAACGATTCAATTTTGAAAATCGAATGATTTATAAACTTATTAACAAACAGTTCTCACAGAAACATCCTGTGATATGCTCCGTTAGGTGTACATCTATGCCCCGCAATGAGAACAGGGCGTCGTGGTTAAAAAAAAAATGTGACTAAATTAAACTTTTTTTCGTCGAAGTCGTGGTCGTGTTTTTGGTCAATGTTGGAGCCGGAGTCGTGTTTTTCGGAAATGCCGTAGTCGTAATTTTTTAACGACTCCACAGCCCTGCTTTAAACCCATTGGTTCTCACGTAAAATTGTGCTGTGGCCGCATCGTAGTGGTCCCATAGAAATGTCTGGTGGCCGCACCAAATTTTTGTTTCGAGTCTATTGTGCTTAAGTTTCGTCAAATGGGCCAAAACACGTTTGACAATTTACTATTGGTATTAATTGGATACGAAACGATTCATTTTAAGGGTATTTGTTGGCAAATTAACTTGTAAAGCCACATTTTTTAATATCAATATGTATTATGAAGCTGCCGGTGATCCGCAGCTAAATCCTCTGGTGGCCGCACATATAAACCACTGCTTTAACCATCAAAAATAAAGAGTTGCTTAGAATTCCCGTTCGTGTGAATTTACGTAGTGCTTTTAACACCAAGCAGAATTATAAGCATTGTTATATTTTGGAATGTTGAAGTGTCCAATAACTATAGCAGTCACCTTATCAATTGTATTATATTTTAATCATGGTGTCACAAAACTGGACTCAATTCCAAATTCAAACTGTTATATTTTCCTCTTTTTTATTGTTGTGTACGCAACGTATAAGGTAAAGAAGGGTGGGTCTGGCTGTTTTTCCAACGTACTATTAGTCATAAATTATTCATCAAGGTTGGTTTCCTGCTAGAGATTCCAAATACTCGACATCTCAACTACTCGAGTATCGAGTAGTACAATTTTAAAATACTCGATTACTCGAGTATACTCGAGTAGTTTCAGATGTACCTAAACATATATTATTAATTCAAATTTGTGTATATATGATGATAAATAAATTAAATAAGCTTGTTTTATTTAATTAATAAATTTATTTCAATGTATGAAACGTATCTTTCAAAAATAAAAGAGAATTAAACGTCTCAACTTTTAATTTGGTTCGAAGTTTCGTTTTTTTATTCCCGCAGTAGAAACAACTTTCTGTGTTGCTGTGGACGTCGGCTTTAAAAGTTAGAAATGAATTAAATAGTGCTATCTAGTTTGCCTGTCCGCTATTTAAAAAAAATACAATTCAGAAGGAAATCTTCATTTATTAATTACGAGTATTACTCGAGTATCGAGTTCTTGATACTCGAATTGGAGTCTCTAGTTCCTGCAGATAGCGTTCGAACGCGGAAAATTCCAGTTTTCTAAATATAGTTTTCCACTGCCGGAAAACAGACAAATTCACCCCATTGCTGCGTATAGTTTTTATTTTCGTTTACTGTTTACCAAAAATAATTTATGTTCACATTTTTATTTATGTCACACATACCACTCATTTTATATTGTTTATTATTCGCGGTATTTTTCTCGTGACGTAACTGATAACTTTTTGTATGTTATACGCATACTGTTTTGACGAGAAATTGACGTGTAGGAAATTATTCAAATCTATTCTATGTATGTGTTTTAAAACCACTTCGGTACCGTAAGGCCACTGGTGGTCGCCGCGTACGAACGTCGCTAATACTGTCGCAAATATTGCAAAACATAAAAAAATCTTCCTGTAAGAATTTGTATAATATTTTTCTTTTCATAGCTTATGACATCTTTACACTTTCTCTAGAAATAAAAAATGGTTCTCTGTCATCAGTCAATCTTGTTGAAAAAAATATTTTTTAGAAGTTGGGCGGTAGATGTTTTCAATGCGACCATTTTTCTGGGTACTGAAGCGGTTAAATGAAAGATCAACCAACCAATCCGACCAACAGCCAAATTTTTCGTAGTATACAACATGTTATATGCATAAATAAAAAGTACAAACTTTTAAATATGTTTTCCACGATTCCGATTCCACAGTACAGATTTTTACAGTGTTTCTTTTCGCAATATAGGTATTTAAATATTTTATATAAATATAAACTTCGGTATCGGGTCCGTGGTGCGGTGGTCAACTTCGTTGACTTCCATGACGGACATCACTGGTTCGAGTCCCATTACGAAGAGCATTTTTTTTATATCTCCCATACGAAGACATGGGTGTTTGTGTTTTAATGTTCCTTCCAGTCACAAGTCCTGTCGTAGCTTAATTCTCGGTATGCCTAATCTCATCAAGCCGAAGGGAGGTTGAACGAGAGCGGGCATAGATTTTAAAAAAAATGATCGACGTCAGCATTTAAGGCACCTTTTCTTTGTACGAAATTCCGCGTATATTTCGTAATGATTTTCGCTCGACGCGAGCATTTTCGACTCAATTATCAAGCGAACCCGGTCTTGATCTTCACGAAATATATGGTGTCTCCGAGACCCACTTTCGTGTAAAATTATAAACGTGCTCTTGAAATAGTGTTAACACAGCCTTGACTCGAAAATTACTCGGTTTGCTAAATTTAGACATCGTGTATCGATTATACTCGATATTATATTTTGAAATAGATTTTTAAAAATAACGCACGTTTTATTTCCGTTATCATGTTAGCAACACTCGCCCGTTGTACCCCTGAATGTAGCCACGTAGTGTTTTTTGTATTTGTTTTTAAACGGTGTATGAGAATAATTATTCAATTTAACCTTTTGCGCTCGTCAATATATATTTTTTTTCCTTCCAGCAACTCCTCAATATATTTGAGAAATTGATTTATATCACAGAGCTTGCGTATTTATTAACATGATAAAACGAAATACCGACAAATATACAACGTCATGACATGTTTACAAACTTTGACTAAGGCACACAAACCAATAAATACGGTTTTTGAAATAAGGATAATTCAAAAATAATTTAGATCTATTTTCCAACCGAGCTTTACAATGTCTAGCAGGGTTCGACATTAATTACGAGTTGCGCGTTACCTATACGATGTCGAGCTAGACTCGACCAAGGAGTTAATGTAATATGCTACACAATATATAAATAAATAAAAAAAAACAATTATTTGTAGAACTTCCACAAACGTTTTGTAAAGATCGGATCCGGTTTCGCTCGTCGCGAGCATTCTCGACTGATGTATACGATTGTTTTTAACCAAATATGCATTGGCATTTACTTGGTAGAACTCCATTATAACACGGTGGAATAAATAGCAATGTGTTTCAGTTACAAAGAATTAATATATTATGCACAGCTGATAGCTGTTTCGGCTTTCGCCCAGTTTTTGTTCTGTTCTAAACGTATATGTTGGTGTGCACAACCTTTCGCTCTTCCGCCGTGATTGATATTGGGCCGCATAAAATGTCATTGGGGGCCGCAGGTTGTCCATCACTGGTCTATGTGATAAGAAATTTCTGAACATAAACAGCTCTTACGTCTGGACATCTTCAACATTGTCGGTCCCTGTGGTCTAGTGGCAAGAGCTTTGTCCTAGCAATCGGGGGGCCCGGGTTCAATCCCCGGCAAGGTTAGATTTTTTCAATTGAAAAAAAAGATCTTGGGCTGGGTGTTATGTTATTTATCGTTGATTTTGTGCACAACTGATACATTATTTACCATCGAGTTAATCTCGTGTGACTTTCACAACTCAGAATATTTGGCGCATTGGCGCAAGCTGTAATGCCAAATATTTTTTTATAAAAATTAAAAAAAAAAAATAAAAAAAAATCTTCCCATGATTACTTATCTATAAATTTGTTGTTTTAAAAACACATGTGGAAAAACAAAAGAATTAATAGAGATTGATTGATTGTTGAAATCGTCCGATTGTAAAAATTATTGAAGGTCACACATAATGTGATCAAAATTGATAATATATGTTATCTTTAAGCATTCTGGTGAATATAAAAAAATATGCTTTGTAATTATTCCGCAATTAATTTATTACGATCAGGACCGGTTTCGCCCATCGCGAGCATTTACGAGTAATACAGAGCTATTTATGCGATGTATTCACGTTTATTCAGTTAAATATGATCGCGATGAGCGAAACCAGTTCCGATCTAAATAAATTAATTGTGGAATAAGTACAAAACATTTTTTTTTTATATAATACCTTGCCACCAAGTTTTGACAGAAAACATATCAAAAGTGATTCTGGTAAATATAGTTCAATTCTAAAGTCGGTTTGCGTCAACAGTGGATGTCATTTATATTTAAATAAAGAATCATTGAAAAAACATGAATCCGTCTGTTTTTTTTATAAGTTAGTTCTATTTAACCTTTAGTATCAAAAGAAATAAATTATTGTGTATAATTTAAATATTGACGAATTTAAGACCATATTACGTGTGGACTAGAGACTCCAATTCGAGTATCGAGTACTCGATACTCGAGTATACTCGTCCATTTTTCAAGTGCTCGATACTCGGGTATATTGAATAATACTCGAGTAAATACTCGATCCTAGCTTTAAAACATCTCTATCCAAATTTTATTTACAAAAAATATATACATAGGCGTAAAAAACCTTGAATGTGTCTCGAAGACGTTTGAAACTTTACAAAGCGTGATCGTCGCGTGTTGTAATTGACGGTCGACGAGGGGCACTGGCGAAAAGGGCGGGGGGGCCTGGCGGAAGGGAAATGGATGGAGACATTGTGTCAAAATAAAAGCACAGCCGCGTAAATTCGTTCTCTGAATGAACAATTTTATTACTATAAAAACACATTACAAATCTGTCACTCAAATGTGCTTGAACATTTGCAATAAAAACACAAACTCTTAATGGAAACATATTTTTAATTATAAGAAATAACAAAATATCGGGATCTTTACTAAAATACTAACTAGATTATATTCATTCTGTGAATTTGTGAACATTCAAGAAATTATATTTAACTGACGCAGTTTCATCATATTCAATGAAAATATTTTTTAAAATTTGTTATATTATTAGTAGGTATTCCTTAAAAAATATGGTGACCACAACATTCATCATTCTCCATATCTTTGGCATCCGAAATACCCGCAATGTTCTCAAAATCTTTATCGGAATCAGTATCACTATCACTAAACTCTTCAGCAATTTTATTCATTTCTTCCTGTGTCAGATATTGTCTGGCCATTGTGAAAATTTTCCGAATCACAAATAAACAATGTTATGACAGTTAAAAACTTGGCAAAGTTAGATAACGGAATAAGCTTTTTAAAAGTTTGTAGCATGTAAGAACAATGTGCACGTGTACTTCCGCTGTTGTACCGCGATCTCAATCGAATATTGTATGTATTGCACTCTCTGTCTAACTCATAACATTTTTACGACTGTTTCGCTCGGCTAAAATGCAGTGGTTGCTACTCACACATTACTGTTTGTATATTTCTATCTCCCCCTAAATTATAATAAATAATAATCTTTTTGTAAGATGATTTAAAACGTCATTTTTTATTGAAACTTATACTTCCGCTATATAGATTAAATATAAACACGTGTTACACTTCGTTGTCAAACAGAAAGAAAAACAAAGTCTAATAAAGAAGCTTTTGTTTCCGATATTTTATAGCAATAATTTTTCTTTCCTCGTCATTTTACATGTAAAAATGAGGTTAAGTTCATCGCGAGAACATTGTTTCGTTTGTAGAACTTTCTCATGTTTTTTTTAATTTATTGTATCTCCCACTTAGCGCGTTTTGCTAATTGAGCTTTCAGAGGAGCGAATATCGCACTTGGTATACGAAGACGTAAGTAATTATTATTTGGCTTCTTACGTCTACCATCCCATACAATATGTCAGTTGTTGAATTATTCTGCTAATGAAATTTATCTCTTAATTGTCTTTCGCCTTCTTCCTTCCCACCATGCGTGCATTATTGAGCTATTGTATTTAAGTAAATATTCACTTATATCTCCGAAGTAAATAGTTACCTATTGTATTTTTCTGTGGTAAAATCGACGTGGCTTTCGAATTATGATTGATTACACAAAGAAGACATGGAAAATATTTATTTTTATTTTTCTACACATGCTCAACTATTTTTTTTACAAATAGCCAAATTTTCAGTTCTCTATATGCCCTATTATATGTATATTTTAAAGATAAAGATCCTATTCAACAAGAGTTGAAAAATGCCATTTCATCGATATCTCATAAACCGAAAACTAAATTCATTAAACATTCTTGTAGTCAAAATTTAAAGAAGATTTAAAAAGTTAGATTCTTTTAAGCAGCGGACATATAAATTAGATACACTATTCAATTCATTGCTAACGATAAAACCAACGTCCACAGCTACCGAGAGAGTTTTTTCAACTGCGGGAATAATTAAAACTAAAATTAGAACAAATCTTAAATTTGAAACATTTAATTCTTTGTTATTTTTAAAATATGTGTTTAGTAAAATGAATTAAATGTATCAATGAAATTAAATAAGCTTTTTTATTTATTTATCCCTATTTATTTCCAAAAATGTGAATTAATAGTATATATTTTGGTACATCTGAAACTACTCGAGTATACTCGAGTACTCGAGTATTTTTCAATTTTACTACTCGATACTCGAGTAGTTTAAATGACGAGTAATTGGAGTCCCTAGTGTGGACGAATATTATTCAGTATTTACACTCTAGTCCAGTGGTTCTCATGTGCGGCCACGGTGGCCGCATGCGGCCACCAGAGGATTTTGCTGCGGCCACCAGAAGCTTCATAGTTAATATTGATATTTAATAAAAATGGGTTTTTACAAGTTAATTTGTCAACAAAGACACTGAAAATTAAATATTTTGTATGCCTTGCATTGTGCATCAAGAATTGCTAGTTAGAAATAACTCAACACATACATGTTTAAATCTTTTTGGCAAAAAAGACTCATCACAAAAATTTGGTGCGGCCACCAGACATTTCCGTAGTACCGCTGATGTTCCTAATGCGGCCACAGCCAAATTTTACGTGAGAACCACTGCTCTAGTCTACGATAACAAGAACAGGGGCTACGAACAGCACAGCGCATGCGTAGAGACACCGTTTGTAAGTGTGCGTGTAAATGTGTCAGTGGGTCTACGAACTACGGTGCACGCTCTACCGCTACGGTGCACTTTCTCACGTCTACACTTCTGTTGTTCGACAGTAATAAGTGTTGCCCAATCGTCGACGAGATGTGTTCCTTATTTATAGAACTCGGAATGAGTGTTGTCTTTGATTGTGTTCGATTTTTAAATTCCGGACTGTTCGAATTTCTTATTCGAATTCTTTTATTTGGTTTCGCATTTTGATTTCATGAAATGTTTAATGTTCGATTTATGGTTGAACGAATATTATTGTTGAGTGATACCAAAGCTTTGTTTATATATAACAGGGGTGGCCAAAGCGTAGTGATTCCCAGTCGATCGTCTGTTTGATCTGTACAAATCTCTGGTGCCCGTCCCAAAAAGCGTGCGAGACAAGTCGTGTGGCAGGGATAACATGCTAAAATCTCGAAATCAGCCGATTATCGGCGAAAATCTCTTTCTAAAACCCGGGTCAAACAAGGGTTGCAATTAGAATAATATAGGCTTTAAATTGCTACTTTTAATGCTGGTCGATCGCCGCCAATAATTTCAAACGAAAGTCGATCGCGGGCAAACAAGTCTTGGTCACCCCTGATATATAAGAAAGCGATTTATTTTATTAGTTTAAACATATTAATCAAGAACGTACATATGACATGTAAATTCGTTTCGAAAATATCGATATTTTGATCATGTCCGCTTCCATTGTGGAGCATATAGACTCCTAATTAAGTTCACGTTTTTTTTATACGAGGACTGTGTGTAAGTCAGTTTCTATATATGAAAAGATACGGATAGAATATGGCCAAAGCTATCTTTTGAAATTGTCAACATGACTATGCATTCGAGAAATCCGCTAATCGGTTGAAAAACAGTTCATATTTAGATCCGGACCCATGCGTAATGCAACCAAAGACAGGGTAGTTATTATAAAATATATTTGTGCTATCGATAATCACTGTATTCGATAAATTTCTACGCCCAAAATTCAATTATTTTGAACTTATTCCAATTTTAAAACGGATGATAACACTTTTAAATTGCTATCACGCCTGCTATTATATGCTTTAATATGAGCGCCCAACAATCAAGTAGATAGTCAAATACGCAGAAATACTTAATTATAAATAATTATTAAAATTGCGCAAAAAACTATATGCCAACAGTTGGCTTGTATCAACATCATCGATAAGAGAGATATAAATATGTACATCAAAGCTATCTATTTTATTTGATACGTTTCGGATAGATATCGGAAACGTTGTATCGCTGCGATTTCCCAAGGGATTATAGCACTTCGATACCGACCATATGACATATCAGCTCACACCTATATAAATATAAGCATTTAGTTTTTTCCAGTGCTTGAAATGTACGATCGGCGTTCCGGTACAATTTTTCCATTTCAGTCACTGGAATAAAAATTTTTTTACAATTTCAATGTAGTATCATGTCTGAGAAGCAATGCTTTATATATCCGTGAAAATTCTTTTTGTAGCACGTTTAAATGATTTATATTGCTCCCACAACTCGTGTTGTAAAAGCAGTTCTGTCTTGTGAGACTTTTTGGAAAAGTAATTGGAGAGCATTAATCATATATGTACTAGTTAAATTGCCTCTTTGGACTGGTTCACAGAATGAAAAATGAAAACAAGAGCATGAAGTGGATTTCCGTGTGCCGAGATAAACTTGTTTCGATAGCCTCGTTATAAAAATTTCTCAAATGAAAAGAAAACAGTTGTTTTAATCGTATACACGCCTACCTGTCACATACTTACATTACACGTCCGATGTATTATATGTGACAGAAAACAGAAAATAATTGGCTTTAGTATTGTTTTCTAAAATTGCCGTCACATGACATTACTAGCAGCCGTGATCACTACGTTTTGATGCGATTTTTTTACACCTACTATTTATTTTGTAATGATCAGGACCGGTTTCGGCCATCGCGTAGATTTCCAGCTGATGATTATGATCTCGATCATTACGAATGATCATTTTTCAATTAGTAACAAAAAAGGTGTTTTATGTATTTTAGTATAATTCCTTTCCACCAACAATTTACAGTTAATACGGTAAGAAAAATAACAATGTATTTCTTACCGTATTATAATGGAGTTCTACTAAGTAAATGCCTACTCAATCAATAAATATTTACAGTTAACCCCTGAAAAGTGAGAGTATGATTATTTATTGTTCTTAATTACCTTTGTCAATTTGCATCGATGCGATTTGATTGTAACTTAACGAAGACACCCAATTGACTAAAACTAATTTAAACTTATGTTCAAACATGACCTAATCTCACAACATTATATTGAGAAACGGACATCTCTTCGAAGATAATATCTAAATACTAAATTTCAAAATTGGAACGATATTTTCACTCTGAAGAATGTGTAGCATAAAAATATTTAAAATTCGAACAGTGTTCGCGATTTGCAATCGAATATTAATTAGATTGAGATCAAAATGTAATTCAAATTTCGAATAACGATTGCAACAATGTCTGTTGCAGAGAAGTATTTGCAATTCGTGTGGTGATTTTTACTATGCACTTTCTACTTTCAAAATTTTCAGCGACTGAAGTAAACGTTCTTATGCATTTTTACATTTGAATATTTCACGTTCACATGGCATTATTATTATATCAAAAAGAGAAGTTATAATATCGTGTTAATACACAATCGAAATAGTGTCGAACATGTGCAAAAAAAAAATCATCAAAACTTATATACATTTAAGTGAACAATTCGGCTGTCTCACCACCCCCACCCCCCGTTATGCGTATGCAAAGTTTTTTCACAACCGCCTTTTATAACGCTATACGATTAAAAAAATAAACGAATTTACTTACTTGACCCGATACAGAGCTGCACGGGCCTAATCATTTCAATCCGAAATTATATATTTTTTTCTTCATTGTATGTAACTAGGGTTGCCATCTGTCATTCATTCAATGTAGCCCACTGTTATTTCGCTTTTTATAATATTTGAAAGCACATGAAACTACAACAATTCTATGAAATTTAAGGTTTACGTTATCATAAAAATAATAACACATTTTTATTACTTTTTCCACATAAAATTTATTGGATCAGGACCGGTCTCGCTCATGGCGAGCATTATCAGTTGATAATTTAAATAATGATCGCCATGTGCGAAACCGGTCCTGATCCAGTGTATTTTACGTGTAAAAGTACTAAAGATGTGTTATTATGCCACTCCACCAAGTATTGACACTGAACACTTTGAAAGTGATTAAAGTTATCGTTACTTTGGTTTGAATGTATTTCATAAAATTATTTGATGTCAAATAATATTAAAATTCTCTGACATCTGTATGCAGGGTTGTGGAGATGGTAAAACAACGTTCGACTCCGACTCCGACTAAAAATAGTTTAATATCTACACCTTTTTTTCCTAATTTTCCTATGTATGTGTATTCAATTAAATATCAAATCCGGCCGATAGCCAAATTTTACATATTATATGCAAAAATAAAAAGTTCAAACTTTTCAAAATTTCCGACTCCGAGTACGACTCCGGCCAAAAAGCCCCGCGACGACTCCGACCAAAAAGCCCTGTCTGTATGTCACAATAATCAACTCTTGGTTACCGGAACAGGTGGTTCAACGTTAACCTTGACTACAATATATAGTTTAAGCCTAAAGTTGACGAATAAAACGATTATTACAACTGTATTGCATCAGTTATAGTCTTTCACATAATAACCGGTTAAAACCGGTTTCTACATCGGTGTTAATGGGTAGATAATTTATGCCTTGTGAGATATTGTCGTAAATTAACCATGAAGAAGTGGTAATGAATAAATTCCTAGTAAATTTTATTGTATTTTTATTTATGCATGCGACTTATGAATTATTTAAAAGTCTTCGGGTAGGTCATGGATGAAAGATAAGATTAATTTTTAAAATGAACTCTCGGTTAAATTCCTATGAAAGCGTAACATCTAATTTTGACGTTTGTTTCAAAATGGCCGCCGTTTTAGTGATGCTAGTATAATAAAAACGCGGAACTAAATCGGGAATTATTGCTGATTATTTATTAATTATACATATACATTACATTGTATTTTTCTTTAATTACCTAAACAATCCAAACCTAACCTAATGTGATAAAATAAATTTTGCCAGGTCTTTTTTTTTTTTTGAAAATAAATGCATTTTATTTAAAAATTATAAATGTAGCGCCACAATCAGACGAAAAACAATTTCGTATACTAACAACACGGTGGGCCATTTCGAATGAAACGTCAACATTCGATGTTACTCTTCCATAGGAAATCACCTAACTTTTTATTGTTTACACACCGTAAAATAGTATTTCTTTTGACGAACATATCAATGGACTCTTACAATTATTACTGTAGGAGTCAAAATTGTAATGCATAAATTTAATTTCAACCGTGCCCGAACCTCCACTGAGCGTTTTTTCGCGCCACAACTCCTGCCTCATCCGAACCGAATTCCAGCGTCATCTTTAGTCAACCTCCCTCATTTCAGTTCAGACCGTGAGGCCCAACCTTGCGTCCTACTTGCCAATCAACTTTTTTTCTCCAGAAATTTTCACGTACGACTGAAAAACAACTAAAAATAACGATTATTTAATAACTGTTACCCATGCGGTCTTCGAACGATTTGAAAATTGCCAAGCTGGACCTTCTGCCAAAAAGGTTGTGCATCACTGAATTAAGACGTCACCGCACTTAAGTTTGCGCGACATATTAATTAAGAACCGTATTATGTTTAACTGTAATTGTGAGGAAATAGAAATTCGTGTAAACAAATACATACAAACGAGAAACTTTTTTTTTATTTAAAATAACCTTTCAATGTGACTGACGAAGTATTTTACGACTTAGCTACGTGAAGCGTAAAAAGTAACCGTTTTCCCTAGCACCGAAGTTTGCCAGTCGTTTTTGGAATTCATTATTTCAAAATTGGAACGGTACACCGTCTGTTTGAATTAAGAACAATTTTAATTAAAACCAATTGTGGGCGTGTTGGAGTTTTGAATATCATTAAAGCCTAATTGATTGTACGGTTATAAATGAAATCATTGAAGTGTGAAGATTAAACTTCATTAATACCTAGGCTTTGGCGAGTTCAGATCGGGGCTTTCGGCCGATTAAACCAGTGATTCCGAAAGATAATGTGGCGATAAATATTCATAGTATTATCTCGTTTTTATTACTTATATATAAGTCAAGTAAAAATGAATTAAAGCCGTTTATTTTAATTCATAGCTAGATTGATAGCTAACTACTAGTCATATCCTTTGTATCGTTTTTCTTGTAGAAAACTTCTTTAAATATTTATCCATTAGAGGCCATATGCTCCACATTGGGAGCGGATTAGTTAAAAACAAAATGTTTATTGCCAATTATAAATTTCTATCAAGTCGTTCGATGTAATATAATAATTATCAGCGCATCCAATTTTTTTACCATGCCCGCTCTCAATTGGGAGCATATGGAATCCTCGCGGAGTTTATCTCAACATGTTTTTTCTACGAAAACTCCTTGTTACTCAGTGGCTCAACCTCTCTTTTACGAAAAGAGTAAGGATTGAAAATATGCGAGGACTAATGAAGGATTTACGATTAGCTAATCGCTCTCGCTACGCGCCGCTTCTTGGGATCGGAAGGATGGAAAGGGATTTGCAACACAAACACCCATTGCCTTCGAACAGAATCGAGGTATCGACATAAATAATCTGGTTTGTACCGGGTTTTGAACCTGGGCGGTCCGTCACGGAAGCTAACGACGTCTATTATATTTCATAAAATATTTTTTCAAAAAAAAAATTGAAAATTATTTAAATTTGATTTTAAATTAGATTTTAAATTACCCGGGGCTTAAATCCAGCAGAGCGGTATGATCTCTACTTTATCGTCTGTAGTTTTTGTTACCGTTCATGTATATCAATTTCATTTAAAAGCGATAATACGGTTCATGTATTTACATAACATTTAAAAATCGATAATGTTATGCGGTAATAACGCACCTATCAATCATTATTGAAAGCATTTAATTTAACATCACGCCCAACCAGCGAGTCACCATGTGGCGTAATTTTATGATATTATTTTTTCATAGTCAAAAAACTGTGAAGTAATTACATACCACCCACCGACACTCTGACTAAGGCCTATCCACGCATTTCTAGGTCCAATGACACCACTCCACTGCCTGCAACGTCCGCATTCGCATTAACAATATATCGGTGTAATTTTTTTTTTTTTTTTGAAAAGCCGCTCCCTTAATCTGCCACTCGTTTTCGGTGCACTCATAATACTTCCGCGCCGGCCCTGGTTGAAATTTTATATAGTAATTGTTGCCCAATGCAAATGTTCGGTAAAAGGTAAAAGAAAATTGCTAATGTGAATAATTTGATAATTGCATAAAATATTTCAATAACACAGTGACAGGTTACTTGAAGTATGTATGCATGAATGAAAAATACTGTTTGATACTATATGACACTTACCTAACTTAGATGAAGAATGTAGCCGTCGAAAAATTGTGTTGAGATTTTTGGTAGGGGTGGCAAAATTGGAATCTTGTTGTTTTTTATTGTTACGAAAATCCCGAGTCTTCCAAAATTCCAAATTTACACTGCAGTTTTAAAAATCTATTTTTTCCGTTTATCACACTAAAAAAAAGAATACATGTTTCCAATAGCACACAAATATCAGTCTTCAAGTATTCTGCTTTGTTTAGCTATCGTTGAGCGACGCAATTACAAGATGTTTTGGTACTTCGTTGTTTTATGCCAGGCAGCAAAACTTGAAATGAATGTCGCTGCAACCTCAAAGCACACATAGGGCGGGGGGCGTCACTTGACGATTTTTTTAAATAAAAACAAAGAATTCATCCCTCGCCATCAGTTGCGAAAGAAGAGCCAAAGCATGTATAACTTTGGAAGTGCGCGACGAGGAAAGTGCAGTGACATTTCTACAATCAAGTAATATTATTCCGCGGGAGATTATGTGCAGTAATGGACATTTAATGACGCTTTCATTTGGAGTCAGGACACGCTGGGTTTGCCAAGAGTGTTTCTTGGTGATGGTTGCTGAGTAGGTAGCGGTTCTTGGAGTGCATACTCGGAGATCAGTGCTCATTTTTTACATATTTAATGCGAGGCATAAGATTCAATAATCTGGAATACATTAAAAAATACATTAATGGCCGTATACACATATAAGTATTCGGCCATTAATTTGATGATTAATATGTCATTTCATATGGATGGCGAAGGTTAAGGCAACCCTTAGGTTTAGAGATATTTTTTCGTGTTTAGCTGCCTGGCATAAAACAACGAAGTACCGATGTGGTACTTCGTTGTTTTATTCATATGCTCCACTTTAAAACATCAGCTTCCAGGCTGCAGATTTTTTTGCTCACTCTTTTTCTACACTCATAGATTTAACACTCATTTTTCTTTGTAGAAATCTAGTAATTACTAGAACTACTACTATGAACTCCTCGACATTCTACAACTTGGTTGGAAAATTATTTTTTATTATCTTTAATTATCCTTATTTCGAAATACAAAGTTTGTAATATGTCATTATGTGTGCAGTTTTACCTTGCGCAAATACGCACACCCTGTGATATCAATCAATTTCTCAAATCTACTGAGGAGTTGCTGGAAAAGGAAAAGAACATATATTGAGAAGTGTAAAGGGCTTAGATGTAAATTTTGCTAAAGTAAATTAAATCCCCATAATTATAACAAACCCACTTAATTCATTGAAACTTGTGTACATTCAATTTTCGCTAATTTTCATTTTAATAGCAATTTAACTTTGTGATCTACTTCTATTTTTGTATATAAACGATACAAACTGTTTACTACGCGTCAGTTCAAGTACATCCGTGCACTAGAAATGCCTGAAGATACCGCAAGTCGAAGCCCGGGTCGTTAGCGACAAATCTCATGGAAAAGTACAAAATTCAAACAATTCAAATCTGAATCTGTTTGAATTTGTAAAATGCAAACGTGCATCGCAAAACCCTGTTCGCCACATATTTCTTTTTGCCATGAATTGTTACGAATTGTGATAGCTTTTCTGTTATTTATTGTACACCTTATTATATAATTATTAATATCGAAACGACATTTTTGCACGACACGTCTCATTATTTTAGCAGAGTTTGCCACGAAGGCGATTACGCCATTCGCCTGTCGTGCATATCATTCTTAATGGCATGATTTTTTCTCACTATTGCGTCAATTCATTTAGTTGTTATGCTTCGTTGAGTCGCAATATTCCCATTGCAGTAAAATCTAGTCATTGTCCATCATTGAATTATTTTCTTCAATTACATTAAATTACACATAAATTTTATTGGATCAGGACCGGTTTCGCTCAGTCAGTCGCTCAGGATAGATACAGACATTAAGATTTATTTATTAAATGCACTTATTTTGGCTTTCACTTTGTTAATGATAATTCATAGATTATCGATTTTTGATACAATAGCTCGCATTGCTAAGAAGTCTTCAACATTTTAATTATAGTCTATTTTTCTTCAATTTATTTGCTTAGTTGTAATACGAATTGTTTCTTCATACATTGTAATTCTTACTTAACTTTTGTATAAATACCACTGTTTCGTTGTATTTCTTATCAGTTGACAATGCTCGCCGTGAGCGAAACCGGTCCTGATCGAATAAATTTTATGTGGAATAAGTACTGGAAATGTTTTATTATTTTTTATTATAATGCCATTCCACCAAGTATTGACAGTGTACATCATAAAAGTGATAAAATTAGGATGTTAAAATATATGAGAAAACTATATATTACATGTATAGTTTTTGTGGAACTATTTCATGATTAGATGTAATTTTCATTGCGATTTTTTCACCTTGTGACAAAAAGGATTTTTGGCTTTTCCACTAAGTTCCTTTTTTGAATGCGTCAAGTAAAAACAAATGAATAACTATCTGATGCGATATCTTGCCATTCTGTGGGCAGCAGTATTAGGTTAAGTATATTATCAAAAGGAAAATAGATATTAAATGCTTTTGCCATCACTTTTAAGTTGTTGTTCACTGTCAATACTTGGTGGAATAAAAAAAATAAAAAAAACATTTTTAGTACTTATTCCAAATAAAATGTATTAGTTCAGGGCCGGTTTCGCGCTTGGCGAGCATTATCAACTGATGTTGACAGTTGGTTACCTTACTTTGAAAAGGTTCTAATTGTTTTTTTTTTGTTGCCTTGAATGACCTTTTGGTCGGAAACGCTTGTAAGGGGTATTTCAATAGGGACGCTCAAAATATGTTACTCTGTCCTGCTGAGTAGATTATTCATTGTTTAGTGGCCAAATTTGAGTCAATCAGTTTGGTAAATAATCGGCCAACACCTACCTGTACGTCATCAAAATACAATATCTGGTGAAAACATTGCTGCTGTGTGTGAAAGTGTACAGGAAAACCCAAGGCAGCTTATTTCTCGTTGTTCACAAGAACTTGGCTTTTCTGCGACTTCAACTTGGCGAATTTTGAATCGGGCCTTATGTCTAAAACCTACCCGTATAAAATCCAACTAACCAAGGAACTTCAGGTCAACGACCACAGACAACGCCTGATTGGGTTCTGGAGCAGTTGGAAGTTTATCCAAATTTGTCAAAAAAGTCAACTTTAGCGACATGGCCCATTTTATAATGAATGGATATTGGCAGACATTTGATGCTATATTCCATATTTAATGCCGTAAAATATACTTACAAATGAAATTAAAATTTAGTCGAAATCTCACAAACAACTTGTTTTATTTACATTTCAAAACTAAGCGTCCTTATAAAAAGACCCTTTATAAGATAATATGATGACAAAATTTTTAACAAATAAGGAGAAAAATGTAAGTGAATTATTAATCAAGACTCTAATCACATGCAGTGGGACTGCCCCGAGATGAATACCAAAGGAGCAGGTCTGTTTGCTGCGGTCCGTCTTCATGAAGGCCTAATAGGCCACAATGACTTGATCTCGACCAAGGCCGACTTTGTGGCTTTCGATAAAGTTGCAACATAATTTAAACAAATTCCCCTAAAATTCGTATATTTTTTGAACAGATTCATCTATATCCTTGAAGTAGAAATATATTTTTATTTTTTCGCATGCCAACAACGCTGCTGTTAATGTCATTCCATGGTTCATTATTGCGTATTTCGCTATCTTCTTCTACAGAAGACACAGATGCTCAGTAATTATCGGAAACATTATGTCAATGAATCGAAAACAAGTGCTCATATGCAGTCTCAGTTTTTTTCGACGAATCGATTGGAAGGGTTCGAATGTTTTTTTTAAGAAATATTCAACAAAAACGGTCTATCGGGATAATATTTGTGAAGGGACCATAATTTTTAAACGTACAATCGAGAAATCGGGGATCGGTTAATGCGGGACTTTTTAAGATTGTTCTTATGGGTGTTTCGCCGGGACTAACGTTTGTTGCGAGAACGTAAGATCGGGGTTCCACTGTATATGTATTTAAAATTCACCATTTTGCGGAGAAAAAACTTTTTGAAACACTTTCCTCGAAAATGAATTATTGCTCTCTGCAAGACGGCGTCCGTACGCCCATTTTTTGAAGAACAATCGCTAATCCAAGTCCGCCCACTCACAAAAGACTCGGCTGGTACTTTATTATTATTGCGGTGACCATACGTCATTTGTTTAAGAGGGCAATCCTTTCTGTCGTCTATCGCTTATTTTGTGAAATGATGCAGTCAACATATACCCAATTGGTAGAACATAGATGTGTTTGAACGTAATCTTAAAAAATACTCAACAGCGGCGCGGCGCCGGTGCCGTTGATACGTCTGTAGTCTAAACGGTTATGAGTGATCGAACGTGCACTTCGAAATTACGACGTTGGATTGGCATAGGACAAGGTTTCCTCAATTTTTTTCTACAATGAAACAATTTTGGGAATTTGAACTTGAATTTTTACACTGCTTATTTTTAGATTGAGTAAAATACATTATTTTTAAATATTAAACTGTATATAAGCAAAAAATAAATCTGTCAAATCTTGAAAACTGACGAGATTTGTCAGTCGTCTGGTGAAAACATTATAACCCATCTCTTTCATGATGCGCATGGACACGTGACGTCACAAACATCAGTGGCGATTGGTTGCCTTTCAATTAAAAGTGGAAGATTTTTAAATATGTAGCGGTGTATGAAACCTTTTCAGGGTATCGCGGAACACCCATTCAGGTTTGGCGGAACACTGGAATCCCCGTACTAGTTATAGAATCATTGGCTTCTATTATAGGCAATTTTTCCCTCTGAGCTCATGCGCGGCCGCGCAGCAGTTTAAAACCTTCCGCGCTTTAATTTAAAGTAAAAGATCTCTAAATGTGAAGCGTTGAATGAAACCCTAAAATCTACCTTTAAACCTGAAAATATAATAACATTATTACCATATAAAATTAAGATGGTGGAACAGAGAAGAAGATGTAGTGTGTACCCTGTCTAAACGGTGTTTATACAAGATCTAATGCACGTTTTAAACATAGTTCTGACGAGAGCGTAAGCCGAAATATCTAAAATAATTTATATAGAATTAAAATACATTGTTATGTTTTTCTCACCGTACGTGAAAGAAACCTTCCAAATCATCGCGGAACACTGGCGTTCCGCGGAATACAGTTTGGGAAACCCCGGACTGGGTCAATTTTTATTTTCTTCAAAGGTTCACGGTCACCACGATTATTATTGCGTTGGCTGGGAACTGCTAACATTACAAACTCATGAAGCATTAATCTTTCACGAGCCATTCACTCACCTTGAATCGCTTCGTTATTCACAATAAAAATAATCGCCCAATTCACTTTTCCCGCGGCTCGATTCCACGGTACCTTTTGAAATGGTTTTTTTTTTATTATTATCAAGTTGCTTCTAATGCCGCACACCCACTTGGCTGACATTTTCAGCTCAGCATTCGTTTGCACTGGCATAAAGATTTCACCAGTCTCACTTGCGTGGAAGTGACATTTAAATATTTGCAATCCGTCGCGTGTTAATTGTTTGATCTATAACTATAACATTTTTTAGATGTTCAAGGTGGGGTACTCTTTGATGTTCGAAGTTCGAATTAAGGACGCTCTGACTAGGGATTGCTTTACCGGAAAATTATAATAAAATAATACACGATTGACATGGTTTTTTAAAACTACAATTTGAATCGTTTGAATTTTGTACTGGTACTCGGAGCTCAATTATGCACTTGAAATGCCTGGAGATGCCCAAAGGCAAAGCCTGCGTAGTTAGCGACAAAACTCAAACGATTCAAAATATAAAAACAGATTTATTGCTTAACCATTTTCTCAACTGTTAATTTTGAATTATTTTACTAATATGTATGTTGATTTTTCTTGATTTTCACAATCGAAATACTGGTATTTCAGTATTTAAAAAATAGCTAAAATTCCGAAATTTCGGTTTCGGTAATAACGGTTATGCTACTCCAAGGTATAAATCTCAAATTAAAAAAGAAATTTTGTTAAATTTACTCTATTGTGTAAAAACAACATGTTCAAAGGTGTGACAAAAAATACTTTTTTTATAATAAAAAGTAATTTGATTTTTTATGCAATTTGTAAATCTTCTAACCATTTAATACCGCAAGCGGTTTTCCAAATTTCCTACAAGACTATAAAATATATTTTTTTTTAATATTCATATACAATACAGCTTCTCAAAATTATTATCATCGGGAAGTGTATATGTTACAGTGAAACTGTATTCTCAGTGAAAATGTATTCGTCTCCAAGCTGTCATTGAAATTAAATTTAACCGACCTATCTTCAGCCCAATGTTTGTCTGTGTTTTTCTTTAGTTTTCTTTTTATGCTACCAAATCTGCTTGCTGATTTTGTTTCATTTAAAGCAAACCAAAATTTTAGGCCGGCAAATTATCGACTTGGGCCAATAATTTCAATGATCGTGACTAGTGAAATCATGTTGTCATACAAATCTATTACTTGATGCATTTTCACTGTAACATATATATAGGGACCGCAGCAAACAGACCTGCTCCTTTGGTATTCATCTCGGGGCAGTCCCACTGCATGTGATTAGAGTCTTGATTAATAATTCACTTACATTTTTCTCCTTATTTGTTAAAAATTTTGTCATCATATTATCTTATAAAGGGTCTTTTTATAAGGACGCTTAGTTTTGAAATGTAAATAAAACAAGTTGTTTGTGAGATTTCGACTAAATTTTAATTTCATTTGTAAGTATATTTTACGGCATTAAATATGGAATATAGCATCAAATGTCTGCCAATATCCATTCATTATAAAATGGGCCATGTCGCTAAAGTTGACTTTTTTGACAAATTTGGATAAACTTCCAACTGCTCCAGAACCCAATCAGGCGTTGTCTGTGGTCGTTTACCTGATGTTCCTTGGTTAGTTGGATTTTATACGGGTAGGTTTTAGACATAAGGCCCGATTCAAAATTCGCCAAGTTGAAGTCGCAGAAAAGCCAAGTTCTTGTGAACAACGAGAAATAAGCTGCCTTGGGTTTTCCTGTACACTTTCACACACAGCAGCAATGTTTTCACCAGATATTGTATTTTTAAGACGTACAGGTAGGTGTTGGCCGATTATTTACCAAACTGATTGACTCAAATTTGGCCACTAAACAATGAATAATCTACTCAGCAGGACAAAGTAACATATTTTGAGCGTCCCTATTGAAATACCCTTTATTTTCAGAGAAAGATTCCCGGATTATAATTTTCCGGGAACTCTGCACACACTCCCTGTTTTTTTTTTAATTTTTTTTTTTAACTTAAAGCAATATTACGCGAGTCGTAAAATGACTTTAAATTTAGTAAGAGGCGTAATAAAAATATGCACTTACATATTTCTGAACCGGTTGTTGGTATAGCGCGAATTCGGCGCGGTCTTCAATGTCAGCCCGGAAGGAAAGGAGTTTTTTTTAAACCGGAATCGAATTTGCCATTTTTTGCACTGTCACACGCAATCTTAATTTCCTATTTTTATTAAATCCCGCATTCTTTTGACGCGGAAGAGGTTATGCAAATCAATGTCTTATTATCCAATAATTTGGTTGCTTGGTTTATCATAGCAGACACTGTCAGAAACTCTCACAGCGGTCTGTGGTATAAAACATTAAATGTTTTTATCATTTCAAACTTATTCCGGCTTTGTCAATAAGTAAAGAATTAATACTATTTTCAGTGATATAACGGCTTCTCGATTTTTGACAGTTATGAATGTCACTTGGATACAAATAATATTATTAAGTATAAGTATGTATATCAGATGGAGAATTTGATACGAAGATAGTTGAAAAGGTCGCTTCATTTTAAGATCACTTTTTTGTTCATAAAACCTTACAACAACACATTATAATAAATAGCTAATGTATTCCACTTGGTATTCACTTTTAACCAGGGCTGTGGAGTCGTGGAGTCAGGGAGTCTGGGAGTCGGAGCTTTTTGACCGGAGTCTGAGTCGTCGCGACGTTTTGGCCGGAGTTGGAAATTTTGAAAAGTTTTAACTTTTTTTTTTTGCATATACATAATATGTACGTCAAATTTGGATTGGTTGATTGGTGTATAATTGAATACACACATGTAAATAGGAAAGATATGAACAAAACGTGTTGAAATTAAACCTTTTTCAGTCGGAGTCGTGTTTTTGGTAAATGCTGGAGTCGGAGTCGTAATATTTTTAACGACTCCAAAGCCCTGCTTTTCACACTTGGTGGGATGACATTGTACTAAAAAATAAAAACACACTATTGTACTACTTATTCTGCATTAGATTTATTAGGATCAGGACCGGTTTCGCTTACCGCGAGCATTAATAACTGTTTTTTTTTTAAATTTTTAAATTAATTTTCCTAATATTTTTTTGAGGAATTGTTAACGCGAGTTGTTTGTTGTTGCAAGAAGTAGACCCGGCCTGTCAATGGAGATGCCACTAGTAAGATCTTTAACGATCAACGAAGCTCAGTTGATATTGCTCGCGATGAGTACAACCGATCCTGATCCCAATAAATCTAATGCGGAATAAGTACAAAACTGTGTTATTATTTTTTAATAGTATTTTATCTTTAATAAATAAATCATAAAGCCAAAGCATTGGCCTTTAAAGATAATGAAAAGACAATTTGTATCTGCTAAAAATAAGTAACATTGATTACTGGTGAAACCAGTTGCTTGCCTCTCCTGAAAAGTAGAGAAACATGAGTAAGGTTTCACCGTCTCTAATGTGCCCATAACATACTAATTAGTAAAATATAATAAATAAATATATATATATAGTTTCTCGCTCAGCCTCAGGTGATATTGTACATGTATATACCTAATAGGCCACTCAAAACGTCATGTTAACCAATCGAACGCTTATCGTTGATAATTATTGGCGAATAAAATTCGAACAATTTTTCAAATATTCGAATTTTAAAAATGAGATGAATTGATTCGAATGTTCATTTTGAATCGTATTCACTTCTTTTAATTTTAGACTCATAGATAAATATGGAATTTGTGGCGGCGTCATGTTTACCACGGATCATATTTATTATTGCCTGATTATACATTTTAGTAATTATTTTATTTGATCAGCTTTTGTTAATTGCAGATATTTTATTTTAAGTCACGTTGCAGTGTGGTGCTACATTGAATTGTAATTAGTTATACACTGTTAATGATATTTTTATATGCCATGTATATTTAGTCTGGAATTTAAATTGTAACCTCTTCAGACTATAACGCGTTTACGTTTGGGCTTGAAATACTGGAAAAAATCGTGTCAAGCCGTGGAGTAGCCTCAGTCGACCATTTTATAACCGTCATTATTATCAAACAATTTTTGAAGAGAAAAATAATAGCAAGTAATAATGTTATTATGATAAAAAAAAACAAGTTTAGTAGTTATTCCACATTAAATCAATCAGATCAGGACTGGTTTCGCTCATCGCGTGCATTATCAACTAATACTGCCACCAGTTTATAATGCTCGCGATGAGCAAAACTGTCCCTGATCTAAAACATTTAATGTGGAATGAGTACTAAAAATGTTTTATTATTTTAATGCCATTCCACCAAGTATTGACAGTGAACACCTTAAAAGTGATATACACAAAAAGTTTAGGCCAACTATGGATGAGTATATTATAATATATTTGGTATTTTACAAAATAGGTATTTCATACAATCCCGGTATTCCGGTTACGGTAATACCGGTTTCGCATACCCTGATTGACAACACTTTACGTCATTTCACTATCTGACATTACACATCTCGCTTTTAGAGGTCGAGGCATCCACATCAGCTGTCCGCAGTGAAAGCACGCACCAAAAGCATAATATCATCATGTCTTGACATGGATGCTTTATTTTAAGCCCCGGGGGTGTGATTCCCCCCCTCCCTCTCGCCGAGTAAAAAGGTTAACCCTCGGGTTAGTCATCAAAGTTTGCATAAATAAAGCGCTACGTACTTAGACAAATTACGTACATCACGCGATATCCATTCCGCGTAGTTGATCGCGTCTGCCTCGTGGCCGGTATCGGAACTAGACTTGCAAAAGTATTCGTTATTCAAATTCGAATATTTTGAATTTTGTTCTGTTCCATTTTTTGAGTTCGTCGTTTGAACGACCCGGGATTCGTTTTTTTTGTTTCTTAAAGCAGTATTCCGGTTTAGAGGCTGAAATTGAGGTGTTTTTGCAAGTGCTATAGAAAAAAAAGTAATAACAATTTTACTGTACAGGCTGGTAAAGTAGGGGGTCTCAAAAAAATGACGCTCCATAGTTGCCACGATTCCAACTTTTCTAGTCACAAAAAAAAAATTAAAAACTATATCCTTAATTGGTAAAGATGTCATTTTCGCGCATTTAGGAGAAATGTAAAAATATTTATTTTTCGCAAAATGGCAGAGGTTTGAAAAAAAAATCGTTTTTTCCCTTTTTTTGAGACTTAATATTGAAAATATTAAACTGTAATATTCTGAGCTAAATAGCTAACGATATCCTTTACGGTAGCGGATCGGCATAATCGAATACTTAGCGCGTATATTTGACGCCATCTCTACTAACAGTATCAATTTACGAACATACGAACGTGTTCGTGTAGGCAAGTTATAAGTTCAAGGTCCAATGATGATTATTTTTTGTTTTTTTAATGTGAGTGAAAAATTAGCTATGTTTCCGTCCGAGAATTACATTTTTTTTTAAATCGTGAAGTAGCAAAGTCTTAGATTGAGAGATCTGATGATTTAGAACCCTGACTCATAAATAAAGTGTTTGTTTTAATTATCAAGTACGACTAAAAGATTTTCATTTGTACATTTAAATAATGGCTAAATTCGAACAGTAGGTCAATTTTAATATTATTAGCCAATAATATTTTTTTTTGGCATAAATAATTGTGTGAGGAACCTGTGGCCTTCTTAATCTTCAAGTGCGGCCTTTCGACTGATTCAAATTTTTGTTCGTTTAATTGTTGGTAATGTAAATATTGTTTTTTCTTATCTTCACTTTTGACCGTTTGCACTGCTGAATATATTATTTTTTTTCCTTAGAGCAAAACTCTCAATAGATTTGAGAAATTGATTAATATCACAGGGTGTGCGTATTTATTAGCATGGTGAAACGAAATACCGAAATATATACCACACTATGACATGTTGCAAAATTTAAGTAAGGCACACAATCCAAAAATATACGGGTTTTGAATTAAGGATAGTCCACTGTCAATACTTGGTGGAAAACATTAATAAAAATAATAAAGCATATTTATAACTTATTCCACATCAAATTTATTCAGATCAGGACCGGTTTCGCTCGTCGCGAGCATTATCATCAGTTGTTAATGTTCGCGATGGCGGAATCGGTCCTGATCTAAATAAATGCAATGCGGAATAAGTACCTACTAAAAAAAAATATATACTATTTTTATTTTCCTATCTTGCCGAATTGAAAGTACCAAGTTTTTTTGGTTGCGACCTTCTGACTTCTGAAATAAAACATTAAAAAATCACCTTTTTATCGAATGCGTTGTATATTATATGTAATCAAAAAATGTGAATGTATAATATGATATAATCACCGTGCCAAAACGAAATTACGACCGTTTAAATTCGGAGTAAGTAGAATTTTTAACGACTTGACAACCCTGACATTCATTGAAATTGATAGTATTGCCAGTCGAATAGCAAAGCTATCAATTTTTTATTTGAAACTAGCGAGTGCCCGGCATGCGTTGCAATGCCACTAAAAGAAAGGATGTGTTTTTAATAAAAAAAATAATACCACATGTTTAGTACATATTCCCAGGGCTGTGGAGTCGGTAAAAAAGTCCGACTCCGACTCCAGCATTTACAAAAACCACGACTCCGAATTCGACTAAAAAAAGGTTAATATCGTCACCTTTTTCCCCTAATTTTCCTATTTATGTGTATTCAATTAAATATCAACCCTATCAATGCGGCCAAAAGCCAAAATTGACATATTAAATGCAAAAATAGAATGTTCAAACTTTTCAAAATTTCCGACTCCGAGTACGACTCCGGCCAAAACTCCGCGACGACTCCACATCCCCTGCATATTCCATATAAAATTTATTGTATCAGGACCGGTTTCGCTCATGGCGAGCATTATCTATTGATAAGAAATACAACGGTGCAGCGATATTTATAAGCATAAACCTTAGCGGGCGGTATAGGAACAGTATAGGAACGCATATGGGACAAACTAACAAACATTCATATCTATATATATACTATTGAGTGCCCGGCATGTGTTAGAATGCCACTCAAATAAAGAAAGTGTTTAAATTCTGTCCATTGAAGTGCTTTTCTGAGCACAATATTTTTTATTTTTTCTTTCTCATTGTAAAATGGCTGTACTGGTACGGAAACTTTGGTGGGCGTTCGCACCACAACTCTACAAAACAACCAAAGTTTTATCGCAATCTGATGTACGGTATAGGAACGCATACGGTACAAACAAACTAACGTACATTTTTATATTATACATAGATTATTTTCTACGCACTCGATTCATAAACGTAACATATCATTTCAATTTAAAATTTAATATCAACCTGTTTTTTGTTCTTTCTTATCGTATTGTGTAATTAGTTTGATTGTCAAATTAAATATTTACTCGCCGGTAATGAAGGATATTATATTATGTGTGCCACGTTGTTGGATCGAAGATTTCAACTATTCTACTGATCGCTATTGCGGTACTTGGAAATTATCCGTGCCAAGGTAACTGTTAAGTGTTTTTCGTGTTTGCAATTGTTTTATCTTAAAAAAAAACAATTCTCTCCTCGGTTCTTATTACAAAATCTTACAATAAAAGAAAATGATGCAATTCACAGCTATGTTTCACGATGCGGATATAAGGCCGTCAAAAAAAATCGAGTTGCATCGTTAAACGTCAAATTTCCAGAGCTTGCGGAGTCGTTTAAAAAACCAGGACTGTGGAGTCGGTAAATAAAAGTTCGACTCCGACTCGAGCATTTAGCAAAACCACGACTCCGACTAAAAAAGTTGAATATCATCACTTTTTTTGTCTAATTTTCCTATTGACGTGTATTCAATTAAATATCAATCCGGCCAATAGCCAAATTTGACATATTACATATATGCAAAAATAAAAAGTTCAAACTTTTCAAAATTTCCGACTCCGAGTACGACTCCGGCCAAAAAGCCCCGACTCCACAGCGTTTTCCAAAATAACGACTCCACAGCCCTGAAATATTGTATAATTAGGGATTGCAATGCCGGTATTACCGTAACCGGGATCCCAGGGTATTTTTGAATATATAAAATACCGGAATTTGAAACGTGAAAATTTTCTATTTATTCGCAAAATAAATCAAATAGGTGTTTATATTACGTAGTGAGACTAATTCTGCTGTGATAAAAACTAACAAAGCTTACTGCAAATCTAATTTTCTGAACAGTACAAAACATAGCCAGCGATTGTTGATTCACGTTTATTTTTTCTATTTATGTAAAGGGTCTTTTTATAAGGACGCTTAGTTTTGAAATGTAAATAAAACAAGTTGTTTGTGAGATTTTGACTAAATTTTAATTTCATTTGTAATTATATTTTACGGCATTAAATATGGAATATAGCATCAAATGTCTGCCAATATCCATTCATTATAAAATGGGCCATGTCGCTAAAGTTGACTTTTTTGACAAATTTGGATAAACTTCCAACTGCTCCAGAACCCAATCAGACGTTGTCTGTGGTCGTTTACCTGAAGTTCCATGGTTAGTTGGATTTTATACGGGTGCAGACATAAGGCCCGATTCAAAAATTCGCCAAGTTGAAGTCGCAGAAAAGCCAAGTTCTTGTGAACAACGAGAAATAAGCTGCCTTGGGTTTTCCTGTATACTTTCACACACAGCAGCAATGTTTTCACCAGATATTGTATTTTGATGACGTACAGGTAGGTGCTGGCCGATTATTTACCAAACTGGTTGACTCAAATTTGGCCACTAAACAATGAATAATCTACTCAGCAGGACAAAGTAACATATTTTGAGCGTCCCTATTGAAATACCCTATAGATATATAATAAAATAAATGGTTCTGTGTTGCCAAACTGTTGAAATAAAAAATACACTCCCAAAAATCGCATTCTACATTTTGTTATATACCTATTTTTGCAAGTACGATGACAGAAAAAAATATTTACAATTTTTATACATCGAATCCTCTTTATCTTTTAACTGTTATCAATGATTATTTTTATCTCTCGATTCTGAAAAACAAATAGACCTTTAAATCTAGTAATTATTTATCTGAAATATATATATCTAATATGAGCAACAATTATTTTGCAACTATTTTTTTTCAAATTAACGCTTTTAATCCTACTGGTTGTTTTTTTATCACGGTTTAACGGCTTTTGTTTTTGTGTTCATGCTTTTACAATCTTATTACAGTATAAATCATAAAATGACATGACAACAAAATGAACATTGGTTGAGTTAAATAAAATAATGAAGACTATCGTTTTTTTTCTTGGTATTTTTCGCGTGCATTTTCCAAAATGCTCCGGGATCCATAGGGTTAAAAAAAAAATTGAATCAAAATTCGTTATTATTATTGCAGAATAATATAGGAGACATATTTACATTAAGTCGATAGAAATCACACTTTTTAATCCGCGCAATATTTGGTCAACAAAATGGAACTATTGTGTCTTTTAGCGGGATTCTATTTAAAAAATTTGAATTATGCTTAGTGTGTTTATTAGGCGATAGAGATTGAAAATGGGACATTTAAATACAAATAACTCAACAGTTAGTATACATATATAATATTCTTTCGAAGAGAATCAACACACTGGCGGCGAATTGTGCTGTTTCCATCTCCATGGAAACCAATTTATTTCCGAACAATATCTTCCTGGCATATCTTTTATCCGCGATTATGGTTCGTTCCGCTGTTATAAACTTTCTAAAAGATGTCAATTAATATTGAGTCATTGAATTACTGAACCGACTGTACAATTAGAAAGGTCAAACAATGTAGAAAGCCTGCCTTATATTTGATGGAAAATACACGGAAGTGTAGGGCTGCGACCCACGCCTGGCATGCAAATTTCCGGGATCTCGGAAAATCAGTTTTTCAAACCATTTTTTTAGTAACTTTAACCGATCCTCAAAATTACTTTTTAATTTCAAAACCGACGCATTTATAAAACATTTCATTTCGTAATTATTTACAGACTTTCTGTAATAGCGTATTAAACTATCGATGATTATCTAAGAAACTTTATTTTCAACAAATTATCCCGTGAAACGAATTTTATTCATTAAAGAAACATCATCAATGAGTGTTCCACCGAATTGATTAATTATCAAATTGTGTCTACAATTTCATTTTATAAATTCATGTCCGCTTCTGCGTGGAGCATCTGCCCTCCTAATAGAGCTAACTAAACATTTTTTCTACTAGAATTGCTTGTTAGTCAGTCGCTCAACGTCTGTTCAGTTCGATGAAACGAAGTTTATAATGGATATGGCTAGGACAAGACTAGTGTTTAGCCAGTCGCTATCGCTATGCCCGTATATAGGATCGGATGGTTGGGTAGGAATTTTTGGACAACAATTGGTTTTAGACAGCAAAAGTGTCTACAAAGTAAGGGCAAATTCAAAGTACTCATTGAATCAATAATAAAGTCTTATCATTGAAGACTTCCACCATACGAATCGATTAATAAAAGAAAAATCTTGATTCCTTCAAATATAACAATTAGTTTTGTTAATAAAAATTGATCGTTATAAATTTCTAAATTCCCGAACATAGCCTTTATATTATTCCCGTATCTTGATACATCCCTGATTCATAACCAAGTCCTGAAAGAATACAGCGATAAAACATTTCAAGTTGGTAATGATAAAAGTTATTGGCAGGCGCTAAAAACAAAAACTGAGCTGATAAATTTTACGTTGAATTGAGTTTTATCGAAAACAATTTTTGCCATTTTTGTGTGGGTATTTCTTTTACGGATGCTCTGCGGTCGGACCTCAGTGTAATAAAATAAATAAAAATGCTACAAATATTAAGTTAAATCATGCAACAGTGTCTAGTAATACTCTTATAAATAGGCCTCAGTTTCCTCATTGACTGCTGTAATAAATCACTGAAGCAATATATATAATTTTTACCTGTAAGAATATTAAAAAGTGTTGACTCAACTCAATTTTCGTTGTGTTCGATATTCAAAACAGCGTCATTGTTTTGCTTTTGTTTTAAGTGTGTCCAATTCTATTGGTGACAGATAATTATTTATATTCTATGTTTATGGTCACACCATAGATAATATGCCATTAATAATAATGGGTAATATTTATACCTAGCGAATGATTTTATGACAGTGCCAAGTAGTAATTGTAACTGCACTTCATAACCTTCTGCTTATTTTTAAATTGATAATAATTCTTGATTCGATTGGTTGTTATTAAATAAATTTATAGATTACCTTGTCGATTATACTAATGTAATATGTGGACATTAATGTGACAACATCGATAAAATAGGGCCGCCGTAGGTGTTGTTTTAATTCATTTATGAAATCAGCTGAAAACATTCACCAATAAGTGTTGCAAGTGGTTATAAATGGACCTCTTTTGAAATGTTTATGAAATATTCATATACTAGTATCATTGATAGAATGTGTCAAGTTTTATTTTTCTAATTGTGTCAACGATTCGAATAATCAAATAATTCAAACAATCAGTTTAACTGATTAAAATTAAAACACGTGTAATATAATATTGCGGGTGGGTGGCCATTCTCCCCACGAATAATTTATATTCTTACATTATATATAAATATACCGTCTCATCAAAAAGAAATATTATCTACCTATCTTTCTTATTTCAGCTGTTTTTTAATGGCGGAATAATTTACCATTTTGATTGGAATTAAATTGCCACTGTTAATTACTTGATACGGACAAAACTGAAAGTTGAACTTTAAACACACGAGAAGACACCAATTAATCAATTAATTTCATTTATTTATCTATTCGTAACCTTTCTTTATCTATTGACATTTTTGCCTAAAGTGACCTTTTTTGGTCAGAAAAGGTTGTATTTACCGCATTCTATCATAGATATGAATTTCAGAATTATCTATGGTTGAATAACGGAGTTAGTAGAATTCCAGAGTTGCACTGCAACTGCACATTTTTACTAAATTTATTTGACAAAGTTCTTAGATTGTCATCATTACTTCCATCATAAGATCTCTAACTAAGATCATTATTTCTCAGCAAGAGTTGTGAAACAAACATTTTTACTTGCTCATTGTTACAAGTGAATTTTAATCAATCGAAACCTCAAACGCTCATATCTCAAAACAGTGTCAAGAGAAGAGCAGTTAAAAACTTTTCAAAGTAAGGTGTCGTATTGTAATGTAAAATTAACGAAAGAAGCTTGCTGCTTACTCCCGTGTCAATTATTATTATAGGTGATTTATAGTGCAGTACCAATTTTTTTTTTTTTTAATTTACCAAAACAATATGCCACATTGCCGACCGCGAAATTTTATGCCCTATATTCGTTTGAGTTTGTACCCGCTTTTGTAAAGCTCGCTCTAGCTGAATAGTTAATTGATTTTTTCACATTAACTATTGTAATATTCATGCAGTGTTGCTATTATACTTGATATCGATTAGCTGCCATATTGATTGGAAACGAATTTTTAATACCTCTGTCGCATTTTAAAACATGTAACACGGTGATTAAAGTGTCGTTAAATTATGCATTGCCGTTTGTGCTGTCGACTCTCGCGACTCGGGAAGGACGTAGCGAACTGAAAATAGTGACATTTGTATGGATTATTTTTTCTCCAACAATTTGCTACGCTTTCGGAAAGGCTCGTGACAGAACAAAATAGATTATTTTACGAGAATTAGTTGTGAGTCATTCGAAAACCGATAGATCCAGTTATTGGATACGTATGGGACTTGAACACAATTTTTAAACATTTTTCGCTCACCTAGAATTTAGGTAATGTAAATTAGCAAAAAAAAAATAGCAAATTAACTTATTGATCTACATACTTTTATTTTTGTATATAAACGATATAAACTGTTTACTGCGCGTCAGTTCAAGTACATCCGTGCATTTGAAATGCCGAAAGGCGAATCCCGGGTCGTTAACGACAAAACTCGTAGAAAAGTGAAAAATTCAAATTTGATATTGAAATTCCATCAAGCACCCTCAGTCGTAAGCCTTAATTATGAAAACACATTACATAGTACTATTTCCACATATATTCTGTTAAAGATCAGGACCGGTTTCGCTCAACACCTTAAAAGTGAATATAGTGTCACATTGGCAATTTACTTCTGTAATACACTTTCTTATGTTGGCTCAAATAATCCTAACCTACTTTTTATTTTTATTTTCAGTCAATATGCGCCGAGGCCCCGTTCTCAGACGAGCCCGCCGCTCAGGAGGAGCTGTCCCGCTGCGACTACAGCGTGCGGGTCAGCAGGCAGGTTGCGATGGCTGGGACGTCTCCGCGAAGAGTGCGTGTCTACGCCGACGGAATCTACGATCTCTTCCACCAGGGGCACGCCCGTCAGCTGAAGCAGGCCAAGAACCTGTTCCCCAACGTCTACCTCATTGTCGGAGGTAAGCAACTGGTTTTTGTTTACTAACTATGTTTATTGTATCGTGTGTAGGTCATTTGAGTCACCAGTCACAAAAATTATGTTATACAGGAAATGGCATAAAAAACACAACATGTTCACTACATAAAAATCGTAAGAGTAAAAAAAATCACCAAGTTTAAAAATGACAGTGCATTGATCAGCCGAACAGCCCTTGTGACTGGTGACTCAAATGATCTACATGACAAACAAGCTCTGATAAAGAAAAAAATGTTTGGCTTTGGTTACGACCACGTAGTTAAAAATGTTATGTTCCTGTCTTTATTATATTTGTCAAATGCACGGCGCATTGGTGTCAGCTGTAATACTATGTACAGTAAACCCTGCTATAGCGGACACTTCTATAGAGCTTTTTGCTATAGCGTATGCGGCGGTTTTTCGTACAATGTACGTGTCGCTTGCTTACAAACTAAACGCTTATAATTTTAATACTTTCGATGGTTTCGGCGGTAACTTTGTGGAAGTTCATTTTAATATAAAATTTAAAATAACTTTGATTATTCCACGTATTGTGCTACTAACTGTGACACGTGTTTCGCCTCTTTCAGAGGCATCTTCAGACTTACTATCACTAAGTTTGCTTAACGCTTTCAATGCTGAACCTGTTTTTTAGTATGAAAATGGACACGCTAGGCGTGTTCTCAGCATCATTATAATTTTATTTAAAATATAAAAAATTGAAAAAAATGTTTGATTTGCTTCAAACCACAAAATATAATTGAAAAAACATAACCTCAAATTTTGTATGGCCTATTTTGTGCCTAAGTTTATATAACGTACTCCCTATCCTCCCGCTATAGCAGGGCTGACTGTACTGTATTTTTTCCTAACAGACAATATAACCTTGAGCAAAAGATACAATACTAAATCAGATTATTAAAAGAAAAAAAAATGAAAAGTATAATTAGAAATAATGATACCGCAAACATTTTTTCCATACAGATGTTTTTACTTAATGTATTATTTGAGTAAATATACAATTCAATTCACCTTATGTCTGACACATGACTTCACCAAATCCTGTTAGAAAGGTGACATCACATATTCTCTTATAATTAATATGACTTTCAGATGTGATTCATTCTTGCCAGTTTTATTCTCACGCCCAGTGAAAATAACAATCTCAAATAACTTTTTAGAATTATTGTTCATTTTTAAAACGTGTTTGATTTATTTTTATCGATGTTCATTTAAATTCTTAATGGGATGGCATCATGTAATATTTAAATAAATGATGCATTATTTGATGTCAGATAATTTCTCATGTTATTTGACAGTTTTATGCAATGATCGGGTCCGGTTTTACTCATCACAAACAATTCCTAAAAATTTACATTATGGGCTTTTTCCATTGTGATGCATTTGATGACCAATTAGCAAAAGCACAATTTCGTGCACTTGAAATAATTATATGTGACATTACAACTGATAAAGTAAAATGAAGACAAAATAATAGTTAAAAAGATTTGATTTGTTGTTAATCAGTGATTTTTGTTTCAAATAAAGAAAAGAATTTAAAAAAAGTTATTATTTCAAAACAAAATTGAACTTAAAAATTCAATTCAGTTCAGTTCGATATGCTTCCTGGAATCAAAAAACAATAGAGAACTAAATTTCCAAAGATAAATGCAAAGATCCAGGCCCGAATCGGAAATAAAAGCTTTTCAATAATTATTTGAGAGTTATTATGAATTATTTCAATAAATAAAAATTGCGTTTTAAAATTCTGAAAGAAATATCAATACCGCAAATTATTAATAATATTGTTCCCAGATTTACGGATTTCAAAAAATATTTTTTTGTCTGGCATTAGTATTTTTTCAAGCTTATTGAAAAAACCTGTTCTTATAACTCAAGACTCGAAGGGTTAAAAGCCTTTATTCACGTATTTTTTTCTTTACTTTCTTTCAGTATGCAGTGATGCACTAACACATAGCAAGAAAGGAAGGACGGTGATGACTGACGAGGAGCGATATGACGCCGTCAGACATTGTAGATACGTTGATGAGGTAAGCTATTCCATAACAATACATATTTGTCTGTTTTTGGCGTACTAAGCATTGATGTTGTGCTGCCATCTAGTGTATAATTTTGAAGTAATGACAAAACCACATATCATAAATATTGTAGAAAAAAGGACTAGAAACCTCTGCTGTAAACGAATCTCGGCAAGAACGATTAGCTTTAGCCCAGTGATGCACAACCTGTGACCCCCGATGACATTTCATGTGGCCCTGCAATGACAAATATGAATCACCTTTTTTCTTCAGAACTTTTTACGGACAATGGAAGCACAATATAAAACCATAAAATTTTCAATTTTATACACACTAAAAATATCGAAAATTTAATCAGTTTTACCCATGCGGCCCTCGAACTATCCGAGAATTGATTGTCTGGCCCTACTCCCATCACTGACTTAATCCTTTGCACTCCTCAGCATATTATTTTTTTTCCTTCCAGCATCTCCTCAATAGATTTGAGAAATTGATTAATATCACAGGTGTATTTATAAGCATTGTAATACAAAATACCGAAACATATACCACATTGTTACAAATTTTAACTATGGCACATAATCCAATAAATACGGTTTTTGAAATAAGGATAAATTAAAAATTAATAAAAAATATTTTTGCAACCAAGTTTAACAATGTCGAGCAGCACTGGACATGGGAGTTGCAGGAGTTAATGTGTTCACTGTCAATACTTGTGGTGAAATGGCATTATAATAAAATTAATAAAAACATATTTAGTACATAAAATTTATTAGATTAGAACCGGTTTCGCTCATCGCGAGCATCATTATCAGTTGTTAATGTTCGCGGTGACGAAACCGGTCCTGATCTAAATAAATTCAATTGTTATAAAATTTACCTAAGGCATATCATCCAATAAATACAGTTTTTGAAATATAAATATTTTTGCAACTAAGTTTTACAATGTCAAGCAGGACTCGACATAAGAGTTGCGCGTTACCTATACGATGTCAAGCTAGACATGATCGACATGGGCGTGTCTTTCGATCGTCACTATCCAAAAAATGAAACTCGGTTGACTTAATAACTCGGAGTCCATCTATGTTGCTTGCGAATGAACAGAATAAAATTTTTCAATTGCATTATTTCTAAGACCGTTTCGCCTGCATCATTACTTGTAATTTTCGGCAGCCATTAATGGTTTCGGTAATGATAGCATTTTAAGCGCCTATTATATGATGTCAGATTTGGTAAATTAAAAACCAATTTTAAAATGCTAACTTATGTACATACAGTAATGATGTCATTACAAATGTTTCTTACAATTTATAGTCCGCAAACTGTTGGCTGCTTTTGAAATATACAAAAATTACAATTAATTAGTCAGGCCTGTTCAATATAAGATGGCATTCACATAATTTATATAGTAATTAAAAATCACCGTAATCAATGTGTTAATTAAACCTGGTATCCTAGTACGGAATCCGGGTGTTATAATCTATATCATACATGGGCAAATACGGCCCTGATTCACCTTGGCAAAGTAATAGAGAAAGAAATTAATAGTTCCAGGGACGGATGCAATTTTTTTAAACCATTTTCCTAGTCTATCAGCTCATTCAAACATCACATATAATTATTATGGAGATGAACTGAAGGCACTAATAGAAAAATTTGATAGAGGTTTGCTGACTTCCAAAACAAATACTCCACATTCGCTATATTGGCTCGTCCAGTGGACCCCTTTGGATCCGCCAATGGGTCCGGCCCTTGACTCGGAGATAGATTGATAATTTGGCCCCAGACCTAAGAAAATCTCAAATTGTCTCACAGACGTTTGACTAGTATTACGTAATCAGATTTCTTAGAAAAACCTGACTAATCACAGTCACTTGACAAATTCATGATAATTGCTCTGTTAACAAACCACACCAATCTTCAACAGCAAGAAGTTGAGTCAACTTTTAATCACCACCAATTTATTCTTCAAGTAATAATTTTTTTTAAAACACCGTGTATGTTTTCCGGTGCCCAATAATTTGAAATAATGAAACAAACGTTTTTCTGTTATGAAATCACTTAATCGCTTCAGTGCTAGTTTGAAAAAATTTTCTTTTTACAACGGGCCGCCTGATTTTAACACTTTGTTTACGGGTTTAATGACTCTGGTAATTGAGCACAAATTTGTGCACCCCGTAAACAATGGGTTAACCTCTTCGGTGCTGTGCCGATTTACGAATATTTCAACAACTAAGATTTCAAACATTAATTTATCATTTTCTGTGTTAATTACACCCATGGAGACTATGAGATCACCTAATGCATACATATTTGAATAAAAAAATCTTATACATGATAGTTTTAACACTGTTAACTCTATTTATTTTGTAATACCAATACGCAACGCACCAAAATCAGACGTCTCAGCATGAGACGCTAGCACTCCACCGGTTAACATATTGTTGTCGGGACACGGCATTTGCCGTATTATTCTGACTGTTGGTTGAATGCGGGACACGGAAAATGCCGTATTTGAACAGGTCAGCTCAGAATTGTTTGCCGGCGTTTCATTTCACGCCGCAACTAATTACAATTAGTTCTACTTCTTCGTATTTTGTTATTTGAATTTATATAAACATTGCATAAGATTGCAAGAAGTTATCCTTTCAGAAAATAATAATAGTGACGATGAAGTGTATGCCGATAATTTATCAGACTTCATGGAATAATGATTTGGAAGAGTTCGGATCGGGAATCGGAATCGGCTTAGAAATATATTGCAATTATGATGTAAAAAGCGTGTTTTTTGCTTTATTTTCAATGAATAAATATCATTTATGATTTTTTTGAAAATTTCAATAGAAAATATCGTTTCGCTTAGAAGTTGTGTTGATTTTAACCCTCCCCATACTGTGTTAAAAACTTGTTAAGCTCCGGTGATATGTTTTAATACCACCATATGAAAAAGTTATTTAAAACCGGAAAATGTGAATATTTCTAGACATTGCTTTGATTGACTATGGTTGAAGTTGAAATATAACAATTTTTTGTAATCTAAGTGTCTGAAAAGAAGAAAAAACATCGCAATTAGCTGCCGTTCAGACGCCTTCACCCCGTCGGCAGTCGAATTCGTAATGACGAAATGAATGGCTAGTTCGAAGTCGATCACTTCTACGCATGCGCTTTCGCGCCGGAGCTGATTGCATAAGAAGTTATCCTTTACAGAAAATAAATTGGAATACGTTTGTGTGTATGGGTGATTCTTTACCGATTCTTCCACTAATTATTTATTTCCATCGCTGCAAATGAATAACCATACATAACTGTAATTTTATTTAATACGTAATAACATTACTGAGGAATACAAAAATTCTCAGATCAGTATCTATTATATTTAATAGAAATATTCTCATTATTAGAGTCGAGTTGTAGTAAATACATATCACCGTGCAGCGAAGGTTAAGAAAGTAACATATTTTTGCGCTTATCGCTAAAAAAACGCACGCTACAGGCTTGAGTCTAGTGTTCGAGTTGCCCGACATCATAGTGTTAATGTGCAAAAAGTGTCATAAATCTCATCATAAACACAATTTTTTACTCACCCATATCTTACCTCGAGTTAATAATCGATTTTTTTTATTTTAATCACCAGATACATATACATATAATTGAAATCGTTTGAAATTTGATCTTTTCCAGGAGTTGTGTCGCTAACGACACAAGTTTCACCATTCGGCATCTTCAGGTATTTCTAGTGCACGAGTCAGTTCAAGCACATTCGTGCACTTGAAATGCCTGAAGATGAAATGCATGTCAGACACTACCCTGACTAAAATGTCAGCCATTATTTTTTTTCTAAATCCTTGTATTTATTTCAACAAATGAAACATAAAAAAATGTTTTTGTTTCAGGTTGTCAGAGACGCGCCCTGGGAGCTGACCGATGAATTCATAGACTCGCACAAAATTGACTTTGTGGCTCACGATGACTATCCTTACATTACGGAGGACGGTCGAGATGCCTATGGTAGTCTGAAGGCCAAGGGCATGTTCGTTGCCACACAAAGAACGGAAGGTACGCATCTATTATATCTATCCTTACCGAATTTGACTTCCCCTCACTGCTAATTTAACATTCAAGTCTTGGCGTATTTTTTAGCTATATCAGTATTCTTTTAGTATTTAGTAACATCTTGTCAATGCTTGTATGGGAATATGCAAGGAATTTTAAATAATTAAATTGGTATATTTATTTTGATATTGATTATTGCTTTAATATAAATGGGGGATCAGTGCACTATTGCACCACTACACCATAACAAGAGCTTTCCCTGTTGGTTATTATATTCTTAGTCTGTAAACAAACAATAGCAATACAGTCACAATTTGTTTCAAAACTGTTCTGGGAAAACATTACAAGTAAAATAACTATCAACGCATTGGCTACGGAGAACTCGGAATACACGTTGTTTCTCTATGTGTTTTGATTGATCTAATTGCCAATGTGTTATAACTAGGGTTTTAAACATTTAAAATCGATTATCTCAAAACAGTATGTTTTTTATTATATATATCACCTTCTGGCATTAAGACAACGATATGTTCAGAAAAATCACAGAAATGGTTGAAGAAAGACACCTTATATTAATCTCTGACTAACCGCTTAGTGACGGAAATACTTACTTTCAAATGCAATCTTTTTCATTTTTCTTCAAGAATACATTTCTGCTGATAACCTTTGTCAGTAAAAAATTCTCCTGGCAAACAACGAGAGTTGATCTCAGGAAACTTAATATTTTGTCAGTTTGTTGACATAAATGTCATTTCGGGCTGTGCATCACATAATTTAGAATGTTGCTATTTAAAAGGTGTATTCGGGCATGAATGACTTTCATTTCTCAATTGTCAATCAAAGTCAACGTCAAAAATCAACAGGGCCTATCATTTTATAATATATCAAAGGCCACACGAAAGGTATGGTAGACACACTGATCTTAGAATTGATCTGCGTATAGTTCACAACATTTGTACTTCAATTGAGTCATATAGTATCAAAAAAACACAAAATCATTTTATTGATGAGTAAGCATTTACTTGGTAGAACTCCATTATAATACGATAAGAGAAATTATGTATTTTAATTCTACATAAATTATTTTATATATTTGTTGATAGCTATTTCGGCTTACGCCCTAGCCTAGAACTAGTTCTGACGAGGGCGTAAGTCGAAATAGCTATCAACAAATATATAAAATAATTTATGTAGAGTTAAAATAAATTGTTATTTTTCTTACTGTATCAAAATCATTTGTGTCTGCTTTTTGAGCTTTATTTATATTTGTCAATTTTTAAAACAGCCTACAAAAGCCTGAAACTTTAAATTTGTATGAGTGGCCACATTGCAACATCATTTTGGATAACTCCGTGATTGGTAGAATGTATGATTGACTAAACCGTTCTACTTTTGTTTCCAAAGTTGTGAACCGTTCTGATTTTGATACCAACCATTTTCTTTTACGTTTTTATACCGCATGTACATGATTTTTATACAAATATTTTATTGCTATCCATAATGTGACAGCATTAGATCAGTTTTGAAAAATATAGGTTAGTTCTACTTTTGATAATATATGACTCAATTGTTGATAATTAGAAAAGAAATTATGGTAGATTGAGTCAATACATTAACTTTTACAGACACATTGATACCAAAATTTTGAAACTAAAATATAAATAACTCTTATTATATATTTTATCTCTGTTCTATCGCTTACCATGTACACAAAAGACATTCATAAACCAAATGGACACGGCTCCTGTGTTCAACGCGTGACTACAATTTTTATATGGACACAAGAGTCGTGTCCGACGCACGTAACATGCTTAGCTGTCCAGACAGCCAGGAAAATAACAGTTATCATGTAACAAAGTAGTAAATAATAATAAAATGTTGAAAGCCATTCTGTCCAACCTTTGGGGTCAAGAATGACTGATTTAATATTTCCTTGCTTGATGTAATAATTTTTATTACTATTTTTTTTGATAATTGTTTACAAAATATGAACGGTTACATCATTGCAAATGTAATCGGTAATCATACTGATATTCATGTCAAATGATCGTGATTTTAGAATGGACCTACATCCTTGTGTACTTCATAAATGTATCGGTTAAATCTTCGACTCTTAACTTCCATGTCCCTCCATGATGTTAACGAATCTTTCACACACATCTTGGCTCCATTAATTTACGGAATTACTAATTACCAGATAATAATATCGATAAATAAATCGAGGGTTTGATTTTCTCCGAACTGTTATTATTGAATTGATTGATTTCAAGTGTCGAGTTTATGCAATGGTGAGTTTGGATGATTAAGTTGTTCGTTTCAAATTGGCATAATAGTTTGCCAATCTTTATCTGGTAATTATTATTTGCGATACTACATTCAAAAATCTCGATAATTATAAACTAACCCACATTATTCATTGAAACTCTACTTCATAAATATAAAATTTTCGCTAATTCATACAGATTACGTTAATAGCAATTTAACTTAGTGATGTAATTTTATTTTTTTATGTAAACGATACAAACTGTTTATTATGCGTCAAATCAAGTACATTCGTGCACTTGAAATTCCTGAAGATGCCGAAAGGCGAAACCTGGGTCGTTAGCGTCAAAAGTCATGGAAAAGTACAAAATTCAAACGATTCAAATTTCTTATTGAAATCCCATCTAGCACCTTCAGTCGAATGTCTTAATTGGATGCCTATATGTGTAAAAACGCATTAGTGCGTGACCGGGTGTTTGTGCAATGCGAAAATGTCTTCATTAGTGCGGTACCGAGTGTTAATTTGATTAATTTTAATAATATTTTTAATTCATTGCTCTCTCAACAGGAGTGTCAACATCAGACATCGTGGCCAGAATAGTGCGAGACTATGACATCTACGTGCGGCGCAACCTGGCTAGGGGATACTCGGCCAAGGAGCTCAACGTTTCATTCTTGTCCGAGAAGAAGTTCCGCCTGCAGAACAAAATGGACGAGCTCAAAGACAAGGGCAAGAAGGTGATGACCAACATCGGGGAGAAGAAGGGTGACATCATCTCCAAGTGGGAGGACAAGTCCAGGGACTTCATTGAGGCGTTTCTGCTCATGTTCGGCCGGGAAGGAAGATTGGTGAGATATTTTATTTTGATTGAACACTTGGTTAATGACCCAAACATTTTCATATGAGACACTGCATTAAATGGACAGATTTAACGTTTTTGACTAATATTGTCTACTTATTGATTGAATTGGCATTTATTTGGTAGAACTCCTACATTATAATACGGTGAAAAAGATAACAATGTATTTTAATTCTACAAAAATTATTTTTATGTATATTTTTTGATAGCTATTTTGGCTTACGTCATCGTCACAACCATGTTCAAACATGCATTTACTTATTCCAAAACTATTTTTTTTAACTACCAATTTTGGTTTAAACTTTTGAAACCTTTTTTATTCACATGGAAAAGTTTGCATTTTTCCACATTATCTGTAATTCTTTAATTTAAAACATATTTTTTAAATATTGCTAGTAAACACAAACTTATAAGGAAAAAGTAATGAAAATATGTCACTTTCTAAGTTTGTTAACAAATGGATTTGACCAAATTTGAAATTTACCTCCTGATATATACCATTGTAGACAGGGTACACACTACATCTTCTGCTCTATTCTACCATCTTAATTTTATATGGTAATAATAAGTTTTTAAATGTGACATATTACACATAATACATCAAATCAATCGAGTAGCATGAAAAAAATTGTTTTGTTGCGTTCAATTCAACAGCTGGGCTGATATTTAATAAAAACCATGAGTATCATAGGTGATACCCGGGGCCCGAAGAAGATGGTGTAATAAGTAATGGTTTTATATAGGTTTGAAAAAACGAAAGCCGTAAAAGCGTGTTAAAAAAAACCTTTCTACAGTTGATATAATATATTGATTTTTTAAATTTTATTCTAACCCATTCCATGAAAAAGATCCGTAGAACGATCGACATAAAATTCATCCAATCTTCATCCATTTATTCTTATTCCCACAGATCAGGGCGGTCTCGGCAATTGACTCGGGACAAGTCTATGTTAAAAAGCAAATGGTAAAATACTCACATCGGAAATCTTTACGCTTCAGTTTGGGAAAATGCTTGAAAGGGCAAAATTTACTTAAATTGGGTGGCTTTTTTTTGACTTATGCAACGCGGGAATAAAATACTCAACTTGAGCGTGTTCCTTTTTCGCAGTCGAATATCTTCACGGAATCCCGGGACCGACTGATGCAGGCGTTGAGCCCCCCCGGGAGCCCCGGAGGCAGCGAAGACGGGGACCGAGGAGGCTCTCCTCCGCCGAGGAAGTCACGTCGAATGGACAGGGCCAGCACACGATCAGGTATTGCATTTAAATCACAATTTTCGACAGTAAGTTGGACACATTGATTATAAGACGCATGTTAGGCGCCACTACAAGTTTATTTATGAATAAATATCACATTTTGTCATCAAACCATCTTTTGAATGTAATGTAATTGTTAGAAAATCATCAACCCTTCTCATTTTATTTGAATTCAAGTGAAATGAGTATGGAGTGTAGGAGTAAACCAGGTAGTTATCGTAAAAATTTCATGGAAAAATCGATGGTTGTTAGCGGTGGCGTCTAAGTGGTTAATCCCAAACCTTTACCGTTGTGTCATTTCAGAATTAATCCATTAATATTTTCATAACTATATTTGGATTTATTTTATTAATTACTAATTATCGATGTAAAGTAAGATATCGAAGGTTAGTGGCTTTATTTGAAGTCGATCTGGAACTATCAATTTCTTCCCATAAACTTCTGTAAATGGCGACGATATAGGAGTCAGTATATCATGGTAAACCCTGTTGTCAACGCACAGCTGTTGCTACGGTGGCGCTAAAAAGATTAGTAGAAATAGACTTCACTTTAGAGGTCTGCACGAGCCGAAATTTAAAAAAAATACTCAGGTCAAGACCAAAAATCTCCAACCCGGCCCGACCCGAGCCCGAGGCTCATTCCCAAACATCTTACCCGAATCCGACCCGAACCCAACAGATTTTTCAACATTTCTACAAAATTTTAACCAACATTTAAACTAATTTGATATCAACTCATCAAATTATAGTATGTGTGTAATTTAGATATACAATAATGGCGTATATATCCGTAATAATCAGATTCATGTTTTATTTTTTGTCTACCCAGGCCCGACCCTAGCCTGGACCCAAATTCAAACCTTTGTTACCCGGCCCGAGCCCATGCCCGCCCGACCACTACTTTACTTGCATAGATAAATTATATTCAAACTTTATTCTTCCAGCTGACACGAGTCCAGCAGGCGGTAGCGAAACAAGGTCAAGGCGGTGGAGAAGAGGTTCAGACTCCCGGTACACTCGCCAGCGGTGCCTCACCGACGACTTCTCCGACGACAACAGCGACGACGAACCGCATCACTCCAAAAAGGGCAAGTAGCCCGGGCCCCGTTGCCCACCCCCTTCCGCCGTGCAGTGTGCATACCCTCGAGAGAAGACTGAAGTTTCTTAAGTGCAGTGGAAGGTGATCGGAAGACAGAGACTTTTGAATAAGTGAACAATGGAACGAGTCCGCATGAGGACGGTCGACGCCCGTCAGGGTATACTGTGTACATAAGTGATTATGACGGTTTTGTATAGACGCTGTATGTCTACATTATATACATATTTATGTACCCCGCTACATATTATATAATTGCAAAATGAAGTATATCAGCGCTCCACCTAATTAATCTCACAAAATTATTCATCGATGATAATTAAATTTATAAAAAAACTCTTTAAATTTAATTCACTGTAAAGGACAAAAAAACCACAGAAATATTTCATTTTTGACATAAATTTGTGCCTAAGTAAACAAAGATTACAATTAATTTTATGTCGATAATCGTTTTATACAACTTGTTGTGTAACTCAGTATGAAACATTTGAAACGGATTTTCAAAGAGGCGAAACACTGTGTAAGATTAAAAAGTTGTCGTCAATATTTCTAATCTCACGTATTATTCTAGCTTTACACTGTATCACTAAAGATTCAGCAGATTGGAGGTTTTGAATTGGATAAACTCCTATAATAATATAATTATAGTCAGTTCAAGTACATCCATGCACTTGGAATGCCTGAAGAGGCCGAAAGGCGAAACCCGGGTCGTTAGCGACAAAACTCATGGAAAAGTACAAAATTCAAACAATTCAAAATTGGATAAACTCCTTTTGAATACTGATTGTGAGTGTTTCAGCAAACAAAAGAGTTCAATAATTCTTATTGAATATGATTAAACATTTCCTCTGTCTCTGAATTTATTTATAGAATGACTTTAGGTGGGTTTGAAAGTTGCATGCACAATATATTCTTTACTTTCTTTTAGGGTATTTCCAGAAGTTTTGCTTTGCAATATAGTAGTTGGCCATCTGCACCACTGGATTTATACCTGGAATAGAAGGGAAGAAAGTGTGTATGAAACTTTGCGTTGCCTGCCGATTTTAATTACTAATTTTGCCAAAAGATGGCTTTCAATATAATTTTTTTTGAATATTTGAATCTGTGTCATCCAAGTGTCCTTTATAGTGATTAAAATTTGTGGTGTTTATGTTATACAAGTGGGTGGAGTAGTGCAGAATCAAAAGACATGCCAAAAGCTTAATGTTTTATAAATTTGTTATAACTATGTGCGTTAGATTAATCCTCTCGCGTGCGTATACCGAGGTCGTCGTCGGGGTAATTAATTACGAAAGATTTGATACTATTTTTGAAAATGGAGGCTTGTTATAATGGAATGCGAGATCGCATCATAAATATGTATAAATTATAACGCTATAAAAGTCCAAATACCGTGTTTTATTTTGTTAGGGATCAAAGGAAACGAATCGCAATGGAATCTACCTCTTTTGTCGTTGTATCGATCGTCGCTTTCTTCCTAGTTAGGCGGCTTTTTTTGTCACCCGCGTTTTGTTAATAAAATAAAAAAAAACTTGTTTACAAATTGAAAATTATCTTTCTTTGAATCGTAGATAGTATATATAAACTGTGTGTGAAATGAAAAAAACGATGCCAAAAAATAGTAACAATGACTATTTTAGCATTTAAATTTATAATATCAATAGCAAATCACGGCTAAAGCAATTTTATTCAGACACCTATCATATTTAAAGTATTGTGTCGCATTTGAAAATATTGTGTCACATCTGAAAATATTGAAATGTTGTATTTTACATCTGACACTTGTATCGTATATATTTTACACAAATATTGCGACATGTTATTGAGTCAAGAAGTAATTTATTAACAATGTGTGACGTTTTTATAAAATAGTACAAAATGAAATGTTATTACAATAATATAAAAAAAATGCTAAAATATGTCTAGTGTTGTCAGATGTAATAATACGACACCTTAATTAATTTACAGAAAATATAAATGATAAAAATACTTGTGACAAGTTATTATTGTAAATTTCTGTTATTTGAAAATTATTGTTCTATAAAACTGACAGTTATTTGTCTGAGAGATCTCTCTTACACTTTGACAATTTGTTTCCTTTTTTAAAATTTGATATAATTTACTAGTGATACCGACATCAAAAATTTAACGAAATAAAATGGATTGCATTTCTTATAAAAAAAAAGAGTCAATCAAATAGACACACGTTTTTCATCAATGGGTCGAGGAATGTCAACGAATGATGTGATCGAATTAATTTTTTGTTTGAATAATCTCCATGCTTTTTACGGACGAGTTTGACAAATTCATTGATCAAGAGTATTCCATTTGAATAAGGCACAAGTGAGGTTATGTGGACAGCGTCACTCGCTCACACCGAAAACCGGCCGACGCCCTGTTGTCGCCTTTTACTGCTAGAATATCTTCCCTCTGATATTAGACCGCCATTGGTCCGGCGGACAGCCTTCAATTCGCAACAATTATGATTAGTGATTATTACCCTTTATTAATTTATTTTAGAATAAGTTATTTGGGTGCTGCTTTTTAATATTTAAATAAATATTCAGTTACTTGTTTAAACTCGTTTTTAGTATTTTGTAGCAATTCTACAGATGTATTTAGTTGTTAGTCAATTGCCGAATATTGTTTTGTGTCGTGTCAATACGTTGAGGATCATATACAATGTTGAACCACCTTAAAACAAAAATTACAAATAGAACCTTTAAATACTTTTTGTGTTCAATTCATGACTATAATCATTCCATCAAACTTTCAAAAGTGTTCCTATACATGTATAAGACATGAAAAATGGGTCACATGATCCGAATTGAACACTTTGGGTCCATTACCTTCTTAAATTCATAGATCCGAGCTGTATCCCTGTGTAACGAAAACAATTGCAGTTTATTTGTATTCTCCACAATTTATTTGTTTTTTCACTCTGTCTTTGAATAAATAAAACATGAGATTCACAACAATTTTCTTTTGTGACACTCTTTCCTTACAAATCTAAAGTCATTTGGATTTGTTTGCGAGGGAACACATGTCTTATAATGTGTAATAAAATTACAAGGCTGGGCTGGAAGTATTTGAATATTAGCTGAATTAAAAAATGTATATGACATCTTTGTGAGCTTCTATAACGTTATTGACAGCCTAAACCAGTGATGCACACTCTTTTTGGTAGAAAGGCCAGATAAATAATTCTCAGATAGTTCGAGGGCCGCATGGGTAAAACTGATTAAATTACCGATATTTTAAGTGTATATAAAATTGAAAATTTTATCGTTTTATATTATTCTTCCATCGTCCGGAAAAGGTTCTGAAGAAAAAACGTGATTAATATTTGCCAATGCGGGCCGCATGAAATGTCATTAAGGGCCACAGGCTGTGCGTCACTGGCCTACACCATATATTCGTGGAACATTTCAGGGGGTGTAGGGACATACGGGCGAAACTACAAATACAACGAACCGAGATAAATGGCAAAACAGTTTTCAATGTTAAACTTTGTTCTTACGGATTTGCAGGAAAGCCGAGCAATATCTGGTAATAGTTTCATATTTTTATATCTTATAGAGATGCGTTTGAGTATGACAATGTCATATTTAACTCAAACAGCCATTTTTATAGTTTCGCCCGTATGTCCCTAAACCCCCTTGATTTACTCAAATATTTAAATTTTATGTTGACTTTAAGTGGCTAAAATAATTGATCAAGGTGGTCCAACCCTATAAGTTGTATTGATCCATCATATAATATAAAATGATTGACTAATTAAATACACAAAGCAACATATCGACTAATAGATATTTTTTGACATTGTGTTGAAATAAATATATAGATAAATAAAAGATCTATTATTATCATTTTTTTTTTTTAAATAGAAAATGAAGTGATGGAATTAATTTTTAATGTCACACGTGAGTGAATAACCAACCAAATATGAGAAAAGGTGCACAATGAAATGTTAAAATTGTTTTATTACGCGAGACCATTTTTTTTTTTTGTATCACGGACTTGTAAATCTTAAGATAAAACTATGTAAAATGCTAAAACTGTATCGGTTCCTAATAATCTGTTGACATTAATAAACATTTTGCGATGTTTTAAAAATAACCTGCTTTTGTTTCTTACCATTTCTATTCAGAATAAAAAAAAAACTATATCGATTATTTTTACAACATTGTTTTATAATTCAAATTCCCAGGGAGCGGCATAGCAACCACATATTGTAGAAACTTAAAGTTTCCTGTCACATTTTCTTTTCAGTGTTGCCAATATGATACGGTGATAAAATAACAATGTATTTCAGTTCTACAGAAATTATTTTATATGTTTGTCAATAGCTATTTCAGCTTATGCTGTAGAATTAAAATACATTGTTATTTTTCTCACCGTATTATAATGGAGTTCTACCAAGTAAATGCCAACTCAATCAATAAATTGCCAATATTAATTTTAAAAAAAAACTAATACTAATTGTCCGGCACTGTGACCTTGGGGATCATGGGACATAGCAGCTGCCCATATGTTATCAACAGGGCTGTGTAGTCGTTGATAAAACACACTACTCCGACTCCGGCATTGACGGAAAACACGACTCCGACTCCAATATTGACCAAAAATACAACTCCAACTTTGGGAAAAAAAAGGTAAATTTACCAAATTTGAATTTTTTGAATTTTGTACTTTTCCATGAGTTTTGTCGCTAACGACCCGGGTTTCGCCTTTCGGCATCTTCAGGCATTCCAAGTGCACGGATGTACTTGAACTGACGCGTAGTAAACAGTTTGTATCGTTTATATACAAAAATATAAGTAGATCACTAAGTTAAAAGGTTATTAAAATGTAAATTAGCGAAATTTGAATGATGAATGGTTAATTTACCATTAGTCATGGGCCTGTGAAAGAGGAACTCCTAGAGCAGTGGTTCTCATGTGGCTGCCAGAGGATTTTGCTTCGACCACCAACAGCTTCATAGGAAATATTGATATTAAAAAACAATGTGGTTTTAGAAGTTAATTTGTCAGCAAAGACTGCAAATGAAATATTTAGTATGCAATTAATAGTAATTGTCAGACATATTCAGGTCCATTTAACAAAACTCAAACACAACCGACACAAAAAAAAAAATTGTGTAGCCAACTGACATTTTTGTCGAACCGCTTAAGTTTACCACTGTCCTAGAGGATACATGTCTCTGAAGAAGTCTCCTTTTGAAGATTTTTCACTTCTTTCTTGTTGCTCCCGAGTTCATCAAATTTCCAAGAAGTCACTAAAAAAACCGTAACAAAGAAATTTTATTCAAAAAATAAATACATTGATAGCAAAAAAATATTCTACCATCATAAAGCCAGCTAGCCATCCATATTCATTAATTAGGATAAAAATGTTGAATACTTAATGCCCCTCATGCTGTAATGACATCAGAACTTAAAAAAACAAATTGATCAATTATATTTACAAAGAACCATGCATCAATTTGATGAATGTATTAAGTTATGACTAGTCTATCAAGATTGTCGGGCTGCAGCCCCTCTTGTACTATATACATAGGCAGAGATGTATTGAACATATTATGTTTTTATCACTCGCGACAAGTTTAAAGTTTTCACCAGTAAAATAAGATCCAATAGCAAAGCATCCGTTTCTCAATATTATCATTTCTATTGAAATAAAAATATGTAGCACCAATCAACTATCAAGTTTCAATTTCACTATTGAAAAATCAAAAAGCGTTCACATGAAGATGAAGATAAATACCTTTTTTTTGTATTGTATAACTCGTGCGACAAATCGCCTGGTGGCAACCATTTTCTGTTAAAATGAACACTCATTTCATTATCTAATTAAATTTATTCTGATGTGATTTAAGTATGTGTTTGTCCATAAATTAGGTACATAGATAACATAACTGTGATGCATTTGTTTTTTTTCCTCCAGTTCTTTTTGAATTTATAGCTTAAAATTTTAAAAAAAACGAACATAATATTGCCTACTCATGAAAACGTTTCCAGTTAATTTTTTCGAATAAAATTACAAAAAAACAGTTTGTTTTAACTCTGAAAATTGTAAGCTGTTTTATTTTTGTATTTCTTTAGATAAACGAATTGTGTGATATAAAATACTAATGCAATTTTTATCTGAAGCTTATTTTATTATTTCCAACAAAGATAAATGAAGAAGAAAAATGCGTACCAATTTTAAATGTTTTACCACAGACAATAACATTACGTGTCCTTTATAAAAGAAGAAGAAATGCAGATAAAGTCTTTCAAATTTATAGCATAGATAACATAATTTATCGCCACATTCAATTTCAAAGACCTGTCATGATGGGTCGTGTTTGTTTATATGTAAGTTTGTTATTTACTTTAATATTAATCACAATTGTAACTGGCGTAACCGAAGAAGACCATGGCGTTAAATACGCAGATAAATGTGAATCCTGTAAAATTCTAGCCATAGAATTAGAGACAAGATTGAAGGAGACCGGCAAATCTCGCGATGTTATCGAGATTGGGTATTCGGTAGATGACGTGAAGCCAAAGAAGCGCACAAAATACGAAAAGTCTGAATTACGACTTATAGAATCTCTCGAAGGTGTTTGCGAACGAATTTTAGAGTATAATATTCACAAAGAAAGACAAGACAGTACAAGATTCGCGAAAGGAATGAGTGAAACGTTTAGAACTTTACACGGGCTCGTTGACAAAGGCGTCAAAGTAGAACTGGGAATGCCTTACGAGCTCTGGGATAAACCTTCCGTCGAAATTACGGCTATGAAGACTCAATGTGAGACTCTCCTCGAGGAACACGAAGATGATATTGAAGATTGGTATTGGAAACACCAGAAAGATATCTCATTGATAGATTATCTGTGCAAAGAGCGTGTTCTCTTGGACGGAAACGCCGCGTGCTTAGATGAAAAGTTAAAAGGTGACATCGCGGCAAAAGTAGAGTTGTAAGAACATTTTTAACAATAATATTTTTTTTACTAGCAGACAATGTTGACCCGGTGAAACAATGTGGTATTTACGGTAAGAAAAAATAACAATGTATTTTAATTTTACATAAATTATTTTATATATTTGTTGATGGCTATTTCGGCTTGCGCCTTAACTATGTTCTGACGAGGGCGTAAGCCGAAATAGCTATTAACAAATAATTTATGTAGAATTAAAATACATTGTTATTTTTTCTTACTGTATTATAATGGAGTTCTACCAAGTAAATGCCTACTCGATCAATATAATGTGGTATTTTATTAACTATTACATATCAGCTTAAGTACGTCAAAGTTTAAAATAACAAGTGCAATCGATAAAATAAAACAATACTTGGTACAATCGTGCTGAAGTCTCAATAAAAGAATGATGTGTATATAGTGGGACGTCAAAAAACCAATACACTGAGGTTCTAAAATCTAAATAAAGGAAGCCAGTTATTAGGAAACAAATCGTGCTCGCCATAAAATTGCAGAAAATTGCAGAAAATTGAAAATCACATCCACCATACTCTTTGGATCCAGTGCCATCCCATTCTTGTGGAAACACAAACAATGAAGCAGATGTCAGCCATACACTATTAAAAAATTTTGCCTCCATAAATGATTCATTCTACTCAATACTTATACCATAGTTACCATCATGCTTGGGAAGAAGCTGTGCAAGGAAATTTCAGTAAATGAAAATGAATGTACTGTTTTCTTTCAATCAAAATAGGACAGAACTCTCCAGTAAACCTAATATTTGATCAAACAGTAAGTTGCAGCGATGATAATACATATGTATTCATTCATTATCGCACTCAAAAGACACAAATACAATTGTAGAAAAAAGTGAAAATAAAAATATTTGTTTCTTACAAATTTTACTGCACATTATTGATGCTTTTTTACTTCCCCATTTTTGTATATTTCGTTTAATAAACATTATATTTAAATTAAAGAAAATGTTGTTTTATTTTCACACTCCGAATTCATGGTGGGCAATTTGTTTTATTCACTGAGGAAGTCAATAGTTTAATATTTTGTTTCTGTTCAATGAACACACAAATTGAGAAATTTCTTTAATCAAATTTAAATATTTTCAACAACCTTTACGGCCTCATCTGAAGGATCTGGCAAAAGGTTTTCGTAAAATATTTTATCTTAAAATTATTATTTATTTTTTCTGAATATGTCATCATATTCATCCAATTCAGTTCAGTTTTAAATCGTGTGATATACACAATTTTATCATTTGGCTCTTTGTAGCAATATAATAAATAATTTGAATAAAAGAAAATAATGTTCTAATTGTCTCATGTACGCCCATAGACTAAATTATAGTTTATGCGCACCCATCCCTGATGTATAAACTATTTTTCCACACTATGTTATTATAAGTATAACATTACAAAATATTATTTATTTCATGAGAAGAAATATTAACAAAATATTTATCTTTATAAATGTCATTGTATAATTATAAATGATTTTGATTTTTTTCGAATTGGGAAAAGTATTTTTCTAGCCTGGCAGGTTTATAACAAAACGTCAAAATATGATGGAATTAGGTGTTTATTTGCTTATTTAGAGAAGATTGTCATTTGTTACTTGTGAAATGATAACACTTACGAATTAAAATGGCAAACCTCGTAGTTCCGTAAATCATTTTTTAAAAAGCATCCACTTGGTATCCATATATCAGCTTGTTTTAGTCGAATTAAAATCATGGACGCAGTTTGTCGCGTTTGTTTAGCTGACGAAAAATACTTAGAACTGATTTCAATTTTTAACGTCGACTCCGAGAATGTTAATTTATCCGACAAGATTATGAAGTGTTCTAATAGGATTAAGGTACTCATCGAGCAATATTATTCGATTTATATTACTGGTACTCTTTTTTTGAAATATTCAATTTCGCCAATAGATGAATGTGTTAGTTTATGTGGAAGGTTCAGTTTGTTTTGAAAGTTTCGTTCCGTTAAATTTCACTATACCGCAGACATCGCACCGTTGTTTTAAATAGCGTTTAATAATTTTTTTCTTTATTTGAAACATGTAATAAAAATAATTTGACTACTAAAAATCACTGATTGATATGTCTAGTTTGAATATATGAAATAATAATAACATTTCAATAAAATATATGAAAATGGCAATTGATAATAGATGACAAAATACTTAGTGGGACATATACATGGGACCAGTCAAAGGGTTAATATTGTATTAGAAATGAATTTTCATAATGGAAACTTTGAAATTAAAAATTCTCTTAAATCTTATACTAAAATCACTTTGCATTACGAAATAATCTAATTTCCTTCAAGTATCTTTTCTATGTGTATTTTTTTATTTCAGATTCAAGATGGCGATAATTTCCCCGCAAACATCTGCATCAGCTGTATGAACATTTTAGATATTGCCTATAAATTTATCAACCAATGTGAAGAAAGTGACGAAAGGTTAAAAACCCACTATCAAATCAAAGAAAATACTCTATTCAACGAAGATTCTATTGATTTTGGTAAGTAAACAATTTGTAGGGAATCAACTTCATACAATACTAATTTACGTTTATCCCCACTTGGTAAAAACCCAGATAAGCTTTCACTTCGACAAATACATCAAATCAATGTGTCACATTTAATAACTTATTATTACCATATAAAATTAGGATGACAGAACAGAAAAGAAGATGTATTGTGTACCCTGTCTACATATAGATAAGTAAATGCATGCTTAAAAATAGTTCTGACGGTGACATAAGCCAAAATAGCTATCAACAAATATATCAAATAATATCTGTAGAGCTAAAATACATTGTTATTTTTTTCACCGTGTTAGATCTTCTTTTCTTTTCCAGTTGACGATTTTGATGCAGTGAAACAGGAACTGGACGTGGAATTCGACAAAGATGCATCAGGAAGTGAAAGAGAAGTGAAACTATCTCCCAAAAAATGCAAACGCCTCAAAAAAGATGCGAAAAATGAAGAGAAGAAATCGAAACCAAACAATGATGTGACACTGTCAGGTAATTGACGACTATCGCTGTTTAATATTTTACTCTTCGGATTATTTACTGCGCATATTGTTTTCTCAATAACGAGGTATTTAGGCATTCAGCTTGATCAGAAAGAGTAAAACAAAAGATATAAGGATTGAATGTTTCCAATGATGACACACTCACACGTAGTATTTACAAAAGCATGCACAGAGTGAGTTTCAAGTTTTCACAGTCAATAAAATAAGTTAAATAAAATCAGTCATCAATACGTATTTTGTAAATTGATCGAATTGAGAGGCTAACAGTTTTAAGCAGGGCTGTGGAGTTGGAGTCGTGGAGTCGGGGTTTTATGGCCGGAGTCGGAGTCATCGCGGCGTTTTGGCCAAAGTCGGAAATTTTGAAAAATTTAAACTTTATTTTTGCAATTTTATGTAAAATTTGTTTATTGATTAGTTGATATATAATTGCATACACATAAATAGGGTGGTAGGAAATCAATGTGACGAAATTAATCTTTTTTAGTCGGAGTCGTGTTTTTGGAAAATGCTAGAGTCGGAGTCGGAGTATTTTTTTAACGATTCCACAGCCCTGGTTAATATGACAAAGAACATAAATTAGCCATACCTATACTTTAGAAAGGCAAAAGGACATAACCCATTTTTTTTCTATAGTCATTTTTTATTAATCAAAATGTACATATTCTATCACAGAAATGCAAGTTGCAAATTATTATCTTAGTTAGCTTTTATGTTTGAAATAAAGAGGGCCTGTGAAATCTACCACAAGGAACAAGGACTTACACCACACCAATAACATAATTTGTTATGTGTGCGTTATGTCCTTTTGCCTTTAGACAGTCGATATGAAAGATCTTGCTCGGATTTATTTGGGGGATTTATATGGTGGTTGGCAAAAATAAAATAATTTTGTCTATTCAAAATAACGATGTTTTCAGCCAGAAAGAAAAAACCAAAAACAGCAACATCTAAGGTAAAAAAGAAGCTATTAGAAGAAGAAGAGGAGGAAGTTAAAGTGAAATTGGAAAACGCCTACGACGACTACGAAGACATCCCGCTAAAGAGTTTGTCAGCCGTCAGTCTGCCGTCCAAGAAAAAGAGAGGTCGAGGAAGGCCCAAGAAAATATACCACGATGAGAATGGACAAGTTTTAATCAAACCAAAACGATTGTAAGTACAATTAGTTGTACTAAATTATTCACAGCTAATTTTTCATCTGTCATTTTTGAAATGAACTAGAAATATTAGTAAAATTAAGGATTTCGACTAAGGGTGCTTGATGGAATTTCAATATCAAGTTTGAATTTTAAACTTTTCCATGAAATTTGATAAAATTCCATTATAATCCGTCACATATTCGTGAATAGATTTTTTTTATTTATTTTAACAATAAAGAAATGCAAAATGTAAAGAAAGTTGAAATCTTCGAAAAGGCCACACAAACGTTTCAATTGGGCCACATGTGGCCCGCGGGCCAAGGTTTGGGTATGCCTGATCTAGACAGTTAAAATGTGTTCAGAAGAGATTCCCTAAAGAAAAGAAGATACCTCGTGTTTATTATCAATGTCCTAAACAAGTTCTGAATATTCCAACCTCCGTTTTTATCTCTTAATTCATACATGGGCAACCACCGGCCCCCCGAGCTATTTTGTCCGTCCCTGATTCACAAAATCACAATTTAACAACATTGCTTTGATGGATTTTTATAAATTATATTTGGTGGAAGAAAAGTATAACAGTTTTTTTCGAGGATGAAACACACTAAATCAAAAATTCGAACGAAAATAACAGATGAAAATCTCGAATTTTCTATGCGATTATCCCTAAGCAATATCAACGCCAATATTGATAGTCTCGTAATTCAAGTACAAGGCCAATCTTCACACAAAATTTTGTAATCAGTATATGATATAAATAATATGTCGTGCATTGCATAAATAAAAAATATATAAGAAGTAGCAACGTGTTTTATTGAATTAAATATTACTTTATTATGTTTAATAATTTGGTCCGGCACTTGACTCAGAGACAGAATGATAATTTGGCCCCAGGCCTAGGAAAGGTTGCCCATGCCTGTCTTAATTAATCTTTATAAGTAATACGAATTTTGAGTTTTTTTTATGTGGAATAAGGTCACAAATTTAGCAAGAATTGAGGAATTAATAACTAACTGATATTATTTTTGTGTTGAATGTTATAGATTGGTGTGCGAGAGATGCGGTAAATCATTTAAACATTTGGTCAGTTTACGAGGGCACGAGAGAAGGCATACGGGCGAAAAACCATTCATGTGCAGGTAATAATAATAATCAATTCCCTTATTTTCTATTGTCTTATTTTGATTGCTTTTTTGCAAAATTTAGTTATTATTATGTCAACTCTATTAGAATGCCAAGTTACCACTTATGGAGTGCCGTCTGTCGTTGGTGGCTCAATATCACAATTCGTGGCATATTTTTATTTCAAAAAATATTAATTGTATTAATGCCGAGGTGGAAATATTCAGCAATAAACTTTCATTCTTACAGGCATCAGCTGTAATGCAATAAATCGGCCCCTTAGGAAAAAAGAAAAGTATCTTGATTTTTGCCGGCTTTGAGTGATGGATGCTATTTGATGCAAAATAATATGTTATGTGGATACAAAGATATTTCAATACATATTAAAATCACTTTCTTGTTCATAGTTCCACTTAACCATAAAACAGCACATTAGAATAAATTACTATTTTATATTTAACAAATAAATCAGAAAAGCAAAGCATCACCTTCAATGATAATAAAAAGATGATTTGTACCTGTTAAAAAATAGTTAAGATTGATTACTAGTGAAACCTGTGGTAAATTATGGATATATTTTTGTAAAGATTTATGAAAAATAAGCACATTAAATGAAATGAATGTAAGGCTAAAGATTTTTTTTGAAATGTTTCGTCTTTAATTTTTAAATTTTATTATAATAGATGATCCTAAAGAATACTTTATGCAATAATTATGAAATCGAGTTGTCTTAATTTACAGGATCAAAAATGCAACCACAAACTACACAAATAATAATATTATACAGTTAGAGACAGACAGTCACACAAGTTTATTATTTGTTTAAAATTGTATTGCATATAGGCTAATATTAAAAAACAAATTCTTCTTTCAGAACTCATACAATAATCAGTAATATTCTTCAGATTTATTCATTCTGATTCCACATTTTATAATAATCCACAAGAACTCAAAGAGTAAAGTTAAAACATAAAATTATAAGTCAGTACATATAAATTTTTTGAGCTTAGCTCGAGAGGAATGGGATTCTGTCCCGTGATCATATATCCATAATTTACCAAACCTGTTTTTTGGCTCTCCTGAAAAGTAAAGAAAAATGAGTTGGTTTCTCTGTTTCTCAGGGGATATGGTAATAAGGATAAGAAAATTATCAGAAATTTCAAATATTTAGCTTTCTACTGGTGATGCTTTACAATATCGAATCACGGCACCTGATAAAGACTGAAAAGACTCACCTAAGTCACTTGAGTTTACATTATCTATAATCGCCCGTCGAAACCAGAATCTCAAAACTGTAGTTGAACCTGAAAAAATAAATAAAGCATACATTAGAAGACTGCGTTCATTTGATGGGTATCAAAGTAGAGAATAATGTCTCTCTGTTTCTAAGGGGCCGATATTGTCCTTTACTTTTTACACTAAACTAACCAATTATTTAATTACACCCGTCCATCTGTTGCAGTACTTGCGGCAAAACTTTCCACGTTCCTAACGAGCTGAGAAAACACATGCTAATTCACACCGGACTCAAACCTTACAAGTGCACGTTCTGCGAGAGAACCTTCACCGACTGGGGTAGCAGGCTCAAACACGAGAGGTAAAAGAATCAAACTAATTATTTGTGTATTACCTTATGAGAAGCAATGCGTGTCACCAAAAATGTCTTGGCATGTAACCTCTGACACGCTTATCATTCATTGATTACTAGTGATTCCAACTCGGATATCTGAATATTCGATATCCGGATATATTCGGCCGTTTTTAAACTATTCGATACCCGAATATTTGGAAAAATATTAGAATAGTATTCGTTATAATTTGTAATGAAATATATTACAAAATTGACGAAAGATCTAATCACAATTTCAGTTCAAGAGAGAAGACATATTGGATTGGTTACTCTATTATATTTACAACATCCAAAATATATTTCTTCAAAAAATTTTACTATGTTTTCACTTGCTTCGAAAAGTGAAATCATCAAATTAAGTGAAAAAATATTATTTAGAATATATCCTAATCTCCAAATACAAACGAATCTCGGTGATGAATGTGTCGAAGCTGATCGGAGCGTTAATCTCAATAAAACCATGGAAGAATCAATAAATAAGTTCCTTGAGGAACCTCAAGAAATAACTTCGAATTTAAAAACATTAAAGGCAGAATTCTCTATCTACGAGTCTACCAACAATAGAACAAAAATTTTGATCTGCTATTTGATGCCTTAAAGACTATACCCGTACTATATACTATCAGTACCCAGCAAAAGGGTATTTTCAATATCAGGGAATTTTGTAACGAAAATTAGATCATCACTAAGTGATCGATCAGTGGGTGCTTTGTGTTTCATTAAAACATATTTTCTGAAGAATAAAACCAAATAATTTTGCTGTATTTTTTGTCGTGTATTATTGTATTATGTATAAATAAACAAAATTAAAAAAAAAAAAAACAAATTTTCACTATTTTGATTGAATTATCCATCTTTCGTAAAACTTCAATATTGAAATTCGAAAACCGGTTTTTTCAAAAGTTGGTTTTTGTATAAGCCCTACTAGGTAGTATAGTAAAAATAATAAAATATTTTTAGTACTTTACTACTTATGCTTACTTATAATTATTGCATTATTTTTACAACCCCAGGTAGTGGTTCTTTTTGCTTTCGCCCAACTTGGGTGCTAATGGAACGGTATTGAAATGTGTATTTATATTTATTGTCTCTATCTAAGATTTTACAGAAGTTGGGAAAGATTTAGTCTTAAATTATTATAAAATGTATGTCAGTGAACAAGGAAACCTTGATCGTGCAACATTTCTGTTTACGTGCGTGTTAGGTATACGGTTATTTAGAAATTGAGACCATTGTCGATGAGCAAAAACAGTCGGTATTTCCTTATTTGTAGAAATATTTTGTTTGTTAATTTAAAATATGAAACATTTAATGCCCTTGGTGTTGTATTTAAAATATGCATTTTATAAATTTGAATAAATGACTTTTATTAAAAATGGGCTCGTTTTTGATGTACTATTCGAGGAAATTTATATTCTAAAAACTATCCAGATGTCCGAATATATCCGGACTGTTTCAGTTTTACTATTCGATATTCCGATAGTTGATAATGACATATATTTGGAATCCCTATTGGTTACCTATCACCGCACTTGTCTATTTGGTTAATGTTTTTTTTTCTGCTTTTAGGTGTCATCTAGGAGAACGTCCCTACAAATGTGACCAATGCCTGAAGGCGTTCTCGTATTCCTATGTACTAGCCAAACACAAGTTGACACACACCGGGTCCAAACCATTCTTGTTAGTATATGTTTCAAATAAAGAAAATAATTATAAAACAAGTTTATTATTCAATTAAGGATTTCGACTGAGGGTGCTTGATGGAAATTCAATATCAAATTTGAATGTTGTACTTTTCAATAAGTTTTGTCGCTAACGACCCTGTTTCGCCTTTCGGCATCTACAGGCATTTCAAGTGCACGGATGTACTTGAACTGACTCTATGGAAAAGTACAAAATTCGGCCGAAAGGCGAAACCCGGGTCGTTAGCGACAAAACTCATGGAAAAGTTCAAAATTCCAACAATTCAAATTTAGTTATTATTCAGTAACAAATCTGTGGACATATATTATTGAGCTTAAAAATTCATTTTGCTTAAAATGGATTATAATTAAAATGTTGAAGACCTTTGCATTCATTGCTAAGAGTTCTTCAACATTTTAATTCTAATTTATTTTTCTTGCATTTTGCCTCAATTTATTTGCTTTGTTGTAATACCAAATATTTTGTCATACCTTGTAATTCTTACTTAACTTTTGTATGAATATCACTGTTTCATTTTATTTCTTATCAGTTGACAATGCTCGCCATGAACGAAACCGGTCCAGATCCAATAAATTTTGTTGAATGTGCAGTTTGTCACAATTTTTTATAATGATGGAATACGCCATCGAATACTCAACTGTGTCCATCTTTCAGGTGCGATATCTGCAAAAAGACATTCAGACTGAAATACCACCTGACGAATCACTGCCGGAAGCATCACAACGCCACGACCGTCACCAACAGCGAGGGGACGCTGGAGATTGTAGAGTACAAGAATCACTTCACCGCAGAGTACGAAAAGAACTGTAGGAAACAAAAAATTGTCCTATCCTATGAGAATATTCACGGGGCTCCGTGCGAGATGGTCATGGACGTATAACCCCGTCCGCTGACTATTTCGGATTAGACAAAAGAGATGACAACGGTTATATGCTAAGCGTAATGGTACTGTATCTGCCCCCTATGTGAAGTATATGACAATCACATGGTGCCTGATAGGTGCACTGGATGCTGAAATTCCAAAGGTCGGGAGAAAAGACAATCAGGGTTAAATAAGTTCCGACTCCACTCCAAGACAGCCGACTTAACAGGGCGCTAAATCGAACCAACTCACCCCTATATCCGACAGAATCATCTATTCAATGCTAAGTATATGTCTTCATCGTGTGCCATGATTTGTTACTGTAAAGCAGCACAGTAAAGAAAGCAGTCTTCAACAATGCCTATGTCCAAATACATGCAGAAATATATCAATTAGACAAAGTATGATTTGTTTAGTGTAATATTATATGTATATATAGTAAAAAAAACAACGAGTGACAGTAAGAATGGATATTGATGTCTTAATTGTATTTTCAATCAATCTCCTTGATGAAAATTTCTCCTTCCCGCTTAGCATTGCAGTGTAAAATATCCTGAAGTCCCTTGCTCCATCTTCATGAAAATCAAGGACCAACTGTGGATGTTTAGATTTAAAAACGGAAAAGTTCATAGTACAGTCAAACCTCCGAAACCACTACTCCGTATAACACGCTGGCTGAAAATATTCGTCGCAAATCCCCCGATAGCACGTTCGTATTCCATTCTCGTTGCTATGTGACGTTTCTGCTCGGACGACTGATGTCGATAAAAAAATGGGTTCCGCTGTGACCGATGCACACACGCAGCCAAACGGCTGGCCGTCTCTACGGTGCATACTCTTGCATACACTCAATCAACACGTGCCAGACAATACACGCACAGCGTAGCGACTTCCTGTTTGCTACATTTTGCGAGCGCTATGCATTGTATCACCTAGCAACCAAATATTTACGTAAATATTTCGTTCATATATTTTTTTTGCAAAACTAATATATAATCTTAGTTTGCATTTTTCGCGGAAAAAAACAAATTCATAATTTTGTATGAGATTCACGCCCCCGTTTACACTAGTTCATATAACACGGTCCCGGCCATAGTGTTAGCGGGGGTTTTACTGTATTGCTAAAATTTGCATTGTGATTCCTTTTTTAATTTCAAATAATATCAGGAATACCAATTGCTTATAGTGAATTATATATTATAAATAAATACTGGTTTAAGCATAATCCTCGCCGTGTGTAAATATTTTTATTAATTGAAATTGCAATGCTTGCAACATTTATTTAAACAGATATGGAAATTTTTGATGATATAAAATAGCATGCTTCAATATTGTCAAAATTTACTTGATACAGAAAAATATCAAAATATTGTGTTTTATTAAAGTCGTTGGGCTTTTACGCTCTATAATAATGTTGGTGCTTTGTACTTGGGGTTGACGATAAACGCTGATAATCAGTTCTTGTTTTGGAGAATTACTTGTGTATTACCACGGTGAAAAAATATGATATATATGTAGCTAATAGCTATTTCGATATCTATTTGGGAATACAGTACATCATTATCATTTAAATGCCGGGTGGCAAAAGCATAATAAATATAATAAAGGCAGCGAAAAAAAGGCATTTTTATTTACCAAATATAATATACGATGGACTTAACGGGTTTTAGAACTATTCATCATGGACAATTTTATCTGTAATCAAGAATGGTCCTCATGAATTACTCCTATTATAGAAAGAGTTTTGTACAGCTATGAAATATATACATTTGAATTCTATATACTTTTCCATTTTTATTTAAATGTACCTTTCTCCACATCCTGCTCATAAGAAACATACCAAACAAGTAAGCCCTCCTCAGAACATGTGTCTACTTAACCACTACATATCAAGGAGTGAATGGGAATGACGATAGGTTTATGAAAGCCATATAACCTGGCTGGCTTGATACCTCAAATACTTTTATGCTGAGGAAAGATTTTTGCAAAGGATCGGTTTATATGATATTTTTGATTTCAAAATTGTCTATGACGAAAAAGTTTGTGAGCCCCTGATCGAGACTATTATGTTCATTCATATATTTTCCCAGTGGCGGTCGCCCATATGCACATGATATGCACTGCGGAACTGCAGTACCCACAAACAAACTTAGCAAAATTTAATATTATAATATACATAAATTTATGTATATAATTTGAAATTATCAATTTTCTTTACGCGTGTATTTAGCTCGGAAGCGATCTATACATCTAATAATTATGATACACCGCGGTACTAATATCAGAAAGTGATACCGTTGCAGTACCGTTTTCGATGGAAAATGCTCGAGCGGACAAAGAAAGGGCGCAAGGAGGGAGCTTGCAGCTGAGGTTTGTCATGGGTTCGTCTGTCTTGTCTATGGTATGGTACTAAATTTGGTGTTTAGTATCTTGTCTATGGTTTTGTGTCGGTACCATAGACAATATAGTCAGTACGGGTGCGCGGCTCTAATATATTGGGCGCGCGATATATTGGGCGGCGCGATAGTTGTCACTTTTCATTTATTCTAATTTGTTTTTAAATATAAAAAACTTCAGACCAATTAGAAACTCAAGAAAAGAAATGTATAACTTCTTTAATATTTTTTTATATACATGTAATATTTAATTTTAATCCAAATAAACATTCATTATATTTTGAATCAACCGCAGCACCCCTAGATATCTTATCCACGACCGCCACTGTAATTTTCCTAAAATCTTGCAAATTAAGAATAGATAATATTTTAAATTAAAGGAAAATATTTGGTATTACAGCTTACGCCAATGCACCAAATATTCTTAATTGAAAGTCATGAAGAATAATAAACTAACAGTTTTATCTAGTTTCTAGCCTCAGAATTATTTTCGTACTCATTTTTTAAAAAAGAGGTTGAATAATAATATAATGGTGATAACCAATTTTTATAATTAAGCACACACCTATGTCAAATCGAATGGACATATTTATTTATTTTTAAACAAGTTCGTTTTCATTATTTTATAAAAGAACCACTTTTTTTCTTCCGAATGTTCTTATTTTTCATTATGGCTGGCTTGCCGGCGCCGTTATTTTAATTGTCGAGTTTTCCATACCGGTACCGGCTAGCAAAAAAAACATTTATGACATTATTTTTTTTAATAAAGATGTGGTAAGGTTTCATTAATTTAGCTGGAATTAAATTTTTTTTTAGATATTTTGTGTCTTAAATTTAATTGGTGCAAAAAACAGTTACTTTATTCTCATGTTACTTAACATGACAGCAGCTGTCGTACTGTAAGATTATTTGGACCAATCACATTAAACCACGAAAAGGAATGATGGAGTGTCGTGCGTGTGTCATATTTTTATTCTACTAGTAATAGATAAAATATCAGTAACATAATAAATTTATCTAGATAGTCACCAAACATGGACAGTATTCAAAAATTAAACTGGCAGAGATTAGCGACATGTCTACTATTTTTAGCATTAGAATTATTATTTGGAAGTGAGTGTTATTTTCTAACCTATTTCGATACAATATTAATTGTTTTGCAGGATAAGACGATTAATTCGTGATACCTGTGAGATGTTGTGTTTCTTTCCTAGCTATAAATGATGATTACATATTCTGTTAAAATATGACGTGTTAAATTATCGTTTTGTGTTTAGTTACAGAGCCCGTTTCGGCTAGTTCTGCCGAAGTAAATAAACATTTGGAACTTGGAAGAGATTTTCTTTCACGCGGCCAGTTGTCAGATGCGTTGACACATTATCATGCCGCAGTTGGTAAGTCACAATGCACAATTATTAATTTTAGAATTCGAAATTCAAATAAGCTATAGTTCCTTTATTTATGGTACTCAATAGATCGCGTACTTCCATATTCAAGCTCGATACAACCGAGCGCTCATTTACTAAAATTTTCGTTCAGTTCCTATCTCCATCCGAATGTCAGAAAACAAACGTGGCTTATTAGGTCTGTCTGACTTAATCAGCTCAGTTGACCATCACGATTTTTTTACAGCTATCGCAATGTTTATTCTTACTATCATAAGAAACACAATTTTATTTGTAGTATTGCTACTAAATAACCAATACGTCAAATATTTAGAAATTTTTAAATCACTTGAGATCAACTCAAGGAGAAAAGGCATCACTAATAACCAATCTAAATTTTATATTGACCTTGCCAGAACCTGCCGCCATCTGGCCACTAGACCAGTGGTTTGTCACATAAAACTGTACTAAAATTGTGGCAGTATCATATTTATAAGCGGTTGTAGGATTTTTTACGGCTGTTTTAGTTTTGTCAAATGAACCTAACCATGTTTGAAAATTTACCATTGCTTTTAATTAGCCTGTCCGTAGTACAGTGGTCAACGTTGTTGGCTACTGTGTCGGACCACCAGGTTCGATTCTTTCAAATTTTTTCAGTCGATAAATGACTTCTGATCAGAGGCAATGGGTGTTTGTGTTGTTGAAAATCCCTCCCCACCTTTCCGAACCCAATGATCGACACAAAGTGACAGTGATTAGCTAATCACTAGTCCTGTTCTAGTCCTCGTATCCTCTCCATCCCTACTCTACTAAAAAAAAAAATTAGCATTTGGAATATTTCATTTTTGGAGCCTTTGTTTACAAATTTACTTACTAAAATATTTACTATGAAGCTGTTAGTGACCGCAGCCAAATCCTTATGTTGGTCGCACCTGAGAACCACTGCACGTTACAAGTTTTAATTATTTTTTAAACGTATTTGTTTGTTGATAAATACCAACCTAAGCACTCAATGATATATTCGAGCATAGATATTTTGTAGATAAGAAATCTTGTAATTTTAAAACTAATTATCACAATTTAATACCAACATTCTGTTATACATTGAAATTCGAGATATGGAAGTATAATATTATAATTACAAACAACATTAACAATCAGTTTATCAATGTTCAGCTCTGTTTGTGTTGACACCATTCATAAATCACCGCAATAACTTATTCCCACCCTGTCGCTTATAATTCTTAACCTCTTCCCTACTGAGCTGATTTAAAAATATTCCAACAGCTAAGATTTAAAAAATTATTCCATCAGTGTTTGTGTTCAATAAACAAACATGAAGATTATGAGACATAACAATGAATACCTATTTGAATAGAACAAAACTTGTCCCGGATATAAAATTAAAAGTAACTTTCATTATTCCACGTGTTGTGTTACTAATTGTGACACGTGTTACGCCTCTTTCAGAGGCATCTCCTATAACCCCCTCCTTGCTTCCCGTAAAAAGAAAAAATCCCAAACTCCATTTTGTAATTTTATCATTTTAAAATATTAGTCAAACAATCTTGCTTCATTACTTAAGCAAACTTTGCGATAGTAAGTCCGAAGATGCCTGAAGGAGGCGAAACACATGTCAAAATTAGTAACACAACACGTGGAATAATGAAAGTTACTTTTAATTTTATATTAAAATGAACTTCCACAAAGTTACCCTCGAATCCATCGAAAGTACTGCTAACTCTATTAATTTTTCAACACACCGCAATCAGGTGTTTCAACATAGGAGACGCTAGCAGTAAACAGGTAGTGTGTTTGCTACAATTCCACGTTCCACTAAATACACTTAAAAAAAATTGTGCTTTCACCGCCTACTTTACTATTATTATTTCAACCTGATTCCAAATTTTAAAATAATTTAAATCACAACCCAACTCGCAAATCTTTCATGCAGAAAAAATAAGATAAAGTGCACGGCAACTGTAACCGTAAATGGTTGCTGATCACTGCCTTAGATAAATAAATTTAATTAATATGTAGTAGAAATACAAAAGAAGCCGTTTTTATCAGAAGTCTTCTGAAATGTATTTGCTGCAAATGTAATATGAACATCTAAGTACATACAGCTATGTTTGTATTTGTGCATATATGTATGTAAGTAATCCATGAAATAATTGTGTTAAAAGTTTAACAATTTTTAATTCTGCCATCTATGTAAATAATCGGATAAAAATTAAATGGTTACAAATAGTGTAAATAATTTCTACTTAAATTTAAGTATATGGCACTATCTTTACTTTTTAACCATGACGAACTTTGGATTATATAATAGTTATAATAAAAATAATAATAAATTTTTAGTACTTCCACATTAGATTTATTAAGATCAGGACCGGTTTCGCTCATTGCAAGCAATATCAACTGAAACTGGTCTTAATAAATGTAATGTGGAATAAGTACTAAAAATGTGTTATTATTTTACTTATAATGTCATTCCACCAAGTATTGACAGTGAACACCTTAAAAGTGATATAATAGTTAGTTAACTGAAGAGGGATTATTCGTCCCTTTATGTAGCAAAAAAAAAACTCACAGAATGTTAGCTGAATTTTTATTGGTTTCTCCGCGAGTCATTTGCTTTCTCACTCTTTCCGTTATACGAAAAAAGATGTCTGAAAGTAGGATGGAAAATGAGTCGTATATCACATATTTTTCACGCAATTTTTCATAGATAATAATGATTTTTATTGTTTATTGTAGAAGGAGACCCAAGAAATTACCTGACATACTACAAAAGAGGCACCGTGTACTTTGCCTTGGGAAAAGCAAAGTTTGCCTTATCCGACTTCAGTAAAGTCCTGGACATGAAGCCGGACTTCACGGCTGCTCGGTTACAGCGCGCGAATGTGCACATGAAGCTCGCGTCACTCACCGACGCAGCGCAGGACTATTACGATGTGGTGAGGCCATAATTGTTTCTGCCTGATCCTTATAATTGGGTAGTGAAGGCAATTAGTCAAGTCTAGTCCTGTCTTATCCCTAGTTGAGCAAACAGTTTTTGTTGAATAACTTCTGTTAACACTCGGCCCACCGGCATTCAGATTGGATTCGCATGTAGATTATAAGAAAGATCATATCTTTTTATTTATTCCACAGATTTCTTTCAAACAAAAAGTGCTAGGAGGATTATAGTTTTTTCTATGAAAATTAACGACTCCGGTCTAAACGCCGCGACAACTCCGAATCCGGCCAAAAGCCTCCGACTCCGACTCCACAGCCCTGCATTTCACACTTATGACAGCTCCATTGATAAAAACATAATAAAAAATAATTGTTTGTAAAACATGTTTGTTTGTAAAGCGAAAACCCCAGGACTGTGGAGTCGGAGCTTTTTGGCCGGAGTCGGAAATTTTGAAAAGTTTGAACTTTTTATTTTTGCATTTAATGTGTCAAATTTGGCTTTTGGCTGCATTGATAGGGTTGATATTTAATTGAATACACATGATGAGGAAATTTAGGGGAAAAAATTGACGATATTAATCTTTTTTTAGTCGGAGTCGTGTTTTTGGTCAATGTCTGAGTCGGAGTCGTGGTTTTGGTAAATGCTAGAGAGGGAGTCGGACTTTTTTTTACCAACTCCACAGCCCGGGAAAACCCACTTAAATATTATTATATTTAAATAATAATCGAGGATATTGATTGACCTGCCGTGTGTTGTTTGAAAACAAATTCAGATAAAAATAAAAATTAATTAAAAAAAAATCTTAATCTAGTGTACTGAAGCAATAAATATCGTATTTCAAAAGCTATTTTCAACTATAAATAATTGACAAATTTGGATCAAAAAATATCCACATAAGCAGCAAACCATCTTGAGTAGTATAACGAAGCGAAAAATTCAAAAGGGATTTGTCTTGCGTTTACAGATGCCAATATGTAAAATGCACTATTGCGGGACCAGGTGTTTGTGCAATATGTCAATTTCCGCATTAGTGCTAGGCCGGGTGTTTAAGTGTTAAGATAAGTTCTATAGGAAGTGGAAAAAAATATTCATCTTCCCGAAAGGCTAAATCCGGATCGTTTCTGACACAACTTCAGTGTACAAAATTTAATGAGCCAGATTAGATATTGAAATTATTGACCTATTAAACAAGTTTTTCATTTGCAGCTAGTAGTGGAACCTTACAATGAGGATGCCAACAAAAACTATCAGCGTATATCGGAGCTCTCCGAGGACATGCAACTTGCGGAAGCGTATTACCGCGGCCATGATTACTTGGCGGCCACGGAATTGGTTCAGCGAATCCTGGAAGTCTGCCCATGGGCGTCGCACCTCCGGCAGCTTCGGGCAGAGTGCTACATAGCGCAGGTTAGTGTTTGAATGCAGTTAATATATTGCACAGGGAATCTTATAATTGTCATAATATATAAATTTGACATTCCATTTGTATCCAATATCCTTGATAAAACAAATTGGTTAAAAAATATACATAAAAAGTTTCATACCACTGATTTTCGAGGCTATATGCTATTTTAAAGTTATCAGTTTTTTTTTCAAGTAAAAAAAATGCTTGAAAAAACTATTAAATTATTTGTTTGACATTGAATTTGTTAAACAATGTTTTCGCCTGCAATTCCATATTTAAACAAAGTATTTCATCAGATTACATGCTAAAACGTTCATAACCATTTTGCCAACAAAATAGACTTTGATTTTGAAAAATTACTAACTCCAATTTTTTTTTACATAGAATTATTCTAGATATTTAATGTCATATATTTACCGTACTATATATATTTTAAGTTTCAATACAAACATCTAATATAGAAAACATCATTGGTAAAACAATTACAAAGTATATTTTGTTGTTTATTATTTGATTGTTTTTCAATACTTGACTGTCAAAGTCGTATCATCTTTCATTAGGGACACTTGAAATTTGCTAGGTATTAGCAGCCATGTTGTTAAAGTGACATCTGTCAAATTTGTTGTTAATTGTTTGGGAGTGTACGGCAAATCACCATGGAAGGTTATAGTGTTGATCAACGTGTGCAAGTCATCATATTTTTTTATCAAAGTCTGCTAAAGATGACTGTATTGGCCCATTTTTGGATGAATGGATATGTGAAAAAGCAAAATTGACAGATTTGTGGTGATTCCAATCCATATGAGATACACCAGCACCAAATGCATCCCGAGAAAGTCACTATTTGGTGCGAATTGCGATCTGGCGGAATCATCGATCCGTACTTCTTCCAAACCGAAACTGGCATTGCCATAACCGTCACAAAGCGAGCTACAGATCGATGATAAGTGACTTGTGGTCTAAACTGGATGATATGAAAAGCAAAAATATGTTCTACGTGCCGCACAGTACATACTACGCTGGACATTCTACATGATCGAGTGTCCTTATTGAAAGACCTATAGGATCGGATTCTGCAAAATTACGTCATTTGTCGATACCGTCAATCAGTGATGCACAACCTGTGGCCCTCAATGACATTTCATGCGGCGTCCGCAATGACAAATATGAATCACCTTTTTTTGTCAGAACTTTTTCCAGGCGATGGAAGGACAATATAAAACCATAAAATTTTCAATTTTATATACACTAAAAATATCGATAATTTAATCAGTTTTATCCATGCCGCCTTCAAACTAGTCTTTAACTAGATTGCGTCTTTTAGCAAACTTCTTGTATTAATTTGATTCTCGAACATTGGCAGAATTATTTTATGTGTAGTTTTAGCAAATTTGTTATCACTTTTGACTTGAAAATAACAGTTTGTGTTATAAAAAAATTATCTGATGCTATTATCAGAACTGTATTTTAAATAATTATTATTGTTGCATTTTCAGCAATAATAATTATCATAATTTTATGGGTTATAATCATTTATGACTGATAACAGGCACTAACTTTATTAATTAAACTTATTAATAAAAAAAAAGATTTTATTTGAGTTACGCAATGATTTATTTATTCAAAGTGTTATTCCATTTATGTTGCAGAGGTGCATTATTACAAAGTAGTCAAAGACAATGTACATTTGAATACTTTCTTATCGAAACTTAATTCTGAATTTGTTTTTTCCTGCCTACTGTTTCAACTCTGTTCGGTGCATTACAGAAAAGACTACTAATTATTTGGTCAGTTTCTAATTCGATAAATGGTCAGTTATAAATACTTAAAACGGTCAGTAATAAATACTTAATACGGTCAGTTAAAAATATTAAATGGTCAGTTAAAATAATAAATGGTCAGTTAAATAAATAAATGGTCAGTTAAAATAAAAAGAACATGTCATAAATTTGCCTATTACGACCATATTTGATAAAATTCACAATCTGTCAAACTAAAACTGACTATTTAATTTAAATACTAACCATTTTTAATAAATAACTAACCATTAAAATATATTACTGACCGTTTTATTCAATAACTGACCACATTCACACTGATACAATGACAACTGACCGCTTATAATATTAACTGACCATTTTGATTTTTAACTGACCATTTATTTATTTAACTGACCAAAACTTGAATTAGTTACTGACCCATTAAATACATGCCTACAGAAAATGCACCTCCTGTGCGTCATCGGCTAACTTTAACAAACTTATTATTATAATTTTTGGCAATGTCGGAACAAAATGTGTGAACCATTGCTTACTTCAATATTTGTTGGGGAGCATGAATTTTTTTTTAATGAGTAAATCGGTATTAGTTGGCCCTGTCCGTAGTGCAGTGGTCAACATCGTTGGTTTTTCGAAGAAATATTATTTTGCTTGGTATCTAAATAAAAAAATCTTCACTTCTTTACAGGGAGACATACTTTCTGCTGTGTCAGACATCCGTTCGGTGAATAGGCTGCAGCAGGATTCCACTAGTGGTTATTATAGGCTAGCAACCTTGCTGTACACGCATCTTGGACATGTTACTGATGCATTGAAGGTAAGAGGAATACACATGTTTCATTTATTAACGATTAATGCGTTAGATTTTAGGTGATAAAGTTACTTTCACCACAAAAATTACCAAACATCTTTTAATAATAATGGCATAAGCTGAAACAGCTATCAACTCTATATTATATATAGTTCTTATAGAACTTAAATATTTTCATTACTATTTTTACACTGTTTATTTGAACACATTGCATCATCTTTTTAATTTCAAATAGGAAATTCGCGAGTGCCTAAAATTGGATCCGGAGCACAAAGACTGTTTCCCGTTTTACAAGAAAATCAAAAAGGTAGACAAATTTATGACAGACGCGCAAAACCACTTGGAAGCCAGAGACTTCAAGGAGTGCATCGATCAGGCTCAGAAAGTGCTCAAATTCGAAGAAGAAGCCGGTATGGTTATCTTCGAGGCCAACAAGCTCCTCTGCGTATGTTCTAATAAGGTTAGTCTTCTTTTCTAGTCTAGTTCTAATTAATCGAGAAATAATGATTTTTGGCAAAAAGGTTCGCCATCCCTGGTCTATATCATCTTACCAACACTACACACTAAACATAAAAACAAATGTTAAATTTGAATCTTTGTTTTTTCTGAATCGCTACTTTTGCATGAATTTTGTCGCTAATGAACCAGGTTTTGCTTTTCAGTATCTTCAGGCGTTTCAAGTGCACAAATGAAATTGAATTGATACTCATGATAAAGTATTCAAACGGTTCAAATTTGATATTGAAACTCCATCAAGCGCCTTCAATTGAAATTCTCGAAAAAATATAGTTTAAACACTTAACGTAGTTCTATTTTTTTTTATCAGAATTCACAAATATCTCAATTCAATTGTGAATTGAAGAGATTCAATATTTATTTAAGGGATCCAAACCACCTATTTGCCCAGAAACTATGGATCTATGATATCATATGAAGCGTGACAAAGATTTTGATAATAATAAGCCTATTCATTATATCAGCATAGAGTATTTTTTTCAAAATTCTATTTTCTGTTTCAGGATGAGCAATATACACCGGCCATTGGGTTTTGCAAGGCTGCGATAGAAATTTTAAAAGATGTAAATATATATTGCGAAATGGCGGAGGCACTTATAGGATTAGAAATGTATGATGATGGTGAGTGTACCTTTCAAATTATTTCATTATTCATTTTAACCCCACAACCGATAAAAATATTTGGCACCTACCATTTGAATGAATTTCAGAATTATCTATGGTTGAATAACGGAGTTAGCAGAATTCCAGAGTTCCCTGCATCTGCACACTTTTTTTACTAAATTTATTATACAAAGTTCTAAGATTGTCACCATTGTTTCCATCATTGGATCTTTGAGATCATAGTAATTTGAAACATTTTTACTTGCTCATTGTTACAAGTGAATTTTAATCAATCTAAACTTCAAAAGTACATATCTCAAAACAGTGTCAAGAGCAGTTAGAACCTTTTCAAAGTAAGGCGTCGACTTGCTTTCTATGAAAAGAGTAAGATCTGTCTTTCTCCCATACAACATTTTCCTTTATTGTGTTGCAAATTTTATAACGCAACTGATTTTTTGTTGTAGCTACTCGTACATACCAAGATGCCTTGTCTATCGACGGTCAGAATCACAGAGCGAAGGAAGGAGTTCAGAGAGCGCAGAAGATGCAGAAGCAAGCCGAGAAGAGAGACTATTACAAAATTCTTAACGTTAAGAGGTAACAATGCATAATTAATTAGGATAATTAACCCACCTTTGTATCATTTAACTCGCAGCTATGATTGAGCATGATTTTCTTATCTTCTTCCCTGCTGAGACAATTTACAAATATTCCAACTACCAAGATTCCAGAAATTAATTCAACAGTGTTTGTGTAGAATACACTCATGGAGGCTATCAGACCAAATAATGCAAAACTAACTGCTACTGTCTCTTATGTTGGGATTGCGGTGTGTTGCAAATTGATATTCAAAAATAAATAGAGTTCACAGGGTTAAAACTATCACAGAAAAGATTAATAGGTATGCATTATTTGTTCTGATGGAATTTTCGTAAATCGGTTCGGCAGGGAAGAGGTTACCACTGGAAAAGTAGAGTTATATAGGGAGTAATTTTATTATTTTTTTAAATAACTTATTTTATAATTGAATTCCTTCTATACAATTTTAGGTGACGTTAATGACTGAAAAGTATCCATTGTTCCAAATGAACTAAGCTTGCTGTTTAGCCATAGAATAAAATAAAGACAGTAGTATTGTTTGCGGCGATGGTTTTCTACTTTATTTATGGACACTCAATTTTTCTGACATTGACAAATTATTTTGTGAAAATAATTTAAACTAAATCTTTATAAATGATTGAAGCAAAATATCAAAAACAATAGAGGGTGTTGCTATGTTTCCTGACCATAACGAGTACTATTTGTTTCAGATCTGCCAATAAACAAGAGATAGTAAAAGCTTACAGAAAAGCAGCACAAAAATGGCACCCCGACAATTATAGAGGAGATGAGAAGAAGGTGGCGGAAAGAAGATTCATCGATATTGCTGCCGCGAAAGAAGTAAGTTATATTTAGACTATGAGATGATTCATTCAACAATGATTGGGGTGTGTAATTCGTTTCTGATTGGCTGACGTCGGATTCGTATTGACTAAAATAAATTTACTAAAAAACAAACGAATGTAGTTTACGTATAATAAATAAATCTCATTTAATAGTACTATTTCAACATGTATTCTGATAAAGATCTGGATCGGTCATCGCGAGCATTGTCAACCGACAGAATATACAATGAAACAAGGCTATTAATAACAAATATGCTTGCAATGAGCGAAACTGGTACTGATCTTTATTTGAATGCATTTGGAAATAGAAAATACTGTATAACGTCTTTTATTTATTTAACTAATGCCTTTCGACCAAGAAGTGACCATTATCATCTTAAATGCAGGAAACCTTTTCCCTCATTCTTTGCTGCAAGTATCTGGTTTTTTTAAACTCTAACCATGAAGTACGTGTGTGCTATGACTCGCAACCGTAAAGCAGCACTGGATTACACTTTCTGTATCATGTTGAAAGTTGCTCCAGCCGTTCTTTTCCTGATAGCCTTATCCTCTTTTGGGATGTACTGAAGCTCTTGTCTTTTCTCGATGTACTGCCTAGTTTTCGTCAGAGGGTACTCTGAATCCATATTGACTCTGATTTTTGAAGTAATGATAAGACAAACTCCAACTAAAATTGACAGTTAACACCGTTCAAGTGAATAACGTATCTTCTTAATTCATCGTTTCAGGTACTAACCGATCCTGAAAAGAGAGCGCAGTTCGATGCCGGAGACGATCCTCTCGATCCTGAATCGGGCAGAGGACACCCGCAGGGAAATCCATTCCACCAGTTCAACCACGGAAGTCCCTTCCAATTCAAGTTCCACTTCAATTAATGCCACTGTCAAACTAGACCAATTCTCACGATAACTCGCAGGTGCTTCAACATGCGCTAGTCTTTTGAGTTGTGATCAGAACGGTAAAAATGATTAATATTATGTTCATTTTCCTAAATCTGTCAGGTCTTCAAATATAGAAGACATAAATGACAAGGCACCGCGTGGGAACATAACAATAATTAATTCAGTGTTACATGCAATGAAAATTCTTATAATGGTTCAAATGAAACAAACACTCTAAAGCAGAAAGAAATTTTATTTATTTTAATTGTACTGAAGTATCTCTAAATGGTTTTATAGATGATCAAACAGTTTGCGTGCAATATTTTTCAAATTGTTTTTTAAATTGGCGTGCATTTAATGGGTCAGTATCTTATTCGAGTTTTGGTCAGTAAATATTATAACGGTCTTTATGAATGCAGTCAGTTATTAAATGAAACCGTCAGTAATTTATGTAAAACGGTTAGTATTTAAATTAAATGGTTAAACATTTTAAATTGATGGTTAGTTTTAAATGACAGCTCGTGAAATTACAGACTGTTAATAGATAGATATCTACTAACTGACCATTTTCCAATAATATACTGACCAAAGTTAATTATTTACTGACCATTTTATGTAATTATTACTGAACATTTCTTTGATATTTACTGACTGTTGATCAAATTAGATACTGTCCAAATAATAAGTTGCCTTTTAAATTGTGCTTCTTAATATTTTGAAAGAGTTAAATCAAACTTAACTAGCGTCTGGCTAAATTTATATACTTGTTTAGATTTTTAACTTACCTTCATGGTCGGACAGAAGTTAGATGAAAAGTTGAAAGTGTCTTTCAACTATACGTCTTGTCCAAGAGGTGCTAAGCAATTTTACAAATTTCAACTATTCATAAAATGGGAACAATCATTTTATACTAGCGGAAGTGCAGGCCCGCAGCTCTTATAGATGTGCCGCCATTTCTTCTTCTACTTGTGGGCTATGATCACTTCACTTGGATTTGGCAATTGAGATTTTTTTTTTTTTACAATTTTTGACAGGCAGGCAAAAGATTTTGCAACAGAAAGTGATAATACAGTGAGGGGGGGTCAAACAATATCTAGAATCGTGTGGCGCCATCTGTGGACCACTCCTTGTGTATTGAGACTTCTATTTGCCATTTTATCAGATTACCTCTCATGAAGTACTTCTTGAATCATTTGTACCTAAAGTTATCCTTCTGCATTATTGTAAATGTGTAAATGTTTGCGTAAAACAGGCAATAATATTCTCCTGATTTTAAAACTTATGTATTGTTGTTTTTTTCACTTCAGTAATCGCCGTATATAACGACCAATACATATTATTTAAATTAAATTCTGGTACAAAATTTATGGTAATTAAAAAAATTCAAATTTCCGGAATGCAAATTGAGACAGGTGACTATATATTCCTCTCTCTCTTAGTTTACTCTATACGTTAAATGAAATGTATCGTCAAACAATTGGATAATCCTGCTAATTTTTTTTACATGAATATAAGTATTGTTTATTTGATATTTGTACATAAAATACATCCACTAACTTTGCTTTGTAAATATAAAGCGATTATTCATATTAGATAAAATACGTGTATGAAATTTCAAAACATTGACGACACTTTGTGTTTTGATTTTTGTAACAATTTTGATTGTGTAAAAAATAGTCCATTTTAAATAACGATATAGCCTTTTGCACAAAAACAAATTGTATACATATTAATAGCAATTTTTATACAAAGTTTGTTACATTTATCTGAATAGTTTTAAAGGTTTATTCGATTTATCTAATTCCTTATAGAATCGCAAAAAAAAATAATGATATATAGTATTTCATTTTTTTGCGCTCCGGAATACGGTTGAGGGAAAACATGAGGTGAATTATATCTCATTATTGTGCTGATGATGACGAGGATAAAGCTGTAGGACTCGAGCGTCATTTTGGTCAGCCAATACCAAAATATTGACAAACATGTTCAAAAAACAGGTTTTGAGAAATGTGGATGATAACATCATTGACCAAATAAAACCAATTTAAAAGTCCTCGAACCATGTGGTATGTTGGTTCTATTCAGCTACAGTGTCCACGGATTCTAATCCCTGTAAAGACAATTGTTTTTAAAGCTAATAGATGTTTGTGATGTTAACATTCAATCTTATCCTCAAAATTTTGTGTAGTGAGAGCGATTAGCCAATCATTAGTCCTAGTCTATCCCTCTATTTCTACTGTCAAAAATACCAATCAAAAAAACAGCTTCCTTTAAAAACGTCCATTGGGTGGAAATAGTTGCTAAAAATATCAAAGCGCAAAAAAGATATGGACAAAATGGGCATGTCACGTCTGATATATGTATGTATTTTAATCAATTGTTGCATGATTGCAGTCGATAGTACACTATGCACTGTCTTCATTTGTTTATTGCTATCTCAACTGTCATAATGATGACAAATGAATACACTTTCTACATAATACATTCGAACATTAAAATGGCAACTAATTATTTGCTCAGTTTCTTATTCGATAAATGGTCAGTAATAAATACTTAAAACGGTCGGTAAAAAATAATAAATGGTCAGTAATAAAACTTTACACTTATTAAAATAATATTATCTGCTTTCAAATACCTGAACTTAATAAATTATTTCATTTCATGCGCTTATTTTTCATAGACCTTGTCATAAATTTGCCTCTTACGACAATATTTGATAAAATTCACAAGCTGTCAAACTAAAACATTTATTTAAAATGACTGACCATTTAATTTAAATACAAACTGTTTTTAGTAAATAACTAAACATTATAAATATTTTACTGACCGTTTTATTTAATAACTGACCATTTTAGATTTTCACTGACCATTTATTTATTTCACTGACCAAAACTTGAATTAGATACTGACCCATTAAATACACGCCCATTAAAATGGTTGTGCAATGTAATAAATTTCATCCAATGTTAATAGGTGTGTTCATATTTAGAGTCCTACCTATTGGCAACATTGTATTTGATATTATGTCGAATGGAATCTTCCGTGAGAGTTTTGCAATAACATATGCTGTTTTTGACACCAGTGATTTTACTGTTTTTAAAACATCTAGCCTTAAATAAATTTAGTAGAACTGCAATTGTAGAATCGAAACTCCTGTGATAAAATGCTTTCCATTAGAAAAATATCACCGCAGAAGTTTTAAAATCTACACCAAAACGCACAACACTCTTCCGACGCATCTCGTCTCCCAATTCTTATTATCTAACTGCGCCGGCAATGGTGTAAAACCAGGATAGTTTGAATCGGGACTGATTTTACAAATGTCTTGTTGATTATTCATTCAAAAAAGTGGTAACCGGACAAAACAGAACATGACTTTTCAGAATATGATAAAACAGGTTAGGTTAGGTTTTTGTCATGTTCTGTTTTGTCATATTCTGTTTTGTCATGGAACCCAAAAAAGTAGGTGGTAAACAACTCTCCTGGTGCTTTAATCAGTTATTCTCCTTTCTATTCTAGAGAGAATTCAGGTAGAAGAACCTGCCAAAATTGTTTGGTTTTATGATATTTTATATTTAAAATCAGTTTCCTGAACATATAAAAAAGGCCATCATTTATTTGAAATGTGACAGTTTATATGCATAATCACATTAAAAAAATACTGATATATTGAGGAATCAATTAACATTTAATTACATTAGTATCTGCTAGATTTTCCGTTACTATTAGTATATATTCCAGTAATAATATTGGCTAAAATATCTATGAACCACTATTATTATTTAGTACACCAAATAATACATATTTTATTTCTGTAACAAAAGAATGTGTTAAGCTTTCTTTCAACTGAAGAAACTGCAATTTGTGCAATAAAAATATATTTATTATTTTAATTTGTTAACAGTATTGCCATATAAGAATTTTATTAAAGGGAATTTATTTAGTTTGATGGCAGTACCGTCGTTTTGAGCACTGATCCGCTATGGCCTCGCTGCTTGCTTTCTGTTCTTCTGCGACAAACGAGTGCCACACCACTTGAAACACTTTTGAACTGACTCAATCGCCTTTAATCTGGCAAATAATGAAAATTTAAATTCTACTGTAGAATTCACATAGTCACTAAAGATATTATTTTTGTTCTAATTTTAAAAATAATACAATGATGAATGTTCCAACAAAACACCAATACTAAAATGGCTGATAAATGTAAATTTAATCATTGTTATGTTTTCTCAGATTATGTTGACAAAAAAAATAGTTTTAAGTGGGGTTTGATGTTTATCGCAGAATAACAGATCTGGTGAAATTGCTGCTTGCCTGTCAAAAATAACTAGCTTGCATAGTCATTAGATGATTAATTTATTTCAACAAAAGAATATTGTTATTGAGATATTTAAAATCAAAACAGAACTCATGAAAAACGAAAATGTATTTTCAGTTTTACCAACATGCTGGAATAAAACATGATTTTTTGACACTCTTCTGAGTGATGTTATCTTCCGCTCTCTCATTTAATTGGGTAAATAATTTCAACAATTTCCTTATAAACATTTTACTACCCGAAATTGTCACACATGTATTCAATGGGTTAATTAAACAAAAATGTATCTTTTCGGTTAGGTATTCTATTCGCAATAATTCATTCTTCCATAACGAAACTTGAAGAATAAACAAGGCCATTTTGATTTGCTTGAAATGAAGTAAATAAACAACAATGTTCTGGAGGTCGTCATATACATAATACATGAAAATAAGGCATTTGGTGCCCCATTCAAGTGTTCTAATCATGTAGACTTTTTCTGTTCACTCCAAACTATGGAACCGATTGTACAAGCTTTAAAAATGTAATCTCATATTATAATTCGACGGATTCACCAGTATGTCTTTTGTTGAAAATAATACCATTTTTCTAATACCACGTACTAATAATTTGTTGCAAAATGAATTGTGTTGCTATTTAATAAATAGTTAGGTGAAATAATTATTGCCTTCTGAGTAATTTTACGACTTTCCGAAAATCATCTGGATTATTTGAGCGGTAGTAGAATACTGGCGACACGATGCTCCGGTATTTTTCATACTGCATTTACTGATTTTCAATATTTGAGTCTTGTTTGTATAATTATTTTTATTATATGAATAAGCGAAAGAGTTTAATGATAATAATTGTATTAATTTATAGTGAAAGAATGTGGATTTTGTATGTCTGTAATGTAAATAATTTTGATGAAATAAAGTTTATTGTTTTCAAAAGATGTGTTTCATTTATAACAAGACTTGTTTGACAACTTTTTGTTGCAATAAACAAAAGTGTAACTCGCTCAACACTTTGGGTGGTGAGTTATTTTGTACACAATTAGGTTTTTTGCAGTAAATTTAATAAAATATCAACCTTCTAAGGGCCCGAGCATTTTTTGCAAAATATCCGCGCAACCCATAGCTCTTATAAAAATAATTATATCTCTAAGGCAAGTCGGCCTATGTGGGTAAAATAAAAAGCATTAGAAAAAAAAAAGATTGCTTATAATTTACGAACAAAGATCAGCACCGCAACATGTTCGCTTTCCAATTCTCTAGGTAAACAAATAAACGAATCCATTTTAGCTACGGCTATCTTGAAATAAGAATCGGTCAGCCCCAAGGATAAACTTCTAGGTATGGAAAAAAATCTGTGTCTGGATTGAAATATACTGTATAGAGTGAATAAAGCTGATTTATTAAGGTCTGCCGGATATAACACAACGCATATCCCAAAAGTCATCCTTTTAACGCAGATGTTTATATTCCTCATTATGACCAAAATATTTAACGAAATCGAAAATAAAATTATGGATCAGTATCTCAAAGACATTATTTATGAAAGCTAATATTCATATGTTTAAAACTATTATCATAAATCAGTGTAATCCGATAGGTAAGTGCACTATAATCACTGGTCCTGCTAAAAAATACTGTGAAAAAAAGTGCAGGAACGCCGTTCCACCGCGTTAAATAGAAAAAAAGCTCTGCCTATACCATACCTATATAAAATTACATTGCACACATTACATTGCTAATTGGCAAAGAAGTCAACCGAATGTTTATTTTAGTGTAAAGTTAAAGTTTCACAAGAAATAATTAATATGGCAGAACAACGTTTGCCGGGTCAGCTAGTAATATATGGTATGTAGATAGATATTTATAAAAGACATACTAAAATAAGTAAATAAATTTCAATAAAAATATACTTTTTTACTAATATCTTAATAATTTTCAATTTTTATGGCAGAACAACGTTTGCCTGGTCAGCTAGTTAAACTATATAATTAAATCAAATAGGAGACCACAAAAGCTTAGACACAACATTTGAATAATTATTATAAAAGATAAATAATTCAGTAAATAAATAATTTATGAAATCAAAAATATATGTTGCTGGTGATATATTGTATCTATTATAGCAGGGGTGGCCAGACTTTTTTGTCTGCGATCGACTTTCATTTGAAATTATTGGCGGCGATCGACCAACATTAAAAGTAATAATTTAAGCCTATATTAATCTAATTGCCAACCTTTGTTTGACCCGGGTTTTATAGGAAGATGTATTTTATGTTATTTACGTTTTTATTGTATTTATTAGAGTTAAAATTGTGTCTAAAACATTTCTTATTAAAATCAAAATTTTAGAACCCTGCTTGCCAACGAATTAATTGGTGGTCAGTGGAAAAAAGCTATCCAAAGTTCCAAAAATTTAAGGTGTGATGAGAAAATCCACAGGGCAAAAAATAACATAAAACTCCAAAAGACATCGAAATCTTGGCCATTATTTACCAATTACTGGTACGTGGCACAGAAAAAAATCGAAAACGCAGCAATCTAAAATGCAGTTTGTGTGAAATAGCGCTTTGTAAAGTATGTTTTGCGCCATATCATACCAATTGAGTTTTATATGTTTGTATTTTTTTAAAATATTTTTCAATAATAAACTATACTTAATAATATTGTTTATTTAGTATACATCTTATAAAACAATTGAATTCTACGAAAAAAAGTGGTTGATGTGTTTACAACCGTGCGATTCACAGTTAGTTGTTTTCCTAAACGTTAAGTGGTATTGTAATTTACCACCCCCTGGAGCTTATTAGAAGGGACTATGATTTTTTTAAATAATTTTTCTTAGCTTCATAGGCGGATATAAATCGGCCTATGAAGGCCTTGTACTATGGCATAGCAACCTTATTGCTGGGAGTAAATTAATAATAAGCTTCATTAATTCAAAATGAGTAATGAGGCGTTGCAAAAAACATTGGTATCTATTGAAAAGTTTTTTTTCAAAAATGGTGGTTGTATTCCTTGCAGGTAATAGACCATGGGCTAACTTTCTATTTTTTGGGGGTGTTTATTGTTTGAATCTTACTTTTTAGTAAGCGATATTTTTTTCACTGAGATAAAAAAATGAGAAATATCTCTTTTGTGAGTATTAAAAATAGCATAAGAGCAAATTGATTATTGAAAGCATAAATACATATGATAAAACATTTTTGCATTTATGATTGACAGAGAAAAGTTTATTTTTATTTTTCAAGTATTCCTTACTGCAAACAACTGTCAGAAAATAATTTTGTTGCAAAAAGTGTGCGTTGGCTAACATTTAAACTGAAGTTAGTCAAAAGTAATGCGACAAATTATTATGGCGTATATTTTACTGGACGTCGCAGTGTAGTGTTTTCGAAGTTTGTTTATATTTTTTTTATTTGCCATATTTCACAGTGTTCGTGCTCAGTGACAAGTTATAAGTCATCAAAATACATGTACATCGTTAATCTGTATTCAATTTGATCAGTGAGTGCTTGTTAATCGGAAGTCTCAAAGACGATTACTGTCAATAATTTCTGTAGACATGTCCGAGTGCGACTCGATTAATTTCATCAATCCTCGTTCAAGTGACGTTTATGATAGCAATTTATTTATCTGTATCCGCTTTAAGGCCACACAAAGCCAATAAGCAATTACTCATCTCTGCATAATTGATCATTGCATGCCTTTAGATAAATTCACTAATTATGACTTACCAGTCGACCATACCACTGATTTCTTGACATTCAATGTTATTAATATAAACCAGAAACACAGTTCGTTTGTTCTTCGAGTTTCATCGCGAAAGTTCAACGTTCTTTTACGAGTCTTGTTTCAAACAGTTTATTTTTAAATCAGCGTAGAAAATGCTAATAAACCGTAGCTACATTAAATGATATCATTCACGGTTGAGCTCTTTGTCATTTTTTACACACCTTGTTTAAATGCGGATTCGTAATAATTAACTCGCAGACAATTAATAATGATGCAATTCGAAAACAACTGAAACCGATTTAGTACGTGTTGAGAAAAAAAACAAACTTGTACATTTTATGAATTAAGAATGATAAACATTCTGCAGGATGAAACTATGGCTGTCAAAAATAATTAATTGACATAATAAATAAATAAATAATGTCTTTTATGGCAATTGGTTATTTTTAACCGTATATACTGACCAGATATACTCAAGCTTGTCGTATTCTTTACAAATACTTGTGTTTTTCAGACTGTAAATAGAGTTGATATTGAAAATGTGTTGTTAATATTAGTTTCTTATTAGAGCAGTGTTTTGTATAGAAACTCGGCCATCTCTTCGTGAGTATATAAAGTAACTTTACAAGAAAATATCAATAATATGTTAATATTTCTACCATTATTTCTTTACCACTTTTGAGGCTACATTCTGATTTGGTGTGAAACATTTATAAATCTCTGTTATTATGATTCACATTCGCTTACTTGCAGTGTGGTACATGGGACTGTCTACCGGCCTTTACAAGTCTTGATAGCTTAATTTGTTTGGTTTATTACCCCAGTTTCCTGTGTGCATTTATTACAAATGCAAATATGTGCATACAATTTTTGAGTGCATCGCTTGATCGGTTTACTGGAGTGCATTTGCATTATATATTTATATATCGGCCTCTTAGTGACAGACAAATCTAACTTATTTTTGTCTACTTTTCAGTAAAGCAAAAAAACAGGTTTCACCAGTAATAAATGTTGCATATTTTTTAGCAGATAAATTTATTCAAATTATCTTTTCAATATCTTTTAAAGGCCATGGCTTTCTGATTCTTTTGATAGATATAAAATAGTTATTTTTTAAAGTTTAATGGAGCTATGAACAATGACAGTGATTCCACAAAACAACACATTAGAATAAATTATTATTTTATATATAACAAATATAAATCAGAAAGCCAAAGTATCGCCTTTAACTCCTAGAACTTCTATGTTGAGACTAGCTCTACATCGTATAGGTATGGCACAACTTATATGTCGAGTCCAGCTCAGCATTGCAAAAATTGGTTGGAAAATTATTTTTTATTAATTTGAAATTATTTCAAACACCATATTTATTGGATTGTGTGCCTTAGTTAATGTTTTCAACATGTTATTATGTGATATATTTTTCAGTATTTCGTTTTAATTTGCTTATAAATATGCACATTCTGTGATATTAATCAATTTCTCAAATCGATTGAGGAGTTGCTGGAAGGAAAAGAATATTATATTGAGGAGTGCAAAGGGTTAAAGATAATGAAAATTGGGTAATGTTCTAGACCAGTAGTTCTTACGTGAAATTTGGCTGTGGCCGCATTAGGGCCATCAACGGTCCTACGAAAATGTCTGGTGGCCGCACAAAAATTCTTTTTTGTGAAAAATACCTTAACATGTATGTATTCGAGTTTTTGCGAACTGACAATTCTTGATGCACAATACAATGCATCCAAAATATTAAATTTTCAGTTTCATTGTTGACAAATTAACTAGCAAAAACACATTTTTATTAAATATCAATATCAACTATCAAGCTGTTGGTGGCCGCAGCAAAATCCTCTGGTGGCCGCATGCGGCCATCGTGGCCGCACATGAGAACCACTGTCCTAGACTGACTGTCGTATCTCGGAGGCATGAACATACGGACCCATTAAAACCCAACCCGCCTATTAATGCCTATTAAACTTAATCTAACCTAAACTAACCTAACCTAAACAATATGTATAACTGATATATTTTCAATATTTGGTTTCTTCAGTTGAAGGCTTTTCAAAATATATCAGTTATACATATTGTTTAGGTTAGGCTAGATTAAGTTTAATAGGCATTAATAGGCGGGTTTTAATAGGTCCGTATGTTCATGCGTCCAAGATACGACAGTCAGTCTAGGGGAAATGGACAGAATTGTTTAGGTTAGGTTAGATTAAGTTTAATAGGCGGGGTTTAATAGGTCCGTATGTTCATGCGTCCGAGATACGACAGTCAATCTAGGACATTACCGAAAATTGTATTTGTTAAAAAAACAGATAGAATCTATTACTGGTGAAATCTGTTATTTTGGCTCCTGAAAAGTATAGAAAAATGAGTTACGTTTTTCTGATTCTAAAGCAGTGGTTCTCATGTATGGCTACCAGAGGCTTTTGCTGCGGCCACCAAGAGTGTAGGTGAAAATATTGATATTAAATAAAATTAAAAAAAGTTAATTTGACAAATAAGACTCTAAAAATGAAAGATTTCGTATGCATTGTATCGTGCATCAAGAAGTGTCAATCAAACTGTTAAATTAAATGAATGGAAAAATTGGTATTACCAGTGAAAAAAGTATTCAATGCATTTAATACCAGTAGTAAATTTTCAAACCAAAATTTGGTGCGGCCACATTTCTGTAGGTCCGTTTATATTTACAATGCGGCCACAGCACAATTTAACTAGACAACCACTGTTCTAAAGGGTTCTGTATCCACTGTTAACCCAAAATAACAATTATACGTAAGATAATTGCGGTATTTGCCTGCTGTTTTTTTTAATATAATTTTCTAAGCAAAAATTGCATTCAATTTCATTAATAAATGCAAATTGCTCTGTGTATCACAATGACCTATTGATGACCCCAAATCGATGCTCTCTAATTTTTGGGCTAGTGATTAAGAAATTTAAATTAATTATAATAATATTAGCGGCGTAGAGCAATGGTCTCCGAAATGCAGTTTTCCAGTCGATGCGGTAATGCCAAAAACAAATATTATCACACGGGATATTCATATCTTCTTTAAAGTATGCACGAAATTTCTCACTTAGTATTTCCTTTGGTAATAATACGTTTGTAAGAGATTGTTGATCTTTGGTAAACGTTTGAATTTTTTCTCACTTTTTGTTCACATATACGGTTTATTGCTGTACTTGCAAGCAAACTTTCACCTGTTAACAGTTAAGGTTTTAGGTGCCGAATTCCATCTCCAACCTTATATTTGTCTTATGTTAAATCCAGGACTGTTGAGTCGGAGTCGTAGCTGTGTTTTGGCAAAAATTGGAGTCGTGAAAATCTTTTAAAAAGTTCGAACTTTTATTTATGCATTTTTTTTAACCATCTTGGAGCATATGGACTCTTCACGGAGTTTATCTGAACATGTTTTTTCTACTTGAACTGCTTGTTACTCAGTTGCTCAATCTCTCTTATTTGAAGAGACTAGGGATTGAAAGGATTCGAGGACTAGGAAAGGACTTGTGGTTAGCTAAACGCTCTTGCTACGTGCCCTGATTTTTTGGGATCGGAAAGGATGCATTTAACGTATAAAATTTGACTTTTGGCCGGATTGGTTGGTTGATATTTAATTTATGTCAAATTTAAATCGATTGAATTTTGTACTTTTCCATGAGTTTTGCCGCTAACGATCCGAGTTTCGGGTCAGTTCAAGTCCATTTGCGCGCTTGAAAATGCTGAAAGGCGAAACGCGGGTAGTTAGCGACAAAACTCATGCAAAGAACAAAATTCTAATTTGATAATAATTATGTTAAGATAAACAAAAGATAACGGTTTTTGTATCAATTATGACATATCGATGGTTGCAAATAGGTTGAAACTATGCCGTATATTTGTTGGATTGGCCTGCTTAACCTGTTTGAATTTTCCGCGCAGCTGACCCTTCATATTAGAGGTAATATTGCTTAAGACCGGATCTAAAGACGCTGCTATTTTCTAATTAATTATAATGGGGTCTACTAAGTCTATGTCAATTCAATCAACGGTTAAACATATATTTATTATTCCACATGCTCCACATGGTTAAAAAATAACAGTTTTGAAATTCGAAACACAATGTTTATGTTTCAAAAAATTCAAGACACTGATAAATAGAATAATTATTTATTATATTATTCTTTTCTCGGCCGTCAGGCAGTTCACATCGTAATTAATAATAAATAAATGATATCATATTTACGGGGTCTCTGACCCCTTAGAAGTGCTCATCCTTATAATACGCACTTTATTTTTATGTGTCCATTTTCAACGGAGCTGTTTTTTTATCAATAAACAAATTGAAAACTGGGTCAAACAATCGAGTGATTTTTTGAAACTATGTATCTTGATAGCGATTCCAGCAGAACCTATCTGTTCCCAAAATGTATCACTGTATGATTTTTTCAAGGCTGTTGCGATGGTGCACTGATCTCCCATTTATATTCAAGCAATATTAAAATAAACCGTTTTTTTTTTACCATGTCCGTTCCCAATATGGAGCAAATGTACTCCTCACAGAGTTTCTCTCAACATATGTTTTTTCTACGAGAACTGCTTGTTACTCGGTTGCTCAATCTCCCTTTTCTAAAAGAAGTAGGGATAGAAGGGATATGAGGACTAGTGATAAGCTAATCGTTGTCACTATGCGTCGCTCTTTGGGATCGGAAAGGTGGGAAGGGATTTAACAATACAAACACCCATTGCCTCTGAGCAGAATCGATTTATCGACTGAAAAAATCTGCTCGTTCCGGGAATCGAACACATTGGAATGTTGACCACTTCACCGCGGACCGGGTGTCAAATCGTTAAAAACCACTCCAAAATTGGCCAAAAACACAACTCCGACTCAGACTTAAAAAAGTTTAATTTCGTCATTTTTTTTTCTTAATTTTCCTATTAATGTGTAACCAACCAATCCGGCCAATAGCCAAATTTGACATATTATATGCAAAAAATATATAGTTCAAACTTTTTCAAATTTCCGACTATCCTCTGGTCTTATCCTAGCACTATTTTTTTATTCCTAGTCTCCTAGAAAAAATCTTCTTTCAAGATAAGCTCCACATATGAGCGGCCACTCCAAGTCAAAAATGACTTGGTGTCTCTCCGAGTTAAACGACTATCAAAATACTCAACAATTCTACAGCTCTTCAGGCTCGGTGTTTCGCCGAATTCTGTACAGTGTGCCACTCATAAATAATTGCTTATCTTAAAATTTTTGTGCACACATTTTTTAAAACGAAGTCACAATTTTTCTTTCGGTGCTGATTATTTTTATCTGCAGCATTTATTGACATGAACAAACAGCACAGAACCACTAGACCTAGTTTATATTTCGGAAGATATTACAAACACAAAAGTGACTTCACCTACAAATTTACGAAATGTGATATTATTTCTGTATATAAATAAAACACATTATATAGTACTCATTCTGATAAAAATCGGGATCGGTTTCGCTCATCGCGAGCATTGTCAGCTAATAAAATATACAATGAAAAAAGGTTATTTACCAGGGCTGTGGATTCGGAGTCGGAGTCGGCGCGGCGTTTTGGCCGGAGTCGTACCCGGAGTCGGAAATTTTGAAAAGTTTGAACTTTTTGTTTTTAAATTTAATATGTCAAATTTGGCATTTGGCCGCATTGATAGGGTTGATATTTAATTTAATACACATAAATAGGAAATGAGGGGAAAAAAGTCGTGTTTTTGGTCAATGTCGGAGTCGGAGTCGTGGTTTTGGTAAACGCTGGAGTCGGACGTTTTCTTACCGACTATACGAAAAAGATATTTGTATCATTTGAATTTTGTACTTTTATATAAGTTTTGTCGCTGACGTCACGGGTTTCGCATTTCAGTATCTTCAGGATTTTCATTTGAGCATCGTAGAATCACGTATACATTACTATTGATGTCACTTCTCAAAATTGTATTTTTCTTTACTTTTTGTATGTGGTCGAGAGTATGGCTTGAACAATTAACGGTAATACCCGCAGTTCACTAGAAACAATTCAGTACTTAGCACACATGCACACCGTACTTTATGATTTATGACCCATCGGTCATTTAATAATACTGTAATAATAACAGTTATAATGAAATATTAAAAAATAATGTAAAAGACTTTCCTATATTGATTGAACTATAAAATAGAAAACAAAAATAATAACTGAATATTCTAGGGTTTCTGAGTCGGAATCGGAGTAGTGGAGTCGCGGTTTTTTGGTCAAAGTCGGAGTCGTTGTGAATAACTTTGAACTTTTTATTTATGCATATAACATGTTACATTTGGCTATTGGCCGGATTGGTAGATGGATATTTAATTTAATATACATAAATAGGAAAGTAAGGAAAAAAACGTGAGAAAATTAAACTATTTTTAGTTGAAGTTGGAGTCGGAGTCGTGTTTTTACTAACGACTCCACAGCCCTGATAACTAGTCAGAGTCGTTAAAAAATAATAAGACTCCAACTCCAACATTGACCAAAAATACGACTCCGACTCCAACTAAAAAAGGTTTTTTTCCTAATCTTCCTATTTATGTACGTGTATTCAATTAAATATCATCCAACCAATCCGGGCAATAAGCAAATTTGACATATTATATGCAAAAATAAAAAGTTCAAACATTTCAAAACTTCTGACTTCGAGTACAACTCCGGCCAAAAAACCCCGACTCCGACTCCACAGCCCTGTTCAATAGAAACATCGTATCATATAAATTTAGTTGATAAATAATTATCTAAACCTTTTCCCAATTTTAGTGTCCGTCAAGAAATATAAAGGTTTCAAGTGTTTGTGACAAATCAGTGGAACAGGGCGGCTCATCGTGCCGTGACCGATGAAAGAATCTGTGTTCAACGGTAGCCTGTGGATTTTATGGTGTTTCGATTGAAGACGGAGCGCCATTATGATGGCCGGTAGAATCTGCATCATGCTGACCGTTGCAGTGTTGTCTTTACTGAGCGCCATGGCCGAGGGGAATATCTTGATTTATCCCAAGGAACCACCCAGATTTGTAAGTTTGTCATTCACTGTTTGTTTATTTTTACCGCTTCAGTGCCTAGTTCATAAATATTTTTCTATGCTACTTAACGCCTGTTTTTATACACATGTTTATTGTTTCTACTCACCCATATCTCGCCTCGAGTAAATTTAACGAAATTATTAAGAATTATTTTTGCTGAATATTGACTTTGTAACTAATATTTAACATGTTTCTTTTTTACTTTCAAAGGATTCGGCGGTAACTTTGTAAGAAAGAAAGGGTTTAAAAATGAATACTTTAAAATTTTCAGAAATAAATATTAGAAAGTATGTGTACCGTCGCGGAAATAGAAATCCGCGCACCCTTCACAATTCCATTCATTTGCGAATATTTCCTCGAAATCTTTACCGATGTCCATTTTTTTTTCTTCCGATTGTAAAGGAGAACTAATAGCCATATTTTGAAGAGCCACTGTAATTAGGTAAAAATGCACCAGTTTCACGAAATATTTTTGAAAAAATCTACACAGTAGATATACGCGAATTTTTTCTATTTCTTAAGTTTTCCCCCGAAAACTGCTTCAATTTGGGCTTCAATCGTGATTACATTTTTTTGCGGTTTTCCATAGTTTCGTCAGTTGCTCACGCGACTAGGTCTGGCTCAGTACTGTCGAAGCCTTTAAATCTCGCCTTTTCTTCAAAATATGGCTATTAGTTTTCTTTACAATCGGAATAAAAAAAAATGGAAATCGGTAAAGATTTCGAGGAAATATTCGCAAATGAATGGAATTGTGAAGCGTGCGCTGATTTCTTTTGCCGAAACTGTATTATTAAATAATATCCTAAATTAGACAGGGTTAACCCTTCCCAATTGATCTTGCATCTTATCAGTTAATAATTTTGTAATCTTAACGTCACTAGTAGTATAATAATTGTTTTTGTTTCTATCCTCTCCTCTTTGCTTTCCGTAAAAAGGAAAAATACCAAACTCCATTTTGAAATGTTAGAATCAATCTTGCTTTATTTCTCAAAAAAACTTTGCGATAGTTCAAACCAGGGCTGTGGAGTCGGTAAAAAAAACCCGACTCCGACTCCAGCATTTACCAAAACCACGACTCCGACATTGACCAAAATCACGACTCCGACTCCGACTAAAAAAAGGTTAATATCGTCACTTTTTTCCCCTAAATTTCCTATTTATGTATATTCAATTAAATATCAACCCTATCAATGCGGCCAAAGCCAAATTTGACATATTAAATGCAAAAATAAAAAATTCAAACTTTTCATAATTTCCGACTTCGAGTACGACTATGACTCCGGCCAAAAAGCTCCGATTCCACAGCCCTGGTTTAAACTAAAATATATAAAAAGCACATATTGTTTAATTCGGTTTCTTTATTTTTTAATACGATTTTTATAAAGGGTGAATTTCATTTGCATAAGGGTTAATTTCATTTGCAGCGATTGCATTAGCAACCCAATTGAACGAATAGCTCTGAATTTTTTCAGTTATGTCTATTATTGTTGATATATCAAAAGGCTAAATTCACTTGTAACTCTAGTACAGTAGTGTCATGTTTGTTTTTAACCCATTAACGCTTTCTGTACCTGTTTTGGTACACCTGTTCGAAGTGTGATTTGGTGTATTTTTTTTCAGATTTTTATAAAAGTTATTGCTTATTATTAAACGACATAGAAGTAGTTAACAGTAAAAAAATAAAATTTGCCACAAATGCGTCGATAAATGTCATTATTTTATCACCGAAATATGGATTTGAATCAAGATTATTTCGGGAAGATATTTTCATTTTTTTTTTGCTATTAGTAATAAAATATTTAAACTTTTTTTTTATTGTTACGTTTATTTAAACCCCACTATAACGTGATATACTATTAGTTTGACAATATTTTGAAACCTCCGTTTGCTAGGCGATGTTGAATTGCTCTGTACCCAATCGTGTACAGTGGGCACCAGTGCGTCAACAATTGTTTATTCTGGCATAATTTTGAAATGACCATGAAGATTTAAAAGTTTTTTAGGAATATTGGCATTAACTGGATATCATGAACTGCCGACTGATCATGCTTTCTGTAGTTTGAATGAAGATCTTGGAGTTCCATTGGTCGCAAATTGCATGTCAGGTCATAGGTTTTTAGACATTATAAGAAATCGGCACTAAGTCGACCATTCTCTAGCTGCAGGTTTGACTAGCAAAATATTCAAAGTGAGATCTTGGTGGAATCTCATTCAGAGAAACTCGGTATCAGTGGGGAGTTTTTCTTGAAAATTTGTCTGCGGGTGAGCCTATAATTGAATATGTTGGCCGTCATTCAGCCAAGCAATTGATAATTGGAAAACCAGTGCGGTTGGGCTATCGAAATTGGGCTGAAACAAGCTCTCGTAGCTGTTGCTATACTTTCGATATCAACTACATACGTTTCTATTGATCCTCTTGGCACGAGAGATGTATAGTGTCTATAGGCTGGCAAAGATGCCGACTGTACCAGTTGATCATATCGAGTATTTCGATAATTTTTTCACGAACTATTAGTTGCTTCATAATTTTCGACTCTTGGGCTACAGGGCCACCGACGCAATGTGATAAAAAAGAACGTAGAAATTTTCACATAGCACTATAAAAAATAATGAAAAATTAACCTAGAGGGGAAAATGACTATTTTTTACTGAAAACGAAATATAAGTTCTTTCTTTGTTCAATATGTCACAATAATTAGCATTAACACATATTTTTCGCTGGCAGTTCTCTCTTGGGCGTTAATGGGTTAAAACAGCCTTCAAAGTGGAAGTGAGCTGAGGCAAGCGAAATTCTAAACATCAGTAATTATATAAATAATATTGCAATTTCTTTTATTTTTGTAGCGTCTATTTTTACAATAATATTTATAATATATTTGCAAGGTCGTCGCTGTCCATATGATAAATGAATTCTTGATAACGGTGATATGTGCTAGTGTTGTATATTTTTAGAACATACATAGGTCAGAGGTTACAAACCTTTTTTCTCTTATTTCTATATTCGATTAACCCTTTGAGTGGTGAGTTGAATTTGGATAAAATTAGGTTTTTTTCTATAAATTTAATAAAATACTAATAGCAAACAAAAAAAATATTCAAATAATTAAATATTACTTTCAAATAATTATCTAGAAGCTTTTACATCCAATTTGTGTCTGGATCTTTATTGCATTCATCTGTCAACACGTGGTTCTCTATTGACTGTGGTTCCAGAAGCGTATCGAACTGAAATGGATTTTTACACTCAATGTATGGCCACAGATTTCTTACCAAATATTAACCTTTTTATAAAACGCTTTTGTTTATTTCAAACATATAATAAAAATAATGTGACTACCAAAAATCACTGATTGCCTCCTCTTGTTTCAATATATGAAAAAATAATATCATTTCAATAAACAAATAGAGAATGGCAATAGATAATAGATGACAACATACTACAGCCGTACCGTACGGCGATACTAATCAAAGGGCTAATACGAGAAACAACGTGGCGTTCTTTTGTAAAATTGCTAAATTTTTAATCGGGTCAGATTTCAATGATTTTTCGATGAATTTATTGATTGTTAACGAATGTCAACGCGGTAGAATTAGAGGCTCATTCGCGTGTCGTGTTGTGAAAATGACCCGCGCACACTCACTCGATGAAGTACGTGGTGACTCTCGAGCCTTCGTTTTAGTTGGTTTATTCGGTGATTCACTGATGTTCTTCATGTTTTCAAGAAATTAAACTAGGGGAAGTAATAGCCGTAGACCGTTTTTGGGAGAAGGGCCACATTACCTATTCTCAGATATTTTTAGTGCATATTTTTTTTTATTATTTTATACTGTTCTTCCATCGTCTGTAAGAAGTTCTAAAGAAAAAAAGGTATTCATATGTGTCATATTAGGACGCATGAAACTTCATTGCATGCGCATCACTGCTGTAGACAAAACGTTTTGGGAAAATAAGAAATCATACATAGGTGAATCTTTAATCTTAATCAACACTATATTGCCATGAAATTATTTAAATCACTTTTAAGGTGTTTACTGTCAATTCTGAGTTGAAAGGTATTATATTTAAATATTTTTTTATACTAAAAATCTGAACAGCGAATCGTGCGGAAGTAGAACGTGCGAAAGTCGAGGGCCGCCTGCAATGTTGCCTCCCGAGTTTTTTTTGATAATCGAAATATGTTGATATAGTCGATAGTTGTCAAAAAAACATGACTCCGACTCCAACATTGACCAAAAATATGACTCCGACTAAAAAATGTTTAAGTTCGTCACATTTTTTTCCTACCCTTCCTTTTTACGTGTATTCAATTAAATATCAACCAACCAATCCGGCCAATAGCCAAATTTGACATATTAAATGCAAAAATAATATTTTCAAACAGTTCAAAATTTCCGACTCCGACGTACGACTTCAGCCAAAAAACCCTGACTCCACAGCCCTACTAATATCTCTCATCTGAAATACAGTCAGCCCTGCTATAGCGGTAGGATAGAGAAGAGAGTATGTTATAACAAATAAACGCTAAATAAACTTAGGCGTAATTTGGGGGTTTGGTTTTTTCAATTGTATTTTGTGATTTGAAGCAAATCATAAATTTTTCAATTTGTTGTGTTGAGTGTTGAGTTTGTAAGCAAGCGACACGTGCCTTGTACGAAAAACCGCCGCATACGCTATAGCAAAAAGCTCTATAGAAGTGTCCGCTATAGCAGGGTTGACTGTATATGAGCATGTAATATCCACGTTACATGTTATTGCAGCTGACTGTTTATCAAAAAAACATTATTGTTATCGATCTGCGATTGCGGCCATTTTACTTATCTACGCAACAATCTGCCATTGTTGATATATACACAAATAATCAATTGACAAGCACTAGATTACCTATCAACATTGTATTTCGATTGCTTAGTGATGTTCCCTGCGTCATCAGTACACTGTCTTGCGGTCGGTTTATCATGTTTTGACGTCTATTGATTTGTGTCAGTGAAGTGTCTAAAAATGTCTCCAGTTATGGTGGTGAACATTCTCCAGGTCTTCAGGATGGTGGATGTCCAGACGTATGTACGTATGCGTCCATTTCAGTGCGGTGACGATTGGTTGCGATTAGGGACTCCAATTCGGATATTCGATATCCGGATATATTCGGCCCTTTTCAAAATTCTCAAATAGTTTAGATATTCGGATATTTGGGAAAATATCCGGATAGTATTTGTATTCGAGGAAAGATCACATCACTATTTCTCCACATTTAAAGAATAATTATGAATATATCAGGTAGTGGTTTTTATTGCCTTCGCCCAACTCGGGTGCTATTAATATCTTATCATAATACTAGATTTTAACGAACTGGCTAGGACTAGGGTCTAAAAAATACCTTTATGGTCGTATTTTCATTTATTATGCAGCTGCAAATTTTAAATATTGTAATACAATGGAACGGTATTGAAATGCGTATTATCTATCTAAGATTTTACAAAAGTGGGAAAAGATTTTGTCTTAAATAATTATATAATGTATAGAAGTGAACAAGGATACGTTGATCGTGCAACATATCAATTTGCGTGCGAGTTACACGATTATTTATTAAAAACTTAGAAATCGAGACCACTGTCGGCTTGCAAAAGCAACGGGCAATTTCTTGTTTATAAAAATACGTTTTTTAATACTATTGAAAACATTTTAGCCATGTCAAAACTATCCGGATATCCTAATATACCCGGATAGCTTAAGTTTTACTATTCGATATCCGAATAGTTGATTTTGACGAATAGTTGGAATCTCCAGTTGCGATCAGAGATCGGAGTTGCAGGGCTTTTGCTCGGAGTCCACTCCTGAGCATAGAATAAATAAATTGTAGAGCAGGGATCCCCACTTGAAATCGGTAATCATTCAGGTGAGGGGTTCAATCATTTTTTTTTGCATTTGACACATAATTCAAGATGGCTGTCGAAAGTTTTCCCTATTAATTAATTGCTGATGTATGGACGTGTTGGAACAAGTAATATTTAAACCTAAACAAACCAAACCTAACCTAAACTTAACAACTTTTAACTTTTTTTTTTACCGTCATCCGGTAATTGGGATGTCGCACATCGCAGTAGATTTGTACAATTTTCATCAGCATTCAACGTATTTCGAAACTTTGATTTTACGATTTTTAATATTGAAAAAAATGGCTCGAAGACATATTTGATGCCAAATGCAGCCATATAATGCTCATTGCTTTAATTTGAGACGCACAGGCAAAAGTTACGAGATTTCGTCATAAATTTAGTAATACATTTCTTTATGTATTTTACCAATAAAATATTTAGAAATGTAACGAGTGTGAAATCCTCGAAAGGCCAACGCAAAACCTTCAATTAGGCCACACTTGGCCCGCGTGCTAAAGTTTAACCAAGCTTCACTGCTTCGAATCAAAAAAACCATTTTTTTAGAAATTTGTTATTTAAAAAAAAATAAACTTTGAATACTTAGTTGTTTATATGAAATGTCACATTCTTATCTAAAAAAAATAGATAGCTGGCTATTTACAATATAACATTTTATTTCATATTATGCAGAATGATTATTATTATCATTTCTAACTTTCATATGAATTTCACCAACATAATCTGAATAAAAATAAACCTCCCTATAGTGCCCCCATAGAAATGATTCCTACAGCATATACGGCAATCCCCCTTATAGCAGTCTTTTTCAAAACGTAAAATTTTCTAGGTCATATAGAATTTTCATAAATATTATTCAAAGAAGAGAGGTTGAGCAACTGAGTGAGCCACGAGCAGTTCTCGTAGATAAAAATCATGTTGAGATAAACTCCATTTATTGTCCACACGCTCCAAGTTGGGAGCGGACATGGTAAATCAACTGTGTCTTACAATCTGTGCCGAAAATACAGCATTCGTGACGGTCCCGGATAGTAGAAGATGGCACGGAAGGTGTCTGGTGAATCACCTCCGCAATTCAAATGGGAAACTCTGCTTAAAGATGAGTCATTTGGTAACAATTCTATATTCCTTCATGTAAGTTTAGCATATAAAATACGATATGATAATACAATATTTATCGCACAACTCAACTTAGTGTAAGTATTTTAATTTAGCAAAAGTCACATGCAATTCTGTGGCGAAATACACTGTCTTTTTGTCTATTATAAATATCTGTTTTTTAATGTTATCGATGACAGTACACTATGTCCAATTGACAGTAATTGCTTTGATATTGGTTGCATATTTATTTTTTTTTATCTATGTTAATAATAATCACACTTAATTGTGCACTGAATTAATTGGGTTCAATTCATTGCTATTCTTCTGTAATCTGTCTGCAATCTTTAACCCTTTTTCTGCCGCAGCAATTTGTCTTTTAGTCTTAACCCTTTAAACGCCAAACCAATTCCATGGATTTTTGCTGTACGCCACCATTTTCAATCATCGATTTTTCCATGAAAATGCCACATAACATACCCGGAAAATAATTTTATACTCAAATTATTATTGATTTTCATAGAAAAGTGAAAAAAATATATCAAAAGTACAAGATTTAAAAAACGTCTCTAGGCCTGCAAAACACAATAAATATTATAAATAAAAATATGAAATATATATATTTATATTTTCTATGATAAAACAAATTATATATGTAGCACAAATTGCATCTAGAGCTGCCACAAAAAAATAATGTAATTCATGAATAAATTAGAATTATTTTGTTATGACTGGAAAGTTATTTTTGTTATAAAAAACTATATTTTATAAATAGCACAATATGTTATGTGTTGTCTACTCGCACCTACTGATATTTAGTTATTCTCTTCTCACTCTGATGCGCTCTATCAATCGAGCGATCATTGAGATAATAAGGTGCCAGCCCTAGTGACGTCTGCTAGCCCAACTTCAAATAAAAAGAAAACGGTTCAACATATGGGTATTCTAACTATCACATTGCCTCCAAAAGGTGTCTCTGCATAATATTGCATTTAAAAATATTTAATTCATTCATTAATAAGCTCGTAATCGCGTTTGCGTGCCTGCACGCCGTGGCGTCTGAACGGTTAAAATACCGCGCTAAACCATGCAAGTTTTTCAAATTTTATCAAATTGAAATATCTATGTTGAAATAATATGTTGAGTCTAGCACGACATTGTGCAACATGGGTTGGAAAAATGTGTTTTATTAATTTAAAATTATCCTTATTTCATATTGAATTATGTGTGCCTTAATTGACATTAATTCCGGGATTACGTAATATATTGAGGAGTGCTAAAATATATAAGGGTTAAAATACCGCGCTAAATCATTAATGTTTTTCGAATTTTATTCAAATTAAAATATTTGTTGTAAAAATCATTTAATTTATCCTTCGTGTGCTACCAAACATGCCACCGCAAGCTACCGGTAGCTCGCGAGTGACTGTTTGGCGATCACTGATTTTTGACATGCCCTGAATTTCAGTAGCTATTTCATTAGTGATATGAATGGAAATTACCGAACATGCCACCGCGAGCTACCGGTAGGTCGCGAGTGACCTTTTGGCGATCACTGATTAAGGGCATGCCCTGAATTTCAGTAGCTATTTCATTAGTGATATGAATGGAAATTACCAAACATGCCACCGCGAGCTACCGGTAGCTCGCGAGCGGCCATTTGGCGGTCACTGATTTAGGGTATGTCCCGAATTTCAGTAGCTATTTCATTAGTGATATGAATGGAAATTACCGAACATGCCACTGCGAGCTACCGGTACCTCGCGAGCGACGTTTTGCGATCACTGACTTAAGGCATGCCCTGAATTTCAGTAGCCATTTCATTGGTGATATGAATGGAAATTACCGAACATGCCACCGCGAGAGCTACCGTTTGGCCCTCACTGATTTAGTTCATGCCCTGAATTTCAGTAGCCATTTCATTAGTGATATTAACGGAAATTCCTATAGTTTATTATGATAATAGTTGCCAATGAAGGAATAAATAATCTACTGCTACAAAGGGGGCCAATGTGTCATGCAATTCTCCTGGAGATTGCATCATAACATTGGTACAATTAATAGACATTAATGTAATAAGGTTGCGGGTCATTGCATTGTATCTTCTTCATAATGAATTGTTCCCTTGACAAGAATGAGCAGACGTTGGGAAAAAAAAATTACGTCTGCGTAGTGAGACATTCTCGTAAACCCCTTGGAACTGCCGTCGTTTGACCCTTGTATCGTGGCTGCTGGCCGAATTCGAAACTTAAATAATTAATTTGCGAGAATGTACAGCAGGTAATTCGATAAGTCAACAGTCGGTCTCTGTGGTCTAGTGGCAAGAGCTTTGCCCTAGCGATCAGGTGGGCCCGGGTTCAATTCCCGGCAAGGATAGATTTTTTCCTTTGAAAAAGAGATCTTGGACTGGGTGTATGTCATTTTTCGTTGAGTTGTTCTCGACTGATTCGTTATGTCGTTTGACTTTCACAATTAAAAATATTTGGCGCATTGGCATTACAGCTGTAATGCCAAATATTTTATAGAATATACATATTTACGAAAGCATATAAATCAGGGGTTCACAAAATGTGTCCTGCGTGGCTTTATGATGCATCCTGCACATGTCATGTTAAATCTGTAGTAATGTAATGATGATTGAAGTCACAGAAAGGCCAAGTTTTTGTAAACGACGAGAAATTGGCTGCCTTAGGTTTTCACATAATTCAAATATGAATGGCTTGAAACATGGTTCTATGGTCCTACTACACATTCATGACAATATTTTTCAAATATTCTCTATCGTTATTAAGACACGGTCAATTTTGTTTGAATTGTTCGATGTCTCTATTCACATTGAGTTGGGGTGAATAGAGACTTGGCAGGTAAATAGAGACAAACATACAGATTGCAATGATTGGAATATATGAACCTCTATTCTATACGAGTCTATTCATTCCGTTTTACGGTACTTATTAACCAAAAAAAACATGATTGATTTTAATTTTCGTGCAATAAGGGGTTCAAAAAGTAAGGATGCACAGGCATCGAACCTAAACACGTTTGTTTCAATTTTGGCCAATCATTTAGTTGGTTTGGTTTTGTCTTTCGAGAGATAGTATTATAGTCATTGTTAAGAATTATATATAAATAGTAAAAAATACATTGGATACTTAGTAATGTTGTGCTAAAGTTCAATCCTTGTTTTTGTCTATTAACCAACCAGTTTCTATTCATCCCGTTTTACCGGTACTGGTGTTGGCCGATTGTTTACACAACCGGTTGACTTGAATAAGGCCCCCAATCGTCGAATAGTCGACTCGGGAGGATAACCTAACCAATTTTGAGAATCCCTATTGTAAGACTTATATTATAGTTTGTTATTCGGTCGCTCAAACTCTTTGTCAGGGATAGTAGTGATAGAAGGATATGTAGTATATGGCTAGCAAATTGCTCTAGCCACTCCCCATTTTTTTAACAAGTTAAAACATGACAGACGCCTTCAAACAAAAATCCATTAATCGATTTAGGAAACTTTCTTTACTGGAATTAGAATCTGCAAACACAGCTAGTGAATACAGAAACGTTGAGAACACAGCCCATGTCTAATCTAATCTGTCTTGAATTGACGCTAACTAATATATTTTTTTCATTTACTTTCAGATTGAAGAGGAGTTCCGAGATATGCCCGCGCAGTTTGGAAACTCGCTGCCTCCGGAGGGTCTCCGGGCGATGGTGGTGCTGAGTTTGCCGAACGACGGGTGCTCGGTCATCAAGCCTCCGCCGGTCGTGCCGAATTTTACCGGAAAATGGGTTGTTCTGATCGCCAGGTATGCTTTCATGTTTTCATTAATTTCGTACGATTGTTTACTTAATCGTCGACAAGTTTCTGCGCCTGCAATGTTCAGTTAAAATATGTGTTTTAAACCTTTGTATCCCAGATCTTTATCGAAAGTCCCCGATACGAAAATACTGAGGCATTTTATTGCAAAAAAAACCATAGTCTTTATTTTATTAATTATACTATTTTAACTTATCAGTGTTATTTTTTTTGTAATGTCATTTAATGATATATAGTGCAATAAGTAATTGTTTGAAATAGGTTTTAAAAGCATATAAAGAAAAAAACAAATGCCGTTAAAACGTGTTAAAAAAACTGTGGGCGATGGGATTCATAACATTTATTCGCAGGCATTATATGTAGATCGACCCCGTGTGATAAAATGGGTTAAACGAAAAAATGAGAATTCATAAACAGTGTATTATAAACAAATCATTAAAAATAAGGGTTAATGTTGTAGGAGTTAAAATATAAAGTCGGTCCCTGTGGTCTAGTGGCAAGAGCTTTGTCCTAGCGATCTGGAGACCCGGGTTCAATTCCCGGCAAGGTCAGATTTTTTCAATTGAAAAAATGAGATCTTGGGCTGCGTGTATGTTATTTATCCTTGATTTTGTTCACAACTAATTCATTACTTATCATCGAGTTAATCTCGTATGATTTAAACAATTAAGAATATTTGGCGCATTGGTGTAAGCTGTAATGCCAAATATTTTTAAAATTTAAAAAAATCTATAATTGTATATATTTAAATGTAAATTCCTACATATGTTTGTAAATTTTTTTTGTTCTTTGCTAATTTACAATAAAAATAATCTTGGTAATGTGTAGTGTGTTCATAAAAAAATTAACAAAAATGATTTTAAATTTTGGAACATAATGGATGACACGGCATTTGGTCTATAATATGTATGGCCATACCGCTCAAAGGCTTAACACCCTGGTCTTGTATCCAAATTACATTCTAGATCAGATTTATGTTTTTTTTTCAGTGATACTAATCAAATACAGGCAGTCTTCTAATAAATGCTTTATTTATTTTTTCAGATACAACTGCAGTTTTGAGATAAAAGTGAGAAACGCAGAGAATTCTGGTTTCGACGGGGCAATTATACATAATGTAAACTCAAGTGACTTAGGTGAGTCTTTTCAGTCTTTGTCAGGTGCTGTGATTTGCTACTGTTAAAGCAGCACCGGTAGAAAGCTAAATAATCAAAATCCCTGATAACTTTCTTGTCCACTGTCCATATCACTAATGATGTGCTAACTGTCACTTTGGCCCTTTAGAGACAGAGAATTCTAACTCATTTTTCTTTACTCTTCAGGAGAGCCGAAAAACAGGTTTCGCCAGTAATCAATAACGTAACATATTATTGTGTATCTAGTGGCATTCATAACTCAAAACTGGCAAAAATTCGAGTTACTTTTCTTTTGCCCTAAAGGAGTGATGCACAACACGCGGCCAGCAGTGACATTTCATGCGGCCCAATATGACAAATATCAATCACCTTTTTTCTTCAGAACTTTTTATGGACGATAGAAAAACAATGTAAAATAATAAAATTTTGCACATACTAAAAGTATCGATTATTTAATCACTTTTACCCATGCGGCCCTCAAACTATCTGAGAATTGATTATTTGGCCCTTCTCCCGAAAAGATTGTGCATCACTGCACTAAAGGGTTGACTTCTTGGTGCGAATTTAAACAAATAAAAAAAATATACAGTACTATATCCACATTTATTCTGATAAAGATCATGACCGGTTTCGCTCATAGCGAGAATCGGCTACTGTAAATACATTTTGTTCATTTCAGAAATCATGTCTGCCAGCAATCCACTCGGAATAACAATTCCTTCAGTCTTCGTCAGTGAAGACACTGGATTGATAATACAAAATAACTACGTTCATCCGGACGAGTGAGTATAATTTTCATCAGGGGTGTGAAGAGTTGCTAAAAAAACACGACTGCGACTTTTACCAATAGCTAGACTCAGGTTTTTTTCCTATCTTTCCCATTTATGTGTTTAATTCACTTCTAACCATGAGCAACTAAATATGTTGACAAAGTAATAACTAAGCATAACTTTAAACCAGGGCTGTGGAGTTGTTAAAAAAATACGATTCCAGCATTTACCAAAAACATGACTCCGACTGCAACTCCAACATTGACCAAAAACACGACTCCAACTCCGACTTAAAGTTTAATTTCGTCACGTTTTTCTCCTACCTTTCCTATTTATGTGTATTCAATTATATATCAACCCACTTATCTGGCCAATAGCCAAATTTGTCAAAATTGGCAAATCATACATAAAAGTTCAAACTCAAGGACTCCGACTCCGGCCAAAAATCCCCGACTCCACAGCCCTGTCTTCTACGATGAGAAAATGATTGATATAATGATGATAATCTTAGACCTTTTATCAAATAAATTTATAAAAAAAAACTGGATTTCTGCTAGCTCCATTATTCAACAATATGTACACGAATCTTAAGTATATGCTAGGTATTCTAGGTCAGTACATCCTTTTCACACCAACAGGGCATTTTAGGCCAAATGACAGTTGGAACCTTTTTAAAATAAGGTAATGAGTTGGTGACTGTGCTATTGCACATGCTTTTTTTTTGTAACTTCGCAATTACCGAGACTTGGACAACGAATAATTGGATGGCGAGAGTTCCTTCATGAGCTACAGTACAATTCCCATAAATATAGTTTTTGCTTTTATAGTTTTAGTTTATTGATTATTCGCATTCTGTTGCAGGTACTATGTTGTAATAAATGGGGACCTTCCATTTAATATTAACACGCATCTTTTGTTGCCGTTCGCCATCGTGGTCGGCCTGTGTCTCGTCATCATGATCATCTTCATGGTGAGTTGAATATATAAATTTAGTTTATTTTATTGACGGTCTTTAACCCTTTCTACTCCACTACACGTTAAACAATGACTTAATATCTTAACGCAAAATGATTCTCTTTGTTATTAACTTAAAAGTATTAAAAATACAGTATTTAAACGAAAAGTCTTCCCTTCTATTCAAAAATAATTTATTCAACCTCTTCGGGCCCCGGGTTTCACCTATGATACTCATGGCTTTTATTTAATATTAGCCCAGCTGTTGAATTGAACATACCAAAACTATTTTTTTCATGCTGTATTATAAACGATTTGTTAAAGTAATTCTTATTGAAGGAATAAATTAAATACTAATGTATGATGCAGAGAAAAATATTGTAGTATATGTATTGTGTAAGTACCAATCTGTATTCTTTTTTGCAAAAAATATAAATACCGGTAAAAACAGCTTGGTTATTTTGGCTAATGCTTTCATAAAAGTTTGCTCATGAAAGGGGTAATCTGATAATAATTCATGACAGTTATGGAAGATGTTACTTTAACTGGCGTTACTTTTGAAGGTGGTCAAGTGCACTAGAGATCGACGCAGAGCGAGGCGACACCGGCTGCCCAACAGCTCCCTCAAGATGATTCCGACTATCAAGTTTGCGAAGGGCGACCCCTACGACACTTGCGCCATTTGCCTTGACGATTACATCGAAGGAGACAAGCTCCGAGTGTTGCCATGCGCTCACGGTAAATGCTTTATTATTTAAATTGTAAATATTTTGGTGAGCAATATTTAACACTCAAACACCCGGTCCTGCACTAATGCGTTTTTACGCATATCGCAATGTATCAGCACTGATTATTTATTCAACTTTTGTAATACGATATTTATTGCTTCAAAAAATATTGTTTTAATTTTAAAAAAGCACACTAAATATCAACTTGCATATATAAATACATAAATGCCTGAAGATGCCGAAAGAGAAACCTGGGTCGTTAGCGACAAAGTACAAACGATTCAAATTTGATACATTTTTACCAAAGGGTTTTTTTGAGACTTTCCCTCATTAATAATTATATTTTTTAAGACCTTTAAAAAAGAATGAATAGAGAACTCTACTGTAGCTTAAAATTTATAGAATTGAATAAAAGCAGGGTTGTGAAGTCGTTAAAAAAAATCACGACTCCGACTCCGGCTTAACCAAAAACATGACTTCGACTCCGACATTGTCCAAAAACATGACTCCGACTAAAATAAACTTATTTTCGTCACGCTTTTTCCCTACCTTACCTATTTATGTATATTCGATCAAATATTAACCAACCAATCCAGCCAATTGCCAAATTTAAAATATTTTATGCATAAATAAAAAGTTCAAACTTTTCAAAATTTCCGACTCCGACTCCACAGCCCTGAATGAAAGAAAATAATTCTTAAGTAAATAATTATAAGTACAAAATTAAAACAGTTCAAATTTCATATTCGCATATGTTTAGGAGTTTTTGCTCTGTGTTTGTAGAACTTTTATTTTTATTTAGGCTATTATCGATGGAGCCGATATAAGTGCGAAAGATTCGTTTTTTTTAGGCTTGCCACATGGTATTTTAAGACTAGCCAAGTTAACGGAAAAGATATGATTTTTTTTAAATCTACACTGGCTTTGTGCGTAACTTTTCTGTGAGTAGGGTCGGGTGCTTGAGTGTTAAATATAATTATCCACCTATCGTTACATACAGTAAAAATCTTGATCTGATTTTTATATTTGACTTTTTTTTTTTTAATTTACAGCCTATCACTGCAAATGCATCGACCCCTGGCTGACGAATAACCGTCGGGTGTGCCCCGTCTGCAAACGGAAGGTTTTTGCTTTAGGGGAGCGGGCACCTCGTGGTACTCCTCGATCCAGAGGGGCGGCCAGCGCTAGAGACAGCCACTCTGACAGCGACACCGACGACGACAGGACACCTCTAGTCAGACCCACAATCACCGCCACACAGGTATTTATGACAATAAATATTTGTCTATGACCAGTCTGTTTTTTAAGTACAAAAAATATCATAAATCTCACACATATATTGTTTCTACTTACCAGTGGCGGCGCGGCGGTGAGAAGAATATTTTTTTTTTTTTTTAATTTTATAGATAAATATTTGGCATTACAGCTTACGCCAATGCGCCAAATATTCTTAGTTGTGAAAGTCATACGAGATTAACTCGATGATAAGTAATAAATCAGTTGTGCACAAAATCAACGATAAATAACATACACCCAGCCCAAGATCTCTTTTTTTCAATTGAAAAAATCTGACCTTGCCGGGAATTGAACCCAGGTCTCCAGATCGCTAGGACAAAGCTCTTGCCACTAGACCACAGGGACCGACATATTATGGAGTGCAGTAAAAGATTCACCTGCTTTTGGAAGAAATCCGTCATCTTAATATTGGGATTTGAAAACACTTCTACAACATGAACATTAAAGTCAGATATTAGCGATACCGACTGTTTCTCTACCCTCAAGCATAAATTTGTCACTTTTAAGGTGTTCACTTTCAATACTCATCGTGAGCATTATCAACTGATAATGCATCAACTCATATTGATGGTTGCAATGATCAAAACCGGTCCTGATCTTAATGAATCCAATGTGGAATAAGTACTAAAAATGTGTTATTAAAAACAAATATCAAAGTTTGCAACTGGAAAAATTCTGTGGTTATCTGGGAATCTTTCTGAATCATATTAAAAAATATTTGGCGCATTGGCATGCAAATTATAAATATTTCTTATGTATTTCTTAAATAACTGCCACCAACTCATTAAAACCTTTCCCATTTGTATTGTGTGTTTGATGTATTTTGACTAAATCAATCATTGTAAAATTTTCCAGGGTGGTACGTTTCGAGAACAGTTGGTAAATCCCTTTGTCGCGGCCTCCACGCTGGCGAGAGCAGCCACCGCAGCTCGGGCTGCCACAACACAAGACGGAGTGAGCCCCGACCTGAGCAGGTCCAGAGCAAACCTGCAGGACAGGTATTGACATGTCATAATTCGGTACCCCAAGTGTGCACTGGCTGGACATGATGAATGAGTCGCTGACACTTTAATTCGAGTCGATTGCCATCACCAATGCATTCTTATTGATTCGGCAAAGAAATGTTTCTTGACGAGTCATTTTTTTTCTCACTCTGTCGGCTCTTTATAAAGCATTGCTTGAAAGGGAGAACAAATAATTGGATCATGCGTTGCTTGCGGGCTTGAGTCTCAGTAGGGACAGTTTCATAAATTTATTTATGGATTTCTGTTTGAAGGCATGGACGTCTGTGTCGTCTAAGATTCCTTACACCCCATTCGATCCTAAAGACCAGGATGGATCAAAATCAATCGATCTGTTGAGATTAGCTCCTTTAGGACTCCATATTGGAGGTAGACATGGTTGAAAAAATAAAACATCAATTACAAATTTGAATTGCATGAATTTTGTATATTTCCATGAGCTCTGTTGTCAACGAACCGGATTTTGCCTTTTGGTATCTTCAGGCATTTCCATTGCATGAATTGTCTATTATCAACTTTTACGATATCACATTTGAACCATACAATTACTGTTCGAATTCATTGAAACTCATTAACAACAAAACATAAATATGCTAATTCATCCAGATTGCGATGATAGCAATTGAACTTATTTTTATTCCCTTCAAGCTCATTTATGCACTTGAAATGCCTGAAGATGCCGAAAGGCGAGACCCGGGACGTGAGTGACAAAACTCATGGGAATGTGCAACATTCAAACGATTCAAATTTGATATTGAAATTCTGTCAAGCACCTTCAGTCAAAATCCTCAATTAAAACATCAATTGAGTCTTCTGCGATTCATTTGCTTTCTCACTCTACCTGCTGTTGATCAAGCAGTATTAGAGTGGGAAAGCAATTGATTTGAGTCGAATGAATAGATGACACGTTCACAAAAAAGATTAGGTCAGTATCAGATTTTTTAAGTGCTTTATTCTCGGAAATGAAAAATAAATAATCCAACGCATCTTAATGAAAATTTAAACGCATGTTTATTGTTCTATTTGACAAAAAATTGCAGGTAGAGATAGAATCACGCAACTTGTCACCTGTTCAACTGTGTGAGTTGACTAGATATTGGTATCCAAGGTAACTATGATGTTTGCACCGAGGCATGGTTCTATATGTATCGTTCATCTGTTTCACTCGATATACGTACGTGTATGATTTGATTGTCACTAATACAATCACGAAATGGACAAGTTGCCTTTAGAATTTAGTTTCTTTAGACCCGTTATAAACCGTGTCTGCTGGCGATACGATGAGGTGTACTTCCACCATAGGCTTTTCCTCGAGGACCCGTTGTGAGCCAGTCTTCCAAACTCAATGTACGAAGATTGTAGAGGGTGTTGAATTTATCCATTCAAGCTTTAGCAGCTAGGAGAATTCATATTTGGCGATATTGATTATTAACATTTACCTCAATCTTCTATTTGTCCTGGCTCACATGTTCTTTTGTGAAAGAACAAACAAAACCATTTCTGATTGGCTGTCGTCTGATTCGTTTCTGATTGGCTGTGGTTGAATATTATTTTTTCGTACAGTTAAAATAAATTTACTAAAAAAACAAACAAATGCAGTTTACGTACGCCACAATACGATAATTTTGAATTGGTTTTCGTAGAACTGTGATTGTAATAATACATATTACGAAATTAGTTAGATCTACTATGAATTTCAAATATGTCACTTTCAATTAAAGTATTTGATGATTTTTAATAAAATATAAATGAAAGAATTTTAAAAGTTACCGCAACTCACAAACCTCATGATGATGATAAGGGTCTTTTGAGGATATGTATATTTGTATCGGATATGCCATATGCGTCAAACGAACAATTCCAGTCAATCGAATCTGTTAAGTGAATAAGTCACTCATTGCCCTCTGAAATATGTACTTATATTAAAATCGTCTCAAATCAATAGCTCTTTGACTTCAGCACTGTTTTCTAAATTAACATTCAGGGCTTGAAATTGAATGAAAACCAATTAGAATTGAACCGTGAGTCATTTGTTTTCATTTGATTATACGATTTGAATGAATCAGTAAAAACAATTTAGGGATGGCAATTGACTCGAAAGTGTTTGATTCAATGACTCTTTGACATGCCCTATATATGCATGTTGAGGATTTTGAACAATTTGGAATGTAATATTTGTATTTTAACGGAAATTCATTGTATAAACAATCTTACTATGATGCCTGCATGTTTCCGCTGCTGACTCACTCACTGAGTACCATCAATTAATGTGATTTGAAACTATCCCGCATTAATAATTATATTTTTAAAGGCACTTGAATGAATGGGGGCCCTACGCTTACTTAAAACTTATAGAAATTAATTATAAAGTAAATAATTATTTCGTCCTCTGAAACGACCGAAAGTATTAACTCACTTTCGTTGGAGGTTTCCATATGGGTATTGCAAATCTATATGTACATATATATATCTAGGCCTTAATACTCGAAGTGCCTATGTCAGATTTTGGTTATTTGGACTTGAGAATCATAAAATACTTTTTATGCTAGAAATCCCTACTTCATTTGATTTAAAATGAATGAAATAAGAAAGAATAGCTAATTTGTTTTTCAAAATTATGTTGTAGCATACTTTGCACCGAAAAATGTCTATATTCTCATAGATGATCGGAAGTTAAAATTTATCAGTGTAAGAAGTGTCTATGTTCACTTAGGCAGTTATAGTGCGAAAATAGTAAGTGTCAAATCTTTTAGAAACACATTGTCAAAACATTTTTAATAACAAATAATTGCCTATATTTGACAATTGATATCGATAGCTTAAAAAGTAATGCTGCTAAATCCACTTTTGGCTTAAAATGACTTAATAATGCCATCTTCTTGTATCATGCAATGTGCATGTCCCGTAATTTTTTTATAACCAAAACTTATTTAATTGCTTCGGAAAAACGTTTTAAAAAAATTTAATATCTCCATTGTCATTCTAAAACCTACACTGCTAATTATCCAACTCCGCCATTTTGTATTGTCACCTGTCATTTATTAATAAATCGTTTGAAAGGGTTTTTTTTTGTTTATAACACAAAATTTTACATTCTCAAAATAATCAGTTTTTACCCTCTCCTGCACAATTGACAAAAACGGAGATAACAAATTTTCTCTTTAAGCCATCGATATATTTGACTTAGGCACTTCTAGCATTATACCCCACATATATTCACGTATAAGAATGCTTTCACGCATGACCATAATAAATAACACAGAATTGTCATATGATATTTGACGACACTGACCTCAATTTCTTGCTAATGAAAAATGAAAGTGTTTCTCCGTTTTGCGTTTTGTTGAAAATAATTAACAGGCATCAGTGATTGCATGTTGTGATTGTGTTGACTATTGATTGGTGTGCAGGAATGGGCAGGGAGGAGGCGGAAGCTGGCCCGAGTCGTCCGGCTCTAACCGAGGCGGTCCCTTCCTCACGGGAGTACTTAACCTCAAAGGAGACAACTTCACCCAGCCCAACAGGTTTATCAATTGTTATGCATTGCAGATCTATCTCTTACTTCTTAAAAAATTAACAAAAAATTCTACACCTAACTCTTCTATAAGGTTTAATCATATAAAATCTTCCTGCAGGTGAGAATTGTAGATATTCAAGTGAAATTTAATTATTTTTTTTTAGAATACAGTCAACCTTTGATCGTGGGCAAGAATTGTGCTCATAATACAAATCAAAGCGAATTTCCCCATAAAAAATGATTGAAACAATGACCAATGTGTGTAATTTGTTTCTGATTGGCTGTTGTCGGTTTCGCCTCTGATTGGCTGTGGTTAAATATTCTTTTTTCGTATGATTAAAATAAATGAAAGTAGTTTACATACATCAATTCATACATAACTGCTGAAGAATTATTTTAAATTTGTTTTCGTGGAACTGTCAGTGATGTTCCAAATCTAAAATTTTCTCAAAAATCAATGCAATAAGGAAGAGTTTAAGTAACATATAAAGTGACATTTAAGTAAAGTACATACAATTAAAAGAAACAGAAATATAAGTTTACATAAAAAGTACATATTGTTTAATTCGGCTTCTTTATTTTTTAATATGATTTTTAAAAAGGGTGTATGTCATTTGCAAAAAGGGTTAATTTCATTTGCTAAAGGGTTAAATTGATTTCAAACTGTATTATATTATGTTTGTTCTGTATTCAAAAAATCATCAATATACTTTGAAGTTTTATCCAGTAAATAGTGTTGAAATAATACTTGTAATTTTGTTGTATTTTACCATTCATGGAACAATTTTTAGGACGTATAATAAAAGAAAATGTGATGCTTTTATATTGCTTGTGCATGAAAATCAGTCTGATTGCTCCATTTGTTAATTTGATGGCATTGGAAAAGTACATTATTTCTTAAACTATGACGCATGATTTTTCCTCATTTGGTGTCACTGATTTCGAAATGAGTCTAAGTTACGTTGCAATCAATCTTATCCTCTTCGGAGCCCCGGGTATCACCTATGATACCCATATTACTCCACCAATATCATAATATTTTTATAGTAATGTCGATAGGGCTTTGTGCTAGAAATCCCTGTCATTTGATTTCAAATTATTGAAATACAGCTAATTTGTATGTAAAAATAATGTTGCAGCATACCTTGCACCGGGAAATGTCTGTTCAATTAGGCAGTTATAGTGCGAAAAATCTTTCAGAAACACATTGTCAAAGTATTTCTAATAACAAACAATTGCCTATATTGAAAAATTGCGATATTTGACATAGGCCCTTCTAGCATTAGAACCCGCAGATAATCATTGAAAAATGAATAAAAATTCTCCATTTTATGCGTTTGTTTAGATTAGACAATGCATCCCTCAACGAAGAACGCCAATCCTCGACCGGTGAAAACCAGGTGAACTCGTCGAGTAGTCCCTCCCTGCAGACGTTCGTGGAGAAAGAACCGTCTAAGCGGCGGAGGCCTCGCCGTAACCCAAACCTCCAGCGTTCCAGCAGCACGCAGGGCTCCGACAGGTCCAACAACTCGACGTACGGAAGCGTCACGAGCGCGGGCAATCCGAGCTTTCAAGGAAACACGTCCAACGCCAGCAACACTGACGCTGACTCGTCGAGCCACCGGGACGTTTCCATCGGTATAAGCGAAGAGCAGCCCCAGGATCGCACTCAGGGACAAATAGGCGTCGCCGCGCTGCCTAACGTCGAAAATTTGCCCAGCAGCAATTCTGACAGGCCTACCGGAGACGATTTCATTGTTTAATCTATTCCAAATTAAAAATACGGTGTCAAGTTATTCGCTTCTGAATTCACACTGAATTTGTGAGAACAGGTGATATATATTTAGACAGTGACACAATACTGGACTTGTGTGCATTTTAGGATGAAACATGCATCTTGTCTCAGAGAATATCACTGACTTACCAATAAAAAAGGCAATGTGTCTTTGCCAATCCCGGGTATGTGTACGACATCGGTCAGTAATACAGCAGTGAATTCATTTGTAACTGACGCTACATGATCATATTTGTATGAAATCTCAATCGACACATCCATTGAACAATTCACTTTTGATCGTTTTACAAGAGTGATTGAAAAATTCTTACAAATATGCTAGTTTATGTGACCGTATTAGCCCAAATATAACGTATAAATTTTACTATGATTGAAAAGAAAAATAGTTATAGTATGCATTTACATATATTTTTAAATATCGCCAACTCAACCGTGAGCTGTCACTTTACCATAAAGCGACAGACATGTGTTTTTATAACTTTACTACGAAATTTGGAGGGATATGCTGCGAAATACGTATAGCTGTATATGTGAAGTTTTATAATTTTCACTAAACTCCGAATATCCCGAAAATACTTCTTATATTTGGGCTAGTATGCTATAATAAATCGTAAGGTTTGCTTAAATTACAATTTTGTATCTATAATCATTTCTGGATAATAAAGACAAGTAATTTAAGCCAAAATATCATGGCTTAGAATTGTATAATAGCTTTGACTGCTGTATTAAGGCAACGCCTGGGTGGCATGGACACAACCTGAAAGATGTTTCAAATTATAATGCGCAACGTACAATAGTTGCTCTGACGTATAACAGTATGTATGGTGTTGAATGAATGCCGAAAAGGTATCAATATATAATTTGTGTCGGCCATTTTGCGTAAGCCACAAATCTGTCATTTGAACAGGGATGTAAAACTTTTTTTATAAATCATACTTAGACTTGCTTTTCTATTCATACAATGGATAAGATCCTGGCATCTTAGAGTGCTTACCCGCAGAATATCTTCAGCTGACAGCAGGATGCTGTTGTAGCTTGGAGGGAGGTAAAAAATTCTTGTGAATGATGTCGAGCTGTAATCTTGCTAGTACACTTCTTGCTGGCAAGAACTTGTTATTTTAACCATGTCCCTTCCTCACGCCGATATAATTTATACGCTCTCGAAGCACTCACGGCATCATTTTGAAAGGCTGTTGTTACTCAGCACAATAAATATGATGTAAAACATTGAGGTACAAACTTGACTTAACTCTCTCCACTTCCAGTAACGGTCAACTTTTTTGTTATACTAGTTGAGGTAATTCTTAACCCTTTCACTGCCCAGCTTCCAAATGAGTTTATCTTATGACAATATTCTTTTTTGTGCTGGATATCGGGTGATGTGGTGGGCATGTACAGTTGTGCCCCACGATATATGCGGGGCGGGCGTCAAATTGGCCAATAACATTCTTCATTATCTCAACCCTCATAGTGCCCAATCTTTCCACCGTACAAAACATCAAGGGTTGACACTTGACAAATTTTCCTCAGCTTGGACTTGTTTGTCCATATTTCTGTATTCAGTCATCATGTTTCAAGATAAGTTATATTATGAGTTGAAATTCATTGACCTCTTGTTGCCTATATAGATAAAAACTTTTCAAATCCGTTCAAATCAAAATAATATTATAAATATATATTGTTTTTACCATAGACATCTTGATATGCTTCAGGGGTGTGGTGTGTCCTTGAGTCAGATTGACTTATTGTTATAATTTTAGTTTATTTTATAATAACCCAAATAATTTTTTCAACTCCTATCTACTTGTGGTTTTTGCAGTCTCAATTAATTATTGCATATTTTAAATCCTGATTTACGTTGTAATTCTTTGACTATGAAGATTCATAAACATTGACATTGCGTATTTCACCAATATTCTCCAGCATCATTCTCATGCAGAATCCTAAATTTCTTTTTTTCCTTTCATTTATTGGTACTTTCACAAAACGCAATTTCGAGGTTTTGTAAATATTTTTTGTTTGGTTTATAAAATTCTAGGTTTATTCCATTTTGAATGGTTTAAATATGGTAGCTAAAACCACCATGTTTTAAAAGTTAAAGATTTCAAAGAAATTTATTTTATCTATGTTTTTTTTTACTGTTTTGAATATGTTAAAAATAACTACACGCCATTTTGTCAAATACTTAAATTTTATAATATATATCTGTTTAATTTTAAATATTTTGTTAAGTACTTATCTTTTAAACTGTATGCATTTCAATATCTAAATATCTTTAATGTGAAATAAATTTTCAAATAAATTCTATCTTTATGTATCGGCCATCTTAATTCGAAGCTTTCAATAACCCCCACCAGGATGTCACTAGATGATATAGTCATTTTGTAGATTTATTTTGTTAATGTGTTCATTGACTATATTCGAATCATTTATAATCAATTGTTTATCTACATTTGTATCTATTGTTACATCTGAATATAGTGAAACAAAATTAATAAATTACTAGGCATCTAAAAACATCATTTGTCTATGGTTTCTATACATTGGACAAATAATTTACTGCTGTTGTAATGCATACATTCTATTTGACAAGTACCTAAAAAAAATGTTGTCATGATCCTGTCTCTTCTGATGCTTGAACCTCTCTAAAACAAACCTGTTTATAATTTAATTTGGTGTGAAAAGAAAATGGCTTCGTTATTTTCTATTTATTTTTCTTCACAAATACTATATTTTCTTATTAATTATTGCCAGTATTGAAGGAAAAGATAGACATTTGAGTAGACTGACTTTGTTTGAAAGAGATTGAGCTATTTGCTTAATATTCAAGCTGGTTGCAAAGAAAAGCAGTAACCTCAGGGAGGTTCAGGCATCTGCAAAAACTGGACCATTATATAGTTTATAACTTAATTTGTTTTCTTGTAAACTGATCCATATAAAATTAGTTGAAAATGATACATTGACCACTTTATAAGTTTAATCATAAGTATTATTATGTACTGTACATATCTTATTTAGTTAACGTTAAGTGCCCACGAAAGAACCTTTTCCCTCATTGTCAGTTGCTGATAAAAAAATTGTTCACTTTTGTTTTATTTAAAAAATCTATACATGTAAAATAATTTCTGCTGACATCTGTTGAAAAATTGCTGTATTAAAATCGAGTATTTCGGTTAGTTTCTGAGATGAATTAACGAGACTTATAGGGGAAGGGTTAATTATTGAAGACTTTGGAAAATTCAAGTTGAAACTCAATACAAGTCTTTTTATATCTTCAATTCCGGAAAAAAACTATTGTTCAAAGAACTTTTTATTTGGTTTTATCAACATGAAACGTATTCGCGGGTTCAGATGACTAGAAAAGCACAGTCCACATTATTTCTGTGATATTAATCGTATAATCAAATTGTGAAATCATAGATGGCAGTGTATGATTGGTTAGAGAACCCGTTAATGAAAGGGAGCCTAAAGCGAGCATACCTACAAATTAAAATATACTATATACTGATGTAAATAATAATTTTTTAGCTTAAAAATAAATATAGCCGTTTATGCTTTTTAGTTTGGAGACTTGAGTACTTCGCTATTATGGCATTTTTGTTATAAGGTATTTTTAAGGTAAACACACTATAAATTTGTAAATACATCATTAAAAAACAATTATGTAGACATAAAAAATGTAAATGACACAACTAACCATTTTTTATAAATAAATAAATGAAAATTGTTTTGACTAAATTACTTGCTATGCTTTTTTTCTCTACTACATCAAGTTGTTGTAATTATATTATATAATGCTTGGCCTGTAGCCGACCGGTCAGTGTCGTTGTCGTGGTTTGAGTATTCATACAAGCTTAAATACCAGTATCAATAAAAATAAATTGAATTTAAAAAATTTCATTGCTGTAGTGTTTTTTCAGCCTGACTAGTTGAATGATATGGCATATTATAAATGTAGCAAACGATACAAAACCATATGCTTTATCACAACAGGAGATGGACGATTAAAAGGAAGAGGGCATTTATTGTATTTAACAGCTGTGATATCATATGCTATTAAATCTCAATTCATAGAAACTTTTCAGCAACAAATGGTCTTTATTTCAGTGCACATTATTTATTTATTTAAGAAAATACAAATCATGGCATTACAGCTGACGCCAATGCGCCATGCATTTGACAAATTTAAATAAATTTATTTTTTATATATATATACGTACATACCTGTAAATACATAGTAAAAATCACAAATTAATTAAAAACAAGATGGAAACATTGTAGTCATAAGAACAGAGAGGAAAAATTAATTAAATCACATTGGAAATTTTCAAAGCAGTCAGCCGAGTGAGTTCCAACAAAATCAACTATAATACATAAAAAAACAATGCTCGTCTGAACTCACTCACGTCCATGTGAAATATGTCGACATCCGAAGCAATTTCGCTAAAAATCACGAAAGCTCAGCAACTCATGTTCACAATTCCTCAAAAAATTATCAGGGACATTCAATTCAACATTCTCAAGAATGGTGGAATTCTCATTTATGGGCATATCACCCAAATTATGGGGTAATTGCTCCTTAGACACTCCAGGCATTTATTTGATACTCATAAACTCTGCTGTGCTAGATATATTGAATACCCTGGAAGATAAAGATACGTTAGGTAGCAGTGCCACACATACCACTCAAAGGGTTAAGTATACTACATTGATTTCCACCAATTGAATATATTGCAATCATAATAGAGCAATCTCTATAGTTTAAAAAAACATTAGTTTTAATATGTTTATTTTAATGAGGCTTATTGCATCGACCTCCATTCAGTATTTTTATGATATGATATTAATATCAACATTCAACAAAGTATTTGATTATGTGTAATTAAGCCAAGTATTATCAATTTAAGTATCTTTGGGGTCACCACAAATGAATGTCGTTAGCTAATCTATCTTAAATTTTATTGAATAACAATCTTTATCTGCTAAATATTTAGCAATTTTGTTATTAGCCTCTTCGGGCCCCAGTTATCACCTATGATACTCATGGTTTTTATTGAATATCAGCCGTACCAAAACAATTTTATTCATGCTGTATTATAAACAATATGTTAAAGTAATTCTTATTGAAGCAATAAATTAAATAATAATGTATGACGTAGAGAAAAATATTGTATTTGTATTGTAAGTGTCGAAGCATTTTAAATGCTACAAATAACCAACTTCCTTCTACAACAGTGAATTCTATACTGACATGAAATTCTTCGAATACATTCAGTTGGTAAAACCGTTTCCTTCATTATATGATACTTTTGGTTTTGGTACGTTCAATTCAACAACCAGGCTGATATTTTATAAAAAAATGAGCATCATAGGTGAAACCTGGGCCCAAAGAGGTTATAATAAGACTAAACTGGCAGAAATAGCTTGGTTATAAATTTTGCAGTTTAGAATAAGACCTAGTGACAACAATTTGTTTATGGTCCCTTTTAATTAGTTTGGTAATTAACATGCTATTTTGCGTTTGATGGCCAATTAACAAAAGCAGAATTTTTTGCACTCCTTAAGCATTGTGTTAAATGATAATTCAAATAAAGATATGATATATTATTTGAAGTTTGAGCATTTATTTAATAAAAATGATTTCAGTATATGTATGTAAGTCATAAAGTGTATAATTATTAACCAATAACAATGCAACTGTAATAATTATTGTTGCTCATTTGCTCAATACGCTTGATGCCCAGACAGAGAGACAGACATGTTTGTGTGTGAGCAACACTTACTAAGTAACGTACACACATTCTCTCTGCATATGCACTGAAAGATTTTGTGTGTTATATAGTTCTGACGATGGCATAAGCAGAAATAGCCATCAACCATATATCATATAATTTCTGTAGAATTAAAATACTTATGTTATTTTTTCACAGTGTTATAATGGAGTTCTACCCAATGCCAAATAAACTTGGGCATTATTGGGAACTTTCCATCTATTTAGAACGGTGACGCACACACCCTGCGGCCTGCAGTGACATTTCATGCGGCCCAATATGACAAATGTCAATCACCTTTTTTTCAGAACTTTTTATTAACGGTGGAAAAATAATATAAAATATTAACATTTTTAATTTAATAATTAAATCACTTTTAACCATGCGCCCCTTGAGCTATCTGAGAGTTGATTATCTGGCCCTTCTCCCAAAAAGGTTGTGCATCACTGATTTAGAATATAGCTCTTAAAAAGTACTGGTTGTAATGTATGATAGTAAGAAAGTATAACTGGTAGTATCCTGGTTTTAGGAGGAAGGCTTCGCAGGCTTTGTAGGCTTCGAAGGCGGTGTTTTCTTCTCCTTGACAACCTTTGCCTCAGCGACAACCCTGATACATGATATAGCTCCTTTGGCAGAATGTAACTCAAAATTGAATGAATATTTGGCATAGTTGAATTTGTTTATCACTGAGTGCATTATATCGTTTGGGTTGAATGATTTTAGTTCATAGTCACCCTGAAACAAATATACATGAAATAAGTTAATACATACATAAGACATGGAATTGAAATACATAAGAAATTGCTTAATAATGTTTAAGTTGAGCCCAGTTGTCAAATCGACAGCTTACTTGTAATATAACTTAAATGACTTAAATTAACGAAAAATGAGTCCAAACTGAGGAAAATTTGTCAGGTCGACACCTTAATTTGAAAAGGTTCTAAACTGCTCTCGACACTGTTTTGAGATATGAGCGTTTGATTGATTAAAATTCCCTTGTAACAATGAGCAAGTACAAATGTTTCAAATTACTTATTTTAAGCATATTTTTTCACAACTCTTGCTGAGAATTAATGATCTTAAAGATCTTATGATGGAAATATTGATGACAATCTTTAACATTGTCAAATAAATTTAGTAAAAAAAGTGTGCAGACGCAGTGCAATTCTGGAATTCTGCTTACTCCGTTATTCAACCATAGATAATTCCGAAATTCATAAACATGATAGTATGCGGTAAATACAAGCTTTTCTGACGGTCATTTTAGACAAAAATGTCAATTAGAACCTTTTCAGAGTAAGGTAACGAAATATTAAGCCGTAACAAGCCACATTACAGTAATATAATAATATAATTTTTGTTGTTAAATGAATACCCACTAGTAATAGTGACAACTCATTTTGAAATATAAAAATCTTAAATTCGAATTGTTTGAATTGTGTACTATTCCATGAGTTTTGTCGCTAACAATCCGGGTTTCGACTTTCGGCATCTTCAGGCATTTCAAGTGCAAACCTTACTTGAAATGCCCGAAGATGCCGAAAGGCGAAACCCGGTTCGTTAGCGACAAAACTCATGAAAAGGTAAAAAATTCAAACAATTCAAACTTGATATTGAAATTCCACCAAGCACCCTCAGTCGAAGTCCTACATTATAAAAATCTCAATTAAATTTTGCAATGCTATTTTAGAATTCGAAAAAGAGAATGTCTGTAATGCTTTTAATTTATTGATTGAGTAGGCATTTACTTGGTAGAACTCCATTATAATACGGTAAGAAAAATAACAATGTATTTTAGTTCTACTTAAATTATTTTATATATTTGTTGATAGCTATTTCGGCTTACGCCTTCGTCAGAACTAAAATTCTGACATTTTTAGATAGTTCTGACGAAGGCGTAAGCCGAAATAGCTATCAACAAATATATAAAATAATTTATGTAGAACTAAAATACATTGTTATTTTTCTTACCGGCTTTTTAATTTATATCCATACACCCTCTATCCAAAACAGGACAAAGCGAGCTTGCTTAGTACTAAACTACTCCCAACCGCCACCCGCCACGGCCTTACATTCGGCGATCGTGTCCCGTGGCGTAACAACGTACTAGTCATTTAAAAATCGTATAATTACCGTCTGCGAAAGGAGAGATTGAGAAATAGATAGTGACAATGTGAAAATAGGAGAGGGTGACCGCTATAGTGAGTTAAGCGGCTATATTTATTGGAAACTATTTTGGATGGTTCAAGTTGATGTGTCCAATAACTTAAAGCCGTCCAATTCATTATTATAGCAGTCACCTAGTATGAACGATTCCATACCTTTAAAACGTTACATTCTTTGTCCGGTTTGTATAACATCCCCATTAGATAGTATAGAGTTATGTGTTCACATGGTTCTTTGAGCTTTCTTGTCAATAGGGTAGTAAAAGCCCCCCCTTGCCATACTTCACTTTTGACTATGGCCTGAAAGATATAAGAAATTCTTATGTCAATGATAATATTCTAGGAACCCCTGCAAATAGTTATTGGTATTATAACATAACAAGACCTTTTGTATCTTTGTATGTCAGTAAAAATAGAAAAGTCTTAAACAAAAATGCCAAATGGTCGGTGTCAACTTACCCCAGTAATTTTTAAATTTTGAGGCACTGTAAAGTTGCCCTTGAACTCTTCCACAGTTCTAGATGCTCTAAATACGTATAACTTGGAATAAATTCTATTCTCTTCGTCATAAAGAAGTGTTGGTGTACAGCTTTCAATGGCGACAGTTTTTAGAAGATACGGTCCCTGAAAGAAACATTTCAATTATTAACCCGTTATATGCCGGGAGGTATAAAAACGGTCGTGCACCGAGGGCCGCGATTTTCTTTGAAAAAATAGCGACAGATTTCGGTAAAATAAAAAGATCTCTTTAAAATCGATATTACATTGATTATAATACAAAATATGTCATCTGTAAGTATAGGACTGTGATTATAAAAGATCTCGCTATGTGTATAAAATGTTTGAATGATAAAATCGTCGACCTTGTCCAGTATTAGTGGGTGTAAAGTGGACCGTATAGTACGCTCATTTTACATGGACGACACTGCGCTCACGGAATTGTAGACCGTATATATACGTTTCTGGCGTACAACCAGTTAAAGCTGTGTAATGAAGGATCCTTTGAAGCAAGATATCAAGAAATTCGACAGTTTCAGGTACCTGGGGTTAAACATCATGGGAGACGGCAACCCGCGTAAAGAGCTTGCGATCCGATTAGGGATAACTGAAGCAACCTTCAATTCAATGCGTAAAGTCTGGGACTCACGGTTGTACTCGTTCAGAACCAAGTGCCACTTGTTCAACGCATGCATACTGACTATGCTGTTTTACGGTTGTAAGTCATGGCATATTACAAAAGCACACGGTAACCGTATACTGTGCTTTGAAAGCAGATGTTTGCGGCGAATATTAGGAGTGCGGTGGTTTGAATTTGTCAGGAACAAGATGGTAAGAGAGCGTAGAAACCAGCCCTTTTGACCTTTTAAACGCCAAGCTAATTCCATGGATTTTTACCACACGCCTCCATTTTCAAACACATCACATTTAAAAATACGATTATTATTCATAAACAAACTCGTAGTGGCGTTTGCATGCCTGGCCATGGTGGTTAGACCGATTTCGCGTGCCTTCACGCCGTGGCGTATGAACGGTTAACGTCCAAAATAAAAAGTCAACAATAGACATGGCTTGAACATGTGCTGTGGTTACCCCAGGAGAGCCTGAATCTATAAACCTGATGGCTCCCGTTGTCCCGGCAGGCCGTTGATCACCATTCATAGGATGTACTCAGCGGAGCTATGGGACGCCGGGATGACCTGGAAAGAAGCGACGAGGTTGGCGGTGGACAGAGAATCTTGCAGGCAAGGCCACAGCGATCAGCTTATTATCAAAATATATAAATTAACACTTACATAACCAGCTGTGAGAAGGGCTGTTAATCCTCTCGCGTTCGGAATCTTGTCATTTACGCCTAAAGAAAAATCGAAAAGAGTTAAAATAATACAAAGCACCGACAGCACGAACATTGTTTTATTGTTTCCAAGACTGCTGCACATATTAAAATAATTAAATGAATACATTCGTAAACATAATGACACATGATTAAATATGTATTTAGGAAACAATTTATTTTAGATTTGTGAAGTGTCGGCTTCAGAACTTTAGGGCAAAATAAAAAATCCCATAACGAATTTATTCATATATAACGAGATTATATTGTTAATACTTATTTATCTGAATAACTATGTTCTTTTTTCAGAAACAATAAAAAGATTTTTTAAATCTATTTGTGGATCATAAGGCCTCCAAATGCAGATATCTTCAGATATTTTTTTTCAACAAAAACTGTTTGTTACGTCAGATACAAACTATTTATTACGCTTCAGTTCAAGTTCATTCGCGCCATTGGAATGCCCGATGATGCCGGAAGGCGAAACCTGGGTCGCTATCGACAATGCTTACGGAATAGTACAAAATTCAAATTTATTATTTTTTGAAAATATTTATGTGTGGCCCACCAGAGACATGCACTATTTTGCTTGGCCCAACAAGTGATTTTAATTGGGCATCCCTGGTCTAGACACTAATTTTGTTCAGTAATCATGGCGTAAAGTATAAATCACGACTAAACTATTATTTTTATTTTTTTTAAATTAAAAAAATATTTGGCATTACAGCTTACGCCAATGCGCCAATTATTCTTAAATGTGAAAGTCATACGAGATTAACTCGATGATACGTAATGAATCAGTTGTGCACAAAATCAACGATAAATAACACACACCCAGCCCAAGATCTTTTTTTTTTTCAATTGAAAAAATCTGACATTGCCGTGAATTGAACTCGGGCCCCCTGATCGCTAGGACAAAGTTCTTGCCACTAGACCACAGGGACCGACAATTAATTATATATGCGTAATATCACGGGTGAGGATTCGCTCAATACCTCGTAACCATAATAGCAAAAGCGCGAAGCATTTTTGAAAACCTGACATTAAATGAAAATTTACGTTTACGTGCAATGATTTATTTTAACACATATTTTGTTTGAAATTCGACTTTCGACCAAAGCAAAGCATCTTGGTCGTAATTCGAGAACTACCTATATTGTAACTTGAAGTGAAAACTATTTCATCAGAGCCCACTCCAGCCCTGCTTTAGTGGATGTCTATTGTTTGTTGAAATCTATTATTTGTTTTACTAATAGATAATTAAACGTGAATTTTTATCATACATTTGAATGGCCATTAAAAAGCATTTAATAAAATTATACAGAAATGGAGTTCAATGAGACTTTATTATGATTGTTTCCATTAAAAAAGTTTAAAATACTAAAATACAAAATATTGAAATTGATTATGCGATGCATGATAAAGTACCATCTTTACAATCTATACTCACCGTTCAATACTTCACACTCTATCTATGAAGGGTCTGCAGTCTCAATCAGGGAATTGATTGAGTTGGCATTTGGTAGAACTCCATTATAATATGATGCGAAATATAACAAAGAAATTATTTGTTGATAGCTATTTCGGCTTACGCCCTCGTCAGAACTATATTTTAAGCCTGCATTAAATCATTCTTATATACCAGGGGTGGCCAAAGCGTCGATCGCGTATCTGATCTGTACAAATCTTTTGTGCCCGTCCCAAGAAGCGTGCGAGACAAGTCGTGTGACAGGGACAGCACGCTTAAATCTCGAAGTTAGCCGATTATCGACGAAAATCTCTTTCCAAAACCCGGGTCAAACTCTGGTTGGCAATGAGATTAATATAGGCTTTAAATTCCTATTTTAAATTTTGGTCGATCGCCACCAATAATTTCAAACGAAAGTCGATTGCGGGCAAAAAAGTCTGGCCACCCCTGTTATATACAGTTGTAGACAGGGTACACAGTACACCTTCTTCTCTGTTCCACCATCTTAGTTTTATATGGTAATAATAAGTTATTAAATGTGACAAATTGATTTCATGTATTCTCGAAGTGAAAGCTAATCTGCGTTTTTACTATTAATATTTACGTGTTTTACTATGTTTTTACTATTTACGTTTATTCCCACTTACTAAAAACCCAGAAAATTACTTGTCGACGGCATTAGATAAAGGCCTGCATGTTGACTATACAATGATTTCGCGGTGTGCCGAATGTATAAATATTTTTTCTATATTTTTCCAATGCTTTAATCCCCTTTTTACAATCTTTCCCATATCATATTTTCTTCGGTATTACATAATACAATAAAATATTCTCAATAGATAACAACAAAGATGGGTTAAATAAGTTATCATTGATTTGGAGGCCAGAAGCGCGCGCCTCTTGCGCCTAATCCTCCACTGATCAAAACCACACTTGTACCACACTTGTACCACACTTGACCACATTTGTAAAAGAATACTTGGAATAACAAATTCAATTTTAGTCCATCGAGTACAGTGAAAACCCGATTCAACGTTTTTCAAAGGACCGTAAAAAACAAACGATTAATGCGGGAAAGTTTTAAATATTGAGAAGACCTTTATTCCGGCTCCCTCGTAATCGAGAAGGAGCCTCCTATCCGACACTCAGGAAGAGGGATTTTGGGGACGGAGTAGGAGAAACATGGAACTCTTTAAAACAAAACACGATCTCAAAGCGTTATGTGGGTGCGTTAGCACCCATTATTTAATTGTTTATGGTTTACACAGACGTTATACAACACACAAATATTACGATAGCGAAGAAGATATCAGGAATTTGACGCGAATTTAATTCTGATGGAGAGGATTAGGCGCGTGCATTCTCAATGCAGTCCAATCTCTCACTGCTGTATGAAAACAAACGGTTACTTTAGAAAGAAAAAACAATGGCCGTTTCAAAAATCGTTAACACATGCGCCCGCCGATAAGGGGTTATTTATCGCCTTACGAACTTTTTATGAAGCACATGCATTGTCGGGCGTCAAGAGATAAGAGAAATTGAAATAACTCTACATTGCATCGCTATAGATTGCAATATAGATTATTATAAGAATGAATTTATTTCCTGATATCGACTGACTCATTGACTGAGGTGAACAATAGATCGTTCGAGAGAGTTCTGATGACCTACCACATAAGGCGGTGTCAATATGAACTAAAAAAAATAAACTTATGAAAAACTTATTTATTTATTAGAATTTATTATTAACCATATAACATTTTTTTAAAGTCCTTAACACTACGTCGCTTCTTTGCAGTTTGGCACTTCAATTTAAACAAATGCTGGTAATGTCATTCCATGATTCATTATTGCGTTTTTATTTTTCTACAGAAGACACAGATGCCCAGTAATTACCGGAAACATTATGACAATGAATCGTAAACAGTTGCACACATGCAGTTTCAGTTTTTTTTTCTACGAATCAATTGGATGGGGTCGAATGTGCTTCTAAGAAATGTTCAACATAAACGGTCAATCGGGATAATATTTGTGACGGGACCATAAATTTTTAGACGGCAAATCGAGGAAATCCTGAAATAGGGGAACGGTTAATGCGGGAATTTTTAACATTGTTCTTCGGGTGTTTCGCCAGGACTATAGAAAATGAACGAACGACGCGGGAAAACGTATAATGCGAGAATGTAAGATCGGGGTTCCACTGTATTGTATTTTTAAAAAAATAAAGTGAAATTATCTATGGATATTGGAATATGCATAATCAAACTTTACTGATAAATATAGCCATGAGTAAAATTGAAATCGTTAAATTAATTAGCCACAAATCAATGACAGATGCGGTGTCATTAATGTGGTTATTTTAAGTAAATTATTTAGAATATTGAGTCACAATCATGATAAACTGCTTCCGAATTATTATCGCTAATGATTTATGGACATGAGATAATTATTGTATGTAATTTGAAACGTGACATGAATTATCGAGACGCCTAAAAGCAAAAACCCACGTTTTCCACGCATTCAAATTTGGCCAAATTTGAACAAAAATACGAACTTTGTAATAATGTCGGTCCCTGAGGTCTAGTGGCAAGAGCTTTGTCCTAGCCATCAGGGGGCCCAGGTTCAATTCCCGGCAAGGTCAGATTTTTTCAATTGAAAAAAAAGAGATCATGGGCTGGGTGTATGTTATTTATCGTTGATTTTGTGCACAACTGATTACATTATGACATTATTTATCATCGAGTTAATCTCGTATGACTTTCACAATTAAGAATATTTGGCGCATTGGCGTAAGCTGTAATGCCAAATGTGTTTTCTTCTTTATCCTTAATTATTTTTTTTAACATAATTATGAATATTATTGATTGAGTAGGCATTTACTTGGTAGAACTCCATTATAATACGGAAAGAAAAATAACAATGTATTTTAGTTCTACATAAATTATTTTATATATTTTATAGTCCTGACGAAGGCGTAAGCCGAAATAGCTATCAACAAATATATAAAATAATTTATGTAGAACTAAAATACATTGTTATTTTTCTTTCCGTATAATTATAAATAATTTAAATACCTAAACATTTTCAAGACAAGAGTTTTTATTTCATACTAGCCGTCACCCAGCATGCGTTGCAATGCCACTCAATGAGAGAACAAGGTTATATTTTAAGATAATTTAAATGATTTTCTGTCTGGTGCGTATACGAATAACTCAGAAGGTTTTTATATCGTGTGAGTAACAGCTGTCCATGTGAGTAGCATGAATTTTCAAAATTTAGTCCAATTACTTGTAGCAGTTGTCCCTGTGCTTTGTTGATGGTCATTGTAAATGCGATTCGCACCGGAAACTGCAAACGTTTTTAATCGATCTGTCAGAATCATTGAGATGCGTGACAAAAGTACATTTTCTCTTTAAATTTTCCAATTAAAATTGTAGCTTGAATGATATTGTTTATTTTCTTTTCACTGAAATCCTGGTACCGTTGCAAAGTCGTGGTGGATTTATATTTCGGAGAAAAAATATAGGTACGCCAATATTTTATGTTGACACACCTGTGGTGAAATGCCATGGAAATCGAGTGAATTTAAGATTTTTTGATAATTTTGGACAAAGCAACTCACCAAATTTTTATCGCAATCAGATGAACGGTATAGGAACGAATACGGGATAAACAAACACTTTTTTTTCATAGATTTGAAAGAAATTTAATAATATATTTCAAGTTCAATAACAAATGATATTTAGGAACAAACTTAGGAATTACATATTTGCAGTTTATAATTATAAATCGTGTTAAAATCACTTTAATTCTTCAGTTATTTTTTGCGCCCTTGTTGGTAAGTGGTAAGAATTCAATAACAAGGTTGGCGCAACATACAATCCCGTGTTTGGTAAACCACTCTATTAGAACCGATAGCGTGATGTAGAAAAATTCTGGTCCAATCATCGAGTGGGCAACTGCATTGATGTCCAGGGCTGGGATTGTGTAGTTATCCTGGTTTGAAGAAACAATAAAACATGCATAGTAATCTATATCGAAACACGGGGACGGTTACGAGAGTAAAAATGAATATTTTCATGGTTTACACTCGCTAAAAAAATGCCCGATCCGTGGTGCAGTGGTCAACGCCAATGGCTTCCGTGACGGACCGGCTGGGCTTCAGTCCCGGTACGACCAGATTTTTTCAGTCGATAAATCGATTCTATTCAAAGGCAATGGGTGTTTGTGTTGGTAAAAATCCCTTCCCACCTTTCCGATACTAAAGAGGGACGCATAGTGACAGCGATTAGTTAATCACTAGTCCTTTCCTTGTCCTCGTATCCTTTCCATCCCTACTCTCGTAGAAACAACATATATTTTGAGATAAACTCCGTGAGGAGTCCATTTGCTCCAAGTTGGGAGCGGACATGGTTAAAAAAATCGATTCTATTCAAAGGCAATGAGTGTTCGTCTGGTTAAAAATCCCTTTACACCCTTCCGATGCCAAAAGTGGCTCGTAGCGAGGGCGATTAGCAAACCAATAGTCCTGTCCTTGTCCTGGTATCCTTTCAATCCTTACTCACTTCGAAAAGAGAGATTGAGCAACTGAGTAACAAGAGGTTCTCGTAGAAAAAACATGTTGAGATAAACTCCGTGAGGAGTCCATACGCTTCATGTTGGGAGCGGACATGGTAAAAAGAACAAGCAGTACAGGAGATTTATCCAATTTACATTACATGTGTATTGACCAGGGCTGTGGAGTCGGAGTCAGAGTCGTCGCGGCGATTTGGCCGGAGTCGTAACTTTCGTCAGAACTTTTTATTTTTGCATATAATATGTAAAATTTGGCTATTGGCCGGATTGGATTGGCAGGGTTGATATTTAATAAAATACACATCAATAGGAAAATTAGGCAAAAAAAGTGACGATATTCAACTTTTTTAGTCGGTGTCGTGTTTTTGGTCAATGTCGGAGTCGGAGTCGTGGTTTTGGTAAATGCTGGAGTCGGAGTCGGAGTCGAATTTTTTTTACCGACTCCACAGCCCTGGTATTGACACTAATTGTAGAGCAATTGTAGAGTTTCTCTACTATTTCCTTTAAAATGCCTACATACATATTTGTAATGTTGGGTAATATCCGGCGTGCCCCTTAAAGCAGGGATCGCCAAATGATCGGTTTTGAAATTTATTCGAGCGCCATCAGACGGCACCCTGAAATCAAAAATTCTTTACCTCTTTTACGTTGCAGTTTTTATCGGGTTTTGAAATAAGCTGCATTAATCTTCCTAAAACCGGATGATCACACGGTTTTTTGAAGTCCTTGTGAAAGAAAGGCTTGAATCCACCATCCCTCAATATGTCTGCAGTGATCGTACCCTGAAATATGTTAATATTTTAAACGCTTTGATAAAGTGATTGCATTGGAAAAAAAATTTCATGAGGAGGAGAGATATTGCTATTTTATTTATTCAAATCATGTACGTTCTCATTGTGAAGAGAAAAGATTCACCATTAAGCATTTCAAACCATTAAGTTTCTAATCATGCAAGTTTCAAATCACGTATATTTCAAATCACGTATGTTTCAAATCATGTAAGTTTCCAATCATGTATTTTTTTTAAATATACTCCCAATTAGATCTCACAGCTGTTATTTTGAATTGTACTAATATTTTGTATGCTTTTCTTACATTTTTTATGGTTACATTTTTAGGGATGATAAACATAGCCTATAAGAGCTTCTTTTGTTCTGCTGATTTTCGTGACTTGAAAATTGTTCTCACATGATTCACCGCGGTCATTATTTGGCTTCACTGATTCACACTTCAAAGCATTCTTAGTCTTCACTATGTAAGGACCCTGAAACATTTACATACATAAAGCAATTATTTCTTCAACAATCTCCACCCCTAGTGCTTAGCAGACGAACTCCTAATTAGATTAATCTCGGTGGAAGCTTTTAAATTATCCAGTCAATCAGTATTTTTTAAGAGAGAGCGACGATAAGCCTTACAAAAGAGAGAATGAGTGAATTCCGCAACCGAACGAATTCGACAACTCGGCAAAGCCATTCAATATTTGAACAAACATGCATTTTTTAAGAGTAGAATTATGATCAAATATTTGCCATATTTATATCTGCTACCGCAAAAAAAAAATTGACACAAAAATTTGTGAGATTGATAAAATACAATATGAAACACAAAGTTTCATTTTGCACTGTGGTTAAAAATACATTTACAAGTTTAAATCTATCTCATTTAATGGAAGTATCTAAACATTTTTTTTCTACGAGAACTGCTCACTGTCACTCAGTTGCTCAAACTCTCTTTTGTTTTATGAGAGGAGGGATAGAAAGGATAAGGTAAGGCCAAGACTAGTGGTAAGTTAGTCACTCTCACTACGTAGCGCTCATAAGATTGAATAAGTGGGAAGGTCTTTTAAGACTACAATAACAACCATGCCTTCGAGCAGAATCGATAAATCGACTAAAAAAAGATGGGACTCAAGCTAGAAACGGGACGTAGCAATATTTTTATAAATTTTAATAAATTTTAAGTTTTTAATATTTTTTTAAAAATTTTAACTCTGTTAAAAAATGACAGATTGAGTAGTACTCGTAGAAAAGCTTCTGTTGGTATAAGCTACACTTAGATGCCCTGAATCAAGATGTGTTCATCTAAAACCAACCATGTTGTTTCAAAATGGCTTTAAAAAATTCAGTTGTAATAAAATTAAAATAAAAAGTATTTGGCATTACAGTAAAGGCAATGCGCCAAATATTTTTAAGTAATTTGAGACAAACTAGATAGAACCATGTCCAAGATCTCTTTTTCAATTGAAAAAATCTGACCTTGCTGGAACTTGAACCATACCCACCTGATCGCTAGGCACTAAGCCACTAGACCACAAAGACTAACAATATCTAACAATTTTACTTACTCTCACAAGCTTCACACATAATGCCAAATCAAGGCAACTTAAGATAGCCAATATGGCCAAAGAGGTTGGCAACACTGTTGATATGTACAACATTTGAAACGTAATGGAGCTAAAACACATCGACCTGTCATTTTTGATAAACTGCGTTAAAGCCATCGCAATTACGGCAAAGTTAGCCACATTATAAAAATCTATACAATGGACGTAATCATAATTTAGATTTTCGTCCAGTTAAAAAAACATTTATTATCAATTTAAAATGTTTATTGTACAATACAAACTGATAAAAGAAATTATAATTATTCTGTGCTGTGCTGTGTGTCTAGTGGCAAGAGCTTTGTCCTAGCGATCGGGAGGCCCGAGTTCAATTCTCGGCAAGGTCAGATTTTTTCAACTGAAAAAAGAGATCTTGGGCTGGGTGTATGTTATTTATCGTTGATTTTGTGCACAGCTGATTCATTATTTATCATCGAGTTAATCTCGTATGACTTTCACAATTAAGAATATTTGGCGCATTGGCGTAAGCTGTAATGCCAAATATTTTTTTCTATTTAATTTTTTTTATAATGTGAATGTACGACGGTGGCATTACAACAAAAACAAGTCGCTAAAAACGCAACTTAATCAATAAATTTACTAATTTCAACTAATGGAACTGTCTGTAAGGAGATTATAAGCCAACGGCGTTGAGCAGTACCATGCAGCTCTGTATCAGACCAAGTAAATGAGGTTTTGAATTTTCAATTTTTCCCCTTCTAAAGACCACATGATGCAGCAGCCACCAGCTCTAACTCAAATTGTTACTTTGCATAATCCAGGATATCAAAGGACATCACTGAAAATATCTTGATATCAATAGCAGCAATAGAAACCATGTAGAACACAATAATAAATGGTGGTCCACAAAAACGAAGATTAAATTACTAGCCTCATATTTTTTTTTTCAATTTGTTGTCTGTAATTTTTTAGCAGGACAGATGTTTTTGTACCAATTCTACATATTTTTACTAAGATCAGGACCGGGTTCGCTCATCGCAAACATTATCGAGTGATGAAACTGTCGACTCAGGGATTTGGACATTATTTTCGTTTCAACTCAATGTTTGTGATGAGATCTTCAACAATGTGTAGCTGCAGTAAGGCCAGATAATCAATTCACAGATAGATCGAAGGCCGCATGGGTAAAAGTGATTTAATCATCGATATCTTTTAGTGTATATAAAATTGAAAATTTCACTATTTTATATTGTTCTTCTATCATCCGTAAAATGTTCCGAAGAAAGAAAGGTGATTGATATTTGTCATAGTGGGCCGCATGAAATGTCATTGCGGGCCGCAGGTTGTGCATCATTGCATCGGAACGAAAAATGTAGAAGCTTAATAGTATAGTATTAATAGTATTTTTAAAAAGCATGCAATAAAAATGATTTTGAAAATGCCGGGCCCACGGGATGGTTTGACCCGATAGGGCCGGGGTTGAGAGTGTTATTCGAAAGACATGCCAAAGTTTCCCAGGCGAAAAAGGAAGTACGGAATTTTGTATGGATAAAGTTTGATGTATTTATATTCTTTTTAACATTGACGTATTTTCTACTTTATTGCAAGTATAAGTTTTGCTTATTTTTCATGTAAACTTTCGCAGACATATATGAATTGCGAATCTTATAAAACACATACACAATTTTGTAATAGTAATTTTTAAGCTGTGGAAACTATTTAAGCTGTGTATAGATTTTGATTACACATTAGTCAAAATTTATTAAATGTAAGATATCCTAAAAATTTAAATTCGAGAATTTTTTTATAATTTTTTCATTGTCAACCTAATTTTATATGATTTCTTTTTTGTCAGTTGATAATACTCGAGATGAGCGAAACTGATGTTGTGGAATTAGTATAAAGAATTGTATATTATTGAGGGATTCGACTGAAGGTGTTAGAAATTTTAATCGATTGAATTTTATACCTTTACATGAGTTTTGTCACCAACGACCTGGGTTTCACCTTTCGACATCGTAATGCATTTCAATGAGCTTGAACTGACGATTTTATATAAAAATAAAACTTTTAATGCTATTACATCGTGGGTGTAGGGACATACGGGCGAAACATACAAAAACAACGAACTGAGATAAATGGAAAAACAGTTTTCAATGTTAAACTTTGTTCTTACGGATTTGCAGGAAAGCCGAGCAATATCTGGTAAACCACTCTTTGTAACAAGTTTCATATTTTTATATCTTATAGAACTGCATTTGAGGATGACAATGCCATATTTAACTCAAAACAGCAAATTTTGTAGTTTCGCCCGTATGTCCCTACACCCACGATATATTTATAACCCGTTTTTAAATTTATTTTCCATCAGCTAAAAATGCTCACGGTAAGCGAAACTTTCGGAATTTTCGGGCATTTCAAATGCACGAATGAATATGAATTGAATGGGTGAAATGGCTTTATAATAAAAATAAAGCACTTATTCCACATTTAATTTATTTAGATCGAGCATTGTCGACTGATATTGCTCTTATATTTAATAATACTTAAATAAAGTTTAAGCACGATACATTACTAAAAAATTTTTTTTGTACTTCTTCCACATAATTATTGCTTTTTATATATAACCCTTTTAAATATATTTTCCATCAGCTAAAAATGCTCACGGTAAGCGAAACCAGTCCTAATCCTAAAAAAGCATATGTTGTGGTGTAAAAAGAGTGTTTTATGTATTTAAATATATTACCTTTTCACCAAGAATTGACAGTTTGTTACCTTACTCTTAAAAGGTCCTGTCCTAGTCCTCGTATCCTTTCCATCCCAAATCTCTTCGAAAAAGAGAGGATGAGCCACTGAGTAACAAGCAGACCCCGTAGAAAAAAATACATGTTGCGATAAACTCCGTGAGGAGTCCATACGCTCTATGCTGGGAGCGGACATGGATAAAAAAATGGTACATCTGAAACTACTCGAGTATACTCGAGTATTTAAAAAAATTACTATGAGTAATGGATGTCTCTAGTTGAAATCTATTCGCATTTTTATGATTGAAATGTATGTTATAATAGTTCTGAAAGCCGAAAAAGCCATCATCGATATGTAAAATACTAACTCGTAGAGCCCGTATGTCCCTTTACCCACGATTATATACTTCCTATGTTAATATCTGGTAATTAGTATTTGCGACACTACATTCATAAATCGCGATAATTATAACACACCCACTTAATTAATTGAAAATCATTTACATAAAATTTTCGCTTGTTTAAATTTTAATAGCAAATTTACTTAGTGATCTACTTTAATTTTTGTAGATAAACGATACAAACTGTTTACTGCGCACAAGTTAAAAATCTGATAGTTGAAATGCCCATGCAGGCGAACCTCCGTTCGTAAGCCAACTTATGGCAAAGTACAATGTTCAAAGAATTCAAATATGATATTGAAATTCCAGCACCCTCAGTTAAAACCAGGGCTCTGGAGTCGGTCAAAATTCCGACTACGACTAAAAAAAGGTTAATATCGTCACTTTTCCTCCCTAATTTTCTTATTTATGTGTATTCAATTAAATGTCAACCTTATCAATGCGGCCACAAGCCAAATTTGACATATTAAATGCAACAATAAAATGTTCAAACTTTTCTAAATTTCCGACTCTGAGTACGACTCCGGCCAGAACGCCGCGACGACTCCGACTCCGACTCCACAGCCCTGGTTGAAACCCTTAAATAGTGTCGCAATTCAATACGTTTTTGCTATGCAATAAGATTTAGTATATAAAAAATATATTTCGATGAGTTGTATATTGCCGAAGTTAAAAACAAATTAGGGCTCTTCAATATGGATATTTGAGGAACCAATCCCGAAGCGACGGTTGGGTTAAACTTGTAAACCCCAAACCCCAGCTAATATTGCAAGGCGGCACGAGAGGTGTAGCATACAAAACATATTAGCAGACACCATCATATCACCTGGCGGTTCACACTGTCTGATACGCGAGCAGGGTCGGTTTCGTAAAAGATTAAGCAAACTTCATGGGAGGTAATAAAAATTAAACACACAGTAAAAAAGAGCAACATATTTTAGCTCTACAAAAGTTATACAAAATTCTAATAAAGTAAATTGTTATTTTTACATCGTGGTTTAAACGAGTTCCACTTGGTAAATGCTAATCAATAAAACTAAACGTATTCAAAATAAGTCGAAATTAAATTAACACATTCAACATACTCAAGTCTATATTTTTTGCGAAAAATTGTTTGTCGTGTATTTGTTGTGTAGGTTATTTGGATCACCAGTCACAAGAAATGTTTGCCTGATCAATGCATTACCTATGGCGGTGAACATTTTCAACAGTGAAATGGATGCTTTATGTTTGCTCTTTTAATTTTAGCACTGGGGGTCTTTAATGCCATTTTCCGTTGAATGATGGTTGTGTTTTGTTATGTGCTGTCTTTATTATATTTTTCAGATGCATGGCGCATTGGCGTCAGCTGTCATGCCATCTATTGTATTTTTACTAATAAGCAATAAACACATTGTTTGATAAAATGTGTGAATCGTTTCACTCATCGTGAGCATTATCAACTGCTATCATTAGATATATGATTATGCTTAATATGTTTATGCAGTGCAGTGGTCAACGTCATTGGCTTGTGCGAAAGATCACCCGGGTTCAAGTCCCTGTACTAGCAGATGTTTTCAGTCGATTTATCGATTCTGTACGTGTGTTGTGAAAAGTTCCTTCTCTCCCTTCAGATTCCTGAAAAGGAACGCCTACCGAGAGCGATAAAGCAACTACTAATTCTGTCCAGTCCTCGTATCTTTTCGATACCTACTCTCTTCGAAAAAGAGAAGTTGAGCAACTCAGTAACAAGAGATTCTCGTATAAAAAACATTTTTTTAAGATAAACTACGCGAGGAGTTGCTCCAGGCTTGGGAGCGGTCATGGATAAACAAAAAATATTCGTTACAATATTTTTATAATAAAAATTGGTGTCTGTAAAGTCGGTTTACGGACGATAGTTTAACGTGACAACGTCATAAGAAAACATTGATGAAACGATTGCATACTTTTATGAATAAAATGGAATCATTTTTATTGAATTATCATTATTTTGTATGGATACGATATTTTGTATATTTGTTATACGTTAATCAGATTTTTAATATGCAAGAATTAATTACCTTTATTGCCGCAATTGTTGTTGTAATATAAACAATGAAAACCACATTAACATTTCACTTCACTTTATAAACAGTTGTAAACAGATCACGTGTAGGCACTGTAGGTGTATAAGTTGTGTGCTGCCGCTGTCTCTTTTCTACTCAGACGCATCGACCAATCGAGTGGAAGAGAGATAGATGCGGCACAATCCGAACGGTAGGCCGATCGTGCCTCTCTATCGCTTATCCGCGCTCTCGCTCGCACGCTTGCCTTCGGCGTAACGCGACAAACGGGACAATGAGTCATGTTTTTTCGTGCGTGCAGCGAACGTTCATCGATTTATAAGACGTTGTCACGTCAAAAAATTACACGCGTCTAAGCCGGCCCTGCCTCGCAAAGGTGTTACATTAATAGTCTTCCGTTTTTGATCGAAGAGCTTTCGTAAGTTTCGATTGAGCTTACGAAAGTTTTATCAAAGTGTTTTTGATCGAACAACTGCTCAGTCAGTTTTTGTAAACAGTATTCTTTCAGACACTATCCTGTGAAAACGTTCTGCATTGTACAATACACAATATCGAGGCTTCGTTTTTTAACGTCGCAAAAAGAGACTTTAAAAATCAAGGCCTAAACCTAACCTAACCCAATTTGACATACTTATCAAATCTGACTCGCTAGTTTATATAAAAAGTGACTAATACGGTGAGAAAAATAACAGTGTATTTTAATTCTACGGAAATTATTGTACATATTTGTTGATAGCTATTTCGGATTACGCCCTTGTCAGAACTATAGGGACCTCTACGCCCTCGGCCTACAACCTACGGGACTATACGCCCTCGTCAGAACTACAGAGCTAGAGGGCGTAAGCCGAAATAGATATCAACAAATATATATTATATAATAATTTCCGTAGAATTAAAATCCTATATTGTAATTTTTCTCACCATATTATAATGGAGTTCTACCAAATAAATGCCAACACAATCAATAAAAAGTGACTCTTTGAATTCGCGGGTTTTTGATTTTGGTTTCAATAAATCTTTCAAATCTAGTTCGTGTATTAAAAAGTAATCTCCCTAACCTAACCTTGTCGTCCGAAAAAGCTGTTTAAAAATTCATTCGATAAACCTTACCTAACCCAATTTGGCATACTTATAAAATCAAATATCAAATATTTCCCGTTAGTTTATAAATATAAAAGTGACTCTTTGAATTTGCAGATTTAATTCACTGCTTTTTTATTCTGGCTTCAATAAATCTTTCAAATCTAATTCGTGTATTAACATTAATGGATCTAACCTAACTTTGTCTTACGAAAAACCGTATTAAAATACATGTCCTAAGCCTAACCTAACCCAATTTGGTATACTTAAAAAAACTGACCTGCTAGTTAGAATAAAAAGTGACCCTTTAAATTCGCGATTTAGCTATTTTAAAATTCATATCCGAAACTTAACCTTAATTCGTGTATTAACATTGATAAATCTAACCCAACATTTTCCTTGGTAAAAGCTGTTTAAAAATCTATTCAACAAATTTTACCTAACCTAATTTGGCATACTTATAAAATCTTGACCGCGAGAATTCGACCGAAATCAAGGATATACAACCAAATCTAAAGAAAAAATGTTAAATTTATGAGTATAAACCAAGACAGATCGAATATAATAAATATATATAAAATCCACTTGCAAGAGAAATGTTTTTTAAAATTATTGCACTTTACACCTAACCTATATTGTATCACATAATAAAATCAATTTTGAACTTTCTAATTCACGAAATAAACTAACCCTACATAAAAGTAGCAATTATAAACAATAATCTTGAAACACAGCTCTATAAATTGACAATATCTAAACGATTGAATGATTTATGTGAGGAAGTCAACTTAAATTAAAATATTAATTGAATATATATCGATAAATACAAAAAACTTAACCAGATTGTTGAGTCCCTGAAGATACAGTGATTTCGTGAAATAGTAATGTCAACATATTAGGGCGAATCCAATTTCTTGATAGCAAACTATTTCTGGATCAACGATGATTTAAAATTCAGGTAATATTAATTTAAAATTTCCTTCTGTACTTTTTAGTAAATGAAATTAAATGCTTTACTGTTTATTGACATTGACTAATTAGAACTTCATTTTTATACAATAGAAAACAGGGAAGTTTATAGATCCACTTTTGGCCATAAGTCAAATAATATAGTACCTTAAAATAAGTGTTATTTTTTACCATGTTCGCTCCTAGTGTCTCAACGGAATACAGATATATGTACTGTATGAATATCTCTTTTAATGTCTCTTGTTGAATTAAAAATGAAAAATACATGTCTGTCATGCTTATGTAAAGTGACGACCTGCAGTTTCCTTGTGAATTGTAAATTTTTAGAACGCTAGGGATACGAAAATATGGAATCTCAAATGAAGTTTAATCACAAAAGAAGTTGTATACAAGAGCTGATTGTTATTCAGTTTCTTAACCTACATTTCTCAGAGAGTAGGTACATAAAGGATATGACTTAGACAGAACTAGTAGTTAGCTAATCGCTTCCACTTCGTACGGTTTTTAGGATCGGATGGGTGTGTGTTAGAGAGGGGATAATTTGAGACAAAACAGAAATATATGTCAATAAATTAATGCAACCGAACGTTGAAAATTGAAGAAGGATCCGATCAGTATTCTTAAAATTTTCCAAAAACGTTTTGAATTTTCTCGTGAAATGTCTTCACCATGGATTACTTAACTTTTAGCGTGTACGCATTATATATATTTTTTTTTGATTCTCGTATAATTTAAGTTACCCTTTTTTAGCCAATCTCTCACAGTAATTTTAAATTTGACTAAACGCCTCTGACACGCAATTATCATAGCCGGCAATAAGCTACGCGAGGGGTAAATATTCTACACGTTGGGAGCGGACATGGCTAAAAATCTTGCATATAAAACCGAAACGGCGTATGTATGTATGTCTGTGGGTCTGTAATTCTTTGGGAATGATATAACATTAAATAATTATTGGTCGCTTAGTCCGAGCGAAGCCGGGTAGCGATACTAGAAATACCGAAACAGCGTATGTATGTATGTATGTCTGTGGGTCTGTAATTCTTTGGGAATGATATAAAATTAAATAATTATTGGTGGCTTAGTCCGAGCGAAGCCGGGTAGCAATACTATATATTATAAGACAAACTGGAAGTGTTTGAATTTTGTACTTTTCCATGAGTTTTGTCGTTAACGACCCGGGTTTCGCCTTTCGGCTTCTTCAGGCATTTCAAGTGCACTGATGTACTTGAACCGAAGCGTAGTATACGGTTTGTAAAAATAAAAGTTGATCAATTAGTTAAATTGATTTAAAAATTCAAATTAGCGAAAATTTTATGTAAACGAGTTTCAATGGATTAAGTGTGGTATCGCAAATACTCCGATCGCAAATATGTCGAAATCCTTAATTATGTCATTGACACTAAATTGATATTTTTTTGCATAAAAAATATACTCGTTAGATTTCCCGTTGCAAAATTAGAATCAGCAATAATTGTAGCATTCGAAAAGTAAACAAATAGCACTAATACCGTGCAAGAAAATGACTTACCCTTAAGAGCCCTTCTGTTGTGAAGTCTTTCGCATATTTCACCCACGCCCTTAAGTATTAACTTCTTAGTATAATCGGAAATACTGTTTAATTACACAATTTCTCGGGTAATTAACTTAAAATCTGCGCCTGGTAAGACATAATATCGCTGCTTTCGTTAATTGAATATGTTTATTACGCACAAAAATTTATAATTAGATAGTTAATTATTATATCTTACTTTCTCATTTTGTTGACACGTTTTTAAACTAATGGTGACAGGGCGTGGTACTGTCAATTGATACATCAAATTATTATACCTTAAAGGAAACGTAAACTTTGGAAATTTTCTAACTGCTCTTGACGCTGTTTTTAGATATGAGCGGTTGAAGTTTCGATTGATTAAAATTCATTTGTAACAATGAGAAAGTACAAATAATCCATATTACTTATTTTAAGCATATTTTTTCACAAATCTTGCTGAGAAATAATGATCTTAAAGATCTAATGATGGAAATAATGATGACAATCTTGGAACTTTATCAAATTATTTTAGTAAAAAAAGTGTGCAGATGCAGTGCAACTCCGGAATCCTGCTAACTCTGTTATTCAACCATAGATTATTTTGAAATTCATATACATATATGATAGAATACGGTAAATATATACTTCTTTGACCAAGAAGTCATTTTAGGCAAAAATGTCAAATAGAACCCTTTTAAAGTTAGGTAACGCTGTCAATTATTGGTGGAAAAATAGTATTTTTAAATACAAAAATACTGACTCGAAAAACTAGATTAGCTTTCACTCAGAGAAATACATAAAATTACTTTGTCACATTTATTAATTTATTATTACAATATAAAATTAGGATGCTAGAAGAGAAGGGAAGATTTATTGTCTACCATTTCTACACCAGTATATAAAGATACGTTAATGTATATTTGAACATCGTTCTGGCAAGAACGTAAGCTGAAATAGCAATCGACTATATATATATTTTTTTTTGTAGAACTAAAATCCATTGCTATTTTTGCATTTTGTTATGATAGAGTTCTACCAAGTAAATACCAATTCAATCAAACAATATTTAAAAATTGTTCATCAAAAATCAATCATAATATAAGCTTCTTTTTTGAATCATGTCGAGCTTCTAATTACAAACAGCTCTTTTTGGATAATAAAGGGGCCTTTAATATTATATATAAGTGGGGCCCAATGTTATAAGTGCATTTATCAATAATTATTCAGTGCAGGCAATAGTCTGTTAATAAAATTATTTTGGCTATGTGTTTCTGAAAGATTATTAAAATTAATGGTAAAGTAAAGTGGTGATTTTTCGCACCATAACTGCCTTAGTGAACATAAACATTTCTTCAATTACCCTGCAGGCTAGTAAACTTCTTGGACTCATAGTTCGGCAAAGTAAGCCATTTAAAAACCCTACTGTGTTTCGTACTCTTTATGTTTCCTTAGTTTTAAGCAAGCTAGAATATGGATCTATTATTTGGGGTCCATATGACTATAAATATAAGTCGCAACTGGAGCGAGTTCATAAAAAAATTCTGCGTTTTTATTATTTCAAAAAATTCAACTATTTTCCATATGAAAATTCATTAATGGAATATTATCCAACCAAGTTTCTTTTAGGAATGCTGTCATTTCACTCTCTTGAAGCTCGAAGATTAATTTCAATATTGAAACATTTTTCTTTTCTTCTTCGGTGCCAAGTTGATAACCCTGACATCCTTGAAAATTTAAGTTTGTATGCTCCCAGCTTTTACCTACGTGGCCGTAAGAAAGACAAATCAATTTTCTTTGTCAAAACTTGTTTGTTACGTATGGTCTTTTGAATCTTCAGTTGTAAGGGCTATTCGGCTGATAAATGCGCTGCCTGTTGATGTAGACATCTTCAGCAGAGAACTTGATGCTTTGTTAAAAAAAATTGTCGTCTTATGTAAATAATATGTTTCTTATTTTTGTGTAATATTTTATGTCATTTTTATTAATTTGTCAAATGGATGGCGCATTGGCGCTTGCTGTAATGCCACGTATTTTATATAGTTTCTTGCCAATAAATAAATAAATAAATATGTCTATGTGAACATAGACATTTCTCGAAGCAAAGTATGTATACTGTAACCTCTTCTGCGTCATCTGTTCTTGCCAACAGATTTTATTAACATTTGAAAGACATTTCACCAGAAAGAAAAACTTTTTAAAAATTAAATTGGTTACCAAAACACAATAAAGAAACAAATAATGCGTTTTTTACCTATATTATACTTTAAACAAATGGGGGAAGGTTTTAATTGAATTTAGAGTTTTAAACTGTTCAAACTTGAGTCAATAAAAACGTACCCAACAAGAAAAAACAAATCGGCAGAACAATGTCCGTTCTCGAGTTTTAAATTGTTTTTTCTAATAATATATTCTTATTGAAACCATGTCATAATTTTGAATAGATTTACCAGTTTCCCAGTTTTCTTTATAATCCAGCACATACATTAAAGTTTAAATGTTCTAAGAGAAATGTACCTGGTCACATAATTCTTTCGGCTTATCCAAGGCCAACGTGAGAATCCCACCATAATAAAAATAATAATAAATTTTTAGTACTTATCCACATAAAATTTATTTGATCAGGACCGGTTACGCTCATGGTGAGCATTGTCAATTGATAAGAAATACGATACAACAGTGATATTTATACAAAAGTTAAGTAAGGTATGACAAACAATTGTTAGAAAAACTAAGCAAATAAATTAAAGCAAATTACAAGAAAAATAGACTAAAAAGAAAATGTTGAAGACCTCTTTGCAATGCAAACTAATACATAATAAATTCAATTAAATATGACTTAACATTTACAAAGTAAAAGCCCAAAAATAAGTTCATTTAATAAAATAAATCAGCATGTCTGTCAACTATAATTAGATGGAAATCCCGGTGGTTGGTTATTGAGCATGTTAAATTGAATCTCCCTGATATTTTTTTGATGAATCGTGAACATAAGTGGTTTGTTCTTCCAAGAAGTAATACCAGCCTGCCAATCGGGATGCCACTGGGAAGAGCTTTAGTGATTTTTAACGAAATTGCTTCGGATGTCGACATATTTCTGATGGACGTGAGTTAGTTCAGACGAGTTCTATTTTTTATGTATGACCAGCTGGTACCCGGCAAGCGTTGCAATGTCACTCAAAGAAAGAAAGTGTGTACGTTTATTGAAATGCTTTTGGATGCACAATATTTTAGATAAATAATTTAGATTTAATTTCACTTACATTGAAACACATAACTTACTCATTGGCTCATCCCCTCATTTCAAAAAAAGTGAGGCAAGAAAGAATAAGACTAGGATTGGATTAGCAATTAACTAATCACTAGTCCAATCCTTGTAATCTCTTATAGTCTTATCCTATTTTCAGGATAGAATGGGTGTGGGTGGTAATTTTAGACAAAACAGACGTTAATGTCTCCGAACCATAAAAATAAGTACTTTGAAGATGCTGGTGGCCGCACATGAGAGCCACTGGTCTAAGGTATCGAACTGCGTATATCAAACGTCATCTAGTGAGTGTGCGAGTGTTATTGTCACGACGCGACACGTGAATGAGTCACTCTTTTTACCGCGTTGATATTCGTGTGGGCAAGAAAAATTTACGAATTTTCCCGCAAAAAAATCACAATGAAAATAATACAATACGGAAAGAAAAATAATAATGGATTTTAGTTCTACATAAATTATTGTATATATTTGTTGATAGCTATTTCGGCTTACGCCTTCGTCAGAACTCAAGAAAATAATACACACTTATTGCTAGAGTTAAACTTTTACCACTAGACCACTATGGCCGATTTGATTACAAACGTACCGAAATATAAAGAAGACCTAGCAATGTAAATCTTAAATAAACAGAAAAAGCAATATTTGAAGACAACAAAAGTATTTTGAATTAAAATTTACGTCCAAAGTAAAAACCGTTTTTGGGGAAAAAAAAATAAACTCTTTCTAACCGTTTGATTATTTTCAATTATAATTTCAGTCAAAGAAAGCGAAAGAATTCGTTAAACATTTTAATTTCCAATAATCTCTCATTTTAAAGTCAATTAAAATTTCCCGGCCAATCAAAAAGTTCACTTTTTTCAAAAGCGAAAGAAAAAAAAACAATATTTAAATAATTCCATTCCCCTTGATGAATTTTTAAGACGTTTTTTTTATTATTAATAGGCGCTATGATGCTAAAAGAACTTTTGTATATTTAGGGTACCAAAAGCAGTCTTGGCCACCAAAAAAATCAGTTGTATTTATTTCCTAAACATAAAATATCTTTTAAGTTGGTCACTGTCAATACTTGATGGAATGGCATTGTAATAAAAATATTAAAATCTTTAGTACTTATTCCACTTAATATGTATTGGATCAGGACCGGTTTCGCTCATAGCGACCATTATCAACTGATAAAAAAACAAAGGTACAGCGATATTTAAATAAAAGTTAAGCAAGACTTATAAGCTATGACAAACAATTGGTATTACAACTGAACAAATGAATCAAAGCAAAATAAAAAAAGATAGACTATAATTAAAATGTTCTAGACCTCTTAGTAATAATACAAGCTACTAAAGGGTCTTTTTATAAGGACGCTTAGTTTTTTAAAAAAGTTGTTTGTGAGATTTAAATAAAATTTCATTTGTAAGTATATTTTACAGCATTAAATATGGAATATAGCATAAAATGTTTGCCAATATCCATTCATTACAAATGGGCCATGTCGCTAAAGTTGACTTTTTGACAAATTTGGGTAAACTTCCAACTGCTCCAGAACCCAATCAGGCGTTGTCTGTGTTCGTTTACCTGAAGGTCCAATATTTTATAAGGCCCGATTCAAAATTCGCCAACTTGAAGTCGCAGAAAAGCCAAGTTCTTGTGAACAACGAGAAATAAGCTGCCTTGGGTTTCTCACACAGCAGCAATGTTTTCACCAGATATTGTATTTTGATGACGTACAGGTAGGTGTTGGCCGATTATTTACCAAAATCATTGAAATACCCTTTACATAAAAAAATCAATTGGTAAGAATGATCATTAATCCAATCTAAGCTTTGTAAACGTAATACGAATCATTTTCATGAATATTTCTCATCTTTTTAGACTCTACTGTGTGATGTATACCTTTCCATGGCCCCCCAATTGTGAAACATAATTTTTAATGAGAACAATTTAAAAAAGCAAAACAAAAACTAAAATTTCAACTTTTCAATGTGTCAGCATCTTGGTGAAATATATTCGATTAGATGGGGCTGGACATAAGTCAGTATAATATTTCGATATTTCAATTCAAATTTGAGATCAATGGCATTCATGTTTGTGATGTCTACTCCTATGAGTGAAAAAATCTCTTAATGTTAAAAAGTCAAAAAAAGTATATCATTAAAAATGCTATGGAAAACCAACCTGAGGATAATTATTGGTCGCTTAGTCCGAGCGACTCCGGGTAACAATACTAGTATCTTTATATATTTATTTAACCATCTACGTTCCTAAACTGAGTAGCTAAAACTGTTAAATGTAGTTAAATGCAGGTTTAAACACAGTTCTGACGATGGCGTTCGCCGAAATAGCGATCATCAAATATATAAAATAATTTCTGTATAATTAAGTAAATTGTTATTTTTTTACCCGTATTATAATGGAGTTCTACCAAGTAAATGCCAAGTGTTTGTTTCTTCATTGCTAACAATATCATCAACTATTGAAATCTCTGAGAATATTAAATATTTCATACCACAAGTGTTTCGAAGATTAAGAAATAAGTCATAATTTTCTTTCAGCTTTAAATTCTAGCTTCTAACTTTTGCAGCATATTTTATTTCAATTCAGTAATGACAAAGAAAAATACTAAAATTTAAAACAAATGAAAATCAATTGTTTACTTCAAATATATTCTATTTGATCGATGAAATATCAATTTATTAGTTTTATTTTTAACTAGTATTGGAACCCGGCTTCGCTCGGACCAGTTTGGGGTTATGTTCACCTCGGCGCGTAAATTCAGACGGGCCAAGTTGAAACAACTTTTTTCAAAATTCAAAAGTCTAGGTCAATTAAAATATAATTAAAATGAACATTTCAGACTGGCATTGACATTTCACAGCCCCTTTCATATATTGACAGCCCCATTCACGCCCATTAAAATGTCCAAATTCAAGGAAAAAATCTAATTTGCTGTCAAATAAATGTCAAATAATACCTTCACGTAAATAAAAACATTATTATATTAATAAAAGCCGGGAAAAGTTCAGTAGAAGACTAATTTATTACATTTTGACTAAATGTCTTCGCCAATAAAAAAATCAAACATATTTTATTTCATATTCGTTTTTATGGCAACTTAATTACCAACAATGCAAAAGGGACTCGATACTCGAGTAATTGGAGTCTCTACACACACATTGATAACTAAACAAATTTACCGTCGAAACTTTCGCGAGCGAAATCAATTCGTTTGTTTGAACTTGTAACAATAATGCAAAAGGGAATTACAGACATACATCCCCCGTTTCGGTTTTATATATAAGATTCAAGAAACAATCTATTCATAAGAACGCACCAAAACCCAAATAAGTATAATATTAAAATAATTGTTTTGTTTTTATACCACATTTAACAAAATTTGCAAAAAGTTTTGGTTTATGTTATGTTTCAAGCATCTTTGACCAATTAATGACAACAATAAAATAATTAAGAATTTACAATGCTTATTAAAAAAAATCTTCTCTATTGGCCAATAGTGACTGTTTCACTCTTATACTTTTTTTATTGATTCAATAAGCTCGTTTGATATTTTGCCAAGACTAAAAAGCCTATTAGTGAAATGTTTAATTAGTAATGATCTCATCTTTTTCAGATTCACTGAGAGAAATAATAAAAAGTTTATTTACGCTCATCATAAAGATGGAAGAAGAAGGATCAGAATCATCGCCAGCACCCCTGAGTTCAAACTCGACCCCTGAAACAGTAAAGAAGAACTCTACAATGAAGAGATTTGGTGTTATTGCTAAGCAAGTCACCAAAATGCCAGGTGAGTGGATTCAGCAATGTGTTAAGTTAAATAAATAAATGTCTCTTACACCTAAGACTATATATTTGGGTGAATAAGTTGGTTGTCCCACCACCCTTCCGTTATGTGTTTTTCACTGTCGCCTTCCATAACGCTATACGATCAAGAAAATAAGCGAATTTACTCATCACTTACTTGGCCCGAGACAGATCAGCACGGGACTGATCTTTTTGCACTTAACTGCTTAAAGAGAAGAAAAGATTGTTGTCTATTGCAAATGAAACTATTCCATGGAATTGTAGCTGAAGCCAATACCCCTAATAGTACATACATTAAAACAAAAAATAATAATTATTCAATAGAGAATGGTATTAAAAACACAATAAATTATTTATATAAATATATGTACATCGAGAGTAAAAACAAAACACCAAGATCATTGCTGAAAATGTCCACTTCAATAGGAAATGCATTGATCAGCTCAGTAACTTTTGTGACTGGTGACTCAAATGACTTCATTGAAATATGGAAATCATTGACGGCTGATGACGGGGTGTTGGGGGTGCAATGGAAGACTCAACCATTTTTGCAAGAGTTTTTCCTATTCAAATGAATTTAAAAATGTTCGAATGATTAAATAGTGTTTGTTAGTAATTTGTTTTTTGTGAACATAGAACAACATATGTTTATAATTAAAAATAGCTTGGATTATTCCACGTATTGTTTTACTAATGAGACACGTGTTTCATCTCTTTCAGAGGCATCTTCGGGTTTACTTTCGCAAAGTTTGCTTAAGTAAAGACAAGATAAGTTTACTTAAGCAAACTATGTGACAGTAAGTCCGAAGATACCCCTGAAAGAGGCGAAACACGTGTCACAATTAGTAACACAATACTTGGAATAATCAAAGTTTTTTTAAATTTTATATGAAAATGAGGTAACCGGACAAAACAGAATATGACATTTCAGAATATGATAAAACTGGTGAGGTTAGGTTAGGTTAGGTTTTTTGTCATGTTCTGAAAAATCTTGTTCTGTTTTATGATATTCTGTTGTGTCATGTTCTGTTTTGTCATGGAACCGAAAATGAACTTCTACAAAGTTACCGCCAAATCCATCGAAAGTAAAGAAAAACATGCTCAGAATCAATATATATTTAAATGGGTACATTTGTGAATTTTTGACACTCCGATATTCGTTTTATTGAATATTCGGAAATTGCAGAGCTTTAATATTCGGAGTTCGAATATCAACGATTGAAAATTTACAAACTTTCCGATCGCGAGAAGACTAGGATTGCTTTCACTTTGCCAGAACGATCAGCAATCTTAATTAGTTAACCACCCCTGTATCGGATCGAAGATTGCCGGCAATACATTCAAGCAGGGCTATTAAACTCTGCACGCGGTCTAGTTTCTAATGTTTTATGCGATTGCGATCTAACACCTTAATGCACATTAAATGCTTGAAAAATAAAATAAATGATGCTATTACTGGTTTTTCTCGATGCATTAAAAATAATTGAGTTGAGCCAGAGGGGGTGATTGAAACTATAAGATACGCAAAACGAAATTGAAAACGGGTCGTGAACAAGTCTCCCATAGATTAAAACAATGTAACAATTCGTCACAAGGAAATGTAATAAACATAAGGCGTGTATTTAATGGGTCAGTATCTAATTCAAGTTTGTGTCAGTGAAATAAATAAATGGTTAATAAAAAATCTAAATTGTCAGATAATATTATAAACGGTCAGTTGTCATTGTATCAGTATTAATGTGGTCTGTTATTAAATAAAACGGTCAGTAATGTTTTTATAATGTCTTTTCAATAGCATAATTTGAAATGTTACATATCGAGACCTTACTTTCTAACTTAAAAGTTCTAACTGCCATTAACACTGTTTTGAGATATGAGCGTTTAAAGTTTCGATTGATTAAAATTCACTTGTAACAATGAGCAAATAAAAATGTTTCAAAATACTTATTTTAAGCATATTTTTTCACAAATCATACTGAGAAATAATGATCTTGAAGATCTAATGATGGAAATAATAAATTTACCGAAAAAGTGTGCAGATGCAGTGCAACTCTGGAATCCGTTAGTCAATCATAGATAATCCTGAAATTTATATATATGATAGAATACGGTAAATACAAGCTTTTCCGACCAAAAGGTCAATTTTAAGCAAAAATTTAAGTTTACAAAACTAGTAAGGTAAATACATATATATGCATACATAAAAAGTTCAAACTTTTCAAAAGTTTTTCACAACTTCAACTTCGGCCAAAATATCGCGACGACTCCGGCTAAAAAAACGTCAACTCCAAGACTCCGACTCCGACTCCACAGCCCTGGTTACAACAAACAAACTACAAGGTTAACACAGTCATGTGCAAATTAATCAAAACAATTTGTTTACGTTACCCATGGGAAATAAGTTTTGTCTACAATAAAAAATTGTCACGTAAATTATTCAAGAGATATAATTCACCAAAAACTCGTATTTTTAGTGTTAAATAAAAAATATTCCATCTCGAACTCTCTGGGGACGAATCGTTCATGTCCCATTGATATTCCAGGGCTGTCCAATCGATTTTGCTTAACGCCTCGTAAGCGGAAGTCAGGGATGTTTAATTCTATCAAATTAGTTTGTTTAATAGTCCACAGGGGTTCCAAACTTGACGATTGATTAAAAAAATGTAATGTAAACACTTTTGTACGATAAAACGAAGAAAGGGTGAAGGTCCTTTTTGGTGTCTAACGTAAACAGAACTGTAATCATAAATAATTTATCGGTTATTTCGAAGCCATACCAGTGGTCACCAAACTTTTTGAGACATGAGCCTGATTGATGTGTACAATTTGGCTGTCTCACCACCAACAGTTATGTGTATTCAACCGTTGTTTTACGCCTGCATTCCACTATGCGACACCAGGGTTTCCCAAACCTTTTCTGCGATGGGACAATTAACAAAGTCGGAAATTTTAACGGAACACTTAGTTTATAATTCTTCTATGTTTTATAATATTTTCAATGTTTTTTTATCATATCTATGATCAAAATAATTAGCGCGGCTTACCGTTCTGTTAATCTTGGCAAGTGTCGTTAAACTGACAAGACTTCAGTCAGCTGGTCAGCTAAAAACAATAAGCTCCCATCTGTATAATGCCCATGGTGTGAGACAATATGGTTCCCCGCCTGTACCTAGATGCTTGACAGTGACGGTGGTGATGATTCAACTATTTTTGAAGTTGAAAGTCCATGCTATAGAAGTGTTTAAAAGAACTCTTGCAAAAATGGTTGAATCTTCATCACAACTGCACTGATGCTTGATGTCATAAAAATCAGTGGAAATCGATCATCACTCGCGTCTTGAACGCGATCTTCAAAATGTGTTGCAGTATACCAAACCTTTAAAAATTGTCGCGGAACCACCGATTTAGGTTCAGCGGAACATATTTTGAGAAACCTTGCAGTATTGACTATACGGCCAAGAAAAGACACAAATTTATTGCTTATCTTCTTGAGGATTTTGACTGAAGGTGTTTGATGGAATTTTTACATCCAATTTCAATCTTGTACTTTTCCATATAATTTTTTTCGCTAACTACACGGGTGTGCTCAAGTTCATTCGTGCATTTTAAATGTCTGAAGATGCCGGAAGACGAAACTCAGTACGTTGGCGAAGAAAATTATGAAAAAGTACAAAATTGAAACGAGTAAAAAATTGATTATATTTTTAATTATTTTTGTTGAGAGGGATGATCAAAATTGCGAATGTTAATAATAAAAAAAGTTTTTTTTTATTGAAATATGATAAAGAGATTAGTGGGCATTAATTTTTATATCTGGGTAATGAAAAAGGATTAAAGTATCTTTATATCAAGGATTACTTTTTATACCTGGTGAAATTAATGTTTTGTCAAGTTGAATCGACCATGAATGAGCGCTTACTCCTGAATTAAATTCAAATGAAACTTACATACCTAGAATAAAACACATTACGGATAGTCTCTACTCTACTTTTGACGGTTCGACTAACAAAAATTCTCACTACCGACTAAAAAGCAATATTAAGATATTTTACACATAATTTATTTATTTATTTATTATTTTTTTTTATTTATTTAAGAAAAAAGCAAATCATGGCATTACAGCTGATGCCAATGCGCCATGTATTTGACAAATATAAATACGTGTATTTATATATATACATACATGTAAATACATAATATTAATCATTAATTAATTAAAAACAAGATGAAAACATTAAAATAGTCATAAAAACAGAGAAAAAATTTTTATAAAATCATATTAGAAATTTTGAAAGATGTCAACCGAGTGAGTTCTGACAAAATCAACTTTTATTCATAAAATATAGTATTCGTCTGAACTCACTCACGTCAATATGAAATATGTCGACATCCGAAGCAATGCCGTTTAAAATTGTTAAAGCTCTTCCCAGAGGCATTCCCATTGGCAGACTGGTTCTACCACTTGCAAGAACAAACAACTCATGCTCACGATTCCTCAAAAAAAATTATCAGGAACATTCAATTTAACTTTCTCAAGAATGGTTGAATTCTCATTTTGGCCTCGGATAAGCCGAAAGAAATATAATGCCAAGTACATTTCTCTTCGAGCATTCAAACTATTGAAAGTGAGCATCCCTAAGAGAAAGTCTGTTGGATAAAGCCATGGGTAGTACCCATATGTCCTCAAATAGAGAATTCTCAAAAATTTCTTCTGAACCCTCTCCACCATAATAAATTAAATATGAAATAAATTTAATAAGACTGGTTTGGTTCATCGCGTGAATTTTCAACTGATAAGAAATAGAAAAATAAGTTGAAGTTGATCGCGATTAGCGAAACCAGATCCTTTAAATTTACCGTGAAATAACTACAAAAAATGTAAGAATTGACAGTGAACACCTTAAAAGTGATTCAATTAAGACAAGGAAATCTCGAAAATTCTTTTTCTTTGCTACAAAATGAAAATGTTAAGCGTAGTCTTTTATGGTTTAATCGCTGAAAGCGTAAAAACCAGGGCTGTGGAGTCGGTAAAAAAAAGTCCGACTCCGAGTCCAGCATTTACCAAAACCACAACTCCGACTCCAACCAAAAAACACCTCTCCGACTCAGACAAAAAAAAGGTTAATATCGTCACTTTTGTTTTGTCTAATTTTCCTATTTATGTGTATTCAATTAAATATCAACCCTATCAATGCGGCCAAAAGTCAAATTTGACATATTAAATGCAAAAATAAAAAGTTCAAACTTTTCAAAATCTCCGGCGGCGACGACTCCGACGACGCTCCGACACCGACTCCACAGCCCTGGTAAAAACGTTTGACATTGTAAGCAAACATCGTTGAAAAAATGTTACTAAGAACCACGGTATTAAAAATATTGGCTACGATTTCAAAGAAAGTGTTACATAAGAAAAATTACTTTGTATGGAAAAAGTATTCTTTCAATTTTGATTGATTGAAAAGAACTTAATTCAACTCTGAGAATTAGAAATAACAAAACACTCTTATATATACAATACCACAAAAGTGTTTGTATGTCTTTATAAAAAATTGTTGAAAAATATTTAAAATTCTAAAGAACTTCCCACACTGAAACGAGGAAAAAAATTCGTAATAAAAAGATATCATAGAACAAGGGGGTAACTATATTTATATTTGGGTGAACAAGTTGGTTCTCAAACCACCCTTCCGTTATGTGTGTGCAGCCGTTTTTCACAGCCGCCAACCCATAACTCTATACGATCAAGAAAAGAAACGAATTTACTCCTCACTTACTTGGCTCGAGACAGAGCTGCATGGGACTGATCTTTTAACCATGCACTAAGGTGCTTAAAGAGAAGAAACATAGAAAGGAATAAAAAGTAAATGTGACTTTCTCAGCTACTTAGTTAAAGTGATATTAAGTATCCTATGTATCTGTATACTGAGAATCCGTGGAGTTTAATCTACTTCGCGTTGAATCTGAAGAGGAAATCAAGAGTATCCCGTTCCCCATATGATGTTGCAAATTTATAGAATGCCTCAAAATTGGCCTCGGTTGAGATCAAGTCAGCGTGGCATATTGAGCCCGTATGAGGACGGACCGCAGCAAACAGCTCAGCTCGTTCGGCATTCATCTCGGGGCAGTCCCACAGTACGTGATTAGCGTCCTGGTAGTCGTGTCCACAAGTGCAATCCGGCCTTTCGACCAACTTGCCCAACCCAAATAGTTTGCCGTTGAACTTGCCATGTCCAGTTATAAACCGGCAAGTCCAGTGTCCAGGGGCTAGACTCTTCACCTTGAGCCTCCAGGTCACGTCTCTATTTAGTCAAGATTCATATAACAAAATACAACAATTATTTAATAGAGACCTATGTAGAAATTGAAAAACACGAAGACTTACTGCTGGAAATGTCCACCTCAATAGGTAGTGCATTGATCAGCCGAACAGCCATTGTAACTGGTGACTCAAATGATTCACGTATTTGATTAATGTATCTATTCATTCCATCTTATTATTCAATTGAGTACTTCGACTCCAAGTTTCCTGGTTACGTTTGTTACTATAGTGGATAAAGATGAAGTCTTTTTTTTCATCTTCCGCATGTCAGCTACCTAAGAATTGACGTTCTTTATGATTTTGTCAGTTGAATGCTTTGTGTGGCAAAAACAGTAAGCCCCTTACGATAGTTAATTTATTTATTGGAAAAAAAAATACTATACCTGGCATTACAGCTGATGCGAATGCCACGCATTTGACAAGTTAAATAAATATATATCATAGCATACAACACAATATTAAATTTGTTATTAAATTGAAACACGAACATTTTAATTATAAACAAATAAAAAAAAGATGTCCACCTCAACAGGCAATCTATTCATCAACAGTAAAGCCCTTGCAACTGACGCCAAAAGACTTACGTGATAAACAAGTTCTGACAAAAAAATGCTTTGCCTTGGCTACGAATGAATATCTTGCTATTCAAGATGGAGCAGAAGAGGATATTCAATTTTACATGTCCCGGCTTGAACATAAATAAATCTGGTATCCTAAGCTGCTTGTTTACTATTTTTAAAACCTAAAATATTATCACCTAAATTTATAACAGAAAGCAATACCTTGACAAAAAAACAAACCCAAACTATTCTCGTCTATCAAATTCATAATGTCAAGGTTTGTAAGCACCGTGTTTTGTTGTAAAAGTGAAGTATTTATTTTTGAGTATTTACCACCGGCATTGATTGGGTGTTTGGAAAAATTCAACAATCGGAAAACTATGTTTTGTTATCGGTTTGATAGCTTTTTTTCAACAATGTTAAACTCAACCAAAATTTAATTAATGATGCTATTTATTATGCAGCCAAAATTTGGATGGTTTTGTGTTAAATTATAATTGGACGTTCATATATAATGGTCGATACAAAGCTAGCGAATTTGGTATAAAGAAAAGAATATGAAATAAGCCCTTCTATACACACCATAGCTTTTTCCATACGTTGATTTTATGCGAAAGTATCAAGTAGCATAGTAAATAATATAAAATTAAAAATAACTTTGATTATTCCACGTATTGTGCTACTAACTGTGACACGTGTTTCGCCTCTTTCAGAGGCATCTTCAGACTTAATATCGCAAAGTTTGCTTAAGTAATGAAGCAAGATTGATTCTAACGTTTTAAATTATGAAATTACAAAATGGATTTCGGGTTTTTTTCCCTTTTAAAGGAAGCAAGGAGGGTGTGATAGAATCGAAACAAAGCAAACAAATAATCATACTTCTAATGACGTTAAACATTACAAACTATTAAAGTAATAAACTAATGAGCTGCAATCAATTAGATAGGTTTGTGATTACTCTATTTATTGGAAGTAATGGCGAGCACCCTGATAGTAGGTCTGAAGATGCCTCTGAAAGAGGCGAAACACGTGTCACAGTTAGTAGCACAATACGTGGAATAATCAAAGTTATTTTATATTAAAATGAGCTTCCACAAAGTTACCGCCGAAACCATCGAAAAGCATAGTAAATGTTTAGCGTATTGAATTTTTTTAGTATGAATGGAAGGTCGGAACTCGAGTATCGAATATTCGATACTCGTGTAATACTCGTTGACTATGCTATGCAAGACTTTCTTTTGTTAGCTTTGCTTTGGGTCCTGCTGACTTATCTTATCAATGACAGGTTTATGATGTCATTTATTTCAAATATTTTTTTTTCAGAATTATCTATGGTTAAAAAACGGAGCTCTGGACTGCATCTACACACTTTTTTTACTAAATTTATTTGACAAAGTTCTAAGATCATGATAAAATAACTAATTTGAAACATTTTAACTTGCTCATTGTTACAAGTGAGTTTTAATCAATCGAAACTTCAAACGCTCATATCTAAAAACAGTGTCAAGAGCAGTTAGAACCTTTTTAAAGTAAGGTGTCGAGTTATAGAAAACCCCAAAAAGTGAAAAAAGGCTTCAGTGTATTCGGATTTATCAGTGCATTATGTGAAATAAACTGATTAAAAACTCCTCTAATTTTAATTATTATCGGTTGGGTTAAAATTTCATCATTTCACGTAACACCGCAATCGTTAACGCCAACTGGCGACGCGCGAGCCCGCAGCGTTGTGGTGTGGGAAACAACCGTTATTGCCGACCACTGGTTTGACACATCTATACCACGAGTACACAAGCTCCCAGAGCCGGACTATAATTTTATAATTTGAACAAAATATATGTTACTTTCGATAATTTCGACGGTAACTTTGTGGAAGTTCATTTTAATATAAAATTTAAAATAACTTTGATTAATCCACGTATTGTGCTACTAACTGTGACACATGTTTCGCCTCTTTCAGAGGCATCTTCAGACTTACTATCGAAAAGTTTGCTTAAGTAATATATCTTATTTACCTATGTAATTCATCCGGTCCGTGGGCAGTGGTCATCGTCGTTGGCTTCGGGCTGGGTCAACGGACCAAGCTCAAGTCCCTGTACGAGCAGATTTTTTCACTCGATTTATCGATTCTGTTCGAAGGCAGTGGGTGTTTGTATTGTTGTATTGTTAACCCCCTGCCCACGAGAGCGATTAGCTTACCACTAGTCTCATCCGAGTCATAAGTAAAACATTCGTGAGGAGGCCATATGCTCCACGTTGGGAGAGAATATGGATATTAAAGTCACGATGGACTCATTCACTATTTACCCAGTCTGGTCCGTGGCGCAGTAGTCAACGTTGTATGCTGGCGTGCCTGACCGCCCGGGCTCCATTCCCGGTACGAGCAGATTCAGTCGATAAATCTGTTCAAATGCATGGTTGTTTGTGTTGTTCAAAATCCCTCCCTACCTTTCCTATCGCAAAGAGCGACGCACAGCGAGGCGATTAGCTAACCACTAGTCCTGTCCGAGTCCTCGTATCCTTTCCATCTACTACTCTCTTAGAAAAATAGAGGTTTAGCAACTGAGTAACAAACAGTACTCGTAGGAAAAAACATACATTGACATAAATTTCGTGAGGAGACCGTATGCTACACGTTGGGAGAAAAATATGGATATAAAAGCCACTATGTACTCATTATGAAAAAATTGTGTAATATGTTATGCGTTATTTTTATTTAATTTGTTAAATGCGCATTGGCGCATTGGCGCCTGCTGTATTGCCAAGTATTATATTCTTTTTTGCCAATAAATAAATACTGCTGAATTTGTTTTTTGCTGTCGAACTGAATTTTTTTTTAAGGACTACTTTTAAACAGCCCTGTAAAGATCCTGGCTTCATTTTTGATTTAATGCTGTGTCGAAAAGTTTTTGGCCATCGCCTGCAGATACTTACCCTCAATGGAGCTCGTTTGCATGAGGGGCCCATTTGCAGCTTGCCATATTCGCCACTTGTGACGTCACATCTGCCACGTGCAGGGCGCCGTTCGTCTTCCATTGCTTTTGAGTTTCGAATTATGATTTCCCTATAGATTCATGATATTGCCATTTATTTCAAGCCCAAATCGCTAAAACAAAATTTACCGCTAAATGGAATTCAATCATCACTTTTAAGGTACAGTGGAACCCCGATCTTACGTTCTCGCATTATACGTTTTTCCGCGTGGTGCGTTCATTTTATATAGTCCCGACATATAGTTCATATTTAAAACTTTCCCGCATTCATCGTTTCGTCCATTAATCGTTTGTTTTATACGGTCCCTTGAAAACCGTAGAATCGGAGTTTCACTGTACAGTGAAACCCCGATCTTACGTTCTCGCATTATACGTTTTCCCGCATGGTGCGTTCATTTTCTAAATTTAAAAAGAAGTTATATATAAAAAGCAATAATTATGTATGTGGAAGAAGTACAAAAAAGTTTTTTTTAGAAATGTATCCAGCTTAAACTTTATTAAGGTATCGTTTCGCTTCTCAAGTGTAGCATATTAATACCTTATAGCAGAGGTTTCCAAGCCAGGAGGCGTGAGCTCTTGCCAGGGGAGGCGCAAAAAAAGTTTTTATTATAAAAATAATATTTTGTTAGTGCTTATTCCACTTTGAATTTATTTTGGTCAGGACCGGTTTCGCTCAACGCGTGCAATATCAGTCGACAATGCTCGCAAATAGCGCTAAACCGGTCCTGATCTAAATAAATTAAATGTGGAATAAGTGCTTTATTTTTATTATAAAGCCATTTCACCAATTCAATTCATATTCATTCGTGCACTTAAAATGCCCAAAAATGCCGAAAGGCGAAGCCCAGGTCGTTAGCGAAAAAACTCATAAAAAGTAAAAAATTTAAACGATTCAATTTATTTTATAATATACTGTTATGATATCATTACACGTATTATATGAAATCACAAAACATATATGCGTATTTTTAAATCAGATTTTAACAAAATTTAGGTTTTGCTTTTAGACGGCTCATTTTGTAACGTTTCAGTAAGAATTAGCAATAAGAATGCAAACATTTACTTATCCAATTAAAAAATGCAATTATGGCAACACTGTACTTATTTCTGTAAACAAGCGTCGAAGAAAACTTGGAAAAATAGTTCCTTGTTAGCAAGCTCACTTATACCAATTAATTACTTTGAGAGAATCGTTTTGTTAAAGCTGACAACCAAGACTCTCTCTTTGTAACGGTGTACTCTTTGATAAAGTGCTGAGTTTGTGTGTTCCCCTCCTGTGATGTACACCCAATCTAATTGATTTTGATGAGAAATACAAAGATAAATAAGGTCTAACAAACATATTTTTACAATTCTTAACAAGTTTCGATACGTCCAATTGACTTTTTTTGATAAATAAAAATGTCGGCAAAGTTACATTAAAAAACTAGTTTAAACTTAGTCGATATAAAATGTGGGTAAATTATGGATAAATGGTCACGGGACAAAATCCCAATCCTCTCGAGCTAAGCTCAAAAAATTTATACATACTGGCTTATAATTTCTGTTTTGACTTTACTCCTTGAGTTCTTGTGGATTATTATAAAATGTGGAATCAAAATGATTAAATCTGAAGTAAATTACTGATTATTTTAATGATTGAGTAGGCATTTACTTGGTAGAACTCCATTATAATACGGTAAGAAAAATAACAATGTATTTTAGTTCTACATAATCTGACTAGTTCAGAACTAGTTCTGACGAAGGCGTAAGCCGAAATAGATATCAACAAATATATAAAATTTATGTAGAACTAAAATACATTGTTATTTTTCTTACCGTATTATATTACTGATTATTGAGTTATGAGTTCTGAAAGAAGAATTTGTTTTTTAATATTATCCTATGATAAAATTATTCTTTTTATTTTAAACAAATAATAAACTTATGTGACTGTCTCTATCTGTATAATATTATTATTTGCGTTTGTGGTTGTATTTTTCCTCCTGTTATAATAGACAAACGCAAAAAAAATAGTCGGAGTAAATCGTTTATCGGTAAATTATGGATATATGGTCACGGGACAGAATCCCAAACCTCTCGAGCTAAGCTCAAAAAATTTATAAATACTGGCTTATAATTTTATGTTTTCACTTTAGTCTTTGAGTTCTTGAGGATTATTATAAAATGTGGAGTCAAAATGATTTAATCTGAAGAATATTACTGATTATTGTATGAGTTCTGAAAGAAGAATTTGTTTTTTAATATGAGCCTATAATAAAATTATTCTTTTTATTTTAAACAAATAATAAACTTATGTGACTGTCTCTATCTGTATAATATTATTATTTGTGTAGTTTGTGGTTGCATTTTTGCTCCTGTAAATTAAAACAACTCGATTTCAAACTTATTGCGAAGTATTCATTAGAATCTTCTATTGTAATAAATTTAAAAATTAAAGACGTAACATTTCAAAAACAGTCGTAAGCCTTATATTCATTTCATTTAATGTGTTTATTTTTCATAAATCTTTACAAAAATTCAGTCCCGTGACCATATATCCATAATTTACCAAAATGTGGTATGTATCAATATATATTTGGGTGAATAAGTTGGCTGTCCTATAACCTCCTATTATGTGTATACAGCCACCTTCTATAACGCTGTGCGACCAAGAAATGAAACAAATTTACCCCTCACTTATTAAGCCCAATACAGAGCTGCACGGGACTGATATTTTATTGCACTTAATTGTTTAAAGAAATGAAAAATACGAAGAAAAAAAAGGATATGTGATTTGCTCATCCACTTTTTTGTATAAGATAAAGAATCCGTATACAGAGAATACATTTTAGTCTATCTCGCGTTGAATCTGAAGAGGAATCAAGAGTTCCCCATATGATGTTGCAAATTTTTCGAATGCCTCAATGTTGACCTTGGCCAGATCAAGTTATCGTGGCCTATTGGGCCGGTATGAGGACGGACTGCTGTATGCATAAATGGTGACCAGGGCTAAAAAAACCCGACTACCACTACGACTAAAATAAGTATAATTTTGTCATGTTTTTCCTACCTTTCCTATTTATGTGCATTACATTAAATATAATATCTACCAATCAAACAGACAAATTTTACGTGTTATATCTAATATTTATATAAAAAACAACGTTTGTTTGTAAAATCAACTAACAGTAGGTCTTTTATACAAAAATCAATGTATTATGCGCTGACATACCGTTCATTTTGACAACTCATTGTTGCACTTGCGCAAAGGTTATAGGCATAGTACAAATAACTTTCAGTAGGTGACGCGTGTACACAATCGGCAAAAGACATACAGCAAACGTCAAATGTCATCGATACCGATCAATGTTAGTGAAATTAAATCGAAACTATTTATCTAAAATATTGTGCATCCGAAAGCACTTCCATAAACACAAACACTTTCTTTCTTAGAGTGGTATTGTAACGCTTGCCGAGTACATCAATAAAATGGTCAAACTTTTCAAAAAAAAAATCAATAATTTGACTCCGGCCAAAACACCGCGACGACTTCGACTCCGACTCCACAGCCCTGATGAATAGAGATTCTTTAGAGGATGGTAAAAAATACGTACACATCGTTATTTTTTTATCAAAGCACTGCGATATTATACTAACCTTTTAAAACCCTACGGTCCCATATGATACCAGTGATTATGGCGCACTTCGCTATCGGATTACACTGATTTATGATAAAAGTTTTCAACATATGAATATTAGCTTTCATCAATAATGTCTTTGAGATACCGATCCATAATTTTACTTTCGGTTGAGTTAAATACATTTGTCATAATGAGGAATATTAACTTCCGCGTTGCAAGATTGACTCTTGGGATATGCGTTTTCTCATATCCAGCGGACTGTAATAAATCAGCTTTATCCCACACCATACAATATATTTCAATGCGGAAACAGATTTTTTTCCATACCTAGAAATTTTTCCTTTGGGGTGACCGATTCTTTTTTCAAGTAGCTATGGCTAAAATGGATTTGTTTATTTGTTTACCAAGATAATTAGAATATGGATAGTTTGCTCCTAGCATTAAGCATAAAGTACTATTTAGCTTTTGCAGCATTAGCTTTTTAATCGCGATGTGTTCGTTAAACTTCAGTCTCTTATCTAAGGTAAGTGCATTATAATGCAATTGAAGTTATGTTGTCTAATGAAGGCTTTAGAAAACATTATTGCCACGCTCTTTTCTGCGTTGATTTTAATTCTCTAGTTGTCACACCAGTCCGCAATGGTATCGGCAACTGTTTGGACGTGTGCAACTGCGCTTTGCCGATTACGAAATTTATCCAAAATGGATGTATCATCTGCGTACTGGGCTATAACTGTATCACTTTCCCCACCGGTGGGAATGTCGCAGGTGTATATATTATACAGTATGGGTCCCAAGACAGAGCCTTGTGGAACCCCCGCAAGTGTTGACCTCGATGAGGACCGGATTCCATTAATTTTGACCTGGAAACGTCTACCTGTCACAAATGAGTTTAGGATCTTAATTAGTGGTAATCGAATTCCAGCCTTCGACATTTTGAATACAAGCCCTTCAACCCACACACTGTCGAAGAAAAGAGAATTAGAAAGCGTACAAGTTGCGGTTCTGGTCTTTGTTCGTAAATTATAAGCAATCTTTTATTTTGATAATGTTTTTATTTTACCCGCAAAGGCTGACTTGTTTCAGAGATATATTTTTTTTTATAAGACCTACGTGCTGCGCGGATATTCCGAAAATAATGATCGGGTGTTTAAAGGCTAATTTGTCTGAAAGCAAAGAAGCATCCCGCGTTATCCAATCTTTTTAACAAGCATTTCAATTGAAAAATGAAATTACCTTGTTGAAGATCCTACATAAACACGGCAAAGGCAAACTCCAGTTGACTAAAGTGTGTTGCGAGAAATCTGTACTTCAGTAAATTGTAAAACAACATTGTTTAAACTAAAGCATCGTCTTCTCGCCGCAGTTTTCCTTCCACGCCGTACCACGTATCTTTATTTGTTTTGTCTGAGCGTTTGGTATTTCCCGCCTGGCAATTGTTTGGTTAATTAAAATAATTGAAGAGTGACAGTCTATAACATAGATTCCCAACCATTTTTGAGATGCGAACCCTTTTTGTAAAAGCCAAGTGAACCACGATCCGGATGTAATTGAAAAGCGATATTTTAATGAGGTCCGGTCCGTGACACAGTTGTCAACGTTTTTGGGTTCGATGTCCGGTACGAGCGGATTTTTTCAGTTAACTAATTTGTTCAAAGGCATGGGTGTTGTTGAAAATCCCTTCCTACCTTTACTATCCCAAAATCGACGCATAGTGAGAGCGATTAGCTAACCACTAGTTCTGTCCGAGTCTTTGTATCCTTTCCATCCCGTATTCTCATCGAAAAAGAGAGGTTGAGCAACTGAGTAACGAGCAGTTCTCATAGAAAATATATTATGACATAAACTTCGTGAGAAGTCCATATGCTCTAAGTTGGGAGCGGACAAAAGAAAACAAAAAGGAAATAGTTAATCAAAAGGTATCATCAATCCAATGACATTCTAAATGAACAAACTAATATAAATCTATCCCCACTTTTTAAGCCGTTACAAAGCATCAATCCAGATAAGCTTTCACTTCAAGAAATTTATGTAAATCATTTTTTTTATAACAAACCTTACGTGCCGATGAATCATTCCGCAAATCCAAGAATTCATGTTGTAAATTATCGGGAATGCTGGCTACAACTGACGACCCATAGGTTTGGAAACCTTGGTCTATAAAGTGAACTGCTTCTGAAATTGCAAATTTTAAGATATTCACATTTCTATGATTTCAAATTTGTTCGTTTTAATTTATTTTCACTTTGAAATTGTCGTGGTAGCTGTCAATTCTTGGAAGCACATCGTAATGATATTTGTAAAACATAAACCTATGTTTATAATTCGTTTCTGATTGGCTGTCGTCTTCTTCATCTCTGATTGGCTGTGATCTCACGATTCAATAAATTTATGTAAAAAAAACAGGTAGTATTTGTTGTTGATGTTTATATAAATAAAATTGAAGACATTTAAAATGTCGTCTTAATGTAGTTTATATTGACACCGCCTTATGTGGTAGGTCATCAGAACTCTCTCGAACGATCTATTTTTCACCTCAGTCTATGAGTATAAGTCGATATCAGGAAATAAATTCATTCTTATAATAATCTATATTGAAATCTATAGCGATTCAATATAGAGTTATTTCAATTTCTCTTATCTCTTGACGCCCGACAGTGCATTGGCTTCATAAAAAGTTCGTTAGGCGATAAAAAATCCTTTATCGGCGGGCGCACGTGTTAACGATTTTTGAAACGGCCATTGTTTTTTCTTTCTAAAGTAACCGTTTGTTTTCATAGAGCAGTGAGAGATTGGACTGCATTGAGAATGCACGCGCCTAATCCTCTCCTTAAGAATTAAATTCGAGTCAAATTCCTGATATCTTCTTCGCTATCGTAATATTTGTGTGTTGTATAACGTCTGTATAAATCCTAAACAATTAAATAATGGATGCTAACCGCACCCACATAACGCTTTGAGATCGTGTTTTCTTTATAAGAGTACCATGTTTCTCCTACTCCGTCCCCAAAATCCCTCTCCTGAGTGTTGGATAGGAGGCTCCTTCTCGATTTACGAGGGAGCCGGAATATAGGTCTTCTCAATATCTATAAGTTTGAATGACTTATATTGTGCCTTCGGCATCTTCAGGCATTTCAAGTGCACAAATGAACTTAGATCGACTCGTCTTTAATAGTTTGTATCGTTTATAAATAAAAATAAAATAACTGAGTTGATCTTAAAATGCATCTAGAAATCTCCAGATTATTCAGAATAAGTCATTGCGGTCAATATGTGATGGTTTATATATGGTATTTTTATAAGGACGCTTAGTTTTGAAATGTAAATAAAACAAGTTGTTTGTGAGATTTCGACTAAATTTTAATTTCATTTGTAAGTATATTTTACGGCATTAAATATGGAATATAGCATCAAATGTCTGCCAATATCCATTCATTATAAAATGGGCCATGTCGCTAAAGTTGATTTTTTTGACAAATTTGGGTAAACTTCCAACTGCTCAAGAACCCAATCAGGCGTTGTCTGCGGTCGTTTACCTGAAGTTCCTTGGTTAGTTGGATTTTATACGGGTTCAGACATAAGGCCCGATTCGAAATTCGCTAAGCTGAAGTCTCAGAAAAGCCAAGTTCTTGTGAACAACGAGAAATAAGCTGCCTTGGGTTTTCCTGTACACTTTCACACACAGCAGCAATGTTTTCACCAGATATTGTATTTTGATGACGTACAGGTAGGTGTTGGCCGATTATTTACCAAACTGGCTGACTCAAATTTGGCCACTAAACAATGAATAATCTACTCAGCAGGACAAAGTAACATATTTTGAGCGTCCCTATTGAAATACCCTTTAGTTCGTGCGTGGAGTTACACAGAGATTAACCTAGCCGTCCCTAACCGTATAGATTTTGTCCCAACAACTACTTTACCTTAAATATCTATATTAATACTAGTGATACGATGTCTAAACTTTTGGTATTCTTAAATCATAGTTTTTTACACCTTTTGCAGAATTTATTTTTGATATTAATTGGCTAGTTACGCCGTAATCGATTAAAAAAGAGAAGAAGTTGGAATTTTTCAGTCTAATTGTCAATGTTAGCAGTTAGCCAGGAAGTGCTAACATAAAATTTCACGCCCATAAGCGATAAAAGAACGTGACCATAGTGAGTCATAGATAACATGGACGAAGGGTTTCATATCTGGCAACAATAAAAGGCGATAAGCGATAAGATAAGAGATAAAATATTGTAACTTCGTGCACGGTTATTGGCTTGTTAGTCCGCCATAGTCGTTGGAGTGGAAACGTCGTCGTTTTCAAGCGCGACTTAAATATGAATAATTATAGGAAAAATAGGGATTTTTATATGATTTTTTTTTTCAGAAAGATGTATAAATATACCTCAAAGCATAATCAATCATTTTTTTATTGCAGTCTATGCCAATAAGGCCAAAACACTGGGGCCTTTTTTTACCCCCCTTCGGCCTGAGAGTCATTTTTCAAGGATAGTCCTACAAAGGTTAAAGTGTACCCATTATTTGCGAGTTCGTTTGTGAAACCTCTAAAACGTTTCATAAGGCATGGGTCATCACAGTAATCCAACAATCTCTTGTCTGCAGAATTATGACGAGAAGGCATCAGAGAATCGATATAGACCGAGAGCCATTCTTCTAGATGACCCTTCATAGGTAGAAACGAAAAATAAGCTGACCTCTTGAACTGTAGCGATCGCGCTCTCCTGTCAGCAGTGATGAGAAGGGAATGCAACTGACTTACTTTAAAAAAACACTAAAGTTAAAATTAGAATTTTTTGAATTTTGTACTTTTCCATGAGTTTTGACGCTAACGACCCGGGTTTCGCCTTTCGGCATCTTCAGGCATTCCAAGTGCACGGATGTACTTGAACTGACTGGTTTCTGTTCAAGTACATCCGTGCACTTGGAATGCCTGAAGATGCCGAAAGGCGAAACCCGGTCGTTAGCGACAAACTCATGGAAAAGTACAAAATTCAAAAAATTCTAATTTGATATTGAAATTCCATCAAGCACCCTCAGTCGAAATACTTAATTACTAAAGTTAAAGACGAAGAAGGCTGGAAGAACTTTGACGCTAATGCACCTTAAAACTTGAAGCTCCATCAAATAGATATTGAACTCTTCTTCTACTCCCGCACCTTACCATCACCACTCGGTGATTCTATGAATTATCTATCATCTGTCAATCTATTCCCTAAATTCCAAATCATATTGCCATCCTTTAGCTCCACCAAGAACATTCTAAAAGTACTACTCAACAGTTGTCCAGGAAATCGGTGCTTGATTGATTAGAAGAAGCAGAAGCAAGCATGGTTGAGATTCTCATGAAGAATTCGTGGCAAAGGTTCAGCTTTAACTTCTTAAGAAGCTGTTAAGGAAACTAGGCGCTGCCTTATCCATTCCAACAAATATTGAAAATATAGCATTGACACTATACGCGTCTTGTTTTTTTTACCATGTCCGCTCCCAGCTTGGAGCATAGGACTCTCACGCTGAGCCTTACGTCAAAATATTTTCTCAAAACCTACGAGAACTGCTTGTTAATCAATTCCTCAAAATATCTTTTTCGAAGAGAGTAGGGATGAAAAGGATACGATGACTAGTGCTTAGTTAATCGCTGTCACTATGCGTCGCTCTTTGGGATCAAAAAGGTGGGAAAGGATTTAACAACACATACACCCATTGCCTCTAGGCAGAATCGATTTATAGACTGAAAAAATCTGCTCGTACCGGAAATCGAGCGCGAGTGGTATGGCACGGTAGCCAACGACGTTGACCACTGCACAGCAGACCGGGTTCGGATGGTTTTTTAATCTTTATTATTCGAAAATGCTATACTAATATACTATGTGTATATAAACTTTATTTACCTCTACGAATAAATAATAGGTTCTAGACATATTTAAAATTTAGTAGATAGGCATCCCTGAAAAATTATGTTCATTAAGCGTACACCTGTTAAATAAAAATAGTTTACTTTTTTTCTACAAAAAATAATTAAAAACGTGCAAAAAGTCTGGCGATCATAATCCTTTCATAATTAAAATAACACTTTACGTGTCGGCATGTATGTACGTATATAAATATTAACAGCCTCTCGCCGGCTTCACACCGAAGTCCAAATATGAAAATATTGTCATGGAGCTTTTTTAGAATGCTTTTACGTTGGAGCTTTAGCACACACTGGCGTAGTATTGATAGATTAACTTAAAGCGTACCTTAAACTTTGTTTTAATTTCTTGCGATCCAAACCACCACCCGTTGCATATCTGTGGATGGTGTTTCAAGAAAGCTTTAAAAAACTTTTTACTACATAAAGTAGCACTGTTCTCCTATTCAAGACACGAGTACTACTATATAAAAAATATCGAAAAAGGAGTTAGTTTTGGTTGAATTTTATTGTGTTCAAAATACGAGTAAAAATTATGGTAAATTATGGATATATGGTCACGGGACAGAATCCCAATCCTCTCGAGGTTAACTCAAATAATTTATACATACTGGCTTATAATTTAATGTTTTGACTTTACTCTTTTAGTCCTTGTAGATTATTATAAAATGTGGAATCAAAATGATTAAATCTGAAAAATATTACTGATTATTGTATGAGTTCTGAAAGAAGAACTTGTTTTTTAATATTATCCTATAATAAAATTATTCTTTTTATTTCAAACATATAATAAACTTATGTGACTGTCTCTATCTGTATAATATTATTATTTGTGTAGTTTGTGGTTGCGTTTTTGCTCCTGTAAATTAAAACAACTCGATTCTTTAGGATCTTCTATTGTAATAAACTTAAAAATTAAAGACGAAACATTTCAAAAAAAGTCGTAAGCCTTACATTCATTTCATTTAATTTGCTTATTTTTCATAAATCTTCACAAAAATTCTGTCCCGTGACCATATATCCATAATTTACTAAAGAAAGTAGCACAGTTCTCCTATTCAAGACACGAGTATATAAAATCTTATATATAAAACCGAAACGGCGTATGTATGTATGTGGGTCTGTAATTCCCTTTTGCATTATTGTTGCAAGTTGCCATAAAAACGAATATAAAAGAAAATATGTTTGAATTTTTATCGGCGAAGACATTTAGTCAAAATGTAATAAATTAGTCTTCTACCAACTTTCCCCGGCTTTTATTAATATAATAATGTTTATTATTTACGTGAAGGTATTATTTGACATTTCTTTGACAGCAAATTAGATTTTTTCCTTGAATTTGGACATTTTAGTGGGCGAGAATGGGTTGTCATCAAATTAAATAAAGTTTGTGATTTTATTTTAACTTTATTTTGGATGTTAGATTTTGTGAAATAAATTTGTCGCTTAGTCCGAGCGACGCCGGGTAGCAATACTAGTATTGTATAAAACATATCGAATAAGTAGTTAGTTTTTGCTAAATTTTTATTGTGTTCAAAATACGAGTAAAAATTATTCACGTGGTTACATAGAAAGACGAATAAAGAGAGTCAGATTTCAGTTTTTTACTTCTGACGCAAAAAATATAAAAAAATTGATGTCTTATATTGCAATTACAAATTAACAGATCCACGCATTGTATATAAATGAACTTTACCAGAGAAGATTATATGAAAACACTTCCACCTAGTGCATCAAATACATATGTTCGAGTGTTGTATTTAATTAAATCTATATTTGTTTTAATTTTAATTATATGCAGGTACATGTATTTGTTGATTGAGTAGGCATTTACTTGGTAGAACTCCATTATAATACGGTAGGAAAATAATAATGTATTTTAGTTCTACATAAATTATTTTATATATTTATTGATGGCTATTTCGGCTTACGCCTTCGTCAGAACTATGTTTTAAACGTGTATTAGAGATAGCTTATATAACATACATCCCCTTCTGAAAATTACCCTGTCTAGCCTAGGTATATAAGCTATCTCTAATACACGTTTAAAACATAGTTCTGACGAAGGCGTAAGCCGAAATAGCTATATATAAAATCTACCTGCACTAGGACACGAACCCGTGAGGTCCTCCACGGAAACCAACGAAGTTTAGCACTGCGCCTCAGACCTTACCTGATCTTCATCAGGATATATGTGAAATTAGTACTAAAAGAATGTGTTTTATTTGTCACTTTGATGAGTTCACCGTCAATACTTGGTGGAATGGCATAATAAAACTAATTAAACATTTTTAGTACTTATCCCACATCGAATTTATCGGAATACCGTTCATCGCGAGTAATATCAACTGACCAACTGAGTTGATATATTTTTTATATCTGACATCAGTTGATAATGCTCACGATGAGCGAAACCGGTCTTGATATCAATAAATTCAATGTGGAATAAGTACTAAAAATGTGTTATTATTTTTGATATATAATTATTTTTAAAAACTTATTCCAAGTAATGTTGAATTGCAGTTTATGAGGAGAAAAATAAATATCTGAATGGAGCATCTGCTGTGATAGGACAAGTTATTAATTTTTCGAGACTTGACACAGCTTTCATAAGCTTCTTTCACGTCGTAATCTGGCATCGGTACTACACTGCCCGGGGCCATTTTCATACATCTCCCGATATAAATAGTACACGGAAACGTAGGATGTTATGAATTGCGATGCACTTTTGTGCAAGCTGCACATTGCAGAATGCATGCGAGCCCGCACGGATGATTTGTTGCTTTTATGTGCGCTCTGAACCCTTTCACGAGGACATTCCAGTGACACACCAGCATCATAAATACACTCACTGCAAGTAACAGATTTGTTTGTGTCATCCAGGTCACATTATTGAATGAAGGTGCTTTATGAAATATAATCTCTACATACATACGTTCACAGCTCTTTTTGTGCGATATCAAATTTGTGCGTTTTTTTTAATGCAATTTTTTCTTTTTTTAAATATATTTTTGGGACTATATAAACGTACATATGTAATAACGTAATTAACAGCGCGTTGTTCACATACTGTACGCGAATAATCCAGTGTTTCACCTGTTTATTACAATGTGACCTTGAGACGTGCGTCCTTGTATATGCTATGTTCCCATATTAAATCATAGCTTTTTTTTGGTGCGATTTTCCGCGAAACGGACGTATGCGTTTTTTCTTAATTAAGAATTTCAGCTGAAGGTGCTTGATGGAATTTCAATATCAAATTTTAATCTTATAAATTTTTAATTTTCTCAGTTCAAGTAAATTCGTGCACTTGAAATGCCTGAAGATACAGAAAGGCAATGACCGAGCCGTAGGCGATGTTCAACCACACTTCAATTTGCGGAAGGGTTTTCCCATTTAAAAGAACTGGCAGTTACTGCATTGCTATCTATAAAACTTGATTTACAAGCGAAAAATCACGTGGAAAATTAAAAAAACTCAATAACAGTTGGCTCAATTTCTAGAAAGAAGTGTAAAACACAACGATGAATTCTTTCTATACAATACAAATCCGACAATTAATTATTACAATTTTTGACGTGGCTTAAAACACATTTCAAGACAAACATAATGGAAGCTTGAAAGATAAGAAATCAAGAATTATGTTTTTGAAGAAAAACGTCAATTGAATACTTTATTATTATCTCCCCGTTTTTCCACCAGCCTTCACCCCTGCAACTTTCCCAATTATACCACCCCTGTAGAGCTCATCGCTTCTGTGGGATATATTATATTTTTTCCACTTCATGGACTATTCATTTTTAGATCAGTTGATTTATTGATTCTCTGCTCGAGGGTATGTATGCTGCCCAAAAATTCTCTTTCTCCCATTGGATCCTATAAGCGAGGCGTAGAGAGTACGACTAGCTAACCACTAGTCCTACCCAAGCCTGAGATTGAGTAACAACCAGGTCTTATAAAAAAAGTCTAAATGTCTCCATTAGGCGGCCATATGCTCCAGACTGGGAGCAGACATGGATGTAAATATTTCTAACAAAAATATATTTTTACCATGTCGGCTCCCAGCTTAGAGCATATGAACTCCTCACGGAGTTTTTCTCAAAATATGTTTTTCTACGAGAACTGCTTGTTACTTAGTTGCTCAACCTCTCTTTTTTGAAGAGAGTAGGGATGTAAAGGATACGAGAACTACGACAGTGGATAGAGGACTAGTGGTTAGCTACTCGCTGTCACAATGCTGTCGCTCTTTGAGATCGGAAAGGTGGGAAGAAATTTTAAGCAACACAGACAACCATTGCCTCTGAGCAGAATCGATTTATCGACCGAAAAAATCTGCTCGTAACGGGAATTCAACCCGAGCGATCCAACACGATAGCCACCGACGTTGACCACTGCACCACGGACACGGCTATAACATCTTTACATCTTGAAAACGGGACATCACTAGTACTCGTAGTCCTTGCCCTATACATTTTATCCCGACAAAAAAGGAGTGGTTGAGCAACTGAGTGACAAGCAGCTCTCGTAGAAAAAGCATGTTGAGATTAACCCCGTGGGGAGTCCCTATGCTTAAAGTGACCATACGTCCCGTTTTTAGGTAGCCTGTCCCGTTGTCCCCAAGTACACCTTCGGGGCGTCGAAATGTCCCGTTTTCAAAGAGAGGGCAACACGCGGTAACAATTTAAAAAAAAAGTGCAATCGAAAATCGTCGGATTGAATTGTTCCAACACTTTCATAATAACAATAAGAACCATAAAAACTTTAGAGTAATCATTGAATATCATATTCAAAAGCAAACCCAGTTATACTTAAGAAAATTTTTTCATCAGAAAAATATAAAACAACATAATGTTTTTCATATTTATAGTATTTATTCCTGTTTTTTTATTTATCAACATTCCTTTTCTTTTTATATCACACATAAAATCTATAAAAAAATACGTGTTTTCTTGAATAAACATACTATTACGTAAAAATTGGTAGATGTCCCGTTTTGAGGACAAAAATAAGTGGACCTATGCTCCAAGTTGGGAGCGCACATTGTAAAAACTAATTGCAATTCCTAGCACTGATAATACATTTTTTCTAATCAATAATTTTTGCCCAGTTTAAAATAATTGTTACTCACTGTTTCTAAAACTCATTCCAGAAATACCAACTTAACCTTGTTCTAGATATTCTTCATTGCTTTATTACGTGAACGATCCCTTGAAGAGATTGCTTTCGTGTACCTGTATAAACTATCGAAGGCGTCCGTCTAATCGTATCCACGCATTCAATTTAGATTAACAAGGTGAAATCACCTCGTGTGCTTAAATTATTGATGAAATGCATTAACTTTGCCAATGGGTATTCATTAATTGCATTTTGTATGGTGCATCAACTAAACCAGTGGTCGGCAATCTTTTGAGAGACTGGGTAAAAAATTTCAAAAAAAAGTCGGTAAAAGTTAAAAAAATATATAATTTTATTTTCATAAAATAAAATATATGCATGTATGTGTACATAATGAAAAAATATGTACATGTATGTGTACACATAAAACAAATTTATACATACAATTTTTTTTTATAAAAGAAACATTTTTAAAATATATAAGTGGCTAATTTGGTTTTTTTTTGATATTTGGCAAATATGTGGTTACCGTGAGTCGAAGACAGGAATCGAGATTTGCTAACTTAAGTCTATTCCGCAGCGTATTCTGGACACATTTCATTTGGGAAAATGTTTGCTCACAAGAATACGTGGAACCAAATGCTGATAATATAAAGATAAGTCGGTCCCTGTGGTCTAGTGGCAAGAGCTTTGTCCTAGCGATCTGGAGACCCGGGTTCAATTCCCGGTAAGGTCAGATTTTTTTCAATTGAAAAAAAAGAGATCTTGGGCTGGGTGTATGTTATTTATCGTTGATTTTGTGCACAACTGATTGATTACTTATCATCGAGTTAATCTCGTATGACTTTCACAATTAAGAATATTTTGCGCATTGGCGTAAGCTGTAATGCCAAATATTTTTTATCTTTAAAAAAAAATAAAAAATATAGCAAATGCAATTTTTTATAAGCATAATTTTTTTGTTATAATGTCGCCCAGCATGATGATATTGCATCCATGTGATCGTTTTCTGTGTTTTCGAGATGCTGTCGAAGATCTTAAAATTTATTTAAATTTGTCCATAGAACTGAACTTGAATTTAATGTATTCTAATTCTAGATTATTTATTCCAATTATATATATATTTAATTATTGGTATTTTCAATGAATAAATAATTTTATAAAAAAACAAAAAATATTATCACATTTTCTTGGTGGGTAATTCAAAATGTCGTAGTGGGTAATTCAATTACCCGCGGGTAGTAGGTTGCCGATCACTGAACTATACTATGTGTTAAGTTGAAATCGTTGAGTTTATACAGCCGCATTATTGCGTTGGTTTTCAAATGTTCATGATATGATATTATAATTTTAAAATACCGATAAACTGAGAAAAAGTATCCCAAACGTTTTTAAACCACTTCAATTCCGTAAGGCCACTGGTGACATCGCGAATACCGTCACAAGTAATGCAAAATATATTTAAAAAATCTTGCTGTAAGAATTCTTATGATATTTTTCTTTTTATAGCTAGTGACATTTATACACTGTCTCAAGAAAAAAATGGTTTTGTCATCTTGTTGAAAAAAAGAATTTTTTGAAGTCGGGCGGTAGATGTGATCGTTGCAATCATTTTGCTCGGCACTGAAGCGGTTAAAAGAGTTCTTAACATATGTTTGTATAAATTGATAAAAAAAAATGTAAAGTAAAAGACAGGGTTACCATTCGTCCCCGTTTCATAATTATGGTAAGCTTAGTAATAAAAAGGTCTGCACGGGTTAGGTAATGAAATTTAGGTGTGGCCCTGTGTAGAGACTGCAATTCGAGTTTCGAATACTCGTCCATTTTGAAAAAAACTCGAATTTTATAAATGAAGATTTATTTCCAAATTGTATTTAATTATTTAAAATATATATATTCAATGTTTAACCGTTGCGCTTAACTGAGTCGTACGCGTGGATTTTACTAGCAGTTATTATTTTGTTCTAAATGGTTTTGCCGTTAACTATGCTCTGCGAGAATTTATTTTGTTTCTTTTGCTTTGGGTCCAGCTGCTTTATCTTATCAATTATAAGTTTATAAGCATATTTATCATCTATTAATATACAACAATTTAAATTAATAATATATTAAGGAAACCTGAAACTACTCGAGTATATTCGAGTACTCGAGTATTTTAAAATTTTACTACTCGAGTAATTGAGATGTCGAGTAATTGGAGTCTAGTCCTGGGCATACTCTTCAAACAAATATTGGGCTATCTACGGATGCACACGACATTAATACAAATCTAAATTACATATGATAAATATGAATAACAATTTTCGAAAAAAAGTATTTGGATCTTGTGCGGTATAAGAAAAATTTTGAGTCAGGCTCGGGTAAGATTTTTGGACGTGAGCCTTGGACTCGAGAAGGTTGAATTTTGAAATGTACGCCCGTGCAGACTTCTATATAGTACTACTTCCACGAATATTCTTATAAAGATCAACTGAAAATGCTCACGACGAGCAAAACCGGTCGTGGTTTTTAACAGAATACATGAGAAAATAGTACTATTAAAATGTGCTTGATTTAAGTAAGCAATGTTTTCTTATAAAGGCGTGACAGATAAAAGTAAAGTGGTTAAAAATGAAATTCCAAAAAGTAGCAAAAGTAAAGTAGTGTGTAATGATACAACAATTATTACAGCTTAACTACTCCCAACCACCACCCGCCACGGCATTACATTCGGTATCAGCGATCGTGTCCCGTGGCGTAAACTAGGTTAAGCGTATCTGTTCTGTTTGCGAGTATGGAGTTGTCTCGGGAGTATTTGCCCAGGACTTGAAGGCCAAGGCACTCAAGTGTGCATTACTGACTCTAAATAATTAGCAAACCCTATACCGTTACTGATTCTAAAAATGCTATTTAATGCTGTCATTAATGCAATCAATAAAAGCCGGTTTCGGACCTATACGAATAGGTCCGTTCTTGCACCGTATGACGCCGCAAATTTGCTGAAGGCCAAATAATTATTTTTATTGGCTACCAAGTCGGCGTGGCCTACTGGACCGGCAGCTGGTCGGACCAACCTGAGTAAATCTTTCCCACTCAGAGGACATAAAAGGACAAACCCATAGAATGTGATCAGCATCCATTATATCGCCACATCTACATGTCGGCCAAGCCTGAAGAGCTTGGCAGCAAAACCACCATGGCCAGAAACAAACTAGCCGTTCCAATGATTCACAACCAGACCGCTGGTGATTTCCATGCGCCATTTAATAGTAGGAAAGAATTTATAAACCTGCCGCCCCTTCAGGGAGGCATCCCAGCGCTTTTGCCAGATGCGAAGTTCCGTGTCCATCGCATGACCGCGAGCGGCGGCCAGGCAACTGTGCTGCGCCATATTGGCCAGTCCCGGGGGAGGCGAAACTGTGACGTCTCCGATCTTCGCGGGCCTCCTCGCCAAAAAGTGGGTCGTCGCACCCGTTATTACATTATACTGCTTATATCGTTATTACAGCTATACATTTAAGTATATTTTTTCTCTTTCCATATGAAAAGGATTCTCAATTCAAGATAAGAATGTTGTCATTCAGTATTGATTTGGCCACTTACAGACAGAGAAACCAAGCAAAATTTTTCTCTATTTTAGGAGATCACTAACAGTTTTCATCAGTAATTCATATTACCTATTTTTAACAGATACAAATTGTCTTTTCATTATGTTCAAATGCGATGCTTTGGCTTTCTGATTTATTTGTGAAATATGAAATAGTAACTTATTTTTATGTTTAGTTATGGAAATGATTTTAAAACGAATTGAAGTATCTTCGTATCCACCTCTCGTACTGATACGACGCTGTGACACATAACGTAACATATTATTTTGTATCTAGAGGCATTCATAACTCGAAACTAGCAAAAAACAAGATACGTATTTTGTATCCTAACGGGCCGAATTATTATTACCAAATAGTAACAAAAAAAAATGACTAAAAAAATTCGGTAAATTATGGGTAAATGGTCACGGGACAGAATTTCAATCCTCTCGTGCTAAGCTCAAAAAATTTATACATTTTTTGTTTTGACTTAACTCTTTGAGTTCTTGTGGATTATTATAAAATGTTGAATCAAAATGATTAAATGTGAAGAATATTACTGATTATTGTATGAGTTCTGAAAGAAATGTTTTTTAATATTAGCCTATAGTAAAATTATTATTTTTATTTTAAGCAAATAATAAACTTATGTGATTGTCTCTATCTGTATAATATTATTATTTGTGTAGTTTGTGGTTGCATTTTTGCTCCTGTAAATTAAAACAAATCGATTTCAAACTTATTGCAAAGTATTCATTAGAATCTTCTATTATAATAAATTTAAAAATTAACGACGAAACATTTCAAAAAAAATCTTAAGCCTTACATTCATTTCATTTAATGTGTTTATTTTTCATAAATCTTTACAAAAATTCTATCCCGTGACCATATTTCCATAATTTACCAAAATTTCCATGACCTACGTATCTGTTAGAAACAATTCTACTTTTGACTGCATCGCAAATGAACCATTGGTACGGCAATAAATAAATAATAAATTTTATCTATCAGCGATTAAGCTGAATGTTTGGAAAACATTAATGGTAATTAAACATGCCCGCTTGTAAGCCTCGGTGCATATGAAATAAAGCCTGAAAATTATATTTTTAGCTCCTTAAGGTCGCAAAATATCGCACGCCTGTTGTATGCATTGGCGTGCAGAAATTTGTTAACTTTTTTATTCTAAAATTTAAAATAACTTTCAAAGTATTGTGTTACTAATTGTGACACATGTTTCGCCTATTTCGTTGTATTTATTATCAGTTGACAATTCTCGCCATGAGCGAAACCGGTCCTGATCCAATAAATTTTAAGTGGAATAAGTACTAAAAATGTTCTATTATTTTTACTACAGTCTATTTGTAAATACCGGTATCAATTGATTATGATCATTATGAGTAAAAAATAATGATCTTATGCCAAAAATTGACCTAAAAAATCAATAAAAAGTCCGTCACTGTGGTCTTGATTCTAACATTTAAAAATGATAAAATTTCAAAATTCCTCCTTGCTTCCCGTAAAAAGGAAAAATCCCAAACTCCATTTTGTAATTTAATCATTTTAAAATGTTAGAATCCATCTTGCTTCATTACTTAAGCAAAATTTGCGATAGTAAATCCGGAAATGCCTCTGAAACACGTGTCAAAGTTAGTAGCACAATACGTGGAGTAATCAAAGTTATTTAAAATTTTATGTTAAAATGAACTTCCACAAAGTTACCGCCGAAACCATCGAAAGTACCTTAAAAATTTACCATCGAGCTCAACTCGTGTGAATTTCTCAATTAAACATATTTATCGCATTGGCATAAGCAGTAATGACAAATTTTAAAAAAATTAAAAATAATATGCGAAATCATATTTTAGAAAAATCCATAAGCTTAATTTGAACATTTACACGTCTGAAGTCCCCAAATATTTGACTCTGCAGTACGCCACGTTTCCGACTGGCAATTGAAACTGCGGCCCGCGAGCGGAAGTGCGGCTTCGAAGTTTAACTTCCGGCTCCGAGCGCTTTGTACATCATAGTCGAATCCAGGAAACACTCCACGGCCATCCCACACGTCAAAGTGACGTTTGACACACACAGGGTAAACTTTGTTGAGACTCGACAACTTGGCGCGGTACCGCACGATACCTTATTGGATGTACCACATTAATTCAATCAAAAGTTTTACGAGTTTTTTCCAGCTGGAAAATTAAAATAGACCCGATCCTCTTTATGCATGGATGATACATTCAAAAGATTACCGTGCAAAAAAACTGAGGAAATATAGATATTTTGTCCATAAAAATATATTAGATTGGCTTCATTACTAAAAATAGTGCCAATACTTAATATAGTCGAAATTACCCACACTAAAGGGCACACACCTTAAAAATAGTAAAGATAAGTTTAATAAACTTGATAGAAGCGGTATCTATAAGATGTCCTGCGGCACATGTGAATCGATATACATCGGACAGACAGATAGGAGTATATCGATTCGAGCTAAAGAACATGTAAAATCATTTAATAATAAAAAAACAAATTCGCAATTTGAAAACCACCTCATAAAAAAATCGTAAAACATATTTTTTTATTCAGTGACGAATTGTTTAAATTTGTGTAATAAAGGCCCTAAGCTAAATGCATTGGAACAATTATAAATTAAAAGGTATCATCAATCCAATGACATTTTTAACGAGCAAATGAATATCAATCAATCACCACTTCTTACGCCGGTATAAATAATTTATTGCGATTTTAAATAAATCTACTTTAAACAATAATTATTAACGTTTATCCCCACAAAACCTAGATTATCTTTCACTTCAAAAAATACATCAAATTAATGTTTCACATTTAATTACTTATGGTAGAATACAGAAGAAGTATTGTGTACCCTGTCTACAACAGTATATATATATATAAGTAAACGCATGCTTAAAAATAGTTCTGACGATGGCGTAAGTCGAAATAGCTATCAACAAATAAAATATCATAAAATACATTGTTAATTTTTTTACCGTTCCATGAATTAATCTTTCTCAATGCCTATGGTTAGCTGACAAGCAGTCAATTAACAATAATAATATTTGACGTCATTGCTTAAGAAGTTTTTGCTGGTTTCCAAGACCTGCACTCAAGAAGAAGGCTGCGATCTCGTTAGTAAAAATAGCTCTACCCTAATTGCATTAACACTATTCGCCTGCAAATGCTCGGAAATTTCCCAAATTGTCAGAATTTCTCGGTAAATGTTTGCAGTATTATAAACTACATATGAAACTAAGTTTTCAGTATAATACGAAATATTCCGTTTAATTTTGCCCAACACAGTTTGAAATGATGTATCTCAAAGTTAATTTATAAGAGTATGCTACACAATTGAAGATTCCTTGTAAGATCTCGTCTTGTGGAAAACTAAAGACATGAAACTTTAAGCTCCAGGTGTCTTCGAGTCTCGTTTGTATCCGACTTAAGGCAGTATTCTAGGATTCTGAAAAGGCCGTTTTTTATTGCATGTTTTAAAATTTCAAACCTTTGACAATATGTCCTTACAAAATTATGCTTAAATTATAATTATTGTTTGAGATATAGCTACTTTAGTGATGTAGAATCTAACCAATCTGGGGGTTTTTTTTTAACTTTGCCAGAAACTTTAGGCACGTTTTTCTCGGATTTTCTTAAAAATGGTTGGCATGATATATCAAGTTCTGCGCAACCGATTTAGAAGAAATTTGATGTGAACCTTTTTTTTACATTCCGTTATGGTATATACTAGTATTAATTTTTACTGTGTGCATATTTAAATTATTGTAGATTCCGCCATTTTGCGAAAAAAATGGTTTTGACTTCATTCTAGCATTATAACAAAATGACAAATTTACTGATTTCAATCCAACAATTGGCACCAATAGGATACGACAATAAGTCGACCCAAAGTGAAAGAAAATAAGCTTAAAATGTGGCGTCAGATGTTCGTTAACTCAAAAATTCCTTGGATTTTCTCATTTGTTTACATTGTATAATGATGTTTGAACATGTAAATTAATATTCTTACTGGATTTCAGCACGAATTTATTTGTCATTCGAACCGCCAAGTTTTTAAAAATTTCAATCCGGCCCGTTTCTCAAAAAGTCTGGTGACTCCTGATTTAATCAGTTTTACTTATGCGGCCCTCGGATTATCTGGGAATTTATTATCTGGCCCTTCACTCAAAATGGTTGTGCATCACTGCACTAGATGTTTGTGTGGTAAATATCAAATATAAAAACAATCATTTATGCTTAAACATACAGAAAATCCGCTGACATGTGGCAAAATACTCAATTTATATAGTGGGCGATGATGTTCATTCTTCACACCCTCAAAACAATGCATCGTGGCCTCGCTCTATACACAAGCGTGCCGTTCTGCAAATACTTGTTAGCGAAGCTTTTATTTCCCAGGTGGAGCTTGCGAGGGATGATGAGAAATAAGCTTTCGCGAAATGGCACGGGGTCCGCAGCAGCCTGATGCCGCATAAAGTGCTCTGCGAAAAAAGCATGAGCTTTAAATAATAACAAGAATAATTAACTGCGTTACGCGTAACAAGTTTGTAAGGCAATGTATTTAATATTCGCCTGAACAAATTGAGTACAGCTCACTGTCGATCTGAGGAGGTCAAGCAGGACTTTCTTTCCATTTACCAGGGCTGTGGAGTCGGGGCTTTTTTGCCGGAGTCGGAGTCGTCGCGGCGATTTGGCCGGAATCGTACTCGGAGTCGGAAATGTTGAAAAGTTTGAACTTTTTATTTTTGCATATAATATGTCAAATTTGGCATAAGCCGGATTGGTAGGGTTGATATTAATTGAATACACATCAATAGGAAAATTAGACAAAAAAAAGTGACGATGTTTAGTCGGAGTCGGAGTCGTGTTTTTTGTCAATGCTGGAGTCGGAGTCGAAATTTTTTTACCGACTTCACAGTCCTGCATTTAACGCGGTAGAACGGCGTTCCGGTACCCCTTTTCACGGTTTTTTTTTCAAAATTTAAAAATCAATTTGACGATACAATGATTGCATGTGCTTATATAATTTGTCAAAATGATAAAATATGGTATTGTAATGAACCGGATGAGATGTGGATGGATTCGAAATTGGCGCTCTCCTGTAGCGATGAGGGAGTAGAGGAGATATCCACGTTTCCATTGGTTACTCGTGCTCAAGGATGGATAACGGCCAGTAACGTCTGACGCATAGACTTATATACTTTCCGTATGTCAGAAATTTGTGATTGAATGCACGTGCCTAGGGATTGACAATGTGCGGAACATTGTATTTACTTAATTTTACATAATTTTTTGTGCGCTTCGTGGCATAGGACAATCTGAATATAGTAATATAGATATTTGAATATAGTTTTATTTAGTAAAAAGCAAAATGAAATGAGTTCCGGCACGTTTTTTTTTTTCAAAAAAAAGCCCTGAGGTATGTTAAAATAGCGGTGATAATGAACCTGTATTTTTATTACTGATACTGTAATGTCAATCCCTGTGGTCTAGTGGCTAGAGTTTTAACATATACATAGCAATACTTTTGGTTCTCAAAAAAGCGAAACACATGTCACTACCAGGTCAATCTATTCCTGTTTTCCTATTCATTGATTTTAAAACACTTCATATGGTCTCCCTAATTCAGATGTTAGGTATCTGAACATGCTTTTCCGTAGTACGGAAAAATAGTTGAATCTTCCTTTTGCCAGGACTGCCGTTACTATATCCGCTTATCGGATGGATGGGAAAGATTTTTCAGGCAACACAAACACCCATGCCTTCAAACAAAAATCGCCAGGACTGACTTGAAAATCCGCTTATCGGATGGAAAAGATTTTTCAGGCCACAATTGGCATTAAAAATCAATAAATATAAAATAATAAAGACGTCTGCCATTAATTGGTCTAAGTATAAAATAGATCTGCCATAGCGAACACGTGGGCACGGGCTCAAATCCCGACAAGGTCAAATTTTTTTAATTGTAAAAAAGATCTTGGACATGCGTGTATGTAAATTTATCTTTGTTCTTGACTGATTCATTATTTATCATCGAGTTTGCCTCGTATAACTTTCACAATTGAAAATATTTGGCGCATCGGCATTAGCTGTAATGCCAAATATTTTTTAATTATTATAAAAAAATACAATTGAGGATTCCGACTAAAGCTGCTTGTTGGAGTTTTAATAACAAATTTGAATTTTGTACTTTTCCATGAGTTTTTTCAACCTGTGATCCGGGTTTCACCTTTTGACATCTTCAAGCATTTCAAATCCACCAGTGGAATTATATGTCACTTAGTATCAGTTATGCTATAATGAAACTCTACCAACTAAATGTCGATTAAATTAATCAACAGTTCTACCTAATCAGATTCGCTATTTCCACTGAAGTTGCTTGTTGTAATTTCAATATCAAATTTTCTACTTCTTAATCGTGTACTTAAAATACACGAAGATGCCAAAAGGTGAAATCCGGATTGTTAGTGACAAAAAAAATGGAAAAATACAAAATTCATACGATTCAAATTTATTAATAATACTTTGGGCCGTAAATCTGTTTCGAGTCGCACATTGGACTCGCCTGCTTTTCGAGTTACAACAATGAAGCTACAGAATCATGTTAAGATATGTACGATCAATAATTATTATCAGTTGCGAAACTAACTCCCCCGCAGCGAAATAAAGTTTCTCGCTGTATTTCCGCAGTGGCGACGTTTGATATAGTGTGTATCTGTTTTGACTTATCGACTTATTTCCAGGAATCGAAGATACAATATTTCCGTTTCCTGTTACCTCACCAAACTGGAAAACTTGGAAAGCAGACTTGAACAATAATAAACAAGAGATATATGACTCGGAGTTACATTTATTTAAATAATTAAACCTTTTATGATGTATAAAACAAATTGTATTATTACAAAGCGATGAAGTGATTTCGAATTAACGTGCCTAAGTTTAACCTAGCCATTCTGAACACTATAGATTTTGTCCCAACAGCTACTTTACCTTAAATATCTATCTTAATACTAGTGATACGATGTTTAAACTTTTGGTATTCTTAAATCATAGTTTTTTACACCTTTAACAGAAAAAAAATATGATATTTATTGGCTAGTTGCGCCGTAATCGATTAAAAAAGGAGAAGAAGTCGGAATTTTTCAGTCTAATAAACGACAAGAGAACGTAACTATAGTGAGTCATAGATAACATGGACGGAGTGTTTAATATATGGCAACAATAAAAATGCGATAAGATAAGAGATAACGTAATGTGACTTCGTGCAAGGTTATTGGCTTGTTAGTCCACCGCGACTTAAATATGAATAATTATAGGAAAACTAGGGATTTTTATATGATTTTTGTTTTCAGAAAGATGTATAAATTATACGTCAAAGCATATTCAATCATTTTTTATTGCAGTCTATGCCAATAAGGCCAAAACTCTGGGGTCTTTTTTTACTCCCCCTTCGGCCTGAGAGTCATTTTTCAAGGAAAGTCCTACGAAGGTTAATTAATCAATACATTTTTGATAACAGTTTTTTTTTTGGCCATCGACTTGACGGAGCATCAAGTTCTTAGGCGTGTGAGCGCCAAAGTTCTTGCAGTCTCCTTAGTCTTTAAATGTATTTTATTTGTTTGAATTTCCTTCCCATCGCTACCGACAGGAGGGCGCGATAGCTACAGTTGAGAAGTCAATTTACTATTGCGTCTCTAGCTAAGGAAGCTCATCGAGAAGAATAGCTCTCGGTCTATATCGATTCTCTGATGCCTGTTGGGCTATCGTGAAAAACGCGCTGTTTATTACTTTATTCCATATGTATGTTTATATACAGTTAAACCCCGATTCTACGATTTTCAAGGGACCGTATAAAAGAAACGATTCATGCGGGAAACGATGATTGCGGGAAAGTTTTATATTTGAACTAAATGGCGGGACTATAGAAAAGGAACGCACCACGTGGGAAAACGTATAATGCGAGAATGTAAGATCGGGGTTCCATTATAATCCCAAAAATTTCATTAAAAAAAAGCGTATGACTTTGAAATCACACAAAAAGAGGTTTGAGTGTACATAGAATTGTAAAAGATAATATGCGCGAGCCGTTTGACCTCTCCATGCATGGAAAAGTTAGGGAACCACTATTTGTAATAGAAAATTAATATTCTGCATTTAAGCGGTAAAGAGTGATTCTCAAAACCATCTAGATAGCTATTCCTCAAGTATTTCAAAAGTTTACAATAGATTAACATCTGGAGCGCTTTGAACTTAGTTTCGAATACCTCAAAAGCTTCTAATGCATTTATAGAGCCTTAGTAATGAAACTGCAAGTTATTTGTTGACCGCAGATGATTGTTACATTTAAACAAAGGAATTAAGTTAAAATTTCAATCTTACTCAAAATCAATTACATTCTTTCAGCTGTTTTTAAAATTTAACCATTTTAAAGCTAACGACCCATCGGTGTGTCGCATAAGAAAAAGCTCTGACAGCTAAGAACTCACCGGTGGGCAACTACGTTTAATGCGTCAGCAAATAATATTATCACATCGAATATGTATCCGAGATCTCTTAAGGTTCACAAAATAAATATTAAGTTTTCGTTTTAATAATTTTCCTAAAAGATATTCAACAAAAAGTGTATAAAGGTTACTTTTGATAAAATATTCACAATATTAACGTAAATATTATTTATACACATACAAATAATTATCTTTAATTAATAATTCAAACACTTGAAATCAACCAGTTCAATAATAATAGGTCGGAAACAACCCTAGATTTATTTATCGATATTCCTATGTTATTATCTGGTAATTAGTTATTGCGATACTACATTAAAAAATATCGATAATTTTAGACCACTTAATTCATTAAAAACTCATTAAACTCTCATTCATATAGACGTTAAAAGGATTTTAAATTAGTGATCTACATAGTTTTATTTTTGTATATAAACGATACAAACTCAGTTAAAGTACATCTGATAACATTTGTTTTTCTACGAGAACTGCTTGTTACTCAGTTGCTCAATTTAGGGGATGGAAGGGATACATTTTTAGCTAATTTTCCTTTTGGGATAGGAAAGGTGGGAAGGGATTTTCAACAACACAAACACCCATGCCTTTGAACAGATTTATCGGAAAAACCGCTCGTTTCAACAACGTTGACCACTGCGCCACGGACTGGACACGGTGAATTAATTACAATTATAAAAAGCATTTTAATACCATTTTTTTTTGCAAAGTTCCCTTAATTAATAACTTTTATATTTGTAATCAAAATGAGGCAGAACTTCCTAAAACACACTCTTAACCCTTTTGATTAGTATGGTAGTTGTTGTCATCTATCTGTTGCCAAACTCTTATTGTTTCTAGCATTAATACATAAAGGTGTCATTAAGTGCTTTTTGGTCAAAGCATTAAAGGTTGGCAAAAAGAGTTTTTTTTTAATCTGTGACCATATGTGTTCGTTATGTACTTCAGTCTCTTATCTAAGGTAATTCCAAAGTGAATTGACTGTATTAGTAATAGACCATTTGATCTCTGTATTTTTTTGTGCATTGAATTTTATAGAAAAGTTATGTTTTCTAATGTTATAAGATTGTTTTAATGAAAGATAAACATTATTGTATTCTTAAAGTGCCTAATCCGCTCTTTAATGCGTTGATTTTAATTATCACTGGCTGTCATCGCTTAACTAATGGTATCGACAACTGTTACAGTAGGACGTGTGCTCAACTGCGCTTTTGCCGATTACGAGATTTATCCAAAATGGATGTATCATCTGTGTACTGGGCTATAACTGTATCACTTTCCCCACCGGTGGGAATGTCGTATGTGTATATATTATACAGTATGGGTCCCAAGACAGAGCCTTGTGGAACCCCCGCAAGTGTTGACCTCGATGAGGACCGGATTCCATTCATTTTGACCTGGAAACGTCTACCTGTCACAAATGAGTTAAGGATCTTAATTAGTAATGTTTTCTAATGAAGCATTTAGAAAACATTATTGCCTCGCTCTTTTCTGCGTTGATTTTAATTCTCCAGTTGTCACACCAGTCCGCAATGGTATCGACAACTGTTTGGACGTGTGCAACTGCGCTTTGCCTAACTTGAAAAGCCAATTTTAATTAATCAACTTAATATTTCTACCGCACTCTTATTTTATCAAATTATAATATATATGGTTGATAGTTATTTCGGCTTACGCCATCGTCAGTCTTATGTTTAAACATACATTTACTCACTTATATATACTTTTCCAGACAGGATACACGCTACATCTTTTTTTCTGTCCTAAAGTCCAAATTGTATATGGTTATAATAAATTATTAAATGTGACATATTGATTTTATGTATTTCTCGAAATAAAATTTAAAATTACATTAACCTTTCGCAATGGTTTGAGTCGGATATAACCCACCTATTATGTTAGTAGGCATTTCCATACTATTAGTTGGTAATAAATTTAGCGATATCACATTTGATATACCAATCTATTGAATGTTAGTTCTGACGAAGGCGTAAGCCGAAATAGCTATCAACAAATATATAAAATAATTTAAGTAGAACTTACTGTAATATACCAATTTATTCATTGAAACTCATTAACATCAAAACATTCGCTAATTCATCCAGATTGTGATAGTTAACAAAGCGACTAACTTTTATTATTATATATAGGCGAGACAAATCTAGGAGAGTGAGAAATTTACAGGGCTATCAAGTAGTTTTCGCCAGAATCCAGAAAATAGAGTTAAATCTTTTCGACATATACACCTAAACCTTATGTTGTGCGGTAGATACGTCCCGGGAAAATCGCACAAAAAAAGATTTGATTTAATATGGGAAAATAACATTTCAAGGTCACATTGTAATACACAGGTGAAACACTGGATTTTACACGCACAGTATATGAAAAACGCGCTGTTTATTACTTTATTCCAAATGTATGTTTATATACAGTTAAACCCCGATTCTACGATTTTCAAGGGACCGTATAAAAGAAACGATTCATGCGGGAAACGATGATTGCGGGAAAGTTTTATATATGAACTAAATGGCGGGACTATAGAAAAGGAACGCACCACGTAGGAAAACATACAATGCGAGAATTTAAGATCGGGGTTCCATTATAATCCCAAAAATTTCATTAAAAAAAAGCGTATAACTTTTAAATCACACAAAAAGAGGTTTGAGTGTACATAGAATTGTAAAAGATAATATGCGCGAGCCGTTTGACCTCTCCATGCATGGAAAAGTTAGGGAACCACTATTTGTAATAGAAAATTAATATTCTGCATTTAAGCGGTAAAGAGTGATTCTCAAAACCATCTAGATAGCTATTCCCTCAAGTATTTCAAAAGTTTACAATAGATTAACATCTGGAGCGCTTTGAACTTAGTTTCGAATACCTCAAAAGCCTCTAATGCATTTATAGAGCCTTAGTAATGAAAACTGCAAGTAAGTTATTTGCGTAGCTTGACCGCAGATGATTGTTACATTTAAACAAAGGAATTAAGTTAAAATTTCAATCTTACTCAAAATCAATTACATTTATTCAGCTGTTTTTGAAATTTAACCGTTTTAAAGCTAACGACCCATCGGTGTGTCGCATAAGAAAAAGCTCTGACAGCTAAGAACTCACCGGTGGGCAACTACGTTTAACGCGTCAGCAAATAATATTTCTCAAATTATCACATCGAATATGTGTCCGAGATCTCTTAAGGTTCACAAAATAAATATAAAGTTTTCGTTTTAATAGTTTTCTGAAAGATATTCAACAAAAAGTGTATAAAGGTTACTTTTGATAAAATATTCACAATATTAACGTAAATATTATTTATACACATACAAATAATTATCTTTAATTAATAATTCAAACACTTGAAATCAACCAGTTCAATAAAAATAGGTCGGAAACAACCCTAGAATTATTTATCGATATTCCTATGTTATTATCTGGTAATTAGTTATTGCGATACTACATTCAAAAAATCTCGATAATTTTAGACTAACCCACTTAATTCATTAAAACTCATTTAAATCAAATTTTCGCTCATTCATATAGACCACGTTAAAAGGATTTTAAATTAGTGATCTATGTACATAGTTTTATTTTTGTATATAAACGATACAAACTCAGTTAAAGTACATCTGATAACATTTGTTTTTCTACGAGAACTGCTTGTTACTCAGTTGCTCAATCTCTCCTTTTCGAAGAGAGTAGGGGATGGAAGGGATACGAGGACTCGGGCAGGACTAGTGGTTAGCTAATCGCTCTCGCTATGTGTCGCTTTTTGGGATAGGAAAGGTGGGAAGGGATTTTCAACAACACAAACACCCATGCCTTTGAACAGATTTATCGACTGAAAAAATCCGCTCGTACCCGGAATCGAACCAGGGAAGTTCAGCACGCAAGTCAAAAACTTATATTAACAATTAATAACTTTTTATATTTGTAATCAAAATGAGGCAGAACTTCCAAAAACACACTCTTGACCCTTTGATTAGTTTCGCGGTACCGGTACGGCGGTAGTATGTTGTCATCTATTATCTGTTGCCAAACTCTTATTGTTTATTGAAATGTTATTATTTTTTCATATATAGAATCTAAAGGTGTCATTAAGTGATTTTTGGTAGTCAAATTATTTTTATTAAATGTTTGAAATAAGCAAAAGAGTTTTATAAAAAGGTTAATATTTGGTAAGAAATCTGTGACCATATACATATACGCTTCCTGAAATCACCGTCAATAGAGAACCACATGTTGACAGATAAATGCAATAAAGATCCAGATCCAAATTGGATATAAAAGCTTCTAGATAATTATTTGAAAGTAATATCTAATTATTTGAATATTTTATTTTGAATTTGCGCTTTAAAATTGCGGAAGAAAAAATATTAATTCCTAAGTAATAATATTCTTCTTAGATTTATGGATAGCAAAAAAAAATAATGTTTTATATTTTTTTTGGCTGCTTTTAATATTTTATTGAATTTATAGAAAAAAAAGCCTAATTGTATACAAAACAACTCACCACTCAAAGGGTTTTACAAAGTAAAGAGTTATAATGATTGTTTTAATGAAAGATAAGTTACTCTTACGTGGTATTCTTGCAAAGTGCCTAATCCACGTCATAATTCTCTATACTATAATATATCACTGGTAATTTGTGACTATCGCTTAACTAATAAAAACACCCATTAGAAGCATCGTTCACTTCTTAAAAACTACCCTCTAATAAAATCACTTTTTATACAGTATGCAAGTGTTAGCTCACACAGACATCCATTATCACGAAGTTCTGCGATTGTTGCTATCAAACTTTGATAAGGCTGAGAAATATTTAGAATGCTCGTAATTGATGCCTCGAAGCCTCCACCATATAGATTATCGTGACGGATTACAAATAAAATACAAAGGCTGAACGAAAGTCTTTAAACATATATCATATATTTATTTTCAATTACATATGTATCATAAATAAAAATAATAACACATTTTTGGTACTTTTTCCAGATGAGATTTATTTCATCAGGACCGGTTTCGCTCATGGCGAGCATTATCAACTGATAATGCTCGCCATGAGCGAAACCGGTCCTGATGAAATAAATCTCATCTGGAAAAAGTACTAAAAATGTGTTATTATTTTTATTATAATGCCTTTCCACCAAGTATTGACAGTGAACACCTTAAAAGTGAATTATGTATCACTTATTCGTGCGCCTGGTCCGTGGTGTTGTGGTCAACGCCGTTGCCTAGAGGAGATTTTTTGAGTCGGTACATTGATGCTTCCACTTCCCAGTAGTAGTATATGAACCCCCACGGAGTTTATCCCAACACATTCTACGAGAACTGCTTGTTACTCAGTTTCTCATCCTCTCTTTTCTAAGAGAGTAGGGATAAAAGGACTCGAGAACGGGGACAGAACCTAGTGGTTAGTTAATCGCTCTCGCTACGCACTGCTTTTTGGGGAGGGTGGGAAGGGATTTTTTTCAGCACAAAAATCCATTGCCTTCGAACAGAATCAATAAATCAACTGAAAAAATTTGCTCGCACAGGGACTCAAGCCCGGGCAGTACAACGAAGATGACCACTGCACCACGGACCGGGCTACGAGTATTTATTACTAATATAAATATTCTCTCACTTTGTCTGTAGTAGAAAATTGGTGCAGATAAGAAGTCGCATTTACAGTTTTGACATCGCCAGTCTAGAATAAACAAGAACACGATCAGGTTGTCTCATTCATGCGTTACTTAAAATATGAATAATTATAGGAAAATTATCGATTTTCATTTTTTTTTGCAGTCTATGCCAATAAGGCCATACCACTGGGTTTTTTTAGACCCCCCTTCGGCGTACGAGTTATTTTAAATGACAGTCTTTCAAAGGTTAAGAAAACTCAAAAGCTTGTATAATTAAATAACGTGGTGCGATACTTTTGGTCGATCCTTGTTGCGATAAGCACACGTGAAAGCTCTACGTAATGACGTATTTATAAATACAGTCCGATGTTATTTAAGCTTGCGGTGGAAGCTTTTTGCTTCGCAGTTTGATTTTTGGATGGAAACGTGCTAGTTGTAACCGACCTCTTTCATTCGAAACATAATCATCTGTTCGTAATACAAGTGATAATAATATTATTCTTAAAAAATAGAATATCAAGTGTCTATACAAACATACGTGATTTTTCTTAATCGAAGCTATCGTAAAAAGAAAAGACATTTGTTACATAAAAAGGATTCTCAGTTTTCTACGAGGGTTTTTTTACATGATTCAGAAACATTAAATATAATTTTAAACCGATTGTTTTGACAAAAAAAGGTATTCGAAATTAATGAGATACAAATAATATATTGTCGATTACATTGCAAATTTGTGTACTTAAAAAATATGCGCTTTAGACTTCATTGTATTAATAACTATGCAAAACTCAACCTTACGTATATTTCAGACACACAACTGACACAAGTTATAATAGTGGAAACTTTAATATTAGAATTAAAGAACATATAAGATGTCTAAAGAGTAATAATTTTTCTGAGTTTGCCAATCATTTAATAGAAAATGACCATAATTTTAATCAGACTAGTAATGTAGAAATACTCCACCGAGTAAATAAAAAAGGTTTAAAGATGAATAGTCTAGAATTTTTAGAAATAAATAAAACTCTTAATAAAAAAGATATATTATTAAATAGTATTCTTAACAGGACAGGATGCTCGCCTTTATTAACATTATTCCCCATCAATAGAGTAATCACCCAACCTAACTGATTGATTGCAGCTCATTAGTTTATAGTTTATTAGTTTGTAATGTTTAACGTCATTAGAAATATATTTGTTTGCTTTGTTTCGATTCTATAACCCTCTCTTGCGTCCCTTAAAAAGGAAAAATCCCAATCTAATTGATTGATTGATTGCACATTATGAGTATCATTATGTTATTGCATTGTTTTGATTCTATCACCCCCTTCCTTGTTTCCTTTAGAAGGAAAAAAACCCGTAATCCATTTTGTAATTTCATAATTTAAAATGTTAAAATGTTAGAATTTATCTTGCTTCATTACTTAAGCAAACTTTGCGATAGTAAGTCTGAAGATGCCTCTATTATAATAGTTTGTTTGATATAAAATTTAAAATAACTTTGATTATTCCACGTTTTGTGTTACTAATTGTGACACGTGTTTCGCCCCTGTCAGAGGAATCTTCGGAATAACTATCGCAAACTTTGCTGATTACTTATGCAAACATTGTGATAGTAAGTCCGAAAATGCCTAAACAAGTGTCACAGGTTATGGTAACGGAAATACATTTTCATTCTACTGTTTGTCTACTTCCATTAATGTGTTTGATTTTGTAGATATGCAATTGCGCAATGAAAACGACGTGATCTTGCTTATGCCAGATAGCTGGAAACTAAATAACAGTATTTTTTTATTTTGTATACATTCATGCAACAAAAATGTATACGTTCTTAGAAATCGTAAATGCGTTGTATAGAATTAAGTATTTCGACTGAGAGTGCTTGATGGAATTTCAATATCAAATTTGAATTGTTTGAATTTTGTAGTTTTGTCGCTTTTTTACTTAGTGATCTACTTCTATTTTTGTATATAAACGATACAAACTGTTCACTACGCGTCAGTTCAAGTACATCCGTGCACTTGAAATGCCCGAAGATGCCGAAAGGCGAAACCCGGGTCGTTAGCGACAAATCTCATGGAAAAGTACAAAATTCTAAACAATTCAAATTTGATATTGAAATTAGAAATCTGATATTTATTAATGGGTTAAAATTGTTTCACTCATTACAAAATATTATAAATATTTTGGTGAAGTATTTAAATATTATGTAATGCTTTTCCACAAAGAATCGTTAGTTAAGACCATATTATTGATATAAAAATTATATAAAAATATATAAACTTGGCTTCCGCTGTCAAGTGTTCGGAGCTCGCGGGCTCGAGTCTCAGTACGGGCTTAATATTTCAGTGTCAGTTCATCTTTAATAACTTTTATTTTTGTATTTAAACGATACAAACTGTTCAAGTACATCCGTGCACTTGGAATGCCTGAAGATGCCGAAAGGCGAAACCCGGGTCGTTAGCGACAAATCTCATGGAAAAGTACAAAATTTATACAATTCAAATTTGAGCGTTGCATAGAGTTAAGGAACATATTTTCCATAACGACAGTTTTTATTTCACATCAATTCCTGGATTGTATCGCTCATGCAAAACTAGAATCAAATAAACATTCGTTAAAAAAATGTGTAAGCTAATACAAGATCATAAAAAAGACGTTAAAAACCGTATATGTTTAGTTAAATATAAAATCGTGTGTTTCATTCGGGATAACATAATTTAATACGGTAAGAAAAATAACAATGTATTTTAGTTCTACATAAATTATTTTTTATATTTGTTGATAGCTATTTCGGCTTACGCCTTCGTCAGAACTATCAATCAATAGATTGGTATATCAAATGTGATATCGCTAAATTTATTACCAGCAAATAGCATGGAAATGCCTACTAATATAATAGATGGGTCATATCCGACTCAAGCCATTACGAAAGGTTAATGCAATTTTAAATTTTATTTCGAGAAATAGATAAAATCAATGTGTCACATTTAATAATTTATTATTAAGATATAAAATTTGGATTTTAGAACAGAAAAAAAGATGTAGCGTGTATCCTGTCTGGAAAAGTATATATAAGTAAGTAAATGTATGTTTAAACATAAGACTGACGATGGCGTAAGCCGAAATAACTATCAACCATATATATTATAATTTCTGTAGAACTAAAATAAATTGCTATCTTTTTCACCGTGGTTTATTTGGATTGGTTGAATTTATTATAGTAAATGCCGAAATAGCTATCAACAAATATAAAAAATAATTTATGTAGAACTAAAATACATTGTTATTTTTCTTACCGTATTATAATGGAGTTCTACCAAGTAAATGCCTACTCAATCAATAACATAATTTAAACAACAATTTTTTGTTTTAAATTCATAAAACGAATGGAATCATCTTTATGGTTTCTCTTCGTCTTTATTTCGTTTTGCAACAAAAGATTGCGTTTAAATTCGATGTCGTAATTAAAATCATAGCTGTCACTCCATTTGCCATTGTAAGAATATTATTATTGCAAGTTAAATCAGTTTGGTTTTTAATATCAATATACAATATGAATTCTCAAGTATAACGCAAATGAAGTTAATCATGCTTAAATCGAATCAAATACGTCCGAAACTTTAATATTTGAATTAAAGAACATATAAGATGTCTAAAGAGTAATAATTTTTCTGAGTTTGCCAATCATTTAATAGAAAATGACCATAATTTTAATCAGACTAGTAATGTAGAAATACTCCACCGAGTAAATAAAAAAGGTTTAAAGATGAATAGTCTAGAATTTTTAGAAATAAATAAAACTCTTAATAAAAAAGATATATTATTAAATAATATTCTTAACAGGACAGGCTGCTCGCCTCTGTTAACATTATTCCCAATTCAAAAGAGTAATCACCCAACCTAACTGATTGATTGCAGATCATTAGTTTATAGTTTATTAGTTTGTAATGTTTAACGTCATTAGAAATATATTTGTTTGCTTTGTTTTGATTCTATAACCCTCTCTTGCGTCCCTTAAAAAGGAAAAATCCCAATCTAATTGATTGAGTGATTGCACCTTATTAGTATCATTATGTTATTGCATTGTTTTGATTCTATCACCCCCTTCCTTGTTTCCTTTAGAAGGAAAAAAACCCGTAATCCATTTTGTAATTTCATAATTTAAAATGTTAAAATGTTAGAATTTATCTTGCTTCATTACTTAAGCAAACTTTGTGATAGTAAGTCTGAAGATGCCTCTGAAAGAGGCGAAACACGTGTCACAGTTAGTTACACAATACGTGGAATAATCAAAGTTATTTTAAATTTTATATTAAATACGTCCGAGTTTATTTTGATTTTTAAGTATAGTTCTGAAGATGACGTGATGCTTAAATAGCTACAGATAATATTGAAGGCTCAATTTTCACCAGAATAGTACGGATCGTTAAAGTCAGTCATGTGAGAATAACGTCGAATTACAGTTGATGGATTTTCCATTTTTAGGCACAAGTATTTATGATCTTTATATAATATTTATGTGATATTCGTATGTACATGTATGGTTTTTTTTCATATTCGAATATTCATTTTTCTTAAATTATTTCTTTTACAATGACTCATTAAAAATATTTTGTAACAGTCTATCCTTAATCAAGACATATTCTAGATTTTTTGATCAATGTCCACTCCGAATGTGTAGCATATATATTTTACAGTGAAAATGTATGAAGTAATAGATTTGTATTACAACATGATTTCACTGGTCACGATGATTTGCCGGCCTAAAATTTTGGTTCGCTTCAATGAAACAAAATCAGCAAATAGACCCTTTCATAAAACAGAACAAAGATACACACAGACAAACATAGGGCTGAAGATAGGGCGGTAAAATTGAATTTCAATGACAGCTTGGAGAAGAATACATTTTCACTGAGAATACAGTTTCACTGTAACATATACGTCAAATGTGTCATATATCAAATTAGAATTTTGTACTTTTCCATGAGTTTTGTCGCTAACGACCCGGGTTTCGCCTTTCAGCATCTTCAGGCATTCCAAGTGCACGGATGTACTTTGGAATGCCTGAAGATGCCGAAAGGCGAAACCCGGGTCGTTAGCGACAAAACTCATGGAAAAGTACAAAATTCAAAAAATTTTAATTTGATATTGAAATTCCATCAAGCACCCTCAGTCGAAATACTTGATTATGTCATATATCTTAAGAAGCTTTCTTGCGAGACCTGCTTGTTCTCAAACATTAACAGAGTGGATATATAAAGTACACTCTCGAACAGGACTCGTGGTTAGTTAATCACTCACCTTAATCTCAATGTCAAGTATCGAAAAAGATAATGGAAAATTTTGACATCAAATCTATTGATACCGTAATCTGTCTGTACTGGGAATCGAACCAGCAACTAACGTAATCCAAGCTACGATGTTTGCCACTCGCTTAATGACCCAAAAAACTGTGAACTAATCTTTCTGTCTCTATAATTATTTTTTCTTCGCATAATAATTATTCAAATATATCCCAATATTCGAACACATCATGGTTTTGATATTCGAATTTCGAATATTTGAGATTCCTCATTTTATTATTGTGGAACTGAATAATTTATTAGAATTTGTAAATTCTATTAATACTATATGAATCGTTGCCAAGTATTCAAATGAATAATAAAACCACACACCATTGTTGGAGTTTCGCATGTTTTTGTTGGAAATTGACACCAAATGCAATATGGCACATTTCCACAAACATTCCGCGAATGTTCTATAAACTAGGGAAGTAAAGTTTGTCGAAATTTTCACACCCGTTAGTCCAGCTTTTGTTTCAAGTACATAACTTGGCAACTGGAAAAGTAAATATTAAAATTATTGTTAATATGTTGATGCAAACCATCTAAGGGTTGCAGAAGGGTTAAGAGGGTGATTTGAAATTGTTATCAAACTGATTTGGATAAATTATTGAATTATTTTCTCTAAAATTTTGAAATGCACTTGTGTAAGGCACCGTTCACTCTAAATGTGTAATATATGCGTTAGAGTAGTACGAAGCGATTGGCTTAGATCAGTGATGCACAACCTGCGGCTCGCAATGACATTTCATGTGGCCCGATATGAAAAATATTAATCACCTTTTTTTCATCAGGACTTTTAAGGGACGATGGAAGAACAGTATACAATAATAAAATTTAGAATTTCATATGCACTAAAAATATGTTGTTTAATGTCTTTTACCTATCCCTACCCTTGAACTATCTGAGAATTGATAATCTTACCATTCTCCACCATTCTTGAGAATGGCAAGCATAATATTTTCGTTTGAATTGGCAGTTACTTGGTAGAACTTCATTATGACACTGTTAAAAGGTGGCAATGTATTTAAATTATACATGTTTTTGGTCATTAATACATCCATACGTTCCATCTATTTGATGGAACTTCAAGTTCTAAAATTTCTTCCCGTCTCCTTCGTCTCGAAGCTAAGTTTTTATATTCAAGTGACATTCTCTTCCCATCGCTGTGGAAGTGAGAAATTCCCAGTGAAGCTAGTTTAAGAAGTCAGCTTTTTTTCTTTATACTTATGGAGGGTAATCGAGAAGATTGTTACTCAGTTTGTAACGATTCTCATGGGTTTTCTCGCATTCTCGGATGTGTCAAACAAAATGTTCTTGATTTGATAAAATATCGCGGATTTGAGTGAGTTCAGGCTACTTTTTATTCATAAAAGCTTATTTCGTTTTAGCTTACACGGTTGATTTTCTTTTAACTCCTTTCACATTGCAAAAGCAATACACTTACAATTTGTGATTTTTGTACAATTTACAATGTACAATGTATAAATAACTTTGTTAGATACCAATATTATACCTAATGTGAAATCGTATAGCAGTATCATGCATTCGTTACTATTGCACGAGTAACATGGCAGGCTATCGTTACCTACTCGAGTTGACACCCTTAAGCGTGAACACAAAAAGCCGTTATAGGAAAAATGTCAAGGGAGCAAAAACTTTGTCACAGAATAGTAATGCCTGGCGAGCTTTTGTGCCAGCGGAACAAGCCTCCCGTGACTCGGTCGAGTTGATTACTTGAACGTGTAAGAATTATATTACATCTCAAGAAAAGAAAGTGAAGAGAAAAAGAAAAATAGAGAAAACATAAAAGGAAATTCAACAATGTTTCTTTTTTAGTACAATTATTAATCGTCCTACAACGTAAAACGTACGTCGTACTTTTTTAAAAGATTTATTTAAGCTTAATTTTTTTGGACTACGGTACATTTTTGCTGACAGCTTCATTATTAATTATAATACGGTGAAAAAAAAAAATAACAATGTATTTTCATTCTACAAAAATTATTTTATATATTTATGGTGATAAGTTATTAAATGAGTCACATTTAATAACTTATTATAAACATATAAAATTCGGATGTTAGAACAGAGAAGAAGATGTATTGTGTGCCTGCCCAGACCTTATTTTTATTTAATCTGTAAAAGAGAGATCGAGTAACTGATTGATAAACAGTTCTCAGAAATAATAGCTACCGTAAAACGGGGTGAATAGAGACAAAAACAAGGATTGCACTTTAGCACAACTTTACTAAGTATCCAATGTATTTTTTACTATTTATATATAACTAGCTGTACCCTGCGCGCGTTGCTACGCCAGCAATTGTAGGGGGATTGGGGGGTGGGGGGGGGGGTGTAGTGGTGGAGGGAGTGTACGCCAGAAAGTTTCGCGGAAGTGTACTCGAGAAATTTGTAAAAATTCGCTATCAATTTTGGGGGAGGGGTGTTGTTTGGCGGGGTGGGGTTTGGGGGGTATGGGAGGGGGTATGCCAGAAACCTTCGAAGGAGTGAACTTGAAAAATTCATAAAGTATTAAAAAAAAAATTGGCTGGTGGAAGTTGGGGGGTGGTTGAGGGAGGGGTTGGTAGGCCAGAAACCATTGCGGGAGTGTACTCAATAAATTTGTAAAGTTTCACATCGATCGGTCGAGCGGCTTAGTAGTCCATAGCGGACATACACACAGACATTCATTTTTATATGTATATAGATTCTTTACAATGACTATAATACTACCAAACCAACTAAACGATAAGCCAAAATTGAAACAAACATGTTTAAGTTCGATGCCTGTGCATCCTTACTTTTTGACCCCTTATAAACTTCTCTTTTATTGCACGAAAATTAAAATGTTTTTTTTGGTTAATAAGTACATTAAAACGGAATGAATAGAGAAACGTATAGAATAGAGTTTCATATATTCCAAACAGTACAATCTGTATGTTTGTCTCTATTCACCCCGATTCAATGTGAATAGAGACATCGAAAAAAATGACTGTGTCTTAATAACGATAGTGAATATTTGAAAAATATTGTCATGAATGTGTAGTAGGACCATATAAACAAGTTTAAAGCCATTCATATTTAAATTATGTGTCGCAGGTATGAAGATACATAGTCGTGAAGGGTAAAAAGTGTTTCTATTCATCCCGTTTAACGGTACTATAGAAAAAAAATGTTATTTCAGATGAATGAATGAATATTCACATGAAAATAACATTATTGTTTTATTCTTCCACTTTTGGGATCTCAATGAACGCAACTCTAATCTGTTAAAGCAATACAGTGGAAACCCGATTTGAAGTTCTCGCATAAACCGTTTTTCCACGTGGTTCGTTGTTTTTCTATAGTCCCGGCGAAGCAGCCATAAGAACAATGTTAAAAAATCCCGCACTAATCGTTCTACGATTTATCGTCTTAAAATTATGTGTCACAAATATAATCCCGATTGACCGTTTTTGTTGAACATTTCTCATAAAGACATTCGACCCCATCCAATCGATTCGTAGAAAAAAACTGAGACTGCAAGTGTGCAATTGTTAACTATTCATGGTCACAATGTTTCTGGTGCTTACTGAGCATCTGTGTCTTCTGTAGAAGAAGATGGTGACCACCGCAATAATGAACCTGAAATGACATTTACAGAAGCGTTTTTGGCCTTCGAAAAAATAAAATTTATTTTTCTACTCCAAGTATATATGTAGATGAATCTGTTAGAAACATATGCGAATTTGAAGGGTCTTTGTTAAAATTGAAGTGCCACACTGCAAAGAAGCAACTTAGTATTAAAGACTTATAAAAGGAATGTTATAGGTATAATAAATAAATAAGTTTTTAAAAAGTATTTTTATTCCATATCCGCTGCTTATTCGGAGCATATGGCCACCACTCGGTGCCTCCAAGATTCTCTGTCTTCCGCCAACTTCCTCGCATCTTCCTAGGTCATCCCGGCGTCCCGTAGCTCCCCTGAGTACATCCTATGGATGCTCATCAAAGACCTTCCGGGGCGTCGGGATCCATCAGTTTGATAGAAGAGGCAGGACGGATTCAGGCTCCCCTTGGGCATCCGCAGCATATGTCCAAGCCAGGTCCATCGTCGCCTTTTTATTTTGGACGTAATAAGGGGCTGGTTTGTCCGCTCTCTTACCTCCGTGTTCCTGACAAAGTCAAATCACTGTACTCCTAATATTCGCCGCAGGCATCTGTTTTCGATGCGCAGTATACGGTTGCCCTGTGCTTTTGTGATGTACCATGATTCGCCACCGTAAAGCAGCACAGTCAGTATGCATGCGTTGAATAAATAACACTTGGTTCTGACCGAGTACGACCGTGAGTCCCAGACTTTTCGCATTGAATCAAAGGTTTTTTTTGTTCATATTTAAAACTTTCCCGCATTCGTCGTTTCCCGCATTTATCGTTTGCTTTTTTAAGGTTCTTTGAAAAACTAAGAATTGGGGTTTCACTTTACCTATATTTTAAATGAATTATTTTATTCGCCCAGTATTTGAAATCTCTCGTAATCTATTATTAATTATTTACCAAAAAAATTCAAACTGATATTTTGTAAAATATTTCAACCCTATATATATTGATGACAGGAAAATAATAACCGATTTTTTTAATATCGCATAAAACTAGTTCGGAAACGCTATCGGGGAGGAGGTAAGGGACATAAATGAGAAAAACTCAACCATAACATTCGTTGAAAAGAGACTTTAGAAATCCGAAAAGAGAATTTAATACTAACGGGTGCGCAGGAAAGTGAAGAGGTGGCGAAAATAATAATAAAAAACATATTGCGTCCTTTGTGTTCCGACGGTGAAGGAAGGAGACTTCGATATTCGGAATGGCGGTCGGCCAGATGCGAGATTACGCCGTTAAGATGGATTCGTTCGAAGACGAAATTGAAGCGGACAAAATGCGCCACCAGATGTCACCGGACGCGGTCAGGCGGAAAAAAGACGACAGAGGTTTGTGTCCCCGCTATACTATATTATATTGCTTTTTTCCGATTGTGTTCGCGGAATGGGTTTTGTATTTTTTATTTATTGAAGACTATTTCAAATAGGAAGAAGAAAAACCAATTCATGCAGATCTTTTTGGATAGTAAACTGTCTTTTCCTTCTTCTTTTAATCATAAGTTTACCGCATATTTGCAAAATTTCAGTGCACGGTTTACTTGAACTGACCCATGGAAAAGTACAAAATTGTGTTATTGGATTGTGTGCCTTAGTTAAAGTTTGTAACAAGTCACAAATTGGTATATTTTTCGGTATTTCGTTTTAACATGCTAATAAATACATGCGTTATCCTTGTGATAGCAATCGATTTCTTAAATATATTGAGGAGTTTCTTGAAGGAAAAGAGATACATATTGAGGAGTGCAAATGGTTAAAATTGAGTCACTATGCAGCGTCAGGTTCATGGTGCAGTGGCCAACGGTGTTGGTTTCTGTAAATCGTGGGTGTAGAGCAGTGGTTCTCACGTGAAAATGTCTGGTGGCCGCACCAAATTTTTTTCCAAGTCTGTTGTGCTTGAGTTTTATCAAATGGGCCTAAAGATGTTTGACGATTTACTATTGGTATTAATTGCATTCGAAATGCTTCATTTTCAGAGTATTTGCTGACAAATTATCTTGTAAAACCACTTTTTTTTAAATTATCAATATTTTCTATGAAGATGCTGGTGGCCGCACATGAGATCCACTGGTGTAGAGACATACGGGCGAAACTACAAAAACAACGAACTGAGATATGTAAATGGCAAAACAGTTTTCAATGTTAAGCTTTGTTCTTACGGATTTGCAGGAAATCCGTGCAATATCTGGGGTAAACCGCTCTTCGTACAAGTTTCATATTTTGATAATAGAACTGTATTTGAGCATGAAAATGCCATATTTAACTCAAAACAGAAAATTTGTAGTTTCGCCCGTATGTCCCTACACCCACAAATAGATCTCACGGGTTCGAATAATCAAGATATATCAATTCTATTCGATTGCATGTGTGCATTTTTAGACAACACGTCTAAAAAATCCTTCCCACCCATCCGATCCTATAAGTGGGGGAATAGCGAGAGCTATTGGCTAAACCACTAGTCTTTGCCAATCCCACATCTTTTCTAACCCTACTCACATCAAAATTGAGCGACTGAATATGGAGCAAGTAGTTCTCATAGACAAAGCACGTTTGAGATACGCTCATTAAGTGTGCCATATGTCCCACATTGCTAGCGGACAAGAATTAAAAAGTAAGTTTTACAAAAATATATTCTGATTTTATTTAACGATACTGACGTGACTTGTTGCTAGTCAAAATAAAATATAAAGTTGATGTTGAAATATGAAAATAAGATAATGGTCGCCACATTTTGAAAGAGAGGATGGAAAGAGGTTGAAATAAAAGATTCGTACGCCTCAAATTTCATATTCTTACATTGATGTCAAACAAAACTTGTTTAAGGGATTAAAGCCCGTCTCCGCTTAGTCGTGAGACGACTTGGCTTTATTGAATGTCCTAATTCTATAAATTTTCAATGTAAAAAAGTATTCTAATTAAAAAAAACACAGCCATTGTAAGCAGGATATAAAATAAATATGTTTTTTCTCCTTCGCTAAGCAATAAATCCATAACGCCTGGATATCTATCGATAGTATTGATATAAAACAGCTTAAAAGAGATTTTGTCACAGTAGGTTGTTAAATTTTTGTATTTCTTTGAATGTCATTTTCAGTCTGCCAAAATAATTGAGGAATGGTAATGGAGCACGTACGTTTCATTCAAAGCATGTATTTATTTATGTTTAATAACAGAGAAACCCAAAAATAATTCAGCGTAATAAACACACCTATTTAGAACGAGATCAAAGTTTATCAATATTTTTAATATTCGAACACAGAATTATCCAATATTGCATGTTCAAAAATAGAATGTTCGAAAATGGTATATTCGAACATTATTCCTAATTAAAACCGCTAGAACCTTAAATATAAGAGTGGCTGAGCATTTATCCGCTTTTCGCTTAAAAAAAGATACCTCCACCTTCGCCAACCATTTAATTCTTGAAAACCACACGTTTAATTTTGACTCAGGCATTAAGTTGTTACATACTAACAGGGGTGAGTTTAAACTATTTTATCAAGAAATCTTAGAGATTAATCGAGCTCAGCTCAACGGTCTGCCAATTTTGAACGAGCAACTTTATTTGCCTAGTTCACCATTGTTGTACCCTTTTAAATAGTTGTTCATTTTAATTTATTGTCATTTATTAATAATTGTCATTTATTTACAATTCAAGCACTTGCTATTATTAAATATCAATTCACTTACTATCATTAATGTAATATAATAATAAAGGCTTAAAATCAATCAACTCATTAACGAGACGTCGGATAGGACCCTAGATTTATTTTAAATATTCTTATGTTATCATATGGTCATTAATATTTTCAAAAATCCCCGTAATTATAACAAACCCACTTACATCATTGAAACTTGTATTCATTCAAATTTCGCTAATTTACATTTTAATAACCTTTTAACTTAGTGACCTACTTATATTTTTGTATATAAACGATACAAACTGTTTACTACGCGTCAGTTCAAATACATCCGTGCACTTGGAATGCATGAAGATGCCGAAAGGCGAAACCCGGGTCGTTAGCGACAAAACTCATGGAAAAGTACAAAATTCTAAAAATTCTAATTTGCCAAGCAAATTGTTATGTTTTTAAAATGTATATTCTCAGTAGGCTTTAATTGCGTGTTGTATCGATTGACACTCCTGAAAAAACGAAAAAAGGCTCATCGTATTATGCCCAAATATTGAAAATTTTGCGTTTGAAAGATTTCAATGATTAATCAATAAAAAATGGCCCAGAATGTCTAGAACTCGATAATTCGTAATAAAACTAAGACTGGATATTGTGATTTTCGATCATGCATTGAAATTCGATTTACATTCAACCCTCCTACAGCACCGAGATAGGGATTTCTTATGACTTACTTTGTCAACAGTAAAGGGACGTACAGCTACTCATAAATATTCCTCTAATGCACATGTTAATGAAAAATATTACATTTTTACGAAATATTTAATATACCTAAAGACTGCAGCACTCGCTTTAAATAAATCGTTTTATAACAGAAGATGCTATAAGAGGGTTGACTGTATAACTATATTCATCTATCATCATAGTATAGAATTTTTAGAAATAAATAAAAATCTTAACAAAAAAGAAGTGTTATTAAATAATATTTTTAATAGGACAGGTTGCTCGCCACTGCTTACATTATTTCTAATGAATTAGTTTAAGCACAAAACTATCTGATTGATTGCAGCTCATTAGTTTAATAGTTTGTAATGTTAACGTCATTAGTAGTATAATATTTTGTTTGCTTTGTTTCGATTCTATAACCGCCTCCTTGCTTACCGTAAAAAGGAAAAATCCCAAAATCCATTTTGTAATTTTATCATTTTAAAATGTTAGAATCAATCTTGCTTCATTACTTAAGCAAACTTTGCGATAGTAAGTCCGAAGATGCCTCTGAAAAAAGCGAAACACGTGTCACACTTAGTAGCACAATAGGTGGAATAATCAGAGTTATTTTAAATTTAATATAAAAATGAAAGTTACCGCTGAAACCATTGAAAGTATTACCTCTTACCAATAAGATCAAAAATAAATTATTTATAAATGGTTAACAATGTAAAAAAAACAGTAGCTGCATATAAAATTGCTAATAAATCTTAATCTCGGTAGACTGTTTTTCAGCATGAAATTAATTAACGCTTCTGTCCTTTTGGCTGCACAGTATCGATGTTATATTGTCCTAAAAAACAGCATGGAGAGCTCTAATAAAAATAAAAGATTTTTTCGATATCCTTATTGAGATGTTTCTATAACAGGTGCTGCGATTACTTAAACTGGTTTCCACCGGATAGGGGATGATATTTTCCACGAAAGATTGCTTTTAGCCCGAGTTGATTTATTGGATTTCTTCACTTCCGAGAAAAAAATGAAATATAATTTTTTTCAAGTGATTTTTATTTTCATCAATTTTTGCGCCCCTCATCATGATACCAATATGGTGGGTATTGACTGCAGAGACTCCAATTTGAGTATCGAATACACGTCCATTTTGCAAGTAATCGATACTCGAGTATTATGAAAAATACTCGTAATTTATAAACGTAGATTTATTTCCAAATTTAATTTACATATAAAAAAAAAATGTAATGTTTAACCGTTGCGTTTAACTGAGTCTTACGCGAGGATTTTACTGTCAGGAAATATTTTTTTAAATGGTTTTGCCGTTGACTATGTGAGAGTTTCTTTTGTTACTTTTGCTTTCGGTCCTGCTGAATTGTCTTATCAATGACAAGTTTATGATGGCGAGAGTCTATGATGACTCACTTACTTGCGGAATTCACTCGGTTGACTTCTTTGCTAATTTCTAATGGAACTTTTTTTTCACTCTTATATCTGTAAACTACATATGTTATTTTTTCCATAAATCAATCTAAAAGTCCATAAATCAATCTAAAAATCAATTCATGATTTCCTAGCCTAGAACATTGGTAAAGTATAAAATTTTATTACATATATCCATTACGGAACCATAAAATTGTACAGTATAAAATGCCTTTTTAAATACACAATGAAAGTAGCTAACATTAATGTATATAGTTTTCTATTAAGTGGACTTAAGTGTTTTTCTCTGCCGTTTATTCGGTTGACTTAAGTGGTTGTTGAAAACTTTAACTTTGCCGCAGTTGGGTTGTATATGTTGTGCTTTTGGAGTTTTTTTTTTGCTTTAAAAATGCAGTTACTCGTAAAATATGTGTCCGTTTACTGCAAAACGGGCCACTTGAAACAACCATAGAGTAATTTACAATTTTAGCTTCTTGAAAACTACTTTGCACTGGGTGGCTAACGTTAAAACCGAACAACGTTTTAATAAAAAATAATAAAAGAAGGAAACAAGACATGGCATATCGATTTTTTTACGGCAGCCTCTTTCCCTTCCCAACATGTACACTTTTAACAGAATAATTTTAAGCATTTTTAGCAGGGCTGTGGAGTCGGAGTCGGAGTCAGAGTCGTCGCGGCGTTTAACCGGAGTCGTACTAGGAGTCGAAAATTTTGAAAAGTTTGAACTTTTTATTTTGCATATAATATGTCAAATTTGGCTATTAGCCGGATTAGTAGAGTCGATATTTAATTGAATACACATGAAAAAGAAAATTATAAAAAAAGTGACAATATTAAATATTTTTTAGTCGGAGTCGGAGTCGTATTTTTGGTCAATGTTGGAGTCGGAGTCGTACTTTTTTTTACCGACTCCACAGCCCTGATTTTTAGTTTACTAATTATCAAATAATCATTAATGGTTAATAAAAAGATTTTGTTTTCAAGATAGTGATATCTGTTTATCGTCTTTTCCATAACAAATAGGCGTTGATGACAAATCGACATCTTACTTTGAAAAGGTTCTAACATTATTTTGAGATATGAGTGTTTGAAGTTTCGATTGATTAAAATTAACTCGTAACAATGAGCAAGTAAAAATGTTTCAAATTATTTATTTTCAGCATATTTTTTCACAACGTTTGCTGAAAAATAATGACATTAAAGATCTAATGATGACAATCTTAGAGCGTTGTCAAATAAATTTGGTTCAAAAGTGTGTAGATCCAGTGCAACTCTAGAATTCTGCTAACTCCGTTATTCAAGCATAGATATTTCTGGAATTCATAAATATGATAGAATGCGGTAAATACAAGCTTTTCCGACCAAAAGGTCATTTTAGGCAAACATGTCAAATATAACCTTTTCAAAGTAAGGTAACGAAATGGCTACTGAAATAAGTTACAAAAATAATAACACACTTTTGACAATTATTCAATTTATTAGGATCAGTACTGGTTTCGCTTATCGCGAGCATTATCAACTGACGATCAATGTCGAAAAGCTTTCTTTTGATTCATACAGAGTCTATTGTAAAAGACGTTTATAAATGAAGCGTTTGAATTTTGATTTTGTACTACCCTGATTTCGTCTTTCGGCATCTTCAGGTATTTCAAGTGCGTGGATGTACTTGAATGACAATCAGTTCTGTCAGGTCTGTCAAAACTGGACATTTCAAGTTTATCGGTGCACTCGAAACCCAATTCCCCGATTCAAATTTGATAAAGAAATTCCATCAAGCACGTTCAGTCGAAATCCTAAATTATAAACACGTTAATAGTTTGATATGAATTTATGGTTGTATAATAAAAAACTTCTTATTTCAAAGAGAGAAGAAAAAAGGCAGACCTAAAACATCACTGTTAAAAGATTTTCATTTTATACAAAAGAACATCAAACTATTTTTCTCTCGTCCCTTAAAATAAACACTAGTCGGTTTAAAATGGTGGAAGTTTTTCCTGCGGCATTCGTAAAATATGAGCGATTTCCTACAATTTCTTTGCGCTGGAGTTCTCAGGAGAACGTGGAACGGAAAGTGTTCGAGTTATGAATTTTCATACGCGGTAGCTGAGTTTATTTTAGCAGTTACTTGGTGATTCGTTGAAATCGCTAGGCCAGTTTATGGATAGAACCATTAACGATACGATAATTTGAATATTAAAAATAACTCAAAGCTTAATCTTTTAATTGCCATCATGTGCATGTATGGCGGTACCTCGCACGCCACGAATTTTATTGTAAATGACAATTCCTTCACTGTTTTACGAGAATCAGCTTCCACTAATGATTTTAGGACGTCATCATCGATCTTGAGAGGTCTTCCTGTTTTTGGTTTGTCCTTTAACTCCCTATCACCACTTTTGAACTTTTGAAACCGTCTAAAGCATTTTCGAAGTTTCAAGACGTCACCGTAAATGTCACAAATGGTCTGCGTAGCTTCTTTTGGTTTTAAACCTTTATCAAATAAAAACAGCATAAAATAGCGCAAATGTGTTTCTTCAATCTCCGTCTTCTCCATTTTTCTACAACGGCTCTGTGGTTAAATAAAAAAAACTGATTTCGAAATGACTTTGATCGTTCATTCCGGGCGGCAGCTATTTGCATCCGTAAAACTGCAGCAAAAACGCTTTGTGCAGCGTGCGGAAATGCACGTAGAAATGCACTTAGCACCGAAAACAGTACCAGAAAACAAATAAACATATCTCAAATGAAATTGTACGTTTTGTGTTTGCGGCTGGGAAACTATTATAACTTTGCAAAGTTAGGGTAGAACTTTTCCTGAAGGGTGCGAATATCGTTGCATATTTAAGCAAGCCACCGTAAAATTTAATATTTAACAACTTGAATGCATAGTTAGTATTCACTTCGCGGAGCACGTGGACTCTTATTGGAGCATCTTAAAAGAGCTTGTTATTTACACTCTCAATATATATACATAATCTATTTTTCTTGCATTTTGCTTTAATTTATTTGCTTAGTTGTATTCAGGGACTCCAATTCGGATATTCAAATATCAGGATATATTCGGCCCTTTTAAAACTAATAATATAAATAAAACATTTTTAGTACTTTTTCAACATAAAACCTATTAGATCAGTACCGGTTTCGCTCATGGCGGTCATTGTCAACTGATAAGGAATACAATGAAACAGTGATATTTATACAAAAGTTAAGTAAGAAATACAAGGTATGACAACCAATTGGTATTACAACTAAGCTAAGTTTAAGAGAAAAATGCTAAGTGGTCTTCAACATTTTATCACACCAATTTTTGTCATACCTTCTAATTCTTACTTAAACTTTTTATACATATCATTGTTTAAAAGATTCTGTCAGTTGACAGGGCTTTGTGTGGGGAAACCGGTTAAGAAAAACCCATGTTACGAGAATAATTACTGGAAAATGTTAAAATTGTTTTAAATTCATCTGTGCACTTGAAATGACAGAAGGTGTCAAAAGATGGTTGATGGATTTTCAATATCAAACATAACTGTTAATATTTTGTCAATTTTAAATGAACAACTCAAACTTTAAAACTAACCCTTTAAATAAATATCATTAATCATACAACTCTTACCAAGTTGACTTAATAATATTAGATGAATAAAATTTGTTGGATCTGGGTGGGTGGAGCATAAAATGTTTGAGTGATCGTCCTGACGAGGTTCTTAGAGGCCTTGCGAAGTTGGTTTTTAAAGTTGGATATTTTCACAGCTCGGAGAGTTGGAGCGAGGTGGGGACCCTGCTTCAAGCTTTCCGCACGAACCGGTGGAGGGGCGTAGGGTCTCTTTAATGTCAGGGCCTTTATACCACGCCCGGAGGTATCGGGTGCTGGCGTTCTTCTTCAAGCCTGTGATTATGCGTAGGCATTTATTTTCGACCCTCTGAAGGAGAAGAAGTTTGCTGTCGGGGATGTCTACAGACTATATGGGAGAGGCGTACAGCATGGTTGGCTTAATTACCATGTTGTATAGTGCCTTCTTATTAGCCATGCTGAGGTAGCTTCTAGCATTGAATATTGGGTACAACGCGCCAATTGCAACGAGGCTTTCCGCCTGGCTTCGCAATGTGCGTAGACCAGGTGAGGGAGCAATCCAGAAATACCCTGAGGTATTTGACAGCTGGGCTGAAACAGCAAGGGATACCACAGACGGTGATTTTCCCGTTATAATTTTTGTTATTACGTTTACGCGTGAAGAGGATCGCCTCTGTTTCGCGCCGCCGCTTTGAGTCTCCAGCGACTGAAATAGTCAGTCAGCTGGGCTGTGCCAGACTCAAGGCGACGTATAGCTACGTCCCGGTCCCTGTGCGTGGAGGTGATGGCCGTGTCGTCCGCATAAAGAGCGACAGAGCAGTTTTTGGGATTTGGGAGGTCGTAAATGAAGTGGTTAAATAGTCTAGGTCCCAGGAGACTACCCTGGGGTACCCCAGCGGAGGCGGAGCGGAAGATTTTCCTTCAACCGCTGCATAGAGGATCGGTCATTCAGATAATTTTGGATGATTTTAATAATGTATATGGGGGAGTGTTTGTCTCAACGAGCTTGTGAACAAGTCCGTCGTGCCAAACTGTATCAAATGCCTTTTCCAGATCAAGCAGTACCATTCCGGTGGTTCTTCCCTGTAAAGTCTTCGGTGATCTGACCCGTGATGCGGGATAGCTGAAGGGTGGTGGAGAGGCCTTTTCTGAAACCGTATTGAGATTCAGGTAGAATAGGGTTATGAACGGGGAGAAAGCGTTCTAGGATCACTTCTCGAGCAGTTTGCTGAGGCAATCAAGTAAACTGATTGGTCTGTAGTTGACAGCTAATGAGTGGTCTTTTAGGTTTTGGAATCGCGACGACGTGTGCCGTTTTCCACGTTACTGGAAAGTAGCCACGTAGAAAACACGCAGTATATATTTTTGCTAAGAAAATGATACCTTTTTTGCGGGAGGCGTTTCAAGATAGTGTTGTTGATGTTATCTCTACCGGGCGCTTTTTTAACGACGAGTGTTTTGATAAGTTTCTCAATCTCAACCGGCTCAACGATTTTAACATCTTCCGGGATGATGACTTGGGAAGCAAGGGAGTCTATTGACTTTTTCACGAGCGCTTTTGTAGCGGTGTCCGTGTCTGACTGGATTTCAAAGTTTTTGACGAATGCATCGGCGAGTGCGTTAGCTTTTTTCGAGATCGGAGTAGACAAATTTATTGCTTGATGGGTCAGGCCTGAGTGGCTTGATTGCAGACGAAGACGTTTTTATGCGTCTAGAGAGCGCCCAAAGTGAATTTTTGGGGTTGTCGGTGTATATACGGCAGCTAGAGAGAGAGTGTCTTCCCAAAGAGCAGTTTTGTGACTTTTACCGTGGCTTTGATTTGGTTGTGAGAGAGTTAATCTCGCGTTTGACAAAGTGATCTTCGCGTTTGGTTTTGTTCCATTCTTTGCGCAGTTTGTTACGTTTAAGAATGAGTTCGCGGCTTTCGTCCGTGAGCTCAGCGCGTGCGTGTGAGAGTTTCACTTTTGAACGTATCGGCGGCGGGCCGTGAGGATGGTTTCGGTTAGCCTCGGCAGCTGCTGAGTCTATTTCGCTTCCGTTTTCAGGGTTTTGGGCGTGAGGTGTATGTTTTGCGTGATGTACCTTTTAAATAGATGCCATTTTGCTTTCGCGTAGTCGAACTGCGGGGTTTCTTTTCTTTTTCATACGCGCCTCCTATCTCAAAGTAGACAGGAAGATGGTCCGAGTGAAGCGCATTACACTTTGGCTTTCCGACAGTCGGAGAATTTTGAGCGATCACCAAGTCAATGAAAGATGGGCGAGTTTTACCTTGTATGCGCGTTGGTTCGTCCGTATGGAGAATCGTAAAGTCCGATTTTTCGGAATGTTTGAGGAGCGAGTTGCCGCGGGAGTTGGCTCTGAAGCAATTCCACACGCTGTGGTGGGCGTTTAGGTCACCGGCTAAGACGACCGAGTTTCTGAGCTTGAGCAGCTGATCAAGTTCAGAAGCAAGGAACTTTTCCTTGGCTTTACCATACACCGATATGATAGCGTGAGGCTTCCCATTGATTTCTACTTCTATGGCAGTAGACTCAAAGCCGTTTAGAGGAGAGGTCGGGAGATGCGCGTGCTTGAGATCGCGATGAACTAATATCATGACGCCACCGCTCCCTCTCGGGAGAGGGCGGTCCTCACGGTAGCAGTCGTAGCCGTGAGCGGAGAAACGGTGTTTAGGCTTAAGGTATGTCTCTTGGATCAGGACGATATCTATACCAAGCTCTATGAGTAGTTCTTGGAGTTCGGGGCGTTTGTGGGCTGAGACGCTGTTGGCGTTCCACGTTAAGACCTTGAGTGGCCGTCCATTATCTAGCAGGTCTGCGCCTTTTACGGGGAAGCTAGTCCGAATTTGTCAAGTAGTGACTGAGCTCTGTCGAGTCTATCACTAAGAGACATTGTAGGGCTTGCGCGAATGGCGCGGGACATGCGAATACTCTCAATGATGGTGGAGATGTCTTCATTGGTGACACCATCCTCACCGTCAAGGAAAGAGTTGATGGTGTCGATTAAAGTAGCAGGAATGGGTTGTTTTGTCGCTGCTGGAGTGGGGGCATGCTCAGTATTGGGAGGCCCTGTAAGCGCGCTCTTGTAAGAGAGAACATCTGGGGCGGCTGCGCGAGCAGCTGATCGGTGGGGGTTTGCCTTAGAGCGGTGGTGGCCGCTCGGCGAGCTTCAATTGATTTGACGTAGGCAATGCGTTTTGGGCATTGCCTGTAGTTTGCGGGGTGGTCGCCTCCACAGTTGCAGCACTTGACCCCTGGGGATGAGCCTCCCTTTGGGTCGTGTGCATGCTTGGGACTCGTGTTGCTCCAGGCATTTTACGCAACGCGCGTCATGGTTGCAGTTTCGGGCTGAGTGCCCAAAGAGCTGGCACTGGAAGCACTGAGTGCCACTTGCGCTTGCACTCCCTTTAAATTTTTGGAGCGTCACCCTCACATGACAAAGAATTTTGATCTGGGCAGACATGTATGACATGTCTGTTCCTGCTGGCATGGCGACTAGGTAAAAGTAATTACGAGGTGCCGGGGACTTGGATTTTAGAAGCGATACTGATGCGGGGTTGAAGCCGTATTCGCTAACTGCGAACGCGACCTCTTCTACAGGCAGGAGGGGCAGTCCAGCGATGACTGCTTTACAGGTCCTATCCTCCTGTAAAGTGAATGAGTGGAATTTCGCATTACCACCCGAAGACCTTCGGTAAGGCAACGGTGGGCTTCCACTGATTTACTTGGACGGCATATGTGCCGTTCTTGAAATTCGTATGGAATTTATTTTCTCCCAGTATCCTATTCAGTCTTTTTTGACGATTGTGCCGTGAGGCTCTGAGTCGTCAACCGAAATTATGACGGGGGGAACGCGGGTTTTTTGGCTTCGCGGGGCCAATGGTAGGGGGTGCTGAGGGTACAGACGGGAGCGTGACTTCGGGATTTAGACCAATAAATTTGTTTGTCGCCCTTTAGTTGGCGACGGAGCGGCTAAATGCCGTTTGGGAGCAGACACCTTGGGTCTGATCCACTGGTCAAACTACGACTGTGGGAGTTGACTCTAAAAGTGGCACAGGGATTGAGTATGAGCGCGATAGTCAGCGGGACACCGGTCTCGGGAGTACTGCAGGGGCTGTAGGTGAAGTTGGCATGCTGCCGATTGGCTTGTGATTCAGTGTATCTGGTGTGAGGGCGTCGGGGAACGGTGCCCTGGTAGCTTTTGCCGAGCGCAACGTGATCGGGATACCGCTCGGGACCCGGGCTAGGGGACCGCAGGGCTTCCTCGGAGCGAGTGGAATTTTTAATTATATTTGGTATAAACGTCACAAAAATATTGCCCCTGCTTTTGCGAGAGCAACGTTGTCGACCGACGGGGCTTTTTACTTTCGGCTGAGCGTATAAAATGTTCTGGTCAGCCGGATTTACTTAGGACCCACGCGCGGTCATAAACGCAGGGCTTCCAAGAAGGGAACAGAGCGTTGTCGACTGGACGCTTTGTCATGTAGTAATTAAGTGAAACGGTAAAATGTTAAAATATGTATAGGTATAATAAGATACTAAAAGGGAACAGAGTATGGGACGCTTTTACCTGTGTCCGTAAGGAAACGGTAAATGTTAAAATATGATAGGCGAGATTGCTAGAGTGAATGCGAGAGATTTTTCGCGTAGCGAAGAGGCGAGCTAGACAGGATATTTGCTGAAATCTTGCGAAGCGAGATTTCAGACGACCTTACTCTGAGAGAGCTAAAACGGGAATGATATGGAATACAATGAAACAGTGATATTTATACAAAAGTTAAGTAAGAAATACAAGGTATGACAAACAATTGGTATTACAACTAAGCTAAGTTTAAGAGAAAAAATGCTAAGTGGTCTTCAACATTTTATTTTTACCAATTTTTTGTCATACCTTCTAATTCTTACTTATACTTTTTATACATATCATTGTTTCGTTGTATTTCTTATCAGTTGACAATGCTCGCCACGAGCGAAACCGGTCCTGATCCAATACATGTTATGTGGAATAAGTACTAAAAATGTTTTATTGTTTTTCAATTCATCTGTGCACTTAAAATGACAGAAGGTGTCAAAAAGATGGTTGATGGATTTTCAATATCAAATTTAAATCGATTTACTGAAGTACTTAATATTTTGTCAATTTTAAATGAACAACTCAATATAAAATTTAAAATAACTTTGATTATTCCACGTATTGTGTAACTAACTGTGACACGTGTTTCGCCTTTTTCAGAGGCATCTTCAGACTTACTAATTTAAAATTTAAAATAACTTTTGATTACGATGTAATCAGACACGTGTTTCGCCTTACTTAAGCAAACTTTGCGATAGTAAGTCTGAAGATGCCTCTGAAAGAGGCGAAACACGTGTCACAGTTAGTTACACAATACGTGGAATAATCAAAGTTATTTTAAATTTTATATTAAAATGAACTTCCACAAAGTTACCGCCGAAACCATCGAAAAAAAAGAACAACTCAATCTTTAAAACTAACCCTTTAAATAAATATCATTAATCATACAACTTTTGAAATCAGTTGACTTAATAATATTAGATCATAAAATTTATTGGATCTGGACCGGTACAGATAAAATGATACAGTGATATTTATACAAAAGTTAAGTAAGAAATGCAAGGTAGGACAAACAATTGGTATAACAAATATGCAACTAAATTGAAGCAACATACAAGAAAAATAGTCTATAAATAAAATGAAATAATTTCGTTGGATTGAACTGATTACTGGAATTTCCACATCTAATTATGGTTGACAGATATTAGGATTTATTTATTTACTAGTATTGCTACCCGGCGTCGCTCGGACTAAGCGACCAATAATTATTTAATGTTATATCATTCGACATAATTATATCACAAAATCTAACATCCAAAAAAGAATTAAAATAAAATCACAAACTTTATTTAATCTGATGACAGCCCCATTCTCGCCCATTAAAATGTCCAAATTCAAGGAAAAAATCTAATTTGCTGTCAAAGAAATGTCAAATAATACCTTCACGTAAATAATAAACATTATTATTAATAATAAAAGCCGGGAAAAGTTCAGTAGAAGACTAATTTATTACATTTTGACTAAATGTCTTCGCCGATAAAAATTCAAACATATTTTCATTCATATTCGTTTTTATGGCAACTTAATGACCAACAATTCAAAAGGGAATTACAGAGCCACAGACATACATACGCCGTTTCGGTTTTATATATAAGATTAGATGCACTCATTTTTGGGCTTTTACTTTGTTAATGATAATTCATACTTATTTGTTTTTTTTAGTACCTACACACTTTTAAAGGCACGTCTGTTCAAGTTCACGTAGGCCCTGAAAATACTTGGAAATGCCGAAAATCAAAATCCAGCTCGACAGTGTTAAGACTTCGTTAAAACTATTCAAATGTGATATTGAAATTCCATCAAGCACCTTCGGTCGAAACTTTATATATATTCATCTGGGATTTGATTATAGAATTGAAATAAGTAAAATGGTAAACGACAATAATCTTAGAATAACTCCTCATTCGGACTGAGGACATATCCATTAAAAGCTTTTAAAAAAAGGGAGAAAAAAAAACACTCAAAAGTTATTACGAACTTTATTGATTTCCCTGTCGCGTCAAAAACTTTCGTCACGTTATTTAATTGGACGTCTGCGACCAAAAAGCCTATTAATTGTTGAGGGAACTTTGTTCAGCCGCCTTGAGAAACTTCGGCCAAGTGTCTTCGAAGAGCTTACGTAGTCGCGAGCTTTTTTGTCGTGGCACACCGATGAAGCTTTGGTCTGCAGTAACAAAAGGTCATATTGGTGACGTATTACCGTCGTCACCAACCTTTTTTGCCAATGATTAAAAATAGTAATTCAACAACAGTTAATTGCAATGAAACTAAAAGATGGCATTACAAATGACATCAATGCACTTGATAAATATAAAACAAGATAATTAATGCATTAAAAAAACATAATAATTATTCAACAGAGAATGGTATTTCATGAGACTTAAAAACAAAACACTAAGTTTATTAATAAACATAATAAAATATTTTTAGTACTTTTTCCACATACAATTACAGGATCAGGCCGGCTTCGCTCATGGTGAGCATTATAGGTTGAAAATGCTTGCCATGAGCGAAACCGGTCCTGATCCAATACATTTTATGTGGAAAAAGTACTAAAAATGTTTTATTATTTAAATTATAATGCCTTTCCACCAAGTATTGCCAGTGAACACCTTAAAAGTGACTAAGTTTACTGCTTAAAATATCTACCTTTATACGCAGTGCATTGATTAAAAGAGCAGCCCTTACGATTGGTGTATCCAATGAGCCACGCGACAAATAAGTTCTACTAAAAAAATTGGTGTCTGTAAAGTCGGTTTACGGACGATAGTTTAATGCGTCGTCGTATATTCTATGTTCCCATATTAAATCATAGCTTTTTTTTGTGCGATTTTCCGCGCAACGGGCGTATGCGTTTTTTCTAACTAAGAATTTCGACTGAAGGTGCTTGATGGAATTTCAATATCAAATTTGAATCTTATAAATTTTGTAATTTTCTCAGTTCAAGTAAATTCGTTGCGCATGAAATGCCTGAAGATACAGAAAGGCAATAACCGAGCCGTAGGCGATGTTCAACCACACTTATATTCAATTTGCGGAAGGGTTTTCCCATGTAAAAGAACTGGCAGTCACTGCATTGCTGTCTATAAAACTTGATTTATAAGCGAAAAATCTCGTGGAAAATGAAAAAAAAATGGTTGTCTGTAAAGTCAGTTTACGGACGATAGTTTAACGTGACAACGTCATAAGAAAACATTGATGAAATGATTGCATACTTTTATGAATAAAATGGAATCATTTTTATTGAATTATCATTATTTTGTATGGATACGATATTTTGTATATTTGTTATACGTTAATCAGATTTTTAATATGCAAGAATTAATTACCTTTATTGCCGCAATTGTTGTTGTAATATAAACAATAAAAACCACATTAACATTTCACTTCACTTTATAAACAGTTGTAAACAGATCACGTGTAGGTACTGTAGGTGTATAAGTTGTGTGCTGCCGCTGTCTCTTTTCTACTCAGACGCATCGACCAATCGAGTGGAAGAGAGATAGATGCGGCACAATCCGAACGGTAGGCCGATCGTGCCTCTCTATCGCTTATCCGCGCTCTCGCTCGCACGCTTGCCTTCGGCGTAACGCGACAAACGGGACAATGAGTCATGTTTTTTCGTGCGTGCAGCGGGCGTTCATCTATTTATAAGACGTTGTCACGTCAAAAAAAAGTTTGGCTTTTTTTACAACCACGGAGAGTCTTGAGTATGACAGGTTTATCAACTCAGCCCCCGAAGAACACAATTTTTTTTACTAATATTGAAAGTGTAAAGAATAACTCGAAGAAGCTTGGTTGAATAATACTATGATAACAATGTATTTGTCGTCCAGCCTCCAAAGTTTTTTTTGTGACCTCTGGTCTAGCCAAGTTCACCAATCAAAGTCAATAATTTATGTTTTAATTTCATATTTGAGATCTCTGGCATTCTTGTTTAATGTGTCTTTTACCCTTGGGTTGATTAGGAGTGATTAAAAAATGTCTGGAATTTTTTTATTAACAAGTTATGTTGCTAATTTAAATTCGTTACTCAGTTATTATGTGATACACTAAATACACTACTAAATAATTGATAGATGTCACCTTAACCACATGGCTGCTATAACCTAAAAACCAAAAAGTTAAGAGCGTCCCTTTTGAAAGACCCTGTGGTTCAACATGTAACAATCATCGAATGCAATATTTAATACGGTAACTTACAGTCAAAAATTCTTTCATAAAATAAACTCACAAGGTATGTAAGGCAAGACTTAAAAGTTGGTCTATTGAACTCTGAAAGAATAAAGTGAGTCCGCCGCGTCTCAGTACGTGACCACTTGGTTGTTCGCGTATGGACTTAACTGAATGCTCAAAGTGTCGATCAAAACACACTTTTGATCGTTTTGAAGTTCACTTTGCGAACATCGAACATCGACTTCAACACGAGAAGTTACTTAAGTCTGAATCCCTTCGAATAGCGAGCCTTAAACTTTTTCCACTGGATGGCGCGGCGTTGATCCATGTCGTGGAGTCATCGATAAACGGGTAAATTATGGATATATGGTCACGGTACAAAATTTTTATAAAGATTTATGAAAAATAAACACAATAAATGAAATGAATGTAAGGCTAACGATGTTTCGTCTTTATTTTTTAAATTTATTACAATAGAAGATCCTAAAGAATAATTCGCAATAAGTATGAAATCTAGTTGTTTTAATTTACAGGAGCAAAAATGCAACCACAAACTACACAAATAATAATATTATACAGATAAAGACAGTCACATAAGTTTATTATTTGTTTAAAATAAAAAGAATAATTTTATTATAGGCTAATATTAAAAAACAAATTCTTCTTTCAGAACTCATACAATAATCAGTAATATTCTTCAGATTTAAATCATTTTGACTCCACATTTTATAATAATCCTCAAGAACTCAAAGAGTAAAGTGAAAACATAAAATTATAAGCCAGTATTTATAAATTTTTTGAGCTTAGCTCGAGAGGTTTGGGATACTGTCCCGTGACCATATATCCATAATTTACCGATAAACGATTTACTCCGACTATTTTTTTGCGTTTGTCTATTTTTTATAACTAAGAATTAAATTTGAATCGTTTACATGAGTTTTGTTACTAACGACCTGGGTTTCGTCTTTCGGTATCTTCAGGCATTTGAAGTGTACGAATGAAATTTAACTGATGCGAAGTAAATATTTTGTATAGCTTACATATAAAAATACAAGTTGATGTTACTAACGCAATCTTGATTGTGTGATTAAATTATAATTATCAAGTATTTTAAATGTAGTATCGAAAAAAAATCACTGAAATATTAAGCCCGTACTGAGACTCGAGCCCGCGAACAAATGACGTCAACACTTGACAGCGGAAGCCAAGTCTATATATTTTTATATCAATGATATGGTCTTAACTTACGACTCTTTGTGGAAAAGCATTACATAATATTTAAATACTTCACCAAAATATTTATAATATTTTGTAATGAGTGCACTAATTTTAACCCATTAATAAATAGCAGATTTCTAATTTCAATATCAAATTTGAATTGCTTAGAATTTTGTACTTTTCCATGAGTTTTGTCGCTAACGACCCGGGTTTCGCCTTTCGGCGTCTTCGGGCATTTCAAGTGCACGGATGTACTTGAAATGACGCGTAGTAAACAGTTTGTATCGTTTATATACAAAAATAGAAGTAGATCACTAAGTAAATTAGCGACAAAACTTATGGAAAAGTACAAAATTCAAACAATTCAAATTTGATATTGAAATTCCATCAAGCACCCTCAGTCGAAATCCTTAACTCAGCTTAACAAATAATAATAATTAAAAAAAATTGCAACCAAGAATTGTAGAATCTTATATATAAAACCGAAACGGCGTATGTATCTATGTGGGTCTGTGTAGGCTTTTATTAATATAATAATGTTTTTATTTACGTGAAGGTACTATTTGACATTTCTTTGACAGCAAATTAGATTTTTTCCTTGAATTTGGACATTTTAATGGGCGAGAATGGACAGCCCCATTCTATTAAATCCCATCAAATTAAATAAAGTTTGTGTTTTATTTTAACTCTATTTTGGATGTTAGATTTTGTGATATAATTATGTCGAATGATATAACATTAAATAATTATTGGTCGCTGAGTCCGAGCGACGCCGGGTAGCAATACTAGTAATGTTATATTTGCCAATCAAAATAGTGGTACAATTTTGAAGTTAGATTATGAGAAAATACCCGAGTCAACGATGTTAATAAAAAGGAGGTGTTATATCGACAAAGCTGATATAATAATAATTCTGAGTAATAATATTATTTGCTTGTATTTTTTTTTTATATCTAATTGAGTTTTATCAAAAGACCAATTCAATCTATAGACAAAATTATATTAAATATTTCTGTACAAAAGTTTCGGTATTCCACTTTCTCGCATTTTATATTATGTGGATATTGACCTTTCTTTGCTATAACGATGTTTTCTATTTACGCCAAATCCATTAAACACTCTTTTATAACTACGAGAAAAACTGTATACAGAAGAAAACGCAAATGTGTTATCACAAGTGATTAATTTTTTATGATATTTGTTATGTTTCGCTGGCAATAAATTCTCATTTTTATGCGATATCTGGCATCGTTCCAATGGAAACAGTTTGAGAAACAATTTTCTCAATGCTTTTTTCGGCCTTCGCTTACAAGTTGGCTCTTTTCGTCACTGGAAAAGTTTGTCAACGTGGAAAAAATAAAGCCATAAAGTTTTCAAATACAAAGACGCAGAGCTTTATTTGCAGATGCTTTTATTTAAAAGTCTTATATACAATTGAACGAGTATTGCTTCGATATTTTTTATCAAATTTATGTCTTGCACTTATCGTCAAAGGTTTTATCGTGTGTTGATGATTTTTAACTGTTTTTTAACAACCTTAATCTTAATCGTTCATACGTCACGAAATCGGTATAACCACCAGGGCCACGGGGTGAAGGCACGCAAACGCCAGTACGTGTATATTTATGAATAAATATCGTATTTTTAAATGAAAACTTATGCAGACACATCTTTTCAAGGCAATGTGATTGTTAAAATATCGATTTCGACAGATGTTACTAGGGCTTCCACCTTATTATCGTAAATATACATGAAAACATTTTTTAAATTTCACACTTTTTACATTTGTCAAATCATGGCTTTACAGCTGACGCCAATGCGCCATGCATTTGACAAATATATATTTATATTTATTTATATACACGCATATCTGATCGTCACAAATTATTATAATGTAGTAAAGACAGTAAAAATATAAAATCACATTGGAAATTTTCAAACGAGTCAACCGAGTGAGTTCGTCAAAATCAGCTTGTATTCATAAAAAATTGTGTTCGTCTGAACTCACTCACGTCAGTAAGAAATATGTCGACTTCTAAAGCATTGCCGCTTAAAATTGTTAAAACTCTTCCATTTGTTGTCAAAGATATACGTTAATTTTCTCATAAACCGCTTTTTATAAATTCTAAATACTAAAACATTTTATGTCGTTTTTTTCGCAAGTTTGTCGGAGTCACTAACTGTCTTCTTGCTAATAAAGGCATATTTGAAAATTTATTTTTATATGTATTATAGATATGCCGGAAATAAAGGGTGATTGCAATAATTAGAAAAAAAGGAAGACCCTGACATCGTCATTTGGTACATAAATCAGAAATCACATACATATATCACTATCAACGACAAATGGACTTGGTCGCTTTTTGGCATATTGTGATGTGAACAATCTTTTGATTAAACGATCGAAAATGCGTTTCAATCAACGGTTTCAGAAGCCAATATATAACATAATAAGCCAATATAATGTAATACAATAACCAAATAAGCCAATATATACTATAATAAGCCAATATAAGTACAAAAAAAATTTAACTTCGTTCGAGCAGAAAACTTACACTACAATTTTTGTGTAGTTTCGAAACAGATCAACCGAAACAGCGAAATATTGTTTATTATGAAAAACAATTCAATATATTAAACTGAAAATTTCGACTGAGGATGCTTGATGTAATTTCAATATCAAATTTTAATCGTTTGAAATTTTTACTTTTCCATGAGTATTGTCGTCTTTCGGCATCTTCAGTCATTTCAAGTGCACGGATGTACTTGAACAGTTTGTATCGTTTAAATACAAAAATAAAAGTAGATCACCTAGTTAAATTGCTATTAAAAGATGAATTAGATACTCGATACTCGAGTTATTTGAAAAATACTCGAGTAGTACTTGTAACTCATAAATGGAAATTCATTTCCAAATTTAATTAGTAACAATATACAATGTTTTACCGTTACGTTTAACTGAGTTTCTTTATCATCAATTTATTTCCACAAATTTGATTTTATTATATGTATATATCTTGGTTCATCTGAAACTACTCAAGTATTTTAAAATGTTACTTCTCGATATTCGAGTAGTTGAGATATCGAGTAATTGAAGTCTCTAGTGGGAAGGGATTTTTAACAACGTAAGTACCCATTGCCTTCGACTAGAATCGATAAATCAACTGAAAAAAACTGTTCTACATGGAATCGAACCCGCGTGGTCCGTCACGGAAGGCAACGACGTTAACCACTGCACCACGGACCTGGCTTCTATACCCCTCACGTATAAGGTATTATTGAAGGTTCAGCGTGCATCACGTATGAAATAAAATTACACGTATCAACAAGCTCTCTGGTTAATGTACAATACGAGGTAGTCCAAACACGTATTTGCAACATTATTTCAACCCCCTCGCCCCCGCTCGCATACCCCCAGTTACATGTAGAGACTCCAATTCGAGTATCGAATACTCAATACCCGAGAACACTCGTATATTTTTCAAGTGCACTCGATACTCGAGTATTTTGAAAAATACTCGAGTAATACTCGTTGACTATGCAATGTGAGATTTTATTTGTTACTTTAGCTTTGGGGGGGCCTGATGACAATTTTATGACAAATATAATATTGAAAAATAAAATACAAAACATCAAACCAATTTTAGGTTTGAAACGTTTAATTCTCTATTATTTTTTTAATTGAAATAAATGTATAATGATATAAAATAAACTTATTTATCATCTATTTATATATGTTACAGTGAAACTGTATTCTCAGTGAAAATGTATCAAGTAATAGATTTGTATGACAACATGATTTCATTGGTCACGATCATTGAATATATTGGCCCAAGACGATGATTTGCCGGCTTAAAATTTTGGTTTACTTCAATGAAAAAAAATCAGCAAGTAGTCCCTTTCATAAAAAGAGAACCAAAGAAAAACACAGACAAACATAGAGCTGAAGATAGGGCGATCAAATTTAATTTCAATGACAGCTTGGAGAAGAATATATTTTCACTAAGAATACAGTTTCACTGTGACATATACACAAATTTGAATTAATAATATATAGATTTTGGTACATGTGAAACTACTCGAATGTAATCGAGTATTTTTAAAAGTTAACTACTCGATACTCGAGTAGTTGAGATGCCGAGTAATTGGAATCTCTAGCTAGATTCCTCTGCGTGGCGCGGCACCCGAAGAGTGCGGCAGGCCGAAGGATGCGAGTCGATTAATCAAGTAGACGGTGCGGAGAGAACGCTACACACCCAGTAGTTATTACATAAATCTATTTATCAACGTCCTTAATAAAGTCGGACCATACAAGGGAACATTGCAAAAGGTCTTGTTTTACATGACTGCGAACATATTATTTTCAAAAACGCATTTGTCCACTTCAGTTTTTAGTTTTTTTTTCACATATTGCGATGGTGATGAAAGATATATTATTATAATACACCAGAGATTGATCTTCGTTTTATGTAAAGGGTCTTTTTATAAGGACGCTTAGTTTTGAAATGTAAATAAAACAAGCTGTTTGTGAGATTTCGACTAAATTTTAATTTCATTTGTAAGTATATTTTACGGCATTAAATATGGAATATAGCATCAAATGTCTGCCAATATCCATTCATTATAAAATGGGCCATGTCGCTAAAGTTGACTTTTTTGACAAATTTGGGTAAACTTCCAACTGCTCCAGAACCCAATCAGGCGTTGTCTGTGTTCGTTTACTTGTTCCTTGGTTAGTTGGATTTTATACGGGTGCAGACATAAGGCCCGATTCAAAATTCGCCAAGTTGAAGTCGCATAAAAGCCAAGTTCTTGTGAACAACGAGAAATAAGCTGCCTTGGGTTTTCATGTACACTTTCACACACAGCAGCAATGGTTTCACCAGATATTGTATTTTGATGACGTACAGGTAGGTGTTGGCCGATTATTTACCAAACTGGTTGACTCAAATTTGGCCACTAAACCACGAATAATCTACTCAGCAGGACAAAGTAACATATTTTGAGCGTCCTTATTGAAATACCCTTTATATGTAGATTTACCACGTTGACTGCTAGAAGCTCAGATGCAGAGACGCTTGATTTTGGTGTGTTGTAAATTGATATTCAAAAATAAATTGAGTCAATAGTGTTAAAACAAACAATATTTATTTTATTCAAATATGTATATTTTATTTGCTCTGATTAGTGTATTTAACAAAAGATATAGATACACACGAATGAATTTTTGACATCTTAGTTGTTGGAATATTCATAAATCGGCATAAAAGATCACGTCTTGTGGAGCGTTATTTCCTCCGTCTTTTTCATTATTGTATGTATTTTAAATAAATAAAACACAATTGAGGACTTCAACTGAAGATGCTTGTTTAATTTCAACCAGGGCTGTGGAGTCGGTAAAAAAACAAAACGACGACTCCGACTCCGACTAAAAAAGTTTAATATCGTCATTTTTTTTTTGCATACTTATCCTATTTATGTATATTCAATTAAATATCAACCCTACAAATCCAGCCAAAAACCAAATTTGACATATTAAATGCAAATAAATATAAAAAGTTTGAACTTTTCAAAATTTACGACTCCAAGTACGACTCCGGCCAAATCACCGCGACGACTCCGATCCACAGCCCTGGTTTCAAGATCAAGTTTTTATCGATTGACTTTTGTACTTTTCCATGCTATTAGCTGGTCATTAATTTATACGATACCACCTTTAAAATGCAAAACGATTGTAAATTTACCCACACAATTCATTGAAACTCAGAAACATTCTGTTAACTATACTGACAATAAATCTTAGTGACCTACTTTTATTCTTCTATATAAGCGATACAAAATATTTACTATGCGTCAGTTCAAGTTCACACGTGCATTTGAAATGTTTGAAGATGCCAAAAGGAAGCGTTGGAAAGTTTGGCTATCATTGAAACGCTACACCAGTATGGGCTTTTGCTCACCAAAAACACACATTGTTCAGAATAAGTCATCGCGGCAAATATGTGATGCTCCATGCTACGTACGTGGTTCGCTGTTACACAGAAATTTAAGTACGCCCACAATTAGAGAGTTCTTTCGTGAAACCTCTAGAATTTTTTACAAGGTAGTGGGCCATCACTGTGACCTAAAGTCAGCGAGATTATGACGAGAAGGCATCAGAGAATCGTTAGAAAACGGAGAGCCATTCTTCTCAATGACCCTCCATATGTGAAAATCAAAAGTAAGCTAACCTCTTGAACTGTAGCGATCGTGCCCTCCTATCAGCAGCGATGAAATGGGAATGCAACTTCAATATTAAAACTGAACTTAGAGACGAAGGAGACGGGAAGAACTTTAAAACCATAAATATCTTTTAATTCAGCGTTTATTTAGTTATCGAATTTCATTGTATGCCTAAAGTTCAAGGCTAAATTGTAAACAATGCATCTGGAAATAATATATAATAGTTTTTGCATTGCCCGCACATAAACTAACTAAAAACCGGGGGTTGTATCTAGGTCGAGACAACAGACGGACACAAGTAATAGATTAATGGCTTCCGGTGATGTGTTTACGTTAAAGTTCTTAATAATGAAGGTATTCAATTATTAATTTAATAGTACTTACTGTCAATTCTCGGAGAGTTAATTTTTGATTAAAAAATAACAATCTGGGGTTCTAATTTAATACACAATTTTATCAAAATATGCTCAAAACTTGTAACTTACTAATTTTAAAGAGTTTCCGGACCAGATATGTGAGAAAATGTCAGTTAGCTAGGAAAATATTCAGTTTTTTTTTTAATAATGGCAGCAAAGGAAATTATTTTGTGATTCTTTTACCTATTCAATGTCATTATGGTAAGAGATCTCAGTGATGGCTAAGATTCCATCCACCCATCCAGCAAGAGCGATTTTCTAACCACTTGTTCTATCACAACCCTATCCTTCTTTTACTACTTAAAATAAAGGCTGGGTAGCTGATTAGCAAATAGTTCTCATGAAAAGATGTCTGTTGGAATATACCATTCATTAGGATAAAATTCGGCCCCTTGGAAACGAAGAAAGCTCTCTGTAAGCAAATATGTGTTCATTACAATCGCGTATTCAAATAATTGTATGAATTCGAAGCCTTAAAAGCAGAGAAAATTTATTCATTTTTCTCTACATTTCAGGACAGCCAAAAAGAGGTTTCACCAGCAATCAATTTTCTATATTTTTTAACACATACAAATTATCTTTTCCTTATCTTTAAAACCGATGCTTTGACTTTTTGATTTTAAACTATTTTATCAAGAAATCTTAGAGATTAATCGAGCTCAGCTCAACGGTCTGCCAATTTTGAACGAGCAACTTTATTTGCCTAGTTCGCCATTGTTGTACCCTTTTAAATAATTGTTATTTTAATTTATTGTCATTTATTAATAATTGTCATTTATTTACAATTCAAGCACTTGCTATTATTAAATATCAATTCACTTACTATCATTAATGTTATATAATAATAAATGCTTGGAATCAATCAACTCATTAACGAAAGGTCGGATAGGACCCTAGATTTATTTTAAATATTCTTATGTTATCATCTGGTCATTAATATTTTCAAAAATCCCCGTAATTATAACAAACCCACTTAAATCATTGAAACTTGTATTCATTCAAATTTCGCTAATTTACATTTTAATAACCTTTTAACTTAGTGACCTACTTATATTTTTGTATATAAACGATACAAACTGTTTACTACGCGTCAGTTCAAGTACATCCGTGCACTTGGAATACCTGAAGATGCCGAAAGGCGAAACCCGGGTCGTTAGCGACAAAACTCATGGAAAAGTACAAAATTCAAAAAATTCAAATTTGATATTGAAATTCCATCAAGCACCCTCAGTCGAAATACTTAATTATATGTTTAGTATTGAAGTTATTTTCATGATTTAAAGCTTAGTGTTATGAACAAGAATGTATTGAACTATCTTCGTCTTAACACATTTAGTGCCATTTATAGCCCAAAACTGGAAGAAATTGAGCTACGTTTTTTCAACCCTAACAGACCGATACAGACATTTTGTATGCAATCGCTGCAATTTTGTTTGACGTAAATTAGTGAATCTGAAACGCACTAAAAATAAACATTCATGTAGGTCAGTTACGAAGAAAAAAACATAGTCTGTTTCTCTGTGACTTATAATGATAACTTCTCTCAAGTCCGATCTGTGGCGCAGTGTCAACGTTGTTGGCTTGCGTGCCAGACCATCCGGGCTCGATTCCTGGCACGAGCGGATTTTTTCAGTCGACGAATCTGTTCAAAGGCATAAGTGTTTGTGTTGTTGAAAATCCCTTTTCACCTTTCCTATCCCAAAGAGCGACGCATTAGCTAACCACTAGTCCTGTCCGAGTCCTCGTATCCCTTCCATCCCCTACTCTATTCGAAAAAGATAGGTTGAGCAACTGAATAACAAGCAGTTCTCGTAGAAAAACATATGTTGAGATAAAATCCGTGAGGAGTCCATATGCTCCATAGTTGGGAGAGCGGACATGATAACTTAAAACTGGAAAAATACGAATGTTTTGTATAAGTGAATCTGACATGTACGAAAAATTAACATTTAAGTAAAGTTACGGAGAAAAAAATATCATCTGTTTCTCTGTGACGTTATAAAGATAACTAAAGATCTCAAGATTTAAAGAAATAAAAATGTTGGAGCCATTTTTTTTTTGTTCGATTTTCCACATTCGTTATACACTGCCATTCTGTGACCTGAAACAAGATTACGAGAAGCTAAGGAGATAATTCAACTCAAAAAGAGGCCTGAAAATGCTGAACAGATATGAGCTCATTTAATGAAAAGCCGTTTTTATCCCCCTTGAGTGACACGGGTACGGGTATGCAGCCAACTTAAAAAGCCAAAGGTTTTGGCCTACTTCCGGTAGAGCCTTCGGTGCCATTAAATATAATCACAGATATAATATAGCGTGAAAATAACTTTCATATTAATAAGAACTTATCTTTACTGGAATTGAATTATATGATATGCTGTAAACACGTTTTCGGCCGATTGAAAAGGTTGTACATCCAAACCTCTTTTTGCACGGTTTTAAAAAAAAATATACTGAAATAGCTGTAAAAATATTTACACGTTTATTGTCTAGTAGCTACACTAAATAAATTTTGTTCTCTATGCTAAATTTAATTTAAATTGAAAACTAAGTAAATTAATTACTTAAAAATATTTGTTTGCATAAATAATCAATAAATTCAATTTATTTTCAAGTTCAAGAACGTCGTAATTTAAGTTCATTCTTTCGATGGTTTCGGCGGTAACTTTGTGGAAGTTCATTTTAATATAAAATTTAAAATAACTTTGATTATTCCACGTATTGTGCTACTAACTGAGACACGTGTTTCGCCTATTTCATAGGCATCTTCAGACTTACTATCGCATATCGATAGTAAATCTGAAGATGCCTCTGAAAGAGGCGTACACGTGTCACAGTTAGTAGCACAATACGTGGAATAATCAAAGTTATTTTAAATTTTATATTAAGTTCATTCTAATTACCTTTAAGGTGTTCACTGTCAACACTTGGTGGATTGGCATTATAATAAAAATGATGACACATTTTTAGTACTTATTCCACATAAAATTTATTGGATCAGGAGAATTTACAACTGATTTCGCTATGAGCGAAACCAGTCCTGATCCAATAAATTGTATGTGGACTACGTACTTAAAATTAATGGAACATATCTACCATGTTTGTATGGACACCACACGGTTTTTTGCACTGTTGTCATTGGAACATATCTCTCGTGCAAAAATAGGATCGGGTATATTCAATAGCAATAAATAATATAATTTATTTCAGTTGAAAATGCTCACAATGAGCAAAACCGATCTTGATTATAATAAATTAATTGTGAAATAAGTTCATAAAAAAAAAAATTGTTTTTCAACGGTTCAATTACAAAAGACAATAAAGTGTGGCTTCGGTTACGGAGCGCTCGGGCTCGAATCCCAGAACAGGCGGTGTCATTTTTCAAATCGAATTAATGATTTGGTTTATCTTTGTTGTCCAAAATTATTTCTATATTTCCTATCGCCACTCATTTGAAAACGAGAGATTGAGCAACAGCGTAACAAGCAGGTTTGTTAATCAAAAAATCTGTTGAGGTTAACTTTAGTAGGTATCCATATGCTCCACGTTGGGACCAGACATGATCTTCTAATATATAAAAATCATTGCTGGTTTGTTCGTATTTTATGCGTTGCCATACCGTTCATCCTATCGCGATAAAACTCTGTCAACTTATTTCTTGCACTTGCGCGAAGGTTATATATAAGTAAAATACACTTATAGTAGGTCTTTTACATAAACATAAATGGTTTTTCATATTTTATGCACTGCAATACCGTTCATTTTGACAACGTATTGTTGCACTTACGCAAGGGTTATAGGCTTAGTACAATGAACTTTCAGTAGATCTCGCGTGTTTCGACCCAAAGACAATCGGCAATAGACGAAAAGCAAACGGTAAATGGCATCGATACCGATCAATGTTAGTGAAATGAAATCCAAATTATTTATCTAAAATATTTTTCATCCGAAAGGACTTCAATAAAAAAAAACACGTTCTTTCTTTTAGTGGCATTGCAATGCTTTTGTTTCACTCTCTTTGAAGCTCGAAGATCAATTTCAATATTGAAACATTTTTCTCTTCTTCTTCAGGGTCGACTTGATAACCCTGACATTGAAAATTTAAGTTCGCCTACAACGGGAGGGTTCTTCACCGCGTGCCCGCGAAGCCATTTTCGTGCGCCCGGCAAAGAAATAATGATAAATAAAATGTTAATTGAACTCTCCAAAATATAAGCATATCTATCTAATTTTCTGAATAGATTATTGTCCACTGTCAGTGAGTTAAAGGGAAATTTTAATTGAACAATCGAAATTCATTGATGTTTATCAAATACTGGTATTGGAACCCGGCTTCGCTCGGACCAGTTTGGGGTTATGTTCAGCTCGGCGCGTAAATTCAGACGGGCCAAGTTGAAACAACTTTTTTCAAAATTCAAAAGTCTAGGTCAATTAAAATGGTATTAAAATGAACATTTCAGACTGGCATTGACATTTCACAGCCCCTTTCATATATTGACAGCCCCATTCTCGCCCATTAAAATGTCCGAATTCAAGGAAAAAATCTAATATGCTGTCAAAGAAATGTAGTTAATTAAAGAGAACCACTTACAGTATTATCCGATGTGATTCTTCCAAACATAAGAATATGTCTCAGAATTTGAGTGCCTCGCATTCTTGCATTTTAAAAGGTGCGAAGGAACTTGTCATTTAAGTGAAGAAATTCCATTCCATTTTTTACGGCACATTTTTTTCCATCGAATCCAGTTACTTTGAGAGTGTTACGTAAAATATTCATTACTTTGCACGCGATTAACTAAACTGCTATAACTCAAATGTAGTCGTATAGTATCAGGAGAAGAACTATCCCATATTTTTAGAAACTGAACTAATCCTATTACTTTTCAGGTGTTCACTGTCAATACTTGGTGGAAAGGCACTATAATAAAAATAATAAAAATTTTAGTACTTTTTCCACATAAAATTTATTTGATCAGGACCGGTTTCGCTCATAGCGAGCATTGTCAACTGATAAGGAATACAATAAAACAGTGATATTTATACAAAAGTTAAGTATGAGAAACAAGGTATGACAAACAATTGGTAAAACGACTAAGCAAATGATTTGAAGCAAATTACAAGAAAAATAGACTATAAATAAAATGTTTCAGACCTCTTAGTAATGCAAACTAATACATCCCCTTTAATTGTTCACGTAAATGGAATGAATTATCGTCATTTGGAAACCATTTGTTCCTAAATAAGCATACTTTTGATATCACTAAAAACTTTAAAATCCTCCATGTTCTCAGTAAATCTTTAAAACTCGATAAATTAGAAATCCTTGAAATAAACCGACATAAATTTATTCCATCTTACAATTTATTAAGCGATCAGTTAGTCTTCGTTTCTTCACCTTTGTTATATCCGATTCATTAATCTAAGCTTATTGTTTTTCTTCCTTGTACATATTTATTTCTATGTATGTATATAAAAAAAAAATATATTTCCTTTGCTTGTTTCTAATGTGTTAACTAAACTTGTATAAATATCACTGTTTTATTGTATTCCTTATCAGTTGACAATGCTCGCCATGAGCGAAACCGGTCCTGATCAAAAAAAAATATGTGGAGAAAAAGTACTAAAAATGTATTATTATTTTTATTATAATGCTATTACATTATTCTTCTGGTCATATTGATTTTTTTTTTAACCATTTCCGCTCCCAATTTAAACCATTGCGGGAGTGTACTCAATAAATTTGTAAAGTTTCACATCGATCGGTCGAGCGGTTTAGTAGTCCATAGCGGACATACACACAGACATTCATTTTTATATATATAGATAGATAAAGAATAACCAGTTAAGATTTTTATAGATTTAAAAAAATTCAGCTACTCCTCTATACATATTGCGTAGCGCTCATTTGCCTATACCTTACTGAAATGTATTCCAATACATTTACAACTGGCGGTGATACAAAAGGTGAGAGATTTAGCACTCACATTAATTTACCTGTACCTACATGTGTAATGTGTATATCGCTAACGCGCCAAGCTGGCGAAAGCCTTTTAACTAATGTTGTAATACGTTTTTCCGTGAATTGATCACAACAAACGGATAACGTAGGTATAAAGTCCCTGAATGTCAACTCTGAAAAGAAAATACACTGCGTATAAGAGAAATGTGGTTACCAAGAAGCTAAAATACGAAATATTTTAAAATACTATATTATTTGTCGAATACTTTCCATTTCCATTTTTGTTCATTTTTTGGATTGTATTTTACACATTTATAAATTCCATTTTATTTATTGAATTGGCATTTACTTATTATTACTCTTTCATAATACGGTGAACAAAATAACAATGTATTTTAATTCCATAGAAATTATTTGATATATTTGTTGATAGCTATTTCGGCATACGCCATCGTCAGAACTATGTTTAAACCTGCATTTACTCACCCTTTATACACCGTTGTAAACAGGGTACACAATTCATCGTAGTTCACTTGTTTTTTTTTGTTTGCCGCCGAAATCATTCGACAGCCGTAAATTTATTTAAAAACAAATATGAGAATAATTACAATTTTTCGCGTTTCTGTTCAAGCGTCAAAGTTCGCGTCCAGAATTAACACGTGGCAAGAATTTAGTCTCCCAAAAAGAATTTCCGGGGTAATAAAAGGTTAGGTTCATCGGCGGCATTAGCCCGCGGACCATAGCATCTTCGGACGCCATGGTAGAACTCCACCTGTTCCACCGCGTTGACTTCCAGTCAAACGTCGGACTCATACCGGAAGTCAATAGTCCCTACGGGGCACAGCCGCCGACAAACCTTCGCGGCACGAGGTTACTACACTTTCAGGCGCTTAAACTATGACACCCCAACGGAAATACAAATTAACACACAAAAGGATAGATAGGTAGGTTCATAAAAAACCGCCAACAACACGAGAATTTAAAACATTGATTCCCAAGAAAACGGATATAGCACACAAACAGATATTAACAATTAAAATCACAACAACATTTAGGGATGAGTTTACTAACATGCGTCGGGTTGACTGCACTCTGTCACCATTGAAAGCTTTACCATGCGGTTAATGAATAAAAATTCGCTCATATCTCACCCCGGGAGACTTGCTTTTGCCTTTGTGACGGACTTCTTGATATGATGGAAGAAGCTTGAGGCGGATATCGGCAAATTCCTTACACGTGTGAAGGACATAGTGCAGCCACGCCGCGACCTCTTCCCGTCACCACACAAACTCACCCCCCAGTAACACACACCACCTCGGACTAAGGCTAACGAACGAATGACTCTCCCATCTAGCCCGCGCTCGCCATTTTGTTTGCAAGGTTGCCAATGCATAAAGATTATACCCTAGGGACTAAATTGTGACATTATCCCTCAGTCTTATTTTTATTTTTCCTTCTGGAATTGAGGTGTTTGAATGGCCGCGGCGATCTGAAGTCGTTACAACCATAGCAACAATCACGTACTCCTGGCAGAAATGACTTAACTCAGAGACGAAGGAGACGGGAAGAAATTTGTCGCTAACGTGTCTCAGAACATAAAACTCCATCAAATAGATATATGACAAAAGCTGAGATGTCTTAAATTCAACCTCACCTGCATCCGATGATTATAAATGGAGCGTAAGGAGAGCTAAACAAATCACAAACCATGTCCTAGGCCAGGGGTTCTTAACCTTATTGCGGTGACGGACGTATTTGAGATTAAAGAAATGAGTGGCGGGCACATGCCAGATTTAAAAAAACAAGATTTAAGTAGTACATATTTATGTATTTACTTAAGTATTGTTCCCTTGACAGAAAGCTTTTGTTACATTCATTATATTACTACCAAACTATCTTATATATAAAACCGAAACGGGGGATGTATGTCTGTAATTCCCTTTTGCATTGTTGAAATGTCAATGCCAGTCTGAAATGTTCATTTTAATTCCATTTTAATTGACCTAGACTTTTGAATTTTGAAAAAAGTTGTTTCAACTTGGCCCGTCCGAATTTACGCGCCGAGGTGAACATAACCCCAAACTGGTCCGAGCGAAGCCGGGTTCGAACACTAGTTTATTATAAATCGGAGAGTAAAAATTATGGATTAAAAAAAAACATTTAGAGCGATATTTGACATTGCATTTAATTAACTTACTTTTCAAAATGAGGAGTGTAAGATCATAATCCCAATCGTAAAGAATTATCAAGGTTGGCATTGGTAAGTCGAGATCTTGTTTTTGATTTTATTAATTTCATGATAGAAAACAAAGATTCACACAAATATGTGGAACCAAAAAAGGACTTTATTTTGTAAGCTCTTTTTTTCGAGAGAGGGTACTTTTTATGGTCAGCTAAATTCCAAACGCTTTTGGTCCGTTCAATTTTAAGATGATGTCATTTTGAAAATCTAAAATTTCTTCTTCAATATTTGGCGTGTCTTCTTGAAAAATTTCCGCCAGGGAACTAGCTATTTTATTAATGTCTGCATTGAAAGGATTTAAGAAAAATGTAGCCACCGGTTTGATTATGGAAAATTGCTCGAAATTTTGACCGATCGGGACGAGGCGGTGCTGCCAGCAAGAAAAATACGCACATAAACAAGTGCACTATATTGACACCTCATTACCGCACCAAGATTTATACCCCAAATACCGGATATCTTACATATAAAACTGAAACGGTGTATGTATGTATGTCTGTCTGTAATTCTTTGGGAATAATATAATAAAAATGATCAACTCTGCGTCCGAGATTCGAGCCGGGGCCGGGCTATCGCGACGGTTGGAATCTCCGACATCGACCGCTAAGCCCCGATAGTATTGCTCGCATTCTTTACTTACATATTCCAAATCAACGGAAAAGGAACTTTTGACGTGCGAGTTCTTAATATCTTATATATAAAACCGAAACGGTGTATGTATGTAGGTATGTAATTCTTTGGGAATGATATAACATTAAATAATTATTGGTCGCTTAGTCCGAGCCGAGCCGGATAACAATACTAGAAATACCGAAACGGCGTATGTATGTATGTATGTATGCTGTGGGTCTGTAATTCTTTGGGAATGATATAACATTAAATAATTATTGGTCGCTTAGTCCGAGCGAAGCCGGGTAGCAATACTAGTATTTGATAAGCATCAGTGAACTTTTATTGTTAGATAAAAATTCCTTTTAACTCACTGATAGTGGAAAATAGCCTATTCAGAAAATAAGATAATAGATATTCTAATATTTGTGAGATTTCAAATAACATTTAATTTATCACTATTCTTTATTTCTTTGCCGAGCACACGCAAATGGCTTCGCGGGCACGCGGTTAAGAACCCCTGTCCTAGGCTGATCCTTCTATCGCTACTCTTTTCGAAAGAACATAGAAGCTCATCAAATGGGTAACAAACAGTTATTATACAATTGAGTCCAACAATCGAATGAACAGAATTCATATAGCATAGTAAAAATGATTACAATTATTGAGAGTCCATTTTTTAATTGAAACAATACATTTGACAGTTAACGGCCGTGAAAATTTCAACGGGCACAGCTTACGTCATTGTTCATGTACTTTATAAAATAGTTGAAAGGTTTTCCGTATTGCTTTTTTGTGAAGCAGAAATCCGAGATGTAAAACTACAACATTAATTTTTCCTCCACGAGTCTGAGCTTCAGTTTTTTATTCAGAGGAAAAAGCATTTCTTATTTGAAGTACTCGCAAGTGTGTGCTTTTTTCAATAAATATAAGTTTTGTAATTTTTTCTATAACAAGAATGAACTGTTTTTTTGCTTTATTGGAAAGATTTTCTAACTACCACGGATGTTTCTAAATAGGAGTAAATTTATTATAACTTCTTATAAAACATTTCAACATAAGTTTCACATTTAGTTTGTAAAGAAAAATAAATATAGGAGCATACATTGAACGGGGTTATTTAAGAAATTTAATAAAATGAACAGTTGATCATAAATAAATGGAATCATAGTGTCATTAATATGTTTTCTTCTTTGTTTGTTTTTTTTTTTATTTTTAAATTTTAATAATTTAAAAATAAAAAATATTTGGCATTTCAGCATACGCCAATGCGCCAAATATTCTTAATTGTGAAAGTCATGCGAGATTAACTCGATGATAAATAATGTATCAGTTGTGCACAAAATCGACGATAAATAACATACACACAGCCCAAGATCTCTTTTTTTCAATTGGAAAAATTTGACCTTGCCGGAAATTAAACCCGGGCAAAGCTCTTGCCACTAGACCACAGGGAGTAACCTTTTAAAACCATGTCCGCTCCTAATTTTAAGCATGTTAACTCCTCACCTTTTTCGAAGAGAGTTGGGATTGAAAGGATACGAGGACTAGAACAGGACCATCAATTAGTTAATCGCACTCGCTACGCGCCGCCTTTGTAGTATCGGAAGGGTGGGATCACAAACACTTATCGTATGTGAAAAATATGCACGTACTGGGAGCCGCTCCGTCATGGCATTTTTTTTTCTTACAATACAGTAAACACTAATACTTTCGATGTATTCGGCGGTAATTTGTTCCAATTTAACTTTAATATAAACTTAAAAAAAATATTCCACGTATTGTTTGACTATTTGTGACACGTGTTTCGCTTCTTTCAGATGCATCTTCAGGCTAACTATCGCAAAGTACGGTTGCTTTAGTAACCTTTTATACAGTTCATATAACAGACCCTAGCCGAAATGTTTCGTAAATTCCAAACTATCACAAATTGAAAATTTTATATTAGAACTGTGAAGTGCCTTCTATTTATTGTTTCAATAATATTGTGAATTGACAGAAAGGGCTTGATGGAATTTCATTATCAAATTCAAGCCCACCTATTGAATTAGTAGGTATTTTCATGCTTTTTAATTTTTACAATATAACATTTAAAAGCCTAAAAAATTATTTATCCAATTCATTTAAACTTGCAAACATCAAAACATTTGCTAATTTATCCAGATTTTGATGATAGCAATTGATATAAGTGACTTACTTTTCTTTCTACATATAATGTACCGGTCGTTGACGATGTACCAGTAGTTGACCTTTTGAGAATAAAATGGTCCAAAATAAGAAATGCAAATGCGGGATTGCTCTAAATTGTAAAGTTCAGACATTTTAAGGCATATGTGGTTGGAATGAGCTAAAAAAACATCACCATATAGCCAATGGAGTGCCAGGGTGGCCATTTGAAAACAACACCTAGTGAGCAAAGTGTATTATTTCAAATGTCTTAAGTGATCAATCTAGAAACGGTGTGTACCTTGTTCCTGAACCACCCATTGCTACTTGATTCAACCAAGAGTGGTGTGACAGAAAGCCCTGAGGCAACTCTGACAGAAAGTTCACTATAAAGCCCCCTGTTTAGATATGGTCAACTAATTGATTTTTCAATTTTGTGAGATGGTCAACTACTGAAACAAAAACAAGACTTCAAATAATTTAACACAACTTATTTTCAACAGGCCCTCTCGTAATTTATGTTACATAATATTAATTAACATATGATCCAATATAAGTATACTTGCTTTGCCATCATTCGGTACAATGCTAAACCTTAATCGTTATTTTTGTTGAAATTTTATCTTAAGCGTTCAGCTACTGGTACATTTACCTTATATAAGCGATACAAACTATTATTGTGGGTCTTTTTATAAGGACGCTTAGTTTTGAAATGTAAATAAAACAAGTTGTGTGAAGTGTCAAGAGCAGTAAGAACCTTTTCAAAGTAAGGTGTCGATGGCTTAAAACATATTTCAAGACAAACATGATTGAAGCTTGAAAGTTTAGAAAAAAAGAATTTTGTTTTTGAAAGAAAAACGTCAATTGAATACTTTATTATTATCTCCCCGTTTTTCCACCAGCCTTCATCTCTGCAACTTTCCCAATTATACCACCCCTGCAGAACTCAACGCTTTTGTGGGATATATTATATTTTTTCCACCCCATGGACTATTCATTGTGATTTATATGTTATCAAGTTTCAACCGATCAGGAAACGGGGCTTCAGGTTTCTAAATAAGTCTTCACTCTTTATCGCCAAAATAAGTCTTGTTAGATTAACACCAGTCCACCACGTTCAAGCAATAATTGAATTCATGAGTAATATTTCTAGATAGAAATCAATTAAATAAAAATCAACGTTTGTTTGTTTGTTCGTATTTTATGCATTGCCATACCGTTCATCCGATTGCGATAAAACTTTGTCGGCTTATTGTTTGTACTTGCGCGAAGGTTATAGGCATAGTAAAATTAACTTACAGTAAGTCTTTTATGCGCTGCCATACCGTTCATTTTGACAACTTATTGCTGCACTTGCGCAAAGGTTGTAGTACAATCAACTTTCAGTAGATGGCGCTTACCATAGACAATCGGCAAACGACAAACAGCAAACGTCAAACGGCGAATTTCATCCATACCGATCAATGTTAGTGAAATTAAATTAAATTATTTAACTATTGTGGATCCGAAAGCACTTCAATAAACACAAACACTTTTTTTTATGAGTGGCATTGCAACGCTTGTTTGGGTACCGGGTAGTTAGATATAAATATAATAACACTCTTTTTGCACTTATAACACATTCAATTTATTAGGATCACTGAGTTTCGCTGATCGCGAGCATTATTAACTGACTACGTTCTGTTATGGATAAAGAGTACCTTTCCTTTGATTCATATAGTCAATTGTAGAGTCTTTCATTCAGTGGCATTGCAACGCTTGCCGGATAGTGGCTATTTAATTATATTCACAGAAAAAAGATGAAATAGAATGATGACAGTAATCTAATATATAAAACCGAAACGGGGGATGTATGTCTGTAATTCCCTTTTGCATTGTTGTTGCAAGTTCAAACAAACGAATTGATTTCGCTCGCGAAAGTTTCGACGGTAAATTTGTTTCGTTGTCAATGTGTGTGTAGAGACTCCAATTACTCGAGTATCGAGTACTACATATATAAAACCGAAACGGCGTATGTATGTCTGTAGGTCTGTAATTCCCTTTTGCATTGTTGGTCATTAAGTTGCCATAAAAACGAATATGAAAGAAAATATGTTTGATTTTTTTATAGGCGAAGACATTTAGTCAAAATGGAATAAATTAGTCTTCTACTGAACTTTTCCCGGCTTTTATTAATATAGTAATGTTTTTATTTACGTGAAGGTATTATTTGACATTTCTTTGACAGCAAATTAGATTTTTCCTTGAATTTGGACATTTTAATGGGCGAGAATGGGGCTGTCAATATATGAAAGGGGCTGCGAAATGTCAATGCCAGTCTGAAATGTTCATTTTAATTCCATTTTAATTGACCTAGACTTTTGAATTTTGAAAAAAGTTGTTTCAATTAGGCCCGTCTGAATTTACGTGCCGAGCTGAACATAACCCCAAACTGGTCCGAGCGAAGCCGGGTTCCAATACTAGTAGTATAATAGATCTTCTTTCTTATCAATTTCCGTATGAGATAAGGACTGATAGAGGCAAAATTACATCAAAAAAGACACAGACAATGCCGAATACAAATTCATAACTCAAAAACTTCACTGATCGGTATATATTCAGTTAATATTGAACTCCATATATGTTGGAATAGTACTATACAATTTGTGTATATTTTATAGTTGAATTGAATGCCTTTCTACTAAAGATAATATACAGTTAACACACTGAAAGTAACCAATACATTGACACCTCCTAGTATGGTAGGACATCAGTACTCTCTCGAACGATCTTTTGTTCGTCTCAGTCAATGAGTTTAAGATATCAGGATAATAAATTCATTCTTGTAATACGGGCGGCTCGCTCCAAAATGTCTCTGGCTGTGTCACTTCGAGTGCACGGTATCTCATATTAAGTGCAATAACCCATAAATTAAAATTGCTTATCTCGCTTGACGCCCGACTGCATGAGCTTCATAAAAAGTTCATTAGGCGATAAATCATCCCTTATCGGCGGGCGCACGTGTTAACGATTTTTGAAACGGCCATTGTTTTTCTTTCTAAAGTAACCGTTTGTTTTCATACAGCAGTGAGAGATTGGACGGCATTGAGTATGCACGCGCCTAATCCTCTCCCTAAGAATTAAATTCGCGTCAAATTCCTGATATCTTCTTCGCTATCGTAATATTTGTGTGTTGTATAACGTCTGTGTAAACTATAAACAATTAAATAATGGATGCTAACCGCAACCACATAACGCTTTGAGATCGTCTTTTCTTTATAAGAATGCCATGTTTCTCCTACTCCGTCCCCAAAATCCCTCTTCCTGAGTGTCGGATAGGAGGCTCCTTCTCGATTAACGAGGGAGCCGGAATAAAGGTCTTCTCAACATAAACCGATTGAAAGTGAAAATTTGGTCGCTTAGTATAAAATAAATGTACATATCTTGGTTTTTGCCTTTTTTGAGTTATGGATGGATGCCACTAGATACAAAATAATATACTACGTTAATAGAAGCGAATACGAAGATATTTCAGTGATTATTAAAATCACTTTCTTGTTCACAGCACCACGTTATCTTAAAACAACACATTAGAATACATTACTATTTTATATTTAACAAAAAAATCAGTAAGCTACAGTATTGCCTTAAATAATTGTGAAAAAAAATGTATCTATTGAAAAGTAAGAAGAATCTGTACCTAGTGCAACCTGTTTTTTTGGCTATCCTGAAAAGTAGAGAAAAATGAGTAAGGTTTCTCTGTTTCTAAGACTCCGAATTCAAAGGAACAATCCCTCGAATATACGACCACAAAATAACGGATATCTTGTTACAGAGATACTTAAATAACGTAAAATCCGAAGAAGGTGTATTATTTCTCTTTTTATATAAAACGTAATTATTCTCAGAAATTTTTAATGAGGTTTTTCATGCGATGCAAATGATGCTGTTTAAAATTAATACAGTAGATGTTAATTGTTATCAATGTCAGCGTTAATATACATATTAATTCACTATTAACTTTGTGTTTATAAAGCTCTCGTAGATGTACAAATTAATAACCAACAATGCTTCTGGGTGTATGAGGCTTTGGTGTTGTGATAATCACGTGTTCTAAGAAAAGTATGTGTATTCAGTTAATTAAGCCCCTTAATGTTAATTTTCGGAAATATTAAATAGAATATGCTACATACAGATGTTGTCAAGAACAAAAGTTCATTCTATTTACGTAAGCCTTGCGATATATTAACTCGATAAAGGAAATATAATTAGTATAAAGGGTGGCCAAAAGGAAGATCTAAAGAGAAACGTGTTGTCTATGGTGGTGTATTTTCAAATCAGTTACAGGTTTCATCATAAACTACTATTTTATAACGAAAAAATATCTTTATAGTCGACCCAATACAGTGGTACATTGGGGTACGAGTTTATTTCGTTCGGTAACCTTGCTCGTATGTCAAAGCAATTTTTCCCATTGAAATTAATTGAATTGCCATTAACCCCCAAAATGTCGGTTGTGCGAAAGAGATGGAGCGAAGTATGTTTTTTATAGTAGGTCCATAGCGTTTGACAGTCGAAGTAGAATCCAATACCAACACAGATATAAATTTACGAATTCACCACTGATACATTCATATGCACCCCTTCCACACATACGCAAAGCGCGCACAGCTACCCGGCCGTTCCTCGTATCTCGAATTTAAAAGTAAAACTCTACTCGCTCGACGGCTCGTATCTCAAATATGTCCTATGTTAGGCCACTCGTATCTCAAGATACTACTGTAGTGCAAAATAAAATAATTTAAAATGAACAAGTCGTTTTTGAAGAAAGAAACCTTTTTGGGGAGTGCAGAAGACCCCCTTAGAAATGACTTATTCACTTCGAGCGACCATAGTTTTAGAGTGATATTTTCTCCTCCCAGAATATATCTACTGAAAAATACGCAAAAGTTGACTGACATTGACGTCATATGTTTCATTCAACTTCATTTTTATGAAGTCTTTTAATAGAAGCGAAAAAAGCTTTCGTTTCATAAAAAGTTTCAACAGTGAACATACTTCACAGTTCATTTATTTATTTAAGTTATCATTTCTTTTTATACGAAAACCATTTTGAGACATTTGCCATTGTTTTTTTTAACTTAAATATTTCTAAATGTACAGTATAAAATAAATATGGTCTTATATTAGAAAAATTTAACAGATGTTGTTTTATATTAGCTCACAGTTACTCAGTTGTACAATATCTGCTATTCAAAGACTAAAGATAGAAGAATAATTAAAGACTGGCGGTTAGCTGATAAAAATTACAACAGACCCTTTTAAGGATCGGAAGGGTGGAAAATGAATAAATATATCGTATTGAAAGTGCACAAGAGCGTATTGGTACCTTGATGAAAATTATTACCAGGTAGCAGGACCACCTGTCAACGTTCGCTTTACACGCGTTTTTTAACAAGGCTGTATGTTGTGTATCTGTAACGAAGAAAAATAACATTTTATTTTCATACCATTACTTTCCTACCGAAACTGTATTTAGGGTTCACTTAGTAGGATCCTAGTTTCCTTGCCATGGTTCTTGCTAGAGTGAGTACAGACTAAGTCTTTATTTCCCTTTCTCACACGTAAGCTAGCTAAGTATAACCTCAAATATTATGTCAGATGAAGGCTTTGTGTAACGAAAAACCCCTTACGAAAATGATTGTCGTAGGATAATTAACAATAGTTTCAATTCTTACCACGAATTGATCGCAATGTTGGCGTAAATTTGAAAAGATAACCATTCTTGTAATATACAGTTGCGACAGTCCGCGCACCCTTCACAATTCCATTCATTTGTGAATATTTCCTCTAAATCTTTACCGATTTTCATTTTTTTTTCTCCCTTTTGTAAAGAAAACTAAAAGCCATAATTTGAAAAAAAATGCGATATTTTAAAGCTTGAACAGTACTGAGCCAGACCTAGTCGCGTAAGCATCTGGCGACAATATGGAAAACCGCAAGAAAACGTAATCGCGATTTAAGTCCAAATTGAAGCAGTTTTCTCATCTCATGGAAGTACAAAATTCAAACAATTAAAATTCGCTACTATTTTAGTTCTAGCAAATCAAAATTTCGGGATCCCAGTACAAAACTTAATACGAATCATGATACAAACAATTTGTCACGGTTTTGCAGTGCTACCAGTAAAAGATAACAAACACTACATTTTCCACTATGACAATTTAATATCGCGTGTTGCCACTTGTCTTGAAGCGTGCAAGATATGTCTCGGAGCAATCACACTGGAAGGTTTCGTGTGGGACTATTTTATATTGTGAGAGGGTTACGAGACAGCCTTCGCTTCAGCAGTGCCAAATTACCCATTGGAATTATGTTCACCCTAGCAAACAGGAATAACGTATGAAAAGCTCCGATGAAAAGTTTCATCAATGAGGTGAAGTGAGCCAAGAAGCAAAATGATGTGTACTAGCTCAAAGCATACTTTAATTTAATGAAAAAACGAGTTTTTAATAACATTACTTCACTTGTTGGATGTTTTAAAATCTGAAAAATATGACACTGCATTATACCCACTTTTTCCGAAAAATACCATTTGGCTCACTTTACCTCTCAAGGGCTTAAATTACATTTAATTTTTTTACATTAAATCCAAGTCCGTTCCCAATGTGGAGCTTATGCCCTCCTAATAGAGGCATCTAGACGTATTTTTTCTACGAGAACTGCCCGTTACTTAGTTGATCACCCTCTTTTTAGTTTGATGACAATTGGGATCGATAAAGCAAGCCAGGACTAGTGATTAGTCAATCACTCAGCCTGGCAACATTTCATTTGATTTGTTTTTAATCTAAGTTTGCTCACAATGTGGCGCACATGTCCTTCTAATGGAGGCATATAAAATTAGATTTTTTTCTTCAAGAACTGCCCGTTACTCAGTCGCTCAAACTCCATGCAGTTCGTTGAAAAGGAATACAAAAATAAGAATAAGGAAGAATACAAATGATAAGGAGTAGGACTACTGGTTAGCCAGTCACTTTCGTTGGCCAACATTTCATTTTATTTTTAAAAATCTACTTCCGCTCCCAATGTGGCGCATAAACCCTTATAATGGACGCATCTAAAATTAGATTTGTTATACGAGGAACACTTGTTACTCAGTCGCTCAACCTTTTTAGTTTGACGAGAATAGGGACAGATAAGGCTAGGGCACGACTAGTGGTTAACTAGTCACTCTCGTTGGCTAACTTTACATTTGATTTTTTTTTAAATCCACGCCCTCTCTCAACGTGAAGCATATGATCTCCAAATAAAAGTATTTAAACATATTTATAAACTAAATATACTTTTTAGTATGGCGAGAGTTGGGATAGAAAAGATAAGGCTAAGACAGGACTAGTGGTTGGCCTGTCGCTCTTGCTACACTCCGCTTATAGGATCGGATGGGTGGGATGATTTTTTTAGACGAAACTAGCATCCATGCTTTCGGACACAATTGATAAATCAACATATTAAAATGCAGGTCGTCGTTGAGGAAATTTAAACAATGGCTACAGGGAAATCAAAACACATGGAAAAATATATACGTCGGTCAGACAGGGCGTAATATTTCGATTCGTGTCAAAGAACATGTTAGATCTTTTAATAATAAAAAAACAGATTCGCAAAATGAAAACCAATACATAGAAGAATCACATGACGTAAAATTCAGTCCCGATTTGTTTACTTTCTTGTAATAAGGGCCTTAAGCTAAATGCATTGGAACAGCTAGAAATTAATAGGTATAATCAATCCAATGAAATTCTTAATGAACAGATTACAATTAACACATCACCACTTCTTAAGCCATTAATAAACACAAATGCAATTTAAAATAAATTCTCTTGATGCATTACTAATTTTTCGTTTATTCCCACTTAGTAAAAACCCAGATTAACTTTCACTTCATGAATACACCAAATCAATAACTTATTTTTTTCCATATAATATTAAGATGGTGGAACGGAGAAGAAGATGTATAGTGTACCCTGTCTAGCTTAGGTATATAAGCTTGTTCTAATGCACGTTTAAAACATAGTTCTGACGAGGGCGTAAGCCGAAATAGCTATCAACAAATATATCACATAATTTCTGTAGAATTAAAATACATTGTTATTTTTCTTACCGTAACATAGAAAAACGTTGGTTATTCCACATTTCCGTAGCCAATGTATAATAAATAAATCAAAACACCAACAGACAAAAGTGTCTTACATTTGTTTGTAATTCCCTGAATTGATTCCGTTTTGCAAATGGTTTAGCCTGACTATTTATATCATTCAAACCGGAATTGAATTGCAGCATCGTTTAATAAAATAACACTTGCATTCAATCCGAAACCCCAGTACCAGGCTTGCATAAATGCAATTCAAAATAATACAGTATGATGTTTTATTTATTAACCCTAGTAAAATAATGAATTAAATCTTTATTTAGTAAAGCGATCATTTGCTTGATACGAAATATGTCAGGTATTCTTTTTGTAACTAAACTATACGAATAATTCCACATCTGAAGTGAAAAATATGTCCATCTAACGGAAGTATTGCTCAAAATACTTTGTTCCCTACAAGAACTGCTTGTCACTCTACATCGCTTTAGTTCGAGAAGAGTTGGGATAGAAAGGCTAAGGCAGAGATACCCAACTGAAATCACTTTGAAGGCTTTGGCCTTATAGTAGTATAATAGTGCATGGTTCTGATATTATATCTTTTATATCACCAATGAGCAAACAGCTAACAATTGATTTTTTTTTCTTTTATCCTTTTAACATGTATATTTTTTTAATGTGGACCGATAATTTTGACGTGCGACGTGATCACAGTTAGATTCGTTAAATTTCTACCAGTCAACCTCTTGCATATTTCTCCTTTAAATATTCCATTAAAAATAGTAGCTTCGATGATATTGCTCGTTACATTTCAACTGAAAGCTTGGTACCGTTGCAAAATCGTGATTGATTTATATTTCGGAGAAATATGATAGGTACGCCATTTTTTTACGTTAAAACGCGTGGCGGCATGCCTGCAAAATTAAGCGAATTTAAGATTTTTTTTAAAAAGAACCTTCGCGGGCGTCCGCAAAATAACTCACCAAAGTTGTATCGCAATCAGATGAACGGTACTAGGACGCATACGAGGCAAATAAACAAACAAATCATTAATTTATATACATATATTATTTCTTAAATCAAGACTTAATGATAAAAACAACAATTTGTTTTACTTTATTTCGGTTATATCATGAAACAACACTCTCTTTTGCAGTCGTTCAAAAACTAATCAGATACGTGTTGAGTAGGCGCTCGAGGTGTGATGACATGTTACATGCTTTCCCATGCCAGAATTCACGTTGTTATTTCAAAAGTTTAATGTTATTATATCTTTATAGAAGATAAAAGAAGTACAGAGTGAATTCAGTGACGTGCCGCGAGAGAAAACCATCTAGAAAATTCTAAAGGCCGGAAAATTGGTAACGAAATACAAAGCTTTTCCAGAAGAAGAAAAGAACTGCTTTTAATATATAATTAAAAATAACTTTTATTTTTCAACGTGTTATGTTACTAATTGTGACACTTGTTTCACCTCTTTCAGAAGCATCTTCGGACTTACTATCGCAAAGTTCGCTTAAGTAATGAAGCAAGATTGACTCTAATATTTTAAAATGATAAAATTACAAAATGGAGTTTGGGATTTTTCCTTTTTGCGGGAAGCAAGGAGGGTATTATAGAATCAAAACAAAACAAACAAATAATTATACTAATAATGAAGTTAGCATTACAAAATATTAACTAATGATATGCAATCAATTAGATAGGGTTAGGTTAATCCCTTTAATTGGAAATAATGTAATCAGTTTTTGTCTCTTGACATATTTAACCGAATGCTGTTAAACAAATTGTAACACCGATACTTCTAACTTGGCAATATTTTTTTAAGGAGTTTATCTGCGAATACTGTGAAATTATCACTTTTAATGTGTTCACTGTCAATACTTGGTGGAATGCTATAATAATAAAAATAATAACATATTATTAATTAAAATGGTTTGCCACAAAGTGGCTAGTGACAATTCTTTTTCAAAAAGTAGTAAAATTTTATAGTTAATTAATATGTTATTAATTTTGCCACACATTTTAAGCATCATTTGAGCCCGTGAGAGGTGAAGTGAGACAATTTCAACACTACGTGGAAGCTTACTACATAAATGAATAGAATAAACTATTTCAGACAAATAATGATTTAAATAGTCTTATTAAATTGGTCATATTAGTTCGCCGCAAACATATCATATAAGCTATTGAGGAGTGAAGTGAGCCAAGTAGCAAAATGACTACAATATCAGAGTATACTTTTATTTTATGTTAAAAAACAATATATCTGTTTTTTTTAATGATATCACTTCACTTGTAGGATAAATTCAGACTGCATTTAAGTAATTTTTTTCAAAAATGCCATTTGGCTCACTTTACTTTTCAGAGGCTTATTTATGAATATTTTCATCGGAGTTTTTCGACGGAGTTTTTCCCCTTCAAAATTTATTTTTGATACATCAAATATTATCATGATGTCATCAATTTTAAAAATGATTTTTCACCATAATACCGAGAAGATAAAATATAGAGTTGAAAAGTTTTCCACTTCCCGTCTGAATTTTTAATATTGTTAAGTGTTTTTCGAATACAATACCTCATCGGTCGGTCCCTGTGGTCTAGTGGCAAGAGCTTTGTCCTAGTGATCTGGAGACCCGGGTTCAATTCCCGGCAAGGTCAGATTTTTTCAATTGAAAAAAAAGAGTCCTTGGGCTGGGTGTATGTTATTTATCGTTGATTTTGTGCACAACTGATTCATTACTTATCATCGAGTTAATCTCGTATGACTTTCATAATTAAGAATATTTGGCGCATTGGCGTAAGCTGTAATGCCAAATAATTTTTATTTTTAAATTCTTCTAAAATATAATACACTTTGTGATTAATTTAGTGTCTTTTTTGCAACAGCTGTAATGACATCATATTTTTGGTATTTTGCCTGAGAACGCCACTGGGCGAAATTAATGCTAAACCTTTTATACAAAGCTAGCGTGAGAAAATATGATTAGGGAGAATTTCACACAGAAAAATGCGGACTTTCAACGTTAAGTGAGATGGAATATTTTTTTATTTCAAACGTTTATTTCAACACATCGTTGTTTTTAAATTAATATTATTTGCTTTCTTTTGAGTGTCTTTATAACGTTGATAGGTGTTTAAATTAAATTTCACATTTTTAGGTATTGTTCTTGTGATGCCAACTGTTGTTAAACAGATTAGGTAAAAGATGATTTTTAGCGTGAATGCTTGAAATCTTCATAAACTTTCAGTCCACAATTCGTTTATAAGGAAAGGTTTATAAATATACTTAAATCTTTAGAATCTAATTTTTGTTAAACCTAACCAATTGATGAATTGCCTAAAACACCAATTCATTTTTTAACGATGCATTGTTGAATGGAAGTGAATCTGTTTATTTCTAATTAAAAAGTGTTATTTAGATTGACGTAAAAACAACAATAGACAAAAACTCGTATATAAAATGTCAAGTTGATTTGGTAAAAAAATTAAATTAAAGTCAAAATATAGCAAAGTATTTCTATATGAATCATGTATTGTTGAAAGCTATATTCAACATCAATTTTTATATTTAATGTCAAAAATAAATAAATATTTGTCTGCAATAAATGAATATTTTGAAACAATTAAGTATTTAGAATGAAGAGATATTAGAATATTTGTTTTTCCATGTGTTTTGTCGCTAACGACCCGGGCTTCGCCGACCGGCATCTTCAGGTATTTCAAGTTCACGATTCAATTAATTGTTAAAAATGGTACAACTATCAACAATCATTTGTATTTATTAAAAGTATATTGATGTTTTCCAATCACTCATCGGCTCATTAGCGCAATAGTTAAGAGCGCCAGCCTTTCTGTTTCTGGAGGATGAAGGTTCAAATCCATCACGGACCATCCTTTTTTTATTGTAATTGATTTTTATATTTTAACTGACAATTCTTGATGGAGATGCATTGTTTTCACTGAAATGAACCTTGCTTCATTTTATATTTCATCAGTTGATAATGCTCGCGATTAGAGAAACCGGTCCAAATTATATGTATTAATAGTACTAAAAATGTATTATATTTATTTTAAATGAAACCTTTACCATCAAGAAGTGACAGTAAACATTTAAAATGACTACTATGATTACCAAGAAGGATATCGTCCTTCCATCGAATGAAGATGATCAGAAGATGGTTAAAAATATAAGTCAAGAGTTTAATAATGAAATTCTGTTTCATGATTATAAAGTTGTAAATAACTAATAATATAACTGTAAATAAATAAACCATTAAAACTAAAGAAACACCATGTACACGAAGTAAAATAATTGCAATAATGCTCACCAGTCTACCACATTTGAATCGCTACGTATCAGGCAAGCAGAATCTGTTCGAAGTGAAGTAGATAGTGGCTGTGTTATCACCGGTCTAATATTCGAACGCAGTGTTTTGTTTGTGTGGATGGGTAAATCTGTGTAACGTTCGAATTCTTGACTGACCTCCTACCATATTGTTATGTCCTCCTGGTATTTGTGTAGCTTCCAGAAACACTCTAATCAAATAGCTCTCCTTTCCAATATATTTGTGAAATAATTAGTTTTCAACTAAGTTCATCAAATAATTTTGATTGAATATTAGTGAATTTAATATGTTGTTTTAGCAAAAGCATTATTAACATTGTTTTATTGTTAAATCATATCCAGTTTTATCTCACCAACGAATTTTGATAGCTAATTATTCTGCAAGTGTTTTTCGATTAAAGTTAATCATGTTTATAATACAATAAATAGTTAGCAGGTAGTTTTCATACATTTTTAGGAAGTGTCTGAGGTTCGAATCTCACCCCGGTCAATTTTAATTGTCAATCAAATTAATGATTTCTATTCCTAGACACGAATGTCTGTGTTTTCTTCAAATTCTCTTCTACACCCATCCAATTAAAAAAATAGGACGTAGCGAGAGCTTTTAGCTAACCACTAGCCATGCCCTAAAGCTCTCGTTTCTATCACTACTTTATTAGAAACGAAGTGGAGCTACTGAGTAGCAAGCATTTCTCGCATAAAGCTTCCATTCCAATTTTAAGACTCCATATGCTAGATAAACATTGGGAGCAGACAAAGTTTAAAAAGACTGTCCATACATACAATTTAAAAAATCATCTTATATATTTTGTTTGCAAATACAGCCTCTTTAAAACGTTTAAAAACTACATTTTTTTGATCTTAGTATAGAAAACCATTATTAAAAGACGCTTATAAGGTAATGACTCTAACACTTACGTTTTAAGAATTTAAAAAATGCGTGGGTATAACTGAATATCTGATACACCTAGCCTTTTGGATATACATCCACAAATCAAAGCAGGAAGAAACCTTTTCCGAAGACGCTATTCAAGAAAGGCTCTGTAAAAGTATCAACAGTAAAGAAGTTTTATTAAATAATGTCCTAAATAGGACAAGCTGCTCCCCATTGCTAAATTTATTTTCAATGGGTTTAACCCTTCCTAATAGATGCATCTCGTTAGTTAATAGTTTGTTAATATTGACGTCATTAGTAGTAAAATTATTGTTTTTTTTTGTTATATCCTCCCATCCTTCCCTTATACAAGGGAAAAATCCCAAACTAATTTTATAATATAGTGATTGAGTAAGCATTTACTTGGTAGAACTCCTTTATAATACGGTAAGAAAAATAACAATGTATTTTAATTCTACATAAATTATTTTATATATTTGTTGATAGCTATTTCGGCTTACGCCCTCCCTCCGATAGTTCTGACGAGGGCGTAAGCCGAAATAGATATTAACAATATATAAAAATAATTTATGTAGAATTAAAATACATTGTTATTTTTCTTACCGTACTTATTTTATAATATTAGAATCAATCTTGTTTGTAAGTTCATGAAACACGGATTACAATTAGTAACACAATACATGGAGTAATCAAAGTTATTTTTATTTTCTGTAGCGTTACCACTCGGTAACGTCGATGACGTTTATTATCATATATAAAAACTAGTAAATTATTTACTATTGAAAATATTAAGTCAAAAAACAATCTGTTTGGTGGGTGAACATAAGTCATTAAGATGTCACTCAATATGCAGCCAAATGATGAGAAGTTAATTACTACTGCCAATCGGGAAATTCCATCGTCATCTCAATCGAGGGAAGCGATTGTATCAGGAGGGCAGATTATTGTAGGAGGTGATAGTGAAAGGTGTGTCGCAATTGTTAACGCATCCGATAACAGTAAAATGTTCGGCAGATCCAGCTCAATCACATTCTGGGATCCTGGTAATTATATTTTTTACACCCTTATTTATGACGCCTTATTATTTTTTACTGTATAACTGTCAAGATGCTATTTTGCGACGATTTCGCTCATTGTGTAGTAGGAATATAAAAATAGAGCAAAACCGACCATAATTAATAATTAAAATTGATATTCCTCCTCTTGTATTCCACTAATTATCTTTTTAATCTAAATTTATATTATAGTTAAATCTTCTTTTGATATCGCCTAGTCCCAGCATTTAGTAATATTTTTGTTAATTTTTAGTTTTAAATAAATCTTATTTGTATGTATATATCAATATTTATTTGCTTGTTTGTTTGTTTGTCGTACTCTATGCGATGCCATACGGTTCATCCGACTACATTTTGGTGATTTGTTGTGTAGATGCTCGGGAAGGTTCTGGCGTCTCCAAATCGTTCATCCGATTGCGATAAAGCTTTGGAGAATTGTTGTGTGGGCGCCCACAAAAGTTTTTTTAATTACATACATATATATATTATATGTATGTTTTTTGGTCCCGTATGTCACCCTATACCGTTCATCCGATTGCATTAAGGCTTTTGTGATTTGTTGTGTGGACGCCAACAAAGATTTCTTAATTATCTATGTATTCAAATATAAAAATGAATGTTTGTATGTCCCGTATGCGTTCATGTAGTGTTCATCCGATTGCGATAAAACTTTGATGATTTGTTGTGTGGATACCTTCGAAGGTTGTTGAATCAGTACAGCCATACAAAATTATTTATTTATTTGAACACATTTCTTTTCCACGAATAAGTGACAGCTTAAAATTCATTCATAAGTACATAGTTGCTAAGAATAGATATCTTATATATAAATGTTTCAATAACGTAGGTGGGAAATGGTTTTTAAATAGTTAAAACCCGTGTCAAAATAATCTATTGATTAACATTTTAAATTACTTTTCTAACACTTAAACGAGCGAAACATGACAACTATTTACGTGATATAATTACTTATATGTTATAATGTAAATTATTCATTCATCATGCATGAAACGCTATTACCTTCTCTGTAATAATTAAACAGAGTCCTTTGAAAATGAAAGATTGTAACTCTTAAAGGCTCACGGAGGATTTAGACAAGGTTAAAAGAAAATTTATAGAAGCTTTTGAAAATCAGATACAGCCTGAATTTACCCGGCATACCTCACCTGAGGTTTCGCCAGGGAGGTCTACCTCTGACGTCACAGCCTAGCTCCTTTGTCTGTTTCCGAAGTAAATGGCTGCATGGCGGTCGTTTGAGAATAATGAATGCTGGGAATGGGCGTCCTGCGACGTAGCTCATATTATTTTACGAAATTAATTGGATATTAAGAATTCCATCGAACATTATATTAGTATTAATTATTTGTTATTTACTCTGGTATTTGTGAAGAATTTTAATTTTAATTAACACTCGAAAGACGGTTCCTGAAAAAAGCTTGTGATCCAAAGGGGGGGGACTAAAAATACCCCGGTGTTTTGGCTTTATTGGCATAGATTTCATTACAAGATACTATGCCTTAAAATATCTTCATACATCGTTCTAAAAAATTATATGTACAAAAATCGTCAATTTTCCTATAATTATTCATATTTTAAGTCACGCATGAATGAGGCAACTTGATCGCGCTCATGTTTATTCCAGACTGGCGATATTAAAACTGTGAACGCGACCGCTTATTTGATTTGAAACGTACGTTTGAACGAGGCGCGTTTAAAATAAGATAACTTTATCTTATTGCGTATGGGCAGTGAAGTTTGAATCCTGACAATTGGTAGTGACAATATAAATGGTTTTCGGCCAATAATAATCCGACTTATTTTCTTTTTTATTTAATTGCGAAGAAGCTTGTCGATAAAAATCATCAGTTTTTTAGTGCAAAAGATGTAAAAACAATGATTTAAGAATACCAAAAGTGTACACATTGTATCACTAATATTAAGTAAGATATTTAAAATAAAGTGGATGGTGGTAAACTGTCTTACCCACCGTGGCGGCAATTTTAAATGATTCTATTTCATAAATTTGAAATTGTTATTATTACCCCGCGGGTTTTGAGAAAGCCCTTTGTGAGAAATAGCAATAAACGAATAAACAGTGATGTTGTTATTGAATTCGATGAGATCAAAGAAAATTTAATTTAATATCACTATAGACTTGGTATTAAGACACTATTACCGTACCCAACATTTCAATAATGAATAAATAATTTACTAGTAATTGTATGCTTAAAAATCACTTACATATACTAAGCTTCAATTAGAGCCGGATACAAAACACTTTTTCCTACCCAATTTATGCCACAACACTATACATTGCTAAATAGTTTAAATTGTATATCCACTACATTATTTTTATTACAAACTAGCCGGTACCCGGCGAAAGTTGCAATGCCACTCAAAAAAAAGTACTTTCGGATGCACAATATATTAGATAAACGATTTAATTTCACCAACATTGATGACATTTGCCGTTTGACGTTAGCTGTTTGTCAACACACCCGCCACCTACTGAAAATTAATTGGACTATGCCCATAACCTTCGCGCAACTGCAACAATAAGTTGTCAAAATTAACGGTATGGCAGCGCATAAAATATGAAAAAAAGTCTTCATTTCCATTCACCAAATGTAGGATATCTAAGAATTGTAGATTAGAGTTATAGATTACGAGGCGGTAACCGGCAAGGTTTCAATGCCACTCAAAGAAAGAAAGTGTTTGTGTTTATTGAAGTGCTTTGTACAACTAAGCAAGAAAAAAAGCAGTAAACTAGGAGTTTCAGTAGAAAAATTAATGTAGGAAAAAAGGCTTTCATCGACTCTTTCTTTAGATTTATAAAATTACTAGTATTAGAACCCGGCTTCGCTCGAACCAGTTTGGGGTTATGTTCACCTCGGCGCGTAAATTCAACGGCCATGGCAACTGGCAACTTAACGACCAGCAATGCAAAGGGAATTACAGACCCACGGACATACATACGCCGTTTCGGTTTTATATATAAGATATTTTGGTTCATATGAAATACCCGATTAGAGTTATTTTTAAAAGGCGGTAACCGGCAAGGTTTCAATGCTACACAAAAAGAAAGAAAGTGAAACAAATTTACCGAAGTGCTTTTCGCAAGAAACTCGTTTGTTTGAACTTGCAAAAATTAATGCAAAAGGGAATTACAGACATACATCCCCCGTTTCGGTTTTATATATAAGATTAATTCTAATAAAAAAATAAAGCATTTTTAGTACTTAGTTCACATAAAATTTATTGGATCAGGACCGGTTTCGCTCATGGCGAGCTTTGTCAACCGATAAGAAATACAACGGAACAGTGATATTAATACAAAGTTTAAGTAAGAATTACAAGGTATATTTTATATTTTTATATTTTTTATAATTAAAAAAAAGTTGGCATTACAGCTTACGCCAATGCGCCAAATATTCTTAATTGTGAAAGTCATACGAGAATAACTCTACGATAAGTAATGAATCAGTTGTGCACAAAATCAACGATAAATAACATACACCCAGCCCAAGATCTCTTTTTTTCAATTGAAAAAATCTGACCTTGCCGGGAACTGAACCCGGGTCTCCACAGATCGCTAGGACAAAGCTCTTGCCACAAGACCACAGGGACCGACATTATTGCTAATGATTATCCATACTTAATTGATTTTGATGTAATAGCTTTCATTGCTAAGAGATCTTCAAGATTATAAATATAATCTATTTTTCTTCCATTTGGCTTCAATTTATTTGCTTAGTTGTAATACCAATTGTTTGTCATACCTTGTAATTCTTACTTAAACTTTGTAAATATAAAGATCACTGTTTCGTTGTTTTTATTATCAATTGACAATGCTCTTCACGAGGGAAACCGGTCCTGATCCAATAAGTTGTATGTGGAATAAGTACTGAAAATGTTTTACTATAACGCCATTCCACAAGTATTGACAGTGAACACCTTAAAAGTGATTATAAATTCTGGCAAAAATTCAATGATTCATACACTCGTTGCAGAGCTGACCGAACCGACATATTGTATTCCTTTTGATATTATGCTTGTTCTGCGGTACTTCTTTACTTACACTTTACAAAGTAATGTTGAATCATCAAACAAGTTGCTGCACACAAAATTTTCAACGAGCTCTTTATGTCTTCCTGGTATGTTTTGGCGTGTTATTTTTATCACATTATTAAATTTGTAGTAAAATACCAAAAATACTTTACTTGCAGATTGTAAAATTATACCATGGAACGAAGCGTGGTATACTTTTGATGGATTCGGCGGTAACTTTGCGGAAGATAATCTTATATATAAAAACCGAAACGGGGGATGTTTGTCTGTAATTCCCTTTTGCATTGTTGTTGCAAGTTCAAACAAACGAATTGATTACGCTCGCGAAAGTTTCGACGGTAAATTTGTTTCGTTATCAATGTGTGTGTAGAGACTCCAATTACTCGAGTATCGAGTAGTACATATATAAAACCGAAACGGCGTATGTATGTCTGTGGGTCTGTAATTCCCTTTTGCATTGTTGGTCATTAAGTTGCCATAAAAACGAATATGAAAGAAAATATGTTTGATTTTTTTTATCGGCGAAGACATTTAGTCAAAATGTAATAAATTAATCTTCTACTGAACTTTTCCCGGCTTTTATTAATATAATAATGTTTTTATTTACGTGAAGGTATTATTTGACATTTCTTTAACAGCAAATTAGAATTTTTCCTTGAATTTGGACATTTTAATGGGCGATAATGGGGCTGTCAATATATGAAAGGGGCTGTGAAATGTCAATGCCAGTCTGAAATGTTCATTTTAATTCCATTTTAATTGACCTAGACTTTTGAATTTTGAAAAAAGTTGTTTCAACTTGGCCCGTCTGAATTTACGCGCCGAGGTGAACATAACCCCAAACTGGTCCGAGCAAAGCCAGGTTCGAACACTAGTATTAAATATAAATAGTAATTTATTCCTCTGTACTAATTTAAGGCTTAGTGGAACTATGAACAAGAAAATATTTTATCACACAAATACCTTCATATCAACTTCTCTTATTGATATGTCTCTTTAACACATACATATAGACTCCAATTCGAGTATCGAATACTTGATACTCGAAAATACTCGCTTATTTTTCAAGTACAAGATTTATATAATAGATGTCGTGAATATTTTACATAATGTTTAAACGTTGGGTTTAACTGAGTCTTACGCGTGGATTTTACTGTCCGGTAATATATATATTTTAAAATAGTTTTGCCGTTGACTATGCTATGCGATAATATATTTTGTTACTTTTGCTTTGGGTCCTGCTGACCTAAATCATCAATGACAAGTCTACGATGATGAGAGTCTAGCTTAGCTTATTAATCATTATATATATGCACAAACTTGAATTAATAATATATATTGGTACATCTGTAATTACTCGAGTACTCGAGTATTTAAATATGTTACTACTCGATACTTGAGTAGTTGAGATGTCGAGTAATTGGAGTCTATACACATAACGTAACATATTGTCGGTCCCTGTGGTCTTGACTCTAGTGGCAAGAGCTTTGTCCTATCGATCTGGAGATCCGGGTTCAATTCCCGGCAAGGTCAGATTTTTTTAATTGTAAAAAAGAGATCTTGGGCTGGGTGTATGTTATTTATCGTTGATTTTGTGCACAACTGATTCATTACTTATCGTAGAGTTAATCTCGTATGACTTTCACAATTAAGAATATTTGGCGCATTGGCGTAGGCTGTAATGCTAAATATTTTTTTTCTTTTTAAAATATATTATTTTGTATCTATTCGCATTCTAAACTCAAAATCGGCAAACATCGAAACATGTTTCTTTTATCCTTATAGGCCGATTTATGTGTAGCAAAGTGCTCAGAAAATAAATGAATAGCAAAAAGCCTTGTGATGTTAAATGGAAACAGAATTATTTTTCAGTTCTGTCGCTTCCCGGATGCGCCTGTCAACAGAGGCGTTACTAATGCATGACTCAATGAAATAGATTTTCACTGCATTGTGCTTTTAGCGGGTGACGGCCACTAGATGTCAGTATTTTTCATGCACCAACAATATTATTTCTAATACGGTAAGAAAAATAACAATATATTATAGTTCTACATAAATTATTTTTTATATTTGTTGATAGCTATTTCGGCTTACGTCTTCGTCAGAACTTAAGAAGGCGTAAGCCGAAATAGCTTATCAACAAATATAAAAAATAATTTATGTAGAACTAAAATACATTGTTATTTTCTTACCGTATTACTTAATTTTGCGTTGGGAAGTCTTTGCTCAAGCAAAATTAACCAAATTACTTTGAGACTTGCTTGGACATGCAATAGCCAAAGTGAAAATAATACCGTGATTTCCTTGTAAATACATATTACCAAGCATATTATTCCCTACGTGGTGGTAACCAAAGCCTACCAATTTCATTTGTCAAAACTTGTTTGTCACGTTGTTCCTTCGTCAGAACTAACGTTTAGTTCTGACGAAGGCGTAAGCCGAAATAGCTATCAACAAATATATACAATAATTTATGTAGAACTACAATACATTGTTATTTTCTAACCGTATTATAATGGAGTTCTACCAAGTAAATGCCTACAGTATATACAGCAAAAAGAAGTCTTGAAAAGAAATTTCAAAAATTCAACAAAACTTACTTTAATGTTTGTACTAAATACTTTGACCACTTTTAAGGTGCTCACTTTAAATACTTGGTAAAGTGGTATTAAAATATAAAAAAGGTGCTTTTATTTTTAGTAGAATACTTTGATGTTAATAAATGCTTTACCTATTCCATAATATGCCTTATGAAATCTGTATTACAAAAATACAGTAAAAAGTTGAAGTGCATAGAACGGTAAGGCATTCTGGATGCTTTCTGCTGGTAAAGAAATTGCATCTTCGTGTCAACATAATAAAATAATATTTCCTAGCAAAAGAGTGTTATATCAGGTGTCGTCAAATTATTACAACATAATAAATTACAACATTTTTTTTCAAATAATCGAATGGTTCTAAAAACTAAATGAATATCTCAAGGTGAAAACTATTAATTGATGGGAAAGGTTGGTGATTTTAACACAACCAATAATGAATTAAATTTTGGAGTGTATATAATGGGTCAGTATTTAGTTCGAGTTTGTGGTCAGTACATTAAATAAATGGTCAGTAATATAACAAACGTTCAGTATCCACTAAATCAGTATGATTGTGGTCTGTTATTAAATGAACCGGTCAGTACTTTACATATTTTAAACGGTTAGTATTTGAATTAATTGATCAGTCATTTAAAATAAATGGCTAGTTTTAGTTTGAAAGTTTGTTTGAAATTTTTTTTACCAAATACCAAACCTAACTTGTCCATACCGTTCCACTACTACTAATTGTTTTGAAATTTTTGATTTTTACCATACCGAAACCAAACCTAACTTGACCGTATTTTTTTTACCGTTGCTGAAAAATTCGAAAATTGGCTTAGCAGGGAAACTAAACAGACACCAGTTTCTTTTGTAGGAAAACTTACATGACCAAAAGTAAATTGACCTATCTTTGAATGCATCGTTTTTAGTTTGTAATGTTTTTTACTGGCCATTTCTTGAATATTTACTGACCGTTTATTGAATTATCATTTTAAACTGTTAAAACCAAATTGCTTCATTTCTCACAATACGTTGTTATTTTAAATTATATATTATGAACACCAGTTTGATTAACGATTTGGTCAAACATTGTGTCATTGATTGAAATGCCCTGCACCTGGTTTTCTCAGGATGTTTACACTCTCGCGTAGTGTTCAAAGTGTAGACTCGTATCTACTATATTCTACTCCACTTTTGCTTCTTTACGCTGCGCTTCGTAGAGCCTCCACATCGTTTGTGCATTGCTACGACAAACTACCTCTACGGCGTAGCGTTCAAACGGCTACAAATAAATCACTTTGCCAGTTATTTATTTGTTGTGCAATGTAATTGCAACCAACTTGAACCGCATTTCAAAAAGATTTAATAACAACATAGATGTCAAATAATTCTGTAGAATAACGAGTCTAATATAGTTTTATGAAAATTTTAATTTAATTTTAAATTAAGAATAAATATTGGAAAGCTTAGTTTATATCTAATATTTTCGATGGTTTCGGCGGTAACTTTGTGGAAGTTCATTTTAATATAAAATTTAAAATAACTTTGATTATTCCAAGTATTGTGTAACTAACTGTGACAAGTTTTTTGCCTATTTCAGAGGCATCTTCAGACTTACTATCGCAAAGATATATAAAAAAGATATATTATTAAATAATATTCTTAACAGGACAGGATGCTCGCCTTTATTAACATTATTCCCTATCAATAGAGTAATCACCCAACCTAACTGATTGATTGCAGCTCATTAGTTTAAAGTTTATTAGTTTGTAATGTTTAACGTCATTTGACATATATTTATTTGTTTGCTTTGTTTCGATTCTATAACCCTCTCTTGCGTCCCTTAAAAAGGAAAAATCCCAATCTAATTGATTGATTGCACCTTATTAGTATCATTATGTTATTGCATTGTTTTGATTCTATCACCCCCTTCCTTGTTTCCTTTAGAAGGAAAAAAACCCGTAATCCATTTTGTAATTTCATAATTTAAAATTTAAAATGTTAGAATTTATCTTGCTTCATTACTTAAGCAAACTTTGCGATAGTAAGTCTGAAGATGCCTCTGAAAGAGGCGAAACACGTGTCACAGTTAGTAGGACAATACGTGGAATAATCAAAGTTATTTTAAATTTTACATTAGTTTATATCACTTTCGAGAAATACACTTTATTTTAAAAAGACTTCATTGAAGTAGAATTGTCAATGACAAAAACAACAAGGTAATATAAAATTTACAAGAGAACTGAAAATTGTTAGATAATTAATCTAGATTGCGATCGGTAATCAAAAGCTAGTTAATATTCCTCTTAGTATTTAGTGTATATGTTACAGTGAAATTGTATTCTCAGTGAAAATATATTCTTTTCCAAGCTGTCATTGAAATTAAATTTGACCGCCTTATCTTCAGCCCTATGTTTGTCTGTGTTCTCTTTTTTATGAAAAGGATTGCTGATTTTGTTTCATTGAAGCAAACCAAAATTTTAGGCCTTCAAATCATCGACTTGGGCCAATAATATCAATGATCGTGACCAGTGAAATCATGTTGTCATACAAATCTATTACTTGATACATTTTCACTGAGAATACAGTTTCACTGTAACATATACAGGTGATACAAACTATTTACTTCACGTCAGTTCAAGTTAATCCATCCACTTGAAATGTCTGAAAATTCTGAAAAGCGAAAATCGTGTCGTTAATGACTAAACTCACGGAAAATTAAGCAATTAAAACTTGATTGATATTATATTATATCTTTTGTGTTTCAACTTGTTTTGACACATGTTTCTTCTCTTTAAGTATAGATTTTAACGACGTATTATTTATTAATATTGTCTGTTTGACACTTTTCTTCAGACGAAAAGTCGAACGAATGTCTATTAAACACCTTTTGATAATATCGAGGCCTTAATGCTAGAAGTGCCTATATCAGATTTTGCCCATTTGGACTTCTTTAAGAAACGTCTTTATGCCAAAAATTCCTAAGCCATTCGATTTAAAATGAATGAAATATAAGGACAGATAATTTGTATGTCATACGTCTTTCCAGCAAAAAATGTCTATGTTCACATAAAATGGATGGTCAGAAGTTGAGATTTATTTGTGTGAGAAGTGTATTTGTCTGAATTAGGCAGTTATAGTGAGAAAAATCACGACAGTACTACAAAACAAAAATACCATAAATTTCTTAATTTATTGATTGAATTGGCATAGATTGACTTGGTAGAACTCTATTATATAACGGTGAAAAAAATAACAATGCATTTCAATTCTACAGAAGTTATTTTATATATTTGTTGATAGTTATTTCGGCTTACGACATCGTCAGTACTATATCTAAACCTGCATTTACTCATTCTTTATATACCGTTATAGACAGGGTACACAATACATCTTCTTATATGTTCCACCATTCTAGTTTTATATATAAAAGCTAATCTGGCTTTTACTACGTGGGAATAAACGTTAAATTAGTACTGTATCAAGTTGATTTATTTCAAATTGCATTGACGTTTATTAACGGCTTAAGAATTGGTGACCCGTTAAGGTGTGTCTGTTCATTAAGAATCTCATTAGATTGATTAAACCTATTAATTTATAATTTTTCTAATGCAATTAGATAATAGAGCTCTAATTACGAGAATGTAAGCAAATCGGCACTGAATTAAAATTTATGTCTTGCGATTCCTTTATGAGGTGGTTTGAAAATTGCTAATCTGTTTTTTTATTATAATCATTAATTAACATCATTAATTAGTATCATTAATAAACTTGATATAAGCGGTATCTATAAAATATCCTGCGGTACATGCGATTTGATATACGTCAGTCAGACAGGTCATAGTATATCAGTTCGTGCCAAAGAACATGTTAGATCTTTTAATAATAAAAAAACAGATTCGCAATTTGCAAACCACCGCATAAAGGAATCATATGACCTAAATTCAGTCCCGATTTGTTTACATTCTTGTTATAAGAAATAGCTATCAACAAAAGTATAAAATATTTTTTGTGGAATTAAAATACGGTGTTATTTTTCTTACCGTATTAATTAACAGTTTTGCAATTTGCAAACCACCTCATGACACTTCAGCACTAGGCCTTACGTATAGTCCATTATGATTCCAATAGATATAAAGGGTCTTTTTATAAGGACGCTTAGTTTTGAAATGTAAATAAAACAAGTTGTTTGTGAGATTTCGATTAAATTTTAATTTCATTTGTAAGTATATTTTACGGCATTAAATATGGAATAAAACATCAAATGTCTGCCAATATCCATTCATTATAAAATGGGCCATGTCGCTAAAATTGACTTTTTTGACAAATTTGGGTAAACTTCCAACTGCTCCAGAACCCAATCAGGCGTTGCCTGTGGTCGTTTACCTGCAGTTCCTTGGTTAGTTGGATTTTATACGGGTGCAGACATAAGGCCCGATTCAAAATTCGCCAAGTTGAAGTCGCAGAAAAGCCAAGTTCTTGTGAACGACGAGAAATAAGCTGCCTTGGGTTTTCCTGTACCCTTTCACACACAGCAGCAATGTTTTCACCTGATATTGTATTTTGATGACGTACAGGTAGGTGTTGGCCGATTATTTACCAAACTGGTTGACTCAAATTTGGCCACTAAACAATGAATAATCTACTCAGCAGGACAAAGTAACATATTTTGAGCGTCCCTATTGAAATACCCTTTATAATAGATATCTTTTCGTTACTCACTTTTCCGACGGTGAATATTCCTAGTGCAGTGTCACAATGCATTTCTACACAGGGATTGTGTTCCCGCATACATATTTACCCTATCCCATGGGAGAAACTTGACATGTTAAAGTAGGTGAAATAAAAAAGCAAGAAAATACTGTCGGTGCACGAAAGGTTGAAAATCTGAGACATATTGCTTTTAAATTACTGAAGCGTATCGAATTTTCTTTAGATTTCAATTATTTTTTGGAAAACATGAAAGTGTTTTTTCGATGGCTTTAAATTTATTTATTATTTATTTATTATCTTTTATTATTTTACAAGTGTTGGTAATATGGTTGTCACAGAGTATTAGGGAGTACAAAAAAAGATTCAACTATTTTTCCGTACTACGGACAGCCAAAAATTCATAAGACTGGCACTCCGTTGGTATTGCAAACATCTGAATTGAAAGTCCATGTTATAGAAGTGTTTTAAAATCCAATGAATAGGAAAGAACTCTTGCAAAAATAGTTGAATCTTTTTTTGTACTTCCTAATACTCTGTCCCCAGCCGCCACTGGTTGTGACTGGCATAATTTTAAATATAATCAAATAAACGCTGCTTGTTAACTGTCTTGCGGCATGTGTAGCGCGCTATATATAGGTCAAACAGGACAGACTATTTTAATATCAGTTTTATTTATTAAGTCATTTTCAGCCAAAAGTGGAGTTAACAACATTACTCTTAAAGACATCGCACAGTCAATTCGGGTAACTTTGGACGTCAATATAACATTGGACAAAACTTGAGAAAGTACCGTTTTTTTTTTACTGACTAGTAATCGGGATCATTTTTCCGATTGATGAATATAACAAATCGATCTTTTGTCTTATATATGATCAACAAAAGAAGAAACATTCACCATAAAAATATTTTTTAAAACGAAAATGAAAATGGCATGTGCGGCGTTTGTTTTTCGAAGGTCATTTTCAATTCATCATAGGAAGGTAATTTTTGCTCGACACTATTATTTTATCCTTTATTTTTAACAATTTCATTCTGTTTCTCAGCAAAATCTTATTAAATAGGAAGAGGTTGCGAAAAGATCTTATTTCTGGCCGATCAATCGTAAGAATGATCCCGATTACTATTCAGCAGAAAAAAAAATAAACGGTTCTTGCTCAAGTTTTGTCCAATGTTATATTGACGTCCACAGTTACCCGAATTGACTGTAAATTATATGAATACTGATTTTGTATCACTTTCTTTTCAATGTATCACTGATCTAAGCTACTTCAAAACAATGCTTTGAATTGTTCGCCTTAACACACCCAGTCGAATAATTTCACGTGGTTTGTTACCGCGTTGTTAACCCGCCCACGATTGTCCGGAGTGCGCCAACCGGAAATGTTGCGGAGTAATTTGGCGCAGGTTGCACCGGAAGCCGGACGCCCACTTTGAGCAGTGGCCTAAAACAACGAGACCCTCTCTATAACAACTTAGCGAAGGCTGAATTTGGATTTCGCAGAATGAAAGTTTACTTCAATGTACTGTTACACATCGGAATAAAGTTTTCAGAGCTTTTTGAGGGTTTAGGGTAAAACTACTTCTTTTTGGATAGGTTTTAAAATGCTTTCGAAAGATCTTTCCATTTGTTTTGGGGCGTAATATAAAGATTGCCAGTCATTCTCGTTTTTTTTACTTTACTGCTGAGCTTTGAAAAGCTTTGTTCGATAATGGCTTTGTTAACGAAATTCCTACTCAAATCGTGCTTAGTAGAGACTCCAATTACTCGACATCTCAACTACTCGAGTATCGAGTAGTTAAATGTTGAAATACTCAAGTATACTTGAGTAGTTTGAGATGTACCAAAATATAAATTATTAATTCAAATTGTCTCTTGTCATCATAGCCTCTCGTCATCATACAGTTGTCATTGATAAGATAAGTCAGCAGGACATAAAGCAAAAGTAACAGAATAAATTACCGCATAGCGTAGTCAACGGCAAAACCATAAAAAAATACCAGACAGTAAAATCCACGCGCATGACTCAGTTAAGCGCAATGGTTAAACATTAAAGATATTCTTTAAATAAGTAAATACTTTGATAATATTATCGAGTACTTGAAAAATGGACAAATATTCTCGGGAGTATTCTCTACTGCCGACCTATATTGGCCAACGCTATCAATCGATACTGTTGCATTTTTATTCTATGTATTGCTGAGTCAATAGATTGCATCTCCGAATAGAAAAAAAAATATATATCTATTCATAACTGTCGCAAATTTTTTATCACATACATTTTTTTTTTTTGGATATCAATTTGATGGAGTATCAAGTTCTAATGCGTGTTAGCGCCAAAGTTCTTCCAGTCTCCTTCGTCTCTGTAATGTTTTAAACTCTTAATTTTATTTGTTGGCATACCCTTCCATCGCTGCCGACAGGAGGCCGCGATCGCTACAATTAAGAAGTCAGTTTACTATTGCGTCTCTACCTAAAGAGGGTCATCGAGAAGAATAGCTCTCGGCCTATATCGATTCTCTGATGCCTTCTCGTCATAATTCAAGCAAGCAAGAGATTGTTGGGTTATCGTGAAGGCCCACAGCCTTATGAAACTTTTCAGAGGTTTCACGAACGAATTCGCGAATAGTGGGCACACTTAGATCTCTGCGTAACAGCGATCCACGCACGAACCATGGAGCATCATATACTTGCCTCAATGACTTATTCTAGATACAGAGATAAATTAACTGGCTTCTAGGTTTTTTACTTTTTAGAATCTATTTTTCTGTTTATGCTTTTCCGAGTATAGACAGATAGATACTCGAGTAGTTGAGATGTCGAGAAATTGAAGTCTCTAGTCGGCAGGGAATATTTTGAAAATCGAATTTTATATCAGTCATTTGTTTCGGGGGTAAGGTGTTTTTAAGATGATACAAAGTCATTATCAGGCATGTCTTCTTCTTATGTCAGTTTGGCCTCAATCTACTTGAACAAAGTCACTTAGCCCACTTTGCCTATCTACCTGCCGTAACGACGTGAACGAACTTTACCGTCAAACTTGGAAACATTATACCTAATAGTTTTGTATGGGCAGTGACGTTATGTTGTACAGTGTAGACCGTAGACAGTTTGGCACTCCAGAACCTTGATGTGCTACAGAAGAATTTATAAATTAAATCTAATCGTCAATCATCACTCCATCATCAATTAAAATCCTGCATGTTAATAATAAATCTTTAAAACTCGATGAACAAGAGATTTTAGAAATTAGTAGACATAAATTCTTACCTAACTCGATTTTTTCTTCCTCGCATTTGTTATATCCGTTTCATTAACCTATTTCAAAATTAAAATATATCTTTATAAACATTTATTTCTTTGATTTGTGTTTCTTTGTTCTCTGTTAATCTATTCACAGATTATCTAATTAGCGTTGGACTGGAGTATTCTTCCCGGCTACGCTGACTCATTACAGAATACGGACATTAAGATTTATTCCATATTTAAAATGCACTTTCTCAGGTTTTTACATTGTTAATGATCATCCATACATAATTAATTTTGGATGTAATAGCTTGTATTGCTAAGAAGTCTTCAAAATTACCATTATAGCGTATTTTGTTTGTATTTTGCTTCAATTTATTTGCTTAGCAGTAATACCAATTAATTGTCATACTTTATAGTTCTTGCTTAACTTTTGTATGGTTTGTTGTATTTCTAATCAGTTGACAATGCTCGCCATGAGCGAAACCGGTCCTGATCCAATAATTGTAATGTGAAATAAGTACTTAAATGTATTATTATTTTTATTATAATGCATTTCCACCAAGTATTGACAGTGAACACCTTAAAAGTGGTACATAAGCTATCTTTTATTTTGATAATACTTTTTATTTTACCCACATAGGCTGACTTGTATAAGAGATAGAATTTTTTATAAGAGCTATGGGTCGTGCGGATATTTCGCAAAAACATGCTCGGGCACTTAAAGGTTAATCCATATACGCTTTAATTTGGAGCGTGTGGACTTCTTCTCCTTAGCAAATTAAAAAAAAGTTGATAGCTCTCAATACGTCTCGATCTTGGGATCGGATGAGATCAACGTTGTGATTTTATTGTTTATGTTATATACTAGTAAGAAAATACTGCACAAAGAAGTAAAACGTGTCAGCAGAAAAAATTCTAATTTTTTTTATGAAAAATTTATCTGTAAAAAGCTTCCACTGAACTAACAGCAAAAAAAACTTTTTTATGTTGGAAGTTGAAAGGCATTTTTAAGATAGTGTTTCTTGTGAAAGAATTCAAGACCATTCAGTTGTTTGTTGTCAGGCTAACTATTGCAAAAGTTGCTTTAATAATATCTTCAGCAACCTCTATAATGGTAAGTCCGAAGATGCCTCTGAAATAGGTAAAATAATAGCGATTTTTGCGCATATGCCTTTAATTAACTTTCCCATTCAGTACGTTTTCTTTTCCCTTGGAATTGACTGACGTGTAAGCAGTGTTTTTCACGTAAACGTTGGCGGGAAAAATTAGGCCAGGTTTTTTTGGCGCTAAAAATGAGCGAGTAACTTTAGACCTTCTCAAAACGCAAAGGAAGAGCTGGTGAAACAACAAACTTGTACATCCCGATATTCATATTTCAATTTGAATACATCCATGTAATAATTTAAATAATGGATGGCGTAAAAATATGATTGAATGGATCTGTTTTGTAATGCATTTGAAGACTGAACGTGGTTTCCCATCCCTGATTTATAAATAAGATTCTGACCAAATAATTAATGCTCGTTTATAACACTGTGTTTTTTTTTTATAAAATGGATGTACACCAAACCAAAACTGAGCTGTCGAGTTATTCCCTAAGGCATAACTGCTTCTACTTACTGAACAGTAAGATACCAGTTAGCCTATCAATACCGATGGTTACTAAAGTGTTAATATTTACATAGTTCCTAATATAATAGTGGTGTAGTAAGTCTTAGTATCGTTACTTGGCACATAGTTCACCCACATCGATTAGCCGTTTTACTGAAGCATTATAATCATAATATAATATTGAAATCTTAACACGTATTTCGCGTTAAACGTGAGTATGTATCAACCTAACCCTTTATAGGACAAATTAAATAGTTTGACAATCGAATTCAGACGATATTTAAAATATTTATTTAGTATTGAAAGAAAATTTGAAAAAAAAAAGATATTTACTATTTTGTCAGAAGCATCAATATATTCATTGATCAATTTATTATTGATCAATGAATATATGATTGAAGGTTTTGCCACTAAAATGTGACGATCAAATGTTGCAAAGAGTACAACAGGCTGATAATTTATGCGACTTTTTTTATAAATGTATTTGGGTAAATTATGGATATATGGTCACGGGGCAGAATCCCAACACTCTCTAGCTAAGCTCAAAAAATTTATACGTACTGGCTTATAATTTTATGTTTCGAGTTTACTCTTTGAGTTCTTGTGGATTATTATAAAATGTGGAGTCAAAATGATTAAATCTGAAGAATTATTACTGATTATTGTATGAGTTCTGAAAGAAGAATTTGTTTTATTAGCCTATAGTAAAATTATTCTTTTTAATTTAAAGTAAATAATGAACTTATGTGACTGTCTCTATCTGCATAATATTATTATTTGTGTAGTTTGTGGTTGCATTTTTGCTCCTGTAAATTAAAACATCTCGATTTCATACATATTGCGAAGAATTCTTTGGGATCTTCTATTATAATAAATTTAAAAATTAAAGACGAAACATTTAAAAAAAAATCGTAAGCCTTACATTCATTTCATTTAATGTCCTTATTTTTCATAAATCTTTACAAAAATTCTGTACCATGACCATATATCCATAATTTACCTGTATTTGTATATGAAATGAATGTAAAAATGGTTTTCTCCAAAAATCACAAAACAGCCTACATAAGTCAGGTGCAAATGCAATACGGTGCTCCAAATCTGTTGGATATTTTGACCTTAACGCGAGTGGTTACTATATTAACTAATTTCGGCCTTTGCCCTATAAAGGGTTAAGATACAGGCGAACGAAAAAGTTGCGGTACAAAATGGTTCGCGTATTCTATGTTGTTTCAGATGAGTCATATGTGAAAAAAATGTACCATTGTAAGAATGAATAAAGACGAAAGCCTTAAAAACGTGGAACTACCACAGTGGAAACAAATTATATTTTTAAGATTACTGATATGTTTTAAGATAGTTTTATTAGGGCTGGCTGGTTTTGGTGTCTGTGTGCGGGGCTCCGAAAGCGTCTCCCAATACTGAAAAAAAATCGCGCCTCATCTGGAAAAGGCGCTTTAGTGCCAGCGCCTGTGTGCGCCGCACACTTTGCACACGCCACGCGCCGGACATTAAAGATACGTACATCGATCTTAAGTTTACGCAAAAAACAAACCTTGCCTAAAGGTGGAAAACATTACAGGTTTTGCGTGAAGTGATTCTGATAACATTTTAATTATTCACTAAATAAAACACATAATAAAGTACTGTTTTCAAATGTATTTTGATAAAGATCAGGACCAGTTTAACTCATCGCGAGCACAGTCAACTGATTCACCACCTCAGTTTCCTCAGCGAAGATGCAATTGTTTTTCTATTGAAAGCAATTATTGCCGTCATTTTAAAATAAATAAAAGATATTTTTTTATACTTATTTAAGGTGATCAATTGAGACTGATTAGGATGTGTGTGTGTTTTATATAGTTAAATAAAATATCGATGTATACACTGAAAAATCTGCTCGAACCGGTAATCGACGTCGGTCGGTCTGTCCAAGAAGCCAGGGACGCTGACCACAACACGGAACGGGCAATAGATTATAGTCATTTGAAATATTGCGAAGAAATGGTATGATTTTTAGAAGTGCAAAGATTTCAAAGTTACAGTAAAGTCACTGCATTGAATTTATCATTATGTTTTCCTTTAAACGGCATTAATGATTTAAAATACATTCTTTTCGTTTGTCGTACGGTTGCAATGGTGTAGCGAAATACGAAAGCGAGAATCTATATATTTAATATAAAAAAAAGTTGTGATAGTTACACCACTTATAAGTCGAGAACGACTGGCCCAATTTCGATAATCTTTTCTGGCTTTGTCACCGTCCCGTATAGCAGAATAAGTATTAAAACATTCCTAAGTATCACGGCCAAAAAAGTTATCAAGGAAAATCATGTTCTCATACATTTTGTATGGAACGGCTTTTTGATGATATCTACATATATATAGTCAACCCTTCTATAGTGGACACTTCTATAGAGCTTTTTGCTATAGCGTATGCGGTGGTTTTTCGTACAATGCACGTGTCACTTGCTAACATTTATAATTTTATTTAAAATATAAATATTGGAAAAATGTTTGATTTGCTTAAAATCACAAAATACAATTGAAAAAACCAAACCCCAAATTTTGTATGGGTGCCTAAATTTATATAGCGTTTATTTGTTTATTTTATGGTCCCGTCTGATGCCGTCCCGAATAGCAGAATAAGTATTAAAACACCCCAAAGTATAACGGAGTCCGGTCCGTGGCGCAGTGGCAACGGCGTTGTCTTGCGTGCCGGACCGCCCGGGTTCGATTCCCGATACGAGCGTATTTTTTAGTCGATAAATCTGTTCAAAGGCATGGGTGTTTGTGTTGTTGAAAATCCCTTTCCACCTTTCCGATCCCAAAGAGCGACGCATAGTGACAGCGATTAGCTAATCACTAGTCCTGTCCTAGTCCTCGTATCCTTTCCATTCCTACTCTCTTCGAAAGAGAGAGGTTGAGCAACTGAGTAACAAGCAGTTCTCGTAAAAAAATATATGTTGAAATAAACTCCGTGAGGAGTCCATATGCTCCAAGTTGGGAGCGGACATGGTGAAAAAACGGAACATGGGTATAACGGAAAATATTCAGCTTATAAGTTAACACAACATCTATTGATTCTGAGGCGGTACGAAGTTTGCCGGCTCCGCTAAAAGTTTAATAAATATCTTTCTCTAAAAATATCATCCTGAATCGGGATGAATTAATACACGAACGAAACTTCAAAGGTCTCGAAAAGTTCACGGCTCGAGTAAACTCTACATGACTCGAGAACGTTCTCTCCAAATACTTTGGAGGATAAAGGAGTCAAAAACAATATAACTTACGTTAGTGACAACTTCTGTGCGGAATTATAATAATATTATAATAAGCGTCTGCGTTGAACAAAGGTTTACTACACCTGATCCTTTGAACTTTTGGGAACGGTGTGGGAAGAAATCAGATTAACATTTAACCCTAAAATGCATGATATATTTTTTTTTACTTAAAAAAATCTTATTCTTTTAATTGATACAGGAAAAATCATTGCAAAATATAAAAAAAAACGTTTTATGGCCCAATTTCAACAAGAACCACTAACGATGAAATACATTTAATACAAAACTTTTACGCTCGATAAAGTATGACAATTTTTAGTTACAAGCAGTGGCGGTTTGTCTATACCTAGTGCGGTAATGCATCATCTTGAGAAAAATGTTATTTTATAACATACATAAGTTTAATGAATATAACAAAATATTTAAGTATGTACTGAGCCCGCCCGCGCACTGATACATCCAATAATTGCCATACAGCGTGAATTCTGTGTTGATTCTGTGCAGTACCGTTTTCGATGGAATATACTTGGATGGGTGAAGAAAGGCTACGAGGAGAGAAAAAGGATGAGACAGAAGGTTGAGCAGGTACTGTACTCTCCAGCAGTGTTGCGTCCGCGCGGGCGCGAGTTTTAATTCTTATAATTTATTTTACTCAAGGCAAAAAATGCATAGCTATAATGATTTTTTAAATACATATAATATTTATTAATAATATTGTTGATACTAATAGTAAAATCAGGGCTGTGGAGTCGGAGTCACGGGTTTTTGGAAGGAGTTTTAACCTTTTATTTTAGCATATAATATTTATTTTATTTATTTATTGGTTGCCAAAAAACAATATAAAATACATGGCATTACAGCAAGCGCCAATGCGCCAAGCATTTGACAAAATAAAAAAAATTACATAACATATTACACAACAATTTTAAAAATAAGAAACAGAACAGAAACACATTATTACATCAAGTTCACTGCTGAAGATGTCCACATCAACAGGCAGCGCATTTATCAGCCGAATAGCCCTTGTAACTGGAGATTCATAAGACTTAGGTGACAAACAAATAATATGTCAAATTTGGCTTTTGGCCGGCTTGGTTGGTTGGTATTTAATTGAATACATATAAATAGGAGAAGGTGTAAAAAACCGTGACGAAACTTATCTTTTTTTAGCCGGGTCGGAGTCGTGTTTTTGGTCAATGCTCTAGTTGGAGTCGGAGTCACGTTTTTTTAACTACTCGTCAGCCCTGAGTAAAACAAAATCTAAATAAACATTAATTTTTATTTTTTACAAGCCTCAGCACTCCCAGATATCTTATCCACGAGCCGCTACTGGCTATAGGTGTTATCGTAGATAATTGCGGCTTAAAACGAAAATAAGGAATTCTCTGTAAAAAAAATGAAAATGAAGCGAGATTGTTAGCAGTCAGTCGTTAATACTTCGTGGAATAAATTTGCAAGAATTTGGTTTATAAAACCAAATGAAGCGAAAAATCTCCTTGTAAAGGGATACTGTGAGAATTGGATAGGTAAATTACTATTCAGTTTGATTGCATTTCTGCTGATAAAAGTACTTTTCCCCTAAAACTCTCCTGTAATCTCAAAGGTGCAGTTTAACAAGCACTGCATTTTTATTTTACGATTTAAAAAAAATGGTATTTTATTATATACTTTGAGATAAGAATGGGTGAATAAGCTCACTTTGACTTTGAAGGTGTTTAATATAATTTTAATATGACATATTTCAAGTTCATTCGTGCATTTAAAATGCCCGAAGATGTCTATAGGCGAAATCACGGTCTACATTGAGCTTTAAATCTTTTTGAAAGTGTTTTTTTCACTTTCACTTCACAATGTGTAAGCTGTCAATTCTTATTTGAAAGAAATCATATTTTAAAAGACAATATACAATTTGTTCCTACTAATTCCACATATATTTTATAAATACCTGAACCGGTTTCGCTCATCAAAGTTATTTTAAACATACATAGAAACAGGACTGTTTATATAATATTGATAAAAATACCTCACCTTATCAATTTCTAAATAAATAACTGTGTCAATTAAAAAAAATATCAGTTGAAAATGCTTGCGATAAACGTAACCGGTACTGATCCTTTCAAATAATTCGTTGTGAACAAGCGAAGTTTTGCTTTGAAATACGAGCAACATTTGACATACGAGGAACGGCCGGGTATCTGTGTTCGCTTTGCGTATGTGTGGAAGGGGTGCATACGAATGTATTGGTGGTAAATCCGTATATGTATATCTGTGTTGGTATTGTATTCTACTTCGACTGTCAAATGCTATGACCTACTATAAAAAATATACATCGCTCCATCTCTTTCGCACAACCGACAAATCCCATAGGTAAGACATAAATGGCGCTCTACAACTGGGGCTGGAACGGATTAATGGCATTTAAATGGAAAAAATTGTTTTGACATACGAGCAAGGTGCGGAACGAATTACTCGTATCTCGAGCTACCACTGTACTATACTATAAGTACTTATCAATTTTTCGACTCATACAATTATGCAGTTTAAATGGCGATTAATTTTATAAACTGCACCTTACGTGAAATCAAACGAACGAATGGTAAACCAATTCTGAAAGCGTTAAAAAAGCGGTAGCTTGTTCCATCACGACTTTTAAATTAAAGGGAATTACTTCAATTCACAAACTACGGCTAGCTGCTCACACCCACTGCTACCTTTATTTTCAGTGGCAAAATTTTTTTTTGAATAGAGAATTCCGTTGGCGTTTAAATGTCCGTAAAATGGTTTTTATATCTGCATTATTGAATCTTTCATACAGAAACCAACAAAGATTTTTATTTTTATAGATTGACGTACAAATCTTTTGCATATAATTGATATATAAAACCATACAGCGTCATCTTATTTTATTGGTCCCGGGATTTGGAATATTTTTTTGATGGTCGAAAATTTTCATTTTTATCACATACTAGTATTGCTAACCGGCGTCGCTCGGACTAAGCGACCAATAATTATTTAATGTAATATCATTCGACATAATTATATCACAAAATCTAACATCCAAAATAGAGTTAAAATAAAATCACAAACTTTATTTAATTTATTGATTGGGTAAGCATTTACTTGGTAGAACTCCATTATAATTTGGAAAGAAAAATAACACTGTATTTTAGTTCTACATAAATTATTTTATATATTTGTTGATAGCTGTTTTTATATTACTTTATCTAATTTGATGACAGCCCCATTTTCGCCCATTAAAATGTACAAATTCAAGGAAAAAATCTAATTTGCTAAATAATAAACATTATTATATTAATAAAAGCCGGGAAAAGTTCAGTAGAAGACTAATTTATTACATTTTGACTAAATGTCTTCGCCGATAAAAATTTAAAAATATTTTCTTTCAAATTCGTTTTTATGGCAACTTAATGACCAACAATGCAAAAGAGAATTACAGACCCACAGACATACATACGCCGTTTTGGTTATATGTACAAGATTAGCCATGTTCAAGTATAAAAATGATAAAAAAAATTTAGTACTTATTCCACATAAAATTGATTGGATTAGGACCGGTTTCGATCATGTCGACCATTATCAACTGATAAGAAATACAACAGTGATATTTATACAAAAATTAAAGCAAGAATTACAAGGTATGACAAACAATTGGTATTACAACTATGCAAATAATTGAAGCATTTTTTTTCCATATCCGCTCCATTATCAGAACATATGGCCACCACATGGTGCCTCTAGGATTCAGCCAACTTCCTCGCTTCTTCCCAAGTCATCCCTGCGTCCCGTAGTTCCCCCGAGTACATCCTATGGATGGTCATCAAAGGCCTTCCGGGGCCACGGGATCCATCGGGTTGATAAAAGAAGCAGGCAGGATTCAGGCTCCCATGGGGCATCCGCAGCACATTTCCAAGCCAGGTCCATCGTCGCCTTTTTATTTTGGACGTAATATGGGGCTGGTTTGTCGGCTCTCTTACCTCCGTGATCCTGACAAAGTCAAACCACCGTACTCCTAATATTCGTCACAGACATCTGTTTTCAAAGCACAGTATATGGTTACCCTGTGCTTTTGTAATGTAACATGACTTGCAACCGTAAAACAGCATAGTAAGTATGCATGCGTTGAATAAGGCACTTGGTTCTGACCGAGTACAACCGTGAGTCCCAGACTTTCCGCATTGAATTAAAGGAAGCAAAATAGACTATAATATTAAAATGTTGTAAACCTCTTAGCAATGCAAGCTAATTCATAAAAAAAAAATAGTATGAATGATCATTAACAAAGTAAAAACCAAAATAAGTCGAGAAACTCGTCTGAAATAGACAATGTGATGAAAATGGAAAAAGTGTTTTCAGTGTTGGTTCATATGGCAATGCACCACGGCATAAGTCTGGGTAGTTATAATATACTGAATAAATATTTTTAGATGACAAACAAAATACAAACACATACACGGACTTGATCTGTATTTTTAGTGCATGCAGTGTTTCGCGATGCAATTCCAAGTATGCGCGCGCCGAGAGGCGAAATGCATTATCGTGTGGTATGCCCACTGCCACTCGAGAAACTTCCTACGTAGGTGGAACTTTGCTGGGGGCCAGATGCTGTTACCGGCCGACAAGGGTGAAGCCGAAGCAAATGGTTGCTTAGCCATATAAAAGACTACTGAAAAAGAAAACAAAGACACACATTGGCAAGTACATATTATGTGAAGATGTTTGAAACGACAAAATTGTTTGTTTATTTTATTTGGTATCTAAAATATATATTCACTATTTCGAACACTTTCGTTCAGCACCGAGTTTGTGAAACGGACGTATCTACACTGTTTCCTTTTTGATTTTGCATGTTCTTGAGGCTAGTGACTCCAAGTCAAGTATCGAATACTCGATACTCGAGTATACTCGTCCATTTTTCAATTACTCGATACTTGAGTATTTTTGAAAAATACTCGAGTTATACTCGTAATTTAAAAATGAAGATTTATTTAGAAATTTAATTTGCTTATTTAAAAAAATATATAAACAATGTTTAACAGTTTAACTGAGTCTTACGTGTGAATTATACTGAGAAATAGATTTTTTGCAAATGTTTTTGTCGTTGAATATGCTATCCGAGAATTTCTTTTGTTACTTTTCTTTAAGTTTATGATGACGAGAGTCTGTGATGCATTAGACAAGATAAAATTTTGAAAAAGCATCTAATTAATGTACACAAAATTTGAATTTTCATATTTATTTTGGTGCATCTGAACTACTCGAGTATACTCGAGTACTCGAGTATTTTAAAATTTTACTACGCGATACTCGAGTAGTTGAGATGTCGAGTAATTTGAGTCTCTAATTGAGGCCCAAATCGCAACACGTAGCGTTTGAAATTGAATTAATGACATAATGAATTAATGTAATAATGAAAAATAATTCTTTGGAAAAAACTGAAAATACTTCTTCTTCTTCTGTGTTTTAGGACCAGCTGTTTCATATTTGGCCATGGTCTTGACGAAGTCAACTTATCTTAGTTCAGTTGCCTTAAAAGCTAACAAATATAGTGATTTTTGACTTAATACACGTTCTTTCAAAGAGATGTAAGCTGCAAATGCCGCATTCGTATCGAATTTAGCTTTGAAGTTTGAAAAAAGAGGACCTGTGCAATTTGCGGTGTGGAAAAGGCCATTCACCACATCAATAATATAATCTGTTTTGTATGGATTACATCCATGTGTCTTTTTACATTCGACATGATATTAGCTCAAATTAGAATATTTTCTTACCTACTCGAAATCAACTAAATCAACCAAATTAAATTTCGCCGTGCAAAAAGGATTTATACTACATCAATTACATTATCTGTGCGGAGTGGGTTATACCCGTTTGCCTTTCTACAGTCTACATGATATCATATTTTCGATGGTTTCGGCGGTAACTTTGTGGAAGTTCATTTTAATAATTACATGATATCAGTTCACATTAGGGACCCCAATTTCTCGACAACTCAACTACTCGAGTATCGAGTAGTCAAATATAAAAATATTCGAGTACTTTAGTATACTCGAGTAGTTTCAGATATACCAAAAGATATATTATTTGTTAAAATTTTGTATATCAATAGATGGTAAACAAATAAATAAGCTTATTTAATTTCATTTATACATTTATTTCAATTTATGAAATCTATATTTCAAAAACAGGAGATAATTAATCGGCTCAAATTTTAAATTGGTTCGAAGTTTTGCTTTTTTACTCACGCAATAGAAAAAACTCTCTCTGTTGCTCTTTTTCTGTCCGCTTCTTAAAACAAAATAAAATTTGGAAATAAACCTTCATTTTCTGTCCGCTGCTTAAAACAAAATAAAGTTTGGAAACAAACCTTCATTTAAAATGAACGATTATACTCGAGTGTTTTGATACTCGAATTGGAGTTTCTAGTTCACATGATAGTATTTTCTGAAGCCACTCGAGATCAACTCAATCACCAACAAATTTGCTTCCTCACCAATATCTTGCTATGTGTGTGTTATGCCCTTAACCTATTTTTTTCTACAGTCGACATGATATCATCTCAAATGAGATTATTTTCTGAATCCACTCGAAATTAAATTGCATCGTGGAAGAGACTTCACCACATAATCAAAATGTTATTTGGGTTAGGTCCCATACAATTTTGTTTTGCTACATAAGACGTTATGTCAGCTCAAATGAGTCCAACAAAAAAAGATACTCAAATATTTAGATACATTTTAAATCGAGCTAATTTATTTGACCTGTTTCTTGGTTATAGTATCTAAATTACCGTTCCACCCTTTGGGATGCTCTATCATGTTCCCAACTGGAACGGAGCAAAACTGGGGGCCGGAGAATTCATCTAATCTGTTTTTTACGAGTCTAGAAAGTTTCACTTTGCAAAAGTAGGCGGGGGGGGTCGTTTTGGAAACTGCCGGGCATATAAAGGGGGTACGTGGTTTTAAACGGAAATTTAAGTCAGTCAAATGCACCGTTACACACGAAAAGTTGGACCCTTGCAGTTTTTACAGTGTTGCAAGGTATCATAATTTGAAAATTCTTCAAAGAAAACTTTTTAAGCTTGCAAATTTAACATACGATCCCTTTTTACATTTTTTTCTTTTGAGACTTGAAACAATTTACAAAATCATAACGAAGACTTAAACTCATCAATGATGCAAACAGGTTGCAGTATGTTGCAGAAAGTTACAGTATGAAGGTCTCTGTAGCCTAGGCCCTAGTGGCAAGAGTTTTGCACAAGCGATTAAGTGGTCTTCAAGTCTCGGTAATGTCAGATTTTTTCAATTTAAAATGAGATCTTGGGTATAAGTAATTTTTAAAGTTATACTCGACTGATTTATACAATTTATCAAGAATTAATCTCGGATGACGCCGATACTATAGCGGACTGGTGTGGCAACTGGAGAATTCAAACCAATACGGAAAAGAGTATCTCATTATAAAACATAATTTGAATAGCATTAGAATGCACAAATCAGAGATTAAGTGGTCGAATACAGTTAAGTATCTTGGAATTATCTTAGATGGTAGACTTAAGTTTAACAAACACACCGCGATTAAAACGAGCCATGATAATGCTACAAAGCGAAATTGCACTTTATGTTTAATGGTAAGACCACATTTACCCTTAAAAGTAAACTTCTTTTGTATACAGCAAAAACCCGTCTAATTATTTTGTACGCTACACCATAATGAGCGTTTGCTAACCAAAAACATCTGAAAGCTCTCCAGATTATTCAAAATACGTCACTTCTATCGCGTGTGACATTTATAATTTTAAAAAATGGCGCGCTGGTATAACCAAATATATTTTTAAATTTAAAAACAATGATAAATGTTGTTCTAGAATTTACCAGATGGAAGTGCCACCTGTCAAATGATGCCCTCTGACAACTATCGCCCACTCAAGAATAATCTAATTGTATACTTCCACTAAACTTCCAATAGCAATTTGAATAGCAATAAGAATTTCAATAACAAATTTGAATTGTTGAATTTGTGTACTTTTCCGTGAGTTTTGTCGCTAACGACCCGGTTTTTGCTTTTTCGGCATCTTCAGGCAGTAAAATTACATCCGAAAAGGCGAAACCCGAGTTGTTAGCAGTAAAACTCATGGAAAAGAACAAAATTCAAACAATTTATATTTGATATTGAAATTCCATCAAACAACCTCAGTCAAAACCCTTAATTCCAATAACAAGTTAACCTATGTATCGTGAAATGATTATATATTTTTAAAAACTGTCTTCAATATTTGTCACCGTTAAAATAAAATCAATTAAAAAATGATTAAAAAGAAACAATCTTTCATATCGGTAATATGTTATTTCAAAAGATTTGCTTCTACTATATAAGCGAATTTGAATCATATGAATTTTGTACTTTTCCATCGTTTTGTCACCAACGCCCGGGTTTCGCCTTCCGGCATCATCATGCATTCAAAGTGCACGAATGGGCTTGAACTGTCGTTACCTAAGCTTAAAATGCCCACTTTCTCAGGACGATCAGTTGTCTTTCAATAAAAATTACGTGAGGTGAATGATACATAATTTTTATTTTCAGAAAAAATTCTGTACGCTAGAGGAAGCCGAGGCCCTCCAGGATCAAGAGCTCCAGTCGTTGGTGGGACAGCAATAACCGAAGACCAAGCTATCGTAAGTTTGAAGGACTGTTGAGTTTTTTTGGAAGAGCTTAAGTCTAAAAAATCCACACGTTAATACATAAAAGCTACATTAATACAACATGGATGTTAACCCAGTAAAAAGTTGAAAGAATATATATTCAACGAGTATTGCTACCCGGCGTCGCTCGGGCTAAGCGACCAATAATTATTTAATCTTATATCATTCGACATAATTATATCACAAAATCTAACATCCAAAATAGAGTTAAAATAAAATCACAAACTTTATTTAATTTGATGACAGCCCAATTCTCGCCATTAAAATGTCCAAATTCAAGGAAAAAATCTAATTTGCTGTCAAAGAAATGTCCTTCATAAATAATAAACATTATTATATTAATAAAAGCCGGGAAAAAGTTGGTAGAAGACTAATTTATTACATTTTGACTAAATGTCTTCGCCGATAAAAATTCAAACATATTTTCTTTCATATTCGTTTTTATGGCAACTTGCAACAACAATGCAAACATTATAGCTGACGCCATTGACATCATTTATTTGACAAATATAATATAGATAGTGCATAATTTATAAAAAAATTGTAATTATTCAATTGAAAACGGTATATTATATAGAAATTTCAAGAGTAAAGACCAGGGCTCCGACTCCGACTAAAAAAAGGTTAATATCGTCACGTTTTTTTCCCTAAATTTCCTATTTATGTGTATTCAATTAAATATCAACCCTATCAATGCGGCCAAAAGCCAAATTTGACATATTAAATGCAAAAATAAAAAGTTCAATCTTTTCAAAATTTCCGACACGGGTACGACTCCGGCCAAAGCGCCGCTCCGACTCAAACCTAAAAAATTTGAATTATATTTACATTGCCATACAAACTCGTCTCTACACGTCTGTACATGCTCATTCGTGTACTTGAAATGCTCGAAGGAGCTGAAAGACAAAACCCAGGTCTTTGGCGACAAAACTCATGAAATATTAATAAAATTTAAACGATTTGAAATTTTGTCGAATCTATGACACATTGGGCTTATCTGTAATGCCGTTATCTTTAAACAACACATACATACATGACTCACTTTTAAGCTGTTCATTATCAATACTTGTGGCATTAAAATACTATATGGTATTGTAATAAAAAATAATATAAAACATTATTTATAATTATTCGACCCTAGATTTATTAAGATCAGGGCCAGTTTCGCTCATCGCGATTATTATCAACTGATAAGAAATACAAAAATACAGCGTTATTTATAAAAAAGCTAAACAAGACCTTAATGAATATGAAATTGTTTTTTATAGGAGTTGCGTCAAGTTGTCTTCGGATCGGCAGCGTGTCCACCGCGAGGGGAATGGCTCCGCACGCCCTTGTGCCTTCGTCCACCTTCGCTCCCGCTAGCCTTCGGGCTGAACGCTCCTCGAAATGCCACGCGGGGGACCCTCGCGGCAGTGGGGGCGCACGCCCTGAAGTATCTCCTTTTCGAAGACAGACCTAAGGATGATACGGGGAAGTTCTTAACGACAGACATGTAAATATATATTTTTATTTCGTAAAAGGCTATGAAACAATGTTTGCTTTGAGACATACCTCACTTCTATCGAGGCTAACGTCTTTCAAAATATCTTAAAAGCACAAAAATTTAAGATGCCGTTAGAAAACATGTTTACAGATGTTTTCATGTTATACTTTTTATATACAATGTACATAGATAAAGTTTTTGCAAAAAACTATTTGAAGTATTAGAACGTTTCTTTTAAGGTGTTCACTGTCAATACTTGATGGAATGGCATTATGATAAAAATCAGGGCTGTGGAGTCGGTCAAAAAAAGTCCGACTCCGACTCCAGCATTTACCAAAACCACGACTCCGACTCCGACTCCGACATTGACCAAAAACACGTTTCCGACTCCGACCAAAAAAAGGTTAATATCGTCACTTTTTTCCCCTAATTTTCCTATTTATGTGTATACAATTAAATATCAACCCTATCAATGCGGCCACAAGTCAAATTTGACATATTAAATGCAAAACATAAAAAGTTCAAACTTTTCAAAATTTCCGACATCGAGTCCGGCCAGAACGCCGCGACGACTTCGACTCCACAGCCCTGATAAAAATAATAAAACATTTTTAGTGGATCAGGACCGGGTTCGCTCATTGCGAGCATCATCAACGAAATGATTTTTGTTTTCCCGTGCCTGTAGGAATTGATAAGGTCTCGTTAATTTGTTTTCACAATCCCAAACGATCGTTGAATTGGATGAGTATTATTTCCCACTTAGCAACGGTTAAATTTGACATAAAAAATAAAATTTACTATTTACATATTAAATGCACTTACCTTCTGTTATCAACTGATAATGCTCGTGATGAATTCAAACTCTTAATAAATTCAATGTGGATGTTTATTTTTAAAAGGTTTGTTTGTTTTTGTGGTAAAACTTCTCTTAGAGTATTTTAAAATTAAGATTCACATTTTTTTGAAATGTAGACGAACAAATTAAGGTGTAATATAAAATTTTAAATAACTATTTTTCTAGACAACACGGATTTCCCATCGGACGACACAAATAGTAGCACAATACGTGGAATAGTTAATCAAAGTTATTTCAAATTATATATTACTTAATGAACTTCCACAAAGTTACCGCCGAATCCATCGAAAGAATTAAGGTTTCTTTGACACTATTTCATTAATAGATATGTTTTTTTTCATATTTTAAAACAACTGGACCAATCACACAAAATTCAAAAATGACACCAGGAATACATTGCTCGTTTGTTTCAACATTGATTGTATTTGGTAACTAAATATGTCAACTATTTATTTTGTTGTTCCCGTCATGCTTATCCAAACATGATAAGGACACATCACGCTTTATTAACACATGGCTTACGGGGCTTTTTAATAACATTGGTAATTAGCATTTTATTTCATATTTGATGGGCAATTAGGAAACGCACAAAATGTGTTAAATGGACCTTCTTTCTGAAATGATGTGAGATTGAAACTTAATTAAAACATCAAATAAACATGAGACACAAATCAAATTTTGTTAAATTTAAAATGACGCGTATTATGTGACACGTGTTTCGTATATTTGAGAAAAATCTTCAGGTTAATTAAAGTTGTTTTAATTTAAGAATGATCCTTTCGTTATTTACAATTCGCCGTTGAAAAATATATGTTATTTCTTTTTTTGACCCGAAGACTTCTGCGGCCTGATGAAGTCCGCCAAAGAGATGCTCTGTGCTCAGCTGTCAGCGAAGTTATTTGGCGATCTGGTGATCAGGCGAAGAGTGTGGTGGCCCTTCCCCAGGAAATCGCGTACATACAGCATTCTCACACTTACTACCAGGATACCATTACTGAAAAGGTGCACAATCGCTATAGATGTAAGATTATATCAGACCAGCAGTGTGGGATTACCGCTTGGGGACTCCAAATCTTGGGGGCCTAAAAATATCTTATATAGCCTATATTATATGTTTTGAAAATGGAAAAATATTTTTCGTTGAGAATATATCACAATGTTACACCAAAATAGAATGTACACTTAGGCCTCGAGTAACACGATTATATGGTTCCACAAAAACGTCGTGTAATACAAATCCGTGTTATACAAGGTTTGAAGTTCATACAAAATTAGGGTTTACGTTCCAAAAAAAACGAATTACGTATTTCCTTAAAAGGTTCCAAAATATTTTGTGATTCCCTCTTGAATTTCAAACTCCTTTCCAGTATAGGATAATTTTCAATAAAAGAAAATCTAATTTTTTAGCCAATTCCAGGCCGTCATATATTGTTTTTAATGTGAAACATGTATCTTAATCGTTACAACTACCTTCTGAGTCATTGATTGTGGTAGGTTCATCCTACATTTAATTGAATATCCATGTCATAAAAACCTTCTCCACCAATACCACGAAAAATGTTTATTGGAATTTTATTTTTCTACCTTAAGCCGTGTTATATGAAAATATGACACAATTTATACGTCCGTGTTATACGAGGCCCAAGTGTAATCATAAAACATCTCATAAATGCGGGTTCCCAATAGAGACTCCAATTCGAATATCGAGTACTCGATACTCGAGTATACTCGTCCATTTTTCAAGTACTCGACACTCGAGTAATTTGAAAAATACTCGAGTAATACTCGTAATTTATAAATGAAGATTTATTTCCATTTTTTTTAAACAGTGGACAGAAAAACTAGATATCATTATTTAATTCATTGACAGTTTTTAAGCCGACGTCCACAGCAACAAAGAGAGTTTTATCTACTGCGGGATTAAAAAACAAAACTTTGAACCAAATTAAAAATTGTGATGTTTAATTCTCCATTATTTTTGAATATTTGTATATTTCATAACTTGAAATAAATGTATTGATTCAATAAAATAAGCTTATTTTTTTATTTATCATCTATTTATGTAGACAAATAAGAATTAATAATATACATTTTGGTACATCTGAAACTACTTGAGTATACTCGAGTACTCGAGTATTTCAAAATGTTACTACTCGATACTCGATTAGTTGAGATGTCGAGTGATTGGAGTCTCTAGTTCCCAACCTATGGGTGCGACCTCGAAGGTGATCGCAACGGGTTTTTTGTGAGGTCTCCAACTCATACAGACAACTTATAAAATATTTACTATATTGTTTTTTCTTTAATTACCTAATTAAAAATGCTTTTTTCAATTGTATCTATGTCGCGGGTCACATGGCTTTTATAAAAAGTGGTCTCCACCAAAAAAGGTTGCGAACCTATGATCTTACAGATTTTAGTACATAATTTGCAAAAAGGGTATTTTATTGAACCTACAGCTATTGCAGCAAAATTACGTTTTTGTACTTTTTGGAACTGATAAATCTATATATTTGTTGCACTCTGATACTAGAGCAGTGGTTCTCACGTAAAATTTGGCTGTGGCCGCATTAGGAACATCAGCTGTCGAACGGAAATGTCTGGTGGCCACACCAAATTTTTGTTTCGAGTCTTTTTTGTCAAAAAGACCTAAACATGTATGTGTTTGAGTTTTTGCGAACTAACAATTCTTGATTCACAATACAATGCATACGAATTATTCAATTTTCAGTGTCATTGTTGACAAATTAACTTGTTAAAACACATTTTTATTAAATATTCATATTAACTATGAAGCTGTTGGTGGCCGCAAAAATCCTCTGGTGGCCGCATGTGGCCACCGTGGCCGCACATGAGAACCACTGTACTAGAGTATCGACATGTTTCAACAATGGTAAACTGACGGTTACACCATATTTTGGATAGCTATATACAGGTTAAGGTTTGCATGTTATTTTTAATTGTTTCTTATAAACATTGCCTCCATTTAAATCAACAAACTTTATATTATGTAATTAAATGATCGATACATATTGTACAAAATTAATCAATTTTACTATGTATTTGATCTGTTTCAGTTACATCTATACGAGTTTACCAAATTGGAAGACCTACAAATCTTTATTAAACGATATATATACATGGTAAGTTTTAAATATATATATTATTTAACATACATTGTAAATGACTGGCAATAAATGAGTAAACATATTTAAAGAAGAAATACAGAAATGTCTTGAAATGATCAGGTCATGATTTATATCTATAGTTATATAATGTATCACCAATGAGAAGTATAACAAAACAATAAGGTAAATGTGCCAGTAGCTGACCGTTTAAGAAAAAAATTTCAACAAAAATAACGATTAAGGTTTAGCATTGTACCGAACGAAAGCAAAGCAAGTATACTCATATTGGATCATATGTCTTAATTAATATTATGTAACAAAAATTACGAATGGGCCTGTTGAAAAAAGGTTGTATTAAATTATTTGAAGTCATGTTTTTGTTTCAGTATTTGACCATCTCACAAATTGAAAAATCTAGTAGTTGACCATGTCTTAACAGAGGGCTTTATAGTAAACTTTCTGTCAGAGTTGCCTCAGGGCTTTCTGTCACACCACTCTTGGTTGAATCAAGTAGCAATGGGTGGTTCAGGAACAAGGTACACACCGTTTCTAGATTAATCACTTAAGAAATTTGAAATAATACACTTTCCTCACTAGGTATTGTTTTCAAATGGCCACCCTGGCACTCCATTGGCTATATGGTGATGTGTTAGTGGCTCATACCGACCACAGATGCCTTAAATTGTCTTTATTACTTTATAATTTAGAGCAATCCCGTATCTGCATTTTTTTATTTTGGGCCACTTTTTTCTCAAAAGGTCAACTACTGGTACATAGTCAACTATTGGTACATTTACCTTAATTATTATTTATAAAAAAAGATCTAGCCGTATCGTAGAGTTAAAAAATCCGTTATCTGTTTCTATATTTAATTGAGTAATGTTTAAATTAAATAAGGTTGATACAAATATTCATTTTATTTCTAAATTAAGCGAAGCGGGTTCTGATCAGATTATAAAGCGTTTTAATATTGATTTTTTACAAAAAAAATGTGTTTTTAACGTTCAAAGTGACACCATGAATTGCTTTAGACATTTACGCTCCAAATGTGGATCATATGGATTCTTTATCGATCATCTCAACAGAATTAATTTGAAAGAAGAAGTGGCGCAGGAGGTATGAAAATATCAAAAACACTCTTGCCCATGGATTAAATTCTAGAAATTGATAAATAACCAATAACTTATAGATATGTATGTATATAGAACGATAATTTGAAAAAAAAATTTTTCATTCATAGATATTTCAAATACTTTTTGGACTGAAAATATCTTCATTTTTTTATAACCATGTCAAGTCCCAGCTTGAAACATATGGACTCCTCGCGGAGTTTATCTCAACATTTGTCACTCTTGCTAGTTGCTCAACCTCTCTTTTTTGAAGAGATTAGGGATTGAAATCATAGTAGGACTAGAACAGGACTAGTCGTTGGGCAGTTGCTGTCATTGTGCATCGCTGTTTGGGAACGGAACTATGGGAAGGGATTTTTAACAACACAAACATCCATCGCCTCTGAGCAGAATCAGTGTATCGACCGAAAGATCTGCTCGTACCGGGAATCGAACCCTTCGACACGGTAACCAACGACGTTGACCACTGCTCCACGAACTGGGCATTATAAAAATTATATTATTAATATCATTTTGACATTATTATTACACCATTCAAATTTTTTAACTGGCATGAGTGACTACGATTTTGTTCAAGTTCAAATTTTGTAAAGTGACAAAGATTCACAGTATATTTCATCAGTTGATGAGCGAAACTGGCCCTGTTCAAAATTGATGTGGAAGTTCGAATATAAATTTACTTTTTTAAAAGCTTTAGCTACATAAATGTTTTGATATAGCCTAACATTGTCACTTCACTTGTCGGCCCGTTAGCTCAATAGGTAAGAGCGCCAGTCTTGTTTACTTGGTGGATGGAGGTTCGAATCCTTCACGGGCCTATGATATTATATTTTACTATAAAATTTAAGAAATGATCTAAAATTATTTTTTTTTTTTTATATAATAAAATGAACTTCCACAAAGTTACCGCCGAAACCATCGAAAATAAGAAATGATCTGTTTATTATACGAGGCAGACACGGGCAAACTGCGGCCCACCGAGTGTTATCTGCGGCCCGCCATCATAAATCCTAATTCTAAGTAAGAATATTTTTTCAAAAAATATTGAAAATTTATATATTTAATTCTTCAAGTTATTGAGTGAGTATACAGATATACCTTTTCACAGGCAAATTCGATGGCTTTGCTTGGAAAAAATGCTTCGAAGAGTACGGGATATAAAAAATATTATAATTTTATTATTGGAAATGAAGAATGTTACGGCCTTTCCCGATACTGATGATTAGAGATATGTGATTTTGCATTTACTCTGGACATCGTGCCACACCTTAATACTATTAACTCCGTGATATGAACGCTCTGAATGACGATTTTTCACAAAGATTTGGTGACTTGCGAAAAATTGAGACAAGTTTAGCGCTAGTAAGCAATCCATTTTCAATAGATATTAAAATTGTATTGAAAAGCTACAACTTGAGATTATTGATCTGCAATGTAACACTGATTTAAGAGAATTACACCGTCGTGACGAAATCTGCAAATTTTACAAGGATCTTAATTCTGCAATTTAAAGATTTTGCACGAATTATGTGAACAGACATTTTGAATCATGAACCTCAGCTTAATTCTGATTGATTCCATCTTCTTCTATGACCATTCACAAGCAGATTTAAAAATATCAACTACAAAATGAACAATTGAATTTTAAAAAAATGTTGAAAAATTTCAATGTTTGAAACAGCTCCATTCTTCTCATATTTTTTTTGGAAAAAATATTTTTCGTGATAATACATAAAGTATACTCGGTCCTCTTTTTAAACGATTTTTTCAGTGATTTCGTTTTTACGTGATTTTTTGAACGGCACCGTGATTTATTCGTAGGTACGCGGTTTTTCTTTTAACAGACAAAATGGTGCGCAAACTCATACGATATCATTGGTGACTCTGTTCTGAAACTTATTTAAGCACAATGCATTTATAAAATTCGTTGACTAGCATGTTTCTTGGTCGTAAATTTTATCACAGAGAGTTACTATGTGAAATAAATGCACTTCAGACGTCCAAATATTTTAAATGCACAAAAGTTAATACGAATTGAATATAGAAATATTATTTTTGAATGAAAATGATTTAGGTATATTTTTATGTTAAAACATTTTTTGAAACCAATACATCACGTAAAAAACGATCGAGTGTATATCGAAAAATAGTATTTTACTTGCGGCCCGCTGCTCATTTTGAATTCTTGGAATTGGCCCTCCTTCCGAAAAGCTTGCCCCCCCCTGATATAAGGTGTCACTTCTTAATCATTAGAAGGAATATCTTGAACATACACGATGCAGCTTGTTTTAATTATTGTACATACCATCAGCTGTTGGTAATGCTTACGATGAGTGAAACCAGTTATGATCTATATCAAATTATATTTGAAGTAGTCCAAAAAAATGTCTTAATTAATTTGAAATATTTCTTTCCACCTAACAGAGGAAAATTTACCACTCTGCTTATTCTGCTTTCTAATTCAGCTCAGAGGCAATGAATCCCTTCCCACCACCTCACCACCTTTCCGATCCCAAAGAGCGACGCATAGTGACAGCGATTAGCCTCGTATCCTTTTCATCCTAACTCTCTTCGAAAAAGATAGGTTGAGCAACAAGCAGTTCTCGTACAAAAACATATGTTGAAATTAACTGCGTGAAGAGTCTATATATTCCACGGTGGGAGCGGCCATGTTTTAAAAAAATACACGAACAAAAAATCAATTGGCCCGTGAAGGATTCGAACCTCCATCCACCAGAATTAACGAGTTTGGCGCTCTTACCTATTGAGCTAACGGGCCGCCGGTCGTGGTAGCGTTTTTTGATTTATAAGCGAAGTTTATGAATCATCGCTAGTTTTTGTGGTGAGCTGAGCAGTACTGTGGGCCGGATGATGCGAGTACTTGCGTTGAATACGTGCATACTCCAGCCGAAGAATATGCGCTGCATGTCAATTCAAATTGTGTATTTTGATATCATTATATTGTTCTGTATAGAATTATTTTTTTACTTAATACATATTTCAATCTACAGTGTAGATTCTACCCCAATGTTTTAATGATAATAAACAATATTAAATATATTAAACGTTGGGAAATGAATTTATGTGAATTTATTTCAAATTTAGGCTTGTTAATTTTATTCTTTTATAGTTATTATCAATACAAATACATTTGTGATACCTTTTAAGGCAGTGATGCACAACCTGCGGCCCTTAGTGAAATTTAATGCGGCCAGCATTGACAAATATAAATCACCTTTTACGAACGACGGAAAAACAATATAAAACAGTAAAATTTTCAATTTTATATACACAATAAATATCGATTATTTAATCAGTTTTACGTATGCGGCCCTCAAACTGGCCCTTCTGCCAAAAAAGTAGATATCACTGCTTTAATGTTTTACATGTCACTTCCAGCGATTAGAAAATCACTAGTCCTGTAATAGTTCTCGTATCCTTCCCATCCCTACTCTCTTCGAAAAAAGAGAGGTTGAGCAACTGAGTAACAAGCAGTTCTCTTAGAAAAACGTATGTTGAGATAAACTCCGTGAGCAGTCCATATGCGTCCACATTAAATTTATTTGATCAGGACCGGTTTCGCTTATAGCGAGCCCACAGCGATATTTATACAAAAGTTACGCAAGACTTACACTTTACTTATCAGTTGATAATCTTGCAATGAGCGAAACCGGTCCTGATCTGATAGATTTTATGTGGAATAGGTACATACTAAAAATTTGTTATTATTTTTATTATACATTCTGATATTGATCAGGATATGTATTATAGAAGTACCGAATTTTCGACGAAACTCTTATTTCCAATAAGTAGAATTAAAATCTATCGTAACTTAAGTAAAGAATAGGAGACACAGGAGCCTTTGTCATAGATCAACGATCAAACGTGTAAAATGAAACGAAAAAGTTTTGATGGCGATACTTTTGAATTTATCGATATAACTTACGCTAGTGTGTGCTACATAATTTTCAAAAAAGTTTCCCGAGAAAATCCTATTACCGGTTTTAACAAGGAAACTCGCCAGGGCTTGTCTGTGGACAGCGCGTTAAAAGAAAGAGGCATTTGAAAAAAATATTATTCCACAACCATCCATAATTTTTATAAAATACTAGCTGTACCCTGCGCGCGTTGCTACGCCAGCAACTAAAATAAATTTGAAGGAAAGACATTACACAAATATTCAATTCAATTTGCATGTATTCAATACTCGAGAAATTTGTAAAAATTCGATATCAATTTTTGGGGAGAGGGGGGTTGTTTGGCGGGGTGGGGTTTGGGAAGCGTATGGGGGGGGTATGCCAAAAACCTTGCAGAAGTGAACTTGCAAAATTCTTAAAGCTTAAAAAAAAAAATTGGGGGGGGAGGTTGGGGGGTGGTTGGGGGAGGGGTTGGTATGCCAGAAACCATCGCGGGGGTGCACTCAATAAATTTGTAAAGTTTCACATCGATCGGTCGAGCGGTTTAGTAGTCCATAGCGGACATACATACAGACATTCATTTTTATATATATAGATAGATAGTTTAATGTTTTAGAACTCAAGAAATGTTGCAGTTTTTTTCGAAATCGTTTTGTACTGCATTATCCTTCGAAAGATGATCTCTGAAAAATACCGCGTGATCCGAAGGGGTGTCTAAGAGTACCCTAGTGGTATGGCCTTATTGGCATTAACTGCAATAAAAAAATGATTGTTTATGCTTTGGCGTATCTTTATCAGGGCTGTGGAGTCGGAGCTTTTTGGCCGGAGTCGGAGTTGGAGTCGTCGCGGCGATTTGGCCGGAGTCATACTCGGAGTCGGAAATTTTGAAAAGTTTGATCTTTTTATTTCTGCATATTATATGTCAAATTTGGCTATTGGCCGGATAAGTAGGGTGGATATTTAATTGAATGCACCTAATTATGAAAATTAGACAAAAAAAAGTAACGATATAAAACTTTTTTAGTCGTAGTCGTGGTTTTGGTAAATGCTGGAGTCGGAGTCGAAATTTTTGTCACCGACTTCACAGCCCTGATCTTTATACATCGTTCTATATAAAAAAAATTAAAATCGATAATTTTCCTATAATTATTCATATTTTAAGTCGCGCATGAATGAGACAACCTGATCGTGTTCTTGTTTATTCTAGACTGGCGATGCGAACCGTGAATGCGACTTCATATCTACACCTTTTAATGTAAAAAGCATCTATTTGATTTGGAATGTTCGTTGAAAGAAGCGCGTTTGATATAAGATAACGTTATCTTATTGCGTATGCGCAGTGAAGTTTTAATACTGGCAATTGGTAGCGACAATATAAATGGTTTTCGGCCAATAATATTCCGACATATTTTCTTTTTTATTTAATTGCGACGAAACTAGTCGATCAAAATCATATTTTTTTAATGCAAAAGATGTAAAAAACATTTTTTTAAGAATATTAAAAGTTTACATATTGTATCACTAATATTAAAATAGATATTTAAGATGAAGTAGCAGTGGTGGTGAACTGTTTTACCCTCAGCCAGGTAAAAGTTAAATTGGATAAAGATTCGATGTATTAATAAGTTCTAAAGCGTGTAAGTGTGAAAGTTTCGTTCGGGTCTCGTTCATCTCTTAGTTTAATTGTAGTAATAGTTTACATTCCCTTTCATCCTTGCCTCAGAAGATCGTGATCGCTGTAGTGCCGAGCAATCCACAGTGAAGCCAGTTCAAGAATGCAGCCGATGCATTTGTATATATGTTACAGTGAAACTGTATTTTCAGTGAAAATATATTCTTCTCCAAGCTGTCATTGAAATTAAATTTGACCGCCCTATCTTCAGCCCAATGTTTGTCTGTGTTTTTTATTTTTATGAAAGGGACTACTTGCTGATTTTGTTTCATTGAAGCAAACCAAAATTTTAGGCTGGCAAATCATCGACTCGGGCCAATAATTTCAATGATCGTAACCAGTGAAATCATGTTGTCATATAAATCTATTACTTGATACATTTTTACTGAGAATAACATATATATAAAGAAAAGAACAAACATTTTAAAATGGTATTTCTAAATGTTAAAACCATCGAAGGACTGTACGATATAATAAATCACACAGTATTGAAAGAATACTATTTTTATAAATATATTTAATGAATTTACTATAATGAATTAACTATATATAAATAATTTGCATGGATTGCTATGTAAAATAGACTTATATTATTTATTTTATATATAAACAAGGTATTCTCCATTTTTAAGCAGGTTGTTTTGAGTGATGAAGAATGAAGATTTTCATTTTTTCAAGTTTTATGTTTTCTTAATTTTATGTTTGCATTGATTGAACTTTATGATTTTCCATGAGTTTTTTCACTGACGACCCGGGTTTCGTCTTTCAGCATCTTCAAGAATTTCAAGTTTACGAATGAACTTCAACCGGCGCCAGATCTGGTTCACTAGTTCAAGGCTCATAGAAAAGTAAAAAAAGTGATTCAAATCTGATATTAAAATTCCATCAAGCACCTTCAGTCAAAGTCCTCAACAACATTGGATCAGAAAATAATTCAACCTATACATTGTATACAAAATAAATTTCTTGCGCCCAACAGTTTGCAAGCCCTGTCCCACCGTCGAACCATTATACTTTTTGCAAGATTGAGTTTACACTTGATGCCTCCAGGGTTGCTTTCATCCAAAACTATTTTGTCACGTTCATACTTACTTATTTTTATTATTATAAGGAAAAGTTTGTTTTCAGTTCGAAGAGGAGCCCGGGGCCGGTGCGCTGCTTTTAGTGTACGCCGCCGTTCTGTCACGAGGACCGCAAAAGTAAGATTTTGTAACAGCACGACCCAGTGTCCCCTGACATTTCGCATTTTTTTGACAACGTAATATACTTTGTTATCAAAATATAGACGAGAAAACCTGGAAAATATACAACTTATTTGCATAGGCTTAAACAAGTAACCGGTTAAGTGACAAAACACACTCAAAAAGAATTTATGAAAAATTTGATAAAAATATTCCAACCTTTTTTTGGGTGGCGAACCGTTTTTATAAAATCCACGTGACCCGCGACCCCGATGCAAATTGAAAATTGCATTTTTCAATAGGTAATTGAAGAAAACAACGAAGATGCATGGTAGTGAATATTTTTTTAGTCGACTGTATAAGTTGGCGACCCATGGGTTGGGAACCGGTGATCTAAAATAAAGTTTTTAAGTTAAGCGGGTAAATGTATGATAGTTATATCATGCATGCAGACCTACTATTTAATATAAAATTTAAAATAACTTTGATCATTCTACGTATATTGTATATACCTACACCTAAACCTTTTTTTTGTGCGGTAGATGCGTTCCGCGGAAAATCGCACAAAAAAAGCTGTGACTTAATATGGGAATATAACATAAACATGGACGCAAGTTTCAAGGTCACATTGTAATTAACAGGTGAAACACTGGATTTTGCACGTACTTTCTGTACTTGCAATACCAAAAATATTTCATATTTTATCAATCTATGTTTATTAAAATAAAAATAATTTTGGACTTTCAGTAGATCTGAGGTCGAAATGACAATCGATAAAAAGTTTTATTTGGTCTTAAAAAACAGTGACACCTATGAAAAAAAACCAAAAACATTTTTTAACCACATTAAAAAAGCATGATATAAACAATATGATGTAGCATTCATTATTAGCGCGCGGGACATTACCGCATCGACTTTTGCGCGCAAAACTTCGATAAATAAATCCAATTATTTTCAAAAAAATTAAACATAACATAACCATAAACAGCTAGAGAATTAAAATGATTTTTTTTTAAGACAAAATGATTTTTTCTTAGATTTTCTGCTTTCAAAAATCATTACATTTCGTATGTTTATTTTTCATGTACCTAGTCATACATTGGCCTCTTACTGCACTCCGAATGCATTAAATATGAAATAGATTAAATATTACAAGATAACAAGTATCAAATACTGTGAAATAAAATGCAATTTTAGTTGAAAATTTATGTTGGGAAAGTTAATTTCGTGAATTTAGAAGTAAACGATACAAAATAATTTTATATTGTGCGCAAGTGTCGCGGTATCTATACAACAAATGTTGGGGTGGGAAAAAATATGTCATTTGAATGAATAAAAATAATAAATTGAAGAGATTTAGCGAAATTACAAATTTAAGGGCTTTAAATTGATCTACATTAAAAAAACATTTCTTCAGTCAGACAACTGCAAGAATTAAAAATGATATTTTTCAGTATTAAAAACGATCTGGATGGTATGAGCTATCTGGTGTCAACTCACGTGGAAGGCTCCATAAACCTGGTGATGCTATTCCTGACCGGCAGAGCTACTCCGTATCTTCACAACGGAATCATATACGTTGGAGATGAAGACCATTACGTATGTACCAAAACCACGAATATACAGATAAGGTTTACTTCCATTTCAATGGGCATGTTTTTACGACTCGAACGTCGACGTGAGGTGTTGAGAGCTTTGGAGATTGAACATTTAAGGTTTTATTTGTGTTACTAGTTTGCGCCTTTTTAAAGTCCAATAAAACTCGTATCACATATACCAGTTGTGGTTACGAGTGCATTGGAGATAGGAAAATTGTTTTGGAAAAAAAATTATTTAGAAATTGTTAAATGGAAGTGAAATTTTTCAAATTCATTAAATTACATTATAAATAACATAACTCCAAGATTTTTTTAAGTGCAAAATACTGTCCAGGGTATTGAGTGGTAGTAAACGTAAATTAACTTAAAGTTTGTATGATCGGCCACGCTGCAACATCACTAAGGATAATTCTGTGATTGGTCAAAAGTATGATTGACTAAACCATTATAATTTTGTTTCCAAAGTCGTAAACCATTCTGATTTTGACCATAATTTTCTTTTACGTTTTTATAACCATACTAGTATAGGAACCCGGCTTCGCTCGGACCAGTTTGGGGTTATGTTCAGCTCGGCGCGTAAATTCAGACGGGCCAAGTTGAAACAACTTTTTTCAAAATTCAAAAGTCTAGGTCAATTAAAATGGAATTAAAATGAACATTTCAGACTGGCATTGACATTTCACAGCCCTTTTCATATATGGACAGCCCCATTCTCGCCCATTAAAATGTCCAAATTCAAGGAAAAAATCTAATATGCTGTCAAAGAAATGTCAAATAATACCTTCACGTAAATAAAAACATTATTATATTAATAAATGCCGGGAAAAGTTCAGTAGAAGACTAATTTATAACATTTTGACTAAATGTCTTCGCTGATAAAAAAATCAAACATATTTTCTTTCATATTCGTTTTTATGGCAACTTAATGACCAACAATGCAAAAGGGAATTACAGATCCACAGACATACATACGCAGTTTCGGTTTTATATATGTACTATTCGATACTCGAGTAATTGGAGTCTCTACACACACATTGATAACGAAACAAATTTACCGTCGAAACTTTCGCGAGCGAAATCAATTCGTTTGTTTGAACTTGCAACAACAATGCAAAAGGGAATTACAGACATACATCCCCCGTTTCGGTTTTATATATAAGATTCTATATAATTCCAAGAAGTACAAAAATCAATTTGATAGATAATACTTTATTATTCAATAGAAATTTAGAATATTAGAACAGACGAGAAGATGTATTATGTACCTCTTCTAAGTCAGCTAAATTAAAGTTTTGACAAAAGCGTAAACCGAAGCAGTTATGAAAATTATATATATATATAGTATTGTAGAATTCAAATTTGAATAGTTTGAATTTTGTCCTTTTCGATGAGTTTTGTCGCCAACGACCATGGTTTCGCTTTTCGCAATCTTCAAGCATTTCAGGTACACGAATGAACTTGAACTGACGAAGAAGGAGAAGTACAAAATTCAAACGATTCAAATTTGATGTTGAAATCGTTAATTATTATAGAATTTTTGTATAATTAAAAACATTTTATAATCGAGTTCTACCAAGTCAGAGCCGATTCAATCAGAAAAAAAGATGAATTTTACTAATCGGTTATTTCAGGCTCTACCACAGTACGGTGTACTGGCCCGCAGTACGATCGGACTTCTTGTGTGGAAAGGAGTCGAGGAGTCGAAGGAATCTGATCGTCAGCCTCCAGGATCCCGGCTGAAGACACCAGGTCTTCCGATTTGGGTAATGTTTGAATACTTAAAACAAATTGAAAGAAATAATCACTTTTAAGGTGGTCACTGTCAATACTTGGTGGAAAGGCATTATAATAAAAATAATTATACATTTTTAGTACTTTTTCTAAAGAAATAATGTCTGGGAAAATTCTCATTGAATACCACAATGCAACGGCATCGATTTAATTATTAGTTAACTTTGTGGGTTATTAAATCCTTCAAAACAGCCCTTTATAATGATAAATCTTTTGTTTATGATTTTGTGATAATGCAAACATTCAAATATACAATAATACTCACATATATTCAATAATTATTAAATAAAATTGAAAGTTTTCGATCGAGAAAATAATTTTCCTGAGCTTATTATTAACAAAAGTGAAATACTTAAAGACCGTATTGTCTCAATATATACATATATATATGTCTTTTTTTCCACTTTTACTTTCTCGCTGAAACTAAATGTGGAGTCCGTGAAGTTTGATCATAGTTTCATGCCTATTTTTCTTGCTAGGGTGGGTACAGGCTTTGTGTGGAGAAAACACGAGAATTATTGTTTTGGAATCATTAAAAAAGGTTATATTCTTAACGAGAATTGCTCATAATTTCAAAGTAAACTTGAGGAGTTTAATATTCTTAGGGCAGATACATGCCCAGCCCCTAACTGAATCGACGAGCCTAGCTCGTAGTTTATTATTTATCTCTTATCTGGCTTCTTTCACGTTTGCCTCCACTATTGAAGAAATTTCTGGAAGAGAAAAGGGATTAGAGCATAAGGTCATCGTCCTGACGAGGTTCTTAGAGTTGGCTCAATAAGAAAAGCTCTGCTCTTACCACATGCAACGCTTTTTTGAGGCGTATTAAAGCTAATACCGATAATTTTATAGTACGCTGAAATTCAGAAAAAATATCTACGTAATTATTGTATTATACGTGATTTTCCTCAAGTAGTAGTGCAATGATATATTACTTGGAAAGCTCGATAAAAGTTTAGTATAAGAAAATAAATTTCAAAAGTTTCCCGCAAGCCACAGAAACTGCAGAAGATGTCGATATATTCAATTTTATGTGTTCATTTTTCTTTCACACAATTGTTAACTTTGTCTCAATTTTCTATTTTAAAAAAACCACGTTTGTATTTATATGTCGTCTGTTGAAACTTCAGTGAAAACTTAATATACTGTGAAATGGGGTCACTTTTTACTCCTCACGAAGCTGTATCTTCATTCAAATATGAATGGCTTGAAACATGTTTCTATGGTCCTACTACACATTCATGACAATATTCACTATCGTTATTAAGACACAGTCAATTTTGTTCGATGTCTCTATTGACATTGAATCGGGGTGAATAGAGACGAGAAAGGGTAAACGGAGACTTGGCAGGTGAATAGAGACACAAATACAGATTGTGATAATTGGAATATATGAACCTCTATTCTATACGAGTCTCTATTCATTTTGTTTTACGGTACTTATTAACCAAAAAAAAACATGATTGATTTTAATTTTCGTCCAATAAAAGAGAAGTTTTTAAGGGGTCAAAAAGTGAGCATGCACAGGCATCGAACTTAATTAGTTGTAGTCAAAGGCCTTGAAAGTTTTTAATTAGTATTAATCTGTTTACAATTAATTACATTTTAAATTTATTTTAGGTGACTGATTGCGCTGGGCATTATGGTATGATGTTCAACACGAACAGAGAACTTCTCAGGAATTATCACGCAGAGAGAAGGTTTGTGAGACTATTTGTGTATGAAAGGAATAGAAATAATCTTCAAGCCGGTTGGGGTGGTTAAATATGTATATAATATTTATATAGAGTCAGTTTTGTTTATTATACATATGTTTAACATGTATGTACGATGTGTCATCACCGTCACAGTTGGACTTTCTTACAATCTATTGAAGGTCTCGAAGTGGATTCAAGCAATGAACATTTTCATTCAATTATTGCTAAATATTTTTTTGAATATTTGTCACTTTCAACGTTTTTCTACCCTTTTAATACCGTATAGTTTTTTTAGAGTTTTCGTAAATTCATAATAAAGTGTTGAAAATAAAGACATTTTGGTAAAATATTTTCTATTTTATGGAGAAACACTGATACAGACTGATATTCATTTGCTTAAACGAAAATTACGCAAAAAAAGCTAAAAAAAAAAACAACATAAAAATGACATCTTCACAATATTATTTGAATATTTAAAAAAATTATAAATGGTTTCCATTTTATTTTACATGAAAAAGTTAACGCACAATTTTTATTTATTAATTTTTTTTATCCAAAGACGATAAAAAAGAACAATTAATATAGTAATATTATATATCTGGGATCTGTAAGTGGCTCGGATGTCAAAGGTTAGGTCCCCTTGGTATGTTATGATACTTCACATTTTAACTTCAAAATATTTTACATAAAAAAAAATATATGTACCACTTAAAAAAGCCGATATATCGGCTTAGGGTTTTTTTGGCGATTATATGAAAGCCGATTTATCGGATCCAGGGTACTAAGAGGGTTAAAAACCTTTTAATCTTCCCTTTTCGTTTTATAAGTTGTCACATATATTTTGTTACAGCTTATCACGAACATTGTATGTATTACGTATGCAATGACAAAATGTTTACAGCGGAGGCTCTAGTTAATGCGTTTATGCAAAATCAAGTACAAATTGGATTTGGCGTAACAGAATTATTACCGAATTAACGGAATCAGAGAGGCGCGCGACGTGTTTGACGCGCCCAGGGAAATGATTTGAATTGAATTTTCAGATTCGAGCTACAGTATTACACGTGCGGCGGCTGCCACGTGGCACTCACCGTTGACACACGTGGCCTCAACGAGGGCGGAGGCAATCCAAAGGACGACATCAACGCGACCCCGCTGGAGAAGCTCATCCACTCGAAGTATGGGTTTTGTTAGGCTAACTGGCAATGAATTAACAATTAATACTATGCATTAGTGATTGTACAACCAGTATTACCACGGTTGGGATATTGGTTTTGTTTTTAAAAACAGTGGTATTTCACCATTGGACACCTAACTTTGAAAAGATTCTAACTGCTCTTGGCCCTGTATTGAGATATGAGCGTTTGAAGTTTGGATTGATACTATTTAATTGAAAGATAAGATTCTCTTGATCTGCAAAAACTTATTTTCAGCAAATTTTTTTACAAGGAAAACCTTTCTACTGAGAAATAATTATCTTAATAATCTAATGATGACAAACTTATAAATTTATCAAATAAATTTAGTAAAAAAAGTCTGCAGATTAACTCCTGAATTCTGCTTACTCCAGTATGCATATAAATTTAAAAGCTATCCCTTTAAACTGGCTTCACTATGGATTGCTCACCATTACAATGATCACACTCTTTTATCAGCAACGATGGGAAAGGAATGAAAATTAAATATGAAAACTTAACTCAGAAACGGGAATAACTTTGACGCTTACATAAATTTTCATACAATACATTTATATAATAGAAAACAACTTATGTTTTTATATAAGAGAGATTTTTATATAGCTTAAAAAATATCAACATTGATGACCAGCTCTTTTAAGGTTATAAAGGGTCTTTTTATAAGGACGCTTAGTTTTGAAATGTAAATAAAACAAGTTGTTTGTGAGATTTCGACAAAATTTTAATTTCATTTGTAAGTATATTTTACGGCATTAAATATGGAATATAGCATCAAATGTCTGCCAATATCCATTCATTATAAAATGGGCCATGTCGCTAAAGTTGACTTTTTTGACAAATTTGGGTAAACTTCCAACTGCTCCAGAACCCAATCAGGCGTTGTCTGCGGTCGTTTACCTGAAGTTCCTTGGTTAGTTGGATTTTATACGGGTGCAGACATAAGGCCCGATTCAAAATTCGCCAAGTTGAAGTCGCAGAAAAGCCAAGTTCTTGTGAACAACGAGAAATAAGCTGCCTTGGGTTTTCCTGTACACTTACACACACAGCAGCAATGTTTTCACCAGATATTGTATTTTGATGACGTACAGGTAGGTGTTGGCCGATTATTCACCAAACTGGTTGAATCAAATTTGGCCACTAAACAATGAATAATCTACTCAGCAGGACAAAGTAACATATTTTGAGCGTCCCTATTGAAATACCCATATAATTTAAATTGCAAGAAATATATTTTGTATATGGAAAATGCGCTTTATATGTTTTAATTTTCACGAACACTGAGAAAATGTAAGGTGGAATTCATCAGCTGTTATAATTCACAAGATTTTACAATTTGCTTCACTATGCAACAGCATTTTCTCACTCATTTTCCCGACGTAGAACGAGCTTTAAAATTCTTACGGAGCTTGCAGCTTTTACGTCTGGGTATCAAAAGACGTATAAGCAGCTTTCAAAACAAAAACCACAAGAGCGGATAGCAGAGTTTCAAATGAAAAAAAATCAACGTTCATGTGTTGTTAGAAATTAAGGCTTAGTAATTTTGTAAAAATCTTTATTTTATTTACAGATGGCAAGACGCTAAGATAACTTGGACAGGCCAAACACCATATGTCGGAGAAACAACAGTTAATTAAATGCCTCGGAAAGCCAATAATCCTCAAACTGCAAGGATTGAAAATGAAAACAGGATATACAATATACTTGTGCTGTAACTTTTTGTTATAATTATACTGAAAGTTTTTTGCTTATATTTTTAGTTTATCACGTAACAATTTTACTTAACGTAAATGATATATAGAAAACCAATATTATATTTCACTTTGTTATATCAAAATATCTAATTTTGTTGTGTCACATCAGTGTAAGTTTTTATGTCATGCACCTTTTATTTTAACAGATAAAATAATATATTATTCGACAAGTACGTCTGCAAATTCGAGTATTAACCACACACCTTAGTAAAGAAACCGTTAAAATTTGTATTTATTGGTTCATTCACTGTGTCAACTCTAATTTACTTATTATAACAAATAATTATGATAATTAAGCCGTCGATTTTAAAGTTGAAATTAATATGTAAGCTTCTCTTTTCAGCAAAGTTGTAGAGGCGATGAGAAAAAGAATTTAATATTTGTCGATCGACAAAATATTGACAACTTCCCCCGGGCTGATTTTTCTTTTCAGCAAAAAAAATCAAGCGAGAATATCTTTTCAGCGATAAAATATTTCAATTAGTTCATTTGAAATAGATTGTTTCGGAAGAGTCTTTGTTATTTTCAATATTTTTTCGCACCAATTAAATTATGGCCATCGTTTTTATTGAAAAGAAAATAATATTTTTATAATTATTATAATTTAATACCGTAAAGCCATATCGGTTTTAAAAACATTTGCTTTTATTCGTTATGGCATCATGTATCTGGATAGATAAAAGATAATTATACAAGTGGTCAAGTAATCTTACTTCAAATTTTGTATCTATTTGATTGAGTTTCAAGTTATATGGCGCGTAAGCGTCAACGTTCTTACAGTCTCCTTCGTCTATAACAGTGGTTCTCACGGAAAATTGCACCGTGGCCGCATCGATAGCATAAACGGTACTAAGTAAATGTCTGGTGGCCGCACCAAATTATTTATTTTCATTCTTTTGTGCTTGAGGTATGTCAAATATACCTAAAAATGTTTGTCAATTTACTTATTGGTATTAATTGCGTCTGAAATATTTAATTTTCAGAGTCTTTGTTAACAAAATAACGTGTAAAACCTCATTTTTGTGAAATCAATATTTTCTACGAAGCTGTTGGTGGCCGCAGCCAAGTGCTCTGGTGGCCGCACATGAGAACCACTGGTCTATAAGATAAGGGTTTATATTCAAATTTGAATTGTTTGAATTTTGTACTTTTCCATGAGTTTTGTCGCTAACAACCCGGCTTTCAGTTTTCATAAACTTTTAAAAATTTACGCATTCGATCATGACTCAGGCATTGATTTATTACATACATATTAACAACGGCGAAAATAAATTGTTCTATCAAGAAATATAAGAGATTAACAGGGCTCAGCATAATAGTTTACCAATTTTAAACGAACGACTAAATCTTCCAAAGTCGCCATTGATATAACCTCTTTAAATAATTATCATTTATTAATAATTCAAACACTAACTATTATTAATTATTAATTCAAACACTTGAAATCAATCAACTCAGTAATAAGAGGTCGGATAAAACCCTACATTTATATGAGATATTCCTATGTTATATCTTGTCATTAGTATTTGCGATACAATTTTTAAAAATCCCGAAAATTCAGGGCTTTCGGTCCCGAAAAGTCGGAGCTTTTTGCCTGGAGTCGGAGTCGGAGTCGTACTCGGAGTCAGAAATTTTGAAAAGTCTTAACTTTTTATTTTTTCATTTTATATGTAAAATTTGGCTTTTGGTCGCATTGATAGGGTTGATATTTAATTGAATACACATAAATAGGTAAATTAGGGGAAAAAAGTGACGATATTGAAGTTTTTTTGGTCAATGTTGGAAACGGAGTCGGACTTTTTTTGACCGACTCCACAGCCCTGATTTTTATCATAATGCCATACCACCAAGTATTGACAGTGAACACTTTAAAAGAAACGTTCTAATACTTCAAATAGTTTTTTTCAAAAAGTTTATCTACATTGTGTATATAAAGCATAAAATGAGAACATCTGTAAACATGTTTTCAAACTGCATCTTACATTTTTGTGCTTTTAAGATATTCAGAAAGATGTTAGCCTCGATAGAAGTGAGGTATGTCTCAAAGCAAACATTGTTTCATAGCCTTTTACGAAATAAAAATATATTAAATATATATGTTTTTGGTCAATATTGGAGACGGAGTCGGACTTTTTTTCACCGACTCCACAGCCCTGCGACCGCCTTTGTTGATTGCATTAATGACAGTATTAAATAGCATTTCTAGAATCAGTAACGTATAGGGTTTGCTAATTATTTAGAGTCAGTAATGCACACTTGAGTGCCTTGGCCTCCAAGTCCTGGGCAAATGCTCCCGAGACAACTCCATACTCGCAAACAGAACAGATACGCTTAACGTTGTTACGCCACGTGACACGATCGCTGATACCGAATGTAAGGCCGTGGCGGGTGGTGGTTGGGAGTAGTTTAGTTTAGCCCTGCGATAATTATAACAAACCTACGTAATTCATTGAAACTCCTTTATATCAAATTTTCGCTGATTTCCATTATAATATCAATTTAACTTAGTGATCTACTTTTATTTTTGTATATAAACGATACAACCTGTTTACTGCGCGTCAGTTCAATTACATCCGTGCACTTGAAATGTCTGAAGATGCCGAAAGGCGAAACCCGGGTCGTTAGCGACAAAACTCATGGAAAAGTACAAAATTCAAACAATTCAAATTTGATATTGATGTTCCATAAAGCACCCTCAGTCGAAATCCTTAGATTATATTCAAGTTGTATTCCGATTGCAGTAAAAAAAAAAAATTAAATAAAAAAAGTTCGTGAGATCAGCTTAATTTTTCTTTTTATCTATGTAGAATGGCATTGGTCTATAGCAATTTTCTGATGCCTCCTCGGCATAATGCAGCAAGAGTTCGCTGGGTTACTTTGATGCCCCACTGCCTTGTGAAACTTTTAAGAGGCTTCACGAACGAGCTCGCGAATAGTGGGTACACTTAATTTCTGTGTAACAGCGGACCACGCACGAACCATAAGACATCAAATATTTGTCGCAATGACTTATTCCAAAAAATCTGGAGAGTTTTCAGATGTCATCGGTGAGCAAAAGTAGCGTACACCAGGGGTTACCAACCTTTTTGTACCTTAGAGCACATTTTAAAATATCGGTAGGGCGGCGGGCACCACATATTTTTTCAAGGCAAAATTTTCTTTGATAAAATATGTGAAAAATTGGTAATAAATAAAATATTTTTTAAATTATTGTTTATTTTCTATTATATGAAATAAATATAAGTCAGTGTGATCTTTGGCATTGCATTTTATTGGCCAGTGCCTCATAATTAGGGGAGTATGATGACGTTCCTGTTAACAAGCAATCATAAAGATGTTAATCGGCGAGTCGAGATCTATATTTTGATTTTATTAAATTCATTGTTGAAAATAATGATTCAAAAAGTATGTGGAACCAAAAAATGATTTAATCTTATATGCCGCTTTTTTTAAAAATGGATTTTTTTTCCGTACACTGTATTCCAGAAGTCCTCATCTGATATTAAGGATTTTAACATAATATCACTCTGAAGATCCAAAATCACTAACTCCAGTTCTACTGCCTTTACTTGAACAAGCTCTGCAATATATGCAACTTTTTCCATTATATTTATTTGGCAAGTAAAAGGATTCTAGAGCTCTACTACTGGGTTACTCTAGCAGTGATTTATATCGATTTATGCAGTCAAATCAGTTTGAATTACGTAATTATTTAATTATTTTTGAAAATATTTTATTAAATTATTTTAGAAACTTATTCAGATAAAATAAAATATATGAAAATTGATATGAAAAATTGTTGTCGCGGTCGAATGGGAGTGGGCGCACACAAATCGACCCGCGGGCACGGGGTTGGTAACCCCCGGCGTACACCATAATTGGTTGAGTTCTTGAAATTATTACTTCCAATGACAGGTTTTACACATTCCTAATTGATTGCGCCTCCTTAGTTAATATTTTGTAATTCTTAACGTCATTAGTAGTATAATTGTTTGATTGCTTTGCTTTGATCCTATAACCCCCTCCGTGCTTCCCGTAAAAAGGAAAAATACCAAACTCTATTTTGTAATTTTATCATTTTAAAACATTAGAATCAACGTGCTTTATTACTTAAGCGAACTTTGCGATAGTAAGCCCGAAGATGCCCTTGAAAGAGGCGAAACACGTGTCACAATTAGTATCACAATACGTGGAATAATCAAAGATATTTTAAATTTTATTTTAAGTTGATCTTTCACAGAGTTACCGCCGAATCTATTAAAATTGTTCTTCAATCGTAGGATTGACAACAATTAAAGGAGAATCACATTTGGTAGGCTTACCAGAAGCGATTATCTAACAACGAGTACTGTCGTAGCGACAAAATTTCATCCCTACAATGCAGTTCTCATAAGAATGTTTCTGTTGCGATAAGCTCCATTACCAGTCAATATATTGAAGATTGAGAGCAGATCTTTGGGTAAAAATACTCTCTAGATAGCTTTGCAGATAACTTTCTAAAAAATATTCCACGTATTAATTTGATAAGAAGTAGATATGTGTTGAAAACTTTCTGAATCTACATAGCTTAATACAAGTTTTCATCGGCAGTGAAATAATCAGATGACAGGAAACACCACAATAACATACATAATTATGATTGATGATTATTTAGTTTAGTAGGAAGACAATTTCTAGGCCAAGTTATTATCACTTCGCCTTTGTTTCAAATATAATATATCAGAATTACAATTATTAGCATTAACAAATATAATATCATCCAGTTGTAACTAATTACAAGTCATCAACTCAAAGTTTTAATGAAAATGCTTTCATAGGCGTGAAAGCCTTTCGGAATGTGTTTATTATTATAAGACAATGCAAGGCCTTGATACAGGGATTCTCAACCGTATTGCGGTGACTGGCTCATTTTAAATGGATGGATATTTTGGAGAAGAGTATATAAAAAAAACAAGGCGTAAGTAGTGTATATTTATATAATTTAGTGTTTCAACAGAAAGTGCTTGATGATGAAATTTCAATATCAAATTAAAAACGTTAAAAAACCATTAACGACCGGGTTTCATCTTTCGGCATCATCAGGCATTCTTAGTGCACGAATGAACTTGAACTGACGAGTGTCAAATGATATTTTTTTTAATCTCTTTCAGAAGATAAAAAAAACGTCCAAAAGCTTTATCATCACTGAACTATCTTATACACGTATGTAAAATAAGGTCAATTTGTGAGGAATTGTCCTTTTATCTATGCAATTATTTATGGAAATATTCTGTGCCATAAAAGATTTTTTCAGAACGATAATATGATGTCGGTCCCTGTGGTCTAGTGGCAAGAGCTTTGTCCTAGCGATCAGGGGACCCGGGTTCAATTCCCGGCAAGGTCAGATTTTTTCAATTGAAAAAAGATATCTTGGGCTGGATGTATGTTACAAATCGTTGATTTTGTGCACAACTGATTCATTATTAGTAAACTTCTTGGGTTCATAGTTCGGCAAAGTAAGCCATTTGAAAACCCTACTGTGTTTCGTACTCTTTATGTTTCTTTAGTTTTAAGCAAACTAGAATATGGATCTATTATTTGGGGTCCAAATGAATATAAATTTAAGTCGCAACTGGAGCGAGTTCATAAAAAAATTCTGCGTTATTATTATTTCAAAAAATTAAACTATTTTCCGTATGACAATTCATTAATGGAATATTATCCAACCAAGTTTCTTTTAGGAATGCTGTCATTTCACTCACTTGAAGCTCAAAGACTTATTGCAATATTAAAACATTTTTCTCTTCTTCTTCGGGGCCAAGTTGATAACCCTGACATCCTTGAAAATTTAAATTTGCATGCTCCTAGCTTTTGCCTACGTGGTCGTAACAAAGACAAATTAATTTTCTTTGTCAAAACTTGTTTGTCACGTAGCTCTTTTGAATCTCCAGTTGCAAGGGCTATTCGGCTGATAAATGCGCTGCCTGTTGATGTTGACATCTTCGGCAGTGAACTTGATGCTTTGTTTAAAAATTATGTTTTCTTATGTGAATAATATGTTTCTGTTCTGTTTCTTATTTTGTGTAATATTTTATGTAATCTTTATTAATTTCTCAAATGCATGGCGCATTGGCGCTTGCTGTAATGCCATGTATTTTTAATAGTTTTTTGCCAATAAATAAATTATTTATCATCGAGTTAATCTCGTATGACTATCACGATTTAGAATATTTGGCGCATTGGCGTAAGCTGTAATGCCAAATATTTTTTTAAATTTTATTTAAAGAAAGAAATGATTTTTTTCGTTATTTTATTCTTTGCCGAGGGCGCACGAAAATGGTTCCGCGGACACGTGGTTTAGAACCCCTGCCTTGGTATATGCTCAGTAGAAATTATCGTATCTATTTCATATTCATATGTAGGTTGAAGGTATATATGTATCATATAAAATACTATAGTATATAATAATAAACAGCAAAAATTTAAAGATTTTTTTATATGAAAAAAAATAAAGAAAAAAACTTTTATTCATTTAAAAATAGCATAGTTTTCCTCGATTTTTCTTCAATTTTTATATTAATAGTGCATCGTTGAATTAATGAATTGCAATCATGGATAATATAAATAAAGTATTTTGGTGACGAAGCTTCCTTTGGCATTATTTTTGATGTCTATATATATATAAAAATGAATGTCTGTATGTATGTCCGCTATGGACTACTAAACCGCTCGACCGATCGATGTGAAACTTTACAAATTTGTTGAGTACACTCCCGCAATGGTTTCTGGCCTACCAACTCCTCCCCCCAAACCACCCCCTAACCTCCCCCCAATTTCTTTTGTTTACAATTTACGAATTTTTCGAGTTTACTCCTTCGAAGGTTTCTGAATACCCCCTCATACGCCCCCCCACGCCCCCTAAACCCCACCCCGACAAACAACCCCCTCCCCCAAAAAATTGATATCCATTTTTTACAAATTTCTCGAGTACACTTCCGCGAAACTTTCTGGCGTACACCCCTCCCCCCCCAATCCCCCCTACAATTGCTGGAGTAGCAACGCGCGCAGGGTACAGCTAGTTATTGTATAAAAGCGTGAACGTATTTTCTCACTCACTTTAAGCGGTAAAAACTGTTTCTTAAAACACACGCAAATAGTTTCATAAAATATAGTAAGATTTTAAGTTAAGTAATGTAAAAGCCATTAAAAAGTATACATATTTATGTATTGTTTTTTTTTTGTGTCAATATTGGTGTACTTAGTAATTTACTTACTTTTGTTTTATGATAGATAATAAATCAGATGTGGAAAAAGTACTAAAAAATGTGTTATTATTTTTAGTATGATAGATTGTTTGTTCTAAGAAAGCTAAATAAAGAATTTATTTTAAACGTTGTTTTATTGTAAGTGTTTGATCGTATGATATTGACGCCAATGTTTTCTCTAAGCTGCGCGCATGCTTTGCCACGTAGCAGTTTCAAAAGCTCCGCGCAATCTTCCCAGGTTGGCGTGCAGTCTAATAATTCACGAATTTAATGACCTGATTACTAAATATTGTTTAAAACATCACAAATATCCACAAAATAGAAAAACATACATTAATAAAATATTTTGCTAACATTTATTTTTTAATCCATGTCCTCTCACAATGTGAAATAAATGTAATGTGGAATAAGTATTAAAAACTGTTTTACAAATTTTATTATAATGCCATTTCCCCAAGTATAGACGGATAACACCTTAGAAGTAGTCTATTTATCATTTTATGAAGTTACGAGCATTTTGTCACCAAGGATGTAGTTATTGCGCCTAAATATGACATGTTGATCGCTACTGCTAAATTTATTTCCAATGGGTTTAACCCTTACCAATTGATTGCATAACATTCGTTCGTAACTTTCGATGTTAACGTCATTCGTAGTATAATTATTGTTTGTTTTGTTTCTATCCTCCCCTCCATGCTTAAAATAATAGATTTTGGCTTTTTTTAACCCTCGAAAGACGGTCCCTGAAAAAAAACGTGTGATCCGAAAGGGGGCACATAAAATACCCCAGTGGGCTTTATTGGCAAAGATTGCATAAAAAATGTTATATTGTGCTTAAACGTACCTTTATATATCGTTATAAATCAAAATCGATAGTTTTCTTATAATTATTCATATTTTAAGTCGTAAATGAACGGACAAGCAGATCGTATTCAAGACGGACTGACGCAATAAAAACTGTTTGCGTGAGCGCTTATCTACGTCTCTTAATGTAAAAAGCATCCATTTGATTTGAAACGTACGTTTGATCGAGGCGCGATTGAGATAAGATAGCGTTATATTATCGCATATGGGCATTGAAGTTTGAATCCTGGCAATTGGTAGCGACAGTATAAATGGTTTTCGGTCAATAATAATCTGACTTATTTTCTTTTTAATTTAATTGCGACGAAACTAGTCAATTGAAATCATATATTTTTATTGCAAAAAGTGTCAAAAAACAATGATTTAAAAATGCCTAATGTTTACACATTTTGTCAATAATATTAAGATAAATATTTAAGATAATGTGACAGTGGTGGTTAACTGTCTTACCCACCGGGACGGAAATGTAAAAAATTCTGAAACTTAACAGAAGATTGTGACAGATAGTATTGCAGAAAAATGCCTATGAAGATAAACCGGATTAAAAAAACAAACAAGCAAAAAACACACAGCGATTATTTTCAACATACACCAGTATTTCAAATTGGATTTATCAAAGGTTAAAAAAACACACCTACGTTTCTGCGCCCCCTAAAACGCAAAAAAGCTCGGCCCGGAAAAAAAAACAAACGTAATTTTCTTCCAAAGGCAGTATTACATCTCGGAGCTTAAATTTATTTAAAACCAAGACGAAAAAACGACGCGGAGATCCGATTTTATGAGTTTAATTTACATGGAAACGCTTAAAGAGTTTATATCCAAACAGTATGCAAGTTGAATACAAAGTTGCTTTTATGTTAGCCTGATACTCTAGGATAGGGTTTCTTAACCTTATGCCCGCGGGCACATATCAGAAGGTAGTTTTCAAAAGTGGTCAAATCAATTTGTTGAAAAACTGAGATTTTGAGATATTTTCATTACTTTTTTCTCAAAAATTTGTGATTACTATCAATATTTTTAAAATATGTTTTAAATTAAGGAATTACGGATAATGTGTGAATAAAAAAGGTCTCAAAAGTTTAATTTTGGAATTGACTACTTTTGAAAATTACCTCCTGATATGCCGCCCGCTAAAAAGAATTAAATAACGAAAAAACCCAAATTTTATCTGAATTGTATTTTATTTATTGAAATCCGATTTGATTGAAATTTATTGAGTCCTCGTACCCTTTCCATCCCTACTTTCTTCGAAAAAAGAGAGGTTGAGCAACTGAGTAACTAGCAGTTCTCGTAGAAAAACATACGTTGAGATAAACACGGTGAGGAGTCTATATGCTACATGTTGGGAGCGGACATGATTAAAAAAATTGCTCAGATTTGGTTGAAAAATCCGGCATGCACCCGTCACAATCCTCCTAAATCTCAAATGAGCCCGGAGTCGCAATAATGTTACGATCCCCTGCTCTAGGAAAAACCTTTGTTAGATGGAACCGTTGCACTACTCCAAACTACTCATCTCATAAAATATTCAAGACGTCGTTCCCTATCCTTTTTTCCGCCTGCTTCCCTTGTAAAAATGTCCCGTCCTAAGTAGAAAACGGTTAGGTTGGATATTTTTATATAACGGCCAGATTTTTTTAGCGAGTTCTGGTGAATTTTTACCACTATCCGCTACTCCTCACAGAATATAATGTTTCTTAAATTCAAAAGTCTGTTTTTTTTACAACACATGTACGTGAAAACAGCAGGAATATTGAGTCAGAGACGGAGTACATTATTGTATATCTTATACATGTTGGTTTTTTCCATATCTATTCGTTGTGTATATGTTACAGTGAAACTGTATTCTCAGTGAAAATGTATTCTTCTCCAAACTGTCATTGGCATTTAATTTGACCGCCCTATGTTTGTATGTGTTTTTCTTTGGTTCTCTTTTTATGAAAGGGACTACTTGCTGATTTTGTTTCATTGAAGCAAACCAAAATTTTAGGCCGGCAAATCATCGACATGGGCCAATAATTTCAATGATCGTGACCAGTGAAATCATGTTATACAAATCTATTGCTTGACACATTTTCACTGAGAAATCATATTTTTTACTGCAAAAGGTGTAATAACAATGATTTAAGAATACCAAAAACTTACACATTGTTTCACTAATATAAATATATATATTTAAGATAAAGTGGTAGTGGTAGTAAACTATCTTATCCACCGGGAAGGAAATGTTAAAGAGATATTACAATTATTAGAAACCATGAGTATTAAGACTACCAGGATTGTCTTCTAACTGTGGCAGAGAAAGACAGCATCCGTCCAAGGCGTTCGGCAAAGGAACTAAGGTTCAGGATGGAAAGACAGGTATCTCATGAAGAAAAGATTTCACTTGGTATTCTATGGGCCGTAACTCTATCATAGAGTCGACTAGTTTATTTATACAAAATTTTCAAGAATAAAAACAGAAACACAAATACGAATTAAAGAATTACATACATTAGCGCAGGACCAAAACGATTGTACATATTGTAATTCTCCTGCTCTCCGAAGAGCAATAGCGTGTTGACTGTCGACTTTAGAGGATTGAATATGACTGACTAATTTTGTTTAAAAACCGGCAAAAGATTTGAAAAGGCGAGTATGTGTCACCGCATGGCTTTGAACACCGTCTACTGCCGACAGAGTATTTGGGAGTATAAAAAAAGATTCAACTATTTTTCCGTACTACGGACAGCCAAAAATTCATAAGACTGGCACTCCGTTGGTATTGCGAACATCTGAATTGAAAGTCCATGTTATAGAAGTGTTTTAAAATCCAATGAATAGGAAAGAACTCTTGCAAAAATACCACCAAGTCACCAACCGCCAATGACTGCCGATGACTTATTACGGCGCGACCCATTCATAATTATTATGACTGCAGAGAGCGGACAGCGGACGCCATGACATGTCTAGACTAACTTTAACGTGAATGTCATCGTTTGGGTCTTAAATCATTTGAGGTGACTTTAAGATCGCCCAAGTTCGTTCTGTGGGCTCGACTACTTTGGGCGGTAACGCACCGTCTTAGGTGGACGTTTTATGACGAAGCGGCACATTCCGGTCATGGCACCATAGGTAACAACTTCAACAAATTGTTTTAAGTGGCCTCGAACTGCCTGGGCCATGGCGGTAGTTATGTTTTTATTGCTGATGGCTAGATGTAGATGGCACATAAACCTTTAGTCCGCGACAATTTAAATTAATTGTTATTTGGTTGCGGTGTAACCGCAAATATTCGCCTACGTAAGACGCCCTGTTACATTATCAAATATATATTTTAGTAAAAGTAGCAAAAGTTAATGCAACATTTCAAAGTGTTAATTAAGAGCAGTTATGCGTTGCTTTGATGATTAATAGATGCTACTTTCTGATGCAAGTTGATCTAGTTAAATGCATTTTAGATAGTATCAGAGTACTCCACTTAGCAGTGCGAACGACAGGTGATATTAATTGAAACACTTACATTAGCATGCACATAGCTGCAAAGCATTCTCATATAAATATGAAGCGCTTAAAAGCTCAAATATAAATTTCCACTTCCTCAGGATGTTTGTGTTTGTTTCATGCTTAAATAATCAATTTAATTGAAAGTCTATTTGTTTCATCGTATTGTGTTTTCATTAAAAAAATTTTTTGTTTTATCCTGAGAGGGAGGTCCGGTTTCTAGTGCAGTGGTCCACATCGTTGGCTTCCGTGACGAACTGCTTAGGTTCGATTCCCGCTACGAGAAGATATTTTCAGTCGATAAATCGATTCTGTTCGAAGACAATGGGTTGTTAAAAATCTCCTTCCCACCTTTCCAATCCGAAAAAGCGACGAATAGCGATAGCGATAGTGATAAGCTAACCACTAGCCCTCGTATCCTTTCCATCTTTACTCTCTTAGAAAAAGAGAGGTTGAGCAACTGAGTAACAAGTAGTTCTCGGAGAAAAACATATGTTGAGATAAACTCCGTCAAGATAAAAAGGAGTCCATAAGCTCCAAGTTGGGTGCGGACATGGTGTAGAAACCATATGTTTTATGGTATATACGTTTCCTTAGTTTTGAGTAAGCTTGAATATGTATCTATTATTTTTGGAGTCCAAATGACAATTTCTAAATGTCGCGGTTAGAGCGAGTGCATAAAAAAATCTGCGATATTATTATTTCAAAATAATTAAATGAATATCCCCAAAGGAGTTTTATCCAAGCAAATTATTTTAGATATGTTTTCGTTTCATTCTCTTGAAGCTCGAAAATGATTTTGAATAGTGAAACATTTTTCCCTTCTTCTTTAAGGCCGAGTTGATAACTTTGATATACTCAAGTATGTACACTTGCATGTTCAGCTTACGTGATTTTAACCAAAGACAAACATATGTTTTATCCAGGGATGTGGAGTCGGTGAAAAAAAGTCCGACTCCGACTCCAGCATTTACCAAAACCTCGACTCCGACACCGACTCCGACTCCAACATTTACCAAAAACACGACTCCGACTCCGACTAAAAAAGTTTAATATCGTCACTTTTTTTGCCTTATTTACCTATTTATGTGTATTCAATTAAATATCAACCCTACCAATCCGGCCAATATTTGGGTGAAATTTAACGTTATTATATGGAAAAAAAAAGTTCTTCCAGTAACGCTACGATCAAATCGCCGCGACGACTCCGACTCTGGCCAAAAAGCTCCGGCCTCACGACTCAGACTCCGACTCCAAAGCCCTGGTTTTATCATAATTTGTTTATGGCGTCGCTCATTTTAATCATTAATAAAAAGAGCTGTTCGGTTGATCGATGCATTGTCTATTGACGTGGAAATATTCAACAGTGAACTTGGTTTTAATTTCTTTGCAGAATCTTATATATAAAGCCGAAACGGGGATCTGAAGTCTGTAATCAAGATTTCGCATTGTTGTTCAAACAAACGAATTGATTTCGCTCGCGAACGTTTCGACGTATTTATGGAAAATAAAAGTAAACTCCGAGTACGACTCCAATTACCGACGACTCGAGTAGTACACATAAAACCGAAACGGCGTATGTATGTCTGTGGGTCTGTAATTCCCTTTTGCATTGTTGGTCATTAAGTTGCCATAAAACGAATATGAAAGAAAATATGTTTGAATTTTTATCGGCGAAGACATTTAGTCAAAATGTAATAAATTAGTCTTCTACTGAACTTTCCATTGGCTTTTATTATTGGAAATATTCAACAGTGAAGGTATTATTTATTTCTTTGACAGAAAATATTTTTATGAATTTTACATTTTAATCGACGAATTGTCATCAAATTAAATAAAGTTTTTGATTTTATTTTAACTCTATTTTGGATGTTAGATTTTGTGATATAATTATGTCGAATGATATAAAATTAAATAATTATTGGTCGCTTAGTTTATAAAATATAATGTTAGGATATTAGAACAACACGTAACGTAATAACAACCTAGATTAGCTTTCACTTCGGGAAAAACATAAAAGCAATTTGTCACATCTATAAAGAATAAAATTAGGACTTTAGAACAAATGCGATAATGTATTGCGTACCTTTTCTACACCAATATACTGATACCGCATGATGTTGTAGGGTATCAGAACTCTCTCGGAAGATCTTATTATCACCTCAATCAATGATAATAAGACCTAAACGATTAATATAACGTGAATAAATTCACTAAAATGTTATAAAATCTTGTACTGGATATCTACTGAAACCGTCCGTCTCACATCGGAAGCCGTCTCACATGCACTGTTTACACACTAAAATCTTAAGGGTATAAATACGCCTGTTTTGATCGAAATATTCTCAGTTATCCTCGCACAGTCTAAGTCACTAACCTACCCTCAGATAGAGTACGGTCAAGATAATACCGATTGAAATATTTACGAGAGATACCTGTCTTCCCATCCTGTCCCAATGTTCCGTCACTGAACGCTTTGGAAGGATGCAGTCTGTACCAGTCAGATAGAGACAGAATACCAGGTCATCTCAATACATAGATAAGTAAATGTATGTTAAAACATAGTTCTGACGATGACGTAAGCCGCAATAGCTATCAAGTATATATCTTGTAATTATTGTAGACCCCAAACACATTGCTATTTTATTCACCGTAAGTATTGACCATCTTCAAGATTCTGTAAGCTGAGGGCTTTGTGTAAGGAAAACACTTAAAAAACATGGAGAACGATTTTGTTGGAATCATTAAAAAGTTTAAACTCATCTCAAGAATTGATCGTAATGTTGTCGTACACTTGAAGTGTCCTGTCCCTAGCTGAATATACGAGTTTGACGAGGAGCTTAGACTCTTATCGGGCTGGTTTTTATATAGCGGTCACTATCTCGATGCTATAATATGTAGGATGCATAAAGAGACTCAAATAGCTTGACATCTCAACTACTCGAGTATCGAGTAGTAAATTTTTTAAATACTCGGGTACTTCAGTAGCAGTTTCAGCTGTACCAAAATTATTAATATTATTAATTCAAATTTGTGTATATGTTACTGTGAAACTGTATTCTCAGTTAAAATGTATCAAGTAATAGATTTGTATCACAACATGATTTCACTGGTCACGATCATTGAAATTATTAGCCCAAAGTCGATGATTTGCCGGCCTAAAATTTTGGTTTGCTTCAATGAAACAAAATCAGCAAGTAGTCCCTTTCATAAAAAATAAAAACACAGACAAACATTGGGCTGAAGATAGGGCGGTCAATTTTAATTTCAAAGACTGCTAGAAGAAAAACCAGGGCTGGGGAGACGGAGTCGTGGAGTCAAGGCTTTTTTGCCGGAGTCGGAGTCATCGCGGCGATTTGGCCGGAGTCAACTCGGAGTCGGAAATTTTGAAAAGTTTTAACTTTTTATTTTCGCATATAAATGTCAATTTTGGCTATTGGTCGAATTGGTAGGGTTGATATTTAATTGAATACACATCAATAGGCAAATTAGGCAAAAAAAAGTGATGATATTGAACTTTTTTTAGTCGGAGTCGTGTTGTTGGTCAATGTCGGAGTTGTGGTTTTGGTAAATGCTGAGTCGGAGTCAGAGTGGAACTTTTTTTTACCGACTCCACAGTCCTAGAAAAATCATTATCACCGAGCATACAGTTTCACTGTAACATATATAAATAGATGATTAATAAGCTTATTTTATTGCATTAATACATTTATTACAATTTATGAAACATATATTTCGAAAATAACAGAGAATTAATCGTCTCAAATTTTAATTTGGTTCAAAGCTATTTTTTTTCCTTCAGTAGAAAAAACTCTGTTATCTGTTGCTGTGGACGTCGGCTTAAAAGTTACAATTAATTCAAAAGTGATATCATATAAATATTTCTTTTCGCTCTTTAAAAAATTGGTGTCGGTTACGAACGATAGTTTAACGTGACAACGTCATAAGAAAACATTGATGAAATGATTGCATACTTTTATGAATAAAATGGAATCATTATTTTGTATGGATACGATATTTTGTATATTTGTTATACGTTAATCAGATTTTTAATATGCAAGAATTAATTACCTTTATTGCCGCAATTGTTGTTGTAATATAAACAATGAAAACCACATTAACATTTCACTTCACTTTATAAACAGTTGTAAACAGATCACGTGTAGGTACTGTAGGTGTATAAGTTGTGTGCTGCCGCTGTCTCTTTTCTACTCAGACGCATCGACCAATCGAGTGGAAGAGAGATAGATGCGGCACAATCCGAACGGTAGGCCGATCGTGCCTCTCTATCGCTTATCCGCGCTCTCGCTCGCACGCTTGCCTTCGGCGTAACGCGACAAACGGGACAAAGAGTCATGTTTTTTCGTGCGTGCAGCGGGCATTCATCGATTTATAAGACGTTGTCACGTCAAAAATAAATGGAAATTAATCTTCATATATGTATAAGTTATCGAGTACTTGAAAAATGGACGAGTATACTCGAGTATCGAGTATTCTATACTAGAATTGGAGTCGCTAGTTGCCTGTATATAAACATATTTTTTGCTGAACATATTGGTGTTTGCTTTTAGACGCCACATGTTATAAATATCGTATAATATATTGAGTTGAGTGGATGAAACTATCAAAAGCTGCCGGAGTACTATGCTAAGTGTAAGGTACTGGTAGGCAGTAGCGTGGGGTTGAAAGGGGCAAAAGGCTCTGCGGGTCTATGTTGTATAAATACAGGGATTTTTTTTTAAAAGAAAATGCCGGAACTCACTTTATTTTTAATATTTAAAGCAGCTTTTTCCTATGCCACGAAGCGCACAAAAGAAAAACATTTTGTTAGATTTATTTTTTATTTTAGACATGTAATATAAACAGATAAAAAAACGATCAAATACAATTATTCTTTCAAACATATTGAACGATTGATTTTCCTTTCGAAAATGTTTGCTGTTATTACGATTTCACGAGAAAATAATTTTAAGTAAGCGCAAACATTTTTTCGTCTAATTGACTTTGAAATTGTGAAAAAAAAAATACCGTGAAAAAAGGTGCCGGAAAGCCATTCCACCGCGTTTAATGGAAAAAGCCCTGTACACATGTATTTATATACATATGTATCTATCGGTTTATGTTACTACTTTTTATAAGATAAGTAAAGGGTCTTTTTATAAGGACGCTTAGTTTTGAAATGTAAATAAAACAAGTTGTTTGTGAGATTTCGACTAAATTTTAATTTCATTTGTAAGTATATTTTACGGCATTAAATATGGAATATAGCATCAAATGTCTGCCAATATCCATTCATTATAAAATGGGCCATGTCGCTAAAGTTGACTTTTTTGACAAATTTGGGTAAACTTCCAACTGCTCCAGAACCCAATCAGGCGTTGTCTGCGGTCGTTTACCTGAAGTTCCTTGGTTAGTTGGATTTTATACGGGTGCAGACATAAGGCCCGATTCAAAATTCGCCAAGTTGAAGTCGCAGAAAAGCCAAGTTCTTGTGAACAACGAGAAATAAGCTGCCTTGGGTTTTCCTGTACACTTTCACACAAAGCAGCAATGTTTTCACCAGATATTGTATTTTGATGACGTACAGGTAGGTGTTGGCCGATTATTTACCAAACTGGTTGACTCAAATTTGGCCACTAAACAATGAATAATCTACTCAGCAGGACAAAGTAACATATATTGAGCGTCCCTATTGAAATACCCTTTATATGTATGTGTAAACATAGCTCTGACGATGGCGTAACACGAAATAGCAACGAACTTTAAATACTATAATTGCTGTAGGACGAAGATATTTGACATTGTTATTTTTTTAACGTTCTAAATTCATTTGTTGTATGATCATATATTTAGGATATTTATTGCATTTTTCAGTAACCTGACATTTGAAGAAAGATCCTCAAAAAAACCTTTTCAAATATCCAGATTGTTGTAGTTAATTCAGTACTTATTTATCGCGATTGTATTTGCATTTTCGGTCCGTGGTGCAATGGCTAGCGTGTCGGACCACCCGGGCTCGATTCCCGATACAAAAAGATTCTATTTATAAATCGATTTTGTTCAGAGACAATGGGTGTATGTTTTGTTAAAATTCCTTTCCCACCTTTCCGATCCGAAAAGAGCGACCTATAGTTACAGCGATTATCTAACCACTAGTCCTCGTATCCTTCCATTCCTACTCTCTTCGAAAAATAATGGTTGAGACACTGAGTAACAAGCAGTACTCGGAGAAATTATTTTTTTTGAGATAAACTCCATGTGCTCCAAGTTGAGAGTGGACATACAAACAAAGATGACAAATTAATGATATAAATAGAAGGAAAACTTTGAAATGACCACGATCCAACGTAAATATACCAGCAATGGCCACAAATCACAAAAAAGTACTACAATCAAAAGTATACCACAAATTTGTAAATTGTGGCAACATTGAAAATTTGTGTAAGAGAGAAGATATGCGAACCGGAAGCATTTTTACGCATAGAAGATACCTATATATATATAATAGAATACGATACGTTTACTCGTTCATTAAAATTTCATATCCGTTGGTATTTTTTTTCTATCAATCTTCCCGAGTATCCAGATTAAAGTATTTCCGTCAGGTATAGAAAACCATTGATTATTTTGACAGTCTGTATTTTATATCTTATATATAAAACCGAAACGGGGGATGTATGTCTGTAATTCCCTTTTGCATTGTTGTTGCAAGTTCAAACAAACGAATTGATTTCGCTCGCGAAAGTTTCGACGGTAAATTTGTTTCGTTATCAATGTGTGTGTAGAGACTCCAATTACTCGAGTATCGAGTAGTACATATATAAAACCGAAACGGCGTATGTATGTCTGTGGGTCTGTAATTCCCTTTTGCATTGTTGGTCATTAAGTTGCCATAAAAACGAATATGAAAGAAAATATGTTTGATTTTTTTTATCGGCGAAGACATTTAGTCAAAATGTTATAAATTAGTCTTCTACTGCACTTTTCCCGGCTTTAATTAATATAATAATGTTTTTATTTACGTGAAGGTATTATTTGACATTTCTTTGACAGCAAATTAGATTTTTTCCTTGAATTTGGACATTTTAATGGGCGAGAATGGGGCTGTCAATATACTCCCTTAATACTCTGTCGCCAGCCGCCACTGGCATGAGCAAAACCGGCCATGAATGGTCAGAATATGTAGAGTTTCAAGAGTAGAGAACATTCAATTCTTTCTTCTTTATCTATTAATCTTTCTAACTGTTGTCGAAGACGTAAGATAAAATAATAACTTAGAAAGACATATCTTGCTGAGTTTGTTTTATAAATGACTATGTGTTAATAACTTCTCAAGTTAACGTTAACATAACGAGTAATTTTTGGGAAGAATTAACCTTTTTTAATGATTCCATGACAATCATTCCTTACACAAAGCCCTTAGCTGACAAAATCTATTAGAAAGTCAATACATAGCTATTTAACATGCGGGAAAGGAAAACAAAGACTTAGTCTGCACCCACCTTGACAAGAAAAATAGCCAGGAAGCTCGGAGCCCGCTTCATGGAATCCACATATAGTATCAGTAGGAAAAAAGTTTATTCTTATCAGTTGAAAATCTTCACGATAAGCGAAACCGGTCATGATCTTAGTATATTTTAATTGTGAAATATTAACAAACAATGTTTTATTATTATTTTAGCCGTTTTTTCATAATTAAAAAACCTCATCCGTTCATAATATTATGCTCTAAATTGACAGGAAACGTGCTTAAAAAAAGATACTCAAAATGGGACCGTAAAGTAAGTTACGCATAATATTTTTTGTGGGTATTTTTTTAATTTCAAATCAAATGTTTTATTCCCCTTTTGAAGGATCATCCGTACGAGCGCCAACAGTTAATTACGCACTTCAATTCACAATCCAATTTTTTTATCATTTCCTTTTTTGTATCTACTTGTTCGGCTTCGCGGAATCCCGGATATTGAATGAAAAAAATACTTTCTACGGTACGTACTTACCTACCATTGAGACCGAGCTCATCAAATGTGGATAGCCACAAGCCATTATTTTATTTGCTTTTTATCCTAAAAGTATTAATCATTGCTGGGTATATATGATATAAGCAGGGCTGTGGAGTCGGTAAAAAAAAGTCCGACTCCGACTCCAGCATTTACCAAAACCACGACTCTGACTCCGACTAAAAAAAGGTTTATATCATCACCCTTTTCATTAATTTTCATATTTATGTGTATTCAATTAAATATCCACCCTATCAATGCGGCCAAAAGCCAAATTTGATATATTAAATGTAAAAACAAAAAGTTTACACTTTTCAAAATTTCCGACTCCGAGTACGACTCCGGCCAAAACGCCGCGCTGACTCCGACTCCGCAGCCCTGGATATAAGATGTAATGAAATGACATTCACTCAGCCGGTGATAATTATTCAATAAAGAACAATGAAAGAAATTAATAATTTTAGAAGTTTTTTTTCCAATTATTGCTCGTAGTCGTAGATCAAATAAGTCCCGGGTTCAAATCGAAGAATGGAAACTTCATAACAAAAAATTTTCAATCTACGAATCCGGTCCTGATCTTTATGTAACATATGTGAAATAAGTACAAAAATTAGAAAGAGTTAACACCTTTAATTTCCATTTCGCTTATTCTTTAAAAACTGTATTAAAAAAACCAATATATGTACTAGAATTCCTATTTTGTATCCTATTGGTATCTTTTATACTCGAATTGGAGTCTCTAGTCTCCAGCAATTTTTACGCTAAGTCGAGAGGTCAGTTGCGTGGAAAATTCAAATTGTGATTTTTGAGCAACTTCTGTTGAAATGCTGCACAATGGAGTCAAATGATATACATTGGATGTAAACATGTACTAAACAAAATTTCAATGTTTTATCAAATTATGCTTCTCCATTTCAACGATCTCTGAGATATTGTGAGCAATATCAGGTTGATAAGTTCACTAACTATCAGTGCATGGGGTTTCTTAAAGTGCTAAGCGGCAGTACTTTAGAGAGAGTACACTGCTTTCTAATTGATTTTCTGTCTCATGACATGATATTCCTTAAAATTTCTAAAACGCTAAAATTATAAAAAAGTTAAAATTGTCATAAATAGATTTGACTAAATATTAGAAGGAGAAAGTAAAAATCACATCAATGTGTTGAGTAATAAGCAGGGCTGTGGAGTCGGTAAAAATAAGTCCGACTCCGACTCCAGTATTTACCAAAACCACGACTCCGACTCCAACTCCAACATTGACCAAAAACACAACTCCGACTCCGACTCCAGTATTTACCAAAACCACGACTCCGACTCCAACTCCAACATTGACCAAAAACACAACTCCGACTCCGTCTAAAAATGTTGAATATCGTTACTTTTTTTATTGCCTTATTTTCCTATGTAAATATGTGTATTCAATTAAATATAGTAATAGACATAGCTGTCAAAATTCATACACAAGTTAAGCAAAATATGAAAGAGGTCTGGAGGAGGAGCCTAGAGAAGTGGTTCCATATTGGAGGGGGAGCTAGAGGCGGAGCTAAGCAGGAGAGGATTGGGATTCTGTCCCGTGTATCTATTACTATATTTTACCAAATATAAACCCTAGCAATCCGACCAATGGCCAAATTTGACATATTATATGCGTAAATAAAAAGTTCAAACTTTTCAAAATTTCCGACTCCTAGTACGACTTCAGAGCCCTGGTAATAAGTCCATAAGTAAATTAAAATCCTTATCATACATATATAAATGAGTCCGATATAGTATATGAACCTGTCGATCCTAAAGATGAGACGGGTAAAAGCTGAAGAGGCTACACCGCTGTACTACAGGTATTCGTTAAATATCGATTACCTTGAAAAGTTTACACAGTGACAAAAACACAACATTGCACTTTCGTAATGAACAGCTTAGTTCCTGATTTCGAAAAGTACAAATGGTTGCTATTAAAAAAAACAAAAAAAAAAAAAGCTTGAAATTGGCACATTACCCATTGCACTTAGCTTCTGCGGAACGATGTTTCTCAAACTGTGTTTTACGGAAACAATACAATTTTAATTTAATTTAGTTTTATTAGTCCAACATCCATTTTGTCTGTCATAATAATATACTAATACGTAGCAGAATGGTTGAGATGGTATTTTGCAGCCACTTCTCGCAAGTCAATATACATAACTAATATTGTAAACGGTGATGTTCTAAAAAATGAAACAAAATGTTGAAAGTAAACCAAATTTTTTAATGAACTTTATTTTTGTCGACTCTTGGGGAAAAGGCATTATATTTTTTTCTATTATATACACATATTTTATAAAAAATCACGAGAAAGACAATTAATAATGTTAACAGTGTGTGAAACAATTAACAGTTATTAACAATTAACAGTGCGTGAAACCAGTTCTGATGTTTTTAAAATATCTAGCTGCGTTTTTTTTTACCATGTCCGCTCCCAACTTGAAACATATGGAGACCTTACGGTGCTTATCTCAATATTTTTTTTATTTTTCTACGAGAACTGCTTGTTACTCAGTTGCTCTTCCTCTAATTTTCAAAAAGGGTTTGAAAGAATTCAAAAGTAAGCTAATCGCTTTCGCTAGGTGCCTCGCTTTTTGGGATCGGAAAAGGTAGGAATGAATTTTTAACAAAACAAACACCCATTATCTTCACACAGAATCAATTTATCGACTGAATAAATTTGTTCGTACTGGTTTTTTTATATCACTTTTAAGGTGTTCACTGTCAATCCTTGGTGGAATTGCATTATAATTAAGATAATAAAACATTTTAAGTACTTATTCCACATAAAATTTAGTGGATCAGGACTGGTTTCGCTCATGGCGAGCATTGTCAACTGATGCAACGAAACAGTGATATTTATAAGTTTTAAAAGTTTAAGTAAGAATTACAATGCATGACAAACAATTGGTTTTACAACTAAGCAAATAAATTGAAGCAAGATGAAAGAAAAATAGATTGTAATTAAAATGTTGAAGACTTCTTAACAATGCAAGCTATTACATCAAAATTCAAAAATCAAAGCATGGATAAATAATAGTTTGCTAAATATTCAGTATTTGCCATTTTCCTGACATGTTGTCATTGTGATGCTAATTAGGAGTTGAAACCGTTGATCAGCAATGTTTACTTTTAATAATTACATACCAACTATTTTTCAGTGGTCATCAAAGTTTGACCACCAGTGCATTTGGCCGTGTAGCCAAATCGAGCGCCAAAAATGCGCAAAAAAAAAACAACGAACGTAAAACGGTGGGTCGCGATTTCGATGCTTTTGTTTGTTTGAATGTGCGCTTGCGCTCTTTCACCGCCGATGCTTAATTGATGTTCTCGATTATTATTATTACTTTTGCTAGGCAGGGATCATTAGAGATGGTGAAAATCAGGACCCACTATACACTTGTTTTGTGGAATTTCAACAGAAATATAATTTAATATGCAAAACATTCATTGCATTTTATATAACATGCTTATATAAAAATGAGTATTTTTTTTATTGAATTCCAATTTCAAAAATAGCATTTAGTCGGTAGTTACATGTAAACAATTTGAAATTTAGAATACTGGTGTTTTTCAAATTTAAAACGTTAACTGTCATTTCTTGATGAAAAGCAGGGGCTGTGGAGTCGGAAATTTTGAAAAGTTTGAACTTTTTATTTTTGCATTTAATATGTCAAATTTGAGTTTTGGCCGCATTGATAGAGTTGATATTTTAATTGAATACACATAAATAGGAAAATTAGCGGAAAAAAGTAACGATATTAACCTTTGGTCAATGTCGGAGTCGGAGTCGTATTTTTGGTTAATGTCGGAGTCGGAATCGTGGTTTTGGTGAATGCTGGATTCGGAGTCGAAGTCGGACTTTTTTAGACCGTCTCCACAACCCTGGTGAAAACGCATTATAAAGCACTAACTCCACATATGTTCAGATAAATAAAAGGACCGGTTTCGCTCACGTGAAGCATTTGCTACTGATTTAATGTTCACCAAATAATGTGTCTTCTTTATTCAGATGAGTTCTTGATGCCGTTTCAGAAAAAAATAAAATCGACTGAGAAAATCTGCTCGTACCGGGAATCGAGCACGGACAGTCCGTCACGGAAGCCAACGACGTTGACCACTGTACCGTGAACCGGGCCTTATACCGCACGGAACGATTAAACTTTAGTACTATAATTTTTTTCGTCTTATTCTATTAAGAGTCTCAGTTAAAAGCTGTTTGTCACAACAACCATTTATTGCGATACTTCCTTATATAGAAAAACAATATCTTCCAATTAAGTTCATCTTCAAACCGATTGAAAGGATAATATAATATCCTGTTTGACATGTAATATGCAAAACGTCTTAAAATATTGGGTTTCCGTTGAAAATGGACTGTGGAAAGTCCTTTGATAGATGTATCGTAGGGGAGCATTTAGCTAACCACGGTTTAGCATAACATTATTATTCAAACAGATATAAGACCACCAGTTTGCCACGGAAATAGAGACTCTAATATTACATCTGAATTTCGGCACTAATCTTAACCCTTGCTTCACGATCGGTTAGAAAAATGACCATTGCTGCCACTTTATCTTAATATCAGTGATACAATGTGTAAACTTTTAGTATTCTTAAATCATTGTTTTTGTAGAATTTTTTTGTCGCAATCAAATAAAAAAGAAAATAAGTCGGACTATTATAGGCCGAAAACCCTTTATAACGTCACTAAAAATTTCCAGGATTCAAACTTCACTGCCCATACGCAATAAGATAACGTTATTTTATCTTAAAAACGCTTCAGTCTAAGATGCGTCTCAAATCAAATGGATGCTTTTTACATTAAAAGCGTAGATAAGCGCTCGCTCTCATAATTTTGATTACGTCAGTCTGGGATGAATATCAAAGCAGACACGCTGTAAAAGACTGCAAGTGCGACTTTAAATGTGAATAAGTTTAGAAAAATGATCGATTTTATACATATATTTTTTTAAAGATGTATAAAGATACGTTAGAGCATAATATAATATTTTTTAATGCTACCTATGTCCATATGTGCCTACCTATGGTCCGTGGCGAAGTTTTCAACGTTGTTGGCTTGCGTGCCGGACCACCCGGCATCGATTTCCGGTACGAGCGGATTTTTTCATCGATTAATCTATTCAATGGCATAGGTGTTTGTGTTGTTGAATATCCCTTCTCACCTTTCCTATCGCAAAGAGCGACGCATAGCGAGAACAATTAGATAACTAATAGTTATGTCCGAGTCCTCGTATCCTTTCTATACCCTACACTCTTCGAAAAAGAGAGGTTGAGCAAATGATTAACAAGAAGTTCTCGTAGAAAAATATATGTTGAGATAAACTCAGTGAGGAGTCCATGTGCTCCATGTTGGGAGTGGATATGGTTAAAAAAAATGCCCATAAAGCCGTAGCACTAGGGTATTTTAAATACCCCCCATGTGGTAAACGCGTTCTTTTTTTGGGACTGTCTTTTAAAAGTTAAATACCAAGTGTGCAGACATTATTGTCCCAGAAGTAAAAGGTCATTTATCCCGTATCTCTAATTTAATACAAATGAGCTTAAGTGTTCACAGCTTAAGATTGCTTGTATCTTTTGATAAATATTTGCATGTTGATATTTAATTAATGTGTGTGTGTATTTTGCGTACAAATCATTTTACAGTGGCAAATTCTTTGGCAAAACAAGAACCACACAAACAAATTATAATAGTGACATAACATTGCCTAGCAATTTGACTTATGATATAATGTCACATACACTTGTCCCTCGATTATGCGTTAGATAAGTTTCAATTTAAACCGTTTTAATTGAAACCTCGTAAAAACATATGTAACTCATTTAAAGTCTTGGGATTGATTCGAGATAAACAAATAGAACTTTCGAACATTGAGCTCATGTGGGCAAAAAAGACGAGTAAAATATGATATCAATTGTGCACATAGACAGTTAATAGAGATAATCAATGACAATTTTAATGAACAAACTAATATTAACTCATCACCGCTTGTCAAGCCATCACGTAAGGTTTAAGCAATTTTAAATAAATCAATTGAATACAATACTAATTTACGTGTCTTCCCACTCAATAAAAGCACAGATAAGCTTTGACTTTGAGAAAAACATAAAGCCTATTTGTCACATTTAATAATTTATTATGTCGGTCCCTGTGGTCTAGCAGCAAGAGCTTTGTCCTATCGATCAGGTGGCCCGGGTTAAATTCCCTGTAAAGTCAGAGTTTTTCAATTGTAAAAAAAGAGATCTTGGGCTGGGTGTTATGTTATTTATCGTTGATTTTGTGCACAACTGATTCATTATTATTTTCATCGAGTTTATCTCTTATGACTTTCACAATTAAGAATATTTGGCGCATTGGCGTAAATTTGAATTGTAATTATTTTTTTATGAAAAAATTACAATTATTACAATATAAAATTAGAATGTAAGAGAGATTGTGTCTTTCCACACCAATATATCTATATAAATAAGTAAATGTGTGCCTAAACATAGTTCCGGTTACTACGCATCAGTTCAAGTACATCCATGCACTTGGAATGCCTGAAGATGCCGAAAGGCGAAACCCGGGTCTTTAGCGACAAAACTCATGGAAAAGTACAAAATTCAAACAATACAAATTTTATATTGAAATTCCATCAAGCACATTCAGTCGAAATACTTATTACTATTTATTACTTACTGTTAAGTAAGTTTTTGTAAAACCGCGCAAAAAAGCTCGCGTAAATCGAAGTATAAATGTACGATCGTATATTCAAATGAATTAATATTACACACAAAAGCATATTTCATAGAAAAAAATACGTAGCATAAAATTGAGACGAAATATGATAAATGATGTCGGTCACAAAACATGTCACAATAAAATATTTGGGCATGAATTATTCAGAATTTTGAAAGCTTTCATAATAAGCACTACGTGTATTCCGCATTGTGAGAAATTTAGTGCTTTTTTAAATATTTTAAATACAGTGGAACCCCGATCTTACGTTGTCGCATTATACGTTATCCCGCTTGGTGCGTTCATTTTCTATAGTCCCGGCATTTAGTTCGTATATAAAACTTTCCCGCATTCATAGTTTCCCGAATTTAACGTTTGTTTAATACGGTCCCTTGAAAAACGTAGAATCGGGGTTTCATTGTGACTGATGAAGGATTTCCTTCATGCGTCAGTTATTAATAAATGAGGAAAAACTCATTTATGGAAAAAACCATTCACCATTCATTAATGCCTTATTTCTCAAATACTGTTTCAAATCAGAGAAAATTCCATTGCAGCTTTCAAATAGGTTTCTTGAATGTGATATATTCTTGAGAGCGAACAAATAATTATACTACTAATGACGTAAGCAAAACAAAATATATACTAATGAGATGCAATCAATCAGGTAGGGTTTTAAAGTAATATTGTATAATTCTATCTTTGATAATATACGACTCAATTTAATGAATATTTATTTCAAGGCTGTGGAGTCGGAGTGGGAGTCGCTTAGTCGGAGCTTTTTGGTCGGAGTCGGAGTCGGCGCGGCGTTTTGGCCGGAGTCGTACTCGGAGTCGGAAATTTTGAAAATTTGAACTTATTATTCTTGCATTTAATATGTCAAATTTGGCTTTTGGCCGCATTGATAGGGTTGATATTTAATTGAATACACATAAATAGGAAAATTAGGGGAAAAAAGTGACGATATTAACCTTTTTTTAGTCGGAGTCGGAGTCGTGTTTTTGGTCAATGTCGGAGTCGGAGTCGCGGTTTTGGTAAATGCTGGAGTCGGAGTCGGTGTCGGACTTTTTTTCACCGACTCCACAGCCCTGATTTATTTTGTTTAACTCTTCCAATATGTATAGCAGATGAAAAATAATTTTGCCCATCTCAGGGGATAGATTTGGTTTTTAAAAAATATGTAGTGGAGTTACGGGCCATTGAAATAAAACAAAGGCATTTGTAATGCCCGCAGTTGGCCCGCTGTCAATAACGATCGAGAGCAATAAAATTACCAGGAAATGGCCGAATGTATAAATGGCCAGTCGTATAAATGGCGGGGTGTATTAATGTCACCGGCAATGTTTGAAATTCGGTAATTTATTAAATGACCGGTCGGCGTGATAAATAGTGATGGCCTCACGGGGAGTATGACAAACAGGCTCGGCGAGTTAATAATAATTATATTCAGCGTAGATGCTTCAACGGACTGGTTGACTGCGAATCGTGGTGTCATGAAGGGTGGGGAACCTTTATCGCAGAAATATGCAAAGATTAATCGCATAGGGTCACAGTCGATTCGATTCATGGATATACTTTAAATTTAATCTTACATATAAAAATCAATCAAGTTTGTTTGTTTGTTCGTACACTTTGCGCTGCCATACGGTTCATCCGATTGCAATGGAACTTTGCTGATTTGTTGAGTAGACGCCCGGGACATCACACAAAACTACAGTCATCGATTATAACATGGATATAAGTACTTGAAATATTATGTATTTTTTACAATGGAAGCATGTTAAAAGGAAAATGACTGAAGATGTCAAATGAGGAAACCCGGGTATTAAGTGACCAAACGTATCGAAGTGTACAATATTTCGTAATACAAATTCATAAACGCTTGTCAATGTCTAAGTTTGATATCCTCAAAGGGTTTATTTTTTAAATCCATGTCCGCTCCCAAAATGGAAAATATGGCCTTCTAACTGGGGGTATCTTAAAATTTATTTTTCTACTTGAACTGCGTTCTGCTTGCTATACCTTTATTCAGATTGATGAAAGCAGGGATACAAAGGGTAAGACTAAGAAAAGATTAATGGTTAGCTAATCGCTCTCGCTTTGCCCCGTTTATAAGATCAGATGCCTGGGAAGGAAATTATAGATCAAACAAACACTCATAACTTCGAAAAAAATCGATAAATCGAAAAAAGTACTGCTCAACGGGGCTTGAGCCCGTGAGGTTCATCGCGGAGTCCAACAACATTGAACCCACGTTGCACCACGGACCTGAAAAATTCTTTAAATTGATGAATGTGTTTTAAACACGCAAGCATGGACTTATCTGGAATCCTTTCTTCTCTTCCACTCAAAATTATATACCAAATGGAAGAAAAATCGCAATTTAACCACTCGGTTATATATTCTTCGTCGCATTCAGCACATATTGAAAGTTGTGTTATTGCCTCCGCAATGTCTCCTTAATCATTTTCTACTTTTCACGCAATTTGCCACGTGCATGTCAGAAAATTTGTAATATTTTTGTTTATTTTGACCAATCCGGATAATCGAGGTCAGGATAATCGAGGTAATAATACTACTTTATTTTAACGAACCGGCTAGAATCGTGTCTAAAAAAACCTTTATTGCTGTAATTTCATTTATTATGCAGCTGCAAATTTTAAATATTGTAATACAAAGGAACGGTATTGAAATGCGTATTATCAATCTAAGATTTTACAAAAGTGGGAAAATATGTTGTCTTAAATTATTATAAAACGGACATAAGCTAGCAAGAAAACATTGATCGTGCAACATTTAGTTTTGCGTGCGAGTTATACCTTTATTTATTAAAAACTTAAAAATCGAGACCACTGTCCACTGTTTTTTTAGTTTATTATCATAATTTTAATACTACTGTACAAAATTTTTGCCATGTCAAAACTATCCAGATATCCGAATAGTTTAAGTTTTACTATTCGATATCCGAATAGTTGATTATGACGAATATTTGGAAATTGAAATTTTGAATGATAACGAAATAATTAAAGAAATATCAACATCAAGAAGAAGTAGAAGAGATTTGTGAGGGAGGAGATATTGGTCCTACACATTCTGAAGCTTTTCAGTGTCTAGATGTCGCCATGAAGTGGCTTGAGAGTCAAGAAAAGTGCTATTCAAAACAATTTATGTGTCTTTAAAGTATTCGTGATTAGGAAGAATCGAAAAGAAAAGCTAGCTTGAAGCAGAAATCGATAATTGATTCTTTCAATAAAAAATAATTTATTATTAAATCTAAGTATGTAGTAATCTAAAGAAATAAAAATGATTTATACTGAATGTACTTGTCTTTTCCTGTCAATTATGATTTTTTCGATTATCCAGATTTATCCTTATCCGGACTATCTTCATCCCCAATTAGTCCAGATAATCGAGGTTCTACTGTAATAAGAAATTGATAGCACCCAAGTTGGGTGGGCGATGACAAAAAAAACCACTACCTAGGATTTATTGATTGAGTAGGCATTTACTTGGTAGAACTCCATGATGGGAGATAACAATTATTTTAGTTCTTTAAATTATTTTATATAAGCTTACGCCTTCGTCAGAACTATTAGAACTTTAGTTCTGACGAAGGCGTAAGTCGAAATAGCTAAAAACAAATATATAAAATAATTTATGTAGAGCTAAAATAGATTGTTATTTTTCTTTCCGTACTACCTAGGATATTCATAATTATTCTTAAAATGTGGAGAAATTGTGATGTAATCTTTCCTCAAATACGAATACTATCCGGATATTTTCGCAAATATCCGAATATCGAATAGCTTAAAAAGGGCCGAATTTATTCGGAAATCGAATCTTCGAATATCCGAATTGGTATCCCTAATGACAGCTTGTTAGATAATTTCTTTGATAAGACTTATTTACAATGATCGTAAAGTTATTTGGAAATAACATAACAAGTCCTGAAAATGTTAATACTGTGATTAGAGTCCATGGACTATGCAGTCTTTAATACTTAGTTTTAGTAGCAAAAAATTACGGCATCTGAAAAAACAGCATATTTAAAATCATCGTAAAACTTTAAATTATTTATCATAAAAGTCGAGCTGTGCTTTGCTTTAAACTTTTACACGAGCGGGAGATTATCATGATGGGAGATATTAATTATTTTAGGAGCTTTAATTTAAAATTTTCTTTTGATAGCCCTGCGCTCGGCAGTCTATTTAATCTAAGTTTTTTCATTATCGGAATATAATAAAACAACAAAAATAATATTATGATGGGCAATATAAAATTCTACGTAATTTTTTAATTTTCATACGCTTGAAACTTGGTTCGTTACAAAAGCTTTTACGTGCTACGTACAGTTTCAATCAATCAGCCAATCCAGCCAATAGCCAAATTTAACATTTTTTGTTAACCATTTCCTCTCCCAACTTCGAGCATTAAGGACTCCTCACGGAGTTTATCTCGAATATATTTTTTCTACGAGAACTGCTTGTTACTCAACCACTATTTTTCTGTAGGGATGGAAAATGTACGACTAGGACAGGGTTACAGGTTAGCTTACACTGTCACTATGCGTCGCTTTTTGGGATCGGAAAGGTGGGAAGGGATTTTTACATTTAATATGCATAAATACAAAGTAAAAACATAAAAAAAAATGCACGACTCCGGCCAAAAACCCGCGACTCCACGACTCCGACTCTATCTCCCACAGCCCTGGGCAAAACTCATGGAATAGTACAAACTTAAAACAATTGGTAATTTACTCAGTTGTTGTTCTCAAACTCTTTTCTGATAACTAAATGCGTTTGAGTTTTCTTCTACTCGGCAACGTGGTCATGAATTCTAATTCAATAAAAAAAGAATCAAAATATTTATAAAATTAATATAGTAATATTATAGTTATTTTCATTCCAATGCTATCTCGTCTTGAAAAAACAATCTTCTTCATTCATAAAGAAGTATATTAAGCGACTGTCAACTCAACTAAACTGACAACTAAAGTAAACTGACAACTAAACGACCTCTGCCTAAACTCTAAGCTATAAATAAAGAATAAAATCGCTGATAACTAAAATATTAAATTTGTCAGTGGGCTGTTTTTTTGCATAGCACCGCCATAAAGTTGTGGGCTCTATGTTTTATTAATATAATTGGACGCGGGACTCGGTATTGATGCTCGCTACTTTAAACATCCTAAAGGTAAGGAGTAGACAAGGGTTTTTCTGTTAAAGACGTCAGGCAGGAATCGATCCAAGTACCCTCTTCAATTTATGTCTAGTTATTTTGGTCGAAGTTCAGTCAATTTCGTTGAGAAAATACGGCTGTGATGTATCCATGGATATGTCATACAACGGCGGATACACCGGTGGGCTTTTGTACTTACCAATTATCGTTTGCTTTCATAGCAATGTTTCCCAGACTCTTTTTTTCTTTTTTTTCCCTACCTTAACTTTCCTGCTGAAACTATATGTGGAGTCCGCTAGGCGGTCTCCTAGTTTCCTGGTAAATTTTCTTGCTAGGGTGGGCATAGACTAAGTTTTTGTATCCCTTTACCGCATGTAAGCTTGCTAAGTATTGACTTTCTAAAAGATTCTGTCAGATGAGAGTTTTGTGTGAGGAAAACACTTAAGAAAAACCCCTTACGAGAATGATTGTCTTGGAATCATTAAAAAGGTTCAATTCTTACCAAGAATTGCTTGTAATGTATATGTTAACTTGAGGATTTTACTTTTCTTATAATATACGTGCCCAGTCCATAACTGAATCGACGAGCCTGGCTGGTAGCTTAAAATGTATCTCTTAGGGCGTTAATTTGGAAGCTGGCGGCTTCTTCCACGCTTGCCTCCACTGTTGAAGAAATTGCTGTAGGAAAAAAGTGGGTGGAGCATAAGGTTTGAGACATCGTCCTGACGAGGTTCTAAGAGTCTTCAATCTTTACAACTCTATTATACAGAAGGTTTGTGTCCGAATTGTGTAACCTATTGAAATACTAGTTTTGCATAAGAAACACAATCAAAATTGTCTTAATATTAATTTGATGATTAAAATTGTCAGATAAATGTTCAAAGCAGGGTTGAAAATGTATTCATTTTTTGGCTCCCAAGAGACCTTGTAAGGCATTTCATATAACGTTATTGGTGAAAGGCTAATGTTAAATAAAAAAAAACAAATTTGTAGTATTAATTCCATATATAATACTATAAAAATCAGGACCGGTTAACTCACCGCAAGCATGGTTATTACGGATCCATGGAATCATTTAAACTTTAACAAATTGAGGATTTCGAATGAAGGTGCCTGATAAAATTTGAATCGTTCGAGTTTTGTACTTTTCCATGAACCGGGATTCGCCATTCGGCACTTTATTTGCACGAATGAACTTGAACTAATGCGTAGTAAATAGTTCAAGTTATATATAAGAATAAAAGTAAGTTATTATGTTTAATTGTCCCTTTTGCAATCTGGAGTTAATTGTGTAATGTTTTGATTTATCACGTTTAATTTGTTCTCTGTCAATACTTGGTGGAATGGCATTATAAAAAAAACATTTTTATTACTTATTCCGCAGAAAATTTATTGGATCTTGACCGGTTTCCAATTATAGTTATAGTACCAATTGTTTGTCATACCGTGTAATTATTACTTAAACTTTGTATAAATATCACTGTTTCGTTGTTTTTCTTATCAGTTGACAATGCTCGCCATGAGCGAAACCGGTCCTGATCCAATACAATGTATGTGGAATAAGTACTAAACATGTTTTTTGTTTTATTGTTTTGATTTATCACTTTTAAAGTGTTCACTGTCAATACTTGGTGGATAGGTATTATAATAAAAATAATAATACATTTTTAGTACTTTTTCCACATGAAATGTATTATTATTTTTATTGTTTTGATTTAATTTAGGATGTCGATTAAAGATGTTTGATGGAATTTCCAGATCAAATATGGAATTGCTTGAATTTTGTACTTGCATGTCGGTCGTGATAATTTAACAATTTTATTTGGGAGTAGGACCAAAAATATATTTTTATTAATTAAACTTCTATCCAATTAATTGAAATGGCCCAACTAACAATGGCTTATACATGAGCTATAGCAATTGCGAAATAAATATTGATGAATCTGACACTAATAGCTGATCCGGCGAACTTCGTACCGCCTCAGAATCAATAGATGTGTTTACGTATTAGCTGAATTAAGTAATTCATTCACGCGCGACATGAAATGTCAAACATCACGCGCGTGATGAACTCTGTGATTCAACAACAAAAATAATAAATAATGACAGATGTCAGAAATATTAAAATACGTTCTGATAGTGAAATCCTTCACTATGAAATTATCCGTAGTACAAATATACTTTACAACCTTCTCTCATATCTAACAAATATACATACAAAATTTCATAATAATCGGTCCAGCCGCTTCGAAGGAGTTCAGCGACAAAAATTTGAGTCGAGATTTTTATATATATAGAGATGAACTTCCACAAAGTTACCGCCGAAGCCATCGAAAGTGTTAAAATAGCCAGTACGGCAAAAAAGGCACTTTTATATCGTAAATTGTTTATTCAATACTCCATAGTTTTGAAAAATAAAGTAACTTTGTTTCGATTCTATCACCCCCTCCTTGCTTCTTTTAAAAAGGAAAAAACCCGAAATCCATTTTGTAATTTCATAATTTGAAATGTTAGAATCAATCTTACTTCATTACTTAAGCAAACTTTGCGATAGTAAGTCTGAAGATGCCTCTGAAAGAGGCGAGACACGTGTCACAGTTAGTAGCACAATACAAGGAATAATCAAAGTTTTTTTAAAATTTATATTAATCTTACCAATCGTTGTAATAGTTTCGCGTATGTATGGCGTCTTGCTGTAAAAGCATAGATAAGAAAAATATCTCTACCAGCACTTAGGACATATTATTTTTACAATTTCTTAGTAGCATCTTAGAACTGCGTATCCTGTTATTCAATTTTACTTGTTATTTGATCAAGTACAGGTAAAAATTTGGTAATTATCTATTCGCATTAGTAGTATACTAACTGCACGGCATTGCTACGTCAACACAATATATCATCTTGAGCAAAAGCTATCCAAATAAAAATAATAAAACATTTTTAGTAAGGCAAATGTACTAGTTGTTGACGATGCACCAGTAGTTGACCTTTTGAGAATAAAATGGCCCAAAATAATAAATGGTTGGTAAGCCAGAAACCATTGCTGGAGCTTAATCAATAAATTTGTAAAGTTTCACATCGATCGGTCGAGCGGTTTAGTAGTCCATAGCGGACAAACACACAGACATTCATTTTTATATATATAGATTAAAAGAATATATAAAAACACCATGTTTATTGGCACAAATTTCCACTTTCTTAGGCAGTGCATTGATCGTCCGAACAGACATTGTGACTAATGACACAAGTAACCGACGCGACAAAAAAGTAACGACCTCGTAGGTAAAAACTGGGAGCATGCAATTTTATATTCTTGAGTATTTCAGGGTTATCAACTCGGCCCCGAAGAAGAAGAGAAAAATGTTTCGGTAAATTATGGATATATGGTCACGGGACAGAATCCCAATCCTCTCGAGCTAAGCTCAAAAAAATTATACATACTGGCTTATAATTTTATGTTTTGACTTTCCCCTTTGAGTTCTTGTGGATTATTATAAAATGTGGAATCAAAATGATTAAATCTGAAGAATATTACTGAATATTGTATGAGTACTGAATATTAAACTTATGTGACTGTCTCTATCTGTATATTATTATTATTTGGGTAGTTTGTGGTTGCATTTTTGCTCCTGTAAATTAAAACAACTCGATTTCATACTTATTGCGAAGTATTCTTTAGAATCATCTATTTTAATAAATTTAAAAATAAAAGACGAAACATTTCAAAAAAAATCGAAAGACATTAATTAAAATAATGTATTCTGCTTTCAAAGTACATGAGATATCATTTCATTGAATGTGCTTATTTTTCAAAAATACTTTACAAAAATTCTGTCCCGTGACCATGAGTATATCCATAATTTACCAATGTTTTAAGATTGAAAGTGATCTTTGAGCTCAAAGAGAGTGAAAAGAAAGCATTCATAAAAGAAGCTTGGTTGAATTTACTATATTATAATACAAATTACACAAATGAAAATCTTAATTTTTTTAAACATCTATCATTCAAATTTTTGTGTTATTACAGGGCTGTGAAGTCGGTAAAAAAAAGTCCGACTCCGACTCCAACATTGACCAAAAACACGACTCCGACTCCGACTAAAAAAATAAATAATATCGCCACTTTTTTTCCCTAAATTTCCTATTTATGTGTATTCAATTCAATATCAACCCTATTAATGCGGCCAAAAGCCAAATTTGACATATTTAATGCAAAAATAAAAAGTTCAAACTATTCAAAATTTCCGACTCCGGGTACGACTCCGGCCAAAACGCCGCGATGACTCCGACTCCGACTCCACAGCCCTGGTTATTTACCTAAAAAACATAGAAAACAATAATAACAAACATGCCACGAAAAATAAATTTAAATACATAAATATATTTTTCTCTACTTTGTCAGCTTTGTTATCGCGAGCGTTATCAACTGATTCTCGTGATGAGCGAAACCGGTCCTGATGAAATAAATCTCATGTGGAATATGTTTTTTTATTTTTATTTTAATGCCATTCCACCAAGTATTGACAGTGAACACCTTAAAAGTGATAATGTTGACATATATTGCAACTTAACTTAACAATAGTATTGTATGAGAACTTCATTGCTTAAACTACAGTCCAGTCCAGACTGTGGCGCAACGGTCAACATCGTTGGCTTGTGTGCCAGACTGCCCGTGTTCGATTCCCGGTACGAGAAGATATTTTCAGGTGATAAATCTTACTCTGTTCGAAGGCATGGGTGTTTGTATTGCTGAAAATCCCCTCCCACCTTTCCAATTCCAAAAAAAAAGGCAAAATGAGAGCGATAAGCTTAACCACTATTGCTGTCCGAGTCCTCGTATCCTTTCAATTACTACTCTCTTCGTAGAAGAGATGTTAAGCAACTGAGTAACAAGCAGTTCTCGTGGAAAAATATATGTTGAGATAAACTCCATGAGGAGTCCATATGCTCCAATTTGGGAGCGGAAAAATTAAAACTAGGACAGAACTAATGGCTTTTAATCACTCTCGCTATGTCTTGTTTTGTAAATCGTATATGTGTGCGAAGTTCTAATCAACTCTCGTCAAGCAACTTCTGTTTTAACACTGCATATGAAGTCAATTGAAAAGAATTAACAATCTTTCGGTCTGTACCCGATTGTGCAGTAGTATAAATTAAAATAACGAGGCACCTATTTTGTATAGATCCAAAAGTTTAATCCTTGCTAAAGATTTATAATTAATTTTATAAATTATAATGTTTGCCAGGCGCGGAACCTACTTAATAATCATTTTAAAATACGTTGTCACTTTCTTTGTCGCTGGAATTTAATTAAAACTTACTGTTCTCATTTTCCACCGGTGAAGTCATAACTCTCCCCTTTTAGAGATTCTATCTTAACACTGACATAGCAGGATATATTATATTTCATAAAATAATTGCAGTTCAAATCAACTGTCATTAAATTTAAACTCCAGATTATGTCATTTAATTCAATTGGGTAATTTTTATAAATCAACTAGCTGTACCCTGCGCGCGTTGCTACGCCAGCAATTGTAGGGGGGATTTGGGGGGTGGGGGGGTGTACGCCAGAAAGTTTCGCGGAAGTGTACTCAAGAAATTTGTAAAAAGTCGATATCAATTTTTGGGGGAGGGGGGTTGTTTGGCGGGGTGGGGTTTGGGGAGCGTATGGGGGGGGGTATGCCAAAACCTTCGAAGAAGTGAAATCGAAAAATTCTTAAAGTTTAAAAAAAAGGTTGGGGGGGGGAGGGTTGGTAGGCCAGAAACCATTGCGGGGGTGCACTCAATAAATTTGTAAAGTTTCACATCGATCGGTTGAGCGGTTTAGTAGTCCATAGCGGACATACATACAGACATTCATTTTTATATATATTTAGATAGATTTACATTTAACCCTCTAATACAGCGGTTTTCAAACTTTATTTTTTAATTTTTAAAAAAAGAGAAAAATATTTGGCATTACAGCTTACGCCAATGCGCCAAATATTCTTAATTGTGAAAGTCATACGAGATTAACTCGATGATAAATAATGAATCAGTTGTGCACAAAATCAACGATAAATTACATACACCCAGCCCAAGATCTCTTTTTTCAATTGAAAAAATCTAGCCTTGCCGAGAATTGAGCTCGGGTCCCCTGATCGCTAGGACAAAGCTCTTGCCACTAGAACTAGACCGACATTTATGATACTTATATTGTAAATGGATTCGGCGCTAACTTTGTGGAAGTTCATTTTAATTTAATATTTAAAATAACTTTGATTACAATAGCTCTAAAAGTTTTAACGATTTAACTATGTCACGATTGGTAACACAATACGTAAAATAATCGAAGTTATTTTAAATATTATATTCTATGATACTTTGCCACTTTCCATGATGTAAATATCTCAAATAAGTATTTTTTTTATGTAGGATCACCTTTAAGGTGTCAATACTTGGTGGAATAACGAAAAATAACAACACTTTTTATTGTAATCATTCCTCATTAGGTTTATTAAGATCAGGACGAGTTTCGCTCTTCGCGAGTATTATCAACTGGTGGTAATGCTTGCATTGAGCGAAACCGGTCCTGATCTAAATAAATCTAATTTAGTGTTTTATACATGTTGTTTCTCAAATAAATCTTTTTAATGCTGTAAACATAATATATTTCTCTTAAAAAAAACTGTCACTTATGCAAAAAAACCATTAAATATAAGTACGGTGAAAAAATAGCAATGTATTTCAGTTCTACAAAAATTATAACCATATAATATGTACTTTGAATTTTGGTACCTTTCTATGAATTTTGTCGCTAACCACCGAGTTTTGCCATTCGAAATCTTCAGGCTTTTCCAGTGCACGAATGAACTTTAACCGTAAATTGCACTTGAAATACCTAAAGATGCCGCAAGGCGAAAGCCTGGTCGTTAGCTACGAAATTCATGGAAAAGTACAACATTAGAATAATTCTTATTTGTTATTAAAATCATTAAGAGATAAACTCGATGATAAATAATGAACAACTCAACGAAAAATTACAAACACCTATGTCTTTTTCATCAAATTAATTAAACATTTTTAGTACTTTTTCCACAAAAATAATATTGGATCAGGACCGGTTTCACTCATGGCGACTATTGTCATCTGAGCTTAAGCTCGCCATGAGCATTGTCAACTGAGTCAAGCTCGCCATGAGCGAAACCGGTAGTGATCCAATATTATTTTTTGTGGAAAAAGTACTAAAACTGTTTTAATATTTTTATTATAATGCCATTCCACCAAGTATTGACAGTGAACACCTTAAAAGTGATCTCTTTTTCAATTGAAAAATCTGATCTTGCCGGGACTTGAGCCCTAAGGCAAAACTCTTGCCACTTGACCACAGGGAGTTACTATTATTATTTCACTTCTTGAAAGGCTAAAATAATGTCAGTTTAAAGATGTCGACTCACTTTACTCCATGGCCTGACACGTCATTGTTTTTGTTGGCACGTTATGGGTTAAGATAAGAAATTACTTTTGAAAACACGAGCCTCAAAAGGTAAGGCATTTTATTCACGGTAAATGAAATTGATTCAACTTAATTTCGGTAATTTATTCGGTGAAATATTACTTTGATCTGTTTAAGAGAGTTTATTATTCACATGTGGCATAAATAAGCATCGCCATGAAATGATGCCCTACATTTAAATTAAAATTAAAACCAAAATAATCTTTTTGAATAATTTTACATTTATACACAGCTACCCGCCAAAGGGTACTAAGTAGGGGTGATACAAGAACCGACCTTTGAAAAAAACGGTTTTCGAATGTCAATATTGCTCGAAAACCGGTTTTGGAAGTTTTATAAAAAAATGGATACTTCAATTGAAATAGCGAAAAAAGATGAAAATTATTTTTAATACACAACAAGAAATTATTTGGTGTTAATCTTCAGAAAATATGATTGAAGAAAATAAAAAGGGTCCACTGTACTTTTTGCATATTGATCTTATAATATTTTGCATTAGGTACTTTATTATGCTGATACGTATTTCAGCAAGGCACACATCTGGATTGTATTTTTTTGTTTGTTTTGTCAAGTCCACTCCCAACTTGGAGCATGTGGACACCTCACGCTGTTTATATCTACATATTTTTTTATACAAGAACTGCTTGCTACTCAGTTACTCAAACTCTCTTTTTCGAAGAGAGTAGGGAAAGGTTACGAGTAAGAAAAAAACTAGTGGTTAGCTAATCGCTCTCGTTTCGCGCCACTTTTTTGATCGGAAAGTGAGTTTTTAACAACACAAACACCCATTGCCTTTGAACAGAATCGATTAATTGACGGAAAAATCTGCTCGTACCGGGATTTGAACCCGGGCGGCCGTCACGCAGGCTAACGATGTTGACCACTGTACCACGGATCGGACCGTAAATACCAACCGTAAATAAAAGTATTATTTACATATATTAAAGTATGTACATAGTATACTGGTTCTCACGCAAAATTGTCCTGTGGCCGCACCGTTCACAAATGTGGTCTTACGGAAATGTCTGATGGCCGCACCAAATTTTTGTTTTGAATCTGTTGTGTTTGAGCCATGTCAAATGGATCTAAACATGTGTGAAAATTACCATAGGTATTATTTGCACACGAAATATTAATTTTCAGAGTATTTTTTGGAAAATTACTTGTAAAACCACATTTTATTTGAATATGAATATTTTCTTCTAATCTATCGGTGGCCGCAGCCAAAGCCTCTGGTCGCCGCACATGAGAACCAATGCTCTATATACATATGTATTCCATCTCGTTGTATTTGAAACTATGACAAAATCCAGTCGGAATATTAATGTTTTTATTTGAATAGTAAAAAAATATATATTTACGACCGGGTCTGAAGTTGAAAAAAAGCCGTGTTTCAAATGTCACAAATTTTAACCAAGAAAACTCATACTTACATCACTTTATAATAAAATATAGTAAGCTATGTCGAGATGTTGATAATATATAAAATATTTAATTGGATGTAACGACGAATAAGCACTCTTTTAAATGGTTAAAAAATATTTGAGACCGGTTTCGAATGTAAAAAAACCGGTATTTTTTAAACCGAAAAGCCCTAGTACTAAGCCATACTCGGCGAGGTGGTAACATTAGGAGTTATTTTTACGGTGGCGTATTACCGAAAAAGGTAAATTGCGGCGGCTGGGTGGGCGGATCGGTAAGCAAGGAGATAAAGTCTCGAAGGGTTTTGGCGTGCGCTAAGGGCGGAATGATGAATGTAAACTTTGCGGCATTTGAATGATAGGCAACTGTAATTAATGATTAATGAGCGGCGCCTGGCGTTTGAGGATAAACATTCTGAAGGAACTGAGCGAATCTCTCGTCTGTGTTGAAATAATATGCCATAATAACAAAATCGCACATCTTTACAACTGCTTTTATTATCTGTGACGCCATCATTTTAAGGTACATATGGATACTATCCATGGCTTTATCCAACCGACGTTTTCTCTTAGGCTTCCTCACGTTAAATTTGAGACTCCAATTTTTAGTATATTTACTCAAGAATACTCGTTTATTTTATTACTCGTAATTTATCAATGAAGATTTATGGTGACCATATATCCATAATTTACCAAAAATTACACTTAGTAAAAAGTTAGAATAATTTTAACTAATGACAATTACGCTGGATGCACTATTTAATTGATTTTTACCCATAAAACCGTCGTTCACAGCAACAGAGAGATTTTTTTCTACTTCGGGAAATATAAAAACAAAACTTCGAACCAATTTAAAATATAAGACTTTCATTCTCTATTATTTTTGAAATATGTTTTATAAATCACTTTTAAGGTGTTCACTGTCAATACTTGGTGGAAAGGAATTATAATAAAAATAATAACACATTTTTAGTACTTTTTCCACATGAGATTTATTTCATCAGGACCGGTTTCGCTCATGGCGAGCATTATCAACTGATAAGGAATACAATAAAACAGTGGTATTTATGCAAAAGTTAAGTATGAAAACAAGGTATGACAAACAATTGGTAAAACAACTAAGCAAATAAATTAAAGCAAATTACAAGAAAAATAAAATGTTCAAGACCTCTTAGCAATAAAAATAAATGCACTTAATTTTTTTATTGTATTTGTATCAGTTGATAATGCTCGCCATGAGCGAAACCGGTCCTGATGAAATAAATCTCACGTGGAAAAAGTACTAAAAATTTGTTATTATTTTTTTTATTTTATTATATGTTTTTTAAATTGAAATAAATGTATAAATGATTTTAAATAGGCTTATTTACGTATTTGTCATCTATTTAACTAAAGACACAAATTTGAATTATTAATACATATTTTGGTACATCTGAAACTACTCGAGTATTTTAAGATTTTACCACTCGATACTCGGAGTAGTTGAGTAATTGGAGTCTCTAGATACTACCCATGGCTTTATCCAACCGATTTTCTCTTAGGCATTCTTACGTTCAATTATTTGAATACTTGAAGAGTCTAAAGTCGCAACTGGAGCTAGTACATAAAACAATTCTGCGTTAATATTATTTCAAAAAATTCAATTATTTTCATATGATAATTCTTTAATGGTGTATTATCCAACCAAGTTTCTTTTGTGAATGCTTTCGTTACACTCTCTTGAAGCTCGAAGATCGATTTCAATATTGAAACATTTTTCTCTTCTTCTTTGGGGCTGAGTTGATAACCCTGAAATCCTCAAGACTTTAAGCGTGCATGCTACCAGTTTTAACCTACGCGGTCGTGGCAAGGCCAGTTTTTTTTCAGAACTTGTTTGTCACGTAGGTCTTTTGAGTCGCCAGTTTCAAGGGCTTGTCGGCTGATGAATACACTGTCTGTTGAGGTGGAAATCTTCGGCAGTGAACATGGTGCTTTGTTTCTTTTTATTTAATTAATATGTTTCTGATCCGTTTCACATATTTTATATTAGTTACATTTTTATTCAATTTATCAAATGCATGGCGCATTGGCGTCATATGGATTGTATTTTTATTTTATTCAATAATTAAATGTACCTGACGATATATTTCTTTCGGTTTATCCGAATCCAACATGAGAATTCCACCATTCATGAGAATGTTTCGCGAATCGTGAACATTCGTGAGTTGTTTGTAATTCAAATGAATATAACCAGCCTGTCAACGGGGATGCCACTGGGAAGAGCTTTAGCGGTTTTAAGCAGTACTATTCTGGATGTCGACATACATATTTCACATAATAATATTTCGCCTCAAGTTTTTTCATTATAAGGTTTAATTATATCAACTAGTATACTAGATTGAATTAAGGCCAGAATCAGCTGAAAATACATACTTACTCAAAAACACAAGTGGTGATTAATGAGAAAAGTGTTTTTGCTAAACATTCTTTTAAAGATTTTCATAACATTATTCACTTATTTTTTCCAAACTATAAAAAAGAAAATTCCCACGTAGACTGGAGTGCGACAGAAGAAAATTGTTAAAAGAAAAATCGTCCTCACGGTCTGGTGGGTATATCCCCGCACGCGAATAATATCTGATGACAAAAAAACACTTCCCACTATTAATGGCTTTTAAATTTATTCATCGATCAAAAGTAAAAAAAAAAACAGCTCCTCACAAATAATGAGACCGAGTTTTTTATACACTCGCGAAATCAAACGCCTTTTCAGAAAATTTCGCGTGAAATAAATAAAAATTTGACACTGATTTGTTTACTTTTCCGTATTTCCTTTTCAACTTAATAACGTTTTGCATTTCGAATAAGTTATTCGATGGCGCTTTCAAAAGCTCTATGCGAGCTTTTACGAGTTTACAACACGCCGTTTGATTGAGTCAAGTTACAAAATTTTAGCCTTTTCTACTGCGATATGCCAAAATATAATAGTCATAGACAGTCTCACAGTTATTTTTTCATCATCTACTAGCCGGTGCCTGGCAAGCGTTGCAATGCCACTAAAAAAAGAAAGTCTTTTAATTGTTTATTGCTGTATGTAATGACTGCACTGATTCAAAAATCTTCGAAGGTATCCACACAACAAATCATCAAAGTTTTTCGCAATCGGATGAACGTTATAGGAACGCATATGTGACATATAAACAATTATTCATTTTTATATGTATAGATAGATAGATAATTAAGAAATATTCGCTGGCGTCCACACAAAAAATCACCAAAGTTGTGTCGCAATCGGATGAACGGCTTAGGCGATCCTAATACGGGACAAAAAATATATAAACATGTACATAAAGGTAATTAAAAAACATTTTTGGGCGTCCACCCAAAAATTCATCACAGCTTTACCGCAATCGGATGAATGCTTTGAAAACGCAAGAACCTTCTCGGGCGTCTACACAATAAATCACCAAAGTTTCATTACAATCGGATGAACCGTATGACATCGCATAGAGTAGGAATAAACAAACAAACATATATTGATTTTTATATACATACATATGTATAAGATTTGGTGAAGCTTCAAGTTTTAAGGCACGTTAGCGTCAAAGTTCTTCCCGTCTCCTTTGCATCTAAGCTTAGTTTATATCTATCTTTTTATATCATTACCAATTTCCGCCCTTAAGATTGTTTTAGTTGGTATTCTCTCACGGAATGTCATTGGATTCACCCTGTACTAATTTTATCTTCTTTTATGTAATGTAGAATTAGTACTAAATTTTGTTATTATTTTTATTATGATGCTATTCCACCAAATATTCTCAAATGAACTTTTAAAAGTAAACTATGATTGAGCTTTGAAATATAAAAGTCTTAATAATGGAATAATTTTCATTCGCAATAGCTACTACATTGCTGAGCAAGCGTTTGTATGTATAAAATAAATTGATATTGCATTATATATAAGAGTCGTTTAAAATCTAAAGTAGAACTATCCACTTTACGAGAAACGTTTTGTTGGCTTTTTCAGTGTGATTTTTATTTTTCAATTTAAAAAAACAGCCCATAAAAGACTGACACTTAAAGTTTGTATGATCGGCCACGCTGCAACATCACTAAGGATAATTCTGTGATTGGTCGAAAGTATGAATAACTAAACCATTATACTTTTGTTTCCAAAGTCGTAAACCATTCTGATTTTGACCATAATTTTCTTTTACGTTTTTATACAAATACTAATATTGCTACCCAGCTTCGCTCGGACCAGTTTGGAATTATGTTCACCTCGGCGCGTTAATTCAGACGGGCCAAGTTGAAACAACTTTTTTCAAGTCTAGGTCAATTAAAATGGAATTAAAATGAACATTTCAGACTGGCATTGACATTTCACAGCCCCTTTCATATATTGACAGCCCCATTGTCGCCCATTAAAATATCCAAATTGAAGGAAAAAATCTAATTTGCTGTCAAAGAAATGTCAAATAATACCTTCACGTAAATAAAAACATTATTATATTAATAAAAGCCGGGAAAAGTTCAGTAGAAGACTAATTTATTACATTTTGACTAAATGTCGTCGCCGATAAAAATTCAAACATATTTTCTTTTTTATTCGTTTTTATGGCAACTTAATGACCAACAATGCAAAAGGGAATTACAGACCCACATACATACATACGCCGTTTCAGTTTTTTAAAGGGTATTTCAATAGGGACGCTCAAAATATGTCACTTTGTCCTGCTGAGTAGATTATTCATTGTTTAGTGGCCAAATTTGAGTCAACCAGTTTGGTAAATAATCGGCCAACACCTACCTGTACGTCATCAAAATACAATATCTGGTGAAAACATTGCTGCTGTGTGTGAAAGTGTACAGGAAAACCCATCTTATTTTCGTTGTTCACAAGAACTTGGCTTTTCTGCGGCTCCAACTTGGCGAATTTTGAATCGGGCCTTATGTCTGCACCCGTATAAAATCCAACTAACCAAGGAACTTCAGGTAAACGACCACAGACAACGTCTGATTGGGTTCTGGAGCAGTTGGAAGTTTACCCAAATTTGTCGATAAAGTCAACTTAAGCGACATGGCCCATTTTATAATGAATGGATACATATTTTGATGCTATATTCCATATTTAATGCCGTAAAATATACTTACAAATGAAATTAAAATTTAGTCGAAATCTCACAAACAACTTGTTTTATTTACATTTCAAAACTGAGCGTCCTTATAAAAAGTTCCTTTATATAAGATTTTATCGCCAGCTTATACACTATGACCACAAGAAAAATGTGATAGCATTAGTTTAGTTTCGAAATAAGGGATAATTCTACTTTTGATAGGGAAAGACTTGATACAGTGAATTGACAAAGTTTTACCATCGCCCTTTACATAAAGGGGGAATCGATGTTATTTCATGGGAACTGATGACCACCAAAATGATGGGACTGGATGTTGTATCTATGCATCCTTGTGGGGCTACCTTATCAACATTCGACGGAAATTTACGAAAAAATCCCGAGCTCCTTTTTCAAAAAGATACTTTTTTATTTATGCCGAAAATATACTCGGCGAAAATTCAAATTTATTTCGTTTGTCATAAAGAACGTTTTCTATAGCAATATTTAAATTCTGACAAAATATCTTGTAATAAAAATAATAAAACGTTTTTAGTACTTATTCCACATACAATTTATTAGATCAGGACCGGTTTCGCTCATGGCGAGCATTGTCTGCTGATCTCCATGTTTTGCCATGCGCAAAATCGGTCCTGATCGAATACATTTTATGTGGAATTAGTACTAAAAATGTTTTATTATTTTTTATATAATGTCATTCCCCATTGACAGTCAACAATATTTTGTTGAATTTGTCTAAATGATGCATTTAAAATATTATTTGAACATATTTAAATCACGAATTGGGAACTGAAGGACTGATATAGAAATTTTCAGACAAAATAAAATGGAAGGAAATTAAGCAATTTTAAATTATCATCTTAAAGAAATTCAGACAACAATCAAATAAAAAAATTGAAAATTTGAATTGTTTGAATTTTGTACTTTTCCATGAGTATTGACGCTAACGACCCGGGTTTCGCCTTTCGGCATCTTCAGGCATTCCAAGTGCACGAATGTCCTAGAACTGACGCGTAGTAAACAGTTTATATCGTTTATATACAAAAATATAAGTCGATCACTAAGTTAAATGGCTATTAAAATGTAAATTAGCGAAAATTGAATGTATACAAGTTTCAATGCATTAAGTGGGTTTGTTATAATTATGGGGATTTTTGAAAATATTAATGACCGGATAATAACATAAGAATATTTAAAAAAATCTAGGGTTTTATCCGACCTATTATTAATGAGTTGATTGATTTTAAGCCTTTGAATGAATATTTAATGTAACAAGTGCTTGAATTATTAATAAATATCAAATATTTAAAAATTTCAATTGTTTAAAAGGGTACAACAATGGTGAATTTGGTAAATAAAGTTGCTCGCTCAAAATTGGCAAACCGTTGAGCTGAGCTCGATTAATCTCTAAGATTTCTTGGTAAAATAATTTAAGCTCGCCCCTGTTAGTATGTAACGAATCAATGCCTGAGTCAAAATTAAACGTGTGGTTTTTAAGAATTAAATAGTTGGCGAAGGTGGAGGAGGAATCTTTTTTTAAGTGAAAAGCGGCTAAATGCTCAGCCACTCTTATATTTAAGGATCTAGCAGTTTTACCAATATAACGCTTTTTTCTTTCGAATTTTACCAATATACACTTATCAAACAAAAATTGAAATGAAAACATGATTCACATATATGTATGTGTAATATTTTTTAAGCCAATGTCTAGCATTTGCAATATGAAGCTGGCATACGTTTTTCGCTCAATTTTACCAATCATTTTTTTTTAAGATAGTAGGATTATAAATATCTGCATTTCCGAGATCGCCGAAATTACAATAAATGTTTACTAGCTATTGTAGTTCGCGTGCGGCATTTTAAAATTTATTCGTTGGGATGGCACAAAAAATATATGTATATATCATTTTCAAGATGATTGTGTGGAGTTTATAAGTAATTTACTAAATAAAAATAGGGTTGCCACAACAAGAAAATAACTGTAATTATGAGATCGCCGAAATTAAAATAAATGTTTACTAGCTATATCATAGAAACTAGCTCATATTAATTCAACAATTGCAATTGTGAATGTTCCATTGGTCCATAAATTTCTCATCTCACAATTGTATAATTTAATCGTCACAGTTAAATTAATATTTTTAGCTTTTTTTATTGGCCAATAAATTTAGTAAATTACTTATTAACTCCACACAATCATCTGAAAATGATATATATATATATATATATATATTTTGTGCCAGGCCTACGAATATTTTTTAAAAATGCCGCACGCGAACTACAATAGCTAGTAAACATTTATTGTAATTTCGGTGATATCGGAAATGAAGATATTTTCTTGTTGTGGCAACCCTATTCATAATTGGTAAATTGTTTTATAATCAAATATGTATGTGAAAACCCAATATTATAAAGCGAGCGCGCTCGGACGGTGTCAAGGCGCCAGATTCAGGCGTCCGTAGGTAGGCCGATTGTTCTGAATTGTCATGTTCTGAAAAGTCATGTTCTGATTTGTCATGGAACCATAAAAATAGTGCTAGAACAAGACAAACAAGTTGTTTAACATTCTTGCTATGCCCTTGATTTTAAGAAATAAAAGAGTGGGAGAGAAATTTACATACCACAGAAGTCCTGGAAAACTGTCAAATATAAACATTAATAATAGATTTGATTGAAATTAACTAACGAGCACGTGGTTGGCTTCCGTCACAGACCTCACGGGTTCGAGCCCTAGTTCCAGATTTGGTTCAAAAGCGTCGGGCGTAAGTGTTATCTAAAAATTACTTCCCACCCATTAGATTCTATAAGCGTAGCGTAGCGAAACCGACTAGCTAATCCTTTCTTTCATTACGCTTATCAAACTAAAAGAAGTTTGAATGACTGATTAGCAAGCAGTTCTCATAAGAAATAATATTTTGAGATACGTTCAATAGGAGATCACATGTTCCACATTGGGACCGGTGATGGATTAAAAAAAAATGAAAACTAATGAAAACATAGTAGCTATATTTAATACTAGTATTGCTACCCGGCGTCGCTCGGACTATGCGATCAATAATTATTTAATGTTATATCATTCAACATTATTATATTTCAAAATCTAACATCCAAAATAGAGTTAAAATAAAATCACAAACTTTATTTAAAAATTTGATGACAGCCCCATTCTCGCTCATTAAAATGTCCAAATTCGTCAGGAAAAAATCTAATTTGCTGTCAAAGAAATGTCAAATAATGCGAAGTCGTAAATAATAAACATTATTATATTGCAGTTTGCAACAACAGTGCGAAATTCTTTACAAACCCCATACATACATACGCCGTTTCGGTTTTATATATAAGATTTTCAGTGGTCAGTTTTTAATTTGTGATTCGATTGCCGCCAATAATTTCAAACGAAAGTCGATCGCGGGCAAAAAAGTCTGGCCATCCCTGCTATATATGAACATTTTATGATATACCCATGTGTTACAGTAAAACTGGCCGATAACCAAGTAAAGATTTTACCACTCGGTAACAAAATTCATTGGTGAATCTAGGAACTCGTCTTGTTTCATGTTACTGGTGAGTGTAGCCGTTGACGAGTAGGCAGTAAATAAAATAACAAAGAGAGTGTTTTTAAGTTACTTGTTTCAATTCTTTTAAAAAAACCGAATTTACGCTCCGGTAAAACTATTGGACTGTTTACCTGAGAAAGGAAAGATGTCTATTCTTTAAAAGAAAATTGAATAATGTTCAAAGTCGTGGATTTCATATTTTTTTTGAAACCTTTCTCCTAAAATCTTGTTTGAAACTGCGAAAAAATTGTTTTGCCAAGATTTCATCAGTAAACACGTATTTTTGATACATTTATTTAACATCATACAATAAAAGAAAACTCTTTTCACTGTTATAAATAATAAAATAAACACATAATATGAAAAGAAATCTATTTTAACCTTCGAAAACTGTCCCTGAAAAATAGCTCGTAGGCCGAAGGGGGGTCTAAAAAAGACCCCAGTGGTATGGCCTTATTGGCATAGATTGCAATTAAATTGATTATGCTTTGAGGTATTTGAATATCGATAATTTTCATATAACTATTCATATTTTAAGTCGCGCATGAATGAGACTACCTGATCGTGTTCTTGTTTATTCTAGACTGGCGATACGAACTGTGAATGTGACTTCTTATCTACACCTTTTAATAAAAAAAGCATCCACTTGATTTGGAATGATCGTTGAAAGAAGCACGTTTGAGATAAGATAACGATATCTTATCGCGAATGCGCAGTGAAGTTTTTATTCTGGCAATGGGTAGCGACAATATAAATAGTTTTCGGCCAATAATAATACAAATTATTATCTTTTTTATTTAATTGCGACGAAACTAGTCGATCAAAATCATATTTATTTACTGCAAAAGATGTAAACAACAATGATTTAAGAATGCCAAAAGTTTACACATTGTATCACTCATATTAAGATAGATATTTAAGATAAAGAAGCAGCGGTGGTCGACTGTTTCACCCCCAGCTTGGCAAAAGTTAAAAGAAGATTTTATACATTAAAGATGTTTAAAGATTGGGTCTGATATAAAAAAATGGTTAAAATGATCACTATGATGGTCGTTGTCGTAACTGGGCGAGCTTTTACCAAAGATGGTTGTGCAGTCAAAGGCTTTTTTTCCGCTCCCAACTTGAAGGACTCCTCACGGATTTTACTTTTTCATAACACTTGACATTACAGCTGGTGCCAATGCACTTAATATTTTAAATTGTGCAAGTCATACGAGATAAACTCAATGATATTTTTTTATGAATCAGTCGAGAACAATTCAACGAGAAATGACATACATCAAAGATTTCAATTGAAAAATCTAACCTTGCCGGTAATTGTCCCCGGGCCTACCTGATCGCTAGGGCAAAGCTCTTGCCACTGGTCCACAGATACCGACCGAGTGTTCTATGCAAATACAGACAAATATACATTTAAAAAAACAGATTTTATGGTTCTTATTCCGCATGTACTTTGATAAAGATCAGGTCCGATTTCGCTCATCGCGACCATTATTCAATTAAAACAAAAAAAAATATTTATTTCAAATTAAAAAAATCAAGTTAAGCCTCAGTTTGTAGACTAAAGTAAAAGGTCGATGTTTTACCTCAAAATATAATTACAATACAATTCAATTACTTTGGGAGGACACTCTTATAGCACACACATTAGAGGTCTGCACGGGCCGAAATTTAAAAATTCTAACCGACCTGAACACAAAAAACTCCTACCCGGCCTGACCCAAATCCGAGGATCATTCTCGACCATCTTACCACAACCCATACCGAGCCCGATAGTATTTTCCAAATTTTAAACAAATTTAGAATCAATATTTAAAATAATTTAAGATCAACTCATAAAATTATAATAGGTATGTAATTTAGATATACAATATGGCAATAATCCGGAATAGTCGGATTTCTGTTTTATTTTTTGTCAAACACGGCCCGATCCGGCCCACGGGCTCAGGCCCGCGGGCTTACCCGAGCCCGTGCAGACCTCTAACACTCATATTTCGCCCGAAGAAGCGTCGAATACGCAGCAATTATTCGTGACAAAATTCATCGAGTGGACAGTTCTAGCAAGTAAAGGCATGAGAGTGACAAAAAAATCCCCGAGGCCGGACCCGGATCCGGAGCGCCCCTGCAGGACGTGATATGTTTTTATGCGCGACATGTGCGGGCGCCCAATGAATACTTAAAAACCCGTGCGGTCCTGCGGCTATTGGGACACATAGCAAGGTTACGATTAGAGACTCCAATTCGAGTATCGAGTACTCGATAGTCGATAATACTCTTCCATTTTTCAAGTACTCGATACTCGTTTATTTCAGAAAAGTATTTCACAAAAATGTGTTTTATAAATGAAGATTTATTTCCAAATTTTAACTACTTATTTAAAAAAATAGTCGATAATACTCATCCATTTCAGGAAGAGGGATTTTGGGGACGGAGTAGGAGAAACATGGAATCCTTTAAATTTCAAAGCGTTACGTGGTTGCAGTTAGCACCCATTATTTATGTGTTTTATTATAAAATGAAGAAGATTTATTTTCCAAATTTTAACTGCATACTCAATTTCTCACTGCTGTATGAAAACAAACGGTTACTTTAGAAAGAAACAATGGCCGTTTCAAAATCTAACACGTGTTAAGGGGTTATTTATCGCCTTACGAACTTTTTATGAAGCACATGCATTGTCGGGCGTCAAGAGATAAGAGAAATTGAAATAACTCTACATTGCATCGCTATAGATTTCAATATAGATTATTATAAGAATGAATTTATTTCCTGATATCGACTGACTCATTGACTGAGGTGAACAATAGATCGTTTGAGAGAGTTCTGATGACCTACCACATAAGGCGGTGTCAATATTTAATGTTTAAAATTGCGTTAAGCTGAGTCTGACGCTTTTTTCTTAAGATTTTACTGTCAGGTAATATGTTATTTAAATGGTTTTGCCGTTGACTCTCCGATGGGTGAATTTCTTTTGTTACTTTTGCTTTGGGTCCTGCTGACTTTTGACTGCTGAAATTCTGAGACGTTTAATTCTCTACTATTTTTTGAAATGTATTTTTTACAAATTGAAATAAATGTATTAATAAAATTAAATAAGCTTATGTATTTACTTATCATCTTTTTATAAGCAAAAATTTGAATTACTAAGAAAATTTCAGTACATCTGAAACTATTCGAGTATACTCGAGTACTCGAGTATTTTTAAAATTTTCTACTCGATACTCGAGTAATTGGAGTGTCTCTAGTTACGATTCTAGGGGTGGGCGGACCCTTGTAAGTTGTATGGTAAATAGCGACATCGGCTCCAAAGTGGCGGCTATTTCCGTTTGTTAAATAGAAGGAACGTGCAGTCTCGAGTTATTTTTTTTCAATCTCGTTATTCGAAAATTTATTTGCAATCTTTTAAATATTTGAAAATGAAATTTCAATATCAAATTTGAATCTTTTTTTATTCCTTAAACAAATTTGAAACAACTTTAAAGTTGTTCACTCTCAATACTAGTTGGAATGGCATTATTATAGTCTGTCATTTTAAGCTGAACTTTTGTATGAGTAATGCTGTATTTTTGTATTTCTTATTCGTTGATAATGTTCGCGATTACTCTTCTGATTTTAATTACGATCGTTTTCTATTAAAAAAACTTGGCGATATTAAATCCGAAGATGCCTGTATGAGGCGAAACACGTGTCACAATTAGTAACACAATACGTGCAATAATCAAAGCTTTTTAAAAAAATTATAATACAAAAACTTCCACAAAGTTACTGCCGAATCCATCGAAAGTATTATCTATCATAAATTTACTTCAATCAATATGTTGTACGTAAGATGTAATGAATGATTATTGTGACCATTTATTTTTGTCCTCAAAACGGGACATCTACCAATTTTTACGTAATTGTTTGTATATTCAAGGAAACACGTATTTTTCATAGTTTTTATGTATTAATAAAAAGAAAAGGAATCTTGAATCTTGAAAATAACAGGAATAAATAGTATAAATATGAAAAAAATATTGTTGCAGTAAAACTGGGGTTGCTTTTAAATAAGAATGGAATTCTTGGCAGGATTTTCAAAAATTTATTTTAACTAAAAACATCGCTTTAAGTACTCCGACTTGTGATTGTGTTTTTTCTGTCGTCCACAACTTATTCATCTGTGAAAAGACTCTTTCTACGGGTGCATTTGTTCCGGGCAAGCATAAAATGTATTCAATGATTACACTTAAAGTTTTTATGGTTCAAATTATTATTACGAAAGTGTTGGAACAATTCAATCCAACGATTTTCGATTGAAACGTTTCCAATATTCCATTCGGTCACTTTTTGAGGTGTAATATAGTTACTAATAAGTGAATACTCATCAAATACTTCTGTGTCTTGGTTGCTATGAATAAATCCCTTTTGAAAACGGGACATTTTGACGCCCCGAAGCTTGATTGAGGGACGAATGATTCACATACAAAATGTTTTGCCAAGATTTGACTCAATGCAAACATAGACTATGTAAGTGGTTAAACAAACTAATTTCTTAATGATTGTGACTGTGATTGTGAGTAGGCATTACAGCACAGATAAGGTAAAATGTTTAACATTTTATTAAATGGCATACACCATTATGTCCACATCAAACACTGTTAGAAATAAAAACCACTGTGTCTTCAGTTTTGTTAATATGCCATTTTTCATTCGGTATGTTTGTTTGAAAGTTTTCCGATCCATCTATAATATAGAGTGAACCAATATCGGCATCGGGGTTCGGTAAGAATCTTATTTACATATGCCAAGGCTATCGGCGTATCATAATGAAGGAAATTCAATAAAAATTTACAACTGGGAAGGCTGTATTGAAAGCTCTGAATGAAAACTGTCTCATGTTTGTATTAGATACAGCGAAAACTTCCTATACACTGCCTCCCTTTCAGTGAGATATGAAAATGAGTTTTGCTGGGAAAATATTCTGGCAACATATTGTAAGAATTTGTGAATATTTTGTTTGGAAAATATTTTGATAGCACACAAACGCTCGCATAAGATAGTTCAAGTTATAAATAATATTCCAAAATTTCTGTAGAAACTATTTACCAAGTCGTTACCTTACTTTGAAAATGTTATAATTGACATATTTTCCTAAAATGACCTTTTGGTCAGAAAAGCTTGCATTTAACGCATTCTATTGTTGAATAACGGAGTAAGCAGAATTTCAGAGTTGCGCTGTATCTGCACACTTTTTTACTAAATTTATTTTACAATGTTGTAATATTGTCATCATAAGATCTTAAAGGTCATTATTTCTCAGCAAGAGTTGTGAAAAAATATGCTTAGAATAAGTATTTTCAAACATTTTTACTCGCTCATAGTTACAAGTGAATTTTACCTTATAACTCAAAACAGTGTCAAGAGCAATTAGAACCTTTTCAAAGTAAGGTGTCGAAGTAGAAAAACTTGTAAGAAAATTTTTACTATATTTCAAATTTAATGACAAAATACACTATTGAATATTTTTGGTAATCAAATGAGTGTCATAAATTCTGTAAAATTCGGGAATCCTTTTACCTAATAGTAATTTTGAGTCTACTTTTATTTACCTTCTGATAATATCCAGAGCTGGCTAAGTGGTTTCCTGATATTTTAATTTCTAGGGTCAAAGGACTGCCAAAGATGTACTAGTCCGATAATTTAAATTTTGCAATAAAACTATGGATTTTAGACAACAGACATGAGTAGCTATTGACACCGCCTTATGTGGTAGGTCATCAGAACTCACTCGAACGATCTATTATTCACCTAAGTCAATGATTTAAGGTCGATATCAGGAAATAAATTAATTTTTAATAATACTCTATATTGAAATATATAGCGATTCAATATAGAGTGATTCAAATTTGTAAAAGAGACATTTATGCGGACGTCTTGCTCTAAATGTCTCTTGACTCTTTCACGCCCTGAGTGCATGAGAGTACATGGTACTTCATGCAAAGTTCGATAGGCCATAAATAATGGCTTATCGCGCGTGACGTTTAATGGTATTTTTGTAAATGTCTTTTGGTACCTAATGGAACCGCTTTCTTTCATACAGTAGTTAGTGAGAGATTGGATGGCATTGAGAATGCATGCGCCTAATCCTCTCCCTAAGGATAAAGTCTAGTAAATTCCTGATATCGCCTTTGCAATTATAATAGTCGTGTATTATGTATTGTAGAACGTAACGTGTATTGTTAATCTATCTGTGTTAAATCCGTGTGTAAAGTCTGTGAAAATTCGTAACAATTAAATAATGGGTGCTAACCGCACCCACATAATGCTTTGAGATCGTCTTTTGTTTATAAGAGTACCATGTTTCTCCTTCTCCGTTCCCAAAATTTCTCTTCTTGAGTGTCGGATAGGAGGCTCCTTCTCGATTTACGAGGGAGCCGAATCAAGGTCTTCTCACTATATTGTCCAAAATTCTCTTTCATATTCATTGATAGTTAACACATTAAGACAAATAAACTATTTTTTAAGTCAAAAAAAATGTGCAAAACATTAATTACCATAGAAACAGGAATTTATTGCCATTCATGCTGCGGCATGGTTTTTCTTTAAAATTATAATAATGTAAATGTTACTTTTCTGGAAAAAATACTGAATTTTCAGTACGTAATTTGACATGAAAATATAAATGATAGAGAACGTGTATTTTTGAGGTATCGTCAATCATAATGAACAAACTAATATTAATCAATCGCCACTTCTTAAGCCGTTACAAAAGGTCAATGCAATTTTTAAATAAATCAACTTGATACAATACCTTTATCCCCACTTGCTTTCAATTCGAGAAATACATAAAATCAATGAGTCGCATTTAGTAACTTGTTATCACTATAGAAAATTAAGGATGTTAAAACATTAAAGAAGATGTATAGTGTACCCTGTCTACAACAGTATATATTGATAAGTAAATGCATACATAGTTAACGCTATAGCTAAACATAGTTCTGACGATGGCGTAAGCCGAAATAGATATCAACCATATATAAAGTAATTTCTGTAGAACTAAAATAAACAATCAATTTCTCACCAACTGGTGAGGTTTAAAAAAAGTTTTTTGGTGATTTATAAAAAATATAGAAAGTAATCGAAGCCAACCCAATTAAATTAAAAATAATACCAATTCAAGTAGAATATTTTCATTCCAGTAAAAAGGGTCATTATGGTAAATTCTTTTTAAAATATCTTGTCCCTATTAACTTATATTCTCTACCCTTTGCTTTATGAGCCGATTGATTTACATACAAGAAAAATTGTACAAGAGTATACGGCAAAGGTTTCATGTAATTTAATAAGCATTGAGTAAACATACGCTGCCAACTTAACAATGCCAAAGTTTCAAAAGCTCCCTTCGATAAGTAGTCTGTAAGTTTTTCAGATTAATTTGACAACCCTTATGCTTTCGAGCTTTGTAAAGTTGGACATTTTACTTTGAGGAAAATCAAGCCTAAATCCCTTTCTTATTAAATAAACATGCTAGAGTCAGTGCTTCGAATGGTTCGTTGCATTGCGCGATAAAACAAAAGATTTGTTTCATTCGGAATATACTTAGACAAATTATTTTTCCAACCCGGTCCGTGGTGCAGTTGTCAACGTCGTTGGTTCCCGTGTAGGGCAGCCTGGGTTCAAGTCCAGGTACGAACAGATTTTTTTCAATCGATAATCCTTTCCGAACTTTTGTTCAAAGGCAATGGGTGTTTTGTGTTGTCAAAAATCCTTTCCAACCAGAGATGTTGTTTCGTTAAAAAAGTACGACTCTAACTCCAGCATTTCCCAAAAACATTGACTCCGACTTCAGCATTGCCCAAAAACACGACTCCTAACTCCGACAATCTTTTTTTTTCCTACCTTTCCTATTTATGTGTATTCAATTATATTTATATCAACCAACCGATCCGGCCAATAGCCAAATTTGACATATTATTATTGTATATGTAAAAATAAAAAGTTAAAAATTAAAAAATTAAAAAATTTCCGACTACGACTCCACAGCCCTGCTTCCAACCTTTCCGATCCCAAATAAGCGTCGCATAGCGAGAGCGATTTGCTAACCACTACTCCTTTCCTAGTGGTCTTTCCGTCCTTCCTATAAATTTCATGAAATACCAATTTTCTCTTAGGTGGCAGAAATCTAAACCATTTTTTCTTCTTAAAAATATGGTTTTTTGTATTGGTGATTTGAGTCACCTGTCACCTGTCAGTTATCAAAGCCATTCGGCTGCATTGCTTAAAGAAGTGGATATTTTTAGATCTTTCATTAGTCAGCTTTATTGATTGTATTTGTTTTATTTTCTTAAGAAACAATATTAAAATTGAACTTCATTCACGAAAATGTAAGAAAGGGGCGAGTTTACATTTCAGCCACTGATGTATACGATAATAAAATATCAGAAATATTCTGTAAAAGTCGTAGGGGATACCAACATGTCGGTTATTATTTATGAACTCTTTAGTAAAAATAAGAAACCCACCCTAATCATTAATGTTGCGTGCTCTTTAAAAAGGTAGGTAAACCTTTCGGGCTATGCTTTGTGATAACTCTTTCAGTACACGACTCGTACATGAGAACACATATTTTATTTTTAATTTTTACTAAATTTAGTAAAGTATTTAGAATTATAAATTTTTGATTCTCTTAGTATAACGAAATATTTAAAAAAAAAATGGCGTTGGCCACGTGCGTTAAAATCATAATAATTTCAGTATCGAAAACTCGGTCAAGTAGAATAAGAAAAATTCTACAAGGTTAGAACTTTGGTTTGTTAATACATAAGCAAAATGGTTTGGAAAAAAATATCATTGCTTTTTTTTCTTCTTAATCTAATTGAAGGTATTTTCGATAGAAAACTATTTATTGTAAAAAAAACACCGATTTTCTCTACCACGAAGGTGCTTAATGCAATTTCAATATCAAATTTGAATCGTTTGAATTGTTGAAAAAATGAATTGAATTGCTTGAAAATTCAAACAATTTAAATTTGAGTGAGGTTTTATTGGTACACTGGTGGCGTCGAGTAGAGTTTTGTCAAAATCGATAAAGCGTGCATGTGGCAAATTCTAGCATTGTCTAAGTCAGTTTACCCTTAGTGTTCAGGAGAAAGTTAAAACTGAATGTTTCAACATACGGAAAAGTAATCTTCTAGAAGATATTGGAGGAGATTTTGTAGGAGGTTCTAGAATTTATTTTTTTCAGTATTAATATTCAGTTTCAGCAGTCACCTAAGCACTGACTTAGACGATGCTAGAATTAAGCCGACGAAATGACAATCTTTTTTTGAATTATAATATTTTAAAATTCAACTCGACACCGAAAGCGTTAAGCCGATGTTATTCTTGAACCTAGGCTTTTGTAGGGATTGAAATCAGAGGCCGGTATTATGTTTTACATATATGCGGATTTCATATTCATCTTTCGGCTAGAATATCGTACGACCGATTAAACGGATTAGCATTTATCGCTAACATTAGTAGTAACAAAATGTATTAATACTTGAAAAAAATATTTGTATTTTAAATTAGATTATTATTATTCGCTCGAATCAATGATTCTTCAGTGCTGATTCATTTCAAATATCGAATCGGTCACATGAATTATTTCGATGGGTTCAAAGTTTACTTTGTGGGATTTGATTTATAATTGCTTACCATCCGATTAACCGCTTGGATGCCAAACGAACACGTGTGGCCGGAACATATGCGCGACACACCAATCTCAAGCTGACACCAGTGTTCAATAAATTCTAAAAATAGTTTTTCGATAAAATTCCAATTGAATATGCAAAATATTTTTATGAATATGTGTAGCCCAATCTATACCGAGTCGATATATATTTTTTAAATATAGAATTTGAACGTCTATTAGGTTAAAATATTGTTTTCTTTCAGATGTACCTCACGCGCTGGCTAAGAGCTGATACTTGTCTCAAATTCATTGTTTGTGTCATTGGTTGTTTGAAGGTTATACTCTCCATAGGTAAAAAGAAAAAGTAAGCTGACCCCTTAAACTGGCTTCACTAAGGATTGCTCACCATTGTGTTTAAGATTTTATAAAACTCTTTATTAATTATAAATGGTTCACTTTATATCATAACATAAGTATACGAACAAAATTATAATAATTGATTTTGATTACAAATCAGAATGTTCACTGTTAGTATTGTGATGAAAGTGTTAGTTTATATATATCTAAACATTATTGTTCTATTAATAGTACCAATAATTGTTGATGTTGAGTTTATGTTTACTTATTTTAATAGGAAATGCTTATTGGTCTTTAATTATCATTATTAAGTCCATAAGTGACTAAACTCATGAAAAAATACAAAACTCAAATGATGAATGACAATTGCTTTCACATTCAAAACCCGGAATTGTCTTCATTTCATCATTATAAAGTATTGTATTGTTTTTCTCACAGCAGCTTATTGACATTTTTCCAACAATTTGATTCTTGAAGATTATAATAAGACACACATTATTAAATTCATACTTAATTGATTTTGATGTGTTAGTTTTGCATTGCTAAGAGGTTTTGAACATTTTATTTTTAGTCTATTCTTCTTGTAATTTACTTTATTTATTTGCTTAGTTGCTTTACCAATTGTTTGTCATACCTTGTTTTCATCCTTAACTTTTGCATAAATAGATAAATTTACTTATCAGTTGATAATGCTCGCCATGAGCGAAACTGGTCCTGATGAAATAAATCAGATGTGGAAAAAGTACTAAAAAATGTGTTATTATTTTTATTATAATGCCTTTCCACCAAGTATTGACAGTGAACACCTTAAAAGTCACACATTATTGGGTAAACATTTAAGACATATTTCCCGTCACAATTTTAGCGTATTAAAATATGTGTAAAATTAGTTTTTATTTTTTAATGCTGACGTCATTAGTAGTATGATTACTTGTTTGCTTTGTTTTGATTCTGTAACCCCCAATCCTTGCTCTCCGTAAAAAGGAAAAATCCCAAACTCCATTTTGTAATTTTATCATTTTAAAGTATTAGAATCAATCTTGCTTCATTACTTAAGCAAGCTTTGCGATCGTTTACCCGATCTGAAAGAGGCGAAACACGTGTCACAATTAGTAACACAATACGTGGAATAATCAAAGTTATTTTATATTTAATATCAAATTAAAATGTGTCTTAATTGACAGGATAAAAACAAAATCAAAAGACAATTCATCAGTTGAGTTAAAAATTGTTGTAGTCTGAAAACAATACAGTCATAATCTAGCATCAGTGTTGCAAGTATATTTATTCTAGTCGATATTAAAACACAAACAATTTTTTTCGCAGAAAAAACCATCGAAATCGAGTAGGTTTTTTTTTGCATGAATAAAACACAATATTTCTATATATTATATGCTATGCAAAAATACTTACGTCGTAAAATGATTTCATACTCCATACGTTCCAGGCGGTGTGTGTTTATTTTCCGAAAATATCCCTTTTGGAAAACTGAATTTAATTTTAAAGTTTGCCGCCAGCCTCGACGGTGTAAAAATAATAAAAAAAAAAAAAAAAGAGAATTTTCTGAAACAATGACTCGAATTGCCTTTGTTCGATTCAATATATTAAGCAGTCGAAAAATTTGAATTTTATTTTTTTTCTGCGTGCAAGCCAATCGAGTTGAAAATTTTCGCAAAGTTTTCAACACAAATACCTATTGAAACGATATGGAAAAAATTACAGCCAATATCAGAAAATAAATGCCACGAAAAGTTATTGATGCTCTGTATAAAAAAGTGTATTCGGTTTGTCTGTGATACTTTCAATTGTAAATTAAATATAATGTTTATAGTATACCTAGTATATTGAATTTTTTTCTAGTGTTTTTTAGTTTGCCTTTATTCAACCTTCAAACAAAGCAAATTTTTCCATCCTTTTTTATTCACGTTCTATCCATAGCTGAATATTTAGAGTGAATACGATTAAAAAATAAACAGTAAAAATATCACTGGCAAAATTAGCACTGTCTGACACCAAACTAAAACAGATCTCAGGATCGATCCTACAAGAACAAGCCTATTCAAATGATTCTCAATATCAAATGATGGACTTTTCGATTCAAAAATCATATGATATCTTTGTCATAGCATCAGTTAAAAAAAGTGGTCTTAAAAATTCTTTGTAGACTAATACGGAAATAACAATGTATTTTAGTATGTGAACTAAAATGAATTAAGACTACTCACTACATTGGTTCCGTGGTGCAGTGGTGATCTTCGTTGGCTTCCATGATGGATGTCACGAGCTCGATTTCCTGTACGAGCAGCATTTTCTTCAAACGATTTCTCGATTCCTTTCAAAGGTATGGGTGTTCCAAAAAAAGATATTTATATACAGTGGAACCCCGATCTTACATTATCGCATTATACGTTTTTCCGCGTGGTGCGTTCATTTTCTATAGTCCCGTCATTTAGTTCATATATAAAATTTTCCCGCATTCATCGTATCCCGCATTTAACGTTTGTTTTATACGGTCCCTTGAAAAACGTAGAATCGGGGTTTCACTGTAATATAAAAAGAGTACGAATAATGGCAACGTATATAAAAATTGAGATCTATTTCTTTGATGAGGTGAATTTTTTACTTTTCCATGAGTTCTATCACTAACGATCTAGGTTTCGCCTTCGTCATCTTCAGCCATTACTAGTGCACAATCAAACTCGAACTGACAAAAGCGAGTGACACAATTCATGGAAATGAATTTTGCATCAAACGACTTAAAAATGGGATATATTTATTTAAATTTAGGGTGTTTTAAAATTCTAGTTAGATCTTATCTGATTTCAACTATTTATAATCAGAATGGCTATCCTTACATTTTTGTCATATTTCTTCCACCAATTGTCCACACATCTTGTAATTGTTAAAACTAAATTTCATCTTTAGATCTATCTGTCATCAGTTGGTAATACTCACAATGATATATTACATATATTTTCATTAAATGGCTTTCTATATATTATAATTTGACCAGTAACTGGACAAAACAGAACATGACAAAATAGAACATGACTTTTCAGAATAGTTAGGTTAGGTTCATATCAGGGCTGTGGAGTCGGTGAAAAAAAGTCCGACTTCAACTCCAGCATTTACCAAAACCACGACTCCCAACTACAACATTTACCAAAAACACGACTCCGACCAAAAAAAGTTCAATATCGTCACATTTTCCCCCTAATTTTCCTATTTATGTGTATTCATTTAAATATCAACCCTATCAATGCGACCAAAAGCCAAATTTGACATATAAAATGCACAAATAAAAAGTTCAAACATTTCAAAATTTCCGACACTTTTCCGAATTTTCGAATTTCCGGCCCAACTCCACAGCCCTGGTTCATATTCTGTTTTGTCATGGAACCAATTAGACCATTGATTGACTTTTTATTTCGTTTCCTTTTTTAAATAGTTTTTTTGTAGATAGACAATGTTCTTTTTTTAATTTATTCTACGTAAAGATAGTTGTTCGCTGAAGTAGAACGGATTCAACGATGCAAAATTTTCATTTGTAACGTTGAAATTGTTTCCAAGCTTCATTCCATTACCGGTGCAAAAGAACAAGTACTTAATAGGTTCAAACAGCTTGAGCTTAATTTATAACGCTTTTGAAGAATTGATTTTCTGTTAGAAATTCAACTCTTTGTTGAAACTTTATCTTTAAATTAGAAAAAGTATTCTCAAGTTATATTTTATTAAAAAAGAGTACTGGAAAGTTTTATTACAAAAACTAATTTCGTTTCGGACTTTTACAAAACGGAAAAAGTGTTTTTAAAGTCAATATAACTTTTTGGTAGTTTCCTAAACTTATTAAAATGTAAAACATCTAGCTTTTATAAAGTATAAACAATTCATTATGAAAGTGGAAATCTTTTTCAATGTCCACGCAATTTTATCTATAACTATACGAAAAAATTCATGAATTTATTTATATTAAATAAATACAATACATTATATATAAAGTTCCAACGAATGCGGAAGCCAAAAAAGCTATCAACTATATATATCAGGGATGTGGAGTCGGTAAAAAAAAGTTCGACTCCGACTAAAAAAGTTGAATATCGTCACGTTTTTTGCCTAATTTTCCTATTGATGTGTATTCAATTAAATATCAACCCAATCAATGCGACCACAAGTCAAATTTGACATATTAAATGCAAAAATAAAAAGTTCAAACTTTTCAAAATTTTTGACTCCGAGTACGACTCCGGCCAAATCGTCGCGACGACTCCGACTCCGACTCCACAGCCCTGATATATATATTATATTTTTTGTAGAACTAAAATATATTGATATTTTTTCACCGTGCTATAATGGAGTTCTACTAAGTAAATCCCAATTCAATTAATAATTTGACTCTTGTTCAGGGCACGGAAATCGCCTTAAGCCTTAAAGTAATAAGTACGAATACTTTTTGTCACCTACGACATTTTGTCTTTCGGCATCTTCAGATATTCAAATTCACGAATGAGCTGTTTCAGCTGTTTTATAAGAGAACTGCTTGTTGCTGACAGTTGCTTAACCGGATGGCTGCCACAGACGTCTTAAGACGCGAACATTTCCGTGAACGGCACACGCCAATCATACAAAAAATGACGTCTTTAGACGTTCGCCTTAAGCGGAATTTTACTAACTAAAATCAATTGTAACTGATGAGTCATAAATATTTTTAATTTTGTTATTATGGATAAATGACGGCGCAATCACATCGTAATTGGCAAGTTTTTACAAATAAACTTTTAAAATAGATATATTTAGAACGTTTTATTTTTACAATAAAATTCGTGGCGTTCGAGGTACGAGACATGCACATTGCACATGCAGTTAAAAGGTTAACATTCTTATTTTCAAAATGAATTAAGATTAAAAAAGATAGGACTATTGGCTAGTGAATCGCTACATCCCATTTTTAGGATTGGATTGTCGAGGGAGGAAATGTTAGATATGACAAAATTCATATCTTCGAACAGTAATCAATAATTGGATAGTAAAAAGAGTCTGTCCAAACTGGGACTTGAGCCCATGCACTCCGCAAATGAAGTCATCGTTGACACTCCACCACAGGCCCGACATATCTTATATATAAAACCGAAACGGCGTATGTATGTATGTATGTAATTCCCTTTTGCATTGTTGTTGCAAGTTGCCATAAAAACGAATATGAAAGAAAATATGTTTGAATTTTTATCGGTGAAGACATTTAGTCAAAATGTAATAAATTAGTCTTCTACTGAACTTTTCCCGGCTTTTATTATTAATAATAATGTTTATTATTTACGTGAAGGTATTATTTGACATTTCTTTGACAGCAAATTAGATTTTTTCCTTGAATTTGGACATTTTAATGGGCGAGAATGGGGCTGTCATCAAATTAAATAATGTTTGTGCTTTTATTTTAACTATATTTTGGATGTTAGATATTGTGATATAATTATGTCGATTGATATAACATTTAATAATTATTGGTCGCTTAGTCCGAGCGACGTCGGGTAGCAATACTAGTATTAATATAAATTAAATGATATAATTGATTGAGTAGGCATTTACTTGGTAGAACTCCATTATAATACGGAAAGAAAAATAACAATGCTTCGGCTTACGCCTTCGTCAGAACTATTCTGGTATATAAAATAATTTATGTAGAACTAAAATGAATTGTTATTTTTCTTTCCGTATTAAATGATATAACGTGGAAAAAAAATTCTCTTTCATTTCAATGCGCATTGGTTAAAATATACTTTAGTATTATTCCAAAAAATGATATTCTCAGAAGTAATGTTAAAACAATTTCTCCACGATGGCGCCATCTGTTATTTGAGTTAGATAAAATCGCGTTTGTAAATTCTTTCTTTTTTTGCAAAGCATAATAAGGTGGTTCTTGCGAAAGAATAAGGCAAATCAGATTTTAATTTCTATACCATATTTTAAATGATTAAGATATAAGCTAGGTATTTTTATTTTCACCAGTTAACTATCAAAATTTTATATTATGGTAAGTCGGTTTGTGGTCTATTTGTCAACGTATTTGGCTTCAGTCACGGTGCTGACGGGCCCACTGTACATGATGTGTAAATTTTTCATTATTTAAGGTCTGACAAAATCAATTAAATACACAAAAAATAATAATGTCTGAATCTTCTAAGGGTACACGAAGTATATTCATCTATGGGTACACGCTTCGAAAAGCAATCTGTACAAACAAATCTATATATTTAATTATAGATTTCGATTGAGGGTGTTTAATGGAATTTCAATATCAAATTTTAATTGTTTGAATTTTGTACCCTTCCATGAGTTTTATCGCTAACGACCCGGGTTTCGCTTTTCGGCATCTTCAGACATTTCAAGTGCACGGATGTACTTGAATTGACGCGTAGTGAACAGTTTGTATCGTTTATATATTTACAAAAATAGAAGTAGATCACTAAGTTAAATTGCTATTAAAATGTAAATTAGTGAAAATTGAATGTATACAAGTTTCAATGAATTAAGTGGGCTTGTTATAATTATGGGGAATTTTGGAAATACTAATGACCAGATTATAATATATCTTCATTAAATCTAGGGTTTTATCAGACCTATTATTAATGAGTTGACTGTACCACTATCTATGAGAAACCATGGATATTAGCACAGATGATAAAAAATCCACAGAATAATTTTGTAAATACATATTTATTATTGATAAATTATAAATAAATTGTATGTATATTACTTATAGTACATATTCTGAAATAAATACTACTAATATACCACGCACTTTTAATGTCATTATCATTTCATTATTTCGACTTCCGACAATTTCGTCATCGACGTCCTAGGTGGTGGACCGGAACCCGTCGTAAGTCGAGAACTGACCGTACTGTTCATTGGGTGCTTTTAAATTCCGTTTTTTTTTTAACATAAATCGAATCTGTATTAAAAATAATTTAAAAAAAGTCATTGTTATCGTGCTGAAAGTTATATTTCAAAAAAGTCTCGAAAAATAAAGGAACGTTATCATTTCCATTTTTTCCCCGTTTCCAGTGAATTTTTTCTGAATTCAAAAACCTGAAGATCGAAATTGATACGAGCGTATTATAAATTCATTTTTAAAAAAAGAACTTTGAAACAAAGGAATAAAAACATTTTGTATTCTTATTTATGCAAAATGCATTACGAATAATCTTTGGCTAAATGTAAACGGGCTTCATATTTATTTTGACGATCCAGGCCCTTTGCCATTTAGACACCTAACTTTGAAAAGGTTCTAACCGCTCTTGACACTGTTTTGAGGTATGAGCGTTTGAAGTTTCGATTAATTAAATTTCACTTGTTACAATGAGCAAGATAAAAATGTTTTAATATTCTTATTTTAAAAGCATATTTTTTCACAATTCTTGCTGGGAAATAATGATCTTAAAGATCTAATGATGACAATTTTAGAACTTTGTCAAATAAATTTAGTAAAAAAAAAGTGTGCAGATGCAGTGAATTTTTGGAATTCTGCTAACTCGGTTATTCAACCATAGATAATTCTGAAATTCATATATACATATATGATATGAGTGCGGTAAATACAAGCTTTTACTACCAAAAGGTCATTTCAGGCAAAAATGACAATTAGAACCATTTAAAAGTAAGGTAACGAACTGTCAATTCTTTTGGTGGAATGGTATTATTTTTAAATGAATAAAAATCTCTTTTACTACCTCAACACATATATTTAGTTGAGATCAGGACTGGTTTTGCTCATCGAGAACATTTTCAGCTGTTGGCAAATAAATTGAAACGGGGCTATATATAAAAACAAAACTATAATTATGTGGAAGTAGTAAAAAAAAGGTTTTTTTCGTAATTACATAATTCTGAAATTCATATATGTATTATATATGCTAGAGTGCGTATAAGTTTTTCCGACCAAAGGGTTATTTTAGGCCGAAATGTCAATGAGAACCTTTTCAAAGTAAGGTAACGATTTATAACTGGGAACAATTCGAAACTTTTTTCTTTGGAGAAATAAAGAAAATTTAATTCGTTGAACTTGGGGCGTCTTTTTATATGCATAATAAGGTCGGTCTGTTTTATTTATTTATTTTTCTCGGTAGAAGCCTCGGGTCAAAATTCAATTATTTCATTGTTTTAATTTTTCCATTTTTTCCATTTTTTCCCTAATTTCATTGTTGCATGATTCTCTTTATGCTTTCAATTTTCTTCTTTTGAACTATGACGTAAAGAACATTATTCCGAAAATTCAAGTTTATTGTTTCGGCCATTTTTTAAAAATATTCTCTTGATGAAACACCGAGGCCTTGAGGCTAGCTTTCGTCAAATAACTCGTAACATTCTTTTTATAAAATTTATAAAATGGTAATATATTTCAATTTCTGTCGTTTCCACGCAAAAAGGCTTCGTCACTCTGTAGGGTTAATCCATGGTGAAGCAAGTTCATGATATCATCTAAAATATTTTCAGCGCCACATCATATTTTACGTTTTTTTTTGCATATCTATTATTCGAATACTTTTTATATGGAATTCTGTGGTGACTTTATGGAAGTTTATTTTAGTATAAAATTTAAAATAACTTTGATTATTCAACGTATTATGTTACTAATTGTGACACGTGTTTCGCCTAGACATCTTCGGACTATCGCAAAGTTTGCTTAAGTAATTACTAAATCAAACTTTGCGATATTAAATCTGAACATGCATCTGAAAGAGGCGAAACACGTGGAACAATCAAAGTTATTTTAAATTTTATATTATCTATTATTCTATTTGATGGAACTCCAAGTTCTTCCCTTCTCTGATTTCACCTTTGCATTCCCTTACCATGGTTGCTGACAGGAGAGCGCGATTAGTGAAACCAGTTCAAGGGATCAGCTTACTTTATCTATTAACATATTAAGGGTCATCGAGAAGAATGATTCCCGGTCTTAATTTTTTTTAAATGCGTTTTCCATATGCTTCTCGTCATAATTATGCAGGTAAGAGACCGTTGGGTTACAATAATTAATTGATTGAGTAGGCATATACTTGGTAGAACTCCATTATAATACGGTAAGAAAAAAATAACAATTTATTTTAGTTCTACATACATTATTTTATATATTTTATATAGTTCTGACGAAGGCGTATGCCGAAATAGCTATCAACAAACATTCAATTAACATTCTATGTTTTAGCCTTTTCCACATTTCAAAAGCAATACACGTAAGTTACGCAATCACAAATATTAGAGATATGAAAAAACATTTTACGTTTACTTTCATTTAATATTTATAAAAATGGATATGGTCTGGTCAAATTATTTTTCATAACCCTCATGACCGCTGCACTGGAAGAGTATTTTTTCTCACTTTGCGCGTGCATTCAAATTATAATTAAAAACTCCCCATTTGTTTATGCACATACCTGTTGGATTTTATACTGTTAATGACCATGCTTACTAAAATGATTTATAACGTAGTAGCTTATATTGCTAAGAGATCTTCAACATTTTATTTGTATTACCAATTTGTTGTCATATCATTATTAGTCCTGCTAAGCTTTTTTATAAATAACGCTGTTTTTGTCTTCTTCTTTTCAGCTTGCGATGAGCGAAGTCAGTAATAACTTTAATCTAATGTGGAAAAGTACTAAAAATGTTAATTTATTATTATTATAATGCCAATCCACCAAGTATTGACAGTGAACACATTAAAAGTGAGTTTAAGAAGTTGAGAATCTCCATTGTTATATTATTGATTAAGTAGGCATTTACTTGGTAGAACTCCATTATAATACGGTAAGAAAAATAGCAATGTGTTTTAGTTCTACATAAACTATTTTATATATTTGATGATAGCTATTTCGGCTTACACCTTCGTTCTGACGTTCTATATTTCAAGTATTATTTTAAACTATACCACTCTCAATGAGTAGCATCTCAAATTGAGATAGCAGATTAAAAGTGATTCTCAGTGAGTCGTTTAATCCTGTCTTTCGAAGAGAGATAGTATTTGTCGTTTTGTTGAGTATTTTGAATAGAATTATTGTGGAAGAGTTTATTTCAAGAAGAATTATGAAATCACTTATCTTCCTAGCGTTATCTTTGTAATATTCTTTTGGAAAAAGACAGGTTGAACGACAAAGTTGTCGAGAGTCAACGTCATTGGATTCAATCCCAGTTCGTCTAGTCTCATAAATTTATTTTTAAATCGATTCATTGAATTCTGTTAATCATAAAATTTGATGTTGGACTTTTTTATCTGAGAATTCAACCGTTTAGTATACTTCAAGACCCGCCCTAGCTATCCTTACCTTCTTTATCTCACAGCCACCCACTGGTCAAGGACATCGCAATACCCGCACCAGCAGAAGCAGATGATTTCTCGACTCCAAGCAGCAGAAGAGAGAACTTCCAGACCACCGGGACACAGAGCGTTTGACCACACCTCAAGTATCAAATACCAAAAAAGACGGGGAAAAAAAAGAAATGTCAGCTGATAAATAAAAGCTGACATAACTATTTATAAAAAGAATATAATAAATACAAACCCAAAAAAACGGTGAATGTATGTGTGTAACATGCGCATATATGTGCACCAAAAATTTAAAACATTGACCACTCGAGGAGACTCTGTGTGACCAAGGGATCATTGCATCACCAAAGAAACCCACACCAACTAAAACGACGAAAGGGATTAGGCCCACAGCCCAAGTCCTCATGAAAAAAAAACAAAATATAACGGAAGCGTTCAGTACACTGTACAGCACCGAAAATGTTTAAAGAAATTCCGATGTTGTGTTTTTGCTGGAATAGCGAAGCAGATAAATAAAAATTATAATAGTTTGTAGAAATAGTGTGAAACCAGTTTTTGTGACTAAATTGATACTTGCCTCGGGTTGGATACATTTTGCGCAGACTATTTCAACCGCAAAATCGTACACAGCTTCCTTTGACGAGCCCCCAAACGGATTTTAGTCTAATGAAAAAAGTTGATCTCTTCCGTTGAACGATAGAGCGCTACAAAGGTCTTTTGAAATCACAAATTTTAGTTTTTAGACTTTTGGATGAATAAATAAAAATATTGAAAGCTACAATAGTCTGGGGTAAATTAATTTGAACGATAATAGTGTCTGGGTTATATTTCCTAGCTGGAAAAATAGGCTGTATTATTTTAGAAATTTTACAGTTTCGCCGGAATACCGCTTTCAAGTTAAAAGCTTTTCCAGTATCACGTCACCGCAAAAAAGCCTTTATCTTATATATAAAACCGAAACGGCGTATGTATGTCTGTGGGTCTGTAATTCCCTTTTGCATTGTTGGTCATTAAGTTGCCATAAAAACGAATATGAAAGAAAATATGTTTGATTTTTTATCGGCGAAGACATTTAGTCAAAATGTAATAAATTAATCTTCTACTGAACTTTTCCCGGCTTTTATTATTAGTAAAAATGTTTATTATTTACGTGAAGGTATTATTTGACATTTCTTTGACAGCGACCAATAATTATGTAATGTTGTATCATTCGACATAATTATATCACAAAATCTAACATCCAAAATAGAGTTAAAATAAAATCACAAACTTTATTTAATTTGATGACAGCCCCCATTCTCGCCCATTAAAATGTCCAAATTCAAGGAAAAAATCTAATTTGCTTCACGTAAATAATAAACATTATTATATTAATAAAAGCCGGGAAAAGTTCGGTGAAGACAATTTATTACATTTTATTCTTCGCCGATAAAAATTCAAACATATTTTTCATATTCGTTTTTATGGTAACTTAAAATTACAGACCCTTTTACAGTTATTTACCTATATTATAAATAAATTTGAAATTAAAACTATATATCTTCCAGAGAAATGACAGATCAATCAATCCTTTTCCAGATATCTATGATCCAAATTAATGTTTCTGAAACGAGCTTCTCTCTATATTAAAAAGTATCCAAGGGTAACAGCTTATGTGACTTGGAAGGCTATAGTTGTTGAAAAGTCTCTAACACGGCCCGGCCTGAGGCTCATTCCCGAACATCTTACCCAAATCCAACACTAGTTGTTTTTTCAACTTTTCAACAAATTTTTTATTAACATTTGAAATAATTTAATTTTCCTTTTGGGATTCGAACACGTGTCGCAAAAAACCATCATTATCAAAGAAGCTAAACGTGTACCACTTTTTGAAATATAAAGAGAATAATAAAAATGCATTTGTGCAATGTTTTTTGTTTTGGACATCTATTTGATGGAGTTTCAAATCCCCTCAGATTTTCGATACCCACAATGTACACAACTTTCTTAAGGCTCTATTAAAAGGATGTAAGCTGCAAACGCTGAATAATTCAGTATTGCATTTAGCTTTTAAGCTTGAAGAAAGGAGAGTCAGTGAAATTTTGGACGTGGAAAAAGGAATCATTAAACATCAATAATTGAATCGGTTTTGTGTAAGCTACATCATTTTGCCTTTCTACAGTCAATATATCGATTTAATTTTTTTTAATATGCCCACACGGGAAATAGAGTTGACCGCTCAGCAATAACGAACCAGAAAATAGTTTTATACAGTTATTATTAGTTAATATTTTGTGATGCTTACGTCATTAGTAGTATAATTGTATCACTTTTAAGGTGTTCACTGTCAATACTTGGTGGAAAGGCATTATAATAAAAATAATAATACATTTTTAGTACTTTTCCACATAAAATTTATTTGATCAGGACCGGTTTCGCTCATGTAACAAAATGATAAACAAATACAATACAACAGGTAAGGTATGACAAACAATGGTAGAACAACTAAGCAAATAAATGAAGCAAATAAAAAAAAAAATGACTATAAATAAAAGGTTGACAACCTCTGACAGACATGCAAATTTATTTCATAAATCAATTAAATGTAATTATCATTAACAAAGTAAAAGCCCAAAAATGACTTTAATTTATTTACCATGACAAATGACAGACATCCAAATCAATAGTTTATTTTAAGATTTTTAACCTTTATTTATAATCTACCAATTGTTTGTCATACCTTACTTAACTTTTGTATAAATATCACTGTTGTATTGTATTTTTTATCAGTTGACAATGTATATATTTTTTTTTTTAGTATAATTTTTTGTTTTTCTATAACCCCCTCCTTACTTAAGGAAAAATCCCAAACTCCATTTTGTTATTTTATCATTTTAAAATATTAGAATCAATCTTGCTTCATTACTTAAGCAAACTTGTGTCATAACTAGTAACAAAATACGTGGAATAATCAAAGTTATTTTATATCAACTTTATACAGTTTCATAACATTTGAATATATTTACAAAAGATAACATTTTCCATTTTATCTTTTCAAAGAACTGTAGTTTTTATTTTTTGCCAGCAAAGATAAAGTATATGTTATTTTGTTAAGGATCAGTTTTTTTTCCTTTGCTGATGGGACATTACAAAAAAATTGACAAAGGTACGTGAAGGCCCCCTCGCGGGTGTTTTCCCAAATTACGCCATCTCCCATCAAACTCGTAAATGTTGAAAGTTTTAGGGTTTAACGACAACTACTATATATTCGCGCTTCTTCACGCATCCAAGAGGGTAGGGGGAGGCTTTGGAAAATTAATGGAAAATCCTCAGTGTTTCAACACAAAAGGCTCTACGCCGCAATTTCCTCACTTGTGGTTTACGGCCCTTTTTGCAGCTTTTATGGATTTGGGTGCAAAGTGTTTTTATTTTCAAGTAGCTTTTAAAAAAGGATCTGCGGTAGGATCATGGTGAATGCTGATGAGATGATCTCAAGATGTATTTTGCCAAAACATCACGATCCTATAAGACGGATAGTAATTCAAACAATCATTGAACTTTTACAACAAATACATAAAAGATGTCGAAATAAAAGCCCTTACACACGTAAATCTTCGTTTACATCTTAATAAAAGAAAATGCCTGTGACTCGATGTAAATAAAAGTCAATGTAATACTGTTTGTTTCAGTTGTTGACTTGTTGTGGTGAATTCATTATATTTTATCATCGAGTGAATATATTATCATGTGGAAAAAAAGCTTTGTTTTTAGTTCTACGAGAATATGTTTTATTTTATAGCACACTTTTAAGGTTTTCAATACTTATTATTTAAAAAATAATAAACCATTATTATTTATTTATTTATTTAAGAAAAAGCAAATCATGGCATTACAGCTGACGCCGATGCGCCATGGATTTGACAAATATAAATACATGCATTTATATATATATATGTTACAGCGAAACTGTATTCGTAGTGAAAATGTATTATTCTCCAAGCTGTCATTGAAATTAAATTTGACCACCCTATCTTCAGCTCCATGTTTGTCTGTGTTTTTCTTTGGTTCTCTTTTTATGAAAGGGACTACGTGCTGATTTTGTTTTATTGAAGCAAACCAAAATTTAAGGCCGGCAAATCATCGACTTGGGTCAATAATTTCAATGATCGTGACCAGTGACATCATGTTGTCATACAAATCTATTACTTGATACATTTTCACTGAGAATACAGTTTCACTGTAACATATACATACATACATGTAAATCTTATATATAAAACCGAAACGGCGTATGTATGTATGTATGTCTGTAATTCCCTTTTGCATTGTTATTGCAAGTTGCAATATAATAATGTTTATTATTTACGTGAAGGTATTATTTGACATTTCTTTGACAGCAAATTAGATTTTTTCCTTGAATTTGGACATTTTAATGGGCGAGAATGGGCTGTCATCAAATTAAATAAAGTTTGTGATTTTATTTTAACTCCATTTTGGATGTACTATATTGTGATATAATTATGTCGAATGATATAACATTAAATAATTATTGGTCGCTTAGTCCGAGCGACGCCGGGTAGCAATACTAGTATTTAATAAAAATCACAAATTAATTTAAAAATTAAAAATAAGATGAAAATTACAATAGTCATAAAAAACAGAGAGGAAAAATTATTATTAATATCACATTAGAAATTTTCAAAGCAGTCAACCGAGTGAGTTCTGACAAAATCAACTTTTATTCATAAAATATAGTATTCGTCTGAACTCACTCACGTCAATATGAAATATGTCGACATCCGAAGCAATGCCGTTTAAAATTGTTAAATCTCTTCCTAGTGACATTCCCATTGGCAGACTGGTTCTACCCCTTTGAAGAACAAACAACTCATGGTCACGATTCCTCAAAAAATTATCAGGGACATTCAATTTGACATTCTCAAGAATGGTGGAATTCTTATTTTGGCCTCGGATAAGTCGAAGAAATATGGCCAGGTACATTTCTCTTCAGTATTCAATTTCTATTGAACGTGAGCATGCCTAAAAGAAAATCGGTTGGATAAAGCCATGGGTAGTATCCGTATGTCCTCAAATAGAGAATTCTCAAAAAATTATTTGAACCCTCTCCACCATAAGAACATATTTCAATAACTATTTATTATTTACTATTTGCCCTGTCCGTGGTGTAGTGGTCAACGTCGTTTTATTCCGTGCCGTACCACCTGGGTCCGAATAAATTCTTTGCTATTAAGATAATTAAAGGAAATCTTGTAAGAACAGTAAAGAAAAGAAATAAATTTAACTAGCAAAATATTTATGTGATGAAACCTATTATAATTTTTTAGGTGCTTATATATTTTGCACGGTCAACATTGTTGGCTACTACGGGAGACTACCCGGGTTCAAGTCCCGGCACGAGTAGTATTTTTCAGTCGATACATTGGTATTGTTCAAAGGCAATGGTTGTTTGTTGTTGTTGAAAACCCTGTGGTCCTTTTGTCATTGGTTGACAGTTCATATCTGGCCATGGTGATTCATTAATTTCCTGCCGTCAAGTGGAAAAAAATATTTTTTAATATTGACCAGCCAGTTCATTTTGTTCCATTTTTTCTGCTGCCAAGCTCTTCCAGCTTGGCAATATGGTTTCGGAAAATATATAAAAAATGCGGGAAATACATTATAAGGATCTTGTAAATGCCTACCCAATCAATACTTATTATTTATTATTATTTAAAAAAATAATAAACCATTATTATTTATTTATTTATTTATTTAAGAAAAAGCAAATCATGGTCAGGACGCCAATGCGCCATGGATTTGACAAATATAAATACATGCATTTATATATATATACATACATGTAAATATGGTAATAGTAAAAATCACAAATTAATTAAAATTTGAATAAGGCATACAATAATCATAAAAAAACAGAGAGGAAAAATTATTATTAATACATTAGAAATTTTCAAAGCAGTCAACCGAGGAGTCCTGACAAAATCAACTTTTATTCATAATTTGTTTTTTTTTTTTATACTTTTAAATATTCTTATGTTATCATCTGGTCATTAATATTTTCAAAACCCGTAATTATAACAAACCCACTAAATCATTGAAACTTGTATTCATTCTGCTAATTTACATTTTAATAACCTTTTAACTTAGTGACCTACTTATATTTTTTGATAAACGATACAAACTGTTTACGCGTCAGTTCAAGTACATCCGTGCACTTGTAATGCCTGAAGATGCCGAAAGGCGAAACCCGGGTCCTTAGCGACAAAACTCATGCTGTTAAAGCTCTTCCCAGTGACATTAACATTGGCAAACTGGTTCACCCTTGGAAGAACAAACAACTCATGTTCACGATTCCTCAAAAATTATCAGGGACATTCAATTTAACATTCTCAAGAATGGTGGAATTCTCATTTGGCCTCGGATAAGTCGAAAGAAATATGTGGCCAGGTACATTTTTCTTCGAGTATTCAAACTATTGAACGTGAGCATGCCTAAAAGAAAATCGGTTGGATAAAGCCATGGGTAGTATCCGTATATCCTCAAATAGAGAATTCTCAAAACCTTTCTGAATCCTCTCCACCATAAGAACATATTTCGCACCTCTTGGGGCCCAAACAATCGATCCACTCTCAAGCCGGCTTCGAATTATTAATACTTATTCCCTCAATAATTTATTTATATTACGAAAGGCTTAATTTTCTTTTGATTAGTATAAATAACTATGTAAAGATGTTTGTTCTTAGTAACAGGGAGTTCTCGTAGAAAAAATATATGTTGAACTAAACTCCGTGAGGAGTCTATATGCTCCATGTCCATGTCCAGTTGATAATACTCGCGATGAATGAAACCGGTCATGATCTCAATAAATCCAATATGGAATAAGGACTAAAAGTGTGTGTTTTTGATGATAAAAATTTGTCATGAAATCTGCTGTTGGACAACTGCCATTTCAACTGAGGGTGTTGATGGAATTTCAATATTAAATTTGAATAGTTTTAATTTTGTACTTTTCCATGACTTCTGTCACTGACGATCCGAGTTTCGTCTTTCGGCATATTCAGTCATTTCAAGTGAATGGATCACTAAGTTAAATTGCTTTTAAATGTTTACATCAATTTTTAGCAGATTTACATTTTAATAGCAATTTTACTTATGGATCAACGTTTATTTTAGTAAATAAACGATAAAAACTGTTTACTCCACGTCAGTTTAAGTGCATAATTGCACTTGAAATGCCTAAAGATGCCTAAGCCCAAAACCCGGGCCGTTAGCGACAAATTTCATGGAAAACTACAAAATTTAAACAATTCAAATTTGGTAGTATTTAAGGTTTGTGTTTTTCTTCAAACCCTGGAATTCAAATGCTTGTCCGATAGACTGATGGAGGAAAAGGGGAAGTAAAAAAATCATTTCAGTCCGTCAATCAGTTGATAATGCTCGCAATCAGCGAAACCAGTCCTGATCTCAATAAATCTAATATGGAATAAGGACTAAAAGTGTGTTATAAATTTTAGCATCAAAAATTATTCATGAAATCTGCTTTCGTAAAAGTATTATTAAAGGATCGTGTTTTACTCCAAATCCCGGAATTCAAATGCTTGTCCGATAGAGGAAAAGAGGAAGTAAAACGAAAAATATCCTGTTACTTTTAATATCGTGTCATAAAAAAAATATCCATAGGCGACATTCATAAGTGGTGAATGTTATTTTTAAATCCCGCTGCTGTTTTTTTATTGTCCGAAATCACTTTTTTATGATGCGAAATTTAGTCCTTGTCCTTCTTCCTTTCTATTTTCGTATTATACTTCAGTGGCCACTAGTTCATGAGGGTGGAGTTGAAACAGTATATAAGTATATTTTAGTAACAATTAATTTATTTTTGATGTAATGTCCTCGCACGGGTCCAATTGACCACGCTGACTTGATTGTGACCAAGCTTAGTTTAATTTAGCTTTTCTACACAAGTATAGTTTTATTTTTAAGGTGTTCACTGTCAATACTTGGAATTATTGTAAAAATAATAAAACATTTTTAGTACATATTCCACGTACATTTTATTGGATCAGGACCGGTTTCGCTCATGGCGAGTATTGTCCACTGATAAGAAATATTAATAAATATCACTGTTTCGTTGTATTTCTTATCAGTTGATTGTTAACTCAGTTAATATGCTCCAAGTTGCGAGCGGACACGGTTGAAAAATTGTTAGCATTATAATACGGTAAGAAAAATAACAATGTATTTTAATCAGGGCTGTGGAGTCGGTAAAAAAAAGTCCGACTCCGACTCAAGCATTACCAAAACCACGATTCCGACTCCGACTCCAACTCCAACATTGACCAAAAACACGACTCCGACTCCGACTCCGACTAAAAAAGTTGAATATGGTTTTTTTTGCCTAATTTTCCTATTTATGTGTATTTAATTAAATATAAACCCTACCAATCCGACCAATGGCCAAATTTGACTTATTAAATCCAAAAATAAAAGTTCAAACTTTTCAAAATTTCCGACTCCGAGTACGACTCTGGCCAAATCGCCGCACTGACTCCGACTCTGGGCAAAAAACCCCGACTCTACGACTCTGACTCCGACTCCACAGCCCTGATTTCAATAAAAATTACAATTGAATTACAAAATATTACAAATTAATATTAAATATTCAATTTAAAATTAATTACAATTTATTTAAAAAAAAAAATACATTGTTATTTTTCTTACCGTATTATAATGGAGTTCTACCAAGTAAATGCCTACAATATGGTTAGCATTTCTTGTAAAAAATGTGTTAAAATGTGGAGATCGTTAACAAAAATATCAATGTAGAAGACACAGAAATTATGATTTTTCCATATTTTGGATTGATTGAAATAAAACCTAAATTTAATTTATTGATTTAAACATTATTATTTGATGAATGATAAAACAGAACGAAAAGTTATTTAAATTTATATGAATAAAACATATACGCGATATCTTCACGGAAGTCACTGTATAAATAATATATTAATTGATTTGAATATTTACTTTATACTTTGAACCTCCTCCCTTTGGAATAGGATGTTAAGTGAATGGTTTCAATTTATCTAAAATTGCATTTATAGTCTTTATTCGACACTTTAAAAGTTTGCACGCGTGATATAAAAGGGAAAAAAACTTAACCTTTAAAATACATTATGTAAAAAACATGGAGCAAGAGGTTACATTTGATGTTTTGCGATCTTGAGTTTAATATAATTAGCATGTTTCCAGCATCAAGTACCCCTCAACTTTACATAATCTACAATAATTTTAAGGCAAACTAACCTTATGTAAATGACATTGTATAATTCTGCGGTCAGCAACCTCTTTCGAACTTCCCACTACACCCTTCTTCCGGTAATCGTTTTCCATTTTGAACGCTCGTCTGTCGCACCTCCATCATCCCTAGTTTAGGCCATTTCCATCCACTTTTTATGGAATTATCCCATTTTGGTGGAAGTGGATTCACAAAGGACAAGAAAAAAACATTATTCGGTGACTATTCCAATAAGACTTTTTCAATAGACTCTATGGGAAAGGGTCTCAGCGGGTGACGAAGATTTTATCAATTTGATTCATGCAGTGTTCAAACAGCTATTTATTTTTCTTAAACTCGTGTTAAGCTAAGTATTAAACATACGAAGTAGAACAGAATTGTTTTCTTAGAAGAATAATCGACATTTCATGTGCCATGGGTGCACAATCAATTTACGCGTAAAACAGAAGCGCTTCGCGATGTCGAATTATTTACATCAGTATCTCAGAATAAATTACCGAAGCTTTGTTTCAGAACTGAATAAAAATGCACTCTTTATTTATTAAAGAATGGCTGCAGTCACGTTCGAATAAAAATGAACCTTCTTATATGCTGTCACAATAATGTAATACTATTTCGATGCAATCATTTAGTCAGAGTAGGTTTAGAGTGTAATCAAATAAGATGATTTTTATAATACAAATTTTCAATTACTGCGGCTGAGCGGCAAGAGATATGCCTTAGCAACCAGGTGGGTCTTGCATTAAGTCCTAGCAAATTTAGATTTTTTCAATTTACAAGGATATCTTGGACATTGGTGAATGTCATTTTTCGTCGAGTTGTTCTCGATTCATAAAATTACTCATAGACTTCATCTCGAAAGACTTTAATATTTAAAAATATTTGGCGCGTTGGCATGAGTTGCAATGCCATAAATATATATATACATATTTTTTATCAAATATAAAAAAAAACGATTGTCGACATGGCTAAGGATATTATTACATACACTTAAATCAAGTGTTTTCAACGCAATGTTTTAAATGACTGCATTAGGCCGTATTCATTGAAAGTAATTTATGTTTTGACGCAGCTTATATTTTAAAAATGAAAGCAAAAAACACCATTATTATGAGGTATTCACGCTATGGTTTCAATGGAAATTGTTGTTCTTAATAGAGGATTCTCGAGGTTTCACACAAAAAAATATCTATAGGCAAAACACGATTCACGAATAGTCTATGTGAGTTTTGATTTTATATTAAAACTAGTATTGCTACCCGGCTTCGCTTGGACTAAGCGACCAATAATTATTTAATGTTATATCATTCCCAAAAAATTACGGACCCACAGACATACATACATACGCCGTTTCGGTATTTCTAGTATTGCTACCCGGCTTCGCTCGGACTAAGCGACCAATAATTATTTAATGTTATATCATTCCCAAAGAATTACAGACCCACAGACATACATACATACATACGCCGTATATATAAGATTAGCTTTAAAAAAAAACCGACGAAATCCATCGAAAGAACATCTCATCATATATGAAGGGAAAAGCTACTTAATTAATTCGATACGTTCAGCGACAGATAGACGAAAGGTTTGTTAGGGGATGACGTGAAATGCCACCCTTTGGCTACATCAACACGGCTGCCCCGTTGGACCTGGTAAACAAGTAATTAACCCAGCCAGTCAATATTTACACTGGACTGTCGTAACGTTGGCCACCTTATTTGTAAACACCCCCTGTTTATACACGTGCTACGCGGCTACGGCTAGCATGGTCTACGAAGAGGAACATTACTCTTCCGTTACATAGCGATTTGACCTTGGGTAATGTTTTTAAATTGTTAAATGACTTTTATATTTGATATTTATTTAGTTGCTAAAAACAATTGTCGTTTAATCAGCATTTGTCTGCCATTGGATAACTTTTAGTTAAAAAAATACGTCGTTTGAAAAAATAAAGTCAGTAAACGATGAAAATATTGAATGATATAATGTGTTTTTGAAGTCTAATGAACTGAATGTAAAAAAGCAGTGGTTGATAATAATATGAATTAATTTCTCTGTAAACATGCAGTACATAGTTGCGGTTCGTGGTGAAGAGGTCAACGTCGTTAGCTTCCAAGACGGACGCCCGAGATCTAACACCTTGCGCGATAAGATTTTTTCAGTCAATTTATCTATTCCGTTCGAAGGCAAAGGGTGTTTGTGTTGCTAAAAACCCCTTCTCACTTTTCGATTCTAGAGATGGCGAAAATCGAGTGCAACTAGCTACCCGCTTGTCATGTCCTCGTTCTCGAACCTTTTAAATTCCGATTCTATTCGAAAAAGAAATGTTGAGAAACTGAGTAACAAGCGGTTCTCTAAGAAAACATTATGTTATTATAAACTCCACGAGAGGGCCACGTGCTCCGCATTGGGAGCGAATATGGATAAAAAAGGTCTCATTTAACAAAAAGGAAGGAAGAGATTTAGTTTAAAAAGTCATGAACATCCCGTGTACTTGATCAAAAATCAATTTATGAAACTGCCTGCATTGGATTTTGATCCCTTGAACACTGCGGCCAAAGCCAAAGGTGTCAAAACTAATGTAAAAAATGCGCTGTTGAAAAGGTTCTAACTGCTCTTGACACTGTTTTTGAGATATGAGCGTTTGAAGTTTCGATTGATAAAAACTCACATTTCACATAGTAAAAATGTTTCAAATTACTTATTTTAAGGATATTTTTTCACAACTCTTGCTGAGAAATAATGATCTTAAAGATCTCATGATGGTAATAATGATGACACTCGTATAATTTTGTCAAATAAATTTAATAAAAAAAGTGTGCAGATGCAGTGAAACTCCGGAATTCTGCTAACTTCGTTATTCAACCATAGATAATTCTGAAATTCATATATATGATAGAATGCGGTAAATACAAGCTTTTCCAACCGAAAAATGTATGCTTCAAAGGAAATTCGACAACACACCAAAATCATTGGTAAAGTACGTCTTCTTTTAATTACTTTTTTTGTCAATTATCATTTTATTAATATCCATCACTTTATTTAAACAACGCCAAGCGAGCCGGATACGATGAAAGAACCTCAAAATATTTCCATCATGAATAATCAACGGTGTTCCAGTAAACATCAGTGAAAAATATCTTTTATACATTCTTACGCTCTTTGGAATAAGACAAAAACAATTTAAAATTCACCGTTATATCGAGAAACAACAACGGCCGTTTATTTATTTGGCGAAGAGATACTTTCTTTTAATACGAAAAAAAATATTAACTTAAACGATTCTGAAAGCTGTTTTTGTTTTGGTGTTTAGCCTAAGAAAGATGGTCACTGAAAAATAGCGCGTGAGCCGAGAGGGGGTCGTAAAAAACCCCAGTGGTTTGGCATTATTGGAATAGATTGCTTAAAAAAAATCTTGTATAAAATCTATAGTTTTCCCATAATTATTAATATTTTAAGTCGCTCGTGAAAACACGAGGCAACGTGTTTGCGTTGATATTCATGATAGACTGACTATGTTATCAAAACTATGAATGCGAGCGCTTGTCTACGCATTTTAATGTAAAAAGCAACCATTTGATTTAAAAGGTATGTTTGAACGAGGCGCGTTTGAGATAAGATAACGTACTTTTTTTGCGTATTGGCAGTAATGTTTGAAACTTGGCAATTTGTATTGACGCTATAAGGGTTTTCGGCCAATAATAATCCGACTTATTTTCGTTTATATTCAATTGCGACGAAACTAGTCGATCAAAATCATATTCTTTTACTACAAAGATGAAATAAAACAATGATTTAAGAATACCAAATGTTTGTTTCTTGGTTTCTGTTTAATTATTTTAACAAGTCAATAAGTAAACAACTAAGTTAACCAAATGTTTACACATTGTATCACTTATATTAAGATGGATATTTAAGGTAAAGTGGCAGTGGTGGTAAACTTACACACCGGGAAGGCAATGTTAAACAATATCATTCACTCAGGCGGACATAGCCTCCAAATTGGAACATATAGGTTCCTCACGGAGTTTATCTCAACATATGTTTTTCTACGACAACTGCATGTTACTCAGTTGCTCAACCTCTCTCGAAGAGAGAAGGGATGGAAATGATACGAAGACTAGGGAAAGGACAAATGGCTAGCTAATCGCTGTTATGCGTCGCTTTTAGTGATTGGAAATGTGAAAAAGATTTTTTAACAATACAAAGACCCATTACCCTTGAGAAGTATCTACTGAAAAAATCTGCACGCTCCAGGAATCAAACTCGGGTGGTCCGACAGAGTAGCCAACGATGTTGACCACCGTCCGGTGGCCCGGGCTGTGAAAAAGGTAAGACGAAGTATACATTGCATACAGTGTAATCATTGTGACCCAACGGTCTCTTACCTGCATAATAATGACGAGAAAGCATACGATAATCGCATTAGACCTAGAATCATTCTTCTCGATGACCTTCCATTGGTAAAAGTAGCTAACTTCTTGATTTGGCTTCACTAAGCATTGCTTACCACAACTACGATCTCGCCTCTCCTGTCAGCAACGATGGGAAGGGAATAAAAAAGAAAATTCAGAGACGGGAATAACTTGATTTTCGACTGAGAATAACTGCTCGTACCGGAGATAAAGTGGCAGTATGGGTAGTCAGTCTCACCCATCGGTAAGGAAAAGTTTGAAAAAAAATGTAGTAATCAGAAAAACATGGCAGCGTTCCGCAATAATTCATAAATTTTCTTCCATTACATAGATCATTTTTTTTCTCAGTTGCCAAAAAGCCGCAGGAGTATTTCATACTGAATCTTGGATTTGTGAGTATTTATAAGATCGTGTTTCGAGGTGATTTATTTCATCGTTAGATTTTCTTATTTATTGTGTTTTCATTGCTTTAATTGCGATATGTATTATGTAATATGACTCATATAGTATCAAAAGTAGAACTATCCACTTTTCTACTTTTTGAGAAAATTACGAAACACGTTTATTTGGCTTTTGAAGTTTAATTCAGGTGTATTTTATAATTGAAAAAATAGCACATAAAAGCCTGAATCTTACCATGTTTACTCTCAAAAAACTATAAATCACTTAATTTTAAATACAGCCCATCAACGTTAGCAAGTAGATATTTATATGAGCGGTCACATTGCAAAATTACTTAGGATAACTCTGTGATTGGTCAAAAGTATGATTAACCTAACCATTATACTTTTATCACTTTTAAGGTGTTCACTGTCAATTCTTGGTGGAAAGGCATTATAAAAAAAAAACCAAAAACATTTTTAGTACTTTTTCCACATAAAATTTATTTGATCAGGACCGGTTTCGCTCATGGCGAGCATTGTCAACTGAAATTAACATCAGTTGAATCAGTTGACAATGCTCGCCATGAGCGAAACCGGTCCTGATCAAATTAATTTTATGAGGAAAAAGTACTAAAAATGTTTAATTATTTTATCATTACACTTTTGTTTCTAAAGTAGTAAACCGTTTTGATTTTGTTACCAACCATCATTTTCTTTTACGTTTTTATACCACATGTACATGATTTTCATACAAATATTTTATTGCCAGCCGTACACTATGACCAGAAGAATAATGTGACAGAACTGTCGCTAACGACGTCAGTACTACTTTCGATGGATTTGGCGGTAACTTTGTGGAAGTTCATTTTATTATAAAAGTTAAAATAACTTTATATTACGTCAGTAAAAGTTCATTCGTACACCTGAAATACGTGAAGACGCCGAAAAGTGAACTCAGGGTTGTTAGCGACAAAACTCACGGACAAGCTCACAATTTAAGCAATTCAAATTTGAAGGCTGTTTATGTTTGTGATATATTTAATCCTTTTAATAATCCACCTACCACATATTTAAGAACGTTGGGAGAACAGACTGACAACTAGATACTCCAATTACACGACATCTCAACAAGTCGAGTATCGAGTAGTAAAATTTGAAAATACTCGAGCAGTTTTAGATGTATCAAAATATTAATTATTAATTTGAATTTGTGTTTATTAGTAGATGATTAATAAATAAATAAGCAAATTTAATTTCACTTGTACATTTTTTTAATTTATTCAATACTAGTATTCGAACCCGAAGCGAATTCGAGCGAAGCGGACCAGTTTGGGGTTATGTTCAGCTCGGCGCGTAAATTCAGACGGGCCAAGTTGAAACAACTTTTTTCAAAATTCAAAAGTCTAGGTCAATTAAAATGGAATTAAAATGAACATTTCAGACTGGCATTGACATTTCACAGCCCCTTTTATATATTGACAGCCCCATTCTCGCCCATTAAAATGTCCAAATTCAAGGAAAAAATCTAATTTGCTGTCAAAGAAATGTCAAATAATACCTTCACGTAAATAAAAACTTTATTATATTAATAAAAGCCGGGAAAGGTTCAGTAGAAGACTAATTTATTACATTTTGACTAAATGTCTTCGCCGATAAAAAAATCAAACATATTTTCTTTCATATTCGTTTTTATGGAAACTTAATGACCAACAATGCAAAAGGAAATTACAGACCCACAGACATACATACGCCGTTTCGGTTTTATATATGTACTACTCGATACTTGAGTAATTGGAGTCTCTACACACACATTGATAACGAAACAAATTTACCGTCGAAACTTTCGCGAGCGAAATCAATTCGTTTGTTTGAACTTGCAACAACAATGCAAAAGGGAATTACAGACATACATCCCCCGTTTCGGTTTTATGTATAAGATATATTTCAAACATAATAAAGAGTTAAACGTCTTAAATTTTAAATTGGTTCGAAGTTTTGTTTTAATAATTCCCGCAGTAGAAAAAGCTCTCGACGATGATTACTAAAGCGATTAATACTTGAGTATGTTCTAAAATACTCAAGTATCGAGTACTTAATAAATGAACGATTATTCTCTGAATTAGAGTCTCTACTGACAACTAACTCATACTTCATATTTGGCGAGAGTGATTATATTTGAAATTCGAATATTTAAACTTCAATTAAAAATGATTCGTAACAATCAAAGTATTCTCATATTAAAAAAAAGCACAAAAAACCTGCATGTTCCTTACATGAAATAATGATAAATATTCTGATTTTAGGACAATTTCACTGAGAGAATACTTTTATATTGAACTGTCAAAGATTACGGCAAAGGAAAGAATGAGCATTACTTTTGCCTGACTGAAACAAAGGGAAACTCCGGTTTCCTCAAAATTTTCATTTTTCCGCGAGAGAATTTTTCATTAGTAAACTTTTGAAAGGTTCCAATTGTTTGAGATGAATTATGGAGGTATTTTTTTATTTCTTTCTGAAAACATTGCGATTGTTTCCGTGAGGCGATTAAAAATAATAAAGATGTATTTTTTAAGCAGAGGTAAACTAAGCGAATACATCCGGATGTATTAAAAGTGAAATAAATTTATTCAATGAATTTCTGATCGAGTGTTTTTTTAAATAAATATTCTGGGCGCTGTTATTCATCAGTCAGATGTTTTTTTATTATAATTTCAATAAAATTTGCATTAAGTAAAATAATGGTTTGTTCATTTAAATAAAATACGTCGTTCCCAATTGAAATTAAATTCATTCCTAATTTAATGTAACTTGTTTCGCTTCTTTCAGGGGCATCTTCGAACTAACTATCACAAAACTTATTATCGCAAAGGTTGCTTAAGTAATGAAGCTAGATTGGTTCTATTACTTTAAAATTATAAATTACAAAATAGAGTTTGAGGTTTTTCCTTTCTGTAGAAAGCAAGGAGGGTGATAGAAACAAAACAAAAAAAATAATTATACTAATATTAACATTAAAAAAACATTTACTAATTTGATGCAATTATAATTAAAAGAAATTTCAACATGCTTCCACCGAATCCATCGAAAATTTGTGTAAGTATGAAGTTGTGGGTAACTATAATTATCAGATATTTGAAATGTGGTATCATTATAAATAATTACCAGCTTATAGCGATAAAATCCCTACTTATTTAATACGTTGGTTTTATCCGACGTATTATTAAATAATTGATTTATTTAAATTGTTTAAATTTATAATTAATGTTATAGATAAAAGGTTATAACAAGAATAAGCTTGGATGTCAAAATCTTATAAAATGTTAATATTGATTGAGTAGGCATTTACTTGGTAGAACTCCATTATAATACGGTAAGAAAAATAACAATGTAATTTAGTTCTACATACATAATTTTATATATTTGTTGATAGCTATTTCGGCTTACGCTTTCGTCAGAACTACTGTTACTACATAGTTCTGACGAAGGCGTTAGCCGAAATAGCTATCAACAAATATATAAAATAATTTATGTAGAACTACATAAAATATATTGTTATTTTTCTTACCGTATTAATATTTATTGCTTTTAAATAACGATCAGCTATATGACAGTCAATGAAATGAATGTTTTTTTGTTTGTCCCGTATGCGTTCCTATACCATTTATATGACTGCGATAAAAATTTTGTGATTTGCTGTATGAACGCTCACGAAGGTTTTTTAATTTTATAGAAATTGTGTATCCAAAACCACTTCAATAAGCATAATTAAAACACTTTGAGTGGCATTGCAACGCATGCCGGGTACTGGCTTGGAAATAATAAAATATAATCTTTCCCTTTTTACCGTCGCTTATGCTTGGAACCCCAGGACGGGGACAAAATTATTACAGTGAAGATGAAAGATAAGCTTATCGATTTCCTCATGTTTGTTTAAGGACCCTAAATAAATTAAATTTTATACTTTCTTTAATGTTGATGGAGTAGAAATAAGCCCATTAGCTTCAATATAACAGATTTCAAACATAGATTTACACTCCCGAAATATTAAGTTAAGTGTATGTAATTATATAGTGGAAATCAAATAAAGCAAAAGTCCCTGAAATTACTCCACTTCAAAATGCACCCCTATTTTAAGCATTTGTGACAACACGCTTTACAAAATTGGACAAATAACGAGTGGTCGTAATTTTGTCATAACATTTTCAACCTACTGTTAAATTGAAAGGTTCAAAATGTAAAATTAATTAATTTATTATAATTCAAAAATAATTATTCGACATTTGAACGACCCGGGTTTTGCATTTCGGCATCTTCATGCACTTCTTTTTTTAAAGAGAGAATCACGCTTTTGATAAAGATACAGGAATTGATTTGTTAAATAAAAACATGTGCGAATATAAATTGTTTTATCATGTAATATTAAAGATAAATAGGGCTCAGTTTAATAGTTTGCCAATTTTAAGCGAATTGCAAACTGTTTACTACGCGTCAGTTCGAGTATATCCGTGCGCTTAAAATGCCCGAAGATTCAGAAAGACAAAACACGGGTCGTAAGCGACAAAACTCATGGAAAAGTACCAAATTCAAACGATTCAAATTTGATATTGAAATTCCATCAAGCACCCTGAGTCGAAATTTTGTATTGTTTGAAAAAATGCTGTTATAACATTCGAGACGGCAAAGAAAGGATGGTATAAAAATAGGAGTTTATAGAATATATTAATAAAATTAACAAATAAGAAAAAAAAATCAAATTGTTGTTTGTTTTATGAGATTGAAAATGTCTTTTCTGAAAAGTGTGTGCTTCTTTATCATGAATTTATATCGATGATAAAATAATACAATATGAAAAAACGTGAGAGATGAATTGACGAGTTCATGGTGCAGTGGTCAACGTCGTGGTTTGTTGGATTAATCGAATCTGCTCATGGCTAAGGCATGGGTGTATGAGTTGTTAACTATTATATATATACTGATGTTGAAAGGATTCACAATATATCTTCTCGTCTGTTCTAACATCATAATTTTATATTGTTATAATGAAGTATTAAAAGCGACAATTGATTTTACGTATTTTTTGAAATAAAAGCTAATCTGGGTTTTTATTGAGTGTCAATGAACGTAAATTAGTTTTGGTTGTCCCACCACCCATCCGTTATGTGTGTGCAGCCGTTTTTCACAGCCGCCTTCCATAACGCTATACGATCAAGAAAAGAAACGAATTTACTCCTTACTTACTTGGCCCGAGACAGAGCTGCACGGGACTGATCTTTTAGCCATGCACTAAGGTGCTTAAAGAGAAGAGAAATAGAAAGAGAATAAAAAGAAAATGTGACTTGCTCAGCCACTTTGTTAGAGTGATATTAAGTATCTTATGTATCTGTATACTGAGAATCCGTGGAGTTTAATCTACTTCGCGTTGAATCTGAAGAGTAATCAAGATTATCCCGTTCCCCATATGATGTTGCAAATTTATCGAATGCCTCAAAATTGGCCTTGGTTGAGATCAAGTCAGCGTGGCATATTGGGCCCGTATGAGGACGGACCGCAGCAAACAGCTCAGCTCGTTCGGCATTCATCTCGGGGCAGTCCCACAGTACGTGATTAGCGTCCTGGTAGTTGTGTCCACAAGTGCGATCCGGCCTTTCGACCAACTTGCCCAACCCAAATAGTTTGCCGTTGAATTTGCCATGTCCAGTTATAAACTGAGAAGTCCAGTGTCCAGGCGCTAGACTCTTCACCTTGAGCCTCCAGGTCACGTCTGGGAAGAAAAGATATGTTTGACGCCCTTTGGTGGATGCAGACCACCTAGTTTGCCAAGCTGTTAGAGCCGTTTTGTACGCCAGCTCATATACGAATGAACGGAGAGATATAAAATAGATTATGTTAAAATTTCATAAGCTTTCCTTAATGGTATGAGTATCAGTGATGGACTAATATTAGTTTGCTCATTAACCGGTGATATGCCAGAAGCGTATATATACGGTCTCAAATTTCATGAGCGCAGTACCAGCCATAGAAAATGAGCGTATATATACGGTTCACTTAACACAAACTAATACTTGAAAAAGTCTACGATTTTATGATTCAAACATTTTACACACATATGGACATCTCTAAGAATCACAGTCCTGTACAAACAGTTCACATATTTTGTATTATAATCAGTGTAATATCGATTATATATAAAGCTTCCTTGCATTATCGAAATCCTTCGCTATTTTTTTAAAGAAATTCGCGGCCCTCGGTGCATGACCGCACTTATCAAGGCTGTGGAGTAGGTAAAAAAAAGTTCGACTCCGATTCCGACTAAAAAAAGTTTAATATCGTCACTTTTTTTCTCTTATTTTCCTATTTATGTGTATTCAATTAAATATCAACCCTAGCGATCCAGCCAATACCCAAATTTAACATATTATTTGCAAAAATAAAAAAGTTCAAACTTTTCAAAATTTCCGACTCCGAGAACGACTCCGGCCAAAACGCCGCGACGACTCCGATTCCGGCGAAAAATTTCCGACTACACAGCCCTGGTTCTTATACCTGCTGGCATATAATGGGGTAAGAATGTCATTGGATTGATAATATTAATTTCTATGTGTATTAATTATTTGTCTTCAAATTTAAATTTAAAAAATACGAGCAGCAACGACTGATACAAATAGTGGAATAAATAAAAAAAGTAGCCTGCGCTAAGACTTTATGTTATTTTTCAATTGAATAATTTTCTTAAAGTCATGATTGTTCCGTAAAGTAGGTGTTAAAAATTCAATGAGTTAACCTAGCCATCCCGAACACTATAGATATTGTCCCAACAGCTACTTTAACTTAATTTTCTATCTTAATACTAGTGATACGATGTCTAAACTTTTGATATTCTTAAATCATAGTTTTTTACACCTTTTGCAGAAAAAAATATGATATTTATTGGCTAGTTGCGCCGTAATCGATTAAAAAAGAGAAGAAGTCGGAATTTTTCAGACTAATAAGCGATAAGAGAACGTAACCATAGTGAATCATAGATAACATGGACGGAGTGTTTCATATCTGGCAACAATAAAAGGCGATAAGCGATAAGATAAGAGATAAGGTAATGTGAATTCGTTCATGGGCATTGGCTTGTTAGCTGCCGGCTCCATTGTTAGTCCGCCATAGCCGTTGGAGAGGAAACGTCGTCGTTTTCATGCGCGACTTAAATATGAATATGATTTTTTTTCCAGAAAGATGTATAAATATATGTACGTCAAAGCATAATCAATCATTTTTTTATTGCAGTCTATGCCAATAAGGCCAAAACACAGTGGTCTTTTTTACCCCCCTTCGGCCTGAGAGTAATTTTTCAAGGATAGTCCTACGAAGGTTAACAGTAACGTAAAATTGATTTTGAACAATCTCATCCTACATCGTCTCCCTAGGCGTAAAGCGTATACCATATCGACGGCACACTGCATGTAGCTGTGACTCACTGATAAATGTACAAATGCATTTTTGATGAGATTTTAATTTCACCAGTATGGCAAAGGATGTATGGCAAAGTTCAGATAAGAAAAAGCATTTCATATTTTTGCATCGGTGTCGAATAGAAATAATGCAATAATATCTTTGGCAAAATGAAATATACTCTACTGATATACTAAAAAAAGTTCTGCTATAAAGTTATGTGATCGCTGTTTTATACAGTTATTGATCTCTTTTAAGGTGTTCACTGTAAGGACTCCAATTACTCGACATCTCAACTTCTCGAGTATCGAGTAGTAAAATTTTAAAATACTCGTGTACTCGAGTATACTCGAGTAGTTTCAGATGTATCAAAATATATTATATTCAATATATTATATTATTAGTTGAATTTGGGTATATACACATAAATGATAAATAAACAAATAAGCTGATTTTATTTCATTAATACATTTATTTCAATTTATGAAACCTAAATTTCAAAAATAATAGAGATATAAACGTCTCAAATTTTAATTTGGTTCGAAGATTTGTTTGTTTATTCCCACATTAGAAAAAACTCTCTCTGTTGCTGTGGACATCGGTTGAAAAGTTAACAATCAATTAAATAGTGCTATCTTGTTTTCATGTCCGCTTCTTAAAACAAAATAAAATTTGGAAAAAAGTTTTCATTTATAAATTACGAGTATTACTCGAGTATCGAGTACTTACAAAATGGAGTATACTCGATACTCGAAATGGAGTATAGTAAAAAGAAAACACATTTTTATAACTTATTCCACATAAAATTAATTGAATCGGTATTTATTTGATAATGCTTGCCATGAGCGAAACCGGTCCTGATACAATAAATAATATGTGGAATAAGAAGGCACTAAAAATTTTCTATTATTTTTAGTTGATAGTTGATCTGTTTAAATGGAAAATAAAGGACCTCGGGACGTAGAAAGAGCGATTTGCTAACAATATATCCCTATAATACATATAATAAAACATTTTTGATCGACGTACAATTTATTAGATCAGGACCGGTTTCGCAATACAAGCTACTCTACATATAAAGTCAATATGTAAGAATTCTTTTTTCTTATCAAATTGATAACGCTCTTTATGAACGAAACCGGTTCTGATCTATGATATAAATAATCTCTACAATCGAGAAATAGTGTTGACTAACTGAACCGTGAACCGGTCCGTGGCACAGTGTCAACGGTGTTGGCGGATTTTTTCAGTCGATAAATCTGTTCAAAGGCATGGGTGTTTGTGTTGTTGAAAATCCCTTCCCACATTTTTGATCCTAAAGAGCGTAGTCACAGCGATTAGTTAATCACTAGTCCTGTCATAGTCCTCGAATTCTTTCCATCCATACTCTCTTCAAAAAAGAGAGATTGAGCAACTGAGTGACATGCAGTTTTAGTATAAAAAACATATATTGAGATAAACTCCGTGAAGAGTCCATATGCTCAAAGTTGGGAGCGGATATGGTAAAAAAAAACTGAACCGTTGTTCTCATAGAAAACTTCTTTTATAATAAGCTTCATTACAGTCCATAAACCCTACATTGAGAGCGGATATGCTTAAAACAAATGTGCTTTACAAATTAGACGAGTTTTGTGTGATTTTTATCATTTTGAATAATATCAATGTCATGTATGTAGTTAAGTCAATATAAACATTGACATAAAATAATTGTTGAAAATGCAACATCGGTCCTATTGTACACATTCCTGATTTACTTAACCTTCGTATTACTATCCTTGAAAAATGACTCTTATGCCGAAGGGGGGTAAAAAAAGACCCCAGTGTTTTGGCCTTATACGCATAGACTGCAATAAAAAATGATTGAATATGCTTTGAAGTATATTATCACCTTTTATTGTTGCCAGATATAAAACACTCCGTCCATGTTATCTATGACTCACTATGGTCACGTTCTCTTATCGCCTATGGGCGTGAAATTTTATGTTAGCGCTTCTCAGCGATTGCTAACATCGACAATTAGACTGAAAAATTCCGACTTCTTCTCTTTTTTAATCGATTATGTACGGCGTAACTAGCCAATAAATATCATATTTTTCTTCTGCAAAAGGTGTAAAAAACTACGATTTAAGAATATCAAAAGTTTAGACATCGTATCACTAGTAATAAGATAGATTTTTAAGGTAAAGTAGCTGTTGGGACAAAATCTATACCGTTAGGGATGGCTAGGTTAATAAATCCCATTATTTGTTGGTAACTGTGTGTTGTATATAACTGTTTTGTCAAACAAATAAGCAAACTTCATCCAACTCTGTAGCGGTTTTTCGTTTTAACAACGCCGTAACTCCAAATTTTCCAACGCAATTGAATTTTACTTATCTAATAAATAAATTACAACACGGTGAAAAAAAGTAATGCTCACTTTTAATGTGTTCACTGTCAATACTTGGTGGAAAAGCATTATAATAATAATACATTTTTAGTACTTTTCCCACATAAAATTTATTTGATCAGGACAGGTTTCGCTCATGGCGAGCATTATCAAGTCATTGGCATTGTCAGTTGACAATGCTCGCCATGAGCGAGACCGGTTCTTATCAAATAAATTTTATGTGGCAAAAGTACTAAAAATTTATTATTATTTTTATTAAAATTGTAATGTATTTTAGTTCTACAAAAATATTGAAATATATAGTTGATAGTTATTTCAGCTAATTCCTTCGTCAGAATTTTGTTTAAGCCAGGGCATCTAAACATATGGAATCGTTAAAAAAAGTACGACTCCGACTCTAGCATTTACCAACGACACGACTCCGACTAAAAGAAGCATAATTTCTCACTATTTTTTTCCAAATTTTACTATTTATGTGTATTCAATTAAATATCAACCAACCAATCCGGGTAAAAGCCAAATTTTACATATTATATATAAAAATTAAAAGTTCAATCTTTTCAAAATTTTCGTCTCCGAGTACGAATCCGGCTGAAACGCCGCGACGACTTCAACTCCGACTCCTACTCCAGCCAAAAAACCCTAACTCCAAGACTCCGACTCTGACTTTATAGCCCTGGCTTAAACATACATTTACTTCTTTCGGTGGCTTCGGCGGTCACTTTGTGGAAGTTCATTTTAATATAAAATTTAAAATAACTTTGATTATTCCACGTATTGTGCTACTAACTGTGACACGTGTTTCGCCTCGGCATCTTCGGACTTACTATCGCAAAGTTTGCCTAAGTAATAAGTAAATTATTTAAAATTTTATATTATACATTTATTTATCTATATAACTATTATGTTGGTTTTCAAATCGTGGCCGCAGTCAAATCTTCTGGTGGCCACACACGAGAATCGCTGGTTTAGCGTGCCTACAAATACAAACTTACCCTTAAACTAACTTGCCCAGCGCATTTTTTACATTGAACTTGCCATGGCCCGGAAGTGGTATGAAATAATGGTAAATTAATTTGAATATTTTTATTATTTATTATATGATTGTGCTTTGAGGTGCTTCTGTTTTGTTACAAGCCAACGGATATCTATGAAGCGAAGCTGCATTTAAATGACCTAATTTGTGTGCAAATATCTCTCCTAGTAGAATTGATATTTTAAGCAAAACTAATACCAAAATTCAATGGAAATCATTTGATTATTCAGGCGTGTTTCCGCACCAAACTCTGACTAGAAGATTCAATAAGTATATTATTGGAAAAATATGGTTCTTAGCTTAATTCTCCGAAACGTTTAGGTAAGGGATAGAAACTCTTTGTTACATGCTTTTTTTAAGACCAGGACCGGTATCGCTCATCACGAGCATTTTTAACTGAAAACTTCATTTGAAAATGCTCGCATCTGACCTAAATAAATTTACCGTGGAAAATGTACAAAAAGTATTTTAATCAAGACAGTAACGTAATGATTTTTTTTAGTACCATGTCCGCTCCCAAGTTGGAGCACATGGACTTCTCTTGGGGCTTATCTCAACATGTTTCTTTCTATAACAACTGCTTGTTACTCAGTTACTCAATTTAAGGTGGGAAGGGGTATTAGCGACACCAACACCCATTGCCTTCGAACAGAATCGATTGAAAAAGTCCGCTCGTACCGAGAATCGAACCCGGGTGGTCTGTCACGGAAGACAGCGTAGTTGACCACTGCACCACGGACCAGGCCATAAAATTATTAATACAAATCTATAAATTATTTTTAATCAAATACAAAAATAAGATATATTTTTAATGAAGTTCATTGCGAAATTTCATATTCCAAATTTTTTACTTTGCCATGAAATTTTAAAAGCTTTCTCATTCTTCGCTGACTGCTATAAATTGGCAGCAATCAAATTACGTAACAAAAGTTTCAATCACCCATCAACCTTGCAAGTTTTAGTTTCAGAACAAAGAAAAAATGATGAAAAACCAAAAAAAACCCTTCTTTAACCACATAAATTATTTAATACCGGTTTTCGAAAATAAGCTCGTTTTTCAGCTTTTGAGGGTGAACACAAAAAAGCTTATCATCATTTATTCAAATCCAATCAAAAAGCTCTCGATGACGTGTACGGTGCACTTAATGTTTGTCTTCTCCCGGTCAGAAAATGAGAAAAGGTCGACTGTGTGCGCACTTTGTTGAATCAGAACTGCCTTATTAGAGTCGCTATCTTGCTCCAATGTGAAAAGGATTTTCAAAAGCTCATGAGAGAACTTTAAGCTCGGCTTTTACCATACGAGAGCTTTGAAAATTCAGTCATTAAAAATGCTCATTTAAAAGACTTTTTCTGCATGTGGTCAGTTTCATTTAGTTGAAGCTTTTTGCTTATAAAATAAAATAAACATTAGTAAAGAATTTCGCATTACATGTAATAAGTTTTTATAATGATGGAAAAGAATATTTTGTGTATGCTTATATTTTAGTTTTTACCTTTTTTGTCACAGTACTGATATTGAATCTTTCTAATACGGTGAACAAAATAACAAATAATTTATAACTATTTATTAGATATGTAGTTCTGACGATCAACAAATAAAGGGTATTTCAATAGGGACGCTCACAATATGTTACTTTGTCCTGCTGAGTAGATTATTCATTGTTTAGTGGCCAAATTTGAGTCAACCAGTTTGGTAAATAATCGGCCAACACCTACCTGTACGTCATCAAAATACAATATCTGGTGAAAACATTGCTGCTGTGTGTGAAAGTGTACAGGAAAACCCAAGGCAGCTTATTTCTCGTTGTTCACAAGAACTTGTCTTTTCTGCGACTTCAACTTGGCGAATTTTGAATCGGGCCTTATGTCTGCACCCGTATAAAATCCAACTAATCAAGGAACTTCAGGTAAACGACCGCAGACAACGCCTGATTGGGTTCTGGAGCAGTTGGAAGTTTACCCAAATTTGTCAAAAAAGTCAACTTTAGCGACATGGCCCATTTTATAATGAATATTGGCAGACATTTGATGCTATATTCCATATTTAATGCCGTAAAATATACTTACAAATGAAATTAAAATTTAGTCGAAATCTCACAAACAACTTGTTTTATTTACATTTCAAAACTAAGCGTGCTTATAAAAAGACCCTTTATATCAAATAATTTCTATAAAATTAAAATACATTGCAATCTTTTCCACCGTATTATAATGGAGTTCTACCAAGTTAATGCCAATTCAATCAATTAAAGTTTTAATTTTTTAAAAAATATCATTTAAATCTCCAGTCGTTCTAAAAAGTCTTGAATGATACACTTCAATATGTATATTATTTTTTTGTACTAGGTTCTCCCCTAATTTCGAGTATATGGACTCCTCGCGGAGTTTATATCAACATGATTTTTCTACGAGAACTGCTTGTTACTCAGTTGCTCAACCACTCATTTGTGATTAGCTAATCGCTGACACTATGCGTCGCTCTTTGGGATTGGAAAGGTGGGAAGGGATTTTCAGCATCACAAACATCCATGCTTTTAAACAAATTTATCGACTGAAAAAATCCGATCGTACTGGGAATTGAACCCGGGTCTAGCACGCAAGCCAACATCGTTGACACTGCGCCATGGACCGGACCATTATTATAATAAAATGTCCCAAAGAATATTTTGAAACGTTAAGTATGACATCGAGTTGTTTAAATGCACAATTTATAATTTTCAATTGACCATTTATTATTTTTAACTGACCATTTATTTAATTTTTACTGGCCATTATCCGAATTAGAAACTGATTAGCTGACAAATAATTAGTTGCCGTTGAATTATTTGTTTTTTACGTGTGCACCATTACGTGAACGCTAGGCATCTTCTTTTGATAGACATCTCAACAATGCTAAAAAGCTTGCAGTCTCGTATAGTGAAAAAGCGAAGAGTCAAACTGGAATGAGATGGCCTTTGTAGAAATAGAGAACTATCGTCACAGTAATAATTTAGAATTATGTCCGGGGACTGTATAGCTGAAACTTACTTGAACTCTATTTAGATGTCACGATATGAAAGAGAATTTTAACTATTAGAAGAAATTAGAAATTAGAGAACAATCTAACTATTAGAAGTGTTAAAAAAAGAAACAAAGCAACATTCACACTTGTTGTTCATTTTGAAAAATACAATACATGGCGCTAAAGCTGACACCAATGCGCCATGCATTTGAAAAATACAATAAAGACAGCACACAACATAAGACAAATTAATAGTATATGCCATTTTATCTATCTTTGTCGATCTAATTTAAAATAACTTTCCCTTTCCCTTACCCTTTCCTATCCACACTACTAAAGTAAATTTTGGTGTGTTTTTTTAAAAGCAAATTTTTTTATTATTTGTTGTCGATGCAAATTCGAAATACACACATGTTGACAAGCAGTTAGAGAATTTTAGAAAGTTGCAACCCTTCGAGATAACTACTTGACGTAAACAAAAGAATGGTGTATTTCGGGGTGTGCTAGCGGGCTGCGACAAAACAAAACCGTTGCTTTTGCGCCGAGGTTTCGTAAACATCTCTTGTCCGTTTTTGTTTATTTGCAATAAAAAACGTTAGATTATTATTATTTGAGACTTGATATTGATAAGTGATTAATTTTTATACACGTGAATTTATTGATCGGAGACTTCAGAGCTCCCATTTCATCTCGCCGAATTTCGTCTGCAGTCGATATAGAGCAATGATTAGATGGGATGTCACACTTTATATATTTACAACCAGAGTGGAAGCACAAGGATTGCGCCGTGTGCTCTAATAGGAAAATAAAAGGTTGAAGAAAAGAAACATCTTATTATTGCAAAATATGCGAGGCAAAACCATCGATCCATCCTGGATCGTGTTTTGAAAAATACCGTCGAGAAATAAATTTAAAAAATTGATATTCAAGGATTATTATATTGTACACTATATTAGAAACAAGAATAAAAAGCGTGGAGCTGGTGGAAACAAACAAAACAAATCTTGGAGTGGAAAGGGTTAATTGCTCTACGTATTGTGTTACTAATTGTGACACGTGTTTTGCCTCATTCAGAGGCATCTTTGTACTTACTATCGTGAAACTTAGCTTAGCTTAGTTTGCTTAACCTCTAAAAGCCCTACAGCCCCGAATGAGACCTGTAATTATGGTGCACTTCGCTATCGGATAACACATATCAATATCAGCTTTCATAAATAATGTCTTTGAGATATCGGTCCATAATTTTATTTTCGGTTTCTTTAAATATTTTTGTCATAATGAGGAATATAAAAATCTGCATTACAAGGGTGTCTTTTGGGATATGCGTTGTGTTATATCCAGCGGACCGTAATAAATCAGCATTATTCACACTATATAATATATTTCAATGCGGATAAAGATTTTTTCCATACCTAGAAATTTATCCTTGGGGCTGACCGATTCTTTTTTCAAGATAGCTGTAGCTAAAATGAATTCATATATTTTTTTACATAGATAATTCGAAAGCGTACAAGTTCTGGTGCTGTTCTTTGTTCGTTAACTATAAGTAGTGTTTTATTTTGCTAGTGCTTTTTATTTTACCCAAATAGGCTGACTTGTTTGAGGGATATAATTATTTTTATAGGAGCTATGGGTCGCGCGGATATTTCGCAAAAATGCTAGGGTGCTTAAAAGTTAAGTAATAAAGCAGGTTGATTCTAATATTTTAAAAACATAATATTACAATGTGGAGTTTGGGATTTTTCTTTTTTACGGGAAGCAAGAAGGGGGTGCAAAATTGTAATATATTATAAAATATACTGTAATACATGCTATATGTTCGATTGTGTGTTTGAATTGAATTGCATGGAAGAAATACGCCAACTAAGTAAAATTATGCAAACATTTATCTCCATTCATGCCATTGGCGATTTTTTAGCTTTCCTTGCTCACCCCATACGACACCTCGCCAAGATTTCCTAGAGATTTTTCTTCGCTCCGGGTACGTTTTTCCACCTCTTGAATCCTGAAGCACCTCTTATCTGTATAAATTGCCATGCTAGACGAATTTACACCCCGCTAAGTCTAGAATGCGTCGTTCTATGAAAATCTTTGACGTATTTATGTTTTATGGGATTTTATAATTTTCTTATTACGAGCAGAGAAATTACCATTCTTGGCGTTCTGATGTCAACTAAATACAAAAGGCTTAAAAGATATTGTAAATAACGATCATTTACGTAGGGACAAGATATTATAAATAATCGATTAACTACTTGTTTACTCTTGTAAGAAAAATAACAATATATTTGAGTTCTACAAAAATTATTTTATATATTCGTTGATATCTATTTCGGCTTACGCCTTCGTCAGAACTATAGAAGGCGTAAGCCGAAATAGCTATCAACAAATATATAAAATAATTTATGTAGAACTAAAATACATTGTTATTTTTCTTACCGTATTATAATGGAGTTCTACCAAGTAAATGCCTACTCAATCAATACTTGTTTACTTTTAAGGTGTTCACAGTCAATATTTGGTAGCATGGCATTATAATAAAAATAATTAGATATTTTTAATCATACTTATTCCACATCAAATTTATTGGATCAGGACCGTTTCACTCATGGCGATCATTATCAACTGATAAAAAATACAACGAAACAGTGATATTTATACAAAATTTAAGCAAAAATTACAAGGTATGACAAATAATTGGTATTGAAACTAAGCAAAATACAAGCAAAATATACTATAATTTAAATGTTGAAGACCTCTTAGCAATGCAAGCCGTCAAGTAATCGGAGTCTACAGTCGTTATGTTTTATACAATTTTGAATATCAATGCCGCTTTAAGAAATACAACGGAACAGTGATATTTATACAAAAGTTAAGCAAGAATAACAAAGTATGACAAATAAATGGTATTACAACTAAGCAAATAAATTGAAGCAAAATAAAAGCAAAAATAGACTATAATTTAAATGTTGAAGACCTCTTAGCAATGCAAGCTATTACATCAAAAAGCAATTATGTATGAATGATCATTAACTTAGTAAAAACCAAAATAAATGCATGTAATAAATAAATCTTAATGTCTGTAATTGAGGTGGGTATTCCAGGGAAAGCTGAATTGAGTCCAACGAAAAAGTTCTGCGAAAAGAATTAAAAGGCGGAATATAAATTCTTACAAATAAAAGTATACAAATAGAGAAATCTTATAAGATAGAACTAGGTTAATGAAACGGATATAACAAATGTGAAGAAACATTTTATTATTTTTATCAGAAACCGGTCCTGATCCAATAAATTCTATGTGGAATAAGTTTGGCCTAAAAATGTTTTATTATTTTTATCATTGTAAGACTCAAATCATTTTTGCGATATTACAATATTGTTTTATCGAAAAACTATTCTTTCAGTCATGTCATTTACTTTTATCAAATTGATAAAGCTGTCTTAAATATTCTTAGCGGGAGAGAGTAAACATTGATAAACTTGTCAACAGAGGACATGACTGTATCAAAACAAGACAACTTTCCCCTCGGAAAATGCGTTCAGAATATTGAAAAGGCTATTAACATTTTTTACCGTACGAAAATTTTTGTCTCAATTTTCATATCCCGGTTTTATTATTGTTTTCAATACGGAAACGGGAGGGAAAATAGACATATCGACACCTTAATTTGAAAAGGTTCTTACTGCACTGTTTTGAGATATGAACGTTTGAAGTTTCGATTTATTAAAATTTCCTTGTAATAATGAGCAAGAAAAAATTTCAAATTATTTATTTAATGAATATTTTTTCGCAACTCTTGTTGAGAAATAATGATTTTAAATATCTTATGAAATCAATTTATGAAACAACCTGCATTGAATTTTGATCTCTTGAGCACTGTAACCGAAGCCAAATGTGTCAACAGTAATGTGAAAATGCGCTGTTTTGACCTGACCTTTTCCTCTTTGTCACTTCGACATCTTACTTTGAAAAGGTTCTAACTGCTCTTGACACTGTTTTGAGATATGAGCGTTTGAAGTTTCAATATATTAAAATTTCTTTGTAACAATGAGAAAGTAAAAATTTTTCAAATAACTTATTTTAAGCATATTTTTTTCACAACTCTTGCTGAGAAATAATGATCTAAAGATCTGATGATGGAAATGATGATGACAATATTAGATCTTTGTCAAATAAATTTAGTAAAAAAAAGTGTGTAGATGCAGTACAAATCTCTAATTCTGCTAATTCCGTTACTCAACCATAGATTATTCTGAAATTAAAATATATGATAGATGATAGAATGCGGTAAATACAAGCTTTTCCGATCAAAAAGGGATTTTAGGCAAAAATGAAAATTTAAACCTTTTCAAAGTAAGGTAACGATATGTGAATTTCAATAGGGCAGCCTTCTCCTTTTTTTGGGCAAGGGGTTGGAGGAAATCTTGAAAAAAATCTTACCGGATGCGAGTGTTTTTTTAGGCAGTGAAAATGGAAATTTTCGATGCTTTTTTCGCTTCGAAGAAAATAGAAAATATTTGTCTTAGGTTATTACTATAACCTCATGAGCGGACACGACTGACTGTTTTTATTTTGTTTTTCATTTCTAATTCAAGTCAATACAACCTAATATAATCGCAATATTCGATGAGCATATTGGATTTTATATTTATTTCTATCACGATTTACCCTTGATTTGTGAGTCTAAGTAGCCTTAAGCCGTTTCAATTCATATGCCGTGTATTTTACATAATTTTAAAAAGATTTATAATAGTGCCACACTATCACTATTAAGGTTTTCACAGTCAATACTTGGTGCAATGGCATTATAATAAAAATAATTACACATTTTTAGTACTTATTCCGGTTAAGTATGGATATATGGTCACGGGCAGAATCCCAATCCTCTCGAGCTAAGCTCAAAAAAATTATAAATACTGGCTTATAATTTTATGTTTTGACTTTACTCTTTGAGTTCTTGTGAATTATTATAAAATGTGGAGTCAAAATGATTAAATCTGAAAAATATTACTGATTATTGTATGAGTTCTGAAAGAAGAATTTGTTTTTTAATATTAGCCTATTGTTAAATTATTCTTTTTAGGTTAAACAAATAATAAACTTATGTGGCTGTCTCTATCTGTATTATATTATTATTTGTGTAGTTTGTGGTTGCATTTTTGCTCCTGTAAATTAAAACAACTAGATTTCATACTTATTGCGAAGTATTCTTTAGGATCTTCTATTATAATAAATAAAAAAATTAATGACCAAACATTTCAAAAAAAATCGTAAGCCTTACTTACGTATTTCATTTAGTGTGCTTATTTTTCATAAATCTTTAAAAAAATTCTGTCCCGTGACCATATGTATATCCATAATTTACCCTTATTACTCATACAATTTATTGGATCAGGACCGGCTTCGCTCATGGTGAGCATTATCAACTGATAATAAATACAACGAAACAGTGATATTTATACAAAAGTTAAGCAAGAGTCACACGATATGACAAACAATTGGTATTAGGCAAACAATTTTGCATGGTTTATATACAATAATAAAAGTAGATCATTTAGTTAAATTGCTATTAAAATGATTGCGATGAAATTTTCGCTTGTTTATATTTTAATAGCAATTTTTATTTGTGTATATGTTACAGTGAAACTGTATTCTCAGTGAAAATGTATCAAGTAATAGATTTATATGTCAACATGATTTCACTGGTCACGATCATTATAATTATTTGCCCAAGTCGATGATTTGCTGGCCTAAAATTTTGGTTAGCTTCAATGAAAAAAAATCAGCAAGTAGTCCCTTTCATAAAAAGAAAATCAAAGAAAAACACAGACAAACATTGGGCTGAAGATAGGACGGTCAATATATATATTACAGTTTCACTGTAATATATATATAAACGATACAAACTGTTTACTACGCGTCAGTTCAAGTAAATCCGTGCACTTGAAATGCCTGAAGATGCCGAAAGGCGAAACCCGGGTCGTTGGCGACAAAACTCATGGAAAAGTACAAAATTCAAACAATAAAATTTTATATTGAAATTCCATCAAGCACCCTCAGTCGTAATTAAGATTAAAATTTTTGCCATAATTAAAAGATAAAATATAATAACAATCTTTCAGTGTATGGTTTGTATGTAAATGAAATCGTTCATTGTATGTTAAAAGAACCAGAGTAAGTGAGGGTTTTATTATTTCAAAACGTGATATTATTTAGCAGGACGCTTCTGCGACTTCGAGATAAGAAGATGCGGAAGTGACGTCACGCCAGCAGCAAAATGGCGCCCAAGTCAGCCATTTGGGGCCAATTAATAATTAACGCGGCCATTTTGATTTTAGTGCTGCGTCGTCGTAAACTTTTATGAAATATTTTGGAATCATGCTCGCTGCCTAATTTTTAGTCGGGCTTAAATAAACAAACTTCCCCGTAAGCGTCCCCCGAATCGCAATAAAACGATATATATTGCCCCCTTTCAATTACCGTTTGTGTTCTTTTGATCAAATTCTTTGCTTAAATCAAAAAAATCAACTAACCCATTTTTTGTACTTCAATTTGAGAAACAAAAGTGGCAAACGAAGTTCATCACGCCCCATTAAAGTTAAATTTCATTGATTTTTTACATTCATACATTTTTTACATTGATCCTTGCAGCGGCAATCAATCCAAAGTGAAGCCATTTCAAATGGTTTGTATATTCATTTATACGTTCACTTTTAAGTTGGTGTAATGGCATTATATTAAAAAATATCTTATATTTTTTTAATAAATGCCATTCCTACACATATTGGCAGTAAATACCTTAAATGTGATCAATGAAGTTAATACTGCTTTTAATGAGAAATAATTTAAAGAAATAATGGATAGAAAAATATCATAAGAAGTCTTACAAAAAGATTTTGTACATATAATATTTTGCAATATTTGTGACATATGGGTATTCACGACGTCCGTATGAGACTGCCACCAGTGGCCTTTCAGTACTGAAGTGGTTAAATATGAAAAATATACGAAATAAACTCGATAAGAAAATTTGATGAATCAGTTTTAACTAAAAAGGACATTCACCCTTGTCCAAGATTTTTTTTTTAATTGAAAAGAAAACAGAACTTGACGGGATTTGAATTCAGACCCACCCCCTCATCACTAGGGCAAAGTTTTAGCCATTACACTATGACCTACCCATACAACTTTATGTTTATCCTCTTCGGGCCCTGTGTATCACCCATACTATGGTTTTTATTAAATATCAGCGTGGTTGTAGAATTGAACTAACCAAAAGTAACATAGAATGAAGAAATCTGTCTTACCAACTGAATATATAAAACAAAACATATCAGTATAGAAATCACTGTTGTTGAACACGAAGTTGATAATTTTTTACAATTTAAAATGCTTCCACGCTAACAATACAAATACCACAATATTTTTCTCTTCATCAGGGTTTCTTAACCTTATTGCGGTGACGGGCGCATTTGAGATTTTGGAGATGAGTCACGGGCGCAGGCCGGATTTTAAAAAAAACAAAATTTAAGTAGTACATATTTATGTATGTATTAATTTTATTATTGTTCCCATGGCAGCTTAACATGTTTTACATTAATTATATTGTGTGCCTTAATTGTTTATTTTAAATCGGAAGACTATGCGTTTATTTACAATTGAAAATAAAAATGCACATTTGGTGATAAAGGATTTGTTCAAATATTGTTGATTATTTTAAGAACGATATTCATGACATGTTCAAAGGAAAGCACTGACTGGAGCATTATCAGTAATTATTGCTGATAAAGGGTATTTCAATAGGGACGATCAAAATATGTTACTTTGTCCTGCTGAGTAGATTATTCATTGTTTAGTGGCCAAATTTGAGTCAACCAGTTTGGTAAATAATCGGCCAACGCCTACTTGTACGTCATCAAAATACAATATCTGGTGAAAACATTGCTGCTGTGTGTGAAAGTGTACAGGAAAACCCAAGGCAGCTTATTTCTCGTTGTTCACAAGAACTTGGCTTTTCTGCGACTTCAACTTGGCGAATTTTGAATCGGGCCTTATGTCTGCACCCGTATAAAATCCAACTAATCAAGGAACTTCAGGTAAACGACCGCAGACAACGCCTGATTGGGTTCTGGAGCAGTTGGAAGTTTACCCAAATTTGTCAAAAAAGTCAACTTTAGCGACATGGCCCATTTTATAATGAATGGATATTGGCAGACATTTGATGCTATATTCCATATTTAATGCCGTAAAATATACTTACAAATGAAATTAAAATTTAGTCGAAATCTCACAAACAACTTGTTTTATTTACATTTCAAAACTAAGCGTCCTTATAAAAAGACCCTTAACTTCTTATAGGCATGCTAATCTCTTTCGCGTTCTTTTTAAAGACATTAAAAATATCAGCACCTCTCAAAATAGCATAGATTAGCTTTGCAATTTAAAAAAATATTTTTTAATTCTTTGCTGGGTGCACGAAAATAACTCCGCGGGCACGTGGTTAAGAATTCCCGCTCTACATCATTCATTATTATTTAATTTATTGCTTCAATAACAATTACTTTAGCATATTGTTTATAATACAGCATGAAAAAAATTGGCTTGGTACGTTCAAATCAACAGCCGGGCTGATATTAAATAAAAATCATGAGTATCATAGGAGCTGATACCCGGGGCCCGAAGAGGATAACCAACAAATAAACGCGTGAATGCTTTCATAAAACATATTACGAAGCAAATAGAATAAATTATTTTCGTGATGCCTTTTGGAGCTTTTTCAATCTTCCAAGGGTCGTCGAAGATGTGTACGGAAATTACAACTAGATTTAATCAAGAATAGTTTTTTTTTCCACGTCCACTCTTAATTTGAAGCATATATATTCATTATGAAGGCTATCCAAAAAGAAACTTGTCTACCTTAAATGCATATCGTCTAACCTTTCCTTTTTTAAATATTATGAGAAGAAAAATAAGGCTCGCACAAGATTACTGCCATTCCAATCAAAAAGCAGACCCTGAAAAACTTTTAAAAGAAATGATATATTGTGCTTTTTAAAGTTTTAGTATTTTGAACTAACAAAAAGCCGTTGATGCGGAAATTAACTAATATGTTCGTAAACAAGCAGTAAATATTGACTGAATTGGTATTAACTTGGTAGAAATCCATTATAACATGGTGAAAAAAAGACAAAGTATTTAAGCTCTACAGAAATTATATGATACTAGTATTTCTACCTGGCTTCGCTCGGACTAAGCGACCAATAATTATTTAATGTTATATCATTCCCAAAGAATTACAGACTCACAGCCATACATACATACATACATACATACGCCGTTTCGGTTTTATATATAAGATATGATGGATGGCGTACCATATATCATATAATATCTATTGAACTAAAATACTATTTTTTCATATCAGTATTATCAGTAGATTCAACTGCTAAAGTTCATTTTTTATATGAAATTAAAATGTATAAATTTGTTCTTATTTGTTCTTATTTGTTCTTATCCACGTGTTTCATCTCTTTACCTTTTTAAAGGACAAGCACGTGTCATAAATATTAGCACAACCTTTTATTGTATTTTATAGTGAGAATTAATTAAAATGAAGCTATGGAACATTAAAGAGATTTAAATATTTGAATAAAGGTTGCCAAGAGAACAAAATGTGAAAGATATTTTTTTGACAAAATCTGTATACCGATATATTTCTCCTAGCAGAAGAAAAGATAAAAATAAATATATACATATATTTATATACAGTGGAACCCCGATCTTACGTATCGCATTATACGTTTTCCCGCGTGGTGCGTTTATTTTCTGTAGTCCCGGCATTTAGTTCATATTTAAAACTTTCCCACATTCATCGTTTCCCGCATTAATCGTTCGTTTTATACGGTCCCTTGAAAAACGTAGAATCTGGGTTTCACTGTATATATATACAAAATCAATATACCCTAATCATTTGAAATATAAAACCTGATCATAAATAGGGGTTGAGGTATAATTGTCAAATTAGTTTTCACTTTACACCATTTGTTTGTCTATTATTAAAAATTGTGTTTTAAAATACTAGAATTAAAACAAAAATGACAAGTCTCTCAGCTGCACGCTTTGTTCTGATATGTTTATACAGTTATAATATTTATGCTCGCAAACACTCCCTCTAAATAAATTTCACAGGTATAACACAAAACACCTCTGCGTTATTAAGCATTACCATGTGAGACTTAAAGAAGATGATTTATGGGTCGTAGTGTAATTTCAAGAAACGGAGACAAATTTTTGCTTTCAAATTTGCTAAGCAAACAATAGCTTTACATCCCTTGTGATGGCGTAGCATTTTCTCAGCACAGTCGTAGCGCTGGCGTAGCGCTACGTTAATTAAGCTTTTTCTGTCAAACTACTTAGCCAATTAACGATTGAAAGTTTTTGCGATTCCAGATTTATACGACAGCAGTTAACTTGGTGTTAATTGATTATTTTTCTGCTCTGTGATATATTAGTTAGTCGCAAATTTGATTTCATTTAAGGTATTGGCTGTATATTTGTCTTACTTTTCAATATAAATCTAAGCGAGTCTTTTCCAATCAACCCTGGAGGGTCCATTCCAAATGACAAGAGGTTTACGTCAGTGAAAAAAATCGGGGGTCTATGAAATATAAATAGGGGCCCACGATTGATTTAAGGTTTAAGTCTGACTAAATTGAAACCAAATATAAAATTTTTGCTATCAAGCTCATTCCTCAAACTGTTTTTTTTTACTGAAATAAGTTGATAATGCTCTCTTTGAGTTCACTCATCCTTTACTGGTCTTAATTTAATAAATTTAATGTAGAATGAGCACTAAAAATGTTTTATAATTGTTATTATAATGTCATTCTACCAAGTAATGACAGTGAAAACCTTAAAAGTTACTGTTGCACGTTGATTCAACGTATACTATTAACCTTTTAAATCCCTACGGTCCCATATGGGACCAGCGATTAGTGTGCACTTCACTATGGCATTACACTGATTTCAACATATGATTAATAATATTGAGATCCCGATCCATAATTATATTTTCGGTTTCGTTAAATATTTTTGTCATAATGTGGAATGTAAACATCTGCGTTACAAGGTTGACTCATGGGATATGCGTAGTGTTTTATCCAGTGGACTGTAATAAATCAGTTTTATTCACACCATACAATATATTTCAATACAGATTTTGTCTCCATACCAAATTTTTTTCCTTTGGGATGATCGATTCATTTTTCAAGATAGCTGTAGCTTAAATGGATTCGTTTATTTGTTTACCTAGAGAATTAGAATGCGAGCAAGATGCGGTGCTGGTCTTTTTTTGTTTATTAAAAGTAATATTTTATTTTGATTCTGCTTCATAGGCTTACTTGTTTTAGAAATTTGATTATTTTTATTAAAAATTTTTGGTTGCACGGATATTTCGCAAGAAATGCTCAGGCGTATAAAAGTTAATATGCTGGCTTTTTCTTTATTAAAAAGGAAACATTATTTGATTTTTATTTCATTAGTAGGTATCATAGAAAGCAACAAATATTTTTCACGTAGGAAATACAAATATCAAAACTTGAATAATACAATTTTTCATATTTCTTTCACTGAAAAGGAACGAGTACCTACTACAAAATTAATATAAAAAGTGAGATGAATAGTGAAAAAAATGTGAATTGCTATATTGCAACTTAAAATCCTGAATGAAAGAAATATATGAATAGAACCTCCGAAGCAAAGGGGTTTTACAGACTTAGGGCGGAGCTCAAACGAATGTTTAATATTCAGGATGCATCAAAGAGCAAATGCTCTTATTAGGAACGGAATGCGGGAAGGATGTTTGCGCAAAAATTCTCGATTAATCCCTTAAGGAAAGAAGAATGCCAACGAAAGCCTTAAATTCTTTTCAGGGTAGATACCATTGCACAGTAAATAAAGAAAATGTCACCTATACTGTACTGATATAGAATAATATTATTATTTTTCGATTGGATTACATTTTTTTCACTTCTACCAATTTCTCTATTGGATTTTTTTAAATGTTTTGGGTAGACAATGTTTTTTGTCTCTCTGGTGCGTATGCGAATAAGTCAGAATGACCGGTAAAGGAACGCATATGGGACACACAAACAATCATTATTTTTTAAGCGTATAGATAAATAATTAAGAAATCTTCAAATCTAATCACCAAAGTTTTATTGCAATCGGGTGAACGATTTAGGAACTCAAAAACCTTTCCGGGCGTCTACACAACAAATCACCAAAGTCTCATTGCAATCGGATGAACCGTATGGCAGCACATAGAGTACGAACAAACAAACAAATATTGATTTTTAAATATTTATAAGATAAGTTTTAATGTGTTTACTGTCAATACTTGCGTAATAGCATTATAATTAAAATAATAACACATGTTTAGTACTTATTCCTCATAAAATTTATTGGATCAGGACCGGTTTCGTTCATGGCCAGCATTGTCAACTGATATACAACGAAACAGTGATATTTATACAAATGTAAAGCAAGAATAACAAGGTATGACAAACAATAGGTATTGCAACTAAGCAAATAAATACTAAATACTAACAAAATATACTTTAATTTAAATGTTAAAGACCTGTTGCAAAGTTGCAATACATAGTTTTGATTGATCGTATTAATCATCACTTTTTGGTAATTTAAGTCTTATCGTTATTTGTCTTATTTTTTGCTGTGTAATGTTATATGTTATGTTATTACAACATATTAATAATTGGAATTATTTGTTTACGTAATAATGCGCAAGACAGGATTGACTTCAATCAAACGGATATGCCAGATTTTGACGTGCTTACACGCGAGAGATTCTGGTACTAATCATAGCAAAAAAGCGTCGCCATAAAGCACCAAAGTTTGTATCTTCACAACACATCCGCATGGAGGTTTACAAAAGCCCAATTATAATTATTTAATGACGATAGAATATATTAAATATTTTTGTTATTCTGCATACAAAATCCGCTTTTGCTTAACGTAATATACAGTTGTACCTCGAGATACGAGCGCCCTAATATAGGAGATATTTGCGAAGTTATGCTTTGAAATACGAGCAACATTTGAGAAACGAGGAACGAGGGTATCTGTGTGCCTTTTGCGTATCTGTGGAAGGGGTGCATATGAATGGAATGGTGGCAAATCCGTATATGTATATCTGTGTTGGTATTGGATTCTACTTCAACTGTCAAACGCTATGGACCTACTATAAAAAAACATATTTTGCTCCATCTCCTTCACACAACTGACAAATCCCATACGTTAGACATAGATGGCGCTCTAAAACTGCTCCACAACGCCACATTTTGGAGGCTGGAACGGATTAATGGCATTTCAATTAATAATAATGGGAAAAAATGTTTTGAGATACGAGTAAGGTTACGGAGCGAATTAAAATCGTATCTCGAGATACCGCCGTATCTTGAAGCATACATACAGGATTTTTTGTACTTATTTCACAGTTTTATTCAGACTTAAACCGGTTTCACTAATCACGAGCATTATTAGCGCATGACAAGAAAATTCAAGCAATGTTTTAAATAAGATTGGTCATAAAAGAATAGACTGACATTCATACAACATATAAAAACATAGTTATCTGTAAACGATTTTTTTAAAAATACTTAACAAATCAGTGAAGCGTAGTTCGCAAAATATTTTTTATGAAAAAGGTTTACATGCTTTTTTACTCAAATAATAACTTGGATCATAATTAGTTGGACTTTATGAAAGGACTTGCAATGTAAGTTTGCAATATCAAATACATTCATTTATAGTATTCTTTCAGTGTTTCTCTTCGTATCCGGGCAAATTGAGCTTGCACTCTCACTCCAAAATAAAACGCATACACACCTATCAATGTGAGGATTTTTCATGATCTTTGATGTGAAAGACTGAGCCTTGAAATACCTCATTAAGGTTTTTTGATGCTGTACATTGGGATTGGAAAAATCCTTATAAGAATATTGATTAATCAACATTCAAAAACATCAACTGTATTTGTAATACGGTAAGAAAAATAGCAATGTATTTTAGTTCTACATAAATTATTTTATATAATCGTTGATAGCTATTTCGGCTTAAGCCTTCTTAAGAACTATGTTTTAAACGTGTATTAGAGATAGCTTATATATCTATGCCAGAATAATTTATGTAGAGCTAAAATATTGTTATTTTTCTTACCGTATTATAATGAAGTTCTACCAAGTAAATGCCTACTCAATCAATAAATGTATTTGTAATCTTGGTAATTTTAAGCGTCAATGTCGTTGTCCTTGGCCTCAAGTTCGAGTCCCAGTCTAGGCAAGTTTATCATGATTTCTATTCTGAGGCACGGATGGCTATGTTTTCATGTATTTTAACATTCATCAGATCTTGAAGACGATGCCAGCTTACCGCTAGACCTTTCCTTATCAAATTATTTTTATCCTTACTCTCTTAGTTCAATTACGATTATACTTTCGATGGTTTCGGCGTAATGTTTAACGTCATTAGAAATATGTTTATTTGTTTGCTTTGTTTCGATTCTATAACCCCCTCTCTTGCTTCCCTTATAAAGGAAAAATCCCAATCTGATTGATGCACCTCATTTGTATCATTATGTGATTGCATTTTTTTGATTCTATCACCCTTTCATTGTTTCCTTTAGAAGGAAAAAACCCGTAATCCATTTTGTAAATTTATAATTTAAAATGTTAAAATCAATCTTGCTTCATTACTTAAGCAAACTTTGCGATAGTAAGTCTGAAGATGAATCTGAAAGAGGCGAAAAACGTGTCACAGTTAGTAGCACAAAACGTGGAATAATCAAAGTTATTTAAATTTTATATTAATTACGATAACGTTGGTCTAAGGATGCTTGTCAGAGAATCTCAATTCATGCAACACAACCAGTAAAGTTACCATATTTTCAATTAGTATATAAACTCACCTTAATTTAAAAATTTATAAAAGGCTAAAGTTTATCAATCGAGTGTGGCTAATTTTTGATTGGCCAAGAGTTGTTGAACCACTGAGAAATTTGATATTTTCGCAGACGACTTCTGTTGAGATGGCCTCAATTCAAAGTCCATTCGATCCACATAACTAGCAAACACTGTTAATAATATGAATATTTCATGTTAAAAAATTGAAATAAGCCTCACTGCGGTCCTGTAAAAGCTTCAGTGTGACGCTCCGCGACGCCCGCTGATTAATAACGACGCCCGTCACTTTACCGCATTAATTAAACCGTAATATGAGACGCTGTGTACGGATAATCAGAAAAGCTTCACATTTCTTGTGGATATGACTGACATGTACTTACGTGTTACGAGATTTGATTTTTTTCTTTCTGTTAAGTGACACATAAATTTTATCTCGATTGGAAAGCATTAAATAGAATACGAAGGCAAAGCTTGTCTTGAACGAAGTTAAGCAAATAGATGGTCAATTCTATGGCATTTTATTTATTTTTTTCAGTCGATAAATCGATGCATTGGCTTTTTGATTTTTAAATATGATATAGTAATTTATTCTCCGATTTCTCTGTCCGTGGTGCAGTGGTCAACATCGTTGGGTATCGTGTCGGACCGCCCAGGTTCAATTCCCGGTACGAGCAGTTTTTTTTAGTCGATAAATCGATTCTGCTCAGATGCAATGAGTGTTTGTGTCGTTTAAAAAATCCCTTCCCACGTTTCCCATCCCAAAGAGTGACGCAATGCTCGCCATGAGCGAAACCGGTCCTGATCCAATATTTTTTTTGTTGTGGAAAAGGATACCATATTTAAAAATCCCAGATAATTGTAATTTACTTTCATAATTGATCAACAACATAACTTTCGATTATTCATCTAGATTATGATAGTAACAAATACCCATAGTGATTTAATTTTATTCTTATATAAAAAAAACTACTAACCACAGTTCAGTTCAAGTTCATTCTTGTACTTAAAATGCTAATTATGCCAAATGGCGATTTGAAGTGAAAAAACTTATGATAAAGTTTTCACTTTTTAGTTGCTCACTGTCAATACTTGGTGGAATGGCATTATAATAAAAATACTGAAACATTTTTAGCACTTTTTCCATATAAAATTTATTGGATCAGGACCGGTTTCACTCATGGCGAGCATTGTCAACTGACATTTTTAAATTTTAAATCTTATGTCGAATTAATACTAAAAATGATGACAATCAGTTGAAAATGCTCTCCATGAGCGAAACCGGTCCTGATCCAATAAATTTTATGCGGAAAAAGTACTTAAAATGTTTTATTATGTAAAAGTGCAAAATTTACACGATTCAAATTTTATCTTTAAATTCCACCACGCACCTTCAGTCGAAATCCTCAACTGAATTATTAATGTGATGGTATGCAGAGCAAGTAAATTATAATCACTCAAAGAATATACAAAATTTCATTTCATTTATAACGAAATGAAACTACATTACCTAAAATTGAAATTTTAATGAGATTTATTGTTATTCGATGACATGAACATGGTTAGAGTTTTCTCGTCTCATTATATTCACCGTACCGTATACTGAAAAAAGTTAACAGAGAAGACGTAAAGCTAGCGAAAGTTTTTTTAAGTATCTCCATTCATCTATCTTAATTTTATATAAAAATATGGTTTTAGTAACCATCAATTTTCGTTATAAATACAAAGTTTGCTTTATTAACTCACTTTCATTTGGAGTGCATCGCATTTTTTGTTGGTTTGAATGGAGGCACCTTGTGTTGACAAAAATATTAAATAAACAATTCTCAAAAAAAAGTAATATTCACTCAATATTATGCCGAAGAAAGATTATTTTTTGTAGACGTTTATTCAAAGTTAATTGAATTCAGATATTCAGCAGTAATTCTTAAAGATATTTTAAAGATCGTAGTACTAAAACAAACTGTTTGCAAATTTGAATTGTTTGAATTTTGTACTTTTCCATGAGTTTTGTCGCTAACGACTCGGGTTTCGCCTTTTCGCATTTTAAGGCATTTCAAATGCACGGATGTACTTGAACTGACGCGTAGTAAACAGTTTGTATCGTTTATATACAAAAATAGAAGTAGATCACTAAGTGAAATTGCTATTAAAATTTAAATTAGCGAAAATTTTATGCAAACAAGTTTCAATGAATTAAGTGGGTTTGCCATAATTATAGGGATTTTTGAAAATACTAACGTCCAGATAATAGCATAGGAATATCTTAAATAACTCGAGGGTTTTATCCGACCTATTATTAACGAGTTGATTGATTTCAAGTCTTTGAATTAATACTTAATGATGTAAGTGCTTGAATTATTAATAAATGACAATTATTTAAAGGGTGACAATTATTTAAGCAATGGTGAATTTGGTAAATGAAGTTGTTTGTTTAAAATTGGCAAACTGTTCAGCTGAGCTCTGTTAATTTCCAATATTTCCTGATAAAATAATTTGAATTCGCCTCTGTTAATATGCAACAAATCAATACCTGAGTCAAAATTAAATGAGTGATTTTCAAGAAGTAAAAAAAAGAAAAACTGTTTGACACAAAAAATTAAAAGCTTTATTCGTAGCCTTGACCATCTGCTTTCTTAAAATTAAACTTGAGTGAAATAAAAAAATAAAAAATCTATTACTTAAAATTCATTTTAGAAGCTTTTATATTGTTAGACACTGACTTCAATTTTGTAAAGATGATTGTTTGACTATTTACAATAAGCAGTTGAGAGTACGTTCTTGTTCTTTTGTGAAAGTAGTTTATTGCTTGGCGCTTTTGCAGGAAATGCAATCTCCTCGCTGCAGTCCAGTAAGCGTGTAAAATTCGATTCACCAAAGAAGATGGATGTTTTGAATATATATCTAATTAAAGTTAAATTTACAAAATATTTGTTATTCTTTTGTTTGAAGATTTTTCACAAAGAAACAAAAAAACTGTGTAAAGTTTTGTAATCCAAAACGTGAAAAAAAATATATCTGACTCAAATTAAATTATGGTGAAAATATCGGAAAATCAAATTCTGTTATACTTAAGCGATTTATTTGGTTGGAAAAAGCTGTAAACATGTGATTTGTTTGTCATTTATTATGGTAAACATTCGGTTAGCAGGGAAATTTTGACACCTAAAATATTGAAAACTAGCACACCCTGTTTTATGAGGCCACAGGTGAAACAATACTACAAAAATTAAATGCGACACACACAAGGGAATATAAAATCAATGAAAAACACTGTGAAAGTATAATAATTTCATTATATTTAACATACCACATGGATCTGATAATATTTTTACAAAAAGTAACAGATAATTGATGGAAAATATGATTGGCAAAACACAAGATATAATTTGTTTCCAATAATCTTATATATAAAACCGAAACGGCGTAGGTATGTATGTGGGTCTGTAATTCCCGTTTGCATTGTTGTTGCAAGTTGCCATAAAAACGAATATGAAAGAAAATATGATTGAATTTTTATCGGCGAAGACATTAAGTCAAAATGTAATAAATTAGTCTTCTACTGAACTTTTCCCGGCTTTTATTAGGTATTATTTGACATTTCTTTGACAGCAAATAAGATTTTTTCCTTGAATTTGGAAATTTTAATGGACGAGAATGGGGCTGTCATCAAATTAAATAAATTAAGTATTTCGACTGAGGGTGCTTGATGGAATTTCAATATCAAATTAGAATTTTTTGAATTTTGTACTTTTCCATGAGTTTTGTCGCTAACGACCCGGGTTTCGCCTTTCGGCATTTTCAGGCATTCCAAGTACAAATCTGATAATATTTTTACAAAAAATAACAGACAATTGACGGAAAATATGATTGGCAAAACACAAGGTATAATGTGTTTCCAATAATTTTATATAAAAAAGAATGTGCAAAGTGAAAAAAATAGCAATGCATTTAAGTTCTAGACAATTTTATAAACAATGTTTTTGCTGATTGGAGCGCACGATAACTGTAGTGGTGAGCAATCCCTTATTTATATAATTGATTTAATTGGTATTTCTGTAGTAGAGCTTCATTGAATTGAAGTATTAAAAACAGAAACATTGACGACTATAGTAAAAAAAAAAGTACTTATTCAACATTTAATTTATCAGGTAAGGGCCGATTTCACCCATAGCGAGCATTATAAACTGATGACAAAAAATCATTTTCAACTGATAAGAACTTTTTTATTGTTTTTTAATGTGGTGATTTATTTGTGAGCGAAACCAGTTCTGACTAAATTAATTTAATGTAAAATAAACACGTTTGTTTTTATTGTAATGTCATTCCACCAAGTATTGACATTGTACACCTTAAAAGTGATTGACGATTGTGTAAAGCCGAAATAGTCTTTCGATAATTCTTGTGCAAGTAATGAAATTTTTGAAATTTTTATTTTTAAGTTTATTTCAAATAGCTCTCATTTTCTTGGTAACGTTTCCAATAATCTCACAATAAAGAATTTTCAACAATGTAACAGAGAAATAAAATTTATTTAGAAAGTGTTAAATTAATGAACGCTACATTTTATAATAAAAATTCTAAAACACTTTTAGTACTTATTTCACATTAAAATTATTAGATCAGGACCGGTTTCGTTCTAAGCCAGCATTATCAACTGATAAGAAATACATAGATACAACGGTACTAATACAAAAGTTAAGCAAGACTTACAAGGTATGACAAACGATTGTTATTGCAACTGAGAAAATAAATCAAAACAAAATAGACTTTAGAATATTTGGTCATTAATATTTTCAAAAATCCCCATAATTATAACAAACCCATTTAATTCATTGAAACTTGTATACATTCAATTTTCGCTAATTTACATTTCAATAGGCTTTTAACTAAGTGGTCTACTTATATTTTTGTATATAAACGATACAAACTGTTAACTACGCGTCAGTTCAAGTACATCCGTGCACTTGGAATGCCTGAAGATGCCGAAAGGCGAAACGCGGGTCGTTAGCGAAAAAACTCATGGAAAAGTACAAAATTCAAACAATTCAAAATTGCTCGGTCCGTGGCGCTGTGGCTAAGGCTTTGACTTGCGTGCCGGACCACCCGGGCTCGATTCCCGGTACGAGCGGATTTTTTCAGTCGATAAATCTGTTAGAAGGCATGGGTGTTTGTGTTGTTGAAAATCCCTTCCACCTTTCCGATCCCAAAGAGCGACGCATAGTGACAGCGATAAGCTAATCACTAGTCCTGTCCTAGTCCTCATATCCTTTCCATCCCTACTCTCTTTGAAAAAGAGAGGTTGAGCAACTGAGTGACAAGCAGTTCTCGTAGAAAAAAACATATGTTGAGATAAACTCTGTGAGGAGTCCAAATGCTCCAAGTTGGGAGCGGACATGGTTAAAAAAAATTGTAAAAGAGATAATTTTATTTTTTAATTGGGAGCTGTTTGTTTATTATTAATATTAAAAATATCATTTTATGTTTGAGCAGGGCTGTGGAGTCGGTGAAAAAAAGTCCGACTCCGACTCCAGCATTTACCAAAACCACGACTCCGACTCCAACTCCGACATTGACCAAAAACACGACTCCGACTCCGACCAAAAAAAGTTCAATATCGTCACTTTTTTCCCCTAATTTTCCTATTCAATTAAATATCAACCCTATCAATGCAACCAAAAGCCAAATTTGACATATAAAATGCAAAAATAAAAAGAACATTTCAAAGTTTCCGACTACGAGTACAACTCCGGCAAAATCGCCGCGCCGACTCCGACTCCGACTCCAACTCCGGCCAAAAAGCTCCGACTCCACAGCCCTGTTTTTAAGGCTTAAAATATTTATATGCGGACCACAAGAGACATGCATTATTCAATTCGCCCATCGAGTGATTTCACTTGGGCATCCCTGGCCTGGTCTCTAATTTTCCTCTTCAGTAAAAAAATCTAATGTCTTTTTAAAATAGCGTTATTTATTGTTAGATTTTTTGTGGCTTATTATGGTCAGTGAAAAGCAAAAAGCTTGCGTTGAAAAAAGTTAAGTAACCTCGGATATTTGTTGAAAATCTTTTCTGAGGTGAATTTTTTGTGTACCTTTTCTGGAATAAAGTTGACTTTTAATATCTCTATAAGAAACTTTTTTCAAAAGGACATTGTCTTGCCTTCTCTCGCTCTATCTGAGCGATGGTGTCCCCGGAGAGTCAAGTCTGGGGGACTGGCCTCTGCAGTGAGCCTTATTATATTAAGCGAAGATGTATTATATTATTATGTAATATATTCAGAGTAAAAACGTTTTATCGAGCTTTACATGAAATAAAATGAAAAGATTTCACGTTGAATTTGTAATTTATTACTGTCTAATCTTTGGTGAAGAAAATTTCGAAAACAAAAACATTTTCGTATTATATTTCATATTTAGAAAAAGCTTGAGAGAAACGTTTCTTTCAACAATACCATAAATATTGAAACAAATCTTTATGAATTATGTCAGTTTTTGATAATATATGTGATTTTTAGGAATAACCCGATAACTTTTTATCGTAGTGTAAAGGGACTTTAACCTTTTGCACTCATTAATTAATATTTTTTTTCGATCCAGATATTCCTCAATAAATTTGAGGAATTGATTGATATCATATGGTTTGCGTATTTATTAGCATGTAAAACAAACTACCGAAGAATATACCACATTATGATATGCTACAAACTTTAATTAAGGCACACAATAGTGACACAATCAGTAATAAATAACAATTAATTTTAAAATTCCATCAATCACCTTCAGTCGAAATTCTCTATTATGTGGACTTATCACAATATAGTCAACCACTCCAACCACGACATGTCCAAGTCCAGTTCCTTCTATCGCTAATCTCTGCGAAATTGAGCAATTGTATTAACAGGAAGTGGTCGTAGAAAAACCTTTATTTATTTATTTATTTAATATGCACATTACAAAAATCACAAATTTTAAGTCTAATGTTTTTGCAATGTAGAGATAGATTGTAAAAAAATGGTTTACAGGATAAAGAGAGAGAAAATTAATGCATACAAAATTGGCAAAGAAGTCAATTTAGTGAGTTTCGACAGAATCAACAATAATAAATAAATAAAAAATGGTTCTCGTCCGAACTCATTCACGCCCATGTGAAATATGCTGAAATCCGAAACAAAACCGCTTAAAATCGTTAAAGCTCTTCCTAGGTGCCGGATGCCGATTGCACACATAACAATGAGTTCTTGTAGAAAACTTCTGTTGAGATATACTCCACTAGGAGTCATATACTCCACATAGGGAGTGAAAATGTTTCGAGTGTTCAACTTTGTTATGTGTTGGTTATCTTCAGCCGCGATGTACGAGTTTCAGTACACTGTATTTTCAATCAATTTATGGATTTTCGTTCAAAGGCATATTTATTTCAAATAAGCATGTAAGGTTCACACTTATTTACACTCAACATATTCTTAAAATTGCGAAAGCGATCATCCTACTTCTGTTGCTATCTAGTTTCATCTTTACACCTTTGATTTTTTAAAGTGTAGAGGTTACGTGATAATATGTTTGGATAAACGCAAACTCTCGAAATACATTTTTTTATCTGAAATGATCTACCGAGTCTATGTGCTTAACATTGAAGCCAAATATGATTGGGGGAAAAAAACCAGGGCTGTGGAGTCGGTGAAAAAAAGTTCGACTCTCCGACTCCAGCATTTACCAAAACCACGACCCCTACTCCGACTACGACTCCGACATTGACCAAAAATACGACTCCGACTACGACTAAAAAAAGTTTAATATCGTCACTTTTTTTTCCTGATTTTCCTTATTAAGTGTATTCAATTAAATATCAACCCCGCCAATCCGGCCAATAGCCAAAGTTGACATATTATATGCATAAATAAAACTCTCCGAGTACGACACCGGCCAAAGCCCCGCGACGACTCCGGCCAAAAACCTCCGACTCCGACTCCACAGCCCTGAAAAAAACATATAGCGGTAATTTTTTGTTTTATTCCTAATTTTAATTCCTAAAAAATATGTGCCTGCCATCTAGTGACTACAATTCGAGCATCGAATACTTGATGCTCGAGAATACTCTTTAATTTTTCATGTACACGATACTCGAGTATTTCGAAAAATACTCGAGTAATACTCGTAATTTATGAATGAACATTAATTTTCAAATTTTATTTACTTATTTGAAAAAATGTATATAAATAATGTTTAACCGTTGTGTTTAAATGTGTCATACCCGTGGAATGAGGTAATATTTTTTTCATGTTTATGCCGTTGACTATGCAATGCGAGAATTTCTCTGTTTCTTTTGCTTTGAGTCTTGTATGTTATGTATGTTATGTATGTTATGTATGTTATGTATGTTATGTATGTTATGTATGTTATGTATGTTATGTATGTTATGTATGTTATGTATGTTATGTATGTTATGTATGTTATGTATGTCTATGTTATGTAATCAACGACAAGTTTATAATGAAGCGAGTCTATGATGAAAAGATACAAAATAAAATTAATCTTTTGTTTTGCCGATTAATGCATGTGGCTTGTGAATTCAGAAAATTTTATAAAACTTTCACTGGTATTTTAATATTACTTCGTCATTTATAACAACCATGCATCAGGGGTGATAAGGTAGAAATGAACTATGCTAATTTATTTATTTATTTTATACACAACCTTGAATTTATAATGTACATTTTGGTACATCTGTTACTAATCGAGTATACTCGAGTATTTTAAAATTTTACTACTCTATACTCTAGTTTAGATGTCAAGTAATTGGAGTCCCTATACTTCCATCGTTGCTATGTTTAATACAATTCTGAATATCAATGCCGTTTTAAAGTACACAAAGTCTACCGTTCAACTTGCACTATCAGAGCACTGAATAAACAAACGGACTGTAACAAACGAATGTGCAGAATAACAAATCATTTTAGAGGTGGACAAATATTAAACAAAAAAGGCGCCCATCGCCGTAAAGCACTGAAACGATTTACGAAAAGCGCTTTAATTAATTGCTATCCGAAGGTTTGTTGAAAATGCTTTGCAGGTTTTGAAAGCTTTGGGGATTTATGCAAAATTTTGACTATGAATAATTGTTTGTAGCTGAACAGTATTATCGACAAGCAAATCGATACTGTGGTATAACTGTGTATTTCCGTATTTCGTGGTTTTGTGGACAACATTGATAACTATTAATAAAAATAATAAAACATTTTTAGACGTATTACAGACTACGGACATTAAGATGTTTGACCTATTTTAAATGCACTTACCGTGGTTTTTACATCGTAAATGATCATTCATACTTAATTGATTTGTGATATGATAGCTTTCATTGGGTAGTTTTATTGCAATCGGATAAACGGTAAAAAGGCGAATACGGGATAAACAAAAAAAAACAACATTCATTTAAATATGATAACAGATAATAAATACAATGAAACAATGATATTTATATAAAAGTCAAGCAATAATTACAAGGTATGACAAACAATTGGTATTATAATTCAGCAAATAAACTGAGGCAAAATACAAGCAAAATAAACATAATTAAAATGTTGAAAACCTCTTAGCAATGCAAGCTATTACATCAAAAATCAATTAAGTATGCAGGATCATTAACAAAGTAAAACCAAAATAAGTGCATTTAATAAATAAAAAATCTAAATGTGTTATTATTTTTATTATAATGCCACTCCACCAAGTATTGACAGTGCATACCTTAAAAGTGATTGATAACTATTGTATAAGAAATATTCCACCAATTCTTTAACTGTTGTACCTCGTTGAGAAACATCAAGATGAATAAAATAAAAAAAAACTTAAAAACTCCTCAGAACGATGACAAAAACCTTATGCTCCACTCTTCATTTTCTTACAGCATTTTTTTCAATAGTGGAAGTAAACGTGGGAGAAGTCACCAGCGTTGCCAGATTAAAAATTAACGCCCTAGGAGAAAAATCTGGGCATGTATTATAACAATAGTAAGGTTCTCAAACTAAAGTTAATATTACTAGCAATTCTTGCTAGAATTGAACCTTTTTTAATGTATCTAAGACAAAAATTCTCTTAAGGGGTAAGTGTTTTCCCCACCAAGGCACAAGCAAAAGCAAAGTGCACAATGAACTTGAATTGACGCATAGTCAATAGTTTGTATGGCTTATATAAAGGGTCTTTTTATAAGGACGCTTAGTTTTGAAATGTAAATAAAACAAGTTGTTTGTGAGATTTCGACTAAATTTTAATTTCATTTATAAGTATATTTTACGGCATTAAATATGGAATATAGCATCAAATGTCTGCCAATATCTATTCATTATAAAATGGGGCATGTCACTAAAGTTGACTTTTTTGACAAATTTGGGTAAACTTCCAACTGCTCCAGAACCCAATCAGGCGTTGTCTGTGGTCGTTTACCTGAAGTTCCTTGGTTAGTTGGATTTTATACGGGTGCAGACATAAGGCCCGATTCAAAATTCGCCAAGTTGAAGTCGCAGAAAAGCCAAGTTCTTGTGAACAACGAGAAATAAGCTGCCTTGGGTTTTCCTGTACACTTTCACACACAGCAGCAATGTTTTCACCAGACATTGTATTTTGATGACGTACAGGTAGGTGTTGGCCGATTATTTACCAAACCGGTTGACTCAAATTTGGCCACTAAACAATGAATAATCTACTCAGCAGGACAAAGTAACATATATTGAGCGTCCCTATTGAAATACCTTTTATTTACTATTTAAGAATACAAGTAGGTCACTATGTTTAATTGTTACTATCTTAATCTGGATGAATAAGCGAATATATTGAAGGATATTGACATTATTTTTGACTGCGAGATTTACTGGCACAGTTCGTTTTCGCTTGCAAAAATTGTATCCATTGTAAAATGCAATTATTTGTTTACCAGTGAATAACTGCAGCTAAAATTTTTGCCGAGTCACTTAGTACTATTAAGATAACAAAAGAAAATAATATGATAACAGACAATGAATAATTGATTGCAAGCTTCTAAATGCAGACAAGAGAGGAGCTGGCTATCTGACAATAGCAGAAAATAGATTATCAAGGCAAACCGTTGTTTGGTTTAATTCCCAGGTTTGCAGAAAATGAAGGGTTTACAAACAAGTCGATCCGGCATAAAAATTTATTAGTTAAATTGAGTTGATTCACTGTTGTGTAGCTAAATAAAATAAGCTGACTTTTGTATTTGTCGACTTACGGGTCGTCTTAGCTGGGCGAATCTGGGCGAGGCGATCCGGCGCGGCTTTGAAAGCGGCAGAGTTTTAAAATATCAAACGGTCCTCGCCCATGCAAGTGTCATATGTAGGCGAAGCGAACCGGTCAGGACGGCATATGTCGCAAGTCGCCTCAAGTGCGCACTCATGGCGCACGCGAATCGCTTGAAAATATGAAACGGTCCAAGCTCACCAGAGCGTTAATTGCGTCTGGCCGAGCGATGGCACATAAGACCTTTGATCAACTACGTTTTAAATTGACTGGATTCGCCTAAATTCTCTTGCCGGTTCGCGTCGCTTACCTAAGACACGGGGTTAGACATCTAAGAGCACTGTTTTTTAGGGGGCTATTTTAACCTAGCCATCCCGAACACTATAGATTTTGTCCCAACAGCTACTTTACCTTGAATATCTATCTTAATACTAGTGATACGATGTCTAAACTTTTGGTATTTTTAAATCATAGTTTTTTACACCTTTTGCGGAAAAAAATATGATATCAATTGGCTTGTTGCGCCGTAATCGATTAAAAAAGAGAAGAAGTCGGAATTTTTCAGTCTAATAAGCGAAAAGAGAACGTGACTATAGTGAGTCGTAGATAACATGGACGGAGTGTTTCATATGTGGCAACAATAAAAGGCGATAAGCGATAAGATAAGAGATAAGGTTATGTGACTTTGAGCGCGGTTATTGGCTTGTTAGTCCGCCATAGCCGTTGGAGTGGAAACGTCGTCGTTTTCATGCGCGACTTAAATATGAATAAAATATCGGTAAAATATAAAAAATAGGAATTTTTATATGATTTTTTTTTTCAGAACGATGTATAAATATACGTCAAAGCATAATCAATCATTTTTTTATTGCAGTCTATGCCAATAAGGCCAAAACACTGGGGTCTTTTTTTAACCCCCTTCGGCCTTAGAGTCATTTTTCAAGGATAGTCCTACGAAGGTTAAAAAATGAGTTTATTTGAATTGACTACGTGGGAAATCGAAATAAGGATCTATTATTTGGCGTCCACATGAAAAGGTCGCAGTTGGAGCGAGTACGTAAACAATTCTGCGTTATCATTATTTCAAAAAATTCAATTTTTTTCGTTTCACTCTCTTGAAGCTCGAAGATAGATTTCAATATTGAAACATTTTTCTTTTCTTGTTAGGGGCCGAGATCATAGCTCTGACATCCTTAAGACTTACCTGAGTAGTAGTAGACAATTTCAAGCGTTTTTTTTGTCAGAACTTGTTTGCTGTGTAGGTCTTTTGAGTCACCAGTCACAAGGGCTGTTCGGCTGATAAATGCACTGCATGTTGTGGTTAAAATCTTTGGAAATGAACTCGGTGCTTTTTTTTAAAAATAATATTATGTAATTACTATGTTTCTTTTTTTGTTTCATGGACATTAAAGTGTCAGTAAATGACAATGTTTTTAATATTCTTACATGAAAGCGTTTATTTTAAAAGTTGTTTGGTAGTAAAATTTTATGAAAAAATGAATTGGACATATTGATCAATGTTTAATACTATGAATACAAATACATAAACTAGCTTACAATACTTTTTCTTGTTTTTATGTTGTATGTAAGTATGCACCTTTATGTCTAAAATTCACATAGTAAAAATAGAAAAGTGCGGCTCTTTGTTGACATTAGTGCAGCTTCCATTGAAAAATTTAATTCTTTTTCTCATGTTAACCGTAGTCTTGACAATTTTATTCATGATAATAAATCTTCATTGAAGATCATGACACCAAGTATCAAGCTGTAAGCGGAATACCATCTTTTCTCATACAGTGCACACGAAAGAGATGGGGTAAATTGTTCTTACCTGACCAGCCGACAAGCGTTGTCAGCTTAAAGACGGTTGCCAAGATCGACAGAACGCTTAGTCGTGCTTATAAATATTGTTCATAAATCTGATAAAAAAACAACTATAAAATATTAAGGGATATTTTATATGTGGCTTACGACCTGGATTTCGCCTTTCGGCATCTTCAGGCATTTCGAACGGACAGATGTACTTGAACTAACGCGTAGTAAACAGTTTGAATCATTTATATACAAAAATACACGTCGTCACTAAGTTAAAATGCTATTTAAATATGAATTAGCGAGTTTAAATGATTTAAAATATCTGGTGTAATCGTGCCTTGATATTTTAAAATAATATTTTTTACGATTGTTACAAAAAGTACAAACGATTCAAATTTAAATAATAAGAGTTTAATTTCCGTTTGTGAATTGTTTGCCGCCGCGTTGTTCCTAACCTTAATTCCCAAGACACAAACGGGCGTGCGCAGTATGGCCAGCAATAGCATGAAACCCAATTAATTAATCCGTGGTGCACCGAAGCCCCCACAGGTAGGGATTCCAATCCCGGGCCAAAATTTTGATCCCGGGATTTCGGGATTGCAATAAGTTGGTCCCGGGATCCCGGGACCAGTCCCAGGATCTGGGATATTTTTCTTATTTATTTAATATTAGCTATGTTATTTTATCGATAAAAATAGCTTAAAATGAATAATACAATTTATTTTGACATTTGTTTAGTAAAGGAATTCAGAAATGGCGAGGTGAATTCCATGAGTAATGCATAATTGATGTTCAGGCATTACAAATTTCCCAACGCGAACCATAACGCTTGCCCCGTCTGTTACTATAGAAACTATATCATTATTTAATGATATATGATGATCTTCCAGACGTTTCTCCAATAATTGTACACAAACATCGGCTGGCATTGATCCATGCACCCGAGATAAACCAATATTCCAAAATTTTCCAGTTTCACTGTGGACGTTAATGTTCATGTATCGTTTATTGGCGACCGATGTCTACTCGTCAAACGTCAAACTAAAACGTTTTCCATTTTTTTTAAATTCATCAATTTCTCCAAAAATATTATTTCGAATTTTCTTACTGTATTCGACTACACGATTCCTTATCATAGTTGCAGAAGAAGGAAGAGACTGGTATCCTTTGGCGTTTAGAGCTGCTCTCAAATCAATCGATGTAATAAATATATTGAATGGTAAACCATCTCGGGATGTCATCCGTGCAAGGACAGCGTCAAGTGATTGATCTTATTTGGTTAAAAATAGTCGGATATTAATTTTATTTTCAACGGTCGATCAGGCGATTTGGTGGGTTGATCCATGAAGGTGAGAAGATGGCCCATGAATTTTCATTTTGTGTATTGAAAGCAGATGTGTATGCAGCCCTTTGGTAGATCCTCCGCCAGTTTTTAGAATCACACTGCACTTTACATTTAGCTGTAGCTCCATCCGTTGAAAAGTATTTCCATATTGAATTCATATCACCATCTTTTTGTGAATATTATATTTTGCTTGTTTATCCATTATATTATAAACACGCTAAATCTTGAGCGAAACGCTCCAGAGCACAGCATTTGTCGTACTGCCCGCGCAATGGAGGGGATTACAGACATCTGGTCCTAGAGGTGGGACTGGTGGGAATAATCTGATGCAGCATACGCGTTTGTGTGACACGATCCACAAAATATGTTTAAATAATTCGATCGTGCTTGATAAATCAGTTAATCCCGAAATTTCGGGATTGTGTTGTCTGATCCCGGGACTCATCAGGTACTTAAAAACGGCGGGATCCCGGGATCACGGGATCCGGGATCCCGGGATTGGAATCCCTACCCACAGGTGAGTAGACAGCATGCCACTGCCCTCTCTGTATAGGCAAAACAAATAATAATAGAGAATTGCAGTGGTTTGAAGCTCAGGTATGTGCTTAATAGAATATTGATGAGAAATTGCTTCACGAGCTTTTATTGTTCTTATATTAAAAATACGAAATGTGAATAAAGTTTTGATTCATTCGAATACAGTTTTGTATGATTAACTTTTACCAGGCTGAGGGTGAAACAGTCGACCATCACTGAGATTTTATCTTAATATTGGTGATACAATGTGTAAGCTTTTGGTATTCTTAAGTCATTGTTTTTTTACATCTTTTGCAGTAAAAGAATATGATTTTGATCGACTAGTTTCGTCGCAATTAAACAAAGAAGAAAATAAGTCGGATTATTATTGGCCGAAAACCATTTATATTGTCGCTACCAATTGCTAGTAATAAAACTTCACTGCCCATACGCGATAAGATAACGTTATCTGATCTCAAACGCGCCTCTTTCAACGAAAACTCCAAATCAAATGGATGCTTTTTACATAAAAAGGTGTAGATAAGAAGTCACATTCACAGTTTTGATGTCGCCAGTCTAGAATAAACAAGAACATGGTCAGGTTATCTCATTCATGCGCGACTTAAAACATGAAAATTCGACGAAACCGATTTTCATATTTTTTTATAGAACGATGTATAAAGATACGTCAAAGCATAATCAATCATTTTTTGATTGCAGTCTATGCTTACTAGGCCATACCGGTGGGTTCTTTTTACACCCCTCTTCGGCCTACGAGTTAATTTTTAAGAACAGTCTTTCGAAGACTAAATTTATTCTCATCTTCAACGGGAACGATGTAAAATTTAATATTTAAAGTTTAAGTTGGTTTTACTCGCCATAACTTAATAATTTATATGCAGCCAGCACATGGTAACCGTATACTGTGCTTCGAAAACAGATGCCTGCGGCGAATATTAGAAGTGCTGTGGTTTGACTTTGTCAGGAACACGGAGGTAAGAGAATGGACAAATCAGCCCTTTAGTACGTCCAAAATAACAAAAGGTGACGATGGACCTGGCTTGGACATGTGCTGCGGATGCCTCAGGAGAGCCTGAATCACGTATGTCTTTACAATCAATATGGCCTTCGATCACCATACTCAGCGGAGCTACGAGACGCCAGGATGACCTGAGAGGAAGCGAGGAAGTTGGCGGGTGATAGAAAACCGTGTGAGAACTGGAAGCACCGTGTGGTGGCTACATGCTCTGAATAGGAAGTGGATATGGAAACAAATGATGCTTAATTTCCGTCCGAATCTTTGATAAGATAAAAGCCGAAATAGCAATCAACTATACAATGTCAGTAGGACTAAAATACATTGATATCTGTATCACCTTATTATAATGGAGTTCTACCAAGTATATGCCAATTCAATCATTAAAATGAATGCATCCATTCCGGTATTAAAGCGCGCGAACCCTCTGCTCTTATTGGAAGACAAAGGGCTATCAAAGTAGTCACGCTTGAAAAAAAGCAAGTATATAAATAATAACACATTTTTTTATTGGATCAGGACCGGTTTCGCTCATGGCGAGCATTATCAACTGATAAAAAATACAACGAAACCGTGTCTTACTTTACTTTAGTATAAATATCACTTTTTCGTTGTATTTTTGTAAGTTGATAATGTTTGCCGACAGCGAAACCGGACCTGATCCTGTTTTTTTTAATGTTAAAATAAGTGCTGCGTCCGGTCCATGGTGCAGTGGTTAGCGTCGTTGGCTTCCTTGTCGGACCACCCGGGTTCAATCCCCGGTGCGAGCAGATTTTGACAGTCGATATATCGATTCTGCTCAGAGGCAATGGGTGTTTGTGTTGTTAAAAATGCCTCTCCCACCTTTACAAACACAAGACAGTGACTCATGACAGCGATTATCTAACCATTAGTCCTGCCCCAAGTCCTCGTATCCTTTCCATCCCTACTCTCTTCAAAAAGGAGAGGTTGAGCAATTGAGTAACAAGCAGTTCTCGTAGAAAAACATATGTTGAGATAAACTCCGTGAGTCCATATGTTCCAAGTTGGGAGCGGACGTGGTTAAAAAAAAGGACTAAAAAGTGTTATTATTTTTGTTATAATGCCATTCCACCAAGTATTGCCAGTGAACACTTTAAAACTGAAGTATAAAAATAATTCAGTAATTAAGTATTTCGACTGAGGGTGCTTGATGGGATTTCAATATCAAATTTGAATTGTTTGAATTTTGTACTTTTCGATGAGTTTTGTCGCTAACGACCCGGGTTTCGCCTTTCGGCATCTTCAGGCATTCCGAGTACACGGATGTACTTGAACTGATTCAAAGTACATCTTTGCACTTGAAATCCTTGAAGTTAACCGAAAGGCGAAACCCGGGTCGTTAGCGACAAAACTCATGGAAAAGTACAAAATTAAACAAATTCAAATTAAAATAATTAATAGAAATCTTTCTTTCATCTCACTGCACGAAGAAAATATCTTGTCTGTAACACAACAAGATAAAGCGACTTCTCGTATTAAAGGCAATCAGACATATTCTTTTACAGAACAGTGATATAATATCGAATTGCAGACGGTATCTCTCTACTCGTCTAATACATCTTTGTTTCTGTCATTTCAAGGAAGCGTACAATATTGCTGTTTCTATTTCACACCTGTTTCTGACAGAGGAGATAGCTTCTCCAAAATTCATGAGGGTAAAATTGCAGTATTCAGACACGTGGCTAATATTGTTCTGACGAAATTTTACTACTCGATACTCGAGAAGGGGAGATGTCGAGTAATTGGAGTCCCTAGTGTTAAGGTACGTTTTGTTAGATTCTGATGAAGGTAAATTTGCAGAATACAGACACGTAGCTAATATTGTTCTGACTTTTGATGGTAGTTTTGCATTCCTTGCTTCATTTTGGACCTATATAGCTTGGCGCAGATGGATTTCGTTAGATTTTGTGGTCGTGGTGTAGTTTTGAAGTTTGCAATTTTGTGCGTTTGTCACCGACGAGCGGTCGGCCATTCGCGAGTAGCTAAGTGGTGCCAACTGTGGTTTGAATCTGGGGAGCTCAGTGTTGCCAACTAACCTAACCTAACCTAACCTTCTTATTGCCCCTTCCACCACAACCAAAAAATCTAAAGAAATCCATCTGCGCCATAGCCGCCAGTCGTACGCAATAGCATTCAACTGAATAAAATAGTACATCCGATGGCTTCGGCGGTAACTTTGTGGAAATTCATTTTTATATAAAATTTAAAATAACTTTGATTATTCCATGTATTGTACTACTAACTGTGACACGTGTTTCACCTCTTTCAGAGGCATCTTCAGACAGATTAGTAAGTCTGAAGATGCCTCTGAAAGAAACGAGACACGTGTCACAGTTAGTAGCACAATACGTGGAATAATCAAAGTTATTTTAAATTTTATATTAGAATAAAATAATATTTTTTGTAGAACTAAAATACATTGCTATTTTTTATATGTGTAATAAGTATTATGCCTGACGGAATAAAACGTTTTTCTTAGATTGAAAGAATAAACAGATTTCTTTTCTGGGGACGCCTTCATTGTAAGTGTGTTTAAAAAAGACGTCGTTTACTACTTACCTTTCAAAGTTGACATATTGGTTTATGCCTTTGTACGCTTCTTATCAAATCGTATATTTTCTATACGATTTCATTTTAAAACCGTGTCAAAACTAAGATATATGGAAATTGCGTTACTATTTTATTCCCTCTGCCGTATCATACGTAGAAGTGAAAAGAAACATAAAACAATGTGACGAATTTAGATTTTTATTTTTTACTCTTTCAAATATTATTTACTTATTCAAATGTGTTTTTATAGCACTATATTTTTGACAAAATAAACGTTTTTGAAAGAATTGAATCTGATTTGAATATACAAATTAAAAAAGTAAATTTACCCCTATCCAAACGGATAAAATATTGAAAAAACTAAAATCATTGAGTTTTTCAGTGAATGTTTGATTTCCAAGGAGTCTTGATCAATAGTTTTGACCGCTTTAAATCAGTAGTCACCAACCTGTGTTCCGTGAAAAATATGTTGTGGCCAGAGAATTAATTGCAGTATTGGTATCAAAGCTTATAAATAATTAATAAAGTTTTTACAACGAAAAACACAAAAGTATTTTATATAAAATTTAAAATAACGTTGATTATTCCACGTATTGTGTGACTAATTGTTACACGTGTTTCGCCTCTTTCAGAGGCATCTTCGGACTTACTAATCTTGCTTCATTACTTAAGCAAACTTTGCGGTAGTATGCTTCTGAAAGAGGCGAAACGCGTGAAAATTAGTCACACAATACGTGGAATAATCAAAGTTATATTAAATTTAATATTTAACCGTTCAGACGCCACGGCGTGCAGGCACGCAAACGCGATCACGAGCTTATTAATGAATAATTTAAATGCAATATTATGCAGAGACACCTTTTGGAGGCAATGTAATTGTTAGAATACCCATATGTTGAACCGTTTTCTTTTTATTTGAAGTTGGGCCAACAGACGTCACTAGTGCTGGCACCTTATTGTCGCAATGATCGCTCGATTGATAGAGCGCATCAGAGTGAGAAGAGAATAGCTAAATATCAGTAAGTGCGAGTAGACAACACATAGTATTTTGTGCTATTTATAAAATAAAGTTTATTCTAAAAAATATAACTTTCCAGTAATAACAAAATAATTCTAATTTATTCATAAATATCATTATTCTTTTGTGGCAGCCCTAGATGCAATTTAGGCTACCTATATAATTTGTTTTACTATAGAAAAATATATATATATTTCATATTTTTATTTATAATATTAATTGTTTTTGGCAGCCCTAGAGACGTTTATTAAATCTTGTACTTTTTATATATTTTTTCACTTTTCTATAAAATTATTTTCCGGGTATGTTACGTTGCATTTTTATGGAAAAAGCGATGATTGCAAATGGTGGCGTACAGCAAAAATCCATGGAATTGGCTTGGCGTTTAAAGGGTTAATGAATGTATGAAGTTACCGCCGAACCCATCGAAAGTACAAAAGTATTTCTAATTTTTTTTTATAAATGTAATTTTTATGATCATTATTAAGTTAAAATAGTCGTCAAAAAGGATGTGCGAAAGTGAAGTGAAAGCGATGTGTTGAAGACCTCTTAGCAATGCAAACTAATACCTAATAATATTAGCAATGCAAAATAATACCTGATAATAATTATATGCCTTACTTTATTTAGCTCATTTTGATTACATTAAAGCAAATGAAAAATACACTTGATAAAGACAATTGACCTCTTGAACTGGCTTCACTAGGGATTGTTCATGACTGCTCCGTCAGCAACGATGGAAAGAGCATACAACTTGAATACGCACACTTAACTTATAGACCTTGAAGTTCCATCAAATGAATATCCAAAAAACCTAATAATGAAACCATTCGGCCCAGATCCATCTGAAAGATTGGCGACCGCTGTTCTAAATTCTTACACATTGTAAAGTAAAATATAGAGCAATGATAATAATATGATTCTTCGTTTCAAAATTCAATGCTGTAGCAACTCGCGATATAAAGTTGTCAGCTGTTTATGACAGGTTATTATTTGTATGGATAAATTGCCCTTTCCTCGAAATAATATTTCCCCCGATCGTTTTATCAACGTTATTTGAAACAATTTAAAAACGAATAACGTTAGTTCAGTTTATTTTGATGTCTTTTGTGAAACAAAAAGCTAATACAGCTTAGAGCCACCATGTACAAAACATATCAATTCATTCTTTTAAAGAAGCTTCAATTAATTCTAAATAAATAAAGCAAGTATCTACTTTCACATATAATGTTTATAAAGATCAATGCTGGTTTTATGCATCGCGAACCTAATCAACTGATGACTCAGGTGATAATGCTTGCGATGAGCAAAACCGATCTTGATCTTAATAATATTATATGTGGAAGAAGTACAAACAAATGTATTTTATTTATTTAAAAGGCGAAGGGCCAGATAATCAATTCTCAGATAGTTCGAGGGCCGGATTGGTAAAAGTGATTTAACTATCGATATTTTTACTGTATATAAAACTGAAAATTTCACTATTTTATATTGTTGTTCATCGACCGTGAAAAGTTCTGAAGAATAAAATGTGATTGATATTTGTCATATTGGGCCGCTAGAAATGTCAATGCGAGACGCAGGTGGTGCATTATAGATCTAAAATAATGCTTTTTCACCATAATAAGAAAGAAGAAAGAAAAAAGTATTAATCCCTTCAGATAAAAGATTATTTGTTTTATACCATTTGTTTGGAGCATATGAACTCCTCACGGAGTTGATCTCAACATATTTTTTTCTACGAGAACTCAGTGGCTCAACTTCTTTTTTTTGAAGAGAGTAGGGATTAAAATCATACAAGAACTAGAACAGGACTAGTGGTTAGCTTATTGTTCTCACTTCACGCCGCTTTTGACGGGATCGCAAGGGTATTAAAAGGATTTTTAACAACAAAAATACCCATTGCCTTCGCATAGAATCGATAAACAAAACTGCTCGTACCTGAACTTGAACCCGAGATGCCAACGACGTTGACCCATGCACCATGGGCCGTGCAATATATCATAGTCATTTGAAATATTGTGAAGACAAAGTTGTGATCATTTTAAGGTGTTCACTGTCAATACTTGGTAGAATGGCATTATAATAAAAATAATTAAACAATTTAAGTACTTATTCCACACAAATTGTATTGGATCAAGAGCGGTTTCGCTCATGGCAAGCATTGTCATCTGATACGAAATAAGAAATACAACGGAACAGTGATATTTATACACAAGGTATGATAAACAATTGGTATTACAACTAAGCAAATAAATTGAAGCAAAATATAGACAAATATACAATAATTAAATTGTTGAAGACCTCTTAGGATTGCAAGCTATTCAACATCAAAAAACAAAGTGATTTTTCAAGTATTTTGTCCACCAGTAATTTTGCAAGCAAGAAGTGATCATAGTAATGAAATGAATTTGTGAACGAATATTTTGACTCAATTAAAAGGGATTATGCAACAAAAAATCAACTATCAATATGCTAACGTAGGTGGTGTAACGTGGCTACTATGAGAGTCGATTAGATAGGGTGCAAGTCAACGTAGCGGTCATCAATCGTACAATCGTAGAATTTTCCTAACGAATTGACTCTTATGGGAACCATATTTTAGCACTTACTCGTATGTTAACGTATTGCATAATTCTGTCTAATTAGAGTGTTAGCGCTGTGCTTTATTTACATTAGAGTGCAATACCTCTTCGTCTTGCGCTTAAGCGTCAGTCACACTCTACACACTAAATTAAAATAAGCCATACCACATAACCGTGATAGTATCGTTAAATTTACTACCAAAAACATATAACACTTTAAACAAAGCCTTCGCGGCCATACGCTATAAATATAAGGTAGTAACCCCCGTCACGGGGCTTCCGAAAGGGAAATCACATGTGCGCTACAAACACAGCCCTCGGCGTAGCGATCGTAGCACCGGCGTAGACGCGCAGGCTTTCACGCTATTTGGCAAATGCGGCGTCCCCGGGGGTCGAACCGGGTCGCCCGTGCCTATTCTATGAATATGTAACAGTTCTACGCCCATGAATATTAATCGAGAGTCTTTAGATACGACGATTCACATAGCAAGCGAAGCGGTGATAATTATGCTTAAATTAGTGAATACAAAGATCGTTTGTCTAATCTTAATTCACACTTAGATCAACGGCCTGGAATGATGGCTTTGTTTTTAAATATTATCCTCAATTTTGTGTATTGCTTCTGTGAGAATTCGTTCTGCACTTTTAACCATTGAAGGAGTATGTACATACTTTGGTGAAAACAGTACAATGAATTAAATTCAATATATAATTTTAAATGACTTTATTGATTCAATTGGCATTTACTTGGTAGAACTGAGAAAAATAGCAATTTATTTTAATTCTACAGAAATTATTATATATATTTGTTGACATCTATTTCGGCTTACGCCCTCGTCAGAACTATGTTTTGAGCGTGCATTAGATCATGTATATATACCGTTTAGATAAGGTACACAATACATCTTCTTCTCTGTTCCACCATCTTAATTTTATATGGTAATAATAAGTTATTGGATGTGACAAAGTGATTCGACAAGTGTAATGTAAGTGAAAGCAAATCTGGGTTTTTACTAACTGTGAAATCCAACTCTGTAGTATCAAAACTAATTGAAGAAAACCAAATTATTATTTTTTTATAAAATCACTGAAAGTACTGAAATTAAATCATGTTACTTTTAAATTTAAAATGACTTTTATTACTCCACGTATTGTGTAAGCCAACCTTTGCGACAACTTAAGCAGCTTTTCCAATGGTAAGTTGGAAGATGTCTCTGAAAGAGGCGAAACTCTTGTCACAAATAGTAGCACGATACGTGGTATAATCAATACAGTTGGGTTTTCCTGCACACTTTCACACACAGCACCAATGTTTTCACCAGATATTGTATTTTGATGACGTACAAGTAGGTGTTGGTCGATTATTTACCAAACTGGTTGACTCAAATTTGGCCACTAAACAATGAATAATCTACTCAGCAGGACAAAGTAACATATTTTGAGCGTCCCTTTTGAAATACCCTTTATTTGCATTCGTTATTTGTTTGTTTCAAATGGTAAGTTATACATGTTAATAAGACTTATCAATATGAGGTTAAACTATACAATATTGCAATCGATAAAGGTCTTGCATTGAAGTTGTTCCGAATCAAATGCTGAATGAAATCCAGAACTAAAATTACTTTGATAACTTACACAAATGACAGCTTTCAAACATTCAATTCAATAGAAGAGAACTTGTACTTAAACGTGTATTCATTTGTATTAAGTAAAATTTTGTGCTTTTCGATTGCTTCCAGTGAGATATATAATATTACTATAGACTTTAACAGTTTGAAACTTAGTATATACTCACATACAATTTTAAATACAGTAGAACCTCGATTATCCAGATTAATTGGGGATGAAGATAGTCCGGATAAGGACAAATCCGGATAATCGGAAAAATCATAATTGACAGGAAAAGACAAGTATATTCAGTATAAATCATTTTTATTTCTTTAGATTAATACATAGCTTTAATAAAAAAATATTTTTTAATGAAAAAATCAATTATCGATTTCTGCATAAAGCTAGCTTTTCTTTTCGATGCTGCCAAATCACGAATACTTTTAAGACACATAAGTTGTCTTGAATAGCACTCTTCTTGACTCTCAAGCGACTTCATGGCGACATCTAAACACTGAAAAGCTTCAGAATGTGTAGGACCAATATTTCCCCCCTCACAAATCTCTTCTATGTCTTCTTGATCTTGTTCCTCTGAGATTGATATTTCTTTAATTATTTCGTCATCATTCAAAGTTTGGAATCCAGGATCGTTTGCATCGCTATTTAACCACTCGGTTATATCTTCTTCGTCGCATTTAGCACATATTGAAAGTTGTGTGATTGATTCCGCAATGTCTCCTTTATCCCTTTCTACTTTTCACGCAATTCGCCACGTGCAGATCAGCAAATTTGTAAAATTTTTGTTTATTTTGACCAATCCGGATAATCGAAAATCGGGATAATCGAGGATCAGCTGTAATTTAAGTATTATATTTACAAGTAGTGAGCACTGTAAGTTATAGTTATATAATCCTTCTCCATATCAAAAAAGAATTAGGTACGGTTAGATATGGTTAATAACAAAGAGGGTAGGCATGGTCAGGTCCGCGAAGCAGTCGTCAACGTCGTTGGCTGTTGAGGTGGGCAACACAGGTATTGAGTCCTCGTAACAGCAGCATATTTTTAAGTCGATTTATCGGTTCTGCACAAAATATATGGTAAAAGCAATCTTTTCCACCCATCCGATCCTGTAAGCGTGGCGTAGCGAGGGCGACGAGCTTATCACTTGTAATGTTCTAGGCATATTATTTATATTCCTATTCTAATCGAAAGAATACTTTCATTGGATTCGGCGCTGTCTTTGTGAAAGTTCATTTTAATATAAAATGACTTTGATTTTTCCACGTATTGTGTTACTAACTATGACGGGTGTTTCGCCTCTCTCTGAAGGATCTTCGAACTTACTGTCGCAAAGTTTGCGAAAGTAATAAAGCATAATTGATTCTAATTCTAATTTTAAAATGATAATTTACAAAATGGAGTTTGGGAGTTTTCGTTTTTACATGGAGCAAGAAGCGGGGTTATAGAAACAAAGCAAACAAATAATTATGCTACTAATGACGTAAGCATTACAGAATTTTAACTATTAAGGTGCAATCAATTGGGAAGGGTTAATCCCTTTGGAAATAAATTAAACAGGGCCGAGCAACTTTCCTATTTAGAATATTTTTTTTTTTTGTAAGAAATAAATAAAAGTATGAAGGCTGTGGAGAAGTTAAAAAAAAGTACGACTCCGACTCCGAATCCAGGATTTACCAAAAACAGAACTCCGACTCCGACTCCCACTAAAAAAGGTTTAATTTCGTCACGGTTTTTTCCGACCATTCCAATTTATGTGTATTTAATTAACTATCAACTAACCAATCCGGCCAATAGCCAAATTTTACATAATGCTTACGGAGTGCACAAATTTGTGCGTTTGCTAATTGGCCGTTAAATACGAAATGGCATGCTAATTACCAAAGTGATTGAAAGGCCCCGTTAACAAAGTGTTATACAAAAATAAAAATGTAAAATTTTTCAAAATTTTCAACTCCGAGTACGACTCCGGCAAAGACACCGCGACGACTCCAACTCCGATCCCAGCCAAAAATCCCTGACTCCACAGCCTTGAGAAGTATTAATAGTAAAGAAGTATGATGAAATAATTGGCGTCAGCTGTAAAGCCATGTGTTGTTTTTTCGGTAAATTATGGATATATGGTGACGGGACAGAATTTTTGTAAAGATTTATGAAAAATAAGTACATTAAATGAAATGAATGTAAGGTTTACGATTTTTTTTTAAATTTTTCGTCTTTAATTTTTTATTTATTATTATTTGAAGATCCTAAAGAATACTTCGCAATAAGTATGAAATCGAGTTGTTTTAATTTACAGGAGAAAAAATGCAACCACAAACTACAGAAATAATAATAGTATACAGATGGAGACAGTCACATAAGTTTATTATTTACTTAAAATAAAAAGAATAATTTTATTATATGCTAATATTAAAAAACAAATTCTTCTTTCAGAACTCATACAATAATCAGTAATATTATTCAGATATAATCATTTTGATTCCAAATTTTATAATAATCCACAAGAACTCAAAGAGTAAAGTCAAAACATAAAATTATAAGCCAGTATGTATAAATTTTTTGAGCTTAGCTCGAGAGGATTGGGATTCTGCCCCGTGACCATATATCCATAATTTACCGTTTTTTATTCAATAAATAAATAAATTTTAATATCACTGTTTTAAAATGTCCGTAACCAGCTTGGTTTCTGCTATTGACTTTTTCGTATTAAAATTGTTTTGAAACACATCCTAAATAGACAATGGTACGATTCAGTTCTCTCAAGTTCACAATGTGGACCATTTAACAATAAGCTTTGTGCTTAATCCCAAATGATCGGATGGAATTATCTGATACATAGATATTTTGGTATAACTGCGACGAATATGTGTTCAAAATCCGCTTTGAATACGTAACCCCAATAAAACGTCGATATGATAATATGGAAATAGTAAAGTTATTTCTATACAATATCACAATGATGGTGAGTTAACATGACAAGATGATTTTAGGGAAAAAAGTATTTTAAAATATATACTGAAGGTGCTTGATGTGAAATAATAAGAACTTAAAATGGATATTATTTGTATTATAATGCTACTCCACCCAGTATTGACAGAAATATAAAAAGTAGAAAAAGGTATGCCATAAAAATAAACAAGTTTCTTTACCAATTTGATTTATACAAATTCGATGATTACATTTTAATTAATAGCATATTCACCTCACCAATTGTTTTATATACATTTTCATTATTTATATTTAATGTTATATCGTTATAGCGTTGGTCGTGTGAGGGTGCATTTTTTTTTATCTAATAAATGGCTTTATCATAAAAATAATAAGCCATTTTTAGTTTTTATTCCGCAAAAGATTTATAAAGATCATCACCGCGTTCGCCCATCGCGAGCATTATCAATTGATAAGAAATACAACGAAACATTGATATTTATACAAAAGTTAGGCAGGAATTACAAGGTATGTCAAAAAATTGGTATTACAACTAAGAAAATAAATTTAAGCAAAATTGACTAATATAAAATTTAAAATAACTTTGATTATTCCACGTATTGTGTAACTAACTGTGACACGTGTTTCGCCTCTTTCAGAGGCATTTTCAGACTTACTATCGCAAAGTTTGCTTAAGTAATGAAGCAAGATTGATTCTAACATTTTAAATTATGAAATTAAAAAATGGATTACGGGTTTTTTTCTTTCTAAAGGAAACAAGGAAAGGGTTGATAAAATCAAAACAATGCAATCACATAATGATACTTAACGATACTATGTGATTGCATTGTTTCGATTCTATCACCCCCTTCCTTGTTTCCTTTAGAAGGAAAAAAACCCGTAATCCATTTTGTAAATTCATAATTTAAAATGTTGGAATCAATCTTGCTTCATTACTTAAGCAAACTTTGCGATAGTAAGTCTGAAGATGCCTCTGAAAGAGGCGAAACACGTGTCACAGTTAGTTACACAATACGTGGAATAATCAAAGTTATTTTAAATTTTATATTAAAATGAGGTTCCACAAAGTTACCGCCGAAACCATCGAAAGTACCAAGTTTACTACTGAAAATGTCCTCTTCAAAAATCAGAGCATTGATAAACTGAACGGCCCTTATGACTAGTGAATCAAGTGTCCTTGCGAAAAAGAAGTTCTGATAAAAAATATGGCAGACCATAGTTTATATTGCTATTCTAGCTGTCACGTATATTTTTAATCCATGAGGGCTTTTCTTTTTATTCATTTTGCCTACGTAACATTTGAACTTAAATTTGAAGTTACCGCCGAAACCATCGAAAATATTAAAATTGACTAAAATTAAAATTTTAATTATGGTTTATTTTGTTACTAATTGACATGAATTTAAACAGTAACACCTTAGCGTATTCAAGCGGTGTTACAATGTCATTGGAATCGTAAAATTTTGTGTACTTTACCATGAGTTTAGACAACGATCCGGATTTCACTTTCTGCATCTTCAGATATTTCAAGTGCACAAATAACTGAATCTGTTATTCATTCGTGCTCTTAAAATTCCCAAATATGAGCAATACTGTTTTTAAATCGTTTAAATTTTACTTTTTTCATGAGTTTTGTCGCTTACGTCAGCGAAAATGAATTCGTGCACATGAAATGCCTGTAGATGCCGAAAGGCGAAACTCGGGTCGTAAGCCACAAAAACCAAAAGAATCAAACTTAATATTAAAATTCCGCCAAGTACCTTCAGACGAAATATAAAATTATGTGAAAATAATCACTTTAAAATATATTAAGTTATGTGTATGGGAAGACAGTGCTTTACGATACGATTCAATGTGAAAGGGTTGTCTTAATGTTCGTCATAAAAATGTACATGTTTAAAAAATTTCTTTATTTTGAATCCAAATATCTTACAAACTTCTTTGCGCACAAAGGCTGGCTTAATTTTCTGTTTATTTTTTTCTTCCTTTTCAAAACCTCACACTTTACTACTCTTTGGCAAAGGCATTTAAAATAATTGAACAATTAAGAGGGGTATAAAAAACGTGCTGCGTTTACAGAAAAGAGTTTGTGTATCCTTTTGGGTAATTTAGGGTTGAAAATAACTACAACTGCTTTTGACCCCAGCGGGAGAGGAATATAACGTAAGCAGTCAGGGTTGAGTCGAGTTTTCTGTGAAAATTTGTCTCAAAATATTATTATTTAGATTGAAAAAAACTTCACTAAAATTTTTGTCTTCGATTAGTTTGATTCGTTTTCCAATGTATAGGCATTTGTGACATTTTCATTCCCTTTAGCCCATTTATTTCTTAATACGGGACATCCCGAGAGTGGCCAGTTTAAATTCCGCCTACTTTTGATGGATTCGGCGGTAATTTTGTGGAAGTTCATTTTAATATAAACTTTTAAATAACTTTGATTATTCGACGTATTTTGTAACTAATTTTAACACGTGTTTCGCCATCTTTGGACTTACTTTCGCAAAGTTTGCTTGAGTAATGAAGCAAGATTGATTATTATATTACAAAATGGAGTTTGGGATTTTTCCTTTTTACGGGAAGCAAGGAGGGGACTATAGAATCAAAACAAATAATTATACTACTAATGACGTTAGCATCACAAAATATAAACTAATGATATGCAATCAATCGGGTAGGGTTCGGTTTTAGCCATTTATTGAAAATAATGTAAGCAATGGCGAGCAGCCTGTCCTATTAAGGATGTACGACTATAGTATCGTTTATTGGAAAAAATACAATCAATAGCATTATAGCTAACGCCAATTCACAAAAGAATGGCAAAAAATACATAAAATACTATTGATATATAAATTAAAATGCTTTATTTAACCGTACTTTAAATACAAGAAGTTTTCTAGCACGCAATGGCCATATAAGAAATATGCGAATGACACGTCAAAGAAGAGTCAAATGTTATACCGAGATCAACAACTACAGACAAACGCTGGAAAGTCATATTCAATAAATCATATCTAGATATATTTGATGGGGAAATTGGAACGGTAGAAAAAAATACAGTGACGTTTTCAGTTCTTTTTTAATACCTAGACCAGTGGTCTCCAAACTCATTTTGGATGTGAGCTACTTTTAGAAATTGAAATTGTCTGCTGAGCTACTAATATATGACGGCTTTGGAACCAAAGTTAGCTTTCTACCAAAAAGCATTTTAGAAAAAAAGCACAACAACTGTTTTTATGCCGTTAAGTTAAATGCAGAATTTTGATTTCCTAGTAATGGTTAGGGCTCATAACACATCACATATTGATTTGTTTACCTACAAATAGAGTTAAAACATAATATTTATAAAATCCAGTCATTTTGCCATATTTTTTAAGAAATTTCAATTACAAATTTTTCAAGACTGCTGTTTTTACACCTAAACGATTGATACACTTTGATCGTAGGCAAATTTATACATATGGTTCAATATCCTATGCGAGCTACTGAAATTGCCACCGTGAGCTACCGGTAGCTCGCGAGCGACCGTTCGGCGATCACTGACCTAGACCAATCTAAAATGAAGTTTATATTTTTATGCAGAATAGTACAGTTGGACTCATTCCTGACAGTTCAACAGTTTTAAATCATCAGCAAAGAGCAGATACTTTATTCAACTCATACTTACTGCAATGTCTATGATAAGAATGGGAAATAAAATTGGAAAAGCACCAAACATAAGAACCCATCGTATTCATCATCATGCCGCTGATTTCGCAAGCAAGAATGAAAAAATATGATTGTACCTATTCTTTTTCCGTTGAATTACAAAATTTCAAATGATTTATATTACAATCTCTATTAGACATTCATATCGACAATCAAAGACATCCTTTAATAAGAAATAAAAAATGTATCGTTGTTTACACGAATGTATAAATACAAGTCTTACAAGGTATGGCAAACAATTGGTATTACATCCATGCAAATAAATCAATTTAAAGTAAAACAAAATAATACGGAAAGAAAAATAACAATGTATTTTAGTTCTACATAAATGTATGTATTTTATTTCAATGTATTTTAGTTCTAAATAAATTTATTTAGAACTAAAATACATTGTTATTTTTCTTTCCGTATTATAATGGAGTTCTACCAAGTAAATGCCTACTCAATCAATAAAACAAAATAGACTATAATCAAAATATTGAAGAACATTCTTGCTCGACTTTTGTATAACTAACGCCGTATTTTCGTATTTATTGATAATGCTCGCGATAAGCGAAACTGGTCGTGATCTAAATAAATTCAATGTGGAAAAATTACTTATTACTTATTTAAAGTATTATTTTTGTAATCTGTTTATAAGATAATAAAAATAATAACACATTTTTAATACTTTATTCACATAAAATTTCTCGCGATGAGCAAAACCGGTCTCGATCTTCATATATTCAATGTGGAATAAGTACTAAAATGTGTTATTATTTTTATTATAAGCCATTCTACCAAGTATTGAAAGTGAACACCTTAAAAGTGTTTATAAGATGTTTCTAAAAGTGGTGAAATACGTGTGAAAATGTGTTACAAAATACGCAGAATCCGTTCGACTGAACTTCGCACGATTGTGTCGTTTTAAAAAATATTATATGAAACGATTTACAGTAAATGCACGTATTTTTCGTTGGACTTTGACGAAATGTGGACTTCATTTCAGGCTCGTCATATATCATCAAAAATTGAAGATAATAAATGATTACTGTACTCTCGTGGCAACCATAGAGTGAAACATAGATCGCCATAGGACGTACACGTCTTATGTATTCTCTGGGGATGCGAACAATTCAAAAGCGCACGGGTCAAAGAAAAGACGCTAGAGGTCAAAATATATCTGATAATGCCACATCGAAAAACGACAGCTTGCTGGGAGGCTTTTTGATTTAATAACATCTTCTAATATAGAAACTTAATAAAGCAGTACACACTTTATTCAATTAAGACGTATTTTATTTAACAATATTTCAATTTAAGCTTATATAATAAATGATAGTAATAATTTATTTTTAAGAGATCTTAAAGATTTATTGTTTGAATTGCCATTTACTTATTGGTTTAACTCTATTATAATACGGTGAAAAAATAACCAATGTATTTTAATTCTACAGAAACTATTTTATATATTTGTTGATAGCTATTTCGGCTTACGCCCTCGTCACAACTATTTTTTAAACATGCATTAGATCATGTATGTATACCGTTTAGACAGGGTACACAATACATCTTCTGCTCCGTTCCACCATCAAAGCTACCACTGAATCCATCGAAAGTATTCAATCATGTTATTTATTCTTATAATGTTCATTTGTAATTTGTTGATTCAATTGGAATTTACTTGGTAGAACTCCATAATAACACGGTGAAAAAAATGTATGTTATTTCTACAGAAATTTCAGTATATGCCATCGTCAGAACTATGTGTAAGCTTGCATTTACTTATCCTTTATATACCGCTGTAGACAGAGTACACAATACATCTTCTTCTCTGTTCCACCATCCTAGTTTTATATGATACACACTTTATTTAATTAAGGTGACTTATTTTATTGAACAATATTTCAATTTTAGCTTATTATAAATGATGGGAAGTATGTATTTTAAGGAGGCCTTAAAGATTTAGTTAAAAAAATTAAATGAGCTCGGCTTTTACTTTGTAGATTTTTTTAAAATTTGGCATTCAATTTTGTCAGGCCCTTGGTGTAGTATACAACGTAGTTGTATTCAAGTGAAGAGCCTCACGAGTAACACGTGTTTCCTCAAGTGAAATCTTAGATAAAGAATTATTTAGACCACAAATAGTACACTTTTAAGGTATCAATTGTCAATTATTGCCGAAAAAGCAGTTTCTCTCGACTGATCTGCCACCGAACAATGCTGATATTTAAAAATTATAATTTTATACAGATCAAGGCCGGTTTTCCTTCGTGGAAATTCGTATTGAAATGACATGTAGTTAGGCACGGAGAAAAAGTAGCATTGTATTATAGTTCTACAAATCTTAGTTAAAACATAAAATAGCCTAAATAAAAATAATAATACATTTTAAGTACTTTTTCCACATAAAATTTATTTGATCAAGACCAATATTTTCTACCAATTGTTTGTCATACCTTACTTAACTTTTGTATAAATATCACTGTTGTATTGTATTTCTTATCACTTGACAATGCTCGCCATGAGCGAAACCGGTCCTGATCAAATAAATTGTATGTGGAAAAAGTAATGAAAATGTTTTATTATTTTTATTATAATGCCTTTCCACCAAGTATTGACAGTGAACACCTTAAAAGTGATAAAATAGCCTTCGTCAGAACTACAGTTCTGTAGCATTATCATCAGCTGAAAATGTCCGAGATCAGCGAAACCGATTCCGATCTAAAAAAAAAATATTATTTATTTCAAATAAGCTATCCATTTTCATTTCAGATAAAAAAGAAACAAAACTTGTCGTTAGCGACAAAGCTCATGGAAAAGTGAAATATTCAATCGATTCAAATTTGATATTGAAATCCCAATGACCACGTTTCGTCGGAAAATCCTCAATAATTTATTTCAAGTAACATTACGACACTTTACTTTGAAAAGGTTCTTACTGCTCTTGATACTGTTTTGAGATATGAGCGTTTGAAGTTACGATTGATTAAAATTCACTTGTAACGTAAATCAATAAAAATTTATTCAAATTACTTATTTTAAGCATATTTTTTCACAAATCTTGCTGAGAAATAATGATCTTAAGGATCCAATTATGGAAATTATGATTACATTTTTAAAACTTTGTCAAATTGGTTTAGTAAAAAAAGTTTGCAAATGCAGTGTAACTCTGGAATTCTGCTAACTCCGTTATTCAAACATAGATAATTCAGAAATTCATACACATGATAGAATGCGGTTTATACAAGCTTTTCTGACCAAAAGGTAATTTTAGGCAAAAATGTCAATTAGAACCTTTTCTAAGTAAAGTAACGATTATATAAAACTATTTAAAAGCTGAATTTAAAAAAGCAGCATATTAATATTTGTCGTTCAAATAAAAGCCTTCCCGGTAAGCTTTCGAACTTGTAAAGATGTTTACACACTTAAGCCTAAAATAATATGAGTGTGTACGCACCGATTAAATTTATCGATAATCTTATCGGAGCCGAGTCGAAGGAAATGAAACATTCGCGAGGTCATAAATTTATTATGTTTGTATAACGTTATATTTTACTGTACATTAAAGGCGCTTGTCAAACTTTTCTACGTAGAATCTGAAATGCTATATTTATTTTATAAGAAAAACACAATCGTTTTCTACTTTCTGATCCAGTTTTTATACGCGCCTTTTCTTAATTGAAATATGGATGTGTTTGCTTGTATAGTGTCTCAGAAATGATAGCGTGGTACAAAATAAACATAATGATAGATGGTTTAAGTAGGACGAAACGGTTTTTTATACGTTCAAAGTAACCAAGCTATAAAACTGTAAGTAAATGTTAAAATGCTGGTTTGTTCATGAATGGGATCATTTGAATTCGTTTTTATACGTTTGATAACGTGTGACTTTGCTAGTTCTCCTTCGTTTCCTGTGTTTAGTCCTGTCGATGTCAAAATGTGTGAAAGCATCAGAAAAAAAGCAATATCTTACGTTCAGGTTTTCTTACGAATGAGGTCGTCAAAAACAGGGCACAGAGACAGTAAATTATATCAAAATATATGTTTACTATTTTTTCTTAACCCGTGCAAAGCTGTAAATAAATACCGTGCAGCAATGTTCCCTCTAAGCTGAAAGGTTAGCTGCACTGAAAATTCATAAACTGAGCAGACCGATCCGACAAACGCACGGCATTATTTCAATCAGGGAGAAACGTCTGTTGAAATGCTTCATTAGGAGGCCATACACTTAACATTGGGAGCGGAAATGCATTAAAAAATAAATATTCATCAATTTATGCTTCTCTATTATTTTCGTTAGGTCGTTACATTCATCAACTTTTTGACTGGGTGCCAGCCCGGGACGAGTGCGTGGTGCCTTCAACCTGCTGCGCGGCCGTTCATGCACGCATTTTAGAGGGGACATTGCCGTGCAGCTTCCACCTGTTTAAGCCTGTCACTATTAAAACCAATTTCCACAAACATTTACATGAAATCATTTCCACATCTGCTTTACTTATTGCATTAGACATCTTCTTCTATCCGTTTTAATTTAAGCTATATCCGCACTTTAATTTGCTAAAAATTAAATCTGAAACTGTATTTCATTATGCTACATAAGATTTTTTTGATATCTACATTCTACATCACCACCATCAGTCTTGAAATGCGATGAGCTTTAGCTTTAGCTAAACGATCAAATTGAGAGCATCGCCAACTTGCCTAAACTAAAAATCCAGTGAAGGTTGACATGGCTACCGAAAAGTTTGACTGTCTTTGGAATTCTTAGTATTGGCAATGTTTTACGAGCGTATTTTTATATCAGGTGAGGTGATTGTTACCGCAGAATTTATTTTCCCTCTGTGAAGGTATTAAAATTGTTCTATAAATAAGCAAACACGCATGTTCCTCATAAAGAACGAATTCTTTTGTTTGTTTGATAAGAAAATTTGTTATTTTTCCAAATAATCACTTAAGAGTAGGGTTTCCAATCACGCTTAAAAAAAATCCCGGCACTAATCCCGGGATTTGGGATATTTTTTAATGATCGTTATTTTTTTTTTAATAGCCATGTTAAATTATCATTTCACTATCTTTTTATGAATATATTTCGATTATTTATCTCTTATCGAAGGGTGAAAATATTTCATTTAAATATAATACACGAAGGAATGGGTCTTCCTGGTTCATGGTCATTTACATAGGATCTAAGATGGATGGATAAGACATACACATAAGTCCCATACAATTTTTTGGGTGGCCACCTCTTTTTATAAAAGTCATGTGACCTGTGACCCGTTAAAATTTGTGAAAGATCCTCTGCTATTCAGGATGTTGAGATCAATTTTAGATTTTCTTTTGACACTCCATCTCGTTATCCATTTCAATACAATGCATAACGCAGCAATTCATTTATGGTGTTCTCAAGATGACACGTGCAAGTACACGAAATATTACGATTTTATAATAATAATTCATCTGTGGTTGATGAATAAATCAATCCCGAAAATTTCGAGACTTTGTTTTCTAATCCCGGTGAGCATCGGGGTAAATATCCGGGATTCCGGGATTTTGGAATTGGCAACCCTACTTACGAGTATGGCTTGTACCGGGTGAAAATATAATAAAAATAAACATTTAATTAAGAAAATACTTCATATATAAACAACATTAAGCCTTGCAGACTACTTATGTATGGAATTCTTAATGTACATAGAGTAATAAACTTTTCGTTGCCAACAATGTCCCGTAGAAAACTATCGCAAAATATTTCATAAATTGCTAATTGAGATTTATAAATTTCAAATTAGACTCAGTTTTTAAATTTCTGTCGGCTATTGAGGTTAAATTGGAATTTGAACATGACGCCAAAAGCTTCAAATGTACCAAGGGCTAGGGCTGCAAACTCGATGCCTTATAGCAGTGATCGCCAAACAGTTGCTAATGAGCTACCGGTAACTCGCAGTGGCATTTGAGTTGCTTGTGTAGGATATTGTACCATATTTATTCATTTACTTAGGATCAATTTTTATCAATCGTATGGTAGCAAAATTAGCAGTATTAAAAAATAAAAAGCAAATATGAAGCATTAGCAACATTTATAATTTAAATATATAAATATAAAATGTTCATTCATACTTAATTGATTTTTGATGTGTTAGTTTTGCATTGCTAAGAGGTCTTGAACATTTTATTTTTAGTCTATTTTTCTTGTAATTTGCTTTAATTTATTTGCTTACTTGATTTACCAATTGTTTGTCATACCTTGTTTTCATACTTAACTTTTGCATAAATACCACTGTTTTATTGTATTCCTTATCAGTTGATAATGCTCGCCATAAGCGAAACCGGTCCTGATGAAATAAATCTCATGTGGAAAAAGTACTAAAAACGTTTTATTATATTTTTCGTTGTTATATTGGTGTCCATTGCAGCGAAAATGGTTTAAAAAAATATCAAACGACCCACATATTGTAAGCCAACGCTCCACACGTTCTCAAAATTTATCATTTCTAGGTACCCAAATATGGCACTACCATAAAGCAAAACGACTGTTTTGAGGTTACATTAATGTAGCTTTTACAATCCCACGGGAATAAAAGGCGTGTTGTAATGTAAGCATTCTATAAATATCTTCGTAGAGCATGAAAACGTGGACAATAATGTTATTAAAATCACCAAGTAACCATGAAATTTAGTAGAACAACAAGATAGTAACGATAATATGTTTATGTAGAATGATAATTGTTATTTATGATATTGTTCAACATGTTGCTGTAGAAGAGTCGTGATAAATTGTTTATGGTTCGACAGTGGTATTGTATGAAATAGACAAGATTTTTTTTTATAATTACTATTTTAAGTAATAATAATTTAAAAGTATTTTTTACGATATTTTCACGATAAGTATTCAAAACGAAAAACTGGTTACTATTTTTTTCGTTCGTTGTAATTTTTGTCAGGTAAGCCCTAGCATACAATAGGTTAAACTATTCTTCGTGGAGTTTTACATTTTATTAATAATGAAGTTACTCTAAAAATGGTAAAAATGGCACATTATTTATTTAATTATTTTGCACATAAAACGAATGAAATTTATTTAGTCAATGATTTTCTTTAACTATCTATCCTTTTGTATTATGATATATAAACATTTTTTCCAAAAAAGATCTCATATAAATTTCGTATAATTATTTTGTGCATAAAGAAGGTCATCAAGATGTATTTTCTGAAAAAATAGTGTAACTTAACAATAAATACATATAATAATGAAATAAAAAAATCTAGCAGAACGTGGTTTCGATCCACGGACCTCTGGGTTATGGGCCCAGCACGCTTCCGCTGCGCCACTCTGCTGTCTGCCGGGAGCGGCGAAATTAAAATATATGAATATACAAATGTATTATCGGTTCGATAATAATAGCTGGAAACAAGATAAAAAAAACGTCTATTTTTTATGGTATTGCATCAGCCAAATTAACATATGTGAAATTCTAAAATTTACACACATGCTTCTTTCAACTTCAATTAACGAAATTATATAATTGCAGAATTACTATACATATGTATGGAATGTACATTTTATGTGATTGTTATAATTTTAAGACTATTTAGAGCACGGGTTACCAAGCCATGGATCGCAACCCCAAAGAGAGTCGGGACGGGTTTTCTGTGGGCTCGCCAACTTATACAGTCAACTAAAAAAAATATTCATCATAATGCATTTTCGTTGCTTTTTTAATTACCTTATTAAAATTGTCTTTCTGAATTGCATAGAGGTCGCAGGACACATGCCTATTATAAAAAGGGGTCGCAACACGAAAACGGTTGGGAACCTGTGATCACATTCAAGCATTCACTGTAAAGTTTCCATATACTCATTACGAGCCACTGGCGTCTAATAATAGTCTGAACTAGAAGTTTGCACGGGCCGAAATTTTAAAGTTCTACCCGGCCCGCACCCGAAAATTTCCTACCCGGGCTGACCTGAGCCCGAAGGGCATTTTTAAACAACTTACCCAAACACGAAATATCCCGACATACACCGTACAAAATCCGAGTTATTATTTTTGGAAAATTTTCATTAACATTTATAATTTGTGTGTAATTTAGATTTACCACAATGGTGTGTACATTCGAAAATCACGTGATATACAGTCAAGCCTAGTATAGCGGACACTTCGAGCTTTTTGAGATAGCATATGCGGCGGTTTTGCGTACAAGGCACGTGTCACTTGCTTACAAACTAAACACTTATAGGTAATTTTATTAACAATATAAAAATTGGAAAACTGTTTGATTTGCTTCAAATCACAAAATACAATTGAAAAAATCAAACCCCAAATTTTTTATGGGTGCCAAGTTTATGTATATAGCGTTTATTTGTTATAGCGTACTCCCTTTCCTCCCGCTTTAGCAGGGCTGACTCACAAAATCTAACATCCAAAATAGAATTAAAATAAAATCACAAACTTTATTTAATTTGATGACAGGCCCCATTCTCGCCCATTAAAATGTCCAAATTCAAGGAAAAAATCTAATTTGCTGTCAAAGAAATGTCAAATAATACCTTCACGTAAATAATAAACATTATTATATTAATAAAAGCCGGGAAAAAGTTGGTAGAAGACTAATTTATTACATTTTGACTAAATGTCTTCGCCGATAAAAATTCAAACATATTTTCTTTCATATTCGTTTTTATGGCAAACTTGCAACAACAATGCAAAAGGGAATTACAGACATACATACATAGATACGCCGTTTCGGTTTTATATATAAGATGTATTCGTGCAATACAAAAATACTATTTTCATGGTTATGGGTTTAACCGGTTTTGAAAACCCTAATAGCACTGCTGTACACAAAAAATAATCTGGGCCCATAGAAACGTTACGGTATGTGCTGATTACCATAGATTCGAAGCAAAAACAGAAATAGAAAGGGACTATTTTGTAAGTATACAACTTTTAAGTGTTTTGGGTGTTGAAATTCCGCAAGTTTTTGGATGCCAGTGACATGTTTATGTGAAGTTATATGATAACTTTAACTCCGGTACAAAGGGCCATCTTGAAAGTTTTTATTGGGGTTAGTGAAGAATAATCATTTGGACCAAGGCAATCATTATCAGCCATATCGACACCTTACTTTGAAAAGGTTCTAACTGCTTTTGACACTGTTTTGAGATATCAGCGTTTGAAGTTTCGATTGATTTAAATTCACTTGTAACAATCAGCAACTAAAAATGTTTAAAATACTTATTTTGTATATGTTTCAAATTATGTACTTATTTTAAGCAAAATATTTTCACAACTCTTGCTGAGAAATAATGAGAAATAATTTCCATCGTCTGTAATAAGTTTTGAAGAAAAAAAGATGTTTGATATTTTTCATATTGGGGCGCATTAAATGGCACTGCGGCCCGCATGCCGCAAGTTGTTCATCACTGGTCTATAGTCTAGAGCAGTGGTTCTCACGTAAAATTTGGCTGTGGCCGCATTAGGAACATCAGCAGTCCTACGAAAATGTCTGGTGGCCGCACCAAATTTTTGTGTTGAGTCTTCTTTGTCAAAAAGACATAAAAATGTATGTGTTTGAGTTTTTGCTAACTAACAATTCTTGATACATAATATAATACATACGAAATATTTAATTGTCAATGTCTTTGTTGACAAATTAGCTTTTAAAAACACATTTTAATTAAATACCAATATTAACTATGAAGCTGTTGGTGGCCGCAGCAAAACTCTCTGGTGGCCGCACATGAGAACCACTGGTCTAGAGCAGTGGTTCTCACGTAAAATTTGGCTGTGGCCGCATTAGGAACATCAGCGGTACTACGGAAACGTCTGGTGGCCGCACAAAATTTTTGTGATGAGTGGTTTTGCAAAATATACCCAAACATGTATTTGTTGACTAGCAATTCTTGATGCACAATAACTATGAAGCTTCTGGTGGCCGCAGCAAAATCCTCTGGAGGCCGCACATGAAAACCACTGGTCTAGAGCAGTAGTTTTCATGTGCGGCCACCAGAGTACTTATCTGCGGCCACCGAAAGCTTCTTAGAAAATATTGATATTGAAAGAAAAATGGTTTTATAATTTAATTTGTAAAAAAGACATATCTCACACACGACAGACTCAAAACAAAAATTTGGTGCGGCCACCAGACATTTCCTTATGACCATTTATGCTGACGATGCGGCCACAGTGCAATTTTCCGTGAGAACCACTGGTCTAGAGCTAAGTTACCCAACCATTTTAATTCTACCGAAATAAAATGATAAATAGTACGATATAAATTCTGTAGAACTAAAATACTTTGCTGTTTTTTCACCGTGTTACAATAGAGTTCTACCAATTAAATGCCAATTCAATCAGTTAATTTGTTTTTAAGATTGTCTTACTGTTGCATTGATTCTATTTTAAATATATCCAATACTTTTCAGACAAATAGATTCAAGATAGTATTGTGGTTATTAGATTGCTCTTCAATGTAGAATGGCTTTGTCTTTTCATGTTAAGAATAATACAAAACGAACTAAGTCCTTTGCTTTTTTCACCTTGTTATCTTTTCTCCGCTTTACCATTGAATGCTTTTTGTGTCATTGAATAATAAAAATCACGCGTAAATGCGTGATTTTTATTATCCAGCGGTACAGATACACACGCAATTTTTCGCTAAAACATTTTATTTTCGTGTCCTAGCGGCAAGTGGGAATACATTTTCGCGAAAAGCAACCACAGTGCGAAACTAAAAGTGTAAAATACGTCGACTGGAATAATTTTCTTCTCTGACCCATTTAAAGAAAAAGCCTCGAGGCTGTTTTACATACGAAGAATGCAAGCTTTAAAGCTACGAACCAATCGCCCACGATCGACACTGGTATACTTAAAAAAATGCAAATACAAAATCAAATCAACATTTCAGAAGCCAAAAGATGTATTTAAGTATTTAAAAAAAAATTAGTTATTTATGTCAACTTTCTTGATTTTTTTTATTAACTTGAATGTGGTATAAAAATGATTATTCATACATAAAATCCTAGATATAAGAACTTATGTCTAAAATTGTATATTATTTAGCGTACGGATCCATACCACCCACTAGTGGGCAGTAAAGGCTTCCGTGGTGGGCGATGGGTAATTTTCGTGATCTTAATGTTTTAATGGGTAATTAAAGTAAGTGTCCGTCTTGGTGGAAAGGATTTATTCCTTTAAAAAAGAACACTTGATCGAACAATTGATCCAGAGAAATTAATAAATCGTGAAATTAGTACCTACAAAAAATGAGATGGTAAAGAAATTAATCTGTTAATGGAGGTAAAAGTATAAGGGAATTAAATATTGATTGTGTATTATTGTTTATTGGAAAAAATAAAATATCTGGCATTACAGCTGACTTCAATGCGCCATGCATTTTTCAAATATACTAAAGATACTACTTTATAAAGCAAAAGATAAAAAAATATAAAACTGAGCATGGCATAAAATAACATATTATTTATACATACATTATAAGAATAAACACATATTAAAAAATAAAACACCAAGCTTACTACTGAAAATGTCCTGTTCAAAAATCAGTGCATTGATCAAATGAACGGCCCTTATGACTAGTGACTCAAGTGACCTTGCGACAAAAAAGTTCTGATAAAAAATATGGCAGATATAGTTTATATTGCTATTCTAGCTGTCACGTATATTTGTAATCCACGAGGGCTTTTCTTTTTATTCATTTTGCCTACGTAACATTTGAAATCGTAGGAGCTTTACGATTCTTCGCCATGTACCTAAGCTGGTAAAACTCTACCATGCAATGCGAGCTTTCGGCAGGCCTTTGTCTTTTGTTTACAAAGCTCTCAAAAGAAAAAAAACTGTATCGTTACTTTGCGGCGAAAAGTTTTTTCTTGCATTTTTTAAGACGCTCAAATAATTCGATTAAACTTTTACGTAAAGTTTTATTATTCAATTATGTACGGCAAACATAAGTGAATATCAAATACATAAGATTTTTTTTGCATATATTGTGTGCTGATAAAACTTCTAATCAATTTGGATAAGGTGCACCTTTGTTAAAAGACCGATGAACTACATACATATATATAGCGTAAATTTTGGCGTAGCGTAGCGAGACTTGCTTCATAGTCAAAGGTTGCCGCAATGACTTTACGATGGCTCCGAATGAGAAGTCGAAACGTATCGTCATAACGTAAACAATTTGTACGCCGAAGCGAGCGCTGTTAAATTTCAAACTGATTTGACTTTGGCATATACGCTGCGCTTCGACTTCTCAGACGGTGCCATCGTTGAAGTCATTGCGGCAACCTTCGATAATGAAGCAAGTGAATATACGTCACGCAAGAAGTTCCGCCTGTCACTGTGGCCGTACCCTAAACGTATGGAGCTCACGGGCTCAAGTTCTAAAACCGGCAGTTTTATAAATTGATTTTAAAATCGACATATTGATTCCGATTAATGTTTAAGTGTATATAATGCTCAAAATAGAGAGACTGAGTAATTAAGTTACCACTAGTCTCATTCTAGCTTTATCCTTCTATCCAAAGTGTCCTTGAATTACAAAAGTTAAGCAATTAGGTAATAGTCAATGTGCGTTAAAAAGAGATTTGAAAATAAAAAGATTAATCTCTTACGATACGCCATGTTTGTTTTTATGTTGCATTCTCTATTTATCTTTATTCCAATTTTACACCATGTCAAAAATACTAAAAACCAAATGCCAAATCGATTTGTTTTGTGTCAGTCGAACAGAAACTTTAAGTTTTCTTAAACGTTTGGTGCCTTATAAACATACTAATTTTCATTAATTTCCAGCGTTTTGGGCTCGTAATATTTACATTGCAAATCAGAATTCTGGAGGAAGCAGTGTCAACAAATACTTAAGATAACTTATATAAACTATAGTGAATTTTGTAATGAATAAATAATTAGGCGCATTTATTTAGAACTTTCGAATTGAAAAGAACCGTTGTAGATAAACACCAAACGACTCCGCTTGGTTTTTAAAATAACGTTTTATAACACGGTGAAAAAAATACATTACATATAGTTGATAGCTATTTCAACGTACGCCCTCGTCAGAAATATGGTAAAACAAACATTCACTTTTAAGGTATTCACTGTCAATACTTGGTGGAATGGCGTTATAGTAAAACTAATAAAATATGTTTATTACTTATTCCACATAAAATTTATTGGATCAGGACCGGTTTTGACTGTCAAATGATAGGAAGTACAACGAAACAGTGATATTTATTCAAGAGTCTTCTAGGAAAACTAAGAGATCTTCAACATTTCATTTATTGTATTGCTACAGTTTATTTGCTTAGTACCAATTGTTTGTGAAACCTTGTAATTCTTGTTTAATTTTTGTAAATATAAATATCACTGTTTCGTTGATGGTGTTTTATCTGTAATAAATAATGATATATTTTAAAGTAATAAATGTAATAATATAATGATAATGTCTTATCTGTCGATAATGCTTGCCATGAGCGAAACCGGTCATGATCTAATAAATTTTATGTGGAATTAGTACTAAAATGTGTTATTATTTTTATTAATCATTTACTTATCTATGTATATATACTGTTTTAATATCGATCAAACAATAACGTATGTATTGATTGAGTAGGCATTTACTTGGTAGAACTCCATTATAATGCGGTATAATAATTTTTTTTTACTTACCATATAATAACGTATGTCATTATGGCTCAGATTTTTAAATAATGGATCCGTTAATAGTGAATTTGTTTAAGGTGAGAATAAGGTTTTATGCAGGTCGAAGAGACGCGGTCCAATAGTTATATCGTGGTTGGTAAAGCAATGTTTTATTGTAAGTCAACATTTAGGCCTGTATTTTAAATGAATCCAGGAATTGTAATAAATCATGAACAAGGGATAAAACAATAAATCATTTGAATCAAATTCACGTTTATTAATAAATTGAAATATAAAAACTCATTCGTCTTTCATTAGTATAAGAATTCAGTCATAAAATAGAATAAAGCATCGATATCGATTAATTGATAGTTTGGTGTAATTTTGTTCATAGCTCATTTCAAACATGAAGATACAGCCGCTTTCCCGTTGGATTTACAGCAATTTACAACTAAGTCTTGAATAATCTCATTTAAATGGTAGAAATACTGTTAAGGACTTTGTACTTGAATAACTGGTACGTAAAGGGGTAGCTCAAGTTTGAAAGTTAATTTTATTCGCAATTAAATTACTTTTAATTTTAAATTAAAATTAAAAACTACTTATTTCACTGTTGGTGTTATGAAATAGGTAACGTGATTGGCCTTTTTTAAAAAGCATCTTCAGTCTTAACTATTGTAAGATTTAAAAACAAAATCCAGACGGTTCGAGCATCGGCTGTCTTACTCAATTTTTGTTCATATGTATATGTATATGACTTGCTGTGATGTTAAATAAGATATTCTCTCACACCTATACGATTTTAATACGGAAATAATGAGTCTATTTGGTTAACTAATTGCTCTATTAGTATCGCATCTTTCTAATCCTATTCTCTTAAAAAAATAGGTTGTGTAAACTTTAAGCGAATATTCCACATTTTGTGTGACTACAGGTGACACGTGTTTCTCCTCTTTCAGAGGCATTATCAGACTTACTCAGGTGAGGTTGCTCGAGGGATAGTTTAGTTATTACTAAAGCAAACTTCGACAATTGTAAGTTTGATGATGTATATGAAAGAGGTCACACAATATGTAGAAAAGGCAAAGTATTTTTTTATTAACTCCTGTTCAGTCCATACGCATGCTCCACATTGGAAGTAGGCATACAGTGAAACCCCGATTCTAAGTTTTTAAAGGGACGGTAAAAAAAAAACGATTACTGCGGGAAACGATGAATGCGGGAAAGTTTTAAATCTGAACATAAAAATCTTCATTATTGCGTTTTTCGCCATTTTCTACAGAAGATACAGATGCTCAGTATTTATCGGAAACATTATGACAATGAATCGTTAACAGTTGCACACTTGCAGTCTCAGTATTTTTTCTACAAATCGATTGGATGGGGTCGGATGTGCTTTTAAGAAATATTCAACAAAAACGGTCATTCGGGATAATATTTGTGGCGGGAACATAATTTTTAGACGATAAATCGAGGCAATCGAGTAATCGGGGAACGGTTAATGCGGGAATTTTTAACATTGCTCTTATGGCTGTTTCGCCAGGACTATAGAAAATGAACGCACCACGCGGGAAAACGTATAATGCGAGAACGTAAGATCGGAGTTCCACTGTAGTAGAGGTATCGTGTCATTTCATTTATCTTTGACAGTGAAGATTTTTTAAGCGACATTTTTATTCTCTTTGCGAAAATGACACTGAGTGAAAGACTTTTTGCTTTTAAAAAATAAAAAAAAAGAATTATTTTCAAGCGTTACAAACTGATCACCCCCAAGACATGTGAAATGCGAGCAAAACTTTGTTCCAGCTGAAATTGCGAAATTATTTTACTCGAGTTTCGTAATGAAAAACTGCGTTTTTATGTTCGCTTTTTGTACAAAAGATGCGCTATCTCCCGTTGATCTTTGTTCTCCCCGCTTCTCTCTCTCTCTCCTTCTGCCCGCTTTCTCCATGTCTCTCTTAAATGAGATTATTACAGGCGGGCGGGTTCAATTGGGTTCAACATGCATAATTATTATTGTTATAGCGGCGAGGTTCATTTTAAAATTAATTTAAAACAATGGGCGAAGATCTTTTTAGTGCTTTAATTAAATCATAATTGCGTTATATCAAAAACATTTAATAACTACAATATTAAAATGATAAAGTGGCAGACAAATAAAAAAGACATGATCTTAAATAAAATTTTGAAAATTTCATTTTTTTTTCTTTTCCTACGTTTACTTTCCTGCTGAAACTATATGTGGAGTCCGCTAGGCGGGCTCCTAGTTTCCTGGCTATTTTTGTTGCTAGGGTGGATACAGACAAGTCTTTGTTTCCTTTTCCTGCATTTAAGCTAGCTAAGTATTGACTTTCTAAAAGATTCTGTCAGCTGAGGGCTTTGTGTGGGGAAAACACTTAAGAAAAACCCCTTACGAGAATGATTGTCAATGGAATCATTAAAAAATTTCAATTCTTACCAGGAATTGCTCGTAATGTTTACGTAAACTTGAGGAGTTTACTTGTTGTTATAGTAGACATGCCCAGTCCCTTACAGTTACTGAATCGACGAGCCTAGCTCGTAGCTTAAGATGTATTCCTTAGGGCGTTAGTTTAGAAGCTGGCAGGACTGCTGGCTTCTTCTACGCTTGCCTCCTTATCTGGATTCTTATAAATACCAAAATTAACAATTCCTAGCACAATTCCTATTGGATGTCATCTCTCTTTCTTTTTCCTTACGTAATGCATATACAATCCTTGCTGAGATTATCTTAACATATTTTTTGTTTATACGAAAGCCGAATGTCCGCTTCCCGCATGGAGCATATAGACTCCTCTCGGAGTTTATTTCAACAAGTAATTGTTTTCTCCGAGAACTAGGAATTAGAAAGTAGGGATTGAAAGTATATGAAGACTAGGAAAAGATTAGTGGTAAGCTAATCGTTCTCACTATGTGCCCCGTTGTTTTGGGATCTGAAAGGTGTGCTGGAAGATTTAACAACACCTATTGTCTCCGAAAAGAATCAATTTACTAACTGAAAACATCTGCTCGTACTGGAAATCGAACACGGGCCATCCGTCACGGAAGCCAACGAAGTTGACCACTGCGCTACGGACCGGATATTAAGCGACACAGAAATAAATTTACTGTAATAAGTACAAAGAATATTTTTTAATGTAATTCCTTTCGACCAAGTTTTGACAGTGAACACCTTAAAAGTGACTAATTATAAAATGGAAACTGTGAATATTCTCCAGAGATGCTCCCTAAAACATTATGCGTGCTCCGAAGGGGGGTCTAAAAAAACCCCAGTGGTATGGCTTTATTGGCATAGATTGCATTAAAAAATGTTATAATATGCTTTAACGTTTAACGTATCTTTATACATAGTTCTAAAAAAAAAATATTAAAACTGAAAGTTTTCCTACAATAATTCATATTTTTAGTCGCGCATGAAAGAAACAACCTATTCAAGTTAATGTTCATGACATACTGGTAATTATCAAAACTATGAGCACGAGCGCTTATCTACGCTTTTTAATGTAAAAAGAATCCGTTTGAATGAGGCGCGTTTGAGATAAGATAACTTTATGTATCGCATATGGACAGTGAAGTTTGCATCCTAACAATTTGTAGCGACGTTATAAAGGGTATTCGGCCAATAATAATCCAACTTATTTTATTTTTCATTTAATTGCGACGAAACTTATCATTAAAAATCATAGTTATTTTCTGCAAAAAGTGTAAAAAACAATGATTAAAGAATACCAAATCATTGTATCACTAATATTAAGATAGATATTTAAGATAAAGTGGCAGTATGGGTCGACTGTCTCGCCCTTCGGGAAGGAAAAGTTAATGTAAGTAATATGCGTGTATAAAATCTTTCAACCTTATACGTGGTAATATTTGATAAAAAAAAATCCAAGCAATATTTTTTCAGTACCATTTTCTTCGTATTTTTTTTTTATACTCATGTAATCTGTCACAGAAGGAATGAAAATTTGAATGTTCCACCGAAAAAAGTGTCCAATCTTACCGCCCCTCGTTTGGCGGGTGAGTTTGGTAGAGAAATGCCGCCCCACCCGGATTGGGGTAAGTTTTTTTCATTAAATTAAGTACATTCTTTCGAATTAAGAGGCGGGCAAAAGCATCAGAGAACTCAGCAGATTACGCTGGTTTTTCGTGCAGTTTTATGAGAAAGTTTTGTAAAACTTTAAAATGCAGCTTGGCTCTTAGAACGAAAATGCGATGAAATTTTCTTTAACTGCCCAGAAAATAGAGATAAAATATGAATAAAGAATTGAAAAGGGTAAAATAAGCGTAGAAACTAACTTTCAAGAGAATTCAACATTAAAAATACTTTGTTGAAAAATGTTAATATTCAAGATAAGGGTAGTAGATAATATGTGGTGTTATAATATTGGCACGGTATTTTAGCTCATCAAAAATTATCCATATAAAGGGTATTTCAATAGGGACGCTCAAAATATGTTACTTTGTCCTGCTGAGTAGATTATTCATTGTTTAGTGGCCAAATTTGAGTCAACCAGTTTGGTAAATAATCGGCCAACACCTACCTGTACGTCATCAAAATCCAATATCTGGTGAAAACATTGCTGCTGTGTGTGAAAGTGTACAGGAAAACCCAAGGCAGCTTATTTCTCGTTGTTCACAAGAACTTGGCTTTTCTGCGACTTCAACTTGGCGAATTTTGAATCGGGCCTTATGTCTGCACCCGTATAAAATCCAACTAACTAAGGAACTTCAGGTAAACGACCACAGACAACGCCTGATTGGGTTCTGGAGCAGTTGGAAGTTTACCCAAATTTGTCGAAAAAGTCAACTTTAGCGACATGGCCCATTTTATAATGAATGGATATTGGCAGACATTTGATGCTATATTCCATATTTAATGCCGTAAAATATACTTACAAATGAAATTAAAATTTAGTCGAAATCTCACAAACAACTTGTTTTATTTACATTTCAAAACTATGCGTCCTTATAAAAAGACCCTTTATATATTAAAAAAAAAAATGTGTGTTTTGTTGTCCTATACCATTCATCCGATTGCGGTAAATCTTTGGTGATTTGTTGTGGGGGCGCCCATGAAGGTTTCTGCGTTTCTATAACGCTAATTCGATTGCGATAAAAAAATGGTGATTTGTTGTGGGGCGCTCAAGAAGGTTTTTATGTTCCTATACCATTCATCCGATTGCGATAAAGCTTTGTCAACTTATTGATTGCACTCGCGCAAAGGTGATTTGTTGTGTGAGGTCCACACAAAGGTTTTTTAATAATATTGTGTATCCAAGCTCTTTAATTAACGAAATGTAAACACATACTTTGCAACGGCTTCATCGAATCAAGTTATTGCATGGATAAGCTGGTGATATTCACAGTAAATTTACTAAAATCAAGACTGGTTTCTCCTATCACGAGCATCTGCAACTTCGTCCTGTGCTTAGGATCAATTTTGGTTTAGGCCAGAGTGTTTTTTTTTATAATGTGCGAAACCAATGTTTGTTGTATTGAAAATGGTTCAGGTTCAGTTCAAGATGCTTAAAATGTTATTTTTAAATATAATCCCTTTTCACCGTAAACACACAGATCAAAATCTTAAAATGAATTTTTAATGAACTGAAAAAAGCAAAGTTACTGATAGGGTCATTGCATAATTTTATCACAAATTTTCTATGAATAATAAATAATCTGTTTAATACAGGGCTGTGGAGCTGGAGTTTTTTTGCCGGAGTCGTACTCGAGGTCTCACGGAATTTTGAAAAGTTTGAACTTTTTATTTTTGCATACAACATGTAAAATTTTGCTATTGGCCCGATTGGTTGGTTAATATTTTATTGAATACACATCAATAGGGAAATTAGGAAAAAATAGTGACGAAATTAAACTATTTTTAGTTGGAGTCTGAGTCGTGTTTTTTGGTCAATGTTGGAGTCGTACCTTTTTTAACGAAAAATAATAAAAATGGAAAAATACTGATCTAGCATACAAAGCTTCAGTAAAGCTTTTGCTACAAGTGATCTCAACACATTTCTAACATCATTGAATACACAATATCTGCATTTCTCAAAGCCTACATATATTGTGGAATTCCTGGAGACCCAACTGGCAATCATTCTAAAGCGCTACTGCGCCGTACGCAGTAAACCTTCACTTAGGGATGTAAATACAAAGCGGATATAGCTTTACGAGCCCTGCAAAGATCTCACCACATCCACCAATGTTTTTCAAAAACTAAAAACATTGTTACTACCTACTCCAATTCCAAATCTTTTTTTGTAAGGTAGATGCGTTGCACAGAAAATCACACACAAAAAAGCTATGACTTAATATGGGAACATAAAATGTACAAGGACGCAAGTGTCAAGGTCACATTGTAATAAACAGGTGAAACCCTGGAACACACCACCGGCCACATGTGAGCCTATTAAAAGCTTAGTGGGGCCTTTTCGAGGTTTTTTTCTTTTTGTCATTGGGAACATACATTAAGGAAATCTATTACTAATTCAAATATTTTTTCTAAATTTAAGCAAGTGCATTATAAATGCATTACACCACATATCGAGGGGAGTCATTTTTCTCAAAGGAAAAATTCTCTATTATGTGTCGGATAAAATATTTTTACTTTGCGCCAGTTCATGCTTATTCGTTCCTTTGAAATGCCTGATGATGCTGAGAGGCAAACTCTGGAACTTTAGTGACGAAACTCGTGGAAAAGTAATCAACTTAAACGATTCAAATTTGTATAATCTAATATATAAAAATCAATGTTTGCTTGCTTGTTCGTATTTTATGCGTTGCCATACCGTTCATCTGATTGCGATAAAACTTATTGTTTGCACTCGAACAAAGGTAATATGCATAGTACAATTAACTTTCAGTAGGTGGCGCGTGTGTCGTACCATAGACAATTGTCAAAAGACAAACAGCGAATTTCAAACAGCAAATGTCATCAATACCAATGAATGTTAGTGAAATTAAATTGAAATTATTTATCTAAAACATTGTGCATCCGAAAGCACACCAATAAACACAAACAAATTATTTCTTTGAGTGGCATTGTAACGCTTGCCGAGTACTGAATTGTATGAAATAAAATCGACAACGTAACTTATCTTCAGACTTACCTATGTTATAAGTTCGAATTTATCAATTCATTTTATATTTAAATGATCTTCCACAAACTACCATCCAGTCCATCGAAAGAAAATAACTTTTATTCCTTTCCATTGTATATACATATGAATCCACAAAGAAAATAAAAATTACTGCGTAAAATATAAAAATTCTTATGGAGTTTTTTGAGCTTTTATCAAATACTCTAACAATTACTAACAAAAAATTTAGTTCTGTTATAAAATGAAGAACTATTGCAAAAGCACCAGTAAGCGCTTTTTTATTCTTGCTATGTTTTGAACAAACACTTTACACGGGCAAGGTTATACGTTATGTGTTTTCTTTGAGTACATGTTTGAAGAAATAGTTACAACACCTATGTCTGAGTGAGTGCGGTGAAAAAAAAGGCTTTCAAGGAAGGCGCTGAAATACTTTTACGAAGTCAACAGTGGTGGCGTAGGCCGTAGACCCCGGGGAATTCGCGTAGATCATAATATTACTTATTCAACCGGAAGAAAATTTTATCCGTTTCTCGTTCATACATACATTTACATGTCGAAATGAATTTGGCGCTATCAAATATTGATAATAGGCACCTCCCTTACGATCGTACAGCGCTTTTGTACTGTATTCACATAAAATATTGCATACATGTCAATTTCCGCTCCCAATGTGGAGCATATGGCCTTCTATCTAGACCAGTGGTTCTCATGTGCGGCCACCAACAGCTTCATAGTAAATATTGATGTATGATACAAATGTGGTTTTACAAGCTAATTTGTCAACAAAAACGAGTAATTCGTATGCATTGTATTGTGCATCAAGAATTGTTAGTTGGCTACAACTCAAATACATACATGTTTTGGTCTTTTTGTCAAAAAGACTCAACACAAAAATTTGATGCGGCCACCAGACATTTTTACGTGAGAACCATAGTAGAGGAGAGTAGGAGAGCCATGGGAAGCAAAAAATGGGGTCATGCAGGAAATTTTCAGGTTGGGGGGGGGGCATGGGTCAAATAAGTTTGGGAACCTATAGCCTAGACCAGTGGTTCCGCATGTGGCCATCAGAGGATTTTGCTGCGGCCACGAACAGCTTGATAGTTTATATCGATATTTTAAAAAAAATGTGTTTTTACATGTTAATTTGTCAAAAATGAAACTGAAATTTTATATGTTGGATGCATTGTATTGTGCATCAAGAATTTTCAGTTCGCAAATACATACATGTTTAGATATTTTTGACAAAAAAGCAATTTGGTGCGGCCACCAGAGACCACTGATGTTTCTCATGCGGCCACAGCCAAATTTTACATGAGAACCACTGATCTAGACATATCATAAAAATTAAATATAAGTCACAACTTGAGTGAGTTCATTGAAAAATTCTGCGTTTTTATTATTTCTAAATCTCATTTGACTTCAAACTGTTTTATATTATTACGATAGTTAAGAATATAAGTTTTGATTGGATTCGCATATACTTGGTAGAGCTCCACTATAGCAAGGTGAAAAAATAGCAATGTATTGAAGTTCTACAAACATTAAAAGATATATAGTCGATAGCTATTTTGGCTAACGCCATCGTCACATGATGACGTATGCCTACGTTATATGTTTTTCAAAATACTAAAACTCTCGCATCTAAGGCCCACAAGATCAATAAAAATTATAAAAATTATAATTAAACTGATTGTTTACTTGTTTTTTAAACATCACTTAAAAATAACTTAAAATTAAATTCTAAATATATTCATTGTTCTCCTCCCGAAGTGGTTTTCTCAGCGTAGAATATTATTGTTTAAAACTTTTAGAAACATTATTATTTAGAGCTAATATAATATTATATAAATGATAATAGTTTTTTTCCACTTGCCTAGATTGCTGGAAATTTTATTTATTTTATTTAAGAAAATAGTGATTTTCTAAAATGAAATTTTTCACGTATTTTTTATTGACAGACGTAAAAATTTATCGTTTATTCGATACCTTACTTTGAAAAGGCTCTAATTGACATTTTTGTCTAAAATTACCTTTTGGTTGGAAAAGCTTGTATTTATCGCATTCTATCATACATATACATATATCGATGGCTTAAAGAGATAATTTGCTTTTTCCGTTTTTGTAAATTGTGCAAGAGAGGGTAAAAAATGATTATTTTGAGAATGGAAAATTGTGTTACAAACAAAAAAAACCGATTTATTTGTACCACCGGTGAAAAACAACTAATAAATGACAGGTGACAGTACATATAGTGATTTGGATAATTAGCAGCTTAGATTTTAGAACGACAATGAAGATATCAAATTTTCTTAAAACGTTTTCCCGATGCACTTACGGGAATTTTACGGGACATGCACATTGCATGATACACCAAGATGCACTATTAAGTCGTTTTCGGCCAAAAGTGGAGTTAACAACATTACTCTTTAAGCCATCGATTTGAATTTCAGAATGTTAAGTGAATTTAAATCAATCGAAATTTCAAACGCTCATATCTCAAAACAGTGTCAAGAGCAGTTAGAACCTTGTCAATGTAAGGTGTCGTATTGTTAGGCGTGATAAAATAAAATATAGCTGTTATACTCAAGTCTGAGTGAGACTTTAAAGAAAACCTGTAAAAATAAATTGTGTTATATTTGGAAAACCTTCATTTTTTAATACTTATTTGCCAATTTTCTACCGCGATAAGATTACTTTTAATACAATATTTTTCGTTATCATTTCGTAGATGTTGGCATTAAATCGATTGTAAAGTTTTTTTTATGAGATTTGATTGTTCACTTTTAAGGTGTCCACTGTCAATACATACTTGGTGGAATGGCATTATAGTAAAAATAATAAAACATTTTTAGTACTTATTCCACATACAATTTATTGGATCAGGACTAGAGACTCCAATTCGAGTATCGAGCACTCGATACTCGAGTATACTCGTTCATTTTTCAAGTACTTAATACTCGAGTATTTTTTGAATACTCAAATAATACTCGTTTTAGTAATAATCGTCGAGAGTCATTTCTACTAGGGGAATTACAAAAACAAACTAATTAACTCGAACCAATCAAAAATTTTAGACGTTTAATTCTCTGTTATTGTTGAAATATATGTTGCATAAATTGAAATAAATGTATTAATGAAATTAAATCAGCTTTTTTATTTATTTATCATCTATTAATATACACAAATTCGAATTAGTAATATATATTTTGGTACATCTGAAACTACTCGAGTACTCGAGTATTTTGAAAATTTACTACTCGATACTCGAGTAGTTGAGATGTCGAGTAATTGGAGTCTCTAATCAGGACTGATAAGAAATACAATGACACAGTAATATGTATACTGAAGTTAATTGCATTGCTAAGAGGTCTTCAACATTTTAATTATTTATTTGCTTAGTTGTAATACCAATTGTTTATCATAACTACTTTGTAATTCTTGCTCAACTTTTGTATAAATATCACTGTTTCGTTGTGTTATTTATCAGTTTAAAATGCTTGCCATGAGCCAAACCGGTCCTGACCCAATAAATTTTATGTGGAATAAGTACTAAAAATGGGTCATTATTTTTATTGAAATATTTTTCGCTGTCATTGCGTAGATGCTGGCATTGAATCGATTATATAGCTTTTTTATAAGATTTGATTGTAGTTATTTGTCTGGATCAGGGTTTCTCAAACTTTATTCCGCTGATCCTGATAATCTACCACGACAATTTTAAATTTGAAAAATTTATTTTAGAAAATTTCATCGTACCGCTCTGGTACGATGATCTGATAAAAAAACAGCTTGAAAATAAGCTCAATGTTCCGTTAACACTACCAGGCTTGGAAAATTTTCTACTTGTTCTGGAAAATATCCGTGCATAGCATATATTTTATAAATTTTAATTTACTATCCATGTCCACTCCCAGTGTTTGTAGTTTACCGTTGCACCGACCCGACTATACTTTCTAAACGAAAAAAAATAAGTACTACGCTTCTGTTCAAGTACACCACGAGACTTAAAATGCCTGAAGATGTCTAAAGGCAAAAACTGTTTCGTTTATTACAATACACATCGCTTCGTTTTCAAAATACTAAGCCATCTGATCTACGATAAGAAATTCTTTCATGTGACGTAGGTATGGTTTCAACAGAAAGAGATGATGTAGGGGGCACCCTGTCTAGCAAAGGTATATAAGCTATCTCTAATACACGTTTTAAACATAGTTCTGACGAAGGCGTAAGCCGAAATAGCTATCAACAAATATATAAAATAATTTATATAGAACTAAAATACATTGTTATTTTTCTTTCCGTATTGTAATGGAGTTCTACCAAGTAAATGCCTACTCAATCAATAAGATTGATTATTTTTTGACGTATCTTTATATATCGTTATATTTATAAAAAAAATATTTGAAAATCGAATTTTTTTCTATAATTATTAATTTTTTAAGTCACACATGAATGAGACAACCTGATCGTGTTCTTGTTTATTCTAGACTGGTGATATCATAACTGTGAACGTGACTTCTTATCTACATTTTTATTGTAAAAATCATCCATTTGATTTGGAATGTTCATTGTAAGAAGCGCGTTTGAGATAAGATATCGTTATCTTATCGCGTATGGGCAGTGAAGTTTTAATCTTGGCAATTGGTAGCGACAGTATAAATCGTTTTGGGCCAATAATAGTCTGACTTGTTTTCTTTTTTATTTAATTGCGACGAAACTAGTCGATCAAAATAATATTTTTTTACTGCAAAATATGTAAAAAATCAATGATTTAAGAACACCAAAAGTATATAAGAATCTTTATTGCTGTAATTTAAGAGAATATATTTGATTATTTTAATCTTTCATACATATGAAATCCTTCCTAGAAATTCATTTCAGCAGAAGCAATTGGCTATTATTATAAAATTAAATTGAAAACTTTTTTATTCGATGTACTGTGGAATATCAAACATACAATTTATTTCATAATAATAAAATGAAAATTTGTAGGAAAAAGTTACCGCCGAATTCCTTGAAGAATGTTGTTTGTTATTTACTCGCATCAGTTGTGTTAACCTATTTCAAGCTTAATATATAAAATTTCTTTATTTATATACATTAATTTATTTTGAGTTTCTTTGTTTGTAAGATATGGTTTCGTTAATCTATTCACAGATTGTGTAATTTACGTTGGACTGGACTATTCTTCCCGGCTTCGCTGACTTATTACAGACTACGGACATTAAGATTTATTACCTATTATAAATGCACTTACTGTGGTTTTTACATCGTTAATGATCATTAATACTTAATTGATTTTTGATGTATAGCTTATATTCGAATAGCTGTTATTGCTTGGCTTTATTGCAATAGGATAAACAGAAAAGGACGCATACGTTACAAACAAAAAAAAACAACATTCATTTAAATATTTATAAAAAAACTGCAAATAAAATAGATTATAATAAAAATAAAAACACATTTTTAGTACTTATTTCACTTAAAATTTACTGGATCATGACCGGTTTCGCTCATGGCGATAATGCTCGCTATGCGTGAAATACTACGAAACAGTGATATTTATACAAAAGTTAAGCAAGAATTACAAGGTAACAAACAATTGGTACCTATTACAACTAAGAAAATAAATAGGAGCAAAATAGACTAAAATTAAAATGTTGAAGACCTCTTAGCAATGCAAGCTATAACATCAAAAATAAATTAAAATTTCAAACGTTGTTTTACGTTAATTTAAATTGTATGTGGAATAAGTACTAAAATGTGTTATTATTTTTATTACAATGCCATTCCACCAAGTATCGACAGAGAACACCTTAAATGTATAATATAATAGATATTTCTGAGCAGTTTTAGAATCAATGTATAATAATATGATAATATATCGTTTTTAGTGTTAAAGTTAACATTAGCTTAGTGTCAGTGTTAAAGATAACATTAAAGCACGAAGAAATATTATGCCAAGCAATTTAAAGTTTCTTAAATGCCATTAAAATTTCGAAAACATTAAATAAGTGTAAAAAAAAACTGGCCTGACAATGGAAACAATGTTTTTCAGTTAATTGAGAATACAGTTAACAACTTCAGCGAAACGCAAGAGCACAAACTTGTAAATAATTTAAATATTCTGTTAAATTTAAATAAAAAACAAATAAATGAAGAACTCTAGGGGAAACTCTTTGCAACTCTTTTTTATTTCGCAGAAGAATGAGAGTCGTGTTGAGGAGAATAAAGAGAAACAAATTATTGGAGTGAAAACTTAAATTAACTTCACAATCAAGTTACAAATTGGCGAAACGGAACGAAAAAAAGCTTCAAAAGAGGAAGGAAAGCGAAAAAACTCTTGTTCTTAACCCTTCTTCCCGATGGGCTAGGTAGAAAACCGCCACTATATCTTAAATATCTATCTTAATTACAGTGATACAATGTGTAAGCTTTTGCAATTCTTAAATCATTCTTTTTTACACTCTTTGAAGACTAGTTTCGTCGCTATTAAATAATAAAAAAAATTTGGATTATTACTGGCCGAAAACCCTACAAACGTCACTACAAAATGTCAGGATTCAAGCATCACTGCCCATACGCGATATGATATGTCTCAAGCACGCCTAACGGGTCGTCTTAGGTGGGCGAAGCGATCCGGCGCGCTTTAAAAGCGGCAGAGTTTTAAAATATCAAACGGTCCTCGCCCATGCAAGTGTCATATGTGGGAGACGCGATCCGGTCAGGACGGCATATGTCGTAAGTCGCCTCAAGTGCCTGACTCATGGCGCGCGCGAATCGCTTGAAAATATCAAACGGTCCAAGCTCACCAGAGCGTTAATTACGTCTGGCCGAGCGATGGTACAAACGACCTTTAGTCCGCTACGTTTAAAATTAATTGGTTTTTACACGTCGCCGCAGCGCACCGCAGCGCTTCGTCTCGCCTACCCAAGACACGGGGTAAAAGTGAAGATAAGTAATCGCGCTCATATTTTTGATAACGTCTGTCTGGCATGAATATCAAAGCGGACACGTAGTATTTTTCATGCGCAACTAAAAATGTTAATAATTGAAGGAAAACTATCGATTTAAAAATATTTTTTTTTGGAAAATCGATAAAGATACGTTAAAGCATAACATATTTTTTTAATGCAATCTTTGCCGATGATACCATACCACTGGGGTATTCTTTATAGTCTCCTTCGGCAGAAGCGCTTTTTTTGGGACCGCCTTTTTAAGGTTAAGCGCAGTCTAAAAGATTGTCGTCGCGTATTAATTTGTATGCATTAATTAACCTTGATATTTATTCTGACAATTCTTTTATTCTCAAATTATTTCTGTATCAATTTTAAGGGGATCACTGTTATTAATTACTTGGTAAAAACGTATTATATACAGAGTACGCGGAATTCGCGTCATTTTTCTATGTCAGTGATGCAGAACCGTTTTGGGAGAAGGGCCCGATAATCAATTCTCAGACAGTTTGAAGGCCGCATGGGAAAAAGTAATTAAACTATCCATATTTTTTGTGTACACCCAGTCCTCCTAGTAATGTAGAAATACTCCACCGAGTAAATAAAAAAGGTTTAAAGATGAATAGTCTAGAATTTTTAGAAATAAATAAAAATCGTAATAAAAAAGATATATTATTAAATAATATTCTTAACAGGACAGGATGCTCGCCTTTATTAACATTATTCCCCATCAATAGAGTAATCACCCAACCTAACTGATTGATTGCAGCTCATTAGTTTATAGTTTATTAGTTTGTAATGTTTAACGTCATTAGAAATATATTTGTTTGCTTTGTTTCGATTCTATAACCCTCTCTTGCGTCCCTTAAAAAGGAAAAATCCCAATCTGATTGATTGATTGATTGCACCTTATTAGTATCATTATGTTATTGCATTGTTTTGATTCTATCACCCCCTTCCTTGTTTCCTTTAGAAGGAAAAAAACCCGTAATCCATTTTGTAATTTCATAATTTAAAATGTTAAAATGTTAGAATTTATCTTGCTTCATTACTTAAGCAAACTTTGCGATAGTAAGTCTGAAGATGCCTCTGAAAGAGGCGAAACACGTGTCACAGTTAGTTACACAATACGTGGAATAATCAAAGTTATTTTAAATTTTATATTAAATTAAGTAATTTGAAACATTTTTACAAGTGAATTTTAATCAATCGAAACTTCAAACGCTCATATCTCCAAACAGCATCGAGAGCAGTTAAAACCTTTTCAATTTAAGGTTTCGTAAGAAAGTTTGTATAATCCCAAAATATATTTAAAAAAATTCATTAAAATAACAGCATTACTTTGAAATGGCACAAAAAGGGGTTTGAGTGTACGTTACCCCAGAATACTTAGTATACCCATTGTATTTTAGAACACATATGTAGGTATAACAGTAAAAAAACTTTTAAACAGAACAGGCAAAGTTTGACTATGTGGTTAAATTTTAACTATATTCATTTTGCATCCACAAAGCGTTTCCGTACGGAAGTGACGTCATACTCGTTGCTTCTACAAAGAAGCTGTATGACGTCACAGCGTCTGACCGCAACTAACCTTCAAAGGATTCTTAACCAGGAGACTCTTTGATCTTGTATTCGAGTAAAAAAGTTTCAAGGCTGCAATCGATGTGATTATAGCATATCGATGGCTGAAAGAACAATTGTGCAGGAGAGGGTAAAAACTGATTATTTTGGTATATATTTAAACCGATCGGGAAAATTTCTATTAGGTTTTTCAAAAGATTTTTTTGTACAGAGCTGAATTGAAACGAATGAATGATAGTTGACAATAGAAAATGGTGGAGTTGGATAATTAACAGAGTAGGTTTAAGAACGACAGTGGACGTTTCGTTAAACGTTTTTACGATACACTCAAATAAGTTTTGGTTATAAAAAAATTACGGGACATGCACATTGCATGATACAACAAGATGGCATTATTAAGTCATTTTCAGCCAAAAGTGAAGTCTACAAAATTACTCTTTAAGCCATCGATATGCATTTCTGTATTATCTATTGCTGAATAAAACACTTTTTTACAAAAGTTATTTGACAAAGTTTTAAGATTGTCATCATTAGATCTGTAGGATCCGGAAAGAAAAATAACAATGTATTTTAGTTCTACATAAATTATTTTATATATTTGATGATAGCTATTTCGGCTTACGCCTTCGTCAGAACCACGGTTCTGACGAAGGCGTAAGCCGAAATAGTCGTAGGCGAAATAGGCTGAAATAGGCAAAGGCGTAAGCCGAACTATAGTTCTGACGAAGGCGTAAGCCGAAATAGCTATCAACAAATATATAAAATAATTTATGTATAACTAAAATAAATTGTTATTTTTCTTTCCGTATTATAATGGAGTTCTACCAAGTTAATGCCTACTCAATCAATAAATCTGTAGGATCATTATTTCTCAGCAAGAGTTGTGAAAAGATATGCTTAAAATAAGTAATTTGAAGCAGCATTACTCTTTAAGCCATTGATATATATTTTAAAGAAATTTGAACCATTTATGCACGTGTTGAGAATTATGAAAATACATACATGTTTAATATCGAGCTACGTTACACAAACACACAGGAATGCGAATAATTTCTTGTGACCGGAAGCTTGGCGGAGTTTTTACTAACAGTTTCGTCCGACAGAGCAAAATCTCTTGTATTTTAAACTTTTACCAACAAAAGCTCAGTGCCGAAATTCACAAAGCTCTAAAGCAGAGGTACACAACTTTGCCATCAACAGTCAGCCTTGATTGTATTGTAATTTGCTAGTTATTAATATTGATATTGTGTTGAGAGCCAACAAAAAAAATCTCTTCTTAATCTAGCTGCTTAGTACAATATATCGTTTTTATTTGTTGAACAACTATTATAACTCATAATTATAAAAAAAGGTTGACTTTTCCTAAATTAAAACTGATTAAACTATATTTATGTTTTACCATGTCCGCTCCCAACTTAGAGCATATGGAATTTATCTCAACATATTTTTGAAAAATAAAGTTTTTAAAATGACAGTTTTTTGAATTAAGGTTAAGTTTATTTGTGCCGGTTATTAAAAGACATTTTGTATATTATATATCACGTTTTGATGAAAATCAAATCGTTTTGTATTTGCTTGGTGTTTGAGATTTTTTCTCACATATGTTTGTAAAGCCGTTTGTTTGTGCTTTAGAGTTTGAGGAACTCTTATATTTACTGCAATATGTGAATCCATGAAATTGCTTTTGCTTACCCAGTTCGTGGTGCAGTGGTCAACGTCGTTGGCTTCCGTGGTGTACCGCCCAGATTCAAGTCCCTTTACAAGCAGAATTTTCAGTCAATTTATCGATTTTGTTCGAACGCAATGGGTGCAAGAGCGACTAACTAACCATTAGTTCTCGTATCATTTCAACTAGTAAGAGTTATAAGCAATTCTTGTAGAAAAAAACATGTTGAGTAAAACTGCAAAGAACACATGTTGAGGACTATCTTTCAGAAAAGGAAAAAAACACAAAATTTCACGTACCCAAACATGTATCTTATATATAAAACCGAAACGGCGTATGTATGTCTGTGGGTCTGTAATTCCCTTTTGCATTGTTGGTCTTTAAGTTGCCATAAAAACGAATATGAAAGAAAATATGTTTGAATTTTTATCGGCGAAGACATTTAGTCAAAATGTAATAAATTAGTCTTCTACTGAACTTTTCCCGGCTTTTATTATTAATGATAATGTTTATTATTTACGTGAAGGTATTATTTGACATTTCTTTGACAGCAAATTAGATTTTTTCCTTGAATTTGGACATTTTAATGGGCGAGAATTGTGATTTTATTTTAACTCTATTTTGGATGTTAGATTTTGTGATATAACTATGTCGAATGATATAACATTAAAAAAATATTGGTCGCTTAGTCCGAGCGACGCCGGATAGCAATACTAGTTATATATAAATTTACCCTGTCTTGAAAATTTACCTCAAAATGAATTAAATAGAGACAAGCCTTAGGAATGGGTTTGTATATGTGGAAGAGCTTGATCTTTGATATCTCAATTGAACATTATTAAAATCTCTAGAAAATTTCTTTTATGTATGTAACAGTCAGTTGTTCGCTGGAAGCCTTTTGTTGAAAGTTATGGCCACATAAATATGTATAAAAAAAAACTCTATAGTTTATGGTGGATCTTGTTCAACTGTGCGCCTTACAATGGGAAAACTTTTGGATGCGTAATTTTTTTATTTATTTATTATGTCCGCTCCCAACTTGGATCATATTGACTCCGCACGGAGTTTATATCAACATATGCTATTTCTACGACAACTGCTTGTTTCTCAGTTTCTAAACCTCTCTTTCTCGAAGAGAATAGGGATTGAAAGAACACGAGGACAAGGAAAGGGCAAGTGGTTAGCTAATCGATATCGTTATGCGTCGCTCTTTGACTTCTGAAAGGTGGGAACGGATTTAACAACACAAACACCCATTGCCCTTGAGTAAAATCGTGAAAAAATGACTGAAAAAATCTGCGCATACCAAGAATTGATCCGGGGTGGTCCGATACAGTACACAACGACGTTTACCACTGCAGCACGGACCGGGCATTCCGGATATTCTTTTGTGGTGATCAATGGTTCCAATTTTATTTTGGTCATTTACATTAATTGATAGTGTAATTAAAGATTTGTTTATTAATATTTGAAGAATCGTCTAACTCTAGGAACAGAATATAGTGAAAAGACAAGCATGCCACTGTTCTTGTTTATACCGCATAATTATCGGCCTTTTAGGGCAGAAGAAGCGTTTTACAATTTTTTCTGGTTTTGAGCTATAAATGCCACTAGATACAAAATAGTATGTTACGTTTGTGTCAAAGTGGCGTATCAATAGGAGAAGTATGTAGATACGAAGACAATTTAATAGGTAACTTTTTTACATTCAAAAAATAAATCAGAAAGCCTAAGCATCGCCTTTAAAGATAATGAAAAGAAAATTTAAAAAAATTGTAAGTACTTATTCCACATAAAAAAATATTTGATCAGTACCAGTTTTAATATAAAATTTAAAATAACTTTGATTATTCCACGTATTGTGCTACTAACTGTGACACGTGTTTCGCCTCTTTCAGAGGCATCTTCAGACTTACTATCGCAAAGTTTGCTTATGTAATGAAGCAAGATTGATTTTAACATTTTAAATTAAAAAGAAATTTTTATTAAATAATATTCTTAATAGGACAGGTTGCTCGCCATAACTTACATTGTTTCCACTTAATAGAGTAATCACTTACCTATCTGATTGATTGCAGCTCATTAGTTTATTAGTTTAATAGTTTGCAATGTTTAACATCATAAGATTTGTTTGCTTTGTTTTGATTCTATAACCCCCTCTCTTGCGTCCCTTATAAAGGAAAAATACCAATCTGATTGATTGCAGCTCATTAATATAAGTTTAATTATCTGATTACATTGTTTCGATACTATCACCCCTTCCTTGGTTCCTTTAGAATGAAAAAAACCCGAAATTCATTTTGTAATTTCATAATTTAAAATGTTAGAATCAATCTTGCTTCATTACTTAAGCAAACTTTGCGATAGTAAGTCTGAAGATGCCTCTGAAAGAGGCGAAGCACGTGTCACAGTTAGTAGCACAAAACGTGGAATAATCAAAGTAATTTTAAATTTTATATTAAAATGAACTTCCACAAAGTTACCGCCAAAACCATCGAAAGTAGTACCAGTTTTGCTCATGGCGAGTATTATCAACTGATGCTCGGCATGAGCGAAGCCGGTCTTGATCCAATACATTTTTTGTGTGGAATGAATACAAAAAATGTTTTATTATTTTTATTATAATGCCATTCCACTAAGTTACCATTGGCATTGGACACCTAAAAAGTGATAAAAGAAAATTTATCTGTTAAAAAATAGAAAAAAACACTGTCGAAATTTACTTTTTGGTTATCCTGAAAAGTTTTAAGTTAAGTAAAGCTTAAATAACTTACTTTGCGATAGTGAGTTCAAAGATGCCTCTGAAAGACGCGAAACACGTGTCTTAATTTGTAATAAAATACGTGAAATAATCAAAGTTATTTAAAATTTTATACATAAATGAACTTCCACAAAGTTACCGCCGAATCCATCGGAAGCATTCAAGCTATCAGTTCGTGGGTGTAGGGACATACGGGCGAAACTACAAAAATGGCTGTTTTCAGTTAAATATGGCATTGTCTTGCTCAAATACAGTTCTATAAGATATCAAAATATGAGAATTGTACGAAGAGCGGTTTACCAGATATTGCTCGGCTTTCCTGCGAATTCGTAAGAACAATGTTCAACATTGAAAACTATTTTGCCATTTATCTCAGTTCGTTGTTTTTGCAGTTTCGCCCTTTTGTCCCTACACCCACGAGTTGATAGTGCTCGCGATGAGGCAAACCAGTTCTGATCTAAATAAACTCAATGTTGAATATGTATTAAAAATGTTTTATAATAATGAGGTATCATGCTTTTAATTTACTATGACCAATTTTAAATTGAGCTAAGGGGAGACCGCATTCAAACAGTTGCAGGATGTGTGTTACATACACTTACTATGAACTCTAATGGAAAATATAACCCGTTAAGTGATACCAGAACGAAAGAAGTATTTTATCTTCTTTTAGCCGTTCACATGTTTAAAAGATAGAAATATGTTATCTCTTGTTCTCTGGACTCTAAGGATTTCAGCAAACTTTTAAAAAGAGAACGAGTTACAACTGTCTTTCCCGCTTTTATTTTCTCGGTTTGAAATAAATGTATATTTTATCATCGGTCAAAGTATAATAATACGAAACCTTTTTGTTTATCAAGCATTTTTTTTGACCACTTCAAATAGAGTATATCTTACCATAAATATTCGAAGAGAACTGTTAGCTACTCAGTTGCTCAACTTCCCTTTTGTAATTGAGTTGGGATACATAGGACAGACATCTATATCTCAGAAATAAATAATTTAATTCACTTTTAAGGAGTTAAGGTAAGGTTTCACTGGCAATGATTGGTGGAATGGCATAATAATAAAAAAAAAAAAAAAAACATTTTTATTAATTATTCCACAAAAAAACTTTTGGATCAGGACCGGTTTCACTCATAGCAAGCATTATGATGGCGAGCAGTATAATGCTCACCATGAGCAAAACTAATCCTGATAAAATAAATTGTATGTGGAATAAGTACTAAAAATGCTTTATTATAATAATAGTATTGATCAATTAAGCCGTTGTACTGGGATTTGGTCTATTTTTCACCATTTTTTTGGGCCGTCCAGTAGCTATAAGTTGGCTGATACATCGATATCTTAATTTGAAAAAGTTCCAACTGATTTTGACCCTTTTTTTTAAATATAAACGTTCGAAGTTTGAATTGATCTAATTATTATATATAATGTTATTCAAAAGATAAGAAACAAGAAAATATGTTTATGTAATTGAAGATTTCGACTAAATGCCATTGGTGTACTTACAATTTCAATATTCAATCTTTTGAATTTTGTACTTTTTATGAGTTTTGTCGCTATGATCCGTGTTTTTCATTTCAACATCATGAAGCATTTCATGGGCAAGAATAAACTTGAACAGACGTGTGGTAAAAAGTTTGGTAAATTATGGATATGTGGTCACGGGACAGAATCCCAATCCTCACGAGCTAAGCTAAGGATTATTATAAAATGTGGAATCAAAATGATTAAATCTGAAGAATATTACTGATTATTGTATGAGTTCTAAAAAAAGGATTTGTTTTTTAATATTAGCCTATAGTAAAATTACTCTTTTTATATTAAACAAAAAATAAACTTATGTGACTGTCTCTATCTATATAATATTATTATTTGTGTAGTTTGTGGTTGCACTTTTGGTCCTGTAAATTAAAACAACTCGATTTCATACTTATTGCGAAGTATTCTTTAGGATCTTCTATTATAATAAATTTAAAAATTAAAGACGAAGCAATTGAAAAAAATCGTAAGCCTTACATTCGTTTCATTTAATGTGCTTGAACTCGGATATTCAATTTATTTTGAATTAATAATTTTTATTAAAAAGGTGAGAAGTAAATCTCTCTTCAATTCAGCTTTGCTCTATTTATTTCAATTATTTCCTAGTAAAAGGATTTTAATAGTTTATTCATTAAAATGTCTTAATCAATTGCTATTGTATGGTTTAGTTTGATTTCATATATTTTTTAACAAAATTTTAAGCCAGTCGTTTCCAATCATGCTATTATGCGACACTTAACCTTTCATACGCCAAAGGCGTGCAAGCACGCAAACGCCACTGCGAGCTTATTTATGAATACATATCTTATTTTTAAATGGAATCTAAAGTAGACACATCTTTTCAAGGCAATGTAATTGTTTAAATATCGATTTGTTCATCCGTTTTTTATTTTGAAGTTAAGCCAACATATGTCACTAGGGCCTGCACCTTACTAAAGTAAATATCCCTGAAAACATTTTTTAAATCTTACATGTTAGATTTTTTTTGATTTTTCTTTAAAAACCAAAAATAAGTCGGGTATAAAATGATTTTCCGGGTATGTTACGTGGCATTTTCATGGAAAATCGATGCTTGAAAATGTTGGCGTGCGGGTAAAATCCATTGAATTGACTTGGCGTTTAAATGGTTAAAAATATAATAAAAAACCTGTTGGCCAGAGCAGTGACGGCTGGTGACAGGGTGTTGGGGGGGTGCAATGGAAGATTCAACCATTTTTGTAAGAGTTCTGTCCTATTCATTGGATTTTAAAACACTTCTATAGCATGGACTTTCAATTCAGATGTTCGCAATACCAACTGTTTCTCTTCCGTGGTACGGAAAAATAGTTGAATCTTCCTTTTGCACCCCCCAGCACCCCGTCACCAGCCGTCACTGGGCCAAAGCATGCCTCTCTTGGTTTAGATACCGCTGGTTTAAGCAGCAGGCTGAATCATTAGTTTAAGTGTGTGATTGCTTTTGTCAATTCGTTTATAATCTAAACTCTCTCGCATTTAAGATTTAATCTATCTTAAACAAAAGAACTACTAAAAAGTTTGATCCAAGCATTAAATGTAACAAAGTAATTAAGCCAGAGATACAATGTTCAAAAATCTCGCACGATAGACGTCTAATTTTTCTAACGCCACTGCGCATGCCCAAAAGGAACACTAGCGCCACCATCTTGATACGGAAGATAATCTACTGGAATAAGTTACGGCGCCTGTTGAAACTACTTGGTGGAACATTTAATCTTTTGCGGTTTCTTGCCTCATGCGCCGCGGATAAAAAGTTTACAAGAAGATTCCGAATTGTTGAATAATTAAAATGGAGGAAGAGATTTTTGCGCGCGATTAAAACTAATGAATTAATACAGTTAATAGTTAATTGTCACACGAGTTTTATCTTTCTGTGCGATTTAAAGTAAATTGTTATTATTTAGGACGGATAAGTATTTATGAAATTAAACCAGGACTGTGGAGTCGGGGTTTTTTGGCTGGAGTCGGAGTCAGACTCGGAGTCATCGCGGCGTTTTGGCCGGAGTCGTACTGGGAGTCGGAAATTTTGAAAAGTTTTTATTTTTGCATATAATATGTCAAATTTAGCTATAGACCAGATTTTTTGACTGTTATGTTTATATGAATTTTGTACTTTTCAGGTAACTTCAGGCATTTCAAGGTCAGTTCAAGTACATCCATGCACTTGAAATGCCAGAAGATGCCGAAAGGCGACACCTATGTCGTTAGCGACAAAACTCATGGAAAAGTACAAAATTCAAACAATTCAAATTTGGTATCGAAATTCCATCAAGCACCCTTAGTTGAAATCCTTAATTATATATATATAATTAAATACACATAAATAGGAAAGGTAAGATGTAAAAGTGACGAAATTAATCGTTTTTTAGTTGGAGTCGGAGTCGTGTTTTCGGTCAATGCTGGAGTCGGAGTCATGATTTAAGCCAATTGTACTTGAGACGTGATTTTAAAGGCCACGAGAAACGTTTATAATAATTTTAAAATATCGTGCATATAGTGACATCTCTTGGAATCGTGATGTTATACTTGAACTTTAAAGATATTGTATAGTAATCTATAATATATCGATTTTAAAAAGAGCTGTTTCGTTGTGTTGAAATGTATCGCTAGCAAAGTATGCGTAGAACCTTTTTTTGAGGCATAACACTCAGTGGAAGACTTAATTTGCTTTGATTGATTGATTGATTTTTTGTGTGAGTGTTGTGACTACTCTGAAGTTTTGTGAAACGTTTGTTGGTTTGTTTTTTGGATAAATGAAACATCGTGTATTTATATGGTAAGTGTTTGTGATGAACTATTAATATATGTCAAAAAAGTATATATTTATTGAGTTTTATTTTTTGAAAGAAAATCACGGCCCTCCATACTCGGCCATACTAATCCTACCTGGCACCTAACAGGTTAAAAAGGAAAAAATATATGAACTATTTTTTGGGTTGTTTCCAAGTGAAAAAAGGCATGCAGTTTCAGAAAATGTAGAAACTAGACTACGATATCATAGTAAAATGTAAATCTACCGCTTATGACAAGCAGTGTGGCGTATCATGGCGAAGATTTGTCTTTTTTGTAGTGTCAGGGCTGCATTGAGGATTATTGGTACACCAAAACTGATAATCTAGTTATTCCATAGGTTAATAGTTTCACTGAGTCTTTCGTTCCTTTGGTTTGTCAAAGATCTTCAGACCAAATTAATTGTAACACCACTTGTTGGTATTGTTTTTTTGCCAAGCCCTCTCGCAACGTGGAGCATATATACTCACATATTTTTTTCTGCGTGAACTGAGTGACTCTATTTTTGACCAGAATCGATAAATCAACTGAAAAAATCCGATTGTCCAGAAACTCGAACCCGTAAGGTTCGTCACGGAAGCCAACGACGTTGAGCACTGCACTCTTAATTCAGCAATATTTTTGAAATTGATTTAGTTCAGGAATTCTCAAGCTTGTGTCCGTGAGAGAATATATGATTGCAAATAAATTAATCGTGCGCCACACATTAAAAAAATCATTTACGCTCTCAATTCAGAGTATATAAACTTGTTATAGTGCTTATATCAAAAGACGTTTTCTACGAAATCAGATTTTTACTACTTAAGTCACTCTACCTCTCTTTTTCACAGAGAGTGTGGATAAAGTTGAACAAGACTAGATGTTAGCTAAACGTTCTTGCTTCGCCCCATATTTAGAATAGGATGTATAGAAATACCTGCATTGGAAAAGTACTTGTCAGTAGCTGTTTGTTTCTTCACTTTGACAAAGTTAGTAACTTAAAATATCTATATTTTCGATGGTTTCGGTGGTAACTTTGTGGAAGTTCATTTTAATATAAAATTTAAAATAACTTTGATTATTCCACGTATTGTGTAACTAATTGTGACACGTGTTTCGCCTCTTTCAGAGGCATCTTCTTTACTATCGCAAAGTTTACTTAAGCAAACTTTGCGATAGTAAGTTCGAAGATGCCTCTGAAAGAGGCGAAACACGTGTCACAATTAGTTACACAATACGTGGAATAATCAAAGTTATTTTAAATTTTATATTAAAATATCTATGTTTGTAAAAAAATGAGAAAATTTTAAATGTCCAAAAATTTATGGACGCTATATGAGATCTACAGATGACTGTAAGCATTGCTTTTGCACGAGTCAGTTCAAGTTCGCTCGTTCACTTGAAATGCCTGAAGATGCCAAAAGGCGAAACCCGGGTTTTTAGGGAAAAAACTCATAGAATAGTACCAAATTCAAACGATTCAAATTTGAAAACCATTGTCTGAACCGTTTTAATTTGTAATTTTGATGCATTTTATCGCTACAATAAGTTTCAAATTGTCAGATGTAATTCATTCGTGCATTTGAAATGTCTGAAGATGCCGAAAGGCGTGACACATTTAAACGATTTATATTTTATATTGAAATTACATGAAAGAGCTTCAGTTGAAATCGTCAATAAAATAACTGTTGTAAGAATAGCACGTTGGGCAAAATAAATTCTCGAGTGCCCGCCTGCTTATATTTCGTAATCCCAAAGGGACACATAAAGCTTGCTGAAAACCTTAAAATATATGTTGGTCTCGTGAAATGAATGAAATTCCACAAACACTGTTTGGGCGTAGGTAATTCAAGTGCCGAGAAGACCGGACGGGATGTGTCAAATTGCGGGAGACCTTTCGTTTTATTGCAAGTTTGCCACAACACTCGTGTAGCAGCGAAGGGGTTGACGCATGGTAGAAGGTGGTGTATATTGATAGTTTGGATGAAGCCATATATGTGATACCTCGATTCTATGTTTTTCAAGAAACCTTTCCTAGGACTAGGGTAAAATTATCAGTCTGTCTCCGAGTCAAGGGCCGGACCAAATTATTAAACTTCCAATATAATTTGTATTCATATAATGAACGACATAAATTTAATATTATATACTGTTCACAAAATGTAGTGTAAAGATTGGCCTTGTACGTTCAAGACTATCAATATTCGCGTTGATTTTAGCACTTAATCCCTCCGAAGCTCAATAAGTTCCATTTGTAAATTTGCTGGCACATCTGCATCGATCGGACGAGAAAATAAAGCGAATGTTGAGTCTTTGTTTTGGAAGTCGGCAAACCTCATATCAAATTGCCTAGTACCTACAGTTCATCTCCATAAGAATTATATGTGATGTTTGTATGAGCTGATAGACTAGGAAAGTGGTAAAAATTTGTACCTATTATCTGATTTTCAAAAATTCTGGGCTTTTAACGAAAAAACTTTGACAAATTTCATTTTGTATTACTTCGCCGAGATGAATCATGGCAGGACAAAATAGCTCGGCGGGCCGGTGGTTGCCCATGTATGCTTTAATGTATCAATTAAAAAAGTAAAACTTTTAAAAAACTTTGTTTGTGTTTATTGATGTGCTTTCGGATGCACAATATTTTAGATATGTAATTTCGATTTAACATTCGGTTCCTGTGGTCTAGTGGCAAGAGCTTTGTCCTAGCGGTCAGGGGGCCCGGTTTCAATTCCCGGGAAGGTCAGATTTTTTCAATTAAAAAAGAGATCTTGGGCTGGGTGTATGTAATTTATCGTTGAGTACACGACTGATACACGGTGAATTTCACAATTAAAAATATTTGGCGTAAGCTGTAATGCCAATTATTTATTTATTTTAAGTTAAAAATAAAAACATTGATTGGTATCGATGACATTTGCCGTTTGACATTTGCTGTTTGTCTTTTGACGATTGTCTACACGCACCACCTACTGAAAGTTAATTGTACTATGCATATAACCTTTGCGCAAGGGCAATAATAAGTTGTGAAACTGAACGGTATGGCAGCGCATAAAATATGAAAAAAACATTACTGTTTAAATCAAGGCTGTGGAGTCGGTAAAAAAAAGTTCAACTCCGACTGCGATTCCAGCATTTAACAAAACCACGACTCCGACTAAAAAAGTTTAATATCGTAACTTTTTGTTTGCCTAATTTTCTTATTTATGTGTATTCAATTAAATATCAACCTTACAAATCCGGCCAATAGCCAAATTTGGGATATTATATGCATAAATAAAAAGTTAAACTTTTCAAAAATTTCGACTCCGACTCCGGCCAAAAAGCACCGACTCCACGACTCCGACTCCACAGCCCTGGTTTATATAAAAAACCTACTATAACTTGATTTTACTATGCCTATAACATTTGCGCAAGTGCAAGCAATTAGTTGAGAACGTTTTATAACAATCGGATGAACGGTATGGCAACGCATAAAATAAAAACAATCAAACAAACATTGATTTTTGTATATTAGATTATTTTATATGTTAAAGCACAGTCTATAAAAATTTATCGTTAGTTCGAGTCATTACCGTTGTCGCTGCTTAAAATTTTCAAGATTTAAATCGACTTTTACCAAAAAAGTTTATCACTAAGCAAACTTTATTTCATTACTATACCAACACATTACAGAAGTAATTTACTTCGCGGAAATAAAACGACGAGGAAAAACTTCACGTTTGTTTTATTCTGATATCTCAAGGTTTTGTAGCGTAGAGGAAATTGGAAGAATTTCCCGCAAATAGCACTTCAAAGTTTTGGAAATTCAAACAAACTATACCATATAAATATAGAAAAGAAACTCGGAAAAGTCGTTCGCCAGAAACCTATTTTGGAGTGTATTAAATAAATTGAAAAGTATCTGAAACTGAACATAAACTATTAGGTGAAAACTTAAAGAAATACGTCTGGCACACTAGGTTTTTTAACGTTTCCAAATTACCTTCAAACTAATATTCTGTTAAATAAATGAAAACCGTAAAACGGTCTGAAAAGAGAATGCGGAGTGAATAGAGGCAAAAACAAGGAAGCACAACTTTACAAAGTATTAAATGTATTTTATACAATCTTATATATAAAACCGAAACGGCGTATGTATGTCTGTGGGTCTGTAATTCCCTTTTGCATTGTTGGTCATTAAGTTGCCATAAAAACGAATATGAAAGAAAATATGTTTGAATTTTTATCGGCGAAGACATTTAGTCAAAATGTAATAAATTAGTCTTCTACCAACTTTTTTTCCCGGCTTTTATTATTAATAACAATGTTTATTATTTACGTGAAGGTATTATTTGACATTTCTTTGACAGCAAATTAGATTTTTTCCTTGAATTTGGACATTTTAATGGGCGAGAATGGGGCTGTCATCAAATTAAATAAAGTTTGTGATTTTATTTTAACTCTATTTTGGATGTTAGATTTTGTGATATAATTATGTCGAATGATATAACATTAAATAATTATTGGTGGCTTAGTCCGAGCGACGCCGGGTAGCAATACTAGTTTATATATAATTCTATACAATGACTTTAATACTATCTCTCGAATGAAAAAACCAAACAAACTAAATGATTGGCAAAAATTTAAGCAAACGTGTTTAAGTTCGATACCTGTGCATCCTTACTTTTTGACCCGTTATAAACTTCTCTTTTACTGCACGAAAATTAAAATCAATCATGCTCATCACATTTTTTGGTTAATAAGCACCGTAAAACGGAATGAAAAGAGATTAATATAGAATCTGTTGTTTTGTCCCAATTCAATGTGAATAGAGACATCGAACAAAATATTCTGTGTCTTAATAACGATGTTGAATATTTGAAAAATATTGTCATGAATGAGTAGAAGGACCATGGAAACACGTTTCAAGCCATTCATATTTGAATTACATATGTGGCGCAGGTATGAAGATATACAGTGGTGAAGGGTAAATAGTGTCTCTATTCACCCCGTTTCACGGTACCACTAAATAGCGAAGAATTTATCCTACATATTGTGTTGGTTTGTAAGTAGAATGGTACAATTTCGATGTGGAGTTATTTTAAAATTTTATATTACTAATTGAAAACTGTTTTTGCGTCTTTTTTCACTGCCGAAGAAATAATTAAAAATCTCAGAATGGACTCATTTATTTTTATTTTTTCAATCGATTTTTGTGATGGTCTGTGGATTGGTGTTCAAAGGCATGAATTTCCATGATGTGTAATTATATTTTCTCTGAAATATCGATATGTAATTAAAAAATAAGGCTTAGAAAGAACGACTAGCATAGTCCCAGTTTTCCAATCATCATTTTGCTATCACGTTGGTAAATTTAGTTTGAACGATTGTATGTTTATTATTATCGTAAAAAAATTCTATAAAAATGCTAATTGTAGATGCAATAAATCTATTGATCCGTTAGATTCTTTCCAATCGATTATTTATCGTAAGTGTATATGTTCCTAAGTATTGAACACTCTTTACAATAGTAACACAATCTTTTTCTATATCAAGCAAGAATAAGTTTAGGTTAGATATGGTTAATAATAAAGAAGATAGCCATGGTCAGGTCTTAGGAGCAGTGGTCAACGTCGTTGGCTGTCGAGGTGGACAACAAACACATGTTTCATTCCCCAGTAAGAGCAGCATTTTATTTAAGTCTATTCATCGTTTCTGCACAAAATATATGGTAAAAGAAATCCTTCTCACCCACTTGATCCTGTAAGCGGGGCGTAGGGAGTCGCTCTGCTCTAAGCTTATTATTTATATCCCTTTCTAACAGTGAGGATACTTACGATGAATTTGGCGGTATCTTTCTTGGAAGTTCATTAACTTTGATTAATCCATGAATTGTTTTGCCATGTGTTTCGCCTATTTCAGACTTATCTTCGGACTTACTATCGCAAAGTTTATTGTAATAAAGCAAGATTGATTCTAGTATTTTAAAATGTTAGTTATAAAATACTTACACAATACGTGGAATAATCAAAGTTATTTTACATTTTATATCAGTACTAAAAAGGAACTGAGTGACTGAGTATCAAGCGGAAGGGGTTCTTTTGGAAAAAATATATAGAAAACCTCCGTTGCGTGGCCATAATCAACATAAGAAGCGGACATTGATTCAAAAAAATGGTTAAACCATTTTTATCGCAATGAGTTTTCTGTGAAATCAATATTTTTGTATCCGCTATTTGCATTGAAAAGCCCAGGGGCCCAAAAAAAACATGTACACGATGGAGAAATACTCACTATGCGAAAACGGTGATACAAAAACAGCGTGGTATATAGGGCTTATAAAAAACCGACTTTTGAAATAGCCGGTCTTCAAATGTCAATATTGTCAAAAACCGTTTTTATCCGGTTTTCAAAGTTTTTTTAAGTGGTATATAGGGCTAATAAAAAGCAAACTTTTGAAATATCCGGTCTTTAAATGTAAATTTAATTTAAAAAACCGGTTTTCTAAGATTTACTAAAAAAATGTATAATTCAATTAAATAGCGAAGAAAAGTTCAAAATCCTCTTTTATTATGTTTATTTATATACATATGTATGTACATATTAATACACAACAAGAAATTAATTGGTGTTTCTCCATAGAAAATATAATTTAAGAAAACACAAAGCTTCTACTTATAATATACCAATTTTTGCTACATTTGTGGATTGTATATTATAATCGTATGTTTACATTGTATACTGAATATTCAACTATGTATAAAAATATGTATTTCATCCCGTTTTATTTGAAACTATGACAAAATCAAGTCATTAACAATTTTATTTGAATAAAAAAAATATATGAAAAACCCGGTTGAATGTCGCAGATTTAGCTAAAAAACTGGTTTTTGAAAACCGACAAGCCAGTTGTCAGCCGACAAATCAAGTCAGAATATTAGCGATTTTATTTGAATAATAAAAAACATATTTAAAACCAGTCACGAAGATGAAAAAAACCGGGCTTCAAATGTCGCAAATTTAGCTAAAAATCGACAAGCCCTAGTGGTAGGGTAACTGTTATATTGAATACAAAGAAAAGGATGCAAAAAATATTCGCGTAGCTTTGATGTATTATGGTGAATGTTTCTGGTAAATTATTTATTATTATAGAAGCAGTTATCAAACGTACCGTCATACATTTTCGCGACATTGAAAAAACGTTTTGATGTCGGAATTGGAAATTGAATCAACTCGTTTCCTGGTGCAAACCTGAAAAGACTGTACTTTTCAAACGTTCAATGAATTCATAGTTATTATTGACGTTTCTGGGTATTCATATACTTCAATGGAAAATCTAAAAAGGAAAACGTTTTCAATATTATATTGCTAATGAAATGTTTTGAAAAACCTCCATTGAAATAATTTCCTTTTAGTATATATTTAATATAAATATTTCCACACCTTGGTGTGGTGTTAACCTTCGAAAGACAGTCTCACAAAAATACCACGTGATCCGAAAGGGGTCTAAAAATACCCAAGTGGTATGGCTTTATTGGCATAGATTGCATTAAAACATCATTCTAAAAAAAATCATTAAAATCGATAGTTTTACTATAATTATTAATATTTTAAGTTATGCATTAAAGAGAATTATCTACGCCTTTTAATGTAAAATGAATCCATTTGATTTGAAACGTACGTTTGAGCGAGGCGCGTTTGAAATAATATAACGTTATGTTATCGCGCATAGGCAATGCATTTTGAATTCTGGCAATTTGTAGTGACGATATAAATGGTCTTCGGCCAATAATAATCAGATTTATTTTATTTTTTATTTTTGCGACGAAACAAGTGGATGATAACCATTTTTTCGTCTGGAAAAGGTGTTAAAAACAATGATTTTAAAATACCAAACGTTTACACATTTCATCACTAATATTAAGATAGATATTACAGATTAAGTGGCAGTGGAGGTCGACTGTCTCACCCACCGGTAGGGAAAAGTTAACTGTCAGTTTTTGGTGAAAAGAAATTATATTTGATTACATAAATTATGAACCGCTTTTTATTATAAAGGGTATTTCAATAGGGACGCTCAAAATATGTTACTTTGTCCTGCTGAGTAGATTATTCATTGTTTAGTGGCCAAATTTGAGTCAACCAGTTTGGTAAATAATCGGCCAACGCCTACCTGTACGTCATCAAAATACAATATCTGGTGAAAACTTTGCTGCTGTGTGTGAAAGTGTACAGGAAAACTCAAGGCAGCTTATTTCTCGTTGTTCACAAGAACTTGGCTTTTCTGCGACTTCAACTTGGCGAATTTTGAATCAGGGCCTTATGTCTGCACCCGTATAAAATCCAACTAACCAAGGAACTTCAGGTAAACGACCACAGACAACGCCTGATTGGGTTCTGGAGCAGTTGGAAGTTTACCCAAATTTGTCAAAAAAGTCAACTTTAGCGACATGGCCCATTTTATAATGAATGGATATTGGCAGACATTTGATGCTATATTCCATATTTAATGCCGTAAAATATACTTACAAATGAAATTAAAATTTAGTCGAAATCTCACAAACAACTTGTTTTATTTACATTTCAAAACTAAGCGTCCTTATAAAAAGACCCTTTATATGCTTAATTTATAATTAGTTCTTAAAAAGAAGTAGAAGTACGTAGTATTTTATTGAAATTGTAACGATAATTTATTATGCGTATCTAGTAAAAAAAGTTAAATAATTAAAAAAGATAAAGAAAAGAGTGAATATCTTTATACCATATCTTCGTTTTCATTGCAGAATGGAAAATTTTGACATATACGGTTTCGACTTGTTTGTACACTGCAAAAATTTACTCAGCGTATATTTCCCACACAAAACAACGTAGGTAAAAAAGTTAAATTAGTTATTTCATCACGATGAACTATTTTAACAGTTATTATGCCTTTTCAATGTAAGCGACAAAATCTATATTATAACTAGTATTGCTACCCGGCGTCGCTCGGACTAAGCGACCAATAATTATTTAATGTTATATCATTCGACATAATTATATCACAAAATCTAACATCCAAAATAGAGTTAAAATAAAAACACAAACTTTATTCAATTTGATGACAGCCCCATTCTCGCCCATTAAAATGTCCAAATTCAAAGAAAAAATCTAATTTGCTGTCAAAGAAATGTCAAATAATACCTTCACGTAAATAATAAACATTATTATTATTAATAAAAGCCGGGTAAAGTTCAGTAGAAGACTAATTTATTACTTTTTGACTAAATGTCTTCGCCGATAAAAATTCAAACATTGCAACAACAATGCAAAAGGGAATTACAGACCCACAGACATACATACGCCGTTTCGGTTTTATATACAAGATTAAACTTGAAGCATTATACCTTTAACAAAATCGGTATGAATTTTAGCATATTTAATGTGTATTTTTTAATTCATTTGAAAAGAAATTCTAAGAAAGATTTCGCCAGCTGTACAAACTGGTCGCAAGAGAAAACTTTCTAGATTGCCATGCCAGAAAATTTTGTGACGAAGAATTATATGCATTTTTGTGGTTGCATAAATTATTTTATAAGCTAGCTGTATTTCACACAAAGCTTATCGTATGCTACTGTGCTGTTCTCCACCAAACACGTTAAAGCATACCAGTATTTTTTTCCAACGAAATTATCACACTAACATCGTTTAGAGAAGAAAAACGCAATCTGTCTCTTTATTATTTTTAATTTTAAAATATTTATTTTGACGATGGATTATGAGAAATTCTACAATATCACAGCCAATTTGTACAGATTTTGAGCGGACATTGCTAGGCAAACACAAAACATTATTTGTTTACTTGTATTGGATTACATTCGCACCTTATGTAAAACAAATGGCCACCACGCGTTGCCTCTATAATTCCATGTCACTAGCCAATTGAGAGACCGGAAAAGCCAGCTCCTTATTACATTCAAATTATAAAGGTGACGATAGAACTGACTTGGAGATGTACTGTGGATACCCCAGCGAGCCTGATGGATCCCGTCACCTAAGAAAGCCGCTGATGACTATCCGTTTGATGTAATCAATTAAGCTTCGAAGTGAAGAAGTTGGCGCGTGATAGAAAATCTTGGAGGCACCGTGTGGCGGCCATATGCTCCAAATGGGAGGCAGATATGGAAAAAGCCAATTGATTTTCTTCCTTCACTGACATGCTAGCATCTCTCAGTTTTATCGAGTTAATTCTATTGGAAATATCCGAGGGTCGTATAGAATTCAGGCCTGCTTGACCTATGTATATAACATCGCACGAGCCACATGACATCTCATAGATACCGCTTCTACAATTTACTGAAAGTGATTGTGAAGAGTCTGGTATAATTTTGAAATATACAAATCAACTTAATAATAAATCTAAAATATTTTTATACGCCAACAGTGTGTTCGGTAGTTTTAAGAAATATGACTGTTTTGGTTTCACAATGCATCAAGCAACCCCTTACTGAAAAAAAAATGAAATATCGGTGCACCAAGGCGACACGGTAATGCAATTTCTTTTGCATCACAGCAATGCAACTTTCATAGCCAAGGAAATGCTGTGAGTGATCTCAGTTTGTGTTTTGCATTTGTTGCAGTGCAGTGTCGTTGAATAAAATGTATGCCAAATATAAATTGTTGAAATTTTTGTGATTATCACACAAACAGGATAAAATCCTTGGATTCATAGTTCAGCAAAGTAAGACATTTGAAAACCCTACTGTGTTTCGTATTCTTTATGTTTCCTTTGTTTTAAGTAAGCTTGAATCTATTATTTGGGGTCCAAATGAAAATATTTATAAGTCGCAACTGGAGAGAGTTCCTAAAAAAAATCTGCATAGTTATTATTAAAAAGAATTTTACTATTCTTTATAATTCTCAAATGGATTATTATCCAACCAAGCTTCCTTGAGAAATGCTTTCGTTTCACTCTTTTGTAGCTCGAAGATCAATTTCAATATTGAAACATTTTTCTCTTCTTCTTCGGGGCCGAGTTGATAACCCTGATCCCCTTGAGACTTTAAGTTTGCAGGCTTCTAGTTTTTACCTACGTGGTCGTAACCAAGGTAACAATCAATTTTCTTTGTCAGAACTTGTTTGGCACCTAGGTCTTTTGAGTCGCCAGTCGTAAGTGCCGTTCGTTTGATGAATTCACTGCCTGTTGATGTGGACATCTTTGCCTGTGAACTTGATGCTTTGTTTTTATTTTTTTCTTTTTATTTAACTAATATTTTTCTGTTCTGTTTAATACATATTTTTAAATATTGTGTCATATTTTATGTGCTATTTTTTTTTTTTTTAAATGCATGGCGTATTGGCGTCAGCTGTAATGTATAATATATATATATTTTTTTCAATAAATAATATTGTATTATAATCTTTTTTATCTCACTAAGTAAGTTAGTTAGTAAGTTGATATTATATTGAATAAAGAAGCAGCAAAATTTTTTTTTATTTACTTTATTAAAATGGTAAAATCTTAGCCTACACATATTAAGGAAAATATTGTCCTTGCTTCTCGACAACTCTCCTCTGTATAAAATAAAATGCCTGAATAAAAATGTTCATGGGCCATAGATGCCTTACTCGTAAGAAAATAAATGTTTTGTGTACGGTTCTTTATGTTTTCACTCTATGATCCATGTAAAAGTTATTGTGCTTGCTTGAAAGATATTTTACTCTGGGCACTATATTACTTTAAGGTGTGTGTTTTTTATACGATAATATACGGATAAAATGATTTATTTACTGACAATAATACATTTAATATAAAGAATTGTCAGTTGTATTGGTCATCGTGTATAATAAAGAACCTAATCCCGTTTCGTCAAATGTCGGGAAAAAGACTTGTAAATTTGGGGAGTCAACCAATGCATTTGTGTGAATTTTTACTACCTCACATTACCGTACCTAATTTGCCGACAATGCCTCAACCCTTTTCACTTCTGAATATATACATTTTCCCACTCTATTGACGTATGCGTTATTTATAATTATAAATATTATCCCTTTGAATTCCTCAATGTATTTTTTTTCTTTCAAGCAACTCCTCAATAGATTTGAGAAATTGATTGATATCACAGGGTTTGCGTTTGTATTAGCATGGTAAAACAAAATACCCCAAAATATACAACATTGTGACATGTAATATAAGTAATACAATAAAACAGTGGTATTTATGCAAAAGTTAAGTATGAAAACAAAGTATGACAAACAATTGGTAAAACAACTAAGCAAATAAATTAAAGAAGCTTATTGTATTTCTTCCTTCTTTTATTTCTAATAATTTTTATTTTCCTTTGTTTGATTTTAATTTGTAAGAATTGATATGGCTTTTATTCTGTTACAGGAACTGACTCAATTGAACTCATTACGGGGATTTCCTACTAATTATGGTAGACAGACATGTAGATTTATTTATTTTTATTAAATGCACTTAATTTTGGGCTTTTACTTTGTTAATGTTAATTCATACCTAATTGATTTTTGATGTATTAGTTTGCATTGCTAAGAGGTCTTCAACATTTTATTTTTAGTCTATTTTTCTTGTAATTTGCTTTAATTTATTTGCTAATCACTAGTCCTTTCCTAGTCCTCGTATCCTTTCCATTCCTACTCTCTTCGAAAAAGAGAAGTTGAGCAACTGAATAACAAGCTGTAAAAAATAATGTAAAACATATGTTGAGATAAGCTCCGCGAGGAGTCCATATGCTTCAAGTTGGGAGCGGACATGGTAAACCAAAAAAAAAAGATGTTGCTTTGAGGCGTAGTTAATAAACTATGAATCTAAATATGGTGGCATAGAAGAAAACATAACGTTGATATGTTAGCATGAAGTTTATGTATGGTAAGTTGTACCTAAATTGTATATTAAACCGAATTCTGTGTGCACGGCAGCGGTCCATAAATAGCATTACCCGTGCATCAAAACAAATAATATTTCTCTCTAACGGTTCTCAACTGCCCCCCCGGGCGAGGTGCAGCGCTCGTTCGGTGGAGGCACTTTTGTATAAACAAAAAACATAATATGCAGCCATAAAATTGATATATGCTCTACGACTCAAATGACCTTTTCGGGAATCGAACTGAACTCGGAAATGTTTGCAGTTCGTTGTTCAATGTAAATTTTTTTCCCGATACACATCATTAATATGGTGCAGTGACGTTAGCGCGATGACATAAGCGCGCAATACGAATAATTTTAACATTTCCATAATAATAGAAAAACTTTAAAGAAATATAATTTAGAATTTCGACTAAAAGTGTATGATAAAATTTCAATTCAAATGTACTTACATATAAGCGATACAAACTGTTTCCTACGCGTCAGTTCAAGTACATTCGTGAAACATTTTTACTTGCTCATTGTTACAAGTGAATTTTAATCAATCGAAATTTCAAACCCTCATATCTGAAATCAGTCCTCATATAAAGCATTGTCCGCTCCGTGGCGTAGTGGTGAACGTTGTTGGCTTGCGTGCCGAACTACCCGGGGTGGATTCCCGGTACGATTGGATTTTCAGTCGATAAATCTGTTCAACGGTATGGGTGTTTGTGTTGTTGAAAATCCCTTCCCACCTTTCCTATCCCAAAGAGCGACGCATAGCGAGAGCGATTAGCTAACCACTAGTCCTGTCCGAGTCCTCGTATCCTTTCTATGCTTACTCTCTTCGAAAAAGAGAGGTTGAGCAACAGAGTTCTCGTAGAAAAAAAAATATTCGCTTTGTTGTAATACCAATTGTTTGTCATACCTTCTAATTCTTACTTAAACATTGTATACATATCACTGTTTCGTTGTTTTCTCATCAGTTGACAATGCCCGCCATGAGCGAAACCGGTCCTGATCCAATAAATTTAATGTGGAACAAGTACTAAAAATGTTTTATTATTTTTATTATAATGCCATTCCACCATGACATGACCATGACATGCCATTGACAGTGAACACCTTAAATGTTAGAAAAAACATATGTTTTTTCAGACGATAAATTGATTCTGTTCAGAGGCAATGTGTGCTTGTGTTGCTAAAAACCTCTTCCCACCTTTCCTATCCCAACGAGCGACGCATAGTGACAGCGATTAGCTAACCCACTAGTCCTGCCCTAGTCCTCGTATCCTTTCCATCCCTACTCTCTTCGTAGAAGAGAGGTTAAGCAACTGAGTTACAAGCAGCTCTCGCAGAGAAAATACATGTTGAGATAAATTCCGTGAGGAGTCCATACGCTCCGAGTTGGGAGCGGAAATGATTACAAAAATGTCTCAAAACAGTGTCAAGAGCAGTGAGAACATTTTCAAAGAAAGGTGTCAATATACATATGAAGCAAAAGAAAAACTGAAGAAATGTAATATTTTAAATATTATAAACACTCACGAAAGTAATGTTCCAAACAACCTTTCTGTTTGAGTCGGAAGGGCATGTAAGAAAGCGTTCATCGCTCTTTTATATAACTGTCAACAAAATAATCCCCAGAAGCAGAAATAACATATTATTTCAGCGAGGGATGATTTATAGAAATGGGCTCAAAATAATAATAATACACATGGAAACTGAGAAAGACGGAAAAGTTCGGACAAGCCGCTAATTGAGGTCGTTTATCTTACTTGGAAAAATAAAAAAAGGCGTAAGAAATTCCCCTTTAATAGTTATCGCATTTTTTTATAGATGGCCCATCAGTTAAAATTAAAACAGTTTACAACACGAAGATTTCATAGCGCTCGTCATGATTTTTATATATTGTTGTTCTGTTATTATTTATAGAGCTCATTGTTTTTTAGTTCATGCTATTCATTCGATTGATAAAGACAAGCATGGGCAACCTTTCCTAGGCCTGGGGCCAAATTATCATTCTGTTTCTGAGTCAAGGGCCGGACCAAATTATTAAACATAATTAAGTAATATTTAATTCAATAAATCACGTTGCTACTTTTTATGTACTTTTTTATTTATATAATGAACGTCATAATAGTAATATTATATATACTGATAACAAGATGTTGTGTAAAGATTGGCCTTGTACTTGAATAACGAGACTATCAATATTGACGGTGATATTGCTTAAGGATAATCGTATGGAAATTTCGAGATTTTCATCTGTTATCATCGTTCGAAGTTTTTATTTGGTGTGTTTCATCCTCGAAAAAAACTGTTCACACTTATATGTGCAGCCAAAAGGGCAAATGATTTTTCTTACAAATGCGCGTAAATTTGTATAATTTTCTTCCACCATCTATAATTTATAAAAATCCGTTAAAGCAATGTTGTTAAATTGTGATTTTGTGAATTAGGGCCGACAAAAATACCTCGGTGGGCCGGATCCGGCCCGCGGGCCGGTGGTTGCCCATATATAGATTAGGACATAATTTCGCAAAGTTATTTGACCCATGGCCCTCTTTTTAGACACAAAACTACGCACGGCTCCCATGGAAATTTTCTTCATGGCTCCATTTTTGCTTCCCAGGGCACCCCCCTGGGCCCTCAGCTCTTTCCAGGCACCCTGGGGGGCCTGAAAGCTCACTTTGGAAACATGTGGCTTAAAAAAATGGAGGAACAAAATTACTAGGGGTAAGCCGATCTTTTAAGCTACAATCTATTTGCTTTAAAGGGTGGATAAGAGGTCACGTAAAAATTTCAAATATTCAAGTTTTTAAAAGGATCAATTAGAAAATCTATAAACTGACGTATAAACGTGTCACCACCCAAAGTTGTCGAGCCCTCAGAACAAACTCGGCCAATCTTATAGTTACCTCAATTAATGAGTTAAGACCGATACGATTACTAATAAATGTAGGACAAATATCTCTACATAGTGATTTCCAGCAATTACAATGTATGGAGTTTCTAAAATCATGTTTGCCGTCATCTTTAACCGGCGTCTCTGGATCGGTACTGGTTATGCGAGATACGTGTAATGTTAACTAAAGGCCTCTAAGAACCTCGTCAGGACGATGTCTCAAACCTTATGCTCCACCCACCTTTCTCCTACAGCAAATTCTTCAACAGTGGAGGCAAGCGTGGAAGAATCCAGCAGCCCTTCCAGCTTCTAAACTAACGCCCTAAGAGATACATCTTAAGCTACGAGCTAGGCTCGTCGATTCAGTAACAGTAAGGGACTGGGCATGTCAACTATAACAACAAGTAAACTCCTCAAGTTTACGTAAACATTACGAGCAATTCCTGGTAAGAATTGAAAATTTTTAATGATTCCATTGACAATCATTCTCGTAAGGGGTTTTTCTTAAGTGTTTTCCCCACACAAAGCCCTCAGCTGACAGAATCTTTTAGAAAGTCAATACTTAGCTAGCTTACATGCGGGAAAGGGAAACAAAGACTTAATCTGTATCCACCCTAGCAATAAAAAAAGCCAGCAAACTAGGATCCCGCCAAGCGGACTCCACATATAGTTTCAGTAGGAAAGTAAAGGTAGGAAAAAAATAAAATAAAGTGTAATGTTGGTTTTTAAATCAATTTTGACATCACGCAACTGTCAATATTGACTGACAATATTTTATAATATAACAAATTAAGACTCGGAACATTCAATGATTTCAGCGGTTACTTTGTAGAAGTTCAATATAGTTTAAATTGTATTGATAACTTTGTTATTCCAAGTGAATTTCCATAACAACTCTGTAGTCCAGTGACAAGAGGTTCACTTAGCAAGCAGCTGTTTTTTAGACCTTATTTGTGGTTTTCTTTAACCACTTCAGAACCCAGCTAAATGGTTGTATTGAACACATCTACCACCCAACTTCTAAAAAATTCTTATATATATATTGACTGATAAAATAAAAATCATTTTTTTCGAGACAGCAATAGATGTCACTAGCTATAAATATAAAAATATCATAAGAATTCTTACAGGAAGATTTTTTGTATATTTTGCAATTTTTACCACTTATTTCAAACATTTTTAATATTGCTGTCTCTTTAACGGTGAAATACTATGTTGCAGTGGTAAATATCACAATATAATTTCAAATAAAATTACGATTTCACAACACAAGACTAAATTTATAAGGCGTTACATATTGTTCGCTTTGCTCGATCGTTTGGTCAAAATATATGCCAGAAAAGACCTGTTTCAAGGAATATATTATAAATAGTGATAGAAAAAATCTTTCGTTAATATTCCACTGTACTTTAAAAGATTTTCATCTACGAAAAATATGTGACGTCACAGTTTGTTACGTTACTTTGAAAATTTTCAAAGTAACGTAACAAACAATTGACACTTTTACCTTAAATGACCTTTTGGTCGATAAAGCTTGTATTTACCGCATTCTATCATGTAAAGGGTATTTCAATAGGGACGCTCAAAATATGTTAATTTGTCCTGCTGAGTAGATTATTCATTGTTAAGTGGCCAAATTTGAGTCAACCAGTTTGGTGAATAATCGGCCAACACCTACCTGTACGTCATCAAAATACAATATCTGGTGAAAACATTGCTGCTGTGTGTGAAAGTGTACAGGAAAACCCAAGGCAGCTTATTTCTCGTTGTTCACAAGAACTTGGCTTTTCTGCGACTTCAACTTGGCGAATTTTGAATCGGGCCTTATGTCTGCACCCGTATAAAATCCAACTAACCAAGGAACTTCAGGTAAACGACCACAGACAACGCCTAATTGGGTTCTGGAGCAGTTGGAAGTTTACCCGAATTTGTCAAAAAAGTCAACTTTAGCGACATGGCCCATTTTATAATGAATGGATATTGGCAGACATTTGATGCTGTATTCCATATTTAATGCCGTAAAATATACTTACAAATGAAATTAAAATTTAGTCGAAATCTCACAAACAACTTGTTTTATTTACATTTCAAAACTAAGCGTCCTTATAAAAAGACCCTATATATGAATTTCAGAATTATCTATGGTTGAATACCGGAGTTGCACTGCATCTTCACGCTTTTTTTACTAAATTTATTTGAAAAAGTTCTAAGATTGTCATCACTATTTCAATCATTATTTCTCAGCAAGAGTTGTGAAAAATATGCTTAAAATAAGTAATTTAAAACATTTTGTTACAAGTGAATTTTAATCAATAGAAACTTTTAACGCTCATATCTCAAAACAATGTCAAGAGCAGTTAAAACCTTTTCAAAGTAATGTGTCGTAAGGCTTAGTAGTTTGCTTTGTTGGATAGTTTGGTTAAAATATATTTGCTAGAAAATACGTGTATCAAAATATATTATAAATAGTTTGATAGAAAAAATCTTTCGTTTATATTCCACTGTTCTTTAAAAGATTTTGATCTACAAAAAATATGTGACGTCACAGTTGTTAAAACGATTGAAAAAATATATTACATTACGAATATATTCCGATAACGAAAGCCTTCAATAAGTTTCTTGCGTAACACTGATAAAAAGCCTCCGAAACTCGCGTACAACCCTCGGTACACAGAGACGGTGATATACATGCAAATTTTCCTAGTGAGAAAATAAAGAAAAGTTCACGGTTTCGGTTAGTGGGAAAGCGGTATCGCCACGAAAATATTCTGCTGAAATGACGCAAAGAAATGGATGTCTGGAAGCTGCTTTTGAAGGCTGAATACTGAGATTTTCGATTTCGGAAATAGTTTATGGCCGTACGAGAGGAAAATTTCAGTTTTTGTTTTTTTAAAGAAAAAGATTAAAGATGTACATACAAAATGGCAGACTACTCCAACTACAATCATTGGCACTCTAAAAAAACCTAAGCATTTAAAAAAATTAAAAAATATTCTTTTACTACATAATTAAGTAATTTGATTTTTAATTCACTGATCGCCAGCATTTTCAACAGACAGAAAAAGGTGTATTTTTTTACATACAATGCTATTGTACAGTTTTTTAACGTTGAGCTTGCGTTTGACCTTCGTTTTAAATTAAAATATTTTTTTACTTTAAATTAATTATATAACATTAAAGTATATGTGTATTGAATATTTAGGTATACATTTTTACCATGTCCTCTAGAGATTCAAATTTCTTGATATCTCAACTACTTGAGTGCTCGAGTAGTTTCATATGTACGAAAATATATATTATTAATTCAAATTTGTGTAAATAAATAAGTTAATTTTATAGCGTTAATACATTTATTTCAATCTATGATACATAAATTTCGAAAAGAATATATAATTAAACGTCTCAAATTTAAATTTGGTTCGAAGTTTTTTTCCCGCAAAAGAAACAACTCTATTATCTATTGCTGTGGACGTCGGCTTACAAGTAAATAATGAATTCAATAGTGCTATCAAGTTTTTCTGTACACTTAAAAAAATTAAATTTGGATGTTAGCCTTCATTAAAAAAAAATTGGTTGTCTGTAAAGTCGGTTTACGGACGATAGTTTAACGTGACAACGTCATAAGAAAACATTGATGAAATGATTGCATACTTTATTGCCGCAATTGTTGTTGTAATATAAACAATGAAAACCACATTAACATTTCACTTCACTTTATAAACAGTTGTAAACAGATCACGTGTAGGTACTGTAGGTGTATAAGTTGTGTGCTGCCGCTGTCTCTTTTCTACTGAGACGCATCGACCAATCGAGTGGAAGAGAGATAGATGCGGCACAATCCGAACGGTAGGCCGATCGTGCCTCTCTATCGCTTATCCGCGCTCTCGCTCGCACGCTTGCCTTCGGCGTAACGCGACAAACGGGACAATGAGTCATGTTTTTTCGTGCGTGCAGCGGGCGTTCATCGATTTATAAGACGTTGTCACGTCAAAAATATCGAGTATCGAGTACTTGAAAAATGTACGAGTGTACTTGAGTATCAAGTATTCGATACTCGAATTGGCGACTCTAATGTCCTCTCTCTTAGAGCAAATGGATTCCTCACGAAATGTATCTCAACTTTTTTTTTCTACGATAACTGCCTGTTACTCAGTTGTTCAACCTCTCGTTTTCGTTTTCAAAAGGAGTAAGAATCGAAAGGATACGTATTTAATTTTCTTATGTGTTATCTCAAGTTCTAGTGAACCCATTAATAAGAAAATGTTTTTTAAATATACATTTATGAAGATCTATCTTCGTATCCACTTCTATTGATATATCTCTTTGACAAATAGGATAGTATTTTTTATCTAGTGGCATTCATAACTGAAAACAGGCCCAAATCGAGTGAAGGTTTTTTTACTTTACTTTCAGGGGCTAAAACGAGTTAATTGAAAAAACGAAAAATGTTCTACGAGCACTGTTTGATACTGGCATAATCTCTCAGATTATCTTAATATGTTTGCTGGGTCATAGTGAATTAGCTGAAGAGAATTTATGCATTAAAACATCAATGCTTGCGAACTCAATTTTTTTAATCGGTTTAACTACTGCAACCGAAATCAATACAACAGAAAATATTATACACACGAAATTTTTGCAAAAAAGGTATTGCAAAATCAAATATATTATTTATGTCCAACTGTCAAAGTACATACAATAAAAATGTCAAATTTGAACTTAATACGGAAATATCTTCAAAATCAAACCACTTTTGAATAAATATTCATATGTTTTTGTGGCAGTGAAGGTTTTTTTGTGAAATCACGTCACACGAGAAAAAATGTAAAATAAAGTTTTTTTTTACAATAAGTAATTCATGCTTTATGGTTGTATGTTTTGTACATAATATAACCAAATTTTCCTCTCATATTTTCTATCCGGTTTTTATAACGTATACGTTGCCAATTTTCTTTTAACCGATATATATTTTTATGGAATGTACTCAAATTCACTCGACAATTAATTAGCTAACAATTATCAAAGAAAATTTAAGTCTATAACAAAATTAAAGAACGATTAACAAAATAAAACCGTTTTAAATTGATATGAGAATTAACAATTCTTTAGTACCTATAATAATTTAACATATTTTTAACCATGTCCGCAGCATATGGACTGCTAAAAAAAAAAAGAATAACTACTAAAATGTTTAATTAGGGTAATTTCTAAGAAATATAACGAAAAAGTGATATTTTTAGACCTCAGAGGTCTTCAACATTTTAATTATAGTCTAGTTTGCTTCAATTTATTTGCTTAGTTGTAATACCACTTGTTTGTCATACTTTGTAATTCTTGCTTAACTTTTGTATAATTATCACTGTTTCGTTGTATTTCTTTCAGTTGATAATGCTTGACATCAGCAAAACCAGTCCTGATCCAATAAATTTTACGTGGAATTAGTACTAAAAATGTGTTACTATTTTTATTATAATGCCATTCAACGAAGTATTGACAGTGAACACCTGAAAAGGTATCGATAATGATAAGTTTTTATCCGATGAATACATTGCATAATAGATATTCAGTATTAAATATTTGTCGGGTCTGCGGTGCAATGAGCAACGTCGTTGGCTACTGTGACGGACGTCACGTATCAGGTCCCAGTACTAGCAAGATTTTTCAGTCGATTTATCGATTCTGTTTAAAAGCATGGGTGTTCCTTTCCGCTCATTCGATCCTTAAAGCCAAGCATAACTAACAACTATGTTTGTCCTAGACTTGTCCTAGAAAACAGTTCTCATGGAAAAAATCTGATTTACACAAAAATGTATTATTATTTTTATTAATAAGAAATAAGCTTAAAACTTAATTTGACGTAAAAAAAAGCTGCATACGATACTATTATATTAAAACACTAGAAACATTCTCGTTCTCGTGACAGTTTTTTTTTTTTTTTTGTTTTAGTCTTATCACAAGCAGTTAATCTGGAGTCGTTGTAATAATTCCATAGTGATGTTTGCTCGCGAAAAAGTCTCGAATTTTTTCCACTCGGCCTTTTTGCGTCACAGCCTGTTTGCGATGGAGGATCTGTGACCATTATTTAGTATGATCTCGAAAGCTTTATGCATAATTAAAAAGCTCACGTTATAAAGTACTATTTTTATTTGTCACTTTGCAACTTTAATGCTTAGATTATTCTTTGAAAAAGAAGTTTAGATTATTCTGAAGAATAATGTGTTTTAATTTTACGGCTTTTGTCGCATGGTTTAAGGCAGTATCCTGGTCTAAGATTCTGAAAAAGCCGTTTTTTTAAGTTCAAACCTTTGAAAATATGTCCTTACGATTTTTCCTAATTATTGTTAGAGATATAGCTACTTTAGTGACGTATAATCTAACAAATCTGGGTGGTTTTTAACTTTGCCGGAAACTTTAAACACGTTTTTCTCGGATTTTTTTTGCGAATTTTTAAAAAAATGGTTGTCACGATATCTTCCCTAAGTCAAAAAAATCCGATTTTAATGAAACTGTATGTTTATTTTTTTATACATTTTTTTATAGTATATACTAGGATTATAAAAAAAATACTATTTTTAAAAAAATCAGAAAAACCGTCATTTGGCGAAAAAATCTTTTTCGATTTTATTCTAGTATGTACTAAAATTGCATCTTTATGAATTACGAATATAGTTTTTTTTATTATTTCATGTGAATAAAAAGTTGGGATCATGGCAACCACGGAGCACCATTTGTTTGAAACCCCCTACTTTACCACCCTGTAACTTTTGAGGTTTTTAATTTTTTGGTTTGAATATTTTTTTGTATATCCTTAAAATATTTCGTAGAAAAAAACGTTAAAATTGTTATTACTTTTTTTTCTATAGAACTTGCAAAAACACCTAAAATTTCAACCTCTAGACCAGAATACTGCCTTAACCATGAAACGGAATTTATTTCTCAATTTATTGCCATAAATGGTTTTTTCTGCAACAGCGCCTGTCCAGACCCAGACTCTGAAAGCAGGGCAAGAAATCGAGAGAGTTGATGGTTTTAGGTACCTGGGAGTAAACATCACGGGAGATGGCGACCCGCGTAAAAAGCTCGCGAGCCCGCAAACAATTTAAATCCTAGTGACTAGAACATAAAACAATACATAAGAAAAAGAAGCTCGTATCCTTTCAATCCCTAATCTCTTTCAAAGCTTTCATACTTTCAATGGCTTCGGCGGTATCTTTGTGGAAGTTCATTTTAATTTAAAATTTAAAAAAACTTTGATTATTTCACGTATTGTGCTACTAACTATAGCACGTGTGTCTCATCTTTCAGAGTTTTAGAATTTTTAGAAATAAATAATTTTTTAGAAGTATTATTAAATAATATTCTTATTAGGACAGGTTGCTTGCCACTGCTAACATTATTTCTAATTAATAGAGTAATCACTAAGCTATCTGATTGATTGCAGCTTATTAGTTTAATAGTTTGTAATGTTTATCGTCATTAGTAGTATGATTATCTGTTTGCTTTGCTTCGATTCTATAACCCTCTCCTTGTTTCCCGTAAAAGTGAAAAATCCCAAACTCCATTTTGTAATTTCATAATTTTAAAATGTTAGAATCAATCTTGCTTCATTACGTAAGCAAACTTTGCGATAGTAAGTCCGAAGATGCACTTGAAAGAGGCGAAACACGTGTCACAGTTAGTAGGAACGTGGAAAAATCAAAGTTATTTTAAATTTTCTATTGAGTAATAGGCAGTTATCGTAGAAAAAAACATGTTAAGATAAATTTCCATATGCTCCAAGGGGCTGGATGTGGTAAGTATACCTAAATAAACAATACACATACACTTATACAATATTATGTAATTAAAATAAATATAATAAACCAATTTTAGTACTAATTCCACATACCATTTATTGGTTCAGGATCGGTTTCGCTCATGGTGAGCATTATCAACTGAATGATCGGTATGAGCGATACCGGTCCTGATTCAATAAATTTTATGTGGAATAGGTACTAGATACGTGTTATTATTTTTATTATAATGCCATTCCACCAAGTATTGACAGTGAACACCTTGAAAGTGATAAAAGCACAACATTAAAACGATTCACATTCAAAACAGTATTTATTTATTGGCAAAAAACTGAATAAAATACATGGCATTACAGCAAGCGCCAATGCGCCATGCATTTGACAAATTAATAAAAATTACATAACATGTTATACATAATTTTAAAAAATAAGAAACGAACAGAAACATATTATTTACATAAGAATACAAAAAAAATGAACAAAGCATCAAGTTCACTGCCGAAGATGTCCACTTCAACAGGCAGCGCATTTATCAGCCGAATAGCCCTTGCAACATTATTATTGAAACAAAAATACAAATATGGCAAAATGTATTTTATTATTTACGTTGTTGTTTTTGTATACAAAAATAAATATCTCTTTCAATCAGGTTCTATTAAAAAACCACCACAACTCAGATATAAGTACACCTAAATCCGGTAAACAACTTTTTTTGTGGTAGTACTATTCTCAGCGATCAACATGGCCACCCCGCGCCTCGTACTCTGTGACCCGGATCACGTCGGGCTACGCAGAGTGAGTAATGCGAGAGCGGTTCCGGGTCCGTGGACGGCGGCAATGCCTCGCATCTGCCGGAGAAGCCTCCGCCGCGTGACGTCACGGCATGCCGCTACGAAACGCGGCTTCAACACCCTACGAGCCTCTACGAGCCGCTACGACGTCGCGAGGTCGAGCGAGTAACCGCCTCACAGATCACGGCGGACACTTTGTATTCCGGCTCGTTACGGTGACTTTTGCGCAACGTGTTGCTTGGTGAATAAAACAAGTTGTAATTTAGATTACAGCCAAGCGTTACAGTAGTGAAAAATTACGTAAATAACTTGTTTAAAACTATACCAGGGGTGGCCAGACTTTTTTGCCCGCGATCGACTTTCGTTTGAAACTATTGGCGGCGATCGACCAACATTAAAAGTAGTAATTTAAAGCCTTTATTAATCTAATTGCCAACCCTTGTTTGACCCGGGTTTTAGAAAGAGATTTTTGTCGATAATCGGCTAACTTTGAGATTTTAGCGTGCTGCCCCTGTCACACTATTTGTCTCGCACGCTTCTTGGGACGCTCACCATAGATTTGTACAGATCAGATAGGCGATCAACGCTTTGGCCATACCTGTCCTATACAGTGGAACTTCAATCTATTGTTCTCACAGTAACCGCTTTCCCGATAGTACCGGCCAAACACCCAAAAGAACAATGTTTAAAAATCCCCCCTTTTTTTTTCCTACCTCTACTTTCCTGCTGAAACTATATGTGGGGTCCACTAGGCGGGTTTCTAGTTTCCTGGCTAATTTTATTACTAAGGTGGATACAGACTAAATAATAGTTTCCTCCCGCATGTAAGCTAGCTAAGTATTGATTTTCTTAAAGATTCTGTCAGCTGAGGGCTTTGTGTAATCGTACAGCGATTTATCGTCTTAATTGTTCAATATGTAAAACTTATTAAAACCAAAAAATAGTTATTTGAAATGTTGCTGGTTCACCACTTGAGACGATTTTTTATTCTTACCATATATGAAAACAAATTTGCAATTACTTTAACTGTACAAGCAGTCATTGTTAGTGTATTCCTGCTGTCTATAATATTCTATTGGCTTTAAAGTGTATTTGAATATTTTTGTGAAAAACCTGGCAAACAGGAAAAATGGAATGAATTATTTCCACTCGCAATAATTATAAACATCTGAATAAATACTTTACAACTGAAGCTTATCAAACGAAAGCTCTTGCGTAGTGTAAATACAATTCTTAAGTAGTTAAGAAAGAGCTTTTATTAAGTATCGCAAGAATGATTTCAACTTATTTTAATTATAAGACGTATAAATAAACGCAATCGTATCGTATAATTAAGTGTTTGTCAAACTGTACATTACACATTTTGCCGCAGCATACGTGAAATATCAGTGTTTGATAAATTTTTATCATTTTTATCAACAACAAAAAAATAGTGACAAAATATGAAATGAAAATTTACGCAAATTTACAAACAATAATCAATGCTTTATAAATACAAAATATTTTTTAATTTTGTTACTAACTATCCGGGCTTTGCCTTTTGGCATCTTCGGGCATTTAAGCGTACGGATTTACTTGAACTGACGCGAAGTACATATTTTGTATTGCTCATATAATATATGAAATAAAGTCGGTTTACGGACGATAGTTTAACGTGACAACGTCATAAGAAAACATTGATGAAATGATTGCATCCTTTTATGAATAAAATGGAATCATTTTTATTGAATAATCATTATTTTGTATGGATACGAAGAAGGAGTGAAATGAAATCTACAATTTTTTATTGATATATTTTAAGAATTAATTACCTTTATTGCCGCAATTGTTGTTGTAATATAAACAATGAAAACCACATTAACATTTCACTTCACTTTATAAACAGTTGTAAACAGATCACGTGTAGGTACTGTAGGTGTATAAGTTGTGTGCTGCCACTGTCTCTTTTCTACTCAGACGCATCGACCAATCGAGTGGAAGAGAGATAGATGCGGCACAATCCGAACGGTAGGCCGATCGTGCCTCTCTATCACTTATCCGCGCTCTCGCTCGCACGCTTGCCTTCGGCGTAACGCGACAAACGGGACAATGAGTCATGTTTTTTCGTGCGTGCAGCGGGCGTTCATCGATTTATAAGACGTTGTCACGTCAAAAAACAACTACGACTGAGCTCAATAGTTATTGATAGTGATTGGGAATCATGAGACAATCTTATCATAATGACGTTCAATTTATTAGAAAGGTAATTGTATAGATAAAGATTATTTCTTATACATCTTTTAAGTATGACATCGTTAAAAAGTTATTATGAAGCTCATAGCAAGGATGTGCCACTTATTTAAAACGGTAGATTTTATTCGCCGTATTGTTTTAAATTGTTTTAATTTATATTCTATAAGGTTTATAAACAGTTATTAGTATAAAAAAATATACCTTATTTACAGTTAATTTACTGAGAATCGGACCGGTTTCGCTCACAGCTTTAACGCTTTTAACTGATCAGTTAAAAATGCTCGCAATGAGCTAAATCGGTCTTGATCTTAATACATTGATTGAGGAATAATTAAAGAAAAATGATTTTTTTACCAAGTATTCAAATTAAGGAAATAAAACGTACCTTGATTTTTATCGGTTTTGAGTAATGAATGCCACTAGATATGTACAAAATAATATGTTGCGTTATGTGTCAACGAGTCATATTAATAGGGTAAGTGCATACAAATATATTTCAATGTGTATTAAAAGCACTTTCTTGCTTACAATAAACCTTTAAGCAACACATTAGAATAAATAACTATTTAATATGTTACGGAAAGAAAAATAACAATGTATTTTATTTCTACATAAATTATTTTATATATTTGTTGATAGCTATTTCGGCTTACGCCTTCTTCAGAACTATGTAACATATAAATCAAAAAGATATGTAAAGCATCGCCTTTAAAAATAATAAAAAAAACAATTTTTATCTGTAAAAAATTGATTACCGTTTTTTGGCTATCCTATTAATGAGAGTAGAATGATACGCTAATAGCGAACATTATATGTCAACTGAATCTTGATTCTAAATTTTTTTTGAACAATAAGCACTTAAAAATGTTTTATTATTTTTATTATAATGCTTTTCCATTTGAGACAGTGATCACAAAAAAATAAATTAGATTTCTTTGCTTGTAAAAAGTTTCATAAGACGTGGGCCTTCACGATAACCCAACAATCTCTTACTTGACAGAATTATGACGAGAAGGCATCATAGAATCGATATAGACCGAGAGCTATTCTTCTCGATGACCTTCCCTATGTAGAGACGCAATAGTAAGCTGACTTCTCAACTTTAGCGATCGCGCCCTCCTGTCGGCTGTGATGGGAAGGGAATGCAAACAAATACAAGTATAAACATTTAGAGACAAAGAAGACTGGAAGAACTTTGGCGCTAAGGACTTGATGCTCCGTCAAATTGACAGTGAACACCCTCAAAGGAAGTAACAAGTCATTACGAATCTTATATATAAAACCGAAACGGCGTATGTATGTATATATGTGGGTCTGTAATTCCCTTTTGCATTGTTGTTGCAAGTTGCCATAAAAACGAATATGAAAGAAAATATGTTTGAATTTTTATCGGCGAAGACATTTAGTCAAAATGTAATAAATTGGTCTTCTACCAACTTTTTCCCGGCTTTTATTATTAATAATAATGTTTATTATTTACGTGAAGGTATTATTTGACAGAAAATAAGATTTTTTCCTTGAATTTGGACATTTTAATGGGCGAGAATTGGGCTGTCATCAAATTAAATAAAGTTTGTGATTTTATTTTAACTCTATTTTGGATATTAGATTTTATGATATAATTATGTCGAATGATATAACATTAAGTAATTATTGGTCGCTTAGTCCGAGCGACGCCGGGTAGCAATACTAGTTTAATATAATTTAAGTTAGAAGCATTTTTTGCAATAAAAAAAGTTTAATAATCGCAAAACATCAAGACATTGCTTCTGGCGTAATATATAAACATCTTAGCAATCCTATACTTATTGCTTTGTCGCAGAATTGCGTAGATGCGATGCTGTGTTAAGGCCATACACGATAAGTCACCATATAACCTGACTTGCTTTATCATTAATCTCTCCCTGTTGTATTCCCTCAGGAGCAAGGACTGGAAGGATCCATTTGGTTTTAGAGTGATTTCAGACCTAGCGATTTAAGTATGTACTTACAAAATAAAACATATACATCGTGTCGTTCAGTTGAAAACATTTACCGAGTAAGATTAAGAAAAACATGCTTCGAGAGAAACGAATGACATGGTTGAGCGGGTTAATTTTTTAATCAATTTTTGAATAATGTATTTACATACATATAAAACGCAGTTGGAGCGAGTACATACATAAAAAAATTCAACGACTTTATAATTTCAATTTTAATTAATTTTTTACGTCACACGTCGGCAAAAAAAAAAATATTTATAGTTCTTAGAAAATGTGTTTTATTATATAGCTCACATATAAGGTATAAAATTTAAAATAACTTTGATTATTCCACGTATTGTGTAACTAACTGTGACACGTGTTTCGCCTCTTTCAGAGGCATCTTCAGACTTACTATCGCAAAGTTTACTTAAGCAAACTTGAAAGAGGCGAAACACGTGTCACAGTTAGTTACACAATACGTGGAATAATCAAAGTTATTTTAAATTTTATATTAAAATGAACTTCCACAAAGTTACCGCCGAAACCATCGAAAATATCACATATTAGGTCTTCACTTTTAATACTTGGTTGAATGGCATAATATTAAAAAATATTTAATCATTTTTAATTTTTCTTCCATTATTAATTTATAAGGATCACGAACGGTGTAGTTTTGCTTTGTTTCGTATAAATAACTCTTAACTGTATAGATTATATAAAATTAAAAATAATTTTGAATATTCCACGTATTGTGAAATTAATTGTGACACTTGTTTCGCCTCTTTCAGAGGCATCTTCGGACTATCGCTAAATTTGCCCAAGTAATTAAGCAAGATTGATTCTAATATTTTTTACGGGAAGCAAAGAGGTGGTTATATAATATTAAGAATGAAAACAAAACAAACAAATAATTATACTACTAATGATGTTAGTATTGATACAAGTAGCAGTTGGAGCGAGTACATAAAAAAAAATCTACGAAATTATTATAACTTTTTTTTTGAATTTGAAAAAATGATCCCTCTCTTTACTAGAACTTAATTTTGTTCGGTGGTTTATCTAAATATCGGAGAGTTAAAAAAAACATAAGGCTAGTGGTATTTTTTATTTTCTAAACGGTTCCTGTTTTAAGGATGGAATGTGTGAAAGAAAATGTTCGTATCATGAAAATCTCTACCATAGACAGATATCCATAAATAAATGAATGCAATGTATTAATGCCCGGTCCGTGGTGCAGTGATCAACGTCGTTAACTTCCGTGACGGGCCAGCCGGGTTCGGGTCCCGGTTCGATTAGATTTTTTCAGTCGATAAATCGATTCTGTTTGAAAGCAATCGGTGTTTGTGTTGTTAATAATAACTTCCCACCCTTCCAATCCCACGAATTACACACCGATTAGTTGATCACTAGTCCTGTCTTAGTCTTCGTATCCTTTTAATTAATACTCTCGTAGAAAAATCGTGTTGAGATAAACTCCACAAGGAGTGCATATGCTCCAAGTTGGAAGCAGACATGGTTTATAAAAATAATTTGATTGATCTTCAAGCGCGTCAGTGTAATAGTTGTAACCGTCTCCTTCGCCTCTAAGTTTAGTTTACATATTCAAGTTACATTCCATTCTCATCACTCTCACAAGAATGCGCGGGCGTTGTGGTGGTGAGCAAGTCATAGTGAAGCCAGTTCAAGCGGTCAGCTAATTTTTTCACGAAAATATACAAAATTCAAACCATTAAAATATGACATTGAAATTACATCAAGCACTGTCGCAGACGAAATCGTCAATTAACACACATAAAATTTTTAAACTTTTCAATTAATAAAACGCCTTGTTTTTGTACTATTTTCACACATATCTTTTGTAAAGATCAGGACGGGTTTTGCTCATAGTGAGCATTTTCAATCAGTCAGTTATAAATGCGATTAAAAGTTAATCTAGCTAAGAATAAAAGCAATATGTTGAAGATATTTATGTAATACTTAGTGTCTAAGTCCAAATTTTTTCTTGTTTCGGAAAATGTGTTTTTTTAAAACAAGTTTGATAATAAGCCTAATAGTCTTCAAAAGCTTCAAAGCTTTTTGAAAAATTCTTATGGCTTTACCTTATTTTATACACAGCAATTAACATTGTGTTGTGTCTAATAAGGCTTTACTTATAACTACTTTACTTTTGACATGTTTGTACTTGCCAAGACTTGATATTATTATGAACACGTGCCGAGCAGCCATTCTTTCCTCTAAAGCAAATATTTCTCCTCGTAACTAAGAAAATAACATCTGTCTAGATACAAGACACGTATGTGTCAAAACGTTTCTTTTATTAATCTATCGTGGCACATATTATTTGAAATAGTTTTATCTAAACAAAACAGTAACATCTTTTGGGCATTATTGGTCTAGGGCAGCGTTGTCCAACAGAAATCGTTCGGTGGGCCAAATAAAATATTACCGGTAAATGGTGAGCCGCATAAAAAAACAAAACAAACTTAATTAAAACAATTTATTAATTTATAATAACAATGACATTTTTTATTTAAAAACAACCAAAAACTTATCAAAACATTTTATTTACTTAATAATCAATGTGACACTTGTTTTTTGTAATACTTGATATTTTTTTCATATCAACTGGTAATTTATTCGATACACATCGCAGTTGATTGATCAAGTTTTCACCGACCAGCCTCTTGTGACATTTCGTTTGTACTATGTTCAATTTTGAAAAGAACGTCTCGCAGCGATATGTGGTTCCAAATGCAGCTGTAATGTACATTGCCAGCTTTTTTAATTTTGGAAATTTATCCTCGAGGATATATTTCTGATAAACCTCATGCTTATTTCCTTCAAACATTCATTTTAACTCGATGTTTGATTGGATGTCATAAGCAAAATGCTGATATAAATTGACGCCCCTGCTATGTTCTGTTTGATTTATGAATTACAAAATTTAAAATATATTTGTAGAATACGGAAGAAAAATAACAATGTATTTTAGTTCTTCATAAATTATTTTATATATTTGTTGATAGCTATTTAGGCTTACGCCTTCGTCAGCAGAAAGGCGTAAGCCGAAATAGCTATCGACAAATATATAAAATAATTTATGTAGAACTATAATACATTGTTATTTTTCTTTCCGTATTATAATGGAGTTCTACCAAGTAAATGCCTACTCAATCAATATTTGTAGAAGGCTGCAAACTCCAATAGAGCTACAGAAAATATTAAATTGGGCCGCTGAAAATTTTAAATTGGGCTGCATGCGGCCCGCGGGCCGCGTGTTGGACGACGATGGTCTAGGGCATTGGTATACAAACTCAATGAGGATGTGAGCTACTTTCAGAAATTGAAATTGACTGATGAGCTACTTATATATAAACTTGGGCCTCGTATAACACGGTTTTATACAACACGCCTTATTTAACACGTGTTAAGGAAAACAATGTAATGTATTGGTGGAGAAGGTTTTTATGACATGGATTTTCATGACATCAAAGAAATATTGGTGGATCGTACGTTGAAAGAAGAAGAATTATTCAAAATGTTAGATGAACTTACTTAAATTAATGACTGAGAAAGCAGGTGCAGTGAAGTAGCTACACGTTTTACATTACAAACAATAAATGATGACATGGAATTGGATATTAAATGAGAATTTTTGTTATTGAAAATGATCCTATAGTAGCTGTCTCCCAAATTACTTGGAGAGACGAGAGTCAGGTTGTCTCATAAGATATAAATGAAAATAAGCTATTGTTATGAATACGGATTTCACCTACTACTAATTCTTTTACAAGCTTGAGCGCTTCTGAGCTTTGCGATCATGGATTATTGGTTTTCCTTAAGGGGGTTCCCCCATGTGACGGCCAGTTTTTTAAGCTTTTTTTGGGATTTTGTTTTAACGAACCTTATTAACTTAGAAGTTTGAAAATTTGACTATATTTTAATTGACATTTTAACAGTAAGTCAAAATATTTTCAGATTAAAATCTTCATCACAATGTGTGGCGAACCACTCCAAACGCACCCATGTTACGTAAAAACAAAACGGCTGGGAATTTTTTCAATATCCTAATTCAAACGATGACAAAACATGTTTTTAATCTACCAGTAAAATTTCAAAGCACTCTCTTGCTCAATTTCTTGAGATATCGTGGAGGCCAGTTAGGAAAACACAGTTTTGAGTAAAACGCGTTTGAAAGTTCAAATACAATTTAAAATATGAAATCTTTACTCCCCATTAATCTGCTATGCCTGGTCCATAGATAATTCTTTCTTCTTCCTGTTTTAAGACTTTTGAAGCTGCTTGTTTTGCTCTTTCTTAAATTTTGGTTTGTTTCATGAACTGAAATTACATGTGTATTGAAAGTTCTCATGTAACAAGCCGAAGCGTGAAAATGTGACCGATGTCCCACCTCAAAACAAGTGTAGTCTAACTGCAATAACTTTCAAATGACTTCAAATATTGTAAAATCACTTTACCTGGATATTTTAAACGTGTTTAAAAATCATTCTATGCAACAAAAAAAAAAGATTGTGTCAAAATATCACACGGAGGGGGGCGCTTAAAGCCTTTTAATTGGTGACATGATTGATCCAGAATATTTTTAATGTTTCTATGTACAACCTTATGCCAAAGCTCGCTTAATAAGCTTACATATTATTGAATGGTTGTAAAGGCAGCTTAAGAAGTTAGTGAGCAGTAGCGCCAACTAAACAAAAAAATCATCTATCAAAAAAGTTAATTAAGGATTTCGACTGAGAGTGCTTGATGGAATTCTAATACCTAATATGAATTTTTTGAACTGACAGTTGCTGTTGGGACAAAATCTCTACTGTTCGGGATGGCTAGGTTAAGAAAGAACAGCCTTTGAACTTAAAAAAAATCTGCTCGTACTGGGACGTGAACTCGCTACGTCCGTCATGGAAGCCAACGACGTTCACCATACCACGACCCGACAGTTATAAAGAATCCGTAAATTAATTACATAAATAATTAGAAATCTATTATTGATAATTAAAAAAACACCACAAAGAAATGGTTCAATCAATCTATTGTTCATATTCTTTTTTGTATTACATAAAAGAAAACAGGCATTATACAAATACTTTCGTTATAACGTTAATCCATCTTTAAACATATTTCGTAATAAATTAGAGTTTCTTCATAATACATATACGGAAGTGAACTAACGTTGATTTAAACTCTTTTCCGGCCTTTTTCAAATAAGCATTATTTAGTTAACTGCTATATTGAGGCATTAAATAAATTATCAGCGCCCTTAAAGGTGTGGCACAACATTCGTTAACCGATGAAAATATTCATGAATATTTTATATGAATTTAACTTTCAATCAATTCATTGATTTGTGAGCAAATACAAAAAACGATCACTCATCAAATGTTAACTATCAATTCTTGGTTGAAAAGATCAGTATTAAAAGTAATAAAACATTTTAAGTCCTTATTCCACATTGAATTTATTAGAGTAGGGACCGGCTTCGCTCATCGCGAGAATTATCAAGTGATAAGAAATACAGCGGTATTTATACAAAAGTTAAGAAAGACATGACAAACAATTGTCATTACAACTAAGCGAATAAAACAAAATAGACTTTAGTAAAAATTTTGAAAACCTCTAAGCAATACAAGCTATAACATCCTTAATCAATCAAGTAAGAATGATCATTACAATGCTTAGTCCAACAGGTAGGCGCTTTTATTAAATAGGAAATTTTATTCCTAATGTCCGCAATGTGTAATGTGTCGAACGATCTTGAGTGTTCTGAAAATAAATTAACGAGAATATATCAATTCTTACAAACAATGAAAAAAAATCTACACGTTACTAGATATATTTTGTTAAATGAAACGGATATAACAAAGGCGAGGTAGAAAAAACGATTTGTTCATTAAATAAATTTGAGTTAGGTAAGAATTTATTTCTTTTTATCTTATATATAAAACCGAAACGGCGTATGTATGTCTGTGGGTCTGTAATTCCCTTTTGCATTGTTGGTCATTAAGTTGCCATAATAACGAATATGTTTGAATTTTTATCGGCGAAGACATTTAGTGAAAATGTAATAAATTAGTCTTCTAATGAACTTTTCCCGGCTTTAATTATTAATAATAATGTTTATTAGTTATTATTTGACATTTCTTTGATAGCAAATTAGATTTTTTCCTTGAATTTGGACATTTTAATGGGCGAGAATGGGGCTTTCATCAAATTAAATAAGGTTTGTGATTTTATGTTAACTCTATTTTGGATGTTAGATTTTGTGATTATTAATTATGTCGAATATATAACATTAAATAATTATTGGTCGCTTAGTCCGAGCGACGCCGGGTAGCAATACTAGTTTCTTAAAGATAAACAATAGATATTAATGTTTGTGGTGATTATATTTCAAAAAACAAAAGAAAAATCGAGCTAGCAGGTTGTTACAAATCATTTCTGAGCTCTTTATTTGCTCCATTAGGAGTACCGTAAAACGGGGTAAACAGAGACACTTTTTACCCTTCAAGACTATGTATCATCATACCTGCGCCACATATTTCAAATATGAATGACTTCAAACGTGTTTATATTGTCCTACTACACATTCATGACAATAGTTTTCAAATATTCACTATCGTTATTAAAACACAGTCAATTTTACTCAATGTCTCTATTCACATCGAATTGGGGTGAAAAGAGACGAGATAGGGTGAATAGAGACAAAAACAGATTGTAATGATTTGAATATATGAACCTCTTTTCTGTGAGTCTATATTCACACGGCTTTACAGTATTTATTAACTAAAAAAAATCATGACTTAATTTAATTTTCGTGCAATAAAAGAGAAGTTTATAAGGAGTCAAACAGTAAGGATGCGCAGGCATCGAACTTAAACGTTAGAATCAATCTTGCTTCATTACTTAAGCAAACTTTGCGATAGTAAGTCTGAAGATGCCTCTGAAAGAGGAGAAACACTTGTCACAGTTAGTAGCACAATACGTGGAATAATCAAAGTTATTTTAAATTTTATATTAAACACTTTTGTTTCAATTTTGGCCAGTCATTTAGATGGTTTGGTTTTGTTGTCGAGGGATTATAGTCATTGTGAAGAAATTTACCTAGCCATAATGATAACATTGGATACATCCTTGTTTTTGTCTATATTCACCCCGTTTGACGGAAAAAATTTTAATAAAAATTATAATACATTTTTAGTACTTTTTCCACATGAGATTTATTTCATTAGGACCGGTTTCGCTCATGGCGAGCATTATCAATTGATCACTTAATTTTGGGCTTTTACTTTGTTAATGTTTATTCATACTTAATTGATTTTTGATGTGTTAGTTTGCATTGCTAAGAGGTCTTCAACATTTTTCTTGTAATTTGCTTAGTTGTTGTACCAATTGTTTGTCATACCTTGTTTTCATACTTAACTTTTGCATAAGTACCACTGTTTTATTGTATTCCTTATCAGTTGATAATGCTCGCCATGATAGAAACCGGTCCTGATGAAATAAATCTCATGTGGGAAAAAGTACTAAAAATGTGTTATTATTTTTATTATAATGCCTTTCCACCAAGTATTGACAGTAAACACCTTAAAAGTGGTAAATATTTTATCTTATAAAAAGATTTAAAAAGCGAAATACACATTTTGACCATTTATACACAAGATAACAATTATTTTAAGAATATAACCATTGTAATGAAAGTATTCTTTAATTTTCGACTTACTATTAAAGTAATTAAACAGCGCCCATTATTCCCTAAAGAAATCTCTTAATGCGCATACGTTTCTCTGAAATGAAAGCTGACAGCATTTATTGTGCATTTAATTTACGTGAGACAACTAAACTAAGGTAAATAAGTTTTAATATGAAAGCATGCTCTACTTACTAAGTCTCATTACAAAATAATTGGATTCTCAATTTTAAAGCTGCAAGAAAGGCATTAACAATAATACCGTATTTGTCTCGTGAATTTTATTAGTTACTAGCCGGTACCTGCCAGCGTTGTAATGCCACTCAAAAAAAAGAAAGTGTTTGTATGTGAAATTAAGTTCATTAATTTCGATTTTATTTCACTAACATTGATCGGTATCGATGACATTTGCCGTTTGGCGTTTGCTGCCACACGCGCCACCTACTGAAAGTTAATTGTACTATGTCTATAATCTTCGCGAAAGTGCAACAATAAGTTGTCAAAATGACCGTATACTTCCATATCAATTGTAGGGTGGATTGGGGGGGTGGGGTGGGGGAAGGGGTGTACGCCAGAAAGTTTCGCGGTAGTGTACTCGAGAAATTTTTAAAAAATCGATATGAATTTTTGGGGGGAAAGGGGGTTGTTTGGTGGAGTGGGGTATGGGGGGGTATGCCGGAAACCTTCGAACTCGAAAAATTCGTAAAGTTAAAAAAAAAAATGGGAGGGTGGTGGTTGGGGGGAGAGGTTGATGGGCAAAAAACCATTGAGGGAGTGTACTCAATAAATTTGTAAAATTTCACATCGATCGGTCGAGCGGTTTAGTAGTCCATAGTGGAAATATAGACAGACAAACATTCATTTTTATATATATAAGATACATAGATGAACAATGAAACAAGCCTGAAATTATTGCCGAATGAAAATATCAGCTCATTGTAATATGTTTCGAAATATTGAATTTACAAAATGTAATTAATGATAAAAAAATAAGCGAGAAAAAATAAATTACTATCCATATTTCGGCTATTCTACTAAATATCGAAATAATAACGGTTTTTAGGAGTTTAGATATAAATAATAAAATTATATCTTAGAGAACCTAACCAATACATTTTGTTTCAAAAATTAGTTATCATATTATGCACAAACACCGTTTTATAAATAAATACAAACATACATACATACTTAAAGAAGAAGCCCAACTTTTTTTTATAGACATGATCAGATAAATAAAGAGATCTTTATCACTTCTTGCTGGAAAGGAATTATGTATATTGAATCAATAAAACACATTTTAAGTACAAGAGAAATCCATAAAACACATTTTGCTGTAGGTAATACTTCCACATAGAATTTGATAAAAATCATGACCGGTTTTGCTCATCGCACAGTTGAAAATCCGCACGATAAGATAAGACAGTCTTGATCTAAATCAAATTAGTGTGTAAGTAATACAACAAAAAATATTTGATAGATTTCTCTCGTATAGTTGTAAGGTCTTTGGTTTAGAATGTTTAGATTTATCCGATTTTATTTAACGTTAAGCCCATTTTTGGGACATATTTATAATACAGAAACTCATTACTTTTAAAGAGTGTAAATTAACTGTAGGTCATTATAATAACTTAAGCTAAGTATATCACATAAAATACGTATCAATATTATTTATTTCAAAATTAAGTTTTCCGAAACAGTTACGAGATCTCTTATCTTTGCCATTATTAAGTATAGAGGTAATAAGGTCCAATAAAACTCCAACACCTTTTCATTATAGCTTCATTCTACGGTTTTTGTTGAGTTACATTTCCTCGTAAATCAAAGCCTTTTGCGAAATCGTAGACGTCATAATTAATCAAAATTTAATTTTTACTTAGCCTGCCGTAGCGCTATTAGCCATCCGGTCGATTGCTGTTTTTTTTAAGGCTGTATTAATTTATTTTAATTAGGAGATGGCGTGTGCAGGAAGCATTGTCCTGATCACAAAAAAACAAGCCTCTTTTGGAACAATGTTTTCAATACGGCCATTTAGCGTTTTATTTTTCGTTCAAACTATTTTAACATCCGTTGAATTCCAATTAGGAATTCCAATTATTCGTTTAAATCAACTATTAGGATATCGAATAGTAAAACTTAAGCTATCCGGATCTATTCGGATATCCGGAATAATTTTTGACATATTAATTATTTCGAAAAAAAAGTTTAGCATCTATCAACGCGAAGCTTTCATAAGCTTTCTTTTGTCCAAATTAAAGGCGGATATGTTAAGGATAAATGTATTTTGTACATGCCTAATTTCTAAACGTTGGGATTTTTTACTGGCATTCTTGAAACTACTTAATAGTTGACATCTAATCTAATTACGTATTGTGTAAAAGAAAAGATGTATTGAAAAGAAAGTTTTATATTTCTAAGATATTAATGTCCAATAGTCTAAAGGCGATGGCAATCGTATAAAATTGATTCATAAAAAACTGTCTTCATGAAAAAAACTTCAAAAAAGCAGATATGTAAACAATTCAAGTGAAAGAAAAAAATATGAAAATTTACAGTTTTATTACGACAGAAAGTCATGGCTAAAAGTACTCTTTTTAATTGCATATGATTGACACATCGATACCTTACTTCTTAAAAAAGGTTCAAACTGCTCTTGACACTGTTTTGAAATATGAGCGTTTGAAGTTTCGATTGATTACAATTCACTTGTAACAATGAATAAAGTAAAAATGTATCAAATTACTTATTTTAAACAAATTTTTTTTACAACTCCCGTTGAAACATAATGGTCTTAAAGATCTAATGTTGACATATTAGAACTTTGTCTAACAAATTTAGTAAAAAAAGTGTGCAAATACAGTGCAACTCTGAAATTCTGCTTACTCCGTTATTAAACCATGGATATTTCTGAAATTCATATATATGATAGAATGCGGTAAATACAAGCATTCTGACAAAATTTCAATTAGAACCTTTTAAAAGCAAGGTAACGACATACACGTTTACAATTGATACAATCAAAACTACTGTTTGCCTTTTTTCAGAACATGGATTTATCTGCCTGAAGAAACAGGGTTTTTTTTCGTTTGACGTTAGTTTCAAAGCCGAGTGAAAACGCTCTTTGGTGTTTGTCCTTTTCAGTCACAAAAGGACACTCAAAAAAAGATCAATTCATTTTTAAGTTTGCGTTGTTTTACATAAACAATTGATTGTCTTTATTGAATTATTTTTGTCTTATATTTAAAAGAAGGCAGCAGTTTCACCGATCTGAAAATAACATGTTCTTTTTCACAGAAAAATAGAGATTGAATCGCTTTTGCAAGGATAAACAATATGCTCCAAATATGAATAGATTTCTAGCAATAATTTGATATCGATAAAAGCTTACAAAATTAAAAAAAAAAAAAAAATCCACTCTCAACGTGGTGCAAATAAATCCTCACGTAGTTTATCTTAAGATATTTTCCACGAGAGCTTATTTTACAAAGTGAGTGGGGATTGAACAAGATACGAGGACTAAGACAGGACTTGTGGTCAGCAAATCGTCCTCGCTACTCGTCGCTTTTTGGGATTGGAAAGGTGGGAAAAGATTTTTAACAACACACCCATTTATTGCTCTCGAACAGAATCGATTTAACGAATGAAAAAATCTGCTTGAACCCGTCACTGTAGTCAATGACGTTGTCTTCTGCACCACGGACCGGGCGATAAAGAATAGTTAATAATGAATAACTTGCCATATCCAACAAAAAGACATCAATTAAGAAGCTGATAATCTTATAAATAAAGCCAAAACGGCGTATGTATGTCTGTGGGTCTGTAATTCCCTATTGCATTGTTGATCATTAAGTTGCCATAAAAACGAATATGAAAGAAAATATGTTTGAATTTTTATCGGCGAAGACATTTAGTCAAAATGTAATAAATTAGTCTTCTACTGAACTTTTCCCGGCTTTTATTAATAATAATAATGTTTATTATTTACGTGAAGGACCTTCACTGAAGGTATTATTTGACATTTCTTTGACAGCAAATTAGATTTTTTCCTTGAATTTGGACATTTTAATGGGTGAGAATGGGGCTGTCATCAAATTAATTTTATTTTTACTCTATTTTGGATGTTAGATTTTGTGATATAATTATGTCGAATGATATAACATTAAATAATTATTGGTCGCTTAGTCCGAGCGACGCCGGGTAGCAATACTAGTAATATATAGATGCGTAAGTAAAGTAATTAAAAGCAAATACTGAATCAAATAGGAATCCTTGATTTTGAACTTTCCAATGAGTTTTGTCGCTAACGATACGGGTTTTGCTATTCGGCACCTTCAGACATTTCAGGAATGAGCTTTAAACCGATATTGTGTCATTTGTGCAATTGAAATTCCTGAAGATGCTAAAGGTGAACAATGCGTCGATAGCGACAAAAACTTTATTCAAAATCCTGAAATACTGATGTCTCATTTTATTTCTTTTATATTGATACCTCCTAGTATGGTAGGACATCAGCACTCTCTCGAACGATCTTTTGTTCGCCTCAGTCAATGAGTTTAAGATATCACGAAATAAATTCATTCTTGTAATACGGGCGGCTCGCTCCCAAATGTCTCTGGCTGTGTCACTCCGAGTGCACGGTTAATCTCATGTTAAGTGCAATAACCCATAAATAAAATTGCTTATCTCGCTTGACGTTTTTAACGATATTTTGTTCCAACGGTCTTCTACCTACAAGAACCGCTTTTTTTTACCAGTGAGAGATTGGACTGCATTGAGAATGCACACGCCTAATCCTCTCCCTAAGAATTAAATTCGAGTCAAATTCCTGATATCTTCTTCGCTATCGTAATATTTGTGTGTTGTATAACGTCTGTGTAAATCCTAAACAATTAAATAATGGATGCTAACCGCAACCACATAACGCTTTGAGATCGTCTTTTCTTTATAAGAGTACCATGTTTCTCCTACTCCGTCCCCAAAATCCCTCTCCTGAGTGTCGGATAGGAGGCTCCTTCTCGATTTACGAGGGAGCCGGAATAAACGTCTTCTCAATATGTTTGGCAATAAGTGGTGACTGGAAGTTTTAAAGTGCGTTGATTGGAAAAGGGTACGAAAGGATAAGAAAATCCATCGCTAAAATTAATAATTCAAGTCTTAAACATCAACTAAACTAGAAATCCGTTTCTCTAAATAATCAGTAGTGATTAAATATATTTTCACAAAAGCAATTCCGTACAATGTTTTTGAGATGGTTATTAATTATATAAATGAGTTAAATTCGATGAATACAATTCAATGATTCCAGAAATAAATGTGCCTGAAAATGATGAGCCCTCAAGTGCAATTTCGTAGACATGTTACATTGTGTTTCCCGGATATAGTTTGTGTTATATTCTCATACTGTGTTTTGTCAAACAAATATATTATTATTTAAGAGGTGAATCTTTACATTATGTGAAATCGTTAGAATAGATAGTACACTAATTAAGTTGATATCTTATGAAACGGTAAAAAGGTTACTTTTTGTTGTAATTTTAATACTTAAAGTTGAATCACTAAACAGTGTCGGGTTCGTGGTCTAGGGGTCAGCGTCATTGTATCCAGTCTCACGGTTTCGAGTCCAAATATCAGCAGAATTTGTTTCAGTCGCTTTATCGATTCAATCAATAACATGGGTGTTTTTGCTGTCTAAAAATCTTTCTTACGAGCGGGAAAGGATTGGCAAATGGAAATATCAACCACTAGTCCTCGTCAATGCCTTATCATTTCTAACCCAACTCACATCAAAATTGAATCGTTTGAATTTTGTACTTTTCCGTAAGTTTTGTCGCTAACGACATGGATTCGTTTTTCAGCATCTTCAGACATTTTCAATGCACGGATTTACTTGAACTGACGCGTAGTTAACAACTTGTACCGTTTATATACAAAAATATAGGTAGATCACTAAGTCAAACTGCTTTTAAAATACGAAGCCGTTCTTCAAAGTAAAATTATTTAAATGTCTTACTTGTTCATCAGTTTTGTCGCTAGAGACACAGGTTTTTCCTTTCAGTATCTTCAAGCGTTTAAAATACACGAATTAAACTGTTAACTTAATTCAAACGATTCACATATGATATTGAAATTCCGTCATGCACTTTCAGTCGAAATGTTAGATAAGCTCGGTCAAATTTAACAAACACCAATGATTGACCATCTTAAATATGAAATTTTAAAATAATTTTGAAAACGACTGTGGATTGTATTGATTAAGTTTGCATCTACTTGGTAGAACTCCATTATAATACGGTGAGAAAATTAACAATGGATTTTAATTCTACAGAAATTATTTTATATATATTTGTTGATAGCTATTTCGGCTTAAGCCCTAGTCAGAACTAGTTTTGACGAGGGCGTTAGCCGAAATAGCTATCAACAAATATATAAAATAATTTCTGTAGAATTAAAATACATTGTTATTATTATCACCGTATTATTACTGTGAATTTGTTACTGCAAGGTTACAATTTGAAATACAGATTTAAGTTAGCAAATGAATAATTGATTATGAAAATACAACACGAAACGTTGGTTTTATACCATAGTATTAAAGAGCTTAAAAGCTTAAAATCTATTTTAATTACATTATTTATTATGTATTAATCCGGAACTGTGTGATGCTAATAGGGGTGTGTTTTGATTTACCATGAGGCTTTACACTTCCGCACCCATAAAAATTAAATAAAGTGCCTTTTGTCATAAGCTAGCCAATTCTATGTCAAAAAATTATAAACTACTGTTTTAAACGATGAATGTTTTTTAGAAATGCATTCCTAATTAAATTTATTCATTTATGATCCAAAAATTTTAAATACCATTTAGGCATTCGAAACCGATAAAGTGTGATGTTATTCGTACAAAACAACTAATACCACAAAATACTTTTGTAGGAATAATGCCTTTCCACCAAGAAGAATTATTGTGATAAATATGAAAGTGACACTTATTTTGATTTGATTGTTATACGATTTTTATGTTATGTTATGCTCACTGTCAATACGTGGTGAAATGGAATTTTTACAATAATAAAATCATTTGCACTTATTCCACGGTCATTGTATAATATGAGAGCCGGCTTCATTCGTGAACATTTTCAACTGATAAGAGTGTACATCAGTACAGAGTTGAGTACAAATTGTCTTAAAAAGTACAAAAAAAAACTTATTATTTTTTATTAAAAAAAACAAAATAGAACACTTTAGAAATATAAGCGATTGTGTATTTATCAAAATGATATATTAACCCTTTTAACGCCAAGCCAATTCTATGGATTTGTTCCACAGGCCATCATTTTCAACTATAGATTTTCTTGATTGAGTAGGCATTTACTTGGTAGAACTCCATTATATTACGGAAAGAAAAATAACAATGTACTAATAGTTCTGACGAAGGCGTAAGCCGAAATAGCTATCAACAAATATATAAAATAATTTATGTAGAACTAAAATACATTGTTATTTTTCTTCCAGTATTATAGATTTTCTATAAAAATGCCATGTAACATACCCGGAAATCTTTTTAAAATCTTCTTATTTTTGGTTATTAAAGAAAAGTGAAAAAAATTATCAATAGTGGATGATTTAAAAAATGTTTCCAGGAATATTTACGATGCATGCCCTAGTGACATCCGTAAGCTTAACCTCAAATAAAATACAAACGGCTAAACACATCGATATTTTAACAATCACATTGCCTTGAAAAGATGTGTTTGCATTAGGTTTAATTTAAAAATACGATATTTATTCATAAATAAACTCGTAGTGGCGTTTGCGTGACTGCACGCCGTGGCGTAAGAACGGTTAAGCCAGTAGGCGTGGAACACGTATGGAAGTCAATGTTTATGTCTAAATAGCTTCATAACAGAAAAAACTTTTCGGCGGTTATTAAATTGGGAAGTGTAATATTATGAAGGCATTTTTTTCATATATTCGGGATAATTTTATTCCAACTTTATGTCGGTTTACGATGATGAAATATGATAATGCTTCGGACGCATTGATCATGGTGGGCTTCCATCAAAAACAGTCGTAAACCGATCAAAAGCGCCTGCCAATAAATACAAATTTTACAGTCGGAGCTTAAAATTCCTACGTACGGTATCACGCGAGCTTTAGCCGAGAGGCGCAGAGCGCAGGCGTAGAACGTTCGTAGCACACTCGCACAACGTCCCTACAGTTCAATCTATACGTCACAATATGTAACTACGTACTGTTATTTACACGTATATAGGCTGATTGCCAAAGGGTGAACCGTTTTATCTAATATTTTTATAATATATGTACATACTTACTTATATAAACTTTGAATATATTATCTTTTTAATAATAGAGTAATTCTTGATGAAAACAAAGAAACACTACAATATTTGTTTGAAATTCTTGACGCTTTTTATTGTTCAACAACAAATAAGTCAGATTTATAATGTTTTAATTTATAATACGTATATTTGTTTATTATCGATTTGAGAATACGACAATTTAGTTGTCTTCATAAAGTATTACCATACAGCTAGGACAAACAATATTCTTCTTTCAAAATTGTTTTAAATATAATGATACAGTTTATTATATTGTGGTTTTTACTATTTTAATTTATTTTTACTGTGTCTTTCCACAAAATCTTTTCAATGAACGTGGCTTAAATTTGTTTTGGAATACACCCAATTCACAGTTATAATATTTGAAAAAGATGGATTCAATGGTTAAATTGTAGATATTAATTTTAAGTATAAAGAAATACGTAGACAAAAGATATCAAATATTTTTATTTCTTCAAAAGCATCTTCAGACTTTAGAATTCTAGTTGGTGGTGTTTTATTTATTGGTAGTAATGCTAAATTATTTACAGTTAAAGGTTTAAAATTGGTTATAATACGATACAAAGCTGGTTTACAAATGTAAAAATATATGAATTTGAGAAGTTTTTACTCCGATTAAAAAATACTCACTTCTAGTGATTCTCTCCACACTTCCAAGCTTCGTTCTCGGCGCTACGTCGGGTCTACGATATCGCCAGTGCATTAGAAGCAGCGGTGCGGTGTAGACGCGTAGCACCATACCCGCTAAAACGGCGTTACAAATTGACGTAGAACCGTATATACTACTATAGTGATTTAGATACGATCGCTTTGATCCGTTGGTGGGAGTTAACGGTAGTTGAGTGCGAAGGGAGGCTTCGACGCGTGTGAGGAATAGTGCAAATTTCAGTGACATGCGTTTGGTGTGCAGTTAAGTGAGATGATTATGGGTTTATTATGATGGTGTGGATTCAAAAGCCCGCTTTTGTGACTTTTGGTGGACGGTGTCACCTTATGTAATAAGTTTTGCAATCCCTTTAACTACTCTGAATTTAACGGTTAGTATAATTGTAATTTTTTTATATACCTAGTTATATATAATTGTTTTTATAATTAAAACACTGATAAAAAAATGTAATGGTATTTAAAACGTTTAAAATACAGAATATTATTTTTAAGAAATGAAACCATAATTTAATAAACTTATCTCTTTAAACAAAAATTAGCCATCAATTTTATTCAATGAAACAGAAAAAATTTTCCCCTCTTTTAGATATTCAAATTTATTTATGAAATGGTGCAAAAACTTTTCAGGGTATTTAAATTGTACAATTTTTCATGATTTATCTTAATTTTCAAAGTTTTATTGATTTAATTTATTTTAGCTTACATCAAAATTTTAATTTAAAGAAGCTTGTTTAAAATGAGAAAAATATACTTTTATTTGAGAGCTGACTGATAAATTACGGTTATTTGTGTAGAAAAAAACTCTATACATAATATAGTAGAAGTAAAACGGTGTAATGTTTACAGAAGTAAATCAGATTTTATGCATTCTTTGATATTTAACAGTCATAGAAAATTCTTTTTGCCATAGAATTCTATAATTTAATATGAGACAATTAAGTTGATATTAAATTAGCTGTACTCTTTTGCGCTAGTGTAATAATTTGATAAAGTTTTTCGGTCAAATAAACTGACAGAATATTTAGTGAAGAAATATGTGAAATGAAACTGGTTAAAGGCGAACTATTTTTCCTTTTTTCAAATGAACATTACTTATAAGAAGTTAGATACTGCAAATTAAAAAAACCTCGTAAGTTTTAATGTAAAAAGACGATATAAGTTTCTTTAGTAATATCGTCTTATTTTAAAATGACTCGTTCGTTGTTTTTACCAGTAGATTAATTAATTCTTGTCTTCAGGACGTTTAATTAAAGCCACAAATGAACTGCCTAACTTCAAGTCAACTGAGTTTTTAATAAAATTTAAGAACATTTAAAGTAAAAATTAAACTGCATATTTGGAATTCTAAATTAGAAAATTAGGCTTGCGGGTAAAGCAGTCGATATCTAAAATGAAACATTAATTTGAATTGTTTAAATTTTGTACTTTTCTATGAGTTTTGTCCCTAACGACCCGGGTTTCGCCTTTTGGCATCTTCAGGCATTTCAATTGAAAGGATTTACTTGAACTGGCGCGTACTTCTATTTTTGTATATAAACGATAAAAATTGTATACTACATCCGTGCACTTGAAATGCCTGAATGCCTGAAACAAGTGGCGGCTGGCGACAGAGTATTAGGAAGTACAAAACAAGATTCAACTATTTTTCCGTACTACGGACAGCCAAAAATTCATAAGACTGGCACTCCGTTAGTATTGCGAACAAGTGTTTTAAAATCCATTGAATAGGAAAGAACTCTTGCTAAAATATTTGAATCTTTTTTTGTACTCCCTAATACTCACTGACCACTGCCTGAAACCCGGGTCGATAGTGACAAAACTAATGGAAAAGTACAAAATTCCACGATTCATATTTCATATTGAAATTCCATCTAGCACCCTCAGTCGAAATCCTTAGTGAAACTTTAATAGCATTTTCGATAAAAATAGTACCTAGACATATTTAAATTCAAATTTAATTCACTCCATATAATATTTATTTGTATAAGCAAAACTACACTTATGAAATATCAGTTACGTTAAATTGCATCTAAAAAACATATTTTTTGCCCACTTTTCATATTCATTATAAAAGAAGGTTTTGTTGTGAGAATATTAGAGATTAATTATTACAATGAAAATTTATTTCCTGTCCTATATTTTCAAACAACTTAGCTGTTAATATAATATTTGATTTAACTCGTTTTTTGTTATAAAATGAGTAGGGATGTCACCTCTATTCCCAGAACCCATTACTTTGTGATATTTTCCGAGAATTGGAGAACTCATTAAATATTTACGATATGATAAGATGCATGCATTTTCTAGGAAAATTTATTGCGGCTGCTTTTATATAAAATGACAAAGAATACATGCACGACAGTTATTATCTTGCATTCATTTTTATACCATTGCATTGAAAAAAATTACATTACCTTAAGTTACTTATAAGCCAACGTTTTTTCACTTTTAACTCTTACCACTCCGCGGGCCACGGAGTCTGGCCGAAAAGATTCTGTAAGGCAACTCCGTGGGCCAGACTCCCTGGCCCAGCGCTGGTATAGGTTTAATGGTAAATTTTTCATTAATTAACAAATACTTGTGTAGCTTAAAATTGATCACGTGCTTCATCCAACCCTACTGAAGACTATCACTCACTTAACCAACACATTTTTTAAAATCAGAAAAGCTTACTAGTCCTGATAAAATATGATCAGAGTGCAAAAGGTTAAGATGTTCACTGTACATTTTTGGTAGGATGGCATTGTAATAAAAATAGTACTTATTCCATATTAAATTAATTGAATCAGGACCCGTTTTACTCATAGAGAGCATTATTAACTGGTCATAAGTTGATTATCATCATTAACAAAAAAATTATCATCAATTGATAGTGCTCGCGATGAGTAAAACCGAACAATGGTCCTAATAAATCTAACGTGGAATCAGTATATTATTTTTTCAATATTATGCCATTTCATTCCACCAAGTATTGACTGTGAACACTTTAAAAGTGATTCTTGTGAATTTTTCTTATATTATTTTGAGGAATCGTGAACATGAATTGCCAAGAAGTGAAACTAGCCTGCCAATGGCGATTTCAATCGGAAGAGATTTAATTGATTGATAATAAATTGTCGGTCCCTGTGGTCTAGTGGGAAGAGCTTTGTCCTAGCAATCAGGGGACCCGGGTTCAATTCCCGGCAAGGTCAGATTTTTTCAATTGAAAAAAGTTATTTTGGGCTGGGTGAATGTTATTTATCGTTGATTTTGTGCACAACTGATTCATTATTTATCATCGAGTTAATCTCGTATGAATTTCACGATTAAGAATATTTGGCGCATTGGCGTAAGCTGTAATGCCAAATATTTTTTTAATATTATAAAAAAAAAAAATATATCATCATCAGTTGATTTTTAATTGATTATGCTATCACAATCCATCAGTTGATAATGCTCGCCATGGGCGAAACCGTTCCTGATCTAATAAATTTTATGCGGAATAAGTAATAAAAATGTGCTATTCATTCAGTCAATTCAAATGGTTTTTATATAAATCTTATGATATAATTTTTCTGAAGATGTTTATCAAAAGAGCAAATCGCGTGTCTTACTTAACCTTAAACAATAATGAAATAAAAACTTATCTCATTTAAATTATACGTATTTTAATACTACTTTTTTTGAGCAAAACCTGGAGATGATTTTTATTTAATTATACGTGAAAGTAGAAATATACATCTATATATTTTTTTAACCATGCCCGCTCCCAACTTGGAGCATATGGACTCCGCACGGAGTTTATATCAACATATGTTTTTCTACCAGTAGAAGAGAGTAGGGATGGAAAGGAAACGAGGACTAGGAAAGGACTAGTGGGTTTGATTATCACTGTGACTATGCGTCGCTCTTTGGGATAGGAAAGGTGGGAAGATGTTTTTAACAACACAAACACCCATTGCCTCTAAGCAGAATCGACTTATCATCTGTAAAAATATGCAAACTTCAAAACTTTCCAAAAACTCTTTTTTCTCAATCTCTCTTTTTCGGAGAGAGTAGAGATTGAAACGAAACGAAGACTAGAACAAAACTAGTGGTTTGCTTATCGCTTCTACTTCGCGCCGTTTTTCGGATCAAGGTGGGAAGAGATTTTTAAAAACACATTGAATTCAAACAGAATCGGTCTTTCAACTCTTTCTGCTCGTATCGGGGCTTGAACCCGAGTGGTATATCGTGGAAGCCAACGACCTTGATCACTGCACTAAAGATCGATCACTGCACAACAGTAGAACAAGTGGTTTAATATTCGAACAAGCTACGCCACGTTTTTAAGATTGCAAGGGTGCTAAGGAATTTCTGACATCATAAATCCATCGAAAAACATAATCTATGAGATTGCAAATACTGGTATTTCAGCATGTCAGAGCACTGTTACCAAAACATATGACGTTGAATATTCGATAACTTATGGATATATATCATCTGTAAAAATATGCTTGTACCGGGAATCGAACCCTGGTGATTTGACACGGTAGCCAACGACGTTGACCACAGCACCACGGCCGGGCCAACAAATAATGTACATTGTTTATTTGATGTTTTTATTCCACTGATAAAGTTAATTGCCTCTATTTGATCTTATATTGAATATGATGAAGACAAATAATGTTATCGCATACAGTTATGAAGACTTATAAGTCAGCTTAAAGTAAGCTTACGATATGTTTGAAAAAATGTATCTTATAAAGGGTCTTTTTATAAGGACGCTTAGTTTTGAAATGTAAATAAAACAAGTTGTTTGTGAGATTTCGACTAAATTTTAATTTCATTTGAAAGCATATTTTACGGCATTAAATATGGAATATAGCATCAAATGTCTGCCAATATCCATTCATTATAAAATGGGCCATGTCGCTAAAGTTGACTTTTTTGACAAATTTGGGTAAACTTCCAACTGCTCCAGAACCCAATCAGGCGTTGTCTGTGGTCGTTTACCTGAAGTTCCTTGGTTAGTTGGATTTTATACGGGTGCAGACATAAGGCCCGATTCAAAATTCGCCAAGTTGAAGTCGCAGAAAAGCCAAGTTCTTGTGAACGACGAGAAATAAGCTGCCTTGGGTTTTCCTGTACACTTTCTCACACAGCAGCAATGTTTTCACCAGATATTGTATTTTGATGACGTACAAGTAGGTGTACTGGTTGACTCAAATTTGGCCACTAAACAATGAATAATCTACTCAGCAGGACAAAGTAACATATTTTGAACGTCCCTATTGAAATACCCTTTACAAGCCAGCCTCGGTCAACAAACTAACTATAAATCATTTCCCACAATATTTACGAAACATTACTTCGAAAGCAAGACAAAAGCTTTGAAGCTCGTATTGACTTGTACATTTCGATAAATTCAACAGATGTACCTAAGCAGATGCCAATATTTCTAATTTTATTTCGCTTATATTTGTTACAATAATTCTTTGATGGGCAAGGAAAAACAAGGATTCATATACTAAACATACAAACTCCGCCTACTACTAATTGCAAACTGAAAGTTTTTCGGTGTTGGATTTAATTTTATACAATAAAAATATTAAAACATATTTAGTACTTATTTCACATAAATTTTATTGGATCAGGACCGGTTTCGCTCATGGCGAGCATTATCTACTGATAAGAAACACAACGAGACAGTGATATTTAAACAAAAGTTAAGCAAGAACTGTGTACAAGGTATGACAAACAAATGGAGCTACAACTACGCAAATAAATTGAAGCAAAATACACTATGATGAAAATGTTGAAGACCTCTTAGCAATGCAAACTAATACATCAAAACCGGTCCTGACCCAATAAATATTATGTGGAAAAAGTACTTGGCATTATAATAAAAATAATAAAACATTTTTAGTACATTTTCCACATAAAATTTATTGGATCAGAACCGGTTTCGCTCATGGCGAGCATTCAGTTCACATTGTTTTATTATTTTCATTAAATGGTTTTTGGTCAGTGATAATCTGACTTATCTTCTTTTTTATTTAATTGCTACGAAATTAGACAGTTAAAATCATATTTTTTTAAAGCAAAAGGTGTAAAAAACAATGATTTAAGGATAACAAAATTTTACACATTGTATCACTAATAGATATCTAAGATAAAGTGGCGGTGGTGGTTAACTTTCTTACCCACCGGAACGGAAATGCTAAGAACACGTGTAAAGTTTGATGATCTATGAAAATGTGTATCGTAAGAAAACATGAATAAATTATAGTTACTTTTGAGCGCTAGACATGAAATTTTCCCGAAGGCGTAGTATCTGGCCGGCAGGGAAAATACAGCTCGTAGCATCAAAAAATACGATATAAGTTATTCAAAAATGTTTTTGCATCAAAATTTGCAAAAAACATCAATGTACTGATGTAAAATTTCTGAGGGAAAAATGACTATTTTTTTTTTATTAATACAACCTTAAATATTATGTAACATGTCGACACCTTACTTTGAAAAGGTTCTAACTGCTTGACACTGTTTTGAGATATGAGCGTTTGAAGTTTCGATTGATTTAAATTCACTTGTAGCGTTGTAATGCCACTCAAAGAAAGAATGTGTCTTTGAAGTGCTTTCGGATGCACAATATTTTCGATTTAATTTTACCAACATTGATCGGTATCGATGACATTTGCCGTTTGTCGTTTGCTGATCGTCTACGCGCGCCACCTACTGAAAGTTAATTGTACTATGCCTATAACCTTTGCGCAAGTGCAACAATATGTTGTAAAAATGAACGGTATATCAGCGCATAAAATATGGAAAAAAAATGATTTTTATATTAAAGACCTACTGTAAGTTAATTTTACTATACATATAACCTCCGCACAAATGCAAGCGATAAGTTTTCAAAGCTTTATCGCAATTGGATGAACGGTATGCAACGCATACAATACGAAAAAACAAACAAACATTGATTTTTATATATTAAATACAACCTTAAATATTATATAATATGTTGTGAACACTGTTTTGTTAGCCATGTCCATGTGCAATCCTTTAAAATGGTGTCCTAATATAATTTATTCGGAAAAAAGTTTTCTACGATAAATACTTATAACTAGGGATTCCAATTCGGATATTCAAATATTCGATATCCGGATATATTCAGCCCATTTTTAAGCTGTTCGATATTCGAATATTTGAGAAAATATCCGGATAGTATTCATATTCGAGGAAAGATCACATCACAATTTCTCCACACTTAACGAATTTCTATGAATATCTCGGGTAGTGGTTTTTTTTGCCTTCGTCCAACTCGGGTGCTATCAATATCGAACCGGCTAGGACTCGGCTTAAAAAAAACCTTAACTGCCGTAATTTCATTTATTATACAGCTTGTAAATTTTAAATATTGTAATACAATGGAACGGTATTGAAATGTGTATTTATATGTTTTGCTTATAACTAAGATTTTACAAAAGTGGGAAAAGATTAACTTTTAAATTATTATAAAATGTATATATGTATGTGAACAAGGAAACGTTGATCGTGCAACATCTCTATTTGCGTGCGAGTTATACGATTATTTATTAAACACTTAGAAATCAAGACCACTGTCGGCTTGCGAAAGCAACTGGCAATTTCTTGTTTATTAAAATATGTTTTTTAAATCAAAATTTTGTTGATAATTATAATACTATAGTACAAAATTTTCGCTATCTTAAAACTATCCGGATAGCTTAAGTTTTACTATTCTATATCCGGATGTGTGTAATAAGTCGGTCATCGGTCCCTGTGGTCTAGTGGCAAGAGCTATGTCCTAGCAATCGGGGGGCCCGGGCTCAATCCCCGGCAAGGTCAGTTTTTTCAATTGAAAAAAATAAAGATCTTGGGCTGGGTGTATGTTATTTATCGTTGATTTTGTGCACAACTGATACATTATTTACCATCGAGTTAATCTCGTATGACTTTCACAACTGTAATGCCAAATATTTTTTCTTTTAAAAAAAAAAAAAAAAATAAAAAAGGACTTTTCCATAACCAGACATTTTTCCGAACAAAAATCTATAATTCGAATGAAAAATGACACTGCCTAAACTGTGACTCAAGCCCGACCACTCCAAAACTGAAGCTAATGATAGTATAGGAATTCGACTGAAGGTGCTTGATGGAATTTTAATATCGAATTTGAATCGTTTGAACTTTGTGCTTTTCCATAAGTTGAAGTCAATGGTATTGACACCAACCCATGGACCCGAATAAAAGATGATTAAAAGCTCATCGTTTTAAAAAAGTAAAAAGATTTTTTTTTTACATTACATTTTTATCAACATAAGGTGTCTTATAGAGCATTTCAAACAAATATATTTTTGAGAACTGCTAGTTATTAGGTTGCCCAACCTTTCTTTCCATAGTAAGCAAGTACACTCATCCCTCGAATTACGCGGTAGATACGTTCCTAGAGAAAACGCGTAAATCGAAACCGCGTAAATCAACACTTAAAGCTAATACAAAAAATGGAAGATAGGTTCCAGAAAAAAAAAACTTCAAAAAAGGCTCTTCTTCTCGTCTTATTAAATAGTCCGTAACTAATTTTTGTGTTTTTTTTAAGTCTTTGTAAATTTCACCGTATTGCGCGCACAGGCTTTTAAGGTCTCGCTGAAATTTAACAGCACGTTCAATAACCGGATCAGTAGCCAAAACTTTATTTTCTAAGATATTTGCCAATTGTAAAATTTCTGAAATGTCTTTAGACGTAAATTTATTTAGTTTATTAGTAAAGTCTTTATCACTATCATCGCAACTTTCAACATTTTCTTTTTCGTTGGTTGACACCATATAAATCAATTCTTCTTCATCTATTTCACTATCAACAAACAATTCACCGATGTCACTGAATTCCAAATTCTCCAACCCTTGTCCCAACGCTTTTGTTATAGTTAAAATGTTGTTAAATGTTTCATCTCTTGCTGGAATTATATGATCAGGTTCAACTACATACTTCTGGCCATACTGCTCTCCAACAAGCATTTAATGTTGACTTTTTAATTTTTTTTTTTTTCCCCTACCTTTACTTTCCTACTGAAACTATATGTGGACTCTGCTAGGCGGGCTCCTAGTTTCCTGGCTATTTTTGTTGCTAGGGTGGATACAGACTAAGTCTTTGTTTCCCTTTCCCGCATGTAAGCTAGCTAAGTGTTGACTTTCTATTAGTAAGTATTAATTTCTTTATTTGCTAATCCTATATATTTCACAATTGTGTAACACGTGTCACAAAATATGTTTGATTTTTTTTTTAATGTGATTTTTTCCTAACCGCGTAAAAGTGAAACCGCGTAAAATGGGTACCGCGTAAATCGAAGGATACGTGTATAGTAAAAAAAGAACTGGCAACTTAAGATTTCCCATTATAACTTGACCGTTTGTGAGGGCACCACTATCACGGCAGTGATGTGCAATATTCAATGAAATTCGTTTATTTACTAACAAATTTTTATATGCAAGCTATAAATGAAAAAAAAAATCTTCTTGTACATATATTTTTACCAAAACAAAATATCTTCGAAGGCTTCTTAATATATCTTCTATATGGGGACAATGTTAGTTCCGAATATAAACGGCGGCCAAGTTATGATGGTACATATATAGACAATCTAGTTCGATACAGTCTATTTATCAGAAGGAATAGTGACAAAAAATCATATATATTAACATTACTTCAGTGTTTGAGGTCTTGGATATCGTAATCAAAGCCTTAATACTTTGCTTTGCAAGTGCTTTTGCAATTCAAAGAAAACATGATTAACCGGTTGGCTGCCACAGACGTCTTAAGACGCGATTTTTTCCGTGAACGGCACGCCAATCATACACAAAATGAGGTCGTTAGACGCTCACTTTAAGCAAAATTTTACACACTTAAATCAATTGTTACTGATGAGTCATTAATATTTGAATTTTGTTATTATGGATAAATGACGGCACAATCGCATCGTAATCGGCAAGTTTTTACAAATAAACATTTTAAAAAGATATATATATATATAGAACGTTTTATTTAAACCATAAAATTCGTGGCATGTGAGGTACCGCCAACATGCACACGCTGGCAGTTAAAAGATAAACATTACAGCATCATTATTTAGTTATATTTTTTAGCTTTTAAAATATGTTTAAATCACGTCAAACTAATTTCGCTTAGCGGTGATATAAGAGATTTTAGAGGAAAGTCTTGTATGGTTAGGCACAATAAATACAATCCACTTTGTGAAGCTAAAAACGAATAATGTATTCATAAAAATGAAATTTTATAATGTTATTTAATACAAAGTAAAATAAATACAGAAAATTTCTCATTTTCTGAGAAATGCCTATCCTGTTTTTGAAGCTCAAAGCCTTTGAAATTCAGTGGAAATTGCGTATTTTTCGGATACTTCTCAAATCATTTTTATTTACAATGGCATTATTTAAACAGGATTTTTTAAGCGATATGCGAAGTAAATTGGATTTGGTACAAGCCTCGCGATTAGATATGGAAATTAAAAATAAATAAAAATTACATTTTTTGTTGTTTTAAATATAAACACGCATCCCTAAAATGTCAGAACAAATGTGAAGACCGTAGCACTAAATTTACAATTTCTATGCCAATATAAATACAATATTTCAATGAATAAAAATAGTTAATTTTCATTTTAACCCATTATATGCCGGTAGGTATTAGAACAGTAGTTCACCTAGAGCCGTTATTTTTGTTATATTTGTACTGTAAGTAAGGGTTGAAGCATTTTAAATGTTAAAAAATACCAACTTCCTTCAACAACAGTGATTTCTATATTGACATGAATGTTTTCGGATATATTTAGTTGGTAAGACCGGGTCCTTCATTATATGATACGTTAAATTCTATAACCGGTCTTATATTTTATTAAAGCCATGAGAATCATAGGTGATACCCGGGAAGATTTAAATACAAATAATTAAGTTCGTAAAAGTGTCGAAATCTCTGACACTGTCGTGATTGTGAATGTCTTTCAATAAACATATAATATTTTTCAAAATAAATATTGTCATTATTTTTTATCAAGAAACAATTCACTTGACTGTTTGACTTATGAAAAGTAATTATTTGAGCTCGCGGTGGGTGAGCGATGTCAACATTTGGCTGCCCAATCTCGATTCATATCACGTATTTTTATTATTTCCCAAGCATTAATTTCCATAAGTCTGGAAATGCCGGCAGGCGATATCTCTGAAACACTTACCCAACAATTTGTCAACAGACTTAGTATAAAATATCTATTACAGAAAGTTTTTTGACGGGTGCCTGCCACCATGTTGTTGTACATTGATTGATTCCTCATTAGCCCGTTCAATGCCATAGGCGCGTTAATTCTTTCTATAATATCGGCCGTAGAAAACCAGCACGTATTTACGCTATACCTAATATCTAGCCAAGATTGATTGTTTTAAATAATCTAATTGTTTAAACGCACAGTGACAACTCTTGGAATCATGATGAAATAAAAAGTTTTAATTTTGATCTATTGATATACTCTCAAAAAAGATTCATTCATGATTTTTCAAAGAAATTGCTGGCTCTGTGAGTTCCGCCGAATCTTCTCTTCACCTCTCGGCACTTAAAGGGCTGAAATTGTTTAGCCATGCAAAAAACAACAGCAGTCAACATGATACCATGGTTACGGTCTAGATATATTATGTTTACAATATTAAAATATTTTTCACTTAAAAAAAAGCTTCAATAATGATAATCCAAAGTTAAAGCTTACAGTTTAGGAGCTTGGCGTAATATGGTAATTATATAAACTTAAAATTCGATTGAAGCATATTGGAAACGATTTTTATTTTAAACTTGCTTAGTGTAACAATAAAATTAAGGTGAACATTAAAACAAATATATATATTTTCAAGCAAAGCAATACAATTTATTGTTGATCTTAAATTTCCAATGACTCAACAAATTGTATGTCTATTGGTCATACTTTTACCACTTCCTTCAGAATCACTAATAGTCCCACAATTCGTGGGGTAGTCGAAATTTTGGTCGAAAAAGCTTATATTTACCGCATTCTATCATATATATAAATTTCAGAATTATCTATCGTTGAATAACGGAGTTAGCAGAATTCTAGAGTTGCACTGCATCTGTACACTTTTCTTAATTAATTTGTTTGAAAAGCTCTAAGATTGTCATCATTATTTCCATCATTAGATTTTTGAGATCATTATTTCTCAGCAAGAGTTGTGAAAAAATATAACATTTTTAGTTGCTGATTGTTACAAGTGAATTCTAATCAATCGAATATCGATATCTCAAAGCAGTGTCTAGAACAGTTAGAACCTTTTCAAAGTTGGGTGTCGTAATATGACTATACGTGATGGCTTTTTACTGGTTAAACGCGACAAACTGTTCGTGAATGGTTCGTACTATAGTCCGTCTCCCTTCCACGGCAATCTGTTTACTTATACTAATGGAGAAAAGTTCGTTATACTGTTTGCCTTATGCATTATGTCGGCAAAGATATTTTCATTTCGAAATCTGCTTCACGGTCATTTAAAACCGACTAGTGAAACTGCCACTGCCATAGGAACAGATAATGGACAGTGTCGTTATTTGAATATCACAATATTATCTATGTCTATTAAGTTAATCGATCGATTAAACTTTTTGACAAAAGCTAAGGTTTTGACGATTAAATAAACTATATCGTTGATCTAAAGCAGTGGACGCCAAGCAGTGATTGTCTTGTTAAAATACATGTATTCTTAATTATATAACAATTAATATTGGTGAAATTATTGGGTTTTAAATACGACATGTGAGGAGCTAATTTTCAAAAGTGGACAAAACCAAAATCCTTTTTTTCAACTGCCAGTTTTAGATTAATCTTTTGAGACCTTTTTTACTCACATGGAAAAGTTTGAATTATCCGTTATTTCTTAATTTAAAACATATGTTAAAAATATTGATGGTAAACACAAATTTATGAGGAAAAAGTAATTAAAATATCTCATACTTCCAGTTTTTCAACAAATGGATTTGTCCACTTTTGAAAATTAGCTCTTCATATTCATTTGATGCATGAAAATTTTTAAATATTGTTTGATGTTTAAACACCAAATGAAGCATGAAACCTATAGAAAACACTACGTTATACTACGAAATCTGTTTTTAACTTTAAAAGAGTATATAAGGTTAAAAGAATTAACATTATTTATTGACTATGGTAGGTTAGCTTGTTGGGCTTTCAATGTTCTCAGCTTATGTAAGATGGGATAGATAGGACGAAATTAAGACAACATTTACAAACACTCTCTTTTTGCACGGTTATTAAATAACACGGTTTTTAAACTGAATATTTTTTTATCATTTTATATTTCTTCTTCTTCTGGGCCAAGTTGATAACCCTGACATCCTTGAAAATTTAAGTTTGCATGCTCCCAGCTTTTACCTGCGTGGTCGTAACAAAGACAAAACATGTTTGTCACGTAGGTCTTTTGAATCTCCAGTTGCAAGGGCTATTTGGCTGATAAATGCGCTGCCTGTTGATGTGGACATCTTCGGTGGTGAACTTGATGCTTTGTTAAAAAAAAATGTCTTCTTATCAAAATAATATGTTTCTGTTCTGTTTCTTATTTTTGTGTAATATTTCATGTAATTTTATTAATTTGTCAAATGCATGGCGCATTGGCGCTTGCTGTAATGCCATGTATTTTATATAGTTTTTTTGCCAATAAATAAATTACAACAAATATATACCAACTGAAAAATAGGCATATATGTTTGTAGTTAAAACAGGCACGTTAATTATTAAGTGGCGACATTCAATGAATAAAGTTGTCAATGCTTAATTTAATTTAAGTTATGTAATTTAAAAAATATTTGTATGTATAAATAAGCGATTTTGAGTTGATTTTAAAAACTGGAACCTATCTGTCATTTTTTTATGCGAATTTATTCTTGTTTTTTTGCACGGTAGTCTTCGGGACGTTTCTCACTTGCAAAAAGAGGATCTAGTGTACATGAAATATTAAAAAAAAAAAATAGATTTAGACGTTATAACAGCATTTATCATATTCCCATTTAATAGTTATAATATTAAAAATGAAAAACAAGCTAGTATTTCATAATATTTGAATGCCAATAAGCCGTTCATTGTAATATTACATACCATACATGAAAAAAATACATTTTACATTTCCTTCAATAGAAAATATCCGTTGAATAATTTACCAATCAATCAAACACCTGTCTGTTTGTTTGTGGTGAGGGGGGGGGGGGGAATGCGCAGACATTTTAGTTTAGTATTAGAATAGGAGTGTTATTGAAAAATCTATAAATCACTTAACACAAGATCTCGGTTGCCATGGACACCGGTCAACAACCTCGCCATTTTGCTTTCATGTTACAATAACGTGAGGAAATTCAAATCAAAACGAAAATGTGTATTTTTCACGAATATTTTTGGATAATTATAGTTTTTACTTTTTATAACCGCAAGCTAGTAGTGGCTTTTGGAAACAAGCTTTGAATTTTTTTTTTATTTTCTGATTTAATGTGATAAAATTATTCACTATAAACTATAATATAAGATTGGTAGTTTGCCATAATTTTGTTTTTGTTTGTAAGTGAATTTATAACTGATTTATAATGATAAAGTATTGCCAAAATAGCGTTGTATTAATATCAAACTACATAATAAAGTATAATATCCAGTTACCATTTTTCTGGAGAAACATAAAAATTTACATTATTTTTGTTAAATTATTATAAATCAGCTATTTACTAGCTATTTTTTAAAAATCGATTTGCCCTCCCAATGTGGAGCATGTGGACTCCTAACAAAGGTATCTAGACATTTTTTAGAGAACTGGTTGTTACTCAGTCACTCAACTTCATCGATTTTGATAAGACTAGTAAAAAAGAGGATAAAGGGCTTGGAAAAAACTGGTGGTGAGCCGGTCGCACTTATTACGTCCCGTTTTTAGGATCGGATCAGCTTTGCGGTTGCGAGTCATGTCACATAACAAAACAACAGGGTAACCGTATACTGTGTTTCGAAAACAGATGCTCGCGGCGAATATCAGAAGTGTGGTGGTTTAAATTTGTCAGAACAGACGGGTCCTTTATTACGTCCAAAAAAAGGTGACGAGAGACTTGTCTTAAAAATGCGCTGTGGATGCCTTTAGAGAGCCTGAATCCTGCCTCTCCTTTCTTTCAACCTGCTGGTCACCCTGAAAGGCCGCTGATGACCATCCATAGGATGTATTCAGTAGAACTACGGGACGCCAGGATGACCTAGGATGAAGCGAGGATGTTTGCGGGTGACAAAGAATCTTGGAGGCACCGTTTGGTGGCCATTTGCTCCGAATAGGGAGCGGATATGGTTTTTTTTTTAAATAATCTCTCAAATTTTTAAATTGAAAAACAAAGTATAATTCGATTTTATTGGACTTTCGTAAAATAAAGCATGATATCACATTGTTGGATAGATTTCAACGAATTTCAACGTTGTTGGCTTTGGTTGATTTCTGGTTGGAGACATAGATATTATCTGAAAATCCTTCTTACACACATCCAATCCTTGAAACAGGACCTAATAGGAGCGATTTGTTAGTCTACAATAAGTATTGTTCTAGGAGCCTCTTTTCTATTCCTACTATCTCCGAAAACGGAAATAGGGAGTGGATATGACCAAAAATTATCAAGTGAATGCCAATACATTGTTTCTGACCTTATAAATAACATTATTCAATAACAATAGTCTCGTAATGTCAAAACATCAACAAAAAAACCTCGTTTCAATACATTCAAAATAGTATTTATTAATCAAATAATTTTCGTGCGATCTCGACAATTCGATACTTTTTACACGCGCCGTTCGAATGAAATAAAAGAATTTTCACTCTCATAAAGCAATTCGCTTCGCAGCATGTTTATGTAAATTGTTTCATTATTTACTTAGCGCTAATGTGTTTACGAAGCCGCGGAATAATGACTCCAGGTTCTTAACATTTTATTTCTCTCATGCGTCGTTTGGACAAACATCATTCATCAGTCTATTAGGAGAGCTTTTTAAGCTTTCAAAAAAACTATCATTAACATTTATTTGAATTGAATTCGTGTTGTTTATTTGTCACGTTGCTGAGTGGTAATATTCTAGAGCTTTTGCTTTTCCTTATTGTGTGCTCAAAACATCATTTATTTTGGAATCGATTTGTTTTTAATGAAGTGTGTTTTCTTAGGTTTTCTTACTCTGAACTCAGATAAAAGAAGAAGTTTTCTCATAATATCTATTCTTAGCACATTGTATTTGTTGGGATACTGATAATATTTGAAAAATAGTATATTTAATAGATTCTATCAGAGATCTGTGAAGTTCTCTGACTCCGATTCAAAATCCGACCAAAAAACACTTCTGAAACAACTATTAAAAGAAGGTTGAATATTGTCATGTTTTTTTCCTTTCTTTCCTATGTATGTGTTTTAAATGAAATATCAACCAACCATTCAGGCCAATAGCCAAATTTTACATAAATAAAAAGTTTAAGCTTATCAAAAGTTTTGAAAAGCCTTAAACTCTATAGATAATATCTTTTATAAAATAAGCTTCAATTAATGTTTAATTTTGCGAGCGTAATTTGCTATTACCCCGTTCAATGAAATGGGAGATGGCTGTGTATACATAAACTAACTCAAAGGTATTTTGCGACCCAAGTGCAAGGTTCTAAGTTTCTATTTTTGGGTAAACTTAAGTAACAGTGAGGTTGTCTTTCAAGTTACATTGAACAACTTTAGATATGCCAAAAATAGACGCAGAGAGCCTTGCAATTATCAGGCTGTGATTTGTCTAGGGTAAAATCCAAAACTAAATACGTATTCATAATATTAAGATGTGCTTTTATTATAAATATTATTCTAACGAAGTATACTTATTTTAAAATAGAATTTGATAGACTTACAAAATAAATTAATATCTCGTTTTGAATGGCATGTATTTAATGGGTCAGTAACTAATTCAAGTTTTGGTCAGTTAAATAAATAAATGGTCAGTTAAAAATCAAAATGGTCAGTTAATATTATAAACGGTCAGTTGTCATTGTATCAGTGTGAATGTGGTCAGTTATTAAATAAAACGGTCAGTAATATATTGTAATTGTTAGTTATTTATTAAAAACGGTGAGTATTAAATTTAAATGGTGAGCTATTTAAAAAAATTGATAAGTGTTAGTTTGACAGCTTGTGAATTTTATCAAATATGGTCGTGATAAGCAAATTTATCACACGTTATTTTTATTTTAACTGACCATTTATTATTTTAACTGACCATTTATTATTTTTAACTGACCGTTTTAAGTATTAATTACTGTCCGTTTTAAGTATTTATAACTGACCATTTATCGAATAAGATACTGACCATATAATTAGTAGTCGTTTTGAATTGTTCTATTAAAAGCTCTTTAGTTCTTTATTAAGAATGGAATGTATTTTTTAATTATTTTTATCTCTGTGTGGGTTTTTATGAACATTTTTTTGAATCATTCAATCTAAAGATGTTTTCCATAAAAAACATATATAATCCTGAAAATATTCTTAGGTCTGTTATATTGTACTTGAATTTTAATTTTAGATCGCTATCAGTGAAACTAGTTCTGATCTCAATTAACTAACAGCGGAATAGGTACGATGAATGTTTTATTGCCTTATAGTATTTTCAGTGAAAAACTTATAAGTGAGTTATGTATAGGTTAAAAATGATCCTTATGATCCCTGATGATGGGCACAAAGAATTCTAGTTGAGTTATTATCTTAGTAGAAGCTTTTCCCTACGATAATGGCTGGTTATTCAGATACTCACTGTATCTTTTACGAACAGATAAGAACAGAAAGAATAAAACTACGACATTACTTGAGGTTAGTTTAACGCTCTCGTTATATCACGTTTATTTTTTAAATTAATTGATGTGCGAGGGTTTTTCAAATAATACAGATATCTAAGTCTTCAAATATAAAACAATAATCCGATTAACAATAAAATTTCTCATACTGGAATTCAGGCCCGTGAGTTCAACGACACTGAGACTGACCACGAACCCGACGTTAATACTTACTACACCATTAATGCGCAAGAGATAATAAGCTACAACATACACCTTAACTTTTGTTTGTGCGGTAGATGCGTTCCGTGGAAAATCGCACAAAAAATCTATGACTTAATGTGGGAACATAACATGTACAAGGACGCACGTGTCAAGGTCACATTATGATAAACAGGTGAACCACTAGATTTTGCACGTACAGTATGTGAAAAACTCTGTGTTAATTACATTATTACATATGTACGTTGAAATAATCCCATAAATATATATAAAACAATAAAAAACTGCATTAAAAAAAAACCGTATAACTTTGAAATCGTACAAAAAGAATTCTTTTCTAATAAAATAAAATGTGGAAAAAGTACTAAAAATGTATTATTATCTTTATTATAATGCCTTTCCAACGAGTATTGATAGTGAACACCTTAAAAGTGATAAATTATTTTCTATTCAACTGATATCAAGAATAAACATATCATTTACAAATTGTAGAAAAACCAGTTTGAAAATATGCTGAGTCACACAAATAATGGTATAATAAAATAATAACAAGGTAGAAGTTCTAAATAAGCTTTTACACATAAAGCCTTGGCAAAACGGCTTCGCAGAAAAGCTCTTTAAATTCTGCGAAACGAAGGTAAACGGATGCAAGTCACAAATTATATTCTACCAATAACGAACTTTATAAATAAAGCTTTTCCTTTGAAATTATGAATTACGTTCTACTCTATTGTTCTATCAGAATAAATTTTATGAATAAAATAAGCCGTCTAATAGCTTTAAAATCGTATACCAGAAATATTTTAATATTTCATAGAATTTTAAATATAATATGAACATTTACATAGATAATTCCCATGGCTTTGTCCAACCGATTTTCTATTAGGCATGGTCACGTTCACAAATTAGAATGCTCAAAGAGAACTACACCTAGCCATATATTTCTTTCGGCTTATCCGAGGCCAAAATGAGAAATCCAACATTCTTGCGAAATAAATAGCAACAAATTTTTTGTACTTATTCCACATCGGATTTATTAAGAACATGACCGGTTTCGCTCATCAAGAGTATTATCAACTGATTATCTGTTGATTGTCATCATTATAAATCAGCTTATCATCAATTCATAATGCACGCGATGACCGAAACCGGTCGTGGTCCTTACAAATCTAATGTAGAATTAGAAAAACGTGTTCCACCAAGAATTGACTGTGAACACCTTAAAAAAGATTTTTGAGAATTTTCCTGATATTTTCTTGAGAAATCGTGAACAAAAATTGTTTGTTTGACCAAGGAGTAAAGCCAGCCTGCCAATTGGGATTCTATTTGGAAGAGCTTAAACGATTTTAAACGGTATTGCAGTGTATGTTGACAAATCTCAGGTAGACGTGAGTGAGTAATCTTTATTGCTATTTTCTTGTTGAAATGAAATTTTAGAATAAAAGATTTTAACTGGTTGTATTCCAGAGACGTATATATACGGTCTACAATTCTGTGAGCGCAGTGCCAAGCATAGAAAATGAGCGTATATATACGGTCAAATTTAAGTCTTCTAATACTGGATAAAGTTGATGATTTTATAATTCAAACATTTATAACTTATGACGACATCTCTTGGAATCATAGTCCTATTTTTCAAAGAAAATCGTGGCCCAACAGTTCTTATACCTACCGGCATATAATGTGTTAATAAAGGTTTGAATTCATTGCATAAAATTGTGCACATGAGACGTTTCGAGTCCAAAACACTGAACATGTTGGGGTGAAACAATTCCTTGAACAAAAACAATACATAATTTTGTACCTGTGTTTACCGAGCGCCCCGTATCGCGATAGTTTTCCGAAGAAAATTGGAAAAGGAGTTTTTCCTACGCCAGGGAAATAATTTAAAAAACTGTAATACGCGATTTTAACGACACGCGAATGTAATTGAAAAAAAGTTCCAGCGAAACAATACAAGTCGAAAGCTACAAGATTTGAATAAAACGAACGAAGATTGGAGGGTTTTTTTTTCAAATGTGATTTATGTATGTAAATTAAATAGGGTCATTACGAGCGAATGCAAATAACAAAATAATGATAAATAACTAAGAGCCTATTATATGAAACCCAATGAAACAATTTAAATTGGAGAGGTTAAGGTAAGGGCATAATAAGTTTTTATTTTTGGAAGGCATGTTAACGCTTTTGTATTGACTTTAAATTCTTTGTTAAATATGTTGATTTTTTGACTAAAAGTGTTTGATATATCAAATTAGAATTGATTGAATTTTGTACTTTTCCATAAGTTTTGTCGTTCATTGAATACTCATTTAAGGCAGTATTCTGGTCTAGAGGCTCAAATTTTAGGTGTTTTTGCAAGTGCAAAATAAAAAAGAATAACAATTTTACAACAAACGTCTCGAAAAAATGGGGCGCCATGGTTGCCATAATCCCAACTTTTCTTGTCACATGAAGTAAAAAAAAAAAGCATGTTCTTAATCAGTAAAGATGTCATTTTAGTATATATTAGAAGTCAAAAAAAGTGTTTTTCCCAAAATGGCGGAGTTTTGAAAAAAAATCTTATTGTTCCATTTTTTTTTGAGTTGAATTTTTTTTCTAAATACTAAAAATTTAAATTTCATAATCGGTTCTGTAGAACTTGAGATATCATGGCAACAATTTTTGAAAAAATCCGAAAAATAATTCCGAGAAAAACGTCTTTAAAGTTTCGGGCAAAGTTAAAAACCACCCAGATTGGTTAGATTCTACGCCACTATAGTAGCTATATCTCAATAATAATTCATTTTTAGTACTTTTCCAATAAAATTTATTTGATCAGGACCGGTTTCGCTCATGGCGAGTATTGTCAACTGAAATACTAAGCAAATAAATGAAGCAAATAACAAGAAAAATAGACTAAAAATAAAAGGTTGAAGACCTCTTAGCAATTATTATTTTTATTATAATGCCTTTCCACCAAGTATTGACAGTGAACAGTCACATAAGTTTATTATTTGTTTAAAATAAAAAGAATTATTTTATAATAGGCTAATATTAAAAAACAAATTCTTATGAACTCATACAATAATATTCTTCAGATTTAATCATTTTGAATACACATTTTATAATAATCCACAAGAACTCAAAGAGTAAGTTAAAACATAAAATTATAAGCCAGTATGTATACATTTTTTGAGCCTAGATCGAGGAGATTAGGATTCTGGGTCCCGTGACCATATATCCATAATTTACCGAAATTCCTTCAAAGATTTTCTGTCTTATTTATTAATTTTATTAGCTTGGTCGTGACAAATAAAAATTAAAAAAAATAACTGAAAAATTGCTTGAAAGTTTTCTCAAAAACATGATTAACTAGAGAACCAGAGTTTAACTCTTCAACCTCTTCAACTTCAACTCTAGACTAGAGACTTTTTGTGTAGTTTCTAAAGCAGTTATTACTTTTTTGTAAGATCAGTAAGTCAAAATAAAGAAATTTTTCAAACTACAGTAATGATTGTACATTTGAATAATTTACGAAACAAAAAATAGTTTAAGTCCGGTTTTTTATTGCGTGCTACCGCTTTTAGTTTTTTTTCTTTGTTTATTTTCGATACTTAAAGTAAAGACCATTTTAAATGACCTTGTTATGTGAAAATAATATGTATATCAAAAAATCAGATGGAAATAATTTATGCGTCAAATGACTTTGAGTTGAGTTCCAATCCAATGGAAATATTATATAAATATAGCAATCGAAGAAAATTAAGCTGAATTATAAAATTGTGTGCACATTTTCTCTGACGGATTTGGCTTCACCTTTTGGTTTCTTCAGGCATAAAGGTGCACGGGTGCAAATAAACGAAAGTAACTCTGCAGACTTTTTTGGCAGTCACCCTTTCTGAAGTTGTCTAGTGGCAAACCCGGGTCGTTAAAACTTGAATTAAATTGATGTGAAATCAAACATATAGACTTATATAAAATTTTATATTAAAATGAACTTCCACAAAGTTACCGCCAAAACCATTGAAAGTATAAACATTTAGTCGTAATATTACAATTAAAAAAAAATATATTGAATTGGCGTTTACTCAGCTTACATCAAGTTTCAGTTGAACTCAATTGTCATAAAGTAAAAATATTTCAGTGTGCAACTACTAAAGAATTGTCCAACGTCATTTTTATCAACTCTTGGCTTTATAAATAATTAAAAAAATACGGTAAGAAAAATAACAATGTATATTAGTTCTACATAAATTATTTTATATATTTGTTGATATCTATTTCGGCTTACGCCTTCGTCAGAACTAGTTCTGCCGTGAACTAGTTCTGTAAGCCGAAATAGAAATCAACAAATATATAAAATAATTTATGTAGAACTAATATACATTGTTATTTTTCTTACCGTATTATAATGGAGTTCTACCAAGTAAATGCCTACTCAATCAATAAATTAAAAAAATGATCCGAGTATCTCAAAATTACGCTATGTAAGCAACTTAAGGCACGCACAACCTTTTTTGGTGAAAGGCCAGATAATCTATTCTCAGATAGTTCGAGGGCCGCATGGGTAAAACTGATTAAATTATCGATATTTTTAGTGTATATAAAATTGAAAATTGTATTGATTTGTATTGTTTTTCTTTCGTCTGTAAAAAGTTTTGATGAAAAAAGTTGATTGATATTTGTCATTGCGGGCTTCATAAGAGTCGCAGGTTGTGCTTCACTGACATAAGATATTCATAAGTTTAAGGTATATTTTGTATTTAACCATGTTTGCATCGGTGGAGAGCTTATGGAGTTTATTTCAATATATTTTTTTCTACGATAACTTCCTGTTACTCAGTTGCTCAATTTCCTCATTTTGAAGATAATAGAGATATAAAAGATATTACTAAGGCAAGACTATTGGTAGGTTATTGCTTTTGCTACGTTGCTAGGATTAATTGAGGATGCAGGGGAAATTTTAAACTACATAGACATCCATGTCTCTTTAATCGATAATTTGATTGGAAAATTTATTTTCCAGGACTATGATTTGAGCCTGTGTGCTACGAAACTAATGCCATCAACGTTGACACTCAACCAAGGTCCCGAATTAATGAACGTACTTTATGTTCAGAAAATAATGAACTGTAAATCAGTAACAAAACATCGTTACCTTACTTTGAAAAGGTTCGAAATAACATTTTTGCCTATAATTACCCTTTGGTAGTAAAAGCTTGTATTTACCGCATTTTATCATATACAGTGAAAGCCCGATTCTACGTTTTTCAAGGGACCGTATAAAACAAACGATTAATGCGGGAAACGATGAATGCGGGAACGTTTTATATATGAACTAAATGCCGGGACTATAGAAAATGAACGCTCCATGCGGGAAAACGTATAATGCGAGAACGTAAGATCGGGGTTCCACTGTACATTAATTTCAGAATTATCTGTGATTGAATTACGGAGTTCCAGAATTGCACTGCATCTGCATACTTTTTTTACTAAATGTACTTGACAAAGCTCTAAGATTGTGATCAGTATTGCCATAATTCGATCTGTATGATCATTAGTTTCATTAGATCATAGTTCTGACGAAGGCGTAAGCCGAAATAGCCATCAACAAATATATAAAATAATTTATGTAGAACTAAAATACATTGTTATTTTTCTTTCCGTATTATAATGGAGTTCTACCAAGTAAATGCCTACTCAATCAATATCATTAGTTTCACGAAGAGTTGTGAAAAAATATGCTTAGAATAAGTAATTTGAAACATTTTTACATGATCATTGTTAGAAGTGAATTTTAATCAATCGAAACTTCAAACGCTCATATCTCAAAATAGTGTCAAGAGCAGTTAAAACTAGAAGTCAAATCCATTATAAATTTGATATTACGTAAATAAATGAGATTTATAATAGATTCACTACCAGTCGTTGCGAGATATTTTTATTACGATTGTTATAAGGGGTTCTTTGTGTTCCAATTTATAAAAAAAGCGTGTGTTAAAAATATATGTTTTTTTCTACGAAAAAAAAACCATATTATGTATGCTTGACAAATGGCAAAAGGCGATGATACAATGGTAATTATTTCATTTATACAGATGTATACGCTCCTTTACTTGTCAAAACAAGCTTTCCTAATTGTGTTACAAAAATTATGCAAATAATTCTGTGCTTTTAATGAATGGAAAAAAGTTGGACCGGAACACAGCTGATAAGGTTCTTTTTGTGTTAATCCCCGCCAGCAGATAAGTGAACCTTTTGTCGAATCGTCAGGCCGAGACAAAATGATTTTTTTTCACATTCTCCCGGAAAATTGCTTTTTAATAAATATTTTTTTTTTCATTATGTAATCTTCGAGTCCCTTGCTGAATCGATTTTAATTCGTTGGACGCTTGCTAGTGGATTTACGTTTGACATCTTGTGGAAATCAAATTTTTCTCTTGATTTATTGCTGGCTCGTCTCCATTTTTATGCTCAAAGGTGGTGCTACCCGAAATCAAGTATGGGCATATTTAGTACATTCAGTGTTCCGTTCTTTTAGAATACAGTAGAGAAAAAAATAATAAAGGTGATATCATTTCATAGCTTTCCAGAAAAATATTTTTCTCTACATCATACATTATTATTTATTTATTTTCCATATCCGCTCCCTAATCTGAGCATATGGCCGCCACATAGTGCCTCCAAGATTCTCTATCTTTCGCCAACCTCCTCGCATCTTCCCAGGTCATCCCGGCGTCCCGGAACTCCCCTGAGTACATTCTATGGATGGTCATCAGAGGCCTTCCGAGGCGTCGGGATCCATCAAGTTGATAAAAGAGGCAGGCAGGATTCAGGCTCCCCTGAGGCATCCGCAGCACATGTCCAAGTCACGTCCATCGTCGCCTTTTTATTTTGGACGTAATAAGGGGCTGGTTTGTCCGCTCTCTTACCTCCGTATTCCTGACAAAGTTAAACCACCGTACTTCTAATATTCGCCGCAGGCATCTGTTTTCAAAGCACAGTATACGGTTACCCTGTGCCTTTGTGATGTGCCATGACTCGCAAGCGTAAAACAGCATAGTCAGTATGCATGCATTGAATAAGTGGCACTTGGTTCTGACCGAGTAGAACCGTGAGTCCCAGACTTTCCGCATTGAATTAAATGTTGCTCCAGCTATCCCTAATCGGATCGCGAGCTCATTACGCGGGTTGCCATCTCCCGTAATGTGTACTCCCAAGTACCTAAAACCATCGACTCTCTCGATTTCTTGCCCCTATTGTTTATAATACAGCATTAAAAAAAATGTTTTGGTACGGTCAATTCAACAGCCGGGCCGATAATTAAAATGATAAGTATCACACATAGGTGACACCTATTTTCCTGCACTTCAAAAATGCTTTACAAATCTTATACTATTTTTTCGACAAGCGTTACAACTAGCCGGTAATGCAAGCGTTGCAATGCCACTCAAAGAAAGAAATTGTTTTTTTTGACGTGACAAAGTCTTATAAATCGATGAACGCCCGCTGCACGCACGAAAAAACATGACTCATTGTCCCGTTTGTCGCGTTACGCCGAAGGCAAGCGTGCGAGCGAGAGCGTGGATAAGCGATAGAGAGGCACGATCGGCCTACCGTTCGGATTGTGCCGCATCTATCTCTCTTCCACTCGATTGGTCGATGCGTCTGAGTAGAAAAGAGACAGCGGCAGCACACAACTTATACACCTACAGTACCTACACGTGATCTGTTTACAACTGTTTATAAAGTGAAGTGAAATGTTAATGTGGTTTTCATTGTTTATATTACAACAACAATTGCGGCAATAAAGGTAGTTAATTCTTGCATATTAAAAATCTGATTAACGTATAACAAATATACAAAATGTCGTATCCATACAATATAATGATAATTCAATAAAAATGATTCCATTTTATTCATAAAAGTATGCAATCATTTCATCAATGTTTTCTTATGACGTTGTCACGTTAAACTTTCGTCCGTAAACCGACTTTACAGACACCAATTTTTATTGAAGTGCTTTCGGATACACAATATTTAAGATAAATAATTTCAATTTAATTTTACTGATCGGAAACATTGATCAGTATCCATGAAATTTGCCGTATAACGTTTGCGGTTTGTTTTTTGTCGATTGTCTATGGTACGACACACGCGCTACTTACTGAAAATAATTTTACTATGCCTATATCCTTTGCGCAAGTGCAACAATAAGTTGTCAAAATGAACGGTATGGCAACGCATAAAATATGAAAAAACATATTTTTTTATATAAAAGACCTAGTGTAAGTTGTTTTTACTATGCCTATAACCTTGACGGAAGTGCTAGCAATAAGTTCACACAATTTTATCGCAATCGAATAAACGGTATGGCAACGTATAAAATACGAACAAACAAACATTGATTTTTATATATTAGACAACTTGCACAGGTAGCTGGCTTAAAAAAATCTAAAAAAGTCCTTTTTTAGCTTACAAATGGATCAAAATAATTATTTTAAAAACTCAAACATCACCGCTCAAGCGTATATTATATTCATCAATGACAAAGAACCCTTTGATACAAATATTATACCCACCGCAAGCAACGAACTTTCCAACTGTACACAATGATAATTTACTCTCATTTTTTCATAAAAAGGCATTGCGGCTTAGTTGAAAAAATTACAGTCGAACGGTAAAATAAAGCTCGGAAAATAAAACCTACTGTTGTTTCGTGTGAGCTTTTATATAAACTTTTAACGACGCCCGTGAACACGGAACTTTAAATTGAGAAGTCGCAATTATTGTTTATGGTCTGTTCGTAAAATTATTTAGTGTTAAAACTAAATCAACATTGGTAGCATAAATGTTTATGATAGATTTAAAATGAGTGTTCTAACTTTAGTGCTAACTATTTTCACTTGAGGTATTGTTTTATGTTTATTCTAGATACGTTTAAATTAATGCCATTTTAACCCTCCCCATACTGTGCTAAAAACTTCCGCGAGCTCCGGTGATATGTATTTACTACACCATATGAAAAAGTTATTTAAAAACCGGAAAAATGTGAATATTTCTAGACATTGCTTTGATTGACTATGGTTGAAGTTGAAATATAACAATTTTTGTAATCTAAGTGTCTGAAAAGAAGAAAAAAACATCGCAATTAGCTGCCGCTCCGACGTCTTCACCCGTCGGCGGTCGAATTCGTAATGACGAAATGAATGGCTAGTTCGAAGTCGATCACTTCTAAGCATGCGCTTTCGCGCCGGAGCTGAACACGTGCATGAGTACGCTCGCACTCGCGCTTACACACTTCCCTGTGGTCTAGTGGCAAGAGCTTTGTCCTAGCAATCGGGGGGCCCGGGTTCAATCCCCGGCAAGGTTAGATTTTTTCAATTGAAAAAAAAGATCTTGGGCTGGGTGTTATGTTATTTATCGTTGATTTTGTGCACAACTGATACATTATTTACCATCGAGTTAATCTCGTGTGACTTTCACAACCCAGAATATTTGGCGCATTGGCGCAAGCTGTAATGCCAAATATTAAAAAAAAAAAAAAATAAAATAAAAAAAATAAATAAAATAAATTGGAATACGTTTGTGTGTATGGGTGATTCTTTGCCCGATTCTTCCACTAATTATTTATTTCCATCGCTGCAAATGAATAACCATACATAACTGTAATTGTATTTAATACGTAATAACATTACTGAGGAATACAAAAATTCTCAGATCAGTATCTATTATATTTAATAGAAATATTCTCATTATTAGAGTCGAGTTGTAGTAAATACATATCACCGTGCAGCGAAGGTTAATAAAACAAAGCAAACAAAAAAAGAATTATCCTGTTACCTAAAAATTAGTTTTATTTTAATTATATACATAGGTTTAAAAATATTATGTTTGATGATATTATACATATTTTTACGAAAAATAAGTGTCATTTTTATGGTGCTAATATTACTGTAAATTTATTAAAAACAGCAGTGATGCACAACTTGCAGCCTGCAATGATATTTCATGACAAATGCCTGTCACTTTTTTCCAGGGCTGTAGAGTCGGTAAAAAAAAGTCCGACTCCGACTAAAAAAAGTTTAATATCGTCACTTGTTTTCCCTAATTTTCCTATTTATTTGTATTCAATTAAATATCAACCCTATCAATGCGGCCAAAAGTCAAATATGACATATTAAATGCAAAAATAAAAAGTTCAAACTTTTCAAAATTTGCGACTCCGGCCAAAACGCCGCGCCGCCTCCGACTCCAACTCCGGCCAAAAAGCTGCGACTCCATGACTCCACAGCTCTGCTTTTTTCTTTAGTACTTTTGACGGACGATGCAAGAACAATAAAAAATAATAAAATTTTCAATTTTATATACATACACTATTAATTTCATCATTTTTCCCTCGAACTATTTGAGAACTGATTATAGCCCCTCTTCTCAGGTTTTTGGATCACTGTTCTTAAGCAACTGAAATTTAACGGCGAGTCAAATACTTATATATGAATAACCTTGCTACAGTTAATAATGGCTTTAGAGACACAAAAATTGTTTATTTGAAGTACGTCACATCAATCACTGTTCAATTCTTGGTTGAAATATGATTTATTGAACACCTTTGTCATCATCCCACACATAAAACATCAGTTAAAAATGCTTGCTTGAAAATTATTTATTTAAGGTAGTAGAAAATCAATTTATTGTGTCGAAAATATTAAAATCTTATATATTAAAATCAATATTTTTTTGTTTGTTTGTCTGTTTGTTCGTACTCTATGCGCTGCCATACGGTTCGTTCGATTGCATTGCAACTTTGGTGATTTGTTGTGTGGACGCCCACAAAAGTTTTTCAATAACCCAAACATTAAAATGATATTTTTGTCCCGTATGCGATCCTATACAGTTCATCCGATTTTGATAAAACTTTGAAGATTTGTTGTGTGGACGCCAACGAATGCTTCTTTATTATCTATCTATCTATCCATATAAAAATGAATGATTTTTTGTATGTCCCGTATGCGTTACTATACCGTTCATCCGATTGCGATGAAAGTTTGATGATTTGTTGTGTGTATACCTTTGAAGGATTTGAATCAGTACAGCCATTTTATAATGAGAAAGTTTGCCAAGGAAAGCGATCTGAAAAGTCTACTGTAGGCTCCTTAGATTTTCCATGTTTACTGTGATGTCAAAAACAAAAATTAATTAGAATTTGTTAATTGGAATTTACTTGGTAGAACTCCATTATAATACTGTGAAAAAAAAAACAATCTATTTTAATTCTACAGATTTATTGATAGCTATTTTGGCTTTCGCTATCGTCAGAACTACTTCAGAATAGTATATGTATATTTATACAAAAATATTTAATCTGTGCATGCGTGCATGTGGTACACGGTAACGTGATATAAGCCAAACTCTTGAACTGGCTTCACTATGGATTACTTCAGCGATCATGGCCTCCTGCAACCAACGATGGGACTGCATGCAAAATTAATTTAAAAACTTAACTCGGAGACGAAGAAGATGTAAAGAACGTTGACGCTTACGTGCCTCAAATTGATAATCAAATAAAAAATCTCACTTTGAAATATTAAAAATATTGGAATAACCAAAGAGTGCTTAAAACGAAATCGGACAGATATATAAATTAAATGCTTTTCTATTCGCAAAGCTGAGAAGAGATGCGAGCTTTTTTTATGCAGGCAGGAATAATAATAATGGCGGCTGCTTCCGAAATGCGCTGAAAAATGCCAGCATATCTCTGGTTGTGTGCTTTCATAAAATAATGATATTTTTTCAGCACTAAATGCGTAGAACTCTCCCCGGAAAGCGTTGTTATGCTTTTTAATTTACAGTGTTTTATTTTCGGACATTTATATGAAAAAATAAAAGTTTATTTTTGAATGACGTAATTGCAAATTTCAGCGGCGCTTCATTTTTGTTTGTAATATCTATATAGTTAGCTATCAACCAAATACAGTAATCTTTATATTATGAAACTTAAGCGAAGAGTGAACCCAGTAATGGTCTTTATCAGAATAAATGTATGTGAAAATAATAAAATCTTTAGTACATTTAAAAAGAATTTAATACTTTTGCCTTTAAACGCCCGAGCATTTGTTGCGAAATATCCCCGCGACCGATAGCTCTTATAAAAATAATTAAAGGGTCTTTTGAAATACACTTAGTTTTGAAATGTAAATAAAACAAGTTGTTTGTGAGATTTCGACTAAATTTTAATTTCATTTGTAAGTATATTTTACGACATTAAATATGGAATATAGCATCAAATGTCTGCCAATATCCATTCATTATAAAATGGGCCATGTCGCTAAAGTTGACTTTTTTGACAAATTTGGGTAAACTTCCAACTGCTCCAGAACCCAATCAGGCGTTGTCTGTGGTCGTTTACCTGAAGTTCCTCGGTTAGTTGGATTTTATACGGGTGCAGACATAAGGCCTGATTCAAAATTCGCCAAGCTGAAGTCGCAGAAAAGCCAAGTTCTTGTGAACAACGAGAAATAAGCTGCCTTGGGTTTTCCTGTACACTTTCACACACAGCAGCAATGTTTTTACCAGATATTGTATTTTGATGACGTACAGGTAGGTGTTGGCCGATTATTTACCAAACTGGTTGACTCAAATTTGGCCACTAAACAATGAATAATCTACTCAGCAGGACAAAGTAACATATTTTGAGCGTCCCTATTGAAATACCCTTTATATCTCTTAAACAAGTCAGCCTGTATGGGTGAAATAAGAAGCATTAGCAAAATAAAAGATTGTTTATAAGGAACAAATAAAGACCAGCACAGAAACTTGTAGGCTTTCTTATTATCTAGGTAACCAAATAAACGAATCCATTTTAGCTACAGCTATCTTGAAAAAAGAATCGGTCATCCTAAAGGATAAATTTCTAGGTATGGAAAAAAAATTCTATCCGCATTGAATTATATTGTATGGTGTGATTTAAGCTGATTTGTTACGGTCCACTGGATATAACACAGTGCACATCCCAATAGTCAACCTTATATCGGAGATGTTTATATTCCTTATTATGGCAAAAATATTTAATGAAACCGAAAATAAAATTATGGATCGGAAAATTACATTATTTATGAAAGCTAATATTAATATGTTGAAAACTAATCAGCTTAATCCCATAGCAAAGAGCACCATAATCACTGGTCCCCTACGGGGCCGTAGGGTTCTAAAAGGTCAAGCAATCTCATTATTTTAAAGACCACCATTTATCACTTTTAAGGTGTTCACTGTCAATACTTGGTGGAAAGGCATTAAAATAAAATTAATAATACATTTTAAGTACTTTTCCATATAAAATTTATTTCAGTTGAAAATGCTCGCCATGAGAGAAACCGGTCCTGCTCAATCTAAATTTTATGTGGAAAAAAGTACTAAAAATGTATTATTATTTTTACCAACATTTATTTTTTACATACATTGTAAAACTACTTTGACAATCTGTTTTTCGATGAAACTTTTGCGATCAAAGCCAATACCATGAAAATTCCTTTCCAACAGCAACATGTTATCAGTTTCTAAAAAAGAGAGCACAAAGAGAGTGATCAACGGACTTAATGAATCGACCACACCGTCATAAATTGGTTTCATTTTGAAAAAGTTACAAAGTATTTAATAATTTAGTGTACACTGACCTTTGTAGGTAAATTTGAATCTAATTTATAAAATCTCTTCTAGATATTATACATATATCCTATTTCACTTTATGAAGCCAAAAATAAATGCAATCAAGTCTGAGGGCTTTTTCTAAAGCACAAATTGTTTCTTCTACAATGGCAGTGGCTTTAAATTCAAGTACTCTATACCAGTTTTTCCCAAACATTTTCATGCCACAGCTAACCACCTCTAAATCTGAAAAAAAAAAATCTGCGGACCCCTGAAAAAAAAACATATTTTAGACGTCAAAATTTTACACAAGGAATAGTAACTTACTAACAAACAGTTTTTGAAAGTAAAATGCGAAAAACTATACATAGCATGAAGCTCACAAAACAATTTAATGAGATGTTTGTGGTTGCATGTTTCTGCACAACAAATCAATATCTAGTTTAATTGCAGAAATTTTAGTTCACGAGGAATCTTCCAAAGTCTCCATGAAAAGGCATAATCTGTGCGTATTTTTTATCAAAAGTAATGTCAAAATGCTATTTTACATATGTAGATATGGAATCGCAAAAGGAGTAAGGATTACCAAAGCTTCTTTTGCAATAAACGGATATTAATCCAAGATTCTGAAATAGTTTTTTCATTATATTATCTGATCTGATGTCAATCAACTGTTCTCTATAAAATTTTCGTGGACCCCCGAAAAAAACTGGTGGAAACCAGGTTGGGAAACACTGCTCTATATTCTTGTATTCTTCCCCACTCATTTATGATCAAATCACAAAAAATAACAATATTATCATTTTTTTAAGAATGTGTTATACAAAATATTATCATGATATTCTTAATACAAAATAACACCAGGGTGTGTTATTTTGCGACACTAATATTTTTATCATTTTCTCTGTTATTGGAACACATAACCATCGATGTCTTGGAATCGGATAAAGTTTTCTGCGAAAACACCTACGAGACGAAATTCTGTCAAATCTATTTCTGAAACTGTTCTCATTTTGAAATCTACTTTTGTTTTCTGCGCAGGAACCGGAAATTGAGTATTGATACGCACGAAATAGAGCGATATAAGTAGTATTTATAAGAATGCGTATTAAGAGGGTACATTTTCTCTACTGCCAAACACATATATTGTGATTGCCCCACCCAACCACCAGAGGCGCGCATCTCTCGGCTTAAATTATTATTATTTTTAATTTTTTTTAAATAAAAATATGCACTCACTTGAAGCCAGTGTTGAAAGTATATCACATAATATATTTGGGTGAACAAGTTGGTTGTCCCAACACTCTTCCGTTATGTGTGTGCAGCCGTTTTTCACAGCCGCCTTCTATAACGATATACAATCAAGAAAAGAAACGAATTTACTCCTCACTTACTTGGCCTGAGACAGAGCTGCACGGGAATGATATTTTAACCATGCACCAAGTGCTTAAAAAGAAGAAAAATTGGAAGGAAAAAAAAGTTTTTCACTTTAATTAAACAATAATTTTATAAATATGCAATCTTTCAATATGGACGCTCGAAATTTGTAAGATAAGATCAATCATATTGTTCAAGTGATTTCTGTTAAATTTGTTGTCAATTGCTAAGTAGTGTACGGCAAATCACCATAGAAGGTGAAAGTGTTGAACACCGTGTGCAAACCATCAAATTGTATAACCAAAGTCACTGCTCCGTTCGAGAAAAGTACGTCGCTTAACTTTAGGATGAATAGATTTGTGAACGAGCAAAATTATCGAATTAAGGTCTATTCCAATCCATACGAGATACACAAGCACCAAAAGCATCACGAGAAAGTCACTGTTCGGTGCGGATTTTGGTCTGGCAGAATCATCGGTCCGTACTTATTCCAAAACGAAACTAGTATTGCCATAACTGTCAACGAGTAGAAACATATCCGACTGGATGATACGAATACCAATAGCATGTGGTCCCAACAGCAATAATGGATATTCTACAAGACCGAATGCCCTTATTGAAAGAATCTATTTTAAACAATTAATCATACAACTACATATTGTGGTTTCCATATATTATAATGAGGTTTTAAATTAATCGAAATAAATCTTATTATATCATTGGTTTTGAGAATTTTCTGAGCACTATTTGTACAAAATATAGTCAAAATATAGTTTGTTTCTTGACGATAAATTTTACTACTGAAAATTTAATACAACGTTAATACTTATTAAAGCTTTGGCAAAATAGGATATTAAATAACACAATGTTATTTATCTCGACTTTAGTTTATTAACAGTAGTTCTGTTTCATGTATTTTTATATTGGTATACAGAAGATGGATGTTTACAGAACAACTGTTAAGTACACTTTTTGAATATAATTATACTATTCAAGTTTTGTTAATAGCATGCTAAGCTTAGGCTAAAAAAATATGTAGTTATTTATTTAATATTTGAGTAAAGCACTGCTTATTTTATACCATATAAAAGCAGTATACATTGAGAAGACCTTTATTCCGGCTCCCTCGTACATCGAGAAGGAGCCTCCTATCCGTCACTCAGGAAGAGGGATTTTGGGGACAGAGTAGGAGGAACATGGTACTCTTATAAAGAAAAGACGATCTCAAAGCGTTATGTGGTTGCGGTTGCACCCATTATTTAATCGTTAAAGATTTACACAGACGTTATACAACACACAAATATTACGATAGCGAAGAAGATATCAGGAATTTGACGCGAATTTAATTCTTAGGGAGAGGATTAGGCGCGTGCATACTCAATGCCGTCCAATCTCTCACTGCTGTATGAAAACAAACGGTTACTTTAGAAAGAAAAACAATGGCCGTTTCAAAAATCGTTAACACGTGCGCCCGCCGATATTTATCGCCTTATGAACTTTTTATGAAGCACATGCATTGTCGGGCGTCAAGAGATAAGAGAAATTCAAATAACTCTACATTGCATCGCTATATATAGCAATATAGATTATTATAAGAATGAATTTATTTCCTGATATCGACTGACTCATTGACTGAGGTGAACAATAGATCGTTCGAGAGAGTTCTGATGACCTTCCACATAAGGCGGTGTCAACATATACGATAGAACGGTGAAAGAAAACGATTGTAAACTGAACTACATAATCAAATTTGAATCGTTTCAATTTCGTACCATTCCAAGATTTTTTTCGCTTACGACCCAGGTTTCGTATTTCGGCATCTTTAGGCATTATAAGTGCACAAATAAAATTGAACTGAAGTGTAGTAAATAGTTTTTATTGTTTATAATTAAAAACAAAAGTAGATCACCAAGTTTAATTGTTTATTATCTTTATGAATCGGTGAAAGTTTTATGATAATAAGTTTCAATGAATTATGTGGGTAAATTATAATTATCAACTATTTTCAATGTAGTATCGTAAATACAAATTACTAGACAATAAAATGGAAATGCCGATGAATAAAATTGCCTACTTATTATTAAAGAATTGAATTAATTCAAGTTGGGACCACATGCTATTGGTATTCGCATCATCCAGTCGGATCTGTTTCTACTCGTTGACGGTTATGGCAATACTAGTTTCGTTTTGGAAGAAGTACGGACCGATGATTCTGCCAGACCAAAATCCGCACCGAACAGTGACTTTCTCGTGATGCTTTTGGTGCTTGTGTATCTCGTATGGATTGGAATAGACCTTAAGTTATAATTAATGATATTTATTTATAGGGATAAAACATGGTGATTTTGAAAGATTAGGTTGCTCGTTTAAAATTGGCAAACTACATATTAAGTCATTGTGATAAAAATACGATTAGATACTTGTGAGAATTTTTCACCATTTTCCTGTTAGCGTGCGAGCTGATAAAGCCTCTAATTGTTGTCCTATGTATTGATCACTCATGACTTACTTTCATTTTATTTTTTAAACATATTCGGAGAAAAATTGTTACAGTGAATATAATTATTTGTCACAGATCTACACAGTGTTTATGCCATATTATTTTGTCATTATAACGTAGAATAAATCCATTCGTTTATTCGTATTTTTATCGTGTAAAGTAAATAAAATAGTTCTCAAGCGAGCATATAAAATAAATATCCGTTTTCTAAGCGTTAGATCAATATATCAAACAATTTATCTGCCGTAACACTTGTATTAAATACATGATTAATTTAAGCCCAGGTGTTTTTCGAGTTACAGTTTTAATACGAAATAAGGGATAGTTGTCGGACCTTTTAGTTTTATTACCCCTGGGGTTGATCCAATTTGCAGGCCTTTTACCTCGGGCACGGATACAGTATGGACGGTTGATGAACTTTTCACGGAGTCCCGCCTGTTTTAACAGGGCCCAGAATGTATTTGATTGAGTGGGTATTAAGGATGTCACGGCATTTCGATACACGACTAATTTAGAAATCGTTACAAGGCGTGAATGCTTCCATTCGGCAATGAGAAGTATAAACTGACATTTTAAAACAGATTAATGATAGCTATCAGTGACGGCTGGTGACGGGGTGCTGGGAGGTGCAAAAGAAAGATTCAACTATTTTTCCGTACTACGGAAGAGAAACAGTTGGTATTGCGAACATCTGAATTGAAAGTCCATGCTATAGAAGTGTTTTAAAATCCAATGAATAGGAAAAAACTCTTGCAAAAATGGTTGAATCTTCCTTTGCACCCCTCAACACCCCGTCAACAGCCGTCACTGATAGCTATATTATAATGCACAAGTTAATTTGCTATTTTAACTGGATGGCTGCCACAGACGTCTTAAGACGCGATTTTTTCCGTGAACGGCACGCCAATCATACACAAAATGACGTCGTTAGACGCTCACTTTAAGCAAAATTTTACACACTAAAATCAATTGTAACTGATGAATCATAAATATTTTAATTTTGTTATTATGGATAAATGACGGCACAATTGCATCGTATTCGGCAAGATTTTACAAATAAACATTTAAAAAAGACATACTTAGAACGTTTTATTTTTACAATAAAATTGGTGGCGTGCGAGGTATCGCCATACATGTACATGCTGGCAGTTAAAATATTAATGGAGATACACCATAATATTAGTGATAGTTTAACCAGTCTGTTAAATCTGCCACTGACTTTGTAATCTGTCACTGGTGAAAACAATACAATCATATCAAGCCAGTTTTGTTCACTTATAAAAAAATACATCCACACTCTAAATGAATGGTATTAAGTGTCTGAAAGAAAAAACAGATACCTATGTCCGCTTAACAATGTTTTTGTGTTATACGCTCGAATTATAAGTTTAAACGATACTTTATTTCATTCATTGCTTAAAATAGTTTCTTCCTCTCTTTTAAAAAGCCACTGAATGAAATAAATACAGAATAAAAAAATCAAGTATTTGCTTAAGTGAAACAATTGTATCAAGCTAAAGGAACATGTTTGAAACTTTTGATTGTTTTATATCGTTTTGATGGATATTTTTAAGTTACTAATGTCACTAAATACACAAATATTATGTGTCAAAGAGACATATCAAGAGAAGAAGTGAATACAAAGATATTTAAATATGTATTAAAACCACTTTATTGTGTAACAACACACTAGAATAAATAACTATTTTATTTTTAACAAATAAAACAGAAAGCCATAGCATCACCTTTAAAGATCATGAATTGCAGGTATCGTATTGTTATAGATTACTGGTGAAACTTGTTTTTTGGCTCTCCTGAAAGTAGAGGAAAATGAGTTACATGAAACTAAAATAGCAATGTACTTTAGTTCTAAAAACATTATAAGATATATCGATGATAGCTATTTCGGCTTAGACCTTCGTCAGAAATAAGTTTGAGCACACATTAACTTATAAAAGATACACAATACATCTGTTACTGTCTACATCTATACAGCTACTTTTTCACCGTGTTATAATGGAGTTCTATCAAGTATATGCTAATTAATTTTTTTAAATGAGTAACGTTTCTTTGCATCTAAGAGGCTCAAACAAAACAGCCCTGACTATAATTAAAACCAGTGGGTAGCGTAATTGAAATCAACGACGTTGGTACTCGACCAAATAACGAATAGCTACCGAATACATTTATCAACCGGAAACGTGTTACTCCGACTGACATCTCAAGTGAAAATTCGTGTCATGGCGGCCATTATTAGTTCATTTCACATTAAATATGTTCGCTCGGTGTTGCCCGATCGCAAACAACTTTATTATGAGTTGTTTGGAATAGTTTCTATTGGTGGGATTTTATAATGATGAAGTTTAGGAATTTTTAGCTTTGATGTTGATTGGTAGCAAGCGCCTGTTTATGTTTTACACGTCACTGGAGATTTCAAATGTTCTGACACGTAATTTGTGTTCGAAAATATATCAAAGCAGGAAAACATGGCTTTGAGTGTTTAGTAACACCGTGTTTCAGATGAAATGAAACAATTTTTCCCTATTTATAATATAAGTAACATCAGTAAATAGTAGTCTTTATAACAAAAATAATAGTTCTTTATTTATTTATTTATATCCATATATATGTTTACAAATATGTTTATATTGTATTTATACATGACAAAAATCACAATACGGTAAGAAAAATAACAATATATTTTAGTTCTACATATTTTTTTTCATATATTTGTTGATAGCTATTTCGGCTTACGCCTTTGTCAGAACTATATAGATATAGATAGTTCTGACGAAGGCGTAAGCTGAAATAGCTATCAACAAATATATAAAATAATTTATGTAGAACTTAAATACATTGGTTTTTTTTCATCGTATTATAATGGAGTTCTACCAAGTAAATTCCAATTCAATCAATGACTTATTATTTGTTTGTCAAGTTAGTCAATTTTCAACATTTGTCATTTAGGTCTATAGAGGGGTATCGAGGAGAATGGTTCTCGATCTAAAGCGATTTTCAGATTCTTTCTTCTCTCAAGTAGGTATGCAGGTACCATTATGCTTAATGATAGGAGCAAACTATCCATAAAGAGTAAACTTCTCCTATATACAGCAATAACTCGTCCAATTATGGTGTACGCCACACCAGTGTGGGCTTTTGCTCACCAAAAGCATCTGAAGACTTTTCTTACCGTATTAAAATGGAGTTCTACCAAGTAAATGCCTACTCAATCAACAAAAATCACAAATAATAAGTGTATTGTTTTTGAAATGATAATGATGCTAAGACCAATAATTGGTACTAAAATAATGATCAATTATGTTTTTTTAACAAATATACGGTTTTAAGGAATTATTTATTGTATTAAAAGACAATTTATAAAAAATATTACAGCCTATAGCTCTCTGTGAGGTATACATTCAAAGATGTTTGTATGATGATCAAAAGCATCTGTTCTCAAGACTTTAAATGTTTGATTGATTTGTTATTATTTCGTATTGACTTTACAAGATCTTGAGCCTAGAACCAAATGATTTCTAAAATTAATCTTGCCACAGCTAATGCATGTTGAGTAGGATAAAACACAGGCATACATATCCTCGGATACGTAACCACAATTCGATTGAAAATTCATTGCGCGAATGATTAAATTTAGAGACTTTAGCAATTACTTTCAAGGGGTGAAGTCGAAGAGAATTTCACATGTCGATAGCTGGAGGAGAGAGTTCGAATTGAAAAAAAATATACAACATTACTTTTGTCACGAATAAGAAATTTGGTCAGAATCAGTTTTGAGAGTTTTCTGCTGTTAAGAAACAGAAAACTTTCAATTAAATGAAAATTTTATCGTCACGGGAAATGAAACAATACAAATTATACATAGAAGGTGTACATTTCTTACCATTAAAATAGTTGACAATACCTACTTTAAATATGTTCAAAAAATTTGGTGTCTGTAAAGTCAGTTTACGGACGATAGTTTAACGTGACAACGTCATAAGAAAACATTGATGAAATGATTGCATACTTTTATGAATAAAATGGAATCATTTTTATTGAATTATTATTATTTTGTATGGATACGATATTTTGTATATTTGTTATACGTTAATCAGATTTTTAATATGCAAGAATTAATTACCTTTATTGCCGCAATTGTTGTTGTAATATAAACAATGAAAACCACATTAACATTTCACTTCACTTTATAAACAGTTGTAAACAGATCACGTGTAGGTACTGTAGGTGTATAAGTTGTGTGCTGCCGCTGTCTCTTTTCTATTCAGACGCATCGACCAATCGAGTGGAAGAGAGATAGATGCGGCACAATCCGAACGTTAGGCCGATCGTGCCTCTCTCTATCGCTTATCCGCGCTCTCGCTCGCACGCTTGCCTTCGGCGTAACGCGACAAACGAGACAATGAGTCATGTTTTTTCGTGTGTGCAGCGGGCGTTCATCGATTTATAAGACGTTATCACGCCAAAAAAACATCACGTCAATGTGACACTAAAAAACAGCGTTTCAAGTTTTGTAAAATTTAGTTTTTTAATCGATATATCAAGCAATCTACTGTGTTGAAATCGTATAAAATAAACGTTTGTCTTACATTATTTCCAATTGAAGGGTCTAACCCTACCTGATTAATAACATCTCATTAGTTAATATTTTGTAATGTTAACGTCATTAGTAGTATAATTATTTGTATGCTTTGTTTTGATTCTATAACCTTCTCCTTGTTTCCCGTAAAAATGAAAAATCCCAAACTCAATTTTGTAATTTCATCATTTTAAAATATTAGAATCAATTTTGCTTTATTACTTCAGCAAAATTTGCGATAGTGAGTCCGAAGATGCCTCTGAAAGAGGCGACACACGTGTCAAAATTAAAAACACAATATATCTTTAACCATTTCACATAATATGTAATGCTATTATATATCTTGCAAACACCAACAAAGGCATGTGAAAAAAAGCGTTCAAAACTATTCATATATCACGGGAATCGTAGTTATAAACTGATAAATTCAATGCTGAAATAAAGGGTATTTCAATAGGGACGCTCAAAATATGTTACTTTGTCCTGCTGAGTAGATTATTCATTGTTTAGTGGCCAAATTTGACTCAACCAGTTTGGTAAATAATCGGCCAACACCTACCTGTACGTCATCAAAATACAATATATGGTGAAAACATTGCTGCTGTGTGTGAAAGTGTACAGGAAAACCCAAGGCAGCTTATTTCTCGTTGTTCACATGAACTTGGCTTTTCTGCGACTTCAACATGGCGAATTTTGAATCGGGCCTTATGTCTGCACCCGTATAAAATCCAACTAACCGAGGAACTTCAGGTAAACGACCGCAGACAACGCCTGATTGGGTTCTGGAGCAGTTGGAAGTTTACCCAAATTTGTCAAAAAAGTCAACTTTAGCGACATGGCCCATTTTATAATGAATGGATATTGGCAGACATTTGATGCTATATTCCATATTTAATGCCGTAAAATATACTTACAAATGAAATTAAAATTTAGTCGAAATCTCACAAACAACTTGTTTTATTTACATTTCAAAACTAAGCGTCCTTATAAAAAGACCCTTTATATCTTGCAAACACCAACAAAGCCATGTGGAAAAAAGCGTTCAAAACTATCCATATATCACGGGAATCGTAGTTATAAACTGATAAATTCAATGCCGATATATATGTCGTCATAAAAATATTATTTTTTTTCTTTATTAGCAAATAAACTTACCTAACTTTATTTAAGAGTCAAACACAAAAACGTCGTTAACTACTTAAGCAAATGCAATGTAGTGAACATATCTTTTGTACTTAAACTTATCTACGATTAATCCACGGACAACTGATTTTCTTTCAGTTAAGCACGATATGACTTAAGATGTTTTTGCAGATGATAAAGTAAAATGTGATGTTATCAATCCACCAAACTGTCTCAGTGATTTTTCATTGTGATCCCATCAGATATTATATTATATCACCTATTAAAGACATAGAAATATTTTATTACGCAAAGATTTACGATACATTTATAGCCTTAGTGACTCAGGAGGCCTATTGTTTTTATCTTCAGTAAAATATCAGTAAGTGAAAGGTTAATTCTTTTGGTAAGCAATAAAAGGAATAATAAAGTGTTATATAATAAAACGGGAGAGTCGAGCTTTTATGTGTTTGATAGGCGGGTGAAGATTTAGAGAGATTAAGAGCTGAGCTAAATACTCAGTTTCGTTTTAATTTATTGTTTATGCCAGAGCTTAATTTAAATAATGATAAACGTAGAGAGCTTTCTGTTATATGAACTCGTTTTGTTATCAATTTGTTTTTCGAAACAATTTTACGGGAATTATTTTAATGGAGTGAATATACCGGTGAAGTTATTGAAATTTTGTTTGACTCGTTGAGTCAAGCCAAGTGCTCGAATTTCAAAAGGTTATTTATGAAATTTTATATCCGTTTAAGCCGTTTCATTTATGTTTAGTAAAATATATAATTTATTTGTGAAAGTCTCATAAAATGGCTAAAAACATTTTAGAGATTGAGTAGGCATTTACTTGGTAGAACTCCATTATAATACGGTAAGAAAAATAACAATGTATTTTAGTTCTACATAAATTATTTTATATATTTGTTGATAGCTATTTCGGCTTACGCCTTCGTCAGAACTATGTTTTAAGACGTGTATTAGAGATAGCTTATATACATTTGCTAGACAGGGTGCCCCGTACATCCTCTCTTTCTTTTCAAACCATACCAACCATGGAAGAATTTAAATATGTTTAACTTATTGGTCTGAAGTAATGGTGTAAAAGATAATCTGGGTATTTTTGGGTTATTTTTATCGTGTGAAACCACTTAAAATCTTCAAAGTCTTAAGTGCATATATTTTAATTTTTAAATTGTTTTTAGTTTATTGCATAATAAAGGTTTTAAATAAATAGCTATCAACAAATATATGAAATAATTTATGTAGAACTAAAATACATTGTTATTTTTCTTACCGTAACATTTTAGAGTTTTCATTTTAATACGTTCTCAATACATTTTTTTTAAACGTAATGTAGATTTTGTATCAAATTGCATTGTTTTCAGTAATGTATTTATAGCGTGCAAAACACACCCTATAAAATCTCAAATAAGAAAAAGCATTCAACGTTTAACGTTCACTAAGTATCCGTCCCTTTAACTATTCAGCCTATTTTAAAGCACAGTAGTGCATGGTTCAAAATTAGTCTCGTGCAGATCTACTTTGGCCATGAATGTGAAAGGTACATTCCTTTTTCTATGTCGAAAGCGTTGTAAAAGGCGGCCATGAAACATTGGCTGCATATACACAAAAAGTGGTGATGGGAAAACCAACTTGTCTCTATATACATATATTAGCTACAAATTTATTTCAATAAATGTCCTGAAGGCTTGCAATAAAATAAACGCTATTCTAGTTTCTTATCAGCAACGGAATGTTCAATCTAAAACAATATTTAAGCTAAGCGAGTTGCCCAATACCCAACAAGAAATTTGTGACGTTCAATGAGACTATGTTTAAATGAAGTCCGTTCTCACACTGGTTCAATAGTCCACGCTCTCTTGATTGCAACAAAGGCTTAATGCATTTGAACAAAATGCTAATTTATTCAGGAATTGACATTAAATTCTTCTAATATGGCCAGCTGCTACAATACAGATTAAGCACACGATACTTAATTTCAATCCTTGATTAAGAAATCTGAGTTAGTCACACTGTTTTTGCAGGCACAACAAGGCTAGGGCCATGTAGAATTATTTTTCAATCGATATCATTGTGAAAATAGGCCAAAAATAATTGGTTACATACACACAACGAATGCTGGTAAGACAGTCAAATTTTCTTACTCTGCAATCTAACTAACTTGACAAAACATTTCCTATTTCCAATAATGTTGCATTAATAAAGTGTATTTTAGGGGGCTTTTTAGTTTAATGTCTAAACTTCAACGCAGATTGTCTTACTGTCGATTATATTATTTTCGTGTAGCACTTTATATGTTATGAAAACTTCATAGTCAGTAGAAAGACTATTTAAAATGATTGAAAATGGCTATACTGTTGCGTAAATGATATCAGAGATTGTATCTAACTAAAAAATATATTAAACTAGCCGGTAACCGGCAAGCGTTACAATGCCATTCAAAGTTATTGAAATATTGGTGCAAAAGTATACATTTGAAGATTGTCTCTATTTACAAAAATACCAGTCAAAAATCAAAAGTTCTAATGTTAAACAGACCTGTATATATTTTCGATGGTTTCGGCGGTAACTTTGTGGAAGTTCATTTTAATATAAAATTTAAAATAACTTTGATTATTCCACGTATTGTGTAACTAATTGTGACACGTGTTTCGCCTCTTTCAGAGGCATCTTCAGACTTACTATCGCAAAGTTTGCTTAAGTAATGAAGCAAGATAAATTCTAACATTTTAACATTTTAAATTATGAAATTACAAAATGGATTACGGGTTTTTTTCCTTCTAAAGGAAACAAGGAAGGGGGTGATAGAATCAAAAAATGCATTAACATAATGATACTAATAAGGTGCAATCACTCAATCAATTAGATTGGGATTTTTCCTTTTAAGGGACGCAAGAGAGGGTTATAGAATCGAAACAAAGCAAACAAATATATTTCTAATGACGTTAAACATTACAAACTAATAAACTATAAACTAATGAGCTGCAATCAATCAGTTAGGTTGGGTGATCACTCTTTTGAATTGGGAATAATGTCAGCAGAGGTGAGCAACCTGTCCTGTTAAGAATATTATTTAATAATATATCTTTTTTATTTTTTATTTTTTTATTTTTATTAGTATCATTATGTTAATGCATTTTTTGATTCTATCACCCCCTTCCTTGTTTCCTTTAGAAGGAAAAAAACCCGTAATCCATTTTGTAATTTCATAATTTAAAATGTTAAAATGTTAGAATTTATCTTGCTTCATTACTTAAGCAAACTTTGCGATAGTAAGTCTGAAGATGCCTCTGAAAGAGGCGAAACACGTGTCACAATTAGTTACACAATACGTGGAATAATCAAAGTTATTTTAAATTTTATATTAGACCTGTATATTTTAACAAATGTATGAGATCATACATAGCAGTAAGCAGCCATTATATCGCAACCACAATTCAAAGATGGTTATACATGACATTTATTTTTTTATTATAAACTAGCCGGTACCCAGCAAGCGTTGCAATGCCACTTAAAGAAAGAAAATGTTTGTATTTATTGAAGTGCTTTCGGATGCACAATATCTTAGATAATTAATTTCGATTTAATTTCACTAACATTGATCGGTATTATTGATTGAGTAGGCATTTACTTGGTAGAACTCCATTATAATACGGAAAGAAAAATAACAATGTATTTTAATTCTACATAAATTATGAATTAGAATTAAAATACATTGTTATTTTTCTTTCCGTATTGATCGGTATTGATGACATTTGTCATGTTTGTCTTTTTCCGATTGTCTATGGTACGACACAAGCGCCACATACTGAAAGTTGATTGTACAATGTCTACAACCTTTTCGAAAGTGACACAATAAGTTGTCAAAATGAACGGTATGGCAGCGCATATAATATGAAAAAACATTGATTTTTATATAAAAGACCGACTAAGCTAAGTAAGCTAATGTTAGTAATTTAGGTATGACAACGTATAGAGTACAAACAAACAAACAAATATTGATTTTTATATATTAGATAGATGTATCAGTATCGACGGACAAATAAAAATAGGTCAATTATTTAAGCAAAACAATGATAGCCTACCCGAGATACTAACTAAACATAATTATATAGAACCGAATATTAATGATTCTAAACTGACCGCCTGTATCAATTATAATGCTTAACAAATCAGTTTACGCTACGAATCTATGAACCAAAGCTTTCACAAAACGCAAAAGATCCAGTCAGATTTTCATTATCCCCTGATTCATAAAACTACCATTCTGTCTGAGTGGCGCACCTTTAAGGGGTGGAAAATTTTGATTCTTGTGGAAGGCTGTATAAGTGTACGTTGAGTTAAGCTTCCAGTGAATTTTCAGTTCGGATAAGCATTCAAAACTATCTGCTAACAGATTACATACAAAGTCGATAACCATTATGTTTGTTTCCCTTCGGGGAATTACTTTATAGAGTTATAACACTTTGTGATATCATGAATGAAGGAAGATTTAATAATTATTATAAATTATTATGTCACAGCATTTTTGTGAAATAACAAACTTTAAGCTTTAAAATATTTAAGCTCTATGGAAATTTTGCATTAGCTAAAATTACGTTATACTCATTATATAAAATTTAAAATAACTTTATTTATTCCACTAACTAACTATTCATTTAACTGTTAATTTTAATTTTTAATTTTTAAAAATAAATATTTGGCATTACAGCTTACGCCAATGCGCCAAATATTCTTAATTGTGAAAGTCATAGTCATACGTGTTTAACTCGATGGTAAATAATTAATCAGTTGTGCACAAAATCAACGATAAATAGCATACACCCAGCCCAAGATCTCTTTTTTCATTGATTTATTGAGTAGGCATTTACTTGGTAGAACTCCATTATAATACGGAAAGAAAAATAACAATGTATTTTAATTCTACATAAATTATTTTATATATTTGTTGATAGCTGCAGCTTAAGACATAGTTCTGACGAGGGCCTAAGCCGAAATAGCGATCGACAAATATATTAAATAATTTCTGTAGAATTAAAACACATTGTTATTTTTCTCACCGTATCAAATAAAGGGTCTTTATATATGGACGCTTAGTTTTGAAATGTAAATAAAACAAGTTGTTTGTGAGATTTCGACTAAATTTTAATTTCATTTGTAAGTATATTTTACGGCATTAAATATGGAATATAGCATCAAATGACTGCCAATATCCATTCATTATAAAATGGGCCATGTCGCTAAAGTTGACTTTTTTGACAAATTTGGGTAAACTTCCAACTGCTCCGGAACCCAATCAGGCGTTGTCTGTGGTCGTTTACCTGAAGTTCCTTGGTAAGTTGGATTTTATACGGGTGCAGACATAAGGCCCGATTCAAAATTCGCCAAGTTGAAGTCGCAGAAAAGCCAAGTTCTTGTGAACAACGAGAAATAAGCTGCCTTGGGTTTTCCTGTACACTTTCACACACAGCAGCAATGTTTTCACCAGATATTGTATTTTGATGACGTACAGGTAGGTGTTGGCCGATTATTTACCAAACTGGTTGACTCAAATTTGGCCACTAAACAATGAATAATCTACTCAGCAGGACAAAGTAACATATTTTGAGCGTCCCTATTGAAATACCCTTTATATGTACATACATTGTTTTTCAGTAACTAACTATGACGTTTTAATTCAGCTCACATTTTTTCGCTCTCATCAAAAACTTTAAATGTAGGTTTCGTCGTACATTAAGACATGAAGATTTAACGTTTTACACTTGAGAATTGTCAGTCTTTAAATGCACATAAATTCACCTACCGCTTCAATTACACCACAAAACATCGCACATTAAAAACCAACGAATCTAGATTACGCCTCGGGGTTAGAGACTCCGATTCAAGTATAGAATACTCGATACTCGAGTATTTAGAAAAATACTCGAGTAATACTCGTTGACTATGCTATGCTTGACATTTTTTTGTTAGTTGCTTTGGGTCCTGATAACTTATCTTATCAATGACAAGTTTATGATGACAAGACACAAAATAAAATAACGTTAAATTCTCAATTATTTTTAAAATACATATATGTTTTATAAATTAAAATAAATTTAGTAATGAAAATGAAATAAGCTTATATATTTATTTATCATCTATTTATATACTCAAATTTGAATTTAAAATATATATTTTGGTACATCTGAAACTAATCGAGTATACTCGAGTATTTAAAAAATGTACTGCTCGATACTCGAGTAGTTGAGATGTCGAATAATTGAAGTCTCTACTCGGGGTGCTTACAGTGGCAAAAATAGAGCCTCCGCGTTATGTTTAATCGCCATTATTAAAACGAGCCTGAAACGAGGCTTCGCGGCGCGCCTTATTACTACTGACGTAACTTAAATTGCACTCCAGTCAAAAGTTACAACAGTACAGTGCGAGCTTTGCGAAACGTTCAAGTTCTGTAAGTAAACAGTGGCGGTCCGCTATCTGCGATGTGCGGGGCGCATAAATTAGTTTAGTTTTCGAACGGGGGGGGGGCGCCGGAAAGGGAATTCGTAGTGACCCAGAAGTAGGGACTTAATGATGTTTCACTTGGACGTAGGTATGCGTAGGCTAGATAAACATTTATATTGCTACCGTATAGCAAGGTTAATAATTTATATATATTGACGTTTCGAAAACCAGTTGTAAATGTTTGATGGTTATTTTGTGTGTAGATATATAAATATTCGATAATGTTACTTATATTAATTAGTAAATTATTCTTTTGACGTGACAACGTCTTATAAATCTATGAACGCCCACTGCACGCACGAAAAAACATGACTCATTGTCCCGTTTGTCGCGTTACGCCGAAGGCAAGCGTGCGAGCGAGAGCGCGTATAAGCGATAGAGAGGCACGATCGGCCTACCGTTCGGATTGTGCCGCATCTATCTCTCTTCCACTCGATTGGTCGATGCGTCTGAGTAGAAAAGAGACAGCGGCAGCACACAACTTATACACCTACAGTACCTACACGTGATCTGTTTACAACTGTTTATAAAAGTATGCAATCATTTCATCAATGTTTTCTTATGACGTTGTCACTTTAAACTATCGTCCGCATACCGACTTTACAGACAACAATTTTTTATATTATTAAATTAAATTTATAATATTAATTATTCTATCAAGAAATTTTTTTTTTTTTTTTTTTTTAAATTAAAAATATATTTGGCATTACAGCTTACGCCAATGCGCCAAATATTCTTAATTGTGAAAGTCATACGAGATTAACTCAATGATAAGTAATAAATCAGTTGTGCACATAATCAACGATAAATAACATACACCCAGCCCAAGATCTCTTTTTTTCAATTGAAAAAATCTGACCTTGCCGGGAATTGAACCCAGGTCTCCAGATCGCTAGGACAAAGCTCTTGCCACTAGACCACATATTGGAAATTAATAGAGCTCTGCTTAACAGTTTGCCAATTTTAAACGAGAAACTTCTTCTTTTAAATTCATCTTTGCTGTACCATTTGTAAATAATTGTCATTTATTAATAATTCAAGCACTTACTATCATTAAGTATTGATCCAAAGGCTTGAAATCAATCAAATCGATAAACAGTAGGTCGGATAAAACTCTAGATTTATTATAGATATTCCAATGTTATTATCTGATCGTTAGTATATTCAAAAATCACTATAATTATAACAAGCCCACTAAGTTGATTGAAACTTGATTACATTCAATTTTCGCTAATTTAAACGTTAATAGCAATTTAACTTAGTGATCTACTTCTATTTTTGTATATAAATGATACAAACTGCTTACTACGCGTCAGTTCAAGTACATACGTGCACTTTAAATGCCTAAAGATGCCGAAAGGCAATACCCGGGTCGTTGGCGAAAAAACTCATGGAAAAGTACAAAATTCAAACAATTCAAATTTGATGCAAGTAGTTATTCTTTGGAATATCATCTCTCTCACAATCTTTAATATATGTAGGTATCTTAAATTTGTTACATATTTTCGGTTTACTGGCATAAAGCTTTATGTCAAGAAAACTTGCTTCGAATAACCGATTTTATACGAAAATAATGAAATTTAAACCTTTATCGATTTGAAGAATAAACTATTTTCAATTCTTATTTAAAAAATACCCAAGCAGAATTGTCTAAGAGTATAAACTGTATTATTTGGTAGAAAGAACCATTTGTGTTTACACGATTAATAAACATAGAATCTTATTTTCTTCTTCATTTGATAAAAATCTCATTGAAATAAAAATCTATACATATAAACGTATTTGTTTTAAGCATTAACATGCCAAAAGCTATCAGTTAAGTGTCGTAAAAGGGCTTTTTCCGCAGGGGAGCAAAACTTTGTTTCTAGTTCAAATTTATAGTTAGATCGTCCTAGTTTATTGATGAAAACGAGGTTCATATAAATGTTTGTTCTATCCTTTGACTATAATTCCTAAGTCAGGATTTGTTCTCTTCTACGATATTAAATCGTGTTTTTAGTGGATAGACTCAATGGTGCCAGTTCACTTGATTTAACCAAGTCTTCCACAACGCAAGTAGCGATTTATGTTGTCATAAAAAAAAAATCTTCTCCATATCCGCTCTCTATTCGGAGCATATGGCCGCCACAAAGTGCCTCCAAGATTCTCTATCTCCCGCCAGTTTCCTCGCATCTTCCCAGGTCATCCCGGCGTCCCGTAGCTCCCCTGAGTACATCCTATGGATGGTCATCAGAGGCCTTCCGCGGCGTCGGGATCCATCAGGTTGATAAAATGGGCAGGCAGGATCAGGCTCCCCTGGAATATCCGCAGCACATGTCCAAGGCAGGTCTATCGTCGCTTTTTAATTTTGGACGTAATAAGGGGCTGGTTTGTCCGCTCTCTTACCTCCGTGCTCCTGACAAAGTCAAACCACCGTACTCCTATTATTCACCGCAGGCATATGTTTTCGAAGTATATTATACGGTTACCCTGTGCTTTTGTGATGTGTCATGACTCGCAACCGTAAAGCAGCACAGTCAGTATGCATGCGTTGAATAAGTGGCACTTGGTTCTGACCGAGTACAACCGTGAGTCCCAGACTTTCCGCATTGAATTAAATGTTGCTCCAGCTATACCTAATCGGATCGCGAGCTCATTACGCGGGTTGCCATCTCCCGTGATGTGTACTCCCAAGTACCTAAAACCATCGACTCTTCGATTTCTTGCCCCGCACTCATCAGAGAGTAATCTGGATCTGGACAGGCGCTGTTGCAAAGCACATTGTTTTTACTCGCGTTGACTTTGAGGCCAACGCGATACGAGTTACTCTGCAGTCTATCCATTGTTTCCTGAATACCCTTAACTGATTTGTCAAAGATGACAGCGTCGTCGGCATACTCGAGGTCACATAGTTTCAGGTTAAGAGCAATGGTTACTCCTCGGTCAGGTGGAATTGACTTCCTCAGGATGAAGTTAATGATTATTATAAAGAGGAACGGAGCTAGAATACAGCCCTGTCTGACGCCGGTAGTGATGCCAAACCATTCCCTAGTTACGTCACCGATTATTATGCAGCATTCACTGCCCTTGTGCAAGCATTTGATGTTGGCGATAATCTTGGTTGGGATTGCATAAAGTTTTAAATGGCCCATAGGGAAGGCCGATGCGGACTATCAAAAGCCTTCTCGTAGTCAACAAAGCAACACGCAAGCGAGCTATTGATTTCATTGCTTTGCTGGAGAAGGCATCTGAGGTTGTGGATTTGGTCCGCACAGGCCAGGTAGGAACCCGGCCTGATTTTCCCTTAGGATGCACATTATTGGAATCCTTATTCTCGCCAAGACTATCTGTGCCAAATCCTTGCCGGGCACGCTGAGCAGCGTTATACCTCTATAATTGTCACAGCATAGTGGGTCACCTTTTTTGTGGATCGTGACTATATCACCGTTGACCCAGTCCCTAGGGCAGCGCTCCTGATCTCACACCTTACTTATAAGTTGGTGTAAGGGATGCAGATATTTGAAATTTAAAATTTATTATGAAAAAATAAAATATATGCCAATAATAACCATACATTTGACAAATAAAATAAAGACAGCACATAACATGCAACAAAATACAACAATCATTCAACAGATAAAAGAATTCAAGATACAATATAGAAATTAAAAGATCAAAAAAAAGCATCAAGTCCACCGCTGAAAATTTTCACCAAAATCAGTGCATTGATAAGCCGAAAAGTTATTGTGACTAGTGACTCAAATAACCTACACGTCAAACAAGTTAAGCCATGTTTGCTGTCAGTTCAATAATGCTGGAAAATTTAGAGCTTCCATTATATTTGTTTGTCGAATTTGAATCGTTTGAATATTTTACTTTTTCATCAGTTTTGTCGCTAACGACCCGGGTTTTGCCTTTCGCCACAATTCAAATATATTACTAAAACTTCAGTCAATATTTCTTGGAGGACATGCACTCACACAAATGCAACGGTTTGAGTATAAAAGCAAAATAACTCTAGCAATCCTTTCTGACAATAGTCACAATATGTTTATTATTAATTAAAAAATAATATTGATCAAGAAAAGTTATTCACCACTGCCTTCGATGAGATTAATTGTTTTTTAAAGCGCATTGCATCCGCTCCGATTGAAGCTTCTAGAATGTCGTAGAGGGAGATTTAAAAAAAAAAGCTCCGGGGAGAAAAGAAAAAAGTACTGTACGTCAGTCAGGATGACGTCAGACACTGGAAGGCTCCAGTGACAGAGTGGAGTTTAATAATATGGAATAAAATCTACTGCGGAGGCCATCTGGAAAGTTTGAAATTAGACAAATGTCTCGCGCGTTTCTTTATACATGAATTTATTTTTTGTTTTCGGTTTTCGGATGCGACGTTTTTATTTTGTTTGATGTGAATTTGTTTTGGTTTTTAATGTGTGTTTTTTTAAGCTGGAGCATTTTCATTTTTTATTTATGAATACACGTTTGAATGAATTTAAATTATTTGCATCTCAAAGAACTTCTAAAATTAAGAAAGTGGTCATTGAAAAACCGGTAATGACATTGTTTTTTGTTATTATTTATTATACGAATATTTAAGAGTATTCCAAGCTATTCAAGCACCGTGTGTGTGAAAAACTAGACTGGTGAAGGTATTCATTGTCTATACTAGATGGAAAAGATGTTAATAAATAAAAACGATCAATTTTAAATGCTCACGATGAAACAATTCGGTTTTGATCTAAAAAAAAAATTGTATTATAAGAACAACAAATGTGTTATTGTTTTTTTTTACAATTCAAGTGATTTGTAGTATTTCTTTTTGCATTGTGAACTCCTCACAAAAAGCATTATTTGGAAATCGAATGAATTACCCGGTCCATGGTGTAGTCGTCAACGTCGTTGGTTTTCGTGTCGGAGCCCATGTAAGAGCAGTTTTTTTCAGTCGATTTCAGGCCGCATGCGAAGTTGAAGTCGCAGAAAAGCCAAGTTCTTGTGAACAACGAGAAATAAGCTGCCTTGGGTTTTCCTGTACACTTTCACACACAGCAGCAATGTTTTCACCAGATATTGTATTTTGATGACGTACAGGTAGGTGTTGGCCGATTATTTACCAAACTGGTTGACTCAAATTTGGCCACTAAACAATGAATAATCTACTCAGCAGGACAAAGTAACATATTTTGAGCGTCCCTATTGAAATACCCTTTATATGTAATTATAAATAGCTTTGATTATTGTCTTAGTGGTTATGAAACGTGATTCGCATCTTTCAGAAGCATCTTTGAACATTTTCTCATCTCACTTTTCGGAAGCACAAATGGCAAAATGATGAAACCAAGAAATGACTGTAAGATTGTTGTTCTCTCTAAGCTTGTTTAAGGCCTTCCAATTCGTAGCTGGCCAAGTAGGCATTACAGGCACCCTTGAAACACAGATACACAAACTGATTTACGAAAGTGTCAGGCCCAGCATTTAGTCTGTGACCGCTGAGAATAGAATATTACAAAAGCCCAAGATCGTTAACTTCCCAGCCATACGATTGTTTAAGTGGTGCTTGAATAACTTTGAAAACTAATCAAAACTTTTTGTTGTGGTAGGCAAAAAATTCCTAGAATGACCGATATCAAATTAAAATAACTATGAAAAGATATCTAGAGCCTTGGATTTGGTTGCAATGACAAAATTAGGTAAGAATAAAAAATACCAAGATTGAATCGTTTGAATTTTGTACTTTTCCATGAGTTTTGTCACTAACGACCCGGGTTTCGCCTTTTGGCCTCTTTATGCATTTCAAGTGCTCGGGTTAACTTGAAATGACGTTTCAATTCAAATCTTAAATTAGAATTGTTTAAATTTAGTACTTTTCCATAAGTTTTGTCGCTAACGACCCGGGTTGAACCTTTCGGCATTTCAAGTGCACGGATGTACTTGAATTGACGCGTAGCTTTTATCGTTTTTAACTTGACTGGAAAAGTACAAAATTCAAAAAAACCAAATTTGATATTGAAATTCCATCAATCACCTTCAGCCGAAATTCTTAGTAAAAAAAAAAATCGCTCAATTGTCCAATCCAATTAATCACATCTTTTCTCTCTTCGAAAAGGATAGGTTGTGCCACTGAGTAACAATTAGCTCTTGGAGAAAACTTATATAGTGATAAACTCTAAATATTTCACATGGTTACAAAAAAATATAATTAATCAAAGCACGTCCGGACATGTATAAAAGTCTTATAACAAATACTGTATTCTGAGTGAAATTGTCAAGTGATATTTTTATTTGAAAGAATATTAAATACAAGAACGGTTGCTCCGTTGGTTATGGTACCTCATTAATTCTGGTCACGTATTTACAGCATGCCGTAGCTGCAAATTACGGTGCATTGTTTTAAAAAAATACAGCTATTGCAAAGCTCTGTGTCAAGCACACGATTATAATTTTTATGACGATCCCTTTCCGCTTTTACGACAGCGCCAGGCAAAAGCTTTGAATTTGGAAAATACGTATTTTTTATACAAAACACTATTATGCTAATTTTCACATGTGTCTTCTTTTGTTTCGAAAACAAACGAATCTTATTCAATTGAAATGCGAAATAGTACTATGAATTCAAAGCGCAGTATGAAGAATAAAATTACGCCATTTGATTTGAAATTTTCACACAGTCTTTTTTTTTACTCAATGTGTAAATTTTGTGTCAGGAGCAGTATTAATATTTTTTATTATGTCAGCTCCCATCTAAGAGAATGTGGACTCCTCTTGAAGTTAGTCTCAACATGTTTTTTTCAACGAAGGCTGCTTGTGTGTCTTTTTAAAGAGATTGGATATTAAAAGGGTACAAGCCCTAGGACCACACTATTGGTGAGCTAGTCACTCTCACAACGCGCCGGTTTTTGGGATAGAAAAGGTTAAAACGCAAAAACCCATTACTTTTAAACAGAGTTGATAATTCGACTGAAAAATCTACTTGGATTTAAGCCTGGGTGGTCCGTGACGGAAGCCAACAATATTGAACACTGCACCATAGACCAGGCTTTATTTATTTATTAAAAATAGGGAAATTACTGAAACATTAAAGTGTGTTTAATTCAGCTTGTGAGAATTGATGTCTGATATAATTATAATGTTGTTGGCCGAGTCTGTGGCTCAGAAGTCAACGTTGTTGGCTTCAGTGATAGGAAACTGACGAGTTTAAATACGAGTAGCACTTTTCACAGTCAATTAATTGATTCCTGGAAGCATTGGTGACTGTTAAATGAGTTACCGCCAAATCTATCCATTTTTATATGAAAACTAAACAAAACTACGCGTCAGCTCAAGTTCATTCGCGCACTTGAAATGTATGAAGATATTGAAATGAAAAACCTAGGACGTTGATGACAAAAATCATTTAAAAGTACTATATTCAAAGGAATGAAACTTAATATAAAAGTTCAGTCGAAATTCTCAATTTAATGATATTGTTTTCAATATAAAACCTTATTGAATAAAAAATGTAGTTGACTTTACTATGCTACTTTCACATTTTATCGTAGTTCATATAGCGGAAAACGCCTTTATCTTTCCGTGCATCTTTTATCATTAGGTTCCATCGTAGCGCCGTAGCATCGTAGACATCGTAGGCAAACAAAATGCAAGCGCATAGTCTACAATATCTTAATCAAGTCAGACATGGCTGCATCGTAGGTGCATGGCAAAGTAACTAGGGTAGTTTGTAGAGGTGACCTGTAATAGGGGTGAGATATTGATTTAATTAGCTTCGGAAAATAGAGTGTGAGATGCAAGCGACCTTCTAGGCTTCGTCGACGCGAGATTGGTTTCTCGACGAGAATTTATGTAAACATGGTTTTCTCCTGCGTTTGCTTTTTAAAATGTAAACATTAAAGAATATTGAAAACTTTTATCTTGGCGTCTATAAAGTAGATGCTTGATTAGTTGTCTTATACTCTTTAAGATAAACTTTTTTAACGTTATAACATTAATGCAATTTTGTCTGTCTTTACACTGATAATTGACATAAAGTATTTCTTTATCAATAAAAAGTAGGAGGAATTTTTCCGAGTTGAATATTTAGAAATTGGGTAAAACCTCCTATTGTGGGCCAGCTACAATTATTGGCCACTTACAAATAAAATCTAGTTTTTTTATAAACCAAAACAACATTTCCAACTTTTGGCTTATACAATATTGTTCCCTTATTATTCCTCTATCGTTTAAACATAAAATTATCAATTACTTAAGCAAACTTTGCGATAGTAAGTCAGAAGATGCTTATGAAAGAGGCGAAACACGTGTCACAGTTAGTTACACAATACGTGGAATAATCAAAGTTATTTTAAATTTTATATAAAATTATCAGTTTATGAATTCCCAAACAACTCCAAAAACGCATTTTTATCAGACAGCCGGAATGTCACCGTGAAGCATGTGAGATTCTTGTAATATTGGACTTCAGTCTAAAAGCATCATACACGTTTGTAAGTTAATTAATTTAAATTTTAATTGAACAGAATTACTCGTCTTTAGTGAAGTTATAAAATAATTATTTTTATGCATTGAAAATATTTTTGTTAGAGGTTATTATGATGATGGCTATTAACTGATTCCAAATACACATACAATTTCTATTACTGGCCGGCCAAGCTAATCCTATAAATTATTATAAAAAAATTCTAACATATAATTTTTTTTTGCATGAATAATGTTTTAATAATATTACTAATCACATATGTATTTATTACATTTCTCCGATATTTCTAGGAAAATGTTGACTTTTTGGCCAATAGCTGCAGCTTAACAAATGATGTTGGAATCCAATAAAGCACTTGATTTTACACTCAATAATGATTTGGGGTCATGTAATTATACATCTAGTTTCTGTATTAATTTTATTACAACTTTTGGGGTGGCCAATAATTGAATCTTTTGGTGGCCAACAATTGCAGAAAGTGGCGCATAATTGTAGTTTTTTACCATTTTTTTTAGGTATTTAAAAAATTGATTATTTAAAAAATATCATCAATCTAGCACTCAGTATTTTTTAATTTTTGCCTCTTCTATGATAAGTGCCCACAAAAAATTACGTGGCCGACAATTGTAGGTTTTACCCTATAGACATTTCAATAAATTCATTGCATATCTTTGACATTAACACAACTTTTTGTAAAATGCAATGATTGATTTCACGAAAATCAGTTTCAATTATTAAAATTATTGAAAATGAATTAAATCATCTGAAATTTGTCGCTTAAAAAAAAATTTTTTGATCATCAAGTAATTTGTAACAATAGTTACGTTTCAGCATAGTTTTACAAACAGCATGATTTTGAAACAGCATAAAAATAAATATCTTATATATAAAACCGAAACGGCGTATGTATGTCTGTGGGTCTGTAATTCCCTTTTGCATTGTTGGTCATTAAGTTGCCATAAAAACGAATATGAAAGAAAATATGTTTGAATTTTTATCGGCGAAGACATTTAGTCAAAATGTAATAAATTAGTCTTCTACTGAACTTTTCCTGGCTTTTATTAATATAATAATGTTTTTATTTACGTGAAGGTATTATTTGACATTTATTTGACAGCAAATTAGATTTTTTCCTTGAATTTGGACATTTTAATGGGCGAGAATGGGGCGGGGCTGTCATCAAATAAAATAATGTTTGTGATTTCATTTTAACTCTATTTTGGATGTTAGATTTTGTGATATAATTATGTCGAATGATATAACATTAAATAATTATTGGTCGCTTAGTCCGAGCGACGCTGGGTAGCAATACAAGTTAGTTATACTTCTAGAAATAAAAAGTTCCGATTCAAAACCCTAGTGGAATAAAACAAAACATTTTTGTGTCAATTATGTCAAATCCATGGTGCAGTGGTCAACGTCGTCGACTTTCGCGAAAAGACTTCACGGGTGCGACTCTAATTATTAACAGCATTTTTTCAGGTGATTTTGTAAGAAAGAATGGGTATTTGTGTGGTCTTAAATTACTCCCGTCCTGTCCGATACTATAAATTGGCCTAGAAAAAGCAAAAAGCTAACGAAATATCCGGTCCCAGTTTTTCTAACCTCACTTTCATCGAACTGAATGGAGGCTGAGTGATCATGTAAAAAGCAGTTTTTTAAGATACCTGGATTTAAAAACAACACATTTTTTGTAATATGTCATGAAAAAAAGTTGTGTTTAGTTAATTAAAAAAGATTAATGTCAATTCAATTTAAATCAAAACAAACAGTTCTCATGCTTACTCTCTACAAAACCAAGCCGATTATATATCCAAGTAAATTTATTAGTTTCTGAACGTTTTTGAAATCACTATAAATGCAATTCGCCACCTGTCCTGTTTTTGTTTTTTGAATCGCATTTGTCGCCGCGACCATTAAATTTACGCGGGAGATTTTGGCGTCGAGTTTTCCATTTCCGGCGCGTGCTTCCTGCCGCGCTATGTGTGGGAAATGAAATTGGTACCACTTCGCGGGAAACGGCAGGGAAATCATATTATAATGTGTTGGTAACTTTGAAGAGGATCCTAAACTGCTAAGCTTTGCATTAAAATAATGACACAATTTGAAAATTACATATCGAAAAGGATTTTGCTAGCATAAGACATTTATTTTTCCCTCATACGAACTTGTTATGATGTTCTATACTCTTAGCGCTTCATAATAATATTTTTTTTCCAGCAACTCTTCAATAGATTTAAGAAATTGATTGATATCACAGGGTTTGCGTTTTTAATATCAGGGTAAAATATACCACATTATGACACTTTACAAACTTTAACTAAGGTTCACGATCCAACAAATACGGTTTTTTAAATAAGGATAATTTAAAATTCAGTTATTTGGTCGATTGGACGAATTGGTCGATCAAAAGTCGGTCCCTGTGGTCTAGTGGTAATAGCTTTTCCCTAAGGAGAGGGTGGGCCCGGGTTCAATACCCGGCAAGGTCAGATATTTTTCTAAAATTTAAAATAACTTTGATTATTCCACGTATTGTGTAACTAACTGTGACACATGTTTCGCCTCAGCAAGCAAACTTTGCGATAGTAAGTCTGAAGATGCCTCTGAAAGAGGCGAAACAAGTGTCACAGTTAGTTACACAAAACGTGGAATAATCAAAGTTATTTTAAATTTTATATTAAAATAAACTTCCACAAAGTTACTGCCGAAACCATCGAAAATATCAGATTTTTTCAATTGAAAAAGAGATCTTGGGTTTGTTTATATGTAATATATGTCAGTTGTCCACGAATGATTCATTATTTATCATAGAGTTTATCTCGTTTGACTTTCACAATTAAAGATATTCGGCGCATTGGCAGACAATTAAGCTTCTATAACACAAATTTAAAAAATACAAACTATCGGCAAAAATATTAAATAAGATATTTAATAAACGTTTAATTAAAATAACAAAAGAGTATTATTCTTCAAACGTTAATGCAAATTCTGATGGAAAACTTTAGGACAAAGGCGTTTTTAATTTATACTCAAAACTATAGCAAGTTTCCTGTCGAAAAAAAAAACAGAACCTTCACAAAATATAAACCGTAGCATAAAGAAAGAAATAAAACTCAAACACAAGCTGGTTGAAAAATTCAAGTTTGTTTATCTTTTCGAGTTACGAGCCAGGTTCGCTGGTCGTAAATCCAGCATAGCCTTCACGATGTTTTTTTTTTATTTTACTGTTGCAAAGTATGTCATGCGACAGCTCAGCGATCATCTTAAAAGAAATTTCATTTTCAGTGCGCTTTTTTTCCGAGGAGAATTCATTTGTATTGTACGTGGTACAAACTGATTGTCAGGTCAACTAGATGAAATAAAAGTATAATACAACCGCTGCAGAAAATATGATAGCAAACTTAACTTAAACTTACTCTAAATACCTTAATGTTTGTAGTTTCGTATTTTACAATAATAGTGAGCCTTTCAACAGCTTACACTGAAATAAAAAATAAACAACCCAAGGCCGATGCTTTTAACTTTTAAACTGCCAGCGTGTGCATGTATGGCGGTACCTCGCACGTATAGACTCCAATTACTCGACATCTCAACTACTCGAGTATCGAGTAGTCAAATTTCATAATACTCGAGTACTCGAGTATACTCGAGTAGTTTCAGATGTACCAATTTTTTATTATTAGTTCAAATGTGTGTATTTAAATAATTTATAATAAATAAATAAGCGAATTATCAGATTATTTTTCAATATTAAATTTTGTCTCTTGTCATCATAATCGTTGAATAATCGAAGATAAGTCAGCAGGACCCAATGCAAAAGAAATTCTCGCACAGCACTGTCAACGGCAAAACCATTACAAATAAATATTACCTGACAGTAAAACCACGCGTAAGACTCAGTTAAACGCAACGGTTAAAAATAATATGTATATATGTACGTTTTAAAGAAGTAAATAAAATTTGGAAATATGTCTTCATTTATAAATTACGAGTATTATTCGAGTATATTTAAAAATACTCGAGTATCGAGTAAATGAAAAATGGCCGAGTATACTCGAGTATCGAGTACTCGATACTCGAATTGGAATATCTACTCGCACGCCATGAATTTTACTGTTAAAATAAAATGTTCCAAATATCTATTTCGTTTTTAAATTTTTATTTGTTAACTATTTCAATTTTTAGTAAAGGAAAATATTAACAATATATGTCGTTGTGTGTTCAAAATATTTGTATGTTTTATATGCAATTTATTTTAGTTAGTAAAATCCCGCTAAAAGCGAGCGTCCACAGACGTATTTTTTTGTATGATTAGCGTGCCGTTCACGGAAAAGTTCACGTCTCAAGACGCTTGTGGCAGCCATCTGGTTAAAAGCGTTTAAAAGTAGAATTCACTAGAAAAATATGTTAAGCAAGCACTTACATACGTACATAAAAGACCCTAATTGACGCCAATTAAAATACTTCTTCTTATACAATTTCACAAAAATATTTGAAAATCTATGCAAAAGTTTTTGTTGTCTGTCTAGTGCGTATACGAAAAAAATCAGATGGTTTTACAACACGTGAGAAGGTCACATGCAGCTGTCTATGTGAAAAGCATGCATTTTCTAAATTTAGTACAAACACTTGAAATGATTGTCCCTGTGCTGTGACGGTCATTGCAAATCAAGCCGGAAACTACAAAAGTTTTTATTTGAATGGCATATCTGTCTGAATCATTGAGATGCGTGGCAACAGAACATCTACTGCTTTCAAACTTACATTAAAATCAATGATTGTTGCGTTTTGTTATTACTGAGAAGAAATCTTTGTGAGTGTCCGCAGAACAACTCAACAATGTTTTATCGCTATGAGATGAACGGTATTGAAACGTATACGAACCAAAAAAACAAACTTTATTTTTTATATATTATACATTTATAGATTAATTTTTTAAATCAGTGGGTGTACGATATATGATATAAAGACACTAAGGAAAATCAGGTGTCATGCCCGTGGCGCAGTGTCAACGTTGTTGGCTTGGGTGCCGGACCACCCGGGTTCAATTCCAGTGGAGTGGATTTTTTCAGTCGATAAATCTGTTCAAAGGCATGGGTGTTTGTGCTGTTGAAAATCCCTTCCCACCTTTCCGATCCTAAAGAGCGACGCATAATGACAGCGATTAGCCAATCATTAGTCCTGTCCTAGTCCTCATATCCTTTTCATCCCTACTCTCTTAAAAAAAGGAGGTTGAGCAACTGAGTAACAAGCAGTTCTCGTAGTAAAAACATATGTTGAGATAAACTCCGTGAGAAGTCCATTGGCTCCAAGTTGGGAGCTGACAAGGTTAAAAAAAAAAGGAAAACCATTCGTCACCGAATTGATATCCTTGTTTCTTTTTAATTTGAAAATGCTCGAAACAGTCAATTGGATTCAAAGTAAAACGGTTGCAGTAAATGCAAATTTCTGAACCCTTCATATATAGAAGGGTCAACGAACAAAGTGAACGCTTGTTCCACCACTCTAAAAGGGTTCATAGGTTATTCACTTTATCATGGATGTTGTGTTAACTCCAGAGTTATATCGTCATTATGAATTCCAATTTGGTTACTCATATCGGACATGGCAAGTGTTGATGAGCCTCAGATCAATTTGAATAGTTCATAAATGAACTTGTTTGGGTAGAACTCTATTATAACACGGTGAAAAAATAGCAATGTATTTTAGTTCTACAATAATCAAAAGATATATCGTTGACAGCTTGTACATTATAAATTGGCTTGCGCCTTCGTCAGAACTAGAACTGGAATTCATGTGAAACTTATTTCTCCTCTTACACAGTATAAATATTTGTAAATCTTTGCATATTTCTTATACCAAACGTTTGATACACTTTTCATCATTACTAAATCTTATATAAATAGCTCTACTTGTATTTTCGATGGTTTCAGCGGTAACTTTGTGGAAGTTCATTTTAATATAAAATTTAAAATAACTTTGATTATTCCACGTATTGTGTAACTAACTGTGACACGTGTTTCGCCTCTTTCAGAGGCATCTTCAGACTTACTATCGCAAAGTTTGCTTAAAAAAGATATATTATTAAATAATATTCTTAACAGGACGGGATGCTCGCCTCTGCTTACATTATTCCCAATTCAAAAGAGCAATCACCCAACCTAACTGATTGATTGCAGCTCATTAGTTTATAGTTTATTAGTTTGTAATGTTTAACGTCATTAGAAATATATTTGTTTGCTTTGTTTCAATTCTATAACCCTCTCTTGCGTCCCTTAAAAAGGAAAAATCCCAATCTAATTGATTGAGTGATTGCACCTTATTAGTATCATTATGTTATTGCATTGTTTTGATTCTATCACCCCCTTCCTTGTTTCCTTTAGAAGGAAAAAAACCCGTAATCCATTTTGTAATTTCATAATTTAAAATGTTAAAATGTTAGAATTTATCTTGCTTCATTACTTAAGCAAACTTTGCGATAGTAAGTCTGAAGATGCCTCTGAAAGAGGCGAAACACGTGTCACAGTTAGTTACACAATACGTGGAATAATCAAAGCTATTTTAAATTTTATATTAGCTCTACTTGTAATTACATTTCACAGTTTGATAATTTTCACTCTGTTTGAAACCAGTCCTGATTATTTTGCCATATCCGGTGCATATTTGGAGAATGTGGCAACCACACAATGCCTCCGAGATTCTCTATCACCCACCTTGCTTTTCTCAAGTCAACCTGGCATTCCAAAATTCCACCCACTACATCCTAAGAATGGGCATCAGCGGCCTTCTAGGACGGCAAATACCATCAGGTCGATGGAAGAGACAGGCAAGATTCAAGTTTCCCTTGGGCATCCGCAGCACGCGTCCAAGCCAAGTTCATCGTCGCCTTTTTATGTTTGACATAATATGGAGCTAGTTTGTCCGCTCACTTACCTCCGTGTTCCTGACAAAATCTAACAACGACACTTCCTTTATTCGCCGCAAGCACTTGTTTTAGAAGCACAGAATACAGTTACCTGATGCTTTTGCAATGTGACATGACCCTTAACTGTAAACCAGCACCGTCAGTATGCATGCGTTGAATTAGTGGCACTTGGTTCTGATCGTGTAAAACTGTGGGTCCTTGACTTTCCGCATTATTTCCTAATTGAAGGTTGCTACAGCTATCCCCAATCGAGTCAAAAACGCGGGTTGAACAAATTAAATAAAAAGGAATGGCGAGCCATGAGCAAAACCGGTCATGATCCAATAAACTTTATGTGAAATAAGTATTAAAAATGTGTGGTTTTTTTTATTATAATGCCATTCCACCAAGTATTGACAGTGAACACCTAAATTGTGGTAAAACAAAATGATTCGATTCAAACTGTACATTTTATTTTAACATTTTGTTTAAAGTTGGTGTAAACATTTCATAAAACATATTTCTGAAAATTTTAATTATTTACGGTTAAAAATTCCGAATAAGAAAAGTTTTCTTAGTAATTTATATTTTTTATCAAACGTAAAGGTCTTCAAACGCTTAAATTTATGTTCTACTCAAATATAGAACATTTAATAAGCTTTAAGGCTTTTTTTTCAATTGTAAATTATTTAAAATTATTGTAAATATAAAAAACTTTAAAGCGTTATGTTTAGCATATTGTGCGAATAAAGAGCTACTAAAGAATTTCATTTTTTTTTTAATTTTGAAAGTCTTCTACCTTTTTTTTTGTTTTTATGTTAAACTAAGCGGCCACAAAACAGAATGAAAATTTCAAAAAAGCTCCATCGTGGAATCATTTTGATTTTTTTCACTCGAATAATACTGCATATTTCTCTCAGCTCTCTGTCATCGGGTAAAATTCAACTTTTCACGTAGAAAGGCTTTACTAAACCTTCAAACATTTTATTTTCGGTGAAAGCTTTTTATACACGAATGGAAAGTATTGTTTGAGCTATTGTTGAGTTCCATTTCATTCAGGAAAGGTTTCAATAATATTTGAACGTTTTAAAAAATATACATTCAAATAAACTGAATTTATTCTCGTTTCGTACAAATACATACAACAGAATTAATGTTTTAAATAAATTAACCATTTTTTTGTACTTGTTCTACATTTTTTTTAACCATGTCCGCACCCAACTTGGAGCATATGGACTCCTCACGGAGTTTATCTCAACATATATTTTTCTGAAACTGAGAACTGATTTTTACCCAGTTTGCTCAGCCTCTTTATTTTGAAGAGAGTAGGGATTGAAAGGATACGAGGCTAGATAATCACTTTCGCTAAGCGTCGCTTTTTGGGACCGGAAAGGTGGGTACTTGTTCTACATACTCTCCGCTAAATATCAAGACCGATTTTGTTCATCGCGAGCATTATCACCTGTACTATAAAATGTTTTGCTTAATTAAAAAATGCCATTCGATACCTAGTATACATATAAATATTTATCACACGTTCTTTTTAGTAAAAATAACAGTTGAAGTTTGGGATAGTGATGTACCTTTTCACTTTTAATGTGTTCACTGTCAATACTTGGTGGAATGACATTATAATAAAAGATTTTTAGTTTATTATTTTTGATGTACTAATTGTTTAAGCCATAATTTTTAGTAATAATATGTTACTATAATATGAGCCCTTGAGAGGTGAAGCGAGCCATGTCCGAAAATTGTGAAAATTTTCTATTAGCCTTTAATTCCACCAAGCATTGACAGTGAACACCTTAAAAGTGAGTAAAATGTTGTTTGTATCGAAAAAAGGGTAAAATATGGGAATAGGTACACAGGACATAATCATAATCCTCTCCTGCTTAGCTCCTCCTCTAACTCAGGGAACCACTTTTGCATTTCAGAACGATAAATTGTCTATGGTGCTGCTATGGTGAGAGTATTTATCTTTCTGAAATGCAAAAGTGGTTCCCTGAGTTAGAGGAAGAGCTAAGCAGGAGAGGATTGAGATTCTGTCCCGTGTACCTATTACCATATTTTACCGAAAAAAGCACTCTTCAAATGAGTACTTTTCAAATGAAATGGGTCGCAATGAGCAAAACTGGTCATGATCAAAATAAATTAAGTGAGAAATAATTATAAATAAAATATAATAACAAACAAATTATGCCACCAAGTTTTGACAGTTAACAAAATCCTTTCCAGTATTTTATCTAATTCTTGTGTTAGTTTTGAGTATTTTATTTCACGGCGATAGAGAGTTAAAAAAGGCTTTAGAAGTGTATTTTATATTTGTTTATAAAATAAATACACAGATAGATTAATATTTAGCCATAAATAAAATAAATTAAACAGTTTGTTCAGCACTACAATAATAATTTTACTTAAAAAAAAAACATTGCTTTTTCCAATAATAATAATTTAAACAGTTGAGTCATTCTTTCGGCGAAAAACATCGCTTGCCGTCAGCCATAAGAGCTTTGAAACGAAAGGGAAAAAGCGAAAGGGAAAAATAATATCCTTGAAATTATTTTATTTCCTGGAAGTATTATGAAAAGCTCAGTTTTCCGTACCGTAGTTGTTGCCTCCGGGAAAACTTCGCAAAGCGGTGTTCAATGTGCCCTTATTGCGATCTTGTTTCTCTAGAAACACACAATTCATAGTATTTTTTTATTTGAAGATTTTTCACCGTCGATTTAAAAATAAGTTGGGAATGCTAGATCCGTGGTCGAATGTTCGGTAAATTATGGTCACGGGACAGAATACCAATCCTCTCGAGCTAAGCTCAAAAAATTTATACATACTGACTTATAATTTTATGTTTGGCTTTACCCTTTGAGTTCTTGTGGATTATTATAAAATTTGGAATCAAAATGATTAAATCTGAAGAATATTACTGATTATTCTATTAGTTTTGAAAGAAGATTCGTTTTTTAATATAAGCTTATAATAAAATTATTCTTTTTATTTTAAACAAATAATAAACTTATGTGACTGTCTCTATCTGTATAATATTATTATTTGTGTAGTTTGTGGTTGCATTTTTGCTCCTGTAAATTAAAACAATTCGATTTCATACTTATTGCGAAGTATTCTTTAGGATCTTCTAAAAAAATATATTTAAAAATTATAGACGAAACATTTCAAAAAAAATCTTAAGCCTTACATTCATTTCATTTAATGTGCTTATTTTACATAAATCTTTACAAAAATTCTGTGCGGTGACCATATATCCATAATTTACCGAATGTTTAACGTTATATGTTATGGTAACAGTGCTCTGATAGGCTGAAATATCAGTATTTGCAATCTCATAGATTATGTTTTTCGATCGATTTATGATGTCAGAAATTCCTTAGCACCCTTGCAATCTTACGTGGCGTAGCTTGTTCGAATATTAAACCACTTGTTCTACTGCTGTTGACCCGATCTTTAGTGCAGTAATCAACGTCGTTGGCTTCCACGACATACCGCCCGGGTTTAAGCCCCGATACGAGCAGATTTTTGGAGTTGAAAGACCGATTCTGTTTGAATTATGTAAATGTGTGTTTGTGTTGTTAAAAATCTCTTCCCACATTGATCCAAAAAACGGCGCGTAGTAGAAGCGATAAGCAAACCACTAGTTTTGTCCTAGTCCTCGTTTCGTTTCAAACTCTACTCTCTTCGAAAAAGAGAGATTGAGAAATTGAGTTACAATTGTTTTTCGTAGAAAACAACATGTTGATTTATTTTTTTGACACAGAGAAAACTATTAAGGTTTTTAGTGTCAATACTTTGTAGAAAGTCTAGACCATTGGCAATCCTCAATAAACTATTTTTTCTTTACAGAAACTCCACAATAGAATTAAGAAATTGATTGATATCACAAGGCTTGCGTATTTATTAGCATGGTCAAACAAAATATCGAAAAATATACCACATTATGACATGCTACAAGCTTTAACTAAGGCACACAATCCATAATATAAGGTTTTTGAAATAAGGACAGTTAAAAAATATTTTTTTAACCTAGTTTTACAATGTCGAGCAGGACTCAACAGAGGAGTTGTTTAAGTTAACCTTCGTAGGACTATCCTTGAAAAATGACTCTCAGGCCGAAGAGGGGTAAAAAAAGACCCCAGTGTTTTGGCCTTATTGGCATAGAATACAATAAAAAAATGATTGAATATGCTTTGACGTATATTTATACATCTTTCTGAAAACAAAAATCATATAAAAATCTCTATTTTTTCTATAATTATTCATATTTAATTCACGCATGAAAACGACGACGTTTCCACTCCAACGGCTATGGTGGACTAACTATGGAGCCGGTGACTAACAAGCCAATAACCATGCTCAAAGTCACATAACCTTATCTTTTATCTTATCGCTTATCGCCATTTATTGTTGCCACATATGAAACACTCCGTCCATGTTATCTATGACTCACTATGGTGACGTTCTCTTATCGCTTATTAGACTGAAAATTCCGACTTCTTCTCTTGTTTAATCGATTACGGCGCAACTAGTCAATAAATATCATATTTTTTTTCTGCAAAAGGTGTAAAAAACTATGATTTAAGAAGAAATAAAGTTTAGACATCGTATCACTAGTATTAAGATAGATATTTTAGGTAAAATAGCTGTTGGGACAAAATCTATAGTGTTCGGGATGGCTAGGTTAAAACAATAAACATTTGACTTTCTTTGAACCAATCAAAATAACATTTTACCCAATATTATTCATTAGGTACATCAAACTTGAAAGCACACTTTACACTATTCCGGGCACAAGTTAAATTAAGATTCAAACAATATTTGTAATATAAAAAATTCATACCGTTCAAATATCTTAGATAAATCTTGAATTATAAACGGTTATTATTCCTGCAGTTTAAATTTGTATAATTTTGTCTTTCGTCACTTTAGAATTAAATTTGAAGCATGGAAAATCGATTCAAAGCTTTTAAGTGATTATGCAAATCAAATTGCTGCATAAAAATGAGAAATGTTCGCTTGTCGGCAACCATTTAGAAAATCAAGTTATTTTTAAAAGCTCGCGTAAAAAAATTAATGACACAAAATCGTATTACGAAAGCTCTATCGATACATTTTTTTAGATACCTGTTTGATGGAGCTTTAAGTTCTAAAACGCATTGACTTCAAATTTCTTCCCGTCTCCTTTGTTTCTTAGTTTAGTGTTTAAATTTAAGTTGCATTCTCTTCCCATAGCTACGGAAAAGAGTGGCCCAATCGCTACAGCTTAAGACGTCAGCTATTTTCTTTTTCCTATGTAGGGTCATCGAAAAGAATGGTTCTCGGTCTTTAATTATTCACTGATTTCTTCTCGTCACAACTCAGGCAACAGATCGTTCTAAGTAGATAAACACGCTTGCAGTACTAGTAAGAATACATCTTTGTATTGTGATGTATTTTTTTTTAATACTGCCACCTCGTCACGTTTTAGAAATACTAAAAAAATCATTAAGGGTTCTATTGAATAGGTTTAGTTTCATTCGTCGCCAGCGATTTCCCGTGTTGATAAAAAAACGAATTTGCTAAATATTTGTCTGCCTGTGTTCAGTAGGATATGATCAAACGTCAAAAAGATATTTTGATATAATTGAGGACTTCGACTGAAGGTGTATGATGGAATTTCAATATCAAATTGGAATAGTTTGCATTTGGCACTCTGTTATGAGTTATGATAATTCATCCACTTGAAATGCCTGACGATGGCAAAAGGCGAATTCCAGGTCCATGGCGACAAATCTCTCGGAAAAGTACAAAATTCAATTCATTTGAGTTAGTTATTACGAATATTTTTACCTTCTATATAATTATATTTATCTATATATATATATAAAAATGAATGTTTGTCTGTCTGTATTTCCGCTATGGACTACTAAACCGCTCGACCGATCGATGTGAAACTTTACAAATTTATTGAGTACACTGCCGCAATGGTTTTTGACCTACCAAGCCTTCCTCCCAACCACCTCCCAACCTCCACCCCCAAATATATTTTTTAAACTTTACGAATTTTTTGAGTTCACTCCTTCGAAGGTTTCAGACATACCCCCCCATACGCCCCCTAAACCCCACTCCGCCAAACAACCCCCATCCTCCTCAAAAATTGTTATCGAATTGAAACGAAAAGCTGCAATGTCACAATTTTTTCAAAATGAACGAAATCAATAAATAGACTCAAATTAAATTGAATATTTGTGTAATGTCTTTCCTTCAAATTTATTTTAGTTGCTGGCGTAGCAACGCACGCAGGGTACAGCTAGTAATATATATTTTTGCGAACTTTTTAAACTACTTAACAAAAGGTTCTTTAAAAAAGCACAAATCTCAAACGATTTGAACTTGTTGTGTATACAGTCAACACTTCGATAGCGCCGTGACAGGAATTTGTTTTATGACTTACTTTTTCATAAGTCAATGGGCGTACTAGTACAGCCACTGATAAATATTCTTCGATTGCACTTATTTTTGGATGCATAATACCATTTATTTATGAAACATATAATTTGCGTAAAGACTGCAGCACACGCGTAAAAAAAAAAACCTTTTATAGAAGAGAGTTGACAATATGTAGTATCTTTAAGTAAAGGTTAAGTCCTTCTTAATACATTTCTTAAGCAGACGAAATGTTACGTCCTCTTCATATCAAGTGTTTGATATATGATGAGAATGTGTATGATCTTACTTTCAAAGACTTTGACTTGAGATATCGAGTTAAATGAGTTTCCACTTGTTAGAAGAATATGAACTATCCCAGATAGTTCAGTTTTATAGACAACCGTAAGGTATTTGTCTATGATATTTGAAGGACACGGACGGGTAGACACTTATAGAATTAAATTGCTTTATCGTTTTGATGTTTCGTTTATTTTGTATAGATACAGTTTTACAATAGCTGACAATATATAACAAGCTTGCAAACGGATGGTGGAAGAATAACTCAGAATCGTAGTTTGTATGGGGTTATATAGTCATTTAGTTAACCACATGTGTTTATAAAATCTGTGGGTACTAAGTAAAATCAAGCGCAAAGTTTATCTTGTAAAAAGAGCAGAATATCGCTTTTGGTTATCTACTAATACTTGAAGTTAATTTATTGCTCTTACGACTGTGAGAAAGGGGATCTGACTTCGCTTTCACGGATGTATCGGCTTAAGGGTGGAGCCATGTGCATTTAATAAAATAGGGCTGATAATATGCATAACAGAAAGATGGTTTTTTTTTATATATTTGAGTCAGCACTGTCAGCTGTCACTTGATTGTTCTCTTTGAGCACTATTTATCAATCGAATGAAAACCCCACTAAGAGAAATCTCAACATAACAAACGTTCAAGAGCGTTGAAGAATTCGCTTTTAATGAAGAGAATATTTTTTCATGTACAATAACAAACTTCCCCATAAATTTGATACCTTTCAGAACTCTATCCGCTCCCAGCGAAAACAAAGAAAATTAACGGAAGTATTTTTTATTTCATTGTAAAAAAAAAAGGTTTATGAAGAGCCTTACTTATGAAGGGGGCTTCAGGCGCTGGAACTTTCTCTTACGCGCAAAAGTACTGTGAAGTTTAGTGCTGCGATTCGAAAAAAGCTCAAAAATTTAAGCCAATACTAATCTAGGATCTTTTGTTAAAATCCCCCCACCGCTATGCGGTAACGCCGCCACCGGTTTTATTTACTTTTATAATGTTTTATTTATGCAAATAACTGTTAAAATTGCTTAAAAAAATTAAAACGCTGCAAAAGAAAAAGGCCCCGAAAGGTTCTGTGTAATCTTTAATGTTTTGAAAGCTATTACTTTGTAGCATGAATATTTTAAGAGGCGTCCTTTATTGCACGATTCTTAAAAATGAAAATTTTTGATACATTTTTATACTTATTCAATGACCCATATGGACGCTGCATGGCATATTTTTAAGGGAGCTGTATACCTTTGAGTCGATATACTATATGCAGGTCTTCCAATGGGGAGGCTCGACATTTGTTAGGTTATACAATATCCGCCATGTTGTTTAACCGGATGGCTGCCACAGACGTCTTAAGACGCGAACTTTTCCGTGAAAAAATGATATCTTTGGTCTTTCTAATTATCAGTTGATAATGCTCGTCATGAGCGAAACCGGTCCTGATCCCTTAAATTTTATGTTGAATAAGTATTACAAATGATTTTTTACTTATAATAAAACAATGGTTAAACAGATGCCATTAAAATTTTTGAAAGCATTGAATGACTTAATTGTTAAGCTTTATAAATAGGTTTTAATGACAATTCTCAACCAATGTTACTCTACTGTTTCATAAGAGATTATCAGGGTCGATTTGAAGGGATCAAACTAGCAATCATTCGTTGCTTGGCAACTTGTTATTAAGAAATGTCTTAAATCATTCAAATAATCTATTCAAAATCTGTTTGAGGCACTTCCTAGGCGTATAACACGTCAAACCGATATCAGTAAAATCCCATATAGTCAATCGATTGATAATGCTGATGTAAGAACGGTTAACTACACACTTGAAACTCACGATTACTTTAAAAACAAGTCCAATTTATCTAAAACATTATTCGAAATCAAGGGTTTCGATTAACATACCCCTTTGTAAGACTGGCAATTAACCCTAGCAACATATTGAAGTCGCAAATTGAAGACAGTGACTGCAAACTAGTTCGTGTACCAGTACGACAGGTTATAAATAGTCTTAAATAATATGAAACGTTATTTTATGATTAATTTATTGATCAGCAATACTCGGTCCGTAGTGCAGTGGTTAACTTCGTTGGCTTCCATGACGGACTACCCAGGTTCGAGTTCCCGTACGAGCAAATTTTTTCAATTGATAAATCGATACTGGTCGAAGGCATGGGTTTTTGTGTTGTTAAAAATGGCTTCTCTCTTTTCTAATCTTAAAATCGGTGCGTTGTGACATCATTTAGCTTACCACTAGCCCTCGTATCCTTTCAATACCTGGTCTCTTCGAAAAAGAGACATTGAATAAACATGTTCAGATAAACTCGGCGAGGATTCCAAATGCTCCAAGCTGGGAGCGGATATGGTTAAAAAAAGACTTTCAGTTTTATAATAGTTCGTTGAATTAAAACTGGGGCACTGGTAAGTAATAAATATTGTAGGAATTACTGTTAGGCTCGTAGTTAAGTGACAACGCCGTCGGCTTTGGTTGCAGAGCGCGCGGGCTTTAATTCTAGTGCGAGCAAAATTTCATTTCTAAATCGAATTACTGATTATGTTTAGAGCCGTGAATGCCTGTGTTGTCAACCTGATCCTTAAAACGGGACTTAATAAGAGCGTTTTAGATACATGTCCATGAAGTCTGTTACGTTAACCAACGACGATGACCACTGCACCTTCAAAAACAATAGCTTAAGTAACTGAGAAACAAACAATCATCGTTGAAAATTTATGATTTAGACTCGTGATGTAAACTCCATCACGAGTCTGTCACTAACTCCTCATTGGGAATGAATGGAGTACAAAAATACGTTTTTAAATATTTTTAGCTCTTCAATTTTTAAATTTCGACCACATGCAAAAGTGCGAAGATCAAGGCCGTTTTCACTAATAAAGAGCATTTTCAAAATAATGTGGCTTGTTAAATTAAAATATTTCCTTTCCACCAAGAAGTCACAGTTAAAGTAAGAATCCATGTGTATTGATTTTATTTCAAGCATATTTCTGCTTGTTCGACATTTAAAAGGACATGACGTGTAATGAACCATTAAATTAAAATTCAAATTGAAAAGATATTGGGTTTGGTTAAAGGTTAATTAATATTTATTAAACAATGAAATGCAAATTATCAAAGGTTTTCTAGAAAGGTTTTGAATGTCTTACCTTAGTTGAGAGAAGCTAACTTTGAGGTTGAAAGCCCATCAAATGAGCTAATTAGAAAATGCGTTCTAAGAGGCACACAACTAAGCCTACCCTGCACCCTACGATAGGGGTATTACCTTGATAAGTCGACTTGTCAACTCGTCTTCAGTGAACGCCACTTAGAAAATTAATTCGGCCACTGGAATTAGTGAGAAATCATTAAATAATTTACCGCTTAATTTTACAGGGAGAATCTTAAGGAATTGGTATTTGTGTGGTTTTTAGGTGCCAATTCTATATTCACCCGGTCAATGTCGTTGGCTACCGTGCCAGACAACCTGGGTTCGACTTCCGGTACGAGCAGATTTTTTCAGTCGATAAATCGATTCTGCTCAGAGGCAATGGGTTTTTGTGTTGTTAAATCTCTTCCCACCTTTCCGATCCCAAAAAGCGACGCAAAGTGACAGCGATTAGATAATTACTAGTCTTGTCCCAGTATTCGTATCATTTCCATCCCTGCTCTCTTAGAAAAAGAGAGGTTGAGCAACTGAGCGGCGAACAGTTCTCGTAGAAAAAAAACCATATGCTGAGATAAACTCCGAGAGGAGTCCATATGCTAACAGTATTTATTAAATACTAGTATTGCTACCCGGCGTCGCTCGGACTAAGCGACCAATAATTATTTAATGTTATATCATTCGACATAATTATATCACAAAATCTAACATACAAAATAAAATCACAAACATTATTTAATTTGATGACAGCCTCATTCTCGCCCATTTAAATGTCCAAATTCAAGGAAAAAATCTAATTTGCTGTCAAAGAAATGTCAAACCTTCACGTAAATAATAAACATTATTATTAATAATAAAAGCCGGGAAAAGTTCTGTAGAAGACTAATTTATTACATTTTGACTAAATGTCTTCGCCGATAAAACTTTAAACATATTTTCTTTTATATTCGTTTTTATGGCAACTTGCAACAACAATGCAAAAGGGAATTACAGACCCACATACATACATACGCCGTTTCGATATTATATATAAGATTACTATTCAATGTGTTTTTATTTATTTGAATGATGCCTTTCCACCAATAAGTGACAGTTAATACTTTACAAGTGAAAGTATGAATTGCTTGTGACAAGTCATAATCTCCAAGTAACAATGTATGACTGATAAAAATAATAACTCATTTTTAGTACTTTTTCCACATGGGATTTATTTCATCAGGACCGGTTTCGCTCATGTATGCTCAATACGTGGAATAATCAAAGTTATCTTAAATTTTATATTAAAATGAACTTCCAAAAGTTACCGCCGAAACCATCGAAAGCATCTTGTGGCTGTTTCAGTATACAATGAAGATTTCTTGACCCGAATATACCACCAATGAGCTGGTTGCAAGATTAGCCAATAAAAGAAGTGGTCTTGTAGCGACTATCAAACGTATACGACATACTTTGGTTACATTTTCTACAGTGAAAAATACGACTTTAGCCCATTGTGCTATAAAATAGCGAGAGTACGTAGAAGAAAGTTTACTTGGTAATGAAACGCATTTTAGGGGTTCAATTTACAAGTAATCGGTGATTGAATACAGCTGGTTAAATAATAAAAAGAAGTGCATATTGTAAATTTCGCCAGACAAAATACAATTAATTGTCAAATTTGAATTTTTTGAATTTTGTACTTTTCCGTGAGTTTTGTCGCTAACGACCCGGGTTTCGCCTTTCGGCATCTTCAGGCATTCTAAGTGCACGGATGTACTTGAACTGACACGTAGTAAACAGTTTGTATCGTTTATATACAAAAATATAAGTAGATCACTAAGTTAAAAGGTTATTAAAATGTAAATTAGCGAAATTTTAATGAATACAAGTTTCAATGATTTAAGTGGGTTTGTTATAATTATGGGGATTTTTGAAAATATTAATGACCAGATGATAACATAAGAATATTTAAAATAAATCTAGTGTCCTATCCGACCTCTCGTTAATGAGTTGATTGATTTCAAGCCTTTGAACTAATATTAATGATAGTAAGTGAATTGATATTTAATAATAGCAAGTGCTTGAATTGTAAATAAATGACAATAAATTAAAAATAACAATTATTTAAAAGGGTATAACAATGGCGAACTAGGCAAATAAAGTTGCTCGTTCAAAATTGGCAGACCGTTGAGCTGAGCTCGATTAATCTCTAAGATTTCTTGATAAAATAGTTTAAACTCGCCCCTGTTAGTATGTAACAAATCAATGCCTGAGTCAAAATTAAACGTGTGGTTTTCAAGAATTAAATGGTTGGCGAAGGTGGAGGTATCTTTTTTTAAGCGAAAAGCGCCTAAATGCTCAGCCACTCTTATATTTAAGGTTCTAGCAGTTTTACCAATATAAAATCTGGGACACTCACTACACTGTAAACTGTGCACTGTGAAAGAAAACGTGGTTTCATTAAAAAATGATTTTAAAACAAGCCAAAATAAAGTTGGAAAAAAATGATTTAGTGCACTATCATAGTTGTTACATTATTTTAAATTATCAATCACAAAACTCTTGCAACAGGCGTTGCATGTGGCTTTGTTCATCGCTATCATTATCAAATAATGATGAAACATTTATGCAAAAAGAGTTTGTTTAAATTGCAATATAAGAATGTGGTCGATGGTCAACATACTAACGATTTCTCACATTAAAATTCTATATAGTAAAATAAAAATGAGCTTATAGCAGTGGTGCACAAGCTTTTTGAGAGATGGGGCAATTTATCCATTTAAAATTTTTCGCGGGCAGCAAAGGGTAAAAGTGAAGAAAAATATTGATGTATTATTATACTAAATGAGATATAAATTTCATATTTTATTTTTAAATTAATAATTACATAATTTTATCAGCAACTTCGATCCTTTTCCGTTCCACATTACGTGCAGATTTGCACAATGGGATTTCTGACACTGTATACTGGCAGCAAGCATTTTGATGTCGGATTCAATGTTTGTGGTTGCTATCCTCAGTACAGCACTGAGATTATCATTGTTCAAGCGGTTTCTGTGTTGTGACTTATTTAGTTTTAATATGGAAAATGCTTGCTCGCAAATGTATGTGCTTCCAAAAAGACTTGCACAAAGCGCAGCCTTTTTACGTAGGGTAGAAAACTGCTCTTCGGGGAGATATTTGTAAAAACTCTGCAGATCGCCTTCCTGATATTTCGATCTCAATTGATCGTTGTTATGCAAATCGATCAACTCTAGTTGCAATGATGAATCGGCCTCATTGATGGATACTGAGAAGGGGTTGATTTTGAGCAATAAAAAACATGTTTTCAATATTTCCGAATAATAACGGCTAAAATACTCTCAATTTTAAAAAATCACCCGGAAAGTAGATATAATGCTTTTCTATCTTTAATTATTAACCATTAGCACCTTAAATATAAGTTGTATCAAAATTAACAGACGGGAAAATTTTACAATAAAAATGAGACTCATAGAGACAGAAAATATTGTAGTAGTAGGTATAGCGATGATTCTTAATAACACTGAAATACATTACGAATGCAGAAGTGAACATGTCACTGACGTGAACAAACTTTCGCGGGAGCTTTTACGATGCAAATACCAAATGACTACTAATTATTTGGTCAGTTTCTAATTCGATAAATGGTCAGTTGTAAATACTTAAAACGGTCAGTTAAAAATAATAAATGGTCAGTTAAAATAATAAATGGTCAGTTAAAATAATAAATAGTCAGTTAAAATAAAAAGAAAAATTCATAAATTTGCCTATTACGACCATATTTGATAAAATTCACAAGCTGTCAAACTAAATCTTATCATTTTTAATAAATAACTAACCATTAAAATATATTACTGACCGTTTTATTTAATAACTGACCACATTCACACTGATACAATGACAACTGACCGTTTATAATATTAACTGACCATTTTGATTTTTAACTGACCATTTATTTATTTAACTGACCAAAACTTGAATTAGTTACTGACCCATTAAATACATGCTATACTAAATTCGGAAAACAAATGTGATGCTTATGTCTTCACGATCCAATTTTTGCTGTATTCTTAATTGACGATGATGAACTTTGGTGAATTAGTCATTACAACCAAAATGAAATGACGAAGCTAATAATTGATAAGCTTCTAATGTACCAAGTGATGTTGTATCATATTTGATCAGAGCTGAGAACAGAAACGTTTTACATATTTTATGACGCGTATTGCTTAGAAGTGACTTGAAGCCTCCGTTGGCTGATTAAGAATGCATAATGCGGTGATCAGCACAAAGGAGTTATCTGATAATCGTACAGCTGGTGATTATTTGCAATATATAATTGAGGATTTCGGCTAACGGAGTCAAAGCATGAAGGAATTTCAATATAAAATTTGAATCTTTTGAATTTAAGTCAGCTTAAGTTCAGTCGAAATGACTGAATATGCCAAAAAGTTAAAACATGGTTCGTTCACGATGAAACTTATGGACAAGTTAAAAATTCTAACGATTAAAATTTTCAATATTTAAACTTTTTTTAGATAAAATAATAAACCATATTTTTTTAATCATTAGAATCAGCCGATTAGGGATAGCTGGAGCAACCTTTAATTCAATGCGGAAAGTCTGGGACTCACAGTTGTACTCAGTCAGAACCAAGTGCCACTTATTCAATACATGCAAAATGACTGTGCTGCTTTACGGTTGCGAGTCATGGCACATCTAAAAAAATTCTAAAAAAATATACAAAAATCGACAGTTCCTATTATTATTATTCATATTTTAAGTCACGTAATTATTCATGAAAGAACACAACGTGTACGCGTTGATGTTCATGACAGACTGGCGTAATCGAAACTGTGAGCCCATGCGCTTACCTATGTATTTTAATGTAAAAAGCATCCAAATTCATCAAAAACTTCGCGACAGCCAAAGGGCTAAATCGAGATCGAGAACTCACTGTAACACAAAGAAAACTTGATTTATTGTCCATTTTAACTTGATATTTGGAACACATTTAATTATTCTACTGTCTAAAGTATCTTTTTTTTAAAGTGGCAGATCTTTTTTTACAAGTGACCTTTATTCTTTTTGTTGTGAATTTTATTGTATGTAAATATATCAAGTGGAAAATTTGTATAATAAATATTTTCAATAAATAACATCGTAAAAATATGTTTTATCTCCTAAATCATGAGCTTGCTTACATTTATTTTATTTTCCCTCGTAATATTACGCAGAAAATTATCCTTTTGAATAAAATTATTATTGTAGGCAAATAAAAATAGCACGGATAGTAGAATAATGGAAGAGGTAGATAACAAATCATTTTCAATAAAAAAAAACACAGTCATAACCCATCCGAATGCTTCAGTCGCGCTATCTCTTTCCAATCAGTTTCGACTCATTTATTTTTCTATTTTCTTTTATTCTTTTTTCAAACCAAATAAAAACAATTTCATCTTTTTCATCGGTAGCTTACTTGTTAGAGCAGCTTTTGACAACCTTTTACTTACGCGATATATAGGGTATTTCAATAGGGACGCTCAAAATATGTTACTTTGTCCTGCTGAGTAGATTATTCATTGTTTAGTGGCCAAATTTGAGTCAACCAGTTTGGTAAATAATCGGCCAACACCTACCTGTACGTCATCAAAATACAATATCTGGTGAAAACATTGCTGCTGTGTGTGAAAGTGTACAGGAAAACCCAAGGCAGCTTATTTCTCGTTGTTCACAAGAACTTGGCTTTTCTGCGACTTCAACTTGGCGAATTTTGAATCGGGCCTTATGTCTGCACCCGTATAAAATCCAACTAACCAAGGAACTTCAGGTAAACGACCGCAGACAACGCCTGATTGGGTTCTGGAGCAGTTGGAAGTTTACCCAAATTTGTCAAAAAAGTCAACTTTAGCGACATGGCCCATTTTATAATGAATGGACATTGGCAGACATTTGATGCTATATTCCATATTTAATGCCGTAAAATATACTTACAAATGAAATTAAAAATTAGTCGAAATCTCACAAACAACTTGTTTTATTTACATTTCAAAACTAAGCGTCCTTATAAAAAGATCCTTTACATTTCTTTTAGAAAAATCAATTACCAGTGCCATAATTGTCTTCAATTCTTGATTGCGATGTTAATTCTAAATATTTTATCTCAAATTCCAACAGCTCGTTAACGAAATATGACCGAAAAAACATGGACATTGTTAAATTGCAATTAATTAAACATTGGAAAATTAAGCAGGGATGTGTAGTCGTTGAAAAAAAGTTCGTGAATAATGGAATTAAAATGAACATTTCAGACTGGCTTTGACATTTCACAGCCCCTTTCATATATTGACAGCCCCATTCTCGCCCATTAAAATGTCCAAATTCAAGGAAAAAATCTAATTTGCTGTCAAAGAAATGTCAAATAATACCTTCACGTAAATAAAAACATTATTATATTAATAAAAGCCGGGAAAAGTTCAGTAGAAGACTTATTTATTACATTTTGACTAAATGTCTTCGCCGATAAAAAAATCAAACATATTTTCTTTCATATTCGTTTTTATGGCAACTTAATGACCAACAATGCAAAAGGTAATTACAGACCCACAGACATACATACGCCGTTTCGGTTTTATATATGTACTACTCGATACTCGAGTAATTGGAGTCTCGACACACACATTGATAACGAAACAAATTTACCGTCGAAACTTTCGCGAGCGAAATCAATTCGTTTGTTTGAACTTGCAACAACAATGCAAACGGGAATTACAGATATACATCCCCCGTTTCGGTTTTATATATAAGATAACAATAAAATGGATTTTAATTCAATTCAATGATTGGTGAAAAAGTCGATTATCTAGACACAAGATTTTTTGTCTTGAAACCATACAAACTATTCACTGCACGTTTTTTTTCTGAAAAACTTTTCAAAAGAGTGATTTAAGAATACAAATTTTTTTAACATTGTGTCACTAATATTAAGATAAAGTGGCAGTGGTGGTCGACTGTTTCACCCAGCGGCCAGGAAAAGTTAAGGTGTCTGTTAAGTCTCCAGGGAAGCTTTTCCTAGCTGGCGTTCCTCTGCTTAACCTTTGCTTACAAATCCACGACGCCCCAATGATGTTATTCAGGAGTCTCGAGGCAGAAATCGAAGTCGTGCATTAGTTACCCCATTCTCAAGGGAATCCTGACGCTACTGGTGCAAAAAGAATTATTGCACACAGATTTGGAGTTATTGTCCATTTAACGGAGAAATGTTATCGTTTCCATCGTTTTAACGGAACATTACTGTAACATAACAGTAATGATTGCATAAAAAACATTGTAAAGCGAAAAAAATAATTTAAATAACAATTTTGATAATCAAGTCATTGCCACAATCAATATTGTTTTCTTGATTGAGTAAGCATTTACTTGGTAGAACTCCATTATAATACGGTAAGAAAAATAACAATGTATTTTTCTTCTGCATAAATTTTATATATTTGTTGATAGCTATTTCGGCTAACGCCTTCGTCTAGTTGCAATTGTACTGACAATTGTGCTTGCAAATAAACTGTCAAGCTATTGTCTGAAGACTTGGAAATGCAAATATTATATGACAATATAATTAATAATTCGAAACGTATTCAGAACATTGACCAATTTACCATTAAATAGAAATCAAATTTTCATTCTAAATTTTAGATGGGTGATATTTTTCACTCTCCTGAACAATTGCAAAAGTATAACTCGTAACGTTTTTGAAATACATGATTTAAATATTGTATACACCTCAAAAGCTTTCCTATATATAGTTATAATTTAATCTCAATGAAAATTATTATATAGAATAAACCATAATATCTAAAAGTTTCCTGGAAGATCTGATATATTATACGGTTTGTTAGTTGAAAACACTCTCTAAATTAGTGTGCAAATATATAAACGTATCTATAACTGACACGTGTAAGCGGCTTAAGCTTTTACAAGCTAAACTATCAATACTATTAATTTAGAATTTAGATAATACACAAATAAGTTGTTTTGAAATCCAGTGGCGTCACATTCGTAGTAAAAAATGATTTTAATAATTTAATATAACTACAAGTCTTTTAATTTTACCACGTGTTAAAGCTTTTGAGTGATTATCCTTCAAATTATTTATTTATTTATTGGTAAAAAATATTATACTTGCCATTACAGCTGACGCCAATGTGCTATGCATTTGACAAATTTAATAATAACATCACATAAAATATTACACAAAATTACAAAAAAAATGAAACAAAACATATTAGTTACATGAAAAGAAAACTCCACATCAACAGGCAGTGCAATCATCAGCCGAACAGACCCCGGACTGGTGACTTAAAAAAACCTACGTGACAAACAATTTCTAATTAAGAAAATTGATTGGCTTTGGCTATGGCTACGTAGGTAAAAACTGGGAGCATGCTAGCTTATATGTCATATTTGAGCATCTTTTAGATTTCTATTTTTAATATCTCCATAGGTAAGTTGACCTCTTGAACTGGCTTCACTAAGGGCTCGCCACTTTAGCGATCGAGACCCCTTGCTAGCAGCGATAGGAAGGGAATGCAACTTGAATATAATAATATAGCTTACAGACGAAGGAGACGGAAGAACTTTTATGTTAGAATCAAAGTTCTTCCCGACAAATAATAATATTAAAAAATAAAAATAATAAAACATTTTTAAAACTTTTTACACAAAAAAAAAAATTGTGATCACGACCGGTTTCGCTCATGGCGAGCATTGTCGACTGATAAGAAATACAACAAACAGTGATAATTACAAGGTGTGACAAACAAATTGGTATTATAACTAAGCAAATAAATTGAAGCAAAATGTAAGAAAAATAGTTTATAATTAAAATGTTGAAGACCACTTAGCAATGCAATCTAATATAGTAGTATAATCGAATAGTTGTAATAGCTCGCATTGCTAAGTGTTATTTTTTATTAATTATAATCTATCTTTCTTACATTTTGCTTCAATTTATTTGCTTAGTTATAATACCAATTGTTTGTCACACCTAGTAATTATTACTTAAACTTTGTATGAATATCACTGTTTTGTTGTATTTTTATTCAGTTTACAATGCTCGCCATGAGCGAAACCGGTCCTGATAAAAGTACTAAAAATGTTTTATTATAATGCCATTCCACCGTTGACAGTGAGCCCAGTGAGACAGTGATTTCAAGCGGAAATAGAAAATATTTCGTATGACTTAATAGTTGATGCTTCGTAGCTGGAAAAACCATCAGATAACAAATGGTTACTTCAGGTAATTAAAATACACCTCAATTATTTCAATGCCTCTCTCGAGATACTTAGATTACTCAGTACTACAGTTGGGTCCTTGGGCACAAGGTAAGGCAACGATATAGTCCTTTGGAGTAAGTTAGTTCACACGCCACTGTAAGCTACAGATGTATTCACATATTATGTTAATTCATCGTAACTAACTCTGCGAAACCGCACACGAACTGTCAAACGGTGACATCCTTTGAGTGTCTCCCCAAGGTTTGTATAACCCTTATCAACCACACGAGCGCTGCTAGTATACACCGCATCCAACCCGTCGTAGCAAAGTGGTATTACGTCCGTTCTTTTTGTTTGATTTCCAACCCTTTGCGGTTTGTACTTTTCTACTTTCTGATCCAGTTTTGATACGCGCTCTTCCTTTATTGAAATATGTATGTGTTTTAGTATAATATGTATACAGTGTCTCAGAAATGATGGGTATGTACAAACGTAACATAATGATAGATCGTTTAACCCTTTATAGGGCAAATTAAATATTATGAAAATCGAATTTAGACGATATTTTAAAATATTTATTTACCATATAAAGAAATATATCAATTTTTCTGTCAGAAACATCAATATTTTCTTTGGTAAATACATTGACCAATTTATATATTTTTTAAGTCAACTGTGCGATATTGAAGTTGGAGATTTTTCCATTAAAACGTGACGATAAAATGTTGCTAAGACAACAACAGACTGATAATTTACAGGATTTTTTTTATAAATGTATGTTTATTTGTATATGAAATGATTATAAAAATAGTTTTCTCTAAAAATCGCAAAAAAGCCTTCATAATTCAGGTCCAAATGCAATACGGTGCTCCAAAGCTGTTAGTTGCGCGCACAAACGGCCAATTGTTAATTTAAAGACTCGCGGATAAAGACATTGATTTACGGGAAACAACGCAAACCTTTCCGCCATTTGACAAATTTAATGACGAAATAATATTATTGACGATGCATCGAGATACAAATATTGACTTTATTAAGGGTGGTATTGGATATTTTGACTTTAATACGAGTGGCTAATATATTAACCAATTTCAGCCTTTACCCTATAAAGGGTTAAGTAAGATAAAACGTACAAAGTTACCTAGCTATAAAACCGTTTCTTTCAAGTAAAAAAGCCCTACTTCAACATATGGTTACGTAAATCATAAAATTTTGATTTTTTATATTGGAAGCATGTGAAATCGTTTTTATACGGTTGATAAAGTGCGAATCCTTGCATTGAATCCGCATCCTTCAATTAAAAAAAAAATAGCACATTTTTTGTTTATTGATTGGATCAGCATTTACTTGGTAGAACTCTATTGTAACACGGTGAAAAAATTTCAATTAATTTTAGTTCTAGATTTATTCTTAGATATGTGGCTGACAGCTATTTTTGCCAACACCATCGCCAGAGCTTGGCTTTAGCTTACATTTACTTACATATCAATCTTATAGGATACACATTACATTATCTGTTTTGTTATAGCATTCTAATTTTATTTTGTAATAATACATTATTAAATGTGACAAATTGATTTCATCATAATACTAGCCGGTACCTGGCAAGCGTTGCAATGCCACTCAATGGAAGAAAGTGTTTGTGTTTATTGAAGTGCTTTCAGATGCACAATATTTTAGATAAATATTTTCGATTTAATTTCAATGACGCTTGCTGTTTGTGTTTTGCAGATTGTCAATACGCGCCACCTACTGAAAGTTAATTGTATTATGCCTATAGCCTTTACGCAAGTGCAACAATAAGTTGTCAAAATGAACGGTATGGCAGCGCATAAATATGAAAAAATAGTGATTTTTATATAAAAGACCTACTATAAGCTAATTTTACTTTGCCATTAAACTCCGCGCAAGTGCAAGTAAAATGTTTGTCAACGGTATGGCAGAGCATAGGGTGCGAGCAAAGAAATTTTCTTTCGCAAAAAAAAAATATAAATTACACAAAACACCTAGTATTAGTTGATTTTACTATGCCTATAGCCTTCGCGTAAGTGTAAGTAATGAGTTGACAAAGTTTTATCGCAATCGGATGAACGGTATGACAACACATAAAATACGAAAAAATAAGCAAAAATTGATTTTTATATATTAGATTTATGTAGAGCAAAAATGCATTGCTATTTTTGCACCGTGCTATAATGAAGTTCTACCAAGTAAATGATAATTCAATCAATGAATATTCGGTATTTATTTTTCTAAAGCCTTCGCGTTAGAAAATCATTTCTTGTATTGTGCACGCACCATTGCTTATTTTGCTTTACGCAGCCTTGACAAGAAAACGAATCAGTGTTTGTAATTGAATAAGTAATTATGTTTGACGACTTTAAAATCCTTGCCTTTATAAAAGTTAGAAATGCTTTTTATGTAAGCAAAACAAAGGCATTGGAGTATCTTATTTTAAAATTTTCGGAGATAATCGAAAAAAGATATCGCAAAGAGAAGAGAGCTCAATGAACTGAAATTGTAGCCTGAAAGGTTTGGTGCTAAGAAAATATTTTGTATTTCTTCGGATATGTTATACAGAGTTCGAATTCCAATACGGATAGTTTCATAAATTCATTTAAAATTCGATTCATTGGTTTAGCGCACGGTTTGTCAACATAGTCCGTACTAGAGACTCCAATTACTCGACATATCAACTACTCGAGTACCGAGTAGTAAAATTTTAAAATACTCGAGTACTCGAGTATACTCCAGTAGTTTCAGATGTAATAAAATATATATATTATTAATTTGAATTTGTGTATATTAATAGAAGATAAATACATAAGGATGGTTATTTAATTTCATTAATACATTTATTTCAATTTATACAACATATATTTCAACAAAAATAGAGAATGAAACGTCTCAAATTTTAAATTGGTTAAGTTTTGTTTTTATAATTCCCGCAGTAGAAAAACTCTGGATGATTATTACTTAAACGAGTATTACTCGAGTATTTTTCAAAATACTCGAGTATCGAGTACTATAAAAATAGACGAGTATACTCGAGTATCGAGTACTCGATACTCGAATTGGAGTCTCTAGTCCGTACTACCTTCTGATGGGCGGTGAAGGGCGGTGGACAATTATTGCTTTTATCCCAAAATCATTCAAAATTTTGCTTCTGTTTATCGGCTTAGCTTCACCCATGGACGAAATTAGAAAGTAAAACGTGCCTAATTGCAAATTCGTAAAATTACAAAAACTGACAAAAGCCGTAAAATTGGAGAAACGATCCTACATTTAAGAATTCATAACCACTGCAATGCACATGGATGGCAGTCATTTTTTTTGCAATTTAATGTTGGTTATAAAAACTTGATTTTTCAAATCTAAATTTCTTCTTGAAATCGAGATCGATTACACAATTGATCCTGTAATAAACCTGGTCTCCTATTCTCTTATACTCTTTTCAAAAAAATTAGTGTGTGATTTTTATTGAAGCCTTCTTTTAAAAAACCTCTTAGTGCATTTGACACAAACAGATATATACATACAGTATAATGCGTGTTTTTATGATTGTGTGTTATTCATAATTAAAAAATACAACAAATTGCTTTTTAACTCAGAAAGTGGCGCGTGTGTCGTACCATTGACAATCAGCAAAAGACAAACAGAAAATTTCAAACGGAAAATGTCATCGATACCGTTCAATGTTAGTGAAATCAAATCCAAACTATTTATCTAAAATATTGTGCATCCGAAAGCACTTCAATAATAGAATAGTGCATCTAGTTTTAAATAAGTAAATAAAAGTTGGAAATTAGTCTTCATTTATAAATTACGAGTATTTTTCAAGTTTACGAGTCTCGAGTACTTGAAAATGGACGATTCTTCTCGAGTTACGAGCATTCGATAGTCGAATTGGAGTCTCTAGTGACGACACAGTATTTGTGCGAATTTTTAACTGGTGAAAACACGAGAATTTTAACGTTCTCATCGAACTGTTCAAGACTAAATGGTGCTTACATCATTTTTAAGGAGAGCAAAAAAAGGAAATCAGTCTGACAAGATAGTTTGATAGGTAAAAGCTTTAACATAACCTAGTGCTTCCGGTCTCCTTCGTCTCAAATCTATTTTTTCATATTCAAGCTGCATTCCCTTCCCATCGCTGTTGACAGTAGGGCGCGATCACTACAGTCCAAGAGGTCAGCTTAATTTTTCTTTTAACTTATGGAGGGGCATTGAGAAGAATGGCTCTCGGTCTATAACGATTCACTGTTCGAGAGATCGTTGGGTTACAGTGATGACCCACTGCCTTGTGAAACTTTTAAGAGGGTTCACGAACGAGCTCGTGAATAGTGGTTGTACGTACATCTCTTTGTTTCGTGAAGATGCAGCTCTAATATATTACCACATCAACGAATGTATAATTGAGAACATATTATGAAAGTAAACTATAAACTATAAACACTTTTTTTCTTCCAGTGGCATTGCAACGTTTTCCAGGTACCGGCTAGTATTATATATTAAAAGAAACGCAAAACTTTCCTATATTTTTCATTGGACACAAAGTTACCTGCAAAATAACGAACGCCTAACTTCAATCTTTGATAAAGTTAAGGGTTCAGAAAGTATTATCCCTTATAGGGTGAAGATTGCTCATTGTGGATTGATAAAAAAATATATAAATCCAACCCGTTTAGACCCAAAGGCGGCGACTGACTTTTCTGTTTACATTTTAATGCGGCCTCACGTGGTTCGGCGTAAATAGATTTATTTCCACGGTTTTCCCCAAATAACGTTGTTAATATTTATCCGGTTCGGGTCGTGTGAAGTCTTTTTTGGTTCCACGGGACGCCTATGAGTAGGCGACACGGTGGATTTAAAATGTACTCTATCCAACCAATGGACAAGTGTACAAAGCAAAATTAAAACGATTTTTTACTTTTTTTTTTGCAAAGCATTAAGATTATTTAAATAGTGTGGCGTACTGTATTTAAGTAAAGCTCTTTTTTCATGCTAAGCACGGTAATGTTATATGGTACCCGCTCTGACAAAAAATGTTTGGTTGAGCTTGGAGCTATTTATACAAAAATACTCTTTGTTTTTCAGTGTCATTTGTCTGGCATAACACAAAATTTCATTTATTTAGACATTTTCTTTAAAAAAATAGACACAAGAAGTTAGAATTTTATATATAAAAATCAATATTTATTTGTTTGTTCATACTCTATGCGCTGCCATACGGTTCATCCGATTGCATTGAAACTTTGGTCATTTGCTGTTTAGACGCCCGAGAAGGTTCTTGCGTTCCTAAATCGTTCATCCGATTGTGATAAAGTTTTGGTGATTTGTTGTGTGAAGGCCCACAAAAGCTTTTTAATTAAATACCTTTATGTATTAAAATAAATGTTTTTTTGTCCTCTATACGACTTTATACCGTTCATCCGATTGCGATTAAATTTTGGTGATTTCTTAATTTATAATTTAATTTTAAATTTGATAATTTTCATTTTTTCTAAACAACAAAAATACAATGTAGGGTTTTGGAGATGTGCGTGTCTTAATGATAATTATTCTTTCTTAGATATTTTTTAAAGCATTTTAAAACTGGCGATTATGATTTTAGGATCAACAGCAGAAAGTTTGCGATGTTCTATGAACTGCAGATTGAGAAATTATAATTAAAGTGACGTCAATGCTTTCGTTCCACTCTCTCGAAGCCTTTCAAAATCAAAAAAAAATCCCTTTTTCTTCGGTGTCGAGTTCATAACTCTGACAAACTCAAGACTACCATCCTGCATACTCTCAATTTTCTCCTACGTGGTCGTTACCAAAGCCAAACCCTTTTTTAACAGAAATCGTTTGCCACATAGGTCATTTTAGTCACCATTCACAATGGCCGTTTGGCTGATCAATGCACTGCCTATTGAAATAAAAATTTCATCCGTGAACTTGTTGTTTTATTTTTTCTCTTGTTATTTCTACATTGTGTCTTTAATGTCATTTTCCGTTGAATGATTGTTATTTCATTATGTTTTATGTGCTGACTTAAATATATTTTTCAAGTGCGTGGCGCATTGGCATTTGCTGTAATGCCACAATTTGTCGAAATAGTATTCATATAACTTTTGCCAGCCTGAAGGCGAAGCAGTCGATCACCACTGCTCCTTTATCTTCAATATATTTCTTAATATTAGTGATACACTGTGTAAGCTTTTGGTATTTTTAAATCATTAAAAATGTGGTTCTAATTGACTAGTTTCGTCGCAATTAAATAAAAAAGAACATAAGTCAGATTTTTATTGGCCGAAAACAATTTATATTGTCGCTACCAATTGTCAGGCTTGAAACTTCACTGTCCGTAGGCGATAAGATAACGTTATATTATTTCGAACGCGTCTCTTGCAACGAAAATTCCAAAGCAAATGGATGCTTTTTACATTAAAAGGTCAGAAGTCGCGTTCACAGTTTTGATATCACCAGTCTAGAATAAACAAGAATACGATCAGGTTGTCTCATTCATGCGTGACTCAACATATGAAATTATCGATTTTCTTTTTTTTAACGATGTATAAAGATACGCCAAAGTATAAAATGACATTTTTTTAATGCAAACTATACCAATAAAGCCAAAACACTAGGGTATTTTTAGTCCCCTCTTTCGATCACAAGCTATTTTTAAGGACCATCTTTCGAGAGTTAAACAAGATTTTTTTTGTGAAACATGACGCTTTCGTAATACAAGATTATTTAGTATTAAAGTTTTTTTCAGATGAGTATATCATATTGCTAAGAAAAATGTTGCACATTGACGAAACAAAGCGTGGTATTACTTTAAGCAAACATGACACACATAAAGCACTTCGCAAAAAGACATCGCCTTCTTTTTCACCGAAAGTGGAATTGGAACAGCATTGAATCAACCCGTTTATATGTGTCAGTGAATATTTAATGAGGTAGGAAATGGATGAGTGTGCTCGGCGCAACACTGAAACATATGTTTTCACTTAACACAGCCTGCTGGAAGCATCCATGTTCTACGCTGGAAAAAGCTTTTAAAATGGCGGTACACGGTTCTGCGCGATACACGACAGACATGACAATTTAAAATATGGCGGTACGTGTTTTTCTCAAGGACCCATGTTGTACGGAAATATATTTGAATTTATATCTTAAATCAGCCGAGGAATAAAGAAGTAGATGAATCTTCTCAAATCGCATTGGTGTTAATAAAAAAGATACGTGCTATACACAAACATTTAGGTAAAAATGTATCACATAGGTAAGTTTATTTTATCCATTAAACTCCAATCTTAACATTAAAATAAAATTTAATAAATAAACAACACTATTTGCGAACTACTTTTAAACCTTATCAACTGAAGTGGTGAGCGAAGCCGTTCGCGATCTTCGTGAGCACAATATAATATTTTGAAGTCGAATTGCAAAAAGTGTTTTGTTTATTAAAATATTATAATGCTTTTTCACCAAGATCAAAATGGTTAAAATATAAAAAGTAAAAAATTTGAACGAAGTCGTCTTCACGAAAACTGGTTAGCACTCAAAAACTTACACAAATATAATACTAGATAGTAAATAATATAAAACACAACATGATAAATATTCGGGATTTGTCGGCTTAACTCGGGACAGTCTCGCTCAAATAGGGACGCCTGGGAGCCCTAATTTTAATACATCGTAACCTTACTTTGAAAAGATTCTAATATGATATGTTTGACTGAAATAATCTTTTAAATCTGTCGAAAAAGCTTGTATTTACCGCATTCTATCATATATGTATATGAATTTCAGAATTCTATATGGTTGAAAAATGTAGTTAGGATAATTATAGAGTTGAACTGCCACTGCACACTTTTTCTACTAAATTTATTTGACAATGTTTTAAGATTTTCATAATTAGATCTTTAGGATCATTATTTCTCAGCAAGAGTTGTAAAAAAATATGCTCAAAATAAGTAATTTGAAACATTTTTACTTGCTCATTGTTACAAGTGAATCAATCGAAACTTCAAACGCTCATATCTTAAAACAGTGTAAAGAGTAGTATGAACCTTTTCAAAGACAATTGTCATTGAAATGATATTGTTTCTACTTTGAAAACGTAAAAACAATTGCAATAAAAGCACTGATGACAGTACAAAATAGCATCTGAAATGAATACAAGTCTGTAGAAAAATTTATCGTTAACAGTGTAAAGAGAAGTAGGTATGAATCTTTTCAAAGTAAGGTGTAGACATAATAAACTTCGAATGTATAAAATCCGAAACCTCATATATGTAAGTAAATTGAATAAAATAAACAGTACCATATTAATATTGGATAGCAATAAAACTTTATGTATATAATAAAACATAATACATTCACACAAATAAAACGTTTTTACTGTGTTCGCAATATCAAACAAATTTATAGACCATTCCTTGGTTATTAGTTTTTGAATACTAGAGGAATTGTTTTCAATGCGGGGCGATAATTTCGATTGACATAAAAATAATCCAGTTTTATAGCGTTAGTTATATGCGAAGCCATTTTTTATGCTGTCCATAAATCATGAATTACGATTCGGCTAGAATACCATTCGCTGGTGCATTTTAAATCTGACAAATACCTGCTTCTGAACCTACACATGTTTGAGTTTCTTTTTTTTTTAACCATGTCTGCTCCCAATTTGGAGCATATGGACTCCTCACGGAGTTATCTCAACATATGTTTTTCTACGAAAACTGCTTGTTACTCAGTTGCTCAAGTTCTCTTTTTTCGAAGAGAATAGGGTTGGGGAAGGATACGAGGACTAGGACAGGACAAGTGATCAACTAATCGCTGTCACTATGCGTCGCTCTTTGGGATCGGAAAGGTGGGAAGGGATTTTCAATAACACAAACACCCATGCCTCTGAACAGATTTATCGACTAAAAAAATCGTAGCGGGAATCGAACCCGGGCGGTCCGGCACGCAAGTCAAAGCCGTTACCACTGCGCCAAGGACCGGACGTATTGAATTATTAGCGTAACTTTATTTACGACAAGTTACTAATTTAGGATATCGAGTGAAGGTGTTTGATGGAATTTTACTATTAAATTTGAACTTTGTACTTTTGTGCGGGTTTCGCTTTTCAACATCTTCAGGCATAGAAAAGTACAAAATTCAAACAATTGAAATTCGATTTGAAATTCCACTAAGCACAAAATCTTCAATAAAATTAAATTTCACAAATTGATAATGCTTGCAATGAGTAAAAACGGTCCTGATTTTCAATAGAATATACGTGGAATAGTATTGAAAGCTGTGTTTTATTCAAGTTCATTGGTGCACTTGAAGTGCCCGAAGATGCCTAAATGCGAAACCCGGATAGTTGGCGACAATATTCATGGACACGTACAAACTTAAAACGATTCAAAAAGGTGTCTAATTATTGTTTATTTTATAACAGACTCTTTTGAATTTTGTACTTTTTCATGCGTAAAGTCACCATTGACCTGAGATTCCTGCATTGTGTGTGTGCACGGTTGAAATTGAATTGGCGAACAATGAATATTTTGTAATAAAAATAATAACACATTTTTGGTACTTTTTCCACATGAGATTTATTTCATCAGGACCGGTTTCGCTCATGGCGAGCATTATCAACTGATAAGGAATACAATAAAACAGTGGTATTTATGCAAAAGTTATGTATGAAAACAAGGTGTGACAAACAATTGGTAAAACAACTAAGCAAATAAATTAAATCAAATTACAAGAAAAATAGACTAAAAATAAAATGTTCAAGACCTCTTAGCAATGCAAAACTAACACATTAACATTAACAAAGTAAAAGCCCAAAATTAAGTGCATTTAATAAAATAAAATAAATCTAAATGTCTGTCAACCATAATTAGATGGAAATCCCGGTAATGAGTTCAAATGAGTCAGTTCCTGTAAAAGAATATTTTGTATTTGAAGTTAAAAAATATTTTTTCTAGATAATCGAATTTATCTTAAAACATTAAATTGAAACCTTTATATTTAAGAATAAAATTTGAGTATAGTAATATTCATGTTATTTTTGTTGTATAATATTACGAAAAAAATAGATAATCGAAATTTCTAAAATCATTAAATTGAAACCATTATAGTTAAGAGTTAAATTTGAGTATAGTAATATCCATGTTATTATAATTGAATAATATTTTGAAAAAACTAGATAGAATAACGATGAGCTTTTTTTCGGTTAATAGAACGTGTTAACATCCATCAATTTGCATTCATACCTTATAACATTCCTTTTTTGTTTTAAACCCTTTTGCCAGTATACTGACGATACAATATAAGAATGAAAATCAAAGTTACAATTTTTTTGTATTCTTTTGTCTGTGGTAGAGACGCTGTCTGACATTTTGTGACGACACAATTTATGACCGTCGAAAACACATCTCGATCGTTAAGCGTCGAAAAAAAAGCTTATCCGGTCACTAGTACAGTGTTACAATTGTTAATAATGCAAAACATGTTCTGATAAGAAAGCAAATTTATTGATAAACTCATAATGATATGACCAACGTGAATATTTTTTTTTTAAAAGATTCTCTTTTTAACCAGCTGTATGCCAGAAACGTAAATATAAAATACGGTCTACAACTCCGCGAACCCAGTGCGAGAGACATATCAATAGGAAAAGTGAATGTGAAAATAGTTCAATACGCATCGAATAAAATCACTTTCGTATTCATAGCCCCTTTATATTTAATAAATAAATCAAACAGTCAAAGAATTATAATAAAAATAATAATACATTTTTAGTACTTTTTTCACATAAAATTTATTTGATCAGGACCGGTTTCGCTCATGGCGAGCATTGTCAACTGATCAGTTGAAAATGCTCGCCTTGAGGGCTGTGGAGTCGGTAAAAAAAAATCGACTCCGACTCTACAATACAACAGTGATATTTATACAAAAGTTAAGTAAGGTATGACAAACAATTGGTAGAAAAACATTTTTGGGCTTTTACTTTGTTAATGATAAGTCATATTTAATTGATTTATTATGTTTTAGTTTGCAATGCTAAGAGGTCTTCAACCATTTATTTTTCGTCTATTTTTCTTGTTATTTGCTTCATTTATTTGCTTAGTTTTTCTACCAATTGTTTGTCATACCTTACTTAACTTTTGTATAAATATCACTGTTGTATTGTATTTCTTATCAGTTGACAATGCTCGCCATGAGCGAAACCGGTCCTGATCAAATAAATTTTATGTGGAAAAAGTACTAAAAATGTATTATTATTTTTATTATCATGCCTTTCCACCAAGTATTGACAGTGAACACCTTAAAAGTGAGACAAAGAATTGCCTTTAAACCGGTTGTATGCTAGAAGCGTATATATATACGTTCTACAATTCCGTGAGCGCAGTGCCGGATATAGAAAATGCGCGTATTTATACGATACATTTTACACCCATTAATACTGGACCAGGTCGACGATTTTACTATTCAAAATTTTACACATACAGCGACATCTCTAAGAATCACAGTTCTATAATTACAGTTGATATATTTTGTATTAAAATCAATGTCATATGGGTTTTAAAGAGAGTTTATTTGTTTTACCGAAATCCGTCGCTATTTTTTTAAAGAAATCGCGGCACTCGTTGCACGACCGTTCTTATTACCCAACGGCATATAACGGGTTAATTTGATTTTAGAAAATAGGGTGTGGCGTGTGAAATTTCACTACAACAAGTATTGTATAGTGAAACTTTTCCGTACTTACCGTATGTTAGATCTTGTTAAAAACTTCTGCTAAGAAACTGTATGATACCAAGTGATAGGTATATGAAATAAGATAAAGTAACATATTTCAGATAAATAACATTAAAGGTTAATTTACGCCTAACATGTAGTTCAGCCATTTGTGGTACATCGTTACCTTACTTTGAAAAGGTTATAATTGACAGTTTTGCATAAAATTACCTTTTGGTCGGAAAATTTTGTATTTGTCACATTCTATCATATGTAAAGGGTATTTCAATAGGGACGCTCAAAATATGTTACTTTGTCCTGCTGAGTAGATTATTCATTGTTTAGTGGCCAAATTTGAGTCAACCAGTTTGGTAAATAATCGGCCAACGCCTACCTGTACGTCATCAAAATACAATATCTGGTGAAAACATTGCTGCTGTGTGTGAAAGTGTACAGGAAAACCCAAGGCAGCTTATTTCTCGTTCTTCACAAGAACTTGGCTTTTCTGCGACTTCAACTTGGCGAATTTTGAATCGGGCCTTATGTCTGCACCCGTATAAAATCCAACTAACCAAGGAACTTCAGGTAAACGACCACAGACAACGCCTGATTGGGTTCTGGAGCAGTTGGAAGTTTACCCAAATTTGTCAAAAAAGGCAACTTTAGCGACATGGCCCATTTTATAATGAATGGATATTGGCAGACATTTGATGCTTTATTCCATATTTAATGCCGTAAAATATACTTACAAATGAAATTAAAATTTAGTCGAAATCTCACAAACAACTTGTTTTATTTACATTTCAAAACTAAGCGTCCTTATAAAAAGACCCTTTATATATGAATTTCAGAATTATTTATGGCTGAGTAATAGAACTAGTAGAATTCCGGAGGTGCAGTGCAACTGCAAACTTTTTATACTAAATTTATTTGACCAAGTTCTAAGATTTTCATCACTATTTTCATCATTAAGATCATTATTTCACAGCAAGAGTTGGAAAAAAATATGCTCAAAATAAGTAATTTGAAACATTTTTACTTGCTCATTGTTACAAGTGAATTTTGATCAATCGAAACTTCAAACCCTCATATCTCAAAACAGTGTCAAAATAGTTAGAACCTTTTTAAAGTAAGATGTCCAAGTGGTACATGAAAAAAAGATACAGTTAATAATTCCTGATGAATAAAGTTTAAGCTTAATTTAAGACTAATAGATCGGCCAACTGTGGTACATTTCAAAACACCGCCAGTTCGAGTCAAAAGAAAATTAATTTAAAGTTTAAATACAGTTTATCAAAGGTCGGCAATAGTAGAAAGATCATTATTTACTGCGAACCATAGCTTAAATACAACACTAAATCAAATGTATATTGCTGTAAGCTCTAATAGAATCGAACCTTATCGTTAATAAGAGCTTTTTTAATGGTTGTTTAGAATGGCTTAAGATGCTGGCAATTTTGTTCCATCTTTATCAGACACTAAAATTTTCTACGAGTTTTACACTTAATGTTTTTTAGTATAACTTTAGTTACGATCCAATTTTCGCAGAGCGAGAACTTTATCCGATTTACTTTTTACCCAGCAACTAAACATTAAATTTCATATAATATATATTGGGTTGTTTTCTTTGCGCTTTTTTTTCAAGACTAACTTTAAGGGTCGAAAAGAAAATCTATGCGTGTTTTAACCAATTCTATATTACTTTCAATAGATAGGCGGAAGCTTTTTGAGAGTTCAATTTAATATATATTTTAAAATACTTAAGATTATTCCACGAATTGTGTAACTATTTGTGTCACGTATTTCGCTTGCGGTCCGAAGTGCAGTGGTCAATGTCGTTGTCTTTCGGTGTTGGACCACTTGAGTTCGCGTCCCAGTACGAGCGGATTTTTTCAACCTGTAAATTGATTATGTTCAAAGGCAATGTGTGTTTGTGTTTTTAAGTCCCTTCCCGCCTTTCCGAACCCAAAAAGAGGCGCGTAGCAAGGGCAATAAGCTAACCACTAATCCTTTTCTTGTCGCCTTTTCTTTCAATCCATACTCTCTTACAAAAAGAGAGAGGTTGAACAACTGAGTGAAAAGCAGTCTTCGCAGAAAAAAAATCTTGAGATAAACTCCGTGAGAAGTCCATTTGCTCCAAGTTGGGAGCGGAAATTTTTATAAAAATCGCTTCATTCAGATGCATTTTTTCCCTATGAGCTTAACCCTTCCAAATGAATGCACCTCATCGGTTGTTTCACTGCTTCGTTGTATTTCTTATCAGTAATAATGCTCGTCATGAGCGAAACCGGTCCTGATCCAATAAATTTTATGTGGAATAAGTACATACAATTTTTTTTTTATTATTTTTATTATAATGCCGTTCCACCAAGTATTGACAGTGATCACCTGAAAAGTAATTTACATTCACTTAAAACTGTAGGATAAATAACAATGTATTTTAATTCTACAGAAATTATTTATATATTTGTTGATAGCTATTCCAACTATGATTTGATTGAATGTATTCATGAAGTGTCACATTCACATTCTGTAGTTGTCACATTCAATAACTTATTATTTCCATAATAATTAATATGATGGAACAGAGGAGAAGATGTATTGTGTACCCTGTCTATGCGGGCTATATATGCTTGTTTTATTGCACGTTTAAAACATAGTTCTGACGAGGACGTAAGCCAAAATAGCTATCAACAAATATATATAATAATTTCTGTAGAATTAAAATACATTGTTATTTTTCTTACCGTATCATAATGGAGTTCTACCAAGTAAATGCCTACTAAATCAATATATTCACTTAGATAAATTGTGCAAAAAGTAGAAGTATAATGCTTTACCACCAAGTATTGATAGTCAACACCTTTTTTTATTCAAAATATAAAAACAGACTTTGGGAAGCTTGTGTTATTTCCCTTTTTTCAATTCTTATCTTAAGCCATGACGTGCGGCGACGCAATAACCACTTCTTGACAAAAATAACCAAGGGTGTTTTTGTTGTGGGAAAAATCTTCATTAATCGTACTTTGTAGCACAGTAGAAAGAAAACCATATCAAGTGTCATGCGAGGGTTGGAAAATATCATCATTACATTTTTTTTATATCTGTTTTCATACATGCAGTAACGGAGTTTATTTTTTATTATACGCATCATAATTTCTAATGCATGTTGTGTGATGATATTTTTTTTATAATGTTGGCAATTGCAGGAAATTTCTAATTTAATCTAGAAAGTATTATTGTCATGGACAAGAGAGAAGTAAAATGGTAAAAACAAATATTGATTGAATTTCCGTAAGCTTATTTAGATTCGACGAAAGTCAGCTTCGTGGTCTAGTGTCAACATCATTAGCTTTGGTTGCTGAGTGCACGGCTTCAAACCTCTGTCTGTGTAGTTTCATTTAGCAATTGTCCAAATTTTCTTCACACACCTAGTCCTGCCAAAGGCATATTCTACATATTTAAACTCTTTACAAAAAAAGGAGTTTGAAAAAACGGACTATATACAAACGTCAGTTCTCGTAGACAATTTATATTAAGATAAACTCCATTATATGTTCATATTTTGAGCGGGCCATGCTAAGAAAAATTGTTATGTTAAGTAATAAACATAGAAAATTATTTAGTTCACTGTTATTTAGACATTGTCATATGAATAGATAGATACATGGAAGGTGAATAGAGAAAAAACAACAGATTGTAATGATTGGAATATATGAATCTCAATTTTTTTTTTTTTTTTAATTTAAAAACAATATTTGGCATTACAGCTTACGCCAATGCGCCAAATATTCTGAGTTGTGAAAGCCATACGAGATTAACTCGATGGTAAATAATGTATCAGTTGTGCACAAAATCAACGATAAATAACATACACCCAGCCCTAGATCTTTTTTTTTTTTCAATTGAAAAAATCTGACCTAGAACCCGGGCCCCCCGATTGATAGGACAAAGCTCTTGCCACAAGACCACAGGGACCGACAAATTTTATATTATTATAGTTCTTTTTCACCCATTTTACGGTATTTATTAACTAAAAAATACATGATTTAATTTATTTTCGTGCAATAAAAGTGAGGTTTATAAGGGGTCAAAAAGTAAGGATGCATCCTTGCACAGGCATCGAACTTAAGCACGTTAAATTCAATTTTCAATTTTGGCCAATCATTTAGATGGTTTTTTTGTTGTCATTTTAGAGATAGTATTATGGTCACTGTAAATAATTATATTTACAAAGTTAAAATACATTGGATACTTCCTTAGTACTTAGTAAAGTTGTGCTAAACTTCAATCCTTTTTTTGTCTCTAGTCACCCCATTTTACGGTACGTGGAATTATCAAAGTTATTTTATATTGATAAAGCTCTATTATATATAACACCGTGGAGTTGGTACAAAATGTGTGCTTAATTTTGTCATACTGTGCCTCTTCACCAAGGATTTTTGACGGCTAACATCATAAAAGTATGCCGATATCTATTCAGGCATCTTGCCAGGATTAGAGTAATCTGAATAGCTCTAACCATGACATGGTACCGAAATAGCTATATATCTAACATGTTTTATTTTGAAAATTTAACAATCTCACCGCTAGATGGAACTCATATCGCGTTCCAAAACAAACATGTTTCGGCATTTTCTAAGAAACTGTTTTTCCTTGCAAACAAAACGTGTCTTCATTATTTTGTGTACATACCTAGCACATTTAATGAATATTGAATGAGATTTTTGACAAAGGTTTTGGTTGTTATATTTTTTTCATTCATATATCAGACCCTAGGGATCAAAGTCAGTATATGACAAGAGTACTTCATTTCAGAATAAATAAAGAAAGAATGAATATATTTTAAATTTAATTCATAAGTAATAGTCCGGTCCGTGGTGCAGCGGTCAACGTCGTTAGCTAATAGTCACTTCCGTGACGGACCGATTGGGTTTGAATCCCTAGCACGAACAGTTTTTCAGTCAATTTATTGATTCTGTTTGAAGGCATTTTTTGTAGTTAAAATTCTCTTTCCACCCTTCCGATTCCAAAAAGCGCTACTACAAGTCATTTTATAGTTCTCGTATCCTTTCAATCCCAACTCTCTTCTTAAAAGAGAGGTTGAGCAAACTGAGTAACAAGCAGTTGTCGTAGAAAAAACATGTTGAGATAAACTTCGTGAAGAATCCATATGCACCCTAGTCCTGTCATTTTCCTCGTATCCTTTCAATCCCTACTCTCTTCAAAAAAGATTAGATGAGCAAAATGTGTAACAAGCTGTTGATATAAATTAGTCGCAAAATATGTTGATATAAATTCCGTGAGAAATCCATATGCTGCCAAGTTCTGTCCTCGTCCTCGTATCCTTTCCATCCCAACTCTCTTCGAAAAAGAGGCGTTGAGCAAACTAAGTAACATGCAGCATTTATCGTTGAAAAGACATTTTGAGATAAACTCAGCAAGGAGTCAGAATGCTCCATATTGGGAGTGGACATGGTGAAAAAAAATCTTTTTTTTGATCACAATGAATGTTGAGAGTTGAGAACTAAAGCTTAGCCCAAATTTTGAATTGAAATCAAAATCACTTTCATTGATTGGGTTAATATAAAAGGATTTACATCTCAATATATTTTTTTTGTTTTCCTTACTTTTCGTTATACCAGAAACATGAAAATGTGTTGAAATTGGTTTCGAAGCCAAAATAAATTCAAAACAAACACACGCCGGAAAACCTTTCCGATAGAGAAAGCTTTAGGATTCCTTAACACCCTGCCCATAAACCTTAATAAAATCAGCAGAAAAGAGCCTACTTATTGTTTACTCGGAAGCTTCTTGCTTCTGGCAATATTTTAAGAAAATTGTTTTCCTTTTTTTTCTCGAGTGGCAAATATTTCAAGTTTCATTTTTTATGCACCTGAGTTCTGGGGGACGAAATCTAAAATTGGAAAAAATAGCGACACCTGCTGAACGTTGGCAATAATTTTAAAAATTAACAATGACAATTTTACGCAAAGTAATGCTGATGGCAAAAAGAAGGTACATTTATTAAACGTCGAGACTTTTTATATGAATGTTTTGTCCAATAGAATCTTTAGAAAATAGATTTTTGTTTATGTATACGATCGAATAAATAAACAAATATTTTACCTTTTTTATATTGTAACTAAATAAATAACCGCTATGTTTTTTTATATCTTTGGTTATAAATGACTTAAATATGCCTCTGTGAGTTTATGTTTCGCAACTTTTTTTACTAAAATTGTATAACGCAAAGGCTAATATTTGGAATGACGGATTGTTGCTTACTCAAAACTTTATTTGTAAAGCCTTAAAGGAAGAGCTTAAAAAATAACATTCTAAATATTGTCGTCTTACACATTGAAAGGTCAACGAATGGTTATGTTAATTTGGAGACTATTGCTTCTAATCTCACATGTTAATATTAGAATAGCCTTTTAGAGTTTTAAAGAGCTGAGTATTTGTTTTATTAAAATAACTTCTGTCCTACCTAATTGATTCTCTGGCAAATTAAATCATATTTAAGAATTTTTCATTTCCTTTGATTGATTCTAACAAAGAAGTATCTTAAAGCATAAGCGATTTTTGACTTTGCAAATTTGGTAATAAACGTTGTTTTTGTGTGCTCACGGTTAAAATATTATATTTTTAATACAAAACGGATATTTCTCTGGACAGTCAAAGGTTTATTGCGAAAAATAACGTGTGACATATCGGCATTGAACTTATCAGCTACTGTGAGCAATCTTTTCCCCCAGCCCCAGCGCTATATATGTCTTACGTATGGGATTCGTCGGTTGTGCGAAAGAGATGGAGCGAAGTATGTTTTTATAGTAGGTCCATAGCGTTTGACAGTCGAAGTAGAATCCAATACCATCACAGATATATGTACATTTACTGTTTTTCCACCAATGCATTCATATGCACCCCTTCCACACATACGCAAAGCGCACACAGTTACCCAGCCGTCCCTCGTATTTCAAATGTTACTTATAGAATTGAAACAAAGCAAACAAATAATCATACTATTAATTACGTTAAACATTACAAACTATTAAACAAATGAGCTGCAATCAATCAGATAGGTTATTGTTAATGATTACTCTATAAGTGGCTTTCGTTTTTTTTCGAATTTTGTATGCTATATTTCATTTCAAAAAATATGAAGTTTTTTCTTTTCAGCGCCACTTATAAAAATGATCCGAAGCATAATATAATAATAGCTATGAACCAGCTATGGGTACCAATTTATTTAGACAGCGTGGCGACAATGTGATGATTGATCCATAAAAGCTTCCCCTGAAACGGAAAGACCAGCGGCGAGTTGAAAGTGTCCAACGTTGATAGTCTTGAGTTGGGAAATGTTGACAATCTATAAGCTCCGGTTGGAAGTGCCTTAGAATGGGGTATTATGAAAGGACTAAAGCTCACTGTATGTATAGTAAACAACTGACCCTGCCGATAAATTTAATATATATACGTAAATAAATGCATTTTCAAATATATCTTTGTATCTTAATTAATAAAAAGGTTGCCGTTCAAATCACATACAATTTTGTATGCAGATATTTAAGAAATAAAAAAAATCTTTATCGGATAAACGCATTGCGGTTCCAAGCCATGCATATATGGCGAGCTTAACCCTCGAAAAACGGTCCCTGAAAAATAGCGTGTGTTCCGATGGGGAGTCAAAACTTTCCCCCGCGTTAAGGCTTTAGTGGCATAGATTGCATTGAAAAAATGGTATATTATGCTATAAAGTATCATTATAAATCGTTAAAAAATATATATACATACAAAAATCGATAGTTTTCCTATAATTATTCACGTTAAAACGTTTCCTTTTTATGAATAGCATAGCATAACAATAAATATAGCGACAGCCGGAATAATACAAATATATTATTATGGACTTTCCAAACAGCTGTATAGTTCTGGGAAGATTAGGTCTCGACGTATCTCCGTTGGTCAAAAAATAATAATAATGGCCTAGGTTGCCATATGCGGTAGGGCGTCAACGGCGGACGTCGTCAATGCAGACAGTCTGAGACATTGCATTGATCACAATTCATTCCAGATGATTTTCTGCGCTTAATCCGTCATTTTTAAATAAATTAAAGGTTTAAATGATGGCAAGGATATATTTATGAGCAAATACACATTTAAAAAAATACTTTTTGCTTAAAATATGGACCTTTTATGACGATTGCTGGCCGGCGCTCGTGAAAGCGCCCCATGGTAGAATACGACAGATTATTGGCATGGCTGGAGAGGGGTTAACGTATTGTGAATATTCATGAACGTATTGTGTTACTTATTATGACACGTGTTTTGCCTCTTTCAAATGCATCTTTGGACTTACTATCTCAAAGTTTGCTTCAATTATAAAGCAAGATTGATTCTAAGATTTAAAATTGAAAAAATTACGAAATAGAGTTTGGGATTTTTCCTTTTTACGGGAAGCAAAGAAGGGGAGGTTATAGAATCAAAGCAAAGCAAAGTATTACCTAATGAGATGCAATTAATCAGGTACGGTTTAGCCCTTCATTGGAAATAATGTAAGCAGTGGCGAGCAACCTGTCCTATTTAGGATATTACTTAATAACACTTTTATTTATTTCTAAAAACTCTAAACTATTCATTTTTAACCCCTTTCTATTTACTCGGTGGAGTATTTCTGCATTGCTACTCTATGTGTTAAAACAGTTTGCTTAAGGCCGCTACTCTATTATTTTTGAGTGGATCGTTTAAAATAGTGCTTTTCATCAAAAATATTTTGATTACAATCACTTGTACCATTTAAAAGCTCTCCAACTCTGAGACTCGATAAAATAATAGGCTTTACTTTTCCGACGTCAGCATGCCTTCAACAATTCCACCCGTTAAATTCACCCCGCATCATCAGTACGTCAACTTGTCATCGGGAATTGCCGAGATCAAATTATTCCCGGCCGAAATGACAGTTCGATTCCCACAGTTTTCGGGCTAACGATCGATCAGAACCTTTTTTCACGTCTCATGAATTTTTCAGACGGTCGCAGGAAGCTCGTTTTCAGCTGGCGCCAACCGGAAGTGCGGCTTAGGGCGCCTGTTCCAGGAGGGCGTCGGATACCAGAGACTTTCCCGGCAATAGCTTTTTTATTCACCGACTCCATAAACTTATGCAGGCTCCAGATAATCTCTCAGTTAAGGAATCGTCTGCACTCAGCAACTTACAACGGAATATCGAAAGCTTTAAAGCCGATCTAAGGCAAGCTTGAATGTGCTTTTTTGTCATCTCAGCAAAACTTTTTTTACTAATCTTGTTCCTTTAATATATACTATATATATATTTGATATCACTACTTACACATTTATATTCGGATAAAGATCAGGACAGGTTTTGTTAATTGCAAGCATTTTCAAGTGATGCTGAAAAACTAAAATTGTAAATTTTATTCGTCATGTCTAAAAACCTACGTATCTCGTTTCTTTTGATATAAATTTGATAAAACTTCTTCCAAGTCTATCACCTGATAAAGATCAGGTGTGGTTACGCTCATCACATCAGTATATTCTAGCACATTTGAGTTTTGGCAAAGTTTTGGAGTTGTCTGTAATAATAGGTCAAGTTCAATCATGCAATTAAAATTAATTAAGATGCCAAAAGGTGAAACCCGGTGGTTAGCGATAAAACTCATGCAAAGCACAAAATTTGAGCAATTCAAATTTAATATTGAGACAAGTTATGACAAACAATTGTTTGTCATACCTTATTTTTCTTACTTAACTTTTGTATAAATATCACTGTTTTATTGTATTCCATATCAGTTGACAATGCTCGCCATGAGCGAAACCGGTCCTGATCAAATAAATTTAATGTGGAAAAATTACTAAAAATGTATTATTATTTTTATTATCATGCCTTTCCACCAAGTATTGACAGTGAACACCTTAAAAGTGATAATGACTTTCCCCCAAGTATTGACAGTGAATAGCTTTCTTTTATTTTAACCATGCAGCACCCAAATTTGAGCCCATGGACTCCTCACGTTTTTTTTATTGGAGAACTGCTGGCTACTCAGTTGCTCGACCTCTCTTTTAAAAATGGAGTAGGAATTTTTAAGGATGAATCTATGACTACTAGGACAGATAAAAATTGCATTGCATCAAGTACCTATTGTGATTATAATATAATATTGTATCACTGAATGGTAAACCTAAATGTGGTTGCATTTGGATTAGTTGGTTAAACAGTGATTAGGTCTTTGCCTAATCTATATCTATCTATCTATATATATAAAAATGAATGTCTGTATGTATGTCCGCTATGGACTACTAAACCACTCGACCGATCGATGTGAAACTTTACAAATATATTGAAAACACTCCCGCAATGGTTTTTGGTCTACCAACCCTTCCCCCAACCCTCCCCCCCCCCCCAACCACCACACTCGAATTTTTTTTTTCATACTTTACGAATTTTTCGAGTTCACTCCTTCGAAGGTTTCTGGCATACCCCTCCATACGCCCCCCCAAACCCCACCCCGCCAAAAAACCCCCCTCTCCCCAAAAATTGATATCGATTTTTTACAAATTTCTCGAGTACACTTCCGCGAAACTTTCTGGCGTACACTCAAATTGACTCAAATTGAATTGAATATTTGTCTAATGTCTTTCCTTCAAATTTATCTTAGTTGCTGGCGTGGCAACGCGCGCAGCGTACAGCTAGTATATTATATACAAATAAACTTGTGTTCAGATAGGGAAAATTTATCGTAGTCATTCCTAAACATGCCGAAATCATCTGTTTGCGGTGGATTATATGGGAAACATTTTGTACACAGCTTCTGTTACTGCTAGATTTATATCAACATCACCATAAGTACAAAATAAACAAATTGATCTGTCAGTGAAAATGGAAGAAGCGGTTTCAATCTTCGGGAACCTTTCGAGTGCTTATCAACAAGGGCGTCTTTGAGTGGCCGTTTTAAAAAATATAAAAGCTTATTTTGTTCTTTCGTTAGAATTGACCGTAGCTTTGTAAGACATCATTTAAATTTAAAATTACACTTATATTATTACACGTATTGTGTAAAGTTTTGTGAGACATGCTATTTTTGTAGCTTAAACGTAATTAGTAGTATAATTATTGTTTGCTTGTTTCAATCCTATCTTCCTGCATCCCGTAAAACGGAAAATTTCAAGCTCTACTTTGTATATCATCACGTTAGAATTTAAGAATAATTTTTAATTTGTAACTTATTTGTGTGATTGTTAGTCTGAATATGCCTCCGTAAGAGAAGAATCACGCGTCACGAGTAGATGCACAACACCTAGAATTATCTGAGATATTTGAAATTTTATATCAAAATTTGTTCAATTGTGAAAAATTATTTCTAAGATAACTCAACCCTTTGTAACATAATCATAATATGTAAACTTACTTGGAATTATCAAGTCACCCTTAGTCATCAAAGCCGTGTAGAAAACTTTAGCGTGTCTTGAGTTTGCTTCATTATCTGGGAGTGCCTAAAGAGCAACTGCCCATGAATTCGTGGCTTTCACATATGCACAATCATAAATTTTTTTGCCATATCAGTTCTTCACTCATAGAATAGCCACTATACGTAGTCCAGTCCGTAGTGCAGTGGTCAACGTTGTCGGCAGTCCCAAATCCCAGTACAGATGTTTTCACTCGATAAATCTCTTCGAAGGCAATGGGTGTAATTGTTGTTTAAAATGCCTTCCCGCCTAACCAATCTCAAAAAGTGGTGCCAAGTGATAAGCTTACCTCTAGTTATGTTCTCGTCCTCGTTTCCTTTCAAACTCTACTCTTCAAAACCATTACAATCGGTTGAGGCACAATTACCCACGAGGTTGGGTAACTGAGTGACAAGAAGTTTTCGTGAGAAAAAGACAAGTTGAGATAAACTCCGTGAGGAGTCTATGTGCGTCAAGCTAGCAGTGGATATGGTTATATATAGAGACTCCAATTCGAGTATCGATTACTCGATACTCGAGTATACTCGTCCATTTTCCAAGTACTCGATACTCGAGTATTTTGAAAATTACTCGAGTAATACTCGTTTTAGTAATAATCGTCAAAAGTTTTTTCTACTGCGAGAATTATAAAAAAAACATCAAACCAATTCAAAATTTGAGTCGTTTAATTCTCTATTATTGTTGAAATATATGTTGCATAAATGTATTATTAATATTCAATTAGTTTCTTTAATTATTTGTCATTTATAAATATACACAAATTTGAATTAAAAATATATATTTTGGTACATCTGTAACTACTCGAGTATACTCGAGTACTCGAGTATTTTGAAATTTTACTACTCGATACTCGAGTAGTTGAGATGTCGAGTAATTGGAGTCTCTAGTTATATAGAAGAGATTCAAACTATTTACTACGCAATACTTCAATTTCATTCATGCACTTGAAATGCATGAAGACGCTGAAAAGCGAAATTCAGATATTTGGCAACAAAGCTCATGAAAAATTACAAAATTCAAACGATTCAAGCTTTAAATCTAAATATTTTGCGTTTATATATTTTATACGTTAAAATATTTTCCTAATAGCCCACCAAAATTTTCGTTTGTGGTCGTCGCTCTATTAATGATTCAATAGGGTATGCACGAGACAGTTTTCATACGAGTTGTCTCAGTTAACAATAGAGGATGAATGTTCTTTTACGGAACCATTAAATAGAGGTTTTTGGATTAGAGGAAATCAATAAGTAATGTAAGAGGTTTACACTGATTCGAGGGAAAATTATATACATAGATACATTACAGTAGAATTTCAATGGTTAATGTCGGCTTTGGATAAGTTTCATGTGGGAATAGTTTAAAACTATGTTTGGATACTCATCTTAAAATATCGAATCTAAGCCATGTATAAACCATGGATTCCTTTCAAATATTGATTATGGCTGACTTGGATGAATGAAAAATGATTGAATTTAATAACCACTTTTAAAGGCAAATTTGCAGGGCTGTGGGGAGTCGGAGTCGGAGTCGTCGCGAGGTTTTGGCCGGAGTCGTACTCGGAGTCGGAAATTTTTAAAAGTTTGAGCTTTAATTTTTGCATATAAATTATCAAATTTAGCTATTGGCCAGACTGGTTGATTGATATATAATTGAATACACATAACAGGTAGTAAACAAACGTGACGAAATTTTTTTTTTTTAGCCCGAGTCTGGCTAATGCTGGAGTCGGAGTCGTCATTCTTTTTAACGACTTCACAGTCCTGCAATTTTGAATCGCTTAAATTATGTACTCGTTGATTAGTTTTGTCGTTAATGACACGGGCTTCGCCGTTTGGCATCTTCAGGCGTTTAAAGTGCACGGATGTACTTGAACTGACAATTACAAGTATGTTCAAGTAAATCCAAGTACATCAAGATATAAAATTATTAAATAGATACATACATACTGCTAACAAATTAAATTACAAAAACTGATCGAAAATACTTAGATACTTTCATTTTCATTATTGGCGAACTTATCATGAATATAAAAAATACACTTTATATGTTACAACCAGGGTTAGCAATACGGTTTTATTTAAACTGGGATTCCAGTATTTTAGCTGCTTTTTTTCAGTACAAAAATACCGGTATACATAACTAAAAAATATATAACTATCTACAACTATTATAAAAATCAATGTTTGTTTGTTCGTATTTTATGCGTTGCTATACCGTTCATATGATTGTCATAAAACTTTGTCAACTTATAGCTTGCACTTTCGCAAAGGATATAAGTATAGTAAAATTTACTTATAATAGTTGTTATATATAAAAATAAATGTGTCTTTATATCTTATGCGCTGCTATACCGTTCATTTTGACAACTTGTTGTTGCCCTTTCGCAAATTTTATACGCAGAGTACAATTAACTTTCAGTAGGTGGCACGTGTAGACAGCCGGCAAAAGAAAAACAGCAAACTTAAAACGGCAAATTTCATCGATACCGATCAATGTTAGTGAAATTATTTATCTTAAATATTGTGCATCCGAATGCGCTTCAATAAACACAGACACTCTCTTTCTTTGAGTGGCATTGTAACGCTTGACGGGTACCGGCTAGTATTAACTAAAAATATTACGTGTCACGCCATTTGAGACCTCAAAGTTGCTCACTCGCCCGTTCGTGTGAGTCACTAGACTAGATAATATTTTTAAAAAATACTGGATTTGTATGTAATTCTGATATTGTATTCCCTGGCGACAACATGCCTAGCTTGTATGCTATCAAAGGAGATTTCTTTTTATAAAACCCCTCAGTATCGTTATCCAATGATGACATGAAAGAACGTAAGGCTTCCTAAGCCAAATCAAATTACGAACGTTAATATATTTATTACAACATGTTAGATACAAAATACGGTTGATGTAGTATTGCAGATGGCTTAAATAATATGGCCATGTTACCTAGGGTAAAACCTACAATTGTCGGCCACTTAAGGATTTTATCCACTTTAGTAATTTTTTGTGGACACTTATCATAGAAGAGGCAAAATAAAAAAATACCGTGTGCTAGATATATGATTTGTTTATAATAATCAATTTTTTTCATAGTAAAAAAAATAGTTTAAAAAAATGGTACAAAACTAAAATTATGGGCCACTTTCTGCAATTATTGGCCACCCCAAAAGTTGTAATAAAAAATATATTTTTTTTAAACAGAAACTAGGTGTATAATTACATGACCCCAATTCATTATTGATGGTAAAATCAAGTGCTTTATTGGATTCCAACATTATTTGTTAAGCTGCAGTTATTGGCCAAAAAGTCAACATTTTCCTAGAAATATCGGAGAAATGTAATAAATACATAGGCGATTAGTAGTATTATTAAAACATTATTCATGCAATAAAAAATTATATGTTAGAATTTTTTTATAAGAATTTATAGGATTAGCTTGGCCGGCCAGTAATAGAAATTGTATAGGTTTTTGGAATCAGTTAATGGCCACCATCATAATAACCTTATACAAAAATATTTTCAATGCATAAAAATAATTATTTTATAACTTCACTAAAGACGAATAATTCTGTTCAATTAAAATTTAAATTAATTAACTTTCAAACGTGTATGATGCTTGCAGACTGAAGTCCAATCCTTATGATATTTATAAAAATCTCACATGCTTCACGGTGACACTCCGGCAGTCTGATAAAAATGCGTTTTTGGAGTTGTTTGGGAATTCATTAACTGACAATTTTATGTTTAAACGATAGAGGAATAATAAGGAAACTATATTATATAAACCAAAAATTGGAAATGTTGTTTTGGTTTATAAAAAAGCTAGATTTTATATGTAAGTGGCCAATAATTGTAGCTGGCCCACAATAGGAGGTTTTACCCTATATACGTTTAAATGATATCGTATTTTTTTATTTCTGAATACAAACCATTAGTAGTATGACATCGATGTTGGAATATATGTTAGTGATTAATTATTATTTTTCATAATGGTAAACAACGGAATTTTTTTATCAGGGCTGTGGAGTCGGTGAAAAAAAGTTCGACTCCGACTCCGATTCCGATTCCGACATTGACCAAAAACACGACTACCACTCGTTGAAAGTTTAATATCGGCACTTTTTTTTGCCTAATTTTTATAATTATGCGTATTCAATTAAATATCAACTCTTCCAATCCGGCCAATAGCGAAATTTAACATTTTATTTCCCCCAAATCCGCTCCCTATTCGGAGCATATGGCCGCCACACGGTGCCTCCAAGATTCTCTATCTCCCGCCAACCTCTTCGCATCTTCCCAAGTCATCCCGGCGTACCTTAGTTCCCCTGAGTACATCCTATGGATGGTCATCAGAGGCCTTCCGTGGCGTCGGGGTCCATCAGGTTGATAGAAGAGGCAGGCAGGATTCAAGCTCCCCTGGGGCAACCGCAGCACATGTCCATCGTCGCCTTTTAATTTTGGACGTTATTAGGGGCTGGTTTGTCCGCTCTCTTACCTCCGTGTTCCTGACCAAATCAAACCACCGTACTCCTAACATTCGCCATAATATGCAAAAATAAAAAGTTCCAACTTTTCAAAATTTCCGACTTCGAGTACGACTCCGGCCAACTCGCCGCGACGACTCCGACTCCACAGCCCTGGTTTTTATGACAACAATGCAATTAACTAATTAACTTGGAATTACATATGTAACGTGTTCATCATTTGATAATGCTCGTGACGAGCGAATTCGATTCTGATCCCTATAAATCTAATGTGAAATAAGTACATTTTTTTTATTATTTTTTAATATAAACCATTCCACCAAGTCTTGACAATGAATCCATTAAAAAGAATTATCCTTTAGTTTTCGTGTACTTCAACAAAGTTGATTTGAAAATAACCTTTTTCTATCATCTTTATGTTTTGTTTTTCGGATAAATTGACAATGCATAATCGGAAACAAATAAATCGCTTTGTTATCCATTCTTAGTTTTCCTTAAAAATCCTCTTAATCATGGTGGAATAACATTAGTCTAGCACAGTGGTTCTCACGTCAAATTGTGCTGTGGCTGTATAGTAAATATAAGTCGTCCTACGAAAATGTCTGGTGGCCGCACCAAATTTTGTTTGAAAATTTACTACTGGTATTAATTCCGTTGAATACTTTTCTCACTTTTAATTTCACACATTATATGCACTCAATAACAGTTTAATGAACACATCTTGATGCACAGTACAATACGTTCAAAATATTTCATTTTCAGAGACTTTTTTGGCAAATTTACTATTAAAAACACATTTTTTTAAATATTAATACTATCTCTGAAGCTGTTGGTGGCCACATCAAAATCTTCTGGTGGCCGCACATGAAAACCACTGGTCTAGCATTGCTGAAACCTATTTTTGAAACTTAAATTAAATATTAACTTAACAGTCAAGCTATGAATGTTGTTAAAGCACTTTAGTGCATGGTTCAAATCAGTACCGTGTAGATCTGCTCGGGCCATGAATTTGAGTGGTAAATTCCTTTTTCTAAGTCGATAAGTCGATACGAGTGAAAGGTGGCCATGAAACATTGGCTGCATATACACAACGGGTGGTGGTGGGAAAAACTAACTTGTTGTTGCTAGTGATTAACGTGTTCCATGTAATTTAAATTAAAAAGAGCTGGTCGTAGAGTTGATTGAACTGGCATTTACTTGGTAGAACTCCATTATACGGTCAAAAAATATTAGAACTAGTTCTGACGAGGGGTTAGCTTAAATAGCCATCAACTTGAATTTTTTTTTCAGAACTTGTCATTTTTGCCGTAAGGGGTTTTTCTTAAATGTTTTCCCCACACAAAGCCCTCAGCTGACAGAATCTTTTAGAAAGTCAATACTTAGCTAGCTTACATGCGGGAAAGGGAAACAAAGACTTAGTCTGTATCCACCCTAGCAAGAAAGATAGCCAGGAAACTAGGATTCCACCTAGCGGACTCCACATATAGTTCAGCAGAAAATTAAAAGTAGGAAAAAAGGCGTGCTAGACTGTGAGGCGTAAAAGTTAGGCGACCGCTGTTTTACAGATCAAATGAGTAGAAAAAATCATCATTCTTTTATTATAACTCGTTATTTTTTGTGAAGCCATACGCAATTTTTTTTTGTAAAATATTTCACGACGGCATAAGAAAAACGGGAAGATAAAAGTTTTTCAATAATGAATCGATTAAAAGTATTGAAATTTAAGCCATTAATTGGGTCAAAAATGTAATTTGATACCTAGATAGACAGTCTCTTGCGGAACTCCACTTTTCACTCTGAATTATTTTTATCGACTTTTTTAAAATTAGAAAGATTTCACCATCAACAATGATATGATTTTAATTCTTCGAGGGAGCTTCTGTGGCGGCCGAAATTTGAGGCGGTAAATTCCCTCCGTTAAAAATAATTGAAAATTATCTTTCGCCGTTGGTGTCCGTCACTTAACAAAGGATTTCGATAATGGAAATAATGAATATATATTCTTAACCGAATTTTACATTTTTTTTTCTCGGCTATCTTCCGTTGATTATATTTTCTTTTTTTTTTTACTTGATGGTAATATTTTTGAAATCAGATTAGAGGGAAAGTATTTAAACATTATTTTAAATTATTAAACAAATTTAAATAAGTTATCACTTTTAAGGTGTCACTGTCAATACTTGATTTTGTCGGAACTGAATCGGTTGACATGTGTATGTATGTATGTATATGTGATGTATGTATGTATATGTGAATACATTTGTCAAATGCATGGCGTATTGGCGTAAGCTGTAATGCCATGATTTGTATTTTTTTTATGAATAAATAAATAATAATAAAAATAATACGACATTTTTAGTACTTATTCCACATGATATTTATTGGATCAGGACCTGATTCGCTCATGGCTAGCAATATCAACTGAAAAAGATAAGAGCATTATCAATCAGAAGATTCAGTTGATAATTCTCGCTATGGGCGAAACCGGTCCTGATCCAATAATTTTTTTGTTGAATAAGTACTAAAAATGTTTTTTTATTTTTATTTAATTTAAATAATCTTAAGTATAAAATGTTATTATACTTGAATACACATTTTATAATGTTCAAGACGAGGTTCACTCATCGCGAGAATTTGTATTAGTTGAAAATACTCACGTTGAGCAAAACCGGTCCTGATCTTAAGTTAGGATGTTTGAGAACGATTTTTAGATATCACAGACATCCGTCTCTTTGAATACGAATCAATTAGTCGATCGGAAATTCAATTAATTACTCGGGTGTATAATTCATTTAACACGTTCAATGAAATACTCACAAAGATCATGCTTTCAAATCCAAATAAAGTTTACTGGAATATCAGCCATTTTGAACTAACGATTTCCGTGTTTGATAAGCTTAACTTATTATAAGAAATATTTGATAATTATCAGTAAAAATCAAAAAGCAGAATTCCATCACTAACCCTATCGACACCCGTGACGACAGATATAAGCCCCCTGCCGTTTTGGAGTGATTCTCTGGATGAAATCTATTTTTTTTAATTTACACACTAGGACATTAGGAATGCCATTTCTGGATAAGTTTCAATAATAAAATATATTAATTATCGAATATATCTCTGAAATGAAAGGGTTTTCTTTGAAGAAAAATCAGGGCTTACTCATTTCGTTATAATATCTTGCATCCGCGTTCGTTAGTTCGCGACGTATAAACTCTCAAAACGCATATCAGTTACTTTATTATTTATTTTTCATTTTCAATAAGATTTTTCTTTGATTAGTAATGAATTTAAGTCTTTATAGAGTGGATATAATTTTTTTGACAATATATGGAGTTGTGAAAACCCTAAAATATGCATAGATTTTCGCTAAATTTGTCTTTTTTTAAACTTTTTTGAAATATTGGGCTGTTGTAATTGAGCTTGGGTTTACCGTCTAGTTATTGGTACTTATATTTAAATACTGTAGTAAATAATTTTATTTAATTAAAGTTATATCAGCTGTATAATATTTCAACCGGAAATTGTTGCCATGGCATTTTTTTTTACGTTTTACGTATTTTGAACCAATAAAAAGTTACTATGCAGAATTAACGACATTGTAAAAAATATATTTCATTGCATTAAACATTTTTTTTATTCAGAATAATTTCAAATTGTAATAAGATACTGCGATGAAATTTCCAAATCATTAAAAATATCAAAGGCTGTTTGACGTTATCAAATTATTACGACGCACTCTTTGTTTTCAATGCCGTAATTATTTTTTTTACGCCTTCAGTATAAATATGTAGCGAGCTAAGTAAGAGACGTTTCAGAGCATCTATTTGACAGCCCAATCACCATAATCGAAGTTTAAAACCCCGTAAATTAAGTTATTCACATTTGCAATGCCTATAGCTTTTTTTATTACTTTTACAGGTAGAAATGAGCTTGGTTCTTTGACTATAAGTGTCAAATACATTGGTGGTTGGAGACAGAGTATTAGGGAGTACAAAAAAAGATTCAACTATTTTTCCGTACTACGGACAACCAAAAATTCATAAGACTGGCACTCCGTTGGTATTGCAAACATCTGAATTGATTTAAAATCCAATGTATAGGAAAGAACTCTTGCAAAAATAGTTGAATCTTTTTTTGGACTCCCTAATACGCTGTCACCAGCCGCCACTGGACTCAAATAGATATTCACGGTATTTGACACACCTATATTTGTGTCACATCAAAAAAGTGCTTTATATGGATGGTCTCTGTGGTTTAGTGGCAATAAATTTGCCCTGGCGATCAGGCGGGTCTGAGTTCAAGTACTGAAAAGATCAGTTTTTTTAGAATAGGTATAGGTATGTTATTTTCTTCGCGTATTGCGTAAGAAATGGTAAATGTGTTTCGTTTCTTGAAACAGCATCTTCGGACTTTTATATTAACATCAAACAAACGTTTCCTGAACTTGTATTTTGATAATTAGATATTTTATTTTGATAAAATAAGTATGTATATCTTTAGCAGGATTTTTTTATTTATATTATAAACTTATACAAACTCAATTCCACTCAAACATAGTTTTAACGATGGCGTGACATTGGAACAGCAACCAATTAATAACCTTTATTTCTGGTGTTTAGTGCTTCGATATTTTTACTTTATTTCGAGAATAGAACCGTTTTTGTTAATATAAGCTGTTAATTCTGCAAATAAGAAGCAAATACCAATCTAATAGTAAATAATTTCACCCCTTTCTCGCAACAACTCGAACCAGCCCGCTAAAAAGAGATTTTCATAAAACCAATGCCTATAAAATTCCGTTCATTTTGACAATTTGTTGTTGCACTTTCGCAAATTTTATATACAGTCGGCAAAAGAAAAACAGCAAACTTAAAACGGCAAATTTCATCGATACCGATCAATGTTAGTGCAATTATTTATCAAAAATATTGTGCATCCGAATGCACTTCAATAAACACAGACACTCTCTTTCTTTGAGTGGCATTGTAACGCTTGACGGGTACCGGCTAGTATTAACCAAAAATATTACGTGTCACGCCATTTGAGACCTCAAAGTTGCTCACTCGCCCGTTCCTGTGAGTCACTAGACTAGATAATATTTAAAAAAAATACTGGATTTGTATGTAATTCTGATATTGTATTCCCTGGCGACAACATGCCTAGCTTGTATGCTATCAAAGGAGATTTCTTTTTATAAAACCCCTCAGTATCGTTATCCAATGATGACATGAAAAAACGTAAGGCTTCCTAAGCCAAATCAAATTACGAACGTTAATATATTTATTACAACATGTTAGATACAAAATAAGGTTGATGTAGTATTGCAGATGGCTTAAATAATATGGCCATGTTACCTAGGGTAAAACCTACAATTGTCGGCCACTTAAGGATTTTATCCACTTTAGTAATTTTTTGTGGACACTTATCATAGAAGAGGCAAAATAAAAAAATACCGTGTGCTAGATATATGATTTGTTTATAATAATCAATTTTTTTCATAGTAAAAAAAATAGTTTTAAAAAATGGTACAAAACTAAAATTATGGGCCACTTTCTGCAATTATTGGCCACCCCAAAAGTTGTAATAAAAAATATTTTTTTTTTAAAACAGAAACAAGGTGTATAATTACATGACCCCAATTCATTATTGATGGTAAAATCAAGTGCTTTATTGGATTCCAACATTATTTGTTAAGCTGCAGTTATTGGCCAAAAAGTCAACATTTTCCTAGAAATATCGGAGAAATGTAATAAATACATAGGCGATTAGTAATATTATTAAAACATTATTCATGGAATAAAAAATTATATTTTAGATTTTTTTTATAAGAATTTATAGGATTAGCTTGGCCGGCCAGTAATAGAAATTGTATGTGTATTTGGAATCAGTTAATGGCCACCATCATAATAACCTTATACAAAAATATTTTCAATGCATAAAAATAATTATTTTAAAACTTCACTAAAGACGAATAATTCTGTTCAATTAAAATTTAAATTAATTAACTTTCAAACGTGTATGATGCTTGCAGACTGAAGTCCAATCCTTATGATATTTATAAAAATCTCACATGCTTCACGGTGACACTCCGGCAGTCTGATAAAAATTCGTTTTTGGAGTTGTTTGGGAATTCATTAACTGACAATTTTATGTTTAAACGATAGAGGAATAATAAGGAAACTATATTATATAAACCAAAAATTGGAAATGTTGTTTTGGTTTATAAAAAAGCTAGATTTTATATGTAAGTGGCCAATAATTGTAGCTGGCCCACAATAGGAGGTTTTACCCTATATACGTTTAAATGATATCGTATTTTTTTATTTCTGAATACAAACCATTAGTAGTATGACATCAATGTTGGAATATATGTTAGTGATTAATTATTATTTTTCATAATGGTAAACAACGGAATTTTTTTATCAGGCCTGTGGAGTCGGTGAAAAAAAGTTCGACTCCGACTCCGATTCCGATTCCGACATTGACCAAAAACACGACTCCGACTCGTTGAAAGTTTAATATCGTCACTATTTTTTGCCTAATTTTTATAATTATGCGTATTCAATTAAATATCAACTCTTCCAATCCGGCCAATAGCGAAATTTAACATTTTATTTCCCCCAAATCCGCTCCCTATTCGGAGCATACGGCCGCCACACGGTGCCTCCAAGATTCTCTATCTCCCGCCAACCTCTTCGCATCTTCCCAAGTCATCCCGGCGTACCTTAGTTCCCCTGAGTACATCCTATGGATGGTCATCAGAGGCCTTCCGTGGCGTCGGGGTCCATCAGGTTGATAGACGAGGCAGGCAGGATTCAAGCTCCCCTGGGGAAACCGCAGCACATGTCCATCGTCGCCTTTTAATTTTGGACGTAATTAGGAGCTGGTTTGTCCGCTGTTTTACCTCCGTGTTCCTGACCAAATCAAACCACCGTACTCCTAATATTCGCCATAATATGCAAAAATAAAAAGTTCCAACTTTTAAAAATTTCCGACTTCGAGTACGACTCCGGCCAACTCACCGCGATGACTCCGACTCCGACTCCACAGCCCTGGTTTTTATGACAACAATGCAATTAACTAATTAATTTGGAATTACATATGTAACGTGTTCATCATTTGATAATGCTCGTGACGAGTGAATTCGATTCTGAACCCTATAAATCTAATGTGAAATAAGTACATTTTTTTTATTATTTTTTAATATAAACCATTCCACCAAGTCTTGACAATGAATCCATTAAAAAGAATTATCCTTTAGTTTTCGTGTACTTCAACAAAGTTGATTTGAAAATAAACTTTTTTTATCATCTTTATGTTTTGTTTTTCAGATAAATTGACAATGCATAATCGGAAACAAATAAATAGCTTTGTTATCCATTCTTAGTTTTCCTTAAAAATCCTCTGAATCATAATGGAATAAAATTAGTCTAGCACAGTGGTTCTCACGTCAAATTGTGCTGTGGCCGCATAGTAAATATAAGTCGTCCTACGAAAATGTCTGGTGGCCGCACCAAATTTTGTTTGAAAATTTACTACTGGTATTAATTCCGTTGAATACTTTTCTCACTATTAATTTCACACATTATATGCATTCAATAACAGTTTGATGAACACTTCTTGATGCACAATACAATACGTGCAAAATATTTCATTTTCAGAGACTTTTTTGGCAAATTTACTTTTATAAACACATTTTTTTAAATATTAATATTATCTCTGAAGCTGTTGGTGGCCGCATCAAAATCTTCTGGTGGCCGCACACGAGAACCACTGGTATAGCATTACTGAAACCTATTTTTGAAACTTAAATTAAATATTAACATAACAGTCAAGTTATGAATGTTGTTAAAGCACTTTAGTGCATGGTTTGAATCAGTCCCGTGTAGATCTGCTCGGGCCATGAATGTGAGTGGTAAATTCCTTTTTCTAAGTCGATAGCGTTGTGAAAGGCGGCCATGAAACATTGGCTGCATATACACAACGGGTGGTGGTGGGAAAAACCAACTTGTTGTTGCTAGTGATTAACGTGTTCCATGTAATTTAAATTAAGAGCTGGTCGTAGATTTGATTGAACTGGCATTTACTTGGTAGAACTCCATTATACGGTCAAAAAATATTAGAACTAGTTCTGACGAGGGGTTGAGCTTAAATATCAACTTGAATTTTTTTTTCAGAAGTTGTCATTTTTGCCGTAAGGGGTTTTTCTTAAATTTTTTCCCCACACAAAGCCCTCAGCTGTCAGAATCTTTTAGAAAGTCAATACTTAGCTAGCTTGCATGCGGGAAAGGGAAACAAAGACTTAGTCTGTATCCACCCTAGCAAGAAAGATAGCCAGGAAACTAGGATTCCACCTAGCGGACTCCACATATAGTTCAGCAGAAAATTAATGGTAGGAAAAAAAGGCGTGCTAGTCTGTGAGGCGTAAAAGTTAGGCGACCGCTGTTTTACAGATCAAATGAGTAGAAAAAATCATCATTCTTTTATTATAACTCGTTATTTTTTGTGAAGCCATACGCAATTTTTTTTTGTAAAATATTTCACGACGGCATAAGAAAAACGGGAAGATAAAAGTTTTTCAATAATGAATCGATTAAAAGTATTGAAATTTAAGCCATTAATTGGGTCAAAAATGTAATTTGATACCTAGATAGACAGTCTCTTGCGGAACTCCACTTTTCACTCTGAAAGATTTCACCATCAACAATGATATGATTTTAATTCTTCGAGGGAGCTTCTGTGGCAGCCGAAATTTGAGGCGGTAAATTCCCTCCGTTAAAAATAATTGAAAATTATCTTTCGCCATTGGTGTCCGTCACTTAACAAAGGATTTCGATAATGGAAATAATGAATATATATTCTTAACCGAATTTTACATTTTTTTTCTCGGCTATCTTCCGTTGATTATATTTTTCTTTTTTTTTTTTACTTGATGGTAATATTTTTGAAATCAGATTAGAGGGAAAGTATTTAAACATTATTTTAAATTATTAAACACATTTAAATATGTAATCACTTTTAAAGTGTTCACTGTCAATATTTGTTGGAATGAATAAAATTTGATTTTGTTGGAACTGACTCGGTTGACATGTGTATTCAAGTATGTATGTATATGTGAATACATTTGTCAAATGCATGGCGTATTGGCGTAAGCTGTAATGCCATGATTTGTTTTTTTTTATGAATAAATAAATAATAATTAAAATAATACAACATTTTTAGTACTTATTCCACATGATATTTATTGGATCAGGACCTGATTCGCTCATGGCTAGCAATATCAACTGAAAAAGATAAGAGCATTATCAATCAGAAGATTCAGTTGATAATACTCGCTATGGGCGAAACCGGTCCTGATCCAATATTTTTTTTGTTGAATAAGTACTAAAAATGTTTTATTATTTTTATTTAATTTAAATAATCTTAAGTATAAAATGTTATTATACTTGAACACACATTTAATAATGTTCAAGACGAGGTTCACGCATCGCGAGAATTTGTATTAGTTGAAAATACTCACGTTGAGCAAAACCGGTCCTGATCTTAAGTTAGGATGTTTGAGAACGATTTTTAGATATCACAGACATCCGTCTCTTTGAATACGAATCAATTAGTCGATCGGAAATTCAATTAATTACTCGGGTGTATAATTCATTTAACACGTTCAATGAAATACTCACAAAGATCATGCTTTCAAATCCAAATAAACTTTACTGGAATATCAGCCATTTTGAACTAACGATTTCCGTGTTTGATAAGCTTAACTTATTTTAAGAAATATTTGATAATTATCAGTTAAAATAAAAAAGCAGAATTTCATCACTAACCCTATCGACACCCGCGACGACAGATATAATCCCCCTGCCGTTTTGGAGTGATTCTCTGGATGAAATCTATTTTTTTTAATTTACACACCAGGACATTAGGAATGCCATTTCTGGATAAGTTTCAATTATAAAATATATTAATTATCGAATATATCTCTGAAATGAAAGGGTTTTCCTTGAGGAAAAATCAGGGCTTACTCATTTCGTTATAATATCTTGAATCCGCGTTCGTTAGTTCGCGACGTATAAACTCTCAAAACGCATATCAGTTACTTTATTATTTATTTTTCATTTTCAATAAGATTTTTCATTGATTAGTAATGAATTTAAGTCTTTAAAGAGTGGATATAATTTTTTTGACAATATATGGAGTTGTGAAAACCCTAAAATATGCATAGATTTTCGCTAAATTTGTCTTTTTTTAAACTTTTTTGAAATATTGGGCTGTTGTAATTGAGCTTGGGTTTACCGTCTAGTTATTGGTACTTATATTTAAATACTGTAGTAAATAATTTTATTTAATTAAAGTTATATTAGCTGTATAATATTTCAACCGGAAATTGTTGCCATGGCATTTTTTTTTACGTTTCACGTATTTTGAACCAATAAAAAGTTACTATGCAGAATTAACGACATTGTAAAAAATATATTTCATTGCATTAAACATTTTTTTTATTCAGAATAATTTCAAATTGTAATAAGATACTGCGATGAAATTTCCAAATCATTAAAAATATCAAAGGCTGTTTGACGTTATCAAATGATTACGACGCACTCTTTGTTTTCAATGCCGTAATTATTTTTTTTACGCCTTCAGTATAAATATGTAGCGAGCTAAGTAAGAGACGTTTCAGAGCATCTATTTGACAGCCCAATCACCATAATCGAAGTTTAAAACCCCGTAAATTAAGTTATTCACATTTGCAATGCCTATAGCTTTTTTTATTACTTTTACAGGTAGAAATGAGCTTGGTTCTTTGACTATAAGTGTCAAATACATTGGTGGTTGGAGACAGAGTATTAGGGAGTACAAAAAAAGATTCAACTATTTTTCCGTACTACGGACAACCAAAAATTCATAAGACTGGCACTCCGTTGGTATTGCAAACATCTGAATTGATTTAAAATCCAATGTATAGGAAAGAACTCTTGCAAAAATAGTTGAATCTTTTTTTGGACTCCCTAATACTCTGTCACCAGCCGCCACTAGACTCAAATAGATATTCACGGTATTTGACACACCTATATTTGTGTCACATCAAAAAAGTGCTTTATATGGATGGTCTCTGTGGTTTAGTGGCAATAAATTTGCCCTGGCGATCAGGCGGGTCTGAGTTCAAGTACTGAAAAGGTCAGTTTTCTTAGAATAGATATGGGTATGTTATTTTCTTCACGTATTGCGTAAGAAATGGTGAAATGTGTTTCGTTTATTTTAACAGCATCTTCGGACTTTCATATTAACATCAAACAAACATTTCCTGAACTTGTATTTTGACAATATATTTTTTTTGTTGATAAAATAATTATGTATATCTCTAGCAGGATTTTTTTATTTATATTATAAACTTATACAAACTCAATTCCACTCAAACATAGTTTTAACGATGGCGTGACATTGGAACAGCAACCAATTAATAACCTTTATTTCTGGTGTTTAGTGCTTCGATATTTTTACTTTATTTCGAGAATAGAACCGTTTTTGTTAATATAAGCTGTTAATTCTGCAAATAAGAAGCAAATACCAATCTAATAGTAAATAATTTCACCCCTTTCTCGCAACAACTCCAACCAGCCCGCTAAAAAGAGATTTTCATAAAACCAATGCCTATAAAATTATTATTTTCATATAAGAGTCGTAGGCATTTGCGATGTTTCTCAATGGGTGTATATTTTTTAAATGAAGTCAAATTTATACCTTTGATCGATGTTCAAGAAAAATATTTCACCGAATGCTTTACTTTGAATATTTTGAGACTTCACAGAAATTTATAGGTACTTTATTTTGGTTTAAAATTTCAACAATATTGAAAATCAGAATGAATTATTTTTGAAAAAAGATTTTTTTAGCTCATACTTAAAATTTTCTAAGAAATTATTAAAGTTGAATGTTTTATATTTTGAGGACTGCTTAATATGAGTGTTTTCGATGGATTCGGTTTGAAATTATTTTTTAATATAAATAAAAAAATTTTAATTTGTTATTGCGCTGGTCCATGGAAAGTCAATCGAGTAACAAAGTTCCTAAATTTGATTCTATCCTTTAAGAGTGTTGTTTAACACGGTTTTGTATGAAAATAATTCGTGTAACTTTGCTAAGCGATTGATATGGTATAGAATTAGCTAATAGTATAAACTGCTTGTCAAAACAACATGATGTATGAGTTTATTTCCAACCATATCTTCTTTCAGTGTTAAAAATATTATAAAATCATTACAAAAATCTGGCAATTTGTAGCGACGTTATAAAGAGTTTTCGGCCAATAATAATTCGTCTAATTTTCTTTTTCATTTAATTACGACGAAAATAGTCGATAACAGACATATTATTTTCTGTAAAAGGTGTAAAAAAACAATGATTTAGGAATAACAAAAGTTTATACATTGTATCAATAATATTAAGATAGATATTTAAGATTAAGTGGCAGTACGGGTTGTCTGTATTATATATCGGGAAGAAGTGTTAAAAATAATAAAAAGAAAATTTGTATCTGTTAACCGTTCAGACGCCACGGCGTGCAGGCAAGCGAAATCGGTGCTACAACACCAGCACCACGGCTTGCAGGCACGCAAACGCGATTGCGAGCTTATTAATGAATAAATAAAATATTTTTTAATGCAATATTATGCAGAAACACCTTTTGGAGGCAATGCGATTGTTAGAATACCCATATGTTGAACCGTTTTCTTTTTATTTGAAGTTGACCTTATTATCGCAATGATCGCTCGATTGATAGAGCGCATCATAGTGAGAAGAGAATAGCTAAATATTGGTAAGCGCAATTTGCAACAACACATAGCATTTTGTGCAATTTATAAAATATAGTTTATTATAAAAAAAAATCACTTTACATTCATAACAAAATAATTCTAATGTGTTCATAAATTACATTTTTTTTTGTGGCAGCCCTAGATACAATTTGTGCTACCTTTATAATTTGTTTTATTATAGAAAATATATATTTTTCATATTTTTATTTATAATATTTATTGTTGTTGGCAGCCCTAGAGACGTTTTTTAAATCTTGTACTTTTGATATATTTTTTTCAGTTTTATATGAAAATCAATAATAACTTAAGTTAAAATTATTACGTGGCATTTTCATAGAAAAATCGATAATTAAAAATGGTGGCGTATAGCAAAAATCCATGGAATTGGCTTGGCGTTTAAAGGGTTAATAAACATCATCAGAATCATCAGAAAAATGATTTAGGTTTCTCCGTCTCTAAGTAGATTAAAAAATAGCACTTTTAAATTAATCAACACCATAGATTACTTTATGTAAACGATTATTACCAAGACTCTGCATTCATTGAAGTGTGAGCTAATAATCACTAATACGTCAATAAATGAATATAATTATTTAAATTAAAGAATACATTACGCAATCTTTTAGCTTACCACAAAGCTAAGAAGGATTTGACAATAGTGGATCAAATTTCGCAGAGAGACTTGGCATAGGTTTCAACACCAGTAAAGCTTTATCTGTTGCAGTATTCAGGTCGTGCAATAACGAAAACAATAAAAGAATCATGGGTATAACAGCGGGTATAGAGATGAGACAAAAATCTCTCTCGATACAATATTCAGTTACCATGTTTCCCAGATAATCCACCGCAAACAGATGATTTCGGTATGCTTAGAAATGACGGTAATAAATTTTCCCTATCTCAACACAAGTATATTTGTATATAATATATTAGGCGAAGACCTTATCACTGTTTAACCAACAAAGGCAAATGCAACCAATTTAGGCTTACCATTCAGCGATACAATACTATAATAAAGGGTATTTCAATAGGGACGCTCAAAATATGTTACTTTGTCCTGCTAAGTAGATTATTCATTGTTTAGTGGCCAAATTTGAGTCAACCAGTTTGGTAAATAATCGGCCAACACCTACCTGTACGTCATCAAAATACAATATCTGGTGAAAACATTGCTGCTGTGTGTGAAAGTGTACAGGAAAACCCAAGGCAGCTTATTTCTCGTTGTTCACAAGAACTTGGCTTTTCTGCGACTACAACTTGGCGAATTTTGAATCGGGCCTTATGTCTGCACCCGTATAAAAGCCAACTAACCAAGGAACTTCAGGTAAACGACCTCAGACAACGCCTGATTGGGTTCTGGAGCAGTTGGAAGTTTACCCAAATTTGTCAAAAAAGTCAAATTTAGCGACATGGCCCATTTTATAATGAATGGATATTGGCAGACATTTGATGCTATATTCCATATTTAATGCCGTAAAATATACTTACAAATGAAATTAAAATTTAGTCGAAATCTCACAAACAACTTGTTTTATTTACATTTCAAAACTAAGCGTCCTTATAAAAAGACCCTTTATAATCACAATACAGACATGAAATCGATTTTTATTTCGAGGATTGTAATATTACTTGCGCTCGTCTTTAATATTTTAGTATGACACTTTATCACTTTTAAGGTATTTACCCGGTTCGTGGTGCCGTGGTAAACGTCGTTGGCTTCCGTGGTGAATCATAATACAAGCAGTTTTTTTCAGTCGATAGATCGATTCTCCTCGAAAGCAATGGGTGTTGTAAAAAATCCTTCCCCAACTTTCCGATCCCAAAATTTAAAAGCGTTTAGCTAAACACTTATCTTTTCCTCATCCTCAAATTCTACAAATAGAGATTGAGCTTGGCACCCAAGTTGGGAGCAAACATGTACAAAAATATCCGTAAAAAGTACAGACTAGGAAAAATTCCAATATGTTTCTCTGTATTTCGCAAACTAGGAAATTCGTTAAGCTAAAAAAATCACAATATTAGAAAATATAGACTTTTAATAATCCTATACAGAGCCTTTTACTAGTAATGTATTTATTGGGAAGAACTTTAGTTACTTACACATAGAAAGGGACTCGGGTTTCGCCTTTCGACATCTTCATGCATTTCATACCAAAAGACGAAACCAGAGCCGCTTGCGACGAAGCTCACGAAAAAGTACACATTTTTAGCTACAGGGGAGCCCCGATCTTACGTTCTCGCATTATACGTTTTCCCGCGTGGTGCGTTTATTTTCTATAGTCCCGGCATCTAGTTCATATATAAAACTTTCCCGCATTAATCGTTTGTTTTATACGGTCCCTTGAAAAATGTAGAATCGGGGTTTCACTGTATTCAAATTTGGTATTAAAAATCTATCAAGCCCTTTCGAAATCAATAAGTATGTACATATCGAACGAGTCCGAATCTACTGAACAATATATTTTTTTAAAGCTTACGTAATTCATTGATTGAGTAGGCATTTACTTGGTAGAACTCCATTATAATACGGAAATAAAAATAACAATGTATTTTAATTCTACATAAATTATTTTATATATTTGTTGATAGCTATTTCGGCTTACGCCTTCGTCTGTAATTGTAATTCTGTATAAAATTTAATTCTATCATAAGGATTATTTACATATCTTGTTGATTTCATTTATTTCCTCGTATTTTCAAGTTTTCTCTTTCAAGAATTATATACATATGTATAAGTCAACAAAAAGAAATTAAATTTTCCAGGTTTAAAATTTAAATAAATAAATGTACTTGATATTCTTATTGTTTTTTTAAAAGGTTAACATATTGCTGATTTAAAAAAGGTAGCAAAAGAATTTCTTTGAGTAAATCTTACTGACATGTTAATTGCGCGATCTAGAGTGTTTGACGGAGCTAATCAATTTTAATGAAGGGTCTCAAAGAGCATTAGCTTTGGAATAGAAAAGCGATAGGATGATTTAAATCATTTAATGGTTAAATATTAGCTCACATTCCGCTTATTATTAAGTCAATTTATACTTCATTTCTATTGATTATATCCCTAAGGAAATATTAAATTCAGGCCAAATTTTGACGCAAACTTACCCATTGAAAATATCAACGTATTCTATTAAGTAAGTCATTTTGCATAAAAAATATGTTACGATATATTACTTGCAAAACCCGACAAAAGTATCGGAAAAAAACTCTTCCGCATGTCACGGAAATTCAACGCAGAAACCGATAAATTCAATGTCCATGTGTAATGTTTTTTTTGCTCGCAATAAACGGATGACTCGGTTTTTTAACAATACATATTTTCACTGTCTTGTCATGTCAATACTTGTTCGAATGGCATAATATTAAAAAATAAAAATATTTTTTTTGAAATTTTCTTCTTTTGTTTGTGTGAATTGTTTGTCTCGTTAAATTATTTTTCAGAACTCTCATGACCTTTGGAGTGGTAGAATATTTAATTTATTTATTAATTTATTGGCAAAAAAACTATATAAAATACATGGCATTACAGCAAACGCCAATACGCCATGCATTTGACAAATTAATAAAAATTACATTAAATATTACACAAAAATAAGAAACAGAACAGAAACATATTATTTACATAGAAGACAACATTTTTTAACAAAGCATCAAGTTCACCGCCGAAGATGTCCACATCAACAGGCAGCGCATTTATCAACCGAATAGCCCTTGCAACTGGAGATTCAAAAGACCTACGTGACAAACAAGTTTTGACAAAGAAAATTGATTTGTCTTTGTTACGACCACGTAGGTAAATGCTGGGAGCATGCAAACCTAAATTTTCAATGATGTCAGGGTTATCAACTTGGCTCCGAAGAAGAATAGAAAAATGTTTCAATATTGAAATTAATCTTCGAGCTTCAAGAGAATGAAATGACAAATAATGTATTTGTTTGATTACTGACCGTTATTACTGAACATTTTGTAAGCTATATTTGAAAGAGGTCTTCAGAATTTTAGATAATTATAGACTTATTGATATCAATTATGCTTATTTTATTTTTTTCATTGTATTGTTTGCATATTTTTATTGCCAATTTTTTGTCATACCTTTATTAGTCGTTTATAGTTTCTGAGTAAAAACGCTGTATTTTTGTATTTATTATCGGTTGAAAATGCTTGTGATGAGCAAAACCAATTCTGACCTAAATAAATTTAAAGTGGAATAAGTAAAAAAAAAAATTTGCTAGCTGCTAGCATCAAAAAGTAGGATTATCGGATTTTCTTTTTGGTGACTTGAATACTTACCGATTGTTATTGCATATTAAGTTTTAGTTACATGCAAAATTTTGCCTGTCCATCTTAAAACGATAAACTTCACATCTGGATATTGATTCGAAAAAAAAATCTCTTTACATAAAGTAGTCAATATTGATTACTTTATTTAGCTAAGAGATGAATTGATGCATTCACCTTTTTATTACTTATATAATATAACATATCACAACATATTTTCTATCAGGATTTCAATTTACCAAGTACTCGGCACTTGAGTTGACATCTCTAGATAAGAAAGAGTAAAGGTGTTATAGCCAATAATAAAAAAAATTATACCTATAAAGGGATGAGCTGTCATGGGGGTGTTTATTGATCCACCCAGTTTTGAGATGCCGGATCGTTTTATAAAAGCTTATTTTTATCCAATTTTCTTTTATACATCTACCACAGTCTCAGGCTTAATCTTTGAAGAGCTTTTGGGTCTACGAATATCCATATTAAAGCTCTGAATGTGCCATAAGCGTATCGACACGCTATCGAGTTTTCCAGATAGTGTCATAAAAATGGATAAGATAATGCCAAATTTATTTTCAATGCGATGGATTTTACAATACATCTGAATATTCATTCTCATTTGTATCAAGTCCCATCAGTTTTTTTATAGACTCTGATGTAGTGAAATGATAATAAATTGTGAAGTTATTATGAAAGCTATCTTTTCCAACTATGTCCACTTCCTATGTGTAATATATTGACACCGCCTTATGTGGTAGGTCATCAGAACTCTCTCGAACGATCTATTGTTCACCTCAGTCAATATCAGGAAATAAATTCATTCTTATAATAATCTATATTGCAATCTATAGCGATGCAATGTAGAGTTATTTCAATTTCTTTTATCTCTTGACGCCCGACAATGCATGTGCTTCATAAAAAGTTAGGCGATAAATAACCCCTTATCGGCGGGCGCACGTGATAACGATTTTTGAAACGGCCATTGTTTTTTCTTTCTTAAGTAACCGTTTGTTTTCATACAGCAGTGAGAGATTGGACGGCATTGAGAATGCACGCGCCTAATCCTCTCCCTAAGAATTAAATTCGAGTCAAATTCCTGATATCTTCTTCGCTATCGTAATATTTGTGTGTTGTATAACGTCTGTGTAAATCTTTAACGATTAAATAATGGGTGCTAACGCACCCACATAACACTTTGAGATCGTCTTTTCTGGATAAGAGTGCCATGTTTCTCCTACTCCGTCCCCAAAATCCCTCTTCCTGAGTGTCGGATAGGAGGCTCCTTCTTGATTATCGAGGGAGCCGGAATAAAGGTCTTCTCAATATTAACCGACGATAAAAACCTATGGTTGATATAGTTGTATTCAATTTTAAAAAATTGCAATCCTACGTTTAAGAGTTCAGTTGGGTGTAAAAAGTAAACATTACGTTTTTTTTAATTGGTCCCATTGGGATTATATGGGCGCTTTGTGAATTTTATCTCAATATATGTTTTTCTAAGAGAACTGCTTGTGCCTCAGTCATCTATACATCTCTTTTTCGAAGAGAGTAGGCGTTGAAAGGATAAAGGACTAGGGTAGGGCTAGTGGTAAGCTTATCGCTGTCTTTACGCTCCGCTCATAAGATCGGATGGGTGGGAGGGATTTATTTAGGACAGCAAAAAACTCATAAATCGACTGAATGCTGTTCGTGCTGGGATTCGAACTCTTGACGTCCGGCACGGAATCTAGCAACGTTGAACACTGCACCACGGACCAACCATTCTGAACTGCGTTGCATTTCTGCCAAATACATTTAGTCAGCTTCATAATCTGTGATGAGTGAAACATAAAAATATCAAACACAATTCGAAAAAATAATTGTTTCAATGTGAAAAACAAAGTCTTTCTACTGACAATCAAAAAATCATCTCATTGACTTCACATATTCTTTGTTTCCCGGTGAACTTTCGCTTAGTCGATTTTTACATATAACTATTTAAATAAGGTTAACTTACTCACTTGTTTCTTTGGACGCCACTTTGTTGTGAAAATAATAAAGCACAGCACAAGAAAAGATACATATTTGTTGAACTAAACGTGGTTTTTTCTTTACAAATTAACTTTATCATCCATCTTAATAGAAAAATAACTTTTATCAAACTACTCTCGTTTTTTACATTATTATTATGCCGAAATCTATATCTTCGCTACACAATATGGCTTTACAAAATACTAGTCAGTAATCTTCGAGTTGAAACTTTCCTCTAAAAAGGTAAACAAAAATATTATTAAAAGATTAAAGAAAAAAGAAAATTTCTGAAATCTGTAAGACCGAAGCGCTCCTACGTTATAGGTAAGTACGAATATTTATATATCCTAAGGGAAAATCTCGGAGTTTTCACTTACCAATCGGGCCATAAATCTACTTTTCCTGTCCTGGAGGTGTCACGGTTTGTTTTTTTGAACGGATGCCATCTTTCTTGCGGCCCTGGAAAATTCGGGGTTTATTTTCATATTGCGAAAAAGTCTTTAAGAAAGGAGAAATTCCATTGCGAAAAAATTCTCTCGTGGAAATGAGATTAAAAAATAGTCGGTAATTTGTTATCGTGATGAAGTTTTGGGAAAATCCTCGTAAATTTTCCGCTTGTTTTTGGAAATTATTAATCGGATTAGTGATTAAACTTTAAAAAACGTGCGGTTTTGATAGAAAAACGTCTTAAATTGCCTCAGCTGCAAATCTGGAGTCAATATTTAAATACTTCATTCCCATTTATAAAAAATGCCACAATGTTGCAAGAGATCATTTCAAGACATACCACAAGTATAACAATAACTGTAAAGTAATATTTTGCTCGCAAACCGTCAAGTTTATTTGTGCAAAAATTGTTACTGAAGATACTTAAACAAACTTTTTAATTTATTGATTGAGTAGGCATTTACTTGGTAGAACTCCATTATAATACGAAAAGAAAAATAGCAATGTATTTTAATTCTACATACTTAAACAAACTTTACTTAAGATACTCAAACAAATTTTTTAATGATTTAAATATTTTAATAAACAAACCATTATATCCTCTATCGAATATCAAATATTTTTTTACCAAATATTTAATCTGGTATAGGTTTAATATAAATACAAGTTACATTAAATCGATAATTTTTTAAATTGTAGAATTCTGTAACAAACTATTAATAATTTCAAGTAATTGGTCGCCTATTTGTGTGTTGATGTTTTAAATAAAAAGATCCTATATTTAATGTTTGATAAAAGCTCTTTTTTGCTTCGCTACGTTTCGGTCCGTGGTGCAGTGGTAAACGTCGTTCGCTTCCGTGACAATTCTGTTCGAAAGCAATGGGTGTTTGTGTTGTTAAAATTCCATTCCTGTCCTTCCGATCGCATAAAGCGTGCGCGTAGTGACAGTGATTAGGTAATCGTTAGCGGTCAGTCAATATGAAAGGAAATTATCAGTAGTAAATACATTAATTGGTCGGTAAAAAGAGAGTTTTAGTCAGTATATTATTGAAAAAAGGTCAGTCATTTTTTGTTAAAGGGTTATTTGTAGTGGTAGAACGATTTGATAATGTAAGGTTAGGTTTGTGTTTGGTATCAATCAAACATTTCAAAATAACCTTTAAGACTTTGACTTGGTGAATAATTTACGTCTTACGGCCATATTTGATCAATTTGGCTGGCTGTAAAACATTTAATTCAAATACTAACCGTCTTACATAAATTACTGACCGTTTTATTTAATGACTGACCACGTTGAATGGAAAAATAATTACTGTCACATTAAAAACTACGCCTTTAATAAAGCTAATCAGAGATTGTTTATTTGACGAATGGGCATGTAATAAATTCACAGATTTTTGTAAAAAATCATTACCACTGAAATGAAAATAAAGTGATAAACGTGGTTTGCTGAAATGAATATTAAAGCACTGGAAATTACATTAACTATTCCAGTGCTGACATTTTGAAAATAATAACACAGGCTTTCTATTAATGAATAAGCACGCCAACCGAGGCACAAGTCATTAATAACCGCGAGATCACCGACGATCCAAACTGGTGTAATTAAACGTAAAAAATATGTTAATACAAGATCATTAATGTCTCTTATAATAAACTCAGCTTTATTTACAGTAAATTGATAAAATAAAAATAGTAAAAATTTATTGATTGGATAGAATTTACAAGGTAGAGCTCCACTATAATACGGTGAAAAACTGGCAATGTATTTTCGTCTTACAAAAATTATAAGCTATATAAATGACACAACTAAAAACAATTTAAAAATTAAAATAAATGCACTTAAGACTTTGCAGTTTTTAAGTGGTTTCACACGATAAAAATAACCCAAAAATACCCAGATTATATTTTCGCACCATTACTTTAGACCAGTGATCGCCAAACAGTCGCTCGCGAGCTACCGGTAGCTCGCGGTGGCATTTTTGGTAGCTCGGGAAGGATAAATTTGATAAATCCATGCTGCTAACATGGACAGTTGCACGCGTTAGAAAACTTTCTGATTTATTCGTGTACGCACCAGACAGAAAAAAATACACCTTCTTTGAGTGGCATTGCATCGCATGTCAGTTTCTCACTAGTTTTGTTTATAAATTTTTAAAATGGAAAAAATTTAAATAAGTTATTGATCTGGCGTAATCCTGAAGTGAACGTTAATCTGGGTACATGTGGGGTTGGTATGGTTGAGCAGAGAGGGGATGTATGGTGTACCCTGTCTAGCCTAGGTATATAAGCTATCTCTAATACACGTTTAAAACTAAGTTCTGACGAAGGCGTAAGCCGAATTAGCTATCAACAAATATATAAAATAATTTATGTAGAATTAAAATACATTGTTATTTTTCTTACCGTATTATAATGGAGTTCTACCAAGTAAATGCCTACTCAATCAATACTGTCTTTTCCACCAAGTATTGTTGTTTTATGTCTTAATTTTAATGGTTTAAAAAGAATTGCATGAGAAGCCATAGCGGCTACTTTTACAGTAAACACCTATTTTGGATAAGGAATTAAAACAATTTAACGTATTTAGTAAACTACATATAAAATTAATTTTAAGCAGTAATAGCTAAATCATTCTCGTTATTTCGTAAAGTAGATATAATGTGCAAGAGTGTGCGTTTAACTTCCGGATTAGGTTGGCTATTTAATGGAGACAATACAGGGGGTAAAGGCTTTTGGTGTAGAGCCTTAACCTTTTAGCGTAGAGCTTTCAAAGGTAAGCCAGCTTAACGTATCATAAAAAATATTTAGTGTCTAATGGGAATGGGTAGGAAAGCCGTTTGATGTAACTCGCCAAGTTGTTTAATTAACACAAAGTTACTTGAAATCAATCAACTCAGTAATAATAGGTCGGATGAAACTCTACATTTACTATAGATATTCCTATGTTATTATCTGGTCATTAGTATTTGCAATACTACATTCAAAAATCCCAATAATTATAACAAACCCAATTAATTCATTGGCACTCGTTTACATAAAATATTCACTAATTTATATTTAACTTAGTTCTATGTTTGTACTAGTATTGCTACCCGGCGTCGCTCAGACTAAGCGACCAATAATTATTTAATGTTATATCATTCGACATAACTATATCACAAAATCTAACATCCAAAATAGAGTTAAAATAAAATCACAAACTTTATTTAATTTGATGACAGCCCCGCCCCATTCTCGCCCGTTAAAATGTCCAAATTCAAGGAAAAAATCTAATTTGCTGTCAAAGAAATGTCAAATAATACCTTCACGTAAATAATAAACATTATTATTAATAAAAAAAAGCCGGGAAAAGTTCAGTAGAAGACAATTTTTTTACATTTTGACTAAATGTCTTCGCCGATAAAAATTCAAATATATTTTCTTTCATATTCGTTTTTATGGCAACTTAATGACCAACAATGCAAAAGGGAATTACAGACCCACAGACATACATACGCCGTTTCGGTTTTATATATAAGATATAAACGAAACGAACTGTTTAGTGCACGTCAGTTCAAGTACATCCATGCACTTGAAATGCCTGAAGATGCCGAAAGGTTACACCCGGGTCGTTCGACAGCGACAAAACTCATGGAAAAGTACAAAATTCAAACAATTCAAATTTGATATTGAAATTCCATCAAGCACCCTCAGTCGAAATCCTTAATTGTAGCACAAAGTATTTGACTCAATCAATAATTTGATAATGAACAATCTGTCAGTTAGGTGGCAGTTGTAAAATGTATCAAAACGTAATCTTTACCTCTTGGGGCCCCGGGTATCACCAATGATAATCATGGTTTTTATTAAATATAAGCCCGGTTGTAGAATTGAAAGTACAGACACTTTCCTAAACGAATTTGAGGGATAAAATTACAATGATTTGTAATAAAGTTATCTATTTAATATGCTTTAATATGCCCATTGCAATGGGCATTGCCAATGAATTTGATAACCATTTTTAAAATTTTCACAACGATTTATATTTTAGCAAACAAAGTTTTAGCTATGTAGTGACTAACTTTAATTTAAGAAAAACACATAAAAAATATCCAACCCCATGCTGTTAAAACAAAGTTGTGCCGACATACCATTGGCGTACCACTTTCCGTATTACGAAGGGGGTTAAATTAAATCCTAGTTGAAAACTCATAACCGGCCATCCTCAACATTGTGGATATAGTAAGTTATGAATGTGTCCGAGACCGCAGTGTCTACTTTTGCAGAATGATATATTATATAGAGATGTTTGATATAATATGAAGCACGTACGCTTATACTTTGTTCACATTTCATTATCTAAATTTGAAAAGGTTCTAACTGACATTTTGGCAAAAAAATTACCTTTTTGTCGGAAAAGTTTGTACTAACCGTATTCAAGCACATATATGATAACTTCAGAATAATATATTATTGAATTACGGAGATCATTTGCACACTTTTTGTGGTAGATTTGTTTCATAAAGTTCGAAGATTGTCATCATTAGATCATTAATATCATTATTTATCAATAGAATGGTTAGAATTGTGAAAAAAATGCTTAAAATTAGTACAGTTGTACCTCGAGATACGAGTTTAATTCGTTATCAAGCTCGTATGTCAAAACAATTTTTCCCATTGAAATTAATTGAATTGCCACTAATCTGTTCCAGCGCCATCTTTGTCTAACGTATGGGATTTGGTAGTTGTGCGAAAAAATTAAATTTCTGATCGAGTTTATTTATTTTTTAAGAATATTTGGCGCGTTGGCATTAAATGAGATGTTAAATATTTAAAAACAAAAAAATACGAATAATTACCACATGTAAGATGATACTCACAAATCTTGGTGGAAAGGCACATATATTTTGTGGAGATCAGGACCGGTTCCACTCATCACAATCATTTTTCATGAGTTCTATCGCTTACGGCCCAAACTTTGCCTTTCGTCATCTTCATGCATTTTATGTGCATGAATCAACTTAACAAGGTCAGATTTCTTCAATTGAAAAAGAGATCTGTTTAAAATTGTTCACTGTCGGTTGATAATGCTCGCTATGAGCGAAACCGATACTGATTCAAAAAATTTAATGTGGAATAAGTACTACAAATGTGTTATTACTTTTATTGAAAAAGAGTTCTTGGACTGGGTGTTCGTTATTTTTCGTTGATTTCATAACTGATTCATTACTTATCAAGTTAATCTCGAATAACTTTCACAATGAAAAATATTTGGCGCATTGGCATTAACAGTAATGCAAATGCATATTTCTTTTCTTTATTTATAAAAAAATCTTGAGCTATCTAAAAACTCGCAGAAAAGAGCTAAAATTATTTAAACAACTAGCTGTACCCTGTGCGCGTTGCTACGCCAGCAACTAAAATAAATTTGAAGGAAAGACATTACACAAATATTCAATTCAATTTGAGTCAATTTGAGTGTACGCCAGAAAGTTTCGAGGAAATGTATGTACTCGAGAAATTTGTAAAAATTCGATATCAATTGTTGGGGAGAGGGGGGATATGCCAAAAACCTTCGAAGAAGTGAAAAAAAAAGTTTAAAAAAAAAAATTGGGGGGGAGGTTGGGGGGTGGTTGGGGGGAGGAGTTGGTAGGCCAGAAACCATCGCGGGGGTGCACTCAATAAATTTGTAAAGTTTCACATCGATCGGTCCAGCGGTTTAGTAGTCCATAGCGGACATACATACAGACATTCATTTTTATATATATAGATAGATAGATAAATAGATAGATAGATAGATTGGTTCTTGATTTATTTTAAAACCAGGTAAGCCGAGGAATGTAGGTACATAAAAATATATATATATATGTATATTAATTATTTTAAAAGCTTTCCTTAATGAAATTGCTAAAATAAATCCCCTAACTTGACATGTATACTTAAACCCTTCTTCAAAGCAAAGATTACCATGCCATATCCTTTTCTCTTTGAAGCGTTCAGGGGTTGTAAATACACGTTCGGTTGCGGTGAGCAGAAATGCAAAGTTCTGGGATTTATATTATTTGGGGTCTTGTAGGAGCTGGCTCCTAGGTCGGAAATATGTTTGCGGGAGGCTTCTTACGGTGATATTTGTGGAAGACTTACCATTTCGGGAATGAAACAAATGCCTTGCTCGTTAAATGTCAACTTTATTATTACTTATGTCTGTAGCATTTGCGGTGGCAAACTTGCTTGGAATTTATTTCAATTATCTATTAATGTTATTTAATTTTGAAAGTTTTCACAATTCGAATCAAATTAATGACTTCTGACGTCAAGTTTCCTTCGTTTTGTCAACGACGTTGGCTAACGTGTCGGTCGGACCGCCAGGGTTAAAGTCCTGGCACGAGCAAATTTTTTCATTCGATAAATCAAGGCAATGGGTGATTGTGTTGTTATAAATCCCTTCAGATTTCCAGATGCCAAAAAGTGATCATAGTGAGAACGAATAGCTAACCACTAGTCCTGTTCTATTCCTCGTATCCTTTCAACACATACTCACTTCGAAAACAAGAGAGGTTGAGAGGCTGAGTAAAAAGCTGTTTTTGTAGAATAACATATGTATGTTGAGATAAACTCCATGAGTAGTCCATATGCTCCAATTTGGGAGCAGATATGGCAAAAAAACACATTGAAAATTATTTCAATAAAAGCGGCAAGACGGTATAAAAACACAGAAAAATGCTTTATTTATATGGTTAATAAATATTATAAAATATCGTCTGAATTCGATTTCCAAAATATTTAATTTGCCAGTGCCAACATTTTCTAAAAAAAACTAGGGCTGTGGAGTCGGCAAATAAAAGTTCGACCCGACTCCGACTACAGCATTTACCAAAACCACGACTCCGACTCCGACTAAAAAGTTGAATATCGTCACTTTTTTTTGCCTTATTTTCCTATTGATGTGTTTTCAATTAAACATCAACCCTAACAATCCGGCCAATAGCCAAATTTGACAAATTATATGCAAAAATAAAAAGTTAAATCTTTTCAAAATTTCCGACTCCGACCGAGTACGACTCCAGCCAAAACCCCGCGATGACTCCGACTACGACACCTATAAAAACACAGAAAAATGCTTTGTCTATACTTAACAAGATCATAAAATAATTTTCCATAAAAAAAGAAAAACCGCTAGTAAAAGAAACGGTCAAAAGCAAAAAGTCAGACATTTTTCGATTGAACCGATAAAAATTGCCATCAATCCGGCGAACCGTTAAGTGTTAGAGCAAATCATAAAAGTTTACAGGGCCGTTAAAAAAACGTATAGCGATTAAAATCTTCGCCCATCCTTTACCTGTTTTATATTCATTTCAGTGGCACATAAAAAAATGTATCATGAAAATATTGCACTTTAATATCGCCACCCTATGTAAATGGCATAGATTTCAAAATAGTGCAATGGTTATTTAGATAAAAGAATTTACACTTGGGTCTCGTATAATACGGTTTATACCACAGGGATGTATAAATTGTGGTTCCATGACAAAACAGAACATGACTTTTCAGCAGGGCTGTGGAGTCGGAGTCAGAGTCGTGGAGTCGGAGCGTTTTGGCCGGAGTCGTACTCGGAGTCGGAAATTTTGAAAAGTTTGAACTTCTTATTTTTGCATTTAATATGTCACATTTGACTTTTGGCCGCATTGATAGGGATGACATTTAATTGAATACACATACATAGGAAACTTAGGGAATAAAAGAGACGATTTTAACCTTTTTTTAGTCGGAGTCGGATTCGTATTTTTGGTCAATGTCGGAGTCGGAATCGGAGTCGTGGTTTTGGTATATGCTGGAGTCGGAGTCGGACTTTTTTAGACCGACTACACAGCCCTGTTTTTCAGAATATGATAAAACACTACAAGACTTGACAAAAAACTTAACCTAACCTAACCTGTTTTATCAGTCTGTTTTATTAAGTCATGTTTTGAAAAGTCACGTTCTGCTTTGTCATGTTCTGTTTTATCATATTCTGTTGTATATATAAATTGTGACATATTTTTATACAACACGCTTTATAAAGCACGGCTTAAGGAAAAAAAATAGTTAACATGTTTGATTTTTACCACCAAACATTTCGCTTATAATCCAGCCTTTAGACTAAGGTATAATTCCAACATTTAAAGCATACTATAACCGTCGAACATTTGAAAAAAACACGAAAAGAAATCGATCACGAGGAAAATTTAACACTTTCACAAGCTTGAAAAAAAAAATCTATTCGAAATTGTGTCGATATTGTTACTGCACCCGCTAAAGAAATAAAACAATCCAATTTAAATTCTAGCTAGAAAAAGAGTCATCCGATGATGTAAACTCACAACTGATCACGAAAAGGAGTAAAACATATAGAATTCTAGGTGATAGCGATGATGAGTGAATGATATATTATATTATTAAAGTTTCTTTTAGTAAATATGTAAATGTATACTGGTTTTTTTAACGTAGCCATACCAAACGGTATAGATTTTGTCCCAACAGCTACTTTACCTAAAATATCTATCTTAATACTAGTGATACGATATCTTCACTTTTTTTATTCCTTAATCATAGTTTTTTACACCTTTTTCAGAAAAAAAATATGATATTTATTGGCTAGTTGCTCCGTAATCGATTAAAAAAGAGAAGAAGTCGGAATTTTTCAGTCTAATTGTCAATGTTAGCAATCGCTGGGAAGCGCTAACATAAAATTTCACGCCCATAAGCGATAAGAGAACGTGATCATAGCGAGTCATAGATAACATGGACGGATTGTTTCATATCTGGCAACAATAAAAGGCGATAAGATAAGAGATAAAGTAATGTGACTTCATGCATGGTTATTGGCTTGTTAGTCACCAGCTTCATTGTAAGTCCGCCATAGCGGTTGGAGTGGAAACGTGGTCGTTTTCATGCCTCACTTAAATATGAATAATTATAGGAAAAATCGGGATTTTTATATGATTTTTGTTTTCAGAAAGATGTATAAATATACGTCAAAGCATATTCAACCATTTTTTTATTGCATTCTATGCCAATATGGCCAAAACACTCGGGTCTTTTTTTAACCCCCCTTCGGCCTTAGAGTCTCAGAAAAAAAATTTCAACTTCACTGAATATCCTTACTGTGTGACTCAGAAAGTAGTAGAAGAAGAGCACCTTTCTTTGTCTCGGAAAAATTGTCCCAACTAAAATCTTGCTGATGAAAAAAATCAACGTATAACACACAACTAGTTACAGCATAAAAACAATGTTGTATACGCCTAACAATGGTGTAAAAACACTTTTTTTTACGACGCGTACAAAGCACATAATATTTCGTGGGCGATGTAAAACCGCAAATCGTTACGTTACTTTGAAAAGGTTATAATTGTCATTGTTGCCTAAAAGACTTTGTAGTCGGAAAACCTTGTGTTTACCGCATTCTATCATGTACAGTCAGCCTTTCTATAGCGGGAGGTTAAAACAAATAAACGCTATATAAACTTAGGCACCCATACAAAATTTGAGGTTTGGTTTTTTCAATTGTATTTTGTGATTTGAAGCCAATCAAACATTTTTACAATTTGTATATTTAAAAAGTGTTTAGTTTGCAAGCAAGTGACACGTGCCTTGTACGAAAAACCTCCGCATACGCTATAGTAAAAAGCTCTATAGAAGTGTCTGCTATAGCAGGGTTGAGGGTATAGTTATATCTTTTATCCGAAAAGAGTTCGTTACCTTCATTTGAAAAGTTTCTAATTAACAATTTTGCCTTAAATGACTTTTTGGTCGTAAAAGCTTGTAATATTTAACGGATTCTATCCTATATTATATGAATTTCAGAATTACCTATGGCTTTATAACGGAGTTAGTAGAATTCCAGTGTCGACACTGCATTTGCACACTTTTTTAACTAAATTTATTTGACAAGTTCTAAGATTGTCATCATTTTTTCCTTCGTTAGATCTTTAAGATCATTATTTTCCAGCAAGATTTGTGAAACAATATACTTAAAATAAATAATTTGAAACATGTTTACTTGCATATTGCTACAAGTGAATTTTAATCAATCGAAACTTCAAACGCTCATATCTAAAAACAGTGTCAAGAGCAGTTAGGACCTTTTCAAAGTAAGGTGTCGAAATAATACAATATTCAGGGGAACACTGACCCCCGTTCGTAAAGGCAAACATTACCTGTTTACTGTGGTTTCCTTCATTGCCGAATAAAATTGCCAAAATTAAAAGGAGCATTTTACGTAACAGGGCTACGTTTTTATGGCGCATGGCATAAAAAATATTAGGTATTCGTCGGGCGACTCTGCGAAACGTGAGCTGTGTTCACGTATGTATTGTTCTATTGAAATCCCGAAAGGATTGCTACAATGTACAACACTACGCGTTGTTATATATATGTTGAGAAGACCTTGATTCGGGTTCTCTCGTAAATGAGAAAGAACCTCCGTCCGATTCTCGGGAATAGGAATTTAGGGATCGGAGTAGGGGAATCAGGATGCTCTTAGTTAAAAACACGATCTCAAAATGTTAACAGGCGATTAGCACTCACATATAATTTATTTAGTTAGCGTTAAACACGTTACGCACACACAGAATTTAAATTAAAAATAAAAAACACAATTATAACAATTACGGCGACGATATCAAGACTTGAACGCGAATTTAGTCTTATTGGGAGGATTGAGAGCTTGAGGCTACTTTCCAAGACTTCAAGTATGGGAGAATTACCTCAACCAATCTTGAAAGATTTATATGGCGAACAAGTGCACGTGCAACGTTCTCCAATCTCTAACTGTGACTATCTGAAAAAAAGCGGTTCGATTAGGTAGCCAAACCGCTACAACAAAAGATCGTTAAACTTCCGCGTGATAAGCCATTATTTATGGCCCATCGAACTTTGCATGAAATACCATGCACTCAAGGCGTCAAAGAGCCAGATACATTTTTGGGCGAGACGCCCGCAACACGATGTTCCGGAACATCGTGCATAAATGTCTCTATTACAAATTTGAAATTACTCTATATTGAATCGCTATAGATTTCAAAATAGAGTATTATAAGAATGAATTTATTTCCTGATATCGACTTAAACTCATTGACTGAGGTGAAATAGATCGTTTGAGAGAGTTCTGATGACCTACCACATAAGGCGGTGTCAATGTATATACTAATATATCCGTTGGGCTCCAATTCGAGTTTCAAGTACTCGATACTCGAGAATACTCGTTCATTTTGATGTTGATCAATAATGTTGTGCTGATCTTGATACAAATATATGTAGAAGTTTTGCATCAAAAATTTTTTTTTTTTGTTCGTCTAAAGTACTTAATGTAAGTATGTTTTGTTGAAACAAAATTTGTTTTTAAGCTCGTGTTATAATATTTTTTATAAACAAGAAGAGCTTTTTTTAAACAAGTACCTACCGCTACATATGGAGAACAATTATTTACTATCTTATATGAAAACAAAATTGTATAGTTATTAACATAATTGTATCTATTTTAAAAGTAATGTAGGTATGCGAGAGCTGTTTCGAATTAATATTATTTAAAAAAAAAATCACTATCTTCTTTTAAGAGCTTCTTCTACATAGCTACCTCAAAATAATTATGTTTAATTAATTTCACTGTTGTTTTCATGTAACAATCGATGTTTTCGTTATTCATTCAAGATTGAAGAAATAAAAAAATATTCCGATTTAACGGCAAAATTAAAAGCGATTTTTTTAAATAAATATTTCAATTCCAAACAAACGATGTCATCTAAATGATAATCGAAAATGGAGAAAACGGAAATTTTCCTGAAAAGGCCTTATTCTCTCCGGGAAAAATAATTCATTAAGTTCCCATCAGTAGGCTTCGCGCAAAAGTTGATTGTGAATTTCCCCCGCGGACCGAAATATGCTCGAGTTTCGAGCTAATTTGACTCGAGAGCCCTCTTCCCATTAGATCATGTCTTCAGTCACGTATTTAGATAACCTGAAATTTGTAAATCTAAAATAACCGGAAGCTTGAATTATTTCTGAAAAGAATTCATTCATAAATCATCACATTTTCAGATGGAAAATTTGTTTGTCTTTTAATCTAAGTGAAGATAATTTGATTTTAAAGGAGACTCAAATATTCTAAATTAAATCCATTATCTTTTCTTCTTTTGGTACTATTTAACACTTCCTTTTCGGTGGGTGAGACAGACGACCTGTACTGACACTTTATCTTAAATATCTATCTTAATATAAGTGAGACAATGTATAAACTTTTGGTATTATTGAATCATTGTTTTTTACACCTTTTGCAGTAAAAAATATGATTTGTATCGACTAGTTTCGTCGCAATTCAATAAAAAACTAAATTAATCTGATTATTATTGGCCGAAAACCCTTTAAAAACTCTCTACAAATTGTCAGGATTCAAAAATCACTGCCCAACGCGATAAGATAACGTAATCATATTTCAAACGCGCCTCATTAAAACGTACGTCTCAAATAAAATGGATGCTTTTTACTTTAAAAAGTGGAGATTTGTCAGTCTGTCATGCATATTAAAGCGAACACGTCGAATCTTCCATTCGCGACATAAAATATGAAAAATTATACGAAAAATATCGATTTTAATATTTGTTCAAAGAAAGGTGTATTGAGATACGTTGATGGATAACATAATTTTAAGTGTAATCTATGCCAATGGAGCCATACCACAGGGTATTTTATATACCCCCCTTTTGCTCGCACGCTACTTTTCAGGGATTGTCTTTCGAAGGTTAAAACCAAAATCTTTTTTGCTCTTGGTCATTATTTAAATGTCCAGTTAGCGTATAGATAACAGTTTACCTGTATATCGGGTGGCAATCGTTATAGGTCAACAATGAACTTATAAATATCATATAAATGAATTTTTCTTTGTTTGTTCCGCATGATTTCTTATACTGTTCACTCTGTTCCTGTTGCGATAAAACCTTGGTGAGTTGTTGTGTGGGCGAATTAAAAAGATTTTCCAGGCATGCCACTGAACTTTTTAACATAAAAAATGGCGTATCTATCATTCTTCTCCGAATAATAAATCCACTACAATTTTGCAACGAACCCAGCTTTCAGTGAAAAGGATATTGAACAAATCATCAAAACTAAAATGCTTAGCGAAAAATTTGAAGGCGATGATGAACTGTTGCCACGCATCCCAATGATTCCCATTCAAATTAAAAAATTTACAGTTTTCGGTACGAGATGCAATTGCAATGACCATCAAAAAATCACAAGTACAATCGCTACAAGTGTGTGGAAGAAAAAACCATGCTTCTCACATGGACAGCTGTATGTGGGCTGCATTGGAAAAGCTTCTAGAAAAACAAAAAATATTGTGTAGCCAAAACCCTTTAATAAACAGAATAAAACACAAACACCTTATTTATTTCAGTGGCATTTCAACCCATGTCGATTACTTGATAGTATTTACTTTCTTGAAAAGCTCACGTAAGCTTTTAATCGGAGTTTTTTTATACCCCGCTTCTTTCCTGTATTTTTATTTGCTTAAGCAACAGAAAATTCCACTTAGTTATAACATCGCTTAATAAGGACAGCCACTTTTTTCAGTCAAACCTCAAGAAGCGAAAACCACAGTTAATTAAGAAAAAAAATATAGCGATGTGATCTCATAATTTATATTGAATTACCCGGAACGGGATACTCTTGATTCCTCTTTAGATTCTACGCGAAAAAGATTAAGCTCTACAGCCAAGGCGGATTATCAGGATACTAAATATCAATTACACTAAGTGACTCAACCAATCACATTTTCTTTCCCTCAAACACCATAGTGCATGGTTTATAGATCAGTCCCGTGCAGCTCTAAATTCACAGAGTAAATTCGTTTCTTTTCTTGAGCTTATAGCATTACGGAAGGCGGTGCATACACACCAAAGGAAGTGGTAAGACAACCAACTCGTGAATTAAAGTAAATTTTGAATTATATATTGATTTCTTTCAATCATTTCAGTTCATAATGGTCACTATGAGAAACCGGTCCTGATCTAATAACTTTAATGTGGAATTAGAAATGAAAATCAGGGTTGTGAAGCGTTAAAAAAAACACGACTCCGACTCCGACTAAAAAAAGGTTAATATCGTCACTTTATTTTCCTAATTTTCCTATTTATGCGTATTCAATTAAGTATCAACCCTATCAATGCGTTCAAAACCCAAATTTGACAAATTGAATGCATAAATAAATAGTTCAAACTTTTCAAAATTCCGACTCCGAGTACGACTCCGGCCAAATTGCCACGATGACTCCGACTCCACATCCCTGCTAAAAATGCTTTATTTTATTAACATTTTCATTGCTTGAATGTTATATCATCGAGCACCTTCAGTCGAAATCTTTAATTTATTTCATTTGTTTACATTTTTTCATTTTATATTTTTGAAATACACTATTAACTCGTTCAAAATTTCAATTCAAGAGTTGTTGTACAAGAAAGGTAGAGAACCAAGTGTTTTTTTGAACAATTTTCCGTGCGGAATTATTTTACAAGAGGGAAAATTTTGAAGCGCACTTCTCACAAAGATAAATAAATAATTTGAAGCCGGTCAAGTAGCCGCCTGGTAGAAGCATATTTGAGATAACAAGGCTCGGGCCAAATAATTACGACAAGGAACAATAATGATGTAGATTCCAAAATTTATTCGGATAATTTAATATGTTTTTACGTGAATAAATTATTTTGAACGAAATTTATTCCTGCCGATCGACCTCTTGAATATTTTGAAGCAATTATTTTCTCTCCTTAGTCTTTGTATAGCATCAAGTTATTTACAACAAAGAACCTTCAAAAAGATATATTTTACTCTTATCTGAGGTAGATAACAAGGATCAAGCAAAATATGTAAGTACTTTCGATGGTTTCGGCGGTAAATTTGTGAAAGTTTATTTTAATATAAAATAACTTTGATTATTCCACGTATTGTGCTACTAGCTGTGATACGTGTTTTGCCTCTTTCAGAGGCATCGAAATAAATAAAACAAAAAAGAAATATTATTCTTAATAGGACAGGTTGCTCGCCATTACTTACATTGTTTCCAATTAATAGAGTAATCACTAACCTATCTGATTGATTGCCTATCAGTTTGTAATGTTTAACGTCATTAGTTGAATGATTATTTGCTTGCTTAGTTTCGATTCTATAACCCCCTCTTTGCTTACCTAAAAATGGGAAAAATCCCAATCTGATTGATTGCAGCTCATTAGTATGATTATTTGTTTGCTTTGTTTTGATTCTATAACCCTCTCCTTGCTTTCATTAAAAGGAAAAAAAAACAAAAACTCCATTTTGTAATTTCATAATTTAAAATGTTAGAATCAGTCTTGCTTCATTACTTAAGCAAACTTTGCGATAGTAAGTCTGAAGATGCCTCCTAAAGAGGAGAAACACGTGTCACAGTTACTAGCACAATACGTGGAATAATCAAAGTTATTTTAAATTTTATATTAAAATATCTAAGGACTGATTTCGTTCATCGCTACCGTTATCAACTGATGGAAAACAAATACAAGCAGAGCTCATTTTTTAAGTTTTAACTGTCAATTCTTAGTGGAAAGGTATCGAATTAAATAAATAAATAAATAAAACATCATTCAGGACTATTTCGACATACATATATTCCGGTGAAAATCTAGATCAGTTGACAATGTTCACGATGAGCAAAACATGTCCTGATCTTTATCAGAATTTATGGATTTTTTGTCGACATGTAGTTAATAGTTCACCTGCTGCTTCTTTGTGAAAAAAACAAGTGTTGCTGGTTTTTTTCTAGGAAATTAGTATAGTAATAACATACATTTTTTTCAATAAATGAATTGCGGGAACCTGATTTTTTCTCAAAAGAAGAATGTTCGATAGTCGATTTATTTTACTTTTGAAGGTTGTCTAATAATCGCTTTGCTCGTATTTAAATTGAAAAAATAATTATTTCATCTCTGAGAATCGTTAAAAAATGGCAGACCGTATATACATAGGTCACTGGCATCTGAAAGGTTAAGAATGATCGTGGCATTTGTGATGTTATCAAACACTTCCATTTTCATCTGTTTCCACCAGAAACTTCGAGCGAAGATTTCTCCTCATATTTAAATAAGCAAAAGCCACTAAATTCACAGTTGTTAAACAAAAGTCCCATGGTGACTGCGCGTCATTTAAGGTAGGAAACCCTTTTAACTTATCGAGACTTGTTTCAAAGGCGGAAAATTGCCCACGTCTCTCATATATCAAGGAATGAGCGGCAAACGTGGAAATACTACGATCACCTTAATGCAAATCTTGAGGAAAACTATCATTTTCATACCAGTGTATTCGTGACTTGAAGACAATGTTGAAGGAGGTTAAGCTTTTGAACTTTTGCAGAGCTTAATCGGTTGATTTCCTTTTTTTGTTGATTTAATTCTTTTCAGTTTTCATTTTTGCAAAAGCAAAACAACAATCATTAGAAGCAATAAACCAAATTCATTTTTATCTACTTTTCAGCAGAACGAATTAAAAAATTTCACCAAAAATCAATTTCACCTATTTTTTCACAGATACATTTTTTTCACATTATCTTTGAAGACGATGCCTTGGTTTTCTAATTTATTTGTAAAATATAAAACTGTAATTTGTTCTTATTTATTATTTTGAGGTAATGTTAAACTATGAATAATAAAGTGAGACATGTCTCTTTGACACATAACGTAAGAAATTATTTTGTATCATTATATATTTGTATCATAGTGAAATTCATAATTCAAAACCAGCAGAAGTTTAGATACGCTTAAGTTATCCAAGGGCCAAACTTTAAATACATAAAAATATTTAATAAATTATATTTTAAGTGTTAAATGACAATTCTTGACGAAAAGGCACTAGATTTAGAAGAAAAAGTTCTAATATCTCACTACTTATATTTTATGATGACCAGGACTGGTAATTTGTTCATCGCGATCATTTTTATAAGTTGAAAATGCTGAAAACCGGCAAAATTCAAGATACGTTTCTTTCATCCTAAGGGGCCGATATTATAAGCATATTGATATAATATACTAGCCGATACCTGGTAAGTGTTGCAATGCCACTCAAAGAAAGAAAGTGTTTGTGTTTATTGAAGTGCTTTCGGATGCACAATATTTAAGATAAATAATTTCGATTTAATTTCATTAACATCGGTATCGATGACATTTGCCGTTTGACGTTTGCTGTTTGTCTTTTGTCGATTGTCTATGGTGCGACACACGCGCCACTTACTGTAAATTTATTCTACTATGTCTATAACCTTTGTGTAAGTAGAATAATAAGTTGTCAAAATTAACGGTATGAAAAAACATTGATTCTTATATAAAATACCTATTTTAATATTAAGCCTGCACGAGTGCCTAGCAATAACTTGAAAAAGTTTTGTCGCAATCAGATGAACCGTATGGCACCACATAGAGTATGAACAATCATACAAACAAATATTGATTTTTATAAATATAATATAAGAAGATATAAATAAATAAACTCACCTTAAAGGACAAAAATCATTATTCAGCATTTAAGATTCCGACAGTGCACACAATGAGAACATAATCACGGGGTGTGTTTGAGAGTTTGTTTTACCCGGCCTACAATACAAAAACCGGTGAAGAACATAAAAACAATTTTCCCAAAAAACCAACTCGCGCTTTATCTCGACGGAATTCGAAAAACTTTGCTCATTTTTCTGCCCGCCCCGCGTTTTTGAAACAGAGATTTAACGAAACGTATTGTTATTAGGGGTGTCACGTGAAATGTTTTTTTGGTATTCGGGTATTTTGAGAATCGTTACCGGATACCGAAAGACCTTCAGGTGAATAATGCTGAATTAAACATATGAATAAAGTATGTAATATTAAAACTAATCATACTTTTTTTGTGAGAATTAGTTTTCAGTCAGCCGCTTACGCAATTTATAATGGTACGGCCACAGTGACAGGCGTAACTTCTTGCGTGGCGTAGCGTCACTTGCTTTTTTGTCAAAGGTTCCCGCAATGGCTTTAACGGTGGTGCTTTCTGAGAAGTCGAAGCGAAGTCAAATCAGTCAAAAATTTGACAGCGCTCTCTTTGGCGTAAAAACTGTTTTCGTTATGACTTCTCAGACGGCGCCATCGTTAAATTCATTGCGGCAACTGACGCTACGCCATGCAAGAAGTTACGCCTGTCACTGTGGCCGTATCCGAAGAAGAATACTTGAGAAAAAAAGCTAATATAAACGACATCTATAGTCCTTATTCCAAATTTAATTATTTTGGATCAAAACTGATTCAGTTTATCGCAAGCATGTTTCTTCATTTGATGTTCATGATTAAGTCCAAAAAATTTTAAATGCTTTTTTTATATAATGCCATTTTACCGAGTATTGGCAGTGGAAAATCGCACATGGTTATACTTATTCCACACTCAATTAATTGAGATCAGGACTGGTACTTTGAACCGTTTACTGCGTGTCAGTTCAAGTACATCCGTGCACTTGTAATGCCTGAAAATGCCGAAAGGCGAAACCCGGGTCGTTAGCGACAGACATCATAGAAAAATACAAAATTTAAACAATTCAAAATTAAATACATTTTTCATTGAACAAATATTTGCACGTGGGTAACGAGTAAAGGATACGTTAATTATCGTTACTTCTCGGCGTCAGCTCTAACTGCTAGTACAGAAATCGCGATTTTGTATTCTCGGCGTACGACTTTTTCTTTGTTTTGTGCGGCGGAAAAAAATAATAAAAACAAATAGAGGCACAAGTACCGCATACAAATTCGACCAGATTACTCATTCGAAAACCAAATAAGACCGATCGGTCTCCTAGTTGATTATATAGTATGGACCAGTCAGTCCGGCTAGGGCGACCTGGGACGTGAATTTTCTTACGGCACGCCCAAAATGTTATCGAATTTGTTAAGGTCTTTGGTATCAATAAAGTTTTTTCATTAAATAAAAATGTTTTAGAATTATATATGAAGAATTTTAAAGTTTTTTTACAATCGTCTTTCATAGTCTAAAATATAAAACTGTTCCCTTAACGTTATTTTAAACTATTTAATTTTATCGTACCTATATCGTTTTAAAAAGCTGTAAATAGTTTGAAAACTATTTTACAATTAATTGAGAGGGAAATAGTTATGATTTTATTCTTTGATTCAAAAATCAATTAGTATAGGCGTAGTGACAACGGCTTTGACTTGCTTGCCGGACCACCTAGGTTCAAATCCCGGAACGAGTGGATTTTTTTAGTCGATAAATCGGCTTAAAGGCAAGGCATTGTTGTTGAAAATCCCTTCCCACTTTTCCGATCCCAAAGAGCGACGCATAGTGACAGCGATTAGCTTATCACTTGTCCTGTCCTAGCCCTCGTATCTTTTCCATCCCTACTCTCACTAAAGAGAGGTTGAGCATTTGAGCAACAAGCAGTTCTTGTAGAAAAACAGATTTTGAGATAAACTCCGTGAGAAGTCCATATGCTCCAAGTTGGGAGCGGACATGGTTAAAAAAAAAAACTTAAGCTACCAATCAATAATTTGAACTAAGAGAAATGGTATGATGACATTATTTGTAATTGAACTCAATAATTTATGGCTAACAAACAAATATTGATTTTTATATATTAGAATAAAGCTTTCGTGGGCTGAAGCTTTGGTAAATTATGGATATATGGTCACGAGACAGAATTTTTGTAAAGATTTATGAAAAATAAGCACATTAAATAAAATGAATGTAAGGCTTACGATTTTTTTTGAAATGTTTCGTCTTTAATTTTTAAATTTATTATAATAGAAGATCATATTCTTTATCTAAAGCGGCTAAATCGCTTAAAAAAAGATACCTCCACCTTCGCCAACCATTTAATTCTTGAAAACCATACGTTTAATTTTGACTCAGGCATTAAGTTGTTACATACTAACAGGGGTGAGTTTAAACTATTTTATCAAGAAATCTTAGAGATTAATCGAGCTCAGCTCAACGGTCTGCCAATTTTGAACGAGCAACTATATTTGCCTAGTTCACCATTGTTGTACCCTTTTAAATAATTGTTAATTTTAATTTATTGTCATTTATTAATAATTGTCATTTATTTACAATTCAAGCACTTGCTATTATTAAATATCAATTCACTTACTATCATTAATGTAATATAATAATAAAGGCTTAAAATCAATCAACTCATTAACGAGACGACGGATAGGACCCTAGATTTATTTTAAATATTCTTATGTTACCATCTGGTCATTAATATTTTCAAAAATCCCCGTAATTATAACAAACCCACTTAAATCATGGAAACTTGTATTCATTCAAATTTTGCTAATTTACATTTTAATAACCTTTTAACTTAGTGACCTACTTATATTTTTGTATATAAACGATACAAACTGTTTACTACGCGTCAGTTCAAGTACATCCGTGCACTTGGAATGCCTGAAGATGCCGAAAGGCGAAACCCGGGTCGTTAGCGACAAAACACATGGAAAAGTACAAAATTCAAAAAATTCTAATTTGATATTGAAATTCCATCAAGCACCCTCAGTCGAAATACTTAATTATATCAACAATTAGACTGAAAAATTCCGACTTCTTCTCTTTTTTAATCGATTACGGCGCAACTAGCAAATAAATATCATATTTTTTTTATTCAAAAGGTGTAAAAAACTATGATTTAAGAATACCAAAAGTTTAGACATCGTATCATTTGTATTAAGATAGATATTTAAGGTAAAGTAGCTTTTGGGACAAAATCTATACTGTTAGGGATGGCTAGGTTAACCCATGCAAAATGACCTGTTCCATATTTCTATTTTTTCACAATGTTTCCAAGATTGCTACCTTTTTTTCTATATACCTTACTTATCGATAAGAAATAATTAAATCGTCAATAAAATCCAAAAATGTGCTTCCTAAAAATTAAATAAGAGGCAAAGGTCAAATAATATATTACATAACGCCACAATATTTAATGAGAAAAAACGGTTAAAGGTGCAAGTAGATTTGTAGTTTGATTCGAATCTGTTCGATTCTGTTTCGATCCAAAAAAAAAGCGGGGCATATAGCGAGAGCGATTGGCTAACTACTTGAGCCGTCCTAGTTCTCGTATCCTTTCAATCCTTACTGTATTTGAAAAGATAGAGGGTAAGCAACTGAGTAACATCAGTTGAGATAAACTCCGAGAGGAATCCATATGCTTCTAATTGTGATCGGACTAGGTTGTAAAAAAAATGTCAACGTGGTCTTCCAATTAATGAATATTCTGAAATAAAATCCTCAAATATGCTTGCAGAAATTGAACCAAAGCCAAAGGTCAAATAATATATTGCGTAACCTAACAATGTTCAATGAGTAAAAACGTTAAAGAATTTAACCTTCCACCCCGTTTGTTGTTTTTGTTTACCGACTAATACCAACCATAGGCTAACACGAACGAATACCGTTTTTGTCTGAACAAACTCGATTATAATAAAATACATTAGCACTTCCTTTCCTTATTGTGTTATCAAACTTTGCCATACAATTAGTTTGATACATGGCAATAGTTAAACAATGGCCATTCAGCTAGGGGTGCGATGCGGAACTTTTTCTCCCTCGCGCCCTCGGCGGAGCTTCCAAACTTTTTGTATTGAAAATCTTCAATACACTTCTAGAGCACTTGAAACTTGATAGGAACAAAAGCAGTTTTCAAGATACCAACTACGGTTTCAAGTGATCCTAGAATAGATCCTTTTAAATTGATTCGCCATCAGCCGAAAGTATAGTGATTGTAAGGCTTATTTCGAGATACAAATAAGTAATAGAGATAAGGCTAAATTGTGGCATCATATTAATTGGAATCTTCATTCCAAAGCTTTAGTGTTTTTGAAGCAAATATATAATAAAAATAATAAAACATTTTTAGTACTTATTCCACATAAAATTAATTGGATCAGGACCGGTTTCGCTCATGACGAGCGTTGTCAACTAACACTAATCGCCTGATAATGCTCTCCACGAGTGACACCGGTCCTGATCCTTCAAATTTTATGTAGAATAAGTACTAAAAAAGTTTTATTATTTTTATTATAATGCTATTCCACCAAGTATTGACATTGAGCAAATATTTATACTAGCTGACTTAAATAAGCAAAAAAATTGTACTTACATGTTTATTCTGATAAAGATCAGGACCGACTTCGCTCATCGCAAGCATTATCAAGTAGTGGTATTTCATGGAATTGAGGATTTCGACTGAGAGTGTTTTTTTAAGCTTTTGTCGCTTACGTCAGTTCAAATTCAATCGTGCACTTGATTTGCCTAAAGACGTTGAAAAGCGAAACCCGGGTCGTTATCGACAAAACTCTAACGATACATATTTGATGTTTTATTTATTTAAAACTAGCTGTACCCTGCGCGCGTTGCTACGCCAGCAATTGTAGGGGGGATTGGGGGGAGGGGTGTTCGCCAGAAAGTTTCGCGGAAGTGTACTCGAGAAATTTGTAAAAATTCGATATCAATTTTTGGGGGGAAGGGGGTTGTTTGGCGGGGTGGGGTTTGGGGAGCGTATGGGGGTATGCCAAAAACCTTCGAAGGAGTGAACTCGAAAAATTCAAAAGTTAAAAAAAAATATGGGGGTTGGAGGTTGGGGGGTGGTTGGGGGGAGGGGTTGGTAGGCCAGAAACCATTGCGGGAGTGTACTCAATAAATTTGTAAGGTTTCACATCGATCGGTCGAGCGGTTTAGTAGTCCATAGTGGACATACATACAGACATTCATTTTTATATATATAGATATATATAATATATAGATAGATAGATAGATAGATAGATAATACCATTCCTCTCAGAAGTGACAGTCAGTCAACGCCTTAAAAGTGATAAGCCGAGTAAGATTATGTTTAATTGTTTTAATTGCTGGTAGAACTTCATTATAATGCTATAGAAATCAGGAGCATATATTGACAATTTTCATAAGGTTTACGTCGCTTGCAAAAACTATCTGACGATTTCATGGTGACCGAATCAGTACAAAAAATAAATATTTAATTTGACCTGTGCTTCGCCTTTTAGTTTCTTCATACATTAAATTGCGCGCATAGTGTTCGTTCCGTATAAGATTACAAGTAATATCCGCCATTTTAAAGGATATTGTTGGTAATCTGAAAAAATTAATAATTTTTGATATATGTATGTACTGACACCGCCTTATGTGGTAGGTCATCAGAACTCTCTCGAAAGATCTATTTTTCACCTCAGTCAATGAGTTTAAGTCGATATCAGGAAATAAATTCATTCTTATAATAATCTATATTGAAATCTATAGCGATTCAATATAGAGTTATTTCAATTTCTCTTATCTCTTGACGCCCGCCTGTCAGTGCATTTGCTTCATAAAAAGTTCGTTAGGCGATAAATAATCCCTTATCGGCGGGCGCACGTGTTAACGATTTTTGAAACGGCCATTGTTTTTTCTTTCTAAAGTAACCGTTTGTTTTCATACAGCAGTGAGATATTGGACTGCATTGAGAATGCACGCGCCTAATCCTCTCCCTAAGAATTAAATTCGAGTCAAATTCCTGATATCTTCTTCGCTATCGTAATATTTGTGTGTTGTATAACGTCTGTGTAAATTCTTAACGATTAAATAATGAGTGCTAACCGCACCCACATAACGTTTTGAGATCGTGTTTTGTTTTAAAGAGTTCCATGTTTCTCCTACTCCGTTCACAAAATCCCTCTTCCTGAGTGTCGGATAGGAGGCTCCTTCTCGATTTAGGAGGGAGCCGGAATAAAGGTAGTCTCAGTACCTACTCTCCATTCACTCAATAAATAACTACAAAATCTAATAAAGCACATTTCGTATAAGATACTCTTGTCTTGATTTAAATTATATGCGGGTAAAGATAAACAAACGTATTTTCTCAATATTATTCACTACACAAAATTTAAGAACCGACATCACGAAATAAAAAGAAAAATCTATAAATACGTCAACCTCATTGCGAAACAGCTATGTTTTTTCTTTCTCAATATGGTCATTTTTCGTACACAAAACGTGTCGCACAACCCTTAAGAGTCACATTATTTCCATAATCCCGGCCGAAACGTCATTTAGTATGACACGGGAATGTACGGCGGTGCAATCATCCTGAGATTGGCAGTTCTGGGGCACAACTTGCAGTAAAGTCTGCTGGTCGTAAAAATCAAGTGCCCGTTTCATGAGCTCGTATGAGGCACGTAAAAAGTTTAAGGTTGCTTCTATGGGACAAATTGAGCATACTCTGATTGCTTCTCTGGCTACACACAGGCTGTTTTAAACCAAGGGGATTTCAAGGGGTAGTATTATTGTAATTTTTATATCTCATGTGACAAATGGTTATGCTTCGATAACAATTTTGATACAAAGTTTAATTGTTTGAATTTTGTGCTTTTCCATGAGTTTTGTCGCTAGCGACCCGGTTTTTACCTTTCGACACCTTCAGGCATTTCAAGTGCACGGATGTACTTGAACTGGTCAGTTCAAGTACATCCGTTCACTTGAAATGCCTGAAGATGCCGAAAGGTGAAACACAGGTTGTTGGCGACAAAACTCATGGAAAAGTTCAAAATTCAAACAATTCAAATTTGATATTGAAATTACATCAAGCACCCTCAGTCGAAATCCTTAATTTTGATACAATTGAAATATCTATAAAATAGATTGAGAGATGTTAAATAATTGATTATAGCAATATCAAGCCAAAATTTATATTTCCTTCAGGATTTTGACTGATGATTTGAGTATATTATTATTTGCTTAATGTATGTTCAAAAACCAGCTTTGATGATTACATTTTTTGATATCGATATTTAAAATTGTACTCAAAATACCATTGATGATTTTGACTGAAGATGCTTTATGGTTTGATGGAAAATTGGAATCGTTTGAATTTTGTATTTTTCCATGATTAAGGATTTCCATATTTAATCGAGTCTTTTCGCTGACTAGCCGGGTTTCACTTTTCGGCATCTTCAGACATTTAAAATGCACGAATGAACATATACTGAGTTCAAGTTTGTTAAAGTTTATTCGTGCAGACGACAAAAGGCGAAACGGCGAAAAAGTTGTTCGCGACGAAACTTATGGAAAAGTACAAAATTCAAATGATTCAAATTTTATAGCATGTGAGAAAATTGATGGTTTATAAATAGAAAAAAGAAAATGTGAAAGAAAAATTCAGATAGAAGTGCTCATTTGCAAAATACTCCTACAAACCTTCCCACAGCCTTAGTCTATCAAAACGTATTCTTAAACATTAGACATATCATAAAACAAGGATTCCATAAGGCAAATGTATTATCTTAATGAGCGTATAATAATAGTAGTGAATGAACGTATGAAAATAGCAATGAATGAACGTATGAAAATAGTAATTAATGAACGTATGATAAACAGCGCAAAGAATATATAGTTACGTACATATAACTGCCAAATAATTCAAAATTTCGATTGAAGATGTTTATTCAAATTTCAATTTGAATGATTTCAATTTGTACTTTCACAGATAACCATTTTGTATATAAAAATCACTTGTCCAACGCGGATGAAGGGGTAAAAAATATACATCACAACACGGGTGATCAAAAGTTATTTCACCAGGAAATATTAGAAATAAATAGGACACAGCTAAATAGTTTGCAAATTTTGATTGAGCAACTTTATCTGTTTAATTCACATTTGTGATAACCTTTTTCAGTTTTGTCACTTCAAGTTCATTTGTACTCTTGAAATGCCTGACGTTGCCGAAGGGTGAAACCCTGGTCTTGAGCGACAAAGATCATGGAAAAGTATAAAATTAAAACAAGTTTCAAGTATGCAAATAACGTAGGGATGTCAGTCTCCTGGAATAAAAAAGTCAAATACTGTTAAAAAACTATGAATCAATTATTTATTGGCAAAAAAATATATAAAATACATGGCATTACAGCAAGCGCCAATGCGCCATGAATTTGACGTTATGTCCTCAATAACACTTAATACTATGAATATTATCATAGTAGGGTGCAGAGAACAATGATTTAAAATTTTTGTATAATATTATAGGTATTCAAGAAACACAGTTTTTTTCAAAAAAGCTGTAAAACGAATTGACGCTTTAGGGTTTTGCTAAAGTTTTTGTAAATACCTTTCTTTTTTCCATTAAAGAAAAACGATTGAAGAACACCCAGCTGTTTTCTTTGTATTATAAAGGGTTGTTGCGTTAAATCTATGGAAAGGTGAATAAACTGTGAATAAAAACAGGCTGTATAGTATATTATACTCTTATGCGAGAAGAAAATGCCTACGGAGAGGTTTTGATGAATGGAATGGGCTCGGGGCTTTTAAGGTAGTACGCGCTGGTACGTTTTCCGGATATGCTTCGCAAACTTGATTCACGGGCACTTTTCTTGCTGATTTTTTTTTATACTTTAAAAATAGTTGAAATTTTTTCTCATTGCTCGGCATTATATATTCTGGGCATTAAAAAAAAATTAAAAATAATCTACTACCATGTCATATTCACGTCCAATATTAACATTGCTTAAAGATATTTCTTTATATATCGACATATTGCGTGAGGACGTGAGAGAGTTCCAGCACAAATTAAGTACTTTCTTACTGAAAATTTCTCCAATTTGTGTTGTTTAAATTTTTTAATGCTACGTTTATTTGACTTTCTATTTATTCATTCATACCAAGGAACAATTTAGAACTGAAATTAGTAACCTTAAATTTAAGTCAGTTAAAAAAAAACGCGGTCGTGATAATAGTATATGTACATGATTTTGTAATCGAGGTGAAAATTGCAAAGTCAATCAATAAGTCAATATTTTCTTTTAGGAATGCTGTCATTTCACTCGCTTGAAGCTCGAAGATTAATTTCAATATTAAAACATTTTTCTCTTCTTCTTCGGGGCCAAGTTGATAACCTTGACATCCTTGAAAATTTAAATTTGCATGCTCCCAGCTTTTACCTACGTGGTCGTAACAAAGACAAATCAATTTTCTTTGTCAAAACTTGTTTGTCACGTAGGTCTTTTGAATCTCCAGTTGCAAGGGCTATTCGGCTGATAAATGCGCTGCCTGTTGATATGGACATCTTCGGCAGTGAACTTGATGCTTTGTTTAAAAATTATGTTTTCTTATGTAAATAATATGCTTGTGTTCTGTTTCTTATTTTTGTGTAATATTTTATGTAATCTTTATTAATTTCTCAAATGCATGGCGCATTGGCGCTTGCTGTAATGCCATGTATTTAATATAATTTTTGCCAATAAATAAATAAATATTTGCTTACCATTTTAAAGGTGCTAAATTAACTCGCGCGACGCATGGTGACTAGCGATTAACTAATCACTAGTCCTGTCCTAGTCCTCGTATCCTTTCCATCCCTACTCTCTTCGAGAAAAGAGAGGTTGAGCAACTTAGTAACAAGCAGTTCTCGTAGAAAAAACAAATAATGAGATAAACTCCGTGAGGAGTTTATATGCTCCAAGTTGGGAGCGGACATGGTTTAAAAAAATAACTTGGTTTTTTCCAACCACCACCCGTTGTGTATATGCGGCCAATGTTTCATGGCCGCCTTTCACAACGCTATCGACTTAGAAAAAGGAATAAACCCCTCACATTCATGGCCCGAGCAGATCTGCACGGGACTGATTTTGAACCATGCACTAAAGTGCTTTATATAGAAATTAATAATAAAATAAATTGGAGTGACTAGCTCAGCCACTGAAATCAGTTTGATACAGAGTATCCTGTGTATAATCCGTATACTGAGAGCCCGTCGTGTTAGACGAGTATATTGACTCTAGTGAAGAATCGAGATTATGTCGATCCCCGAATAAATTATAACTACCATTTTTTGTAAAACTATATAAAATAATTGTTTGCACTCCTTCACATATTTTTTCCTCGTCAGGGCCAGCTTTGCTCACTACTGTCACTATCAACTTATAAAATGTAAATACATGTAAAGCTTTTGTGTAAAATTGATAAGCGTATGAAATATGGCAAAAATAAAGTAGTAAAATCGACATTTACATTTTAATTCAAAACCATTCAAATTGAAAAATAGCTAAATGTGGTAAGTACATGCAATCTTTTTGTCTGACTTTATTTATTTACTATCTTATATATAAAACCGAAACGGGGGATGTATGTCTGTAATTCCTTTTTGCATTGTTGTTGCAAGTTCAAACAAACGAATTGATTTCACTCGCGAAAGTTTCGACGGTAAATTTGTTTCGTTATCAATGTGTGTGTAGAGACTCCAATTACTCGAGTATCGAGTAGTACATATATAAAACCGAAACGGCGTTTGTATGTCTGTGGATCTGTAATTCCCTTTTGCATTGTTGGTCATTAAGTTGCCATAAAAACAAATATGAAAGAAAATATGTTTGATTTTTTTATCGGCGAAGACATTTAGTCAAAATGTAATAAATTAGTCTTCTACTGAACTTTTCCCGGCTTTTATTAATATAATAATGTTTTTATTTACGTGAAGGTATTATTTGACATTTCTTTGACAGCAAATTAGATTTTTTCCTTGAATTTGGACATTTTAACTGGCGAGAATGGGGCTGTCAATTTATGAAAGGGGCTGTAAAATGTCAATGCCAGTCTGAAATGTTCATTTTAATTCCATTTTTATTGACCTAGTTGTTTCAACTTGGCCCGTCTGAATTTACGCGCCGAGCTGAACATAGCCCCAAACTGGTCCGAGCGAAGCCGGGTTCCAACACTAGTATATAATAAAGGTCAAAGGTAGTATTATATGCCTTACGTTGAGACACTTTTCATAATTTAAATGTTCCGTATTCTAAAAGTTTTCCGCCAGTTTCGTTTGCCGAATAATATACAAAAACATCGCAAGCAGAGTTCCTCAAATTTTTCACACTGTAATAGACGTTTATATTGTGTTTCATATAACGTATGTAATGATAAATAAATAATAGTCTATGTGAAGCCTTAATCTTCGTATTTAGCTCTCGGATCACGGATTCGAACTAACAACACTTTCATGCATTCATTTAGGTATGTGATGTTTACTTTTCGTTCCACCCAAATCCTATCTCATCCCAGAAGAGAGAGCAATAGCTTGTGCATTGAAATTTCTTAAAACATCTTTCTTTACTTAACACCTCTGCAAAATGAGTTATATTACAAAGTTTTAAGCAGTAACTGTGCATAACGGTTCAATTATATTCATTTATGGAGTTATTTCACACGCTTAAACTTACATGGATTATGACGGATAAGAATTTACATGATGCAAGTTCGTCCGATGCTAATACACTTTAACACTTGAGATAATTATTCTTCTAATTTTTGAATTTATGCCTGGATAATCAGTAAGAAGAAGAATTAGCAATTGGGTAATCGAGAGCTATCTTTTTATATATAATAACAATAAGCAACAAAATATACAACTAATTGCTGTATATATATAGGGTATTTTAATAGGGACGCTCAAAATATGTTACTTTGTCCTGCTGAGTAGATTATTCATTGTTTAGTGGCCAAATTTGAGTCAACCAGTTTGGTAAATAATCGGCCAACACCTACCTGTACGTCATCACAATACAATATCTGGTGAAAACATTGCTGCTGTGTGTGAAAGTGTACAGGAAAACCCAAGGCAGCTTATTTCTCGTCGTTCACAAGAACTTGGCTTTTCTGCGACTTCAACTTGGCGAATTTTGAATCGGGCCTTATGTCTGCACCCGTATAAAATCCAACTAACCAAGGAACTTCAGGTAAACGACCGCAGACAACGCCTGATTGGGTTCTGGAGCAGTTGGAAGTTTACCCAAATTTGTCAAAAAAGTCAAATTTAGCGACATGGCCCATTTTATAATGAATGGATATTGGCAGACATTTGATGCTATATTCCATATTTAATGCCGTAAAATATTTTTACAAATGAAATTAAAATTTAGTCGAAATCTCACAAACAACTTGTTTTATTTACATTTCAAAACTAAGCGTCCTTATAAAAAGACCCATTACATAATTTTTTTTTTATTTTTTTTTTTTTTATTTTAAAAAAATATTTGGCATTACAGCTTGCGCCAATGCGCCAAATATTCTGAGTTGTGAAAGTCACACGAGATTAACTCGATGGTAAATAATGTATCAGTTGTGCACAAAATCAACGATAAATAACATAACACCCAGCCCAAGATCTTTTTTTCAATTGAAAAAATCTAACCTTGCCGGGGATTGAACCCGGGCCCCCCGATTGCTAGGACAAAGCTCTTGCCACTAGACCACAGGGACCGACATAATGGATATTTAACATTTTTGCTTGGTTGAGAATTAAGAACAAGTGCTTATCGACGTCTTTCTATGTAAAGAACATACATTCGATTTGAAACGTACGTTTGAACGAGGCGCGTTTGAGATAAGATAACGTTATCTTATCGCTTATGAGCAGTGAATTTTTAATGCCAAAAATTTGTAGCGACGTTAAAAAGGGTTTTCAGCCAATATTTATCCGACTTATTTTCTTATTATTTTTATTTAACTGTGACACAACTAGTCTATAAAAATGTATAACATATTTTCTTAATGTAAAAGGTGTAAAAAATTATATCTCAAACAATACCAAAAGTTTACAGATTGTATCAAATATATTAAGAAAGATATTAAAGATAAAGTGGCAGTATGGGTCGACTGTTTCACCCATAGGCTGGTAAAAGTTAACAATCAAATATAAAACAAGACGAATCAGTAGTATATTAGATACTAGTATTGCTACCCGGCGTCGCTCGGACTAAGCGACCAATAATTATTTAATGTTATATCATTCGACATAATTATATCACAAAATCTAACATCCAAAATAGAGTTAAAATAAAATCACAAACTTTATTTAATTTTATGACAGCCCCATTCTCGCCCATTAAAAAGTCCAAATTCAAGGAAAAAATCTAATTTGCTGTCAAAAAAATGTCAAATAATACTTTCACGTAAATAATAAACATTATTATTAATAATAAAAGCCGGGAAAAGTTCAGTAGAAGACTAATTTATTACATTTTGACTAAATGTCTTCGCAGATAAAAATTCAAACATATTTTCTTTCATATTCGTTTTTATGGCAACTAACAACAACAATGCTATTGGGAATTACATACATACATACATACATATGCCGTTTCAGTAAGATTTCAATCAATTTAAATCGATCGGAGACGAGACGCGTTTGCTTATAGTGCCGTCATCAAGTCCGTCAAGGATTTTTGGGTGGTCTTTTTTATGTTTAAAAATACTTTTATTTTAAGCAAAAGTTTTCCACGAAAATATTTTACATTGAGAATCCTGTCTCAGACAGAAACGTTTTTACAGGTGTGCGAATTGATAATATAATATTTTGAAAATCTCTGAACATACAAACAACATGTTTTGAATTGATTAAAAGTCACATCGTACAAATACGAGGCGTGTCTCGTAAAAAGTTTTCCATTGAATATTTTTCAGACACAGCAACGAGTGGTTAAATTAATATTGCTTGCGCGTACAAGTACGTACATGGTTACGTACGTAGAAGAAGGTTTAACCACCCTTCAAGAGCTTTTATTGTCATACATGTAGTGTATACTTTTGATGTTTGTTTAAGTCGTAAATAAGTTTACAAAAAACGATTGTATTACATGATATCAACAACTTAAATCGTAATAAGTAATTGAACGTACACGTAGTACTTGGATAACGACCGAGATACGTTCCTGAAATTTAGTCGTAAGTCGATTTGGTATTCATTTGAATTTCTTTCAAAGTATGTAGGTATAAAAATCAACCTCGTATATATAGGCTATTTCAATAGGGACACTCAAAATATGTTACTTTGTCCTGCTGAGTAGATTATTCATTATTTAGTGGCCAAATTTGAGTCTACCAGTTTGGTAAATAATCGGCCAACACCTACCTGTACGTCATCAAAATACAATATCTGTTGAAAACATTGCTGCTGTGTGTGAAAGTGTACAGGAAAACCCAAGGCAGCTTATTTCTCGTTGTTCACAAGAACTTGGCTTTTCTGCGACTTCAACTTGGCGAATTTTGAATCGGGCCTTATGTCTGCACCCGTATAAAATCCAACTAACCGAGGAACTTCAGGTAAACGACCGCAGACAACGCCTGATTGGGTTCTGGAGCAGTTGGAAGTTTACCCAAATTTGTCAAAAAAGTCAACTTTAGCGACATGGCCCATTTTATAATGAATGGATATTGGCAGACATTTGATGCTATATTCCATATTTAATGCCGTAAAATATACTTACAAATGAAATTAAAATTTAGTCGAAATCTCACAAACAACTTCGCGTCCCTTCATTTTTTTTACCATGTCCGTTCCCAACTTGAAGTATATGGACTTCTCACGGAGTTTGTCTCAACATGTTTTTTCTACAAGAACTGCTTGTTACTCAATCGCTCAACCTCATTTTGTCGAATATATAAGAGATTAAAAGGATACGAAGAATAGGAAAGGACTAGTGGTTAGTTAATCGCTCTCGCTACGTGCCCCACTCTTTTGGGATCGAAAAGGATGTTGAACAGCACATTGCCCATTATTACCCATTGCCTTCAAACAAAATCGATTTATCGACTGAAAAAAAACCTGGGTGGTCCGACAAATACAGACCCGGCCCAATAAATATAATGTGGAATAAGTACAGAAAATGTAATATTATTTTTTAACTTTTGCCTGGCTGAGGGTGAAACAGTCGACCACCACTGCTACTTTATCTTAAATATCTATCTTAATATTAGTGATACAATGTGTACATTATTATTTATTATTATTGGTATTCTTAAATCATTGTTTTTTACATCTTTTGCAGTAAAAAATAAGATTATGATATGAGTTTCGTCGCAATTAAATAAAAAAAAGAAAATAATTCGGATTTTTATTGGTCGAAAACCATTTATATTATCGCTACCAACTGCCAGGATTCAAACTTCACCAATGAGATAAGATAACGGGTGTAGATAATAAGTCGCATTCACGGTTCGCATCGCCATGTTGTCTCATTCATGTGCGACTTAATATGATTTTCATTTTTTTTTTTATAGAACGATGTACATATAAAGATACGTCAAAGCACAATCAATCATTTTTGTATTGCAGTCTATGTCAATAAGGCCATACCAATGGGGTCTTTTTTGGACCCCCATTTGGCCTACGAGCTATTTTTCAATTACAGTCTTTTGAAGGTTAATACTAATTGTATTTTTTATTTTTTTCCAGATCAACAAGAAGTACTTGTCAAGAAAAGATGTACTAAACGGAATCATGTTCAGAAAGTGTTGTTTAAAATTACAAATCTGACTATGAATTCAATGTCATAAAAGTTCGTACAGAATGTGTGCGAGAAAGGTCCCGCGATCGTCATAAATTTTCCGCGCGAAAGTGAATATTACCACCGTCGTAAACTTGGTGAAAATGTGAACAAAACAAACGTGAACCATTTCAATGAAAATGGCATCGGACGAGCGAAAAAGTGAGCCGAAAAAGTGTAGATTTTTTATAACGGAAGTGCAGAGTTATGTGAAATTGATTTGTGTTGTCGTTTTGGCGGCCCTGTTTTCGATGCAGGGCGCCAGTGGTAATCTGTACAACTCTAAAGGTGGTCGCAATTCAATGCTCAGGACTAGAGTGATCACGACTAGGTACGGTAAATTGCAAGGGATAATCTTACCGATGGATCAGCACAAGTATTTAAAGCCAGTTGAGGTTTATTTGGGAGTGCCATATGCCACGCCTCCCGTTGGAATAAACAGGTAAGAAAAACTACCCTTAATTATTATTTTTTTTCACTAGACCATTGGTTTATTGCTAAACTTTGATAATTTCGATTTGTTATTGGGTAACGACTTTAGTTATCGGATACTTCAACTTTAATTATTCAACATGAAAAATTGCTTAGAATTCTCGTTTTGATACATTTGCCTCCTTCACACCAACGTTTATTCGATGCATTTTTTTTTGGATTAAAATTGAATCTGTAGATAACTTAAACCGACCAACACACTATAGCAGTCACATAGACTGACTGTCTTTTTATCAAATTAGAAACGATTGAATTTTGTACTTTTCCATAAGTTTTGTCTTTTACAACCAGGTTTTGTCTTTCGGTATCTTCAGGCAATTGAATAAACTTGAACTTACAGTTCCCACTCGAAATGATTGCCAATTTAAATTAAAGAAATGCCTTAAGTTTCCGAAAGGCTTCACTTGGGTCGTTAGTGATAAAGCTAATGGAAAAGTACACAATTTTATGTTGAAATGTCATCTACCACCTTCAGTCGAAATCCTAAGTTAATTTTTTATCAGCTATACGCATGATTACCACTTTACTGAGTCATTTAATTTTCAACTATTTGAAACCATAATTTTTGACTAGCAACACAAAATACTGACATTGGTTTTAGTCAATCTTGCTGTACTATCGGATTTGATATAATAAAGAATTTTGACTAAAGGTGTTAAGTGGAATTTCAATATAGAATTTGAATCGATAGGCACAAGTACAAAATTCAAACAATTCAAAAATGTGTATGTGTAAATCATTCAAATGAAAATAAAACTTAATCAATATCAAATAATGCTTAGTAAAAAATATTGTAAAAGACGCTGTACTCAAGTGTTGTGATATATAGTCAATTTTTTTTTTAAAAACAGTTAGAATCATCTGAATACAGATATATATTTTTTTTTATATTTGGGACGATGTCAAATTCCATTAACCTGAATAAGTTTTCAATTTAAATATTTTTTATGAAAAAAACGAGTTCAAAATAACCATTATTCATCAAAAATTTAAAAGTTATTTATTGTGCTTAAATTTACAGGACAGCGTTTCAGAAATTTAAATTCAAGTGATTATTCAAAAATGAATTAGGTGATGAATCAAAACAGAAAAAAAAGCAACGACAACGCACAAAAAGTGCGCTGTCAAAAAATTATGATTTAATATTAGCTTTTCCGTAAGCGAAAGCAAAAATGAAATTTATTTTCCATTTAAATCAAAGAAATAAATTATATCATGGCAGGAATAAATTGTTGAAGTTTTCAATTAATAGTATAAATTTAATTTAATTTAGTACTGCTCATTCGATTCAATTTGAAAGCGAATCGTTTTGACAAAAAAGAGTTGAATTATTTTATTTATGTGTTTTAAATTGACCAGTGTCGTGACTGTATCCGAGGTGTCAACACGTTGGGCTGTTTTGATCCAGTGGTGTAGGTCGTGGGTTCTAATCCCACATCGAACACTTTTTTCATCGTCTTTTTATTTGTCTTCTATGATCTACGAAGACCTTCTCGGAAACTTTAAACTTATATTTGAAGTTGTGGACATGAGTTTAATAGAAACCCATTGTTTGTTCTTATGACACATTAAATGTATTGATATTAGATCCAGGTTTCGCTCAGAGCCAGCATTATCGATGCGATGGTCCTGATTCTAATAAATCTAATCTGCAATAAGTAAAAAAAATTGTTTTATTTTTGTTCAATATGATTCCATTCCACCAAGATTGAATTGTATTGAAAGTGAAAACCTTAAAGTTGATTTGGTGTGTTTTAAAATATCGATTTCTGAAATGCTAACATTATTTGATTTAGTAATTATTTGTTTGTTTTCATCTAGAGTAAGTTATATCATAAAAAACAAAAGACAAGAATAAAAACAGCAAATGGCTGAGGACGAGTAAATGCTCAAATTTATCTACCAAACTCACCTCCATCAAATCCTTTTAAATAACAATCATTAATTATAAATTCGAGCATTTGAAATAAATGAATTATTTAAGAATTGGTTGGATAAATCCTACCTAATTATCTTATCATGAAAAGCTGGTAATTATTTTTTACGATACACACTATTATATATTTAAAATATCTGATAATTATTATTTACCCGCACAATTCATTGAAATTCATTAAAATCAAAACTTTCGCTTATTTATCTCGGAAACGTTTATTACAATTAAACTTTGTGATCCAATATTATTTTTGTATATAAACGATACAAAAAATTTACTATACGTTAGTTCAAGTTCATACATGCAGAATCCTGAAGGTGCCGAAAGCATTAGCGACAAAATTCATGGAAAAGTACAAAATTCAAACAATTTAAATTCAATATTTATGTGATTATTGAATATAAGTTGAGACGACCAGGGTTCCTTCTCCATCTGACTGGCGTCAGACAGCATCCTTCCACGGCGTTCGGAGACGGAACTTAGGGATAGGATGGGAGGAAAGGTATCTCTGTATAGATTTCAATCGGTTTCTCTTGGCCAAACTCTATCCCAGAGTTGGCGAGTTTATTTTCACAATATTGATTGTCGGTTACAAAAAAAACACAGATATACAATTGCAATTACAATTACAATTAAAAAGGACCAACAGGCCTAAATGATTAAATTGGCCTCCTGCCTGCCGAGGCAGGAGCGGAGACGACCGTAGAGTTTGAAAGAAGGATAACGACTGAGCAAAAATGGCTTAAGACACGCATATTTATGCCCTATGATTTTAGTGTGAAAAAGCGCTTGACCAATCGACGCAAAGCGTTCGGGCCTAAACTGAATTCGACCAATCGACGCAAAGTGGTCGCGGATGACTTGGACGAGAGACGTCGTTTCTAGAAGTCGGTTATATGATTTTATAACATTTTACTGAATTTATTCGCGTTATATTAATCGTTTAGGTCCTATTATCATTGATTGAGGTGATAATAAGATGGTTCGAGAGAGTCCTGATGACCTACAATATCAGGCGGTATCAAAGTGTACTCTCAAATGAGACACCAAGATCACTCACATCAATTTCACCATTCAATGAATAGTGAAAGAATAAAACCCATAACGCATTTAAAAAAAATAATAAAACATTTAACAAAGAAATTTGAGCAAAATACAACAAAAAAAGACTACAATTAAAATATTGAAGGCTTCTTTGCTTAGTTGCAATACCAATTGCTTGTCATACCTTGTAATTCTTACTGAACATTTGTATAAATATCACTGTTTCGTTGTACTTCTTATCAGTTTACAATGCTCGCCATGAGCGATACCGGTCCTAATCCAATGAATTGTATGTAGAATAAGTACTAAAAATGTTTTATTATAATGCCATTCCATCAAGTATTGACAGTGAACACCTAAAAAGTGATTTACTTATTCATTTAGATTACGTTGATCACAAATAAACTTAGTGATCTAGATATATTATTGTATATACACGATGCAAACAATTTTCTACGCATCAGTTCAACTACATCCGTGCACTTGAAATGCCTGAAGATTCCGAAAGGCGAAAACCGGGTCGTTAGCGATAAAACTCATGGATAAGTAAAGAAATCAAATGTTTCAAATTAAATCTTTATGTGATTATTTAATATGAGTTTGATGCTAAATGTAACCCCAAGATCTTTAAAAATGAAGAAATCCGCGAGAGAATTTTTCCTAAAAGCTAAAGAACAAAAGCTATGACGCCATAATGAAATAATATAAATAAATGTATGAAAATCTTAACATTTCATTTATTTATAGATTCAGCCCGACAAGAACACCTTCTCCTTGGGAAGGAGTAAAGGTCCTCGAGTCGGCAGGACCCGCATGTCCTCAACGGCTACCCGATGTCAGCAATGAGACGGCTTCGCTGGGCAGGATGCCAAAAGGACGCCTCGAATACCTGAGGCGTCTGCTACCTTTTCTCGCCGAACAAAGCGAAGATTGCCTGTATATGAACATTTATACACCGGTGCAAGGTAAGGGAATAAAGTTTTATGTTTATTATGAACAGGGTGAAACTGATGTCCTTATGATTTTAATTTAAATTCCGTCTTGCTTACTTGTGTAAGGGAGGGACTAAATATACCGCAGTGTAATGACTTTATTGTCATAGATTGCATTAAAAAATATGTATACAGTGGAACCCTGATCTTACGTTCTCGCATTATTCGTTTTCCCGCGTGGTGCGTTCATTTTCTATAGTCCCGGCATTTAATTCATATATAAAACTTTCCCGCATTTTTCGTTTGTTTTACACAGTTCCTTGAAAAATATAGAACCGGGGTTTCACTGTATTATGCTTTAACGTATCGTTATACATCTTTCTTAAAATAAATATATATAGTAATCGATAGTTCTCCTATAATTATATATATTTGAAGTCGTGCATGAACGGACAAGCATGTTCATGATAGACTGGTGTAATCAAAACTGTTTGCGTGAGCGCCTATCTACGTTTTTTAATGTAAAAAGAATCCATTTGATTTGAAACGTACGTTTGATCGAGGCGCGTTTGAGATAGATTACCCGCTTCCCCGGCCTTCACGCGAATACGTGTAAAAAAAAGTGTTCCAATTTCGGCACTCATGCAAATACGTGTGATACCCGAAGCGCGCCCATATTATCTTTTTAAAATCATCGTTCGATTTTCGGCGTGTTTCATGTAAATTCACGATTTCTGACATTGTATGAGACTATTTTATGATATGGTATAATGTATATAATATATACATATAATATTCTTGTTAAAATAATTTGCCGGGGAAGTGGTTAACGTTATCTTATCGCGTATGGGCAGTGAAGTTTGAATACTGGCAATTAGTAGCGACAGTGTAAATGGTTTTCGGCCAATAATAATCCGAATTATTTCCTTTTTTATTTAATTGCAACGAAACTTTCCAGTCAAAATCATATTTATTTACTGTAAAAGGTGTAAAAAACTATCATTTAAAAATACCAAAAGCTTACACATTGTATCACTAATATTAAGATATATATTAAAGATAAAGTGTCAGTGGTGGTAAACTGTCTTACCCACCCGGACGGAAATGATATTCATGTAGAGATATGTTTGGGCTTAATTATTGTTTGTTTGTTTCTATCCTCGCCCCTTCTCTGTTTCCAATAAAAAGAAGAATCTTCCATTTTGTAATTTATCATGTTAGAATATTACAATCAATCTGACTGTATTACTTTTTGCGAGGCGAATTTTCTATGTCAAGTCCTGCTTTCTGAAATTGTAAAACTTTTTGATAAAATTGGCATTTACTTGGTAGAACTCCATTATAATACGGTGAAAAAAATAACAATGTATTTTAATTCTACAGACAAAGTTTTTATATTTGTCGCCATTGTCAAAACTATAGATCTGTATTAGTACTGTTGTAGTTCTGACGATGGCGTTAGCCGAAATTACAATCAACAAATTTAAAAAAAAAAACAAAAACATAAGCGTCAACACAACAATTTACCAAAGCTTTATCGCAATCTTATTAACGATTTGATAACCCGAAACCTTCCCGGGCGTCTGAACAACAAATCACAAAAGTTTCATTGCAATCGGATGAACCGTATGGCAGCGCATAGAGTACAAACAAACAAACAAATATTGATTTTTATATGTAAGATTAAGTCTCGGGGTAATCCATTAAATAACCACACATAAATAGATTTTCCTTTTCATAACTTTTAAAAAAAATAGTTAATTTAAACATTATTAAATTATGATACATGATTTCCGTCGGTAACGTAAGCTATGTCTGGTCCGAGGCGTAGCGACAACGGCTTTGACTTGCTTGCCGGACCACCTGGGTTCAAATCCCGAAACGAGTGGATTTTTTTAGTCAATAAATCTGTTCAATGGCAAGGCATTGTTGTTGAAAATCCCTTCCCACCTTTCCGATCCCAAAGAGCGACGCATAGTGACAGCGATTAGCTAATCACTAGTCCTTTCCTAGTCCTCATATCCTTTCCATCCCTACTCTCTTCGAAAAAGAGAGGTTGAGCAACTGAGCAACAAGCGGTTCTTGTAGAAAAACCTTGTGAGAAGTCCATATGCTCCAAGTTGGGAGCGGACATGGTTAAAAAAAAAAAAACTTAAACTACCAATCAATAATTTGAACTAAGAGAAATGGTATGATGACATTATTTGTAATTGAACTCAATAATTTATTGCTAACAAACAAATATTGATTTTTATATATTAGAATAAAGCTTTCGTGGGCTGAAGCTTTGGTAAATTATGGATATATGGTCACGGGATAGAATTTTTGTAAATATTTATGAAAAATAAGCACATAAAATGAAATGAATGTAAGGCTTACAATTTTTTTTGAAATGTTTTGTCTTTAATTTTTAAATTTATTATAATAGAAGATCCTAAAGAATACTTTGCAATAAGTATGAAATCGAGTTGTTGTAATTTACTGGAGCAAAAACGCAACCAAAAACTACACAAATAATAATATAATACAGATAGAGACAGTCACATGAGTATATTATTTGCTTAAAATAAAATGAATAATTTTGCTATAGGCTAATATTAAAAAAACAAATTCTTCTTTCAGAACTCATACAATAGTCAGTAATATTCCTGAGATTTAATCATTTTGATTCCACATTTTATAATAATCCACAAGAACTCAAAGAGTAAAGTCAAAACATAAAATTATAAGCCAATTTTTTGAGCTTAGCTCGAGAGGATTGGGATTCTGTCCCGTGACCATATATCCATAATTTACTGAAGATTTTATAGAGGCGTTTTATTTTTAAAAAAGCTGTCTGTACAAGCAGCACGAACTGCTACGAAAAATCAATGGAACATTTTTGCTAACGTATAAATATAAAATTATGTAAAGTTATGTTATTAAACACTTTTAAGGTAGTCACTGTCAAAACTTGGTGGAAAGGCATTATAGTAAAAATAATAATACATTTTTAGTACTTTTTCCACATAAAATGTATTATTATTATTATTATGTTATTAAGATACCTAGACATCTATTAAGCATGTACACACTCAAGCTCAAGTTAGATAATATACTCGAGAAGGCTTTCAGTAATATATTCAAGAAAAAATACAATTTCGGAGCGATATTGAGGTATTTCTTAACACATTTTTCCAGAGGCGAAGTTGTACTTTCGTTAAAAAAAAAACCAGGCGAGATAAAACTCACCCCGTTCAGAATTAAATACAATACTCACACCTCCCTTGCAGGGTGGATCAAGGCTTGCAAGGAAAGCCTGGGGAAATATTTATTTTAATTATGTATGCAGAAAAAAGAGTTTTTCTTTTTTTGGTTTGATAGCAATACACACAAAAACTGTATTAATCAAAGAAAAAATTTCTTAAGAAGTTTTTGGGTTTGATGATTTATTTTTTATAAAATAATGTTGATTTTTCAATACTTTGAATTATCAAACAGAAATATACAGAAATTATATTATAAATGGTTGATAGCTACTTTGGCTTACACTATCGTCAGAACCAGAAATAGATCGAATTTTTTAATGAGTTTTGTCGCTAAAGACCTTCGCTTTTCAGCAATTGCATGTATTTTTGTGTGAATATCTAATGTAATATTTTTACATCCGTGCATGTATAGGTATGCGGTATAAAAAAGAAATATTTATTATTAAAATGCATAATTTTAACTCTTGAACTGGCTTCACCATAGACTGCCCATTTTTCAGCATGATGGGAAGGAAATGTAAGTCAACTATATAACTAAGTTTTTTAAGTTAAGTAAGAGTTTGAAATTTAATGTTTATGTACATTTATGTATGTATACTTATAGTGAATGGGAAAGTAACATATACCCTTTACAAATGCATAAGCTGAACTCTTGAACTGGCTTCACCATGGGATGCTCTTTTCTCAACATCAACAGAAAGGGAATAAAGGTCAACCATAAAACGAAGCTAAGACACGAAGGAGTCGGTAAGAAAAATCGATATAAAAAGCCTTAAATTATATATGAGAGATCAAAATATATTGTAACTATGTTTAAATCTTGAATCCCTCTTTTCTAGAAACACGATTCGAAGGAGAACAGTGATAAGTAATACTCAAAGTTGTAATTTTGTTTTCAGAGTATACAAGTGGTTCGATTTTTAAATTTCAATCACAAACGTCCTTGGACGCTTTCTCTAATACCGTTAAAGTGATAAAATAAAATCGATTATGTCTGAATAAATTTCCAAGGTTTTCCATTATAATATGGTGAAAATTGAGCTTTTTTATCGCGTATCATACGGTGTCTTCAAAAACTTAAAAAACAACTTTGAAATTTTATCATTGAGTAGCTTAACATTTTTGCACCAAGATTATATCTATCCCTTAAAACTTATAACTGACAGCTTAATAAACATTTATGATCTGTTTTATCATGATGACAGCTTGTTATGTTTTTTTCCTTGAAATATCGCCTTTTTTTACGTACAAAAATTAACAGACAATTCTTCTGAATTAGACCAATATTTATTTGTGATGTTCGATAGCTACTAAATAACAGTAAATAATAAATATGCAGCTCAGTAAATAATAAAAACGCAGCTCACACTCACTGTCTCTTTTTATGACAAGGAATTGGCATGTGAAGAGCGAGATAAAAATAATATGTGTGAGAGAATTTTTAACGTTCACCGCTCACACTCTTTTCTATCTGCACATCGTGAGCATACGTTTTGATTGTTATATACAACAGAAGCTTACAATTTACAATTACATAGCACCTTGAAGATTTCCACTAATGGTGCTTAGTAGAGTTTTAATCCATTTACGAAACAGGTTACGCTTTTGGCATGTTCATGTATTTTAATTGAACGAATGAACTTCAACTTAGTTAGTTCATGAAAAAGGACAAGGTTCAAACAAATCAAATTTGATAAACATATTTCTATTCATGTCCCAGCGATTGAAAATGACAGCCATTAGAAAACTGATACTGATCTAAGCATAGGTACCCCGATGTAAGTGCGCAGTCTAATATTATTTCGCTAGCCTGACCTAACCTTACCTAACCTTACCTAACCTTACCTAACCTTACCTAACCTTATCTAACATTACCTAACCTTACCTAACCTTACCTAACCTTACCTAACCTTATCTAACATTACCTAACCTTACCTAACCTTACCTTACCTTACATAACCTTACCTAACCTTACCTAACCTTACCTAACCTTACCTAACCTTACCTAACCTTACCTAACCTTACCTAACCTTATCTAACATTACCTAACCTTACCTAACCTTACCTGACCTTATCTAACATTACCTAACCTTACCTAACCTTACCTAACCTAACCTTACCTAACCTTACCTAACCTTACCTAACCTTACCTAACCTTACCTAACCTTATCTAACCTTACCTAACCTTACCTAACCTTATCTAACATTACCTAACCTTATCTAACATTACCTAACCTTACCTAACCTTATCTAACATTACCTAACCTTACCTAACCTTACCTAACCTTACCTAACCTTACCTAACCTTACCTAACCTTACCTAACCTTACCTAACCTTACCTAACCTTACCTAACCTTACCTAACCTTACCTAACCTTACCTAACCTTACCTAACCTTACCTAACCTTACCTAACCTTACCTAACCTTACCTAACCTTACCTAACCTTACCTAACCTTACCTAACCTTACCTAACCTTACCTAACCTTACCTAACCTTACCTAACCTTACCTAACCTTACCTAACCTTACCTAACCTTACCTAACCTTACCTAACCTTACCTAACCTTACCTTACCTTACCTAACCTTACCTAACCTTATCTAACCTTACCTAACCTTACCTAACCTTACCTAACATTACCTAACCTTACCTAACCTTACCTTACCTAACCTTACTTAACCTTACCTAACCTTACCTAACCTTACCTAATCTTACCTAACCTAACCTTACCTAAACTAAACTTACTTAGTTTGACCCATCATAACCTAACCTATCCTCACCTAACCTTACCTAACCTATCTAAGAAAATTGTATTGATTGGATAAAAATAGTCTTATAAAAAATTCAACTTATGAAATTTTCAAACTCTATTTAAAATATACATTATATTTGAGCGTTTATCCACTTACATATGCCATTTGATTTATAAGGGTAAAATGTCGCATTGGTGCTGTGCGCTAACGTCAGCGTGCCAGTGTCAGTTCACTAATATCCGGCACGCTAATGTCGCTGCACCCTTCAGATTACACAATATTTGACAAAATTCCACGTGTGTCTTAAAAATACCAGATCAATTATATTACATCACATTCTGGTCATTCTGTAGGCAAAAAATTCCAGACAAAGCACAACATATCAATCAAGTCCCACGCTCCCTAGCTCAATACCCTGCGCCGGCCCATCACTCATTCACGATTAAGGTTTAATGACGGCCTGCCTGGAACATGAGCGGGCGATCCTATGATTTCGCTTATAATTTATCCTGATGTATTATTGTGAATAGCTTATCAATTATGAATGAAATATTGCGTTGTGAATTGCCGCACAAATGTTGCCGTCATGATGAATTATAATGGATTGATGTTTTCATTACATGAAAAACTAGCAAAGGCGAATTGTTTCTGCATGAGGGTCAAAGTTGTATTCAATTTTACTACTGCATAGATTGAAAAAAAATGGCAATAAATGACTTTTAATTCTTTCTATTGGACCATTTCCTTATGTCAATTCTAGCACGACACAGTTCCAACATCCTAATTTAATATATTTTATTTTAACCATACTCCCAACTTGGAGCATATGGGCTACTCACGGAGTTTATCTCAACATATGTATTGTTTGTTCTACTGTTACTCAGTTGCTCAACCTCTCTTTTTCGAAGAGAGTAGGAATGGAAAGGATACGAAGACTAGGACAGGACTAGTGTTTAGCTAATCGCTTGTCACTCTGCGTCTCTCTTTTTGGGATCGGATAGATGGTAAGGGTTTTCTATCAACACAAACACCCATTTTCTGTGAACAGAATCGTAACCAGGCGGTGTGGTACGCAAGCCAACGACGTTGACCACTGTGCCACGGACCGGACGTTTTGTAATAATACATTATTAAATGAGACAAATTGATTTGAGGTATTTTTTGACGTGAAAGATTTTCATTTTTAGTATTGTATTAGGTTGATTTATTTAAAATTGAATTAACCTTCCTTAATGGCATGACAGAGTAGATGTAAAGTGTACCCTGTCTACACCAGTTTTAGTAAATGTATGTTTAATGTAGTTCTGACGAGAGTGTAAGCCGAAAAAGCTATCAACAAAATATTATTTATTTTTTGTAGAACTAAAACATATTGCTAATTTTTCACCGTTATTTGATTTCAAACAATTATTGCACGTGTTCCCAACCCATGGGTCGCGACGGCTTTTCTGTGGGGTTGCCAACTTATTCAATCAACTAAAAAAATATTCACCATAATGCATTTTTGTGTTTTTTTAAATTATCTTATTAAAATGCCGTTTTGAACTGCATGGGGGTCGTGGGTCAAATGGTTTTTATAAAAAGAGGTCGCCACCCGAAAAAGGTTGGAAACCTATGAATTATTGTATTCATCTTATCTTACTTACTATGCTTAAAAGCTCTTCATAAATGGCTGCTTACTAGTAAGTTGAATTTAAATACGATACTGAGATTCGGCTAAATTATCTAATCCGTTAGTAATTTGAAGATTTTAAATATAAAATGAACTGAAAAAAATACGTTTAAAGCCCCGTTGAAAGTACCAATTTGATTCCATTTAAAATAAATAACGATCTGCCATCATTTGAAATACGAGTGGAACTAAACTTTGAAAAGGTCTTCTATTATTCTTTATTACCTTTTTCGTACCAGCATGCATGCATCCAAGTCATATCCCTCGGATATTCCTGGAGAGTCGGGAACATGAATAACGTTTTAAGGCTGCAGAATACACATTAAAAAAGGGTGTGAAAAAGTAATAGGTGTTGATGGATACGTTTAAGCCTTCGGAGAATTTAAATAAGTCATATTTGAGAGTGGTACACGAAAGGGTTTGCAGTAGATAACGGCAGGAGTGGTTGTCTGTTTTTTTCAAGATATCATTCATCGAATACTATAAATTCTAAGTGAAAGCTTTTTGTCTGTCAATGCATAGCTTTTCAGGTAGATAAGTATATCAAGCTTTTCTAGCTTGGCTGTTTGAAGTTTACCCCTTATTGTAAATGTAGAAGTAAATTACAAAAAGCCAATAAAAAGGTAAATAAAAAAGGCCTAAAATGAATAGCTTAGAATTTATAGAAATTCATAAAAGTACCAACAGTGAGGAAGTATTATAAATAATTTATTAATTTATTTGTTGGCAAAAAAACTATATAAAATACATGGCATTACAGCAAGCGCCAATGCGCCATGCATTTGAAAAATTACATTAAATATTACACAAAAATAAGAAACAGAACAGAAACATTTTATTTACATAAGAAGACAATTTTTTTTAACAAAGCATCAAGCTTACTGTTGAAGATGTCCACATCAACAGGCAGCGCATTTATCAGCCGAATAACCCACTGGAGAATCAAAATACCTACGTAACAAACAAGTTTTGACAAATAAAATTGATTTTTCTTTGTTACGACCACGTAAGTAAAAGCTGGGAGCATGCAAGCTTAAATTTTGAAGGATGTCAGGGCTATCAACTTGATCCCGAAGAAGAAGAGAAAAATGTTTCAATATTGAAATTAATCTTCGAGCTTCAAGAGAATGAAATGACAGCTTTCCTAAAAGAAACTTGGTTGGATAATATTCCATTAATGAATTGTCATATGGAAAATAGTTGAATTTTTTATGAACTCGCTTTAGTTGCGACTTATATTTATATTCATATGGACCCCAAATAATATATAATAGATAATATCCGTTGCTTGCCACTGCTAAATTAACTTCCAATGGGTATAACCCTTTCCCAATTGATTGCATCTCATTCGTTAATACTTTTTATAATCTAAACGTCATTAGTAGTTTAATTATTTCTTATTTTATTTATATCCTCCCTTACTTGCTTCCTGAAAAGGATAATATCCCAAACTCCATTTTTGTAACTCCATTTTTGTAACTCCATTTTTGTAATTATCATTTTAGAATAAAAAATCAATATTGCTCTATTTCTTGAGCAACATTTGCGAATTCTAACCCCGTGTCTTAGGTAAGCGACGCGAACCGGCAAGCGAATTTAGGCAAATCCAGTCAATTTAAAACGTAGTTGATCAAAGGTCTTATGTGCCATCGCTCAGCCAGACGCAATTAACGCTTTGGTGAGCTAGGACCGTTTGATATTTTCAAGCGATTCGCGGGCTCCATGAGTCAGGCACTTGAGGCGACTTGCGACATATGCCGTCCTGACCGGATCGCTTCGTCCACATATGACACTTGCATGGGCGAGGACCGTTTGATATTTTAAAACTCTGCCGCTTTCAAAGCTGCGCCGGATCACCTCACCCAGCTTCGCCCAGCTAAGACGACCCGTAAGATTTGTCTTAAAGAAGCGAAATACAAATCACAATTAGCTACACGATACGTGGAATAATCACAGCTTTTTTAAATATTATATTGATGTTATCATGCTGGATTAAGACGTTAAAAACTGTTAAGGTTTCAAAGCCAGATCTTTTTCTTAAATGAACTGTATGTGTTGTCTTATTTGAAACTGGTCACTGGTTGAGCAAAATAAAGCCGTGAAAATTATAACTACATATCGTAATTATTTATAAATGTACCACTAATTCAACACACGCATACTGACTATACAATTTTACGGTTTCGAGTCGAGGCTCATTAAAAAAGCACAGGATAACGGTGTACTATGCTTCGAAAACAGATACTTGCGGCGAATATAAGGAGTGCGGTGGTTTGCCTTTGTCAGGAAGACTGCCTCTTCTATTGACCTGATGGATCCCGTCGCCCCGGAAAGAAACCGATGACCATCCAAACGATGAACTCAGTGAAGCCATGGAAAACCGGGAAGACACGGAAAGAAGCAAGGAGGTCGGCGGGTGACCTTGGAGAATCTTAGAAGAACTGTGTGTCGGTCAAATGTTCTGAATAAGGAACTGATATGGAAAAAAAAAAACATATTATTTATAGCACCGACATGCCGGATTCTCAGTACATGGATACACAGAATACTTAATATCGCTTTAACAAAGTGGCTGAGTAAGTCCCATTTTCCGTTTTTCCTTTTTATTTTTCTGTGCTTCAGTGCAGCTCTGCGTCGGGCCTAGTAAGGATGAAGTTAATTCATGTATTTTCTTGATCTATTGCGTAATGGAAGGTGGCCGTAAAAAACGGCTGCATACACATAGCGACAAGTGGTGGGACAGCCAACTTGCTCACCCAAATATATTTGTTGTTTTGTATATATACATTGTAACCTATTTAAATTAGTAGAGACGGTTTGTTTTTTTTGTGCCTATATTAAAATCAATGTCTTTCATTAAATAAAAGCTAAGTTTTAATTAAAAATCCTCTCTAGTTAAAAGCTTAACTACTTTTTATGTAATTCACAGCAACATACACAAAAAAACAACTCGCAGAACGAGCTTTGTTACCAAAAGCACTGAAAGCGATTCAAATTTTTAAAAGGTTTGCGTAAGCTCTACTATTAAAAGCCTTCTTTTTTGTTTTCACTGCTTTTATAACGCCATCGTTAGTATTTTATTGAATGAAGAAAGCTAATACATTTTTGAGCTGTAACAAGTTTATTTGTTTCTTTTTCGGTAATCTTTTGTAACACGATCAATTTGGTCGCGAGCGGGTTAACGCTTTACACACCTATAAGTTAAAGTGATTTATGATTATACCACCCCCATGATGGTATTTTAGATCAAATCAAAACATGACTAGGTAATAGCATATTAAAAAGAAAGCATGGGTTGTTTTATATTGAATATGATTATTTCAACGCTGTATTTCAGCACAATGTAAACCATACATGGGCAACCACCGGCCCTGATACATCGCGGCAAAGTAATAGAGAAAGAAATTAATAGTTTCAGTGAGGGATTAAATTTTTTTAAACCATTTTCCTAGTCTATCAGCTCATACAAAAATCACATATATTTCTTATGGAGATGAACTGATGGCACTAACAGAGCTATTTGATACGAGGTTTGCTGACTTCCAAAACAAAGGCTCCACATTCGCTATGTTTGCTCGTCCGATATATTCAGATGTAAATAATGTGCTAATTTAGCTTCAGAGGTATTAAGTGATAAAATCACAATTTATCAACATTGCCATGACGGATTTTTATAAATTATATTTAATGTTCGCTTATTAATATAGATTACTTAAAAACAATTAAACTTAGTGAGCAACTTTTATTTTCATATATAATCGATAGAAACTTTTACTACGCATCAGTTCAAGTACATTTATTCACTTGAAATATCTGGAAATGCCGAAAGACGAAAATCGTGTCGTAAGCGACAAATCTCATGGAAAAGTACAAAATTCAAGCGATTCAAATTTGTCGAAATAACCAATCTATAATGTTACTTTACATATTGAAAAAAAAATGTTGGAATAATTCTGATGCGTTAATTGAGATTGAGTTAATTGTCTCTATCTCAATGAACGCATCACCACTTCTTAAGCATTGGAACAGCTAGAAATTGATAGGTATAATCAATCCAATGAGATTCGTAATGAACAAATCACAATTAACATATCTCCACTTCTTAAGCCATTTATAAACACTAATGCAATTTAAAATAAATTCATTTGATACAATACTAATTTTACGTTTCAACTTAGTAAAAACCCAGATTAGCTTTCACTTCAAGAATACATCAAATCAATTATCCACATTCAATAACTTATTACTAGCACATAAAATTAAGATGGTGAAACAGAGAAGAAGATGTATTTTGTACCCTGTCTAAAAGGCACATACATATAGTTCTGACGAAGACGTAAGCCAAAATAGCTATCAACAAATATATAAAATAATTTATATAGAACTAAAATACATTGTTATTTTCCTACCGTATCACATACATATACTTGATCTAATGCACGTTTAAAAGATAAAGATTCTGTAATGTTCTAAAATCTGATAGTTCTGCGTAAGCCAAAATAGCTATCAACAAATGTATTTAATAATTTCTGTAGAATTAAAATACATTGTTATTTTTCTCACCGTATTATAATGGAATTCTACTATAGTAAATGCCAACTCAATCAAGGCCATGTAATTGATTTAATTAAGAAACAAAATAGTCGAATCCTACTCGGTAACGGTTGCCAGAATTCTTTTTCAATAATAGCAACCGAATCAAAAAGAATGTAAGTTTTACTCTGCCTTAGAATCACGATGAGAATCTTGACGTGTACATCCTGAGCATGGATCTGACAAAAAGCTCTCGAAAAAGCGCTTTTAAAATCGCTTCAAATTCTCGTACATCCTTTGGCGCACTATGAATAGCTTATCTCGCGTTCTGTGTTTAGATTTGCTCGCGTGACTGGCAACCAAAGAAGGGCCTGGGATAAGAAAAAGCGATCAAAAACGATTTAGGTACGAAAGCTCTATACCGATAAGATCAAAAACAAAGTAGACAAATCAATTAGAGGGCATTACTAATCACAGCCGATTTTGATGATCAGAAATCGCAAATTTTTGATAACTAATGCAAAAACTGATATTTTAAATACTAAAATAATTCTTTTTGACTATACTGCCCTTCCATCGAAGAAGGAAGTAACTCGTTAAATGTCTGAAATTGAGTTAGGTATGAATCCAAGATGCTAAATATATTTGAAAACTGTAACTTATGTATTTATATGATGCTGACTTTTATATCAATACTAGCTGATCCGGCAAACTTCGTACCGCCTCAGAATTAATAGATGTGTTAACTTATTAGCTTAATTAAATTCAGTTTTATATTATGTTTCGAGTTATTAATATATATATAGATGACATGCACTTCGTTCGCACAAAACAAATACTGAATGAAATGTCATGATTGACGCGCGCGATGTGGCACACGTAGCGCCATCTGTGACTCAACAACTTAAATAAAACGACGGATGTCAGAAATATTGAAAAAATATGTCCTGATAGGAACATCCTTCACCTAGCGGAATGAAATATACTTTACAACCTTCTCTCATATCTAATCAATATACATAAAAAATTTCATGATAATCAGTCAAGCCGTTTCGGAGGAGTTCGACGACAAAAATTTGTAGCGAGATTTTTATATATATAGAGATATATTTTATAGAAAAAAATTACATCTGCTGAAAGAACAAGAGTTTATTAGCAAAAAGGCAGCAACTCTAGTTTTCTTAGTAAAAAGGCAGTCAATACAACTAGTTTGCTTGTTTACAAAGAAATTTGTTCGCTTCTTATAAATGCTAAATATAAAAAAACACATTAAGTGATTTCTCTCAAAAGATTTTTAGAGTCACTTACTGCCTCCTTGCTAAGAAGAGCTCCATATCAGTAGTATTGAATTGAGATTAGTGGCATCTTTTTCAGCATTGCTACATAGATCAATCAGATGTTTGCTCACTTTTGTTCAAGGAAAACCAAACCAACTTACTTTGCTATAAATTTAAGGGCGTTAACTATATAAACCGAATTTTATAGTAGGTACTATTTCCAAACTATATGTAATCTGATTAAGATCAGGACTTGCTCATCACGAGCATTACCAACTGAAGAATTAAACAGTGAAAAAAGATATTCTTTCAACCATCAAAAACCATCAAACTTTGCATGTGTAAAAAAGTTGTCTTAAGACAAGAATTTAAAACTTTAGGGTGTTCACCGCCAATACTTGGTGGAAAGGCATTATAATAAAAATGATAATACATTTTTAGTACTTTTTCCACATATATTTTTTTTGATCAGGACCGGTTTCGCTCATGGCGAGCATTGTCAACTGATAAGAAATACAATACAACAGTGATATTTATACAAAAGTTAAGTAAGGCATGATTAACAATTGGTAGAAAAACTAAGCAAATAAATGAAGCAAATAACAATAAAAATAGATGAAAAATAAAAGGTTGGAGACCTCTTAGCAATGCAAACTAAAACATAATAAATCAATTAAATATGACTTATCATTAACAAAGTAAAAGCCCAAAAATAAGTAAATTTAATAAAATAAATCTGCATGTCTGTCAACCATAATTAGATGGAAATCCCGGTAATTACTTCAAATGACCAAACGAAATTGTTTCCTGTAAACAGAATAGAAGCCATATCAATTCTTACAAATTTAAAACAAACAAAGGAAAATATATATATTTTTTATTTTTTTTTATTTTTTTTATAGAAATAAAATTACAAAAGGTTATTGAATCGGATATAGCAAAGGTGAAGAAACGAAGACTAACTGATCATTTAATGAATTTATGTCGGTTTATTTCAAGGATTTCTAATTATCGAGTTTTAAAGATTTATTAATAACATGTAAGATTTTAAAGTTTTTAGTGATATCAAAGGTATGCTTATTTAGGAAAAAATGGTTTCCAAATGAAGATAATTCATTCCCTTTGCGTGAACAGGCTAGATGTTCTTTAAATCGGGTATTAAAAATTCTTCCCGTTCTTTAAAATCTTGGCATTGGCAAAAGAATGATTGGCAATCCCTGAATGTTTAGAACATTCTATACATTTGATATGGTAATTGGCTTTCAATTAGCCTTAAATTATTGAGTTCGATTACAAATAATGTCTTCATATCATTTTCGTTAGTTCAAATTATTGACTCATAGCTTACGTTATTGAGGGAAATAATCTATCACTTAATAATATTTCAAATTAGTTATTTTCTACAAACGTTATAAAAAGGAATATCCATTAATGTGTGGTTATTTAATTAATTGCCTCGAGACTAATTATGAAATAATTATTATTTTAATTATAACGAAAACACACGTTTTTTTAGATCTTATAAACGAATGTTATGTCGGTAGAATAGCTCCAATTATATCGTATTTTACAAAATATCTGAAATGAATAATTTGTTTTCTTATTTAGAGAACGTCTAATCATTAAAATTATTTCATATTTCAAAGGAATTAATCAAAAAAAAAAAATGTCTTTGATAAAAATATTTCTTCATGATAATTATTTATAAACGTTTACACTTTTGATTTTTGAAACGAATTACCCGCCGTTCGCTAATTTGTTTTATGAAAAATAATTCTCCTGCCACGATGCCGCCAGCGATTTTTTTTCCTGCCACGAAAATGTGAACATATCAAAGCGGAGCTTTTTTATTTTTACCGAGAAGCCTTCGAACGGGAACTAATGCAAAAAAATAACGCCGACCCGCTGCCAGAAATATTTTCCAAATCACCGATTTTAGCGTAGATTTTAATTTTTATTTCATCGGAACAATGAAATCATATTTAGCAAAATGAATTGAATGCTGTAGTGTACACCATTGTTTCAACCACTGACTTAACAATAATCTCAAAATTAATGTTTTAGTTTATACGTTTAAAGCTTTTGAATTATAAACAACATCATTTTTCTAAAGTACATGCATTGTCATATTATATGAATTTATCCCCTTCTTTCGAATGAATTTACTATAAATTGGAGTGATAATTCCAAAACGGCGCGAGCAACAATATTCATCATTGACTAAGAAGTTTGATATGAGAGCAGCTGTGTAATCAAAATTCATTAAAAGTTCAATATCAAAATCTTATATATAAAACCGAAACGGCGTATGTATGTCTGTGGGTCTGTAATTCCCTTTTGCATTGTTGGTCATTAAGTTGCCATAAAAATGAAAATGAAAGAAAATATGTTGAATTTTTATCGGCGAAGACATTTAGTCAAAATGTAATAAATTAGTCTTCTACCAACTTTTTTTCCCGGCTTTTATTATTAATAACAATGTTTATTATTTACGTGAAGGTATTATTTGACATTTCTTTGACAGCAAATTAGATTTTTTCCTTGAATTTGGACATTTTAATGGGCGAGAATGGGGCTGTCATCAAATTAAATAAAGTTTGTGATTTTATTTTAACTCTATTTTGGATGTTAGATTTTGTGATATAATTATGTCGAATGATTTAACATTAAATAATTATTGGTCGCTTAGTCCGAGCGACGCCGGGTAGCAATACTAGTATTTAAATAAAATTAAAAGTTTACTTATTATTTGGTCAGTAGTGTCAGTACCTTATTCCATAAACGATCAGAAATTATATTAATTTTACTGTCCAGTACATTGATTTTGATAGGTATATTACTGGTAAATAGTGTGCTGTAAAAGTGTTAGTAGATATCTGTAAACGGTCTGTAATTATTAGTGGGAAGACAATTTTTTACGTAGGGTTAGGTCAGTCCTTGTGGTCTAGTGGCAAGAACTTTGTCCTAGCAATTCAGGGGGACCGGGTTCGATTCCCGGCTAGGTCAGATTTTTTCAATTAAAAAAAGAGATGTTGGGCTGGGTGTATGTTATTTTAAATTGATTTTGTGTACAACTGATTATTATTTATCATCGAGTTAATCTCGTATGACTTTCACAATTGAGAATATTTGGCGCATTGGCGTAAACTGTTATGCCAAATATTTTTTTTCCTTTAAAAATAAAATTAAAAAGAAAATAAGAATAATAATCAAACATCTCGCAAGCCTTAGTCATAAATTTGCTTCTCACGACTATGTTTAAGCAATTTCACAAGCTGTCAATCTAAAACTAGCCATTTATTTAAATGCAAACGTTTTTACATAAATTACTGACCGTTTCATTTATTAAATGAACACATTTAAACTGACCGTTTATATTATTAACTGACCATTTAAAAATATTACTGAATTTATTTAATTTACTGACCAAAACTCGAATTAGATACTGACCATATAAATACACGCCAAGTTTAAATGTCCCATTTAGTCACACACATCAAGATATATTCTCATTTTAATAACAGTAAAGTGGCTGCGTTGAAAGTAAAATTAATAAATCTCCTATTTTAAAAAGTCGCAGAGTACTGTATCCCATAAGCAAAGTCTCTTTGTTTCTTTGAAAGTTAAAAAAAACTGCAAAAAATTAATTACAATTGTTAAAATAAATTAATCTTACAATAAAGAAAAGCAATTTCTTTAACAATATACATTTGGGTAGCTACGTTTAGATTATTGGACATTTTTTGTTATTCGAGTGAATTATTAAGGAACCTTTTTTCCAATTCAATTCATGAAAGCAATATTAATTTTCTTCTCTTAGCATTTCCCTTTTGACCTTTAACCCACTACGTCCAAATTCTAGTTTAAAGTTATCTATCTAATAAATTTTAATATAATGTTAAATACAACAATTTTTCATCATCACCGTGAGTTTTTCTTGGATGGCCATTTGTTTGATGAGAAGATTCTCATCAAGGCTAACCGAGTTACTTTGGACACATGAAGGTCACGTTATCATGTTTCTAAGGTTTCAGATCGCTTAAGCAGTAACTTTGTGAAAATTCTTTTTTAACACAATATTACATTTAGTTATTGCTCACACACGTGTTTTACCTCTTTGAGAAGTCAGTCTTTTGACAGCTAAACATACCTACCAATTGTATTTATATAGTGAATTTAAATTCATGTTTTGATAAATATTTCGGTGAATTTGGGGTTACTAAGCGGGCTTCCTATATGAAGTCTGTGATCAAGACTTTTATGGCTGTTATTATATTGAATGTAAATGTCAGAGCATTAATATTGGTACATTTAACATGAACATAAAAATAGTGGAATCACAGCAAAAAACTCGCATAGATTTTAATCAGAATTTTGAAAATAATTCATTTCGCAAAACACAGGAGTGTTAAATTTTATTGATTGAGTAGGCATTTACTTGGTAGAACTCCATTATAATACGGTAAGAAAAATAACAATTTATTTTAGATCTACATAAATTATTTTATATATTTGTTGATAGCTATTTCGGCTTACGCCTTCGTCAGAACTATGTTTTAAACTATCTCTAGCTTATATACCTATGCTAGACAGGGTGCCCCGTACATCCTCTCTTTCTGTTCAAACCATACCAAGGTCACATGGAAGAATTGAGATAAGTTTAATTTATTGGTCTAACCACTGCATTGGTGAAACCACTACAATGTCTTAAGTGCATGTATTTTTAATTTTTTAATTATTTTTTGTTTATTGCTTGATAAAGTATTTAGAAGAGGTGAAGCGTTAATAGTAATCTGGTCGTTAAGAATTTCATTGGATTGATTATACCTATTAATTTCTAGCTGTTCCAATGCATTTAGCTTAAGGCCTTTATTACAGGAATTTAAACAAATCGGGACCGAAATTGGGTCATGTGATTTTTCATATGCAAATCATCTCACAGAAAAAACACATGACCCAAATTCGGACCCGATTTGTTAAAAAAAATTTCGAAAATTATACTATGTCAATAAAATGAACGAAAGAAATTAGGTACACGCGTTTTATAGTAAAGATATATTCAATATTTTTCTACTGGAAAACTGTCGTGACAGTTTTGTAAAGTTGCGAAGTCATCTGCCATTTTCCTCTCAATTGCAGTCTCTGTTTTAGTTGTCGAGATGTCTGCACAAACGAGGGTGCATTTCAACTGTTATTTTATATTTAGATTTATGAGGTAGATATTTATAAATCATATTAAGCCAAAATAAAGGGCGCGTTACTTATTGCACTTCTTATTGATTTAGAAAAAAGTGTATCTTTATTTAAAAATAAACACTCGGAAAGAAGCGGCTATTAAGCAAACGTCAATATAATCTTTAATCGTATGAATGCTGTGCTTTTTAATTAGTTTTTGTCGCCAACGAATCGATTTTCACCTTCCGTCATTTCATAATAAGTTTAAAATGTCTGAGGATTCTGTAAGGTGAAACACGTGTCGTTAGCGACAAAACTCGTGGAAAAGTACACAAATTTAACGATTCAAATTTGATATTGAAATCAAGAACCTTCGGCCAAAATCTTCTATTAATTATGGGTTTTATTTAAAAGAATTGATAAATATGAAAGAAGGCATGAATTAAGCCAAAAAATCATTTTCCCTCTACCAAATTTGACTAATATATACCTGCTTATGATAAACTATATAATATTTTTATTCCACACTAAATATATTTAAATTCCACTGAATAAGCTCTCACTTATTTTTTCTATATAAAATTAAGATGGTGGAACAGAGAAGAAGATGTTCATATACCCTGTCTAGCCTAGGTATATAAGCTTGTTCTAATGCACGTTTAAAACAAAGTTCTGACGAAGGCGTAAGCTGAAATAGCTATCAACAAATATACAATATAATTTATGTAGAGTTAAAATACATTGTTATTTTTCTTAGCGTTTGTCTTCATGTACTTGATTACTTAAAAAAATATTTTGTTTTGAAAACCGAGCTTAAACAATATTTGTTTGAAACAGACGATTTCAATGAATACGCTTTTAAGCTCTAAATCAATCCAATCGGACAAACTATTAGAGTCGTACAAAAAAAAAATCAATTCACCGGTGAGGCACTTAAAAAACCTTTCCGCTCAAATTGCACATAGGTAGGCCGCATAGGCTCTCTCGACGCCGGCGCCCGGAGTGATTGATCCGCAGGCGGGCGTCGTTTTTGGACGTCGGTTTGATTGAAAGCCTGCTGAAAAATGACCGGCCGCAGTTGTATTGAAAAAGCACGCCGCTAAAATTGGCCTATTATATCGTTATTTGCTACCGGAAGTAGGTAAGGAAGCTTTTTGCCCAAGTTTCCCGACGACTTTTTGATTGAAACGTTTGATTTGATTATATGATGTCGGGTGGCGTTTGGCCATCATTATTTTTGACGCTATAATAAATAAAAGCTTCATCAACCTGATTTAAAAAGGTATTGGTTAAAAAAAAAGGTTTTTTTTTGTGAAATGTTTTTATGAAAGTAGAAAGAAGTTTCGCTTTAATGTTGTTAAAACAGAATTTTTACGATGAAAAAGCAAAGTACCGAACTAAGATTCTCACTATGATAAAAATACCAGTACGTTATTTTCACTATATAAGATTTTTCACATTTTTTAATTAATAAGTTTCGGAATCAATGGAATAATGAAAAATATTTTACTAACTGTTCTTCCAACAATGCATCCTTTATCGTTATTTGAAACTGCTTAAGCCATCGGTTTTCAAACCGGGAGGCGTGTAGTTGTTGCTAGGGGAGACACCAAAACAATCTTAGCAAGAAAATCAAGTTTTTTTTACAAAAAGATCCATTGGAGCCGTAGTAAAAATTAAGTTTGGAAACCACTGATTCAAGCTTTTAAAATAAAGATCGAAAGTGAGAAAACTCAAACCTATAACCCTCGAAAAATAAATGATTTTCTCAAAGTTGAGGTGTCTTTATTTCATCTAAAAGGGGCTTAATGTACATCCACACTTATATTTAATGTTCAACATGTTTTACCGATGTAGAAATGTTAAATACAAGTTTTTTTTATAATGTATGCTGTCTTTATTATGAATTCATAATTAACCTAGTGAATTTTTGCAATAAAAATCTTTAACACTCTTATAGAGCCATTTTTTTTACAATAAAGCTGTTTTCTTAGAGAGCTATTTTAAAGTTAAATTTCGTCACGTTTTGTTCGTAGCTTTCGTAAGTGTATTCGATTTAATATCAACCAACAAGAACAAAAAGTTTAAACTTTTCACAAATTTCTTACTCCGACTCTGGCCAAAAAAAATCGACTCTACAACCCGGAAAATCCCATCAAACACCTTCATTCATAATTATATATGAATATAGTTCCCACTATTTTAATAATCAACGTGTGATTGAAGATTGATACAGCGAAGCACTGCGTTAAGATAAAGCATAACAACCCTTTGCTATCTGCAAGTGCTTCATAGCAGAAACGTTAAATTTTCATCGCAAAAGCTCTTAGCTGTGCGCTGTTCAAAAGCCCTTACACCCACTTCAGGCTGCATAAATAATTTATTTAGATATTTGCCATTTACCGATGTGCGGGAACACATGTTCCTATAGACCTCAATGCTACCCGACAGTGCAATCGTTCCAATTTATCTCGCTCCCTGGGTATTTCGCAGGTGGTTATTGGTGATGGATTTTCGCTGTATGTATACCAACAACTAGGGTCATCAAAACCACTAATACCGATACTAAAATTCCGGTACATGTCAATACCAAAATATTAGTATTTTTTAATTTGAGTAGTTTGAATATTGTACTTCTCGATATTTAAAATTGTAATTAAAATACTGTTAAATGTTTTTTAATGAAGATGCTTGATGGAACATCAATACCAAATTTAAATCGTTTGAGTCTTGTCCTTTTTCATGATTAAGGATTTCGACTAAGGGTGCTTGATAGAATTTCAATATCAAATTTGAATTGTTTGAATTTTGTACTTTTTCATGAGTTTTGTCGCTAACGACCTGGGTTTCGCCTTTCGGCATCTTCAGGCATTTCGAGTGCACGGATGCAATCTAACTGACGTCAGTTCGACGTGACACTGTCAGTTCAAGTCGGATCTTTAGCGATAAAACTCATACAAAAGTACAAAATTCAAACAATTAAATCTTTTCCATTAGTTGTTTCACGAACGACCCGTGCACTTGGAATACTTAAAAATACCGGAAGGCGTGTCGTAAAGTCCAAAATTCCAGCGTTTCATATTATAACGTTTTTGTAACACCGGTAAACGTATTTGCAATACCGGTATTCATGTATTCGTCCGGTATTAAAATTCCTACAAACGCCCTCCCAACTCCAGAAGTAAACAACTGTATATCCTTCTCTCATATTATTTAATCCTTACGTTTATAATTTACATCTGGTTCGTGGGTGCTTAAAAACACCTACAATTTTAAATACCAAAACAATATTATTTTAAGTGTCGCTACTGTAGTCATGTTATTGGATTAACATAAAAGCTCTTTTCCTACACGTGGTCGATAGTCTAAATTAGGGACTATTTAAAATAAGGTAAGTCTCAAATGTTTTTATACTTTTCTATACAGATTTCCCTATATATTATTCAAGTTCTTATCTTTCGTAAGAACGTTCCTGACATACAGAGAAGAATTTCATGCTAAATGCATTTTTTTAACATGCTTTAATCTAATATATATCTTAGTGCTTCTTAAGAATTTTATATATGTAGATTTTCTTCATTTTAAAAATGCATATTTTTGGTATTACAACTAATGCCAATGCGCCAAATATAATTAATTATGAAAGTCATACGACATGAAACTCGATGAGAGATTTTAATAAAACTCAACGAAAAATTCCATTTATTATAAGTCACTATGCTAAAATTATTTATACATTTTAACCTAAGTACTTATTCAGTTTATATTCATTGAAATCAGGACCGGTTTAACTTTTCACAAGCGTTATCGACTGATGAGCAAAATCGGTCCTGATCTCAATAAATCCAATATGGAATAAGTACTAAAATTGTGATAATATTTTTATCTCTTTTTAAATTGGAAGAAACCTGATTTTACCGGGACTTGAAACCGTGCCCACCTGATTGCTAGAGCTAAGCTCTTGCCGCTAGAATACAGAGACCGACGAGTATTGCTGAAGCAAATAACATAATAACCCTTGTCTAGAAAAATAATCAGAATATTTGAAAAGCTAACGTGGTATTAAAAGATTCAAACAAAATATATTATACATGTCAGCTGGCATAACAGAAAAACGAGTATACTTATAAGTAAAGAAAAGTTTGAACAATTTATGTATTTAAATTAAAAAATATTGTTTGATTATATTACCTTTTTCATATGTTAGACCATGAGCTATTTGACCATAGTAAAAAGATATTTTCATGCCACAGAAAAATACTTATTTATGTATTGTTTCTTTCTCAATAATAGAAAATATCTGTTTTTATGTAACAGCAAGCTTTGTCTTATTTTTAGAATCTAATTCGAGTGATTTAAATGTATGAAATTCATCTTCTTTTCAAATTTTTACGAAATATTCATATTTCATGTATCAACATCTTCAGTATATGGATACCATAAAATATCGTGTCTTACTAGTAATATATATAAAGGGTCTTTTTATAAGGACGCTTAGTTTTGAAATGTAAATAAAACAAGTTGTTTGTGAGATTTCGACTAAATTTTAATTTCATTTGTAAGTATATTTTACGGCATTAAATATGGAATATAGCATCAAATGTCTGCCAATATCCATTCATTATAAAATGGGCCATGTCGCTAAAGTTGACTTTTTTGACAAATTTGGATAAACTTCCAACTGCTCCAGAACCCAATCAGGCGTTGTCTGTGGTCGTTTACCTGAAGTTCCTTGGTTAGTCGCCAAGTTGAAGTCGCAGAAAAGCCAAGTTCTTGTGAACAACGAGAAATAAGCTGCCTTGGGTTTTCCTGTACACTTTCACACACAGCAGCAATGTTTTCACCAGATATTGTATTTTGATGACGTACAGGTAGGTGTTGGCCGATTATTTACCAAACTGGTTGACTCAAATTTGGCCACTAAACAATGAATAATCTACTCAGCAGGACAAAGTAACATATTTTGAGCGTCCCTATTGAAATACCCTATATATGACATGACATTCTAAATTATTATTTGATGTGAAACAACAATACAAAGTATTTGTTCTAGTTCATCGTTCAAGTGGCCAAACTCGGTTTGGTTCCAATTTGATATACCTATGATAATGTTGTACTTTTTACTGTTTTTTGGATATCTTTTTGATGGAACTTCAAGTTCTTAGGCGTTCAAAGTTTTACCCGTCGCCTTCGATTCTATATTCAAATTGCATTCCCTTCTCATCACTGTTGAAAAAATGCACGATCGCTACAGTTCAAAAAGTCGGCTTAGTTTGCCTTTTTCACTATGAAGGGTCATCGAGAAGAATGGATTGCGGTCTAAAACGATTGTCTGATGACTTCTCGTCATGATTATGCAGGCAAGAGTTCGTTTTTAATTATGGCCCACTGCATATTGAAACTTTTTAGTGCTTTCACGAAAAAACTTGCTGATATTGATTGTATTTTGTGTAACAGCAAACCACGCGTGTATGAAAGACTATAGAGCATCACATATACAATTCTAAGCGCACATTCAACTATTAAAATAATAAAATATTTAAGCTTGTATACCATTTGTACCAAGCGTTGTTGAGCAAAATATTCTCGTGCTAGCGAAGTGCCTAGTCTAACATTTTCTATTCAGCCATTATAATGATACAAAATATAGCGAAATGATGACACAGAGGGAAATGCTCATAACACTACAAAATTATTATCTGCTCTAAAACAAAACGTTCTGTATCCGATCCTCACACTCACCTCTCACAATGAAAATGCTTGAATAATATAAGCAGGTATATACATGTATAAAAGGTGGTTGCCTAGGGGTTCCATCCCTTCAAGTCTAAACTGTAAAGAATGTAGGAGTAAAGTGGAAAGTAAGGGCATCTTTTGAAGATGGAAAAAGGTGCATGGAATAATGGAAAAAGTAAAGCTTTTTGCGACATATTTTCGCTGTATTATTCCTTTCCCAGAATATCGTGACAACATTTTTTCTATTGATATTATTATTCCGTTTGCATAACAATTTCTACCTTCTTCAAATATTTATAAATAAATTTAAATTATTTTGAATCGTACAATTTTTTACGAACTTAATTTAAAATATTTATTTTTTAATGGTTCCTTAGAAAAAGCTAATTATCTTACCCTTGTACAAAACGATCATTAAAATCGTTATGTAACCTTGGAGAGATATTAGTTTACAGGTATGATAATTAATTAGATTTCATTTTGAAAAGAGACGACACAAAATTCATTAAAATTGCTTTGAAAAGTATGAATTTATGTTTTTAAAATATTTTATAATTATTCTCCACTCTTGAATGTAAATGCTTTTTCATTTTATGCTGGAAATCGCTACATTATTCTATTTATAATGAATAAAATAAAAATACAGCTAATTTGTGTGTCTGAATAATGTTGCAGCATACCAAAAAGTATCTTTGATCACATATATCATAGATGTTTAAATTTAACGGTATAAGAATTGTCTATATTCACTTGGGTAGTTAAAGTGAGAAAGATAACCACTGTACTAGACTTAATAGATACCAAAAATATCTATAAACTATCAGATTTTTTTTTAATAAAAAATAACTGTATTTACGGAACCATTCATATATTCGACATAGGCACTTGTAGCATTAGGCTTCACATATGTTCATATTTAATAGCTTTTTGCAGCACTACAATACTTTGCAATTATTTAGAATAAAGTACCAAATTAATGCTAATTCAATCAACATAATTTTAACAAGAACAGGTTGACATTTGGTAAAAAACTTCCTTTATTTTATTATTATGTATTGCCCGGTCCGTGGTGGTCAACGTCGTTGGCTACCGTGTGGGACCACCCAGGTTCTATCCCATTACGGTTTTTCAGATATTCGATAAATCGATTCTGCTAAAAGGCAATGGGTGTTTGTGTTGTTAAATCCCTTCCCACCTTTCCGATCCCAAAGAGCGATGCATAGTGACATTAGCTAATCACTAGTCTTATCATAGTCCCCGTATCCTTTGCATGCCCTACTCATTCTGAAAAAAAGAGATTAAGCAACTGACTAACAAGCAGTTGTTGTAGAAAAAAAATGAATTGAGATAAATTCAGTGAGGAGTCCATATTCTCCAAGTTAGGAGTGGACATGGTAAAAAAATGTATTTATAAAACTGTATTTTGGTACTGTGAAAAACAGTATTTTGGTACTGGAACTCCATTTGTGGAAATACGGGTATATCTTATATATAAAACCGAAACGGCGTATGTATGTATGTCTGTAATTCCCTTTTGCATTGTTGGTCATTAAGTTGCCATAAAAACGAATATGAAAGAAAATATGTTTGAATTTTTATCGGCGAAGACATTTAGTCAAAATGTAATAAATTAGTCTTCTACTGAACTTTTCCAGGCTTTTATTATTAATAATAATGTTTATTATTTACCTGAAGGTATTATTTGACATTTCTTTGACAGCAAATTAGATTTTTTCCTTGAATTTGGACATTTTAATGGGCGAGAATGGGGCTGTCATCAAATTAAATAAAGTTTGTGATTTTATTTTAACTCTATTTTGGATGTTAGATTTTGTGATATAATTATGTCGAATGATATAACATTAAATAATTATTGGTCGCTTAGTCCAAGCGACGCCGGGTAGCAATACTAGTATATTATAATCCCTATATAAAGTTTATTTCCAGAAGCAAAACGTTAACATACATACGTTTATTCAAAATATAGCGGATAAGATAAACTTGGATATCGGTGCTTTTCAAACACGAACCTTTATTAATCTCTTTTAGGGTGTAACTGTCACTTCTTTTAAATTAACAAAACACACTTTTAAGGAGTCAACAACTTAACTGTCTCCTTATGGTGGAGAAGTACTATTTAAATAAATAAAACAAACTGTACAGTACCATTTTCACAGAAATTATCATAAAAATCAGGACTAGTATTGCTCATCGTAAGCAGTAATCAGTTGAATGGATTAAACTATCAGAATATATAATATGTGAAACCAGTACTACAAAATTTACTCTATTTATGAAAAAAAAACCCCTTTTTTCGTTTTACGTTTTCTAGAAAAGTTCAAGAAAACTCATACATAAAAAAAATGTATTTTAAAGACTAGGGAATGCAATTATGGAAAAAAATAATATTTATTACTCAATATAATGTTGCGTTTCATATCAAACAACAAAAATAAACAAAAACATATAACTTTTAAGGTGTTCACTGTCAATACTTGGAAGACTGGTGTAAAAGCATTAAAATAAAAATAATAATACATTTTTAGTACTTTTTCCACATAAAATTTATTAGATCAGGACCGGTTTCGCTCATGGCGAGCATTGTCAACTGATCAAACATATAAATAAGAGAATCGTTTTTAATAATCATAATGACGGCGAATTGTAATAGTGTTAAACCTCACAAGGAGTTTGTATGCTCTAAATCAGGCATGGGCAACTTCACATAGGCCTGGGGCCAAATTATTATTCTGTCTCTTAGTCAAGGGCCGGACCAAATAATTCAACATATTAAAGTAATATTTAATTCAATAAAACACATTGCTACTTCTTATTTTTTTATTTATACAATGAACGATATAATATTAATATAATATACTGATTACAAAATATTGTGTGAGATTAGCCTTGTACTTGAATTACGAGACTATCAATATTGGCGTTGATATTGCTTAGGTATTATGGCATAGAAATTTCGAGATTTTCATGTTATCCTCGTTCAAATTTTTGATTTAGTGTGTTTCATCCTTGAAAAAAACTGTTCACACGTAGGTATATGTGCTGCCAAAAAGACAAACGATTTTTCTTGCAAATGCGCGTAAAGTTCTATACTTTTCTTCCGCCAAATATAATTGATAAAAATCCGTCAAAGCAATGTTGTTAGATTGTGATTTTGTGAATCAGGGCCGGATAAAATAGCTCGGTGGGCCGGTGGTTGCCCTAAATAAAGATCGTACATGGGGATACAAGATAAGCGCCAAAAGCCAAATATGTTAAAAGGTTAGCGATTGGTGTAGGAAGATGTTGAAATGAAGGAGACTGATTGAGGTGGCCTGGGTTCACTCTGGGCTGAAACGTCTGAAAAAGAGAAAGCTGAGGTCAAGTTGTTTTGATAAAATTGGTGAAAAAGCAATCACTTCAGCTTACAATATATTACCAGTCAACATCAATATTCAAATAAATTTGATTTGAGAAGATTGGAAAATCAAATTAAGTCATTGAAACTCATTAAAATCAAAACTTTCGCTAAATCATACATAGCATCATTGATATGGCCTTTAATCTTTTTGTAGGATAAAAAAAACGTTCAACTGAACTCGTTCCTGGACTTTCCACGTCTTGCTATGGATTACAGACATTAAGATTTATTTATTAAATGCACTAATTTAAGGCTTTTACTTTGTTATTGATAATTCATACTTAATTGATTTTTAATTCATACGATTCAAATTAGATACGATAGTGCTTAATTAAAAGAAGGTCTGTAGCCGCGTCGTTAGCATGATTGGGCGTTGGCTCGTGTTATTTATAGTGTCCCACGATTTAATAGAGATACCTCAGCATTTGGCGGATTTTTATCACTAAGTGGTTATAACGATTCCAGTGAAGCGGTTACACAATATACATTTTAAACAATCTAATAAAATTCAGTTGTGCGCAATCAAGAATATTAGATTAATCCCTTTTTGCTTTTGTAAATACGAAACTTCTGCAAAACATTTCGCTTCATCGGTTCGGATTGATCATTAAACTGTAGCTTCGCGTATGGAATAGTAAATTCATAAAAATTGCCCGTAGCATCCTGTTGATTGAACTTGATTAAATACATTTGAAAGGGAATTACTTAATTAGAAGCGAATGGAGTGTATTTTTATATTAAGTGCAAAAAATACATAAATTTAAAATGTAATTTTTTTTAATGCTCTGTGCCAGTGAGGTAATTTAAAACGAGATACAAATTTTTGTTTGTAAGATATTGAAATAATGATTGAGGATTGCCATTGTTTTTGTCTTTCTCGACTGCAAATTCGAATCACTTTTTAGATGTACACTCTTTAAACTTTGTGGAAAAGTAAAAGTAGTAAAACATTTATCGTAATTATTCCACAGTTAGTTTATTAAGATTAGGACCGGATTGCTTATTGCAAGTATTTTCAACAATTGAAGTTTCAGATGAAAAAGAAAATGGTCGCAATGACCGATACCGGTCAAAATAACGAAGGATTTCGGTAATACATGAAATCCTTTTTTAAAATCGATATGAAATTGATTATAATACAAAAAATGTCAATTGTAAGTATAGGACTGTGATTCTTAGAGACTATGCTTTGTGTGTGCAATGTTCGAATCATTAACGTCGTCGACCTTGTCCAGTATAAGTGGGTGGACCGTATATACATATGCAAGCATATTCTATGACCAGCACTGCGCTCACGGAATTGTTGACCGTATATCAGGAGGTAATTTTCAAAAGTGGACAATTCCAAAACATTTTTTTTCAACTGCCAGTTATAGATTAAACTTTTGATACCTTTATTATTTACAGTTTGAATGTTTACACATTATCCGTAATTCTTCAGTTTAAAACAAATTTTAAAAATATTGATAGTAAACACAAATTTATCAGGAAAAAGTAATGAAAATATCTCACATTCTCAGTTTTTCAAAAAATTGATTTGTCCACTTTTGAAAATTACCTCCTGATATATAAGTTTCTGGCTTACCAACAACCGATTAAAGTGATAAAACTTTTAACCTTATGCCCTCCTCAATATTTTTTTTCCTTCCATCAAATTTTCAATAGATTCGTGAAATTGATTGATATCAAAGGGTTTGCGTATTGATTTATTTATATTAAAGTGCAGCACACTGCAATCACACGTCTCAATGTATGCAGCACGAGCAGTCAACAGGTTAAGCATTGAGCTACAGCACAGTCTAGTCTCGTGACTGGGTGAATGTAGAAACATTGATACTTAACCTTCGTAGGACTATCCTTGAAAAATGACTCTCAGGCCGAAGGGGAATAAAAAAAGAACCCAGTGTTTTAGCCTTATTGGCATAGACTGCAATAAAAAAATGATTGATTATGCTTTGACGTATATTTCTACATCTTTCTGAAAAAAAAATCATAAAAAATTCCTATTTTTCCTATAATTATTCATATTTAAGTCGCGCATGAGAACGACGACGTTTCCACGCCAATGGCTATGGCGGACTAACAAGCCAATAGCCGTGCACGCATTCACAATTACCTTATCTCTTATCTTATCGCCTTTTATTATTGCCACATAAGAAACACTCCGTCCATGTTATCTATGACTCACTATGGTCATGTTCTCTTAATGCTTATTAGACTGAAAATTTCCGACTTCTTCTCTTTTTTAATCGATTACGGCGCAACTAGCCAATAAATATCATATTTTTTTTCTGCAAAAGGTGTAAAAAACTATGATTTAAGAATACCAAAAGTTTAGACATCGTATCATTAGTATTAAGATAGATATTTAATGTAAAGTAGCTGTTGGGACAAATTCTATACTGTTCGGGTTGGCTGAGTTAAAAAAGGCGCGATTTCGTAATTTTAGTACTCTAAGCGGATTGAACACTTCCGATGTAGTTCAAATAAGATTGGAAGCCTCTGGTAAAGACTTTAAAATGTCATTTATATCCGGTTAAACTCACTAGCTAAAACAACCATCAAAAAAGGAAGCTTTGAAATACCCGAAGGTAATATACTTTTTTGTTATTATTATTAAAACAAAACAAACGAATTTCCAATAGGGAGAAGCTCAACAGTTTATTGCTTTTCGATCGCTTACGAGCTTTCAACTAAATCGTTACCCTTTGTTTCATTCTTAGAGAAGAAACATCTATAAGGCAACCGAATGGTTTTTTTTTATCACACAGTAAGGAAACTACATAGCTAATACATATTAGAAAATAAAAATTGCCTTTTCATTCGTTTATTACGAAAAATTTAAAGGTCAATCCAGTAGCCTAGTGTTCCTCAAAATTCGAATATCTGTGAACCAGTAAAATAAGATTAATATTTAGAGAACCGTTGAAACAGTAAATCTTGATACAGCCCTAAATGGTAGGTCATCAGAACTCTCTCGAAGGATCTTTTTTCCACCTCAGTCTATGAGTTTAAGTCGATATCAGCAAATAAATTCATTCTAATAATACTCTATATTGAAAACTGATTGAGAAGCACTGTGGTTCCTAAGCTTTCATCCTATTCACTTGCGTCAGCCACCTTCCGAATTCCCCCATGAACAGTCTTTTTTTATTGATCTGTTTTTATTAATTTATGGATTCGTGTTCACAAGAAGTATGAATCTTTGTGATGTTAACACCTCCCCTCACCCACCTTGCCGTTAAAATGAGACGTGCAGAGAGTGAGTCCTTTTCTAGAACCATCTACACTTTTCCTTAAAAAGGGTGGTAGAGTGTTTTTGTATTTTAAATTGCGATTAAGCTCACATTTTTATATAGTGGAACAGTGGTAAAAGTTTCAGGAAAAATTGCAGTGCAACAGATCAAATAAAAAAATATGCGAACAAAAATTTTAATATAAATTAAAAAGATAACAAAACAGTTTAAAAATAAATAAATACATATATGTTTAAGCAAACGTTTCAAATCAATAAGCAATCGCGCGTATAGTTTTGATTACGCCAGTTTGTAATGAACATCAACACGAACAGGTTGTCTTTTTAATGAATGCCTTAAAACATGCATAATGATAGGAAAACTATCGGTTGTCATATATATTTTAGAACGATGGAGGTATAAAGATACGTTTAACGCTTAGCAATCTAAAGGCCAATGAGTCTGGCCCAGAAGATTCTGTTAGGAGGCTCCGCGGGCCAACACGCCAGGCCGAGCGTAGGCATAAGTTTACTGACAGATTTCTCATGCATGCAAGTAAATTCTACAAAATTTAATTTTCGATAAAAACAGTAAAACAATTTAACATGCTGGATTAGCCAACTTTTTATAATTTAAATCAACCGTTCGCTGGATATCTTCTCAGAAAAATATGTGCACTATTTTAGTTGTTGAAAAATTATTTTTATGCAATCTACATATGCCAATAAAGCCATACCACTGGGGTATTTTTAAACCCCGCTCCGGATCACATGTTATTTTTAGTACCGTCTTTCAAAGGGTAAATCGAAATAGAAGAAGAGGAAATAAATTGGCGCAGAGTTTTGATTATTAGTTTATTTGCGATGTCATTTTTTTATAATTTAAAAATACATTCTATGCGATAAACAATCGATGTTTTTTTTGCTTTTTTCAGTTGGTGGAAGTTTCGATGTGAAATATCCTGTCATCATATTCATCCACGGAGAATCCTTCGAGTGGAATTCTGGAAACCCCTACGATGGATCAGTCCTGGCAAGCTACGCCAACATGGTGGTCATCACCATAAACTATAGACTCGGAGTTTTGGGTAAGACACTTTAATATTTCTTCGTATTTCACCAAGCTTGAAAGAAAACAAAAAAGTTGATGAATTTTCCAACCGAATTTGTTTTAAATGAAAATTAGTGTTGTCATGTCTTTCTGACTTTTTTTTATTTTTGACAATTTTGCAATCAAAAATTTATACCCACTTTCAAAAACATCAATAAAACAGTCAAATACTTGCTTGCTTAAAAACTAATCATTACTTATTTAAGGTAATTTAAACATAATATTTATTTATTATTGGAAAATAAGCAACATATTTTCATTAAGAAATAATAAAACAATTTTTTACTTCTTTGCCAATTAGTTTATTAAGATCATGGCCGGTTTCATATTTTGAAAAAAAAGATTGAAAATACCAAGGCTGTGGAGTCGTTCTAAAAAAGTCCGACTCAGACTCCAGTATTTACCAAAACCACGATTCCGACTCCGACTCTGACATTGACCAAAAATACGACTCCGACTCCGACAAAAAAAAGATTAATATCGTCACATTTTTCCCCTAATTTTCCTATTTATGTGAATTCAGTTAAATATCAACCCTATCAATGCGGCCAAAATTCAAATTTGACATATTAAATGCAAAAATAAAAAATTCTAACTTTTCAAAATTTCCGAGTACGACTCCGGCCAAAACGCCGCGATGACTCAGACTCCGGCCAAAAAGCTCCGACTCCACAGCCCTGGAAAATAATCTCAATGAGCGTAACCGGTCCTGATCTTAATAAATTAATTAAAAACAAGTAGAAAAAATGTTTTGTTATTTTCCAATACAATGCTGTTCAACATGAAGTCAACATAAAGACAATGAACAGTTTTTTCACTAATGCCACATATTTGATATGATCATGTCTGGTGTCGGTATATCGCGAACATATAAAATGAAATAACGCCTTTTTATCCAATTATTGCCTAAAAATAATTTCAATATTATAAAACATACAAGCCACAGTACCCGACAAGCGTTGCAATGCCAGTCAAAGAAAGAAAGTGTTTGTGTTTATTGAAGTGCTTTCGGATGCACAAGATTTTAGATAAATAATTTCGATTTAATTTTACTAACATTGATCGGTATCGATGACATTTGCCATTTGAAATTTGCTGTTTTTCTTTTGCCGATTATCTACACGCGATGCTCACAATTGTACTATGCCTATAACCTTTGCGCAAGTGCAACAATAAGTTGTCAAAATGAACGGTATGGCAGCGCGTACGAAATGAAAAAGCATTGATGTTTATATAAAAAACCAACTATAAGTTGATTTTACTATGCCTATAACCTTCGCCGTGGCGAAGTGTCGACGGCGTTGGCTTGCGTGCCGGATCGCCCGGATTCAATTCCCGGTACGAGCGGATTTTTTTAGTCGAATAATCTGTTCAAAGGCATGGGTGTTTGTGTTGTTGCAAATCCCTTCCCACCTTTCCGATCCCAAAGAGCGACGCATAGCAATACGATTAACTATTCACAAGTCCTGTCCTAGTCCTCGTATCTTTTCTATCCCTACTCTCTTTGAAAAAAGAGAGGTTGAGCAACTGAGTAGTAAGCAGTTCTCGTAGAAAAAAGAAATGTTGAGATAAACTCCGTACGGAGTCCATATGCTCCAAGTTCGGAGCGGACATGGTTAAAAAAAAATAACCTTCGCACAAGTACAAGCAATAAGTTGACAAAAAATTTTATAAGATCATGTCTGGTTTCAATACATCACGAAAATTATCAAATTAAAAAACGCTCTTTTTCCCAATAATTGACATAATATTTGGAAAGCGAATACATTTTACCCTATCATTTAAATATTATATAACATGTAATATGTCATCTTGACACAACTTCTAGATACTTATTCTAGACTTGATGATAGCTTTCCTGGAAGAGTGCAACCTATTATTATTTAAGAGGAAGCGATATAGTGATATCTACAACAGCCTTATCGTAAAAGGGCCTACCGTGATTGATTTCTACAAATCTACGTTTTTGTATCAACAAATAGGATAAAGCTTACCTTAAAAGCTTCACGTAAATGCTACAGAATTGAGTTCTATAAACTATTGTTTAGTTTCTTTTCATGGCTACACTAAGATTTAGATTTGATCTAGCATTCAAACGTACAGTTAACCCTCCTATAACGTTCACCCAAAAGAACGGCTCTTTACAAATTGCAATATGTTGAAGGCAATGTCAAATAATACCTTCACGTAAATAATAAACATTATTATTAATAATAAAAGCCGGTTGTTTCAGTAGAAGACTAATTTATTACATTTTGACTAAATGTCTTCGCCGATAAAAATTCAAACATATTTTCTTTCATATTCTTTTGTATGGCAACTTGCAACAACAATGCAAAAGGGAATTACAGACCCACATACATACCTACGCCGTTTCGGTTTTATATATTATAAGATATGCAATGCTTGTTGGTATGAAATACATTTTTATTTTTTTAATGTGTAATAATGGAGTTCTACCAAGCTAATGCTTATTCAAATAATAAATAATATGTCACTTTTGAGGTGTCAAGTGTCAATACTTGGTGGAATAGCATTGTAATAAAAAAATCGTTCACGCAATAAAGAGGTTCTTTACAAATTGCAATATGTTGAAGGCCAAATTAGAACAATAATTTTATTTACATGCATTGCTTGTTGGTATTAAATAAATTTTTACTTTTTAAATGTGTAATAATGGAGTTCTACCAAGCAAATGCTTATTCAAATAATAAATAATATGTCACTTTTGAGGTGTCAAGTGTCAATACTTGGTTGAATAGCATTGTAATAAAAAAATCGTTCACTCAATAAAGAGGTTCTTTACAAATTGCAATATGGTTAAGGCCAAATTAGAACTATAATTTAATATGCATTGTTTGTTCGCTTAAAATACATTGCAATTTTTTCACTGTGTAATAATGGAGTTCTACCAAGCTGACACCAATTCAAATAATAAATAAAAGGTAGCTTTAAAGGTGTTCAAACTTTGTGGAATGGCATAATAATTTTTTTATTTATATTTCTTTAAATAAAAAAAATATTTGGCACTACAGCAAACGCCAGTGCGCCAAATATTTTTAATTGTGAAAGTCATACGAGATTAACTCGATGACTTTCACAATTAATCAATCGTGAATAGCTCAAAGATAAATTACATACACCCAGTCTTTTCTTCAATTGAAAAAATCTGACCTTGACAGGAATTGAACCCATGCCTACCTGATTGCTAGGACAAAGCTCTTGCCTCTAGACCACGGGGACCGAAAAATGATAGTAAAAATAGTAGCACATTTTAGTACTTATTCCACATTAGATTTCTTAAATCCAGCACTGGGTTCGCTCACAGTGAGCATTATTAACTGAAAGTTATTAATCATTATCAGTTGATAATGCTCGTGATGAAACCGCGGAAACAAGTTGAGCATATGGTACTTCTAATGAAGTTACCAACAGTGGAGGCAAGCGCGGTAGAAGCCAGCAGCCCTGCCAGCTTCCAAATTAACGCCCTAAGAGATACATCTTAAGCTACGAGCAGGCTTGTCAATTCAGTTAGGGACTGGGCATGTCTTATAACAATAAGTAAACTCTTCAAGCTTACGTAAACATTACGAGCAATTCCTGGTAAGAATTAAACCTTTTTAATGATTCCAAGACAATGATTCTCGTAAGTGTTTTCCCCACACAAAGCCCTCACTTAGTCTGTATCCACCCTCGCAATAAAAAATAGCCAGGAAACTAGGAGTTTGCCTAGTGGACTCCACATATAGTTTCAGCAGGAAAGTAAAGGTTGGGGAAAAAAAAAGCAGTATTTTTTCAATGAAGACTGTTTATTTATCAGTTGAACATTTGAAGTGGTTACGTCCTAATTTTCTCATAATTAAGAAATATTCTTTGAATGGATCAGCAGTTATTGTGGACGTCCATATTTATTGTGTAACAAGGAATGACACGTGTTTCAATAACCTTAAAACAAACTTGAATTTACCAAAGTTACCTTACGATGGTTAGTCTTAAGATACTTCACAAAAAAGCGAGACATCTGTCACTTCTTGTTACACAATACGTGAGATAAATAAGTTATTAATTTAATTCTAGATTATAATTTAGTTTTCGACGGTAATATTTTTTAAATTTAATGTAATTAAGAATTTCGACTAAGCACCCTCAGTTTTATCCGACCCTGCATTTATTTTAGATATTCCTTTGAAATTACCTGCTTATAAGTATTTGCGATACTACATTCAAAAACCCCAATATTTATAAATTTATAAATTCAATTTAACAGCAATTTAATTGATTGAGTAGGCATTTACTTGGTAGAACTCCATTATAATACAGTAAGAAAAATAACAATGTATGTACCTCAGTCAGAACCTCGTCAGTTCTGACGAGGGCGTCAGCCGAAATAGCTATCAACAAATATATAAAATAATTTAACTTTTATTTTTTGTATATAAACGATACAAACTGTTTACTACGCGTCGATTCAAGTACATCCGTACACATGAAATCCCTGAAGGCAAAATCCGGATTGTTAGTGACAAAACTCATGGAAAAGGACAAAACTCAAATAACTCAAATTTAGTTTAATGTCATTTAAGATTTAAGCTATATTTTATCCACTCGACTGCGCTACTATTAAAACAATATATCTTCATTAAAACATTTTTCGAGATCGTTATTATTAGTGATACAGCTCTGCAAATAAATTTTATTCTGTCGGGAAAGTCTTTCCTATTTTTCCAGATCAGCGAAAAAGGAAATTATTTTAGCACCAAAAAAACTTAAAAAACGCTTTTTCTATACAACAGACCGATGCTACATTTGAAAAAGCATCCCTTAAGCGTATTTTTTCTATGTCCCTCTAGTATAATAAAGAATAACTAATTCTGAAATAAAATAAAATTATCTCTCCACTATTAATTTATAAAAAAAATCTTGTAACTATTTAAAATTAAAATAGTCCTTGTGATAAATCAACTTGATAAAACGCTGTGCAATTATTATTCAGCTTTTTTTAAGGTATTATTTTACAAAACAGAATAAAGCTGTCTAGACGATGATTTACTTAATAAAAACAAATAACAGAGAACGAAGAAAAATGTATCTATTTAAATAATTTCAGTTACACTACGACACCTCACTTTTAAAACGTTCTAACTACTCTTGACACTTATTTGAGATATGAGCGTTTGAAGTTTCAAATGATAAAAATTCGCCTGTAACAATGTTGCTCAATGTTTTAAATTACTTATTTTTAGCACATTTTTTCACAACTCTTGCTGAAAAATAATGATCTTAATGATCTTATGATGACAGTCTTAGAATACTGTCAAATGATTTCAGTAAAAAAAAGTGCGCAGATTAAGTACAACTCTGGAATTCTGCTTACTCCGTTATACAGTCATAGATAATTTTGAAATTCGTATATATGATAGAATGCAGTTAATACACGCTTTTCTGACCAAAGAGTAATTTTATGCAAATGTGTCAATAAGAACCTTTTCAGAGTAAGGTAACAACTAAGTAATTTATTTTCTGAAGCCACCGTATTGTTTGGTGAAATAATTTTACAGTTTACCTAAGGACTCAAGGCTTGGATATAATTTTAAAGTGGTGTTTTCAATGCTCGTTGATGCATTAGAAAATGGCTAAGAGTTGCTTTTCTTATTTGCTCATCATTAGTAAAATGTTTTTCAGTAAAAGCTGTTTAGTTATTGTGATGAAACGAAATTCTGTACATTTTTATGCAAATTGTCTTTGCGAGTGGAACTAAACAATTTTATTTTCTTTAATTTCTAACTATCTATTTAAAAGCTTTTATTATTGTTTCAATCATTAAAGAAACCAATTTATGCTCCAAAAAGTAAGACAAGAAAGAAAGTTTAGTGATAGTGAGGTGATTTCAAGTCATATAAAAAAATTTCATTTTAACCCTAATCTCATCCTTACTGATTGTTAACTAGAGATTCCAAGTTGAGTATCTAATATTCTCCCATTTTCCAAGTACTGGAAACTCTATATTATAGTACGGTAAGAAAAATAAAAATCTATTTTAATTCTACATAAATTATTTATTTACGACGATATTTTTCATACTTACTAAATATTAGCCATGTAAATTTATCATGCAAATAATATAGATCATTTTTAAAGATCAACTGATGATAATGCTCGCCATGAGCCGGTCCTGATTCAATACATTTTATGTGGAATAAGTTCTACAAGTTTTTTTAATTTTATTTGTTAAAAAGAACTGATGTCACTATCTTTTTTATGAATATTAAATTTCGGTTGTTTATCCATTATTGAAGAGAGAAAATAAATAAAAATTCCGGTCTCGTTCAAATGCGATCAAATAATAAATAGCTTATGCTTTATAAATAAATCAATCCCGAAAATCTCGGAATCATGTTATCTAATCCCGAGATTCATCAGGTCTTAAAAATCTTCGGGATCGCAGGTTTGGAAACCCTAATTATAAAGGGTCTTTTTATAAGGACGCTTAGTTTTGAAATGTAAATAAAACAAGTTGTTTGTGAGATTTCGACTAAATTTAAATTTCATTTGTAAGTATATTTTACGGCATTAAATATGGAATATAACATCAAATGTCTGCCAATATCCATTCATTATAAAGTTGACTTTTTTGACAAATTTGGGTAAACTTCCAACTGCTCCAGAACCCAATCAGGCGTTGTCTGTGGTCGTTTACCTGAAGTTCCTTGGTTAGTTGGATTGTATACGGGTGCAGACATAAGGCCCGATTCAAAATTCGCCAAGTTGAAGTCACAGAAAAGCCAAGTTCTTGTAAACAACGAGAAATAAGCTGCCTTGGGTTTTCCTGTACACTATCACACACAGCAGCAATGTTTTCACCAGATAATGTATTTTGATGACGTACGGTAGGTGTTGGCCGATTATTTACCAAACTGGTTGACTCAAATTTGGCCACTAAACAATGAATAATCGTCTCAGCAGGACAAAGTAACATATTTTGAGCGTCCCTATTGAAATACCCTATACGTATATTAACGGAAGTTTGTTTCTAGTTGTACAAGTAATCGCTTATTTCTCTACACGTGATTTCTCAAATAAGCTTTATCCGTGATATAATCTTTTCATCTTAGAATTTATAAATAAAATAATACTTTGATACTCGTCTAACATTTACAGAATAGATGGCATTTTATCCAACAAGGTTGTATATTTATAGATAAAATGTGATTTTTATTTTTAAATTATTAAATATAATTATTACACAACGCTATCCCAATCACAGTGTATATAATTAGAATGGTTGAATAACGTGAATTCGTAACACGGGTAGACTAGCTATTTTGATAAATTGAGATTATTTGGGAATGTTTTTTGTAAGACAGTATTTCTTCTTTCGTCTTACTTACCTCATATAATATTATTATTGAAAGTGTGGTTTCGTAAAATATGTTTATAACACCAATATACAAGCTTTGACCATATTCAAAATGGAAACATATTTTTTCTCTATTTTCATTATAATGATTGGAGTCTATAAAAATATTGATATTAAATACTATCCTGCAAGATATAGAAATCATAAAAATAATAACTCAATTTTAGTACTTACTCCACATACAATTTATTGGATCAGGACCCGCTTCGCTCATGGCAGGCATTATCAACTGATATGAAATACAACGAAACAGTGATACAATCGATAAAAATCAATTAATAGAGTAATCACTTACTTATCTGATTGATTGCAGCTCATTAGTTTATTAGTTTGTAATGTTTAACGTCATTAGAAGTATAATTATTTGTTTGCTATGTTTCGATTCTATAACCCCCTCCCCCTTGCTTCCCTTAACCTTCGTAGGACTATCCTTGAAAAATGGCTCTCAGGCTGAAGAGGGGTAAAAAAAGACCCCAGTGTTTTGGCCTTATTGGCATAGACTGCAATAAAAAAATGATTGATTATGCTTTGACGTATATTTCTACATCTTTCTGAAAAAAAACATACAAATATCCCTATTTTTCCTATAATTATTCATATTTAAGTCGCGCATGAAAACGACGACGTTTCCACGCCAACGGCTATGGCGGACTAACAAGCCAATAGCCGTGCACGAATTCACAATTACCTTATCTCTAATCTTATCGCCTTTTATTGTTGCCACATATGAAACACTCCGTCCATGTTATCTATGACTCACTATGGTCATGTTCTCTTAACGCTTATTAGACTGAAAATTTCCGACTTCTTCTCTTTTTTAATCGATTACGGCGCAACTAGCCAATAAATATCATATTTTTTTTCTGCAAAAGGTGTAAAAAACTATGATTTAAGAATACCAAAAGTTTAGACATCGTATCACTAGTATTAAATAGTTATTTAAGGTAAAGTAGCTATACTGTTCGGAATGGCTAGATTAATATAACATTATAAATAGCACATGTATTGACATGTCTTTCGCTTATTAAATAAGTATCTTCAAGTAAACTATCGCTAGGCTAGCTTAGAAACAGTGCCTTTAATACTTTCAATGGCTTTGGTGTCTACTTCATGATAATTCATTTTACTATAAAATTAAAATGATTGCTTTATTCTTCTTAGTATTGTATGACAATTAGCTGAGTGAGATTACGACAGTTAAACTAAAAAGACGAAGCAAGGTGGACCATTTTTTACACAATACTTGGAATAAACAAAATCACTTTTATTTGTTTATTCCAATATAATGTTGGCTTATTTAATTTCTTCTTTTACAATGGTATTTTTATTTTTGTCTCAGGTTATTTAAATGCCAACCCAACGCCCCATCTAAAAGCAAGAGTTGCCAACTACGGACTGATGGATCAAATAGCAGCTCTTCATTGGGTGCAGCAGAATATAGAACTCTTCGGTGGAGACCCCGGCAGCGTCACACTTCTTGGGCACGGATCCGGTGCTGCGTGCATCAATTTCCTCATGATATCACCCACTGTCATGCCAGGTAACCTGCCAATGATATTTAAATAATACAGAAAGCAATTGCGTTAAAGGTTTTCAAGGCGTTTTTTTATGCATACATATATGTATGTATGTATGTATAAAGAAAATGCGCCAAAACTTAACCGTACCGATGCTTTGTTGCAACACGAAGACAATTTACATACAATAATGAAACTTTGTATGATTTTAATTCTTAAGCGTCGAATATGATTAACCTTTTAATCCTATGGGGCTGATCTATCGGCCTGCCAATATATGCGAAGAATCCCAGAGGCCTCATTTTTTAAGCCACGTTTGGTAGTCTGTCGTTTTTTATTTTTTAACGGCAATTTTTTACAACTTTGAGTTGTGTTTTTGTCGCATATTTAACATGCTGGACAACTCGATTATTTTTCTGTATTCTATCGTTTGTCTGAGAAAGTAAACATTGTCTTAACTTATTGCCCACATTGAATGAAACACATCATAAAATTTATGTACCTATGTATGTGCTCTATTTTGTCAATTAATTTTTAATTTTTGCTTTTAAATATATTTTTAAACATGAACCCAATAAATGCTATTTTAATTTTAAATTTATTTAAAGTCAAAGATTATTATATTTTTACCTATTCATATGCTTTTACTGGCAAAATAAAACAATTAGTATACATCGTAAAATGATATTTTAATATTAGCTGAGATTAAGAATAAAAAATACGACGATTTTGTTGTGAAAAATGCCTTGGATTAATCGCTGGTACTTTCCAAAATGGTCAGGGATTCAAAGAGTTAATCAGTATATTCCAAAAAAATATCTTCTTATTTGATTTTTGTACATTAGAATCTATTTTGTTAACACACTATATTCACCAAATCTTTTTTTAATCGTTAATGTAATTTATGTTGTAGGTCTTTTCCACCGAGCAATCTTGCTATCCGGCTCAGCCCTCAGCTCGTGGGCCTTAGTTGAAGACCCCGTCAACTATGCCATACACTTGGCCCGCCAAGTAAACTGCACCATACCAGATGACCTGGCTAAAGACCACGAACTGATAGTCGACTGCCTTCGAGAAATTCCACTTGAAGATCTTATGACAGCTGAAATAACAGCACCGAGCTTTCTTACAGCGTTTGGACCTTCGGTTGATGGAGTTGTCATAAAAACGGACTACGCTAAAGAACTTTTGACATTTTTCATTCCTAACGATATGCAAGGCTTCACGAGTGTATCAGGAGTTAACAATTTTAAAGGAAGTAATGATAGAAGGAATGGAGATAGGATATTTGGAATTAAGGGTGGTCAGAATAAGTATGATTTACTATTCGGGGTTGTTACGAGTGAGGCTCTTTGGAGGTTTTCTGCGCAAGATATTCAAAATGGATTCGAAGGAGAGCGACGCGATCGGATTATACGGTGAGAAAATGAACTAAATTTAAGCTTCATAAAGTAAATAGATTATATATCAAACGATTCAACCAACTTACAAGGGTTTTCCATAGTTTGAGTGTTATACGGTCATGTTTTTAAGACCAAACATGAAGCTACATAATTACAAATTGGTTTAAAAGTAATGCTTAAACGGTTTTACTCAATCACTAAATTATATGGCTTGAAAATTTCCACGTACAGTAAAGGTCTGCACGGGCCATTCTACCCTGGCCAAGTCCGGGAAAATTATTGATCCGACTCGGCCCAAGCCCGAGATCCATTTCCAAACATTTCATCTTGCACAATTGTTTTGCAAATTGTTTCGCAACAATTATTACTTTATAATTTCAATATAAAATAATGGTCTTAGAAAAGTTGCGAAGATATATTGTGTACCTTTTCTATACCAGTATACGAAAAGCTCGTAAACTATTACGTTTTTGTAATTTACAATAATATGCTTTTTCTTAATTCTCCAGGACTTACGTTAGGAATGCTTACACATACCATCTAAGTGAAATATTCTTCACTGTGGTGAATGAGTACACAGACTGGGAAAGGACTGTTCAGGTAAGCTTTTATCTATTACACAATGACCTTAAATTTTCACATGTAATTGTTTTTCTGAATATGTTACCGAATTATGAATGTTTGAATGAAGAGGGATTTAAAAAACATCAAAAACTGTTTTTTTAAAGCAACGAGACTTTTCAAACGTTTTCAATACGCCAGAATACAGTATTTTTTTATCACGTCTCTCATTTGAGTCGCCAGTCGCTAGGGTGGTTCAACTGGTAAATGCACTGCCAATTAAAATGGACATTGTCAGCAGTGATCTGGCTGATTTATTCTTATATCTACTGGCACATAACGGGTTAACATCATATGGAGACATCATTGCAACATCATATGGGGAACAGAAAGCTCTTGATTCCTCTTCAGATTCAACGCGAAGTAGATTAAACTTCACGGATTCTCAGTATACGGACACATGGGATACTTAATATCTCTTAAACAAAGTGGCTGAGCAAGTCACATTTTCTTTTTTTACCCTTTCTATTTTTCGTCTCTTTAAGCACTTGGTAAAAGTGCATGGTAAAAATATCAGTCCCGTGCAGCTCTGTCTCGGACCATGTAGTGCGGAGTAAATTCGTTTATTTTCTTGATCGTATAGCCTTATGGCAGGCGGCTGTGTAAAACGGCTGCACACACACAACGGAAGGGTGGTGGGACAACCAACTTGTTCACCCAAATATATACCTAACTAAATACGTTTGCGAAAGTATTTTTTGCTTTCAATTATGCAAATAATTACATTTTACTGCAAACGAATCACTAGTTTTGATTAAATTTCAACTATATTTTAATGGATAGCCAAAAAAAGCTCTCAATGGTATTTGAAATACATCGTTAGGCCCAATCGAATACTTTTGCAACTCAAATTTTAAAAAAAGTTCTTCCTATTCAATGGCAATTTATAAATAAAAAAAAACCGAAACAAATTTCATGAAACATATTTGTAAGTTCTGAGCAATTAATAAGCTATACTGTAATGAATGAGATTCTTAAAAAGACATATTAATCAACTAAAATTTCTTGTTACATTTCATTAGGTACCTCATTTAAAAAAGGGTTCTAGCTGAAATTTTGACAAAAAATGACCTTACGGTCGGAAAAGTTTAAAACCTTAAAAGTTTTCTAACCGTATTCTATCATATGTGATAACTGCAGAATCTTATGTTTTTTTACTAAATTAAATTCATAAAGCTCTTAGATTGGCATAATTATTTCCATCATTAGATCATTGACATAATTAATTTTCAGTTGAGTGGTTTGAGTTGTGAAAATTAAGTAATTTGAAGCGAATTTTATATTTTGAATGACATAATATTATCGATTCAAATTTTAAACGCTCATACCTCAAAACAGGGTCAAGAGCAGTTAAAACCCTTTTCAAATTAAGGTGTCGATTTCTTTAACCATTTTTTAGTCTTACCTTGATCACTTGTGTTTACTGTCAATGGTGGAATGGAATTATATATACAAATAAAAACACATTTTTTTTACTCAATCCATATTAGATTTATTATGATCAGGTTTTGCTCATCGCGAGCACTATCAACCAAAACTGTTGAATAACTTTCAGTTGATCATGCTCGCGTTGAGCGAAATCCGTCCTGGTTCTTATATATCTTGTTCAATGTTGTTGGCTCCCGTCACAGACCAGCCGGTTTCTAGTCCTGTTACTAGCAGATTTTTCTGTCGATAAATTGATTCTGTTCAAATAAAATGGGTGTTTATGTTGTTAACAATCCTTTCCCACCCTTCTGATCTTAAAAACGGCGCGTAGCGAGATGGGTTGAGTCCAGTCCTAGTCATCGTATTCTTTCAATCCCTGCTCTCTTCAAAAAAGATAGGTTGAGCAAATGAGTAATAAGCAGTTCTCGGAGAAAAAAACATGCTGAGATAAACTGAAAAAGATGAAATAAAAAAAAAAAGGAAAAGGTAAAATGTTTTATCTTGTCATAAATATAAGACACTTTTTGTTGAGGAGGCATTATTTAAAAAATATAAAACAAATTTAATAGTACTAACTACACTTATACTCTGACAAAGCTCACGACCAGTTTTGCTCATTGACAATTTTGACAAACATCAATTGAATATAGTGGTACCTCGAGATACGAGTTTAATTTGTTCCGTGACTTTTCTCGTATCTCAAAGCCAATTTTCCCATCGAAATAAATTGAAATGCCATTAATCCGTTCCAGCTCCTAAAATGTGGCGTTGTGGAGCAGTTGTGGAGCGCCATCTATGATTTTTCGGTTATGCGAAGTATGTTTTTTATAGTAGGTCCATAGCGTTTGACAGTCGAAGTAGAATCCTATACCAGAACATATATACATATACGGATTTTCCACCAAGACATTCATATCCACACATACGAAAAGCGCACACAGATACCCGGCCGTTCTTCATATCGCAAATGCTGCTCACATGTATATGTTTATATATTTAATATCAACAAAAAATATATAATGCCATCCACCAAGTATTGTCGGTGAACACCTAAAAAGAGCTTAGAATTTTTTACTAAACCAAAGTTTACAGAAGCGGAAAAATACGGTTTTCCATAAATTACGAATAATTTTTTGATTAATCGGTACCTTTTTGTTTGAAATTCGTCGGCAGTTCTTGCGATAGAGGATATTATAAATCAATACCTCCCATTAAAATAATAAATGGTCCATCCATCGGAAGCAAACAAAGCGCTAATTTTTCTCTCCTAGCGGCGACCTTTTAAAAAACGACGCCCGTAAACGACGCCGTTCATAAATCGGCGGCCAGAGAGCGTCGTTATCTTTAAATCGTAATCAGCCATTGAGAGGATGTATAGAGCGGATACGGGAAACTTATCCGGCGATATCATGTCAGCTTTTTCTGGGAGAGGGAAAAAATAAAATAACGGCTGTGAATGAAGGAGGATTTTCGGATTTATCTCAGGTCAAGTCAAGGCTTATCGGAAGTTTGGTATTCTTACGTCTAGAAAGCGATACATTTTTCTTGAGACTTGTATTTAATTCAGATGCTATTTCGTGTTGTCATCAGTGACTTTATTGCAACAGTTTTTGCGTTTTCCACGTAGAAAAAATATCATTTCGGCACTTTACTTTGAAAGGTATGTTTATATATGTATGTATATAAATAAATAAATCAACTTCGCCAGTAGCTGCCTTCTTCCTTGTAAGTTCAGCACAGTCAAAAAGATTTGTTTTAATAATTTACATATCAATTTCCATTAGTTATCAAACATTGCATATAATCATTGACGATTTCTGATCATCAAAATTAGTGATTGGTAATGCCTAGTAATTGTTTTGTCTACTTTGTTATTATATTATTTTTGATCGCGCTTTTTCTTATCCCAAGTCCAAGGATCTTTAGAGTTATATAGCTTTTATGCTGCTTAACTTTTATGGATACTTAACAAATGAGCACCGTACGTAATTTATAAAAATATTTTGCAAATAGCATTTATGACTTAATTTCATAAATTTTGAGAAATTCTGTATTCTTCCTTGGAAGAACAGGAGAGTGCAAAATATTTTGTAGATTTAAAAAGTGTATGTTCGAGTCGTCCGTTAATAAAACACGCTCTTACAAACAATATCGAGAACTCTATCCATTATTTAGCATTTATTGCGTCCTCAAAATTTTCCAGCGAGGCGCTTAATAATAAATTATCAATTCATTATATTCGGAGCTTATTTTTAATTCATTCGGCCATCACGAAATTGGGTAGGTTGCTATTTATATTTATTAATGGGCGAATATGTGAAAAGGGTTTCCTGTTTTACTGTGAGCTTTTAAAGCTCTCAATAAAATGAATGGGAAGTTTGAAACATTAATTTCAGAACCGGAGTAAAATAACAATATTTGTTTACAATAATATTTTTTGTTTGTTTACATTGCCGACGGTAAATATTTAGAGATTCGTGGGATGATATAAATAATCATTCGAAATAGAATTATAATAATTTACTTCAACAATAGGAAAACAAATGACGTATTATATTTATCAGCTGAGAAATTAATTGACGATTATCTTTTACAAGAAATGGTTTAAAACCGTGACAATTTTCGGAAAAATATCATTTGACAAATTTTCAAGCCGAAACAAAGGATTTAAACCAGTGATCGCCAAACAGTCGCTCGCGAGCTACCAGTAGCTCGCGGTGGCATTTTTGGTAGCTCAGGAAGGATAAATTTGAAAAATCCATGGTTTTTACATGGACAGCTAGCTGCACGTGGCATATTCACGCGTTAGAAAAACTTCTGATTTATTAGTGTACGCACCAGACAGAAAAAATACACCTTCTTTGAGTGGCATTGCATCGCATGTCGGTTTCTCACTAGTTTTGTGTATAAATACGTAATCAAAGTACGCATTTTATGTTGTATTGGAAGTCCGATTTTATTTAAGTAATTAATAATAATATGTATCGTACAATAAATGACGACGATAAAACAATATACAAAAGTAGCTCATCAGACAATTTCAATTTCTGAAAGTAGCTCGCATCCTCATTGAGTTTGGAGACCACTGATTTAAACCAATATTTAAGAGGAGATGAGAAGATTTTTGTGCATTTAAAATACCTACAGCTCTTATGTCAAGTCTAGTTCGACACCGTATAGATTACAAGCTACTCTTTTGTCGAGTCCTGCTCAAACTTAAACTTGTTTTAAAACTTGGTTGGAAAATCACTTTTTTTAATTATCTTTATTCTAAACACCATATTTATTGGATTGTGTGCATCAGTTAAGGTTTGTTACATGCCATAATATGGCATATTCTTTGGTTTGTCGTTTTACTTATAGATACGCAAACCTTGTAATATAAATCAAATCTATTGAAGAGTTGCGGGAAAGAAAAAATAATATATTGATGAGAGCAAAGCAAAATTTAGATTTTCCTTGTTTAACAGATTACTTTTTGTTAACATTTAAACTACCAACGCTGAGAATATAGGACACTTATAGAGTCTATTTCAATAAGAGTTTTCTACGAGCGCTGCCTGTTGCTCAATTGATCAAATCCTCATTTTGAGCAATCGAGAAACAGGCAGTTAAAAATTTCAGTTCAGATAAACTTCAAGACATGGCTAAAAATTCATCACTCATTTGTTACACTGTTCGAGTATTTTCTTTCGCAAACTTTTCACATTAACTTATATATAAATAAACTATATATACAACAAATACTTATTTCATATTTCTTTAAATACAGTCAGGAACTGTTTTTCATAGCAAGTAAAAGTTTTAAATAAGCTTAGTGAAGGTTTATTGATCTTTGAATCGTTTGAATTTTGTACATGAGTTTTTTGCCAACGACCTTGATTTCCAGGCATTGCAATCAAACGAATTCTAGCGACAAAACTTATAGGTGTACATAAATCAAATTCCATCCATTACCTTCAGTCAAAATTCTCACCTAAATTGGTCTTATTTCATTTAAATTCATCACTGACTTCAAACGATCTTTCTCTAAGAAGAAACTGTTTAAAATAGTGGCCTATTTTTTTAATCATTTATTTAAGGTTACAATACTTGTCATAGCGTATTTGATTTATTTAATTATTCATTTTCTCAGCACCCTATCAACACCCGAGACGCTGCCGTCGCGGCGCTGAGCGACGCCCAGTTTGTGGCGCCACTTGTCCAAACCGGAGACTTCCTAAGCGTCACAAAAGGAACGAACGACGTTGGACCTAGGACCTTCTTCTACGTCTTTGATTATCAGACAAAAGACGGTGACTATCCACAGGTAAGATTGAGATAACAATATGTACATTAATTAAAAAAAAATCATAACAAATTTATTCATCAATATAACAAGGCCGACGGTAGAAGCCGGATCTAAAAGTCATTCTTGTGCTCTTATACGACATGAGTTGAATTACGAGTTTTTTTAAGCGCAAAGATTAATTATGTTTTTATTTTTCTTAATTATCTGTTTTTAGAAATGAAATTTCCAGCGAACCCATTAATTAAAGCATTGTCGAAATGAAAAAAAAAAAGTGAAAAAAATAATTACACAATTAAAAAAATGTTACCGCAGTCAAGTTTCAAAGAGCAGTGCCATTTTTGTAAGCATTTAAAACATCTGTTGAAAGCGGAAGCAACATTTCATTGTATATTTTTTCATAAATATATTATGTAAAAATACAATCAAATATGATTAAAAATTCACATTGAGTGCACATGTTAATAATTAAAACCCCTAACAAAGTCACTAAAATATGTATTTTAATTATTATTCACATAACGCTTAAAAATAGAACGAATAAAATATTTACATAAATTCCCAGTAAAAAATTTATCGGAAAATTTTTGTAGCGTACTTTTATCTCTAGAAATTAACTTCCATTTTTTCATGTGTAAATAAAATGGAAAATGCTTTTTTAGTTCGTGATAATACAGTTTGAGTTAATCCAACAATTTGAATACATTTTTTGATCGATTTCTTTTGAAGCATACGGAGAAAAAAGTTTCGATAAAAATTGTTCTCTGTTCCATATTAGAAAGAGTTGGATTTAGAGATATCATTTGTAAATTCAGAGTAACAAAATTTATCAAAAAAAAATACTTAACTAGAAATTGCTAAGAAGCAGTGCTTCCGGTTGAAATTCTTGGTAGTGGTTTAATTTTTCAGCACGTTTTTAGATCTAAAGCCTTGATTTAATTTTGAAATTAAATCTAAAATAGATTGAACACACTTTCAATGGGTTCACTGTATTATTTTGGTGGAAAGTTATTATAAATAATACCACATTTCTTATATTTTTATTATCACAATGTATTAAGTCCTATTTCAATCACGTTTAAATTGCTTCAAATGATATTTGTGTAACTTATTAGTTTAAATATTTTGTATTACTAACTGGTGAGCAAAATTGAATTGAAGGATTTTTACACAGTGTTAATATGTGTAAGTCAAACCAAAGAAAGTATTTAATTACAATAGATAACACAGTTTAGGTGGTAAATAAATTTTAAATTTCTGGTACTGCTATCTTATTTACATCACTATATTTAATTGTTTTTATTGGCTAACAAGTAGGGTAAAACCTACAATTGTCAGCCATTTAAGAATTTTTTCAACTTTAGTAATTTTTTATTTTTTAAATTTTCATTTTATAGTACCCATACCGTTTAAAACAAAAAACATGGGTAAAATATGGTTATAGGTACACGGGACAGAATTCCAATCCTCTCCTGCTTAGCTCCGCCTCTCTTTACGTAAGCACCTGTACTCCCGGCAAGCAACCACTTTTAGATTTCAGAAAGACATGAATTGATTGACTAATGACTGCATTTCCGTGAATTCCAACATCATAATTGTGTGAAGTGATCCAAAAAACCCGATTCATCTTCGGAAAAATAATCAATTGATCATTTTAGAGGCAAAACATCTGAAAAAATACTTGCTAGGCTAGCTTCAAAAAAATACCCTAAAGCTTACAAAATAACAGAAGTTCAATTTAAAACTTTTAAATTACGTAGGAAGTACCAGAATATTTATGTCAAAATCTGGCCCCTGATTTGCAAATATTAATTATTCCATATTTAATATATAAGTTTTTAACATTGAAACTATTTCATAAGAGAACCCAGCTCAAATTGTCTGTAACAGGTTGCGATTATGCCATTTGAGTTTTCAAAATTTGGGCGACAGTGATATTACAATACCAATTTTAAAACTTTGACTGCAGTGGGAAAGTGGCATCAACCCTTGACAGCTTGCTGTATTCATAAGGCTTCAGAGGGTTGTTTAGATTAAAGCATTATTTGTTTTAACATTTCAACTGTGTCTCTATTAAACAGTTTTTGCAAAAAAAATGTTGAACTTACTGATTATGTTAAATTGAATGTTCCTGATAATTTTTTGAGGAATCGTGAGCATGAGTTGTTTGTTCTTCCAAGGGGTAGAACCAGTCTGCCAATGGGAATGCCTCTGGGAAGAGCTTTAACAATTTTAAGCGGCATTGCTTCGGATGTCGACATATTTCATATTGACGTAAGTGAGTTCAGACGAATACTATATTTTATGAATAAAAGTTGATTTTGTCAGAACTCACTCGGTTGACATCTTTGAAAATTTCTATTATGATTTATACATTTTTTCTCTCAGTTTTTATGACTAAAATGTTTTCATCTTGTTTTTAATTAATTAGTGATTTTTATTATGTATTTACATGTATGTATATATATAAATACATGTATTTATATTTGTCAAATACATGGCGTATTGGCATCAGCTGTAATGCCATGATTTGCTTTTTTCTTAAATAAATAAATAATTAAAAATGAGTAAAAACCAATCTTTATGAATGTTCACATCAAATCTCTTTTTCGAAAAAGAAAAAAATCGGCTAAGATTGGGATAAGTTTGTGGCTTATCGTTTTCCATATTTCGTTTTTATATCTATTAGCTAGTAAGGAAAACCAACTCTATTATAATTGGGTAACATACGCATAAAAGCTTTTTCATAAAGGTTAATTTTTGTTGACTTCCTCCCACTTACCACAATGACGTAATTATGGACGGTTTTTTTTATCTTGACTCGTAGTATCTTAGAAACAACTGAAACTGAAAATCAATCTCTCCAAATAATCTTATATATAAAACCGAAACGGCGTATGTATGTCTGTGGGTCTGTAATTCCATTTTGCATAGTTGGTCATTAAGTTGCCATAAAAACGAATATGAAAGAAAATATGTTTGAATTTTTATCGCCGAATACATTTAGTCAAAATGTAATAAATTATTCTTCTACTGAACTTTTCCCGGCTTTCATTATTAATAATAATGTTTATTATTTACGTGAAGGTAATATTTGACATTTCTTTGACAGCAAATTAGATTTTTTCCTTGAATTTGGACATTTTAATGGGCGAGAATGGGGCTGTCATCAAATTATATAAAGTTTGTGATTTTATTTTAACTCTATTTTGGATGTTATATTTTGTGATATAATTATGTCGAATGATATAACATTAAATAATTATTGGTCGCTTAGTCCGAGCGACGCCGGGTAGCAATACTAGTATACATATAAGCTTAAGAGACCGCTTAGAATAAACGTTACTCATTTTCCTCTACTTTTCATGAGAGCAAAAACCAGGTTTCACCAGTAGTCAATTTTACCTATTTTTCATTAAAAGCGATGCTTTCGCTTTCTGATTTTTAGTTTAAATATAAAATAGTAATTTATTCATGTGTATTGTTTAAAGGTTTAGTGGAGCTGTGAACATAAAAGTGATTTTAAACGCTATTTTTGACTTATACTAACATCTTTGTAAAAAAGACAGGTTGCTTGCCATTGCTTACATTATTTCAAATTAAAAGGCTTAACCCAAACCTATCTGATTGATCGCATCTCATTAGTTAATATTTTGTAATGCTAACGTCATTAGTAGTATAATTATTTGTTTGCTTTGTTTTGATTCTATAGCGCCCTCGTTGCTTCCCGTAAAAAGGAAAAATTCCAAACTCCATTTTCTTATTTTATATTCCATTACTAAAGCAAACTTTGCGATAGTTAGTCCGAAGATGCCTCTGAAAGAGGCGAAACACGTGTCACAGTTAGTAGCACCATACGTGAAATAATCAAAGTTATTTTTAATTTTATGCTACTTCCACAAAGTTACCGCCGAATCCATCGAAAGTATCTTTGTATCCACTTATCTCCTATCGATATATCGCTTTGGCACATAAGGTTACATATTATTTAAATTTCGTGGCATTTATCACTCAAAACAGGTACAAATCGTGATACATTACTTCTAAAGAGCCGATTTATAAGTCAATAAAAATATTTCATTTACAAAATACTAATTTTAATTATTGGCTGTTATTTTTCCAAGCAGCGTATGGGGTCCGTCCACGGCGAGGAACTACCTTACTTGTTCGGGGCGCCACTCGTCGAAGGCTTCAACCATTTCCCCCGGAACTACACTAAATCGGAAGTGGCGCTTTGCGAGGCCTTCATATCCTACCTGTCAAACTTTGCGAGAACCGGGTAAGTCATTTGTGCGCAACTCTAAAATGTATATACATATATATCTCTGGGAAAAATTTATTCAAATTTTGATGATTGACTCTTACTGACTGACAGCTTAAAGCCAAAAATAAACTTTGCCTGTCCGTTACCTTACTCTGAAAAGGTTGTTATTGTCATTTTGCCTAAATTTCTTTTTAATCGGAAAAATTTGTATTTACCGCATGCATTCTATCATATATAATATATAAAATTTAGTATTATCTATGGTTAAATAACGAAGTTAGCAGAATTACAAAGTTGCACTGCATCTGGACACTTTTTTTACACAAAGTTCTAAGATTGTCATAATTATTTTCATCATTAGATCTTTAAAATCATTATTTCTCTGGAAGAGTTGTGAAAAAATATGTTTAAAATAAGTAATTTGAAACATTTTTGCTTGCTCATTGTAACAAGTAAATTTTGATCAATCGAAATTTAAAACGCTCATATCTCAAAACAGTGTAAAGAAAAGTTAATCTTAACAGTGGTAAATATAGACTTTTACGAACAAAAGGTAATTCTTGGCAAAAATTTCAATAAGAACCTTTTCAAAGTATGGTAACGATATGTTACATACAATAAATTATAGGTACCATTTAAAAAAGCCAATGTATCGCCTCAAGGCATTAAGAGGGTTAAACAAGCTCATTTTAAAGATACTATACTATCAATAGAGCTTGAAGGCAGGCCACTGTAAAATTTCACCACAATTTGTAATTTTTTTTAATTAAAAAATATCTGTACAGTTTTCTTCGAAAGTATTTCGAACTTTTTTCGGCGCCCGTAAGTGCAGAGGTAAAATTTTATTTTAATAATCAAACAAAATTGCCGCTGAGAACATTAATTTAAAAGTCCGCATAAAACTTTAACTGAAAATTAGCTCGAAAGAGGCAGCCTTATCAAGAAGGAAGTCATCAAAATTAGGGATGTCCACGTGGTTTCCTTTATCCAGATCCTTTCGATACTTTTTCAGGGCTTTGAACAATGATGTGTTTTAATTGATTGAATTTTTAATTAAAGCAACTTTTATTCTAATCATAAACAACTGAAAATTTAATTGAGTGATGATTTCCATCATTTTTTTTATAAACAACCTTATTAAAAAATATCTTTTCTATCATTTAGGGTTGGAAAAAAGATACCAAAAAATTTAATCGAATAACTTTTAAAATCATTCACAAATGGTCGTTTATTGATAATACAATCACAATCTCAATTGCACCCATCCTATTCTATAAGTGAGAATGGCAAAAATAACTAACTCCCCACTAGTCCTGTCCTAACTTTATAATTTATATCCCTAATTTCATCGAACTCTAGAGAGGTTAAGCAACAAACAGTTCTAGTAGAAAATGCATATTAAGATACCTTTATTCACCATATGCTCTAAATTGGAAGTGGACTTGGATTAAAAAAACAATCTTCCACGTATATTCTAATAATGATCAGGGGCGGTTTCACTCTTCGCAAGCATTGTCAGCTGATAAGAAATACATTAAAATTTAATTATTGATAGAAAAATAGAGATTTAATAAAGGTGTTGGATTTAATAAAACAATTGGTAGAAAAATATGCAAAAACTTAAAGTGCAATATGCATAACATTAAAGATACTAAAAGTAAATTTTTTAAGCCTTAAAAAATGGTGAAAAAATAGCAATTTTATTTTAATTCTACAAATATTAAATAAAAGATATATTATATAGAAGGTAAATAGTTAAAAGCTAACGCCCTCATCAGAGCTATGTTTAAACTACCATTTACTTAATATAAAATTTAAAATAACTTTGATAATTCTACGCTGTGCTACAAACTATGAAACGTGTTTCGCCTCTTTCAGAGGCATCTTCGGACGATCTACGGAAAGAGGCGACGCACGTGTCACAGTTAGTAGCACAATACGTGGAATAGTCAAAGTTATTTTTAATTTTATATTAAAATGAACTTCCACAAAGTTACCGCCGAAACCATCGAAAGTACCATTTACTTATTTATATTTTATACTGATGTTGAAAAAGTACACAATACTCTTCTGTTCTACCATTCTTATTTTATATTTTTAACAATCCATCTCACAGTTGGCAATAAATAATGATTCCGTTTTTTATATACAAACTACAATAGGGATGCCACTGGGAAAAGCTGTATCAATTTTAAGCTGCATTGCTTCAGATGTCGAGTTCAGACGAATATTTTTTTTATGAATAAAAGTTGATTTTGTCGGAACTCACTCGGTTGACTTCTTTGAAAATTTCTAATGTAATTTTATTATTTTTTTTCTCTCTGTTTTATGACTACAATTTGTGATTTTGATTATGTTTATACAGGTATGTACATATGTATATATATAAATAAATGTATTGAAATTCACTTGTATACATTTTATAATAATTTAAGACTCAATCTTATTCAACTTTTGTAAAATCTTAGATAGAGACAAAACCTATACAAAATACACATTTCATTACCGTTCCATTGTATTACAATATTTAAAATTTGTAGATGTATAATAAATGAAATTACGGCGATAAAGTTTTTTTTTAAACCAGACTCCTAGTCGGTTTGTTAAAATAAAGAATTATGATATCGATAGCACCTGAAGTTGGGCGAAGGCAAAAAAACCACTACCTGAGATATTCATAATTATTATTTTAATGTGGAGAAATTGTGATGTGATCTTTCCTCGAATACGAATACTACCCGGATATTTTTCCAAATATCCGAACATCGATTAGCTTTAAAAGGGCCGAATATATCCGGATATCGAACATTTGAATATCCGAATTGGAATCCCTAGTGTCGAGTTGTTTAAATTGATCTTTTAATATCCGAGTATCAAACATGCAGTACGACATCCCTAATGCGAGAATCTAAAAATCTTCCCCGGAGTAAATTTTCCGAAATTCCTACAGAGTGTCCTTAATGTAGGTTTCATATTAAATTAACGGCAGTTGGGTCGCATCGGCCGGCATAATTACCAAGAACTTGGTAGCAAACAGCTCCGACTTCTCCCTTTCTTGAGCAAATAGGAGCAAACCCATGGGTCTGTGGGTAGGCAGAGGTCAAATGAATCTTGGAGCGTCTCGAGTGAGGGCCATATCAAAATAAATGTTAATTAAAACTATTAATTAAACACGCTTCCGGGGCAATTTACACGAATAAATTTGAAGCGAGTATCCGGTGTCGCACGCAACTGAAAGGCTTGTTTTAAATGTCTCATATCATTTTTCATGGAATAAATATGTTTAACCCTCGAAAGACAGGTTCCTAAAAACTATTTTGCTATCCGAAGAGGACGGCTAAAAATACCCCAGTGTTTAGGCGTTTTTGGGATAGATTGAATAAAAAAAATTAAACACAAAAATTGATAATTTTCTTATAATTATTCATACATTAAGTCACGCATGAATGTGACCACCTGATTGCGCTCATCTTTATTCCATACTGGCTATATCAAAACTGTGAGCGCGACCGCTTATCTACACATTTTTAATGTTAAAAGCATCAATTTGATTTACTGATGAAAGAGGCGCGTTTTAAGTAAAATAACGGGATATTATTGCGTATGGGCAGTGAAGTTTGAAACCTGGCAATTGGTACCGACAGTAAAAATGGTTTTCGGCCTATAATAATCCGACTTATTTTCTTTTTTATTCAATTGCGACAAAACTAGTTGATCATAATCATATATTTTACTGCATAAGATGTAAAAAATAATGATTTAAGAATACCAAAAGCTTACACATTGTATCACTAATATTAAAAAAAAGTAGCAGTGGTGGTCGAATGATTCGTCCTCAGCCAGGCAAAAGTAAAATGCCTCATATCCTTATCCATGGAATGTACATGTGAAAGCTTTAAGTCTAAATCTGTTACATAGTCAAAAAGAATAGTCAAAAAGAATTTTGCTTTATGTTATTTTGATATCATGCTTTCACTTCAGCTCTCATTAACCCATTATATGCTGGTAGGTATAAAAACGGTCTGTGATGCAGTGGGAATGGAAAATGGAACTAAGAGAAAATGGGTGATTGTGTTTTTAAACAATCGCTCTCCCATCTTTCCAATCCCAAAGAGCGAAGCACATTGATAGCGATTAGCTAACTACTAGTCCTGTACAAGTCGTCGTGTCGTTTCCATCCATACTCTCTTTGAAAAAGAGGGGTTGAGCAACTGAGTAACAATCAGTTCTCGTAGAAAAACAAATGTTGAGATAAACTCCGTGAGATAGGGCCGCGATTTTCTTAGAAAAAATAGCGACCGATTTTGGTAGTTTTTGAGTTTTGAATAGTTTGTCCTAATTGTGTTCCCTTGCCGTTGAGTTATAGTGCAGACGCCCGCAAACATTTTAAATTCACTTTATTTGCTACGCATGCTACCGCGTGTTTTAGCATTCAAAATTGACGTACCTATCATTCATCTACAGAATATAAATCCACCACGATTCTGAAACGTACTATTATATGGAGAAGATGTACTGTTGCCACGCATCTCAATGATTCCAACCGATATGCCATCGGATTGCAGTTTGCAATTTCCGGTGCAATTTGTATTTGCAATGACGATCAATCAAGCACAGGAACAATTGCTACGAATGTGTGAACTAAATTCGAAAAATTCGTGCTACTCTCATAGACAGCTGCACTTGACCTGAATTTATCGAGAGAGTCGGTTTCGTTGAAATGCCATCTGATTCAAAATATTTCTGGAATGTGCATAGCATAAAAAGTAGCATTTTTTAAAATTTCACGTTGTAAAATTGAAACACACTAATGGAAATAAATAACGTTTTTATTGATGATAAATCCATTACCATCCAGGATGTTGGTATCAACTTTAGAAATGTATGTATGTACATATGTATTTGAAACACATTAAAACATCAGCTTCAGTTTCTTTACGTGATATTTTCCGTCTTGTAAATTCATTACAAAACAATATTTTATATTCAATGCTGTCATCAATACATAACGACAATAATTTATTTTCCACGAGCACCCGGTATTCCAAAGATGACACGTGCAAGTACACGTTAAATTACGATTTTTTTCTAGATATAAATCATTTTATGCTTGATAAATAAATCAATTTCGGAAATTTCAGGATTATGTTCTCTTATCCCAGGAGGTATTGAAATCTTCGGGATTTCGGGACTGGAAACCTTACTAATAACATTAGCCTTACAAAAAATTAACTAATTACCTTAATACTATCCTATGGACCTTTTTTCATTTTTTACGTACCAGAAAAGTGTTTTTCATTCGGACTAAATATTTTAAAATTTATTCGTTGATATTTATGTATATTATTATATTAAGGATATTGCATTTGTTATGTTTTGAGATTATTTCATAAATCAAAGGTTTTGATGAGAATAAGTTATTTGGATCATGTAATAGATTTCTCCTTTACCTAAAATACTTCCTCCAATTTACTTTGAATGAAAAGAAATCGTATTCTTACCGACTTGAAGGAGTTTCCTGGACAAAAATAAAAGTGAGCTTCAAAAGGATGGGCTTCAAAGACGAGAATAACTCAATCTGGTGGATACGTTGCTCTTTTATGAGAAAAAAATATTTGACTAGGTGAATATGACCATGGGCAGGGCTGTATTGAGAGTTTTGTAACGCCTATTTCATTATAATTTACATATTCGAAAATTTGTTTTAAAATATTATGAGATAAAAAAAATAATATTTCATATGCTCCCAACCCTTTCCGGATGGCGACCCCTTTTTATTAAAGCCATGTGACCCGCGCCCCCCGGTGTAATTGAAAAGGGCATTTTAATAAGTTAATTTAAAAAAACAACGAAAATATATTGAAGCGTTGACTGTATACGTTGTCGACCCATGGCTTGGAAGCCCGTGAAATATATAATTCAAATACAAAATATATTTTTGTTCTTTTTCTAAATTGTATTTATTTGAATCTGAACTGATCAGCTTAAAATGCTCGCAATGAGCAAACCCGGTTGTTTTTCTAATGTTATTTCAAATATAATGTCATTCCACCCAGTTTTGACAGTGAACACCTTAAAAGTGATATAATATATAGTTATTAAAGTTATTTCGTCAGAGCTATTTTTTTAATATGCAAGCCAAAATAGATCAAAAATTAAATTCCAATTCAATCAATATGTTTATGATCATTTATTTACAATGTTTGATTCCCATTATGAGTTATAACTAAAATAAACTAAATACTGTTGTTACCACTAGGGGACGAGCGAAGTTAGTCTTGATCTTGTAGTAAGTACAAACCAAGATAACTTTTTTTTTATTTTTAATATAATGCATTTCCTCCATGAATTTATGGTAAATCATTTTTTTTTAAACATCTTTGATACAAATTTACTACTCAGAATCATCGAAACGTTTTTAACGCCGTATAGGTTTGGTTGGGACGATATTATTATCTACAATTTTCACGTCAATCTTTTGTTTTTTTTTTAACCATGTCCGCTCCCAACTTGAAGCACATAGACTCCTCGCGGAGTTTATCTCAACATATATTTTTCTACGAGAACTGCTTGTTACTCAGTTGCTCGACCCCTCTTTTTCGAACAGAGTAGGGGGGTGTTAAGGATACGAGGAATCGGACAGGAAAAATGGTTAGATAATCGCTCTTTGGGATAGGAAAGACGGGAAAAGATTTTCAACAACACAAACACCCATGATTTATCGACTGAACAAATCCGCTCGAACCCGGAATCGATCCCGGGTGGTCCGGCACGCAAGCCAACACCGTTTACACTGCGCCACGTACCGGACACTGAAAAAAAACCGCTCGTACTGGGAATCGAACCCAGGTGGTCCAGCACGCAAGCCAATACCGTTGACACTGCGCCACGGACCAGACATTGTTTTATTTTGGATATTTAAATTAAAAATAGAATAAAAATCAAGCGTTGATTATTGATTTGTTTTAAAACACGTAAACGATAACAAATTTGAATTTTGTACTTTTCCATGAGTTTTGTCGCTAACGACCCGGGTTTCGCCTTTCGGCATCTTCAGGCATTTCAAGTGCACGGATGTACTTGAACTGACAGTTCAAGTCCCGAATCCCGGGTCGTTAGCGACAAAACTCATGGAAAAGTACAAAATTCAAAAAATTCAAATTTGATATTGAAATTCCATCAAGCACCCTCAGTCGAAATACTTAATTATGTAAACGATAGATAAAAAAGGTACTTTTTTCGCTTGCATTTGATTATTATTTATTTTAATCGCATCTTTAGTGCGGCCCTGCTCATTTACGCTATAAAGGTTATTGTACATAAATGGTATTTAAATAAAACCAGGAAAAAGCTTTTGTGTGTCGTTTTAAGCAAATCATATTTTCTTTTCCAGAGAGGCTGTTACATTGTGTATCGTTATATAATTTCAGATATAGGCACCGTGTTTCTATAAGCGTCTTTTTGAATTTCTTAATATTATTTAACATAAGTTTTTTAGTCGTTTCATGAATTTAAATCTTACAACATTCAAATTTTCAATGCCATGAATAATATTTTAGTCAAAGGAAGTATTTATCATCAAAATATTACCTGATTCTCTTTTCGTAGCATTCCATCTTAATAAAATGATACATAATATTACATATGAAATTCAAGTGACTGTAGTGGAATTAAAAGTAGCCCTTTTATTTTTTCACAGTGGTTGTTGGAATAGCGTGTAAAATCAGTCTAATCGAAATATCAGTTAAACAAACCAAATAATTTCAATTGATGTTGGAGTCGGTAGATTTCTACCCAAATTCACATCACAGACTTTTATCAATATTTTAGCATTTCCAATTTAACATAATATCTAATAAAATGGATTTGTCGATTTTATATTATTAAAACTCCTATAGTTTTTTGCATGAGCTTTAATCTTGGACCATATTTTTAATTAATTTATCAATCTAAAGTCAAAAGCGTAGATGTTTTGGTCTTTTAATTTCATTTTTTATGATTTGAACTTAAAAATAGCGCAAAGACAAACTTATTAGATAACAAATAGTCCTTATATTGACCCACTCATCCTATTATTTTATTTACCATGCCCGCTCTCAACTTGGAGCGTATGGACTCCGCAAGGAGTTTATCTCAGCATGTCTTTTCTAAGAAAACTGCTGGTCACGCAGTTTCTTAACCCCTCTTTTTCAAAAGGATTGAAAAAAATAGGACGATGAAAGAACCAGTGGTTAATTTATCGCTCTCACTACAAACAGATTTTTTGGATTGGAAGTGTAGAAAGAGATTTTTAACAATACAAACAGCCATTGCTTTCGACCAGAATCGAATTATCTCGAGGATGGGTGGTCCGTCACGGAAACCAACGACGTTGACCACTGCACCACCTACCTGGCATAAACTTCTTCTTACACTCTCAAAAAACTATTGGGCAAGTACTAGATAAAAAAATTTAGAACAACTTTGCTTCTTTACCACGTCTTTCCATGGATTTTGATTTTTATTAAGAACACTCTTTTGACAGTTTGTAGATAATTTTTTGTGAACCTGATAATTTATTAATTAATTAATTTATTTATTTAAGAAAAAGCAAATCATGGCATTACAGCTGATGCCAATGCGCCATGTATTTGACAAATATAAATACGTGTATTTATATATATATACATACATGTAAGTACATAATATTAATCACTAATTAATTAAAAACAAGATGAAAACATTGTAGTCATAAAAACTGAGAGAAAAAAATTATAAAATCATATTAAAAATTTTCAAAGATGTCAACCGAGTGAGTTCTGACAAAATCAACTTTTATTCATAAAATATAGTATTCGTCTGAACTCACTTACGTCAATATGAAATATGTCGACATCCGAAGCAATGCCGCTTAAAATTGTTAAAGCTCTTCCCAGAGGCATTCCCATTTGCAGACTGGTTCTACCCCTTGGAAGAACAAACAACTCATGCTCGCGATTCCTCAAAAAATTATCAGGAACATTCAATTTAACATTTTCAAGAATGGTGGAATTCTCATTCTGATCTCATATTTAACCAATGAACAATGTCATCCATATTGTGAAAAATAAACAGAAATAATTTTTGCATTTTATTAACTCTAAACATATGCCAGAAGACCTTTATATGTATTCAAGTTAATAATACAAATCATTGTAGATCTGTTACGTGCTCTGGTGTTGTAACTGTTACTCATGAATAATTATTGCTTAATTTGTTTATGGTTGTTTATCGGAGATGCAAATAATAATTTAAATTCAGTTCTATCAATTTATCGCGGTTAATTACCGGATATTGGAAAATCAAACGATTAATTCGTGTGTGAGGGGATGAAACATGTTTGCCAAATTATTTATCACGCAGTAGATGCTCATCAGATTCGTGGAGTGTAGTGTACTTCACGACATACGAGCTATGACTTATATTTCATGATCAACAGACTTTCTCTTAGGGATGCTCACTTTCAATAGTTTGAATGCTCGAAGAGAAATGTACTTGGCATTATATTTCTTTCGGCTTATCCGAGGCCAAAATGAGAATTCCACCATTCTTGAAAATGTTCAATTGAATGTTCCTGATAATTTTTTGAGGAATCGTGAGCATGAGTTGTTTGTTCTTCCAAGGGGTAGAACCAGTCTGCCAATGGGAATTCCTCTGGGAAGAGCTTTAACAATTTTAAACGGCTTTGCTTTGGATGTCGACATATTTCATATTGACGTGAGTGAGTTCAGACGAATACTATATTTTATGAATAAAATTTGATTTTGTCAGAACTCACTCGGTTGACATCTTTGAAAATTTCTAATATGATTTTATAAATTTTTTTCTCAAAGTTTTTTTGACTACAATGTTTTCATCTTGTTTTTAATTAATTAGTGATTAATATTATGTATTAATATATAAATACACGTATTTATATTTGTCAAATACATGGCGCATTGGCATCAGCTGTTATGCCATGATTTGCTTTTTCTTAAATAAATAAATAAATAAATCAAAAAATATGATATACTCTAAAATAAATATCATTAATTATTATCATTGATAATAATACTTTTGATGGATTCGGCGGTGTCTTTGTGGTAGTTGATTTGAATAAAAAAAAATGAATTAAACCACGCCTTTTGTAACTAATCTTTGGCATCTTGGACTCACTATCGCAAAGTTTGCTTGTGCTTTAAACCAAAAATTGATTCTTATATTCTAAAATGTTAAAATACAAAAATGAAGGTTGGTATTTTTTTTCTACTGAAAGCAAGGACGGGTGGATGAAAAGAAAATGAACAATAGATATTCTACTAATGGCGTTAAAATAACAAAATTATCAACTAATTCAAACAATCAAAAACACATTTAAAAAAAAAAAAACGATAGAGATAAAACCCATCTTCTAAATAAGTTAGCAATTCCGTGCTATGAGCTTCTAATTTAATCCTTTAGATATCACTTTTAAGGTGCTCACTGTCAATACTTGATGGAATATCAATAATATACAAATAATAACAAATTCTTAGACCATATTCCACAGTAAATTCATTGGATCAGGACCGGTTTCACTTATGGCAAGCATTATCAAGCCTCATTCTCATCAAAATATTCGCTTATTAAACTTAGTGACTTAATTTAAATTCTTATAATATAAGCGATACAAAATATTGACTACGCGTCAATTAAAGATCATTTTTTCACTTAAAATGACAGAGGCAAGTCCTGGACAAAACCTATCAACAAAGCTAATAAAAAAGTACAAATTAAAACTCATTCATCAGTCAAGTTACTTGAAATGAACATATCAATAGCAGCTATAAACCATAACTTTCACGTGTGATTTATAGCTCACAGTATGGATGATAAAATTTGGGACTCAGCAGACATACGCAGAAAATCATAATATAAAATCAATATGCGGCTACGCCGTAGCACTGCTACGACCGACTCGTAAAATGAGCTACGCATCGATATAAAACAATCAATATTCTATGTCCCTTGTAAAATATTGTCATAATAACGGAGAAAATGGAAGCTTATATATTTGCGTATGTGATATAAATATGTGAAACGTTTTCATTGTCACAGGTGATATTACCGCAATATAAGCGATCATACATTCGTTCTTTAATCGATTTTTGCGGTCCCAGGGTACATTATACCTAAGAAAAATTCTATTGTATTATGAAAGCTGCATTAAACTTTATTCCTCGTGTCTTTTATATCCACTTTATAAATATTTTGTTTGCTTGAAACACAAATATTTTCACCAAAACCGCTTCAGTACCAAACGAAATGGTTGCATTGATCACATAGACCGCCTGACTTATAAAAGATCGTTTTTTCAACAAGATCGATACCTTACTTTGAAAAGGTTATAACTGCTCTTGACACTGTTTTGAGATATGAGCCTTTGAAGTTTCGATTGATTAAATGTTTCAAATTACTTATTTTAAGCATATTTCTCCACAACTCTTGCTGAGAAATAATGATCTTAAATTAAGTATTTCGACTGAGGGTGCTTGATGGAATTTCAATATCAAATTTGAATAGCTTGAATTTTGTACTTTTTCATGAGTTTTGTCGCTAACGACCCGGGTTTCGCCTTTCGGCATCTTCAGGCATTCCAAGTGCACGGATGATTCCAAGTGCACGGAGACGAAACCCAGGTGGTTAGCGACAAAACTCATGGAAAAGTACAAAATTCAAGCTATTCAAAAATGAACTATACGATGTTTTCATGGAAATAATGATGACAATCTTAGATTTTTTTCGAATAAATTAAGTAAAAAAAGGGTGCAGATGCAGAACAACTCTGCAATTATGCTTACTCCGTTATTCAACCATAGATAATTCTGAAATTCATAAATATGATAGAATGCGGTAAATGAAAAATTTCCCACCAAAAGAAAATTTTAAGCAAAAATGACAATTATTGTTATAAGTGAATTTTAATCAATCGAAACTTCAAACGCTCATATCTCAAAACAGTGTCAAGAGCAGTTAAAACTTGTGTCGTAATGCCAAATTTTTTTTTTAATGTTTGACAGAAACAATTTTACTTCTTATTAAGCACCCCTACAATTCATTATATTGCGAATTCACACCCCCAGATAGCGCAAAATTATCGAAAGCGATTGCCGGAAAATTCGTTATTAATTTTCGCAGCACTCAGCGTGCCCTTTGTAACGCAAGCGACTTGATCGATACGATCAATCATTCAGCTCGGTTTCGGCCATCCCTAATGACCATCCCTCCAACGGGTGGTCATTTGTTAATTCCTCCTGCGCTCATTCATTTTAAATGTGCTTTGTTTTTTTTTCCAAGCCTACCCTTTTACGGCGCTGACGTCACTTTTTGAAACGGGATGGGCGTAATTTTATTAAAAATATAATTGATTACGATTAGTACCGACATGGCTGTGTATAAATATTAACAGAACTAGGGATGGGCAGAACTTTACAAACATTAAATCAAATCATAATTTTACCAGTCCATTAAGAGCCGTTTTAATAATGAAAAAATGTTTAAATCTTTTTAAATTCTAATGTTAGTGTGGTTCTTTCACTGCAGAAACTATGACGGGAAGGCATTAGAAAATCGATATAGACGGATAGCCATTCTTTTCGATGACCCTGCACAAGTCAAAAGAAAAATTAATCTGACCTCTTGATAAGGCTTCACTAGGGATTGCTACTTCACAAATATTCTGATAAAGATCAGGACCAGTTTCGCTCATTGCAAGCATTGTCAACTCAACACTGTTGTGTTGACTGTTAATTCTTGGTGGAATAAATACACATTATAAAGTACTATTTTTGCATAGTTCGGTCCGTGGCGCAGTGTCAACCTTGTTGGCTTGCGTGTTATACCGCCTGGGTTCGATTCCCGGTATGAACAGATTTTTTTCAGTCGATAAATCTGTTCAAAGGCATGGGTGTTTGTGTTGTTGAAAATGCTTTCCCACCTTTCCGATCCCAAAGAGTGACGCATAGTGACAGCGATTAGCTAATCACTAGTCCTGTCCTAGTACTCGTATCCTTTCCATCCATACTCTCTTCGAAAAAGAGAGGTTGAGCAACTGAGTAACAAGCAGCTCTCGTATTAAAACATATGTCAAGATAAACTCCGTGAGGTGTCCATATGCTGCAAGTTGGGAGCGAACATGGTTAAAAAAAATTGCATTGATTATGATAAATATCAGGACCGGTATTGCTTATTGCGAGGATTATTGCATCAGATGACAATGCTCGCGATGTGCAAAACCTGTCATGATCTATCAGAATATATTTTATTTATTTGTATAAGATTGAATTTTAAGCTGTAGTTATTTAAATTATATTCAGAGTGTAATATTTTTTCGCACAACTTTACGGAAGTACAATTTTTTGTGCAGAGCAAAGAATATTTTGACAAAAAATTCTCATACTGATGAAAGTTTATTCTTCAAAAAAAGCGATTTATTTTGTAGCGGGATATAAACATTTCAAATTCTTGCCTGTCGATAATCATCTGGCACCCATTGTGAAATTACTTTTTGCGTAATACAAAACCATCTTGAAATGGTTGAGAAATAAATCCATTGGTATACAAATATTACGAAAAAATGTTGCCCTTATATTTAAAAAAAACTCGAAAAAAAAGTGTTGAAAAGTGCGTAAGCTTATTTTTAAAATTGTTTAATTACCTCTTTATAATGTTAATCAAGAAAACTAATGGGCAATTTCCTATAATTGCTGTTTTAATTAAATCGGTGGATTGCCGATTTCGCTCTGTAGAAATGTCCTTTCAAAGGAAATTCAAATAAAATGTTCACTGAACGAAGCAAATAAAACAACGCAAAAAGCTTGATATATATAAAAAAAGCTTCCATTTCTGAATCGTTAGAGAAAGATAGTTTTTCAGGATTTTTCTCTTTCTTTCAACCCTCAAATGGACTCGATGTCCTTGGACTAACGATGTGTCCAGGGGTATAAAGGCTTTCAACCGTAACCACAGTGACGGCCAATGTTTTTGATCGATAGATTTTTTGCTTAAAAACAGCAATACGCTTTATTTAAATAGTTACTTTTTTTCATTTTAGATTTATTTTAACTATGTTAATCCTTTTCCATTTTGAACCGAACATAATTTAATAAACTAAAAATTGTTTGAATTATTTTCTACCAGTATCGAAATATGTAATCTTCTTATGTATAAAATGTTGTAATAACATGCAAGGATTGAATCATCGTAAAAAGGACTGTTAACAAAAACGTTGAGACAATTTTGTCTTTATAAAAACAAACTTTAATACCGTATAAGTGATACCTTGAGACACGAGTTTAATTCGTTACATAACCTTGACATACGAGTCAATTTGCTCGTATCTCAAAGAAATTTTTCCCATTGAAATTAATTGAAATGCCATTAATCCACTCCAGCCGCCAAAATGTGGCGTTATGGAGCAGTTGTAGAGCGCCTTGTACGTCTTACGTATAGAATTAGTCGGTTGTGCAAAAGAGATGGAGCGTTTTTAATAGTAGGTCCATAGCGTTTGACAGTCGAAGAAGAATCCAATACCAACACAGATAAACTTATACGGATTTGCTACCAATACATTCATTGCTCGTATTTCAAAGCAAAACTTCACTCGCTCGACGGCTCGTATATCAAATGTCTCGTATTTTAGGGCCCTCGTATTTCGAGGTTTCACTGTATTTGTAAGCAAGCCATTTCTAAGGAGGAAAGTCGAGCAACAGAAGAAGTAACAGTATTTCTCATCCCTCAAATCCACTCTCTCTACGAAGCATATTATATACACCAAGCAGTTACTCAAAGTTCATATGTGGTTTGTTTTGTTCTATACCTATAATACTTGAATATTTATTTCCACTCAATCAATAATATTTATCGCCATAAGAGCTTTTTAATATGAGCTTTTATTTCCGTAAAAACTATTTGACACGAAGCTTTACACTAACTTTCACTTCAGTAAACAAATCTTGTTTCGTTAATGTACTGGATAATATTTTTTTGTCATTATGATAATATTAAACTTAACATTCATCGGGCTCTGTGATCTAGTGGCAAAAGCTTTACCTTAACGATCAGCTGAGTCTGGATCTCAAAGTCCCGAAAAAGTCAGGTTTGTTAAATTGAAAAAGAGATTTGAATCGTTTGAATTTTGTACTTTTCCGTGAGTTTTGTCGCTGACGACTTTGATTTCCCCTTTCAGCATCTACAGGCATTTCAAGTGCTTGAATGAATTTGAAAACACTTATTAAATGTAGAGTTCAATCAAACTGGTCATTTGTCTACTCAAATGCTTGAAAATGCCGTAACCGTTGACTGTTTTATGTTATTTCCGGATCTGTGGTTCAGAGATCAACAACGTTTTATTCCGTAATGGAGACCTCACGGGCTCAAGCCCCAGTGCATGCAGCATTTTTTTCAAGTGCACAAAGTACGTGTCAGTTCAAGCGCATGAATGTACTTGAACTGATGCGTTTGTAACAGTTTGTATCGTTTATATAAATTCTTCAACAGTAATTTACTGTAGAGTTCAGTCAATCTTGCTGTACTAGAAATGTTGATATAAATAAGAATTTCGAATTTTCTGAATTTTATATTGAAATTCCATCAAGCACATTCAATCTTAAATCTTATTTGAAAAAAAGATCTCGGCCATAGTTGTATTTCGTTTTTCGTTGAGCTGTTTTCAACTGATTATCTCGAATGACTTGAAAATAACATAAATTGCCATAAGTTGTAATGGCATTTTTTTATGACAAAAATAATTGAAAAAAAAATATTCCTTTAAATAATCTGGCTGCCAAGTTTCCCACCACTGCAGCTCAAACAAATAATAACTATCCCTGACGCAGCATAGAAGATGCCTGTAGTAAATTGAATATCAACCCTTAATAATTTAAGACCTGCCTATCATAGAACTCAGTATTGACTGTCACCGGAGCAAGTTTATTACAAGTATTACATAATATCACATTATATATGATATTACGTCATTTATGCAAACGATTTGACGTAAGTATTTTGTGTCTGATTCAGCACTTAGATTTTGATTATTAAATCGTATGAATAATTCATAGGAGGGATTATTAACTATGATACAATTATAATACTTAAAGCTTTATAAATATTTATTTTGAATAGAGATGCAATTTTATGTTTAAAATTCACAGTTTTTAATAACCGTAAAATAACAGTTTTTTGATTATTATCAAATAGGTTTGATTGTTTGAATTTTTTTATTTTTCCATGAGGTTTGACGCTTACGACCACCCAGGTTTCGCCTTTTGGCATCTTCATGCATTTTAGGTGTATGAATGAATATAAGCTGAAAACACTCGTGAGAAGCTAAAAAAATTAAGCTCTTTCAGACAAAATCCTTTCATTATTTCACTTGAAATTTTTGAATAGGCTGAAATGGTTATATCCAGGTCGTTAGCGACAAAACTCAAGGAAATGCAAAAAAATCTAACGATCCATCATGCATTTGATGCTGGTGTACATATCTTGTTTGGATTGGAATCACCCCTAGTCTGAATGTCCTTGTTCACATATCCCTTCATCCAACCGAACAATGACTTTAATAATACAATTTGATGATTTCAACAAATTGTTCAACTCTTCCGTAGTGATTTGCCGTACACCAACCACTAAACAATTGACAAAAATTTTGACAGATGCCACATTAACAACATGGCTGCTATTACCTTAGCAAATTTCGAGCGTCCTTGTTGACAGAACCTGTATTTGACGGGTATCATTTTTCAAATAACCATAAAAAACTACAAGATAGATTCAAAAAAGATTTTTTTGATTGCTTTTAAGGTTTACTGTCAATACTTGGTGACATGGCATTATGATAAAAATAATATCACATTTTTAGTACTTTTTGTACATTAAATTTATTCTATCAGGACCGGTTCGCTCATGGCGAGCGTTATCAACGTTTAAGAAAGTCAACGAAATAGCGATATTTATAAAAAAGATAAACACGAATTCCACGTTATGACAAACAATTGGTAATACAACTAACCAAATAAACCGAAGCAAAGTTGTTTTTCTTTTGGCTTGTAAGAATTGATATGGTTTCGTTAATCTATTCACAGAATATCTTATTAGCGTAAGACTGGAGTATTCTTCCCGGCTTCGCTGACTTATTACAGACTACAAACTTTATAACATAATGCACTTACAGTGGTTTTTACATTGGTAATGATCATTCATACTTAATTGATTTTTTATATATCGCTGTTTTGTTGAATTTATTATCAGTTCATAATGCTCACCATTAGCAAATCCGGTCTTGATCCCATAAATTTTATGTGGAATAGGTACAAAAATGTGCTTTTATTTGAATTTTAGATTAATTAAATAATACAAAATATAGCAGAGGGTTAAACACCCTATAAAAATCATTCGATTGGAATATAATTGAATAAGCCGAAACGTAATAGAACCATGTTGATGTAAACAGATTATATTTTTATCCAATGAAAAGTATCACACAATAGATTGTACGAAATTGATATTACGTGAAAAATAAGCTTCTGAACTTTGTATCTTTAATGGAACATTAAGCAGAAATTTGTGAAAGATATTTTCTACAACATTTCATAATACACCAAGAATGATATTTTTACTGGGAAAAATGTTATTTTGTTCCGATAATATTTTATACTTACTAAAAGATGTTTGACAAATCATTTTGACTTCGTCTCGATTATTATCCAGCAAATATGAAAGGAGAAAAATAACAGTATCATACAAAAATGATCGGTTTGATATCACGAATTGAGCTTAGATATTCGACTTCTTGAAAATTCAATATCGAAGTGAGATTTATATTTATATTTTTTTTTCAAATAAAGTTAGGTAAATATTTAATTAGGTATTTTTTTATTCAGAGTCATATTAAGTTTATTTTTATATTCATGAATAAATGATCCAAAATACCTACGTTTCTAAAGGGTATTTCAATAGGGACGCTCAAAATATGTTACTTTGTCCTGCTGAGTAGATTATTCATTGTTTAGTGGCCAAATTTGAGTCAACCAGTTTGGTAAATAATCGGCCAACACCTACCTGTACGTCATCAAAATACAATATCTGGTGAAAACATTGCTGCTGTGTGTGAAAGTGCAGCTTATTTCTCGTCGTTCACAAGAACTTGGCTTTTCTGCGACTTCAACTTGGCGAATTTTGAATCGGGCCTTATGTCTGCACCCGTATAAAATCCAGCTAACCAAGGAACTTCAGGTAAACGACCGCAGACAACGCCTGATTGGGTTCTGGAGCAGTTGGAAGTTTACCCAAATTTGTCAAAAAAGTCAACTTTAGCGACATGGCCCATTTTATAATGAATGGATATTGGCAGACATTTGATGCTATATTCCATATTTAGTGCCGTAAAATATACTTACAAATGAAATTAAAATTTCGTCGAAATCTCACAAACAACTTGTTTTATTTACATTTCAAAACTAAGCGTCCTTTTAAAAAGACCCTTTATAATTGGAGATTTACAGTTGATATAATTCAATTCAGTTTCACTTTGAGATCCATTAGAGAAGTAAAAATATCACATATGTACGTTGAACAGCTTGATAAAACTAAAAGAATTAAATTGCGAAAAAAACTTCGGATCAATGAAACGTTTCTAATTTTTATTTGCTTTAGAAGTGAACCTAAAAAGGGAGGACACAAACAATCAAAGAAAAAAGTATTGTCAGCAGAACTTTTTTTTGTGCTAACAGTTCTTCACAAATGATAAGGAGTCATTTTGGATTATTAATAAAGATATATTTGGATGAACAAGTTGGTTGTCCCACCACCCATCCGTTATGTGTGTGCAGCCGTATTTCACAGCCGCCTTCCATAACGCTATACGATCTTGAAAAGAAACGAATTTACTCCCCACTTACTTGGCCCGAGACATAGCTGCACGGGACTGATCTTTTAACCATGCACTAAGGTGCTTAAAGAGAAGAAAAATATAAAGAGAATAAAAAAGAAAATGTGACTTGCTCAGCCACTTTGTTAGAGTGATATTAAGTTAATAAAGAGTTGAATATAAATAGGTTTAATAAAATTGCAAACCAAAGCTTTCACTTAAAAGCTACATACTGAAAACAAATGATTTGCAGGCCAGGCCACAAAATTCAGTCAAAAAGTGACACGTGTTTAAGCTCTTTCAGAGCATCATAAGACTCACGATCGCACGGTTCTTTAAGTAATTTATAATATTTTTTACTAAAACAGCCGTGTGACTGTAAGTCTGATGATGTTTCTGACGTGAAGCGAAACACGTGTCACAAATAATAACACAATACGTGGAGTAATAAACGTTATTCTAAATCTATAGTTGATTTTTTGTAGAACTTCATTATAACACGAGATGAAGAAATTTATAATATGTTTATAGTTGATATCTATAAATTAAGTTCAGACGATGGCGTAAACCGATAAGAGCTATCAATTGTATGCTTTATATTTTTTTTAAATCTAAAATACATTGCTTACGTTACTTTAATTCTGCTATTATCACACACCATTTATCAGATACTGAAAACAGGAAACAACACTATTTTATAAATTTAATTGCAAAATGAGTAGTAAACCTTTAATCTACTCAATCAATAAACCTAGAATAATTGCCTTTTTGATATTCAAACACTGGCAATAATTAATTATTATAATACAGTAAGAAAAATAACAATACGGAAAGAAAAATAGCAATGTATTTTAATTCTACATAAATTATTTTATATATTTGTTGATAGCTATTTCGGCTTACGCCTTCGTCAGAACTATGTTTAAAACGTGTATTAGAGATAGCTTATATACCCTTTGCTAGACAGGGTGCCTCCTACATAATCTCTTTCTGTTGAAACCATACCTACGTCACATGAAAGAATTTAAATAAGTTTGATTTATTGGTCTAAAGTAATGGTGGGAAACAATAATTTGGGTATTTTTGGGGTATTGATCGCGTGAAAGCACTTAAAATCTGCAATTTCTAAGTGCATCTATTTTAAATTGTTTTAAGTTTATTGTTTGTTAATGGTTTTAACAGAGGTGAGCTATTAATTGTGATTTGATCGTTAAGAATTTCATTGGACTGATTATATCTATTAATTTCAAGCTGTTCCAATGCATTCAGTTTTAGGCCCTTATTGCAGGAATGTAAACGAACATTTGTTAGAACAAAAATACATCGGGACCGAATTCGGATTATGTGCTAATTCTATAAGGTGATTTGCATATTGTGAATCAGTTTTTCCATTGTTAAAGGATCTAACATGTTCGTTTGCGCGAATGATTATCTTCCTACCGGTCTGTCCGACATATACTAAATCACATGTACCGCAAGTCATCTTATATATACCGCTTCTATCAAGTTTATTAATCCTGTCTTTACTATTTTTAAGATGTGTACCTAAGTTATTATTGACTTTAAATGCTACATTTACTGAATTTTTAATCTCGTGAAAAATAACAATGTATTTTTGTTCTAACAAATGTTCGTTTACATTCCTGTAATAAAGGCCTTAAACTGAATGCATTGGAACAGCTTGAAATTAATAGATATAATCAGTCCAATGAAATTCTTAACGATCAAATCACAATTAATAGCTCACCTCTGTTAAAACCATTAACAAACAATAAACTTAAAACAATTTAAAATAGATGCACTTAGAAATTGCAGATTTTAAGTGCTTTCACGCGATCAATACCCCAAAAATACCCAAATTATTGTTTCCCACCATTACTTTAGACCAATAAATCAAACTTATTTAAATTCTTTCATGTGACGTAGGTATGGTTTCAACAGAAAGAGATTATGTAGGAGGCACCCTGTCTAGCAAAGGGTATATAAGCTATCTCTAATACACGTTTTAAACATAGTTCTGACGAAGGCGTAAGCCGAAATAGCTATCAACAAATATATAAAATAATTTATGTAGAATTAAAATACATTGCTATTTTTCTTTCCGTATTATAATGGAGTTCTACCAAGTAAATGCCTACTCAATCAATAAAAATAACAATGTATTTTAATTCTACATAAATTATTTTATATATTTGTTGATAGCTATACTATAGCTCACGCCTTCGTCAGAACTATGTTTTAAACGTGTAATAGAGATAGCTTATATACCTAGGGTAGACAAGGTACACCATACATCCCCTCTCTGCCCAACCATCCTAACCCCACATGGAAAAAATTAAATAAGTTATTGATCTGGTGCAATCCTGAATTGAAATCTAATCTGGGTATTTTTAGGTTATTTTTTATTTTTTTACGTGTGAACCAACGCAAAATCAGCAATGCCCCGAGTGAATCCATTTTAAATTATTTAAAGTGTTCGCTGCTTGTTATAGGCTTAAGAAGCGGTGATGTGTTGATTGTAATCTGTTCATTAAGAATGTCATTGGATTGATTATACCTATTAATTTCTAGCTTTAACACAATTTAAATTCCATGTGGGGTTGGGATGGTTGAGCAGAGAGGGGATGTATGGTGTACCCTGTCTAACCTAGGTATATAAGCTATCTCTAATACACGTTTAAACATAGTTCTGACGAAGGCGTGAGCTATAGTATATGTAGCTATCAACAAATATATAAAATAATTTATGTAGAATTAAAATACATTGTTTTTTTTCTTACCGTATTATAATGGAGTTCTACCAAATGAATGCCTACTCAATCAATAAATTAATTATAAATTCAACAACTTGAAATCAGTCAACTCAGTGATAATTAGTCGGATAAAACCCTCTATTTATTTTAGATTTTCCTATGTTATTATCTGGTCATAAGTTTATACGATGTTACATTTAAAAATCCCGATAATTAAAACAAACGCACTCAATTCGTTGAAACTCGTTTAGATATTTTTTTTGCTAATTTACGTTTTACTCAGTGATCTACTTCTATTTTTGTATATAAACCATACAAACTGTTTTCTGTGCGTCAGCTCAAGTACATCGGTGCACTTTAAATGCCTGAAGATGCCGAATGGCAAAACCCGGTTCGTTAGCGACAAAACTCATGGAAAAGTACAAATTTCAAACAATTCAAATTTATTCAGTAACAAAAATTGGGTTATACTATATGGATATATGGTCACGGGACAGAATCCCAATCCTCTCGAGCTAAGCTCAAAAAAATTATACATTCTGGCTTATAATTTTATGTTTTGACTTTACTCTTTAAGTTCTTGTGGATTATTATAAAATGTGGAATCAAAATGATTAATTCTACAGAATATTACTGATTATTGTACGAGTTCTGAAAGAAGAATTTGTTTTTTAATATTAGCCTATAATAAACTTATGTGACTGTCTCTATCTGTATAATATTATTATTTTTGTAGTTTGCGGTTGCATTTTTGCTCCTGTATATTAAAACAACTCGATTTCATACTTATTGCGAAGTATTCTTTAGGATCTTCTATTGTAATAAATTTAAAAATTAAAGACGAAACATTTCAAAAAAAATCGGAGGCCTTACATTCATTTTATTTAATGCGCTTTTTTTTCATAAATCTTAGCAAAAATTCTGTCCCGTGACCATATATCCATAATTTAACAAAAATTGTTATTCAAAAAATCCAACGGTGAAATTTAAAGAATAACGCATTTTCAAAAAAAAAAACACATTTTTTTTATTTATTTTCCAATGTAAACCAAACTGCCCCAAACAAGTAAATTTCGTAATAATGTCAAACATAGTCACTTAGCCATAAAAATAAAACCTTCTTAGACGTTTGTACGTACGCCCACTTAAATATGTGTTATACTTTTTTTATTCATGAGAAATAACTTTAAAAGGCTTTCTCTCTTTTCCTGGAGGCGAGGTTTTCCCGAGTCAAAGTTGCTGCGGTAATCAAATTCCAAGCGGGGAAGTTTCGAAAGCGGCGTGCGCACGTGCGATTGGAATGGGACTTATTCTTTTCAAACATCAATCTACATCATAATTTTTCTCAATATGTATGTGCGTGGGAGAGGGATGCTAGATAATGTGATCTCTCAACCTCTATTATTTTTTTCATAATAGAATGAAGCTTTTTTGTAACAAGAGACGCATCCACTTAAGGCTATTTTCTTCTTCATTTTTAAAGTTTTCCTATTTTCTATATATTAGCAGAGCGTATGGTGTTTAAAAAACTGCATTCCAAACTGTCAAAGAATTCAAATAAGGGTCTGGTTTTATATCGTCGTTATTATTTTTTTCTCCCAATTAGCGTTACCTTAATATAAAAATAAAAGCCGTTCTGATTTTTACAAATTAAATTAATGTGAAAGTGGTCATAAAATGTGTTTGTCCACCAAGATTCTCCACTGTCAATACTTTGGTGGAAGACTATTATATATGCTAATTTTACACGCATCACAGATGAAAATGATTGCGATAATCGAAACCGGTCCTGAACTTAATGAATTAGCTGTGAAATAATTACAGAAAATGTTTTATTATAAAAATACTTTGAAAGTAATTATTTATAATGTTAATTTCATTAAGTATTTCGACTGAGGGTGCTTGATGGAATTTCAATATCAAATTTGAATTTGTTGAATTTTGTACTTTTCCATGAGTTTTGTCGCTAACGACCAGGGTTTCGCCTTTCGGCATCTTCAGGCATCCCAAGTGCACGGGTGTACTTGAACTGGCGCGTAGTAAACAGTTTGTATCGTTTATCTAACAACACGAAACTTCAACACTAATTTACTGTAGAGTTCAGTCAATCTTGCCGTACTAGCAATGTTGATATAATTAAGTATTTCGACTGAGGGTGCTTGATGGAATTTCAATATCAAATTTGAATTTTTTGAATTTTGTACTTTTCCATGAGTTTTGTCGCTAACGACCCGGGTTTCGCACGGCAAGATTGACTGAACTCTACAGTAAATTAGTGATGAAGTTTCGTGTTGTTAGATAAACGATACAAACTTTCAATTTCTAATTTGGCAATGTATGTTTTGTTTATTATGAATTACTCTTTACAATTAGACACAACGGTAAAAAATTCAACCAATCGTTAAGTTAAATCTAAATGGTTGAGACCCTTTGGCTTGTGCCTGTTTTAATTGTATGTAATGATTATCACTTTTAATGTGTTCACTGTCAATACTTAGTAAAATGGCATTATAATAAAGCAAACTTGGTTCAGACCCAATAAATTGAATGTAGAATAAGTAGTAATAATGTGATATTATTTTTAATTATTACATTCAATTCGGGTATCTTTGGACGTCAATATAACATGGGACAAAACTTGGGCAAGTACCGCTTATTTTTTTTCTGCTGACTAGTAGTCAGGTTCATTCTTGCAATTGATGAATATAACAAATCGATCTTTTGTCTTATATATGATCAACAAAAAAGCCACATTCACTTTCGGCTTAAAAATAATTTCATAGGTGAATGTGGCTTCTTTTGTTGATCATATAAAGGGTCTTTTTATAAGGACGCTTAGTTTTGAAATGTAAATAAAACAAGTTGTTTGTGAGATTTCGACTAAATTTTAATTTCATTTGTAAGTATATTTTACGGCATTAAATATGGAATATAGCATCAAATGTCTGCCAATATCCATTCATTATAAAATGGGCCATGTCGCTAAAGTTGACTTTTTTGACAAATTTGGGTAAACTTCCAACTGCTCCAGAACCCAATCAGGCGTTGTCTGCGGTCGTTTACCTGAAGTTCCTTGGTTAGTCGCCAAGATGAAGTCGCAGAAAAGCCAAGTTCTTGTGAACAACGAGAAATAAGTTGCCTTGGGTTTTCCTGTACACTTTCACACACATCAGCAATGTTTTCACCAGATATTGTATTTTGATGACGTACAGGTAGGTGTTGGCCGATTATTTACCAAACTGGTTGACTCAAATTTGGCCACTAAACAATGTATAATCTACTCAGCAGGACAAAGTAACATATTTTGAGCGTCCCTATTGAAATACCCTTTATAAGACAAAAGATAGATTTGTTATATTCATCAATCGCTAGAATGAACCCAGTTTTGTCCAATGTTATATTGACGTCCAAAGTTACCCGAATTGACAGTATAATGATTATTTTAAATATGCGTTGTAAAGTTTTAAACAGTTACATAATATTGTTAATGTATTCAATCTATCCAAATACTTCTAGGTATACCAAGCTTAAAATATAATTTTATTGACAGAGCGAGCTTTGTGATTAGTAGAACCATCTACGGTCCGTAGAGCTCTACGAGAAATGCAGTGATAAGCAACAATGCGCTAAGTAGGTTGAGCGTGTCAAAAGCTTATACGAAGCAAGATAGATTGCTTCTTCACAACAACATTGGACTTAATTATAATTCAGAAACGCCTTAGCTCGCTTGAGAGGCCAGCAAATATGGCAAGTCTGAGCTTCGTTCAATTTACCATCGATATTTGAAGAAATAACTTTAAAATATAGAAGGTTTTATACATACAAGAAATTTTTACTAGAAAGTATGATTGAATTGACTTTGAATTTCATAATACTTTTAATTCAAGTTATATAATAGTATATCGTTAGAACGTCAAATAGTTCTAGCAATGGCGTAAACGCAAAAAAGTATTGGCTAAGTAGATTTTATTTTTTAAGCTAGCTGTACCATGCGCGCGTTGCTACACCAGCAATTGTAGGGGGGATTGAGGGGGGTGGGGTGGGGGAATGGGTGTACGCCAGAAAGTTTCGCGGAAGTGTACTCGAGAAATTTGTAAAAATTTGATATCAATTTTTGGGAGGGAGGGGGGTTGTTTGGCGGGGTGGATTTTGGGAGGCTTATGGGGGGGGTATGCCAGAAACCTTCGAAGGAGTAAACTCGAAAAATTCGTAAAGCTTAAAAAATAAAATTGGGGGGTGAAGGTTGGGGGGTGGTTAGGGGGTGGTTAGGGGGAAGGGTTGGTAAGCCAAAAATCATTGCGAGAGTGTACTCAATAAATTTGTAACGTTTCACATCGATCGGTCGAGCGGTTTAGTAGTCCATAGCGGAAATACAGACAGACAAACATTCATTTTTATATATGTATATATAGATGACTTTAAAGTGGCAATAGTGAAAAATAATGCATTCAGTTGTTTTGTGAAGATTTTTACACAATCAATATCGGCAGATATTGAAAAAGCGAAAGAAATATCTCACAATTCGAGTGAAACTAAATGAATTGCTTTTTTACCATTGCCAATGTTGACTTGCTTTACTAGCCTATCTTTTACATCAAATTCGATGAGGAATTATTATGTATTCTATCGGAAAGCTGGAGTTTTTTTCGAGTAGTTAGATTGCTTCTGGTTGTTCCATTCCTTTAATCAAAACTGATCCATTTCAATGTGTTCACTGTCAAGGCTTGATGGAAATGCATTTTTAATAAAAATACATTCATGTAGGTACTTACTTGTGTATTTGCAAGCTCGTTCTTGAAACTCTTAAATGTTTCATAAGGCATTGGGCCTTCACTGTAGCCCAACAATCTCTTGCCTGCAGAATTATGTTGAAAAATCATCAGATAATTGATATAGACCGAGAGCCATTCTTTTTGATGATCCTCCATAGGTAGACGTGAAAAAGTAAGCTGACTTCTTCTAACTCCTGTCAGCAGCGATGGGACGGGAATGCAAACAAATATAATAAAAGAAAACTTACCATAGAGACGAAAGATACCGGAAAAACGCCAACGCGCTGTTACTCTTGAAGTACCATCAAATAGATCCAAAAAAATCACGATATTTTTTTTTGATGATCATCGGTTGAAAAATAGATGAAAATGCTCGTGATGAATAAAGCTTGTCTAGATACAAATAAATTTAATATTGGAAATTTTTTTTTTTGTATATTTTTTTTGAAAAACTTTTTTTGATTGAAACCTAACTGTCGTATCATTGAGTGACCCTCGTGGAGCTGCTGGCGTTTCACAGACAGTAAAAAAAAATATGATCGGCGAAAATTGCTTGAATATTGATTTGTGCAGACGTGACGTAACGGAATTGGGTCACGTGATTGATTCAATAAGGGGCATTCGATATCACTTGATGCGGATGCGTAAAAATGACAGGCGTGGACGTTTGACATGGAGCGAAGTAGAGATTCCAATTATTTGGCATCTTAACTACTCGAGTATCGAGTAGTACATTTTTTAAATACTCTGAATTTTTTTTGTTCGAGTGTATTTTTTTTCCCAATGTCTTAATCTTTTTTCACATTGATAAAGCTATAAACATATAATTCGTGATTTTTGTAATATACATAAATATATAAATGCCATGGCAACAGTGTAATGTACCAAAATATATATTATTAATTAAAATTTGTATATATCTATAAATGATAAATAAATAAGCGTATTTAATTGATTATGTATATTGACACCTGCATACATAGTCAGCAAATCAAAAGATTATTTTCTCTTGTCATCATAGACTAGTCATTGATAAGATATGTCAGCAGGACCCAAAGCAAAAGTAACAAAAGTTATTCTCGCATGGCATAGACAACGGAAAAACTAAAAATAAAAATATTACCTACAGTATTACAGTAAGACAGTATAATCCACGTGTAAGACTCAGTTAAACGCAACGGTTAAAACTTAAACATGTTTATATTTTTATAAGTATAAAAAAATTTGGAAAATCATTTTCATTTAAAAATTACGAGTATCGAGTAATTGAAAAATGGACATTTATCCTGGAGTATCGAGTAAAGCAAAATTTCTAACCAATTTAAAATTTGAGACGTTTAATTCTCTATTATTTTCTAAATATTTTTTTTATTAATTGAAATAAATAAGCTTACCTATTTATTTATCATCTATTCATATACAGAAATTTCAATAAAATATTTTTTTGGTACATCTGAAACTACTCGAATATTTAAAAAAATTTACTACTCGATACTAGAGTAGTTAGTTGAGATATCATGTAATAAGAATCTCTAGACAGCAGCAAAATTACATGACGTTGCTTTTTAAAACTTTTATATCTACATATTTATGTATTCTAAAAACTTCTCATACTGAAAAATTCAGTCTTGTTGCACTCTGAAACCGGAGTAACAATATGTCAATTTATAAATGCTGGGCTATTTTTTGAAACAAAAAGTGCCGTTACTCACTTCATGTCAAGCTTTTTACGAAATAAAATTATAACACTTAAATGAAATTTCAAACAGCTTTTCTTATGCCACGAAGCGCTCAATTTTTTTTTTAAATTTTAGACATGTTATGTCTAAAGTTAAAGAAACAATCGAAGAAAATAATGACGTCAAATTGGTGTAAAATTGAGTTAATACTAGTCTTAATACAGCGATTGACAATGTTCCGCACATTGTCAATTGCTATCACGTGATACAGAAATTATACATGTCTATGCGTCAGACTTTACTGGCCGTTATGAGTGCTTGAGCTCGCGTGACCAATGGGAACGTGGACAAGTCCCCTTCTTCCGCGTCGCTACAGGAGACCCTGTGAAAAAAGGTGCCGGAACGCCGTTGCACCGCTGATAGGCTGATCTCCAAAATTTAAACTAAAGGTACGATTATTCGACGACAAAAAAGCAAAGTGATTTTTATCTTTTGCACGAGTTGAGGATTATATTTACAAACAACATTTCATTCACAGCGTTCCATATCGATTAGTAGTTTGTCATTTTGCAAATTCGTTCTGACAGCCATACAGAGTTTTACGAATCGGTTACATGGAAATTTTCCAAGTCCGCATGCAAACCCACTGTTTCCAGTAAAAAATAAAATATTATCTTTTTGATAGTAGGTTTATTTACGACTGTGGATAGAAAATAAGTTCTACCGGCCGGATAATAAGTCAAAAAGTTACGAAAGAAATACATAATATTTGATTTGTTTTTGTACGAATGTATTATTATTATACTTTGTTTTTTTCTCCATTAAATTGATGAGGATTTATTAGCATATTTTATTACAAATGCGATCATAGTTTTTTTGAATTCTGTCGATTCTATGTACATAAAACTTGGTAGCTTTTATATTGGTATCACTTTTACCCTGAAATTTTGCGAGTTTGATTATTTGAAGTCCTTATTTCGACATGCATAACTTGATTATGTTGATGAAAGCTTTGGTACTTGAAAGAAAATAAAACTATTTGTATAATATTGCACTTCATAATGATTAGAGTCTGTAAAAATATTGATATTAAATGTTATTAAATAGCAAGATAAAGAAATCATAAAAATAATGACACAATTTTAGTACTTACTCCACATACAATTTATTGGATCAGGACCCGCTTCGCTCATGGCAGGCATTATCAACTGATAAGAAATACAACGAAAAAGTGATACAGTCGATAAAAATCAATTAATAGAGTAATCACTAACTTATCTGATAGATTGCAGCTCATTAGTTTATTATTTTAATTGTATGTAATGTTTAACGTCATTAGAAGTATAATTATTTGTTTGCTTTGTTTCGATTCTAAAACCCCCCCCCCTTGCTTCCCTTAAAAGGGAAACTTATTAGTATGAATATTTATTTGTTGGCTTTGTTTCAATTTTATCATCCCTCCTTGCTTCATTTAAAAGGGAAAAAAAACCACGAAATCCATTTTGTAATTTCATAATTTAAAATGTTAGAATCAATCTTGTTTCATTACTTAAGCAAACTTTGTGATAGTAAGTCTGAAGATGCCTCTGAAAGGCGAAACACGTGTCACAGTTAGTAGCACAATACGTGGAATAATCAAAGTTTTTTAAAAATTATATACTAAAATGAACTTCCACACAAGTTACCGCCGAAACCATCGAAAGTATTATGGTAAAAATCATCTAAGTTTTCTGCAAAGGGTAAAAAGAGCTGATGAAAGAGAGATGGTTTAAGAATACCAAAAGTTTATACATTGTATCACTAATAGATAAATACCCACCGGAAAGGAAGTAAAAAGCAGGGCTTAGGAGTCGGAGTCTAACGGGTCGTCTTAGCTGGGCGAAGCTGGGCGAGGCGATCCGGCGCAGCTTTGAAAGCGGCAGAGTTTTAAAATATCAAACGGTCCTCGCCCATGCAAGTGTCATATGTGGGCGAAGCGATCCGGTGAGGACGGCATATGTCGTAAGTCGACTCAAGTGCCTGACTCATGGCACGCGCGAATCGCTTGAAAATATCAAACGGTCCAAGCTCACCAGAGCGTTAATTGCGTCTGGCCGAGCGATGGCACATAAGACCTTTGATCAACTACGTTTTAAATTGACTGGATTCGCCTAAATTCGCTTGCCGGTTCGCGTCGCTTACCTAAGACACGGGGTAAGTCTTCGCGGCGTTTTGGCCGGAGTCGTACCCGGAGTTGGAAATTTTGAAAAGTTCAAACTTTTTATTTTTGCATTTAATATGTCAAAATTGGTTTTGGCCGCATTGATTGAATTTAGGGGGAAAAGGTGACGATATTAACCTGTTTTTAGTCGGAGTCTATGTCGGAGTCGGAACACAAGCTAAGCAGATATCCAATTCTGCAATGGAATTAACGATATGGTAAATATATTGTGCTTTTTGCTGGAGGAACTTCTAAAGAGATCTAAATTTCTTGCAGCCACCAACATGGAAATCTTCTTAAGTTATCTTTTTTGGGCTAAGTTAGTATTTCTGTGTATGTATCTAAAAAACTTCAATTTAGTTGACTAAAATTCAGACTATTTCACTAAAATTTCTCAAATCTATCATAGCAAGATGCAATTTATACTACGATACCTTACTTTGAAAAGGTTAAAGCTGCCCTTGACACCCCTTGTTTTGAGATATTAGCGCTTAAAGTTTCAATTGATTAAAATTCACTTGTAACAATGAGCAAGTAAAAATGCTTTAAATTACTTATTTTAAGCATTTTTTTTTACAACTCTTGTTGAAAAATAATGATCTTAAAGACTGTATGATGGAAATAATGATGACAATCTTAGAACTTTGTCAAATATATTTGATAAAAAAAGTGTGCAGATGCAGTGCAACTCCGGAATTCTGCTAACTCCGTTATTAAACGATAGACAATTCTTAAATTCATATCTATGATAGAATGCGGTAAATACAAGCTTTTCCGACCAAAAGGTTATTTTAGGCAAAAATGTCAATAAGAGAGAATTTTGACTTCAAGCTAATAATTTTACCCCATAATATTTTAAAACAAAATCTTCAGTTTATTCCAGTCTGCGGTCAGCGGGGTTCTGTTTGTCTTTTCAAATACAAACGAAAGAGAACGTTGTGGTAAAACGGGTCGGTTTTCACAACAATAAAACATGCAAATTCGTCATTTCTTTTTGAACGGCGAAAAAAAGTGCAAACATTTTCTTGCGCGGAAAAAATTATATCATAAATATTATTATTACCAAAATGGTTCTCTTTAGCGAAAGTAATGCTCCGAAGCTATCTCATTATGTAATGGGAAGCATGGTTTTCCGAAATAAAGCTGACTTTTCCAAACAACGTTGTTCGTTTCCGTTGCCGTATTGTGTTTTTGTTTCACCGTATTAATTTTCATCACCCCGCTAGCTTTGTTTCCCTGCTCAAAGAATTACTGGTTTAATACTAAATAACGAACTTTTTTGTGCAAACATTCAGTGAGAAAAGGCAGAATTTCGCCCAGAAAAAGAATAATAAAGCGATTTTTAAATTTATGAACAATACATGTAAACCTTTAAAACATTTTCGATGACATTATTAAAAAGAGAACCTATTTATTTTTCGTATAAAAACACTGAAAGAATTTAATAATAAGTCTTGTACTAGAAACATGATCCTTAATACGGTTTCAATTTATAAAATTGTTGTATCGGATAGTCAGCTATACTGATTGGTTCATTCAATACGATCTTTTTATTTGCAGCTGTAATATTTGTTTGAACTTAATAATATCGATATAAATGAGATATTTCCTAGTAATTGGAGAAAAGTGCAGAATTTGATACATACAATTTGATTTTTTCAACGATCATCCGTTGTGTATATGCAGCTAATGTTTCAGGGCAGCCTTTCACAACACTATCGACTTGAGACTCCAATTCGAGTATCAAGTACTCGATACACGAGTATTTAGAAAAATATTCGAATAACACTCTTTATTTATAAATGAAGATTTATGTCCAAAATTTCCTTTATAAATTTAAAGTAATATAAAAACAATATTTAACCGTTGCGTTTAACTGTGTCTTATCCATGGATTTTATTGTCAGAATCTTTTTTAAATGGTTTCGCAGTTGACTATGCTATGCGGGAATTTCTTTTGTTACTTTTGCTTTGGGTCCTGCTGATTTATCTTATTAATGACTAGTTTTCGATGACGAGAGTCTGATGACAAAACACATTTTTTTAATATGCACAAAATTGAATTAAAAATATATATTTTGTTAAATCTGAAACTCGATTTCTCAAACCTTATGCTCCACCCACCTTTCTCCTGCAGCAATTTCTTCAACAGAAGAAGCAAGCGTGGAAGAAGCCAGCAGCTCTGCCAGCTTCTAAACTAACGCCCTAAGAGATACATCTTAAGCTACGAGCTTGGCTCGTCGATTCAGTAACAGTTAGGGACTGGGCATGTCTACTATAAGAACAAGTAAACTCCTCAAGTTTACGTAAACATTACGAGCAATTCCTGGAAAGAATTGAAATCCAAGACAATCATTCTCGTAAGGGGTTTTTCTTAAGTGTTTTCCCCACACAAAGCCCTCAGCTGACAGAATATTTTAGAAAGTCAATACTTAGCTAGCTTACATGCGGGAAAGGAAAACAAAGTCTGTATCCACCCTAGCAATAGCCAGGAAACTAGGAGCCCGCCTAGCGGACTCCACATATAGTTTCAGTAGGAAAGTAAAGGTAGGAAAAAAAAAAAAAAAACTACTCGAGTATTCGAGTATTTTACTACTCGATACTCGAGTAGCTGAGATGTCTAGTAATTGGAGTCTCTACAGTATCGACATATAAAAAGGAGTTTACCCCTTAGATTAATGGCCCGAGCAGATCTGCACGAGACTGATATTGAACCATGCAATAATGTGCATGAAAATAATAAAATCAATTAGGGTGACTAGCTCAGCCACTGAAATTATTTGATACTAATTATCCTGTGTGTAATCCTAATACTGAGAGCCCATCGTGTTAAACGAGTTCATTGATTGTAGGGTAAATGTACCAGTAGCTGACCGCTTGAGAGAAAATTTCAACAAAAATAACGATTAAGGTTTAGCATTGTACCGAATGATGGAAAAGCAAGTATACTCATATTGGATCATATGTCTTAATTAATATTATGTAACAAAAATTACGAAAGGGTCTGTTTAAAAAAAGTTGTGTAAAATTATTTAAAGCCATGTTCCTGTTTCAGTAGTTGACCATCTCACATATTGAAAAATCTTGTAGTTGACCATGTCTAATCAGGGGGATTTATTATGAACTTTCTGTCAGAGTTGCCTTAGGGCTTTCTGTCACACCACTCTTGGTTGAATCAAGTAGCAATGGGTGGTTCAGGAACAAGGTACACACCGTTTCTATATTGATCACTTAAGAAATTTGAAATAATACACTTTCCTCACTAGGTGTTGTTGTCAGATCGCCAACCTGGCACTCTATTGGCTATATGGTGATGTGTTAGTGGCTCATTCCGACCACAGATGTCTTAACTTGTCTGAACATTACAATTTAGAGCAATCCTGCATCTGCATATTCTCAAAAGGTCAACTACTGGTACATGGTCAACTACTATTACATTAACCTTAGTATAGGACTACTTTCATTCCCGTATAATTCCGATAATCGAGGTTCTACTGTAGTTAAATAAAATAATTCTTTTTTAAAGTCTATTCACATTTGAAATCATCTATTTGGCTACATTCACTTATTAAATCGGACAATATGTGGACTTTATTTTAATATAACACAATTAAAATCATTTCCAATATCACGTTAAATCTACAAGCTCAATACCAGCACCGTTATATAAATATTAATTTAATAAATGATCTTTTTCTCAGAAGTTTTTCATTAAGAAAATCTTTGGCGCTTTGTTAAACTACGTAAGAAATATTAATTCGTGCTCTAGGTTTTAATTGTAATTACATTTTCGAATAGTAATTAATTAAAAATCTTAAGCAAAGTTTATTCAGATTTATTTACTTAGGTGTGCTTAAAAAAAGAAAGATGTTTGAGAAGCTTTTATTTCGCATCTTCGTGATCTGACTTAATTGAAAAATATGTTTGAGTAACGTTCTTACAATAATGTTTCTTCAAGACGTATTCTAGTAAATATTGAACATATACTACATTCGTTATCTATAATATATTACTCGAGTTAAAAAGCAAACATAGTTTTTAAAAACACTCACTTATACATGTATAAGTTTCCTCTAATTTATTTATTAAATGTTTGTATTTACTTTGTTCGCTACCAACTTGGAGCGGAAAAAAAATAAACATGTTTTTCCTTTTTGACGTGACAACGTCTTATAAATCGATGAACGCCCGCTGCACGCACGAAAAAACATGACTCATTGTCCCGTTTGTCGCGTTACGCCGAAGGCAAGCGTGCGAGCGAGAGCGCGGATAAGCGATAGAGAGGCACGATCGGCCTACCGTTCGGATTGTGCCGCATCTATCTCTCTTCCACTCGATTGGTCGATGCGTCCGAGTAGAAAAGAGACAGCGGCAGCACACAACTTATACACCTACAGTACCTACACGTGATCTGTTTACAACTGTTTATAAAGTGAAGTGAAATGTTAATGTGGTTTTCATTGTTTATATTACAACAACAATTGCGGCAATAAAGGTAATTAATTCTTGCATATTAAAAATCTGATTAACGTATAACAAATATACAAAATATCGTATCCATACAAAATAATGATAATTCAATAAAAATGATTCCATTTTATTCATAAAAGTATGCAATCATTTCATCAATGTTTTCTTATGACGTTGTCACGTTAAACTATCGTCCGTAAACCGACTTTATTTTCTACAAGAACTTGCTTGTTACTCAATAACTCAACCTCTCTTTTTCGAATGGAGTAAGGATTGAAAGGATACGAGCACTAGGAAAGTATTAGGAAAGTTTAGCTTATCGCTCTTGTACGCGCAGCTTTTTAGGATCAAAGGGATTTTTTACAATACAAAAATCTGCTCATACCGTGACTTGAATCTGGGCAGTCCGTCAGGGAAGCTAACGACGCTGATCACTGCACCACGTACCCAGCAATTAGTTGTATTTATTTCGGTTTTAAATAATATTAATTCCCGGTTGATTTTAATAATATTAATACCAAGTAATTATTTGACTAATTTTTCTTTTAAACCTATTCTTCCCGATGGGTGACCGGACGGACCAAGCGTATATATTAGAGACCCCAATTCTCGTTCATTTTTCAAGTACTCGATACTCGAGTATTTTTCAAATTACTCGAGTAATACTAGTAATTTATAGGTAGTTTTATTTTTAAATTTAATTTGTTCATTTAAAAAAATATAAATAATCTTTAACCGTTGCGTTTCACTTCTTCTTCTTCACGAGTTTTACGTGTGGATTTTAATGTCAAGAAATATATATTTTTCAAATGTTTTGCCGTTAACTATGCTATGCGAGAATTTTTTCTGTTTCTTTTGCCAGTCAGTAGAACCCAAAGGTTCTACTTTTCTTATAAATGACTTGTTTATGTTGATGAGAGTCTGTGATGACACGAGACAGAATAAAGTATTGAAAAATAATATATACAAATTTAAATTTTCATATATCGTTGGTGCATTTGAAACTACTCGAGTATTTAAAAATTCTACTACACGATACTCGAGTAGTTGAGATGTCGAGTAATTGGAGTCACCATTTTCATCTAATGTTATTTATGCGTTTAGCAAAATATTGATTAAATTGCATCATCACATCGAAATTCGTCTGAGCGGATATTTAAGGGATGAAGCGCTCGCCTCCGCTACCCTTTTAGCATCTTCTCATTTTCCGTAGGCGCCCTCCGACCATTTCTGCCCTTTCTAAATCCATCTAAATTTTGACTGTCGGGGGTAATGAGTCTTTTGGAACGTGACCCCTGTCATAGTGCGTAGCTGGCCCGTCCTGCGAACATGTCCGAGCAATCAAAGACGTACGAATTTAATGGTTTTTGCAATATCTGTAGACTCAAATAACTTTTGAAAATGACCGTTATCCACTTTCTAAATTTAGATGCAACTATTCTTAAACAACACAGGATAGCAAAGAAAATTTGTAACCAAATGAATTCTACGAAAAAAAAGAAGTGGTTGATGTGTTTACTACCGTGCATTCACAGTTAGTTGTTTTTCTAAACGTAAGATGGTATTATAATTTACCACCCCCTGGAGCTTATAACAAGGGACTATGATTTTCTTAAATAATTTATCCTAGCTTCTTAGGTTCATTAAAAATGCAAAAAAATCACAAGTACTGCGTGTTAACACGCGCATTTTGTATGGCCGGCCCTACGAGCACGGAATTGTTTGGCGTGTAAACACGGCCCCGGCACCGAAGAGATTAACACAAACACTGATAAATTCATTTATGAAATCTTAGCTGTAGGAATATTCGTGAATTGGCTCAGCACAGAAAAGGTTGAAATCAGATGAGTGTTTTTGTTTTAGGCAACACCCAAACGGAATACAATAATTCAATTCAAAAATGAAGTACACCACTGTTTGTCACTTTTAAGGTGTTCACTGTCAATACTTGGTGGAATGGCATTATATTTATTTATTTATTTATTTATTTATTTATTTAAAAAAAAAGCAAATCATGGCATTACAGCTGACGCCAATGCGCCATGGATTTGACAAATATAAATACATGCATATATATATATACATACATACATGTAAATATATAATAAAAATTACAAATTAATTAAAAATTAATTAAAAATTAAAAATAAGATGAAAATTACAATAGTCATAAAAAACAGAGGAAAAAATATTATTAATATCACATTAGAAATTTTCAAGGCAGTCAACCGAATGAGTTCTGACAAAATCAACTTTTTTTCATAAAATATAGTATTCGTCTGAACTCACTCACATCAATATGAAATATGTCGACATCCGAAGCAATGCCGTTTAAAATTGTTAAAGCTCTTCCCAGTGACATTCCCATTGGCAGACTGGTTCTACCCCTTGGAAGAACAAACAACTCATGTTCACGATTCCTCAAAAAATTATCAGGGACATTCAATTTAACATTCTCAAGAATGGTGGAATTCTCATTTTGGCCTCGGATAAGTCGAAAGAAATATGTGGCCAGGTACATTTCTCTTCGAGTATTCAAACTGTTGAACGTGAGCATGCCTAAAAGAAAATCGGTTGGATAAAGCCATGGGTAGTATCCGTATGTCCTCAAATAGAGAATTCTCAAAAACTTCTTCTGAACCCTCTCCACCATAAGAACATATTTCACACCTCTTGGGGCCCAAACAATCGATCCACTCTCAAGCCGGCTTCGAACTAAAGAATTATACATTAGTATCAAAATTTTTACTCCTGGAAAGTCCCTTGGTAGTACGGAGGATAAAGCCCAACATTTTCAATGCTTTATTACAAGTAGTCTTAATGTGATTATTGAATGTAAGTTTGCTCTCAAATTGTACGCCAAGATCTTTAACTGATGAAATCCGCGAGAGAATTCGGCCATTCATTGAATACCGACAAAATAATACTCGTGATCCCCTTGTAAACGATAAAAGATTGCATTTATCAATATTAAAATCGAGTTTGTTACATCTTCCCATTCTATTATATTGTCTATATCAGACTGGAGACGGTGACAATCATCCAAGGTGACAACCCTTAAAAAAAGCTTCAAATCATCAGCGAATAATAAGAACTTTGAATTTTTGATGACTTTTACGATATCATTTATAAATATAGTGAACAGCATTGGCCCCAAGTTCGAGCCTTGTGGAACACCAGAATACGTGGAGAACGGTGGCGATTCAAAGAGCCCATACGTTACGTATTGTTTCCTGTTCCGAAAATAACTCGCAAAAAGCCTAACAAAGCCGTCAGACAAACCGATTAGTTGGAGTTTTTCCAAAAGTATGTCATGATCGACCCTGTCAAACGCCTTCGCGAAGTCATTGTAAGAACAGTCAACTTGTATTCCTTTATCTAGTGCCGTCGCCACGTAATCCGTGAACACCATCAAGTTTGTATCGGTTGATCTCCCGGCTCTAAATCCATGCTGTTCACCTATTATAAATGGTTCAATTCTTTTAAGTATCATGTGATGCATGATCATCTCTAAAACCTTTGCTGGCGCTGAGAGAACAGCCACTGGTCTATAATTTTCTACTGATGATTCTGCACCACTCTTAAAAATTGGCGTAATCTTAGATATTTTCCATTTTTCGGGAAAAATTCCTGATTTCATTACAAGGTTAAATATATAGGACAACGGACTCTTGATGAGGTCAATACATCCTTTTTAAAAACACGTTGGGACCCTGTCAGACCAAGTGAGCGAGTGTTTTAAGTTTCTTAACAAAATATACAATATCCGCTTCATCGATCTGCATTGCATCAATGTATTGGGCACCATCAGTCCGATTTCTCAAAACTGATTCAATATTAAGGTGTGGTATATCACTCGAGTACACAGATTTGAAATGGCCAGCAAACGCTTCTGCCACTCCATGACCCGCCACTGGATGACCCTTCCAATTCATTGACTCTACAAATCCACCATCGTTTCGTATTGACTTGATATAATTCCAAAAAATTTAGGATTTCCGCGAATGCAATCTTCCATCGTTCCCAAATATGTTCGGTAGGCTAACCGAACACTTTGTCTAAGCTTGGATCGACATTTGCTAAATTGGTCATAATCTCGAAGACTATTACTAGTCTTCCAAGCCTTATGATAAGCATGCTTCGTTTGTATGTCCCTGATAATTCCTCCAGAAAACCACCTCGGATATCGTCTTCCACTACGACATGGCAGTTTCCTTTTGAAACATTTATCAAACACATTATAAATACAATTATAAAAATGATTAACCGCCTCGTTCACATCGCGATGTTCATAGATCTCACTCCAGTCCACTTCACTCATTAAAGAGTGTAGCTTCGTGAAGTCACCATTCTCAAAATTCCACCCCCTCCACAAATTAGTGTTGTGTGGCGGTAACTTAGTGTGAGATTTGCGAGTCCTACGAATATCGAATAGAAAAACTAAAGAAGGGTGATATATATCCTCTCGCACAAGCGGGAACATACACCGTGAAATTAATAAATTATTATTACAAAAAATCTTATCCAATAGCTCATTACTGCAGTTGAAGACATCATTGTACTGAGAAAATCCAAAAACTGCACACAGAAATTCCAGGTCATTCCTGACACTGTTACCACTGCGCGCAGATCTTAGATTAAAATCACCCATCACAATGACTCTTCTTCCACTAAGTAAACTAAAATTTGACAATACCGTATCAAAATATAATTTATATACCTCCAGGGTACTTGCTGGAGGAAAATATAAAACACAAATATAGATAGTGTCTCCGGCACACGTTAGTTTAACCCAAAGATCCTCATTAGATGTCTCCAAAGCATGAAAGCGTTCAGCCTGCAACCCTTCCATATTTCTAACACCCAAAAGACAACCTCCACCCTGCCTGTGGCCTGCACCGGAGTCTCGATCCCTTCTAAATACATTGTAGTCACTACCAAAATATTCACGACTGAAAACACTGCTATTTAGCCATGTTTCCGTTAACGCTATGACATCATAGTCGTCAACCAAAACACTGCCAAAAAACTCTTTACATTTTGTCTTTAAGCCACGAACATTCTGGTAGTAAAATGATAGTTTTTTATTGATTTGCGTCAACTCGAAGGTAATCGTGGCGTTTCCATCTTTGTCACCCATTGTTTGATATATGAGTGACGTGGCCAATTTTCCGCCTTAAGAACAAGTCCCGATATTTTAGAAGGGATCCCTACTTTAAAAGACGCGTAGTCACCCTTCGACTTTAGCTTTACTACTGTGAACTTATCGGTTTTAAGCTTATTAAGATATCTTATTAAATCGTCGCTAGACGTTTCCGGATGAAATGGGTGGAAATGGTAGTAATTGACATCATTCTTAAGACTCTGAGTGATGTCATTCTTCCCTCCCAAACTTCCTCGAATAGCAACACGTCGTTTCCGTTGTACCGTCGTCCATTCTTCCACCGGCTTCGGAGTTGGTACCACTACAGGGATAGGCAGCGCTGTATCCTGGTGCTCCTCGGGACATTTCGTTGATATTTTGGTCGATATTTTGGTCGCAATCTTTTTTTCAGATGTACTGATTACTTCATTGCTCCGTTTCGCCTGTGCTCGAGTTTGAATCCGTGCTATTACCGGTAATGATGTCATTACCGGCGTTGCCGTCACTTTAGTGTCATTACGTTGAGCAATTATCGTAGACAAATTTTGGTCGGACGAAGCAGTTGCACTGACATTAAAATCACTTATGTTGTATCGTTCACTGATCACTTTTTCAATATTCTCGATTTTTTTACAAAGAGTTTTGATAAGTATACTCTGCTCACGAATAGTTTGCGTCAGGATCTCCATGTCAGTCATCGAAGAAGTTTGTGCTTGAGTCACACACGAAAGTAATATAAAACACGTCTAAGCGGTAAGGCGATCGGCGGTAGAATATAATAAAAATAATAAACATTTTTAGTACTTAATCCACATTAAATTTATTGCATCAGGACCGGATGCATTGCTAAGAAGTCCAACATTTTAAAAATAATCTATTTTTCTTACATTTTGCTTAAATTTATTTGCTAAGCTATGATACCAATTATTTGTCATACCTTATAATGATTTATTAAACTTTGTATAAATATCACTGTTTCGTTGTATTAGTAGATAATGCTCGCCATGAGTGAAACCTGTCCTGATCCAATAAATTTTATTATTATTTTTATTTTCTATTTCGTTGCTAGAATCGCAGTTTTCGCACTTATCTTCAGGAATTTCAAGTGAAAAATAAACCTTATTGAGGATTTTGACTAAAAGGGCTTGATGAATCTTTATAACCAAATTTGAATAAATTGAATTTTGTATATACATAATGATATACCTAGATCAGGACCGGTTGCGCCCTTCGAGACCATTATCAACTGATAAGAAATATAAAAATACAGCGTTATTTCTACGACAGCTAAGCAAGATTTAAAAGGTGTAGCAAACAATTGGTAATATAAATATGCAAATAAATCAAAATAAAATAAAACAAATAGAATATGATTAAAATGTTGAAGACCTCTAAGCAATACAAGCTAAAAACCAATTAAGTATGAATGATCGTTGACAAAGAAAAATATTAAATAAAAATTTATGACATATTTTTAGTACTTATTTCATATAAAACTTATTGGATCAGGACCGGTTTCGCTCATGTCGAGCATTACCAACTGAAATAGATATTTCTACAAAGATACATGAAAGTAAAATCGTGATATAACTTTTAGATTCGGCTCAATTAACCTCTCAAGGACTCACATGCCACTGACATTCGGCAACTAATTATTATATTTACAGCTTGGGTGACCAAGTGTTAAATATAAATAATATTCTCATAAAGCCAACCAGATGACACATCTATTGTAAATTTGTTTCTATGGAATAATGGGATTATGCTCAATGAACCGTCCCTCCTTTCACTCAGGCGGTTTATTTGATATCGGACCAAACACCCGTCGCACAAATATGTATTTATAAGTATACTTTTACGTGGGAACAAAGGGATGAATTATGTCCAGCTTACGTGATAGAAAAGCTAATATTAATATTTCGACTTTCACGATTGAAAATGTATTGAAAACTATGATAGGCTCGTTTAACCCGTTATATGCCGGTAGGCTTACACCGCACCGTCCAGTTTTTTTCGTTGTTTCTATTCTCCCTTTGCTGTTTTCGTTTTTTATAAAATATCATGTTACAATATTAACCCGTTGTATGCCGGTTGGTATAAGAACGGTCGTGCACCCAGGGCTGAGACTTTCATAGAAAAATAGCGACAGATTTCGGTAATACAAGGAAGCTCTCTTTGATTTGATTTGACACATTTATTTGATGTATTTCTCGAAGTGAAAGCTAATCTGTGGTATAGCCTAATAAAAATTTACTCGCTTAGTTAAAAGAAGAGCGAAATACATCAAATCAATGTATCATATTTAACAACTTATTATTACCATATAAAACTAGGATGGTGGAACAGAGAAGCAGATATATTGTGTACCTTGTCTACAACGGTATATAAGGATGAGTAATGCAGGTTTAAACATAGTTCTGGCGATGGAATAGGCTGAAATAGCTATAAAAAATTATATAAAATAATTTCTGTAGAATTAAAATACACTGTTGTTTTTTTCAAAGTATTAAGAAAAGCTTATATTATTATTTCTACTTTTATAATTGAAAACGTATTGAAACCTATGATAGGCTCGTTTAGCCCGTTATATGCCGGCAGGCTTACAAGCGGTCGTGCGCCGAGGGCCGCGATTTTCTTTGAAAAAATAGCGATTAATTTCGGTAGTACGAGGAAGCTATCTTTATCCGGTTGTTAGCCAGAACCGTATAAATGCGGTCTACAATTCCGTGACCGCAGTGCCGGCTTTAGGTAATGAGCGAATATAAACGGTCCAATATAAACCCACTAATACTTGTCAAGGTCGATAATTTTACAATTCAAAAATTTTATACACAAAACGACATCGTTTAGGATTATAGTCTTATACTAACAGTTGAAATATTTTGTATGATAATCGATTTAATATTGATTGTAAAGAGAGCTTCCATGTATTACTGAAATCCGTAGCTATTTTTTCAAAGAAAATCTCGGCCCTCGGTGCATGACCGTTTTTATACCTACCGGCATATAACGGGTTAAAATCGGTATAACATTGATTATAATGCAATCTTTGTCAATTGTAAGTATAGGGCTTTGATTGTAAGAGGTCTCACTATGTGTATGAAATCTTTTAATTGTAAATTCGTAGACCTGTTTTTTTTTTCCTACCTTTACTTTCCTGCTGTAATGTGGAGTCTCCTAGTTTCCTGGCTATTTTTATTGCTAGGGTGGAAACAGACTAAGTCTTTGTTTCCCTTTCCCGCATGTTAGCTAGCTAAGTATTGACTTTCTAATAGATTCTGTCAGCTGATGGCTTTGCGTGGGGAAAACACTTGAAAAAAACCCCTTACGAGAATGATTGTCTTAGAATCATTAAAAATCTTCAATTCTTACCAAGAATTGCTTATTATGTTAACGTAAACTTGAGGAGTTTACTTGTAGTTGTAATGGACATGCCCAGTCCCTAACTGTAACTAAATCGACGAGCCAAGCTCGTAGCTTAAGATGTATCTCTTAGGGCGTTAGTTTGGAACCTGGCAGGGCTGCTGGCTTCTTCCATACTTGCCTCCACTGTTGAAGAAATTGCTGTAGGAGAAAGGTGGGTGGAGCATAATGTTTAAGATATCGTCCTGACGAAGTTCTTAGAGGCCTTTAGTTGGTTTTTAAAATTTGATATTTTCACAGCTCGGAGAGTGAAGTGGACTGTATATATACGCTCATTTTATATATTTGGCGCTGCGCTCATGGAATTGTACCTTATATATACATTTCTGGCATATAACTGGTTGAAAGTTTCGATAATGTAACCATAATAAGTAATCGATTGCTAATTTAAAACTGGTTGTGTCGTAACAAAATCATCTTCATTCTCGTATAAAAATCAATGTGAGTATTAAGAGTATTATAAATGCGTTAAAAATCTACAGAAAACCATAAAAGCTGGAAAAAAATTGAGCTTTCGTGGAATTTTCCTGTGGTTGCATCATACATATCCATGCTGAACTGAAATAGACATGGCCGATCAGCTTAGATTCTGAAGTATGATAATTAAATGGATTTCAAATTAAACAATTTTGAGCGAGGAACCAAAGCAATATATTGTAATTTTTGTATACATATTCAAAGAATGAATAAGTTCACATTTATTTTATCAAACTACTTCGTTTGAATACATAAAAAATAACAATGCTTCTTGTTTACTGTCGCGTACCATCAAAAAAAATTACTTCGATTAATATTCTGAACTTGCCAACATTGTTAAGCTAGCAAAAAAAAACAAAGTGGTCGTGTTTACGTGGGCATTTAAAAATTAGTAAATGTTTTCCCAGTTAACTACCCCGCTAATTCCGAATGTAAAACTTTATTAAGTGTGGCCGCAAAAGCTTTTAGTTGTGCTTTTATCGATGATAATAATAATATAAAGGCTCACGATTCCAAAATAACTTACGCTAACGGGAGGCTTTCATTTGAAACTGCCAAGGCTCGTGCGTAAATTTAATCCGATCAAATAATTATTTGAAGTTTGCCTCACGGATCCAGATAACGGCGCTGCGACACGCATCTGTGGTTTTAACGGCCCGAGATGAGGTATGGAAATATTTGCATTTTTATGTGTTGATACTTTTCACTTCATAACACTTGACAATGAGCTTTTATGTTGACACTTACAATGCTGTCAAGTTTTGTTGATGATTATATTTATTAATATTTAAATTTGATAGTTAAAAAATGACAATCACGTGAAAGTATAATATTTAATATAACATATAACTATTCAAAATTTTATTTTATATTCAACACTTGAAGATATTTTTATAAGAAGTTTTATTCGCTTTCCATTGGTGAATTGCACGGGTGGGATGATTCAGATAGTTATCTTCGGTACCATCGGACATCTAATATATAAAAAATCAATTTTTGTCTGTTTGTTTGTTCGCATTTTATGCGTTGCCATAACGTTCATCCGATTGCGATAAAACTTTGTAACTTATAGCTTGCACTTGCGTGGAGGCTAGTAAAGGCATAGTAAAATCAACTTACAGTAGTAGATTAATGTTTTTTTTGAATATTTTATGCGTTGCCATACTTTTTCACTTGCGAAAAGGTTATAGGCATATTACAATTGACATTCAGCAGGTGGTGCGTCTAGACTATTGCCAAATGTCATCGATAGCGATCAATGTTTCAGTGAAATTAAATCGAAATTATTTATCTAAAATATTGTAAATCCGAAGGCACTTCAATAAACACAAACACTTTCTTTCTTTGAGTGGCATTGCAACGCTTGCCAGGTACCAGCTAGCATTGTATAAAAAAATATTTAAATTCACCAATTGTTTTTGAAAAGTGTTTGTAACCCTAGCCTTGCCATGCAGTATAAACATTATGCCATAATTACGACGTATTTGTTTCTAAGCAACGTAAAACTATTTGATTCAATACATTTTGTACTTTTCCACGAGTTTTGTTGCTAACGACCTGGGTTTTGCATTTCAGCATTTTCAAAAATTTCAATGACAAAAACAAACTTGAACTGACGCATACATAGTAAACCACATTATTCATTCATCATTTATTGTTTCGTACAAAAGATAATTTGTGAGACTGAGACCGCTACTACAGTTTCCTCAAAGATAAACGTTGAAATGTCCCGATGAGTCCCTGGATAAAATAAAAATTCAAATAACTCATCGTTCTTTAGGACAGCAATGATATCGTTTGCAACTTTCCTTCGGATTGTTTCAAGTGCGCCACTGATTTGATCTGAGCTCAAGAACGTCTGAGGTTCTTAAAAGACTTTGAAATCGGATACGAGGAGAAGTTTTAAAAGAAGAAAGAATTTTTAAGAGCGGCAAAGATGTTTGCAGTGGACTTACGACTGCCAATAAATTCCAACGGCTCAATTAGCGAGCGGAATTGGCTTAGCGAGAAAAAATCCTCAAGATTTAATCTGAAACCAACAACTGAATCACAGTTCCTGAAAGTTTTTCCCCAACCATACTAGCTGGTGATGTAAATTGTAAAACTAAATTTCTTAATATTTTTTTTGATCTGAAAATAATATCATTCATGCCATTACAGCTAACGCCAATGCGTCACGCATTTGACAGATATAATAATGATAGTATAAAAATGTAACAAAACCTAATAATTATTAAACAGAGAATGGAATACATAGTTGGTTTTTCCTACCACCACCCGTTGTGTATATGCAGCCAATGTTTCATAGCCGCTTTTTACAACGCTATCAACATAGAAAAGGGAGTTTACCCCTCACATTCATGGCCCGAGCAGATCTGCACGGGAATGATTTTGAACCATGCACTAAATGACTAAAACACCAGATACAGTGAAACCCCGATTCTACTTTTTTCAAGGAACCGTATAAAACAAACGATTAATGCGGGAAACGATGAATGCGGGAAAGTTTTACATATGAACTAAATGCCGGGACTATATAAAATGAATGCACCACGCGGGAAAACGTATAATACGAGAGCGTAAGATCGGGGTTCCACTGTAATTTGAAATGAAACAAAACACTGCCTAGCACTATAAAGAGACTTAAGTGTACAATTTTTGCTGGCAAACCATGCACTGTCTCAAATTGGCTGCTTCTCTTGTCAGGTGATATTAAAATAAGATTGTTTCTTTATATATTACATTTATGACAAAGAACATTATTCTATTTGATCTATTCTCTACAACGGTGATTTATTTTATTTAGACGGTTTATGTAAATTGTTTATTTATTCAGATTCAGCAGGTTAATTAGATGTTTCGTCAACGTGTGATCAATGTATACGGACTATTTTTGAACTCTCCATTTAGTTCATTGCTGAAAATGTCTTACTCAAAAGGCAATGCATTGATCAGCCGAATAGCTCTTGTGGCTTGTAACTCAAAATGGCATCAACAGCAGCTTTGTTTCCAGAAAAACATGTCATTTGGTAACACAGCTTATCATCTATTGAAACGAGTAAGGGTAGAAAAATTTATCTTGTGAAACACTGGAAATAATTAAAATATAATCAAAATTTTTCTACAGTCAATAGATTTCAATCAAAACCGTTTTCACCTCACCACGAGCATTTTCAACTTATACAGACTTATTTACACAAAATTAGTAATTGAAATTTGAAAATAATTTAAATAAAATCAAACAAAATATGCATTAATGATAATAAATAGTCTATTATTAATCTTATATATAAAACCGAAACGGCGTATGTATGTCTGTAATTCCCTTTTGCATTGTTGGTCATTAAGTTGCCATAAAAACGAATATGAAAGAAAATATGTTTGAATTTTTATCGGCGAAGACATTTAGTCAAAATGTAATAAATTAGTCTTCTACTGAACTTTTCCCGGCTTTCATTATTAATAATAATGTTTATTATTTACGTGAAGGTATTATTTGACAGCAAATTAGATTTTTTCCTTGAATTTGGACATTTTAATGGGCGAGAATTGTCATCAAATTAAATAAAGTTTGTGATTTTATTTTAACTCTATTTTGGATGTTAGATTTTGTGATATAATTATGTCGAATCATATAACATTAAATAATAATTGGTCGCTTAGTCCGAGCGACGCCGGGTAGCAATACTAGTATGTTATATTTGTGAGATGTCTCAACTCAAAAAAAAGCTACATACGGAATTATAAATACAAAAAAACCAATTAAGAAAGAACGGTCAAATAAATTCAAACAAATGGGTAATTTTATTAATAAAATCATTTCGCGGGCAATAATAAGTAAGCTTGCCGTTTGTTCAATGGCCAATTTTTAGAATTGTATTGGTGAGAGGGAAAAATATATACATACATCTCAGATAAATACATGTTTTTGGATATACATAAATGAATCAGTGAAAAGGTCTTTTCTTGAGTCTCATCAAGCCCCGGGGATAACGAAAATGTCGCATTTTATCTTTTATATTTAAGCATCAAAGTCTAGTTGTGTACCTTATATTTAAACACCGAACGAAGGCGTCTACTTTACACATAGTTAACTACCCTAATTAAATACGAGGAGATAAACATTTCGAAGCCTCACTAAGGGCTGCTTTGCTTACTTTATGAGTATTTTATCATAATTTGATTAAAAGCCTTGGATCCTTGGTTTATGACCAAAAACTCTGTTCACAACTTCTGCAAATGAAACAAACATTACTTCGCTAAATCCAAAGAGTAGATGTGTACGCGAAGGGACTAACATGCGCTCTTGGTTACCATATTACCACGCTTCAATAAATAAAACCATGTATACTTTCAATGGATTTGGCTGTAATTTCGTGGAAGTTCATTATAATATAAAGCTTAAAATAAGTTTGATTATTTCACGTAATGTGCTACTAACGTCGACACGTGTTCGCCTCTTTCAGAGGCATCTTCGGTCTTCCTATCGCAAAATTTGCTTAAGTAATGAAGCAAGAATGATTTTAATATTTTAAAATGATTGAATTACAAAATGGGGTTTGGAAATTTTCCTTTTTACGGGAAGCAAGGAAGGGGTTGTAGAATCAAAACAAACCAAACAAATAATCATAAATCAAATAATCAATAATAAAGACGTAAGCATTACAAAATATTAACTAATGAGATGCAACCAATCAGATAGGTTTGGGTTAAATCTTGTAATGGAAATAATATGAGCATTTGCGAGCAACCTGTCCTAATAAGATTATTATTTTATAATACTTCTTTTTTGTTAAGAGTTGTATTTATTTATAAAAATTATAAACTATTCATTTTTAAACCCTTTTTATTTACTCTATTCTATAACCCCCCTTCTTGCTTCCCGTAAAAATGAAAAATTCCAAACTCCATTTTGTAATTCAATCATTTTAAAATATTAGAATCAATCTTGTTTCATTACTTAAGCAAACTTTAAGATAGTCAGTCCGAAGATGCATCTGAAAGAGGCGAAACACGTGTCACAGTTAGTAGCACCATACGTGGAATAATCAAAGTTATTTTTAATTTTATATTAAAACCATGTATGTATATTTATATACATTTTTTTAGGTCCTTGTCCGCTTGTGGTACATAAGACCTACGTATATAGCATTGGTTCTCACGTGAAATTGTGCTGTGGCCACATTGTATGTAAATATAAACGGTCGTATAGGATTTTCTGTTGGCCGCACCAAAGTTTTGTTTGCCAATTCACTACTGGTATTAATTGCATTGAATACCATTTTGATGTACACTTATTGATGCACAATACAGTGCGAGATACGAGTTTAATTCGTTCCGTAACTTTGCTCGTATCTCAAAGCAATTTTCAACAATGAAATCAATTGAAATGTCATTTATCCGTTACAGCCCCCAAAATGTGGAGCAGTTGTAGATTGCCATCTATGTCTTACGTATGTGATTTGTCAGTTGTGTAAAAGAGATGGAGCGCAGTATGTTTTAAATAGTAGGTCCACAGCGTTTGACAGTCGAAGTAGAATCCAATACTGACACAGATATACAAATACGGATTTTCCACCAATACATCCATATGTAGCCTTTCCACACATACGCAAAGCGCACACAAATACCCGGCCGTTCCATGTATTTAAAAGCAAAACTTCGCTCACTCGACGGCGATCATTCTCGCTTCGACTCTCGCGGTGCGAACACCTCTCTGAGCCGAAATCCGATCTTCTAAACTGCCAGTGTTTTGGGACTGGTGAGCTGTTTTTTTTTTAAACAGCTCACCAGACCGAACCCAGATACTATCATCATCATCATCCGACCGTCATCATCATCATCCGACAGTTATAATCATCATCCGACCGTTTTCATCAACACCAAGACACCGAGCGACCACATGAACCAGACATATCAGATGACCGCCCAGCAGCCGGGACTTCTGCCGATGGACACCTTGTCTTTCATGATGCACAAGTGAGCACCACTCCGCATGGATTACTGACTGCCGCGGTTGCCTGTTTTGGCTGCCTTCACTCACCCGATCATCAACCCGATAACATCATCATCATCCGACCATCATCAATATCAGACAACTATCATCATCATTCGACCGCCAGCAACCTCGACCGAAGCAACATCTCCACCCTCACATCTTCACCACGACACCAAGCCTTCCGGTAGCTGTAGATGCCAGCTAACGCCAGCCGAAGCAAGCGCCGCAACGGCTGCACAGATTTTAAAGGAACATTAACCCTTACAGATGAAAGGAATTAGGCTAACGCCCAAGTCCCTATAATAGTTACCAACATAAAAGTCATAAAAAAATTCACTCGACGGCTGGTATCTCAAATAAATCGTATTTTAGGGAACTCATATCTCGAGGTACCACTGTATATTTAAAATAAAATCAAACGCAGTCATGTTTTAGTACTAAGCTATTGCAAATACGACATGAAAATTCCTTTTCTGGGAAGCTGTTGACAGCAATCGTTTAGATCGCGATGCTTCCATTGAGCGATATAGCTCCATGCATGTCATTCAAGCTCAAAATTTATATGAATGATAGTGAACCTGTTTCAAAGAAAATTAATTATCAAAACATCAAACGCTCAAACGTTAAATACTCATCATTTATCGCTTGTCAAATTTATCAAGGCAGGTAAGTGCTGCGGCCGATCATTTCCGCTTTGAGCTATGGGGCTAGAGACTCCAATAACTTGACATCTTAATATTCGAATATCAAATAGTAAAATTTTAAAATACTCGAGTGGCTTCAGATGTACCAAAATATATGTTATTAATTAAAATTTGTGTACATAAATAGATGACACATAACTAAATAAAAAAGCTTATCTAATTGATTATGGCATAGCATCTATTAGGCGGCAAATCATAAGATTGTTTTTTTTTTTTTTTTAAATATTTTGTCTATTGTCATCATAAACTTGTCATTGATAAGATATGTAAGTCAACATAACCCAAAGCAAAAGTATGAAAAGAAATTTTTGCATAGCATAGTCAACGGCAAAACCATTTAAAACAATACATTACCTGACAGTAAAATCCACGCGAAAGACTCAAAACGTAAAACGCAACGGTTAAACATAATATAATTATTTTTTAAGTAAGTAAAGGGTATTTCAATAGGGGCGCTCAAAATATGTTACTTTGTCCTGCTGAGTAGATTATTCATTGTTTAGTGGCCAAATTTGAGTTAGCCAGTTTGATAAATAATCGGCCAACACCTACCTGTACGTCATCAAAATACAATATCTGGTGAAAACATTGCTGCTGTGTGTGAAAGTGTACAGGAAAACCCAAGGCAGCTTATTTCTCGTTGTTCACAAGAACTTGGCTTTTCTGCGACTTCAACTTGGCGAATTTTGAATCGGGTCTTATGTCTGCACCCGTATAAAATCCAACTAACCAAGGAACTTCAGGTAAACGACCGCAGACAACGCCTGATTGGGTTCTGGAGCAGTTGGAAGTTTACCCAAATTTGTCAAAAAAGTCAACTTTAGCGACATGGCCCATTTTATAATGAATGGATATTGGCAGACATTTGATGCTATATTCCATATTTAATGCCGTAAAATATACTTACAAATGAAATTAAAATTTAGTCGAAATCTCACAAACAACTTGTTTTATTTACATTTCAAAACTAAGCGTCCTTATAAAAAGACCTTTAAATAAAATTTGAAAATAAATCTTCATTTATAAATTAAACGAGTATTACTCGAGTATCTTTCAAAAAACTCGAGTAATAATGTTGTCGAAAAATACTATATTGTACATATATAAACATTTAAATACGAGAATTTATTTAATATTAATGTACCCAAAATAGCCTTTAGTTCCGCAACATATTCTCTGAAACCCTTCGATTTGTTACTATTATCCAAATCAACAATGAATTGCCGATTTGCTGATAAAAATCGACAGTAGTATTGAAAACCACCAAACTTTTATACGTGTTCGTATTAAAATAGTTCAATAATAGTAAAACGGTCTGCGTTTTATTCCCAAACAAGCATGGCTTGATGTAACGTGATTTTTATTTTGCGAAATAAAATGTCGAATCATTCGCCCTGTTACTGGAAACAAGTGTTCATTATTTCGGTTGCTACGCAAACGCAGACTCTTTATTCCGTGTATTTCAAATTGGTATGAATACATACATGTCCGTGCTTGCGATTATATTAAATAGCTTTTTAAAATTCCAAGTTTACATTTAGGTTACATAAAAAGTGTTAATGTTTTAAAATGCTATCTGCGATTCAATCAAGCGACCATAATAAAAAATGGTTGTCTGTAAAGTCGGTTTACGGGCGATAGTTTAACGTGACAACGTCATAAGAAAAAATTGATGAAATGATTGCATACTTTTATGAATAAAATGGAATCATTTTTATTGAATTATCATTATTTTGTATGGATACGATATTTTGTATATTTGTTATACGTTAATCAGATTTTTAATATGCAAGAATTAATTACCTTTATTGCCGCAATTGTTGTTGTAATATAAACAATGAAAACCACATTAACATTTCACTTCACTGTATAAACAGTTGTAAACAGATCACGTGTAGGTACTGTATGTGTATAAGTCGTGTGCTGCCGCTGTCTCTTTTCTACTCGGACGCATCGACCAATCGAGTGGAAGAAAGATAGATGCGGCACAATGCGAACGGTAGGCCGATCGTGCCTCTCTATCGCTTATCCGCGCTCTCGCTCGCACGCTTGCCTTCGGCGTAACGCGACAAACGGGATAATGAGTCATGTTTTTTCGTGCGTGCAGCGGGCGTTCATCGATTTATAAGACGTTGTCACGTCAAAAAGAATCTTAAATCATTTAAAATTGCCTTTCCGGTGGGTAAGACAGATGACCACCACTGTCACTTTATCTTAAATATCAATCATAATATAAGTGATGCAATGTGTAAACTTTTGGTATTCTTAAATCATTATTTTTTACACCCTTTGCAGAAAAATTTGATCATTTTCGACTATTTTCGTCGCAAGAAAATAAGTCGGATTATTATTGGCTGAAAACCAAAAATTGCCAGGGTTCAAACTTTACTGCCCATACGCGATAAGATAACGTTATTATATCTCGAACGCGCCACTTTAAAACGTACGTTTCAAATCAAATGAATGCTTTTTATATTTAAAGATGTGGATAAGCGCTTGTCTTCATTGTTTTGATAGTACCAGTCTGTAATGAACATGAGCGTGATCAGGTTATCTCTTTCATGCATGACGTAAAATATGAAACATGGTTGTGGGAAAACTATCGATTTTTATATATTAATATATATTTTTAGAAAAATACAAAGAGATACGTTAAAGCATAATATAACAGTTTTTTAATGCAATCTATAAAGCCCATAAAGATCATAGAAAAATAAATAATTCAATCGATTTAAATTTAATAAAACATTAATTGAAATGGCAGAAAAATTATAGGATGATGAGTGACAGTTGGCATACAAATTCTTTTGATAAAAATAAGACTTTATGCTACGATGCAAACTAAATTAATTGCTGAACTTAGCGATCTCATTTCATTGATGCAAGGTATGTGCAAATAGACTCTGTCGTAGCAAGGAGCTTTTTGATTCGATTCCATTAGAGTGGCATTAAAAGCCCACTGAAAAGGCATTTGAGATACTTCGCTAAGTCAATTTAACTACGTCATTCAAGAGTGCATGGATAGGCATTTAAATTTTAAGCACCAGGTGGATCTTCTGCTGTTTCAATCTATTCTGAATGAAGCTTATTTAGAGCTTACAGAATCAACAAAATAGCTTAATTATTTTGGAATGACGACATGCTATCACTGGCAGTAGTTATCACTCAATACGATGAGAAAAATAACAATGTACTTTAATACTACAGAAATTATTTTATATATCTGTTGATAGCTATTTCGGCTTACGCCGTCGTCAAAACTATTTTTAGAAGTGCATTAGACCATGTATGTACATATATGTTACAGTGAAACTGTATTCTCAGTGAAAATGTATCAAATAATAGATTTGTATGACAACATGATATCACTGGTCACGATCATTGAAAATATTCGCTCAAGTCGATGATTTGCCGGCCTAAAATTTTGGTTTGCTTCAATGAAACAAAATCAGCAAGTACCTAGCCCCGTTCATAAAAAGATAACCAAAGACAAAACACAGACAAACAAAGGGCTGAAGATAGTCGGTCAAATTTGATTTCAATAACAACTTGGAGAAGAATATATCTTCACTGACAATACAGTTTCACTGTAACATATATATACCGTTTAGACAGGGTAATCTGGGTTTTTTACTTAGTGGGAATTAACATAAATGAGTATTGTATCAAGTTGATTTATTTAAGTTGGCTTAAGAAGTGGTGACGCGTTAATGGTAATTTGCTCGTTAAGAATGTCATTGGATTGATTATACATAATAATTTATAGTTGTTCCAATGCACTTAACTTAAGGCCCTTATCACAAAAATGTAAACAAATCGTGACTGAATGTATGTCATGTGATTCTGTTTTTTATGATTATTAACTTTTATTATATTTTATTAATATTTTTTTTTTTAATTTTTTTAATAATAAAAAAATATTTGACATTACAGCTTACGCCAATGCGCCAAATATTCTTAATCGTGAAAGTCATACGAGATTAACTCGATGATAAATAATGAATCAGTTGTGCACAAAATCAACGATAAATAACATACACCCAGCCCAAGATAACTTTTTTCAATTGAAAAAATCTGACCTTAAAAAGACCAATATAATTAATAAATAAATAAAGACAAATAGGTTATATCTGATTTAAAATTAAAAAGCAATAAAAAAATCAAAATCATATAACCATCATGCTTACATTATTATATATAATTAATTATATGTAAATAAAATTGAGCCCAATAAAATGAATTAACACAGATTCTTTGTTAGAACAAAAGTTGAAAAAGCGAATAACCGCGTTTGAAAATTGATCGTGTGTGTCAAATATTACTATACGAAAAACATTTCCCGGTCTAATTGGAAATTATCAAATTCATTTTGTACTTTACTCGCAAAATAGCGTCATGGCTTTGTAATTTGCTTCGGCAATATTTTCCATAATATTTTCGTACGGTATTTTATAAACAATACCATATATCAAAAAGCTTAGGTATTTTCATATACACATACGATAGATTTAAAAGTTCGAAATGAATATGCTATCCAAAACGGAGGTCTAGGATTTTTTTAAATAGCTGACCGAAAAAAAACTATTTATTGTTTTAATTTAGAAAATTAATATGATTAAAAAATTTGTTTTATGGAAGTGATGCAAAACCTTATTGGCAGAAGGGCCTGCTTATCAATTTACAGTTTGCGCGAGGGCCACACGGGTAAAAGTGATTAAACTATCGTTATTTTTACCATAAATTAAATTGAAAACATTATTATTTTATACTGTTATTCCATCGCCCGCGTTAAAAAGTTATGAAGAAAGAAAGGTGATTGATATTTGTCATATTGGGCCACATAAAATATCATTCCGGGCCCCAGGTTGTGCACCAGTGTTTACTTTTAATCCTTGGTGCAAAAACATTAAAAATTAATTACACATCTTTGTACTTATTCCACAAATAATTTATGGACCGAAAATAAGTTGGAAATGCATGCGATGGGTGAAACCAGTCCTTACCTTACTAATTTAATTGTTGAATATGCACAAAAAATGTGGTTTTATTTCGAATAAAGATTTGGCAGAGATCTACTTTGACAAAATCAACACAATTACTTAATATAAAATTTAAAATAACTTTGATTATTCCACGTATTGTGCTACTTACTGTCACACGTGTTTCACCTCATTCAGAGGCATCTTGAGACTTACTATCACAAAGTTTGCTTAAATAATTACTAAAAAGAAAATTTTATATTAAAATGAACTTCCACTTTTACCGCCGAAATCATCGAAAACAATTACTTAAGTTCATATTATATGAGTGCTAAGTCGGTCTCTGTGGTCTAGTGGCAAGAGCTTTGTCCTAGCGATCAGGGGGCCCGGGTTCGATTCCCGGCAGAGTCAGATTTTTTCAATTGAAAAAAGTTATCTTGGGCTGGGTGTATGTTATTTATCGTTGATTTTGTGCACAACTGATTCATAATTTATCATCGAGTTAATCTCATATGACTTTCACAATTAAGAATATTTGGCGCATTGGCGTAAGCTAATATGCCAATTATTTTATAAAATAAAAAATAAATAAATTAAATAACAACGCATTTTTGAAGTAAAATAATTCATCACTTTTAAGGTGTTCACTGCGAAATGTACATATATAAATGGCTCCGATTTTACGTTTTTCAAGGGACCGTATAAAACAAACAATTTATGCAGGAAACGATTAATGCGGGAAAGTTTTATATATGAACTAAATTCCGGGACTATAGAAAATGAACGCAGCACGCGGGGAAACGTATAATGCGAGAAAGTAAGATCGAGGTTCCACTTTATTTCCATTTATAGACTTTGTGCAAAGCTACTTAACTTGACTACGAAGGATATTGGGCATCCAGACGATGTTTATTGTATTTTATTATAAGCAGTGTAGTAGAGCCAGGTCGGGGACCAGGTTGGTGACCTAGCTCCTGAAGATAAGCCAGCCCTGCCATGAGCCAGTCCTTTTGAAGGACTTAAATATATTCAAAATATTGTTATTAGTAAAATTTAAAATCATTACATCAAAATTGATCTACCTAAAGAAAAAAAATGGAGAAGAAATCAACGAACGACCTGGTACTTATTTATTTACTACTACACCACTGATTATAAGTATTCTAACCTATTCCAACCATTCGTTCTTCAATCTCAGATTTAATTTAATATTTACATTATTACATAATACGTAATCGTTGTTAGAATGAAGCTACCTGACTGATTTTACACTTAGCAGTAGTTCATATCTTATATTTATATAAAACCGAAACGGGGGATGTATGTCTGTAATTCCGTTTTGCATTGTTGTTGCAAGTTCAAACAAACGAATTGACTTCGCTCGCAAAAGTTTCGACGGTAAATTTGTTTCATTATGAATGTGTGTAGACACTCCAATTACTCGAGTATCGAGTAGTACATATATAAAACCGAAACGGCGTATGTATGTCTGTGGGTCTGTAATTCCCTTTTGCATTGTTGGTCATTAAGTTGCCATAAAAACGAATATGAAAGAAAATATGTTTGATTTTTTTATCGGCGAAGACATTTAGTCAAAATGTTATAAATTAGTCTTCTACTGAACTTTTCCCGGCTTTTATTAATATAACAATGTTTTTATTTACGTGAAGGTATTATTTGACATTTCTTTGACAGCAAATTAGATTTTTTCCTTTGGACATTTTAATGGGGCTGTCAATATATGAAAGGGGCTGTGAAATGTCAATGCCAGTCTGAAATATTCATTTTAATTCCATTTTAATTGACCTAGACTTTTGAATTTTGAAAAAAGTTGTTTCAACTTGGCACGTCTGTATTTACGCGCCGAGCTGAACATAACCCCAAAATGGTCTGAGCGAAGCCGGGTTCGAATACTAGTATTATATATATGAAACCTATATACATACATATTTAAATGAAACTATAAATGTACACTGGTGTACTTGGAAATGGCATTATAATAAAAATTATAACAAATTTTTAGTACTTTTCCCACGTTAGATTCATTACGATCAGGACCGGTTTCACTCATCACGACCATCATCAACCGATGATAATGCTCGACCATTGTTACAATTTCAAGTAAAATAATTCGTTTATTACGACAATAAAACATCACGAACATATTGCTACGAGCTACGACGCTACCAACGTGGAATATTTATTACTATACACGCCTGCGTAGAGGCTCGGTCTACGGGTCTACGCTATCTCGACCCAATTAAAACGATACTCGAGCCGACTTGGTGACGTGTCAAAAGATTAAGTTATACATTGATCTACTTTGCAGGCGGCGCTTGCCTCGAAGTGTGCCTCCCGTTTTGTAAAATTAATATTTATCGTGTAGGATGGTCGCCCACGATAATAGCACGCTGCGTACGTGAAGTCGCGGCAAACATTGTCATGGGGAATAATACGCGAGCTTAAACATGAAAATTTCACTGTTCAAATTTACGGTCAAAACAAAATGAGCTTTGAAAGTTTTCACGTGTTTTGACGAACACGTGAAACGAAACGAATAAAACGTAATAAATTGATTGAATTATTTTTATCAAGAAATGTTATAAATAACAAGCTGGTAAGCAAGCCCAAGCAAGCGTTGCAATGTCACTCAAAGAAAGAAAGTGTATGTTTTAATTGTGTTTATTGAAATGTTTTCGTATGCACGATAATTTTTCTGTCTGGTGTGTATGCAACTAATTAAAAAGGTTTTCCAAGGCGTGAGCAGGCCACATACAGATGTATATGTAAAAAGCATGGATTTTCCAAATTCAGTCCACACACTTACTCACATTGATGATAATAATGTACGATAAAATTGCGAATGACATGTGCCGTTTGCTGTTTGCCTTTTTGTTTATGGCATGACAAACGCGCCACCTGCTGTAAGTTAATTATACTATACCTTAGCGCAAGTGCAACAATAAGTTGTCAAAGTTAACGATATTTCAGCGCATAAAATATGAATAAACATCTATTTTTGTATAAAATACCTACTATAAGTTGATTTTACTATGCCTTTAACCTTTGCACAAATGCAAGCAAAACGTTTACAAAGTTTTATCGCAATCGGATGAACAGAACAAACACCATTGATTTTTATATAATAGATTAGATCTCAATTTAATAGTTTGCCAATTTAAAGTGCTTAGATCTTTAAGATCATTACTTCTCAGCAAGAGTTGTGTAAAAATATGCTTAAAATAAGTAATTTGAAATATTTTTACTTGCTCATTGTAACAAGGGAATTTTTATTCATCGAAACTTCAAATGCTCATATCTCAAAACCGCGCCAAAAGCAGTTAGAACCTTTTGAAAGAAAGGTGTCGTACTGTCAAATTTATCGTTGCCAATATATGGATTGTATGCGATAAAAAATTTCATATATATTTAAAATATAATATTTGGCGTGCTATGTCTTAAAAAAGAATTCACGATCTGTAATACATCACATCTCATTATTATTCATTTTCAAATCAAATATACTGAAGCGACGAAAAAATCGCAAAGTTTCCGAGGCGTGAACCAATTGATCCCCTGTAATCCGGCCATATTGCTATTTTTTCCTCCATCGGCGCTGTAACAATATATTTCTCTGGTTTCCTCATAATTAGGTATCGGAAAATTCTGATCACAGAGAATTCAATAAATCAGCGGGGATTAGCAGGTATTAGCGAAGATTTTCCGTACGGCATTTGGGTTTTCCATTTTCTTCCATTATTACGTATTTGGGTTTGTACGTGGAAAAGAAATCCAATGTAGCGTTATAGCGGATTTAGTGGAAAAAAACATTGCTTTTTTATAGCATCGGTAAAATTAATTAATCAACCGACAAATATAAAACGATGTTAGTAAGCCAACAGAAGAGTTTTTATATGATTTAACCAGACTCCGACTCCAGCATTTACCAAAACCACGACTCCGACTCTAACATTGACCAAAAACACGACTCCGACTCAGACTAAAAAAGTTTAATATCGACACTTTTTTTGCCTAATCCGGCCAATAGCCAAATTTGACATATTATATGCAAAGATTAGAAGTTAAAACTTTTCAAAACTTCCAACTCCAAGTATGACTCCGGCCAAATCGCCGCGACGACTCCGACTCCGACTCCATAGCCCTCGACTTAACAGAAACGATAAATGATAATAAATTGTATTCCTTCTTTCATTAATGTAAATGGCCGTACATGTACGTCCAAGTATTCTGTCATCTATAATCTATTGCTATTCTCATATTTTTATTTTTAACCAAAGGAAAACAATGAATTGAAAAACCTTCAAAAGTTTACCGATATTTCGTAGTTTCCTGAAGACTGTGAAAATCAGATTCGTCATTTCTTAATGGCCCTTTAAACATTTAACGAAAATGGCAGAATACATAGATCAAGATTGCACTGGAATGTAAATTATAGAATCAGCCTATCAAAAAAATGTGTAGAATCTGTATCCACTCTCGATGTAAATCTTATGGACTCATAATGAAGGAAATGTCCAGACCATGTCATACATTGAAACTAGAGATATCAATCAGTGATTTTTGGAAGTTACATTTTTCTTATTACATGTTTGAAATAAGTAAAGGAGTTTTTTTAAAAAGGTTAATATTTGGTATAACATCTGTGGCCATATAAATATAATACTATTGAGTGTAAAAATCCATTTCACTGCGATGCGCTTCCTGGAATCACCGTCAATAGAGAACCACATGTTGACAGATGAATGCAATAAAGATCGAACATGATCGATGCAGCTGTCGAACGGAAATGTCTGGTGGCCGCAGCAAATTTTTGTGTCGAGTCTTTTTTATCAAAAAGACCTAAATATGAATGTTTTTGCTAACTTACAATTCTTGATGCACATTACAAAGCATACGAAATATTCAATTTTCAGTGTTATTGTTGACAAATTAACTTGTTGAAACATATTTTTATTAAATATCAATAATAACTATGAAGCTGTTCTGTTGGTAGCCGCAGTAAAATCTTCTGGTGGCCGCACATGAGAACCACTGTTTTAGATAATTAGTTGAAAGTAATATTTAATTATTTGAATAGTTTTTTAGAATTCGCGTTCTAAAATTACGAAAGAAATATCAATTCTTTCAATAAGTAATAATATTCTTCTCAGATTTACGGATAAGAAAACTCACCACTCACCTCACGATTAATTGATTTTTATCTAAAATACTTTAGTCGTTGAGTGCTCTTTGAACTTGTCGACTGGATATCCACATATTAGAGTCCTGCAATGTAAAATTTTAAATTAATTGTGAAAGCATTTATTGAATTATTATTCAATCGTGCGTATGGCTTTGCTGCATTCATAGACTCACCACTAGAGACTCCAATTCGAGTATCGAGTACTCGATACTCGAGTATACTCGTCCATTTTTCAAGTACTCGATACTCGAGTATTTTGAAAAATACTCGAGTAATACTTGTTTTAGTAATAATCGTCGAAGTTTTTTCTACTGCAAGAATTATAAAGACAAACATCAAACCAATTTAAAATTTGGGTGGCTTAATTCTCTATTATTGTTGAAATATATGTTGCATAAATGGAAATAAATGTATTAGTAATATTCAATAAGTTTCTTTAATTATTTGTCATTTATAAATATACACAAATTCGAATTAAAAATATATATTTTCGTACATTTGAAACTACTCGAGTATACTCGAGTACTCGAGTATTTTGAAATTTTACTACTCGATACTCGAGTAGTTGAAAAGTCGAGTAATTGGAGTCTCTACTCACCACTAACCCTTATCGGTTCTCAAAAACAAAATTAAGAGAAGTTTTCTTATTTTCTCTATCACATCTATCTATATTGTCTACTTTTATTAATGAAAAAGGTTAAGCGACTTATGTTAAACTGATAACCTCTAAAGAAAATCTATTTTCCCACTGATAAAATATTTGTCACCCTGGAAACCTTTCAAGGGTTGGCTTTGCACACACGTCTCCAAAAAAGGTAGCAATATCAATTCAGTATCGTCCCTGCAGCATTTAAATAAAGAAATATATCTTATTTAGGACTTCAACTTATTGTGCCTGATGGAATTACAATATCAACTTTAGATCGATTGAATTTTGTATCAAATAATCATACAAAATAAAATAAAATTCAGTAATTTACTTTTGTTTTTATATATAAACAATACAAACTGTTTGAAAATTTTCAGTTCTAGTTCATTCGTACTCTTGAAATGCACGAAGATGACGAATAGCGAAACCCTTATCGTAAATAACAAAACTCATGAAAAAGTACAAAATTGGAAATAAATCTAATCTGAAAATTGTATTTTACCAACAAGCAGTGGTCAACGTCGTTAGCTATCGTGTCAGACCACGCGGGTTCGATTCCAGGTACAAGAAATTTTTTTTAGTCGATAAATCGATTCTGCTCAGAGGCAATGGGTGTTTGTGTTGATAAAAATCCCTTCCCACCTTTCCGATCTAAAAAAACGATGCATAGTGACAACGATTAGCTAACCACTAGTCACATCTTGGTCTTCGTATTCTTTCCATCCCTGCTCTCTTCGTCAACAAAAGGTTGAGCAACTGAGTAACAAGCAGATTTCGTAGAAAAAATATATTGAGGCCAACAACGTGAGCAGTCCATATGCTCCACGTTGGAAGCGGACATGATCAAAAAGGTGAAATATTTTATCTTGTTATAAAAATAATTCACTTTCAAGTTCCTCTTTCTTCTTCTTATTTTAAATAAGTCAAGCAGTTCTCGTAGAAACAAATATATATGTTAGAGGTCTGCACGGCCCGTGATTTGAAAACTCTACCCAGCCTTAGCCCGAAAATCTCCGATCTGACCCGACCCGAGCCAGCGCTCTTCTTGAACATCTTACCTGAACCTGACCCGAGCCCGACAGTTAATCAACTTTTCAACAAAATTTTGTCAACATTTAAAATAATTTAATATCAACCCATCAAATTATAATATATATACATATGTAATTTAGATATACAATAATGGCGAATACATCCAAAATTATCGGATTTGTTTTATTTTTTTGTACCCAAGACCGAGCCGTCCCGGGCCCGATCTCAAACCTTTGTTATCCGGCCCGCGGGCTTACCCGAGGTCGTGCAGACCTCTAATATATGTTGAGATAAATTCCATGAGGAGGCCATATGCTCCAAGCTGTGAACGGAAATGTTAAGAAAAAAAAGGACATTACTTTTGCCAGGCTGAGGGTGAAACAGTCGACCACCACTGCTACTTTATCTTAAATATATATCTTTTACACAAAGTGTAAACTTTTGGTATTCTTAAATCATTACTTTTTACATCTTTTGCAGTAAAAAAATATGATTTTTATTGACTAGTTTCGTCGCAATTAAATAAAAAAGAAAATAATTCGTATTATTATTAGCCGAAAACCATTTATATTGTCGCCACCAATTTCCAAGATTAAAATTTCACAGCCGATACGCGATAAGATAACGTTATCTTATCTCAAACACGCTTCTTTCAACGAACATTCCAAATCAAATGGATGCTTTTTAGACAAAAAAAAAGGTGTAAATAAGAAGTCGCATGGCCAGTCTAGAATAAACAAGAACACGATCAGGTTGTCTCATTCATGTGCGACTTAAAATATGAAGAATTATGGGAAAATTATCGATTTTTTCAAGGACCGTCTTTCAAAGATTAGCAGTATAAATTAAGGCTTCGATTTAATTCAAAGAGTCTTATTAGTTATACATTATTTGTGGTAGCCTGCCCGTCAATTCATCGGTGTAATATTTTCCCTCGACAATTTGTTTACTGTAACACTTTTTTTCAGCGCCGCAGCAAATTCGCCCCTTTGTTCATAAATAATTGAAGTGTGCATAAATTTTTACGGCTATTTTTCTCATAAATTTCTCCCATAATAGTCGCGCCAACATTTCCGACAATCTCTTTATACGAAAAGGGTTTTCCTGTGTCGGGAAAAAATAAACAAATTTAGGGTTTCTTTGTTATACGACTGGCAACGGAAATAATTTATGATTTTTTAAACGGAAAACACAGCGCAGTTTCAAATCTGATTTGTGGAAAATCGTTTTTTTTTATCTGATGAAATCAGGGTTTTGGTAAATATTTTTTTTTTGGGAAATGTAGTCGCCAAAAAGGTCTTGAAATATCCACCGAATTAGAGACTCCAATTCGCGTCACGAATACTCGTCCAAGTTTCGATACTTGAGTATTTTGAGAAGTATTCGAGTAATACTCGTAATTTATAAATAAGAATTTGCTTCCAAATTTTATTTATTTATTTAAAAAAATCATCTGCACAATTTATAACCGTTGCGCTTAACCTAGTCTTACGTGTGGATCTTACTGTCATATATATATACTAGTATTGCTACGCGGCTTCGCTCGGACTAAGCGACAAAAAATATTTAATGTTATATCATTCCCAAAGAATTACAGACACACAGACATACATGCATACGCCGTTTCGGTTTTATTTATAAGATTTTGCCGTTGACTATGGCTATGCAAGAATTTATTTTGTAAATTTCGCTTTGGGTTCTGCTGAATTATCTTATGAATGAAAAGAGACCAATTAACATATTGAAAAATAATCTTTTGATATGCCAATTAATGGATGCAGTTGTGGCAAAAATAAATGTTTGATAAATTGAAATAAATGAAATAACCTTATTTAATTATTTATCATCTCTTTACAACAAAAAATTGAATTAACAATATAAATGTTGATACATGTGAAACTAATTAAGTATTTCGACTGAGAGTGCTTGATGGAATTTCAATATCAAATTTTAATTTTTTGAATTTTGTACTTTTCCATGAGTTTTGTCGCTAACGACCCGGGTTTCGCCTTTCGGCATCTTCAGGCATTCCAAGTGCACGGATGTACTTGAACTGACCTTGTGAAACTATTTACTCGAGTATTTAAAAAACTTTACTCGATACTTAAGATATCGAGTAATTGAAGTGTCTAAACCGAATTGGCGATAATTATTTGAAAATCTAAATCTTAAATACACCGTTACCTTTGACTAACTCAAATGATCACATATGTTTGTAGAATTGTTAAATTATGGTTAAAGTAATAATAAATATGTATTGTGTACGTTATATTTAAATTTTACAATGTTGTTTGTTTTAAGGATCCTACTCAAAGCAGTAAAAAACACGACCGTCACACCTTTTGCCAAGCACCATTGCAACAATAAATCTGAAGATGCCCTTGAAAGAGGCGAAACACGTGTCACGAATAGTTGCCCAATACTTTTTTTAAATTATATACTTTTGTAAAAGTTTATTGGAAAAAAATATAATTCATGGCATTACAGCTGATACCAATGCGTCATACATTTCACATATGTAAACATTGTAAATAACAAAACATAAAAAATATATTATTAAGAGAATGGCATAAAAAAAACATTTACATATAAATCATCAGAGTAAAAAGAAGTTAAGCACCAAGCTCACTACTGAAAATGTACATCTCAATTGGCAGTGCATTGATCAGCCGACTAATCCTTGTGACTGGTGACTTAAATGACCCACACTTACGACCACGTAGGTAAAAACTGTATTGCTCCATCGCGAGAGCTTTTGTTTCTGAGGTTGGTTCAGTTCTGACGATCGCGTTTTGATGAAAAAATCTTATACTATACTAGCTGGTACCCGGCAAACGTTGCAATGCCACTCAAATAATGAGAGTGTTTGTGTTTAATGAAGTGCTTTCAGATGCACACTATTTGAGATAGATTATTTCGATTTAATTTCACTAACATTGATCGTTATCGATGACATTTACCGTTTGACTTTTGCTGTTTGTCTTTTGCCGATTGTCTTCTTGCGCCACCTACTGTAAATGCAGCAATAAGTCACTTTTAAGGTGTTCACTGTCAATACTTGGTGGATAGGCATTATAATAAAAATAATAAAACATTTTTAGTACTTTTTCCACATGAGATTTATTTCATCAGGACCGGTTTCGCTCATGGCGAGCATTATCAACTGATCAAACATATAAATAAGAGAATCATTTTTAATAATCATAATGACGGCGAATTGTAATAGTGTTAAACCTCACAAGGAGTTCGTATGCTCTACATCAGGCATGGGCAACTTTTCCTAGGCCTGGGGCCAAATTATTATTCTGTCTCTTAGTCAAGGGCCGGACCAAATAATTCAACATTTTAAAGTAATATTTAATTCAATAAAACACATTGCTACTTCTTATTTTTTTATTTATACAATGAACGATATAATATTAATATAATATACTGATTACAAAATATTGTGTGAGATTAGCCTTGTACTTGAATTACGAGACTATCAATATTGGCGTTGATATTGCTTAGGTATTATGGCATAGAAATTTCGAGATTTTCATATGTTATCCTCGTTCAAATTTTTGATTTAGTGAGTTTCATCCTTGAAAAAAAACTGTTCACACGTAGGTATATGTGCTGCCAAAAAGACAAACGATTTTTCTTGCAAATGCGCGTAAAGTTCTAACTAAAGGAATACAATAAAACAGTGGTATTTTTGCAAAAGTTAAGTATGAAAACAATGTATGACAAACAATTGGTAAATCAACTAATCAAATAAATTACAAGAAAAATAGACTAAAAATAAAATGTTCAAGACCTCTTAGCAATGCAAAACTAACACATCAAAAATCAATTATGTATGAATTAACATTAACAAAGTAAGAGCCCAAAATTAAGTGCATTTAATAAAAATAAATAAATCTACATGTATGTCAACCATAATTAGATGGAAATCCCAGTAATGAGTTCAAATGAGTCAGTTCCTGTAACAGAATAAAAGCCATATCAATTCTTACAAATTAAAATCAAACAAAGGAAAATAAAAATTATCAGAGATAAAAGTTGGAAGAAATACAATAAGCTTAGGTTTAATGAATTGGGTATAGCTCTGAATTGGGTATATTGGATAATGCTCGCCATGAGCGAAACCGGTCCTGATGAAATAAATCTCATGTGGAAAAAGTACTAAAAATGAAAATCAAAATGAACGGTATAGCAGCGCACAAAATATGAAAAAAACTTTGATTTTTATATAAAAGACCTACTATAAGTAGATTTTATTATGCCTATAACCTTCGCGCAAGTGCAAGCAATAAGTTGACAAAGTATTATCGAAATCATATGAACGGTATGGCAACGCATAAAATACGAACAAAAAAATAAACATTGATTTGTTTATATGAGATTACATTTGTTTCGGGGAATTAAATACTATTTTTTACTTTGAAAAAAAAAACTAATATTCAAGCACATAATTTTAGTTCTCGTTCGTTGTGAGTGGCTATCATGAAACGTGTTCATATTTTTAATATTAAATATGGCACTCGTGAGTCAAAAATAAATTAATTAAAATTAAACTTTAACGGCCGGCTTAATTACGTCGGTAAATATACAGCCTAATTTAAAGTTTCCTCCGTAATAGAGGTTCCACAAACGCTGTTGTTTAAAGCCTACAGGTTAGCGGAAATAATAATATATCCTATCGGCCTATAATAATTGTTTAAACTATTTCGCCAATTTAATGGAATAGTTTATGTGAATGCGCAGTCATATAACAATTTGGACATTGAATAATAATTTTATGGCTTAAATCAGATGTTCTCAAATATTTTTGGTTCACCAACCATTTTCTCAAAACAATAAATACTCAGCACCATCTAAAAAGAACACGGTGATAAATTTTCCGAAGCAATACCCAATAAAATGAATAAAATAAAGATTCAAATGATACTATGTATATGTTCAAAAAAAGCTTTTAAACACATTGGTTTGGTATTTTTTTACAATTTTTTAGACACTTTGTCTACAGACTACAGACTTTCAATACACTAATAATAACTAGAGACTTTCAAGTACACAGAATAAGTCGAACTTACAGTTGGTAACCAGTTTGAATTATAAAACAATAGGAACCCATAAATATGATATATTAAAACTGATTAATATTAATGACAGACAAACAAATATCTTTTTAATCTGTACGCTTTTTAGATAACAGGTTATCGTAAGGATGAATTGGCATTAGAAGGTATACATAACTATTGGACTTTGTGTCATAAATGTAAAAATAAATATTTTACAACTTTTATTCTACGAAACCAATTGATTTCTTTTACCGTGTCCACTTTTCAATGCTTGGTAAAGTGGCAATGTATTAAAAAAATAATAAGACATTTTTTGTACTTACTCCGCAGTAAAATAGAAAATGTTCGGTGAAAACTTATTTATTGTGTAATAAGAACGAAAAATGTCTTATTATTCTTTGATGCCAATTGACATGAGATGTTTGCTTATTCATGCAAACATCCATTGTCATCTTTTGAGCTCGATAACATAATTATTTATGATTTTCTACGAGTTTTTGTTATGCAGTCTTTTAACCTTTTGCATTCCTCAAAATATTAATGTTTCTTTCCAGCAACTCCGCAATAGATTTGATATATTGATTGATATCACAGTGTTTGCGGATTTATTAGCATGGTAAAACGTTACACTGAAAAATATTCTTCATTATTAGGTGTAACAAGCTTTAAAGAAGGCACACAATCCAATTAACGTTTGCCTGGCTTAGGGTGAAACAGTCGACCACCACTCCTACTTTAGTGATACAATGCTTAAGCTTGGTATTCTTAAATCATTGTTTTTTATGAGTTTGATCTACTATTTACGACGAAATATTACTGGCCGATAACCATTTATACTGTCGCCAACAATTGCCAGGATGTAAACTTCACTGCTCATACGCGATTTGATAACATTATCTTATCTCAAACGCACCTCTTTCAACGATCATTCCAAATCAAATGGATGTTTTAACATTAAAAGGTGTAGATAAGAAATCGCATTCACGGTTCGTATCGCCAGCCAAGAATAAACAAGAACACGATCAGGTTGTCTCATTCATGCGCGACTTAAAATATCAATAATTAGAGGAAAATTATTGATTTTCATATTTATTTTTTTATAGAACGATGTATAAAGATACGTCAATGCATAATCAATCGTTTTTTTTATTGCAGTCTATGCCGATAAGGTCATACCACTTTTACTTGTCATACTTTTTTAGACCCCCCTTCGGCCTACGAGATATTTTTCAAAACAGTCTTTCGAAGGTTAATACGGTTTTTTATATTAGAATAATTATAAATTGATAGAAAATAATTATCCAACTATGTTTTAGAATTAAGAGCAAGACTCGACATGCGCGTTACCTACGATATAGCTTTCACACGAATGATTAAGTTTTTAATAGCTTGCAACAAAAAAAATAAACATGTTTATTAATAAATGGTGCCATGGAGTTTGAATGCAACTTTTTAATTGCTCGATCAAGTTTTAAATGTGTCAAAATATAAATAAAAAGGGTTCACCTTTGTACGTAAACCACACGTTTAAGTGAAACTTTCCAAATTAAGCCAGATACAATATATCACATGTTATATTCGCCGAATTCTGCTCACCTCTCGGCTCCCCGTCCAACGACTGTTTGTACAAAATTTCGCGCTTTCAGGTAAAATATCGCCCGAGCCCGAAAACGGGGCTTTCCGCTAATTGCGCACCAAACTTTTACAGTTGGGGGGGGGGGGTGGGTGAAAAAAAAAATGAAACATGGCCGCCGGTGAGTGGGTTACGCGGAGGCTCCATAAAAATAATACACCCTGCATGGTGTATTATAAAAATTTATGTCCGTAACGTGAAGCTATTTTTTAAATATGTAAACTTTGTATTCTACGCCTTTGCGTGTAGTAAGTACTCGAGCGAAATATCTTTACAGGGATTCCTTGATTTTTTTTTCTTTCGAAAAAACATATTGTTTTTAACATAATAAGTTGCTGAATTATGACATCGTTAAAAGTCTAAAAACCCGCATTATAATAATTTATAAGGCAGATTATTTTGAGGGGCATTTTATTTAGTATAAAATTAAAATAAAGTACTAAGATTTTATATAAAGAACACTTGTACTTTTCCATGAGTTTTGTCGCTAACGACCCAGGTTACGCCTTTCGACATCTTCAGTCATTCCAAGTTAAACAGTTTGTATCGTTTATATTCAAAAATATAAGTAGATCACTAAGTTAAAAGGTTATTAAAATGTAAATTAGCGAAATTTGAATGAATACAAGTTTCAATGAATTAAGTGGGTTTGTTATAATTGTGGGGATTTTCGAAAATAATAATGACCAGATAATAACATAAGAATATTTTAAATAAATTGAGGGTTTTATCCGACCTAACATTAATGAGTTGATTAAGTATTTCGACTGAGGGTGCTTGATGGAATTTCAATATCAAATTTGAATTTTTTGAATTTTGTCTTTTTCCGTGAGTTTTGTCGCTAATGACCCGGGTTTCGCCATTCGGCATCTTCAGGCATTCCAAGTGCACGGATGTACTTTAACTGACGCGTAGTAAACAGTTTGTATCGTTTATATTCAAAAATATAAGTAGATCACTAAGTTAAAAGGTTATTAAAATGTAAATTAGCGAATTTCGAAAGAATAATATTTTCGAAAATATTAATGACCAGATAATAATATAAGAATATTTAAAATAAATCTAGGATTTTATGCGACCTAACATTAATGAGTTGATTGATTTCAAGAGTTTGAATTAATATTTAATGATAGTGATATTGAAATTTCATCAAGCACCCTCAGTCAAAATACTAAATTATAATAAAGAACACTTTTGTTTTAAATAAATATACCATAATAGCAGCTTTTTAAATATCGAATAAGTTGTCATTTTATTTGGTGCTCAAAATATTGTCAGTAAATTTGTTTAATATATTAGGTATATGAATCGTCTAAAATAAAATAAAACAATTTGCACACTTTGCAGTGTTAGTTGCTGACATGCTTTCCCAAATGCTTATTTTTTTTATCGTATGAACCTATTTCCCAACTGTTATTTTTTATAAAGAACAATATGCAATTTTTTAAAACTGACTGCAAAAATGTAAGCAAATTTTTACTGGATATATTGTATTGAATGTGATTTCCCCGACACGTGGAAAACTTTATAACATTTCTTTCATATGTTTTTGTCGCCAATTATGTGGTACTACTGTATATGTTATAAAAAACTCTGAACCTACTGGGTTTTGCTTTCAAGCGATTCACACAAACTTCATAAGTTAGTGACTGAATTGACATTCACTTGGTAGAACTCCACCATAACACGGTGAAATAAATAACAATGTATCTACAGAAAATATTGTATATATTTGTTGATATATATTTCAGCTTACGACATTGTCAGAACTGTTCTTAATCAATTAGTTCTGACGATGATGTTAATCAAAATAGCTTTCAAAAAATATATGAAATAATTTCTGTAGAACTGAAAATACATTGTTTCATTAGTTTGCCTTAAGGGGGTCCCCCCATGTGACGGCCGGTTTTTTTGGGATTTTTTGTGACGAACCTTATCAACTTAAAAATTTAAAAATTTTACCATATGTTTATTGGCATTTTAACAGTAAGTCAAAATATTTTCAGACTGAATTCTTCATCACAATGTATGTATGGTGTACCACTCCAAACGCACCATGTCGAAAAAACGGCCTCCATCCGACCGGCTGATTGGCTTAACCAAAATGAAAAAATCTAACGGCGTTTTAATCTATAAAACTGTTAAAATCGTTTGGCCTAGGACCTTTTCAAAATGTGGAAAATTGAACAATTAGGTTTGAGTAGCAGCACGAGCAGAACATTTTTCAGTCGAATTATTGATTCTGTTCCAAGACATCTATGTTTGGGTCATGTAGAAATCTTTTCACACCCATCCAATACCATGAACAAGAGCTACTAGCTACTAGCACTAGTCCTGTCTAGCCTTATCCTTTCTATCTCTACTCAAGTTGAACTAAAGAAGTTGAGTTACTGAGTAACACGTAGCTTTCTTAGAAAAAATATGTTTATATTACTCTAATCTTAATACTCCACATTGAGAGCTGATTTGAGCTTGAAAAATGACTCTCAGGCCGAAGGGGGGTAAAAAAGACCCCAGTGTTTTGGCCTTATTGGCATAGACTGTAATAAAAAAATGATTGATTATGCTTTGACGTATATTTATACATCTTTCTGAAAAAAAAATTATATAAAAATTCCTATTTTTCCTATAATTATTCATATTTAAGTCGCGCATGAAAACGACGACGCTTCCACTCCAACGGCTATCGCGGGCTAGCAAGCCAATAACCATGCACGAAGTCACATTACCTTATCTCTTATCTTATCGCTTATCGCCTTTTATTTCTGCCAGATATGAAAAACTCCGTCCATTTTATACATGACTCACTATGGTCACGTTCTCTTATCGCTTATGGGCGTGAAATTTTATATTAGCGCTTCCCAGCAATTCTTCTTCTCTTTTTTAATCGATTACGGCGCAACTAGCCAATAAATATCATATCTGCAAAAGGTGTAAAAAACTATGATTTAAGTATGCCAAAAGTTTAGACATCGTATCATTAGTATTAAGATAGATATTTAAGGTAAAGTAGCTGTTGGGATGGCTAGGTTAAAACCACCCTTAGTTGAACAACTAATATAAAAGCACTTCATTACATGTTTAAAAATAACGATAAAATATAAAGATAAAAAGTTAAAAATTTTACATTACCCGTCCACAAAATATAATAAAATCTCTTAATTAGTTTTAAGGATAAATATTTTTCAAGCTAGCTTAAATTGGGCACAAAATACATAAGTATTCCGCATTTTAATCCTTCACTGAAAAAGCTTACCAAATAAAAATAATATTCAGCCCGAATATTAAAATCTCTAATAGTAGTTGTAAGCAGATTTTTATTGTTACTACAGACTTAATAAAGCACCGATAAGCTTTAAAGCTCGGCAGTTAAAAAGTTTATTTAAAAACTTTTATTTGCCCGTAAAAAAAACCTTATCAGAATAGTGTCACGCCATGGCTAAAACAATACTATAAAAAAACCTTAAAGTGGGAAAACATTACTAATCTGCGCGTTAAAGGGGGGGGGGGTGTGTATGAAAAAGTTAGGTGGGCTTAATTAAATAATATTACAAATATTAGGTCGCTTTATGGTGGCATTTTAATCCAATTGTTGTTATATCCGAATAAATCAACACGACAATTTATGTGCAACCCAATTCACTTACGTGAGACGAGCTTGAAATGAGCAAGTTAATTGCCGGTATAAAATGGACATTGGGACAACACTTTCCTGTAAGGTTGACAATACGTTTGTTTTGGATAGATCCGTGAGCAGTTTCTGTGTCGGCAATATTCTAGAGATATCGCTAAAAGAAGTAAGGCTTAATTGATTGAATCCTTACCCTCGAAAGACGGTCCCTGAAAAATAACGTGTGATCCGAAGGGGGGGGGGGGGACTAAAAATACCTCAGTTTTATGGCTTTATTGGCATAGATTGCATTTAAAAAATGTTATATTATTCTTCAACGTATCTTTATACATCGTTCTAAAAAAATACATATATGAACAAAGATAGTTTTCCTATAATTATTCATATTTTAAGTCATGCATGAACGGCCAGGCAGATTGTATTGATGTTCATGACAGACAGGCGTGATCAAAACTCACGCGCTTATCTAAGAATTTTAATGTAATCAGCATCTATTTTATTTGAAACGTACGTTTATGGAGGAGTGTTTGAGATAAGATAACGGTATCTTATTGCGTATTGGCAGTGAAGTTTTAATCCTGACAATTGGTAGCGACAGTATACAAGGTTTTCGGCCAGTAATAATCCGACTTATTTTCTTTTTCATTTACTTGCGACGAAACTAGACAATCAAAATCATATGTTTTTACTGCAAAAGGTGTAAAAAACAATGATTTAAGAATAATTTGAATTTTGTACTTTTTCACGAGTTTTATCGCTAACGATTCAGGTTTCGTCTTTCGGCATCTTCAGGCATTTCAAGTGCACGGGTGTACTTGAAAAGTACTAAATTCAAACAATTCAAATTTGATATTGAAATTCCATCAAGCACCCTCAATCGAAATACTTGATTTAAGAATACCAAAAGCTTACACAATGTATCACTAATATTAAGATAAAGTGGCAGTGGTGGTAAACTGTCTTACCCACTGGGAAGGAAATTTTAAAAGTGATAGTATAGGAGCTATAAATAAGCTGTTTTTCTATAAAAAGTGTGAAAAACATTTCGTAAGATAAACGCGATACGCAAAAAAATATGGCACAAAATTAGCACAAGATTTTGTGGGATTAAAATATTTGTCTTAAAGTGGCTTCTTCAGGCAATGTAAATGTAACATTTTCAAATTTATGCCTAGAGTGCTGCCAAAGTAAACAAAAACATTTGAACTGTCTAAAATTAACAATTCTGCGGCGGTATTCCCCTTTAAAAGCGGAAGCAATCGACGCAAACGTTTTCTAATTAGCACATCCGGCGAAGCTTTATAAACTTTAGATTAGAATTAGATTTCAAATATGATAAGTTATATTTCCATCCAAAAAGTTTAACTTTGTAAGTATTTGTTTTAATCGTACACATCCTTATCCGGTTGGAAGGGAAAAAAATGACAGTATAAAATTATCTTTGACTATTCCACGTATTGTGTAACTAATTGTGACACGTGTCTCGCCTCTGTTAGAGGCATCTTCGGACTTAATTCGTGTGTGAGCGGATGAAATATGTTTGCCAAATTATTTATCACACGGTAGATGCTCATCAGATTCGTGGAGTGCGGTTCACTTCACGACATTCGAACTATGACTTGTATTTATTAACAACAACATAAAATATAACAAACTTTTAAATAAATATCATTAATTATCATTGATAATAATACTTTTGATGAATTCGGCGGTAACTTTGTGGAAGTTGATTTCAGTAAAAATAATTATGATTATATCACGCATAATGTTATTAATTGGGACACGTGTTTCGCCTCTGTCAGAAGCATCTTCGGAGTTACTATCGCAAAGTTTGCTTGAGTAATAAAGTGAATTGATTCTAATATTTTAAAATGATACAATTACAAAATTGAGTTTGGGATTTTTCCTTTTTACGGGACGCAAGGAGGAGCTTAAAGAATCAAAGAAAAGTAAACAAATAAGTATACCATCTGTTTTTTTTATGATATTATTTAATAATAGTTCTTTAAATAATACATAAAAATGTGCCACATTAAATAACTTATTATTACCATATAAAACTAGGTTGATGGAACAGGAGGTATTCTGTACTCTCTACTGTCTACAACGGTATATATGTTACAGTGAAACTGTATTCTCAGTGAAAATGTATTCTGCTCCAAGCTGTCATTGAAATCAAATTTGACCGCCCTATCTTCAGCCCTATGTTTGTCTGTGTTTTGTCTTTGCTTCTCTTTTTATGAAAGGGACAACTTGCTGATTTTGTTTCATTGAAGCAAGTCAAAATTTTAGGCCGGCAAATCATCGACTTGGGCCAATAATTTCAATGATCGTGACTAGTGAAATCATGTTGCCATACAAATCTATTACTTGATACATTTTCACTGAGAATACAGTTACACTGTAACATATACTTTGTGAGTATACGAGTATGTGAGTAACATATACTATGTAATAATATGTGACTATTTTTGCATTAATACTCTGATTACTACTATTAAAATGAACTTCCACAAAGTTACCGCCGAATCCATAAAACGTATTAAAAAAAATGAGAGTTCATTGTGCTTACCGTCATCGGAAAATAACAAAACCTTTCACCAACCACACAAATGAAAATCTTCAATGCCGTACTTGAATCAATCTACAAATAATGAAAGTTCACTTAAAAGGTGTTAACTGTCAATACTTAGTGGGATTGCATTATAATAAAACATTTTTACTGGTTTTGCTTATGGCAAGCATTATGAACTGATAAGAAATACAATAATTCAGCGATATTTATAAAAAAGTTAAGCAAGACTTACATGGTATGACAAACAATGTTGATATTACAAATAAGTAAATAAATCAAAGTAAAATACACTTTATTTAAAATGTTGAAGACCTCTAAGCAATAAAATCGACAACATTAAAAACCAATATGTGCATTTAACAAATGGGATATTTTATTTATAACTCCGACTCCAGCATTTACCAAACCCACGACTCCGACTCCGACATTGACCAAAAACACGACTCCGACTCACAAAAAATTTGAATATCGTCACTTTTTTTTGCCTACTTTTCCTATTGATCTACCAATCCGGCCAATTGCCAAACTTTACATATTTTTTACAAAAATAAAAAGTTTAACCTTTTCAAAATTTCCGACTCCGAGTACGACTCGGGCCAAATCGCCGCGACGAATCCGACTCCGGCCAAAAAGCTCCGACTCCACAGCTCTGGTCAAAACATTGATTTATTTACATATTTGCATAACTATGTATTGTTTGTCGTATCTTTTAAGTCTTGCATAACTTTGTCTAAATAACACTATATTTTTGCATTTCTTAGTTTCTCAGTTGATAATGCTCGCTATGAGCGAAACCAGCCTTATTTATTAAATTAAATGTGGAATAAGTATGTACTAAAAATGTTTTATTATTTTTAGTACATCATAATGAAAGTTTAGAGATATTTTTTTCCCATTAAAACGATTACTCAATTAATTGTCCTTTTATTGGCTTTTTAATATCTGTTTTTACGACGACACAGTCTTCGACAAAAATACTTTTGAAGTATTTTATAGCAAGATCGTATGTTTCATGCTGTGAATTTGATTGATTTTAACGCCTTAAAAAGACATCAAACCACTTGAATATTAATTTTAGTGAAACCGTTAATTCTTGTTTTGCTTTGCCCTAAACTTTTTTTGTCTTAAATAAAACAATTTTAATAAAACCAAGAGACATTTTGTTGATTGGAAAATTTTCTACGTCCGCCCCCAACTTGTAGCATACGGACTCCTCTCGGAGTTTATCTAAACATGTTTATTTTTTACCACAACTGCTTGTTACTCAGTTGCTCAACCTCTCTCCTTCGAAAAGAATGGAGATTGAAAGGATACGAGGACTTGTGCTCCACCTTTTGAGATAGGAACGACATAAAGGGATTTTTAACAACACAAACACCCATTGCCTTTGAACAGAATCGATTAATCGAAAAATCTGCTTGTACCCGGAATCGAGTCCACCAGCCACCAGCATTAGTTCAATACATAAGTTCAACGGACAAATACTTAATAAAGTAAAAATAATAATACATTTTTAGTACTTTTTCCACATAAAAGATATTTGATCAGGACTCGCAACCGTAAAGCAGCACAGTCGGTTTATCATCAGACATCACATATAACCATGTATTACAACGGATATTCATTAATCTCTTGACAAACAAATGTGTAAATAAAAATAAAAATACAATATTAGTGTTTTTTCCGCATAAAATTTATTTGATCAGGACCGGGTTCGCTCATGGCGAGCATTGTCAACTGATCATTGTCATCAGTTGACAATGCTTGCCATGAGCGAACCCGGTCCTGATCAAATAAATTTTATGCGGAAAAAGTACTAAAAATGTATTATTATTTTTATTATAATGCCTTTCCACCAAGTATTGAGAGTGAACACCCTAAAAGTGACTTAATAAAGTGATAAGCGAGACTTGAAAAGTAACTTTTGTTTATAAACGCTTAGTTTTTATATTTCTTATCAGTTGATAATGCTTGCGATGAGCAAAACCGTTTTAATATTAATAAATTAACTGTAGAACATGAACATAAAATGTTTTATTATAATTTCATTCCATCAAGTATTGACAGTGAATACCTTAAAAAAAAGCTTGTATTATAAAACAATACTTTTGCCAATATATAAGTATCTCATGGGTGTCGACCGCTATATGCATCGATAATTTTTCCGCTGTTTATTTTGCCACGAAAGCGGTGGAATCCGCTGCGATTATTTAATGAATAAATAATATGAGATTTCATGAAATAATAAAATCAGAATAGCAATTTAAATTTCTTCCTGCTCAAGTAATAATATTATATTAAGGTTTATGCTAAGCGCCGTCCTAGTATAAACCGACTTTCGGTTATTAAGATATCTTTTATAAAGTCGTATATATACGGTATGAATTAAAATAATTAACCGAAGAATATTTTTTTTTAACATTGTAAACGATTTTGGATTTCCTTATCAATGACTTAATAATGACTTACCCTCGTGGCTTGTTTTTTTTATTTCTAAAAAAGTAAGTCTCGAATCCAATATTTTATTTTTCTAAAATCTAAAAAATTGCAAGCTTTATATTATAACTTAGTTAAGTACTAACTTTTAATAAGCTTGCATCAAATATCTATTGAATTATATAAAGTCTTTATCTGTAAACATGTTAGATAATTAATAATTATTAAGCCATGCAGTATCGGACACGAGTGACGTTAACGCGCGGGACATAAGCGCGCAATAGTAATAATTTTATAATTATAATACCTAAATAAAAGCAATCATATCAAAGTCGATAAACGCTCATATATTATTTAACATGTATTTTAAATAAAATTTGAAAATGTCACATAAAGGAATGTCCTTAACTTTTTCAGATATGTTTGTGAAAGTATCATTAAAATTAGATGTAATTAATAAAAAAAAGTCAATTTATTTAATTGAGCAGTCGAAAATACAAAATAATCTTATATTGTGCGCTAGTGTCGGTGCGCTAACGTAGAGGTGCCGCAGTATATATAATCAGTTGATCCACGGTGAAAAATAAAAAATTAGGTTGAAAATGATACCATGTTTACGTTTCCAATCATTGCTACATACATACGTCGCTGCTAAGAATAGGTAGACAAATGTAGCTCCACGGTGAAATAATAATTCTTCTATGATGGCATTGTACGGGTTAAAGTAAGTCACAGATTTTTGTCTGCAATATGATAAGTAAATAACCATCATAACCATTTTAAAGGCTGCTTACCGGTGCCAATAACGTTTGTTTTAAATACTTATTCAAAAGTATAAAAAGTAGTAATTTTAAGTCCTAACAGTTGTTAACAAATTAAGTCCTTTCTCATTGGCATTGGTTTCACACTTTGGAAGAATACACAATAATCCATGCACAGGGTCTCTAAGATAAACCAGAGAAATAAACTTTGACTTGCATAATTGCCATTTTAATCTTAAATAAACCTTAACAAATATTTGGGCAGATTTAAGTATTGAATATCAGATGATTTATATTTTAAACGTAATTATGAAAAAATCAGTTGGATAATGACTTTATTTATTAAAAATCCATACTAATAATATATTATTAGATTTTATAAGTAAAGATAAGTTTAAGTTATAATCCATATATACTATATATGTAAAGTTCAGGACCGGTTTTGCAATTGACATCGGTTTATCAAAACATTACAGATATCCATTAGATGCAGACTTTAAAATAATTTTCAATTAAACTTATTTAATTGCCTATTTAAATCATTGCATTTTGCCAAAGAATAGAATTGAGTATTGTTATTGATAGTCAGTCTATTGTTAATATTCTCATTTCATATTTATAATGCGGGCTTAATTAATGAATGGTTCACAATAAATGTCCAATATTTTGGAAGTTGTCATTAATTAACATGTTAATTATAGACAATTTGATTTCATTAACAAATACAAATTTGCATGATTAACTGTAAATCATTGTCAAATTTTCTTACACCAATTGTTAATGTTAACTTACCTTTCACACCTTTCTCAGTCTTAATATAAAATAATCAATGTTTGTTAGTTCGTTTTTTATGCATTGCCATATCGTTCATCCGATTGCGATACAACTTTGTCAACTTATTGCTTGCACTTGCGCAATGATTATAAGCATATTACAATTACCTTCAGTAGGTGGCGTGTGTGTCGTACCATAGACAAACAGCAAACGTCTAACGGCAAATGTCATCAATACCGATCAATGTTAGTGAAATTAAATCGAAATTATTCATCTTTAATATTGTGCATCTGAAAACCCTTCAATAAACACAAACACTTTCTTTCTTTGAGTGGCACTGCAACGCTTGCCGGGTACCGGCTAATTTAATATAAATAATATTCTTGTGCCTATTTATATCAACTGAAAATGCTTGCTGTCAGCAAAAAAGATTCTGATCTTTATAAAACATAATAAATGGACGAGGTACAAAAAAAATGTATTTCGATTGTTCAAACGTAATGCTTTTCCGCGCCAAGAATTTACATATATTATTTTTTTAGTAACAGCAGTATTTACTTTTAGATCTTAGAAAATTTATCGGTCAATTTTTTTCATTAAAAGAAAACACTCTGTATTTAAACTCAAACTCTTTCCTAATATGCACTCTCTCCCTCACACACACATCACATCGTTAAAAGAGTAAATTTACTTGACTCATTAAGTATACCCTTGTGAAAAGAACACATAAAATTATTTTGATGCTGTAATTTAGTTTTATCAAACTGAACGAAAGTGGTCGAGGCTGATTCTAAACGACTTAAATTATCAGCAAATTTATATGTTTTTTTTACGGAAATATTAATTTTTGATTTATTTTACTGCAAAGGATTTCTTTATTGGTTTACCCACAGAGACCTTTTTTTTTATCATCAGTCAAGTGTTAAAATAGTTCTCATCTTACAAAACACTTGTTTAGACATAGTCGGTTGAGCCATTTCAATTAATTAAATTATAGTGAAAATGATACGACACTCGATATTTTTTTTGCGCGGTTTTGAAACATCTCACACGTTTTTAATTAAAAGAGAATTGATTATTTTTTAAGCTGATTTGTTTGCCTTAACACGATTTGAAAATAGCCACATAAAAAGCAATTAACTGGCTCGCTTGACTTTATCAGAATTTTTGATCTACATATTTTCATCTAGAATCGATTTTGTGTGACGTTAAACATTATCATCATGTTGATCTCATCTGATTTTAAAATGAAAGTAAATAAATTTCACATTAAATGTGTTAACTTTCAATTCTTATTGGAAATTCATTATTAATTTTTTTTAAACATGTCCGCTCCCAACTTGGAGCAAATAGACTCCTCACGGAGTTAATCTCAACATATGTTTTTCTACGAGAGCTGCTTGTTACTCTGTTGCTCAACCTCTCTTTTTTTCGAAGATAGTATAGTAGGGAATGGAAAGGATACGAGGACTAGGACAAGACAAGTGATTAGCTAAACGCTGTCACTATGCGTCGCTCTTTCGGATCGGAAAGGTGGGAACGGATTTTCAACAACACAAACAACCAAGCCTTCGAACAGATTTATCGACTGAAAAAATCCGCTCGTACCGGGGATCGAACACGGGCGGTCCGGCACGCAAGTCAAAGCCGTTGCCACTGCGCCACGGCTACTTAAATATGTACATAAAACACATTTTTAAGTACAGCTTCCTTATATATTCCTATAATTGGTCTAGCGACAAAAGCTTTGCCCTAGCGATCAGGTGGGTCTGGGATTAAGTCCCGGCAAGGTCGGATTTTGTTAAAGAGAAAGAAGAGATCTTGGACATATATAGGTGTATATCATTTTGCGTTGAGTTGTTCTCAACTGATTCATACAATTTCTTATCGAGTTTATCTCGTATAGTTTTCATATTGAAAAATAACAGACCCAGTTTCTCTCATTACGAGAATTATCAAAAGATTGATTCAACTGTATCAAATTATCTTAAAACAATAGATGTGGAAGAAGTACAGTTGTTTTATTTATTTAAGTATATAAGGTAAATGGACTAGTTGTTGACCATGTACCAGTAGTTGACCTTTTCAGAACAAATGGCCCAAAATAAGAAATGCAGATGCGGGATTGCTCTAAATTGTTAAGTTCAGCCAAGCTAAGGCATCTGTGGTCGAAATGAGCGACTAACACATCACCATATAGCCAATAGAGTGCCAGGTTGGCCATCTGAAAACAGTACCTAGTGAGGAAAGTGTATTATTTCAAATTTACATTTTTCATAACATTTTTCATTTTTCGACCTAAAGCACAAACTAAACGATTGTATTATCTTAAATATCACAAGTAAAAAAGTCTAATTTGTTTATTCGCGTTATACATTGTTTTCCGCTAGAAGCAACCAAATGCGCTGCAGTCTCAAAGCGGCACCTGTATATTGATAAATACACCAGCAGTACGAAGATTGTAAAGGAGGGCTGTATCTTATTTGTTAAGACACCCCTGGAGTATTATTATTCTTAATAGAGTATCTAAATCAGTGGCTCGCGAGATTATAAACCGTTTTCAATTATTATATTATGCTGCAGTCACAATTTTCGCGAATTTTTTTGTTACATTGCAATTCGTTTCTCTTATATACTGATTGAATAAATAAAGGATTTTATAACATTGTATAATAACATACTTCAGAAAAATTTCAAAAGATGTATATGAAATGTCAGCAACGTTGAATTAGGTTACTATTGTTGCGTGGTCGAATCTCAGAGCTGAAAGCTTCATACATACATTTGTTTGTCAAGAGATTAATGAATATCCGTTGGAATACATGGTTATATGTGATGTCTGATGATAAACCGACTGTTCTGCTTTACGGTTGCGAGTCATGGCATATTACAAAAGCACAGGTTAACCGTATGCTGTGCTTCGAAAATAGATGCCTGCGGTGAATATTAGGGGTGCGGTGGTTTGACTTTGTCAGGAACACGGAGGTAAGAGAACGAACAAACCAGCCCCTTATTTCGTCCAAAATAAAAAAGGTGATACTAGCTTAGACATGTGATGCGGGTGCCTGAGTCCTGCCTGGCTCTTTTATCAACCTGTTGGCTCCCGAAGTCATGGTAGGCCTTTGATGATCCATAGGATGTACTCAGAGGAGCTCCGGGACGCCGGGATGACCTGGGAAGAAGCGAGGAAGTTGGCGGGTGATAGAGAATCTTGAAGGCACCGTGTGGCGGCCATATACTCCAAATAGGGAGCAGCTATGGAAAAAAAAATTGTGATGTCTTCAATATCCACCACATGCTCAGTTTAAAGCGAGACGCGCTAGAGTGTATAAAGTTCCCACTTGTTGGGTCCTTGTCAAAATCTGCAACAATTTCTCAATGCAATTATTATATTATTTTTTGCACTTATTTCACAATTAATTTATTAATACCCAAGTCAGTTGCGTTCGTCGCGAGGATTTTTAACTGATAAAAATATGCAATGCAGAGCTCTTAATAAAGGCTATTTCAATAGGGACGCTCAAAATATGTTACTTTGTCCTGCTGAGTAGATTATTCATTGTTAAGTGGCCAAATTTGAGTCAACCAGTTTGGTAAATAATCGGCCAACACCTACCCGTACGTCATCAAAATACAATATCTGGTGAAAACATTGCTGCTGTGTGTGAAAGTGTACAGGAAAACTCAAGGCAGCTTATTTCTCGTTGTTCACAAGAACTTGGCTTTTCTGCGACTTCAACTTGGTGAATTTTAAATCGGGCCTTATGTCTGCACTTGTATAAAATCCAACTAACCAAGGAACTTCAGGTAAACGACCACAAAAGAAATTAAAATTTAGTCGAAATCTCACAAACAATTTGTTTTATTTACATTTCAAAACTAAGCGTCCTTATAAAAAGACCCTTATAAATCTAAGCGGGATTGATGAGGGTAAAATGAAGCAAAATCTACCTAATTGACATTAAATATAGACTATGTAAAAAATGTTTAAGACCCCTTACAAATGTATGTTAATTTGCCTAATTTTCCATACACTAATTAAATATTTATGATACCAATCGATTGTTACATCTTTGTAAGTGTTGCTCAGTTTTGTTTGAGTAACTCTGTGTTGATGAATATTCTCACAAGCTTAAAATGCTCTCTATGAGCGAAACCAGTCCAAATCCTAATAAATTAACTTTGGGATAAGTACATTTGATGTTTTATTTATTTGTTTATCGAGTCTCTTTCTACTAGCTATTGACAGTGAACACCTTAAAAGTGATCAAGGGCTTATGTTTCAGGTAGGTCAAATTATTTAACAATAGGACCACGAAATAATTATAATTACTAATTGCACATGTCCTTGTTTTTTTTTCACTATCAAGAACCTCGTAAGTTGGGGATTAATGAAAAAAACGAAGATACTCAAACCTTTCGATCCGATCTCATAAATATATCGATGGCTTAAAGAGTAATGTTGCTTACAACACTTTTGGCTGTAAATGACTTAATAATGCCATATCGTTGTATCTTGCAATGTGCGTGTCTCGATTTTTTTTATAACCAAGGCTTATTTAAGTGCATCGGAAAAACGTTTAAAAAAAATTTGATATCGCTATTGTCGTTGTAAAGCCTACACTGTTAAGTATCCAATTCCGCCATTTTGTATTTTCACCTATTATTTATTCGCTGTTTTTCAGCGATGGTACAAAAAAATCGTTTGAAAGGGGTTTTTTTGTTTACAACACAAAATTTTACATTCTCAAAATAATCAGTTCTTACCCTCTCCTGCACAATAGACAAAAACGAAGAAAGCGAATTTTCTTTTTTAGCCGTCGATATAAAAAAATATATATGTCAACTTGAGGAATCAAATGCTTTACTCTGAATAGATTGAATACCACTGTAACCACAGCCAGGCTAAGACCCTTCGTAAGGCGCATCTAATAAACTCTGGTTCGCGTTTCTCATGCGATTTCTTAATCAACCCGTAAACCAAAAAACCCTGCCAACAATATAAACAGCCCCAACCCCTCTCGGTTATTATCAGAATAATAATGCATCCCGCTAAGCCAAAAGCGACGGAAACGTACATTAATATATAATTTAATGTTTCCTTCATTTCATTAAAAAAACGTTTGGTTGGGAGATAATTCATTCATGCAATACGGATTTAGTTACTTACGTTTAACTTATGCAGGTAATTTGTAAATTTCAAAAATGGTGTCGTAATATTAAATTTCATAAAGCACCTTCTATCGAAATTCTCAATTATATAATATCACATATTATTGTGTAATTTCACACATATCGAGGGTATGTATATTTAACTTTATTTTCGCATGAATATTATAACAAAGTTATAGATTTGACCTTTCAACAGATTTTCAGAACTTTTTCGAATCCAATCATATGAACTCAGTTTCAACCAAATGTCTGTCAATCAAGATCTGAAAAAAATGAATAAGAAAAGAAAGTTTGAAAATAATATAATTGAATTTGACTAGAGTTATTGCTTGCCCATTAGATTTTGGCTAAGTTTCAAAAATCAAGTAAAAAGTATTAGGGGATTAAAGGGCAGGCCTTCAGAGACATCTTTCTAGACAAAAAAAAAATGTACAACAGTCGCATGAAAATATTCTACATTGATCGTTTAGCTATACATTCACTAAGAGTTCAAATTTTAAAAAAAAAGCAAATAAATATTCGTTATATAAATTTATTATACATGTTGAGACGACCAGGGTTTCTTCCCAATCTGACTGCGTCAGACAGCGTCATTCTAAGGCGTTCGTCGACGGAACTTAGGGACAGGATGGGGAGAAAGTTGTCTCTCGCAAAGATTTCAAACGTTTTCTCTTTGCCGTAACTCTATCCCAGAGTAGGCTAGTTTATTGTTCTCAATTTAGATTGTCAGTTACACAGATATAATTGTAGTTGCGACTACATTTCAAAGCGTAAGACCAAATGAATAATGCGACTTCCTCCTGTCCGAGAAAGGAGGGCGATAAAAAAAAATGATGACTTTTGAAAGAAGGATAACGACTAACTCACTTGGCGGTTATTTTATTTGACAGCCACATTTATACTCCGTGATTCTAGTATGAAAAACAGCTCGACCAATCAACGCAAAGCATTCTGGCCTGAGCTGAATTCAACCAATCACTGCGAAGCCGTCGCAATGAGTCGGTTACATGAATTTATAACAATTTGAATGCATTTATTCGCGTTATATTACTCGTTTGGTCTTATTATTATTGATTGAGGTGATAAATAAGATCGTTCGAGAGAGTTCTGATACCCTACAACATCATGCGGTATCAATGTATTATCATAGCCATAGTTTAAGGTTGTATAAACGTTGAAACGGACAAGTATAGTGCTTTTTAAGCTTCGGTAGAGCCTTAACCTTACCTGTTGTTATCTCAACACATTTTTGGGTCACCATAAGATTGCCAGGTTCCATTACTAAATTTTTCACTTATAAATGATTTCGTGGATTCAAAGGTAGACTAAAAAATATGTAATATTTTTAAATGATATGCCAGAGAACGAACAACGTTTTCGATAAAACATCTTGAATACAAATTGTTATAAGAACTGTTTTGGTTTGATATTATAGATGCCCCTAGAGGACATAAATTCAACTAGTATCTTTTTCCAACTGGATGAATTCAGAGGCTTTGAAAGACCACTGAAAAGTTCAAATATTCTTCAGCTCCGCGGACCACGTGTTGGCTACATATGATCTCTTCTCAATCGTGAAAAAAAAATGGTTCTCTATAGTAAACAAGTCCTGAAACATGTCGATCTCTTATCTGCTGGCTGCAGACACCAATTGGTGATTCAGAATCTGTAATGCTTAGTGATCAAAAATTGCCAGTCTGAAAATGTCAAAAGAAGAATAATTGTTTACACCTCACCGCTTGACTGCAGTAATGTTTTTCTATTCATACTTAATAGTTATACCAAAGGTTAATATGTGTTCCAACCTCTGATAGCAAACAATGAAAAGAAGACAAGCAAAAATTTACTTTATTTCAATCAAGGTGACTTTATCGTGACTTTTGCCGTGTAAAAAAATGTATGAAGACACTCGATTTATCACCGAACAAAGTTTAATGATTTGAAAAATGCCCCGAGGCACTACCCATTCATTCAACACGAAAAGTGATTAATCCGAGAGCATTACGACGAAGAAAGAATCAAAAAAAAAATATACGATGTTAACTAACGACTGCTCTGAAAGGATTATAATTAATCAAACGCCACCCATATTTCGTTGCCAAGGGATGATGAAAAAGAAAGCATCATTTACAAAAAGGCATGCTTCATTTATTCATCAGATCATAGAAATGGGTTTCTCATAAGGAAAGAGCCCTCAGGCCGCATTAAGGGCGACGTTAACATATAGCCTGTAAAAGTGTTGTATTGCCAGCAGGGCTGCCTATAACGTAATTAAATCAAACGTACATGTAAAGGGTCTTTTTATAAGGACGCTTAGTTTTGAAATGTAAATAAAACAAGTTGTTTGTGAGATTTAGACTAAATTTTAATTTCATTTGTAAGTATATTTTACGGTATTAAATATGGAATATAACATCAAATGTCTGCCAATATCCATTCATTATAAAATGGGCCATGTCGCTAAAGTTGACTTTTTTGACAAATTTGGGTAAACTTCCAACTGCTCCAGAACCCAATCAGGCGTTGTCTGTGGTCGTTTACCTGAAGTTCCTTGGTTAGTTGGATTTTATACGGGTGCAGACATAAGGCCCGATTCAAAATTCGCCAAGTTGAAGTCGCAGAAAAGCCAAGTTCTTGTGAACAACGAGAAATAAGCTGCCTTGGGTTTTCCTGTACACTTTCACACACAGCAGCAATGTTTTCACCAGATATTGTATTTTGATGACGTACAGGTAGGTGTCAGCCGATTATTTACCAAACTGGTTAACACAAATTTGGCCACTAAACAATGAATAATCTACTCAGCAGGACAAAGTAACATATTTTGAGCGTCCCTATTGAAATACCCTTTATAAAAAAAAACTGCATAGCTATTTCGACATCATTGACCTTATAAAAAAAATGTTTAAACTCATTTTCATTTTGGAATCGTTTGAATTTTGTACTTTTCCTTGAACTTGATCGCTTACGTCCCGAGACACGCCTTTCAACATCCTCGGGAATTTCAGGTGCAAAAATAAACTTGAGTGTATCAGTAAATAATGTAAGTCACGAAATTCAATTGAAAATCTCATGGAAAATAACAAAGCTGAAGCGTTAAGGTAAAAGTCCTCAATTATAATTTACTACATAGAAATAAAAGCTCAAAAATTATTTTTAAATAGTATTCAAACCTGTAATGTAAAGTTACATTAATCGAGCACTTAAAGTTGTCACTATTTAATCTATGTTTGTTTAAAAATCGAAAAATAATTTAATTATGCTTTTAAACATATAAATGGTGGTCATGGTATATTTTTCGATTTAATTTAATTAATTGAAATGCCTCAACTTACTGTGACGGGTACAATCTAAGAGCTTTACAGTGAAAGCTTGTTTTTATTACTAAACTGATTCCGGCTACTTATAAAGCGATTACTGTTCGATGACTCCTAAAGGTTTATTTATATAAAAAGCTTCATGCTTCTAACTCGAATGAACTAAACTTCTTTAGTGTGACATTTTTTATGTGTTCACCATGACGTCAAGCAGTGGCGGCTGGCGACAGAGTATTAGGGAGTACAAAAAAAAGATTCAACTATTTTTCCGTACTACGGACAGCCAAAAATTCATAAGACTGGCACTCCGTTGGTACTGCGAACATCTGAATTGAAAGTTCATGTTATAGAAGTGTTTTAAAATCCAATGAATAGAAAAGAACTCTTGCAAAAATAGTTGAATCTTTTTTTGTACTCCTTAATACTCTATCACCAGCCGCCACTGACGTCAAGTACGCCGAAACCACATTGTTGTTGTTCGTTGGCATAGCAACCACAAAAATCACGCTTAATAATTAAGAAAAATAATAACATTACTTAAAGAATGAGTAAACTATCGATGAATCGTTTTTGTCATGATAAATTAACAGATGGAAATTAAATTGAAAAAAGCTTTATCTTGGTTACAAAAATGGTTTTAAAAAAATACTGTTTTTTACGTGATGAATGTTGTTTTGTTAATTTATAAAATATCTGCCGTTTTAGCTCTTGTAGTAAAAAACAGAAGTATAAACGATTGAAAAAACGTTGTAAAAAATATTTCTTGACAGTCATTAGGGACCGCTTTATTTAAATTATAGAGTGAAATTTTTAACCTATTTTTTTGTAATCAAGAAAAATTGTTTTCTATTCGGATTTCACAGATAATATATGTAGAATGAGTTCAGAGAAAAATAAAATCAACAGAACGTGCTCTACTAAAGATTGGAAAACTAAACAATAACAAAGTGGGAATTCGTTGAGCATATCAAAGAAGGCCCATAACCTTTATTAATTTTTGACGTAAGAAAACAGTTCAAGAAGTAAGAAATCAATCAATAAATTGTATACAGTGAACAATTATCAATTGACACTGCGAAAAATTGCATTGGTTTAAGTCCTATTAAAATTATATTATATATTCTTGAAAGGTTTTTCGGCTAACGCCATCATGAGAACACTTGTTTTAGCTACAAATAAACCTTTTTTTAAGCAAGATTGTTAAAGTATGTTAGTCATTATAGTTTTGACAATGGCGTAAGCCGAAAAACCGATCAACCAAATCTTATATATACAACCGAAACAGCGTATGTATGTCTGTGGGTCTGTAATTCCCTTTTGCATTGTTGGTCATTAAGTTGTTATAAAAACGAATATGAAAAAAAATATGTTTGAATTTTTATCGGCGAAGACATTTAGTCAAAATGTAATAAATTAGTCTTAAACTGAACTTTTCCCGGCTTTTATTATTAATTATTATGTTTATTATTTACGTGAAGGTATTATTTTACATTTCTTTGACAGCAAATTAGATTTTTTCCTTGAATTTGGACATTTTAATGGGCAAGAATGGGGGCTGTCATCAAATTAAATAAAGTTTTTGATTTTATTTTAACTCTATTTTGGATGTTAGATTTTGTGATATAATTATGTCGAATGATATAACATTACATAATTATTGGTCGCTTAGTCCGAGCGACGCCGGGTAGCAATACTAGTATACTATAATTTCTGTAGTATTAAAATACATTGCTTTGTTTTCATCGTGTTAAAATGGAGTTCAACCAATTTTACCCAATACCTAAAAAAAAATCCTTATAATATAAATGGTAACTACTTTTTATTACCATATAAAACTAGGATGGCGGAACAGAGAAGAAGAAGTATTGTGTTCCCTGTCTACAACAGTATATAAATAATAAGTAAATGCTGGTTTAAACATAGTTCTGACGATGGCGTAAGCCGAATTAGCTATCAACAAATATATAAAATTTATGTAGAACTAAAATACATAGTTATTTTTTACCGTATTATAATATAATTTCTTTGTTTTCATCGTTATAAAATGGAGATCGACCGATGCCAATTCAATCAATAAACTTTCAACTGATTATTGACACTAGTTTTTTATGTAAATATGTAGCTTCATTTATGTCTAATAGTTGAAATCATTTATCACGATTTCTCGTCATTAATAAATACAAAAATAGTGCTCGCGAAATAAACACAAACATCGTTGAATAAAAGATCGCAGAGTAAAAACATCCCTTAATATGATTAACAACCCCGATTCGTCTCATTTGACTTTTTAAAGATTACAGCCGAAGCGTTTTGCTATTTTTCCTTACTCCTTGTCACTAAGTGTACACTTTGTATTCGTCAAAGGAATATTTGTGGGGTGGGCATGGAATAATTTAGCCTCGGATAATTGATCGCCGGAAAGGTTCAGATTAATTAGTTTCGTTGATATTTTATCGCAAGATAAATGCCTGATAAACTGCTCTTTTAAAATTAATTATTATTTATAGCTTTTTTCAACATTTATATATGTAAAGGGTATTTCAATAGGGACGCTCAAAATATGTTACTTTGTCCTGCTGAGAAGATTATTCATTGTTTAGTGGCCAAATTTGAGTCAACCAGTTTGGTAAATAATCGGCCAACACCTACCTGTACGTCATCAAAATACAATATCTGCTGAAAACATTGCTGCTGTGTGTGAAAGTGTACAGGAAAACCCAAGGCAGCTTATTTCTCGTTGTTCACAAGAACTTGGCTTTTCTGCGACAACAACTTGGCGAATTTTGAATCGGGCCTTATGTCTGCACCCGTATAAAATCTAACTTACCAAGGAACTTCAGGTAAACGACCACAGACAACGCCTGATTGGGTTCTGGAGCAGTTGGAAGTTTACCCAAATTTGTCAAAAAAGTCAACTTTAGCGACATGGCCCATTTTATAGTGAATGGATATTGGCAGACATTTGATGCTATATTCCATATTTAATGCGGTAAAATATACTTACAAATGAAATTAAAATTTAGTCGAAATCTCACAAACAACTTGTTTTATTTACATTTCAAAACTAAGCGCCCTTATAAAAAGACCCTTTATATACCTAATTACATTTTTATACAAGGGGGATGAGTTGTTTTTTTTAACCATGTCCGCTCCCAACATGGAGCATATGAACTCCTCACAGAGTTTATCTCAGCATACATTTTTCTTAGCGGGAACTGCTTGTTACTCAGTTGCTCAACATATATTTTTCGAAGAGAGTTGGGGATAGAAAGGATACAGGGACTTTGACAGGACTAGTGGTTAGCTAATCGCTCTTGCTACGCGTCGCTCTGCGGGATAAAACAGGTGGGAAGGAATTTTAACAACACAAACACCCATGCTTTGTACAGATTTATCGACCGAAAAAATCCGGGAATCGAACCCGGGTGGTCCAGCACGCAGGCCAGCAGCGTTGATACTGCACCACGGACGAACCGGACCGTTTTATTTTAATGGCAGATAATAATTTGTTAGATTTCAAAGGACGTTTTTATAAAAACCAAAAAAAATGTTGCATTAGAAAATATAATGAAATTTTACTTAGCTGCCAATGTGTATTGAATATCAAAGGTGACTTGCCAATCAAGTAGAACAGTAGAAGTCGGTAGGTAATTTTCTTTTTAATATCTGAACTGTAAAAAATGTATTACAGTAAAGTTTTTCATAAATCCTAAAAATTAAACATTTCTTACATAACACTTTTTATGCACAATTCCATTTTTACAATAATTTATTGGGTCTTATTATTTTAAAATATTTTACAATTACATATATGTAGATACGTAAATATTTGATTGTTAACCATTATTTTGAAACAGTTTCTGTACAGCTCTGCTACAGAAAAAACGTATAGTGTTTAATATATTCCGTATATTTTTTTTATAATAATTTTAATTGTTCAATCAAAACCGTTTGTGCATTTTGAAAAGATTTTGTTTTCAAAAAGTGACAGCGTGAAAATTAAACGACGCATTTATGGCTGTACAAAACAAAAATTATTCCAAATTTCGAATACGATTCTACTTTCAAAATCCGTGCATGATTTCAATATCCCGAGGAGAATGCGCCGCGAACCGTGCGTTGGATTTTAGCTAGTCGATGAGAGATCGCGTAATTAATAACGAGAATACAGAGAAACTTTTAGCGGGTCGATTTTTTGAAGAAAGAACGGCTCACAATACCACCATTGGAATCCAGTTTACTTCGATGAAAGAGCATATTTTGACGTCAGAATTTCTCGAGCTTAATAAGTATATCAGCAGTGGGCTTTGAAATGATGTTAAACTTACAGTACATGAGAATTTGTTTTTATAACTAATTCACTACGCATTCGTTTTTTTAATGTACCTGCCGTAAAATGGGGTGAATAGAGTAACTTTTTACCAGTCACGAATATGTATCTTCATACTTGCGCCACATATTTCAAATATAAATGGCTTGAAACGTGTTTCTATGGTCTTACTACACATTCATGACAATATTTTCAACTATTTACTATCGTTATTAAGACACAGTCAATTTGTTCGATGTTTCTATTCACATTGAATTGTGGTAAACAGGGTGAATAGAGACAAAACAACAGATTGTATTGATTGGAATATACGAACCTCTATTCTAAATTCACCCCGTTTTACGGTACTTATTAAATAAAAAAAAAATGAGTTAATTTAATTTTCGTGCAATAAAAGAGAAGTTTATACGGAGTCAAAAAGTAAGGATGCACAGGCATCGAACTTAATCTTGCTCGTTTCAATGTTGGCCAACCATTTAGTTGGTTTGGTTTTGTCATTAGAGAGATAGTATTATGGACATTGTAAAGAAGCTTACTAAATCATAATGATTACATTAGATACTAAGTAAAATTGTGCTAAAGTGCAATCTTTGATTTTGTCTCTATTCACCCCATTTGACGGTATTTAAAAACAGAACAGTGTAATATTTAATTAAAATCGTTCATGTAACCACTAATAAGTGATACAGAGCATATCACTGTAACCCAAAGATCTCTTACCTGTAGAATTATGACGAAAAATCATCTTAAAATCGTTATCGACCGAGAACCATTTTTCTTGATGACCTTACATCGGTTAAAAAAAAATTAGCTGACCTCTTGAATTGGCTTCACAAGGAATTGCTCACCACTTCACCCACAAGTGCGTGAATTTTTTTAGAACTAAAATATTTTGTTATATTTTACGTTTGAAAATTGTGCTTAAGCTTTGTCGCATACAACCCGCGTTTTTCTTACTGGCATCTTCAGGCAAGCCAAAAAGCAAAAGCCGGGTCTTTAGCGACAAAACTCATGGCAACGTACAAAATTAAAAATTTCGACAAACGCCTTTAGTCTCAATCGTCTAAATTACGTTTTAAGTTTAACAGCAAAAAGTCTTTTATAATACAAATAAATTTCGTGCAAAGTTTTCCAAATTCATAACTGAATCGGATCGTCGGAGCGTATTAATTATTTTAATACGAGTAACCAAAATATTTGAGAAGCTTGAGTGTTTTCGTTATTAAATTAATTACGTCCAATGATAATATTTTGGATGAATCCAAATAATGAACTCAATTTCTAAAATAATTTCAAAGCTAATCTGTTTGATGCAGTAGAATTATTGGATTTTGTTTTGATAACTCATTTATTTCGAAACGTCCTTAGTCTGGTAATACAAATATATGTTTTAGGCAAATTTTAATCATCACCAAAAGCGTGTTAAGACTTCTCGGGTATTGACTACAACGAGAAACTCTTCGTTTATAAGTTTGGTGTTCACTGTCAATTATTAGTGAAAATACATCTCTATATATATAAAAATCTCAACACAAATCTTTGTGGCCAAACTCCTCCAAAACGCCTCGACCGATTATTATGATTTTTTTTATGTATATTGGTTAGATATGTGAGAAGGTTATAAAGTATATTTCATTCCGCTAGGTGAAGAATGGTCCCACCAGGACCTGTTTTAATATTTCTGACATCTGTCATTATTTATTATTTTTGTTGTTGAATCACAGAGGGCGCTATCACGAGCGTGATGTTTGACATTTCATGTCGCGCGTGAATGAATGACTTAATTCAGCTAATACGTAAACACATCTATTGATTCTGAGGCGGTACGAAGTTCGCCAGATCTGCTAGTATTATTATAAAATGATCAAACATGTTTTGTAATACTTTCTCAAATATTTTCTTAAGATCAGGATAGATCAATTAATAATGATATAATATGAATAATAATAAATCGAATGTCCCCGATGATTTTTTGAGGAATCGTGAACATGAGTGGTTTGTTATTTCACGGGGTAGAATCAGTCTGCCGACGGGGATGCCACTGGAAAGAGCTGTAAACGGCATTGTTTCGAATGTCGACATTTTTTACATTGACATGAGTGAGTTCAGACGAATACTTTTTTTTATGAATAAAAGTTGATTTTGTCGGAACTCACTTAGTTGACTTCAATGTGATTTTATTATTTTGTTCTAATGGATAACTACCTCTTGAGCCGTTTATTAGCGTTAATGCAATTTTCAATAAATCAACTTGGTACAATACTAATTTTAGTTTATCCCCACTTAGAGAAAAACATCAAAATGTGCACATTAAATAACTTATTATTACCATATAAAACTAGGATGATGGAACAGAGAAGAAGATGTATTCTGTACTCTGTCTACAACGGTATATATGTTACAGTGAAACTGTATTCTCAGTGAAAATGTATTCTTCTCCAAACTGTCATTGAAATTAAATTTGACACCCCTATCTTCAGCCCTATGTTGGTCTGTGTTTTTTTTTGGTTCCCTTTTTATGAAAGGGACCACTTGCTGATTTTGTTTCATTGAACCAAACCAAAATTTTAGGCCGGAAAATCATCGACTTGGGCCAATAATTTCAATGATCGTGACCAGTGAAATCATGTTGTCATACAAATCTATTATTTGATACATTTTCACTGAGAATACAGTTTCACTGTAACATATATAGAATAAGTAAATACAGGCTTAAACATAGTTCTGACGATGGCATAAGTCGAAATAGCTATCAACAAATATATAAAATAATTTCTGTAGAATTAAAATACATTGTTATTTTTTTCACCGTATAATAATGGAGTTCTACCAAGTAAACGCAAATTCAATCAATTCATTTTAATATTCTTAAAGTGTTCATGTTACAAAAAATCGAAATCTTCATTTATTACAATAATCAATAACCAATGTTATGGAAACAGTTTGAGTTATAAAGTAATTTACAAGTTAATTAAATCGTATTTATTGATTGAGTAGGCATTTACTTGGTAGAACTCCATTATAATACGGAAAGAAAAATAACAATGTATTTTAATTCTACATAAATTATTTTTAAATATTTGTTGATAGCTATTTCGGCTTACGCCTTCGTCAGAACTAGTCTAGTTCAGACTAGTTCTGACGAAGGCGTAAGCTGAAATAGCTATCAACAAATATTTAAAAATAATTTATGTAGAATTAAAATACATTGTTATTTTTCTTTCCGTATTATAATTAAATCGTGTTAGAGAAATAACCCAATCTTATCGAAGTGATCTCAGAGTAACGTTTTATAGGAGGTCTGTCTGTAGTCACAAGTCTGTAAGCCTTGTCACCGATATAGATTTACTATTCGTTAAATGTAATCAAATCCATTCTATATGCTTGAGCTTTTAAGAGATAGGCACCGTTTTAATAAAGTGCTCAATTAGACGTGATGGGAATGTATCCTGAAATGGCATCAGGTGGTTCAATCAATAGAATTTTATTGGACTTTTTATTAGGTTAAATGGACACGAATCGAAGAGCAGAATGTCTTAAAGCTGATTTTATGGCATTACTTTACCGAGGTTTACCTTTGAAAAGGTTCTAACCAGTGCTGTGGAGTCAGAGTCGGAGTCGGAGTCGTCGCGGCGTTTTGGCCGGAAATTTTGAAAAGTTTGAACTTTTTATTTTTGCATATAATATGTCAAATTTGACTTTAGGCCGCATTGTTAGGGTTGATATTTAATTGAATACACATAAATAGGAAAATTAGGCAAAAAAAGCTAACTAAACTATATTAACCGTTTGATAGTCGGAATCGTGGTTTTGGTAAATGCTGGAGTCGGAATAGGACATTTTTAGACTGACTCCACAGCCCTGGTTCTATCTGACATTTTGACAAAAAAACCCTTTTTTAGTTGGAATATTTTATATTAATCGCATTCTATCGTGTGTGTGTTAAATTCAGTGAGTCATCTGTTGCTTAATAATGAGGCTAGAAGAATGTCATAGCTTCATTTGCACACTTTTTCACAAGTTTATTTGATAAAGCTCTCACATTTTCAAAACTATTTCTTTAAATAAGATTTTTCCAAATAGAATGGTTTAAAGTAATGAAAAACTATGCATACAATAAGTAACATGTAAACAAATATGCCCAGTCCGTGGTGCAGTGGTCAACGTCGCTGGCTACCGTGTTAGACGAACCGGACTCGATTCCTTTCAGTTGATAAATCAATTCTGCTCAGAGGCAATGGGTGTTGTGTTATTAAAAATCCCTTCCCATCTCTCCTATCCCAAAGAAGAGCGACGCACAGTGACAGCCATTAGCTAACCACTAGTTCTCGTATCCTCAAAAAAGAGAGGTTGAGCAGCTGAGTAAACAGTTCTCGTAGAAAAATAAAATATGTTGAGATAAACTCGAGATAAGTTGGGGGCGGACATGGTAAAAAACAAAAAATATACTTCTTCATAGTAAGATGTTAATTTAATCTTTTGAAAAACATAATATTAATCCAATCTTGTAATGCCAATATCTCAAAATAAGCAGTAAGAACCTTTTCAAAGTAAGGTGTCGATTATTCGAGTGACTAAAAGTGACTAAAAGACGAGAATTTCACGAACCATAACATCGCAGATATGTTCTTTTTTATGCTGGAATACCCTTAACTAAGTTCCCATCGTATTTAATAGTTCTCATGTTTTATTATTTTGGAATATCGTTACTTATTTTGGAATCTTTCCACCCTTTAACCATCAAAATAAATTGGATTAATATTTTCTATGTGTGCCTTCTGATTGGTCTGTTGAAGCTCTTATGCAGCTTTGTCGAACACGTGGCCCGATCAAAAATTCTCAGCGGCCCTATTGCAGTAAGCAGTTTTTCATATATTTAAAATTTAGGTATCCATAAAATAAAAAAATAATAACAAATCATTTTACTGGTAAATTTAAATTTTACTAACAAATAACGCTCTTTATGTGGATCATATTATATTATAGACTCGTAACGAAACTTATAGCAACATTATTTCGAGTATCGTGTATTTCGATAATCATGCGTTCAAAACAGATACAGGTGTTTATTTGTTACATAAAAATATGGGCGAATATAAATTGTTTTATCATGATATATTAGAGATAAATAGGGGTCAGCATAATATTTTACAAATTTCAAACGAACAACTTTACTATTTTAATATTTTCGATGGTTTCGGCAGTAACTTTGTGGAAGTTAATTTTAATATAAAATTTAAAATAACTTTGATTATTCCACGTATTGTGTAACTAACTGTGACACGTCTTTCGCCTCTTTCAGAGGCATCTTCAGACTTACTATCGCAAAGTTTGCTTAATTTCATAATTTCATAATTTAAAATGTTAAAATGTTAGAATATATCTTGCTTCATTACTTAAGCAAACTTTGCGATAGTAAGTCTGAAGATGCCTCTGAAAGAGGTGAAACACGTGTCACAGTTAGTTACACAATACGTGGAATAATCAAAGTTATTTTAAATTTTATATTAGAACAACTTTACCTTCCAAACTCACCATTGTTATACCCTTTTAAATAATAATTATTGATTAATAAGTCAAACACTTGAAATAAATCAATTCAATAATAATAGGTTAGATAAAACCTACGAACTATTTATCAATATTTCTATGATATTATCTGGTAATTAATATTTGCGTATGTTATACTCCATTCAAAAAACCCGATAATTATTATTTACTCACATAATTCATTGAAATTCATTTACATCAAATATTCGCTAATTCATATATGTAGATTACAATTATACATAGTGATATACTTTAATTTTGTATAATTAAACGATACAAACTGTTTACTGCGAGTCAGTTCAAGTTCGTGCACTAAAACAGAATGAAGATGCCGAAGAAAAACCCGGGTTGTTAGCGACAAAACCAGGGCTGTGGAGTCGGGGCGATTTGGCCGGAGTCGGAAATTTTGAAAAGTTTTAACTTTTTTTTTTTGCATATAAAATGTCAAATTTAGCTATTGGCTGGATTGGTAGGGTTGATATTTAATTGAATACACATAAACAGGAAAATTAGGCAAACCAAAGTGACTATATTAAACTTTTTTAGTCGGAGTCAGAGTAGTGTTTTTGGTCAATGCTGGAGTTGGAGTCGGAGTCGAAATTTTTTTTACCGACTCCTCAGCCCTGTACAAAACTCATGTTAAAGTACAAAATTTAAACGATTCAAATTTGAGAAAACTATATTTATGTATGCCTGATTTTTTTTTGGATTGTCGGAAAATTTTTACAAATGGCTCTTCTTCGAAAATTTTAAAGTCAAATAGACGACTGTATTTAACTATAAGTGCGCTTTATAAATGAAATAAATTGGTAAAAAAAATTACGAGCATTCTTGCAAACGACTAGATTTAATCCGGCCTGCGAGTATTTTTATGACGTCATAAACGACATTCCATATATTACTACTCCACTTACCATTTGCCATATAAAGCGGATAGGGCGCCAGTAAAGATTCTTATCGATGACCTTTTCTTCAATTAACTTCTCCTTTTACTTTTTAGACCATATCAGCTACCTATTTGGAGCATATTTCCACCATTGTGACGCCGGTTTGATTTCCTATCACTCACCAACTAAATTGCTTCCTCTTATGATTTATCAGTACCCCAGGTCATGCTATAATTATTTTCGAAAGGTAGTTCAAAATTTTATAAGGTAGGGTTAACGCTCCCTAGAGGTATTAACAGCCAGTTCTCACGATTCTGTGACTATTAATGTAATATGGCGTTATCTAGTTTGCTCATTTTAGAATTCCTCACGAAACCAAGCCAAATTACTACCAATATCTATACTAGAAGCATATATGCTTTTTTGAGTCTGTATGAGATTTCAGTCCGGTCCATGGTGCAGATGTAAACGTCGTTGGCTACCGTGCTGGACTGATTCCCGGTACGAGCAGATATTTTCAGTCAATAAATCGATTCTGCTAAGAGGCAATGGGTGTTTGTGTTGTTCAAAATCTCTTCCTACTCTTCTGATCCCAAAGAGCGACGCACAGTGACAGCGATTAGCTAACCAATTGTCTTGTTCTAGTCCTCGTATCCTTTCCATGCCTACTCTCTTCAAAAAAGGGAAGGTTCTGCAACTGAATAACGAGAAGTTCTCGTAGAATAACATATGTTGAGATAAGCTCCGTGAGTAGTCCATATGGTAGCGAACATGGTAAAAAAATGATGTCATACCTTGCTACATTACAGCAACTCTGGTATGCGTTATCCAAGTGTACAACATCGTGTATTTAGTAATTTTTCATTACTAACAAAGACCTTTTAACTACAGACATATTAAATAAGACCCAGATCGCAATGTCAGGGTATTCGAAGCTCTATAATTTGTATAGTAATATAATGATATCAGATAAGAAAAAAACTGCCAAAATGATCAACTAAATCACTATACAATTATTAATGTAAGCTTTTTTATTCGTAAGCTCAACTTTTAAAAGCTGTTAAATGTCAGCGTGGTTAATTGAGCGTTATAATAATATTTCAAATTTTATTATAGCCTGTTTCAGCTGTCACTACATTATAACATTTTTCACGATAACTGTGAATTTATTGTTTTGGATATTTCTTTGAAATTAATCGGTGACATAATGTTTTATCATGGTTAAATAATATAGTGATCGCTTCGAGAAAGCTTTTTTATATTTTAATATGCGCTTAATATACAGCTTTTTTTAGTAAGGAAACATTAAAAAAATGCCAATTTATAATGTCAACAATAATGATATTTTTGTTTCATTGATTGAGTAGGCATTTACTTGGTAAAACTCTATTATATTACGTTACCATACCACGAACGCGTGGCGCTAGTATGGTTGAGCAGAGAGGGGATGTATGGGGTACCCTGTCTAGCCTAGGTATATAAGCTATCTCTAATAAACGTTTAAAACATAGTTCTGACGAAGGCGTAAGCCGAAATAGCTATCAACAAATATATAAAATAATTTATGTAGAACTAAAATACATTGTTAATTTTCTTACCGTAAGATATTTTTGTTGATATTCTTTTATGTGAAGTCACTGGGAAGATCCTTAGTTTTTTTTAACGGAATTGTTTCGTATGTCTACATATTTCACATAGACGTGAGTGAGTTCAGACGAGTACTATTTTTTATGTTTTATATGTAGTTGATTTTGTCGTAACTCACTCGGTTAACTTCTTTGCCAATTCCCAATATAATTTTTTTTTCACTCTTATATCTGTAAACAATGTTTTTTTCTTCCAATGTTTTCATATTGCAAAAGCTCTATACTAATTTGTGATATTTTGTATGTACAAATATGTTGTTCTGAGTTGAAAAACAAAAAATTCAGTCATCTCTCATCCAAAATTGATGCCTTAGAGCAGAGGTCACATATTGGAATACAAACTCATTTAAATTCATACACAGGCAATAAATTAAATACATTTCATGACCGCCAATAACCAAAAAGAAAAAAATCAACTAGAAACTATCGAAATGGAAATGGCACCTTCCTTTAAATTAGGAACATTGCGTTTTTCAAAAGCATATCCGGAATAAAAATAAATGTTGTTTTTAAACATGTGATGGAAACTCACTACACATAAAAACAGAGTGTTCTTTTTTCAAAAGTGACAACCGCCGAAAATAGGTCTCCACCAAGAAGGGTTGACACGTACATCGCACGTCTGGAAGGCTTTCAACGTTGCCAACACGTGTTGGTAATTTATCGTATTTATGTATGCACACTTCCCGCATTGCTCAAATTTCAAATGGCTTCACAAATTGAAATTGATGGAATGAAATACGAAGCAAATTTTTGAATGCACGATCGATGTTTATTTTTGAGAATTCTTTTGACGGAGGTCTTATGGAAAAGTTTTTGACTTACGTAGAGAGTGTTCTAGTGAAAAACGTTCTGATTAGTGTTTCACAATCTTAGAAGATTTATCTTGTTACCAATTCCAGAGTTTTAAGGTCATAAATCACTTTGAAGGAGTTAACCGTCAATTCTTGGCGGATAAGTGTTCATCACTTTTAAGGTGTTCACTGTCATTACTTAAATAAATCAACTTGATACAATACTAATTTTACGTTTATCCCCACTTAGTAAAAACCCAGATTAGCTTTCACTTCGAGAAATATATCAAATCAATGTGTTAAACTTGTTAACTTATTATTACTATATAAAACCAGGTTGGTGGAACAGAGAAGAAGATTTATTGTGTATCCTCTATATAAAGATGAATAAATGCAGGTGTAAACATTGTTCTGACGATGGCGTAAGCCGAAATAGCTATCAAAAGTATATAAAATAATTTCTGTAGAATTAAAATACATTGTTATTTTTTTCACCGTATTAAATGGATTTCTACCAAGTAAATGCTAACTCAATCAACACATTTTTTATACTGGTTCAACATTCCTTATCAGTACCGGTTTCGCTCATCGATATCTTTATTAACTGATGAATTGAATTAAAGCTGTCAACCTTTACAAAAAAAAAAAATGAAAGCTTATGCTATCTTTGACCATTGTTCAGTGTAATACAGTCCAATAAAATCTTTTCTAATGCAATTTTTACGTTTCATTTCATATCCTATAAACGTGAATCGTCTAAATTTTGTTGCCCATGAGTTTTGTCACTTATGACTCGGGTTTCACTTTTTGACATCTTAAGTGCACAGATGAAGTTGAAATGCTAATTACTTTGTATCCTTATTGTAACGATTCAAATTTAATGTAACACATTCCATCAATCACCTTCAGTCCGAATCTTTTTCTTAATAAACGGATTTTTCTTGTGAAACCAGAATCATCATATAAGGATTTTAACTTATCCCATAGCTCCTTTGTAGATTTGACTTCTTTTATATGGACGTAGATTGATGGATCTATTGTTAATATCAATTTGGCTCTGGTTTTAGCGTCATCTGCTGCTGTAACCGCCGATTGACCTTGTTCTGGCTTGATGCATCCTAGCGTCCCTTCTAACACAAGAAAGTTCTCGGCCGCAAAACACCATTCGCCATAGTTTTCCCGTCCTTTGAGTTTGGGCACGCTCACTATATAGTTCGACGCCATTTGACCTTCGTAAAAATGAACTGCACTTATTACAATTAACTGTTTTCTCACTGCAACTAATTATTATCATGAATCTAGATAACACGGTCACTAGAAAACTAATTGTCAGTACCAGGAACGACCTGGGCCCATAACCTCTTATTATTTCAATATTTATTTGAGGACAAATAAAACAACATGCTTATTTTTACAGAACAGTAGAAGGAAGTGTTTATTCGTCAGTATTGCCAACATAAAAAAATAAACATTATTTTGAGTATAAATTACAACACATTTTACCTCAAATAGTTTTAGAGAAACTCTTTTGAATGATACTTTTATAAGTAGTTGATATCAAATTTTTTACAATAAGCTATTTTGCCAGTTCATAATTAATGATTCAAATGTTTTTTTTTATTTTATTCACCTCGTTGTAATGTTATGTTTTTAGTGCTGCAACTTATTGATCTTGAAGTGGAATTATATTTAAACTTTTCCTCTCTTTTTTGAAAAGGTCAAGTGTCAGACAAGTATTGGATATTTATTTTCTAGATAAAGCGTCACATATTATTTTGGAAAAAGGTCGTGACTTTCTCTTCTTTTATAGTTCTAGGATTCGTGAACTTTGGTTGTTTCATCAAAACTTTTTCCGGGAAAGAAAAGGCACTATTCAGTTTCCCAAGCGTGTCCTTGAGATGTGATGAAAAAAACCATCCATTGTGGTGATTGATAATCGCTTATCTTATCTATATCTATCTATCTATATATATATAAAAATGAATGTCTGTGTGTATGTCCGCTATGGACTACTAAACCACTCGACCGATCGATGTGAAACTTTACAAATTTATTGAGTACACTCCCGCGATGGTTTCTGGCCTACCAACCCCTCCCCCCAACAACCCCCCAACCTCCCCCTCCAATTTGTTTTTTAAACCTTAAGAATTTTTCGAGTTCACTTCTTCGAAGGTTTTTGGCATACCCCCCCCATACGCTCCCCAAACCCCACCCCGCCAAACAACCCCCCTCCCCCCCAAAAATTGATATCGATTTTTTACAAATTTCTACTACACTTCCGCGAAACTTTCTGGCGTACTCCCCCTCTCCTACCCCACCCCCCCAATCCCCCCTACAATTGCTGGCGTAGCAACGCGCGCAGGGTACAGCTACTGTTATATAAAAATCAATATTTGTTTGATTGTTTGTTCGTACTCTATGCGATGCCATACGGTTCATCAGTTTGCAATGCACCCGGGAAGGTTTTTGCGTTCACAAATAGTTCTTCCTATTGCAATGAAGCTTTGACGATTTGTTGTGTGGACGCCCACAAAAGATTTTTAATTACCTACATATATATGTATATATTAAAATGAATGTTTTTCACTTTAAGTCCTCTCTAGGGTTGCGCAAACAATCATAAAGATAGTACTTTTTTTATACCGTTACGTTGATTTAATTCTCTGGTGGCAGTAGTAAATGATACAAAATATTCTGAAAATAATCTTTTCAATAACTAGATCGGTTTTGCACTATAAAACGATATTGAATAGTAGTTGTCTTCTGTTGGACCTTGTTCCAACGATATGTTTATTTTATTTCAGATTTTTTAAAGAATTTATGAGCCAAAAATATGGTAAAATATTTGTTCATTAACATAAGTGTAACACTTTGTGGAAATTTGCTCGCCCTCGACATTAAAAGTCGTTGATAAAATCAAAACAAATTAAATTCATACAAAATGTTTTGAATATCAAAATAAATCGGCCGCTTAACTTCTGGACCCAGACATAAAACGCTTAACCCTTACTGTTTCTACAAGCTTTTCCATTTCTTAGTAATCATATAATATTATAAGAAATTTAATGCCCATTTATTCATTTTTGTATTAATACTGAATAGTAAATAATTACGTTTAGTTAGAATGCATATTTAGTATTGAAATATGAAATACTAGTATTGCTACCCGGCTTCGCTCGGACCAGTTTGGGGTTATGTTCACCACGGCGCGTAAATTCAGACGGGCCAAGTTGAAACAACTTTTTTCATAATTCAAAAGTCTAAGTCAATTAAAATGTAATTAAAATGAACATTTCAGACTGGCATTGACATTTCACAGCCCCTTTCATATATTGACAGCCCCATTCTCGCCCATTAAAATGTCCAAATTCAAGGAAAAAATCTAATTTGCTGTCAAAGAAATATCAAATAATACCTTCACGTAAATAATAAACATTATTATAAATAATAAAAGCCGGGAAAAGTTCAGTAGAAGACTAATTGATTACATTTTGACTAAATGTCTTCGCTGATAAAAATTCAAACATATTTTCTTTCATATTCGTTTTTATGACAACTTAATGACCAACAATGCAAAAGAGAATTACTGACCCACAGACATATGTACATACGCCGTTTCGGTTTTATATATAAGATTACTTGATTTGATGCATCAATCGATGCTCAATAATGATTGTTTTTTAAATTCGAATCCGCTTTACTAAACAAAAGTTTGTTGTTCAGCAAAATTCAATTTTAAATTGTTTGATTTTTGTACTTTCCTTGAGTTCGAGCTTAACCTTTCGGCATCTTCAAGGATTACAATTGCAAAAAAGAACTTAAGCTGGCATGTAGTAAACATTTTGTATCTTTATATATAAAAAAGGAGATAATATCTACTATTACAGATTCGTTTAAATTTTGTAATTTTTCATGAATTTTGTCGCTAACGACCCAGGTTTTACCTTTCGACTTCTTCAGGCTTTACAAGTGCACGAATTAACTTGAACTAACGTGCAGTTGTAGAACGGTTTGTATCGATTATATACAAAAAAATGTAGATACTATAATAGTTGGAATTTCAATATCAAATTTGAATCGTTTGAATTTTGTAATTTTTCATGAGTTTTGTCGCTAACGACCCTGCTTTCGACAGATAATAACACGGAAATACCGACAAATTCAATTAGTGGGCTTTAACTGACTGATTTATTTCAAGTGTTAAAATTTATTTATTGTAAAAAAAAAAAATGTTATCATGGCATTACAGCCGACGCCAATGCACCATGCATTTGATAAATTTAATAAAATAAACTACAAACAAAACGATAACTAAAAATGGTTGTCTGTAAAGTCAGTTTACGGACGATAGTTTAACGTGACAACGTCATAAGAAAACATTGATGAAATGATTGCATACTTTTATGAATAAAATGGAATCATTTTTATTGAATTATCACTAACATTTCACTTCACTTTATAAACAGTTGTAAACAGATCACGTGTAGGTACTGTAGGTGTATAAGTTGTGTGCTGCCGCTGTCTCTTTTCTACTCAGACGCATCGACCAATCGAGTGGAAGAGAGATAGATGCGGCACAATCCGAACGGTAGGCCGATCGTGCCTCTCTATCGCTTATCCGCGCTCTCGCTCGCACGCTTGCCTTCGGCGTAACGCGACAAACGGGACAATGAGTCATGTTTTTTCGTGCGTGCAGCGGGCGTTCATCGATTTATAAGACGTTGTCACGTCAAAAAATTCAAACAAAGCATAAAGTTCACTGCCAAAGATGTCCACATCAACAGGCAGTGCATTTAACAGCCGAACAGCCCTTGCGACTGACGACTCAAAAGACATTAATGATATTCTTAAAATTATTATACGTATCCACAAATGAAATTGTATGTTATAATAAAAATAAACAGTCCTTCAAAACTTCGCATGCAATATTATATAAATTTATCCTGGAAATAAATTGATAGGGGCCTCTCACGCCGCCGGGAAAAAAAAGGTCCAAGATAAATTTATTTAGTTTGGTCGATTTTTTCACTGACCCTAAACGTGGTGCGATGTGAGGTCAAGTATTTTCCTCCACAACCGGGGCTTATCGCAAATGAGTAACGAATATAATCTTTTTCAGAGATTCGGGGCTCACTTCGCCCCTAATCTATGATCGAATTAGGGGAGGGAAAGCAAAGATTTCCTTTAAATACTATTTGGCTGCCATGTTTATTTTTTCCCACACGAACTTGGTTAATTCACATGGGTTTTATTTCATTATTTTATTATGAAAGTAATCTTATTTTTTTACTTATTAATCACATACAGCAACGGCTTAGTTATTATGGACGCCTAATAGAGGATTTTAACATGATTTTTTTAACGAGCTCATTACTATTAAAGGGTCTTTTTATAAGGACGCTTAGTTTTGAAATGTAAATAAAACAAGTTGTTTGTGAGATTTCGACTAAATTTTAATTTCATTTGTAAGTATATTTTACGGCATTAAATATGGAATATAGCATCAAATGTCTGCCAATATCCATTCATTATAAAATGGGCCATGTCGCTAAAGTTGACTTATTGACAAATTTGGGTAAACTTCCAACTGCTCCAGAACCCAATCAGGCGTTGTCTGTGGTCGTTTACCTGAAGTTCCTTGGTTAGTTGGATTTTATACGGGTGCAGACATAAGGCCCGATTCAAAATTCGCCAAGTTGAAGTCGCAAAAAAGCCAAGTTCTTGTGAACAACGAGAAATAAGCTGCCTTGGGTTTTCCTGTACACTTTCGCACACAGCAGCAATGTTTTCACCAGATATTGTATTTTGATGACGTACAGGTAGGTGTTGGCCGATTATTTACCAAACTGGTTGACTCAAATTTGGCCACTAAACAATGAATAATCTACTCAGCAGGACAAAGTAACATATTTTGAGCGTCCCTATTGAAATACCCTTTATTTAAATAGCAACACGAGCATTTTCAATTGATAAAAACCATAGAGATTAATTCATTGAAATATAATGCCTTTCCACTAATAATTCATAGTAATTTTAACACTTTAACATTGCTTATTGTAAGCTAGTTTAACTTAATCTTTCTCTATAAATACTCTGATAAAAATTGGCTATAAGTTACAGTAATATAAAACTAAATTAATACAAAACAAATAATGAAACGTCTTTCATTTTTTTTAAAAAACATCTTCAGACCTCATATAGTAAGGTTCAGTAATAAGTTTTTTAATTATTTCATATATATAATAAACTACAAAATAGAAAATGGGATTTTTTTCTTTGACGTGATTTTTACTTATATTTTTTTTTACTTATATAAACTTATTAAAAAAAAAAAATATTTGGCATTACAGCTTGCGCCAATGCGCCAAATATTCTTAATTGTGAAAGTCATACGAGATTAACTCGATGATAAATAATGAATCAGTTGTGCACAAAATCAACGATAAATAACATATACACCCAGCCCAAGATCTCTTTTTTCAATTGAAAAAATCTAACCTTGCCGAAAATTGAACTCGGGTCCCCCGATCGCTAGCACAAAGCTCTTGCCACTAGACCACAGGGACCGACAATAAGGGGGCTAGATACAAATAATTATAGTACATATAACACTACAAATTAGTAATTATTCAGATTTTTTGGAGGGTTAATCCCATGAAGGATATTTTTTTTACAGTGGTGAACCAGCTATCCTATTTAAAACGTTATTCATTATTAATAATTCATTTATGTTCATACTTTTATGAATTCTCACAAAACGTGAAATAACAAAGCTACAAATTTAATTTAATAAAAAAATAAACTTCCACATAGTCATCGCAAAATCAATCTAAAATATTGAGCCACAGCAAGTCAATTGTTTTCTCTATAATGCAATTAGGATCAAAAAGATTAAGAGACACCTAGACTTTCGGATACACATTGATTAAAAAATCAATACTTGTTTGGGTGAATTCAGGGATTTGAACTGGTAAGAATAAAGTAACACAGCGTTACCATTTTTCTACGGTTTGATAATCTGAGAAGTTTACTCCATATTTTTGACGTGACAACGTCTTATAAATCGATGAACGCCCGCTGCACGCACGAAAAAACATGACTCATTGTCCCGTTTGTCGCGTTACGCCGAAGGCAAGCGTGCGAGCGAGAGCGCGGATAAGCGATAGAGAGGCACGATCGGCCTACCGTTCGGATTGTGCCGCATCTATCTCTCTTCCACTCGATTGGTCGATGCGTCTGAGTAGAAAAGAGACAGCGGCAGCACACAACTTATACACCTACAGTACCTACACGTGATCTGTTTACAACTGTTTATAAAAGTATGCAATCATTTCATCAATGTTTTCTTATGACGTTGTCACGTGAAACTATCGTCCGTAAACCGACTTTACAGACAACCATTTTTTTATATACATACATATTTTAACTTTTTTATTGTTTTCTATGTCTATTTTCTATTCAGCGCTAATTAATCTCTATTGCGATGGTTCAATAATAATTATATTTTTTTTAACAAATTTTCATTTAAAATAATATAACAAACACTTTTGATGCTTACTGTCTAGGATGCTAACGTTCAGTTTTTAGTTAAATAACTTACGAGATATAACTTTATATAGATCACAAAATTGCTAAAATTTCTTGGAAATATATAGCATTATTTATGGATAGCGTTGGGTTTTTTCCTGGTATTTTGTTGAGATGTAGTCTAATAGAAAATTTATATGTGAAACTCTGTCAAGAAATCTATTTTCATCTATTGTGACATATAACTTTACAAATTTCAAATTTATTAAAAGCTTGGTATGTTTTCCTAGAGCAGTGATATTACAAAACTCTTAACCCCTTCCTGGGCACGCCCGAGTATACTCGACACAGACTAACGAATAAAAGATATGTTATCACAAATTTGTGTGTGTATTTTGCATTTTCAAATGTGTGCATATGTGCATTTGTTAAATCAATTGGACTGGCAAGTGGTTAAACAATAAGTCCTTTGAAATCATAAAAATATTTTGCAAATAACTAAAGCTGAGAGATATATGTATGTAAAAAATACTTTCATTTAAATAAAACTACAAATATATTATAAGTTAAAACTAACAACTTTTAATATGCGAGTCAACATTGTTTTATAATAGTGAGAAGATCTTGATTCGGCTCCCTCGTAAATCTGTTCAAAGGCATGGGTATTTGTTTCGTTGAAAATCCCTTCCCACCTTTCCTATCCCAAAGAGCGACGCATAGTGACAGCGATTAACTAATCACTAGTCCTGTCGAAGTCCTCATATCCTTTCCATCCCTTCTCTCTTCGAAAAAAAGAGGGGTTGAGCAACTGAGTAACAAGCAGTTCTCGTAGAAAAACATATGTTGAGATAAATTCCGTGAGGAGTCCATATGCGCCAAATTGGTAGCGGACAAGGTTAAAAACAAAATCTTTTGGCAGTCTGTGCATATTATTTTGTGAACCTTAACTCATATTTACCTCAGAACCACCAAAAATATTACTTACACCCTTAAGACTTGGTAGGGACGATATTTGATAAAGCAAGCCTTAACAGAAACATTCAATAAATTGTATACTTAATCTATAATATTAAAATTGAGGATTTCGAAGCAAGGAGCATAGTAAAATTTTCATGCTGAACTAGCATTTCGTACTTTTCCATGAGTCATTTTCAGATCACTTGTTCACTTGAGATGCCTGAAGATGAGAAAACTCGAGACCCGAGTCATTAGCGACAAAATTCCCCGAAATTATTACCAACATACATTACATTACCGAATCAAATCTTAGCTAGATTTTATTTTCATATTTATTTGGAAAATTTAGAATTCAGAATTTTAGCTAAAGGACAGTTCAAGTACATATTTGCACTTGAAATGCCAGAAGATGCCGAAATGCAAAACCACAGTCCTTAGCGACAAAATTCATTGAAAAGTACAAAATTCAAACAATTCAAATTTGATATTGAAAATCCATCAAGCACCCTCAGTCGAAATCCTTAATAAACAATATCCTTTCTTTTGTGGTTTATAAGAAATAATCAAACTTCATATTCATAAATTATAAATTATTATTGATTGAGTAGGCATTTACTTGGTAGAACTCCATTATAATACGGTTAGAATTTAGAATTTCAACTGAAGGTCAGTTCAAGTACATCCGTGCACTTGAAATGCCAGAATATGCCGAAAAGCAAAACCATAGTCGTAAGCGACAAAATTCATAGAAAATTACTAAATTTAAACGATTTAATTTTAAATATTTATATTCGACCTAGGATCTATTGCCTCAAAAAAAAATTCATATAAAATAGTGTGGACTAGTATGAAGTTCAGAACAATCACGCAACAAGCAAAAACCACGGACAAACAACGAAAATGGCAATAAATTGAAAATAGTTTACAAAACGACAGACGTGAGCTGAATAAAATAACAGTTTCCTTTAAATTGTTTCGCAGAATTGCGTTGATTTTTAAGCAAATTGGATTCGTATTCCTATTGACACAATATTTCAATATCATTATTGTCTATTAACAAGCATAGATAAAATAGCGCGAACGTAGCGAAATAGATGGCGCCGTCGCGATTCTCGTGACTAGGGTTTACAATCCCGGGATTGCAATATGTCGATTCGAATATTTTTTAAATAGTCGATAATTTTCATATTTATTAAATAATAGTATTGTAATCCGGCTTCGCTCGGACTAAGCGACCAATAATTATTTAATGTTATATCATTCCCAAAGAATTACAGACCCACAGCATACATACATACATACATACGCCGTTTCGGTATTTCTAGTATTGTTACCCGGCTCCGCTCGGACTAAGCGTCCAATAATTATTTAATGTTATATCATTCCCAAAGAATTACATACCTACAGACATACACCGTTTCGGTTTTATATATAAGATATAAAGATAAAAATAATAACAATTTTTTTTTTTGTACTTTTTCCACATCTGATTTATTTCATCAGGACCGGTTTCGCTCATGGCGAGCATTATCAACTGATAAGTAATACAATAAGACAGTGGTATTTATGCAAAAGTTAAGGATGAAAACAAGGTATGACAAACAATTGATAAAGCAACTAAGCAAATAAATTAAAGTAAATTACACGACAAATAGACTTTAACTTTTGCATAAATACCACTGTCTTATTGTATTACTTATCAGTTGATAATGCTCGCCATGAGCGAAACCGGTCCTGACGAAATAAATCAGATGTGGAAAAAGTACTAAAAAAAAATGTGTTATTATTTTTATTATAATGCCTTTCCACCAAGTATTGACAGTGAACACCTTAAAAGTGAAGATATTAAGAACTCACACGTCGTAAGTTCCTTTTCCGTTGATTTGTAATATGTAAGTAAAGAATGCGAGCTTCACGCAATACTATCGTGGCGTAGCGGTCGATGTCGGAGATTCCAACCGTCGCGATAGTCCGGCCCCGGCTCGAATCTCGGACGCAGAGTTGATCTTTTTTATTTTATAGCGATAATGCTTCGCTCGGATTAAGCCACCAATAATTATTTAATGTTATATCATTCCCAAAGAATTACAGCAATACATACATACACCGTTTCGGTTTTATATATAAGATTAGCCACGTTAATTTATCATACAAAATAGATTAAAATAATTGATGACCTGATGACTAATATGTCTGGTTATGCACAAATTAGAAAGAGGGGCATTTTTTTAAAATTTCTCACTGAATTTAAAATGAAGACACATCAGTTGATATTGATGACAAATCCATTACCATCCAGGATGTTGGAATCAATTTTAGAGTTGTATGTATTTGGTATTCATTAAAACATTATTTATCACCATTAGCTCCAGTTTTGTTACTTGATATTTTTCCCCCTCTAAATTCATTTCAAATCAATACTTTATATTCGATGCTGTCATAAAAGCATATCGCAACTTATTTATTTTCTATGACGATCCGGTTTCCCAAAGATAACACCTACAAGACCGCTTAATCATTTATGCTTGATAATTAAATCAATCCCGAAAAATTTGGTATTATGTCTTATAATCCCGAGATTCATCGGGTATTGAAAATTCTCGGGATCCCGGTATTGCAAACCCTTCTCTTGGCATTCATTCGTTTCGTTGCAACATACTTTTGAATAGACTTCCAAGAAATCCATGATTGTCTGTCAATATTATATTTAATATATTCGTGTATGTATTTTGTTTCATGTCGTTCCGTTACTTTGTCGTGTGTCGACAATACAACAGCTTTGACAGTTCGAGTCGATAATGGCGTCATAAAATGTATAGCAACAAAATGGAACGATATCGTCTTGTGTTTTGTTTTGCTCGATTCATCAAACGAATGCTATCTAACTATCTATGTTATTCACATTAATGTTGCCATTCATATCATGTAACGAATATTATAGTTTCAAACACTGTTATAATAGAAGACAGAAATATCATGAAGCCGCCATTGCTATTGATTAATAAATATTAAGGTTTTTTCAATAAAGACGCTCGCTCGTGTAGAATGTCCATCATCGCATATGCTGTGTGGCACGTAGCGCCGTCTTGTTGGAACCACACGTTATCGATATTCATATCATCCAGCTTAGACCACAACAAGTTGCTAATCACCGATCGATAGCTCACCGTTGACGGTTTTGGCAATGCCAGTTTCGTTTTAGAAGAAGTACGGACCGATGATTTCGCCAGACCAAAAAACACATCAAACAGTGCCTTTCTCGAGATGCATTTGGTGTTGGTATATCTCATGTGGATTGGAATTGAATATTGATTCACCCAAAAATGGGCGTCGTCCCTGTTTTATTTAGTATTACCAACTTTTGCATGTGCATCTTATGATCACATACATGAAGATTGAATGTATGAGAATATTTCTTCCCGTTGTTTTCTGATTTCTTTCATATTATATGCACTGACATACCGTGCATGTTGACAACTTATTGTTGCACTTGCGTAAAGGTTATAGGCATAGAACAATTAAATTTCAGTTGGTGACGCGTGTAGACAATCGGCAAAAGAAAAACAGCAAACGTCAAACGGCAAATGTCATCGAAACCGATCAATGTTAGTGAAATTAAATCGAAATTATTTATCTAAAATAGCTTTAATCTATAGTTTGTATAATTTTTGTGAAACTAAAATAAATTGCTATTTTTTCACCGTGCTATAAAACGTTTACCCAAAATAGCAACAAAAAAAAAGGAAATCCTGACACAACACAGCAGGCTCCACAGATACGGACGAATCAAATACAAGATTGAAAATCTCGAGTGCAGATTTTTAAATTTGAAAATCACCTCGACGAATTAATTAGGGACGAAATTAGCGCCGGTGCCATTTCTTGCCATAGTGGCAATAAAAAGGCGGCCACAATCCGCGCGATAAACCATTTTTCCCCGTCGTGTCGAGGTTAACCCCTTCACATCTGGGAGATTTATTGCTTCCTCCCCGGATGTATTTGGTTTCGTGATTTTCATCGGTATTTTTTCCCCTTTTTTTTGCTGTCCTTTCTTTCTGACCATTGGTGACGTATGCGGACCCGTGCCTTGCTGTTTCCCGCGTCACATAAATGCGCAAAAATAAAGAAATTGAAGATTTTCTTATTACATTATAAAATTTCATAAAGGTACGGGACGGAATAATGTTAATGTCTTTCTTTAATAAATTCAAATTTTTTTGAATACTCGATACTCTATTTACTTATTTAAAATATATTTTTATATTATCTAACCGTTGCTTTTAACTGATTCATTTTTTACCATGTCCGCTCCCAACTTGTTGCATATGGACTAATCACAGAGTTTATCGCAACATGTTTTTTTTTCTACAAGAACTACTATTACTATGTCGCTAAACCTCTTTTTTTCGAAGAGATTAGGTATTAAAAGGGTACGAGGACTAGGACAGGTTTAGTAGTTGGTTAAAATCACAAACAACCATTGTCTCCGAACATCTTATATATAAAACCGAAACGGCGTTTGTATGTATGTATGTCTGTAATTCCCTTTTGCATTGTTGTTGCAAGTTGCCATAAAAACGAATATGAAAGAAAATATGTTTGAATTTTTATCGGCGAAGACATTTAGTCAAAATGTAATAAATTAGTCTTCTACTGAACTTTTCCCGGCTTTTATTATTAATAATAATGTTAATTATTTACGTGAAGGTAATTATTTGACAGCAAATTAGATTTTTTCCTTGAATTTGTTCATTTTAATTGGCGAGAATGGGGCTGTCATCAAATTAAATAAAGTTTGTGATTTTATTTTAACTCTATTTTGGATGTTGTGATATAATTATGTCGAATGATATAACATTAAATAATTAATGGTCGCTTAGTCCGAGCGACGCCGGGTAGCAATACTAGTAATCGATAAATTGATTGAAAAGCTTGTACATATATTCAAACCAGTGCGGTTCATCACGAAAGCCAACGAAGTCTTTCACTGCACCACGGAACGTTATTACAATAGGATTTTTTCTATATGAAAATAAATTCAGCAACAGTTTAATCTTCTGTTATAAAATAAATATCAATCGATGCATGAACAACAGAAAAAATTACTCACGTCATTTTTAAGGTGTTCACTGTCAATACTCAGTGGAATGGTAGAATTAAAGAAGATATAAATAATTAAACACTTTTTCTACCTACTATTTTGGGTAAATTATGGATATATGATCACGGGACAGAATCCCAATCCTCTCGAGCTAAGCTCAAAAAAATTATACATACTGGCTTATAATTTTATGTTTCGACTTTACTCTTCTTGAGTTCTTGTGGATTATTATAAAATGTGGAACCAAAATGATTAAATATTACTGATTATTGTATGAGTTCTGAATGAAGAATTGGTTTTTTAATATTAGCCTATAGTAAAATTATTCTTTTTATTTTAAGCAAATAATAAACTTATGTGACTGTCTCTATCTGTATAATATTATTATTTGTGTAGTTTGTGGTTGCATTTTTGCTCCTGTAAATTAAAGCAACTCGATTTCATACTTATTGCGTAGTATTCTTAAGGATCTTCTATTTTAATAAAAGCCTTACATTCCTTTCATTTAATGTGCTTATTTTTCATAAATCTTTACAAAAATTCTAACCCGTGACCATATATCCATAATTTACCTTATTTTGCAACTTATGTATTTGTTTGGGCTCGGTCTCGCTCATCGCCAGCATTTTCAACTGGTGGCAGTCAGTTGATCAGTGCTTGCGATGAGCGAAACTGGTCCTGATATTGTTAAATTAATTGTGCAATTATATGAATGCTTTGTTTTCAAGTCTCGCCTTAAGAAAATATCTACGATACCAATAAATAAATACATAAGCTTAAAGGTTGGAATAAAAATTTACTACTCTTAAATTCCGAGCTATTCATTTTGAAATCACAATATCCTTTCCTTTTTTTTTTTTTTGATCTACTTATATTTTTGTATATAAACGGTACAAACTGTTTACTACGCGTCAGTTCAAGTACATCCGTGCACTTGAAATGCCTGAAGATGCCGAAAGGCGAAACCCGGGTCGTTAGCGACAAAACTCATTGAAAAGTACAAAATTCAAACATTTCAAATTTGATATTGAAATTCCATCAAGCACTCTCAGTCGATATCCTTAATTAACAATATCCTATCTTTTGTAGTTTATAAGAAATATTCAAACTTCAATTTCATCAATTATAAATTATTATTGATTGAGTAGGCATTAACTTGGTAGAACTCCATTATAATACGGTAAGAAAAATAACAATGTATTTAATAAATAAATAAATAATTTATGTAGAACTAAAATACATTGTGATTTTTCTTACCGTATTATAAATTATTAACTAGCTAATTGATCATTAAATACTAACCCCGTTTTCATTATCCAACAGAGCTTAATAGAGATGACGAATACGTTAAAGATATGCCTTAATATATTTGTACATGCTCATTGTTACAAGTGAATTTTAATCAATCGAAAATTCAAACACTCATATCTCAAAACAGTGTCAAGAGCAGTTAGAACCTTTTCAAAGTAAGGTGTCGAAATGTTGAATGAATGAAAACGTTTGTTTGAAAAAATGGGTAAGGCAAATTTTAAACTCGCTCTTTGATGACATCCATGTTTTCCGATTCTTTGTCATGACGTCACCGTAAAATGTATGCCAAATCCGAATCGTTCCCTCGATCGCATTCTTTGAAGTTTATGTTAAAAAAAAAAAAAAATCCAAATTTGAAACATTTCGAACAAACACCCAACCGTATTTGTTTGAATCAAATAAAACAGACACAAAAATTAAACGAAAAAACCCCTTAACAAAAAACGCGAAACTCTCCAGGTATTTGAATTTAGAATTCTTCCTGTATGCGAAACAAACGAAATCCTTCTCAATTAAATATGTTCTAAATTCGAATGACAAATACAAGAACCACGTCTGCCAACATGCGAAATTGATTTTTCGCTCTGCTCCGTCAATATGATATGCGTGTTTAATTTTTTACCGTTAGATGTCGTGTACGAATTTTCGAAGTATTTTTTTAGGATTGGTGAATGTGACATATAAATGCAGGGGTGACAAAACACGTCTTCATTTTATGTTTAAGTAAAATTTTGTGATAAAATTATTCTGCATGTATAGGGTATTTCAATAGGGACGCTCAAAATATGTCACTTTGTCCTGCTGAGTAGATTATTCATTGTTTAGTGGCCAAATTTGAGTCAACCAGTATGGTAAATAATCGGCCAACACCTACCTGTACGTCATCAAAATACAATATCTGGTGAAAACATTGCTGCTGTGTGTGAAAGTGTACAGGAAAACCCAAGGCAGCTTATTTCTCGTTGTTCACAAGAACTTGGCTTTTCTGCGACTTCAACTTGGCGAATTTGAATCGGGCCTTATTTCTGCACCCGTATAAAATCCAACTAACCAAGGAACTTCAGGTAAACGACCACAGACAACGCCTGATTGGGTTCTGGAGCAGTTGGAAGTTTACCCAAAATTGACAAAAAAGTCAACTTTAGCGACATGGCCCATTTTATAATGAATGGATATTGGCAGACATTTGATGCTATATTCCATATTTAATGCCGTAAAATATACTTACAAATGAAATTAAAATTTAGTCGAAATCTCACAAACAACTTGTTTTATTTACATTTCAAAACTAAGCGTCCTTATGAAAAGACCCTTTATTTGAGACGAGCTAAAATAACTTTGATTATTCCAAGTATTGTGCTACTTATTGTGACACATCTTTCTATGCCACAGGTTGCTTAAGTAATTAATATGATAGTTACATAAGCAATTTGCAATAGTAAGATAGTCTGAAGATGACTTTGAAAGAGACGAAACACGTGTTACTATTAGTCTAAAAATAGGTGGTAATCAAACTTTTTTTTTAAATTTAAAATAGGCACAACTAAATATAAAAAAAAACAAATTTATATCTTAAATTAACATTTTTTAAGATTTTTTAAGTAGAAGAAATATTGATAATCCTCTATTGGAGAACTTGAAGCTCCATCAAATAGACATTCAAAAACAAAACGATTCCGGTGACCGGACCTTTGGAAAAAAACTCTTAATACAGCTGTTGAATGATTCTTTACTCCTGGAAAGTGTGAAACATCAACACAACTCAATCTTTAGAAAACATCGAGAAAAGGGTAGCATAATATTTTCCAAAAATACCTACTGCACAAATAAAAATATGTCTGACAATTTTGGTTTGACTTTTTACGCAAATAACATATAACGTGAGAGATTCTATTTTTTTTCATCTCGTGTAGATCCACAAACAAAATAAAAATATATTCAGAATTGAATTTTCCAATAGTGTGCTATTTGACATCTGATATGGATCTACAAATAAGATGAAATATCCAAAAAAACAACTCTTCTGAGAAAACCTAGAGACATATTACGTTTTAGTTTTTGATAATCGATTCGCCATTTGCAAACCACCTCATAGAGAAATCACATGACCTAAATTCTGTCCCGATTTTTTTACATTTTTGTAAGGGCCTTAAGCTAAATGCATTGGAACAACTATAAATTAATAGGTATCATCAATCCAATGACATTCTTTAAGAACAAATCACAATTAACAAATCACCACTTCTTAAGCCGTTAATAAACGTTAATTCAATTTTAAATAAATCGACTTGATACAATATTAATTTTACATTTATTTCCACTTATTTAAACCCCAGATTAGCTTCCACTTCAATAATACATCAAACCAATTTGTCATATTCAATAACTCATTATTACCATATAAAATGGTGGAACAGAGAAGAAGATGTATTGTGTACTCTGTATAAGCGGTCTATAAATACTTGATCTAACGCACGCTTAAAACATAGTTCTGGCGATGGCGTAAGCCAAAATAGCTATCAACAAATAACGGGTATTTCAATAGGGACGCTCAAAATATGTTACCTTGTCCTGCTGAGTAGATTATTCATTGTTTAGTGGCCAAATTTGAGTCAACCAGTTTGGTAAATAATCGGCCAACACCTACCTGTACGTCATCAAAATACAATATCTGGTAAAAACATTGCTGCTGTGTGTGAAAGGGTACAGGAAAACCCAAGGCAGCTTATTTCTCGTTGTTCACAAGAACTTGGCTTTTCTGCGACTTCAACTTGGCGAATTTTGAATCGGGCCTTATGTCTGTAAGCGTCCTTATAAAAAGACCCTTTATATAAAATAGTTTATGTAGAATTAAAATATATTGTTATTTTTTCACCGTATGTGTCAACTCTGACTATTAATTTATTTTTTGACTCCGCAATTATTCGACTCAGTGGCTGTTTGAGTCCCAAGCACCGTAACACGATCCTCGCTCACTAGGTTATGGCCGTAATACGAAATACAATAAAGTAAAGAATATTTTTAGCATAAAATAGCAATAAAAACACATCCAAATGACCGAAATTCCGCAACGCTGGCCCGCTCTGGGAACAATGATACGTCTCCGAGGAGGGATTCCGCCAGAACATAGTAGGTAGGCGCGGCATCGCTACTATGAATACGATATACATTTTTGGATATTTGCAAAGCTCCGGTAAAACATTTTCAACTTTACTGTTCTAAGAGAGCGGGGGATGTACAAATATTAATATGCAGAGTGAGTCTTTTGACAGAGGTTCACAAAGTGTGGCGCGGTGCAGGCGGCACATTCATCACTTAGATTTTCCATGCATTAAAGATTTTTTTTATATTTGTTCATATCTTTTACCAATTTGGATCAAATGGTCATCCCAGCGTCCCGTAGCTACCCTGATTACATCCTATGACTTCGGGATCCATCAGGTTGATAGAAGAGACAAGCAGGATTCAGGCTCCTCTGGGGCATCCGTAGCACACGTCAAAGCCAGGTCCATCGACGCCTTTTTATTTTAAACATAATAAAGGACTTGTTTGTTCGCTCTTTTACCTCCGTGTTCCTGACAAATTCAAACCAAAGTACTCTAATATTCGAAGGTCAGTTTCAATTGATCAAGCCATTAAAATGAAGAAAATTAAACTGAAAATGATACCACATATCGTTGGCTTACTTCCAAAACCGTGTAAGTCAGTTTACCCTATTTGTATGACAGTTAAAACTGAATATTTCAACTTACAGATAAACATCTTCTAGAGTTTTTCGGAGGTGGAATCTTTAACTATTCTGAATAATTCTACATAATCTTGGCACGGTAAAATCGAATAATCATAGATTTCAGGTTAACTGATGATATTTAAATGACGTTCAAGGCGCTACTGCAATGAGTGAAATTGTAACTTTGATTTTGACGCCATTCCATTTGCATAATTGCACATTAAATGAATGAAATAGATGCGTCGCTATACCTGCAAACCGAAATCGTCAAAACATGAAATTTTTAAATAAATGATTTACACGATTAGAAGAAGTTATATGATTCCGAGCTTTTGTAGCTTCTAAAATAAGTTTCAACAACGTTAAACTAATGTTATTGCACGGTGATGGGATAATGCCATCAGCTTTCAAATCTAATTTTCATCTTCAGTAAAGCCACTTAGGCAAAAATCGATCATCAATCAATTCAATATGATTCTCCGTAAGTCATTTATTTTCTCTGCGTGTTATTAACAATTCAGTGTAATAAATGAGTCTTATTTTTTTATAAACGTGGCGTAGCTTAGATTCGTTCGTTTGCGAATATGCATTTTAAATATGTATCTTTCAAGTAATTGAGGATTTTGACTAAAAATTCTTAGTGGAATTTGAATTTTGTCGCCAATGACCCGGGCTTAATTCGTGCAGTTGAAATACTTGAAGATGCCGATAAACGAAACCTGGGTCTTTTCTTTTTTCAAAAGATTGTTAAAGTCAGTAACTGCATTCTTGCTAAAAACAACAGTTTATTCCTTGCATAAATAAACAATGGTACTATATAAAAATTACTCTAAAAAAAATCATCCATGCACAGTTAAATGTAAGAAATTATTAATATCAAATTTAAAATTACTTTGATTATTCCACGTATTGTGTAACTAATTGTGACACGTGTTTCGCCTCTTTCAGAAGCATCTTCAGACTTACTATCGCAAAGTTTGCTTAAGTAATGAAGCAAGATAAATTCTAACATTTTAACATTTTAAATTATGAAATTACAAAATGGATTACGGGTTTTTTTCCTTCTAAAGGAAACAAGGAAGGGGGTGATAGAATCAAAAAAATGCATTAACATAATGATACTAATAAGGTGCAATCACTCAATCAATTAGATTGGGATTTTTCCTTTTTAAGGGACGCTCTCTTGCGTCCCTTAAAAAGGAAACCTTAATAGTATCATTATGTTAATGCATTTTTTTTTGATTCTATCACCCCCTTCCTTGTTTCCTAGAAGGAAAACCGTAACCATTTTGTAATTTCATAATTTAAAATGTTAAAATGTTAGAATTTATCTTGCTTCATTACTTAAGCAAACTTTGCGATAGTAAGTCTGAAGATGCTTCTGAAAGAGGCGAAACACGTGTCACAATTAGTTACACAATACGTGGAATAATCAAAGTTATTTTAAATTTGATATTAAAATGAACTTCCACAAAGTTATCGCCGAAACCATCGAAAATAAGAAATTATTGCTCAGATTTAACTAAGCTTTTATTATATAAGACAGCTTTTTGTTTTGAGAACCATTACCACTGCAAACCACCGGAGCTGGAATCGCGAGGAGACGACCAAAATGAAAGCCTCATGTTTCCAGCAGTGTTGACACACGACCCGAAGAGTTAAATGTAACATTACGTTGTTATTAAAACTTGGTATTTTAAATTATTATTCCACGGGAATCGTTTCTCTGCGAAAGCGTAATAAGTCGACAAATTCAAATATGGCCTTATTAATATTTACCTTTTCCTCCCAGCAACTACGTATATTGAATTACACACCGAGGTTAGAATTTTTAATAACAGTTTGTGTTTATTAATAAAATACTGTCTCTCATTTGATCCATGGAAAGATATCTCAATGTCATATTCAAGAGTGGTAAATAGCAGTTTGTTTGATTTTACAAGAATTTTCATAAGAGAGGAAAATGATACAAACACTTGTTTACAAAGCTTTCAGTAATGACAGCTATGTGATAAGTTGCAACAAATAAAATAAAGTCGGTCCCTGTGGTCTAGTGGCAAGAGCTTTGTGCTAGCAATCAGGGGGCCCAGGTTCAATCCCTGGCAAGGTCAGATTTTTTCAATTGAAAAAAAAAAAAGATCTTGCGCTGGGTGGGTGTGTGTGTTATTTATCGTTGATTTTGTGCACAACTGATACATTTTCTACCATCGAGTTAATGTCGTATGACTTTCACAACTCAGAATATTTGGCGCATTGGCGTAAGCTGTGTAATGCCAAATATATATATTTTTTTAAAAATTAAATATCATTAAAAATCTTTAAAAAAATCTTAAAAGGTAATAATTATAACAATTTGTGTAATTATTAAAGTTCCAAGAAATATAATTTATTTACACTTGGGCCTTGTATAGCACGGTTTTATACTACACGGCTTAAGGAAAAAAAATAAAATTACAGTAAAAATTTGTCGTGGTATTGATGGAGAAGGTTTTTCGACATGAATATTCATGACATCCAAGATATATTGGAGTTTCGTACGTTGAACGAAGAAGAATTAGTCTAATGACTCAGAAAGCAGTTGCATCGAATTAGCTACATGTTTCACATTAAAAACAATAAATGACGGCCTGGAATTCGCTATTAAATTAGATTTTTTTATTGAAAATAATCCTATAATGGAAAGGAGTCCAAAATTCAAGAGGGAATTACAAAATATTTTGGAACCTTATAAAGAAATACGTAATTCGATAGTTTTTTGGAACGCAAACAGTAATTTCATCAATTTCTCAATCAAACCTTGTATGACAAGAGGTTTTTGTGGAACCATATAACCGTGTTATACGAGGCCCAAGTGTATATCCAATAATGTGTGATTGATTTGATTGTTTTGTACAAGCACTGTTTTTATTCATTTGTCAAAAGTATGCTGAAATTATAGTTTTAAAAATTATAAAAAAACCATATTAAAAAAGAATATATTTATTTATTGGAAAATTATAGTACATGGCATTGCAGCTGACAGCAATTTTAAAAATAAATTTAAAAAAATATTTGAAACAGAACAGAAACATATTTGTTACATAAAAAGTAAAAAGACACAAACAAATAACCAAGTTCACTTCCGAAGATTTCCACATCAACAGGCAGTGCATTTATCAACCGAACAACCCTTGTGACTGGTGACTCAAAAGACATACGTGACAAACAAGTTCTGAGAAAGAAAATTGACTGGCCTTGGTTATGACAACGTATGTAGAAACAGAAAGAATACATGGTCACAATAAAATTAATCTACATTAATCAGATTTATAATTTCGTCTGAAGGTGCTTGATGGAATTTCAATATCAAATTAGAATCGTTTTAATTCGTTGCTTTTCCATGCTATTTTTCGGTAACACCTTGTTTCGACGTTTGGCATTTTCAGGCTTTTTAATGAATTAATGAAAAAGATTAAAATTTATGCGACATCAATCAGTCTTACTAATTTTACCAATATTGCAGACAAAAAAAAGCATGACTGTTAATAGTCTTGATAATTCAAAAATTGTATACTTAGATGATGAAAAAAATGCTTTCTTATTAGAAACTAGTATTGCTACCCGGCGTCGCTCGGACTAAGCGACCAATAATTATTTAATGTTATATCATTCGACATAATTATATCACAAAATCTAACATCCAAAATAGAGTTTAAATAAAATCACAAACTTTATTTAATTTGATGACAGCCCCATTCTCGCCCATTAAAATGTCCAAATTCAAGGAAAAAATCTAATTTTCTGTCAAAGAAATGTCAAATAATACCTTCACGTAAATAATAAACATTATTATTAATAATAAAAGCCGGGAAAAGTTCAGAAGAAGACTAATTTATTACATTTTGACTAAATGTCTTCGCCGATAAAAATTCAAACATATTTTCTTTCATATTCGTTTTTATGGCAACTTGCAACAACAATGCAAAAAGGAATTACAGACCCACATACATACATACGCCATTTCGGTTTTATATTAGAAATAAATCTATCTTTACAGGAACACCAAAATTAAAAATTCTATTCCGACTATTAAGAATTTTCAAACAGAGCTTAAATACATAGTTCATACATATTCAAGCATACCAAATCAGAACCGAAGAAACTGATAGACTGCGAAACACAATGCTTTATTGGTATAGAAAAAAGTAGAAAACGATTTGAAAAGCTTGTTTAATATACATTAAGAAAACTCCAATAAAACATTTTGTCTGTACTGTTATGTACACACTATTTTGATCAATACTCGAAACCTACATTTTTTTCAACACAATATTAGTGCAAAATAATCACTTTCGTAATATTACCATAATATACACAGTGGCCATAAAAGCATAAACACTTTTTATTACATGTTATAATAATTTAACTAAGTTGTTATTCAGAATTGACGTTTATTGCTCGTGCAGTAATAAATTTGCGTTATAAATTATGTTATCTGTTTTATTTGAGACATCCCCGTTCGCAGAGTAAGTACAGGGCAGACCTTGGGTCATGTATGGGCCCAAAGCTATTAAATTTTAATTAAGGAAATATCTCACTATTCTATCAATAATGTATTAATTAGTATTCGTGGACAATCAAACTTTCGTTGAAAATATATTGAATACACTTTTAAGGTGTTCACTGTCAATAATTGTTGGAATAGCATTAAAATTAAATTAATAACACATTTTTAGTACTTATTTCACACTGGATTTATTGGAATCAGGATCGCGATCACTTTCATCTGCTTATGTAATTAAAGAAATATCTCATTATTCTATCAATTAATATTCTTGGACAATGAAACTTTCGTTAGCAATATAATACGCGTATTTTTAAGGTGTTCACTGTCAATACTTTGTAGAATGGCACTACAATTAAAATAATAGCACATTTTTTGTTCTTATTCCACATTGGATTTATTGGGATCAGGACCAGTTTCGCTCATCGCGAGCACTGTCATCTGCTCACTTAATTAAGGAAATATCTCATTATTCTATAAAATAATATTCTTTGACAATGAAACTTTCGTTGGCAATATATCACGTTCACTGTCAATACTTGGTAGAATGACATAAAAATTAATATAATTTATTAATAATGCAGAAAGTGGCCCATAATTGTAGTTTTGTACCATTTTTTTCATCAAAAATTTTTTTTTTTACATATTTTAAAAATTGATTATTACTAACAAATCATCAATCTAGCACACAGTATTTTTTTTATTTTGCTTCTTCTATGATAAATGTTCAAAAAAAAATACTAAAGTTGAAAAAATCCTTAAGTGGCCGACAATTGTAGGTTTTACCCTATTTCCAAAACGTTTTTTAAAATATGTCCATTTCACGCCATATTGTTGAAATCGATTAATAAACTGAAACGGGTAGTTTTACCAGAATGCAGACAATTTTAAAATAATTATATCGCCATCTGGTAAGCTCCCTTGGTCAGAAATTAGGGGAGCAATTTAAAAGGCACTTAGTGCAGTGGCACCATTTACACAGCGCCACTATCGGGGTGTAATGAAACCATCCAGGGGGCGCCGTATCTTAACCCTTTTATGGCGGAACCGCAGTCTCCGTACGTGGGGTAGACGACGTAATAATTTCAGTAGATCGCAAATTTTAGTAGCAGAATAGTTTTAAGGAAATGCACTTACACGTGTATCACTTATTTATGGCATGAGCGTAATATGAATTAAAGAAATCGTCACTTCAAAAAAAAAATATAAACTTGAGGGAACGTGAAACTGTGATGAAATAATAAAAAAGATTTATCACTTTTAAGGTGTTCACTGTCAATACTTGGTGGAATGTCATTATAATAAAAATTATAAAACATTTTTAGAACATTTTCCACATAAAATTTATTTGATCAGGGCCGGTTTCGCTCATGACGAGTAGTTGTCAACTGATGACAATGATCTTCACTAAGGATAGCTCGTGCCCCCTTGCTAGCAGCGATGGGAAGGGAATGCAACTTGAATATAATAACTAAGCTTACAGACGAAGGAGACGGAAGAACATTTATGTTAGCATCAAATTTCTTCCCGACAAATAATAATATAAAAAAAATAAAAATAATAAAACATTTTTAGTACTTTTAAAACAAAAAAATTGAGATCACGACCGGTTTCGCTCATGGCGAGCATTGTCGACTAAAAAGAATTACAGCAAAACAGTGATATTTATACAAAGTTTAAGTAATAATTACAAGGTATGGACAAACAATTGGTATTATAACTAAGCAAATAAATTGAATAAATTGTAAGAAAAATTGATTATAATTAAAATGTTGAAGACCACACAGCAACGCAAGCTATTACATCAAAAATCGATTAGTATGAATGATAATTAACTAATAAAAAACCAAAATAAGTACATTAAACAAATCCTAATTTCTTTAATCCACGTGAAGTGCTCAATCCAACGACAGTTCTAGGAAAAGAATTAAAAGGGGAGAATATCAATTCTTACAAATAAAATCAATAATATGAAACAGAAATTAAAAGAAATAAAAGTATACAAATTAATAAATATAATAAGCAAGAATTAGGTTAATGAAATAGATATAACAAAGGTGAAGAAACGAAGACTAATTGATCGTTTAATAAATTAGAGTTAGGTACGAATTTATGTCGATTTATTTCTAGAATTTTAAGTCATGTTTTCTCGCAGTCTAATTTAAAAAATGGAAATCGATGGCTTAAAGAGTAATGTTGTTAACTCCACTTTTGGCTGAAAATGACTTAATAATGCCATCTTGTTGTATCATGGAATGTGCATGTCCCGTAAAATTTTTAAAACCAAAACTTATTTGAGTGCATCGGAAAACGTTTTAGGAAAATTTGTTGTTCTAAATACTCTGCTAACTATCCAACTCAGCCATTTTCTATTATCACTTGTCTTTCAGCGGTGGTATAATTAAGTCGGTCCATGTGGTCTTGTCGCAAGAGCTTTGTCCAAGCGATCAGGGGGCTCGGGTTCAATTCCCGGCAACGACATATTTTTTCAATTGAAAAAAAAGAGATCTTGAGCTGGGTGTATGTTATTTATTGTTGATTTGTACACGACTGATTCATTATTTATCATCGAGTGAATCTCGTACGACATTCACAATTAAGAATATTTGGCGCATTGGCGTTAGCTGTAATGCCAAATATTTTTCCTGTTTGAAATTTTTCCGAGAAAATAATCAGTTTTTACCCTCTCCCGCATAATTGACAAAACCGGAGATAGCATGTTTACTCTTTAAGCCATCGGAATATACTTTCTTATTTGTGGATTCCAAAATCGTTACCACTTATTGTTAAATTGTATTCTCGGAGAAAATAAACAAAAGAAAATAATTAAATATGTACTCCTAATTCTTTAAACTACGCCACTGGAATTCAGGGAGGGCATCATAAATTATTTTATCATTACTTATTCGTACAAAATAATGAAGTTATGTATATGAGTCAAAGAGAGATACTCTCATTGCCTAAGTAATTCAAAAAAAGTAATACAAAGATTTATTACGATTACAGTTAAAATGTTGTTATTTAATAAATTCGAAGAACGTGTACAGAGTTACGCAGAAATCTTGCTGGGAATTTAACTAAACAATATTTGAAGAGTGAAGTTTTTTAGCGTCTTTTGCAGAAATTATTAAATAAAACAACTTTCAAAGCCAACAAAATGAGAAGATTTCAAAGAGAAAAGAGCCTTGAGTTTTTTTTCATAATATAATAATTGATAAGACAGAATGTTATTTTTATAAAATCTTAAAATAGGTGTGGACAAATCATTACCTTATTTTGAAATGGTTTAAAATGAAATTTTTGCCTAAAATGACTTTTTGGTCGTAAAAGCTTGTATTTACCGCATTCTATCATAGATATATATGAATTTCAGAATTATTTATGGTTAGATAACGGAGTTAGCAGAATTACAGAATCTGCACACGTTTTTAAACTAAATTTATTTGATAAAGCTCATAGATTGTCATTATTATTTCGATCATTAGATCTTTAAGATCATTATTTCTTAGCTAGAGTTGTGAAAAAATATGCTTAAAATAAGTAATTTGAAACATTTTTACTTGCTCATTGTTACAAGTGAATTTTAATCAATCAAAACTTCAAACGCTCATATCTCAAAACATTGTCAAGAGCATTTAGAACACCTTTTCAAAGTAAGATGCCGAGATGTTTTGCTTGTTTTAAGCAAACTTTTGGGACCGGTTTCTCACATCGTATGCTGCAATGATTTCCATTGATTATCCATTCTCTCGAAACCTTTGAAGGCTTAATTCTCATAATTGTTAATTAAATTCAAGTCATTCTACAGAAATAAAAAACATAGCTCAACTTATGTAACAATAATGCTTTTTTTTCTTGCCAAATGAGACAGTCACATGTTGAAACAATTATATTTATAGAAGGTACATTCTACGAATAAAAATAGGATAAAATCGTTTTCCTATAAATAAATTCCTTAGAAGTTATTAACACTACCTCAAGGATCATTGTATTTTTCCTTTGCGAATGAAAAATGTATAAACAGGCAGCTGAAATTAGACGTGATATTATTTGGAATGGATCTCGGAAACATCGGTATTGATTTCATGGATTCATATAATCACAAGTATTGCTACCCGGCGTCGCTCGGACTAAGCGACCAATAATTATTTGATGTTATATCATTCGACATAATTATATCACAAAATCTAACATCCAAAATAGAGTTAAAATAAAATCAGAAACTTTATTTAATTTGATGACAGCCCCATTCTCGCCCATTAAAATGTCCAAATTCAAGGAAAAAATCTAATTTGCTGTCAAATAATACCTTCACGTAAATAATAAACATTATTATTAATAATAAAAGGCGGGAAAAGTTCAGTAGAAGACTAATTTATTACATTTTGACTAAATGTCTTCGCTGATAAAATTTCAAACATATTTTCTTTCATATTCGTTTTTATGGCAACTTAATGACCAACAATGCAAATGGGAATTACAGACCCACAGACATACATACGCCGTTTCGGTTTTATATATAAGATTTCAATCAATAATTATTTTATTCAGTTATCCAAATAATATCCATTATTGGAGCTATTGAAACGAAATCAATTATGTATCGTTTGTTGTTGGGTAATATATTGCATTTCCAATGAAATATATTTGGAACTAAAAAAATAGATTTACAGGTCCTCGAAATTATTTTTAGTAATACCTTTTTTCCATAATAAATAATGTTTGTGCTTGACGTGAAATTGCTATTATAATATGGTATAATTAAGATTTGATACGTTAAAAATAAAGGGAAGAGTTAGAAAGGTTTCTCATAAAGAAATTTTACTATTCGAATTGTATATTTATGGTTAATCGGTTGTATGCCAGAAACGTACATATCCGTGAGCGCAGTGTTGGCCTTAGAAAATGTGTTTTTTTTTACAGTCCACTTTACACTCACTAATACTGGACAAGGTCGGCCATTTTATACACATAGCGACATCTTAAAGAATCCCAGCCGTATACTTAGAGTTAGTAAATTTTGCATTATAATCAATGTAATATCGATTTTAAAGATAGCTATATTATATTAAATAAATCTGTTTTCAAATAAAATTGCGGTCGTCGGTGCACGACCGTTCTTATACATACTGGGTATACAACGGGTTAAACAGTCTTTACTGACTTACTAATATTTAATTTGTTTATTTCATTTAAAAAAAAAACAAAGATAATGTTTGTGCAACAACCACATATATTTTCTAAAGATCAGGCCATGAGCATTTGTACAAATAAAATTGCTACATTATTTGTTTCAATAAATTTCATTTGATTCCAAAAATGTTTTGAATAAATATTTCGAATCAATTAAGATGTAAATAATATTTCACTTTTAAAAAAAAGATAACATTCCAGTTATCTTTGAAAGATTCCATTCACAGTTACCTCCCACTCATCTTTGATTTCATTGGCCGTGTTCTGTTTATTTGCAAATGAAATTTTCAAACGGTAGAAAACTTTTTACGAATTTATTGTGTTTGAAATTTATGCCTAATGTCTAAAATAAATTATTTCCGTAATTTGAAAGCGCGCAAACAACCCACTCGATATGAAATGCTCTGTTTCTATGATAATGTACGAAGAGTCACCAAACCCACGCAGGTCTTTTAGGCACTCCTTTCAAAATCTGAATGCAAAAGTTCAATTGTAAAATTTTGAAGAATTCGTAGATGTATACATAATTCTCGACGAAACGTTTGGTTATCTAATATATACAAATCAGTATTTGTTTGGTTGTTTGTTCGCACCCTATGCCCTGCCATACCGTTCATCCGATAGCAATGAAACTTTTTGCTTGCACTTGCACGGAAGTTTGTAGTAAAGATAGTTTACAGTAGGTGTTTTTTTTGCATATTTTATGCGCTGCCATACCGTTCATTTTTACAACTTATTGTTGCACTTGCGCAAAGGTTGTAGACATTGTAGAATTAACTTTTAGTAGGTGGCGTATGGTTCGTACTATAGACTAATTTCGTACTAATGTCATCGATACCGATCAATGTTTGTGAAATTAAATCGGAATTATGTATCTAAAATATTGTGCATCCGAAAGGATTTCAATAAGCACTTTTTTATTTTATTTCTTTGAGTGGCATTGCAAGGCTTGCCGGGTACCGGCTAATATTTTATAAAAAAACATTTGAAATATGTTCACATATGAAACGGCATCATAATAATAATATTTACAAATTTTCCTGTCATTATTTCATATTGAATTTATTGAGGTCAGTACTGCTTTCGCTCATCGCGAGCATTATCAATTGAATTACCAACACAAGTTTAAAATATTTTTTTAATTACTTAATGTATTTTATTCCACGTATTGTGTGACAAATAGTGATAAGTGGTACGTATCTTTCATAAGCACCATCAGGCCACTATCGCACAGTAGCTAAAGAAGCTCAGCTGAACATCCCTTGTAACTGGTGATTCAAATGACCTGCTCACCTAGTCAACCGTACGTCCGTGGTTCTGATGATTCGTGGATCCTTCTTAAAGAGGCAAAAAAATTATGTCACTGTTAGACTCACAGTTTGCGGAATAAAATAAGTTATAAAAAAATTATATATGTATAGACACTTCTTTAGTAAATAACAAAAAAAAATTAGATTTGCTATTCAAAACAAAAAAGAACAAAGTTTAGCAACTGTTGTCTTCCTATAGACACTATAAATTTAAATTCTATTTTCTTTTGTTTCAGGAATCCAAATGAGTACCACCGACAGGAATCAGTACTGCCAATATCCAGAGAGAGGAACAGATACAAGAGCATAGTCTGGGATGAGTATGACACTCTTCATCAGAAGTATCTTGAAATAGGTAAATAAAATAAATTTATATCCTCTTCGTGAAACCATTATAAAGTTTCATTAGACAGTGGGCCTTCACTCTTACCCAACGATATCTTGCCTGCAGAATTATGACGAAAAAATATCAGAAAATCGATATATAAATTAAATAATTACAGATAATGTGTATTAATTAAAACTTTTCCACGTGAATAAAAAAGGTCTCAAAAGTTTAATCTAAAACTGGCAGTTGAAAAAAAATATTTTGGAATTGACTACTTTTAAACATTACCTCCTTATATATGTATGATTGAATGCGGTAAATATAAGCTTTTCCGACCAAAAGGTCATTTTACGCAAAAATGTTAATTAATTAATTTAAGATGTGTTCAAAAATTGTTTTATTATTTTGTATTTAACGCCTTTCCAGCAAATGTTGACTTTAAAATTGACTATTTGTAATTGATGGAGTAATTATTTATTGTTTGCCATCGTACAACAAACTCTTTCCATTTCATATAATGAGAAATCAATTTTCTACAAATTAAGAGTAAACAAACTTTTAACAAATGCTGCAAATACAAAGGTGCTAAATTTTTATAAAATCGTGCTTACAAACGAATAACACCAATAGCAAATAGTGGCGGAGATATTTTCGAGAAATAAACCGCTTGGAGAGACGTGTTCTCATTTTGGCAACTTGCCTTTTGATAATTCGAGCACGCCCTTTGGGCTCACAGGTGTAAAAGCTTCTAAATTACGAAATTAAAAGACCAACAATTTTAACATTCCACGTTAGTAAAGCTCGTTTGCCGTGCAATTTTAAGTGCTTCCTCACAACCTCCCGGATAAACATTATTTGATAAAATTATATCTAGAAATTGTGTGTAAATGCACGTGGATAAATATTTTAATGATTTTAACCCTTAAATGCATCGTCTGTCCGAGGTCGAGTGTGTTTGGTTGTGTAGTTCAATGGCTTGAATCTTATTCCAGGCTGTTTAATTTTACAATCGAATTTTTAGTCAATTTCTGTAGCATAACGTTGAGCTCAAATAATTCTTAAATAATTTAACTGTTTATTCTTACTGAGAAGTATGATATTTAAATAAGTAAAACACTATTTTGTGCACCCTTACACGTATATTTTTTATAGAAAGCCTATTTGCGATTAACTAATATGTTGGCAATTCCTATACATGTTTATGTATTATTAAAATGTTGTATTCTCTTTTCTGAATCATAACTGAATTCAAATTTGAAGCGTTTGAACTTGTACATTTCTACAAGGTTTGTCGCTAACAACTTGGGTTTCGTCTTTCACTATCTTCAAGCAGTTTAAGTGCACGAATTAATTTAAACTTTACACAATACAAACTATATATTGAAATTCCATCAAACACTTCCAGACGAAATCTTCAATAATAGTTGAATTCATACTTTCAACGGATTAGGCAATAATTTCTTGAAAGGTCATTTTAATATAGACTATTCCACGTACTGTCTTACTATTCGTCACACGTGTTCCACAAAAGTTGCTTCCGTAATGATTGGAATAATCGAAACTATTTTAAATTTTATATACCTATATGTCACTAATAGTATATCACTTTTCCAAACTTTATAGTATAAAGAAGCACTGTATTGATTTAGAAAAACTCACTTTTACAATATGAAGATATTTATTGAAACATTTAAGTCAGCAGTTTTGAATGCATAACGAATAACAAGCATGTTGACTATTTTTTTAACTGTTTTTTCAGCTAAGTAGTCACTTTAAATGCGCTCTGATTTAATTAGAATTTCTCCCTTTGCAGGAATGAAGCCTCGAATGAAGAATCACTTCAGAGCTCACCAGCTATCAGTCTGGCTGCGCCTGATTCCAGAGCTGCATCGTTCCGGAATGAAAGACGTGATTGCAAAACACAATCTGTTCCGCAACCACAACGACGGCGACCTCTACGACGGTTCCGTCAGACCTGACCCCTTAACCCGAACGTCGTACTACGATCCAACTCTGGAACTATACCGGCGACCGTTGCAAAATGTGACACTAGACATGGCCCAGACAACAATGGACACATTAGTAACCACATGTGTCAATGTTATATCTGTGCGACCCGGGTCTACGTTTATACAGCAGCAACACAGCCTTCATAATTCGACAAATCACCATGACACAACGACTGGATTCGAAGCTGCAGGATACACAGCGTATTCAACGGCTCTAAGTGTCACAATTGCTATTGGATGCTCTTTGCTCATACTTAACGTTCTGATATTTGCAGGAGTTTATTATCAAAGAGATAAAACAAGACTTCAAGTGAAGAACTTACAACAGCAGCAAAAAAGAAACCATAACAATAGCTTTGATAATCTTAGTACAAAACATCCGCATTATTTTATTGGGCACTCACAGAGCTCGAGCGCGATAGTTGATGTTGATCATCAAGACAAAAATACGATAATGATGGCAACTACGATGCAAAGAAATCAAGGTAATGAACCACACTTTACGAATATTAATCAAACATGTCAAAATATGTGCCACGGAAATATTCAGATGACGAATTTGATGCAGAAAGCTAGCCCCCAAGCCCAAAAAATAACGAACCAAGGCCATTGCATGACGCTACCTAGAAAAATGAATTACAACTTTCAACAAACGCAAAGTAATCAAATGTATAACGCGAATAATTGCACGACATTACCAAGGAACACGACTTTCATGAATAATACTCAACACAATTTGGCCGATATCCAAACCCAAGGAATGAATCACCCCCCGAACGGGACTGTCGCTATGCACATGAGCCTGCCGAGGACTCCTCCACCTCCAAGATCTAAGACTCCGCCAGGGACTCAGAGTCAGGTTCCTAACCATCACTATCCGATACAAAAGCCGTGCAATCAGAAGACCGTGAGGGGGGCGCAGAATACGTTGTCAGAGATGAATGTCTGAGACAGAAACGCGGTGGAGACCGCGGCCGATGTTTTGGTATAGATGTCGGAAATATACTTGCCCCCTTTTTAGGAATTTAAAATAATGTTTGGACACTCAGTATCTTAAAAGTTTTAAATTTAAATAAATTATCGTTGAACGTCGTGAATATTATTGGCAAATTGTCAATACAAAAAGTGATTGAAAGAAGCACTACAGTTTTTCAGTTAATTTCGATTAGAAAAATTTTCAGACAAAAATCGAAATCCACACTTTTTTTCAAAATCTAAAAATAAAAAAGTACCTTCAAATGCTATTAATCACAAATCTCGACAAAAACAAGCACATTTTTGCACGTCATGAAAAACCGATAAATTTAAAAAACTTATATTTTATTTTGAAAATATTTATTACAAAAGCGACAGACTTTCTCGGGTTTTCTCTATTTTGCCGTTTTTTCTGAAATTTTCAACCATACATTTTTGTATAAACCTTTTTATCTTAAAAATTGAATGAAGATTTCCTAGGAAAATTTAAGACAGTATTTTTATTTCTTCTATTCAAATGATTTAAAAATACAAAATAACAAATATTTAATCAAAACAATCTGTGAAAAAATGAAATACGAAGTATATTTCTCCTTAAGTAATCTATTAACTCGTTGAGTCGGAACATTTTAAATAATTATTAATTATTGTGATGTGTAAATAAAATATTTAATAAAGACTGATAATTAATAAATTTAATGTGCAATGAAGTGGTGTTTGTTAAATTTAAATTGAATATGGTGGTATAATCTTAATTTTTAGCGTGATTTAGATAGTAAATAATAAAATGGGACATATTTGATATATATATAATAGTGTGGTAGATTAAAAATGTTCATTTTAATTGTAAATAATATTGTAAAACTTTAAAATTGTATACGTGATTTATTAGTTTTTTACTAAGGTTTATTTTTTGTGAAAAATCTATTTTTAATGAATATGTTTCATATATTATTGAGATATGAGAAAACAGTTTTAACATTTCATTGTTTGGCTATTAAGTTTGCACTTTTTTCAAGGCTTCATTCAAAAGATTCTAATAAACTCTAACTGCCAAGTTTTTAAGCAAAGGGATTTACTTATCTGAAAAATTTCATACAAAATAATATGAAAAACCATTCTTTCAAGTGTTGGTGCAATACTGCCATTCATAACAAAAAGGCTGTAAGTATCTATGACCAACTATTGAGAAAAATAACATAATGTGTTTCTTGAAGTTTTTGTATTTTTATTTTTTTAATGACACATGCAGGAAGATGTTTTGCTTAAAAAAAACTACAGTTGCTGCTTTTTTGCTATGAAATTGTAACAAATATTTTTAGCAAATGCTTAAGTATTTTAGTTTTTTTACTGCTATAAAAGTGAGCACCATATAATAATTATATCTTTCAAAAATCACTTGTCTCGCATTATTACACAATATGTGGAATAAGCAGTTTTTTTTTATTTTGTGCTAAATGTTACTAATAAAAATAACAACGCAATTTTAATACTTGAGTTTATTGAGATCTGATGATTATTGAGTTTAGATGCTACGATGTTATAATCGTTAACTTATTATCAGTTGACTATACACGCGATCAGTAAAACCGGTCCTGGTCTCAATTAATCCAATGTGGAACGAGTATTGAATATGTTTTAATATTTTTATTACAATGCCATTCCGCCAAGTAATGACATATTTTTTTCAATATATTTATTGATTAACAAAAGTGAACTATGTACAATATTTGAAAAATAAAATTATTACAATATTTTTTTTTCTTTGAATTGTAACAAAAGATGTTATCTGATAAAGATTTTTATTTCAATGAGAATAATTTTTAATTTTAGGTCTTACATGTCTTTATAGTTTCTCTTATCAAAATCAATTCAATCATTGGGACACAATCCTATTTACGAGTTTAATTGCACTTTGCTTAAAATTGGTAAATTTAATTTAATGCTCAAATCAGTACTAAATAAATTAGAAATTTTTGAATTTTGTACTTTTCCATGAGTTTTGTCGCTAACGACCCGGGTTTCTCCTTTCGGCATCTTCAGGCATTCCAAGTGCACGGATGTACTTGAGTCAGTTCAAGTACATCCGTGCACTTGGAATGCCTGAAGATGCCGAAAGGCGAAACCCGGGTCGTTAGCAACAAAACTCATGGAAAAGTACAAAATTCAAAAAATTCTAATTTGATATTGAAATTCCATCAAGCACCCTCAGTCGAAATACTTAATTACAGTACTAAATAGTTTTGTCCACTTAAAAAAAATGAATACTCAAAGAACTAAATCAAAAGTATTCCTTTGTATCTAAAAGCAACAGAGTAAACTAATTTTAAGAAATGTCAGTTATGTCTTTGTTTCTAGAAAACTTAAATTAATAAATATTAAGTTTTTTTTTTGTTTGACACGTATCTATGTATAAGAAAAACGATTAAAATTATTAAAATTAGATATAGAATCATTAATTTATAAAGTAAAAAAAAACTATATATTCAACTACGATTGTTAATATTTGAAAAAAAATGTCAACACGTATTTGGAAAAAATCAATTTTATAGTTACGTATAACAATTTCAATAAACAATCGACATTTAAAATTCAATAAAAAGAATTTATGACTACTTACATTACATACATCAAATATTATAAACTATTTATGTTTTTTTTTTCTATTATTTAAATATAATTGTACATACTAATTATTATATTGTAACATTGTCCGATAAGATGTTTTAATCGTTTAAAATAATTAATGCATTGTTACACGTCTCTTATATTTTGTGTTGAAGAAATAATCTCTTTTATTATGGGACCGTTTTGAAAAAAATATCATTAAAATAAAATTTATTAACTTATAAGACTTTTATTTACTTAAAAAATGTTAGATTCCTCTGTATATCTTTTTCTCAACCTTCGAAAAACTGTTTTGAAAAAACAACTCGTAAGCCAAAGGGGGGTCTAAAAAAGACCCGAGTGGTATGACCTTATTGGCATAGACTGCAATAAAAAAATGATTGGTTATGCTTTGACATATCTTTATACATCGTTCTATAAAAAAAATATGAAAATCAATAATTTTCCTATAATTTATTCATATTTGAGGGATGTAAAAGCATATATTATAATTTTTAAGATAATGATTGATTAATGGTCCGGTGCTTACGTTATATGCCCTGCAATCTTCAAATCAACGAAAATTACCTCTAAGCCATTTAAAATCGACATCGAAAATGACGATCAAATGAATAACCGCCTCTCTCCACCATATGTGGAGTTCAAAACCGCCACAATCTAAATGCACGAATCACGAGCCAGGGAACACTGACCTACCGCCCTGTCACCATATAAACGTTTTGTGTTCCCTTTGCAAACTATTCTAATATTATACTTGAAGATTAAAATCATTTTTTTCGATTGCTGAACAATTTGACTTTGTGGAGAGAGGCGGTTATGCATTTAAACCCCTCATTTTATGTCGCTAATCTTAAAATAATCTATCAAAATCATTTTTTTTTTCTGCAAAAGATGTAAAAAACAATGATTTCAGAATAACACATGGTATCACTAATATTAAGATAGATATGTAAGATAAAATAGCAGTGGAGGTCGACTGTTTCACCCTCAGCCTGGGAAAAGTTAAAAATCCATTAGTAAACGTGAATTTGGATCTATTATTTGGGATGCATACGAAAATGTCTATAAGTCGCAGATGGAGTGAGTACAAAAGTACGGCAAGAATTACAAGGTATGACAAACAATTGGTATTACAACTAAAAATATAGATTGAAGCAAAATACAAGCAAAATATACTATCATTAAAAAGTTAAAGATTTCTTAGCAATGCAAGCTATTAAATCAAATTAGTATAAAAATTATCATTAACAAAGTAAAAACTAAAATAAGTGCATTTAATAAATAAATTTTAATTTTCATTTGTTTACTTACTATTTTAGAATATTAACAAACTTTGCGATAGTAAGCCCAAAGATGCCTCTGAAAGAGGCGAAACACACGTTACAATTAGTAATGCAATAAGTAGAATAATCAAAGTTTAAATGTTCTATAAAAATGACTTAAAATGACTTAAAATAAAATTACGGCCGAATCGAAAAGCAGTGGCGAGCTACCTGTTTTATTTAGAATCTAACTGAAAGAGGCGAAACACATGAGGTACTAAGAGGTTACTTCATAATCACTGTTCCGTTGTATTTCTTATCAGTTGATAATGCTCTCCATGAGCGAAACCGGTCCTGATCCAATAAATTTTATGTGGAATAAATATTAAAAATGTTGTATTATTTTTATTATAATGCCATTCCACCAAGTGTTGAAGTTTACAATTCTAAAGTTGAGGTTAAGCTAACAGATTTCAATAGGGCTTATACCTTGTTATGATAAATATCCTTGGAAACATTTTAAAAATCTAACACTTTTGATATTTTTTTTTCACTTTTCTTTGAAACCAAAAATGAATTGGGTATAAAATGATTTTTCAGGTATGTTACGTGGCATTTTCGTGGATAAATCGATTGCTGTTAATGGTGGCCTGTGGCGAAAATTTATGTAATTGGCTTGGCGTCTAAAGGGTTAATAAATGTAGCTAGCAAGATCGCTGCTTTTTTTTCAAGTTTCATTCTCACATCTTGATATATCAACCCTTTAACATTTTCCGTTTTCCTCGACAGAAGAAAGTTAGGTTTAATGACCTGCTTTAAAAAAGTCTAACATATAACCGCTGTCTTTCTTCCAGCCCTGCCAAATTATTTCCCGCCGCAGATTTGCGGGCAACTACCGCTGCCCAGTGCGGCCCTGTCTGACCGAGTAATTTCTCATGCGGGCCTGGAAGCGAGATAAATTTAACGGGGGCCATAGATGGATGAGCATCTCCGAAAGAACATTACTATTTCGGCTGTTTGTTGTACAAATGATTGTTTTATCTTGAAGGAGAAGTTACAGGTTTACGCTAGGACTCGAGAAAAGGCAGACTTTTAATAGCAACCCCGAAAAGGAATTATTATATAATTGGGTGGATAGATAAAAAAGGCATTTTTATTTACTCGCATTTTTATAACTGACTTCATTCTTTATTAAGTAAGAAAAGGAAATGAATTTATAAGCGACATAATGAGTTCAAACAAATATTTAGTCTGTTACAAAATAAAGAGTTTGTTGTGAAAAACATTTTTATATGAAAGAAGCGAGTACTTGGCATATGCAATGCTACTCAAAGAAAGAAGTGTTTGTGCTTTAATTCTGCTTATTGACGTGCTTTTGGATACACAGATTTTTTAGATTTAGTAGCGATTGTCCCAGTGCTTTGTCGATGGTCATTGCAAATGCGAGTCACACTGGAAACTGCAATCGTTTTAGTTCAAATGTCATATCTATGTATGGAATCATTGGGATGCGTGGCAAAAGTACTCACCAAAGTTGTACAGCAATCGGATGAACGCAAACTGGACAAACAATCTTTTTTTTTAAATATATATATATTACAGTGAAATTGTATTTTCAGTGAAAATATGTATATTCGTCTCCAAGCTGTCACTGAAATTAAATTTGATCGCTCTATCTTTAGCCCTATGTTTGTCTGTGTTTTTCTTTGGTTCTCTTTTTATGAAATGGACTTCTTGCTGATTTTGTTTCAAAGAACCAAACCAAAATTTTAGGCCGGCAAATCATCGACTTGTGCCGATAATTTTAATGATCGTGACCAGTGAAATCGTGCTGTCATACAAATCTATTACTTGATACTTTTTCACTGAGAATACAGAATAGATAGATAGATGTATTGAATCCTAATGCAAAAACATTTTGTAATATATTGAAATGAAATCCAATTCACTCCCAACTACCGCTATCATTTAATTTATATATTTACTAGTATTGCTACCCGGCGTCGCTCGGACTAAGCGACCAATAATTATTTGATGTTATATCATTCGACATAATTATATCACAAAATCTAACATCCAAAATAGAGTTAAAATAAAATCACAAACTTTATTTAATTTGATGACAGCCCCCATTCTCGCCCATTGAAATGTCCAAATTCAAGGAAAAAATCTACTGTCTAGCCTCTCGTTTCTCGGCAGTTTCACCCAAATTAAACGATCTTTTCCGTTTTGACATGGCTCTAAGAGGAGCAAACTATTTGCTCTATCAATATTTTGCAAAGCAAGCAATGCCAAGCAAGGCAGAGTAACAACTGTACCCAGTTTAGAAGTTTATGTCCGAGTATAACCAGTACAAACGTCGCGTTTCCAGCCCGTCCAAGCGCGTCCGTCGTTTAGACTTTTCGAGCTAGAATCCGTTCATCTTGAGTCTTGACCAATGGGAAAGCGGGCTAAAAAGTTTCAATAATTTGGCCAATAGGATTGGCGCTTATTTGACAATTACAGACATAAATCCCCCGTTTTGGTTTTATATATAAGATACATATATATATATATATATATATATATACATATATAGGGTATTTCAATAGGGACGCTCAAAATATGTTACTTTGTCCTGCTGAGTAGATTATTCATTGTTTAGTGGCCAAATTTGAGTCAACCAGTTTGGTAAATAATCGGCCAACACCTGTACGTCATCAAAATACAATATCTGGTGATAACTTTGCTGCTGTGTGTGAAAGTGTACAGGAAAACCCAAGGCAGCTTATTTCTCGTTGTTCACAAGAACTTGGCTTTTCTGCGACTTCAACTTGGCGAATTTTGAATCGGGCCTTATGTCTGCACCCGTATAAAATCCAACTAACCAAGGAACTTCAGGTAAACGACCACAGGCAACGCCTGATTGGGTTCTGGAGCAGTTGGAAGTTTACCCAAATTTGTCAAAAAAGTCAACTTTAGCGACATGGCCCATTTTATAATGAATGGACATTGGCAGACATTTGATGCTATATTCCATATTTAATGCCGTAAAATATACTTACAAATGAAATTAAAATTTAGTCGAAATCTCACAAACAACTTGTTTTATTTACATTTCAAAACTAAGCGTCCTTATAAAAAGACCCTTTATATATATATGAGCCATATGAACTTCAAGTGGAGCTTTATCTAATAAGATACTAAACTTATTGTAACTCAGTTATATAATATATTTTTTTTCAAAATGAGTTAGCATATACATAAAAGAAAATGAGACTTATTCAGCCACTTATTTAATTGATTTAAAGTATCCTGTATATCCGTTAACTGAGAATCCGCCGAAGTTGTAGAGTTTAATCAACTTCACTTATTATCTACAAATGAATCAACAATATTCCGTTCTCTATATTATGATGTTGCAAATGTATCGAATGCCTCAAGCTTGGCCTTGGTTGAGATCAAGACAGCCTGGCCTATTTGGGACTGTATGAGGACGGACGGCAGCAATATATTATGTCATAAGTTGATATAACATAACAATTTCGATAATCTCAGCCAAGTTACAAGTGTTAGAAGAATCTAAAATGATTGCATAAAAACATCATCTAAAGCCAATGAAATAAACATACAAAAAAGAAAATTATGCTTTCTTTCAGTGAATCAGGTATTTAAAATAATATCCATGTTTACTACTACTTAGTATTAGGGTTTCCAATCCCAGGATACGGATCCCGATATCCTGAGATCCTGAGGATTTTCAATACCTGATGAATCCTGGGATTAGAAAACGTAGTCCCGAAATTTTCGGGATTTATTTATTTATCATGCATTGCTGATTTAATTTTAAAAAAAATATTTTATTACGAGTACCGGTGTTCCAAAGACCGAATGCTCGTGGAAAATAATTTATTTGCGTTTTGCATTGATGAAAGCATCGAATAGAACGAATTATATCAAGTAACAAAACAGTAGCTCATTAATTGTGAATTTAATGTTTGTGCCAAATATAATTCTTAAATTGATTCCAACGTCCTGAACGGTGATGGATTTGTCATCAATTTAAATTAATGTGTCCTCATTTTAACAATATAAGATATATTTTACAATAAGACTTGTTTTTAAATTTAATTAGTTATCAAATCGCATTCGAAAAAGACCGATACTCTCGCACATTATATTTTAGTAAAATATTTTCGCCCCTTAATAATGGATAAATAATCGAAATATACTTTGGATAAAAAAGATATTGACACCATATATTTTAAATGATAAATTAACATGGCCAATATTTCCAAAAATATGAAAAGTTTTTTTTTTTTTTTCCATATCCGCTCCCTTTTCGGAGCATATAGCCGCCACACGGTGCCTCCAAGATTCTCTGTCTCCCGCCAACCTCCTGGCATCTTCCCAGGTCATCCCGGCGTCCCTTAGCTCCCCTGCGGGATCCATCAGGTTGATAGAAGAGGCAGGCAGGATTCAGGCTGGACATGTGCTGCGGATGCCCCAGGGGATGAAAAGTTACGACCATTAAAATATATTTCAAGTCCCAGGATCCCGTGCTTAAAATATTAGCCCGGGATTGGAAGCCCTATATACGACGTTATTGAAAAACACTCGCTTTCATATGTAAACACCCGTGTTATCGACTATTGAATATTTACATGGTTAATTTGACAGCCCTCAAAGCTAGTATATTCTGGGCACAAAAGGAAATAAAATTTATCTATAAATTCGTGCGATGTCTCAAATACTGCGCGGAGGACTCCGAAGGCTGTATGTTTATATTATTTACATACAATTGAAATTTTCCTTATAGGATAAGGAAGTGCGAGCTTTTTATGAAAAATTCATCGACCTTCCACCTTTTATCTTCAGAAGTCTTTTCACACATTCCGAAGCTTTGTAAAGAAGAAATAATACAAAGTATTTTAAAAGCAATAGAGGACGCATGTTTATCTGATACAACAAAAAACTGAACAACTTGTGTACGTAAGATTGCTTGTGTTAAGTTTTTTTGTAAACATCTGCTTGTCAATGGTTCAAATCATCTATTGCTATAAATATTTGTTTTTGATTTTATCAATTTTTAAAAACCTTTATTTAAAACTGAATAGAATCTTAAAATGTATAATAGAAGACTTAATAATATTAAGCATCCTAATATAAAAATAAAAATAGCTTAACACGGCGAAAGACTAACAACGTATTTAGTTCTATAAAAAAATCCAAAATATATGGTGGATAGCTATTTCGGCTTACGCCCTTGTATGTGTTATCAAAAATTTACTCATCTTAATAAACTGGCGTAGCAAATTTACACAATACACCTTCTCATATATTCTAAATCCTTATTATTTATTGAAATAATACAGTACTATTTTTGAAAAATTGATTTCTTGTTTTTCTTGAAATGAGAGCAAATCTGTGCACACTTTTGGAGAAATACTTAGCTATTTTTTTAAATGTGAGTTTTACTAAGTAAATGCCAATGATTAATCATTAAAAAAAACTATGAATTACAGGGCTGTGGAGTCGGTCTAAAAAAGTCCGACTCCGACATTGACCAAAAATATGACTCCGACTCCGACTAAAAAAAGGTTAATATCGTCACTTTTTTTTCCTAAGTTTCCTATTTATGTGTATTCAATTAAATGTCAACCCTATCAATGCGGCCAAAAGTCAAATTTGACATATTAAATGCAAAAATAAAAAGTTCAAACTTTTCATAATTTCCGACTCCGAGTACGACTCCGGCCAAAAAGCTCCGACTCCACAGCCCTGATGATTTATTTCATGTGCTAAGTCACAAGTAGTGACACGTGTTTCGCCTCTTTCGGAAACATCATCTTATCATCAGACCTACTATTGCACGGTCGCATAAATGATATATTTTAATTAGCAAAAGCTTTGTTGTTAAGAACTTGTAATTTCGGCATCAACTGCTTTTCATAACTTCTTAATGCTAAAACATTTTAAAATGCGCATTAGGAATGTAATTTTCCTCAAAAGTTGTTTTTGCTTAGAATGGCAGTATAAAAGAGGCATAGCATAGTCGGTCCCTGTGGTCTAGTGGCAAGAGCTTTGTCCTAGCGATCGGGGGGCTCGGGCTCAATCCCCGGCAAGGTCAGATTTTTTCAATTGAAAAAAAAGAGATCTTGGGCTGGGTGTATGTTATTTATCGTTGATTTTGTGCACAACTGATAAATTATTTACCATCGAGTTAATCGAGTATGACTTTCACAACTCAGAATATTTGGCGCATTGGTGTAAGCTGTAATGCCAAATATATTTTTATAAAAAATTAAAAAAAAAAAAAAAAAAAGCGAGAGTGACTTTCTAACCACTCGTCTAGTCAAAGCCTTTCTATCCCTACCCCTAATCTCATGGAAGTCAATAAAATTTGAGCGATCGAGCAACAAGCAGTTAAGATACCTCCATGGTGAGATTTTACCCTTCATATTGAAAGCGAACAAAAAAATAAATTAATCATCAACTTGCGAGTTCTCGGCATGCGTTGCAATGTCACTCAAAGCAATAAATTGTGTTTATTAAAGGTTTCCCAACGCGTTAGGAGGCCACATACAGCTGTACATATGAGAAACATGAATTTTCCAAATATAGTGCCACACTTGTAGTGATTGTCCCTGTGTTTTGTTGATGGCTATTGCAAATGCAAGGCACACTAGAAACTGCAAATGTTTCAATTCGAACGGCATCTTTTGAAATCATTGGGATGCGTGGCACTTTGTCATTAAAATTTTACATTTAAAAACTGTAGCTTCGAAAATATTGTTCGCTTTCGGTCTTTCATTTGCATATTGCTCTGTATTATTGCTTCGAATAATAACAATACATGAATGAAAAAACCTTTGTGAGAGTTTGCACAACAGCTCGCCAAAGTTTTAGCACAATCGAAAGAACGGTATAGGATAAAATAGTAGACAAACAAACATTTTTGTTTATATAGGTATAACATTTCAAATTTATTATTGCGAATCTAATTTTTATAACGTTCGCCGGAGTTCCCATCATTTTTGAAAACAAAACAAAAACACAACATCGTATTGTTTTCTCTTGGAAAACAAAAGGTTAACAAAAACATTTATGGGCGAAGAATATTTATAAATATATTTGGCCATTATCTCCGGAGCGATGCGGTGTTATTTCGCAAACTATTCGATAAAACTTCTCGATACTTCGTTTTCTCGTTAAATAAAATAAACGGAAATAAAAAAAAACAAAAGATCGAAACCAAATAATTACGCCCATGGGTGTTATTACGCTCGGAGGCCGTATTTTCTTTGCGCAACGAGAGTGCGGCCCTGTATTGGAGGAGAAATAACAAAGCTTGGGCGTTTAGTGCCGTATTCGATTCGATGTTTTTATGAGTGTTTTTTTTATTTTATTATTTTTCTATATGAACAAAGCTCACGGTGCTTCAATCAAAAATATTAAATGAACATATTCATTTTTTCTACAATATTTCGAAGACGATGAAATATTAAATTACAATTAATAAGTTTGTTATTCCACGCTATTTTTTAAACGTTATGAACAGGGCTGTGGAGTCGGAGTCAGAGTCGTGGAGTCGGGGTTTTTCAGCCAGAGTCGGAGTTGGAGTCAGAGTCTAGAATTTTGAATATAATGTGTCAAATTTGGATATTGGCTGGATTGGTTGGATGGTATATAATTGAATACACGTAAATAGGAAAGGTAGGAAAAAAGCCTTGTGTAAATTATGAATACATGGTCATGATTTCTTGTGGATTATTACAAAATGTGGAATCAAAATGATTAAATCTGAAGAATATTACTGATTATTGTATTTGTTCTGAAAGAAGAATTTTTTTTTAATATTTTTATTTTTTTATTTTAAAGAATTAAAAAAATATTTAGCATTGCAACTTACGCCAATGCGCCAAATATTCTTAATTGTGAAAGTCAGTTGTGCACAAAATCAATGATAAAAAACATACACCAAACCCAAGATCTCTTTATTTATTTTTTAAATGAAAAAATTTGACCTTGACGGGAATTGAGCCCGGGCCCTCCTATCGCTAGGAACAAAGCTCTTGCCACTAGACCACAGGGACCGACTATTAGCATATTAGAATATTAGCCTATATTAAAATTATTATTTATATTTTAAACAAATAATAGACTTATGTGACTGTGTTTATCTGTATGATATTATGATTTGTGTAGTTTGTGGTTGCATTTTTGCTCCTGTAAATTAAAACAACTCGATATCATACTTATTGCGAAGTATTCTTTAGGATCTTCTATTATAATAAACTAGTGTTCGAACCCGGCTTCGCTCGGACCAGTTTGGGGCTATGTTCACCTCGGCGCGTAAATTCAGACGGGCCAAGTTGAAACAACTTTTTTCAAAATTCAAAAGTCTAGGTCAATTAAAATGGAATTGAAATGAACATTTCAGACTGGCATTGACATTTCACAGCCCCTTTTATATATTGACAGCCCCATTCTCGCCCATTAAAATGTCCAAATTCAAGAAAAAAATCTAATTTGCTGTCAAAGAAATGTCAAATAATACCTTCACGTAAATAAAAACATTATCATATAAATAAAAGCCGGGAAAAGTTCAGTAGAAGACTAATTTATTACATTTTGACTAAATGTCTTCGCCGATAAAAATTCAAACATATTTTCTTTCATATTCGTTTTTATGGCAACTTAATGACCAACAATGCAAAAGGGAATTACAGACCCACAGACATACATACGCCGTTTCGGTTTTATATATGTACTACTCGATACTCGAGTAACTGGAGTCTCTACACACACATTGAACTTGCAACTACAATGAAAAGGGAATTACAGACATACATCCCCCAATAAGATTTAAAAATTAAAGACGGAAAATTTCAAAAAAAATCGTAAGCCTTACATTCATTTCATTTAATGTGCTTATCTTATTTTTCCGACCAAAAAGTCATTTTAAGTGAAAATATCAATTAGAACCTTTACAGCGTTAGGTTACGAAATAAGAATATAAATTTGTAACCTCGAATGGAAGTAGAGCTTTTTCTTATATAACAATAGAAATATCTTTTATTTATACATTGAAAAAAAAATATTCTCAATTCTACTTTAGCTACAGGCGTAAACAATTCTTTTTTGAAGGGCTACTGTGCCGCAAGATGGCCTTGAATTTAAATTATTAATTTTCAGTGTTCAATACATTTGGAAGCAAAAAAAAAGCACAAAGCTCCCGGTACGTTATTGTCGGCTTTCTTTTTAGATTCCAGTTGTATAAAGGGAAGCTTTTTTATTTTAATAAATGCGCCATTTTCACAATTCGGATAAGTGAAGTAAAAAAAGCTATTCTGATAAAATTTACAATTCTATCGTTGCTTTTCTTCTAAGAGTATAATAATATAATATCGGGAAGGTTCGAAAATCGATTTTACGCAATCTGGATACAGACAATCATCATTTAAATGCAGCCAGTTCTGATCATAAGACAAAATAATTATTAATACTTTCGATGCATTCAGCGGAAACATTGTGGACGTTAATTTTTATATAAAATTTGAAATAACTTTCATTATACCACTTATTGTGTTACTAAATGTGACACGTGTTTCGCCTCTTTCAGAAGCATCTTCGGACTGCTTGATAACAATATCAGTACCTGTGGTCCAGTGGGAAAAGCTTTTCCTAGCGATCAGGTGAGTCTTAGCTCAATTTCCGGCAAGGTCAGATTTTTTCAATGATCTTGGAAATTTGTGTATGCAATTTTTTGTTAAGCTGTTTACGACTGACTCATTATTTATCAACGAGTTTACCTCGTATGACTTTCACAACTAAAGATATTTAGCGCATTGGTATTAGCTGCAATGCCAAATATATTTTTCAATTTGAAAAAAATAAATAACAACTTTCTTACTTGAAATTAGAGATTCCAATTACTCAACATGTCAAGTACTCGAGTATCGAGTAGTTTCAGACGTACCAAAATATATATGTTACAGTGAAAATAGATTCTTCTCCAAGCTGTCATTGAAATTAAATTTGACCGCCCTATCTTCAACCCCATGTTTGTCTGTGTTTTTCTTTCGTTCTCTTTTTATGAAAGGGACTACTTGCTGATTTTGTTTTATTGAAGCAAACCGGCTTTTAGGCCGGCAAATCATTGTCTTGGGCCAATAATTTCAATAATCGCGACCAGTGAAATCATGTTGTCATACAAATCTATTACTTGATACATTTTCACGGAGAATATAGTTTCACTGTAACATATATATTATCAATTCGAATTTGTGTAGATTATTAGATGATAAATAAATAATGAAGCTTGTTTAATTTTATTAATACATCCATTTAAATTTATAGAACATATATTTCAACAATAATAGAGAATTAAACGTCTCAAATTTAAAATTGGCTCGAAGTTTTGTTTTTATAATTCCCGCAGTAAAAAAAACCAGGGATATGGAGTTGTTAAAAAAATTAAGGCTCCGACCCCGACTCTGACTCTGACACCGACTGTTTTTTCCTACCTTTCTTATTTTTTGTATTCAATTATATATCAGTCACAAAATCCAGCCTATAGCCAAATTTTACATATTATATGCAAAAATAAAAAGTTCAAACTTTTCAAAACTTCCGACTCCGAGTACGACTTTGGACAAAACGCCGCGACGACTCTGACTCCTGCCAAAAACCCCGACTAAACAGCTCTCGAAAAGATTATTACCAAAACGAGTATTTTTCAAAATTCTCGAGTATCGAGTTTTCGTTAGTCGAATTGGAGTCTCTACTTGAAATGCCCAACTGAGCCTTTTTCCGCTTCCTAGATTACTATACAGTGTAAATATGTCTTGATGTTTAAAGAAAACATAATAAAAGCATGTATACGAAGGGATGAACTTGGTTTTTATCATAAAAGTATAGTGCAAAATTAATTCAAAGCAAACCGGATGTTTGTCGAAAACATCCCTGTGAAGAATTTTTCAGCACGTTCTTTTTTTCAGCCTGTCACAATATATGGTATGGAAGAGGAAAAACGCTGAAATATTGGACGGCTGTAAATGTAAATATATTATATTTGAGTACGAAGAAAGCGAAGGCCCTCAACAAGCGCTTACGAAATTGTTTACTACCGAATCATTCAAATAACAATGAAATGAGAAATTAGTATATTATACTATCTTAACAACAAGTTGGTTTTTTCTACCACCACCCGTTGTGTATATGCAGCCAATGTTTCATGGCCGCCTTTCACAACGCTATCGATTTAGCAATATTATTTTGTTTAACCATTTTTAAATGATTTTGACAAATTTTGGGTCTTTCAACCCACTCTAACTTTTTTGATTATAACAGCCATGTTGCTTAAGTGAGTAAATCTCGACACCTTATAAAGAAAAGTTTCTACCTGATCTTTACACTGTTTTGAGATATGAGCGTTTGAAGTTTCGATTGATTAAAATTCACTTATAACAATGAGCAAGTAAATATGTTTCAAATAACTTATTTTAAGCATATTTTTTCACAACTCTTTCTGAGAAATAATGATCTGATAGATCTTATGTTGGAAATAATGATGACAATCTTAGAAGTTTGTCATATTGATTTAGTAAAAAAAGTGTGCAGATGCAGTGTAACTCCGAAATTCTGCTCATTCCGTTCTTCAACCATAGATAATTGTGAAATTAATATAAATACATATGATAGAATGCGGTAAATACAAGGTTATCCGATCAAAAGGTAATTTTAGGCAACTATGACAATTAGAACCTTTTCAAAGTAAGGTAACAAAATGTAAATAAATTATATTTGAAAACAAAGAAAGCAAAGGATCTCAACAAGCGCCTCGAAGTGTTTTAATTACGCTGATGCAAATCATAATAAAATGAGAAATTAGTTAAATGTTGTAATGCACTGTCAAAAGCCACAATATTTTATTAATATTATCTCGACTGCAACATTCTTTTTCTAACCGTTTTGGAATGCTTTGACAAATACAAAGTCATATACAGGTCAGATCAAGAACATTCATGCACTTGAATGCTTGAAGATGCCGAAAAGAATAACCCGCCTCAGGTCCCTATTGAAAGAGCTTGTATAATTTGAAAAATATAAAGCAGAAAAGTTTAAAGATTAAAAAATGATTGTTTTCCTTCCGCATAAGCAAACAGTGTCACATTTAACTTCAGTTCAAGTACATTTATACACTTAATCTTTTAACTGTCAATATGAACATGTATGGCGGTACCTCGCACGCAAAGACTCCAATTCGAGTATCGAGTACTCGATACTCGAGTATACTTGTCCATTTTCCAAGTACTCGATACTCGAGTAATTTTGAAAAATACTCGAGTAATACTAATTATGTATAAATGAAGATTTATTTCCGAATATTATTATTATTAAAAAGTGGACAGAAAAACTAGATAGCACTATTTAATTCATTGCTAACTTTTAAGCCGACGTCCACAGCAACATAGAGAGTTTTTTCTACTGCGGGAGTAAAAAAACAAATCTTTGAACCAAATAAAAATTTGAGACGTTTAATTCTTTATCATTTTTGAAATCATTGTTTCATAAATTGAAATAAATGTTTTAATTAAATAAAATAAGTTTATAAATTCGAATTAAAATATATATATTTTGCTACATCTGAAACTACTCGAGTATACTCGAGTACTCGAGTATTTTAAAATTTTACTACTCGATACTCGAGTAGTTGATATATCGAGTAATTGGAGTCTCTACTCGCACGCCACGAATTTAATCATAAAAATAAAACGTTCTAAATATATCTTTTTTAAATGTTTATTTGTAAAAACTTGTGCGATTGTGCCGTCATTTATCCATAATAATAAAATTAAAATATTTATGACTATCAGATACAATCGAGCGTCTAAAGACGTCGTTCTTTGTATGATTGGCGTGCCGTTTACGGAAAATTTCGCGTCTTAAGACATCTGTGGCAGCCATCCGGTTAAAATGCCTAAAAATGCCATAATATGAGGCCCGGTCGTAAGCGACAAAATTTATGGAAAAATTCAAAATTCAAACGATTAAAATTTGATATTGAAATTCCATCAAGCACCCTCTGTCGAAATCCTTAATTATAAACAAAATATACATGGCCAAAAAAATCTCATACAAAGCATTTTTAGTTATCCTTCTCATGTTATTTCTCATACTAGTTTTTTTTGTTGAGTTTTAATTAAAATGGAATGTCACCTTTTTTTTATTTAATGCCTTAGGGTAAAACCTACAATTGTCGGCCACTTAAGGATTTTTTTAACTTTAGTTATTTTTTGTGTACACTTATCATAGAAGAGGCAAAATAAAAAAAAATACTGTGTGCTAGATTGATGATTTTTTGATAATAATCAATTTTTAAAATACGTAAATATTTTTTTTTTTCATATTAAAAAAATGGTTCAAAACTACAATTATGGGCCACTTTCTGCAATTGTTGGCCACCAAAAGATTCAATTATTGGCCACCCCAAAAGTTGTAAAAAAAAATATATTCTTTTTAATACCGAAACTAGATGTATAATTACATGACCCCAAATCATTATTGAGTGTAAAATCAAGTGCTTTATTGGATTCCAACATCATTTGTTAAGCTGCAGTTATTGGCCAAAAAGTCAAAATTTTCCTATAAATGTCGGAGAAATGTAATAAATACATAGTTGATTAGTAATATTATTAAAACATTATTCATGCAATAAAAAAATATATTTTAGATTTTTTTATAAGAATTTATAGGATTAGCTTGGCCGGCCAGTAATAGAAATTTTGTGTGTTTTTGGAATCAGTTAATGGCCACCATCATAATAACCTTTTACAAAAATATTTTCAATGCATAAAAATAATTATTTTATAACTTCACTAAAGACGAATATTACTGTTCAATTAAAATTTAAATTAATTAACTTACAAACGTGTATGATACTTTTAGACTGAAGTCCAATCCTTATGATATTTACAAGAATCTCACATGCTTCACGGTGACACTCCGGCTGTCTAATAAAAATGCGTTTTTTAGGTTGTTTGGGAATTCATAAAATGACAATTTTATGTTTAAGCGATAGAAGAATAATAAGGGAACTATATTATATAAACCAATAGTTAGAAATGTTGTTCTGGTTCATAAAAAAACTAGTTTTTATATGTAAATGGCCAATAATTGTAGCTGGCCCACAATAGGAGGATTTACCCTATATTCCAATTGAATTAAATGTGTGTGTTGAAATGTATTATATTTATAAGCAACAAACTTGAATGTATGTAAATACAAAACAAAATATTTTTTTCTCAAAAAATATACTGAAACACATTTTGGTTTGCTCATATATTTTATTCCAACTAAAAAGAGGTAGACAGTTTGTCTAAGTAAGGTATTTTTAAATTTTATTTTGTGTAATTAAAACTGTTTCTTTAACTACTAGAACTCGTATGTAACGCGCAACTCTTGTGTACTGACTAACAAGCAGTTCTCGTAGTAAAGACTCTGTTCGAATGCAATGGATGTTTGTGTTGTTCAATCCCTTCCCACCAGGGCTGTGGAGTCGGAGCTTTTTGGCCGGAGTCGTACTCGGAGTCGTCAAATTTGGGTTTTGGTCGCATTAATAGGGTTGATATTCAATTGTATACACATAATTAGGAAAATAAGAGGAAAAAGGTGACGATATTAACCTTTTTTTAGTCGGAGTCGGAGTCGTGGTTTTGATAAATGCTGGAGTCGGAGTCGGTTTTTTTTTACCGACTCCACAGCCCTGCTTCCCACCCTTCCGATCCCAAAGAGCGACGAATTGTGACAGCGATTAACTTATCACTTGTCCTGTCCTAGTCCTCGTGTCCTTTCCATCCCTACTCTCTTCGAAAAAGAGAGGTTGAGCAACTGAGTAACAAGCAGTTCTTGCAGAAAAAACATGAGATAAGCTCCGTGAGGAGTCTATATGCTCAAAGTTGGGAGCGGACATGGTAAAAAAAAAAATAATGTTTTCCTGTAACGATTGCATTTTGCAAGATTATTAATCAAAGTAAGTGAATTGTAGGTCCGTCATTTTGGAATCACATGTTATCGGTTATTATATTGCCCAGTTTTATTAAGAAGTTGCTTATCACCGAACTTAAGTGCACGTTGTTAACGTTTAAGGCAATGTCGGTATCGTTTTTGGATGAAGCACGGACCGATGATTTCGCCTGACAAAATCCAAACCAAACAGTCACTTTCTCGGGATGCGTTTGGTGCTGGTGAATTTCGTATGGGTTGGATATAACTGTGTTTTTATTTTAATTTATTTTATTTATTGTAAAAAATCAAATAAAATACAGGGCATTACAGCTGACGACAATGCACCGAGCATTTGAAAAATTAATGAAAATATCACACAACATGTTACACAATATTAATAAACAAATATATGAAACAGAACAGAAACATATTTAATTTACATAATATTAACCTTCATAGGACTATCCTTGAAAAATTACTCTCAGGCCGAAGGGGGATAAAAAAAGACCCCAGTGTTTTGGCCTTATTGGAATAGACTGCAAAAAAAATGATTGAATATGCTTTGACGTAAAATTATACATCTTTCTGGAAAAAAAATCATATAAAAATCCCTATTTTTCCTATAAATTATTCATATTTAAGTCGCTCATGAAAATGACGACGTTTCCACTCCAACAGCTATAGCGGACTAACAATGGAGCCGGTGACTAACAAGCCAATAACCATGCATGTTGTCACATTACCTTTTCTATTATCTTATCGCTTATCGCCTTTTATTGTTGCCAGATATAAAACACTCCGTCCATGTTATCTATGACTCGCTATGGTCACGATTTTCTATCGCTTATGGGCGTGAGTTTAATGCATCCCAGCAATTGCTAATGTTGACAATTAGACTGAAAAATTCCGACTTCTTCTCTTTTTTAATCGATTACTGCGCAAGTAGCGAATAAATATCATATTTTTTTTCTGCAAAAGGTGTAAAAATCTATGATTTCAGAATACCAACAGTTTAGACATCGTATCACTAGTATTAAGATAGATATTTAAGGTTAAGTAGCAGTTGGGACAAAACCTATAACGTTAGGGATGGCTAGGTTAAAAAAAAAAATCATGCCTGATGCAAACTAGTCAAGGGTATATCAAATATATTATCCAGTTTTGAACAGCAATAATTTTTCCAACTGCATCTGCGTCTTTCATATTTCATATGAAACATCGCATCAGTGGCGGGACGTGGAGCATTATTCAGCAATATGAACTTTGTGTGGCGACTTTTTACTCCGTTACAGCAGACCATGTTACGAGTAGTTGACAAAAAAGTAGCCCTAGAGCGAAAATGTAATACACTTTTGCAATAACCCTGTTATAACCGTCTCTCCTTACCACCCTGTGACTGTGACAAGGGTGGTTTCACGTATAGTCATAGATTTATTATTATTTTTCAAATTGTGATTACATTACTATCTATGGATTTGAATAAATAAATATTTTGAACGGTTTTTATATTAATAGAAATGATGACACATTTAAAGTACCACATACAATTTATTGGATCAGATACGGTTTCGCTCATGGCAAGTGAAATGAGGTAAACCGGTCCTGATACTATGAACTTTATGTGGAATAATAACTAAAAATGAAAAAATTTAATTGTTTTAAATTTGGTTATTTTTTATGTAAAAAGCATCCATTTGATTTGGAATGTTCGTTGATAGAGGCGCGTTTGAGATAAAATAACGTTATCTTATCGCGTATGCGCAGTGAAGTTTTAATCCTGGCTATTGGTAGCGACAATATAAATGGTTTTCGGCCAGTAATAATCCGACTTATTTTCGTTTTTATTTAATTGCGACGAAACTAGTCTATCAAAATCATAATTTTTTACTGCAAAAGATGTAAAAAACAATGATTTAAGAATATCGAAAGTTTGCACATTGTATCACTAATATTAAGATAAAGTAGCAGTGGTGGTCGACTATTTCACCCTCAGCCAGGAAAAAGTTAAAGAATTTTCATATGGAAAATAGTTGAATTTTTTGAAATAATAATACTTATAATGTAATTAAAACGGCCAATCATGGAGATGATAAAATGTTTATTGAATCATTAAATGCGATTATTATACAAGCAAGGTACATATTGCATTCAAATCAATCGTCACTGAAACGTATACACCTGCCAGATCTTAATGAATATATTATATTTTTATGAAACTCCATACAGTGTGACAGTGCGTAATTTATTGACTACCGCGCCGACGTTACCGCGCCAAAGTTTGCGCGCAATACTGAAAATTTTAGCTAACAGCTAGAAAATTACACTGAAAAAACCAGGGGTGTGGAGTCAGAAAGAAAAATCCGACTCCGACTCCAGCATTTACCAAAAACACGACTCCGACTTCGACTAAAAAAAGGTTAAGATCGTCACTTTTTTCCCCTAATTTTCCTATTTATGTGTATTCAATTAAATATCAACCCATATAAAATTTAAAATAACTTTGATTATTCCACGTATTGTGTAACTAATTGTGACACGTGTTTCGCCTCTTTCAGAGGCATCTTCAGACTTACTATCGCAAAGTTTGCTTATAAAAGCGCCTTTTTTGCCGTACTGGCTATTTTAATATTTTCGATGCCTCTGAAAGAGGCGAAACACGTGTCACAATTAGTTACACAATACGTGGAATAATCAAAGTTATTTTAAATTTTATATTAAAATGAACTTCCACAAAGTTACCGCCGAAACCATCGAAAATATTAAAATAGCTAGTACGGCAAAAAAGGCGCTTTTATAAGCAAACTTTGCGATAGTAAGTCTGAAGATGCCTCTGAAAGAGGCGAAACACGTGTCACAATTAGTTACACAATACGTGGAATAATCAAAGTTATTTTAAATTTTATATTAAAATGAACTTCCACAAAGTTACCGCCGAAACCATCGAAAATATTAAAATAGCCAGTACGGCAAAAAGGCGCTTTTATAAGCAAACTTTGCGATAGTAAGTCTGAAGATGCCTCTGAAAGAGGCGAAACACGTGTCACAATTAGTTACACAATACGTGGAATAATCAAAGTTATTTTAAATTTTATATTAAAATGAACTTCCACAAAGTTACCGCCGAAACTATCGAAAATATTAAAATAGCTAGTACGGCAAAAAAGGCGCTTTTATAAGCAAACTTTGCGATAGTAAGTCTGAAGATGCCTCTGAAAGAGGCGAAACACGTGTCACAATTAGTAACACAATACGTGGAATAATCAAAGTTATTTTAAATTTTATATTAAAATGAACTTCCACAAAGTTACCGCCGAAACCATCGAAAATATTAAATATCAACCCTATTAATCCGGCCAAAAGTCAAATTTGACATATTAAATGCAAAAATAAAAAGTTCAAACATTTCAAAATTTCCGACTCCGAGTACAAACGACTCCGGCCAAAACGCCGCGCCGACTTCGACTCCGACTCTGGCCAAAAAGCTCTGACTCCACAGCCCTGGAAAAATCATAAAATAAGTTAAAAACAGAATTCCAATCTTGGATTTATTTAAAGTTTTACAAGTACAAGATACAAGTCTTTGACAGTAAAAAATGGCGGAGTTGGATTATCAGCAGTGTAGGCTTTAGAACGACAATGGAGATATCAAATTTATTATAATGGAGCTCTACCAAGTAAATGCCAACTTAATCAATAAATCAGTAAAATATTATTGTGTCCTCCCGAGATCTCATAATGTATGTCTCGCAGGAAATTTTAGCACAGTCAAAATTAGCACACATCAATACAATTCGATAAACATTGTTGCATGCATCAATTACTTTGTTTTGCGATAATTATTGAAAAGAGCAATAGAACCGAAATGTCCGACTGCAGATAAAACAAGCATTTGAAAAAAATCCAACGAATACCAGCACCAAAAGATAATCAAAATAAATAATATTTTAATATCGTTTTGTTTTTGCACAATATGCACTCACAATTTGTAGCAAATTCACTTTTGTGAAGCATTACAGTATAGCATTAAACCTGCGTAGGACTTTCAGTCTTAAGTCCAATAAATAATTTGTAAGGTCATCATTTTTCGAATACTCATATATGTACATATATAATGGATTCAATCTCCAAAACTTCCCATAACATCCTGTGAGAAATAGGAATCTTTTGCAAACCCCTACTAGCTTTTTTTTATAAATAGGACCGTCAAACGGGGTGAATAGAGACAAAAACAAGAATTTAACATTAGCACAACTTTACTATCCAATGTATTTTTACTAGTTATATATAATTCTTTAACCTTCGTAGGACAATCCTTGAAAAATGACTCTCAGGCCGAAGGGGAGGAAAAAAGACTCCAGTGTTTTGGCCTTATTGGCATAGAGTGCAATATAAAAATTATTGATTATGCTTTGACGTATATTTATACATCTTTCTGAAAAAAAAAACCTTATAAAAATCCCTATTGTTCCTATTTAAGTCGCGCATGAAAACGACGACGTTTCCACTCCAACGGCTATGGCGGACTAACAAACCAATAACCGTGCACGAAGTCACATTACATTATCACTTATCTTATCGATTATCGCCTTTTATTGTTGCCAGATATGAATCACTCCGTCCATGTTATCTATGACTCACTATACTCACGATCTCTTATCGCTAATGGGCATGAAATTTTATGTTAGCGCTTCCCAGCAATTGCTAACATTGACAATTAGACTGAAATATTCCGACTTCTTCTCTTTTTTAATCGATTACGGCGAAACTAGCCAAAAAATATCATTTTTTTTCTGCAAAAGGTGTATAAAACTATGATTTAAGAATACCAAAAGTTTAGACATTGTATCACTAGTATTAAGATAGATATTTAAGGTTAAGTAGCTGTTGGGACAAAACCTATACCGTTAGGGATGGCTAGGTTAATATTATGGTAAATAGCTCGGGTATGTGGTGCAGTAGTCAAGGCCGTTGGCTTGCGTGAACGGACCCGATTCCCGGTACGAGCAGATTTTTTCAGTCATTAAACCTGTTCAAAGGCATGGGTGCTTGTGTGGTTCAAAATCTCTTCTCACCTTTCATATCCGAAAGAGCGACGCATAGTGAGAGTAATTACCTCATCACTGGTCCTTTCCTAGTCCTCCTATAATATCAATCCCTGCTCTATTTGAAAAGAGAGCAGGATTTAGCCACTGAGCGGTTGTCGCAACAAGCAGTTGTCGTAGAAAAAAACTTGTTGAGATAAACTAGGAGATTTATTGTAAAAAATTAAACAGAATACATGGCATTACAGCTGACGCCAATGCGCCATGCATTTGACAAAAGATAAGAAAGAATGAGATATAAGAGCACACATCTCGGGATTCTGTCACAATGGTCAACGTCGTTGGCTTACGCGACGGACGTCACGGGTTCGAGTCTCATTACGAACAGCATTTGTTCAGTCAGATGAAAGCATTGTGGAGTAAAGATCTGTAAATGTTCTATTATTTTTATTAGTCACAATTAGTAAAATAACAAAAAGGTTTGCTGCATTGCCTCACTGAGAAACATCTTCTGACATGACTTGACTTGACATTTCTAAATGAACTTCCACAAAGCTTGTGAATAAAAGCCGTGAGCCTGAATTCGCCATTTTGCAGTTTTTTGAAGCTTGTTTCAAATATTTACTGTAAATACAAATAAACTTTTGTTTCTTATTTATGTAAATAAGATTTTCTCACTGTTGCTTCTTTTTTATATTTCTAGATAAAAATGAAGATTTATTCAACTCTGAACATACTCAAATTAACCTTTTACGGTCCCATATGCCATGTAGGACTAGTGATTATGGTGCACTTCCCTATCGGATTACACTGATTTATGATAATAGTTTTCTACATATTAATATTAGCTTTCATAAATAATGTCTTTGAGGTACCGATCCATTTTTTTATTTTCGGTTTCGTTAAATATTTTTGTCATAATGAGGAATCTAAAAATCTGCGTTACCAGGTTGAGTTTTGGGATATGCGTTGTGTTATATCCGGTGGACCGTAATAAATCAGCTTCATTCACATCATACAGTATATTTCAATGCGGATACAGATTTTTTCCATTCCAAGAAATTTATCATTTGGGCTGATCAATTCTTTTTTCAAGATAGCTGTAGCTAAAATGGATTCGTTTATTTGTTTACCTAGACACCTAGAGAATAAGAAATCGTACAAGTTGCGGTGTTGGCCTTTGTTCCTAAATTATAAGCAATCTTTTATTTTGCTAATGCTTTTTATTTTAACAACATAGGCTGACTTGTTTTACAAATATAATTATATTTATTTATAAGAGTCACGGGTCGCTCGGATATTTTGCAAAAAATGCACGGGCCTTTAAAGGTTAATGCTGTGCTGTTTTCTGACCTTGAACTCTTTAAATTAAAATATTTAATTTTAAAAACGTATTCTAGAAAATCATAAATTCAACAGTGACATTTTGAGAGGTACGACTTAATTTTTTTTTACCGAGCTTGCAATATATACAGACAGGGCTTTCAAAAGCTCTTCCTTATGCATTTTGAAAAGCATTAGCGTGGGCTGTTTGCTCCCAAGCTCTAGAAGGCTGCTACTTGCAAATAAGGCTTCCCGTATAAGGTACCTTGCTAACGTCTTGAGACATCGTGAAGAGCCAGTGACTTGACCTTTCAACAAGGAATTGCTTATCATTGACAAGAAACTGCGAGGTGGATGATCCACCAGTATCCGAATAATACAGTATCATTATCATTTATGCAAAAATGATACTTAAATAATGGTAATATAAATTTCAAGCGGTGTTAATATTTATATTTACCATACACTATATTTACAATACAATATATTTAAGACAATTTTAATGTCATTAAGTCGTTTTTGTGAGCATTTTTTAGTCGTTTTTATATTTATTTCTTAATTTAAAAAATAAACGAAATTATTAAAAACAATATTCTAACATTTCGTCAGCCTAAGAACATAGCGAGTTGATCTTCTTATTACGACCAAAATTTTTAATGGGATCTACTTTTTTATTTTTTTAATTAATGCCCAACACATAACAGTACTTTTTTGCATGTTGCTATTTCATCTTTTTGGATATCTATTTGATGTAACTTCAAGTTCTAAGGCGCGTTAGCGTCAAAGTTCTTTGTCTCCTTTGTCTCTTAGTTTAGTTTGTAAATTTATTTTAAATTCCTTTCCAATCGCTGCTGATAAGAGCGTGCGATCACCACAGTTCAAGCACTTCTCTCTTTACTAATGAAAGGTCATCGGTAAGAATGGCTCTCGGTTTTTAACGATTCTCTAATTCCTTCTCGTCATAATTCTTCAGGCAAGAATTCGTTGGGTTACAGTGATGAACCACTGCCTTGTGAAACGTTTTAGAGGTTTCACGAACGATCTCGCGAATAGTGGGTATACTGAAATCTCTGAGTAACAGCGAATTACGCACGTACCATGGAGCATCACACGTTTACTGCAACGACTTATTCTGAACAATCTGGAAGGTCTTCAGGTGGTTTTGGTGAGCAAACGCCCATACTGGAGTAGCGTACACTATAATTAACGTTTGAAGTTTTTGCATCATATAGGAGAAGTTTACTCTTTAGGGAAAGTTTTATATGTTTCATGAACAATCTCGCGAATAGTGAGTATACTTAAAATGCTGTGTGACAGCGAATTACTCACGCCCCATGGAGCGTTAGAAATTTCAAATATTGACAAAGAACACCTTAAAAACGACAACATAAAGTAATACTAGACGACTTTGTAAGCTTATAGTAAATAGTTCCGGTAAAACTTCAAGAAATATATTTTTATATTAAAAGTGTAGAAAAATTAAAAATGTAGTGTTATTTTTATATCAAAATAACTTCAGTATGCTTTGCTTAGCTTAAAGAACGCCTGTATAGAAGATAACCAGACGTCATCTCATTGTTCATAGTTCTTCAGGTCTACCATTACTTCGGTCATATATGTATATGAACTCAGCGAACCATAAGGAATATACAGGGGCGCAGTTTACCATTTGTATATTCCGGAAGCGGACATTATATTTCAGAAGCGGGAAAAAATGCACTATTTTTTTATTTGAACAGCCATAAAATGCTATTCTATGAATTCGTGTTCAAAGTGATAGTTGAAAAAAATTTCCAGGAATATACAAGAATGCATAATGAATCAAAATTGGTTTGATTTTACATGATTAATATAATATTCTGTTCTGTCAATTTTAGTATGGGTAGTTTATTTTCCATGATTTTGTGCCACGGCTCGATTTCTCATTCAGTTTTTTATTTCGATGTATTTTTTTTTTAACCATGTCCGCTCCCAACTTGGAGCATATGGACTCCTCACGGAGTTTATCTCAACATATGTTTTTCTACGAGAACTGCTTGTTACTCAGTTGCTCAACTTTTTTTTTCGAAGAGAGTAGGTATAGAAAGGATACGAGGACTAGGACAGGACTAGTGATAAGCTAATCGCTGTCACTATGCGTCACTCTTTGGGATCGGAAAGATGGGAAGGGATTTTCAACAACACAAACACCCATGCATTTGAATAGATTTATCGACTGAAAAAATCCACTCATACCGGGAATCGAACGCGGGCGGTCCGGCACGCAAGCCAACAACGTTGACACTGCGCCACGGACCGGGTTGGATTTTTTGCCACGGCTCGATTTCTCATTCAGTTTTTATCTCAATATATATTTTTTTTTTAATGATTCTGATTACAGAATATATAATAAAACTAATTAAATACAATTGTATCTATATATCTATGGCTTAAAGAGTAATTTTGTTAACTCCACTTTTGGCTGAAAAGTTTTGTCACTCTTGACGCTGGTTTTGTCTTGAATGAATCACGAATGAACTTAAAATGCCTGAAGATTGCGGAAAGCGAAACTCAGGCATGATACGGAAAAGTGTACAGTTCAACAACTTAAATTCTTAAAGAAAAACTAATCGTTTTTGTACCGATCATGAATGAAAATGCCTGAATATGAATAAAGTTGAAGCCCAGGTTGTAAGCAACAAAACTCATTAAGAAACTCGTAAGAAAATTACGTAAGATACAAACTGTTTACTATGCGTCAGTATTAAAATCTTAAAAAAAAAAAAAACTTTGTAACATAAATAAACTGAGTTCAATTTCATTCACTCAAAATTCCTGAAGATGCCAAGAGTTGAAACCCAGCAAAACTCATGCAAAAGTACGTTAAATACAAACTATTCACTACGCGTCAGTTAAAGTTCATCGTTTACCTGATGATGCCAAAAGATGAAGCTCGGGCCGTTATTGACAAAATTAATCAAAAATTACGCAATTCAAAAGGGCTGATAAAGTAGATTTCTGCTTTGTCATTTTAATCGGTAAAGTAGATTACGATACTGTTGAGCTTTCCTGGAATACCTGCAAGGCTTTCATGGATTATATATTATATAATACACGAGGATGCAACGTTCTCTGAATGTCCCCATGTACACATACACGAAGCCTCAAGCCTCCGAGCACGCCAGTGTTTTAACATCCATGTTTTGCTTTAAGAGATTAATTAATACTCAAAAAGCATAAATTGCAGAAAAAAATCATGTAGCGATAGAGTAAACAAAATGGTTGTATAAGAGAGGTTCTAATTAAAAAGGGATTAGAAGTGTCCCCGCTAGCAAGATTATTATGTATCAACAAACCATACAAAATAACGACATTTTCATTTTTATACAAGTTTTTTTGGGTATTATCGGGGTTGATAATATTTTTTTTGATTTTCCTTTTGCTGTATGTTCGAAAGACTGTCCTTGAAAAATAGCTCGTAGGCCGAAGGGGGGTCTACAAAAAACCCCAGTCGCATGGCCTTATTGGCATAGACTGCAATAAAAAAATGATTGATTATGCTTTGATGCATCTTTAAACATCGATCTATAAAAAAAAATATATGAAAATCGATAATCTTCCTATAATTACTCATATTTTAAGTCACGCATGAATGAGACAACCTGATCGTGTTCTTGTTTATTTGCGATATCAAAACTGTGAATGCGACTTCTTATCTACACCTTTTAATGTAAAAAGCATCCGTTTGATTTGGAATGTTCGTTGATAGAGGCGTATTTGAGATACGATAACGTTATCTTATTGCGTATGCGCGGTGAAGTTTTATTCCTGACAATTGGTAGCGACAATATAAATGGTTTTTGGCCAATAATAATCAGATTTATTTTATTTTTTATTAAATTGCGACGAAACTAGTCAATAAAAATCATGTATGTTTACTGCGAAAGGTGTCAAAAACAATGATTAAAGAAGACCAAAAGTTTATACATTGTATCATTAATATTAAGGGGTTATAAACAGTTAGAATTTTCGTTTCGTTTTTTTTTGCATTTGCATTTTTGGAATGTACACATATTGAAGTATATTCTCTGATTAATTGATGATAAATTGTATCTCTCTTCTTCCAAAAGATAGCCCCTTTTTTTTCTTAAACATGTCCGGTCCCAACTTGGAACATATGGACTCCTCACGGACAATGCTCGCCTTGAGCGAAGCTGGTACTGATCCAATAAAATTTATGTGGAAAAAGTACTAAAAATTTTTTACTGTTTTATTATATTGACAGTGAACACCTTAATAGTGCCACTTTGTTTTACATTGAATAACCTCGACAAAGTAGAACTCAAAGTCCATCAAAAGTATAAACAGCTACTAATCATTTCACAATGAAAACATCACTTTTACGGTGTTCACTGTCAATACTTGGTGAGAAGGCATTATAATAAAAATAATAATACATTTTTAGTCCTTTTTCCACATAAAATTTATTTGAGCCATGAGCGAAACCGGTCCTGATCAAATAAATTTTATGTGGAAAAAGTATTAAATATGTATTTTTATTTTTTTATGAAATAAGTATATTATATTTACACATAAAACGAAATATACAAAACAATACTTCATTCCCAATATGGAATTTGTGACATTAAATATTTTTTTAATATAATCTATATTGTGGAATAGAGTTCTATCAATTGGCACTCTAGTTATACATTTACAGCGTAAAAGATTTTGTTTGTAATTTCAAGCTTGTCGTTCAAAAAGAGCAAAATAATTCAATTTTAATTACTTAATAACATTCATCAATTTATATAAAAAGAAACCTCATAAGTTGATAATGCTTATTGACAGTGAGCACTTCAAAGGTGATTTTATAAAGAGCGTTAAGGCAGTATCCTGGTCTAGAGGCTGTAATTTTAGGTGTTTTTGCAAATGCTTTAGAAAAAAAAGTAATAACAACTTTGCTAAGAAAGCCTGTAACTTATAAAGTAGGGGGTCTCAAAAAAATGGCGCTCCATGAATATAATACATATTTTCGTAATTATTAAGGATGCAATTCTAGTATAAAGAGTCAAAATAAAATTGTTTCAGAAAATGGTGGAGATTTGAAAAACAAAATCTTTTTTTACCCTGTTTTTTTTAAAATAGTAAAAATTGTATTTTTTTTATAATCCTAGTATTTACTACGAAAAAATGTACAAAAAAAATTCGTATCAAATTTCATCTAAATCGGTCATGTAAAACTTGAGATATCATGGCAACGATTTTTAAAAAAATCCGAGAAAAACGTATTTAAAGTTAAGTAGCTATATCCCGAACAATAATTACAATTTAAACAAAAATCTTGTAAGGACATATTAAAAAGATTTGAACATTGAAAATATGCTATAAAAAAAACGGCTTTTTCAGAATCCTGCCTTAAGTAAAATAACTAAAACAAATGATTGTTTCCCAACATTATAATTGAATAATACATAACAGTATTGTGAAACTATCGAATTTAATCTGAGTTTAATTAAGTGAGTTTATTATCAACAGTAAATCAAAATGTAATTCATCATCTCACTTCTTAAAGCTCGTTTGAAAAATAACTAAGCTAATCGAGCTTTCAATTAAAGAGCTGAGTGCTGGAATCCTACGCTAAAAAGCGCGGGTAAGAGCTTTTTGTGTAGATGCAGAATGATTCATCTTTCAATTTCGATAAAAGGCTCTTGCATTACGAGCGGTAAGGAGATTAAGCTCTGTCAGTCGATGCAGACTGGCAGACTAATTAAATCAACTAATCGGGCCTATTAGGCTAACTTAATATCGGCGTCGAAATGTTTAGCGCGACTACGTGCTACGACGTCGCGACGCTACGTGGGTCGTAGAACCAATTGCAGGGTTGATTGTCTTATGATTTATTATGAAAAAGTACTATTTTTTTTAATTTTATCCATTCACTAAGAATATCATTTTTATACAGATAGTTCTCGACTTACGACCATTCAGACTTACGACGGAGACCAAAACGATCAAATTGACCTAAAAACGTCCCAAATTTTGGTCCTGGTGACTGAGGAGGAGATTAAGACACTAATTATAGAATACCGATTGATTTTTCCAGTATCGATTTTACCTTGATTGTGGTAATTATTATTATACTAGTATTCGAACCCGGCTTCTCTTGGACCAGTTTGGGGTTATGTTCAGCTCGGCGCGTAAATTCAGACGGGCCAAGTTGAAACAATTTTTTTCAAAATTAAAAAGTCTAGGTCAATTAAAACGGAATTAAAATGAACATTTAAGACTGGCATTGACATTTCACAGCCCCTTCCATATATTGACAGCCCTATTATCGCCCATTAAAATGTCCAAATTCAAGGAAAAAATCTAATTTGCTGTCAAAGAAATGTCAAATAATACCTTCACGTAAATAAAAACATTATTATATTAATAAAAGCCGGGAAAAGTCCAGTAGAAGACTAATTTATTACATTTTGACTAAATGTCTTCGCCGATAAAAAAATCAAACATATTTTCTTTCATATTCGTCTTTATGGCAACTTAATGACCAAGAATGCAAAAGGGAATTACAGACCCACAGACATACATACGCCGTTTCGGTTTTATATATGTACTACTTGATACTCGAGTAATTGGAGTCTCTACACACACATTGATAACGAAACAAATTTACCGTCGAAACTTTCGCGAGCAAAATCAATTCGTTTGTTTGAACTTGCAACAACAATGCAAAAGGGAATTACAGACATACATCCCCCGTTTCGGTTTTATATATAAGATTGTAAATCATATTCTGAAATAAATACAACTAACGTACCTCGCACTTTTTATGTCTATCATTTCATTATTTTTTTGTATGACATTCAACTGACGACTATTTCGACTTACTTCCTAGGTGGTGGAACAGAACCCCATCGTAAGTCGAGAACTGACTACACTCAATTCTACATTCAATTTATGTTTAATTAGTATTTGACGTGACAACGTCTTATAAATCGATGAACGCCCGCTGCACGCACGAAAAAACATGACTCATTGTCCCGTTTGTCGCGTTACGCCGAAGGCAAGCGTGCGAGCGAGAGCGCGGATAAGCGATAGAGAGGCACGATCGGCCTACCGTTCGGATTGTGCCGCATCTATCTCTCTTCCACTCGATTGGTCGATGCGTCTGAGTAGAAAAGAGACAGCGGCAGCACACAACTTATACACCTACAGTACCTACACGTGATCTGTTTACAACTGTTTATAAAGTGAAGTGAAATGTTAATGTGGTAACAACAATTGCGGCAATAAAGGTTATTAATTCTTGCATATTAAAAATCTGATTAACGTATAACAAATATACAAAATATCGTATCCATAAAAAATATTGATAATTCAATAAAAATGATTCCATTTTATTCATAAAAGTATGCAATCATTTCATCAATGTTTTCTTATGACGTTGTCACGTTAAACTATCGTCCGTAAACCGACTTTACAGACACCATTTTTTTGTTTTATATCTTGAAAATATAAAAAGTCAATCAAAAACCATATAGAAACGATTCAAAGTCTTCGAACATAACAGAATAAAATTTGAATCGATTCAATTTGGATGTTTCTATGAGTTTTTTCGTTAACTACCCGGGTATGCCTTGCGGCATTTTCAGGCATACCAAGTGCGTGAATGTTCTTGAACTAGCTTCCTGATGAATGCCTGAAAATAACCGAAAAGCGAATCCTAGGTCGTTAGCAAAAAAAAGTGAGAATCATGAAAATGTAATAAATTCAAACGATTCAAATTCGATTTTCAAATTCCATCAAGCACTTCTAGTTGAAATTCTAAGAATAATTTCCTGCGGCTCGTGAATATCGATATACATTGGACAAAGGTAACATTAATAGTAAAATAATTTTCCAATTTACAGCAAAGCTATCGACCTTCTGGAATTATTTATTTTGTCCCAAAAACTTTTATATCGTACTTAGTGTACGAGTGTACACCTAAACCTTTTTTTGTGCGTTAGATGCGTTCCATGGAAAATCTCACAAAAAAATCTATAACCTAATATGAGAACAAACCATGTAAAAGGTCGCACGCTTCAAGGTCACATTGTAATAAGCAGGTGATACACTTGATTTTGTACGCAGTATGTAAGCAACGTGAAAAAATATGTTCGTTTCAGGACTGTGGAGTCGGAGTCGGAGTCATCGCGGCGTTTTGGCCGGAGTCGAAAATTTTGAACTTTTTATTCTTGCTTATAATATGTCAAATTTGGCTATTGGCTGGATTTGTTGGTTGGTATATAATAAAATACACATAAATACAAAAAGTAGGAAAAAAACGTTGCAAAAATAAGCCTTTTTCAGTCGGAGTTGTGTTTTTGGTCAATATTCGCAATGACTCCACAGCCCTGGTTCATTTACATAGTCCCAAAAATATATTATAAAAAAATTCACTAAAAAACCACATAGCTTTGAAATCGCACAAAGTACATTGTTTGCAAAGAGGACATATCGGTTTTTGCTTTTATACGCCTCAAATATAGTACACTTCTGGCATACACGAATTGAAAATAAATTCAATGAATAATAATCTAACATTAAATTAAATATGGATTCTTTACCACGTCGTCCGTAAAGTTTGAATATATTATCACCACATAGTTGTTAAATTTATGGACTCCGAATGTTATAATATCATACTACGCTTAATTCGTAGCCGTGAAATATATTCGTAGAGGCGTAGACACCCTGAATCGTAGCGAATAAGTTAGACGCGAGGGAGATCTGGCAAGTAACACGATTCTTCGAACGTACTACGCCTTATTGCTTGTGTCTACGATCGAAACTAATATTGGCGTTGTATCGTAATTTATCATTATTGTTTCGCTCTACGCGATATTAATTATTTTCGAGTATGTTTTAACGGTGTGAATTTACTCAACATGTTTTTGTGTGAATATTTCACTGATTTTATTGTAAGATAATAATGTTAAAAGATTTATTCATACTTGAACGTGTTTTTGAAGGCAAATAATTAATTGAGAATTTTGATGTGATTTGAGTGATTGATGGAATTTCAATCGATTGGCTTTTGTTGTTTTTAATGATTTTTGTCGCTAACGACCGAGACGAACAGTTTCGCCTTTCGGCATCTTCAGGCATTTCAAGTGCACGAATATACTTGAATAAACTTATCTTACTTGTCAAACGATTGAATTGGCAATAATTTATTTTGTCAGTATCTAATTCAATAAACGGTAAAACGGTGAAATGGTCAGTAATAAATACAAAAAACGGTCAGTTAGTCATTTTTTGTATATTAAATATGATTTAAAATAACATTGATTTTTCCACGCATTGTGGTACTAATTTTGACCCCTGCTTGGCCTCTTTAAGAGGCATTTTCGGACTTACTAGCAAAGATTGCTTAAGCAATGGATTTATTCATATTAAGACCTATTTTTTGAACGGCAACTAATTATTTGGTAAGTATATTATTGGAAAATTACCAGTGATTTCTTGTAAAAGGGCTGGTATATATTTAAAATTGGTCTGTTATTAGTAGTGGTAGGACGATTTGGTTAGGTTAGGTTTGGTCTCGGTAACAATCAAATATTTAAAATAAAAGTTTTTTCTGTTTTCTTCTATCTATACTCTCGGTAAAAAAACGGTATATGCAGCAACCAGTTCTCTTTATGATTCTATATGCTCCAAATTAGGAGCGGGCATGGTTTTAAAATAAATTGACATGCATTCCTTCAAAAAACTAAATGTCATATTCTTACACATTAAAAAATCTATAATTGTGTACAAAATATACTACTGTATAATTCACATTACTACATTTAACTATTTATTTGAGTATGACAGTAAAAAATATAATTCTTGAACAAAAAAGATAGAAAACACATTTCATTTAAAATGAAAACGAGATATATTATTGCTAATCTTTCTAGGCAATGTAGTAATCAGTTGAACAGGCTTTGCAAATGGGGACTGGTATCTAATTGGTAGCTTGTACGATCGATGAAGCCTTGTGACACATTGTCTACCCAAATTCATTGAAGGCACATCGGAAACGGATGATAATTATGTATTTATCACTGCATATGTTTATATATATTTAATAAGAAAACACCATCAAGTTATTGAGAGAGCAAACATCGGAAAAACTTCAAACACACGACTGAACTCCTTAAGAAAAACGAATGACTTTAAGCAAAGATGTCTTTATTTAAAAAGGATCAATAAAAATTGTTTATTTTTTTAATTTTTTTAACCATGTCCGCTCCCAACTTGTAGAATGTACTCGAAGAGAGTATAGATTGAAATGATACGAGGACTAGAACAGCACTAGTGATTAGCTAAACGCTGTCTCTATGCGTCTCTCGCTCTTTGGAATCGGAAAGGTGGGAAGGGATTTAACAACACAAACACCCATCGCCTCTGAGCAGAATAGATTTATCGATTGAAAAAATCTGCTCGTACCGGGAATCAAACTCGGGTGGTTCGACACGGTAGGCACTGACGTTGACACTGCGCCACGGACTGGACCAATTTTTTTATTGCACTTGATAAACCAAATAAAATTTGTGCCTCTCGAACAGAATACCCCCTTAAACTTTCTTGTACAACTATTGTGCTCAATCAACCTCTCTTTAGTAGGATGAGAGTAGAGATAGAAAGGACAAGGAGTTGGACAAGACTATAAGACACCCATCGCTCCTGAGCAGAATTGATTTATCGACTGAAAAAATCTGGTCGTACCGGGAATCGAACTCAGGTGGTCTGACACGGTAGTCAACGACGTTGACGACTGCACCACGGACCAGTTTATAATATTGATGATGATAACAAAAGTGCATTAACAAAAAAATTATCACGACAAAAATGTGCTAGTAAAATATTTATTTTAAACTGAATGATAAAGTTTTAAGGTGTTCACTGTCAATACTTGGTGGAATGGCATTATAATAAAAATAATAAAACATTTTTAGTACTTTTTCCACATAAAGTTTATTAGATCAGGACCGGTTTCGCTCATGGCGAGCATTGTCAACTGATAAGAAATACAATGAAACAGTGATATTTATACAAAAGTTGAGTAAGAAACGAAACCGGTTAAGAAAGAAGCGAAACCGGTCCTGATCTAATACATTTCATGTAGAAAAAGTACTAAAAATGATTTTTTTATTTTTATCAAATGATAAAGCCATAAATTTTGACGCTTATATTTCAATGCGAAGTGGATATGTAAAATTTTAACAATTTCAAATCGAGATATATAAATATTCATTGATTTATTATATCTCATTGTATCCATACATTTAATATATTATGTAATTTTACAACATAATGATTGTACTATTATATATACTAGACCAAAGTCATCGATGTAATCTACCCTTATCTTTGAGCGGAATACACTAGCTTAAAGCACTAGAATGCTAAGCCTACTTAAAAATAATCGACTAGGGTTGCAAAACGACGAAAATAATAATAGAAATATTACAACTTATTTATATCATATAATATTAGTAATATTTTTTTAACTTTTAATGACACCGCAACTTGTAAGCTTTCTAATTATCTATGTGAACAAATAAACCAATCCATTAGGAAGCTACAGCTATCTTGAAATAAGAATCGGTCATCCCAAAGGATAAATTTCTTGGTATGGAAAACAAATCTGTATCCGCATTGAAATATATTGTACTTATGGTGTGAATAAAGCTGATTTATTACGGTACAACGAATATAACATAACGCATATCCCAAAAGTCAACCTTGTAACGCTAGTTTTAACATTCCTCATTATGATAAAAATATTTAACAAAACTGAAAGTAAAATAATGGATCATTATCTCAAAGACATTGTTTAAAAAAACTTAAATTCATATGTTGAAAATAATTATCATAAATCAGTGTAACCCGATAGCGAAGTGCACCATAATCACTAGTTCCATACTGGACCGTAGGACTTTGAAAGGTTAAACATGTCCTGTGTCATTAAATTTCGAAAGACTGTCCTTGAAAAATTGCTCGTAGGCCAAAGGAGGGTCTAAAAAAGACCCCAGTGGTATGGCCTTTTTGGCATAGACTGCAATAAAAATATGATATGATGACATTCTTTGAGGTATCTTTATTCAACTTTCTTTCAAAATCATATTTGTTTACTGCAAAAGATGTAAAAAACAATTATTTATTAATACTAAAAGTTTACACATTGTATCACTAATATTAAGATAGATGTTTAAGATAAAGTAGCAATGGTGGTCGACTGTTTCACCCTCAGTCAGGCAAAAGTTAAATACAATTAGAGGAACGAGTACAACAAAATGTTTGATGATATAACTTTGTATGATATTATATCACAAAAATTGAATCATCAAAGTTATTCGTTACTGACGTTCCTTTCGACATAAATTTTACAACAGACAGAATCTTTTATAAAGACAGCCATATAGCAACTTAGTATGTTACACTGATTATTAAAAAAGGTTTTAATCTTTTAAACCACTTCCCAGCATATCTCAAACCAGCTCTACTTTAATCACATCAACTTGTATGCAACCAAGTATTCGTTTCCGCGATGTCTTTCACAAAAATAAATATGCCAGCATTATAATTTCATTCAAGTCCCTGTTCGAATCCCAAACGCAATACCGGATATGCCATTATGCCCGAAGTGTGCTGTATATCCGGAATTCAATGTGTAATAATATTAGCAACATATCAACGGGTTATAATCCCTCCAAGCCGACAACAACGATCACTAATTAAATTGTTTGATTAGGGACTTGTCAATGGATGACGTTCGAATTAACATAGAATTATAATTGAATCATAGAGTTAACTTAAATGGTTTCAGATCAAAGGGTGCCCACAAGTACCTTAACCTATACATACTATCAACCTAAACTATATTACCATTTGATAGTATTTAGTTCTTGGGGGTATTCAAAAAAGAAACAATTTTTTTATTTCATGATAAGAATACCAAAAGCTTACACATTGTATTAATAATAATATATAGATATTTAAGATAATGTGGCAGTGGTGGTAAACTATCTTACCGACAGAGACGGAAAAGATTAACTATTAAATTAACTACTTTTGATGGATTCAGTGGTTACTTTGTGGAAAATCATTTGTATGTATATTCAATTTAAAAGAATCACTTTTCCAAACAAAAGTTAATGGAACAAGAAAGTGATGGCAATACTTATCTCGATATGTCTATTTGAATCATAGCAGTGGCATTCATGACTCAACTGGTAAAAATCTAGATACATTTCTTTTATCATAAGGAGCCGAAAAGATGCTTTAAAATTCAGACCAAAAATAAAATTGAAATTCTTATGAATTTTTATTTCACTTTTAAGGTGTTTACTGTCAATACTTGGTTGGAAAGGCATTATAATAAAAATAATAATACATTTTTAATACTTTTTCCACATTAAATTTATTTGATCAGGACCGGTTTCGCTCATGGCAAGCATTGTCTTTGTCAAGTGGCAGTGGTGGTAAATTGTCTTACCTAAGTACTTTTTCCTATTACTTTCATTTATTTCTTTAATTCATACTTAATTGATTTTTGATGTATTAGTTTGCATTGCTAAGATGTCTTCATCATTTAATTTATAGTCTATTTTTCTTGTATTTTGCTTACATTTATTTGCTTAGTTGTAATACCAATTGTTTGTCATACCTTGTATTTCTTACCTAACTTTTGTATAAATATCAGTTGACAATGCTCGCCATGAGCGTAACCGGTTCTGATCTAATAAATTTTAAGTGGAAAAAGTACTGAAAATGTATTATTAATTTTTATTTTTATTTCATTGCAAACTACAAAGGTACAAAATACCCTATTAATACGCACAGTGCTTTGGTGTCAGACTCCCCAAAATGCATTAACACGGCAGTTATTCAGTTCGGTTAACATCCATTCGTTAACCGGCATCTGTTACTAATCTCACTGTATGTAGAGAGGGTTGTTGTGGTAGATATAAATAATTATTATCCGATTGGGATGCAAACCCTTATTATTGTGATGGTGATATTCGGGATTCAAGGCAAACTCGCTGTGACCGATAAAGCATTAGGTATATAAACATAATCTCTAAGAAAACAAATATAAAAGTATAAAAATTAAAACAACTATGATTATTCCAAGTTATTAATAATTGTGACACGTGTTTCGCCTCTTTCAGAGCCATCTTAGTAGGGACTCCAATTACTCGACATCTCAACTACTCGAGTATCGAGTAGTAAAATTTCAAAATACTCGAGTAGTTTCAGATGTACCGAAATATATTTTATTAATTCAAATTTGTCTCTATAAATATATGATACATAAATAAATAAGCATATTTTATTTTATTATTACATTTATTTCAATTTATGAAATATATATTTCAAAAATAATAGAGAATTAAGCGTCTCAAATTTTAATTTGGTTCGAAGATTTGTTTTTTTATTCCAGCAGTATAAAAAACTCTCTCTGTTGCTGTGGACTTTTTTCTGTCCGCTGTTTAAAACAAAATAAAATTTGGAATAAAATCTTCATTTATATATAACGAGTATTACTCGGGTATTTTTCAAATTACTCGAGTATCGAGTACTCGATACTCGAATTGGAGTCTCTACATCTTAGGTCTTTAACCTTACTTTGAAAAAATTCTAATTGACATTTTTGCCTAAACTGACCTTTTGGTCGGAAAAGCTTGTATTTACCGCATTCTATTGTGTATATGAATTTTAGAATTATTTATAGTTGAATAACGGAGTAAGCAAAATTCCAGAGTTGCCCTGCATCTGCACACTTTTGTTATAAAGTTCTAAAATTGTCATCATTATCTCCATCGTAAGATCTTAAAGATCATTATTTCTCAGCAAGAGTTATGAAAAAATATGTAATTTGAAACATTTTTACTTGCTCATTGTTACAAGTGAATTTTAATTAATCGAAACTTCAAACGCTCATATCTCATAACACTGCCAAGAGCAGTTAAAACCTTTTCAAAGTAAGGTGTCGATTTGTCGACTTAATACATATTTCCTACTCTTGTTTATTAAGGGGTACTTACACGCATCCAATATATTATTAAAATGAACACATGAATGCTTTCATCCAAGGACATGATTCCCAGGGACCTGACCCATTTACATTACACAACACTACAGAACAGATAATTAAACACAGCATCGAAAAAAATCATTATATTTATCGTGTATTGAAAGACCGAATCGGCTTAAAGTCGTGAAAACAATGACCGATAGCATCAATATTGCGGTAAGTATTTCAAAACAGGGTCCAAATACATTAACAAACCGTATTCAAATCGTCAAAACATTTTGCAAGCGATCAATATATAAGTATCTTTGACTTGAATGTATAAAATCAAAGAGCAGTAAAAGATGTATGAAAAAATACACAAAAAAACTAGCTGATTATTTTATGTATATTATTTGTTACATATCGATGGCTTAAAGAGTTGTCAACTCCACTTTTGGCTGAAAATGACTTAATAATGCCATCTTGTTGTATCATGCAATGTGCATGTCCCGATTTTTTTTTGTAGCCAAAACTTATTTGAGTGCATTGGAAAAACGTCCACTGTCGTTCTAAAAGCTACACTGCTAATTATCCAACTCCACCAATTTGTATTGTCACCTGTCATTTATTAGTTGTTTTTCACCGGTGTTACAAAGAAATCGTATGAAATGGGTTTTTTTGATTATAACACACAATTTTCCATTCTCAAAATAATCAGATTTTACCCTTTCCTGCACAATAGACAAAAACAGACATAAGCGCACTTGACACTACCGTGCAGTATAGTCCATGACATTAGCGCGCCGGCTCTTGCGCGCAATATAAGATTATTTTGTTTTAAAAACATTTACTTCCCTAAGATGACTTTTCAAATAAAACAGCATCTTATTTCAAATTAATGAATAATTAGAATGATTGAATAAATAACTATTTATCTCTAGTTATCTTAGATATGGAATGTTAAAAATATTTCATATTTATAATATTTGGAGTGCAGCAAGAGGCTTTAATTTGTGACTAATGAATGAACTTATTCCAAACCTAAACTAACCGAACTTATTATTAACAAACTGAAGTTTTACGAAGACACTGCGATTAAAAAGCGCCAAGCTAATGCTAAAAAAGCGAAATTGTACTTTTTGCTTAATTCTAGGAGCAAACTTTCCCTTAAGAGTAAACTTCTCTTATATACAGCAATACAATAAAAGTACTTCATTGCCTTGTGGAATAATTTTAGTTGTCATCACTTATACTTTAACTACGGTTATTAATGACGTCATCGTCTTTTTATTTTCTTCTGCCAGATATTGAACAGAACATTATACAGGATAAAGTAGAGTAAAACAAATGTTACAGTCATGCCTCATAATTTTTTTTTTCGAAACACAGTGTAGCTGGGAATAAAGGGAAGAAGCGTGTAATTCGTTTTTTTTTTTACATTATTCAAATAAATTTATTAAAAAACAAACGAAAGTAGTTTACGTACATCACGACATAATATTTTGGAAATCGTTGTCAATTTGTTTTGGTGGAACGATGATAATATATATACCAGGACTGTGGAGTCGGAGTCGAAGTCGTCGAGGCGTTTTGGCCGGAGTCATACTCAAAGTCGGAAATTTTGAAAAGTTTAAACTTTTTATTTTTGCATATAATAGGTCACATTTGGCTATTGGCCGGATTGGTAGGGTTGATATTTAATTGAATACACATAAATAGGATAATTAGGAAAAAAAGTGACGATAATAAACTATTTTTTTAGTCGGAGTCGGAGTCATGTTTTTGGTCAATTTTGAAGTCGGAGTCGTGGTTTTGGTAAATGGTGGAGTCTGAGTCGAACTTTTTTTACCGACTCCACAGCCTTGATTTATAGATATTACAAATACATTTAACAAGATTTTGCAGTAATTTTGTTGCATTTTTAATAACATAAGAATATATTTAGATTCATCGTGCGTATCTTTCGTTTAATTGAAGATTGTTTCCGAGTAACACAATATACCAGCTGTGTGGTGGATAATTAATTCAATTTGGTTCCAACAGAGGGTGAGATGGTTTTAATGTACCTTTGGTACGAGTCTCCGATACCTTGCCGAAGTAGACCGAATGCATTTATAATATCTGGTTTAATGATCGTAGCATAATACTGATAACAAATTAATTGTGAAATACCGTGCTTAAAAGATGTAAAATTGTAACTCCATTACTGCCTCCCCGAGGAAGAAGGCAATAACTCTGAAATTGAGTTTTGAATGGCATTTGATAAATATTTTTGAAAGCTATAAATGGTGCTCACTTTTATAGCAGTAAACTAACTAAAATATATATTTTAGCCATGTCCGCTCCCATCTTGGAGCATATAGACTCTCTACATTGGGCAAGGACATGGATAGAAATATAAATACATATTTTTTTCAAATGTCTGCGATCCCAACCAATCTGGTATAAAATATCGTATATAGTCGCCCAACCTTAATTTAGTTTGATGAGAATAGGGATAGAAAGGATAAGTACATTTTTGAAAACACCCATGCCATAAAAAATGCTGCCAGTACTGGGACTTGAACCTGTGAGGTCCGTCACGGAAGCCATCAACGATGACCACTGCACCACAAACCTGACATAATACATAAACACTTGAATCTTTTTATATGCAATTCTTAATGTCAAATTTGAATAGTTAGAAATTTGTACTTTTCCATGAGTTTTGTCGCTAACGACCCGGGCTTCGCCTTTCAGCATCTTCAGGCATTTCAAGTGAGGGGTGTAAAAGCACTCTATCCATATATTATCATTTTTGAGATAATGATTGATTAATGATCCGATTCTTACGTTCTATGCCCTGCAATCTTCAAACCAACGAAAAATTACCTCTAAGCCATTTAAAATCGATATCGAAAATGACGATCAAATGCATAACCGCCTCTATCCACCATAAGTGAAGTTCAAAACCGCCACAATCTAAATGCACCAATCACGAGCCAGGGAACACTGACCTACCGCCCTGTCACCATACAAACGTTTTGTGTTCGCTTTGTAAATTATTCTAATATTATACTTGAAGATTAAAATCGTTTTTTTCGATTGCTGAACAATTTGACTTTGTGGAGAGAGGCGGTTATGCATTTAAACCCCTCAAGTGCACGGATGTTATTGAACTGAAAAACTGTCAACACAAACATCAAACTTTTACATCAAACGCTGATCCAAAAATTAATCTTCAATAACACACCACATGTAGAGCTTTAATCTAAAGTGGAGCTTTATAAACTTTTAGGGAAGCTGATGACAACAATACAACTGTACGTTGATTCACAACACAATTGAAGGTATATTTTGAGCCTTGGGAAATCATATACAACCTCCAACGGGTCGCAGCTAAACTGACACAGCTTTCTGTCCATAGCACTGTATAGCAGAAAGCGGATAAGGCTTTAAATGTATTTACATAACGATTTTTTAATTAAACATTCTTGTTTTATGTGTTTCAATTTTCATATGTATTTACTCTATATCATTAGAGTGGTTTCTCACCAGGTTTTAAGTTTTACTTTATGCGTCCAAATGTTCAGTAACGATGATAGACGTCATGACGTTAATAATGATTTATTGAGCTTCTCTGAGATCTATTGGTTGAAGTGGCATTTACTTGTTAGAACTCGTAAAGAAAAATGTATTTGTATTCTAAAAATGTTACATAATAAGTAGATATCATCAATCGAATGATATAAATCCTGACTGAACTGAACACGTGTGTCAGAGAGGAAAAAAAATATTTAGTATCAACGGCTGCCGCAAACTCGAGTAAACTTTTAAAATAGTCAGTGAGTGCACTCAGACCATACAGAAAGCGAATGTAATTTTACCTTAATCAGCTTATAATAAAAATAAAAACTCACTCATAGTACTTATTATAAATTGAGTTTATTAAGATCAGGACCGGTTTCAAATGATAAAAAATACAAATGTATTCAGTTTTAAATGACTACACTATGTCTACACCAGTATATATAAATAAGTAACTGTATAATAAACATTTAACACAAATAATAACACATTTTGTATTTTGCTTCAATTTATTTGCTTAGTTACCAATTGCTTGTCATACCTTGTAGTTCCCGCTTAGCTTTTGTATAAATATCACCGTTTCAGTGTATTTCTTATCGTTTGAGTGGTTGATAGTGCACGCCATGAGCGAAACCGGTCTTGATCCAATAAATTTTATTTGGAATAAGTACTAAAAGTTTGTTATTATTTTTCTAATACACTTGAACCTCCTATAACACGGTTATATGGTTCCACAAAAACGTCGTGTAATACAAATCCGTGTTATACGAGGTTTGAAATTCATACTAAATTAGAGTTTGCGTTCTAAAAAAAATATCGAATTCCCTTTTAAATCTCGAACTCCTTTCCATTATAGGATCATTTTCAATAAAAAAATCTTATTTAATATCCAATTCCAGGTCGTCATTGATTGTTTTTACTGTGAAATATGTAGCTTATTCACTGCAACTGCTTTCTGAGTCATTAATTGTGGAAGGTTCATCCAAAATTTCGACTTATTCTTCTTCGTTAAACGTACGATCCTCCATTATTTCTTTGATCTCATGAAAATCCATGTCATATAAACTTTTTCCACCAATAAATTACCGTGTTACATAAAGCGCGTATAAATCCATGTAGTATAAAGCCGTGTTATACGATGACCAAATGTAATGTCATTCCACCAAGTATTGACAGTGAACACCTTAAAAGTAACTGTATGCTTAAACATAGTTCTGGCAACGTCGTTAGACGAAATAGCTATCAACCATATTTATTATAATTTTTGTAGGGCTAAAATACACTGCTATTTTTCACCATGTTGTTTGATATTCACATCTCGCATTCGTAATATTTTCCACCCTATTCCTCAGCGGTGCACTAACCATCCATTTTATTACGAGATTGTTGTGCGAATGCATCCAAAGCCAACTTCCAAGTTATAAAAGCGAATGTATTAAACATTTCACAATTTTTATTCGCGTCCATGCTGCATGACGGAACGGGCCATAAAGTAAACTGCACAAAATGTTTATGGCCCTCGAAACAGGGGATTTTTTTTGAATCCTTTATTCAGATTTTGTTAATTTAAATGACATTTTATTTTACTAAGAATGTGTTGCAACAGTATTAATTTGGCTACAAATTTTATTTGTCTATCTTTTTTATCATAAAGATAAAAATCATTTGACCCGCTGTATGCCTGTAGGTATAAGAACGGTCGTGCACCGAGGTCACCAGAGCTGAGTTTCGTGACGTCTTTTTTGCTGGACAGTAAAAATATGATACATTTTTATATCCGTTTAGATAATTTAATCTGTTGGTGCTTAATATTTCTAGGCTTACATTGCTGAACTGCCAGCAAAAAATAATTGTCGAAATATTGCAATTTTTGTATCGAGTTTTTTTTCCATATCCGCTCCCTATTCGGAGCATATGGCCGCCACACGGTGCCTCCAAGATTCTCTATCTCGCGCCAACTTCCTCGCATCTTCCCAGGTCATCCCGGCGTCCCGTAGCTCCCCTGAGTACATCCCACGGATGGTCATCGAAGTCCTTCCGGGTCGTCGGGATCCATCAGGTTGATAAAAGAGGCTCGCAGGATTCAGGCTCCCCTGGGGCATCCGCAGCACATGTCCAAGCCAGGTCCATTGTCGCCTTTTTATGTTAGACGTAATAAGGGGCTGGTTCGTCCGCTCAATTACCTCCGTGTTCCTGAAAAGTCAAACCACCGTACTCCCAATATTCGCCGCAGGCATATGTTTTCGAAGCAGAGTATACGGTTATCCTGTGCTTTTTTGAGGTGCCATGACTCACAACCGTAAAGCAGCACAGTCAGTATGCATGCGTTGAATAAGTAGCACTTGGTTCTGACCGAGTACAACCGTGAGTCCCAGACTTTCCGCATTGAATGAGTAACTAACCCATTATATGCCAGTAAGTATAAGAACGATCGTGCACTTTCTTTGAAAAAATAGAGACGGATTTTGGTAATACGAAATAACTTTCTTTAATATCAATATTACATAGATTGTAATATAAAATATGTCAACTGTAAGTAAGATATAGGACTGTGATTTTAAGAGATGTCGCTATGTGTATAAAATGTTTGAATAATAAATTCGTCGATCTCATAGAGTATAAAATTAACCGTATATAAACGCTCATTGTCTATGGCTGGCACTGCGCTCACGGAATTGTAGAACGTATACCCTCCTGGCAAACAACAGGTTAAAAACAAAAAGAGGAAACATTTATTTCTACTATTTTACTGTAAGGCTTACTTAGAGATAAAGTATCGATATTTAGTTCAGCCATTATCTATATATGTCAAAATTAATGTTTGTTAGTTTGTTCCGTATGCGTTTTTAAACTGTTCATCCGATTGCAATAAAACTTTGTTGAAATGTTGTGCGGACGCCTACAAAGGTTCTTTATATGTACAGCCATTTTACAATGAGAAATTTTACAGGAGAAGCAGATCTGCAAGCCACGGCTATCAGTTGGCAACACATATGTCGTGAAATGTGAAATTTGGATACATAGATTGGTTATTTTTATCATTTTATACGGAACAGGTAAGAAAAGAAAAATATTGTGCACCCAAAAGCACTTCAATAAACAGAATTTAAATACAAGCACTTTCTTTCTTTAACCTTTAAACGCCCGAGCATTTTTTGCGAAATATCCGCGCAACCCGTAACTCTTATAAAAATAATTATATTTCTAAAACAAGTCAGTCTATGTGGGTAAAATAAAAAGAAGCACTAGCAACATAGAAGATTTCTTGTAATTTTCGACCAGCACCGAAACTTATAAAGACCAGCGCTGCAACTTGTACGCCTTGTAATTCTTTATGTTAACAAATAAACAAATCCATTTTAGCTACAGCTATCTTGAAAAAAGAATCGATCACCCCAAAGGATAAATTTATAGGTATGGAAAAAAAATCAGTATCCGTATTGTAATATATTGTATGGTGAGAATAAAGCTGATTTATTATGGTCCACCGGATATAACACGGTGCATATCCTGAGAGTCAACCTTTTAACGCAGATATTTATATTCATCATTATGACAAAAATATTTAACAAAACCAAAAATAAAATTAGAAATCAGTATCTTAAAGACATTATTTATGAAAACTAATATCATAAATCAGAGTTATCCGATAGCGAAGCGCACCATAATCACTGGTCCCATATGTGACCATAGAGCTTTTAAAAGTTAAGTGGTATTGAAACGCATGCTGGGTACTATGGAGTAGGGTATAAAATACGAAACACACGATTACCCATAGTTTCGACTGCAAAGTTTTTGTTGTGATCTTGTTATACTAGGGACTTATTTTTAAAAATTGTTTTCATTATGACAAATAAATGGTTCTTCGCTTTAAAAGCAGAGCCAAAATCACTGAATATTTTCACACTGTTTTTAGAATAAACCTGTTTTTAATTTAAATTGAATTCCATACTCGCAATCATGGACCTTGATAATTAAATTAATTAAACGTTCATTTTGCAAATATTAAATCCCACTTTTCTGAAACCATTTTTCAGCGGTTTGGGAATAACTGCCTGAAGTACGTAAATGTTTTTACTTTTATTTAATGAAATAATATTTAAAATATTTCGACGAATTCGTTATATTGGCTAAATGAAAAAAAAGGTTATTTTTGAAATTGGAAACATTTGTGTTTAAAAAAAACGATTCTATTCATTAGTTTTGATAAAATTGATAATTATTATTTAGTTATTTCACTTGTGAATTTTTATTTTTATTAATATTTAAATATTTTTTTAAAAGAAAAAAAAATATTTGGCATTGCAGCTTACGCCAATGCGCCAAATATTCTTAATTGTGAAAGTCATACGAGATTAACTCGATGATAAATAATGAATCAGTCGTGTACAAATCAACGATAAATTATATACACCTAGCCCAAGATCTCTTTTTTCAATTGAAAAAATCTGACCTTGGACCCCCTGATCGCTAGGACAAAGCTCTTGCCACTAGACCACAGGGACCGACCGTTTATTATCTTTATTTCGTAGCTATCGATTGAAATTTGTTTACAATAAACGAACAGTAATATAATTAAATATAAAGGAGGGCTAAAATCAGTGATGCACAACCTGCGTCCCTCAATGTCATTTCATACAGCCCGCAATGACCTTTTTTCGTCAAAACTTTTTCCGCACGATGGAAGAACAATATAAAACATACACTAAAAGTATCGATAATTTAATCAGTTTTATCCATACGGCCCTTCTGAGCTTGGATTATTTGGCCATTCTCCCAAAAAAATTGTGTATCACTGGCTTGCATGGATGTTTTGAAAAAGTTTATATCGTTGGGTTCGGTTTTGTTGCTCACGTGTTCAAGTCCCAGAATAGTCAGTTTCATTCGTTGGTTTTTAGAAAAGCTTCCGAAGGAATCTTATATAGCCTTCTCACTTCTGATCCTTAAAATATGGCTTTGCGTGAGCGATAACAACTATTTAATACTGTCCTAACCGTATTCTTCTATCTCCCATATCTTCGAGAGATTGAGAAATTAAGCATCAATCAGTTTTCATTGGATAGCTTTTATTAACATCAGCTCATTAGTAGTGGTTCATATTCTTCATTGAGAGTGGATATGAACAAGCGCTACACGTGTGTAGACTGAATTAAGAAAGTTCATGTTTTTCACCAACACAGCTGTATGTGGCCTGCTTACAGGTTGGAAAACCTTCTGATCTATTCGTATACGCACCAGCCGGAAAAAAAAACAAAAATATTGTCAATCTAAAAACACTTCATCTAGAGACTCCAATTACTTGACATCTCAACTAATTGAGTATCGAGTAGTAAAATTTTAAAATAGTAGTTTCATATGGTTCCATGACAAATCAGAACATGACAATTCAGAACATGACGTTTCAGAACATGACAAATCAGAATATGACAATTCAGAACATGACAAATCAGAACACGACTTTTCAGAACATGACATTTCAGAACATGACATTTCAGAACAAGACTTTTCAGAACATGACATTTCAGAACATGACATTTCAGAACAAGACTTTTCAGAATATGACATTTCAGAACATGACATTTCAGAACAAGACATTTCAGAACAATCGGCCTATCTACGGACACCGTCCGAGCGCGCTCGCTTTATAATATTGGGTTTTCACATACATATTTGTCTATAAACAATTTACCAATTATGAATAGGGCTGCCACAACAAAAAAATAACTGTAATTATGAGATCGCCGAAATTAAAATAAATGTTCACTAACTATTGTAGTTAGTTCGCGTGCATTTTAAAATTCATTCGTTGGGCTGGCACAAATATGTATGTGGGATCTGGCGGTGGAGTCGGGCAAAATAACGAAGGTTTTAGTTTTATAATACGTCTTTATTTATTAACAGTCTTAACACCGGCTTATTCTAGCGGAAAAAATATCATAAGAAAAAAATCTTAAGATTAAAATTTACATTTATATAATATTTTTACATGCTTCTCAAATGTCGTATCGAGATCGACTTGCACAGAATTTTTATACACATAATAATAACATTAAAAATTATTAATTATGATGTTATTATTAATTAATAATTTTTATTGTCGATCTCGATATGTTTATATTTTACGTGTTATTTTATATGTCATGTTCTGAAAAGTCGTGTTCTGATTTGTCATGTTCTGAATTGTCATATTCTGATTTGTCATGTTCTGAAACGTCATGTTCTGAATTGTCATGTTCTGATTTGTCCGGTTACCGTTTCATATGTACCAAAATATTTATTTCTATATAGATAATAAATAAGCTTATTTTATGCCATTATTAATACATTAATTTCAATTCAATTTGAAATTGGTTCGAGTTTTGTAGTTTTATTTTGTCTATTGTCACCATAAACATGTCATTGATAAGATAAGTCAGCAGATCCCAAAGCAAAAGGTACAAAACATAATCTTGCATTGCATAGTTAACGAGTAATACTCGAGTATTTTCAAAAATACTCGAGTAATACTATAAAAGTACTTGAAAAATGAACGAGTATTCACGAGGATAAAATAATCGATACTCGAATTGGAGTCTCTAATTGCATCGCTTGCTATGTTCTCGCTAGTGTTAAATAAAAATATTCTTTCAATTGGCTTAGATTTTGTAATTGAAATAATATTATTTTTGTAACTAGTATACTTACCATCCTCATACTTGACGAAGTACCGATTTTCACATTATAAGCTACACGGATGATGAGTCAAATTTTCTCATAAGCAAACGCCCTCACTTGAATTTTGGGCTACTCTCCAGGAGTAAGGTAGTAGGCGGTCAGAATAAAATTAAGGGTCGTTAAATTTTTACGCACTGTAAACTTTTCATAATTGAATATATCCAAGAAGGGTGGATTGCGGTTGACAACTAACGGCAGGTGATGCGTGTTATTTATTGAATCATTATTATTTAATAACTTTGCGTAAAATATTAACTTATTAACCTTTAAGCGCCCGAGCATTTTTGCGAAATATCCGTAAGACCCGTAGCTCTTACATAAATAATTATATCTCTTAAACAAGTCAGCCATGTGGGTAAAATAAAAAGCATTAGTAAAAGAAAAGATTGCTTATAATTAACGATCAAAGACCAACACTGCAAATGGAACGCTTTTGAATTCTCTAGGTAAACAAATATACGAATCCATTTTAACTACAGCTATCTTGAAAAATGATTCGGTCACCCCAAAGGGTAAGAAATATACCCGCATTGAAACATATTCAATGGTGTGAATAGAGCTGATTTTTTACAATCCAGCAGATATAACACAACGCATATCCCAAAAGTCAACCATGTAACGCAGATTTTTATATTCCTCATTATGACAAAAATATTTAACGAAACCGAAAATAAAATTATGGATCGGATAGTTAACTACTAATCCTTTCCTAGTCCTCGTATCCTTTGAATCCATACTCTCATTGAAAGAGAGCTTAAAAAACGAAGTAATAAGCAGTTCTCGCATAATTATTTATTTGTTGTTTTCCCAATTTGATCAGAATAAGGTATTCAAATGTATGATGGACATATAAATAAAACGTAAAAATCTCAGTAAATAGTCATTGCTTATAAGCTTTTTAAAAACCCTTTAATGGCAATTCAAAACTGAAGGCTTTTGTTTTACACGTTGACATTAAGCCTTTTTTAGGATTTAAATTATGAACAAAAGGGTAAACACAAATAAATATCAAGCTTTAAAGTTTCCAAGAAAAAAGTTAAACACGTGTCTTGTCTTATAAGTCGTAAGAAAAATAAATATTAGGAATGTTTTAATTATTTTCAAGCAGGAAATCCTGTCTATTCTGTGCCTTCGTATAATTACTATTGTTTTCTTCACCCCTGCCCTATCGATACCTTACTTTGAAAAGATTCTAACTGCTCTTGTCACTTCAATAAACACAAACACTTTCTTTCTTTGAGTGGCATTGCAACACTTGCCGGCTACCGGCTAGTATTATATAATTTATATGGAACTAAAATACATTTCTTTTCTTTTTTAACCGTGTTATAATAGAGTTCTACCAATTCAATCGGAATATTCATTTTACATTGGAAAAGCTCGACTCCATGACAGAGAACGACTGTAAAATCCTTGAAAACCTTTACATCGTTACGATTATTATATTCATTAGTAATTTCGGAAAAGTCTTTGCGAATTAATTAATCCGTGGCCGTGACATGGCGACACCTTACTTTGAAAAGGTTCTAACTGCTCTTGACACTGTTTTGAGATATGAGCGTTTGAAGTTTCGATTGATTAAAATTCACTTGTAAAAATGAGCAAGTAAAAATGTTTCAAATTACTTATTTTAGGCATATTTTTTCACAACTCTTGCTAAAAAATAATGATCTTAAAGATCTAATGATGACAATCTTAGAATTTTGTCAAATAAATAGTAAAAAATGGCTGCAGATGCAGTGCAAGTCCGGAATTCTGATAAACTCGTTATTTTTTTTTTTTTTTTTCTAATATCCGCTCCCTATTCGGAGCATATGGCCGCCACACGGTGCCTCCAAGATTCTCTATCTCCCGCCAACTTCCTCGCATCTTCCCAGATCATCCTGGCGTCCCTTAGCTCCCCTGAGTACATCCTATGGATGGTCATCAGAGGCCTTCCGCGGCGTCGGGATCCATCAGGTTGATAGAAGAGGCAGGCAGGATTCAGGCTCCCCTGGGGCATCCGCAGCACATGTCCAAGCCTTCAAGCTTCAAACTTCGTTATTTAACCAAAGATAATTCTGAAATTATTATTTATGGTAGAATGCGGTAAAACCAATCATTTCCGAAAAATGTCAATTAGAACCTTTTCAAAGAAAGGTAACGCTATATAAAATTAATATGATCTTCATGCTCTCGGAAAATAATGAAGCATGTAATCTCTTTTGATTTTGTTTAAATGCTGCCTTGTGAAATATTGAACATGGCACTAGACAAGAAAAAGAAAAGCGCCATTTCAGAATATAAATTAATGATTTTTCATCACGTTTGCTGAAAACAAAAGGAATTTCAATTGAACCGATCCTTTATTTAATTGTTGTTCTAAGTTTTGTTTGTTTTACTATTTATTTATATATTAACAAAATATAATAATTTATTAATAATAATGCTTTATAAATATTATATTTACAACGTTGAATTTTTACCTTTTTTTATGAATGTAAATATTTGTTGTAGGCAGATGAATAATATACACAAATACAATATCATGTGAATCTTACAATTATAAATTAAATTAAAACATGAACACATAAAACATTGACACCGCCTTATGTGGTAGGTCATCAGAACTCTCTCGAACGATCTATTTTCCACCTCAGTCTATGAGTTTAAGTCGATATCAGGAAATAAATTCATTTCTAATAATACTCTATATTGAAATCTATAGCAATTCAATATAGAGTAATTTAAAATTTGTAAAAGAGACATTTATGCGGACGTCTCGCTCTAAATGTCTCTCTTTCACGCCCTGAGTGCATGAGAGTGCATGGTACTTCTTGCAAAGTTCGATGAGCCATAAATAATGGCTTATCGCGCGGGACGCTTAATGGTCTTTTTTGCAACGGTTTGGCTACCTAAAGGAACCGCTTTTTTTTTAATCAATTAGTTAGAGTATGGACAGCATTGAGAATGCACGTGCTTGCCCGATAAGTCTAACAGTCGTGGTTGAGGGGCTTCTACCAACAGTATGCCCTGAATACCCTGCAAGCTCCTTGTCCTCTCCCTAAGGATAAAGTCTAGTAAATTCCTGATATCGCCTTCGCAATTATAATAGTCATGTGTTATGTATTGTAGAACGTAACGTGTTTTGTAAATCTATATGTGTTAAATCCGTGTGTAAAGTCTGTGAAAATTCGTAACAATGAAATAATGGGTGTTGACCGCACCCACATAACGCTTTGAGATCGTCTTTTGTTTATAAGAGCACCATGTTTCTCCTACTCCGTTCCCAAAATTCCTCTTCGTAAGTGTCGGATAGGAGGCTCCTTCTCAATTTATGAGGGAGCCGAATCAAGGTATTCTCAATATTAAACTAAAACATTCAAATGATAGAAATATCAAAACTAAAGATATATACCTCGGTTGTTACCTGGTTCGTGATACAGTGGTCAATGACGTTAGCTTACGCGACGGACCACCCAGGCTCGATTCTTGGTACGAGCAGATTTTCACAATCAGTCAATAAATCGATCGTGTTATAAGGCAATGCGTGTTTGTGTTATTCAAAAAATCCCGTCCTACCTTTTCGATCCCAAAAAAATCAAAGAACATAGCAATAGCCAAAAGCTTACCACTAGTTGTTTCCTAATCCTCTTATCCTTTCTTATTCTCTTAATTGAGTAACAAGCAGTTTTCGTATAAAAAACATATGTTGAGATAAACTCCGAGAGGAGTCCTTATGCTCCAATTTGGAAACGGACATGGCAAATATATATATGAGCAATAACATTCATATATTGTTTAAATTGATACAATTCAGCCCACTTAAATTTTTAGTATGTCTCAGTTCAGTGAAGTCTTATTCATAATAAGTTGTGTTTACCGTGCTTAAAACTGCCTGTTACTAAGTTGCTCATCTTCCCTTTTTTCGAAGAAAGCAAAGATAGAAAAAACTGTACTCATATTACTCAGGAAACTAACTCTCAGGAATATCTAACTGCTTTCACCGTGCTCTCTGTTAGGTTCGAAAAGGTGAAATTCGAAATAAATAATTTGATATAAAAATGAATTTGCTAGGTCTAGGATTTGAGCCTCCCTCTTAGATAAGAGGTTAGGTTATGTTACATTTGTCTGTTACAAGCAATGTTTTCTTTTAAAAAATACAAGACTGAGAAGGGCAATCCAACAAATGCGTGGCACTATTTAAATCATCGAGCAAACTCTGTTGAAATGCTTCATTAGACAGCCATATTCTCAACCAAAGAAAGAAACTAAAATTTAACGCAGCAGTTAACATTTTCATTTGTTTCATATTTAATTGTAAATATAGTAAAGCCCCCATTTACACTAAAATCGGGACCGTGTTATTTTGAGTAGCGTAATTGGGGGAGTGAATGTCATTTAGTCAAAATTAGGGACTTTGTTTTTTTCCTCTAGTTTGTAAAAAAAAATATGGACGAAGTATATATAATATAATATTTCAAGCCAGCGCGTAATTCTGAATAGTGTAATTGAGTATTCCACAGTACTATGGAATAAATATTTTTTTAATATTTAAAATATAAATTAATGTGGCATTACAGCTAAGGCCAATGCGCCAAATATTTTCAATTGGCAAAGTCAAACGAGATTAACTCGATGATAAATAATGAATCAGTCGTGAACAACTCAACGATAAATTACATACACCAAGCCCAAGGTACCTCTTTTTTAATTGAAAAAATCTGACCTAGCCGGGAATTGAACCCGGGCCCATTTGATTGCTGGAAAAAGCTCTTGCCACTAGACCACCGAGACCAATGAATATTGATGCAAAAGCGTTGTGTACATACAAAATTGGACTTAATGGTTTTTGTTTTTAGACGAATCATATAAATGCGAAGACGGTGGGTGGTGGTTACAACATTGTGTACCCAGGTGGCTGTTGATTAATGAATCATTTCTTTTACGCTACATACAAAATTACAAATTAATAACATTTAAATAACAGTCCTCTCCAACATTGTATATGGAATGTTTCATTTTCTACTTAGAACCGTTTTTAATAGGGTCGTCTATTATAAAACGCTGAACAAACACTTCCATCGTTTAATTTAACATATCAAACGGCTCTCTAAGAGGATTTTATTCAAGAGCCAAGCACTGTTACTAGGGATGGTACTTGCGTATCGAAAACTCGAGTACTCGATTACTCGTTACTTATTTTTTAAATAATAAAAAAGGGAGGAAATAATTTGAAAAAAAAGTACCCAATTCTGTGGGCTATTTTAACGGTAGGTGATTGTAGTAATACAATGTGGCAGCTTACAGCTAAGGACTCAAGCTCTTTTTATACCTTTTTTCTAATTCAAGTATTATATGTATATTCATTTTTTTTAGGTGTTCATTGTCAATACTTTGGGTAATGGCTTTATAGTTAAAATAACACAACGCTTTAGTACATATTCCATATTGAATTTATTTAGATCAACACTGTTTTCGCTCATCACGAACATTATCGACTTGTAATGATAATGATTTTGATGAGCGAAACTGTTCCATATCCATTTTTTTTTTTATCTATTTACACAAATATTGAAACTATTTCACGAATAAGATAAAAAATAAAACTCATCTTTTAATTCATGCTCGCTTCCAATGTGGATCATATGGATATTTAATGAAAGTGTGAGTCTCTCGTAAATTAGATGTAAGGATTATTAATTAAAAAAGGCACGAATTATTGAAATGGGATTGAACGCATTTGCTGGTTGCAAGGCAAAACATTTTCGTAGTCTTTCAGTAACGATGAATAATTGAATCACTTAAATTATTGACATGTATGTGCCAATGATATCATTTATATGTTTCCAAGCATTTTAACGATATAAAGTGTTATGTAGGGATGCCCAACTGAAGCCACTTGGTGGGCCAGAAAAAAAGGCATGTCTCTGATGGGTCACACATACATACATATTTTAAGCCTTGATAATAAAAAAATAAATAATCATAATTTTGACAATACGATATTTTTTAAATGTCGATCGCCAATTTGAACGTTGCGCATCGCAGTAGATTAGTAAAATCTCCATCATTCGCTCAGTTTCGATTTTTAAATTTGAGACAAATATCTCGCATCCTTATGTGGTACCAAATTCAGCTTTGTATAATTCACATGGCGAATTGAGTTAATTTCGCAAATTTGTCTTCATGAATATATTTTGGATACAATATTACTATTATAAAAAGTCGTGACAAATTTAGTCATAGTAGTATTTTTTTTACCAATAACATAATGCAAACCGTATAGTAAGCTTAAAACTTCGAATCCTTTAATTGGGTCACATGTGGCCCGTGGCCAAAACTTGGGCATGCTTGACTGTATTCTTTTAGCTTTTAACCTTCGAAAGACTGTCCTTGAAAAATAGCTCGTAGGCCGAAGGGGGGGTCTAAAAAATACCCCATTGGTATGACCCTATTGGCATGCAATAAAAAAATGATTGATTATGCTTTGGCGTATCTTTATATATCGTTCTATAAAAAAAATTATATGAAAATCGATAATTTTCTTATAATTATTCAAATATAAAGTCGCGCATGAATGAGACAACCTGGTCGTGTTCTTGTTTATTCTTAACTGGCGATGCGAACTATGAATGTGACTTCTTATCTACACCGTTTAATGTATAAAGCATTCATTTGAATGTTCGTTGAAAGAAGTGAAGTTTTAATCCTGGCAATTGGTAGCGACAATATAAATGGTTAACGGCCAATAATAATCCGATTTTTTTTTTCATTTAATTGCGACGAAACTTGTCGATCAAAATCATATTTTGCTATTGAAAAAGATGTAAAAAACAATGATTAAAGAATACCAAAAGCTTACACATTGTATCAATAATATTATATATATAGATATTAAAGATAAAGTGGAAGTGGTGATAAACTGTCTTACCCACCGGGACGAAAATGTTAATGTAGATTTTTAGAAACAGTAGACTAATGTCACTGCCTGGGATAATTTGGGAGGCTTTGTACGGGTTAAAAGAAACTTGAAGATCCGCAGAAAAAAAATTATGTCACTATCGAATACACAAAACATCGTAGCACAGCGATGGAAAATTTTGTGATTTAAATATTTAAGAAAAACGAAAACGGTGCGGCATAATAATGACAATAAATAAACACAGAAGTGGTACAAAAAGGCATCAAATTTATGCCAAAACGGCGAGGCAAACTGACACCGGGACGCATATTATTTAAATCATTTGTCTTAAAAATGAGACTTAGAAATAAAGAATTACAATGTAGGTTTCATTTTGCATAAACCGATGTACGTTCATATTTTTAGTCATAAAAAAATCATGACTATTGCGAGGCAGTTAGAATCATACTTTTGAGTATTTAGTTAAAGTCTTTCTTTCGTAATCACTAAGTTTTTAGCCCTTGCCTTTTAAGCCATGTAATAGCGATGATTTAGATACGTTAATGAGTTCCTGCAATAAACTAAATATAGGTGAATATTAATGACACCATGTTTTATATGTTTCCAATTAAAACCGACACTTATTGTGCAGCTTTGAAATACCACGGTTTTAACAAAATACCGATTATTTTTTAACACTGATTTTGTTGCTTTAAAACGGCTCAAAAAACTATGCAATGAAAAGGAAACTGTGCTAACTGAAGCGGACACTATATGAATATAATTATATTTGCTACATTTAATTTTAATTCAATCCTCCAGATAAATTTATAGCTTGTTTACTTTTGAAAATATTTTTATACATAAATAGTAAATAATTCGATTTATATTTGACTTCAAGAATTTTATTGATTGAGTAGGCATTTACTTGGTAGAACTCTATTATAATACGGAAAGAAAAATAACAATGTATTTTAGTTCTACATAAATTATTTTATATATTTGTTGATAGCTATTTCGGCTTACGCCTTCGTCAGAACTATTTTGCAGAACTAGTTCTGACGGCAGAACTAGTTCTGACGAAGGCGTAAGCCGAAATAGCTATCAACAAATATATAAAATAATTTATGTAGAACTAAAATACTTTGTTATTTTTCTTTCCGTATTCAAGAATTACGTATTTTGAGTTGATTTTTAGTAATGGAACCTATCTACAAAGATTGTATGGGCACCTCATCTTTTATACATGGTAGTCTTTGAAACGTATCCCCCGTGCAAAAATAAGAACGTGTGTTTAACTAATAACATAATGTTCGCTTCTAAAATAACCAAGGCTGTGGAGTCGGTAAAAAAAATAATAATTTCGCCCCGTTTCTTTCTTATCTATCATATTTATGTGTATTCAATTATATATCAACCAACAAATCCTGCCAATAGGTAAATTTTACATATTAAATGTAAAAATAAAAAATTCAATCTTTTCAAAATTTCCGACTCCGACCAAAACGCCGCGACGATTCCAACTCCGACCAAAAACCCCCGACTCCACGACTCCGTCTCCGACCCCACAGCTTTGAAAATAACTTTGAATCATGCAATTTTGAAGTGGTCGACTAAAACTACTTCACGACATGACATTTTATTTTTTTCCGATGCCTCATAAGAGGTTGAACTCATATATTTTCAAATAAAAATAAACATTTTGATGCCAACTCAGAATGTCTAAAAATATTTCCTCTTATTATTTAATTTATTCCTTATTCCGTAAAGTAAATGCCGTTATGCATTTTGTGACTTTGTTGTATAAGTATTTTAAGACAGTGTTGCCAATTGAAAATGCAAAAATTCAACATGGTTTTACGACTATAAATTGCGTCATAAAATTTCGAAAGCAATATGATTGCTTACATGAACGTTGCAATGTATTTAATAGCTTTCGATTGCTTTGAAAAATGCATTTACCGAGTAAGGACATATAGTGATTTTTTCAATCACATAACATATTTAATATAAAATTACTTATTTCCATCCATTTCCGAATTTTATTTCCATTGACACAAGTTTAACCCATTACTGATTGATTGCATACCATTAGTAAATATGTTGTAATTGATAACTTCATTAGTAGTATAATTATTTGTTTGCTTTGCTTTCATAATATAACCCCCTCCTTGCTTATCGCTTATGGGCGTGAAATTTTATGTTAGCGCTTCCCAGCAATTGCCAATGTTGACAATTAAACTGAAAAATTCCGATTTCTTCTCTTTTTTAATCGATTACGGCACAAGTAGCCAATAAATATCATATTTTTTTCTGCAAAAGGTGTAAAAAACTATGATTTAAGAATACCAAAAGTTTAGACATCGTATCACTAGTATTAAGATAAATATTTAAGGTAAAGTAGCTGTTGGGACAAAATCTATACCGTTAGGGATGGCTAGGTTAAAACGACTATACTACTATCTCTCAAATGACAAAACCAAACCAAATAAATGGTTGGCCAAAATTGAAACAAACGTGAAAAGTAAATCATGTTTTTCAGTTAATAAATACCGTAAAACGGGGTGAATAGAAATTCATATATTCCAATCATTACAATCTATTTTTGTATCTATTCACCCCAATTCAATATGAATAGAGACATTCAACAAAATTAACTGTGTCTTAATAAAGATAGTGAATATTTGTAAAAAAAATCATGAATTTGTAGTAGGACTATAGAAACATGTTTCAAGCCATTCATATTTATAATATGTGGCGCAGATATAAAGATACATATTCGTGAAGGGTAAAAAGTGTCTCTATTCACCCCGTTTTACAGTATCGTTGCAATATTTGTGCTTTTTCTTTATGTTGAGTCAAAGACAAGAAAAGATATCTACGGTATATTTAGAACATTACCATAGAGTTTGTCAGAAGACACTTTGAGCTACACTCAGCTTCACAACACTATCAATATGAGGTTTGTATTAGATATACTAAGAGAGAAGTAACATAACCTCACATATTCTCGCAATGAAGCTAGCGCGGTAACATTTCAGATGTCAAGACCTTTGTATCATCAAGCGAGGAGAAATCCTTTGATGATACTCCACCCTTTGGCAGATATTACCTTTAACCAGCTACGTTAAATTACGTTACAAATTTGTGCATACAAATCATCGACAGCGTTAAATATGAGAACTTAGATCCAATTATTTAAAAATTATTTTTTTTCTTTTTTATTTTTCTTTTTAGAAATTGATATTGGATTATAAAAAACATTTCAGATACATAACTGTTTAGGAAAAATCTTCAAAACAATTTATTTCGGTGCCCTGTAAAATCATTGCAATTGGATAAATTGATTTAAAAGCGGTTCCTCATTTTACTTCTAATTTGTTAGTTATATTTCTTTAATGTATTTGATTTCATATTATTTAAGGCAGTATTCTGGTCTAGGATTCTGAAAAGGCCGTTTTTTTTTTGTATATTTTAAATGTTCAAATCTTTGAAAATATGTCGTTTCAAGATTTTTGCTAAAATTGTTATTATTGTTAGAGATAAAGCTACTTTAGTGGCGTAGAATCTAACCAATCTGGGCGGTTTTTAACTTTGCCCGAAACTTTAAACGCGTTTTTCTCGGAACTATTTTTCGGATTTTTCTAAAAATAGTTGCCATGATATCTCAAGTTTTACTAAACCGATTTAAATGAAATTTAATAAAAACATTTTTTATAAATTCGGTTATAGTATATACTAGGATTATAAAGAAATTTCATTTTTTACTTCTTTTAAAAAAAAATTAAATAAAAAAAAACGGAAAAAATTTTTTTTTCAAAACTCCGCCATTTTGCAAAAAAACAATTATTTTATTTTTGTTCTAGTAAATACCAAAATGACATCTGTAGTGAAAAGAATATACTTTGTTTTTAATATTTTATGTGACAAGAAAAGATGGGACCATGGCAACTATAGCGCCCCATTTTTTTGAGATCTCCCACTTTACCAGACTGTAACTTTAAAGGTTTTCAGTTTTTTGGTATAAATATTTTTAGTTTATTTTTAAAACATTACTTAATATCTGGTAAAAAAATGGACGATAAATTGCAATTTTTTTTTTCTAAAGCACTTGCAAAAGCACCTAAAATTTCAGCCTCTAGACCGGAATACTGCCTTAAGCTAATTAAATATATGTTTGATTCCCGAATCCCGACAATTATACAAAAAACAAATTGTGTATAATTTATTTGATTATTATTGTTTTTTGGAAAAAGAAAAAATATAATACATGGCATTACAGCTGACGCCAATGCCAACGCCATACCTTTGACAAATACAGTACAGATATAATATGATAAGTATTCAACATAGTATGAATTAAAAAACATTTACCATTGTACAAGACAAAAATAAAAACATATTTTTATAACTTATTCCATATAGAATTAACTAAGATCAATTAAGATCAATTAAGATCGGTTTCGCCCATCGCGAGCATTATAAACTGATGAGCAAAACCTGAAAACCTGGAATAAGTACTAAAATTGTGTTATTACCTTTACCTTTTATGCGGCAAGTAAAATATTTTGTAATTCGAATTGAAACGATATTTTAAAATACTTAATACTAGAGACTCCAATTCGAGTATCGAGTACTCGATACTCGAGTATACTCATCCATTTTTGAAGTACTCGATACTCGAGTAATTTGAAAAATACTCGAGTAATACTCGTTATTTATTAATGAAGATTATTTTCCAATTTTTATTTTTTTTAAACAACGGACAGACAAACTTGATAGCACTATTGAAATCATAGTTAAATTTTAAACTGACGTCCACAGCAACAGATATAGTTTTTCTACCTAGGGAACAAAAAAAACAAAGCGTCGAACCAAGTTAAAAATTTGAGACGTTTAATTATCTATTATTTTCGAAATATATGTTTCATAAATTGAAATAAATGTATTAATGCAATAAAATAAGCGTATTTACATATTTATTTATCAACTATTTAAATACACAAATTTGACTTTATAATATACATTTTGGTACATCTGAAACTACTCGAGTATACTCGAGTACTCGAGTATTTTTAAATTTTACTACTCGATACTCGAGTAATTGAAATGTCGAGTAATTGGAGTCCCTACTTAATACCCACATAAAGGAGATTTGATAAAAACCAGCTCTACAACACTACAACATTGAACATTGATAAAGATAAGTATTGAAATAATTGATAGCTTATGCGATTTGTTTATATATTTATGCGTAATTATATTTTAAATTATTTAAAATTAAAAGTGATCGAAGAACTTAGATATTTATACCATTCATTGTTTTTATATAAGTTTCCCGTCTGTGGAGCCCAGTTTTCAAATTTGAAATCCCGCAATATTTTCCACTCTGATTTTGTTCGCGATGCTTCGAATTCGTATCTATGCACACTGTTCATTTCTACTTAACGTATAATTATAATTTAATTAATACCCGTACTGAAATAACATGCGATAAGGGTCCCAGTATACTTCCATTGGAATAACATGTAATTACTATTCCGGCGCTTATTTATCGAGCATATAACTGCGGGAGTTTTTGGTAACTAAACGTACCATCGTTACCTTACTTTTAAAGGTTCAAATTGTCATTTTGATAAATTATGGATATATGGTCACGGGACAGAATTTTTATACAGATTAATGAAAAATAAGCACATTAAATGAAATGAATGTAAGGCTTACGATTTTTTTTTTAAATGTTTCGTCTTTAATTTTTAAATGTATTATAATAGAAGATCCTAAAGAATACTTGGCAATAAGTATAAATCAAAAAGCAAAAATGCAACCACAAACTACACAAATAATAATATTATACAAATAGATACAGTCAAATTTGAAAACTACCTCCTAATCTTATATATAAAACCAAAACGGCGTATGTATGTCTGTAATTCCTTTTTGCATTGTTGGTCATTGAGTTGCCATAAAAACGAATATGAAAAAAAATATGTTTGTATTTTTATCGGCGAAGACATTTAGTCAAAATGTAATAAATTAGTCTTCTACTGACTTTTCCCGGCATTTATTAATATAATAATGTTTATTATTTACGTGAAGGTATTATTTGACAGCAAATTAGATTTTTTCCTTGAATTTGGACATTTTAATGGGCGAGAATGGGGGCTGTCATCAAATTAAATAAAGTTTGTGACTTTATTTAAACTCTATTTTGGATGTTAGATTTTGTGATATAATTATGTCGAATGATATAACATTAAATAATTATTGGTCGCTTAGTACGAGCGACGCCGGGTAGCAATACTAGTATTATATATGAATTTCAGAACTATAATATGGTTGAATAACGGAGTTGCACTGGATCTGCACACTTTTTTAACTAAATTTATTTGCAAGGTTCTAAGATTGTCATCACTATTTCCATCATTTAAATCTTTAAGTTCATTATTTCTCAGCAAGAGAAGTGAAAAAATATTCATTAAATAAGTAATTTGAAACATTTTTACTTGCTCATTGTTACAAGTGAATTTTTATCAATCGAAACTTCAATCGCTCATATCTCAAAATATTGCCGAGAGCAGTTAGAACCTATTCAAAGTAAGGTGTTGCCATGTCATGGCCACAAGCAATTATAAATTAATTCGCAAAGACTTTCCCGAAATAACTAATGAATATAATAATCGAAACGATGTAAAAGTTTGCAAGGATTTTCCAGTCGTTCTCTGAGGCGTCATCACAGAGTCGAGCTTTTCCAATGTTTGCCTTTTAATTGGTTGAACGCTCATTGATTTGGTAGAACTCCATTATTACACGGAGAAAAATAGCAATGTATTTCAGTTCTACATAAATTAAATGTTATATTTTTGATAGCTATTTAAGCCAGGGCTGTGGAGTCGGTCTAAAAAAGTCCGACTCCGACATTGACCAAAAATACGACTCCGACTAAAAAAAGGTTAATATTGTCACTTTTTTTCCCTAATTTTCCAACTCATGTGTATTCAATTAAATATCAACCCTATTAATGCTGCCAAAAGTCAAATTTGAGATGTTAAATGCAAAATAAAAAGTTCAAACTTTTCAAAATTTCCGAATCTGCTCCAACTCTACGACTCTGACTCCGACTCCACAGCCCTGATTAAAACTATGAACAGAACAATGTTTAAATAAACATTAAGTTATTTATATATTATAACTGGTGTAGAAAGTGTAAGAAATACATCTTTTCTTCTGTTATAACAGGGGTGGCCAAAGCGTCGAACGCGATTCCTAGTCGATCGCTTATCTGATCTGCACAAATCTCTGGTACTCGTCCCAAGAAGCGTGCTAGACAAGTCGTGTGACAGGGACAGCACGCTTAAATCTTGAAGTTAGCCGATTATCGACGAAAATCTCTTTCTAAAACCCGGGTCAAACAAGGGTTGGCAATAAGATTGATGTAGGCTTTAAATAACTACTTTCAATGTTGGTCGATCGCCGCCAATAATTTCAAACGAAAGTCGATCGCGGGCATAAAAATCTGGCACCCCTGTGTTATAACATGCTTATTTTCAGGGCTGTGGTGTCGGGGTTTTACGGCCGGAGTTGGAGTCGGAGTCATCACGGCGTTTTCGCCGGTGTCGGAGATTTTGAAAAGTTTGAACTTTTTATTTTTGTAAATAATATTTCAAATTTGGCTATTTGACCGGATTGGTTGGTTGATATATAATTGAAGACACATACATTAATAGAAAAGGTAGGAAAAAATGTGACGAAATTAAACTTCTTTTAGTCGGAGTTAGAGTCGTGTTTTTGGTAAATGCTGGAGTCGGAGTCGTAATTTCTTGCCAATGTTTTTTTTATATTGTAATAATTATTAAATGGGACAAGTTAATTCTATTTATCTAAGTGAAAGCTAATTAGGTTTTTATTGAATGGGAATAAACGTTAATTAGAATTGTAATACGTTTAATTATTTTAAATTCCATTAACCTTCCGTACTTAAGACATTACTGCAATATCATATGATGGAGCTCTACAAAATAAATTACAATTCAATCAATATAAGCACACTTAACTCATACCAACAAGTTTTCTGAATCATGCTGCTCCTGAGACACTACTTGGAAGTATGTGCTATCATTTTATCCTGCTGTGTCGTCGGATACGCATTCTTAGCAGTCAGCAACTTGGATTACAAAAACATCCACAAAAAACGCTTTGATTCATGGCCATGATTTTCGTTTGGAAATATCAAAAGCTTTGTCGCATTTTTAATCTTGCCTATTTTTATGCCCTCAATATTCCACCTGTTTCTTTCGGATAAACATGTTTTTTTTTTTTTAAATCTCCGTGAATCTTTTGACGCTGATATACGAAGTCTCATGAACGTGAATATCGCAAAGTAGATTAAAAAAGATTGTTATGCGTATCAAAGAAAAGCTCGAAACTTGCTATGTGTAATAATCGAGGGGAGCTTTTATATAAATACAGCAATATTTTCATCCGACACCATTCCATAATCTATATTGAGGAAGTTTTTACACCTTCTTTCAGCAACAGCCACTCTTAATGTAAAGCATATGGTCGCCGTAGCGACTATTTCACACAAAAAACTAACAAAAGTTATGGTTAAGGTAATACATTTAAATTATGTGTTTTTTTTATTAAACGATAAAGTTTTGTTTTACTGTAATATATCAACCCTTTAGGATAGTAGTGCACAATGTTTTTGATAGAGAGCCAGCTTATCAACATTCAGATGGTTTGTTGGCCGCACGGGTAAAGATTATTATTTTTTTTTATTTTGTATTGTTCTTCCATCGTCCGTGAACAGTTCTGAAGAAAAAAAGGTGATTTATATTTATCATATTGGGTTGCATGAAACTATACTTAGGGTCACATGATTAAAGCCACTTACTTATAATTTTTGGTTTAGCGTATCTAGAAATGTTTGTGTTTTATTTTAACAATAATTTCCTATTGAATTAAAAGCTTAAACGGAAGATTTTTCTTCGATCAATATTTTTTTTAAGGTTTAAAGGTAAGGCAATAAGGTTTTGAGATATCAATACCACAAAATAATATGTTACGTAATGTTTCAAAGAGTCATATCAATAGAATAAGTGGAAACGAAAATATTTCAATGCCTATAAAAATCCCTTTTTGTTCATAGCTTTACTATAACCTAAGACAGCACATTAGAATAATAAACTTTTCTACTTTTATTTTCGGTTTCGTTAAATATTTTCGCCATAGTGAGGAATATAAAAATATGTGTTACAAGGCTGACTTTTGGGATATGCGTTGTGTTACCATACAATATGTTTCAATGCGGATACAGATTTTTTACCATACCTATTTATTTATCCTATGGGTTTACTGATTCTTTTTACAAGATAGCTGTAGCTAAAATGGATTCGTTTATTCATTTACCTTGAGAATTACATACGTACATAATACGGTGCTAGTCTTTGTTTTTTAATTATAAGCAATCTTTTATTTTGCTTATGCTTTTTATTTTACCCTCACAGGCTGACTTGTTTTTAGCGATATAATTATTTTTATAAGAGCTACGGGTCGCGTAGATATTTCGCAAAAAATGCTCGAGCGTTTAAAGGTTAAGACTAAAACAATTTGAAATAAACTGGAAATCATTCGCAAATGAAATGATTTCTCCTTTAGGAAAACTTAACTATCGATAAAAGTAATAAAAATAATAAAACATTTTTAGTACTTTTTCCACATGCGATTTATTTCATCAGGACCGGTTTCGCATCATGGCGAGCATTATCAACTGATAAGGAATACAATAAAACAGTGGTATTAAGTTCAGTATGAAAACAAGGTATGACAAACAATTGGTAAATCAACTAAGATAAGACTAGATTAAGAAGAGAAAATTGATAAAAATCTTTTTAATGTAACGTTTTACAATCCTTTCAATCTCAGAAATGTTTTAGTAAATTCTAAAGATAAAATCAATATTCTCAACCAAAGTGGGATCTACCTACTTGATTGCGAATCCTGTGGAGCCAGGTATATTGGTCAAACGGGATAAACTTTTAATACCACATTTAAAGAACATCTAGCTTGTTCACTGTTTTATTGTATTCCTTATCAGTTGATAATGCTCGCCATGAGCGAAACCGGTCCAGATGAAATAAATCTCATGTGGAAAAAGTACTAAAAATGTTTTATTATTTTTATTATTCTGCCTTTCCACCAAGTATTGACAGTGAACACCTTAAAAAACAAAAACAAAAATAAAAGTAATAGTTTAAGTGTCAAAGATAAAAACGTCGTTTATAACTAATATTTCACACTGGATATGTCGGCGTTTGCTTTAAGACGCCGCATTTGAACAATCTCTTTGAGTAAATATGTACCTGCTCGCCTGATAACGTCGTGAACTATTAAATAGCGTGACTATTCACCCTGTTAGCCGCCATTTTGTCGTTTATAAACGTTTGAATCAACATGGCAAGAATAAGCTTCATAAACGCCTATTTATTCTCTTGATGTCAATTAATCCTTCAATTGAATATATTAAACTATATACGGCTTTTAATATATCCTCTTCGGGCCCCGGGTATCACCTATGATACTCATGGTTTTTATAAAATGTCACCCCGTTTGTAGAATTGAACGTACCCAAACCAAAAGTATCATATAATGAATGAAGAAAGTGGTCTTACCAACTTGACACCTTACTTTGAAAGGTTTTTACTGCTCTTGACACTGAGATATGAACGTTTGAAGTTTCGATTGATTACAATTCACTTGTAACAATGAGCAAGTAAAAATGTTTCAAATTACTTATTTTAAACATATTTTTCCACAACTCTTGCTGAGAAATAATGATTTAAAGATCTAATGATGGAACTAATGATGACAACCTTAGAACTTTGTCAAATAAATTTAGTAAAAAAGGTGTGCAGATGCAGTGCAAATCTGGAATTCTGCTAACTCCGCTACTTAACCATGGATAATTTTGAAATTCATATATATAATAGAATGCGATAAATACAAGCTTTTCCGACCATAAAGTCATTTTAGGCACAAATGCCAAGTATATCCTTTTCAAAGTAAGGTAACGAACTGTGAGATATATAAATATATTAGTATTGCTACCCGGCGTCGCTCGGACTAAGCGACCAATAATTATTTAATGTTATATTATTCGACATAATTATATCATAAAATCTAACATCCAAAATAGAGTTAAAATAAAATCATAAACTTTATTTAATTTGATGACAGCCCCCATTCTCGCCCATTAAAATGTCCAAATTCAAGGAAAAAATATAATTTGCTGTCAAATAATACCTTCACGTAAATAATAAACATTATTATATTAATAATAGCCCGGAAAAGTTCAGTAGAATACTAATTTAATACATTTTGACTAAATGTCTTCGCCGATAAAAATTCAAACATATTTTCTTTCATATTCGTTTTTATGGCAACTTAATGACCAACAATGCAAAAGGGAATTACAGACCCACAGACATAAATACGCCGTTTTGGTTTTATATATAAGATATATCCAAAAAAAATATGTTATTATAGAAGTCACTGTTGTTGAAGGAAATTGGTCCTTTTTAGCATTTAAGATGCTTCTACACTTACAATACAAATGCAACAATATTTTTTTCTAAAGGGTATTTCAATAGGGACGCTCAAAATATGTTACTTTGTCCTGCTGAGTAGATTATTCATTGTTTAGTGGCCAAATTTGAGTCAACCAGTTTGGTAAATAATCGGCCAACATCTACCTGTACGTCATTAAAATACAATATCTGGCGAAAACATTGCTGCTGTGTGTGAAAGTGTACAGGAAAACCCAAGGCAGCTTATTTCTCGTTGTTCACAAGAACTTGGCTTTTCTGCAACTTCAACATGGCGAATTTTGAATCGGGCCTTATGTCTGCACCCGTATAAAATCCAACTAACCAAGGAACTTCAGGCAAACGACCGCAGACAACGCCTGATTGGGTTCTGGAGCAGTTGGAAGTTTACCCAAATTTGTCAAAAAAGTCATTTTTAGCGACATGGCCCATTTTATAATGAATGGATATTGGCAGACATTTGATGCTATATTCCATATTTAATGCCGTCAAATATACTTCCTAGATCAGTTGATAATGGTTGAAATGAATGAGTTAATGAGTGAAACAAGCGTTGATCTTTATGAATTCAATGTGGAATAAGTAATAAGAATGTGTTATTATTTTTTTATTATAATTCCATTCCACCACGTTGCGACAGTGAACACATTCAAAGTTTTTATGCTACACATTTGGAAATGTTTACAGAATTTGTTCAGGAATAAATGCGGTGGTTTTTTATTTCTTATTAAAAGTAAAAAGAAACGTTTGTCGCAGATTACTCCATCAATTAATCTTTGCCGATTAATTTTCCTTGAGTAATAATAAATTGCGATATAATCACGTCGCTTAAATTCGTTGCACCTGTTCACGAAACGGAAATCATTTTAAATTTCCATCCATAATTTGAGTAATAAATTGACGTTTGATGAATTGCCACTCGAGTGGAGTGAAATATGGCAGAACATTTTCAATCTGAGCACCACAGTAAAGGTTGGCATTTTTAAATGGTACATTTGTCTTTTTGACTCGCTCTCGCTATGTGGCGTGCGCTCCAGGACAAGAGCGTTCCAATTTAAGAATGGCGGCGTCGCAGAGGCGTAGCGTGGCGTAATTGAATAAAAATGACCGTGAGATATTATATTAATGAGAATAATATAAAATTCACGTTACATTTTTTAAGTTCAGTTATTTTAGTAACTAGTATTCGTACCCGGCTTCGCTCGGACCAGTTTGGGGTTATGTTCACCTCGGCGCGTAAATTCAGACGGGTCAAGTTTAAACAACTGGCAACTTAATGACCAACAATGTAAAAGGAAATTACAGACCCACAGACATACATACGCCGTTTCAGTTTTATATATAAGATATTTTGGTTCATATGAAACTACTCGAGTACTCGAGTATTTTGTAAAATGTACTACTCGATACTCGAGTAATTGGAGTCTCTACATACACATTGATAACGAAACAAATTTACCGTCGAAACTTTCGCGAGTGAAATCAATTCGTTTGTTTGAACTTGCAACAACAATGCAAAAGGGAATTGCAGACCCACATACATACATACGCCGTTTCGGTTTTATATATAAGATTACCCTTGTTGAAACAATTCAGTTGACTTTCTAAATCAGTGGTGCACAACCTGCAGCCCGTAATGACAGATATCAGTCACCCTTTTTCTTCAGAACTTTTTACGGGCGATGGAATTATAATATAAAACAATAAAGTTTTGTGTAATGTAAAAATGTAAAAATTTCGATAAATTATTCAGTTTTACTCATCGATTTTACACCCTCGAACTATCTGAGAATTAATAATCTGGCCCTTCTCCCATAAAGGTTGTGCATCACTGTTCTTAATGATTACAAGTTAAAGATCTGGCAATATTATTATCAAATTCTATTTATTTTTAATAACATAGAAAACTATGCAAACGTGTATTTTCCCATTGAATTAAATTCAAGTGATTAAAATTAAAGGTTTTTGGCACAACGGATATAATAAAGTTTTATATGGTAATAATAAATTACTAGGATGGTGGAAGAGAAAATAAGATGTATTGTGTACCCTGTCTAAAACTATGTTTAGTTAATTAAGGAAGGATGAGTAAATGCACGCTTAAAACATAGTTTTCACCGTAACATAATGGAGTTCTACCAAGTAAGTACTTATTCAATCAAAAAAAATCTTATTCTAGTGGTACATAGAATCTTGGTATGAAGTAGTTGCAAATAAATTCTTGGTGGCATCTTCCACTTGATTGCGGAAAATAAGGAGAATTCTGAAATAAATTACTGTCTATACGAGCCGACACTGCTGTTGGGGGAGTTTTTTTGTTGCTCCGCCATTTTGATACACGCATCTCGATAAACACGGATCGCAATCTCCCGAATTGGAGAATAATGGAACAGTTCTCTTGGATATCTGTTGGACACATCTTAATAAAATGTGGTGTTGTATTGGATACACCATACCCGCAAGTGTGTGGGAATCAAATACAAATAAAGCGAACGATTTCGTATTAAAATATAGCACACACACGTACATAGGTACGGAAATATAGACATTTTTAAAGCTTGTGCCGAAAAAAGTACCTTGTTTCAAACCAATTTATCAAAAATGACTTTTCGTTTTATCCTGATACAAAAAAGTCTTGAGCGCCCGATTTACTTAAATTCTAGTATTCGCAATTGATAGCTGCGATGCCTAGCAGGGAGTTATCTTTTATAATATGGCCCAGTCCATGGTGCAGTGGTCAACGTCGTTGGATTCCAAGACATACCGCCCGGGCTCGATTCCCGGTGCGAGCAGATTTTTTTAGTCAATAAATCGATTCTGTTCGAAGGCATGGATGTTTGTGTTATTAAAAATTTCTTCTCACCTTTCCGATCTCAAAAAAGCGGGGCTCGTATTTTTTCAATACCTACTCTCTTCGAAAATAAGAGGTTGAGCAACTATGTAAAAATGTGTTTTCGTGGAAAAAATGTTAAACTCCGTGAGGAGTATATATTGACACCGCCTTATGTGGTAGGTCATCAGAACTCTCTCTCTAACGATCTATTTTTCACCTCAGTCAATGAGTTTAAGTCGATATCAGGGAATAAATTCATTATTGTAATACGGGCGGCTCGCTCCCAAATGTCTCTGGCTGTGTCACTCCGAGTGCACGGTTAATCTCATATTAAGTGCAATAACCCATAAATAAAATTGCTCATCTCGCTTGACGTTTTTAACGATCTTTTGTTCCAACGGTCTTCTACCTACAAGAACCGCTTTTTTTACCAGTGAGAGATTGGACTGCATTGAGAATGCACGCGCCTAATCCTCTCCCTCAGAATTAAATTCGAGTCAAATTCCTGATATCTTCTTCGCTATCGTAATATTTGTGTGTTGTATAACGTCTGTGTAAATCCTAAACAATTAAATAATGGATGCTAACCGCACCCAGATAACGCTTTGAGATCGTCTTTTCTTTATAAGAGTACCATGTTTCTCCTACTCCGTCCCCAAAATCCCTCTTCCTGAGTGTCGGATAGGAGGCTCCTTCTCGATTTACGAGGCAGCCGGAATAAAGGTAGTCACAATATGTATGCTACAAGTTGGGAACGGGCATTGTAAAAAAAAAAAATCATACGCATAAGAAAACTAAATATTTACGATGCGTCAGTTGAAGTTCATTCGTGCACTTCAAATGCCTATGTGCGAAACTTGAATCACTGGAGACAAATTCATGGAAACGAACAATAAAACGATTCGAAATTGAAATTGAAGTTTCATCAAGCAGCATTAGCCGAAATTCTCAACTTTATTTTACACGATTACCATATAATACCTTCGATGGATTCGGCTGTAGCTTTGTGGAAGTTCATTTCGACATAAAATTTAAAATAGCTTAAATTATTCCATGTACTATTAATGACACGTATTTTGTTGCTTTCAAAGGCATTTTCGGACTGACTATCGCAAGGATGGCTCAAGTTATTAAGCGTTAGGTTGATTAAATAGAGGTTATGTTAGTTTAAGTATTTAACTATTTCTAAAATACGATTTTTTTTAATAGAAGCGAAACACGTGTCACGAATAATACCACAATACTTGGAATAATCTCAATTATTTTCAACTACATATATTACTTATAAAGGGTATTTCAATAGAGACGCTCAAAATATGTTACTTTGTCCTGCTGAGTAGATTATTCATTGTTTAGTGGCCAAATTTGAGTCAACCAGTTTGGTAAATAATCAGCAAACTCCTACCTGTACGTCATCAAAATACAATATCTGGTCAAAACATTGCTGCTGTGTGTGAAAGTGTACAGGAAAACCCAAGGCAGCTTATTTCTCGTTGTTCACGAGAACTTGGCTTTTCTGCGACTTCAACTTGGCGAATTTTGAATCGGGCCTTATGTCTGCACCCGTATAAAATCCAACTAACCGAGGAACTTCAGGTAAACGACCACAGACAACGCCTGATTGGGTTCTGGAGCAGTTGGAAGTTTACCCAAATTTGTCAAAAAAGTCAACTTTAGCGACATGGCCCATTTTATAATGAATGGATATTGGCAGACATTTGATGCTATATTCCATATTTAATGCCGTAAAATATACTTGCAAATGAAATTAAAATTTAGTCAAAATCTCACAAACAACTTGTTTTATTTACATTTCAAAACTAAGCGTCCTTATAAAAAGACCCTTTATTACTTATACATTTAGTAAAAAAAAATCTTTCAAATCATTGAAATATAATATGAAATAGCTTGCATTGCTAAGAAGTCTTCAACATTTTAATTATAGTCTATTTTGTTTAAATTTATTTGCTTAGTTGTAATACCAATTGTGTGTCATACCTTGTAATTCTTACATAACTTTTGTATAAATATCACTGTTTCGTTGTATTTCTTATCAGTTGATAATGCTCGCCATGAGCGAAACCGGTCCTGATCCTTTTTTTTGTTGTGCAATAATTACTAAAACCGTTTTATTATTTTTATTATAATGCCATTCTACCAAGTATTAACAGTGAACTCCTAAAGAGTTATTTTACTCCATAATGCAAACATTTAGATATGGGGCTTGTATGTGATGTGAAACGTTGGCCAAACTCCGATTTGGTCGAACTTGGTCGAAAACGAAGTAAAAGCCTTCACTTTTAAGGTGTTCACTGTCAATACTTGGTGGAAAGGCATTATAATAAAAATAATAAAACATTTTTAGTACTTTTTCCACATGAGATTTATTTCATCAGGACCGGTTTAGCTCATGGCGAGCATTATCAACTGATAAGGAATACAATAAATTACCGGGATTTCCATCTAATTATGGTTGACAGACATGTAGATTTATTTATTTTTATTAAATGCACTTAATTTTGGGCTTTTACTTTGTTAATGTTAATTCATACTTAATTGATTTTTGATGTGTTAGTTTTGCATTGCTAAGAGGTCTTGAACATTTTATTTTTTGTCTATTTTTCTTGTAATTTGCTTTAATTTATTTGCTTAGTTGATTTACCAATTGTTTGTCATACCTTGTTTTCATACTTAACTTTTGCATAAATACTACTGTTGTATTGTATTCCTTATCAGTTGATAATGCTCGCCATGAGCGAAACCGGTCCTGATGAAATAAATCTCATGTGGAAAAAGTAGTAAAAGCCTTCATTATAAATCTCGTGGATTCTAATCTATCTTCTCATATATAAAAATCAATATTTGTATGTACTCTTTGTGCTATCCGATCGCAATGAATCTTTGACAGACGTTTTGCTAGCAATTGCGCGGAGGTTTTTGGCATAGAAAAATTAACTTACAGTAGGTCTTTTATATAAAAATAAATGTTTTTTCATATTTTATACGCTGCCATACCGTTCATTTTGACAACTTATTGTTGCACTTGAGCAAAGGTTTAAGGCATAGTACAATTAAATTCCAGCGCGTGTGTCGTACCAAAGACAATCATCAAACGGCAAACAACAACTGTCATCGATACAGATCCATTTTATCAAATACTAGTATTCGAACCCGGCTTCGCTCGGACCATTTTGGGGTTATGTTCACCTCGGCGCGTTAATTCAGACGGACCAAGTTGAAACAACTGGCAACTTAATGACCAACAATGCAAAAGGGAATTACAGACCCACAGACATACATACGCCGTTTCGGTTTCATATATAAAATATTTTGGTTCATATGAAACTACTCGAGTACTCGAGTATTTTGTAAAATGTACTATACTCGATACTCGAGTAATTGGAGTCTCTACACACACATTGATAACGAAACAAATTTACCGTCGAAACTTTCGCGGGCGAAATCAATTCGTTTGTTTGAACTTGTAACAACAATGCAAAAGGGAATTACAGACCCACATACATACATACGCCGTTTCGGTTTTATATATAAGATTGTGCATCCGAAAGCACTTCAATAAGCACAAAAACTTTCTTTCTTTGAGTGGCATTACAACGCTTGCTGGGTACTGGTTAATATCGTATAAAATATTTAACCCCTGGGCTGCGATTCGCAATCAGAGCGTAACACTAAACGAGTAAGCGTTTTCAAATTATAAAAGGTTCAAATTACTACTACTTGAAATTGGTCATTTAATTTTCACTTTTTCCTGCTGGATTTGTTGACTTGGCAAAAATTCTTGCGGTATAACTCAGTTGATAGCTATTTACCTAAACCCTTTTCAAATATGAGCAGTCTTTTGTACTGGAAATTGCAATACGGTTAATGAATACCTTTTGTAAAGGGACCACTCTCCGAAAGTTTTGCCTGAAATAAATGTTTTTGTTTTATTAGCTTTTATTTCGGATATTATTTCGTACGACCTTTGTCGCAATTATTAAATTTAATAAAGCCTTATCTTAATCTTTGGAGGAATTTTATTTAACAATTCCTAATTATAATATAACTAGTATTGCTACTCGGCGTCGCTCGTTCTAAGCGACCAATATCTATTTTTGTTATATCATTCGACATAATTATATCACAAAATCTAACATCCAAAATAGAGTTAAAATAAAATCACAAACAATATTTAATTTCATGACAGCCCCATTCTCGCCCATTAAAATGTCAAAATTCAAAGAAAAAATCTAATTTGCTGTCAAAGAAATGTCAAATAATACCTTCACGTAAATAATAAACATTATTATATTAATAAAAGCCGGGAAAAGTTCAGTTAGAATTTATTACATTTTGACTAAATGTCTTCGCCGATAAAAATTCAAACATATTTTCTTACATATTCGCTTTTATGGCAACTTGCAACAACAATGCAAAAGGGAATTACAGACATACATACATACATACGCCGTTTCGGTTTTATATATAAGATTATACATTGCAAGTGATCATTTATTTATTGTGTCTCTATTTTTATAATAAAGTTCTCTTCATTTCCGTCCCGGTGGGTAAGACAGTTTACCACCACTGTCACTTGACAAAGACAATTCTTGCCATGAGCGAAACCGGTCCTGATCAAATAAATTGTATGTGGAAAAAGTACTAAAAATGTATTATTATCTTTATTATAATGCCTTTCCACCAAGTATTGACAGTGAACACCTTTAAAGTGAAATAAGAAGTTTATTTCTATTATAAATTGTCCCATTTGTTCATGTGGCCAATGATATAATTATATATAATTAAGGACATCGACTGAAGGTGCTTGATGTTATTTCAATATAAAATTAGAATCGTTCGATTTTTTTACTTTTTCGTGATCTTTGTCGTTAAAGACCCAGGTTTTCTTTTTCTGTAGTTTCAGACATTTCACAATTCACTCGTGCATTTGAAATGTCTCAAGAAAGCCCAGTGTGTTACTAAGCTAATGGAAAAGTTCAAAATTCAAACAATTTAAATTATTTTTGTTGAAACTTTCCAGGTTTTTCAACGATCTAAATTATAAGGAAACCTGTTTCCTCTTCGTCACATAAACAAAACTTATCCATAAAGCTCGATCGAGTAACTGTGAATTATTAATTAAATTTTGTAACAGATGAATTACCAGCCGTTCTGGGGCACATGATCTGTCAGTCGCTTTTAATAAACGAAAACAGGACAATAGTTGCAGCCTGAGGGTTAAAACTAATAGAACTTTCATCCTACCTGATTTACAATGATACAGTACTTCAACCCTTTAAGGGTCGAAGAATGTCATCCTCTCAAAATTAATCAACCTGTCCGGCTGACAATAATATGATAAATTGTATAATAGAGATACTATTTGTTTCAAATTTACAGTTGTTGTTCCATTGGTATACTATTGTTTTGTAAAACAAAACGTTTGAGACAATATAATATAAAATTTAAAATAACTTTGATAATTCGACGTTTTGTGCTTCTAACTGGGAAACGTATTTTACCTCTTTTAGAGGCATCTTCAGACTTACTATCGCAAAGTTTGCTTAAGGTAGTATTCTGGTCTAGAATTCTGAAAAACCGTTTTTTTTTTATAGCATAGTTTCGATGTTCAAATCTTTAAAAATATTTTCTTATAAGATTTTAGTCTAAATTGTAATTATTGCTAGAGACATAGCTACTTGAGTGGCGTAGAATCTAACCAATATGGGCGGTTTTTAACTTTTCCCGAAACTTTAAACACGTTTTTCTCGGAATTATTTTTCAAAAATAGTTGCCTTGATATCTCAATCTTAAATGAAATTTAATGTGATTTTTTTTTATACATTCCTTTATGGTGAATACTAGGATTATAAAAAAAATTCAATTTTTACATTTTTAAAAAATTCGGAAAATCAAAAAAACGGGGAAAAAAAAGATTTTTTTTTCAAACCTCCGCCATTTTGCGAAATAATATTTTTTCGACTTGGTTCTAGTATATACTAGAATTGCATTTTTATTAATTACGAATTTTTTTTTTTTTTACTTCATTTGACTAGAAAAGTTGGGATCATGGCAATTATGGAGCTTCATTTTTTTGAGACCCCTACTTTACGATCCTGTAACTTTTTAGGTTTTAATATTTTTTTGTATATTTTTAAAATATTAATGAATATCTGGTAAAAAAATGGACGGTAAAATTGTTATTACTTTTTTTCTATAACATTTGCAAAAACACCCAAAATTTCAGCCTCTACACCGGAATACTGCCTTAAGTAATGAAGCAAGATTCTAACATCTTAAAACTATAAAATTACAAAATGCAGCTTAGATTTTTTCCCTTTTAAGGGAAGCGAGGAGGGGGTTATAGAATCGAAGCAAACCAAAATAATCATGCGACTGATTACGTTAAACATTATAAACAATTGAAACACTTTATTTTGTACCACAGTTAGTGACATTTCTTTTTTTTTCGTCTAAAGTAAATAAAGTTCTCTACAATCATTATAAAAAGCTCTATGAAATATGATAAATAACGATTCATATATTTTCTGCAGCGTCCGTGGTGCAGTCGTGAACATCATTGGTTTCCGTGACGGACCTCACGGGCTTGATCCTGTTCGAAGACATAGATGTTTATTAATTAAGGAGGTTGCTTGTTGGAATTTCAATAAAAAAATTGAATCGTTTGTATTTTGTAATTTTCCATGATATTTTTCGCTAATGGCCCGGGTTTCGCCTTCCGACATATTCAGGCATTTCAAGTGCACGAATGTACCTGAACTGACGTGTAGTAAGCAGTTTGTATCGTTTGTATACAAAAATAAAAATTGACCACTAAGTTAAAGTGCTGTTAACGTAGTCTATATGAATTAATGACAATGAGTTTCAATTAACACACGATTCAAATTCAATGATAAATGATTTTTTTTACTATTTGCTTATCTTCTGCAGGGTCCGCGGTGCAGTAGTCAACGTCGTTATCTTCCGTGACGGACCTCTTGAGCTCGAGCATCAGATTTTTTCAGTCGATTTATCGATTTTCAGTGTTTTATGTTGCTTGAATATTACTTCCCACCAATCTAATTTCAAAATAAGGGACTTATTGCGGGTAATCTCTGATGAGCTTACCACAAGTCTTTTCCTAGTCCTCGTATCCATGCAACTCCTACTCTCTTCTAAAAAAAGGAGAGGTTGAGCAACTCAGTAACTAGCAGATCTCATTTAAAAACATGAGTTGAAATAAACTCCTCACAGGTTTTTATATGCTCCACATTAAGAGAGGACATGATTAAAAAAAATCCTTTAGAAGAGTTTTTGGATCATCTCTAAAAGTACGATACGCAAACTTCTATACAAGGTCACTTTTAAGGTGTTCACTCTCAAAAACTTGGTGAATTGGCATGATATTAAAAATAATAAAACATTTTTAGTACATACTTATTACACATACATTTTATTGGATCAGGACCGGTTTCGCTCATGGCGAGCATTGTCAACTGATAAGAAATACAACGAAACTGTGATATTTATACAAAAGTAAAGTAAGATATAACAAAAAATTGGTATTACAACTAAGCAAATAAATTTAAGCAAACTAGAAGAAAAATAGACTATAGTTAAAATGTTTAAGACCTGTTTAGAAGTCTTTTCTATACCTGAGATCTTAAAATATCATTTTAAAAATCAAAATAGAAATACCAACGATTCTAGCATTTATAATAAGATAATATCACAAGTAGTGAAAATATATTTTTAAAGGTTTATTTAAATCCATGTCCGCTACCAATGTGAAGCATATTCTCCTAACTGAAGTATCTAAAAAAAAATGCTGCTTGTTACTCAAACACTCAACCTCTTATACAAAGAGAGTAAGGATAGAGATAACTATAAGGCTAGTAAAACACTAGTTGCTGTCTAGTCGACCTCGCTATACCCCACTTATAGGATAGGACCAGGATCGGGAGGATCGGGAAAAACAGCACCAACACCGATAAGCGAACAATCGATAGCTCGAATGTTGAAAAAATACTAGGCATGCTGGGAATCGAGCCCGTGAGGTCCGTCACAGAAGCCAACGATGTTAATCTCTACATCCAGTAAAGAGCATCAAAAAATGCTTTTTATCTCTGCGGTAATTATAATTTCAAGAAAAAACTATTTCTTCTTATTTTTTCAAATTAGAAATATCCATCTCAAGAAACATTTATCCGTAACATAAAAATTATGTTTAATTTTACTTTTTACCAACACAGGGACTTTAATTTGAATTTAATTCGTTGAAAAGCCTCCGCTGCTTCTTATTAAGGACCTACCTAGCCAATGGAGTCTCGTGAATATTCAAAATATGAAAAAAAACGTAACCATAATTTCAACCACTAATTTATATTTAACGGTTTGGTTTTGCTTATCTAGAAAGGTGTGTGCTTTCCGTTAACTTTAATTTCCCATTGAATTAAAAGCATCATTTTGAGCTTTTCCATTTTTTTTACGAAGAAAAACGTTTCTTTATTCAGACTTTTTTAATCGTGTCCATTCCCACTGTTGAGCGAATACTACATATGTACTCTTTGCTCTGTTTATTTCAACATTGTTTTTCTCCGAGAACTACATGTTACTCAATTGCTTAACCAATCTTTTTCGAAGAGAGTAGGGATTGAAAGGATTAAGGCTAGGACAGGACTAGTGATTAGCAAGTCACTCGGGTGGGTGCGAGGGAAATTTTATGCAACACAAACTACAAATCAACTGAAAAATGAATTCTGTCACGAAAGCCATCAAGGTTGAACACTACACCACGGACCCACCGACAAAGTACGGCAATTAATATACTTTGTTTTATTAAATTCAATATCACTTGAAATAGACCCACATGCTTTTGATTACAAGTGCCAAATGGTTTATTTACTGACCATATTTAAACATGAAGCCGAAATCTGTTTAGAAAAAAAGATTTTCAATGTTTTTAAAGTATTTATATGTAGCCTTTATTGACTATGAAACCGGAAACAGTAATTTTTATACAAAAGTTAAGTTAGAAGCACAATATGACAAACAATTGGTATGACAACTAAGCAAATAAATTGAAGCAAAATACAAGAAAAATAGACTTTAATTAAAATGTTGAAGACCTCTTAGCAATTCAAGCTTTTACATAAAAATTCAATAAATTATGAATTATCATTATCTACATATAAAGGGTTTTTCAATAGGGACGCTCAAACTTTTGAGGTTAACACTCGTACTTTTTGACGTTTTGACGCAAATTTTTTTTGAGTTTAACATTCTTACTTATTTGGAAAATCATCATGGAGCAGTACACACCGGAGCAACGCTTGCAAATTATTCAAATCTACTACCAAAATTCGCGTTCGCTCACCGCAACTTTAAGAGCATTACGACCATTTTATCGTCGTCATCACTTGCCTGCCACATCAACAATTCAACGTTTGGTGCAAAAATTTGAAAGCACATTGTCGCTACACAATGTTCCAGTGCCAGTGAGATAAAGAAATGCATGAAGTGAGGAAAATATTGCCGCCGCTAGAGCATCTGTTCTTGATGACCCAAATGAGTCACTGACACGACGTTCTCAACAATTGGGCATTTCTGTGACGTCATTGTGGCGAATTTTGCGAAAAGATCTTGGCCTACATCCATACAAGATCCAGTTGACACAAGAACTAAAGCCGCTTGACCATTTGAAGCGTCGCCAATTCCTCAATTGGGCTGCACAACAATTTGAAAATGATGCTGAATTCCATCGAAAAATCATCTTTAGCGACGAAGCTCATTTTTGGCTCAATGGAAACAATCAAAATATGCGTTATTGGGCAGGCACCAATCCACACGTGCTTCACGAAACACAATTGCATCCCGGAAAAATCACTGTTTGGTGTGGATTACATGCCGGAGGTGTCATTGGACCATATTTTTTTGTTGATGATGCTAATCGTCATGTTACTGTGAATGGTAATCGTTATCGCTCCATGATAACTGATTATTTTTGGCCTCAATTGCAAGGTATGGACTTGGCCAATATGTGGTTTCAACAAGACGGCGCTACCAGTCACACGGCACACGCAACAATTGACTTATTGAAAACCAAATTTGGTGAGCGTGTTATTTCGCGAAATGGACCAGTTCAATGGCCGCCTAGATCATGCGATACACCATTAACACCATTGGACTATTTTCTTTGGGGCTATGTTAAATCTTTGGTCTATACCAACAAGCCGGCGACGTTACAAGAGCTAAGAGAAAATATTGAACGCGTAATTGGTGCGATTCGGGACGAATTATGTGAAAAAGTGGTGGAAAATTGGATTCAACGATTGAACTTCTGCAAACGTGCCCGCGGTGGTCATACGAGGGAAATTCATACATAATTGCCACTAAATGTACTTCAAAACATAATAATTTTTTTTTAGATATCTTCATTCGTTTTTGTTTTATTTTAAAAAAAAAATTGATCGCCCTTAATGAAAAACCCTTTATATAGATACAATTTTTCATTCAAAAACCACCTATTTTATCAGCAGATTGTTTTAGGTGCTTAATCATTTTCCCCCACTGTGGGAACAAGCGTGGATTCGATAACGTCCCTTAAAATTAAGACAAATTTTATTTCATAATATTTAATACAAAAATGTCCCATTAACACCACCCTTCCCTGAGCCCGGATAACATTTCAAGAAACGTCAAAATTTTGTTAATTATACTTTGACGGCAAAGTTTCATGCTTTTTGATCAAGAACTCGTTTATAATTGCTTACGTAGACGAATGGTATGCATATTTTTACTCTCTTGAAAGCGAAAATAAGATCAATCAAAAAAATAAGTACAGTTTCATTCGAATAAATTTACATTCAAGCAGTAATTACTCTTAACATATATTTAATTAATTAATATTTATGGAAGGTTAAGTTACAAATACACTTGAGCCTCATATAAAACGATTTTATACAACACAGATGTATAAATTGTGTCATATTTCTATCCAACACGCTTTATATAACACGGCTAACGGGAGAAAAATTTGTCGTGGTATCGGTGGAGAAGAGTTTTATCACATGGATATTCATGACATCCAAGAAATATTGGAGAATCGTACGTTGAACGAAGAAGAATTAAAGACTCAGAAAGCAGTTGCAGCAAATTAGCTACATGTTTCACATTAAAACAAAAAATGACGGCCTGGAATTGGCTATTAAATTAGATTTTCCTTTATTGAAGGAGTTTGAAATGACCAAATATTTTGGAACCTTATAAGAAAATAGGTACGTAATTCGATATTTTTTTTGGAACGTCAACCCTACCCTTGTATGGATTTAAAACCTTGTATAACACGACGTTTTTGTGGAACCATATAACCGTGTTATACGAGGCCCAAGTGTACTTACATTTCCTCTTTGAGTTTATACCAAATTGACGAATTGCTCTTGAGTATATTGGCCAAACAGATGATGTACAATTCGAATAGATTAAATCAGGGCTGTGGAGTCGGAGTCGGAGTTTGAGTCAGAGTCGTGGAGTCGGAGCTTTTTAGCCGGAGTCGGAGTCGTCGCGGCGTTTTGGCCGGAGTCGTACTTGGAGTCGGAAATTTTGAAAAGTTTGAACTTTTTATTTTTGCATTTAATATGTCAAATTTGAGTTTTGGCCGCATTGATAGGGTTGATATTTAATTGAATACACATAAATAGGAAAATTAGGGGAAAAAAGTGACGATATTAACCTTTTTTTAGTCGGAGTCGGAGTCGTATTTTTGGTCAATGTTGGAGTCGGACTTTTTTTATACCGTATTAAGCTCCATTTTAGTGGTAGGAAAGAAATTCTGACGTCACATATTTCTAAGCCATTAAGAGAAATTCATATTTTATCGGTTGAAATCAATTATAATTGAAACCACTGGATTCGCATCCGTGATCACCGAAATATTAACCAACGTCGTTGACCACTTGTCCTGCAGAATTATGACGAGAAGGCAACAGAGAATCGTTATAGTCCAAGAGCCATTCTTCTTCATGACCCTCCACAGGTAGAGACGAAAAATTAAGCTGACTTTTAAGCTGTAGCGATCGCGTCCTTCTGTCAGCAGCGATGGAGAGGGAATGCAACTTGAAAAAAACATTAATCTAAGACACGAAGGAGACGGGAAGAACTTTGATGCTAACACGTCTTAGAACTTGAAGCCCTCAAAAAAAGAAACAAAATCGTTAATTCCACTTTTTTATAAATTCAATTTATAGGAATTAAAAAAAAGCTAATGTTTTAATATTTTTAATTGGTAAAGTCATACGAGATAAGCTCTATGATAAATAATGAATCAGTCGAGAACAACTCAACAAAAATTTACTTAAACGCATTCCAAGAGCTTTATTTCAATTGAAAAAAATTTACTTTGCCGGGCATTGAACCCTGGCCTTCCTGATCGCTAGGGTAAAGCTCTTGCCACTTGACCACAGGGACTGACAAATCGAATACAAAAAATGTATTTATTGGCCACCTCTATTCCAATTTGATTTAAGTATTTAATTATATATTTGCATTGCTAAGAGGTCTTCAACATTTTACCTATAGTCTATTTTTCTTGTATTTTGCTTCAATTTATTTGCTTAGTTGTAATACCAATTGTTTGCCATACCTTTTATTTCTTACTTATATTTTGTATAAATATCACTGATTCATTGTATTCCTTATCAATTGACAATGCTTGCCATGAGCAAAACCAGTCCTGATCAAATAAATTTTATGTAAATAATATACTAAAAATGTTTTTATAATTTTATATTTAATTATAACATTGGAATTAAAGCCTTGTTTTTTTCAATGAGCTGCAATTAGCTGTTTAACAACAGAAATAAAATACATTGTTATTTTTGGAAGCCTCCCCACCTTTTCAAAATAAACACAAGACTAAAACAATGAAACAAAATATCATCCAATTGAAAATTGACTGTGAAGAAAATTTACCCCTTCCGAAAGACAAATAAATTATTTCCAAAGACAGGGCGAATAAAAACGATTAATTTGCTGCAGAGTTGTATTTTCTCCTTAAAATCGATAACAATTAATCACAGGACTTCCTGTTCCGGTTGGATTAAAGTAAAGCGGAAATGAAGTTATACAGCCTGCATAGGCAATTTTCCGTTCAAATTGAGTTATCAAGATGTTTTACTGGTGAAAATGTAATCCCGGGTCGATTGTCTTTTTCTTTTTTAAAATTAGAATACATATTTTAAATAGTAAGATTTGAATTAAGAAAACTTTGTCATTTTATTCTGATTTACATGTTCCTAAATATTGTTTTATCAATACCGTAAAACGAGGCGAATAGAGGACTGGCAGGTGAATAGAGACAAAAACAAGGATTGAACTTTAGAACAACTTTACTGTCCAATGTATTTTTACTATTTATATATAATTCTTTAATTCAACGACTATACTACTATCTCTCAAATGACAAAACCAAACTAAATATGTAAATGGTTGGCCACAATTTAAAGAAACGTGTTTTAGCTCGATGCCTGTGCATCCTTACTTTTTGACCCCTTATAAACTTCTCTTTTACTGCACGAAAGTTTAACTCAATCATGTTTTTTTGGTTAATAAATACCGTAAAATGGAATGAATAGAGACTCGTATAGAATAAATGTCCATATAATCCAATCACTACAATCTGTATTGTCTCTTAGTTCTACATAAATTTTATATATTTGTTGATAGCTATTTCGGCTTACGCCTTCGTCAGAACTATACAATATATAATAAACAGAATATATAAAAATTTATGTAGAACTAAAATACATTGTTATTTTTCTTACCGTATTATAATGGAGTTCTACCAAGTAAACGCCTACTCAATCAATATAATGTATTGTCTCTATTCACCTGCCAAGTCTCGATTTACCCTGTCTCGTCTATATTCATCCCGATTCAATTTGAATAGAGGCATCGAATAAAATTGACTGTGTCTAAATAACAATAATGAATATTTGAAAAATATTGTCATGAATGTGTAGTAGAACCATAGAAACAAATTTCAAGCCATCCATGTTTGAATTATGTGGCGCAGGTATGAATATACATAGTCGTGAAGGGTAAAAAGTTTCTCTATTGACCCCATTTTACAGTACTCTTGACATTAGGTAGAAGAGGAATAGTCATAATATCAACATTTCAGTAGACTTAATTAATAAATAATAGGGTGCAAGTAAATATTTAGAATTTTGTGCCCATACTTTTGCGAGACCAGATTATTTTCTCTTTATTTTTATAATAATATAGCGCAGGTATGAATATACATAGTCGTGAAGGTAAACAGTGTCTCTGTTTACCCCGTTTTACGGTTTATTGTTTTTTCTAACGAACATATACTGTGTAAACTCTAATTCAGGTTAAAGTACACTTTAAATTGCTGATATTTCACTTTAAATAAAGTATCATTCTAATTTATTGTGTAAGCAGCTGAAACTAAATCGATAAACAAAATGCGCTTGATTTGGAAGATATTGTAACTTCCACCATTGGATTCCATCGTTGGTGATTTTCAAAACTAAATAGAACAAAATACATAATATTGCGCAAATTTATATGCCTTCCAAATATTCACAGCCTAATACAAATCACTTGTATGGCGTTTCCAACTGTCAATTTTTGGTAGAAAAACATAATATTTAAAAAAATTAAGCGCAATGTGAGTATATTACATCTATATCAACGTTGTAAAGATCAGAACCGGTTTCGCTTATCGAGTTCATGCAATGGAAACAAAGTTATTTATTAGAAAACTAGCTGTACCCTGCGCGCGTTGCTACGCCAGTAACTAAAATAAAATTGAAGTAAAGACATTACACAATTATTCAAATTATTGTTTGCGGGGTGGAGTTTGGGGGGAGTATGGGGGGGTATGCCAGAAACCTTCGAAGAAGTGAACTCGAAAAATTCGTAAAGTTAAAAAAAAAAAATTGGGTGGGAGGTTGAGGGGTGGTTGGGGCGAGGGATTGATAGGCCATAAACCATTGCGAGAGTGTACTCAATAAATTTGTAAAGTTTCACATCGATCGGTTGAGCGGTTTAGTAGTCCATAGCGGACATACATACAGACATTCATTTTTATATATATAGATAGATAGATAGACAATTAATTAATGAAAAGTGATTAATCAAATTCTCTATAATTAAAAATTATAAGACTTCTCACTGAGGACATAAACTTATCCCACATTATAAATTTACTAAGATGAAGTTTAAATAAATTCTGAATAGGTCAAATCTGAATCGTTTGAATATTAACTTTTCCACGAGATTTGTCGTTAACGACGCAGATTTCATTTGCAAGAGTAAATTTGAAATGCCTGAAGATGCCTATGTGAAACCTGTGATCAAATTTGAAACTGTAAATCTATCAAACACTTTCAGTCGAAGTCCGCAATGATATATATCATTAACAGCATAAACACATGGGAAAATTACAAATAAACTCAACATGGATTTTTTTTTAAAAATTCTTGCTGCCATCTGTTTTTAGCCAGACTGTGGAGTCGGAATCGGAGAAAAACTTGAACCTTTTATTTTTTCGTATAAAATGTTAAATTTGGCTATTGACCTAATTTGTTGGTCGATATTTAATTGAATACACATAAATTGGAAATTTAGGAAAGAAAACGTAAAGAGATTCAATTTTTTTAGTCGTGTTTTTTTAACGACCCACAACCCTGGTATGAGTGTGAAGAGAAGTAGCAACGCAAGCTTTCTAGCAATATTTCATAAATCGATTGAATAATTAATTAATGAAACTGCCAACTCTAGGGTACGAACATTATCCGAAGGAAGACAAACGTTTGACGACTCAACTAAGAACCCTGTCGGTAAAATAAATAAAGCTCGTTTTCTGTCCAAAATATCCTAGTGTCCTGTTAGAATAAAACGAACCTTTTTCTGCAACGACATAAATGTAGCATTATTTACAACGCTATTAAAATTGGTTTTGACCCTTAAAATATGACAGAAAAAAAAATGATTCTCGAAAGAAAGTGTTTTCGTTTAGTAAAAAAGCTGTTTAGGCTGGGCCGGCTGAATGGCCTTTCGTGTAAACTGTATTTTATTTTATTTTGCGAGTTATAAATCAATTCAGAAGCGTAAACAAAGTTTCATGGGCCTCGTAAATCGCTACTATAAAAATAATATTGAATTTCTTCCATGCAAAACCACTTTAGAAACAATGCGAGCAGCAAAAGTGTCGACATTATGTGTTTTTGATGGAGAACATTCATATTGTATGACGGTTTTTAGTATTTTTAATAAAATCATACGTTTGCGACAGCTTTCACGTATATAAACTATAAACTTTACTACTTTCGATGGATTCAGTGGTAACTTTGTGGAAGATCGTTTTAATATAAAATTAAAAATATCTTGGATTACTTCGCAAGAGCATCACTATTCCTTACTAATGCGAGTCATTGGTTAATAATATCTAATTTTAACGTCTTAACCTTCGAAGACTGTCCTTGAAAAATAGCTCGTAGGCCGAAGGGTGGGACTAAAAATACCCCAGTGTTATGGTTTTATTAGCATTAATTGCATTAAACAAAAATATATTATGCTTAAACGTATTTTTACACATCGCTCTAAAAATATAAATATATAAAAATCGATAGTTTTCCTATAATAATTCATATTTTAAGTCGTGCATGAACGGACAAGCAGATTTTATTGAAGTTCAAGACAGACTGGCGTTATCAAAACGGTTTGCGTGTGCGCAAAAAAAAACAAACATTTGGTTTGAAACGAACGTTTGAGATAAGATAACGTTATTGTATTTCGTATGGGCAGTGATGTTTGAATCCTGGCAATTTTAAGCGACGACATAAATGGTTTTCGGCCAATAATAATCTTATTATAGACTTATTTTTTTTCTTCATTTAATTGCAACAAAACTAGTCGATCATAATTAAAATTCACTTTTATCAATGAGCAAGTAAAAATGTTCAAATTATTTATTTTAAGCATATTTTTTACAACCCTTATTTAGAAATAATGATTTTAAAGATCTAATGATGGAAATAATGATGACAATCTTAGAACTTTTTCGATGGTTTCGGCGGTAACTTTGTGGAAGTTCATTTTAATATAAAATTTAAAATAACTTTGATTATTCCACGTATTGTGTAACTAACTGTGACACGTGTTTCGCCTCTTTCAAAGGCATCTTCAGACTTACTATCGCTTCTCTAACCCTCTCTTGCGTCCCTTAAAAAGGAAAAATCCCAATCTAATTGATTGATTGCACCTTATTAGTATCATTATGTTATTGCATTCTTTTGATTCTATCGCCCCCTTCCTTGTTTCCTTTAGAAGGAAAAAAACCCGTAATCCATTTTGTAATTTCATAATTTAAAATGTTAAAAGCAAACTTTGCGATAGTAAGTCTGAAGATGCTTCTGAAAGAGGCGAAACACGTGTCACAGTTAGTTACACAATACGTGGAATGATCAAAGTAATTTTAAATTTTATATCTTAGAACTTTGTCAAATAAATTTAGTAAAAAAAGTGTACAGATGCAGTGCGTCTCCGGAATTCTGCTAACTCCGTTATGCAACCATAGATAATAATGAAATTCATATATTATATGATAGAATGCGATTAATACAAGATTTTCCGACCAAACGGTCATTTCAGGTAAAAATGAAAATGAGAACCTTTTCAAAGAAAGGTAACGACGTGTTAAGTTAAGCAGGCACAGTGTGTGCATTAGCGTTCGTTGAAATTGAATCACAAGTAGTGACACCGAAGATTAGTCTTCGAATGTGGCTTCAGCGGGTGGTGGGGGGGCGCTCAATGTGCACGTACGCGATAACCACTCGGAATGTAATTGAACTTGCAAACGACTGCGCGATAATTCGATAGTTGGAGGATACCAGCAGTGTTCGAGATGATTCTCAAACTTCAAAGCCAGATAATCTGAGGGCGAACACACAGAATTCGAGATTTCACTCAATTAAATTAATTAATATTCATTTTACACAAGTTTGACATGAAGAAACGAGCAACACGTGTTTCAGTCTAAATAATTCATCCTCCTTTATTTATTATTCAAACTAAAGCTTTTTAATCTAGGTACGTTTATATTTTATCTTAGTGTTTTTTTAATCATTCTCACTATGTAATCAAATGCTAATATTACTTGAATTACAATTATTTCAGTGGCACTAATAATTTTATCATACAAATCAGGGCTCCACAGCCCTGAGTCGGGGTATTTTGGCCGGAGTCGGAGTCGTCGCGGCGCTTAGGCAGGAGTCGTACTCGGAGTCGGAAGTTTGAACTTTTTATTTTTGCATGTAATATGTCAAATTTTGCTGAATGCCAAATTTTTTGAATGATATATAATTGAATATAGTGAAACCCTGATTCTACATTTTTCAAGGGACCGTATAAAACAAACGATGATTGCGGGAATGTTTTATATATGAACTTAATTCCGGGACTATAGGAAATGAGCGCACCACGCGGGAAAACGTATAATGCGAGAACGTAAGATGGGGGGGGGTTACACTTTTCACAAAAATAGGAAAGGTAGGAAAAAAACGTAAAGAAATGAATCGTTTTTTAGTCGGAGTTGGGGTCGCGTTTTTGGTAAATGCTGGAGTCGGAGTTGGAGTTTCTATTTTCTTTAACAACTCCACAGCCCTAGTAAAAATACCCAACTCATAATTTGCATAATTTACACTTACAGAGCTTATTATTTCATAATAGATAATACTTTAACTAAATTTGAATCATTTGAATTTTGTTTTCTCCACGAGTTTTGTCGCGAACGATCCGGGTTTTGCCTCTTAGCAACGTGCATTTCAAGTACATAAATCAGGCATGGGCAACCTTTCCTAGGTTTAGGGTAGGATTGTCATTCCGTCTTGGAGTCAAGGGCCGGACCAAATTACTACACATAAGTTATATTTAATTCAATGAAATACGTTGCTACATCGTATTAATTTTTTATTTATATAATGAACGACATAATATTAATATTACTGATAACAAAATTTAGTGTGGCTAGTAAGATTGGCTTTGTACTTGAATTACAAGACTCTCCATATTGGCGATGATATTGCTTAAGGATAATTGCATAGAATTTTCGAAATTTTCATTTGCTATCCTCGTTCGAATTTTTTGATTTAGTGTGTTTCATCCTCGAAAAAAACTGATCGCACGTATATGTGCTGCCGAAAATATAAATAATTTTTCTTGCAAATGCGCGTACATTTGTATATTTTTCATCCACCAAATAAAATTTATAAAAATCCGTCAAAGCAATGTTGTTAAATTGTGGTTTTAGCAATAAATCCCCCTAAAGCTCAATAAGTTCCATCTGCAAATTCGCTGGCACATTTTTTACATCTAAATCTATCGGACGAGCAAATATACCGTATGTGGAGTCTTTGTTTTGGAAGTCAGCAAGACTTGTATAATATTGCTCTATTAGTGCCTTCAGTTCATCTCCATAAGAATTACAGTTGGGCCAAAAGAAATCTGAAACAGCCGTTGAAGCCTTCAAATCTCACATGCTTTTCAAAATATGGCTATTAGTTTACTTTAAATAAAAAAAAAAAAGGAAAGGAAAAAAAAGGAAATCGGTGAAGATTTCGAGGCAATTTTCGCAAATGAATAGAATTGTGAAGAGTGCACGGTTTTCTATTGCCACGACCGTATATATGTTGTATGTAAGAGCTGTTAGACTAGGAAAATGGTTTTAAAAATAAAATCCTCCCTGGAACTATTAATTTATTTTTCAATTATTTTGCCCAGATGTAAAGGGTATTTCAATAGGTACGCTCAAAATATGTTACTTTGTCCTGCTGAGTAGATTATTCATTGTTTAGTGGCCAAATTTGAGTCAACCAGTTTGGTAAATAATCGCCCAACACCTACCTGTACGTCATCAAAATACAATATCTGGTGAAAACATTGCTGCTGTGTGTGAAAGTGTACAGGAAAACCCAAGGCAGCTTATTTCTCGTTGTTCACAAGAACTTGGCTTTTCTGTGACTTCAACTTGGCGAATTTTGAATCGGGCCTTATGTCTGCACCCGTATAAAATCCAACTAACCAAGGAACTTCAGGTAAACGACCGCAGACAACGCCTGATTGGGTTCTGGAGCAGTTGGAAGTTTACCAAAATTTGTCAAAAAAGTCAACTTTAGCGACATGGCCCATTTTATAATGAATGGATATTGGCAGACATTTGATGCTATATTCCATATTTAATGCCGTAAAATATACTTACAAATGAAATTAAAATTTACCGAAATCTCACAAACAACTTGTTTTATTTACATTTCAAAACTAAGCGTCCTTATAAAAAGACCCTTTATAAGGGCCGGATTCGGCCCGCTGGCCGGTAGATGCCCTGTTTTATTTACATTTCAAAACTAAGCGTCCTTATAAAAAGCCAGATTATGTTACTATTGATTTCAATGTTAACTTTTAAGCCGACGTCCACAGCAACAGATAGAGTTTAATCTACTGTGGCAATAAAAACCAAAGCGAATCAAATCAAACTAAAATTTGAGACGTTTAATTCTCTATTAATTTCGAAATACCGTGAAACCTCGATTCTACGCTTTTTCAAGGGGCCGTATAAAACAAATGATTACTGCGGGAAACGATGAATGCGGGAAAGTTTTAAATATAAACTAAATGCCGGGACTATAGAAATTGTACGCACCACACGGGAAAACGTATAATGCGTGAACGTAAGATCGGAGTTCCACTGTATATGTTTCATATAATAAATTGAAATAATTGTATCAATGAAATAGAATAAGCTTATTTATTCATTGATTGAGTAGGCATTTACTTGGTAGAACTCCATTATAATACTGTATAATATTATAATACCATTATGATAGTTCTGACGAAGGCGCAAGCCGAAATAGCTATCAACAAATATATAAAATAATTTATGTAGAACTAAAAAACATTGTTATTTTTCTTACCTTACTTATTTATTTATGTAACATCTATTTACATATATAAACAAATTTAAATTAATAATATATACCTTTTAAGGTTTTCACTGACAATACTTGGTGGAAAGGCATTATAATAAAAATAATAATACATTTTTAGTACTTTTTCCACATAAAATTTATTTGATCAGGACCGGTTTCGCTCATGGCGAGCATCAGTTGAACATGCGCGCCATGAGCGAAACCGGTCCTGATCAAATAAATTTTATTTAATATATATTTTGGTATATCTGAAACTACTCGAGTATACTCTTAAAATTTTCAAATTTTACTCCTAGATACTCGAGTGGTTGACGGTCGAGTTATTTGAGTCTTTAGATGCAACGCCACTCAAAAAATGAAAATAATTGTATTTTAATTCTGTTTATTGAAGTGTTCTTGGATACACAATATGTTTTTTTTCCGTCTGGTGGGTATAAGAATATACCAGCTACTCAAGTATCATATATTCTTGTAGTCAAGTATTTTAAAATTTTACTCCTCAATACTCAAGTAGTTTAGATACCGAATAATTGGAGTAACTATAAATGACTATATTTACATTTGACCGTTTCGAAAATTTGACAGTTTAAATTATTTTTTTGAAACAAAAATCCATTCACGCTTGGCTGCCACTTTTCCTCTCATCGAATTTTCTATCTTTCCCTAAAGCGGCGCCCAAAACTCTTCCGAACGTTCAATCATTGAGAAACTTGAAATATTGGAAACTTGGGTTACGTTCAAGCGATAAATAATCCCATAGCTGTCGACGCCTAGCGCGTCGCATTCAATTAGCCACCCCAGCCTCCCCTAGATACTACACTGTCCCATCTTCGCATGTTGTAATGAAGAGAGAATACGACATTACAGAGTAATTCCGTTACGCTCACAACGCGAGGAATGGGGAGATGTATTTTGACAGTTCTATTTTCGTGATTATTTTGTTGTGAAGTATTTTCCATTCATTTTCTATGGCTTCGTTGGTAACTTCGTAAAAGTTCATTTTAACACTCAAAAGACGGTCCCTGAAAAATAATGTATGATCCGAAGGGGGGACTCAAATTACCCCAGTGTTTTCGATTTATTGGCATAGATTGCATTAAAAAAATTCTATTTTATACTTTAACGTCTAAATATATATACATACATAAAAACCGATATATTTTCTATAATTATTCATATTTTAAGTCGCGCATGAATGAGACAACCTGATCGTGTTCTTATTTATTCCATACTGGCGATATGAAAACTGTGAACGCGACCGCTTATCTAAAACTTTTAATGTAAAAAGCATTCATTTGATTTGAAACGTACGTTGAAAGAGGTGCGTTTGAGATAAGATCACGTTATCTTATCGCGTATGGGCAGTGTAGTTTGAATCCAGACAATTGGTAGCGACAATCTAAATGGTTTTCGGCAAATAATAATCTGACTTATTTTTTTTTTTATTTAATTGCGACGAAACTAGTCTATCAAAATCATATTTGTTTACTGTAAAAGATGTAAAAAACAATGATTTAGGAATACCAAAAGTTTACACATTGTACCACTGATAGTAAGATGGATATTTAAGATAGAGCGGCAGTGGTGGTAAACTGGCACCAGAACGAAAATAAACGGAATATAAAACGAAGTCTATAACGTTGTTATTTCACGTATTGTGAAACTAGTTACACGTGTCAATTTTAAGGTGTTCACTGTCAAAACTTGGTGGAATGGGATTAAAATAAAAATACTGGCACATTTTTATTAATTATTTCACATAAAATGTATTGAATCAGGAAAGGATTCGCTCAAGGCCAGCATTATCAACTGATGTTAAATATAACGAAACACTCATATTTATACAAAAGTTAAGCAAGAATTTCAAGGTATGACAAACAATTGGTATTACAACTTGTCTTTTTATTTCTGTAAATATTATATGTAATATAAATTTGAAAATGTGAATTTGGCTATTGACCGGATTGGTCGGTTGATATTTAATTGAATACACATAAATAGGAAATGTAGGAAAAAACATGACGAAATGAAACTTGTTTTAGTCAGAATCGAAGTCGTGTTTTTTTAAGACTACTAATTATTTGGTCAGTTTCTAATTCGATAAATGGTCAGTTATAAATACTTAAAACGGTCAGTTAAAAATAATAAATGGTCAGTTAAAATAAAAAAAACATGTCACAAATTTGCCTATTACGTCCATATTTGATAAAATTCACAAGCTGTCAAACTAAAACTTATCATTTTTTAAAAATAGCTGACTATTTAAATTAAATACTAACCATTTTTAATAAATAACTAACCTTTAAAATATATTACTGACCGTTTTATTTAATAACTGACCACATTCACACTGATACAATGGCAACTGACCGTTTATAATATTAACTGACCATTTTGATTTTTAACTGACCATTTATTTATTTAACTGACCAAAACTTGAATTAGTTACTGACCCATTAAATACATGCCTTTTTTTAACAACTCCACAGCCAACTTGAAAAAAATTAAACTTAGAGATGAAGGAGACGGGAAGGACTTTCACACTTACGCGTCTAAGAACTTGAAACTCCATCAAAAAGATAACCAAACATGTAATTAAAAAAAAAACTCTTCAACAATACTGCAACCAAAAAGCACGACACTTACTAGGATGCATAAGGATGTATATGACCCAAAATTTGTAAGGTATTATTTAGCTGATCTTAGAATTGCCTCAAAGCTTACCTATCCTAACCCTTCTTGTATTTTTACTACCGCGCACCCATCCCACGTACAGTGTGATCATTAATTCAAGGCATGGCTGTGAAATCAGCGATTGGATTTGCTAAATTTAGCAATTAGGAGACGGCACGAGACGTGTGACTTTGCCTCATACGACTGAGTATTTGAAGTATTTTGATTAGATCAACATTGAAGAATCGAAATAGAATTAGGACCTTTGCTTCTAAATACCATTAATATAAATGCTAGACATTGCGTGAACAGACTTCGGTTGAACACCAAGTAGCATACTATATCAAATACAGTGGAACCTCGAGATACTTGTTTAATTCGTTCCGTAACCTTGCTCGTATCTCAAAGCAATTTTTCTCATTGAAATTAATTGAAATGCCAATAATCGGTTCCAACTAGGGACTCCGATTACTCGACATCTCAACTACTCGAGTATCGAGTAGTAAAATATTAAAATACTCGAGTACTCGAGTATACTCGAGTAAACCAAAATATATGTTATTAATTCAAATTTGTGTCTATAAATAGAAAATAAATAAATTAATAAGCTAATTTTATTCTATTATTACATTTATTTTAATTAATGAAACATACATTTCAAAAATAATAGAGAATTAAACGACCGAATCTCTAATTTGGTTCGAAGTTTTGTTTTTTTATACCACCAGTACAAACAACTTACTCTGTTGCTGTGGACCTCGGTTTATAAATTAACAATCAATTAAATTGTGCTATCTAGTTTTTCTATCCGCTGCTTAAGACACAACAGAATTTGGTTTTAAACCTACATTTATATATAACGAGTATTACTCGAGAATCGAGTGCTTGAAAAATGGACGAGTATACTCGAGTATCGAGTACTCGATACTCGAATTGGAGTCTCTAGTTCCAACCCCAGTTGTAGAGCGCCATCTATGTTTTACTTATGGGATTTGTCGGTTGTGCGAAAGAGATGGAGCGAAGTATGTATTTTATAGTAGGTCCATAGCGGTTGACAGTCGAAGTAGAATTCAATACAAACACAGATTTTCCACCAATGCATTCATATGCACCCCTTCCACATATACGCAAAGTGCACACAGATACCCGGCCGTTCCTCGTATCTTAAATGTTGCTCGTATTTCAAAGCACAACTTCGCTCGTTCGACGGCTGTATCTCGAAAGTTAGAGCACCCATATCTTCAGGTACCACTGTATATTATACGATGAATTATCTACAAACATGAGCGCCTTTCATTTTTTTTAGCCAAATCCAATCGTAACAATTTAGATGCCCGTGGCGTACGATACTCGCTGCCATTTTGGAACGATTTTTCTGTACTTATCGCTGGAATAAGCGGATGTCTCTTGAGGCAAAATCAGGAAGTCATTGTAATATCTCACATCTACGTTTGTTAGTTTGCAACGCGTTGGCTGTCATTTGATGATACACCAGTTATTTGATTATTTATTTGCATTATAAATTGGACTTTTATTTCTTAGTATTGGACCTTAAATCTGTAAAGAGTGAATGTATATTTTTTGACAATGTATGGTGTTATGGCAACTCTTTTTTTTCCATAGAGTTCGCAAACTTGGAAAGGAATAAGTATCTTCTTACTGCTTGTTTACAAATAAATAAGTTCATTTTCGCTTAAACAGCTTTTTATAAATAATAAATACTAAAACAACACAAAACAAATTTTATCATTTTTCTCAAAAGTTTGTCAGATTCACTTACTGCCTTCTTGCATAGAAAGGCAGTATAAACGAGGAATAGCAAGAGCAACTAACTCACGGGTTCAACTTGATCCATTACGTCCACTAGTGGGCGATAAAGGTTTATGGTGTGGGCGGTGGGCAATTTTTGGTTTTACCCCAAAATCATGACAAAACAAAAGTGGTCTGAAAATCACTAAAAAGAGATTTTCATTTGTTTTCACCAAAAATTTAACCAGAAATATAATATTTATTTTCACAGCATCACACTCAAAGTTCTCATGAATGATTGAATTTGATTTTTTTTTCAATATACGCAATCTTTTTTTGTTTAAATCTCCTAAAATCAGGGCTGTGGAGTCGGTGAAAAAAAGTCCGACTCCGACTCCAGCATTTATCAAAACCACGACTTCGACTCCGACTCCGACTAAAAAAAGGTTAATATCGTCACTTTTTTCCCCTAATTTTCCTATTTATGTGTATTCAATTAAATATCAACCCTATCAATGCGGCCAAAAGCCAAATTTGACATATTAAATGCAAAAATAAAAAGTTAAACTTTCAAAATGTCCGACTCCGAGTACGACTCCGGCCAAAACGCCGCGTCGACTCTGACTCCGGCCAAAAAGCTCCGACTCCACAGCCCTGCCTAAAATCCTTCCAGATTTTTTTTACCCATTAAGACGACCACGATTTCTTCCCAGTCTGACTGCGTCAGACAGCATCCTTCCAAGGCTTTCGGTGAGGGAACTTAGGGATAGGATGGGGAGAAAGGTGTCTCTTTTAAAGATTTCAATCGGTTTCTCTTGGCCAAACTCTATCCCAGAGTTGGCGAGTTTATTTTCACAATATTGATTGTCGGTTACAAAAAAAACACAGATATACAATTGCAAGTACAATTACAATTAAAAAGGACCAACAGGCCTAAACGAATAAATTGGCCTCCGCCTGCCGAGGCAGGCGCGGAGACGACCGTAGAGTTTGAAAGAAGGATAACGACTGGGCAAAAATGGCTTAAGACACGCATATTTATGCCCTATGATTTTAGTGTGAAAAAGCGCTTGACCAATCGACGCAAAGCGTTCGGGCCTAAACTGAATTCGACCAATCGACGCAAAGTGGTCGCGGATGACTTGGACGAGAGACGTCGTTTCTAGAAGTCGGTTATATGATTTTATAACATTTTACTGAATTTATTCGCGTTATATTAATCGTTTAGGTCCTATTATCATTGATTGAGGTGATAATAAGATGGTTCGAGAGAGTCCTGATGACCTACAATATCAGGCGGTATCACCATATACTGGATTGGAATATAAAGATTTTGGCGAATGCTTAGTTAATTGTACCATGAAAAATAAGCAAAAGTAGGCGGTAGGCATAAAAGGGTTGACGACCCCTGTACTAACAAATCACTAGTTCTGTCCCAGACTTATTCATTCTATCCCAATCCCCACTCTCGTGTAATCTTTCATTTGCTTCAGTTTTATAAAATGGGTTTCAGTGACAGTTTAAAACTCTCCGTAGACGAATGTTACTCTACGGATTCGTATGATGGCTTTGTACAGGTTAACATCGACAAGAATACAACTCATCAATACTTATGCTTTTGTCGATGGTCTTTTCATTCGATTTTCTAATCTTTATTCAATTAATTATTTAACGCGCCAAATTTGAAACACCAGGAATTAATATAATTGGAAAAGGCAAAGTGATTTTATACTCCCTTCAGGATTTCAGTGAGTGACACGTAATTAAAGGGTCAATGCTCATTTCTATCGACGGCTTTGGAAGTTTTTCCTGGTGTTCTAAAAATAGCCTTTTCGCAACTGAAGTTCAATTAAAGGGAGGTTGTCAATCAACCGGCAGTGGTAGGAATAAAATTAATCTTTGAAAGGTAATAAAAATCACTCACTCACAATTCGATGTAAAGGTGCATTATACTAACGTATTGTTTCATACATTTTTTATTTAAATTTTAATAAAGCAGTTATTATCTTTATTATAATACGGTAAGAAAAATAACAATGTGTTTTAATTCTCCATTATTATTTTATATATTTTTTGATAGCTATTTCGGTAATAGTTCTTACGCTCTCGTCAGAACTATTTCTGACGAGGGCGTAAGCCAAAATAGCTATCAACAAATATATAAAATAGTTTATGTAGAATTAAAACACATTGTTATTTTTCTTACCGTATTATAATGGAGTTCTACCAAGTAATTACCAAATAACTATAATTTACTCACATAATTCATTGAAACTACAACATCAAAATAAACGTTAATTAATATTGATTAAGTCAGTAAAAGTTAAGCTCAGTATTCTACTTTTATTGTTTATATACCTATAAACTATACAAACTGATTACTGCGTGTCAATTCAAGTACATGGGTCCTCAGCGACAAAACTTCTGAAAAGGTACAAAATTAAAACGATTCAAATTTACATAAATAAAGGTTAAATCTGTGAAAAGGAATCAAAAAAAATTACATTGAAGTGAATAAAAGTATATCTACAATATTTAATAGTTACAGCTATGTAAACTTACTGTTAAGCGCACGTTTTTACGATAATAGCAGTGTCTTACGAAGATTCTTCAGCAAATCTTGCGACAAAGTATCAGTGGCAGGGTTGCCACACCAGCCTAAATAATAATTAAATATTGTAATTAGTCTGTATTGCGGATTACAACTATTCGCAAAATCAACTACTCAGCCTTGTTCAATTATAAACATTTTATAATAGTTTAAGACTCAATTTTTTCCCACTTTTGTAAAATCTTAGATAGAGACAAAACATAAATACCCATTTCAATACCGTTTTATTTTATTACAATATTTAAAATTTGCAGCTGCATAATAAGTGAAATTACGGCAATAAAGGTTTTTTTTTTGACCCGACCCCTAGCCGGTTCGTTAAAATAAAGTGCTGTGATAAGATATTGATAGCACCCGAGTTGGGCGAAAGCAAAAAAAACCACCACTTGGGATATTCATAATATTCTTTAAATGTGGAAAAATTGTGATGTGATCTTTCCTAGAATACGAATATCGAATAGTTTAAAAACCGCCAAATATATTCAGATATCAAATATTCCAATTGGAATCCCTAGTCTGTGTGAAGCAACAATAAATCCTCGGGAGCAATTATTTGAAGCGTCTAACGGCAAAAACATGATAAGGAGGCCACATTTTATAATTAGATTTGATCACTCTTAAAGGAATACACAAAACCCGCACAAACAAGGGTATTTTCTTTCATTCCCCTCTGACTTCACACACCCACATGGGTAATAACGAAGGAGGACCCGGTCCAGATAAAGAAGATGAGACATTGACTGCGAAGGAAGAAATAATTTCAATACCATCTTGATTATATGTTGTTTTACCTTCTCTCAAGTATTAATAACAATGAAAAGAGAGGAAAATAAAGTATATAAGTGTATACTTATGTATATATATTTACGACAGATGTTTTTTTTCAGACTTAATGTCCACCCTCAGTGTGTAACATATGTCTTCTTGATGGAACAATATGAACATATTTACTACTTTCAAATATGACAGAAATGATTAATGGTCGGTTGATAATGATAGCGATGAGCGAAACCGATCCTGATTTATACAGTTATATTTTAAAGTTGTACTAAAAAAGTGTGTTTGTTTGTAACTTAGCAAAATTAGTCCAATGAGCTTCTTAAAGAAGCGAAACACGTAACACTGCTTAATACACAATATGTGTAATAACATTGTTTTGGTAGATTTTCGCCCTCGCTATGCCCATCACTTGTGATAAGATGGGTGGGAAGGAATTGTCAAACAACACAAACTCCTTTGCCTTTGAACAGGTTCGATCAGTCAACTAACTTGAATTGAACCATTTTAATGATTTTAGACACTCATTCTCGTAAGGGGTTTTCCTAAAGGTTTTCCCCACACAAAGCTCTCAGGAAGCAGACAATTTTAGAAAGTCAATACTTAGCCAGCTTAAAATGCTAGAAAGGGAAATAAAGATTAAGTCTGTACTCAGCTTAGGATGAAAAATAGCCAGAAAACTAGATACCCGCTTCGCAGACTCTACACACGGTTTCAGTAAAAAATTTAGGGTACATCCGTGCACTTGAAATGTCTGAAGATGCCGAAAGGCGAAACCCGGGTTGTTAGCGACAAAACTCATGAAAAAGTACAAAATTCAAACAATTCAAATTCCATTCATTGTAATTGCTGTAAATCATTATTTACTGAGAATTTATTCGCGTCCTAGTAATCGTATTGGTCTTAACTCATTGATTGAGGTGATTATAAGATCACCCGAGCTCGTTCTGAAGGCTCGACAACTTTGGGTGGTGACAGTAGATATTTGATTAACAAACTGCATCTACGGTGTGTGGCAACCCTAGTTCACTTGCGGTAGCCGTCCCTGGCAAGATCGTTGCGAGTGACGTTAATGCGCCTTAAACAAGACAGAAGAATAAACTTCCTTAAGGCAGCGTAAACTTTCAACTTTTAGCCCCCGAGAAACACTAACAATGTCAAGAGGTTGGAACACAATGCAAGGAATTTCCGAGGGATGTATTTTGTACATCCCTAACGCGATTCACTGAAGAATGAAAGTTCAGCCAACTATTTTGCAGATGACAATCATTATGCGGGAAGTTCGTTTAGCAAGAGTTAAGGATTTCAGGCGCTTGCGATTAATATGCAGAAAATATTTGAGTCATAGGTACAACATCAAAGGGAAAACTAAAGAAATGCTGTCACATTATTCTTCTGGTCATAGTGTATGGCTAGAAATAAAATATTTGTGTTAAAATCATGTAAGTGTGGTATAAAAACGATGGTTGGTGTCTAAATCAGAACGGTTCACTACATAACAAACAAAAGTAGATTGGTATGGTCAACCATACTTTTGACCAATCACTTAGTTACCCTAATTCAGTGATTCACAACCTGTGGCCCTCAATGACATTTCATGATGCCCACATTTTTTCCGGACAATGAAGAACAATAGAAAAAAACAAAAAAAAAACAATTTTATATATACTAAAAATATTGAAAATTTTATCAGTTTTACAACAGTTCAATTGATTATCTGGCCCTTCTCCCAAAAAGGCTATGCATCACTGCTCTAAGTGATGTTGCAATGTGCAAATACAAATTTTAAGCTTCTGGCTTTTAAAAAATGGGTAAAATCGATTACTGGTGAAACCAGTTTTTTTGATCTCCTGAAAAGAATACAAAAATTAGTTAGGTGAGATTATTATTTCTTCACCACCTGTTCTAAAGATTTACTGGTTGTATGCCAGTATGGTATATACTTGGTTTATCAAGTAAATGTACTTTTCCATGTTCAGTGTGTTATTATGCTTAGTCACGGGTGTCTTGGATAATATCATAATAATTTTTCTTCATTTCTGAACATATTTTTACGTAAAATTAACAGGCATAATTCACACGTATATCTGACAGCTGTCAACGCGAAAAAATCACTCTGAAGGTGTGTGCGAAACTTCATCTTTGTCTTGGACCAATCATGTAGCATTATAATATATTATACTCTCCGTGATCGTGACTAGTGAAATCACACTGTCATACAGATTTATTTCTTTATATATTTTCACCGGCCAGATCAGTGAAAATATATTTTAACTAGTGATAATATAATATCACTGATAATACACTTTCGCTGTCTACAATTTCGTGAGCGTAGTGCCACCCATATTAAATGTGCGTATGTATATACAGTTCACTTTACACTCACTAATACTGGACAAGGTCGACGATTATGTAATCAAAAATTGTGTACACATAGTAACATCTCTTATAATGACATTCCTATACTTAAAAATGACATATTTTTTATTGTAATTAAATCAATATCGATTTCAAAGAGAGTTTCCTTGTATTACCGAAATCTGTCGTTAATTTGGTAAATTATGAATATATTGTCAGGGGACAGAATTTTTTTTAAAAATTATGAAAAATAAGCACATTGAATGAAATGAATTTTGAAATTTTTCGTTTTTAATTTTTAAATTTATTATAATAGAAGATACTTCGCAATAAGTATGAAATCGAGATGTTTTAATTTCAGGAGCAAAAATGCAACCACAAACTACACAAATAATAATATTATACAGATAGAGACAGTCACATAAGTTTATTATTTGCTTAAAATAAAAAGAATAATTTTATTATAGGCTAATATTAAAAAACAAATTCTTCTTTCAAAACTCATACAATAATCAGTAATATTCTTCAGATTTAATAATTTTGATTCCACATATTATAATAATCCATAAGAACTGAAAGAGTAAAGCCAAAACATAAAATTATAAGCCAGTATATAAAAAAATTTTGAGCTTAGCTCGAGAGGATTGGGATTCTGTCCCGTGACCATATATCCATAATTTACCGTTATGTTTTCAAAGAAAGTCACGGCTCTCTGAGCACGTTCATTCTTAAAGATACCGGCATATAATGGGTTAGTAAAACAAACGATTGATTATGTATTATGAATCTTTATGTAATATACCAAAATACATTTTTGGCTAAGCCAAAGCTTTTTGTATCCCAAATAGATTCGACCATATTATAGCACTGACTGCTTAATCACGGCAATGCAATGCGGTCACACATTTAGAACAATGCTATGCCTATTTAGTTCAGCCGATTACACTTGATCGAATATAATTGATTATCGATACAATACTAATTATTGAAGCTATCAATATCCGCTTTGCAGTTAATATGTAATTGTACACAACAATTTATCAGGGCGTTGGCTTCCGTTGCGGACTTCACGCGTTCGAGTTCCAGTACGAGCAGCATTTATTCAGTGGATTCTGTCAAAAGCCATGTGGTTCTTTTAAAACTGCGGAGTCGTTTAAAAAAAATAGGATTCCGAGTCTGACTCCAGCTTTACCAAAAACACGACTCCGACTAAATAAAAATTCTATTCGTCACGTTTCTTTTTGCTTCCTTTCCTATTAATATTGACACCGCCTTATGTGGTAGGTCATCAGAACTCTCTCGAACGATCTATTTTTCACCTCAGTCTATGAGTTTAAGTCGATATCAGAAAATAAATTCATTCTTATAATAATCTGTATTGAAATCTATAGCGATTCAATACAGAAGTATTTCAATTTCTCTTATCTCTTGACGCCCGACAATGCATGTGCTTCATAAAAAGTTCATTGGGCGATAAATAATCCCTTATCGGCGGGCGCACGTGTTAAGGATTTTTTAAACGGCCATTGTTTTTTCTTTCTAAAGTAACCGTTTGTTTTCATACAGCAGTGAGAGATTGGACTGCATTGAGAATGCACGCGCCTAATCCTCTCCCTAAGAATTAAATTCGAGTCAAATTCCTGATATCTTCTTCGCTATCGTAATATTTGTGTGTTGTATAACGTCTGTGTAAATCCTAAACAATTAAATAATGGATGCTAACCGCACCCACATAACGCTTTGAGATCGTCTTTTCTTTATAAGAGTACCATGTTTCTCCTACTCCGTCCCCAAAATCCCTCTTCCTGAGTGTCGGATAGGAGGCTCCTTCTCGATTTACGAGGGAGCCGGAATTAAGGTAGTCTCAATGTGTATTCAATTACTCCTGAGTCCAAGTACGACTTCGGCTTAAAAACCTTGACTCCACACCCCTGATTTCTTTGCTGTCTTAACTCTTCCGCCACGGTGGATTCTCAGCATACTATCGATGCACAACCTGCGGCCCGCAATGACAAATATCAATCACTTTTTTTCTTCAGATTGTTTTCTGGGCGACGGAAGAACAATATAAAATAATAACACTTTCAATTATATATACATTAAAAATATCGATAGTTAAATCAGTCTTACACATGCGGCTCACAAACTAATTGAGAATTGATTATCTGGCCTTTTTCCAAAAAAATTGCACATCACTGCAGTAAAAGGATACACAAGATATTTGTTATCACTTTAAAAAGTGGCTGCGCAAGTCACATTTTGTAATTTTTTTCATTCGATTTTTCTTTTCTGTGGTCCGTCACGGATGCTTACGACGTTTACCACTGCACCACGGACCGGGCATTTTTAGCTTTGTTAAATAATAAACAAAAAAATACTTTTCATGAATTTATTTTATTCATTCCTGTTTGTCAGCAAAATTAAAGTTGAAAAATTTTAATAATTTCATAAGATTTGAAAACCTTTCATTTGCTAGCTTTGAAAGGTACAAGTATGTTCGCATAATTTTCCTCGTCGAACGTAATGAGCAAAAACGTCTTGAGGGTATTGGCAGGCCAGAGGAAAAGCCGAAAATCTTTTTGAAAAGTTTTTAATGTTCGTTATCTGAGTTTCCAGTATAGCGAGCACAAGTGTCCACCGGAGAGTGTATAAATCAACCCAGACTTAGGAAAATAGCGTTAAATATAAAGCTTTGGGTGATACATCATTTTTATGGGAAATGGCCACGAAGCTATGTGTTATTTATACGTTTTTTATTTACTCGAATTTATATAGAGTTTTTGAAATACAATGTAACGTTTTCTTATGATGTCTTTCAATGTAAGATTAGAAGGAAGAAACAGTTATTATATAATCACTTTTGATGGATTTGACGGTAACTTTGTAGCTTATTTTTTTTTACCATGTCCGCTCCCAACTTGGAGCATATGGACTCCTCACGGAGTTTATCTCAACATATGTTTTTTCTACGAAAACTGCTTGTTACTCAGATTGTAGGGATAGAAAGGATACGAGGACTAGGGCAGGACTAGTGATTAGCTAATCGCTGTCACTATGCGTCGCTCTTTGGGATCGGAAAGGTGGGAAGGGATTTTCAACAACACAAACACCTATGCCTTTCAACAGATTTATCGACTGAAAATATCCGCTCGTACCGGGTATCGAACACGGGCGGTCCGGCACGCAAGGCCAACAACGTTGACACTGCGCTACGGACCGCCTATTATATAACTTTGATTATTTCACGTATCGTTACATGTCGTTTTCTTAGTTTGAAAGGTTCTAAATGACATTTTTGCCTAAAATGACTTTTTGGCCGGATAAGCTTGTATATACCGCATTCTATCATATGTATGAATTTCAGAATTATCTATGGTTGGAAAACGGGGTGAGCAGAATTCCAGAGTTGCACTGCATCTGAACACTTTTTTTACTAAATTTATTTGATCATTATTTCTCAACAAAAGTTGTGAACAAATATGCTTAAAGTAAGTAATTTGAAACATTTTTACTTGCTCATTGTTACGAGTGAATTTAAATCAATCGAAACTTTAAACGCTCTTTTAGAGGCATATATTGTACAATTTATCGTAAAGTTTGCTTAATTGAGTAATAAAACAAGAATAATTCTAATATTTAAAAATGATAAATTACAAAACGGAGCGTGGGATTTTCATTTTTGGGAAGCAAAGAGGGAATGATAGAAATAAAATAATCAAATAATTATACTACTAATGACGTAAGCATTAAACAAATATAAACTAATGATATGCAATCAATTGGAATGGGTTAAACCCATTGGAAATCAATTTAGCAGTGGCGAGCAACCTGTTCAATGGAGTATATTATTTAATAATCTTTCCTTACTATTCCTGTTAAAAATTCTTTTATTGAACTGACAATGAGGTGAAAGGCTCATAATAATGATTAAAATTGCTAGTTTTATGCTAGAAAACTATTTAGCGTAACTGAGATACAATAATACGTATGTGATTTTAGAAACATTTTTTGTCACTTAAAATAAAATACCGAAAAATATACCAAATGATGACATGTAACAAACTTTAACAAATGCACGAAATCCAATATACGGTTTTTGTGTTAGCTAAGAGCAGAATTCTATTATTTGAAAAAATCACTATTAAGTAATAATTCAACCAATTAATTTTGAAAAAAGTAATAAAAAATGTTACTATTTTTCAATACACTATACATAGTTGTTACATTTCGTACTAGAAAATTCTTTTGAGCTAAGTTATATTGCAGACTGTAATGCAAAACGTTACGATGGTTTTTATATAATATATGGCACACACTTTCATTACCGATAGTTTACGTAAGAGGTATGTCGCCCTTGTAACATGTTTGCTCGAATAGGGCTGTGCAAAATTGTGAATAAATGCTCTGATATGACTGTGATATATGTAAAAACACGCGAACATTAAAAGTTGTAAAATATTTAAAACAACTATTTGAATTATTAAATTTATTGTATAAACTATTTTTAACCCGTTTGGGTTAACTGGCATACAGTAGGTAAAGCCTCTTTCAGAGGCATCTTCGGACTTACTATCACATATTAACAGGAACTTCCACAAAGTTACCGCCGAAACCATCGAAAGTTAATAAAGTATATTTTGTTTGAATTTTGCTTACATTTATTTGCTTAGTGGTAAAACCTATAAATATGAAATTTAAAATAACTTTGATTATTCCACGTATTGTGCTACTAACTGTGACACGTGTTTCGCCCCCTCCTTGCTTCCCGTAAAACGGAAAAATCCATTCCAACTCCATTTTGTGATTACATCATTTTAAAATTTTAGAATCAATCTTGCTTCATTACTTAAGCAAACTTTGTGATAGTAAGTCCGAAGATGCATCTGAAAGAGGCGAAACACGTGTCACAGTTAGTAGCACAATACGTGGAATAATCAAAGTTATTTTATATTAATGAGTTGATTTAACCATTCCACTTAGTATTGACAGTGAGCACATTAAGAGTGATCAATGACATTTCATGTGGCCCGCAATGACAATTATTATTCACCTTTTTTTCTTCAGAAATTTTTACGGACGATCGAAGAACACAAAAAAACAATAAAATTTTCCATTTTATATACATATGTACACTAAAAATATCGATAATTTAATCAGTATTACCCATGCGGCCCTCGAACTATCTGAGAATTGATCATCTGGCTCTTCCCCCATAAAGGATGTGTATCGCGGGCTGATATGTTACCAATAAAAGCTATGAATCAAAATGTTAGTGAGAAAAATAAGTATGTGTTTTATTCAGTAAGAAAAATTGCTTGGTGTTTTTGAAACTATATTTCTCGTTCCTATCATAAGCTTTTTCCAAAATAATACATTTTTATTTAGTGAGCAGCCCTGCATCAGAAAGCTTTTTTGCTGATGCACGTACATGACGTTGAGGTAAACGTAGCCTGCAAGTCACGAGCCAAATGCTACGATCGACGCCTGAATGCCAAGGCAAGCAAACGGACGCCGAAGTAATATATATATAAGCGTCGAAAATTTAGGCGGAGAAATATATCACGAAACATTATCTATTCACTGTTTATTCAGCCAAGCTTCAAGAGAAAGCGTTCGCCTCAGGAGAAAAAAATGATTTATTTAACACTATCAAAGAACTCTAGGCGTCGTTTATTTATTTTGCATTTTAAAAAATCAAATAGAATTTTTATGACAAAACAAATGATGTATAGCAGTCGCTTCTCGCTCACACAATTGATTCGGAGACTGAAAGAATAATATCACTAGTAAATTACGTTTTTACCAGTGCTGTGGAGTCGGAGTTGGAGTCGTGGTGTCGGGGCTTTTTGGCTGGAGTCAGAGTCGTAAAACGAGCAACGACTCCGACTCCGACACCTTTTTTTACCATTTTTTTTTAAAAATATTTTTCTAAAAATAGCTGTGTATAGAAATGAACGTCATCGGCGTCATGACTCATGTGTCGTGCCGAATCAGTGAATCACCAAGTTGCAATGTATTTAACATATAAGATTTAAGTCTAAAAAAAAGTTTTCGTCTCTTTCTTTCTCATTGTTTTGAAGGAATATCCGATATTTTTTGAACCTGCTTCTCGAAATGCAGATTTGATAGAAGCAATGCTGTTTTTAAGAAAATTCAAATAATTGAGGTTTGAACTTATTTTATTTTTATTTATGCCTATTTTTTCACTGTTTTTTTTATCTTTATCGATTGTTGTGCGTTTAGTTTATTGTATTTTTTATTTTCTTTTCGTTTATTTTTTGTTTCGGAGGAGAAGAAAAAAAACCTGACAAAATAATACTTTTTTTTTGTCGGAGTTGGAGTCGGAGTCGGAGTTTTGGTAAATGCTGGAGTCGGAGTCGAACTTTTTTTGAACGACTCCACAGCCCTGGTTTTTACAAAGATTGAAAAATAATATCGTTTATTTTGAATGAAACAAATAAACAGCAGAAATTAAGGAAGAAAAAAAGTGTCCTCATGATTAACAAATGATGTTCAACTCCTAAACCTTCCATGTTAATTTGTCGTACACGACTAAACAATTGACGACAACTTTGACAGATATCACTTTAACAACATGACTGCTATAACCTTACAAAATTTCGAGCGTCCTTATTGATCTAACAAGGGTTTTTACCTGTATATGAGATTCAATTAAGCAGTCAGAAATTTAAATTTATACAGAATTTTATCAGAATCTAACCAATATACTGACAATATTATCCATTTTTACTGACCCCTTTCAAAAATGGTTATCGATCAGTTTTCCATTCAGTTAAAAACCAAGTAAAAAACAGTCACTAAAACTTTTCTACGGAAGTTTTTAACTATTGAATTTATAATAAAAATTATAAAACATTTTTATTACTTATTCCACATAAAATGTAATGGATCAGGACCAGTTTCACTCATGGCGAACATTGTCAACTGAATGAGTTGATGTGATCAGTTGACAATGCTCGCCATGATCGAAACCAGTCCTTATCCAATAAATTTTATGTGGAATAAGTAATAAAAATGTTTTATTATTTTTATTATAATGCCATTCCACAAGTATTGACAGTGAACATATTAAAAGTGATCAAAGAATTTATATTAATTGTTGAATTCCGAGTGAAACAATCTAAATTAAACTATAATTGAATGAACTTACTTGAAACATTAATTTAAATAAAAATTTATCACAAGTCTGACGCTGAATTAAATTTTAATGGATTCGTGGAGATAATTCATTAGATTTTATTAGGTGCTAATATTGAAATAAACTCTTCGGGGATTGGAAAATAATCGCTGTTTTTCTTATTATTTCAGTAACGATAGAGCTGGGGGCGAATTGTGGGTGGTTTGAATCCAATTTATAGCACTTTCAAATTGGATTCCACGATTCGGTAAGTTCGACTCTGTTAACAGATTAAGAATAATCTTCGCGGAACTTTGCGAATGAGAACGGACCGTCAGGCTGTACCGCTGTTGTTTCAACTGTTCAAAGTTCCACTTGGCGGGGGTGGGCAGCGTAGGGCGTGCCAGCTGAGGGCATATATTTCACGTGAAAAAACAGTTCGGTGTGTGCCAGACTGGAAAGCAAATTTTCAAAACAGTAAACAATTATAGACCGTAACATTTTTAAGAATAACTCTTCGCTTTATTTAGTATTTTAAAAGTGCTTTTAAAAAACCCAAACAACAAAAAAGTTATCTACGGATCGAAACTTTAGATTGACATAAATACTAAAAATTGAAGTATCTTTTGTACCTAAGAAACGGTTGTAAGGTCAGGTAATTTTTTTAAGCTGACTTTTTTTTTCGAAAACACGATGAAAAAATAGCAATGTATACATTTCTAGAAGAGGTACACAATCAAAAGAAATTGTATATTGACTAAAAAAAAGTACGACTCCGACTCCGATGTTTTTCCTAATTGTCCTGTTTATGTGTATTCAATTAAATATCAACTAAAAAATACGGCCAATAGACAAAATTGATATATTATATGCAAAAAAAAAAGGTTTTAATTTTGCAATATTGTAAAAAATTTCCAACTCCGATTACGACTCCGGCCAAAGCGCCGCGCCGACTATGACTCCGACTCCGCGACTCCGATTCCGACTCCACAGCCCTGGAAGAACTAGGTAATTTGAGGTTTGGTAAAACATAGTTCTTATGAGGGTGAGAGCTGAAACTGCTTTCAACTAAATGTTATATAATTTGTGTAGAAATTAAATACATTCAATGAATGAATTTTATTTAATTTGGATAAAAAATTAAAAAAAAATACTATTATTCTAGTAATTTGCTCATCATTATTAAGTCAGATGATATCATCAAGTCCTCATATTATAGGACCTCTCAGAACGTATCTCAAGCGATCATTCACCACTCCAATACAAATGTTCAAGTTCCTACAATCACAAAGCCAAACAATTTAGATCGATCAAAAGAATATAGTTGATATATGAAATTCCGTCAAATCTTTTGTAATGTATTCTCCAAGCAGCGTTCTAGTTTCAGTACTATGTCAGTTGTCTCACTCACATAGTCCCACTTACACTTATGCGTTAGAGACAAACAATGCGCCAATTGAAACCTCACTGTTTAGCTCTATAGGAAAGTGCGACAGGCTCCGTCCAAAGTGATACAAAGAGGAATCACAAATTACTAACAATGGTATCAGTTGGAAAGAGTAAATAACTGTGAAGAGGAAAGAAAAAACAAACGGCATACTTCTTTAATCGAAACCATTTGAGCAACATTTGAGATACGAGGAACAGTTGGGTATCTGTGTGCGCTTTGCGTATGTGTGGAAGGGGTGCATATGAATGTATTGGTGGCAAGTCCGTATATGTATATCTGTGTTGGTATTGGATTCTACTTCGACTATCAAACGCTATGGACCTACTATAAAAAACATTCACTCCATCTCTTTCGCACAACCGACAAATCCCATACGTAAGACATAGATGACGCTCTACAACTGGGACTGGAACAGATTATTAGCATTTCAATTAATTTCAATGGGAAAAAATGCTTTGAGATAAGAGCAAGGTTACAAAAAGAATTAAACTCATACCTTGAGGTACCACTGTATTATGAAAGTTTGGACTATCTCAAGGAATTCAGCACGGTTTTTGAATCCTATAATTTCGTCGGTGGAAACCAACGTTGCGCCCCTGCCAAAGGGTAGGTATGTAACTTTTATAGAACTTTTACTTCCGTTTCTACTTGCGATGGGTTTTATGTGATTAACTAGCGGCATCTTGGGCTGTAAGAGAGAGTGCCGGAGCTTTTATGCTACGTTTGGAGCTTAAATCCTATTCATGCTCTTAATGTACTTCCATCATCATCAGCAACCATAAATATGATAACCTAAATTCCACCAGCTGTTAGAAAGACAACAAAAAAATAGTTTTTATAAAAAAAACGATTATTCCAACAAGTAATCGATCACATCTATTACCAGTATCACCTTTAAAGTGTTCACTGTCGATAATTAGTGTTATGGCACGATATTAAAATATTATTTTACATTTAATAATATAGACTGAAAGTGCTTGAGAGAATTTCAGTATCAAATTTGAATCGTTTGAATTTTCTACTTTTCCATGTGTTTTGTCGCTAACAACCCGGGTTTCGCCTATTGCCATCTTCATGCATTTCGAGTGCATGAATGTTCTTGAACTGGGAAGTATAACATAAAAAAGTGATTTATTAACATGTGTTTTTTAAGGTTAGGTAGTGCTATGAAAAAGAAAGTGATTTAATTGATTGAGTTGGCATTAACTTGGTAAAACTCCATTATAATACGGTGAGAAAAATAACAATGTATTTTAATTCTACAGAATTTATTTTATATATTTTTTGATAGCTATTTCGGCTTACGCCCCCGTCAGAACTATGTTTTAAACGTGCATTAAATCATGTTTATATACCGTTGTAGACAGGGTACACAGTACATCTTCTTCTTTGTTCCACCGTCTTAGTTTTATATGGTAATAATAAGTTATTAAATTTGGCAAATTAATTTGATGTATTCTTGAAGTGAAATCTTATCTCGGTTTTTACTGAGTGGGAATAAACGTATGTGACATAGTGACATTCATAACTCAAACTAGAAAAAGATACGTTTCTTTAATCCTAAGAGGCCGAATCATTGTAGTTAATGATTTACTCGCTTTTCATGTGATTTTCCTGTATCCTAGATTGCTTTTGTTTTTTTGTCCATTGAATCGCCATAAGTATTAATAAAATACCTAACCCAATAATACTCAATTAAGGGTATGTATGCTTTGATCATCAGGCAGGTAGTCGCTACAAACAACGTACGTAATCCCAATTCGAGCAAATAATAGATTGATCAATGTATTGTTTATTTAATAAAGACGATTTTTTTTTGTGCCATTTTATTACACAAAGCAGAAATCGGGATGTTTTGTCCAGTCGTTAACTTTCTTTTAAAAGGCTCTAACTGACATTTGACGAAAAAGATTGCATGAATCGCATTCTAGTAAACATGCTAATTTCAATGTCATCTATTGTTGAATAATGGAGTTATCAGAATGCTCTGAGTTTTACCAGATATTTTTCGTTCATAAATTTATTTGTTAAAGTATTATTATCACTATTTCCATCTTTAACCCTTGCACTCTTCAATATTTTATTTCCTTACTTCCAGCAACTCCTCAATAGATTTGAGAAATTGATTTATAACACAGGGTTTGCATATTTATAGGCATGGCATAACGAAATATTGAAAAATATGACATAAAGAATGACATGTCACAAACTTATAAAAAAAGGCAAATAATCAAATTTTTACGGTTTTATAATCTATATATATAAAAATGAATGTCTGTATGTATGTCCGCTATGGACTACTAAACCGCTCGACCAATCGATGTGAAACTTTACAAATTTATTGAGTACACTCTCGCAATGGTTTCTGGGCTACCAACTACTCCCCCCAACCACCCCCCAACCACCCCCTCCCAATTTTTTTTTTAAACTTTTCGAATTTTTCGAGTTCACTTCTTTGAAGGTTTCTGGCATACCCCCCCATACGCCCCCAATTTCCACCTCGCCAAACAACCCCCCCCACCCCCAAAAATTAATATCGAATTTTTACAAATTTCTACTACACTTCCGCGAAACTTTCTGGCGTACACCCCCTCCCCTACCCCCCCCCCCAATCCCCCCTACAATTGCTGGCGTAGCAACGCGCGCAGGGTACAGCTAGTAATACTAATAAAAAATAATTTTCCAGCCAAACTTAACAATGTAAAGCAGGACTCGACTTATAAGTCCTCAGAATTAAGATGATTTTTTCCAAAGAAATTGGTGGAATTTTGATAAAATACGCTTAAAATAAGTTACCTACATGTAAAAATATGTAGTCGCTCATAGTTAGAAGTGAGTTTATCTTTTGAATGACATTTTTTTTTATTTTTAAATTTTAATGAGTTGCAGCTAATGTTAAGTACGCTAAATATTATTGATTGTGAAAGTCATACAAGATAATAATGAATTATACGGTAAGAAAAATAACAATGTATTTTAGTTCTACATAAATTATTTTATACATTTGTTGATAGCTATTTCGGCTTACGCCTTCGTCAGAACTTCGAACCTTCGTCGTCAGAACGACGAAGTTACAGCTAATGTCAAGTGCGCTAAATATTATTGATTGTGAAAGTCATACAAGATAATAATGAATCATACGGTATGAAAAAAAACAATGTATTTTAGTTCTACATAAATTATTTTATATATTTGTTGATAGCTATTTCGGCTTACGCCTTCGTTAGAACTTCGAACCTTCGTCAGAACGACGAAGGCGTAAGACGAAATAGCTATCAACAAATATATAAAATAGTTTATGTAGAACTAAAATACATTCTTATTTTTCTTACCGTATTATTATGGAGAACTAACACGTAAATGCCTACTCAATCAATAATGAATCAGTCATGACCAATTCTAAAAAAAAATAAATACACCCAGACAAAGATTTTTTTTTCAATTGAAAAACAACTGACTTTGCCAGCAATTGAAGCTGGGCCCACCAGATAGTTAGGGCAAAGCTCTTCCCACTAGACTACAGGAACCGATTATGTCAATTCAAAATTTGAATGCTTTTATCTCAAAACAGGGTAAAAACCAGTTAGAACATTTTCAAAGTAAGATGCCGCTGTGGAAATTTGTATTCATCAGTACATGTGTAACGTTAATCAGGTCGGCAGTCATTTGATTCAAAAGCTCTATATCAAAACGTGTAAGCTTACTAAAATCAATTTGAACGAAAAAGACTACATATTGTCACGTGATAACGTTGAAAAAGAATATAGAAAATATTCAACGATTATCATTTTCCTGCTAGGTTGCGTAATATTAGGTTGATAGCTGGAAAATCCGATTAGCGTAACGAGACATTTTCGCAAAAAATTTGAAAATAATTTTCCATGGCCAAAAAACAGTCCTTTGATTGAGTTATTCGAAAAATGTTTTCGAAACCCGATAATATTGTCAATTTAATAATGAGGTATCGATGTTCCTGGAAGGTTGGTGTATTGTATTTAAATTTCTACGCTCTTATATTTGAATATACATAAATTAACTTGGGGATGATTATTTAATTAACCCTCGAAAGACGGTCCCTGCGAAATAATTTGAGCTCCGAAAGGGGGTCTAAAAATGCCCCAGTGTTTTGGCTTTATTGTCAAAGATTGCAGTAAAAAATGTTATGTTTTGCATTAACGTATCTTTACACATCGTTCTAAATATATGTATATATTTATAAAAAACGACAGTTTTAAGTCACACATGAACGGACAAACAGATCGTTTTGATGTTTATGACAGACTGGCGTAATCAAAATTAAACACGCGAGCGCTTGTCTACACCTTTTAATGTAAAAATCATCCATTTGATTTTGAAACGTACGTTTGATCGAGGCCCGTTTGAGATAAGATAACGTTATCTTATCGCGTATGGGCAGTGAAGTTTGAATCCTGGCAATTTTTAGCGACGATATAAATGGTGTTTGGCTAATAATAATCCATATTTCTTATTTAAATGCGATGAAACTCTTCTATAAAAATCATATTTTTTTTAGAGCAAAAGTGTGACATAACACGTGGAATAATCATAATAATAAAGTTATTTTAAATTTTATATTAAAATGAACTTCCACAAATTTATCGCCGAATCCATCGAAAGATGTCACTGTTAATTTAAAAGACCTACAGAAATGAAAATGTTACTATGAAAACACTCATACAATTTATTTTACGCTATTTATATTCAACTCTTATTAAATTAATGCAAATTGTCATCAATAAGTTTTAACTAAATAGTTGTAAGCTTTTCTAAGCCAGTTACTTGAGCTTTTCTCCCCACGGAAAACGTAATACCATAAGGCGTTGAAGGCTATTAGTTTTATCAATGTCTTTGCCTTATTTTATAAATCTAATACAGATGCGTAAAAAATAATGAAAACGCTTAAAGCATCCATGTTTATTTATTTATTTTGGCAAAAAATAATATAAAACACATGGCATCACAGCAAGCGCTAATGCTCCATGTATGTATTTGACGAATTCAATAGAAATTACATAACATATAGGACAAAAAATTTTAAATTATATATGAAACAGAACATATTATAAACATAAAAAAAAAATAAACAAAGCATCAAGTTCACTGCCGAAGATGTCCAAATCGACAGGCAGTGCATTCATCAACCAAACAGCCCTTGACTGGAGATTCAAAGTTTTTTCAAAGAAAAAAGATTTGTCTTTGTTACCCACCTTTGGGACCACGTAGGTAGAAACAGGGAGCATGCAAACTTAAATTTTCAAGGATGTCACGGTTCTCAACTCGGCCCAGAAGAAGAAGTGAAAATTTTTTCAATATTGAAATTGATCATCGAGCTTCAAGAGAGTGAAAAGAAAGCATTACTCAAAGAAGCTTGGTTGGATAACACATGACCTAAATTCAGTCCCGATTTGTTTACATTCTTGTAATAAGGGCCTTAAGCTAACTGCATTGGCTAGACTAAACAGCTAGAAATTAATAGGTATAATCAATCCAATGACATTCTTAATGAACAGATTACAATTAACACATCACCACTTCTTAAGCCAATTTATTAACACTAATGCAATTTTAAATAAATTCACTTGGTGCATTACTAATTTTACGTTTATTCCCACTTAGTAATAAAACCCAGATTAGCTTTCACTTCATGAATAGACCAAATCAATAACCTATTTTTTTCATATAAAATTAAGATGGTGGAACAGAGAAGAAGATGTATAGCGTACTTTGTCTAGCCTAGGTATATAAGCCTGTTCTCATGCACGCTTAAAACACAGTTCTGACGAGGGCGTAAGCCGAAATAGCTATCAACAAATATACAAAATAATTTATGTGGAATTAAAATACATTGCTATTTTTCTTACTGTATTATAGTTCTACCTAGTAAATGCCTACTCAATAAATAAATGGATAATACTTCATTAAAGAATTGGCATAAGGAAAATAGTTGAACGTTATTGAATGCTAGTTCAAAAATGCCAATCATGAATTCAATCCTTTGGCAAAGCATCCGACAAGGATCTACGATGAAAGCTCATTACGTAACAGTAACCAATAATATATTTTATTTATGAATAGTATTAATTAACTATTCGCTTTGGCAAATACTATATTATTCCGCTTGTACGTGTGTTAATATTTACGTTACCCACAAACTGTATATTTTTGTTACCAGAGTTTACGCTACTCAAATGTTGGAGCTTAGACCATTTCTATGTGGTTAGGATTAACCAAATATATGTTATAATATTGCAACTTTTTTACTATGATTTTAACCATCGTCAAAATAAATACAACGTTTGACTGTATGTATATGTTAATGTATTGTGCAAAATATTTGATTGCGATTTGATAGTCGACCCTTAGAATAAAATAAGTTTTTGTCGATTTTTGACGGCTTTGAGTTATAAATGCTACTAGATGCAAAATAATATGTTACGTTACGTGCTACACAGACATATCAGTACGAGAATAAGATAAGAAGATAATTCACTATTAAAAAATCTCTCAAATCTTAAGAACTAGGATGGTAGAAGAGAGAAGAAGATGTACTCTGTCTATAACTGTATATAAGGATGAGTAAATGCAGACTAAAACATAGTTTTGACAATATAAATGGTTTTCGGCCAATAATAATCCGACTTGTCTTCTTTTTGACGTGACAACGTCTTATAAATCGACGAACGCCCGCTGCACGCACGAAAAAACATGACTCATTGTCCCGTTTGTCGCGTTACGCCGAAGGCAAGCGTGCGAGCGAGAGCGCGGATAAGCGATAGAGAGGCACGATCGGCCTACCGTTCGGATTGTGCCGCATCTATCTCTCCTCCACTCGATTGGTCGATGCGTCTGAGTAGAAAAGAGACAGCGGCAGCACACAACTTATACACCTACAGTACCTACACGTGATCTGTTTATAACTGTTTATAAAGTGAAGTGAAATGTTAATGTGGTTTTCATTGTTTATATTACAACAAAAATTGCGGCAATAAAGGTAATTAATCCTTGAATTAATGAGTGCGAATAAAATATATCAATAAAAAATTGTAGATTTCATTTCACTCCTTCTTCGTATCCATACAAAATAATGATAATTCAATAAAAATAATTCCATTTTATTCATAAAAGTATGCAATCATTTCATCAATGTTTTCTTATGACGTTGTCACGTTTTTAGTTAATTGCGACGAAACTTGTCGATCAAAATCAAATTATGCTATTTCAAAAGATGTAAAAAAACAATGATTCCATAATACCAGTTTTTTCTTATTGTATCGCTAATATTAAGATAGGTATTTAAGATAAAGTAGCAGTGGTGGTCAACTGTTTCACACTCAGCCAGGCCGATTGTTTGAGAGGCCATGCTTTTTGTGGTAAAATGAAATGCAAATATAACTCCACCAATAACACAAAGAATGTACACAGCTTAAAAAAATCCCATCGTAAAGGCCGTGTCCAAAATATCCAGGCTTAAACAAGTGCTCATTTGGTGAGGCGGTAAAATAATGTTGCGGCCGGCAAACACATTATTATGGGCGGTCGTGCTACGGGTCGCATTGCTACGAGCGTATGGGTCTACGACGCAGAGCTTTTTGGGCTCAGCGGTCTACGCACAGGCAATTTATATTTACGCCGACTCGATTAAATAAAAACACATAAATTACATTTAATTTTTGCCTAAACTTTTTTGTACATTGCTATTTTTAATTTTCTCAAAAATAAGATTCTTATAAGTATTTAATACTTTCAATTGTCAAATTATAATATAGATGAAATAAGATTATCTAAAAATTAATTTCAACTATAAAAGCTTCCATTTACTCAACCTCTGAGCGTGGAAAAATATATATCAACTAAATTTAAATACTTATATGTATACATATATATATATATATTTAACTATGTCCGCTCCCAACATGGAGGATATGGACTCCTCACGGAGTTTCTGATCATATGTTTTTTTACGAGAACTGCTTGTTACTCAGTTGCTCAACTTCTCTTTTTCGAAGAGAGTAGGAATGGAAAGGATATGAGGACTAAGACAGGACTAGTGATTAGCTGATCGCTGTCACTATGCGTCGCTCTTTGGGATAGGAAAGGTGGGAAAGGATTTTGAACAACACAAACACCCATGCCTTTGAATAGATTTATTGACTGAAAAAATCCACTCGTACCGGGAATCGAACCCGGGTGGTCCGGCACGCAAGCCAACTACGTTGACACTGCGCCACGAACCGGACGATATATTATATAAATAAAACATATAAACAAATGTCGGTCCCTGTGGTCTTATCTAAGAGCTTTCTCCTGGCGATCAGGTGGGTGTAAAATTTCACGGCCATAAGGGATAAGAGAATGTGACCACAGCGAGTCATAGATAACATGGACGGAGTGTTTCATATCTGGCAACAATAAAAGGCGATAAGCGATAAGATAAGAGATAAGGTAATGTGACCTCGTGCATGGTTATTGGCTTGTTAGTCACTGGCTTCATTGTTAGTCCGTCATAGCCATTGGAGTGGAAACGTCGTCGTTTTCATGCGCGACTTAAATATGAAAAATTATAGGAAAAATAGCGATTTTTATATGATTTTTTTTCAGAAAGATGTACATATATAGCATATCCAATCATTTTTTTATTGCAGTCTATGCCAATAAGGCCAAAACACTGGGGTCTTTTTTTAACCCCCTTCGGCCTGAGAGTCATTTTTCAAGGATAGTCTTACGAAGGTTAATGCCAATCTTTCTTTTCAGAAAAGAATTTTGCAAAACTTTATTCAGATTGTAAACAAATCGATCTAAAAAATCGAATCACAGGCAAATAAAGAAAAAGTTTATTCCCATAATCGATTCAACGAAAACTATTTCATTCAACAACAAAAAAACTTTCCACATCCTACTGGCATCTTTTTCATTCCCACTTTACTCGAGTAAAATTCAATTTCCTCCACTCGACAAGAGCTTACGCGACAATTTTCTAAAACTAATTAATGTCTTAATGCGAAGAACATCACTCGTAAAAACACATATTAATCCGCTTAGGAAAAAGATAACACTGAATTTATAAATCTTCTTTGCACTAAAAGCAAATAAGTTTGTTCGTACTTTAAATTAATTTCTAATTACTTTATAGGCGAGTTAGTTTTAGAGCTTTAGCAACTTTTAACTATAAACTAATGTGGTTTAAAACTTTATATGTGACATTATAATATAAAATATAATCTTATTTTAAATAACCACTATCTTTTTGTACGATACTAGCGAGTACCCAGCAAGTGTTGCAATGCCACTCAAAGAGAGAATTTTTTTGTTTTCAGTTTATTGAAGAGCTTTTGGGTACAAAATCTGTTAAATCAATTGTAGTCAAAAAATTTGAAACATATACATAACTAATATTACTACCGGGCGTCGCTCGGACTAAGCGACCAATAATTATTTAATGTTATATCATTCGACATAATTATATCACAAAATCTAACATCCAAAATAGAGTTAAAATAAAATCACAAACCTTATTTAATTTGATGACAGCCCCATTCTCGCCCATTAAAATGTCCAAATTCAATGAAAAAATCTAATTTGCTGTCAAAGAAATGTCAAATAATACCTTCACGTAAATAATAAACATTATTATATTAATAAAAGCCGGGAAAAGTTCAGTTAGAATTTATTACATTTTGACTAAATGTCTTCGCCGATAAAAACTCAAACATATTTTCTTTCATATTCGTTTTTATGGCAACTTAATGACCAACAATGCAAAGGGGAATGACAGACATACATACATACGCCGTTTTGGTTTTATATATAAGATTAAGAATTTTGACTGAAGTTCAATGATGCTTGATGGAATTTCATTATATCAAGTTTGAATCTTGTACTTAAACATCAGGACCAGGTTTTTCAGTTCAGTTCAGTTCAGTTAAACCACATTCGTGCACTTGAAATGCCCAAAGATTCTGATAAGCGAAACCCGGGTTGTGAATTCAAACGATCCAACTGAACTGACCCTGGCATCGGGGTCAGTTGTAAGACAGGTTATGTCCTTGGAAATCTTCCATTGCTTCCAAAAGCTTTTAGTTAAACAGAAAAAGTATATCTAGAATTATAAACAAATAAATAAGCTACCTGAGCTAGTAATCAGTTTTATTCTAAATGTATTCAGTTTGTCACAATATACACAAATGTCAAAAGTGTTAACTTGGACCCCGCTCTCCCCTATGACTATCCAGTCAAAACGCCACGACGACAACGATTCCTACTCCAACACCGGATAAAAAACCCTGACTCGACGACTCCGACTCCACAGCCCTGTTTATATATTGTACACACCTTGTGTCATACTATGTTTCATCAGTTGATAATGTTCAAATTATGTACATACATATGTAAGTTAAACTAAAAAATGATATAAAACAATAATGGTGGAATAGAGAGGAAGAGGTATTGTGTACCTTGTCTGCAATGGTATATAAGGGATAAGTAATTGCAGGCTTAAACATAGTTCTGACGATGGTGTAAGCCGAAATTGCTTTTTTTTTCACCTTACTAAAAATGATATTTATTCATTTGAAATTTGAGAATAATAATGCATTTTCAATTGAAAAGAGTATGCTACGACAAAAAAAGCAATGGACTGACTTCTATGTAATTTAAAAACTTTAAATTAACTACCAATACTCATTGTCGAATTTTCACGATTCACTTTAAAACGATTTTCTTGAAGTAAGAAAACAGCTCCGAAATCTGAGCCAAGAGTAGTAAATTTTAAAATATTCCAAAGTACGCATGATAGGTGCTGTTAAAAAGTTACGGCTAAAATGTCGTATCGCATCTCATTACAGGCAGAGTGGAGTTTCCAAAGCTCGCCAAGCTGTCTGGGAAAAATCTCCGTTTGTACGATTTGGTAATTTAAAAAAGAGCTTAAGAAACTTTATGTCGAGTTAAAAACAAGAATATTTGACATAACCTTAGTTCATTGCTACAGCAGAGCGTTGCACTAAAAATACTTTTTCCCTCTCTGGCTTTCATATCGTTCAATGTAATTATATTATATGACATACGGATACTACCCATGGCTTTATCCAACCAATTTTCTTTTAGGCATGCTCACGTTCAATAGTTTGAATACTCGAAGAGAAATGTACCTGGCCACATATTTCTTTCGACTTATCCGAGGCCAAATTGAGAATTCTATCATTCTTGAGAATGTTAAATTGAATGTCCCTGACAATTTTTTGAGGAATCGTGAACATGAGTTGTTTGTTCTTCCAAGGGGTAGAACCAGTCTGCCAATGGGAATGTCACTGGGAAGAGCTTTAACAATTTTAAACGGCATTGCTTCGAATATCGATATATTTCATATTGACGTGAGTGAGTTCAGACGAATACTATATTTTATGAATAAAAGTTGATTTTGTCAGAACTCACTCGGTTGACTCCTTTGAAAGTTTCCCTTCTGTTTTTTTTTATGACTATTGAAATTTTCATCTTATTTTTAATTTTAATTAATTTGTGATTTTTATTATATATTTACATGTATGTATGTATGTATATATATATATAAATGCATGTATTAATATTTGTCAAATCCATGGCGCATTGGCGTCAGCTGTAATGCCATGATTTGCTTTTTCTTAAATAAATAAATCAATACTTTACAAGCTAACGTATGTACATTTTGAAAATATTCACTGTTCTTAAGTATAACATTAACATACGGTTAAAAAAATAGCAATGTATTTTAATTCTACAGAAACTATTTTATACATTTTTTGAAAGCTATTTCGGCTAACGCCATCATCATAACTACTACAACTAATTTCTGTAGAATTAAAATACATTGTTATTTTTTTCACTGTATTATAATGGAGTTCTACCAAGAAAATGCCAACTCAATCAATATAACATCAATGTTTTTATCGTGTGTATTTATTTATTTATATAACTACAAATATGCACATTATTATCACAAATTATAAGTTTTTTGCTTTTGCAATGGGGAAAGAGATGAAAACAATGGAAGAAAAATTACAAAGTTTACAGATATAAGAGTGAAAAAAAATACATTTTAAATTGACAAAGAAGTTTATCGAGTGAGTTCCGACAAAATCAACTATATTACATAACAAATAGATTTGTCTTGAACTCACTCACGTCCATGTGAAAAATGTTGACATTTGAAGCAATTCCTAACATCAATAAAGCTCTGCCCAGTGGCATCCCCATTGGCAGGCTGGTTCTACTCATTGGAAGAGCAAACAACTCATGTTTACGATTCTTCAAAAAATTATTATCCGCAAAGATTTTTCGGTCCGTGATTTCATTGGCTTCCGTGACGGACCGCCCAGGTTCGAGACGATTTTTTCAGGCGATAAATCGGTTCTATTCGAAGGCATGGGTGTTTGTGTTGCTTAAATATTACTTCCTCACCAATCTGATCTCAAAAGCGGAGCTTAGCGAGAGCAATTAGCTAACCACTAGTCCTGTCCTAGTTCTCGTATTCTTTCAATTTCTACTCCCTTTGAAAAAGAGAAGTTGGTTAACTGAGTAAAATGCCGTTCTCGTAGAAAAAAACATATGTTGAGATAAACTCCAACATGCTGAGGTTGGCTTGGAAAGTAATTGATTGCAACTTTAACATCAATCTAAACTAAATTTAAATATATTCGTGCTCATGAATGCCCGAAAATTCCCAGAGCAGATTGTTAGCAACAGTACTCATGGAAAAGTAAAAAAAAATACTCGGTAAAACTCCATTTTAAAACGGTGAAAAAATAGGCATGTATGTCCTACATATATATTTGGGTGAACAAGTTGGTTCTCCCACCACCCTTCCGTTATGTGTGTGCAGCCGTTTTTCACAGCCGCCTTCCATAACGCTATACGATCAAGAAAAGAAACGAATTTACTCCTCACTTACTTGGCCCGAGACAGAGCTGCACGAGACTGATCTTTTAACCATGCACTAAGGTGCTTAAAGAGAAAAAAATAGAAAGGAAAAAAAAAAGATAATGTGACTTGCTCAGACACTTTGTTAGAGTGATATTAAGTATCCTATGTGTCTGTATACTGAGAATCCGTGGAGCTTAATCTACTTCGCGTCCTACATATTTTTAATGATATATGGATGATAGCTATTACGGCTTACGCCATCGTCATAAATATCAGACAAAAAATAGTTCTGACGATGGCGTAAGCCGAAATAGCCATCAACCGTATATAATTTAATTTCTGTATGACTGAAATACATTGTTTATTTTTTCACCGTGTGATTTAAATTTAATATAAATGTAAATGTAATATAAATGTTTGAATAAATAAATAAGATGTTCTGAATTGACCTGGTTTTTTATCATGAGGTCAGTAAACATCTTTGAACATTACAAAGTGGGCAGTTTTAATAAAAGGGTATGTCTATCTCTAGGCAGTAGACTGCAGAGCATCCCCTAGACTTGAATTTATTAGTGTAAGTGTGCTCGTAGGGGTCTGCTTAGCATAAAAATAGGTTACATTGTTAGCTTGGACGATATACACGAGCCTTAAGGCTGTGGCCGAGCTTTAAGCTCTCGGAGATTGCTCCTTATGTAAAAGCTCTTTTATTAACTTTCGTATTTAATGATCGGGAAAGCATAACGTTTTTATCCACCAGCTAAATGGAGCGTATGGGCTTGTTTTATTAACATTGGATAGTTTATAAAACAAAGTCGTTCTTTTGCAAAATGACAATGGTATATAGTCACATTTTATTTAATTACTAGCTGTACTCTGCGCGCGTTGCTACGCCAGCAACTAAAATAAATTTGAAGGTAAGACATTACACACATATTCAATTCAATTTGAGTCAATTTGAGTGTACGCCAGAAAGTTTCGCGGAAGTGTACTCGAGAAATCTGTAAAAAATCGATATCAATTTTTGGGGGGAGGGGAGTTGTTTGGCGGGGTGGGGTTTGGGGAGCGTATGGGGAGGTATGCCAGAAACCTTCGAAGGAGTGAACTCAAAAAATTCGTAAAGTTTAAAAAAAAAAATTGGTGGGTGTAGGTTGGGAGGTGGTTGAGGGGAGAAGTTGGTAGGCCAAAAACCACTGCGGAAGTGTACTCAATAAATTTGTAAAGTTTCACATCGATCGGTCGAGTGGTTTAGTAGTCCATAGTGGAAATACAGACTAACAAACATTCATTTTTATATATATATATACTAGCAGGCACCCGACAAGCGTTGCAATGTCACTCAAAAATTGTTTGTGTTATTATCGTGTATGGCTGTTTTTAATGGCTGTACTGATTCAAAAACCTTTGAAGGTCCACACAACAAATCATCAAAGTTTTATCGCAATCGGATGAATTTAAAACGAACGTATACGGGACATTCAAACAATCATTCATATTTAAATGTATAGATAGATAGATAATTAATAAATCTTCATTGGCGTCCACACAACAAATCACCAAAGTTTGATTGCGATGGGATGATCGATTTGGGAACGCCAGAACCTTTTCGGGCGTCTTCACAACAAATCATTGCAATCGGATGAACCGTATGGCATCTCATAGAGTACGAACAAACAAACAAATATTTTTTTTTATATATAAGAAGTTCAATAATATAAGTACTCGCGCTGTCTGAAACCAGTACTGATCATTTTTTCAATTAATGAATCAATAAAAATAAGTGTTTTCATTGAATATAATATATTTTAACTGTCAATAAGCTTTACCTTTTTGCATCTTTAGGCAATTTAAGTGCACAAATGAACTTGAACTGACGCGTAGTAAATAATTTGTATCTTTATATAACAGAAAAAAAAAAGATTTTCAATGCTAGTATATTCGATCCTTTTCTTTTCAACATGACATCTCAAAGAAATCGATTAGTTTGCTCTTTTTGCGCTTCTGAGTTTAAAAGTTCTCATATATACAAAAAAATACTAGAAGCGTTTAAAAAACCAAGGCTTTGAAACCAAATTTGACTACAGTGAAACCCCGATCTTACGTTCTCGCATTGCACGTTTTCCCTCGTTGTCCATACATTTTCTATTGTCCCGGCGAAACACCCTTAAGAACAATGTTAACAATTCCCGCATCGACAGTTTTCCGAATTCTCGATTTCGTCGATTTTACGTTTAAAAATTATGGTCCCGTCACAAATATTATCCCGATTGACCGTTTTTACTGAATATTTCTTAGAAACACATTCGAACCCTTCCAATCGATTCGTAGAAAAAACTGAGACTGCAAGTGTTTTCGATTCATTGTCACAATGTTTCCGGTAATTACTGAGCATCTGTATCCTATGTACATACTAGTATTGCTACCCGGCGTCGCTCAGACTAAGCGACCAATAATTATTTAATGTTATATCATTCGACATAATTATATCACAAAATCTAACATCCAAAATAGAGTTAAAATAAAATCAAAAACTTTATTTAATTTGATGACATTTGACCCGCCCCATTCTCGCCCATTAAAATGTCCAATCTAATTTGCTGTCAAAGAAATGTCAAATAATACCTTCACGTAAATAATAAACATTATTATTAATAATAAAAGCCGGGAAAAGTTCAGTAGAAGACTAATTTATTACATTTTGACTAAATGTCTTCGCCGATAAAAATTCAAACATATTTTCTTTCATATTCGTTTTTATGGCAACTTAATGACCAACAATGCAAAAGGGAATTACAGACCCACATACATACATACGCCGTTTCGGTTTTATATATAAGATTTTATAAGAAGATATCGAAAAACGCAATAATGAACCATGGAATGACATTAACAGTAGCGGTGTTGGCCTTCGAAAAATTAAAAATATATTTCTAATTCAAGGATATAGATGAATCTGTTAAAAGAATATAAGAATTTGAGGGGTATTTGTTTAAATTGAAGTGGCAAACTGCACAGAAGCAATGAAGTGTTAAGGTTTTTTTTTTAAATGAATTTTATGGCTATAATAAAAAATTCTAATAAATACAAAAGTTTTTAAGAGGTTTATTTTTTTAGTTCATTTTTTAAACTTTCCAGCATTACACGTTTGTTTTTTACGGTCCCTTAAAAACGTAGAATCGTGGTTTCATTGTATTATCGAAGGTATATAATATGGTTCATAATCAAACATGTATTATCTCCATTATTTGTTATATGCAAAAATTCTTTATTTAAAAAAGCATCGCATCTCTTAACATCGTAATAAACATGTAAGTAATCCAGATAAGCTTTTGTAAATTTAATATCGGAATTTTTCTAATCGTAAAAAGTCGAAATGAGCTTTCAAATAACGCGAGAGCTTTTGTTCTATTTTTGCTAGCGAATCAGTGAAAGCAAGATTTTCTTGGTATTTCGGGCTTTACCGAATCGAAGTATCTTAAAAAAAGCTTCATATTCAAAACATATACCTAGATTTTTATATGTGTCTATAAAAGGTCACTTTTAAGGTGTTCACTGTCAATACTTGGTGGAAAGGCATTATAATAAAAATAACAATACATTTTTAATACTTTTCCACATAACATTTATTTGATCAGGACCAGTTTCGCTCATGGCGAGCATTGTCAACTGATAAGGAATACAATAAAACAGTGATATTTATACGAAAGTTAAGTATGAAAAACAAGGTATGACAAACAATTGGTACAAAGACTAAGCAAATGAATTAAAGCAAATTACAAGAAATACAAGATTTTTGATGCATTGCTAAGAGGTCTTAAACATTTTATTTTACAGTCTATTTTTCTTGTAATTTGCTATTTTCTATTGATCACTGTTTTATTGTATTCCTTATCAGTTGACAATGCTCGCCATGAGCGAAACCGGTCCTGATCAAATAAATTTTATGTGGAAAAAGTACTTAAAATATTTTATTATCTTTATTATATAAAAGGGTTGGAACTCTTGCTGGATCTGAATGAATGATATTTTAAAACGTCTTTAAAGGAACAAGATGAAGAAAGGGGATTTTTTAATAAGTATTTTGATTCGCGCGAAAAGTAGGAAAAAAATCATGAATGTTCTGTATTTAGCCAAATATTAAGTAAACATTGCATTCATTTTGTATTGGTTCATATGTTTATCTAATACATCTTGACTCAAATGCTAAGAAAAGACTCTATTAACCGTGTATATAATAAAAATAATGAGTTGATTCAATAAAACTGATCAGTTCATTCAGCTCGCCATGAGCGAAGCCGGTCCTGATACAAAAAGTTTTATATGGGAGAAGTACTAAAAATGTTTTATTATTTTTATTATAATGTCATTCCACCAAGTATTGACAGTGAACACCTTACAAATGTTTCGTTATTATTTTAAACTATTCTCGAAATGAGCGCTGACTTGATAGACCATCCTTCCGCGGAAACATAATTTAAATTAAAACAACCGCCCTGACTAGACGCATAAATTTAAAACAATTCACAAAATATAAATTACTTTTCATAAACAAATAATGTTATTCAATTGTGACAGCTTTAATATAAATGATGGGCACGCTTCTTCTGCTAAGTCAAAATAAATTTAGTGATAACAAAGAGAGGCAATGTCAGCACTTTTGATGGGCTGAAACACTAAGAATTTACAATTTTAGAACACAATAATTAATTGTTTTTCATATCGCTCGGCTGGCAAGATTTAAACTTAATTTGAAAAGCGTTTGTTTGAATAAGGAACTTTTTTTTAACAATGCAGTATATAAAAAAGTGATTTTCTATCATTAAGTCGGTGTATTTATTGAGTAGACATTTACTTGGTAGAACTCCATTATAATACGGTAAGAAGCCCGATAGCCCTGACACCCTTAAGACTTTATGCTTGCATACTCCCAGTTTCTACCTACGTGTTTGTACGCCATTTTTATTTTTTTGACGTGACAACGTCTTATAAATCGATGAACGCCCGCTGCACGCACGAAAAAACATGACTCATTGTCCCGTTTGTCGCGTTACGCCGAAGGCAAGCGTGTGAGCGAGAGCGCGGATAAGCGATAGAGAGGCACGATCGGCCTACCGTTCGGATTGTGCCGCATCTATCTCTCCTCCACTCGATTGGTCGATGCGTCTGAGTAGAAAAGAGACAGCGGCAGCACACAACTTATACACCTACAGTACCTACACGTGATCTGTTTACAACTGTTTATAAAGTGAAGTGAAATGTTAATGTGGTTTTCATTGTTTATATTACAACAACAATTGCGGCAATAAAGGTAATTAATTCTTGCATATTAAAAATCTGATTAACGTATAACAAATATACAAAATATCGTATCCATACAAAATAATGATAATTCAATAAAAATGATTCCATTTTATTCATGAAAGTATGCAATCATTTCATCAATGTTTTCTTATGACGTTGTCACGTTAAACTATCGTCCGTAAACTGACTTTACAGACACCAATTTTTTAAAAATAAAAATAAATATTTGGCATTGCACCTTACGCCAATGCGCCAAATATTCTTAATTTTGAAAGTCATACGAGATAACTAGATGATAGATAATGTATCAGTTGTGCACAAAATCAACGATAAATAATACACACCCAGCCAAAGATCTCTTTTTTTCAATTGATAAAATTTGACCTTGCCGGGAATTGAACCCCGGTCCCCCGATCGCTAGAACAAAGCTCTTGTCACTAGACCACAGGAACCGACAATTATTAATTTTCTTTGTCAGAACTTGTTTGTTACGTAGGCCTTTTGAGTCGCCAGTTGCAAGGGCTGTTTGGCTGATGAATACACTACCTGCTGATGTGGACATCTTCGGCAGTGAACATGATTCTTCGTTTGTATTTTTTTTAATGTTGTGTAATAAATTAGGTGTTATTTTTTTAAATTTGTCAAATGCTTGGCGCATTGGCGTCAGCTGTAATGCCATGTATTATATTTTATGTTGTCCAATAAAAATAAATGAATATCTTGGATGAGAGAATGCATAGATTTTGAGGAGGCAGAAGATCTTGGATGCACCGTGAGGTGACCACATGTCACTAATATGCAGTGACCATGATCATAAAAAGGAGAAAATAATATAATAAAATGAATCGACTAATGTTAACTTAAATATATCTCACTTAACCTCTACAGGGCTCATATGTGGCTTTAGTAAACCTTCTGATTTATTCGTATACGCACAAGACAGAAACACCAAAACAAAATGTTTATTTATGTATCGGAAAAAATTGAAAAACAATTAATGGCATTACATCTGACGCCAATGCACCTTGCATTTGACAACTTGAATAAAAATATAACATATAACACAAAATATAAAAAAAACCTGAAACAGAACTGAAACATATTAATTACATAAATGAAAAAAAACAGAAACAAAGCACCGAGTTCACTGCCGAAGATGTCCTCCTTAACTGGCAGTGCATTAATCAGCCAAACAGCTTTTGTGACTGGCGACTCAAAAGATCTACGTAAAAACACAAACATTTTTTTTTTCTTTAAGTGGCATTGCAACGCATACCGTGTACTTGCTAGAAATTTTTACAAATAAATAATTACAGCTTACAGCCGATTTGGCTTCATTTTACCAACGGTCTCATATTAAGTAATATGTAACATTACTTACGCTTCCCATGCTTAAGATTCACGTCTCTCCACGAAAGCAATTTCGTTTCGCTTAATATGTAATATTATTATTTATTATGCGTGACAAAATATTTTAAATAATTCAATAATGACACATTCGTGTTCAAAGTGAGATTGGATACATCGTAAAAGGCCAATTTACCATACACGTCCCTCGAGACATTTGTTGTCTTGGAAACAAGATCTCAGTTTTCAGCGTTTGCTTTAGAAGCAAAGTTTCACACGCTGTATTTTCTGTATCAAGCGATAATACGCTTTCATGAAATCCAATAACTGTACTTACAAGCTCAAAGACAAAAAAAAACATTGTTATCTTATATTTTGAAGAAAATGATTAAGCAGAAATGGTTTGAAACAGTATTTGATTCAATGACAATAATGAAACATTTTGAGTACTTTTTCCACATGTTATATGATGCTCATCAGTTGATAATGCTCGCAATGAGTGAAACCGGTTCTGATCTAATGAATTTAATGTGGAATAAGTACTAATAATGTTTTATTATAATGCCATTCCACCAAGTATTGACAGTGAACATCTAAGAAGTGAGTATTTGATTCCTTTACTCCCGCCACGATAAAATAATTCAACACAACCCTGCCAAAAACAGGATTACATACTAACGATTGGAATGCAGAAGAACTAGGATACTCTAACGCAGCGTTTCTCAACCTTTTTAACCTGTGGCCCACTTTTGAGATTTTCTTTTTGGTGTGGCCCCCTCCAATATTTGTTCGAAAAAAGTAGGTATTAAAAATAAAAATTTATTTAAAAATTCCAAAATATATTTTTAATAAACATGTACATATATAAAATATATATATTTTTTCAACAAATTATATAAAGAAATTGATCGTTCAGTTTATTTAGTGTGATCCTTGTGCTTGATGCAATTAAGCGAGTTTATTAATTTCAGGCTTCAATGTTGTTAGCGACATACGCAGATCGCCTCTTTGCACAACATCAAGACGGTCACGTGCTTTTGAGAGGAGATGCATAACTCGACTAAATCCAGATTCAACCAAATAAGATGAGGGAAATGCAATGAAATATAACCTAGCCTTCTCCCATAACTGTGGAAATGTACTGGCTATTTCATTGCTGATCCAGAAATTATCTTTATTTAATTTAAATCTAACTTGAGCATTCGTATTACTTTGCAAGTCCGCAAGACTATAAAGAAGAATATAATATTTTATTATTTTGTTTTAGCTGTGGCCCCCCTAGAGTTTGCTATGGCTCCCCAAAAGTTGATTTTTGACCTGTGGCCTTCAGGGGGGCCATATGGCCCCAGGTTGAGAAACGCTGCACTAACGCATAAAAAGTCAGTCTTGAATTGCTTAAAAATAGCAAATATATATATTCTAAATTAAGTCTGCTAGCATTGCACAGCTGTGGTAGGCTTTTGTTTTCCTTCTGGTTCTGGGCACAAATACCAGGTACAAGGGTTTGAGATAGCATTGAAATCTTACACTCTCGTTAACCACAGTAAAAAAATGTAACTCTTTTCAATAAAAAAACAGAATCACATACTAATGATTGTAATGCAGATGAACTAGGATACACCGATACGTAAATAAATATCAGTCTTGAAGTGATTAAAAATAACAAATATATTTTATACATACTATCCGCTAGCAAAGCACAGCTGTGATATGCTTTCATTTTCCCTGTGGTTCTGGACACAAATACCACGTACGATATTTGATTTGATAAATCAGCAAATTCAAGGTCACGCAACTTTCTTCGGATCTCTTTCATCTCTTTAAATTTAATATTATCGTAAGTTTACATTTCCCTACCATCATTTCTAAAAAAGGTATGATTGCTGGACTTTAGACGTCAGAAATCCATGGTGAAGCCAGCTTAAGAGGTAGCCTAGAGTAAGGATTAGATTTTTCATTTCTAGAATCATTTTGCCATCACGTATTATTCAGCTCCTAGCATCGGCCATGGATGAAGGCAATGACTTCAACCTAACGATCTCACACCTTCGTAATTATGACGACAAAACATCAATGAACCGTTAAAAATTGTAAAAATCAATAAACGAAAAACGACAGATCTCTAGTATCACAAAAATGCTCATAGGTATGCTTTTACATTTGTAAATTAGTATTTTTTTTGATAATAATTATGTATGATGCGACTCCCAAAATTGGGTATGATTTATTATTTTATACACGTATTAACATAGCTACCGTGGCATTCTCAAGCAGCGGGTTATTATAATATTTCATTTTAATTATAAACGTGAATAATCAATTTGACTGTAACGTTACCAAAAATTTATCTCACTGGTTTTGATCAATATCACGAAAATATTTTTCAAATGACATCGCGTTTTGATCCGTGCTGTCATTAGATTCTCAGAAATTCTTTTACATTTGAAGCGTCTAAATATCCAAAGGCAAAAATCGATATGTCTGCTTTGTCATGTATAATATGTCGTGAACGAAGTTTTTGTATTTCACGCTTACATTATGAAAGATACTTCATTTTATTTCAAATTAAGAACAATACAACTTTATTATTAGCCATTATGAAAATAGTTTTTGACATACTTGCAATGAATTAACTTGTTTTTATATGGCTGCATAGACTCTATGCCATAGAGGTTTCAAAATTACTTTGACTTCTTTAAAATTTTGCTACAATATTTTTTAAGGTAATTAGTATAAATTGGTTTATGACTTATTTATGAAATTTAGAAATAAATCTTCATTTATAAATATAGAGTAATTGAAAAATTTACAAGTATTGAACTAAAGTCCTCAAAAAAAAGAAAAATGTGACTTCATATTAAGTATCTTATGTATTCGTATACTGAGAATCTGTGGAGTTTAACCTACTTCGCGTTGAATCTGAAGAGTATGCCGTTCCCCATATGATGTTGCAAATTTATCGATTGCCTCAAAATTGGAGTCGAAATCCAATTTTATTTTTTTAACCATGTTCGCTCCCAACTTGAAGCATATGGACTCCTCACGGAGTCAAGAAATGCTTGTTACTCAGTTGCTCAACCTCTCTTTTTCGAAGAGAGTACGGGATGGAAAGGATACGAGGACTTGGACAGGTCTAGTGGTTAGCTAACCGCTTTCGCTCTGCGCCGCTCTTTGGGATAGGAAAGGTGGGAAAAGATTTTCAACAACACAAACACCCATGCCTTTGAATAGATTTATTGACTGAAAAAATCCGCTCTATCCTGGGCGGCCCGGCACGCAAGCCAACAACGTTGACACTGCGCCATGGACCGGACGATATATTATATAAATAAAACATATAAACAAATGTCGGTACAGGAAAGGTGGAAAGGGATTTTCTACAGCATAAGCACCCATGCACTTGAACAGATTTATCGACTGAAAAAATCCACTCGTACCGTAATTGAACACGGGGAGTCAAGCACGCAAGCCAACAACATTTACACTGCGCCACGGACCGGACCGGAATCAAGCCCGGGTGGTCCGACACGCAAGCCAACAACGTTGATACTATGCCACAAACCGGACCAAATTAAATAGATATAAAAAAAACTGCGATGGCTCAATTAAGTATAGCTATGACATGACTGAGAAAGGGTTAATGTAGCTTGTTAACCATTTTTTTATAAAGGGTATTTCAATAGGGACGCTCAAAATATGTTACTTTGTCCTGCTGAGTAGATTATTCATTGTTAAGTGGCCAAATTTGAGTCAACCAGTTTGGTAAATAATCGGCCAACACCTACCTGTACGTCATCAAAATACAATATCTGGTGAAAACATTGCTGCTGTGTGTGAAAGTGTACAGGAAAACCCAAGGCAGCTTATTTCTCGTCGTTCACAAGAACTTGGCTTTTCTGCGACTTCAACTTGGCGAATTTTGAATCGGGCCTTATGTCTGCACCCGTATAAAATCCAGCTAACCGAGGAACTTCAGGTAAACGACGACAGACAACGCCTGATTGGGTTCTGGAGCAGTTGGAAGTTTACCCATATTTGTCAAAAAAGTCAACTTTAGTGACATGGTCCATTTTATAATGAATGGATATTGGCAGACATTTGATGCTATATTCCATATTTAATGCCGTAAAATATACTTACAAATGAAATTAAAATTTAGTCAAAATCTCACAAACAACTTGTTTTATTTACATTTCAAAACTAAGCGTCCTTATAAAAAGACCCTTTATATAGATTTGCAATCCAAGTTGACAATACGCTTCCTCTCTTATTGAGTTACACTTCTCTTTAATACGTAAATGAACGTTCAATATTCCAAGCGGCGTCGTTTTTGCATACAAATAACCACTTTGTCGCTGACGTCATCTGCCATCTTATACTTGGCGAGTGCATTTCATTTCAGATAGGAAAGTACTAACGATAACGGGCGAACAAAAAATATTAAAACGCATTGGAAAAAAACAGCAATAGAGCGTACTCTGGCACATCATTGGTCTAGAACAGTGTTTCTCAACATTAGCGCTGCTTGAAATATTTAAAAAAAAATATCACCATCAGTATCACGAGACTTCTTTGGTATCTATTGCTAAAAACTCAAAGCATGAAATATTTTTTTATGCAGAGGGACTCGGATACACTGACGCAAATGAGGGTGAAATTTTTTCAATTTTACTTAAGAAATTATGCTTTTAGCAACTCAGCTTTCAGATGTGCACTTCATATTTTAAAAATGCAAAAATGACAATAAACGAGTGTTTATTGTAATTTTTGCCCCCTTTCTCCCCCACTTTTCTTTACTTTAACATTATTTAACTGTACAACTTTGTTCTGTTCATTTATGAAGTAGGCTTTCACGTGATTTTTAAATGTTCAGTTAGTTTCACAAAAAAATAGAAGCAAAAACGTGATTGACCGTTCATACGCCACGGCGCAAACGTCACTGCAAGTTTATTTGTGAATAAATATCGTATTTTTAAATGAAACCTAATGCAGATACATCTTTTCAAGGTATTGTGATTGATCACTTTTAAGGTGTTCACTGTCAATACTTGGTGGAAAGGCATTATAATAAAAATAATAACACATTTTTAGTACTTTTTCCACGTGAGATTTTTTTCATCAGGACCGGTTTCGCTCCAGGCGAGCATTGTCAACTGATCACATCAACTCATTTAGTTGACAATGCTCGCCATGAGCGAAAATGGTCCTGATCCAATACATTTTATATGGAATAAGTAATAAAAGTGTTTTATTATTTTTATAATAAATTCAATAGTTAAAAATACCTGCATAAATAACACTGTTTTATTGTATTCTTTATCAGCTGATAATGCTCGCCATGAGCGAAACCGGTCCTGATGAAATAAATCTCATGTGGAAAAAGTACTAAAAATGTGTTATTATTTTTATTATTGTATTGTGATTGTTTAAATATCGATATGTTTAGCTTTTTTATTATTTTATTTGAGGTTAAGCTAACAGGTGTCACTAAGGTTTGTTCTTTATTACCTATCGTAAATATCTCTGGAAACATTTTTTAGAATCTTACACTTTTGATATTGTTTTACATTTTTCTTTGAAAACTAAAAATACTTCATGTACAAAATGATTTTCCGGGTATGTTACGTGGCATTTTCATAGAGAAATAAAGATAATTGACAACTAAATCATTACATTGGCAAAGTATTCATCACAGAAAAATAAATACGAATATTAGTTTATCGCATACTAGTATTCGAACCCGGCTTCGCTCGGACCAGTTTGGGGTTATGTTCAGCTCGGCGCGTAAATTCAGACGGGCCAATTTGAAACAACCTTTTTTCAAAATTCAAAAGTCTAGGTCAATTAAAATGGAATTAAAATGAACATTTCAGACTGGCATTGACATTTTACAGCCCCTTTCATATATTGACAGCCCCATTCTCGCCCATTAAAATGTCCAAATTCAAGGAAAAAATCTAATTTGCTGTCAAAGAAATGTCAAATAATACCTTCACGTAAATAAAAACATTATTATATTTATAAAAGCCGGGAAAAGTTCAGTAGAAGACTAATTTATTACATTTTGACTGAATGTCTTCGCCGATAAAAATTCAAACATATTTTCTTTCATATTCGTTTTTTATGGCAACTTAATGACCAACAATGCAAAAGGGAATTACAGACCCACAGACATACATACGCCGTTTCGGTTTTATATATGTACTACTCGATACTCGAGTAATTGGAGTCTCTACACACACATTGATAACGAAACAAATTTACCGTCGAAACTTTCGCGAGCGAAATCAATTCGTTTGTTTGAACTTGCAACAGCAATGCAAAAGGGAATTACAGACATACATCCCCCGTTTCGGTTTTATATATAAGATTCATCCAAGCTTTTAACGAAGTAATGTTGCAATAGTGGCATTTACTTTTACTTGAAATGAACAATCACATAAATATGACTACCTCGTGAGATTTTAATAACATTTTCTTGCTTATTTACCGACAAAAGGTCTCCGAACGTCGGGGCTCGGTCGGTAATAAATTTACATTAAAATTATTATAAACGGATACAAATTGTTCGCGTTATATGTTTATTGTAAAGTTTTGTGCCATTTACCTAAATATCTGGCTGCAGGGTTCATTTTAGGGATAAAATAATAAATTTAATTATTGTAAGAACCAGAATAACACGATGGCAAAAATAGAGTTTGGGAAGATTTGTTTTATGCGTAGTGAATACAATGCTAATTATATTTAGACGCAGTTTGAGTAAATAAAAAAAAATATTATGTACTAGTTCCAAAACTTAACTTTATATAGATATTTTCAAGTAATTATTATTAATATATTAAGTTTAACGAAAAATAGCGGTTTTAGCTAATTTAAATATTATATTCCCACTGAAAAGTGATAAATTAGTATGTCTTTGTATAAATTGAAAAATTAAAGATAAACTAATTTTAGATTATAAATTCGATCAAATAATAATGAATTTTGAATTTTGTACTTTTCTTGGATGTACTTGAAACGGTTTGTAGTTGATCACTAAGCTAAATTGCTATTAAATGTAAATTAGCGAAAATTTGATGTAAGCGAGCTTCAATAAATTAAGTGGGTTTGCTTTTACTATCGGGATTTTTGAATGTAATATCGCAAATACTAATGACCAGACGATATCAAAGGAATATCTAAAATAAATAAATGTTTACTGCGTGTCAGTTCAAGTACATCAGTTCACTTGAAATGCATGAAAATGCCGAAAGGCGAAACCCGGGTCGTTAGCGACAAAGCTGATGGAAAAGTACAATAATCTAACAATTCAAACTTGATTTTGAAATTCCATCAAGCACCCTCAGTTGAAATCAAATAATGATGTTTGATTGTTTTGTTTTTGATTTAGGTATTGGCACATAATATCGATTACTGACATAGAAGCGTAGAACTGGGAGTTGTGGAGACTAAAGCGTGTAGATAATTTCGCACATGCAATGTTTGTTGCTTGGAAACAATATTTTCAATGTTGTGTCATGCCAATACCATTAATTGAAATTTTAAAATAGCCTCCGCCCCCGAGGTAAATTATATGGACCCCTAATAAACCATTTCAACATATTTAAATAACTGATCACTGAACAAATCGTTATGACCACATATCCTGATAAATCTACTGTGGAATAAGTACAACAAAAATTACTTATTATTTTTTAATAAATCATCTTGTTTAAAAATAAATCTGAGGGAATTACTTTTTTAATGACATTTTTTGTCGGAGAAAAGATCGTTTCAAGCCCACACAGAACAATGATAAATTAAGCGGAAAGTACAGCCTACCCTTTTGGAAAATGGTCTATGATTAAATATATATATAAAGTTTTTGTTTGTAATGTAACATATTAAGTCTTGACTAGGGTTTCCAATCCCAAAATACCGGAATCCCGAAGATTTTCAAAACCTGATGAATCTCGAAATTAGAAAACATAATTCCGAAATTTTTGGTATTGATTTGTAATCAATAAAAGTGTTATTTGTTTCCAGTAATGTGTCCACATTTTAGAAATGTAATATTTTAGAGAAATGTGCAAACTATTCATATTTCTTGACTTCAGTTGCGTTCGAACGAGACCAATACTCTCGTACACTACAGTTCAATCGAATATTTTCGCTCTTCAGTATTGGATAAACAACCGAAATATAATATGGAGTATGGACGCACTTTTGTTTCAAACAGTAGAACGAATTAAATTCAATATACAATTTAAAGCAACATCGATTATTCCACGTATTGTGTCAAGTTATTTTGACGTGTGTTTTTTTATTTTTCAGAGACATCGGACAAAGGATAATTAGTAATTAACCAATATTATGTTGAATTATATTCAGTATAGATTTACTCACTACTTAAACCTTCGTAGGACTATCCTTGAAAAATGACTCTCAGGCCGAAGGGGGGTAAAAAAAGACCCCAGTGTTTTGGCCTTATTGGCATAGACTGCAATAAAAAAATGATTGAATATGCTTTGACGTATATTTATACATCTTTCTGAAAACAAAAATCATTTTAAAATCCCTATTTTTCCTATAATTATTCATATTTGAGTCGCGCATGAAAACGACGACGTTTCCAACTCAACGGCTATGGCGGACTAACAATGGAGCCGGTGACTAACAAGCCAATAACCATGCATGAAGTCACATTACCTTATCTCTTATTTTATCGCGTATCGCCTTTTATTGTTGCCAGATATGAAACACTCCGTCCATGTTATCTATGACTCGATATGGTCACGTTCTCTTATCGCTTATGGGCGTGAAAAATTCCGACTTCTTCTCTTTTTTAATCGATTACGGCGCAACTAGCCAATAAATATCATATTTTTCTGCAAAAGGTGTAAAAAACTATAATTTAAGAATGTCAAAAGTTTAGACATCGTATCACTAGTATTAAGATATATATTTAAGATAAAGTAGCTGTTGGGACAAAATCTATACCGTTAGGGATGGCTAGGTTAAAGGAGACAATAATATGGATAATATTTAAGCCTTTAGATGGTTTCGGCGGTAACTTTGTGGAAGTTCATTTTAGTATAAAATTAAAAATAACTTTGATTATTCCACGTATTGTGTTATTAGCTGTGACACGAGTTTCGGCATCTTCGGAATTACTATAGCAAAGTTTGCTTAAGTGGATAATATTTAATAAATATGAAAATTGTATTCCACCAAAAATATATTCCAAACCCCGGGATTGGAATTCCTTGTCTTGGCTGAGGAAATACTCGATTGGAAATGAGTGAAAAAACGTCGGGATCGCTTTGGCAGCCATCTTCTCAGTATAAACTCCATCCGACAGTAACTGATGGTGTCTTATTTAAGAGATTACCAAACATAAACAAAACAAAAGTAGCCCGAACCCGCTTCAAGATGTTAAATTTCAAATCGGCGGAGTGTTATGCATACTAAATGAATTTTATTCCAACTCTAGCAGTGGTTCTATGCAACCTTTAAAGAGTTTTAACAAATCACGAAAAAATCAACCTATATACAACAATAAAAATAATAACACATTTTTAGTACTTTTTCCACATGAGATTTATTTCATCAGGACCGGTTTCGCTCATGGCGAGCATTATCAACTGATAAAGAATACAATAAAACAGTGGTATTTATGCAAAAGTTAAGTATGAAAACAAGGTATGACAAACAATTGGTAAATCAACTAAGCAAATAAATTAAAGCAAATTACAAGAAAAATAGACTAAAAATAAAATGTTCAAGACCTCTTAGCAATGCAAAACTAACTCATCAAAAATCAATTAAGTATGAATTAACATTAACAAAGTAAAAGCCCAAAATTAAGTGCGTTTAATAAAAATAAATAAATCTACATGTCTGTCAACCATAATTAGATGGAAATCCCGGTAATGAGTTCAAATGAGTCAGTTCCTGTAACAGAATAAAAGCCATATCAATTCTAACAAATTAAAATCAAACAAAGGAAAATAAAAATTATCAGAGATAAAAGAAGAAATACAATAAGCTTAGGTTTAATGAATTGGGTATAGCAATGGCGAAGAAACGAAGACTAATTGATCATATGAAAGATTAGAATTTGGAATAAATTTATAACGGTTTATTTCAAGGATTTCTAATTATTTTGTTTTAAACATTTATCAATAACATGCAGGATTTTAAAGTTTTAGTGATATCAAAAGTATGCTTATTTAGGAACGGATGGTTTCCATATGAAGATACTTCATTCCCTTTACATGAACAAGCTAGATGTTCTTTTGATTCCGATGAGTAAAGCAAGTTACGATCTTGAATTAAATACAATAAAACAAATTGCAATGAATAATGGTTATGATTCGGATTTAATAGATCGACTTTTATTTAAAAAAACAAAAAATTAGCTCTGTTAAATGAAAGCTCTAGTTTGGTGACTAATGATCCTGCTGTTAAGAAACAGTGGGTGAAATTATGTTACTTAGGTAGAGTTTCAGAAAAGATTTCAAGGAAAATTGATAAAAATCTTTTTAATGTAACGTTTTACAATCCTTTCAATCTCAGAAATGTTTTAGTAAATTCTAAAGATAAAATCAATATTCTCAACCAAAGTGGGGTCTACATACTTGATTGCGAATCCTGTGGAGCCAGGTATATTGGTCAAACGGGAAGAAATTTTAATACCAGATTTAATTTATGTCGAATGATATAACATTAAATAATTATTGGTCGCTTAGTCCGAGCGACGCCGGGTAGCAATACTAGTATGTATATAAAAAAAAACGTACCCAGTCCGTGGTGCAGTGGTCAACGTCTTTGCCCTACGTAACAGACCGGCCGGGCTCGAGTCCCTGTACGAACAGATTTTAATCGATTCCGTTCGGAAAGCATGAGTGTTTGTGTTCTTAAAAATCACTTCTCACCCTTCCGATCCAACTTCTTAACTAAGTGATAGTCCTGTCCAAGACCACGTATCCTTTCAATCCTTTATCTTCGAAAAAGAGTGGCTAAGCAACTGAGTAACAAGCTGTTCTTATATAGAACAAATCAAGTTGAGTTAACCCCTCTCCAGCCAAGCCAAAAATCTGTCGTATTCTGCCATGGGGCGCTTTCGTGAGCGCTGGCAAGCAATCGTCATAAAAGGTCCCCATTTTAAGCAAAAAGTATTTTTGAAATGTGTATTTGCTCATAAATATATCCTTGCTATCATTTAAATCTTTAATCTATTTTAAGCGCACAAAATCATCTGGAATGAATTGCGATCATTCTGTGCTTGATATTTGAATCCGGCATCTAAATTGCAATGTCTCAGACTGTCTGCATCGACGACGTCCGCCGATGACACTCTAACGCATATGGCAACCTAGGCCATTATTATTATTTTTTGACCAACGGAGATGCGTCGAGACCTAATATTCCCAGAACTATACAGCTGTTTGAAAAGTCCATAATAATATATTTGTATTATTCCGGCTGTCGCTATATTTATTTCTATTCATAAAAAGGAAACGTTTTCTTACCAATAATGTTTTTGGTTGATAATATAATATATATGGCAAGAGAATAGTGTTTTCGAATGGATACAATCTCGCATTTTCTAATTATTTTGTTAAAATTTAATTTAAACTTATATTATTTTCGTCAAAGTGAACACGCGAATTTAACTAACCATTTATGATATTGAGTAGAATTGATATTAAAGCATGATAATATATTCACCTCTCACTATCAAACAAACACTTTAATTATTAAAGTTCGAATAGAATTCTTAGTATCAGCGCTGTGCTAAGATGACATTATTTTAATTCCAAAGTCAAAGGTTAGATGTCACTGGCACAAGAATGACTTCGAATACGCCAAGGTGGGAGTTCTATCGAATTTCATCCAATGTGCCCCATAAATCTAAACACTTAATGAACCCCCCCTTACAAATTGTTTACGTTCAGCCTCATTCCCGTTACGATGCCAACCTGAAATGAACGCCATATTATTCCAGCTGGAATAAAGTGCGCCATTTTTATTCTAATGATAATAATAAACTCGTATACGGTATAAGATTGATTTTGATGTAATTATAGTTAATAGGATTAATTCCATTAACTTCAAATCTTATATATAAAACCGAAACGGCGTATGTATGTATATGGGTCTGTAATTCCCTTTTGCATTATTGGTCATTAAGTTGCCATAAAAACGAATATGAAAGAAAATATGTTTGAATTTTTATCGCCGAAGACATTTAGTCAAAATGTAATAAATTAGTCTTCTACTGAACTTTTCCCGGCTTTTATTATCAATAATAATGTTTATTATTTACGTGAAGGTATTATTTGACATTTCTTTGACAGCAAATTAGATTTTTTCCTTGAATTTGGACATTTTAATGGGCGAGAATGGGGCTGTCATCAAATTAAATAAAGTTTGTGATTTTATTTTAACTCTATTTTGGATGTTAGATTTTGTGATATAAT